>CM046660.1:54002193-58802193 GCA_025594165.1 Tamias sibiricus | reverse complement strand
ACCAGTGGGAAAACTATGAAAGACAAAGGCTGAGACCTGTGCCATAAGGAGAAGCCTCAGCAGACATGGCATCTGAAAGTGCTGTGTTACCTCGGGTAGGATCCTGAACCAGTAAAAGGTTATTAGTGGGACAACTGGTGAAATAAGGTCTGTAAGTAAGTTACATCAGTATTAATTTCTTGGGTTTTATCATTTTACTATTGCTATATCAGATGTTAAACAGGAACTACTTTTGTAATTTTTTTTGCTAAGCCTGAAATTATTTTAATGTGGTGAGTCAAATTAAAAAAAAATTAAAATGCTCTGGCCTCTAAAGTCACACACATTAGGGTTTGATTTTGACACTTGTTAGATAATGTGACCATGGCCAAGTCATTTAACCTCTCTGAGCCTGTTTCTTTACCCAGATAATTGCATGAATGATTTCATTCTCTCTAGGTATTGTGATAGTCACATAAGGCTCATTCTTTAACTCAACAAATATTCACTGAGCATGTATTGTGAGGTTTAGTTACTTTCAGATCCCAAGGTAGAAGGATAAATAAGATAAAGTCTTCGCTTGTATGAACTTTATTTCTAGTGAGAAAAGTAATAGGAAACAAATAAATGAAATAAATTGTGTATTTTAAAACAGTAATGAGTGCTAATGAAAAACATTAGAATAAAGGGATGAAAACTAATGATAGGATTGGTTGTTACAGAATGGTTGTAAGAACTTTTCTACGCAGTGATACTGAGGTAGAAAAATAATTAATGTAAAGGAGAGAGGCAAAAAAAAAAAAAAATAGATGGGAGAAGAGAACTCCAGAGAGAATGGCATGAGCAAAGGTACTGGGGCTAGTTTAACTTTGGTTTGTTTGAAGGAAAGGATAAGAGTCATGGTGGCAGAAGCATAAAGGTCACAGGAAGAGGCCAGAGGAAAAGAGACAGGAGGATCCTGAGTTCAAAGCCAGCCTCAGCAATGGCAAAGCACTTAGCAACTTAGTGAGACCCTGTCTCTAATAAAATACAAAAAAGGGCTGGGGATGTGCCCAGTGGTCGAGTGCCCCTGAGTTCAATCCCCGGTACCAATAAAAAAAAAAAAAAAAAAAAGAATTCCAGGTTTCATTCTAAGTATAAGAATTCAGAGTAGAAGCATGACTGATCTAATTTATATTTTGAAAAAGATCTATAGCTGAAGGACAACCGATTTTAGCTGGAGGTTGTTTTGCTGGTGATGGTAGCACTGGTGGCAGGAAAACAAGAATGGAAGCCAGGAGGGTAGTTGGGGACTATTAGTGTTGTCCTGGTGACAATGTTGTCTTTGACCTGGATGGTTGGATGTGAGATGAGGTCAGATTCAAGATAATTTTGTACATGAGCCAATAGGGCCCACAGAGGGATTGAATGAGAGGTGTCAGGTAATATGAAAAATAAACATTACCCCTGGTCAGTGTGGTAAAGGGTGAAATCATTTACAGATATGAGGAAGAAGTGGGAAAGGCTAGACATTTTTTGTATGGGAAAAGGAAGAGGAATATGTCTTGAATATCTTATGTCTGTGATCTCTAACAGACACTGGACACTAAGGCAGATATTGATTAGGAAGTTACGTACAAGTCTGGAGTTCCAGAGAGACAGAACTTCATAACATAAACTTGGCAGTTATCAGCACATATGCTTTTAGTTTCATCCATTGATTTATTTGTTGTTGTAGTGCTGGGGTGGAACCTAGGGCCTTTGCACATGCTTGGCAAGTGCTTCACCACTGAGCTACACTCTCAGCCCCATAGAGGTTTTTAAAGCACTGGAAACAATGCTTGTAGATAGAGAAGAAAATCCAGGGAGGACTGAGGCTACCATAATTTTAGTATTTTGAGGATTTGGAGATGAAATGAGTCTAGAAAAGGAGATCAAGAAGTTATAGCCAACCAGGTACAGTGGTGCATGACTACAATCCTAACTACTAAGGAGGCTGAGGCAGGAGGATCACAAGTTCAAGGCCAGCCTCAGCAACTTAGTGAGACTCTGACTCAAAATAAAAACTAAAATAAGGCATAGCTAGTGAGATGAAAGGAAAAGAAAAAAAGAGAGAAATCCAGAAGACCACATGAATATATTGGTTGGGAAAGTAGGAGGATTAGCTGTGCCAAATATAGCTGAAGAGTAAAAGTAAATGAAAGCATGATTACCACTGGACTTGGCTACATGAAAAGCACTGGTCATTTTGACAAGAAAGTTTTCCATGGAGCCATATAGCATAGGCTACATGGACAGTAGTCAGAGGGTGACAGGCTTCCATCTCTAGGTGTATAGAATTCATGAAAATATGAATAATCCTCCCTACAAAATAACTGAAATACTTAGGTGATTTAAAATGCATCAAGTTTGATTTAAAATGCATCACTAAAGTGGCATGAAGTTAAGGAATCTCTAGAGGCTGAAAATGTAGAGAAAATAAGAACACTTGGAGGTAGGCAGGAAGCACAGCTGCTTTCACATAAGTTTCAACCAAACCTTGGAAATCCTGAGCTTGTATCTTGGTTGCTTTATGGGCTGGAAGGCAGGTGGCTCTGCCTAGAACTCACTCAGTGTGAGGAAGCCAATAGGAGGGGACACATGAGGTTGGGAAACTTGCCTGCTTTAGCCTCAGCTCTGGGGGAACTACAGCACGTTGCAGTCCAAATGGTCCAGGCTTGGTGGAGTCCCTTGATGACTGGCAGGAGCAAATGCAATCCTTGTTGGAGGACTACAACTAGGACCAGTCCTCAAAGGACTCCCCGCAGGTAAAATTCCAAAGAATATTATTTTATTTTTTTAAAAAATTGCAAACCAGATATGGGGATATACATGCCTATAATCCCAGTGACTCAGGAGGCTGAAGCAGGAGGATTGCAAGTTTGAGGCCAGCCTGGGCAATTTAGTGAGATCCTGTTTCAAAATAAAAAACAAAAAAGGTCTGGGGATACAGTTCAGTGGTAAAGCACCATTGGCTTTAATCCCTAGTGCCAAACCATACCAAAAACCATAAAATGCACAAGAGAAGAAGTCACCATGAGTAGGAGTCAACTAAACAAATAGTTAAATTGAAACTGAAAAGATTTCAGATAGTGAAATTCAGATGTAGAGAGAAAAAATGTAAAATGTGGTATGTTTGCAAGACATAAAGGTTATTGTTTAGGTGTCTTGCTTCTTTGCTTCTGTCCCACAGAACAGGAGAAAGTGTTCTTCCCTGTAGTTTCTTGGTCATCAATTCAAGACTAAGAAAAACAGCTTCTTCCAACTGTGGCCTATCAGTCTACATGGAAATGCTTTCTTAAGGAACCCACCCCAGAGCCTAGGTAGCATCTTACAGTCTCCATAGGTACCTATCCTGCACCTGACCTGGCCTGACTTGCCCTTTAAGTCAAGCATAAATTTGGTATTGTCCTGGGAATGAAGACGTGAATGGTGTGTAGACCTGTGTATGGAAAGATGGATAAAGACAAATAACAAAATTTACTGAGCTAAATAACCACAACATTATGAGAGTTAAGATTATTAACTCTAGAATCAGGAGAATAATGTCTTATGATGACATTGTTTTGTGAATAAAAGTATAGAAAACGTTTTTCATATACGTTCTAGAATTGCAAAAGTTATCACACAGATTAAAGGGCAGTTCCAGGACAATGAGACCAATAATTTTTTGTAGGCCTATATGTCACCTTCAATAGACAGCAAAAAGGAATGCTTTTAAGTTGAAAAACCAAAAAGTGTCTTAAATTTACCCTCTAAAAAAGTATTGTAAATTTTTTAAAAAATGATTAAATAAAAGAGAAGCTTCAACATTTAAGCAAAGAATAAACGAGCATAAATGCAGGCAAGGAAACATTTAGAACAACCAAGTAGAAGATCCAAAAATGGAAAATATAATTAAAATTTATATTTCAAAGAATGGATTAAACTGGAGATTTAAGACAAAGTTGAAAGGGAAAATTAGGCTGCTGTATGATAGAGATGAAAAAGAAAGGAAAGTAAGTTTAAAAACATTGGAGATGGTGAAAAGATTTGAGATAAGCCTAGCAAGAGCCCTAGGAGGAGAAAATAGGGAGAATGGGTTAAAAAACAGTATGTGAGGATAGTCTGGTTAAGAATTTTCTTGGCTTGCTGAAAGACAATGAATGCAATATCATGATAGTCTAAACAGATACCAGGCAGAACAAACATAAAGAAACCCTCATATAGATACTTGAATATGAAACTGTGCATTATTAAAAGAAAAAAAAATCTTAAAATTAGCTTCAGAGAAAAATCATATTTTTTTCAGAAAAAAAGGAAAAGAAAGAAAAAGAAGAGGTAGAGTGATGGTGGATTACTTAGCTGCAAAAATGGATGCCAGGACACAGTAGAATAACATTTTTAATAATCAATGAAATTTTGTTTTTCTAAAACCATTGTTTTAAAGAACAAGGGCAAAATAAATATACTTTAGATGAAGAAACAATGAGAGAGTTTCATCCATAGATCCTTGTTAACAAAACAAAATGGATATACTTCAGCAACAGGTCTGTAATATAGAAAGATATAATGAGCAATAATACTGGTAAATATGTTGCCAAATATAAAAAGTGGGGGGCTTGGTGGTGAAGCACTAGCCTAACATGCACAAGGTCCTGGGTTTGATCCCCAGCACTTAAAAAAAAAAATCAGGTATAAATATTTAAAAAATAATGTATAATTTGAGGAGTTTCAATAAATAATAAAAACTATCTAGGAATGAAAAGATCTAACTTGATGAGATGGAACTATTCTTGTTTTGTGTTTTTGAGGACAGTAAACATGCTGTACAGTTATTCATTTTAAGAATGCTTATTAAAAAGCTGTGAAATGTGAGAACTGCATAGTATGACATTCAAACTAGCAGAGGGAAAATGGAATAAGGAACAGGAAACAAAAACATTTTAAAAATTCAATCCAAGAGTAAACAAGAAAGGAGAAAAAAGGAAAAAAGAAAAGGAATAGAAAGTACATATTAAAGTGGTAGAATTAAATCCAAATATAGTACAGTAAACGTTAATGATGAAAGCCTTCCAGTTAAAGGATAAACATTGTTAAAACGGATAAAGAATTGAATTCTACTCTGATTATAAAAATATCTCAGTGTAATTGTACAGCAAGTTTCAAAGCCAAAGGATAAAAGAGACACACCAGGAAAATAACACACAAAGGAAAATTGGTTTAATGTAGTTAACTACATTAATACAAGACAAAACAGACTTTATCAAAAGAAATATAGCTAGTGACAAGAAAGATCTTTAATGTCTGGTTAAATGGTTCAGTTTTTGAGGAAGATATAAAAAGTCAAATTCTGTAGACCCATAGAACATAAAATATATGAAACAAAAAGGGACAGAATTACAAGGAAAAATTAGCAGTATTTAAACAAGTATCTTGGTAATAGATAAATTAAGCAGATTTAAAGGTCAGATTTGAACTGAACAATTAACAAACTTGATGAAATAGGCATGCATGAAAATTACAGTATCTATAGAATACACATTCTTTTCTAATGTGCAAAGAACATTTATAAATGTTGACTTTGCTGCAGTGTACAAAGCAAACTTAGACAAATTTCAGAAGGCTGTTATTACATTCTCTGACCACAATGCAATTAAGTTAGAAATTAAAAACAGAAATACCCTATGTTTGGAAATTTAGGGAGATCTAAAACCATTGTAATGAATATTTCAAATATTTAGTACTATATAATAGTGAAAATATTGCTTACTAAAACTTTTGACATGAAGTAACATTGCATGTGGAAGGGAATTCATAACATCAAATGCTAGCATTCAAAAAGGGAGAAGGTTCAAAATAAATAAGCAAATCATCTATCTGAAGTAAGCCAAATAATAGAAAATAAATCCAAAGGAAAAAGGAAAATTAAATAATAAACATAAAGTAATAAATTATTGAAATCAAAATCAAACTATAGTAAATAGAATCAATGAATTTATAAGATAGTTCTTTGTAAATCTTTAGCAAGACTAATCAAGAAAGGAAGCCAAAAGCCACAAAGTAAAAATGAATAGAAATGAAAAGGGGCATACCATAGGCTCCGCAGAGATTAAACAGTTAAGAGGATATTATAAATTTTACAACAATAATTTGATGACATACATGATATGGATACATTTCTAGAAAACATGACTTACTAAAAATGCCTTCCTAAGGAAGAGGAAATCTTAATATCCTTATAACTATTACAGAAATTGTAGCTTTCGATCCTCCCACAAAGAAAATTACAAGCACAGATGCCTCTATACAAGATTTAAATCAAATTTTCAAGGATCAAAAAGTTCCAATATTACACCAGCTCTTCCAGAAAATAAACAGGAAGGATTAATTCCTAACTAATTTTATGAAAGCAAAGCCATGAAACCCAAATCAGACCAAGATAGTATTAAAAGGGAAAACAGAAAGCCAGTCTCCATCACAAACATAGGTACAGCAATGCTCGGCAAAACATTTGCAAACAAAATCAACCACTGGATATATTGGAAAAGATAAAACTTCGTGTTTGGTTTATCTCAGTAACGCTAGGTTAGTTTAATTTTGGAAATCAAATACGGATGTTCACCACTTTAAACATTTTGAGGAAATAAACAGAATTATCTTAAAGGACTTAGAAAAAGCACTTGATAAAATTTTACATCCACTTATGCTAAATGTTCTTAACAAATTAGGAATAGAAGGAGATTTCTTTAATCAGATAAAGAGAATGTACAAAAAACAAAAAAAACAAAAAACTCATGGCAGACATTATACTCAGTAGCAAAAAGTTGAAAATAACTCCTCTAAGGTCAGGGATAATATGGGATGTTTATCATCATCACTTCTGTTAAACATTGTAAGGGAAGTCCTAGCCAGTGCCATAAGACAAGAAATGGGATTATAAAGACTCAAGACCGAGGAGGAAGAAACAAAACAGAAACCTGTCTGTGGTGAGTATGTCCACAGCAAACTCAGAGATTATACACAATTATCAGTATTAATATTTTTGTAATTTAGCAGAGTGGCTTGATGCAAAATTAATACATAAAAATCAATTCCATCTCCATAGAAAATCTGGGGAACATCATGCTAAGTGAAATAAGCCAGACTCAGCAAGTCAAGAGCTGAATGTTTTCTCTCAATACACAGAAGATAGACCAAAATGAGGGAGAAAAAGGGCGAAGGAAATTCTATGAAAACAGAAGGGAAATTAGAAGAGCAGAGGAAGGGGGTTAAAGGGAGGGAGGAAGGACTGGAACAGAGAAGAACAGTGGACCGAGATTGGCCAAATTATGCTATGTACATATGTGAATGAACCACGGGGAATTTCACCTTTATGTCCACCTATAAATCACTAATTTAAAAAGCTGTAAATAAATACAAGGAAGACCTGTAGAATAGAGGAAAGAGAAGAGGGGGAGGGAATTGGGGAGGGGAAGGGAAGTACTAGGGACTTAATGGGCTAAATTATATTCCATGCTTGTATTATTATACCATAAAGAACCCCACTATTATATATAACTATAATGCACTAATTAAAGCATTTTATACCAGGAATCAAAAAATAAGACACTGAGGAATAACAAAGATATTCAAATTATTTTAAAGGTTGCAATTACAAAATTTCACTGATGGACAGTGAAAAGGACATTAAGTGGAAAAGTGGCACGTTCTTGAACAAGAACACCCAACACTAGGAAGATGGTAATTCTCCTCAAATTGATCTATAGTCAGTGCAAATGCAAACAAACTCTCAATAGCCTTTTTTCTCTCACATACTGATGAGTTGTATTGAAAAGTAGTGGCCAAGAATTGCCCAGATATTCTTCATGAAAATGAATGAGGCTGGGACTTGCCCTACCAGATACCAAGATTTATTACAGAGCTCTGGTGATTGGGATTTCATCGTATTTGTGCAGCAACAGATAAGGGACTATTCAATGTGAAAAAGAATGTTCTGAAAATTTAAAAGAAAATAAAGAAGAGTTCCATTAGGATCTCTGGGCAAAAGGGGATTTATTTAACAAGACAAAACAAGAACAACCTAAGGGGAAAGATGGACAAATTTAGATGCATTGACATTAAGAATTATTCATCAAAATATAATCATTCCTTAATAACCATGGTGCATTGGTACCAGGACCCCCTGTGAATACCCAAATCCATGGACACTCAAGCCCCTTATATAAAAGAAATAGTATTTGCATATACCTTATGTACAACCTCCCATATTCTTTAAAAATTCTCTAGATTATTGTAATTACTTAATGTATATGCTATGTAAACAGTTATTATACTGTATTGCTTAGGGAAAATGACAACAAAAATGCCTGTACATGTTCAGTACTGATGCAATTTTTAAGTGTATTTTTGATCCATAGTTGATTGAATCCACAGATGCAGAGCCCATGGATAAAAGGGCCATGTAAACCACAAATGAAGAGAGAATATAGGCCACAGAATGAGAGACTACACACACACACACACACACACACACACACACACACACACATGTATACATATGTATAACTAACACATACATATATACATATGTATATATATGTATAATTATAAGGCACTAAAATACATGTGGTCTCTTATCATGTGTATTCACTTATCTCATATATATGTGTATATACATATATGTACATGGGATATGTACAAAGGAAAGAATTGATAATACTGGAGATAGGGAATATTTAAGGTGCATTATTAGTCCATTTTCTGTGGCCTGGGTACTTTATAAAGGAGAGAGGTTTATTTGGCTCATGATTTTGGTGGCTAAAGGGGGTCCAAAGAGCATGATGCTGACATATTTGCAAGGGCTCTCTAGTTATATCACAACAGTGAAAAGAAATACGGGATACAGTCACATGCAGAAGGGACCAATTATATGGTACAGTTGCTGTCATGAGAACTAATTCACTTCATGAGACCAGCATTAATCCCTTCCAGGTGATGCTCCCATGACCCAAAACCTCCCACTAGGTCTCATATCTTAAAGATTCTACCTTCTCAACCCAGTCAACCCTGGGGAAAAATTTCCAGTACAGAAACCTTTGGGGAACATGTTCAAACTATGTTCAAACTATACCAAGGAGGTAAATCCTCGAGCAGGTAAAAGAGGTTGGACTCCTAAAAGCAAGGATAGCTTATCCTCTGTCACAGGTGAGGAGGATGGGTGTATGGTTTCAAATGCTGGTAGACTTAGTGAAAACTGAGTTAGTTCTCTCATGATTTCTTCTATTTTCCAGTGAAATGAGAAGCAAGTTCAAAAGGGCAGAGAGGATTGATTGAAGTTTGAGGAGAGAAAGGAATGAGAAGTCTGGGAGAGTTAGGAAACTGCAGAGGGCCTTTTGAATTTATTTTTAATTGATTCTTTTTAGTTATATATAACATTAGGATATATTTTGACATAATCACGAAAGCATGAGATATAATTTGCTCTAATTCAGTCCCCCAGCACTTCCCCATCCCTCTCCCTACTCCCCTCCTGCTACTCTACTGATCTCCTGCAGTTTATTTACATTTTTTATAAGTGAGTATTTTGTGGGTATATTTGATGTTGGGATTCACTGTGCTGTATTCATGTATGTGTATATCAAAGATCAGTCAGAATCATCTACTGTTCTTCCTTTTCCCATCGCAAAAGGCCTTCTTGAAATGGATGTTCATAAATGTAATGTGATAAATATTCAAACGCAATTCTAGTCAGGAGAATAGTTTGTTTTTGTTTGGCAAAGATAAGCTCCTTAGGAGTAGATGTGAGCACTTGAGTTTAAATAGTTGGGGGTTTGCAAAGTGGGAATGGAAGGAAATGGGGAGCTTGCATGATAGACATGGGGAAGAAGGTGGGGTCAATGGATTGGAACTCCTGGTGGGACTGAAGAATTCTGTATGGCAGCTGTCAAGCAAGTGAGGTGGGAAGATATCAGGTGTGGTCAGAGAACGGAATGCTTATACCTAACCTTTTTTTTTTTTTTTTTTTTTTTTTTTTTTTCAGTATCAGGGATTGAACTCAGAGGCAGTCAACCACTGAGCCACATCCCCAGCCCTATTTTGTATTTTATTTAGAGACAAGGTCTCACTGGGTTGCTTAGTATGTTGCTTTAGCTGAGGTTGGCTTTGAACTCTGGATCCTCTTGCCTCAGCCTCCTGAACTGCTGGGATTGCAGGTTTGCGCTACTGCATCTTGCACACCTGAGCTTTTGAAGGGAGCATAATTGCTTCTCCATCTTTCCCTCCTCTGACTGACAGCCTGACATACAAGAATGTAGCAGTCACATGGCAGAGGGAAGGGGCACTGGAGTGGGGTCAACTAAATAAGGGGCAGGTGTAATGGAGACTCTGCAGATGTTGGGTCACCAAGGGTGACTGTTGGGCAGAAAGGGTGGGAAAGGAAGAACATGAGCCACATGGAAAGATCTGCAATGGTGAGGAAGAATGAGTAAGGGTTCAGTGAGTGACTGTAACAAGCACAAATGGCAGTTAGTACTGTCTGATAGAAGTCACTTCAGAGAAACTGGTGATTTTGAGGGAGAATGGTGGTGAACTGGTCTGATACCTTGCCCACCTCTAGACTTAGTGGTAAAAGGGAGGTAGGAAAATTGAATTGGCCTCCATTTGGAAGGGTCTGCAGGAGAGCAGTGTCCTTAGAGGAGAGACAGGTTTTAGGTAGAGCAAAAAAGTGCTGAAGGTAGACAAAGAGATCAGTGCGTGTTTGCTGAAGGGGACAGCAAAGGATCTGTGGAAAGATACATGGTGGAAGGGCTCCTGGGGGCGGGAGTGGAGCTGAGTCAGGTTGGTGCAGTGAGAGCTGAATGGGGGCGGGAGTTTAGATGATAAACAGGGCTGGACTTCTTACAGTGAATGAAGCAAGAGGTGAGGGACTGTTAAGGGAAGGTGCAAGTCATGGTAATTACATAGCATAGAGTATATACTCAGTAAAAAGAGGTTTCTATTTTTCTTACTGTTTCCATTTTTTTTATCTAATCCTCAAGAAAATGGTAAAACATATTCCTCAAGCATAGCAAAGGAGCCAGTTAATGAAATCACTGACTTAATGTTAAGCTGGAAGGCTCCTTAGAGGAATCCTCTGGTACTGGCTTTTCAGAGATGAGGAATTAGGGGTTCCAGGTCAAGACATCAAGCCCCCTCACTGGTCTACCAGCTGTCTGACTGGTAAACCACTTGTCAGATCCTCTGAGGCTTGACCTGGTTGAGGTCATGGTAGTTGCTATCACTGTACCTGGCATCTACCCTGTGCTTTTTGACCTGTTCACGTCTGGGTCTTAAAAACCCTGGAGAGACTGCTCCTTGCAAGCACAGCCAATTCCTTGAGATAGTCACACCTGACCAAAAACTTATCTTTCATATGCAAACAGACCAATCCAGAGCTCAGCTACCTCCTGCATCTGTCTCTCATACTCTGGGCTGCTATTCCTCAGCCCCAATTGTTCCAGGGCCCGGTGTGAGAAAACAAAGGATAGCTCCTGTGCTGTGGAGCCCACTGAAATTACTGACTCACCAATCCTAAACCAACGTACTCTGCCTTACCCATTCCTATAGAAACCACAATAAAGACTACTGCCCACATTTCCTTCCCTTCCTGCCTCCTGGCATGGGTGCTATCCTGTGTGGCCCTGGTTTCTTCTTAGAACTGTGAAGAATGAATGATATTTCTGATGGAAGCCATCTTCTGGTCTGTTGGTTTCACCAAACCTAAATAATAACAAAACCTATATTCTAAAACATGCCCGTGTTCTTGGATTACCAGACCTACCAATGAAAGAACACAAAGCAGCTGTATCCCCAAGCAGAGAGCTTCTTCTGGAGGTGACCATTGCTGCCCTGATGCCCACTAGCACTCCCTCCTCTTGCCTCTAAGTTCCTTGGTGAGCAAAACCTCTCAAGAATGTGGAAGATTGGTTCTGTTTCCTAAAGAAAACCTGGGAAGCCTTGTTCAAGGCATCTCCATAATATTTCCATGGGGTTTTCTAGAATGGTGGGATACTACCCTTTCAAAGTCTCTTGGAATTTAATTTTACATAGATAAGTTCTCAGCTTTGCCATTTCCTTGCTATGCTTAGCTCTAGATCATGAAGCAGGGAAGCCACAGCATCAAGCAAGACCAGCATCAACCAAGAAGAGGGGTCATTTGTCTTCCTTACATGTCATCTAACACACTGAAGGGTGACTGCTGAACAGAGGGGCTGTGCCTGCCCCCCAGGAGTCAGGGTGGAGATAGGGGTAGAAATTCTGACTGTGACAGTTCTCTGGGGACAAGGTGGAGTGATCAGTGGACTGCTGACCGTCTAGACTATTCATTCAGATGATGATTCTCTGGATTAGAGAGCACAGTGCTGAACTGGTTGGTTTAGGTCCATGGTGGGACAGATAGAATCTCAGATTCACTCTGTGGTAGCTAGAAAGGCACAGACAGGCATGCAGGGACATGGGGTTCTAGTGACTTCCATGTTGCACAGCTGGATCATCCCAGGCAACAAGTAATTGGTAGAAATAAAATCTAAGAGGCCCATTAGACCCCCTCTGCTTCCCAGGCTTAAAGAGATTTCACAGTCAGAGTTGTGAAGGAAGGCTGGATCTGCAATTATTGTCTCTAAACATTATTTACCACTTACTGGGTACCATTACCCCACTGGGCACCAAGTGGAAAATGAAACAGAGGCCTTAGCTGGTGAGCAAAGGAAAGTACAAGACTGAAGTTACCATGGTGTCCAAAAGACTGGAACCTCTAACCAGCTGTTTTAATTTTTAATCTAACCACTGAATCCGTGGGGAAAAATACAAAGATGATTACAAGCACAGTGCTATGGGCTACCTGGGATGCTGTGTTACCTGTTAGTGACATAGTCAACAAGGTGTTGTTTGAACATGAGGCTCCACCTCTTAATTATATTCAGCAGAGATGCCTTAAAAGGTCGCACATCAATTTTCATCCAGCTGTCAAACACTTTGACGGGCTCCAGTCTGCATACCTCTTCATAGAGCTTTTCATAAGAGTCAATTTGCACTTTGAACTGTTGTAGGAGGGGTGGATTCTCAGGGATGCCATCTTCTGCATGGGCTTCAATCTCCTCAGGAGAGAGGACATGCCCATACAACAGAAACTGACCCAGAATCTCTTTCCGGTCCTCCACGTAGAGACAGGAATACTGGACAAAGGTGTTTCGATAGCCACAGCAGAGGGTCATCATGCTCTGGACCCTCTCCATGAGTGTGTTCCTCATGCTTGCCAAATCAGCCATGTCCTCCAGATCAACCTGGGGGAGGGAGACAAGAGCAGGCAGGTTGGTTATATCAGTACTTCGGTAGGAAGCTCCAGATGTGGTGGAGGGCAGATGGGTACAGACACAGTACCTGATAGTGAGGAGAGCCTTGTTGTGGGGAAAGCCGTGGCACCAAGGATGACATCCCAAAAATGCTGGCGACAAGACCCTCAATAATATCGTAGAAGCCCCCCTTCACTCCAGACTCTAGAGATGGATAGAAAACTAAGTCTGGGATAGCAAGGCTAAGTTGTACTTCAAATATTGGGGTGAGTCCTGCCTTACATTCTGAAAAACAAAGACACAAACCAACAAAACAATGATGAATGGATGAGATGTCAAAGTAGAATAATGATTTAAAATACACATGTCACTTCTTTAGAGTCTAGAAAAATGGAAATATAAATTTTTCCAGAAAAGGTGAGGGGTAAAGACTCGCAGTGTTTCTCAGCAGGGGAACCAATAACACTTTGGGGAAAACAATTCTTGTGTAGGGCTCTCCTGGGCATTGCAGGACTTTTTCTCTCTTTTTCTTCATAAAGCACATCCATTGATTGACCAACCCAAGCCAGTCCCTTCCACATTCTCAGGTGCTGCCTTGGGTTTACTGGGGCCTCTCTCCTTGAGAAGAAGTTGATTTTTCAAAGCCAGCTCTTTGAAGTAGCCCATTTCTTCACTGGCAGTCACTAGATGAATGGGATATGCTGGTGGATGGTTGCACAGGTGTGAAAAAACAAAGAGAAGGTACCATCCTGCCCTTCCAGCTCCTTTTCTAAAAACACAGAACTTATTTTAATTCTGTAGTCCCAGAGTGATAAAAATTTCAAAAATAGTATAAATAATTCACAAATTCCTGGTTACTTGCTAGGCCAACTTGCCTTGCTAAATTTATATCATAATACAAGATGGAACACAACATTCCAAGTCAAAGATAAATGCTTACACTTTTATCAATAACCATTTATTTTCATATAGGTTTTTGATTGTAAAAATATTTAGAAGACCGTTATGGGTTGGATACTGTGGGTGGAGGAGAGTACCCACCAAAATCCATTGTCCTCTTATTCCTTAGAGAGAGAGCTGTATCTAAGCATGAGACCAAATTTCCCAGCTCTAGGGAAATTTGAAGTGGGGGTGGCAATGTGACTTCCTCATCATTGGAATGTGGGAAGAAGCAACAGGGGCCCCCTTTGGGCTGAGACAATCCAGAGACAGTATGTGAGCATTCTCTACATAATCTTTTTTCTCCTCCCACAGGCCTGGATGTTGCTGTGATCTGGCTCAGTCACAGAATGAGGACAAGGCCCTAGAGAATGGTGGAACTACAGGATGGAAAGGACCTACTGGAAAAATAGTAACACTCCCCTTGGACCACTACTTAGGAGTTAGACTTCTTTGTTGTTTAAGCCCCATTATTGATGGAGGTTTTGTTACCACAGCTTAGCCATTCACTCCAATTGAAAATCTATAGAATACTCAAAGGTATGTGAGACTGGGTCCTTACCTTCAAAACTGGAGGAACAAATGATGAATTTCTACTGTGAGACTCAGGAGAGTCCCATCAAACACATATTTAACTTAAGGGAATACAAGTTTATCCATAAAGCATGGTGATAATACTAATATCACAAAATAGTTTGAAAAAAAAAACACTGTGAATTAGCTTTTATGATGGTTTAGCATCTCTTATTTGAAATTCTTGGGATTAAAAAGTTTTCAGAATTTGATTTTTTTTTTCACTTTGGAATATTTGCATAGACTTTGCTGATTGAGCATCCCCAAACCAAAAAATAATCACTAAAATCCAAAACTTTGGGCACTCAAAAATTTAGGATTTCTGAGCATTTTGGATTTCAGGTTTTTTAAATACAGATGTGCAATGTACGTATGTTCTCATGGTATATTATACATTACTATACATATTATACGTTAACAAATTAATAGACAAAATTGCATATAGTTTATAGGATCTAAAAGACTTTAAAGAGCATTTGTCTCTGAGACTTGCCCCATGTGCTGACATGAGAAGCTAATCCCTAGATTGGATATAATGCAAATGTAGTCAGATGAGGCAGATTGTCCTGGATCTGTAGTCTTGGTACGAGTCAGTTGTTTAAGAAGGAAAGAAGAGGAAGAACCTTCCTTAAACGTATATAGCATTTACCCTGCTATTTATGTAGGATTTAGACTTTGAGAATGACAGGGAGGCCAACCTAGGCCATGGAAATGGTATGGGCTTGATCACATTCAAGAAGCAAAAATGGTACGCTGGACCTGGAAAGAAATAGCTACTCTCTTTAGGCTACTTCATTCCTTCTTTGGTAACCAATACCTTTTAAATTTCATCTGTATTGCCTCTGCTCAGGCAGCTACTAAGCCCAGTGCCTGCTCACTCAAGGAATTTGAAGGCCCTACGTTGTGAAGCCAAGGTGTTTTGCCCCTCCTATTTTCATGGAGGAAAGTAACATTGGCAATCTTGGAGAAAGATTGCCAGCTATTCTGTGCATCCTCTTGTTCCCACTCTGTCCTTCCCCCAAGAAGACAAGTGGCATATCAGACAGTCCTGGTCAGGAGATCCAGGTACCCCTGGGCAAGAGTAGAGTCATGACATTGACATACCAGCTCCATGCACTGCCTGTACCACATCAGGCATCTCCCTAGGTGCAGGAAGGATTGAGTGAGGAGGCTCCCTGAACCTCTAATCTCAGAGAAAGTTTGACCAGTTTACTAAGGTAAGTACTACATTAGTACTACCAGTGCAGGGGACTTAGGGCCAGCTCACCTGTGAGTCTTGATGGCAGGTATCCCATGCCTCACTAGTTACTTGCTCCTGCTTTAGAAGATGATCTTCCACCTTGCTGACTATGCTGGATCCCTGGGTCCCACTGACAGATTTCCTTGATTTGGAGCACCCCTGCTCATACAGACCAAGATCGTGCATACACCTCAGCCTCTCCACCTACCAAGAGTCCAAGAGCCCTCTCCATTACACTCAATGATGGGCCTTCCTCCTCTCTGTGTTCTAAATGTGGGTGTCTGCATGTGCCCTCTTGTGGGCTAGGTATTGTGTACACATGTTGGCCTGCTGATTTTAACTGCATTTGATTTCTATCTTTGGGTTGGACTTGACATCTCAAATGGTCATCTCACTTTCATCCTCTCAATTCAAAATATTCTCTCTGCCTTGATGTTTTGACCTATCCTTCAGTATGACTCTTGTGAGGCAACTCAGAACCTTCCAGAATGTGAAGGTGTAATTTAACTTTTAGTCCTGAACTGTTCTGCATTTTCTCCGCATTTCCTAGCCAAGGTTAGCCCTTACTGGAGTTTTAATTCTGTGCACCTTACCCCAGTTTATCAACCTTAAATTTGAAGTTCTTGCCTATTTTTTATAGCTTCAAAGAATGTCGATTACATTCTTAGCATTCCTTTTCCTTCTCAAAGTTACCTCCCTCCTGCTTCTTGTCTTTTTTTTTTTTCCACATAGAAAACCTTCTGTTTCTTCCACTTAACCTGACTGCCACAACCTCTCTGTGTTCTCAAAAGGCAACAGAGACAAAGTACTTGAAGCCAGAAGGTACAGAATGCCCTATTCCATCACTGCATGAGTCAAGGGTAAAGGAAGCCCTCATTGATAACTCTGCTTCCTGCTGCTCCAAGTTTGTCACTCACTGCTCTTATGTGAGATTGACTTTCATTGAATTAACTTTTGTGTTTTTGCTTTTGCTATGGGCTTCACCATCTTAGAAACTGTTTTGTCACCTGGTTTTTAAAGAGTCAGAAATCTTATCTCTTTGAACAATTTAGAAACTCAATAGCTTGGCTTAGTTTATTGTGTACCATTCACAAAATGTCCACAGCATTTGGGGAAAGTCACAGAACACTCAATTGTGCTTCACTTTAACACAACAAATGCTACTGATCCTATCTTTCCAATAATAACCCACATCCATAAGCCAGTAAGTACCAGTGTTTTCCAGAAGGTACTTTAGGGAGCACTCAATGGCAAGAAAGAATCCATCCAGCAACATATCATCAATATAGTTAACATAAGTCTCCCAGACACTGGAGGCTGGGTCTGCTGAAAAGAGATGCAGGTTTTCCTACAAAAGAAAAAATAAAGGATATAAACCATGTTTAATAGCATGAACTATCTGGTATAATCGTCATTAATAGGAATAAAAACAACACTTGGAGAAAAAATGTCTTTCTATGAAGAATTCACTATTGCATGTCTATTAAATTCATTCTTGTCTCATGGGTATGACCATTGATTGAAAGGGATGCAAAATTTCATTCCATAAAGGAAATACGGGTCTCATCCTGTTCCTGAGGAAGGCCACCTTCTCAGAAGGAATGATGATGGATGCAAAGTGTGTGCTTTGTAGCTGCTGGCTGATAAACTGTGAAGCAACATCAGACAGAAGATAGGGTAGGCAGAGGAAGGAAATAGAGGGTGCTATGGTTCAAAGTTCAAAGAAATGTGAGGTTCAAAGAAGGAAAGGTCTTCCTGGATAGTCTTTAACAATGAGCTGGAATGTTTTGTAGTTGACTTCCGATATTAAACCAAAAGCCTTCATCATACATACACACATAAAATACGTAACATTAAAAAATACCTCCCTTCCTGCTGCTCCCTCATATTTCTCTCTACCCTCCCCCCGTGTGTGTGTATGTGTGTGTGTGTGTGTGTGTGTGTGTGTGTGTGTGTGTCCATCTCTGTCTCTCTTCTCTGTCTCCATCTTTTTCACCTATACAGCTCCTGATCAGGAGGATACCCAGCATTACCATGGTAACAAGACTTGGACATTAAGGAGAGGGAGTTTAAATGCTAAGCAATGACAAGTACAGATAATCCATTTACTTTTCATCATTTTCATTATTAAGACTTTTTATAGCATCTCTCCAATTATCTGATATCTTCAGAAGAGGCAGTTACTAAGTTGCAGAAGTAACTTTCCTGGATGACTCATGCTTACCCATTTAGGAAACACTGCCAGGTTATAAATCCCCCTGGATTTAAACAATCTCATGATCCTGCTCTTAAGTGACACAATCCTAAATTTTTTTAAATGTATTACCAACACCTTTCCTTCCTAAGTAGATTTAATATTTTCTTAATGATTTAAAGTCTATCATTATGCAAATCATAGCAGAGTGATGATGCAGTTGCTTGCAAGTGTTAAGATGGGTATGTGTGTTTCTACCTGTCCTATGTGATTGTTCTGTCTTCTCTGTATTGTTGAGCTGTTAATATAGCTATCCATACCTTTCACCTTTGCTTATTACTTCACATCTTTACAAGGCTAAGGAGTAAATGTGTTGGAGTTTTCTGTGAAGTAGGCATAAATTGGTCAGGTTTCTGGTCTTGGCTGAGATATAGGAATGAGATTGTACTTGTCCTTCTGCCACAAACAACTATAGAACTGGACATGATAAAAGAAATATTTGCTTGGGGTACTGATAAAAAAAATGCTTGTTTGGGGTACTTTGCATCGGTCACTACAGGGATGTAGTCCTTGAAAGAAGGGAAATATTCAAGATGATCTTCACACCCATGTGGCTTTCTACCTGAAGGCACTTTCTAAGCCAGGATGTAGGACAGTGAACCTCAACTGGAACATCTGTCCTGATAAAGAAGGCAGAAACTGGAGCTAGGGCTACTGAGGTGGCTGGATCTTCTTGAGTCTTTGACCCAGCATAAGCTGTACATGTTTAGGGCAAAATTTCAAGATCTGGCTGAAAACTGTTACAGGAGGCCCTAATGTGAAGGAAAATTATGTGGGACATAAAGTACTGAATGATGTTAGAGTTCTATTAGGAATGATGAAAAAAATCTTGCAAATAACTGAGGAACTCAGTTGAGACTCCGTGATTTAGGATCAGAGCTGTGCTATTCTAGAGTAGGTCCTCTGTAGACCTTTGCTAAAAAAGCTAAAAGTGAACCTCAACAGGATCAAGGGGATTTATCATAAAGTTAACTGACTTCCAAAGCAAAAACCCAAACTCTTTAAAGGAAATTGCATTCATATTCTCAAATGGCATCCAACATGTCTAGCACTTAATAAAAAAATGCTAGATATGCAAAAAAGGAGAAAAATAGAAAATTTAACCCAAAGAGAAAATAGTCACTTAGACAATCATCTGGGTAAATTTGTAGCTGTCATAACAACCTTGAAATTCCTACCTGTTAGGCTTATTTTAAGTGAGAGAAAAACAAATTTGTTTCATTTAAAAAAGACTGAGAAAATAACGTAGATTTAAAAATTAGCAGCCAAGAACATCTTGTTTGTAAAAACAAACAAGCAAAAACTCTACAAATTTGATGAAAAGCTTACAATTTCCATGCAAGATGAGCACAACGAAAACCCACTTATGTACATCATAGCCAAAAAAGAAAAGAAAAGAAAAAAACCCAGAGATGGGGATCTATTAAAAGCATCCTGAGAAAAAGCAATGCATCACCTACAGAGGAACAAAGAAACAAATTCTGGCTGGTTTCTTATGAGAAACACTGGGGGGTTGAGGACAATGAATAACTTGTGAAAGGAAAACAAAACCACACAGAATTATATATCCAATGAAACTATCTTTCAAAAACAAAGGTAAAATAAGGACATTTTTATATGAAGACTGAGAGTATGTGCCATCAACAGACCCAAACTTCAAGAAATACTGAGTAAATTGCTTCGGGAAGAAGAGAAATAACCCCAGAAGACAATTGAGATCTCCAGAAAAGAAAAACAAGCCTGCAAATGGCAAGGATGTGGGTAAATACAAAAACTATAAATATTTTTCTTTAGGTTTTTAATTCAAAAATTATAATGCTGTATTGTGGGATTTAATGTATATATTAAATATATTGCCCTATTTAACATCTATAAATATATATCAGATATTTCATGCAATAATAGTGCAAAAGATCGGTGAAGGATTAAATTGAACCATGCTTTTGCAGACTTTCTAAATTTCATAACAAAACTCTAAGCAGATTGGGAAAATTTAAGATGCCTATAGAAACCTAGAAAAACCACTAGCAATGCAGTGCCACAAGGTAAAGTTGCAATGCTAATGAAGAAATTAAAATAGAACACTAAAAAAAAATATACAACTAGCCAATAAGAAGGTGGGCACAGAACAACAGAGGAACAAAATATAAATGGCACAAATGGAATTGTTTTCTCTTTGTACCATAAAAAATTATTGTTCCATAAAAAATTATTGATAAAAATTTTGATAGAACTAAAGAATTAAGTAGACAAATCCACAACCATAGGTGGAGATTTTAGTACTCCACCTTTAGTAATATCATAACAATAACAATTGTTTTGAACTTATATTAATAAAACACTATACCCAACTATAGAAGAATAAACGTTATTATCAAGTGCCCAATAAATATTCATGAGGACAGATCATATTCTAGGTTATGCAACAAGTCTCAATTAATTCCAAAAAACTAAAATCTCATGGAACATATTCTCTGGCCATTATAAAATTAAATTAGATATATATCTCATTAAAATAGCTAGAGAAACCCTGAATATGAGGAAATTAAACAACACACTTCTACATGACTATTAAGTTGAGGAAAGTAACAAGAAGAGAAAACATTTAAAACTAAGGATGAAAACGAAATAGATCAAACTTATGGCATGAGACAAAAAAAAAAAAAAAAAAAAAAAAAAAAAAGGAAATTAATATCACCAAATTCCTGCAGTAGAAAAGAAGAAAGGCTGAAAATCAATAACATAAGTTTGTACCCCAAGAGGCTAGAAAAAGATAAGGAATTTACTCTAAAATTAGAATGTAATAACAAAAAATAGAAATTAGTGAATTAGAAAATATAAAGATCAGTAGAGAAAGCTAACAAATCAAGATTTGGTTCTTTGAAAAGATTCATAAAATTCTAGAAAAAAAACATAGAATGCATCCTTGTAGAACCTATAATCACAAAATGATAATAAAAAATTATGAATATTTTTGCCCCAAAATTGATAACATAGATAAAATAAACAAGTTTGCTGAGAAAAATAACTTGAAAAACTGAAAAAGGGTGATATGCAAAAATCTACCAAAACTGTCTTTTATCTACCACCCTACAAAAAAATCACCAACAAATACTTCCCCCAGAAGCAAACTCCATGTCCAGAAGTATTCTCTGGTGAATTCTATCAAACATAAGGCAAAGATAAGATCAGTCTTCCATAAAATTTTCAGAAAATAATGAAGGAAATACTATTCATTTTATAAGGCTACTATAATCTTGACACCAAAACTAGATAAAGCATCAAAAGAACAGTCAATATCAATGCCATTCAAAAACATAAGAACCAAAATCCTTAAAACTTAACAAGTCAAATTTCATAAAATATATAAAGGATAACAAAACATGTCCAACTGGGCTTATTTAAGAAATGCAAGGTTGTCTAACATTTAAAAACTCAATACACCCATCAACAGAATAAAGGGGGAAAAGTATGTAACCACCTTGGAAGATGCAGAAAGATCATCAATAAAATTCACCATCCAATCATGATATAACCTTTCAGCCAAGCAAGAACAGACGGTGAACTTCCTGATTCTGAAAATAAATATCTACAAAAACCTTACAGCAAATATTTATACTTAGAGGTGAATTACTAAATGCTTCTCCAGACTATTGAAAATGAGGGAAGAATGCCTAAATGTTTACTGTCACCACTTCAGCAAAGTAGTGGAGACCACAGCCAGAGCAATAAGGCAAGAAAAAAAGTAAATGACATAAAGTTTGGAAAGAAAGAAGGAAAATTGTTTCCATTTGCAAATGATGTGACTATTTACACAGATAATCATAAGAAATCTATAGCATAGCTACTGCATCTAAAAAGTTTAGAAAGGTCACAAATACATTATCAATATGTAAAAATCAATTATACTTTTATATACTAGCTAATAGTAATTGGAAAACAAAATCAACAAATGATTCCATTTACAGTAGCACTCCAAAACATAAAACCCTTAGTGATAGATTTAATAGAAAATGTTGAAGAAACTATAGAACATTGCAGAAAACAATTAGACAGACCCAAATGAAGAGATATGCCAGGTTCATGGATTGCTATTAATTTATTTATAGATTTGATACAATTCCAATCAAAACCTAGTTTTTCCCCTAGAAATTGGCAAGCTGAATTTGACATTTATATGCATATGCAAAGAACCTAGAAGACAAAATCATTGAAAAAGAAAAACTAAGTTAGAGGACTTAATAGTACCTGATTTTAAGACTTAACAATGTTATGATAATCAAGAAAGAGTGGTATTATTTTATATTGGCATTTTATATAACAACTGACTACACACACACACACACACATACATAACTGACTATACCCACACATACACATACACACAGTCACACACAAAAGTTTTATATTGGCATTTTAAGTAGCTAATTGGTTTTCAACAAAGATTCCAAAAATTCAATAGGGAAAAGTGTTTTCAAAAAATAGTATGACAACAATTGGCTATTCATATGCAAAACAACAAACTCAATTCCCATGTCACCTCATAAACAAAAATTAACTCATGACAGATTATAATATTAAATGTAAAAGCTAAAACTATAAAGCTTCTAAAAATATAGAAGAACATCATGGCAAACTTGGGGTAGGCAGTTTTCTTAGAACTCAAAGGACTAACTGTAGGAGGGAAGATGGTAAATTAGATTACATCAAAATTTGAAATTATTTCTCATCAGAATACACCATTAAGAAAATGCAGAAGGCACAAATTTGGAGAAAATATTCATAATATACATATCTGACAAAAGATGTGTATCCAGAAGCCATAAAGGGTTCCTGGAACTAATAACAATATTTAAAATGTGTGAAAGATGTAAACAGACACTTCAGACAGGAATATATAAATTTAGCCAATAGCACATAACTGACATTTTTGGAAACACAGAGGATGTATGCATGTCTGTCTGCATGTATGTATGGACAGATGGAGGGAAGGAAGAAAGATGAATGAAAAGTGAATGCATAGGCTCATTACTAGATACTAAATTACTGAATATAGAGCCAGAGGGGTTAAAAATAAATCAAGCTGAACATTTCAAAGGCAAAGTTTAGGTAATTATTTCAATCATCTAACTCCAGTCATCATTAGTGCTTAAGGCCAGGTGATCATATTGTGCTTCAAACCCCAGATAACCCATACATAACAACTGCCAATTCATTCCTGACTTCTGGCATCAGTCAACCTGTAGACATGGTTTTATGGCTACTTCAGTAGGAATGGAGCTGATGACCATTATCCTTTTCCCATTGTTTACAAGGAAGCTTTAGTTTTTGATGATGGGAATTGAAGTTGCCCTGATCACAATGCAGGGCAAGCCTTACTGCAGGGATTGCCACACTCAGCAGTTTTCCTCTTCTCGAATACAGTTAGGGATGCCTGGTACTGTTTCATGTCTCTGGGCTCTATAGAGCTAATTATAAGAATGATGATGGAGGACCACACCAGGTTGCATGGGTGAGTTGGGGATGAGGGTGGTTGGTGCAGCAGATAATTCAGGATTCTGCCCTTGGCATCTCCTTATATTTGGGGTTAGGTGTGAGACTGAAGTCATGTGACAACTAAGTGGTGTCACTACTAACATAGTGTTAATTTTGACACACTGACATCAGGAAGTGACTCTTCATTGCCCCTATTAGCTTCACTTATTTTGCTCTCAGTACGAACTTTTATTCTTGACTGCAGAAGACACATTCTCTGTTGATAATTCTAATTTCCAAAGCACTTTTTGGCATTCAAACATGCTTCTTGGTGCTTTCCCTCTAGTCTCAGGACACATGTCTGAGAGGCTGGTTATTACCTGAACAAGGGCATGAATCTTAATGCCAGATTCTTTGATGAGATTGTAATATTTTTCCACGCGATCATGCTGATCATCCAGAGACAGAAGGCATTCCTTTTTCCCATCTTTTCTCTTAAATATTGGAGCCACCCACGTTTTCATGATGCTTTGAATCTCTTCCACATTGTCTTTTGTTTTTTGAATTCTTTGTTCAAGATCATGAATTCTGTTGGTGATTTGAATGACATAATCCCAAATGCCTGCTCCCCAAAAGAAATATAATTAAATGAAGCACCTTACAGTGGCACAGCTGAGGGGCAACTTGTTATGAGAGAGAGGGATTTAATGCTTGCAGGTTTTATGAGAATTTTCTGTACCAGTTACTTCATGATCATCAGGACATTTTTCTTCCTATTTGTATTAACAAACCAATCCTTACCATAATCCTGACTACAGAGGAAGAGAAACAGAAGTGACGCCTACCACACACACAAGCTGGTACGTTTGCCCAGGAATATAATTTTACAATTAGATACCAGTGCAACCTGATGACTTTATTTGGATTAATCAATTTTTTTAGCACTTTTAATGTATTCAAGGTTGAAAATGTCATTCCTTCTTACATATTGAATAAAGTCCTAACTTGTTTAATATTCCAGGACTTTCAAATTTTAACTTTTCTGAGGACCCTTGTTTGGATTAATCTCCCTACCCTGTGACTTGTCACATGTTACTTTTAACTCTATGATGGCTTTTTTTTTTCTATCATGGACAGTTTTGTATGATTTGGGTTGTATGTATGCATTTTGCCTTCACTACAGATGAGCTCTTTGAGGGTAGAGAACAGGTCCCATGTAGCTCATGTCATATCTCCCTGCACATAGTCTCCTGGATCTGTTAATCAATCAAATGAAAATTTACTGAATTGAATTGGGGGACACTAAAGAAGTAAATGCAGTTACCCCTTTAAGATGCTTGCAATCTAGTTATGAAAACCCAAACAACAATGATAATATAATTAAGAGCACTCATTTATGGAGTGCCATGCATATACTGTAGATCATGGTGCATCTTAGTAAACAAAAGTTTTCTAAATTGACCAATCATATCCAAAGAGAAGAAAGAGGAGGGATATCAACGCTTTTTGCATCTATTCATGGCTATGTTCTGGGGAAAAGAAAGACTTGGATTTTCTGCCCAAATCAGATTGCCGGGGAATGAATGATTTGAGATTCTATTAACTTTATTAAACCCCAGCATCCCAATGCTTCTTTCAGACTGCAGGTGGTGCCATTACCTTCTGTTTTCCAGTTCAGAGTCTCCTCTGCAGCTTTCAGCTGGAGATCAATGGTTTGCAGCTCTTCCTCCACTAATGGAAATTCCACCTCTAGCAGAGTTTTCATAACCTTGTTGTACCAATTTGCTACCAACTCCAAGTTGGCCACAAGTTGCCGATAGAATTCCCTGGAGGAGAACATGGCTGCTGCTGTCTCGGGGATGTGCTTTGTCTCTCTGGACTCAAGATAGCTCATCTCTTTCAGCACTGAAATCAGCTGGAGGAAAGAATCAACACAAGTAGCTATCGTTCAGGCAGTGTGAGAAAGCAAAGCTGTCACATCCGTCAAGGATTGGAACATCCCTGGGGACCCAAAGACCTTCTGGGCCTCTTTTTAACCTCGATTCCTGTCAGTTCCTTAAATCTAGTGTCAGAGAAGGAAAATCAAGTATTAGGCAGAAGGAAGATGACTCAGAAAGCAGCAAGATTTGCCCAGATATGTAAATCACAAACAAGAGCAGGAAGAGGGAATCCTGGGAAAGGAGACAGCAGGGACAGCAGGGGAGAACTCTGCCTCCTGCGGTGTGCAACCCCAGGCTGCTGTGGGGCACGTGGCTGCATTTGGCTGCTGGCCACGTCAGTTCTTCATGAGGGCTGCTGGTCTGAAGTAGGAGGATCAGCTGGTCTGGCCACCCATGTGCATGTAAAAAGCCTCAAATGTAGACTTCCGTTGTTCTCTCCAAAGATCATCAGTCATTGAAAGACACTGATGAGACCGAGAGAAGCACATGATACAAGTTTAATTGTTAAATAGAATCATTTGGAATATTTCACAATTTCAGTAACCCTGTGCTGGCATTTCTTTTTGTTTTAATATATTGAAAGGTCAAGAAACACAAATCATCCAGGCCTCTCTGAACTTCTGTGGATCTCCTGAGTTTCTAGGCAACTGAAGAAATGAAAAGCCAAGTAGACATGGTCTAAAGAAAATCCAGAAAGGCCTTGACAGGGTTGCTGGGCACCCTCTTCGCCCTTGTCTATTTATCAATGTGTTTCTATCTGAACCTACAAGGACTGATGATGTACAGGTATAGGTGACAAAACAGGTACAAAGTCACAGCTCTCCCCACCTCTGCCTCATAGAAAGACATCCCAGCTGGGCACCATGGTGCACACCTGTAATCCCAGCGGCTCAGGAGGCTGAGGCAGGAGGATTGGAAGTTCAAAGCCAGCTTCAGCAATAGCAAGGCACTAAGCAACTCAGTGAGACCCTGTCTCTAAATAAAATACAAAATAGGGCTGGTGATGTGGCCCAGTGGTCGAGTGCCCTTGGGTTCAATCCCTGGTACCAAAAAAGAAAAGACAAATAAGAAGGAGAAGAAGGAGAAGGAGAAGAAGAGGAGGAAGAGGAAGAAGAGGAAGAAAAAGAGAAAGAAAGACCTCCGAGCTTCTAGTTCCTCTTCCTGCAGCTCTGAAGCAGTTCTCCATTTCTGACCAGCTAGTCTTAGGCAGAATGAAGACAAATACTAACCATCGGGAGGGGAAATGAACTCAAGTCTCCTGGTTTACTCTGAAATGAGCTCAAGATGGATATTAAAAACTTAAGTGTAAAAAATGTGAAATAAAAAAATTAAAAGAAAATAGTGATGTGATATTGAGGTAGAGGAGGCCATTCCTAACATAAACCACAAAGTGAAACATAAAAATATGTGCAGAAAATATCTGACACAGAATAAAATGACAAACTGGCGAAAACTATTTGAAGTTTTTTTTAAGGGTTTCTTAATATTTAAAAAAAATATTTCCCAATTTTTCTAACAAATTCACAAGAAAGGGGGCACTTCCACCAGAAAATGGGCCAGTGGACACACAGTTCATAGAAAAAATGCACGTGGCTAATGAATACAAGATTATTAGTCATCAGATAAATGAAAATTTTTAAAATTGGGATTTTTTTTGTTTATAGTTCTACAATCTGGAAACTATTTTAGGAAATGGAAGCTATCTTTTTGGTAGGAGAATAACTGACTACTGTCTTTCTGAAGAATAGGTTTGATAATATACATGAAAAGTCACAAAATATGAATACCCTATAGCCTAGCAGTTCTACTTCTAGGCATTTATCCTAAAGAAATAATTAAGAATATATATAATAGTAGCTAAGGATGTTTGTTAAAGCACTATTTATACCAAGTTTTATCCAACTTCAGATGTCAAGGATTAGAAGATTCACTATTAGTTTATGTTCCACTGAAGAGAGAAAAATTACCACTATTAAACTGTAAGAACTTGTCGACATTAGGGATGTAAATATGTAGAAAATGTGCACCCTACAGTTAGTAAAATACAGACTGATGAAACTGGAAAGTAATTTAAATAATCAATAATTGGGCATATAGAATTTTAAATATACTTTACATAAATTAAAAACAATTAAACTATACAATTCTTAACTGGTACCCAGAAAGGCAGATCTCTGAACAGGACTCTCTAGACTGATAAGTGTGCTACTGCTCATTCTTAGAAAGTAGCAAAGCTATGGCCGCCCTGCTGAAAGTGGGATGCCAAGGGTGACTGTAGTTCTATGATTTGTTATGCTGCTAGCTGTCCCTCCTCAACTGCTATTATAGTTTCCGCTTTCCTTTCTTTTCTCCATCCTTTCCCTTCTATTGCTTACAAACACATACAAAGGCCCTAGTACTTGCTATACATACAGCCTGGTTTTTAGCTCTGTCTACGGTGCCATTACGGTTTAGATATGAAGGATCTCCCGAAAGCTCATGTGTGAGAAAATGCAAGAAAGTTTAGGGGTGAAATGATTGGGTTATGAAAGCTTTAACCAGATCAGGGCTTTAATCCTCTGATAGGGATTAACTGGGTGGTAACTTTAGGCAGGTAGGATATGGCTGGAGGAGGTGGGTCACTTGGGGTGTGCCTTTGGGGTTCATATTTTGTCATGAATAAAAGAGTACCACCCCCCTACACACACACACCAATCTGTGCTTCTTGGTGGCCGTGTTCTGACCTGCTTTCCTCTGCCACATTATTCTACCATGATATTCTGCCTTACCTCAAGCCCTGAGGTAAGGAGCTGGCTATCTATAGACTGAAATCTCTGAAACTGTGGGTCCTCCAAAATAAACTTTTCTTCTTCTAATTGTTCTTGTCAGTTTTTTTGGTCACAGCAATGAAAAAGCTGACTAAAACAAGTGCGTTACCAGGGAATGTGCCAGCAAGGCAGAAGTAGGTGCCTGCTCAGCTCATTGCAACCCATATATATATATTTTAACCTGAGTGATGCATGTTCTAGTTATTGTTTTCTCCAGCATTAAGTTTCCTGTGGCTGCTAGTTTCCACCCTCCTAACCATCTAGAACAGGGGTGCTCAAAGGCAGCACTATGGACTTTTTGGACAAGTAACTCTTGGTTGTGGGGCACCATCCTGAGCATTATAGGAAGTTTAGCAGCATCCCTGGGGTCAGCCCATTAGATACCATTGACACCCCTTCCAAATCTAACAAACCAAAATGATTTCAAGTGGACAAAATTACCCCCAGTTGAGAACCACTAATCTCAAGTTTTTATCCCTAAAGTTACTCTTTAGAGATTTATCATATGCTATCTAATAAAGGTAGATTTTTGCATGCTAAGACTCTGGATCCCACCTATATGTGGGTTCCTCAAGGTGGGAACCAAGTCTCAAAATACAATTGGTAAAGCCTTCAGCATTTAGTCAGTGGCCTTCACGTGCTATAAGTATTCAAAACAGGTTTTGAATGTTTGGTACCAAATGATCAGTGATATTTTACAATACATTCATGAGCCACATGATGTCAACAGTCAACAATGTCTCAGATGACGTTTCAGGCCACATATACAACAGTGGTCATATTGCCTAGAGACATCATAGCTGTCTTAGTTTGTATTACTATACAAATTTACACAATGACAAATTTGCCTAGTAATGCATTTCTCAGAAAATATCTCTGTCTCCCATCCAAGTTGGAGGATATAATGCTAAGTGAAGTTAGTCAGTCTCAAAAATCCAAGTACCAAATGTTTTCTCTGATATAAGGAGGCAGAGTACAGTGCTGTTGGGTGTTGGGGTACATAGGAGGATTAGAGGATCACTAGAGTGGTCAAAGGGGAGGGAGGAGAAGGGAGGGAGCTAGGGGGATATGGGGGGGAGAGAAAAGGTGGTATAATAAGATGGAAATCACTATTTTAAATGCATGATTGAAGACTTGAATAGTATGAATATACTTTGTATACAAACAGTGTTATGTGAAAAGAGGTTCTATGTGCGTATTATGAATTGTAATGCATTCTACTAATTTAAAAAAGGTCAAAAAAATATCTCTGTCATAAGTGACTCATGTCCATGCATCTTGTTACGCAAAATCAAAGCAAATATGTTGATCAGCCCTAGAGAAAAACATGAACATTGATGACTTAAGAAAATATTATACCCTAAGATTCATCCCCCTCCAAGAAATCCAGGGTGTCTATTCTTTTGAGCAACTTTTGCATATTGTTATAAAAAGCCCTTTTGCCTTTCATTTGCAGAGTTAAATAAAACTTTCCAGGAACCCAAAAGGAAGTTATTGCCTCTCAGCTGACCTGTGGGTTAAAGTTGACAGTGATCTGCTTCGTCTCTGGGTCACGTTGCAAAAGTGGTCTGGAAAGATTGTACTGTGATTTCTCCGCTACTGTGCAACACCAGTCCTCATAAAGTCTTGTCTCGTATCTGCAATAATCAGAGACAACAGCCACCTCATACACACCCTCCCAGCTCCCCAGCTTTTGGCCATGCTCCAAAACATGAACTGAAGAAACTACTAATCATTGATGAGGCCAGGCTGGGTCAGTTCCTGCATAAAACTAGTGATTTCTAACGGTGACTCAGCTTCAGTCAGAGGAAGGTAGAAAGATTCCATGTGATTTTTTCAGGGGGATATGTGAAGTTGTGATTAGTCTCAGTAAATGTTGGAAGAAGGTGCAGGTAACACTTGGTCTCACACTAATCTTCAAGTAGCTCATGGGCATTCATCATTCAGTCATTACATGTTGACCAAACACCTACTATGTGTGGGCTTGGGGAATAAACAATGGTAAGTGCAACTAACTGTGAAGACCACAGGTAAACAGATCACTGTAATGTAGTAAGTACGACCCTGGAGAATCATACAGGGTATCGGACATCTAATGGCAGAGGCAGGACAGCAGAGTGAAAAGGAGAACATCAGGGGGTGATCAGAAGTGGCACAATGAAGGGGGAGAGAACATTCCTGATAAAAGCAATGCATAGCTGAAGGGTAGAGGCATGACTGTGTGCTGGGAACAAGGAGCAGATTAAGTGTCTGAGGCTGGAGGCAGTGAAAGGAAGGCAAAGGCCACATCATGGAGGGCTCTTCATATAGGTTAAGGAGATGATGGGAACTATGAAAAGTCCCTGGCTGAGGGGAAATGTTATGACCTTACGGGACTGGGCAATGGTGTGGGCACTAAGGGGTGCACATCTGGAGGCAGGGAGAACTGTTAGGAAGCTGCTGCATCAATTCAGGCCAGAGAAGTTCAATCTCTTGTGAAGATGCTATTGGTAGGAACAAATAGGCGAGGATATGCTTGAAGCTTATTTGGAGGTAAAAGGAGTAAAGTGTGGATCCCTGGCAGGTGGAGGTGCCCCCAGTTGATTTGTCTAACACGGTGCTAAGAAAAATCAGAATCTGAATCATAATGTCTCTCTTCCTACTCTTCTGAATCAGGAGAAAGAGCAAGTGGCAGAGGGGGAAGGTGAGACCATGGGCTGTTTCTAGCCGCTGCACCCCCTAAAAGACTTAGCTTTAAAGGCATGATCAACTATAAAAGTTGATGAACCCCTATAAAATTTCCATTCTTATTCTTTCTCCATAAAAATGACACAGGAAGTATTTCTGAGGCTTATTTCCTCTCCTGTGAAGCATGAACTATTGCTTTCTGGTTAGTGAGCAGCAGCTATAATTTTCCAGGACTCTTACCTGGGAGTACCATGAGTGGCACCCCACTCCTTCTAGCTCTGCAGGATTTCTACTCCAAGGAAATCTACACTGGAAAAGTATTTGTGTATAGAACACAGCTGCCTTCCCCAGAGACCCTGTGCATGTAACCCAGAAATAGTATACTCACAAATATTGTAGCTATAACATAAAACACAGTGACATTTCTGAGCTGCTAAGGAATCTGCACAAACTTAAAACAGCAAAAGGTCCTGTGTTGGGGGAGGGTATGTAAGTTGCAGAATAATGTGATCCCAAAAGCTGCTTACTTTTCCAGCAATGAGAGCATATCTTCGTATTTTTGTATTATTCTCTTTCCTTCAGCAGATTCTATGCAACTATCGGCACCCAGGAGGGAAAAAAATGACATAGAATTAGAAGACGGAGAAGGAATTTTCTCAGGAACAAACTGCATCTCACAAAGAAGAAATTGTATGGCTTTGGGGGCTGTTTCCCAAATGCCCCTTAATGAGTTTACATTCTTCTTCTTCAACCTCCTCCTCAGGCCACTAGGGGGCACCTATACCTGCTAAAACACAGGCGGCCCCACAGGTGGTATGCATGTTATGACCTTTCCTGCCCAGAGCTCCCCTGACCCCTCATCTAGCTGAGTTAGTCATGCAGGAAGTAAATGAGGTCCCTCAAAATCATGAATAAAAGGGAAACTGAGCTATTAAAGAAAAATTTCAGATCCCATAGTTTTCCATATTTAAGAAAAACAATTTAACAGTATGTGTGTGTATAAACATGTAAATAACAATGTTTTACACACACACACATAATACTAGTGTGTGTATACATATATATGTGTGTGTATATATATGTAATATATATATATACATACATATATATATATATATATATATATATATATATATAATTATTTCTCCTTCTCTGAAATCCATCCAGGACACATAATCAGAAACACTGATCTTCCTTAATATATTTACACAAGGGTCCTACACACCTCTCATCACCCAAATGCATTCACACACAATGCACATACATGTGTGTGCACATAGACATACATGCACCTGCACATGTGTGCTCCCACACACTCAAAAACCTCTGCAGAAATGCTGAGGCCCACAGAGGAGTGAGTGGAGTCTAGCCTATGGCACATTACTCATAACTGCTTTCTCTGATTTTGACACTCCCTGCAACATGAAATGAAAGTCCAGCTCCTGGGAAGATTGATGAAGTATTTTGAATTTCCAGAAATTGTCACAGTAACTGTTTAGAGGTCTGTTTTTTTTTTTTTTTTTTTTTTTTTGCTTGTTTTTGTTTTCTGTTCTGTTAGCAAAGTGATGCAGTTTATTGCAATGATTCTTTAAAATCCATTTGCTCTGTAAACCATCACTGGGTTTCTTCATATGATCCCCCACACCCACAGAAGGAGCACTGGGCTCCCAGTCATTTCATTCCCTTCTGTGGTGAATGAGCAGCAAGGAAAAGCAGAAAGTGCTCCAGGCCAGGTGGGCCGGCTCACACCTTGCTCTAACTTCACCAGCTGCAGGATCTCTACAAGTCTCCCAACCCCTGTATGCCAATTTTGCATCTGAAAGAAAATGACGCAGAGAGAAACGAGGCTTCTCACATGTGAAATCTGGCAGTGGCTTGGTAAGTTTGAGAAGTCACAGGAATCAGTACAGCAATATTCCCAGTAGCTCCCCTTCACTTCATGGTGAGGACTCTACAACACTTTTAATAACTAATAAGTATATACTGCAGACTACAATACACATTTGAATCCATTTTTAAAGTAAATGGGAATTGTCATGAGGCTTGTAGAGGTTGCTACAGTATCCCATCTATAACCCCTCTTGGGATCAGGCACTCTGACCATCCCCTAAATTTCCCCAACCCCAGACCCCTAGGGCCAGGTGTGTTGGCTGCAGATGATGCACAACTGGCTCCCGTTTGAAAACAACCTCAGCCAAAGAGAGACACCTTGTTCAAGGTCATGCCCTTCCCAGGAAACCTTACAACCAAGGACTAGCTGATGTTAGGGGTGCAATAGCCAGGCAGTTCTGAGGAACTGGTTCCCCCTGAAGGATCTGTTGAAGCCTTAATTGCAACTACACAGCAGTTCAGATTCTCCCTCTGCTCAGTCCCTTTCCTCTTACTCCCTGATGGCTGCTATTCCTGAGAGCATCTTTGTTAATAAATACACATGCCTCTCAATCTGCTTCCTTGGAGACAGACCAATGACAACTTTGCAGTCCATATTCCTGGAAGCAGCCCCAGCACCCCTCCCCACCACATTCACATGTCTTCTCCCCTCCACTTTAAGGGGCATGTCTGAAAAGCATGAAGGATTAGCTGTGCTCTACTCCTGACCAAACTAGTGACCCCTGGAGAGAGCTCTGGGCTAGAAGCCCTAAGACCCAGCCGGCTCTTTCAGTCCTCTCCTTGGCTGTCTCTAAGACCTTAGGTGAGTCACCTCATTTCTTTCTGCCTGTTTTCTTTATCGGCAGAATAAAGAGCTCGCCTAGACTGGAGCAGATGCTCCAAATGGCCACACACTGGGCAGACCTCGCCCACAGGCATGCTTTGTTAGATTTGTGCAGAGTTGGGGAAAAAATGGAATCCTTAATCATTTTAAAGTTGGATATTCAACACTAAAGATTTCCAGCTTTGCTGGACATGGTGGTGCATGCCTGTAATCCCAGCATCTTGGGAGGCTGAAGCAGGAGGATCTCATGTTCAAAGCCAGCTTTAGGAACTTAGCAAGGCCCTAAGCAACTTAGTGAGACCCTGTCTCAAAATAAAAACAAAAAAAAAATAAAATAAAATAAAAAGGGCTGGGGTTGTGGCTCAGTGGTTAAGTACCCCTGGATTCAATCCCTGGCACCAAAAAAAAGGCAGCTTCTATCCAACACTGAAGAGACTGCTCATATTGAGGCTGCTTTTCTAGTTGGTGATACTCAATTGGAGTAGTGGCAGCCCCCTGAGGATCCCATCCCACTCTCTCAGACCTTCTGCCTCACTAGTTATTATGCCTCCTGGTTGCAGAAGGTCTTTAGTCTTGCTACCTGAGGGTCTCACAGTTCATCCTAACTTCAAAAAGCCTGTGATGCCAACGGCCAGTTCCAGTTCCTTTGCTTCTGTTGTGCTTGCCAAAGACAAGTGCTTTCAACACAGTCAAGTCTTTTAGAAAGAGGGATCAGAGAAAGACCTCCTGTTCCTAGGGAGCATCCTACGTATGGTGGCACAAACAGCTACTCTCACTCACTCCTAGTGGCCTGTAAGTATCTCAGTTTCTAGACTCAGCTGCAAAGCAAGCCCATGGTTTCCCATACCTGGGCACATGAAGAACTTGATGAAGAAGCAGATTCAGTCTAGGCCAGGCTCATACTCAGCAGGTTACAGGTGTGGCCCTGAAGCTAGCACCTTTAGCAAGTGCCCCAGGGTGTTCTATTCAACAAGGGCCTCACACTACAGTTTAGAAAGCATTTGCTTCATCCTCAGTAGCCTCAGCTGCAGAGTCATTTAGTCAGAGAGAGGGAGAGATGCGGAAGACCTCCACAGAGCTCAAAATCCCTAGAAATGAATGTCACAGAGTAAAGCCAGCCAGCCTGTGGTCAGTTAAGTCTCACTTAATACCAAGGGACCAAGATCTCAGTTCACATGTATGAATATCTATCTTTACTATTTGGCCATAGGTACCTAGACCATTGTTGTAAATGGAAAAAAATAAAGATGTTTCATGCCTTAGGCAAGTGAGCTGCATTTCTACACTCAAAATGCACAGCAGGAACAAACCTGGCATTCAGGAATGAGATACTCACCCATGCATGATGTGTATGAAGTTGCCAAAGGGACCCTGGATACGTTGCCTCAGCTCCTGTGCCCAGCGGAGGCCCCCGGCCACAGCAGGCATGTTCTTGTGCACTGGGGAGAATCCTGGGGACATGCACAGCCAGACAGAAGTGAACCTACAGTCCCCTATAGCTCCCTCTACCCTACTGATACTTCCTGCCGGTTACTCTAATATTGTTGCATCCACCTTCACACTAAGGTCACCTAGGCTCACACTAAGGAGTTCCTGCAAGGTCACCAGGTTCTGGTAAAGAGGAAGTAAAAGCAACCCTGGGAAAAATAAGAGCATCAGAGGACATGGGTTCTCTGCCGAGCCATTCTGATTTAATTGGTCTGTGTGCCTGGTCATAGGTAATTTTTTTAGAAGCTCTGAAGATAATTCTACCTACACTGACAAGGTTGAGAAACACTTCTTTGAACAGACAACTCTCTCTGGGCCTCAGTTTTATCATCTATAAAATGAGAAAATATCTTCCCTGTTTAATGAACCTTGAAAGTTTCCATGAGAATTCAACAAGGTTAAGAATGAGACAAGTCATGTGAATGATAAAGCACCTGAGCGGGGTTGGTGCAGCCTAGACACTCTTACTTTAGTTCATATGGTATGTTCATTTACCTATAACTACTTGTTAAAATTCACCAAATGTGAGATTTAATTAAAAAAAAATGAAAACAGTTTTCAGCTTTCCCGGTAAAATGGAAAGATTGGTGACAATCCAATGCCATTTTTAACTAGCAATGGGATCCTAAGAGCAGACAATTCCTTTACTTCACCAGAGGCTCCACTACTCCCTAATGTCTCACACTCAGCCCAGGGTCATTATTTTCATTTCCTGTGAGTCTTTATGATCAGAAAAATTCTAATATGACCCCAGTGACCCTCATCCTTGCATAATCCTCTTTAAGTGTAGGTAGAAATTATGGCCATGATAAGATGCCATCCCATGTCCATGTTACATTATGGAGCAGAAGGAAGAGGATCTTGGGTGGACCTTATCTTATCAGGCAAACTGGTAAAATCAGAGCTCTAGCAAGGGGTAGAAGAGGATGTCAGAGATTGGTAGCATGGGAGGGTTCAGTGTGCCATTGCTGGCTTGAAGATGGAGGTAGCTATCTAGCAAGGAATGTGGTGGCTTCTCATTTTGGAGAGAAGCTTCTGGTTGGTAGCCAACAAGGTAGTGGAGACCTCAGACCTACAGTCATAAGCAACTAGATTCGACCAACAGGAATGAACTTGGATGTGGATTTGTCCTCCTGAGAACCTCCAGATGATAACTTAACCTAGCCAACTCCTCGGTGTCAGCCTCATGACAAAGAGCTGAGATCCCAGATGCACCATACTGGACTTCTGTTCTTCAGGAACTGTGAGCTGAAAGATGGGTGCTGTTTAAAGCTAATAAGAGTTGTGCATATTTCCTACATAGAAATAGAAAACCCATATGGCTCCTGAAGAGTCTGAGTTTTCATACTCTGTTTTTGACTATAAGAAGTGAGGAGAATTATCCCACATAAAGCTGGACCAACCAATTTTCTGAGAATGATTTCCTCAGTGAAGGCCATTCTTAGTGACTTCACTCTGAAACCTGTTTCATAAACAAAATGGTGCTGGTTCTTAGCTACCTATAAATCTTAAACAAATTCCCAATGTCTACATAATAAGGTCTGAAAGATTCCTTAATATGGGACTCAGAGCACTCCACGCTCGGACTGCAAATTCCATGACTGAACTGTTCTCTCTGTCTCTCTCTCTCTCTCTCTCTCTCTCTCCATATTTTGTTCGGTTATAGGCAGTACTGGTTGATCATATTCCATATTGTCTCATGTCTCTTCTTTGGATACCTTTACCTCTTCCCCCTTGCTGTCAATCCCCCCAAATTTTAGGGCTTGGTTCCACACCCCCTCCCCCATAAATTCACCTGGGAAGTCTCTCAGCCACAATTCATCTTGTTTCGTCCTCATCAATCAGGTGGTACACTATTCAGACTCTATGAACAACCACCTTTCGGTATTAATTATTTAATTTAAAAATTGATCATTACTGATAATAACCATAAAAAATTATTTCATCCTCTACTCAGACTTGCCATTGCACATAGTGCCTGCAAATAAACCTTGCAACAACTCAAGAAATATTTGTAAAGCTGAAATGAACTTGTTTGACTTTCAAACAAATATAATAGGGCATTTAACTGTAATAAAAATGGAGAAATCGCACCTCTGCAAGGTAACAAGCTGCCCTTTGTCAGGCTCCTGTGGGTCCCTCCCACCAGAAGCATGGTTGCCATGGCAGTAGAAGGGATAAGAAACTTTTCTCCGGCATGTGTAATCTATTGTGAATGGAGGTATGCTGAAGATTGCTCAGTGTGGCAACAATGATGCCAAGGTCACGATGGCAGTCAAGGTTTCCCTGCTCTAGCTCAGCCGGCCCATCTCAGCCCTAGATACAGGAAACCTACAGTGCAGTAAACTCTGAAATCACCCAAGATGGTCTGGAATTTCAAGCAAAAGGGTCATGCTTGCCCTTCTTGGACAATGTCATTTAGCAAATTTAACACATTTAGCAAATATGAGGGGAATACATTTAACCTTCCCAGTAACTGCACTTCCTATCCAAATCCCTTGGTAACAAACATACCAAGTTCTGCCTCTTCCTGAATGTGCTGGCTGTAGATGATCCTCACAGCATCCAGTTCTTCACTGAACATTCGGATGAGGACTAGGTATTTATCTGATACATCCCGTGCTACCAGTGGTCTGTCAAGGAGGTTTCCTGCTATATCTAGCAGCTGAAGAGAAAAAGGTCACAGATTAAATATTTCCAACCTTCCATAAATCCTGTTTCTTGGTTTTACCTTCCTATGTCTACCAGTGCAAGAGGGGTGCAAAATTGTTGCAGAATTGGAGCAGAAATCATTAGTATGAGAATATTCCTAGTCTTTCTCGTTCTCCTTTGTTTCTAAAATAGAAGGACTCCTGTCTCCGGGGCTACCTACAAGACTCTCTTCTCTCATAAAAGTAAAACAAAAGATGCTAGGAAGGTTAAATTGAGCTAAAGGTCAAAGTTTTAAAAAAGGTTAGGTGATAACCTAAACAGAAGAAAGGTGATCATGGAAAAGAAAAGAAACAAGCTAAGCAGGTTGGGTTTGGGGAGAATTTGGAGGGCTGAAAAACAAGAGTGAGAGCAGGAAAAACATTGCGGAGAAGAGTTGCCCTGAGAAAGGGGATATTAGTAAGGATAATTTGAAGATGTATTAAAACAGCCTTAACCCTCTGGTGCTTCTTGAAGCAGCAGAATCAAGAAGTGGAATGCATTTAATTACCTCTTGGTTCCTGGCTTGTGTTTCTTTGATTGTGATGCTGCTCTGAGACTAGGCCATGCAGGACATCAGTTATATTTAGGGCACACCAATACACTGCTTCTAAACTTGTCTTCCAGTATAATCTCCCATCTCTATGTTGTGCTTCAAGTCAGAGGTTGACAAAGGACAGCCAGTGGGTGATAAAACCTGGCCTTTGACCTTGGCACATGGTACATTTCAAAAAAGAAGAGTTTTGTTTTTCTAAAAACTAGGTAATCTAACGTATGTGTGACCGAGAATATATGTATCTACAGCTTAAAATATCTGTTCTCTGACTCTGTGCAGAAAAATGTTTGCCAACCCTTGCTTTTAAGTTAGTACAAGAGACATGGTGTCAAGATTACATCCACATATCCCAAACCTGGAGGCTGGGTAGACCCCATTTGTCTAAGACCTCATGCTCATTCTGTTGCCCCCTCATTTCACATTGGGCCATTCTCCTCACTTCTTTTCTTCACTGCCTTTCAAAGCCTAGAGCAGGAGAGAGAGAGTGAACTCCAGGAGGTGATTGGCATGGGCTCAGAATTTGAGATGGTTTCAGGTCTCCAGGACACATCATGGGGAATGACCAAGTGCAAAGAACAGCCCATACAGATTGGGGTGGGATGCAGTCCTGGGTCAGATGTGTCTCAGGTCAGACAACATGAAGGCCCTTTAATGATTCCAATGCATTCTGAAGAATTGATAAAGGTACTTTCCATCGAAGGATTTAAAATTAGCTTTTCCTCAATAAAAATCATCTAGATCTCTGGTAGAAAGTAGCTGCTTCTTGAAGAAGGCATAAGAGAGTGGGTCTCCACTGAGTCCTGTGGCTCAAATCTCCTGTTGGTAAAGTGTAGACATGTCAGCTGAGGGAGTCTTGTGGCTAGCCTGCACTGTTTGACTTCTGGTCTTTCATTTAAATGTACCTTGGCTGGCCACATCCTCTAAGGTACATCAGTGGTTGGATGATTGTATGGCAGTAACAGGGTTAACAGAAGTCAGGTGATCTCTCTGGCTAGCCCCTACTCCCAGAACCCTGAAAAAGCACTTATTTTCATGAAGTTATATCCATTGGAACTTTTGCTTTAGCTGTAGGAGGAGAGAAAGGTTTTGACTTCTTGTTGGTTGAGATGGCCAAAAAGAGAGATTCAAAGCATGTGAAAGGGACTTGGGAACCACCTTGGTTTGCCTCACTTTCTATGGGCAGCTGAGAGGAGTCAGGGCCGGAAGATAAAGAATCTGCTTTTATGAGAGTCCTTTGAGACGTGATAAAAACAGTGCTGCTTCAGGAACCAGGCACAAAATTGGAAACAGCTCCCTCTTCTTCTACCCATACTCCTCAATAAAATTTCAAGGATTAGAATTTTTAGAAACCAGAGAGATATGTTTTGGCCTAAATGCAGATATTTTCATGGTGGGAACCATCCAAAGAGCAGTAGTAAGACTCCTTCAAACACCTTTCTGGACAGATGAAGTTTCCAAGGGATATATAAACATATAGTAGAGACATACATGATTTCATAGAGCCACTTGAGAATACACAGAAGGCCTCCATTGAGGACTTCTTGAAATCTCTTGTTCAGAGGAATTCATATAAGTGGGATAGGCATACTCAGTGCATGAATGGAATTATGGCTTCAAAATTATCTGAGTGGTAGAGTCCCAATTAGCCATGAAAGGATCGTTTTATAGTAAGTCTTTCCTTGAAGTTAGTTCAAGTGCTTGAAGAGGGACTCCTGGAAATCTTATTCAGTGAGTTATGGAAGATAAGGTGGTTATTAAAGTTTACACACACACACACACACACACACACACACACTCAGTGGCTAGCAAGACCTGGACTATTTGGGTTATTTACTATTCTAAAATAGCACAGATTCATCCAGCCAAGGTTTAAGCTCTTTTACAATTGTCCCACTGATCATTTAGTCTCTATTTGGACATTTTCAGTGATCAGAAGCTAAACTACTTTTCAAAGAAGTCCATTCCACCTTAAAGTTTTGAAGGATCTCTCATCATTTGCCCCTCTGTAACTTCCTCCTGACTCTAAAAACCTCTTCAGAGTTTACCTTAGACCTGTCACGTGTCATCACATCTTCTCGTCTCGCAATCCACATGCTCAGTCGAGCAGCAATTAATGTGCTCACTCTCCTCAACCTTGGCCTCCATACTCTGTGGGCCACCTGATCTGGACTAGCTGGGGTGAGAGCACAGGTCTTATTCTGGTGAGTGACGCTGGTCCTGTGATCCACTACCTGATAAGTGGTTTGCTCTAGTTTGAATCGACCTGGCAGCACTGGTTAAACAGCCATGGTATTGCAGAGCTGTGGTTTCAGATGGTGACCACAGTAGACTTTCTCACTTTTACTGGTTACACTACTGATAAAGATGTGGCGCTAAAGAGGGCATTGCAGAAGAAATTCTTTTAAAAAGTCTTTTATATTGTCATATTTTCAGAGAAACATAAGTAATCAGTCTAAGAGGCCTGATTCTGCACACTCCCTTGCCACAGGACATTTACATCCTTATCTACCAAAGAAGAAGAAGATTTTTAGGAACAAAATAGTTGGGATACTATCCCTACCATCCTCTGATGAAGGCTGGGGGACTATGGAGCCCAGGGACAGCTCCTGTCCTACTTGTACAAACCTTAAAGGCATGCTCCAAGCCGGGTGTATCATCAAAAGCTTGAATAAAGACGGTCCCCAATCTTTGGTCAAGATCTTCTACCCTCTGGTTAAATTCAGAGATGTCATTTTCAAATTCCTGAGGAGACAAAAGTCTATGTAAGAAAAACACAATTTTCTGAAAGCCAGACCCACAATGGTTTTCACTATCAACCTTTGAACTTGAATCAGCCATGCCAAAGGTCTACTTTTATTCCCTAGAATTCACTGTGCTATGACTTAGTTTTTGTCCATGTAAAGAGCTACTCTGTTATTGCAGCATTTTACCTAGATACTCTGGGAAAAATGACAAAGTGAATCCAATGTGAGGTTGGTACCTTTATCTCTCTTTCTGTGCCCATCTCGTCCACTTTCTGAAGCTCCATCTCTCACCGGCAACATCAGCTCATACAACCCCACAATACATCACAGCAGCAACATCCCAGCAATGGGGCTATTCCAACATTACTGCCTACTGTCTTTCTTCCCCAAGTCAAGACCCCACTTCTTTAGTGTAACCAAATTAATCTAGCCATTAGAAAAAAAGTAAGCTAATTAAATTAATAAATATCCTCTAAACATACCTTAAATGATTGAGACAGCAACTAGCCATTGATGTGGAGGTTGCTAAATTTAGCAAATAAAAACACTGAACACCTAGTTAAAATTTGAATTTCAAATCAACATTTTTTAAATATAAGTATGATCCAATTACTTTGTTGTATCTGGCAACCCTTTTCTTAGAGTGCAGCAATTTTCAGGAAAAAACTTTGTTGGTTCAAAACTCTAACTTGTGCAATGACTACTTGTAATGGTTTTAAAATAGTAATGCATATTTTAAAAAGTAGAAAAATATAGTACAGTTCTACTTCCTAAACCCAACCATGTTGATATCATGGTATGTTTCCTTACAATCATTTTTACACATTTCTGGGAGTTTTAAAATTATTATTTTATAGTTGCAAACACATGGCATTTACCCTGTTTCGAATTCCTTTCTCTCTCTCTCTCTCTCTCTCTTAGACTAATGGAATTTCTAAAAAAGTGGCATTTCTTGCATTTGGCCAACCAAGATCTCCCTGGTTGTCTGAAGGTACTCGGAGTAGATTACTGTCCTAATTTCTTTTTCCTTTTTCCCTCCCATTCTCTTAAAATTTCTTATCCAGTAACTTTGTCTTTCTTTTTAGGAAATTCCATTCCCTATTTCCATACTAGCCCCTTTTTCTGTTTCAGAGCTACAGGTGGACACCAGCTGTTGGTCTCACTCCTGGGAAACACATCCCTGGCTTTTCTTTATTCTCAGTGGGTCACAGTTTCACATATTCCTCCCTAAGCCACTGATAAACTTCTGTCCAGGTATGTCTGAATGTAACTTAGCAGTTTCTGCTTCAAGCTTAAAACCTTTTTTTTTTTTTTCACTTTTATTGAGGTATAATAGGCAAATTTAAAATTGTATGTTTGAGGTATAGAACTTGATGTTTTGATATGTTATACACCTTAAAATAACACAACCAAGCTATAGCATATTGATCACCTCATATAGTCAAAGAGTTACCATTTTCTTCTGTGTGTCTATGTGTGTGGGGGGGGTGTGAGTACCCTTGACATCCACTCTCTTAGAAAATTTCAGGTACACAGTAGATTATTGTTAATTATCATCACCTTGTACATTAGATCTTTAGAAATTATTCATCTTTCATAATTGAAACTTAGTATCCTTTGATGAGCACTTTCTTCCTACAGCCAGTGGCAACCTCTGTTCTTTGCTTCTGAGTTCGTGAGTCCACAGATAAGTGACATCATGCAGTATTTGTTTATTTTATTTAGTTTTAAAATTTTGAAGCCACATGGTGATCACAGCTTCCAATGCTATCCCACACCCAGCAAGCATCTCTGAAACCCTGGGTGTCATTAGTCTGGAGCAATTAATGATGGAGAAAGGCACTTTCTGATCTTTCTCCTAGCACAAAGAATAATTAGGATTTCTTTAATGATACAGGAATAATAATAATAATTTATCCAGATATAAGCAAGAACTGATAAAATCACTGGAACACAGAGCCAAAGAAAATGCATAGGAAAAATGTAAGTAAATGCCAGGACCCCATTTACTAGAGGCATCTGAGACAGGGACAAAGCTTGCAGGTTAGCTTCTCTGAGCCCTACCATGTTTGAGGGATCCAAGAAGTCATAGGAGCACTCTGAGAAGACCTTGTACATCTCTTGAAATTCCTCGTACATTTGCTGGACCTGCTGACCTAGGGAATACCCTCTGATGCCACTAAACTCCAGCTTTCCCAGTTTGTGGAAATCCAAGGCTGTCTTCAGAAGACCCTATGGGGACAATTCATAAATGAGTTAAAATCATCATCATTATCATCATCACAACCATGGATAGGGAGAGCTGGAAATGACATGGGGGCGGTGGTTGCTTAGGAAAGTGTGATGCCTGATTAGTTTTGTAACCTTATTATTAGATTGGGTTGGTAAAAATAACTCTTAGTTAAACTAAGAGTTAAACAATCTTAGTTAAACAATCCAAAAAGAAAGTAGAGATAAATAAGATTCACAGACACCAAAATAAATAATGGAATGTATGCTTCAGCTTTTCTCTTTGTGTTCTAGAATGAATTATAAAACACAATAATCACATAACCATTTAATGATTTGTGGCTTTACTACGAATTTTTATTTAAAAAGTCAATTTTGAATGGGCTGTTATCTCCTTTTAGAATGACCAAACCAAGATATGTGTGCTGGCAGGACTTCCAATGTATGCACAGGAAGGAAGAAGGTTAGGTTACCTTTGTGTCATTTTGGAAAACATTTTGTGTGGACCCCTGGGAGGGGGTCCTCTACCTTGAAGAGGTTGGAAAGGCAAGAACAGAGTATGCTAAGACACTGATGCTGTACAATACAGTAGGTCTTGGTGGCAGTCTGGGAAATCCCCACAGCTAGTGGTTATGGTATGATTAACCAATCAGGCTGGCACAAGGTTGCTTGACTTATTTCTCTCTCTGGGACACCAAGTGCAACAGCAGTGAGAGAGTCACTGGAAGTGAGGAGAGAAGAAGTGACTGATTTTTCCCACTTTCCCCAGGGGACCACCCATGACACCTTAGGCCTCCATCAAGTAGGCCAATTTTTTGCTCAGCAGTGTTGGGGGATGGTCAGCAGCAAGCAGCTGGAAAGGGCTGAGGGAGTGGTAGTGTATGGGAGGTCAGAGAAGAGGGAGGACACCAGCCAAGGAAGAGAAGATGTAGACTAGGACCAGGGCTCTTTCTAACCTTGGTATGGGATGGAGCAGTTGTTATTTTAAAATATTAGAAGGAAACACGGGGAAACACTTCAACATATTGGTATGAGCTACAATTTTTTTGGGCTAAGACTTTCAAACCACAGAAAACAAAAGCAAACATAGAAAATGGATTATATCAAAGTAAGAAGTTTCTGCATGGCAAAGGACACAATCAACAGAGAGACAAAATGGGAGAAAATGTTTGCAAACTGTTCGTCTGACAAAGAATTAGTATCCAGAATACACAATACATATATTTTGTTATATAATGTATATAACAAAACCCCAAATGATGAAATTATAAATTAGATAAAGGGTATTTCTTCTCAAAAGAAGAAATTCAAGTGGCCAATGCATTTATGAAAAAATGCTCAATTTCACTAGGTATCAGGGAACTGCAAGTCAAAACCACAATGAGATATCATCTCACCCCCGTTAGAATGGCTGTTATCAAAAAGACAAAAAAATAAATGCTGGTGGGGATGTGAAGAAATGAAATGCTCATACACTGTTGGTGGGAATATAAATTAGCATAGTTGCTATACAGAATAGTATGGACGTTTCTCATAAAAATAAAAAAAAAATCTATCACATTATGCAGCTATCCCATTTCTGGGTATCTACCCAAAGGAAATGATATCAGCATATCAAAAAGACACCTGCATGCCCATGTTTGTTGCTGCATTATGCTATTCACAATAGCTGAGATATGGAACCACCGGAGATGTCCATCAATGGATGAATAGATAAAGAAAATGTGGTATAAAATAAAAAATGATATCTTATAATTTGCAGAAAAAAAGAACTGGAGGACATTGTGTTAAGTGATATGAGTCAGATGCAGAGAGACAGGAATGGCATGTTCTCTCCCACATGTGGATATCCAAAAAAAGGTTGGTCATAATGTACAATAGTGATCACTAGAGGCCTGGGAAGGATGTGGGGAGGGGAACAGTGGAAGTCAGATATAAGGTACCCACACAGAAGTAGATATAAATGATAAGTTCTAGTATTCTACAGCACAGCATGGTGACTATAATTCAAGATTATCTATCATATGTTATGAATAACCAGAAGAGAAGAACTTTTTTAAGGCTCCACACAGAAAGCAATGGTAAGAAGATGGAAACATTAATTACCTGATTTGGTCAGTACACATTATATAATGTATTGAAATATTACACTGTCCCCCATAGATATGTATAATTATCATGAGTAAATCAAATATTATTTAAAATGTTTAAAGAAAAGGAAGTGTTAACTATCCTGACTAGAACATTACATACTGTATACATGTACTGAATTATTATACTGTTTCCCATAATTTTGTACAGTTGAAATGATAATAAAAATACCTGAAAAATATGTTCAACTTTACATAGTGGGAGGAAAACTGAAGCAAATTGGGGGAGGAATAATAGCAGACTGAGTTATCCATGATTACCCTAAATACATGTATGAAGACACAATTGTTGTAAAAATACTTTATATAAAACTAGCAGCTTGAAAAAAAAAAAAAAGAAATTGACATCAACAGTAATCAAATCTCTCACAAAGTGATTAGTTGTAACTGGTTTTCAGGAGAAAATTACTTGTGCTGTGGATTGTAACCTTTGTACTCATTCTTCACAATTGCATAAATTTTTCAATATCAGTTTTTAGGAAATACTCTCTGATCCTTTTAAAAGATAGATCCATTTTGATATGTTTGGTTACATCAGAAAGCAAGATGATAATTTTGTCATACTATTTTGAACACTTGAAACATGGTCTTGGATGGTCAGTGAAAGGTGTTTTATCTCTTATCTAACAGGTAAATTGTAGGTATTAGAGTGATGGTTAATATTCTACCTTTAGAGAAAGTCTAGTTGCTGAAAACAATGGATATTTACCTTGTGTTATCTAACTTAACAAGCATATGGTGGATGACCCATTTATTTGGGGCTCAATTCAAGGTCTTAGGGCTTTTCTTATTCTCTCCCTTTCTACCTTTCCCAGAATTCTCCATCCCCTTTCTCTGCTTTTATCTTTCTTTATTCATTTTGGTAGTAAATACATGAAATTCATTACACTATATACAGGATGAAAACATCATCCTTGGGAGGAGAACAAGTGGCATTGTAGATAAAGCCTGGGATCTGGGGCCAAAAACTCTTATCACACTGTGGCATTTTAATATATTATTTAACATTATATTACACAATTTGTTTATTTTCTATCCATGTTTCTGAGTAGGTTGTAAATGTCCCGAGGATGTCCCCGTGTCCTGGTATCACCAATGCCTGGAAGAGTCCTCCATGATGAACAAACATTTGCTGAATGAATGTGTGCCTCCCCATTGTGCTCGGACTGCGCTGCACATGCCCGGAAGACAGCTAACAGAGTGACAAAGCACCAAGGAACCACGGCCTCTGAAGAGCAGTTGGTGAAAACAAGGAAAGTTAGACTGGAGAAGAGAAACACAAAGCAAGGCATTTTGATGTTGAAAGGGCCCTTGACTAGTTCAAAGGAACTTCCGTGGATCCACTTTCAACAGTAGAATGAAAGCAAATAAGCAAAGGAGACAAAGAAGCAGATCTGGTCTCACCATGAGAGTTGAATCCATGAAACTTCTGATATGTGGCCATTTTGACCTATGAAAAAAGATGACAATTTCCTGTGGCTCCATTTAATAAAAAGAACCATCTAATTCCTAAACATGCCTAGCCTTAGAATGGACTGCTGCAAGAAGGAGCGAGCTCTCCATCACTGGATGGGTTCTAGCAGAACGTGACAGTGGTTGTATTGTAGAAAACATTTCTGAAGCAGGTGGGAAATTGCCTCACAAGTATAGACATAGGTTTATCATACTGATCATGGCTAAATCTTTGATTCTTAAATTAATAACTTAGATGTAAACTTTTTTCCCCTGGTTATTTAAAAGTTCTCAGAGAATGGATAAAAGGCAAACTTAAGCCAATAAGAGGTTTAAGTAATATTTTCACATATCCATTTTTATTCATTACAGTAATAAATACATGAAATTCATTAAACTATTCTCAGGATGAAAACATCATGCTTAGGAGAGAACAGTGGCATTGTAGATAAAGCCCGGGATCTGGGGCCAAAAAAATCCTGAATTTGCACCACTCTGTTTCTGCCATTTACTAGCTATGTGGCTTCAAGCAAGACACTTGACTTTTCTACAGCTCGCTTCCTTTACTTGTAAATGGGGACAATAATATTTAACCTGCCATGGGGTTTCCAAGTTACATGGAAAGTGCCTTTTATGGGACTTCAATAAATGGTAGCCATTATACTTAATTATGATCATCCCGATGTCAGTAAGCGAGGTTGGTAGATATTAGATGCATAACAGATTATAAAGGGGACATTTTGTTGCTCCTTTCAAAACAGACATTCTAAAGAGCTCTGGGATTCCAGGTGGCTCACTGGACTGATTGGGTCCTATTCCCATGAAAAACAATGCAACATTTAATGGTGGTGGCAAGTGGAGGGTGACTGGGAGGGTTCAATTTGTGCTCTGGCCCATGAAGTGAAGAATCGAAATCAGGTATAATGGCAAGCAAGCTCCACCAACAGCAATCCTATTCTCGAAGGAGAGGTCATGCCGCCCATCTTAAAAGAAATGTCTTCAGAATTCATTAAGGGAGAGCACAAAGCAGACATTCACAGATGAAAATCTCAAAAGGTCATTTGGAAAAAGACTGTTTTCTTTACCTTTCGACTGCCACCAACCTTATGCAGCTAATGGTCTCATATTCGACCACGTGTACAAGCTGGGCTAAAAGGGAAGCCAGCCCAATTAGGCTGGGAATGAAAGGAAGCTGAGGAGTGGCTGGAGATGGAGGAAAGAGCAAAAGGAAATGTGGTGTATATTAGGTCAGCTTATTACCTATCTCCCTGCTAATCACTTTGCATAGAGCCTCAGCAGGAAATCATTTAGTCTCCAAATGAAACACAGCTTTACAGCAATTTTATAATGAAAGAAGTGAGAGTTCTCTCCAAGCTGGTTACTGCATTGTTTGCAGGGAGAAGGTTGCAGGCAGAAACATAAACAGGGGATCTGCAGAATCTACAATATTATGGCACAAAAGTGTGTGTGTGTGTGTGTGTGTGTGTGTGTGTGTGTGTGTGTGTGTGAGAGAGAGAGAGAGAGAGAGAGAGAGAGAGAGAGAGAGAGAGAGAGAGAGAGAGAGAGAGAGAATGCATGCGGGTGCCTGCCGGAGCTTCTGTAAGAAGCTGGATCAGGAAAGAAACCCAGAGGCAACCGAATGACTCTTTGTCTTCGATTTTTTTTTTTTGACTGTTGTTTCAAATGGCAAAGATTTTAAATACTTCTGGGATTTCCTTAGTAAGTCATAAAATCGAATAAGGCTGTTTTGTGGAATGGGAATCAGAATTTTACCTGAATGACCTATTTAGGTAAAAAGACCTGGAAATCATAAAAATAGGGTGTACAAAGAGCAGAATGTATAAGGGTAGAATGAAACCATGAAGCTAGTTTGAGACCTTCAAGATGGGATGGAAGGAAGGGAAATAAACCTTTATAACTCCCTGGAAGATATCTAAAGTTTGGTGAAAAGACTACATGCCCTAGCTGGGTGCTTATCCTAGCTAAATCACTCTGAGCCACGTGATTGTGAAAAAGTTAACTTACATATCTGATTTAATTGTACTCATTTGTTAAAGTAGGGGGATTGATACCTAGCTCTTATGATGATTGCAAGGATGCAGACTCTGGAAGGAGAGAGGCTCTTAAAATACACTACTTCTTTTTCCTACTCTTCCTAACCTCTGTGAGAGTTAGCTGTCTAGGTGATTAGCCATACCACAGTTATAATGACGGGGATGAGGAGGAGATTGGCATCCTGAGAATGCAATTAGTCCACATATTGCAAACCTGCTGTAAACTGTTCAGTAATATAACACCTGTCCTTCGAAGCATCACCTTCCCGCCCTATTCACCTTCATTTAGTGAGCACCCAGGAGGAAAGAGTGGACCTGTACATCAAAAATTCTCTTGTGCAAAACAAAAACAAACAAAAGGCAAAAGAGAAAAAGCATCACAAATCAGAGGAAAAAAGTGGGTGAATCATGGAGATGAAAAACCAGCCTTTCACAGTATAACCTCTTGGTATGAGCATGCACAGAGCAGGGTTCTAATGGCATTGATGTCATTTCTTCATTTGGCTCCATGTATTTATTACCTTCAGTTACCATGATCTCTGTGGTCATATACATTGTATTAGAACAGAAGACGAGGATGGCTAAATTCATGCTAATTCTTACTGTAGAGAAGCAGATTAATCCCATTTCAAACAGGCATCGATCACAGCGATACACAGAATGTTAACTAAAGGGCTACATGAAATATGCCAGAAGACAATCGATCGTCCCCTGTCCCGCTGCACTGAGCTGAGGGATGAGAGGGGAGGGAGGAGGGCGGAGGAAGTCTGTAAAGGGCAAGGGGGATGAGTCTCTGCCAATGTGTGGGAGACGAAAAATAGAGGAAATGGTGGAGCTGTGCCCACGAGAGCAAAGAAGTAAACTGGAGCACAGGACAGGAAACTTCAGAGGGACAGAGAGCATGGTGGCATTCAATTCCTCCTCTAATTAAACTGGGGCAACTGCTTTTTATGCATGTGTGCCCTTGATTCAGAAAGGAAAAGCAGCCTGAGAGAGGGCTATTGTGAGCATAATGACTCCAGGGAGGCTGGTGGCGTCTCTGCTTATGTTTACTGAATATACCCAATAGATTAGGTGCCCTAATGTTAGAATAGCTGTCTATATGCAAAGTCACATCATTAGCATGTGTGCACAGGGCCTGAGGACCTTGCCCAAGCAGTCATTCTGAACCCTGCTCTGCCACCATCCCCAGGGCCGTTCTCAGGGCTGGACAGAGGCAATTTATTCTTCCTCTGTGGTCAGTGAAGGCCAGGGGCAAGCTGGAGTCCAGCATCCATCTCCTTAGCTAAACAACAGCAAAGGAATTGATGTGGGAGATGAGAGGAATAAAGAGTGGATTGGAAGGGGGATGGGGGCAGGAGAGGGGAGGCTGTGCACCAAGAGCTGTGCTGAAAACAGCTGTGAGAAAAGGAGGCATTTAGGATGGAGCTAGATATCAATTATTTATACTCTCCAGGATCCCGATGAAGGATTCAAGGTGTGTCTTTCAAAAAATCTAGCTTTTGGCTTTCTCTCATACATTTTCTGTTTTACGCCCTTCCCCACCTTCTTTCCCTGGTAATTTCCTAGTCCAGTTTCAAAATTGATTTCCTCTTGTGCACCTGCTTTTGTTTGTTTATGTGTTTTTATTTTCTTCAAACTGCCACGGGGTGGGGCTCCTTCTTTCTTGCTGCCAATAATTCATCAATTTCACTTTTATTATAGCATTCAATACACCTCACTAAAGTTTACTGATTCTATGTTTTTCTGCCCTTGGATCTTCTCCCTGAGTCTGTCTCCTTTCTCCCATTGATGGCTGTAGGTCCAGACAGTTCCTACAGGCAAAACCACATTTCAGTCATCTTTATATCCCAGTACCCAGCTTAGGGCCTGAAGCTTGGTTATGCTGGATCTGTATTTTTAGAAATAAAATGAACAGACTCTGTAATATTCTGTTATCCTCATCATCCCACAATCTTATTTTGCTCATCCATAACTCCTTCCCAACACATCTTCTTTACTCCAAATCTCTGCTTATCATAGTTGGGAACATGATTCTAATTCCTTCTCTGCTCCCTTGTCTATTGCCCTTATCTTGAATTTGGTCCTGAATTTCTCAAACCTGTATAAAAGTATGTATTTCATTTTTCATTCCCATCATCCTCCCACCAAAGTCCAATCGGCAAATCTACAGTTGTAAGATGTTCACCATACTAAATTCTAAAGATTGAAACAATTAAAGAAAAATAACATCTTCTCACCCTAGCATTTGAATTAAAAATCATGTTTTGGATGGGAGGGTGGGTACCAGGGATTGAACCCAGGGGCATTTAACCACTGAACCCCAGCCCCAGCCCTTTTTTGTATATTTTTATTTAGAGACAGGTCTTGGCTATGTTACTGAGACTGGCTTTGAACTTATGATCCTCCTGCCTCAGCCTCCATAACCAGGGGAAAGACAAATGTGCATTCAAAGTGTGTTTTTCACTGGCATAGGGATTCATTAATTTTGGAATGTTTAGAGCCCCTTGGAGGGTGGGGGTTGGGGGGAGGAGCTCAAAGCAGCTGGTTTATGGGCTTGGCCAGCTGCACCCAGATCTGCTCACTTTCATTTTGCACACCTGATATACCAGTTCAAGTTTATTTGAAGCAAAGTTAAAGATGATGGACAACATGAAAACCAACTGGATTAGCCGACTCCTTGGGTCTTCTTCCTAAATGGGTCTGTGATCAGAATTTTGTAAACTTCTGATAGAATCATCACTACATTACATGATGGTCAATCCAAGTGACAGCTATTTATCAAACCCTTATTATAGGTTCTTCCAACCAATGGAGGGCTGGCCATCAGGTTGTGTTGTTCATTCCCCTAGTATACATTTGTGGTCCTTGGACTTCCTCCTCTATGGGGCTGGGGGCTGAGCTGAATGGATGTACTCACTGCCACCACATGCAGTCGGCCCAGGAAGCCATCCAAACGCACAAACACCAAAGAAGACTGGAAATCCCACTCCTTGACTTCCTCATTCTCTTTGAAGTAAGTATGGAGATTCTCCCTTCTGTCCTGAAACTCCTGCTTGAAGAAGCTCAAGGTGTCTGAGACCACTTGCAGTTTTCTCTGACTTTCTTCCACCTCGATTCTCAGGAGGTCTTCTGGACCAAGGTAATTAGAGGCCTAAAATGCAAGCAGATTAGCGTCACTGAGTCCGGCTGCAGACACAGGGTATCCCATAACCTAGTTGACAACAACTCTGAACTGCATAATTGTCCAAGTAATGGATTTCACAAGTACAATATAGGAAACATCTGACCCTACCTCCAGTTCTACGGGTGGACTGGATCTGGGTTTAAGTCAAAGAGTCTTTGTGACCGTTCAGTCACGGTGATTTGACCCAATCACTGTGACTGATCAAGTGACCTGTCAGGCAAGGAGACACAATGGCACTTTTGGGGGCCAGCTGGGGCTAAGGCAGGTGTTTGCTGCTAGGTATTCTTTAGTAAATAGCAAAATCACTCGAGTGCAAGAATTCTTTGGATCATAATCACTTCTCTGTCTCCAAGAGATTTGAACCTGGAAAGCTGGGAAGCTGGAGCTGTTGGACAGCCACCTTCATCACCACAGGGAATGGCAGAGAAATGTGGGTCCTGGTGACATCATCTAAGGCAACTTTGCAAGTTGGGACTGAAGCAAGCCTACCTCAGACTTTCAAGAACATGAGTGAATCAGTTTTCTTCTGGCAGATGCTCCTTAGTTGGGTTTATTATCCTTTCAACCAATAGAGTCTTGACTGATAAACATGGAGTGAGTGATGGCAAAGTGCAGATGTAAGAGTCAAACAACCTGGGTTTGGGACCTTGTTTGGGTGTCCTTGTGTGGGGAAGTTAATCTCCTGAGCCTTAGTCTATGTCTTTAAATAAATAATGATAGTAATAAGTAATAACACCCTTCCTGTTCCCCCTCAAGGTTCAACATAATTGATCAAGATCAAGAATGTGACAACATTTTGTAGCTTTAGTGTGCTCCATGGGTTTTAGTTACTATGAGGTTCTCAGAGTTGCAGTTCCTTAGGGTCAAAAGAAGCCAATGTGGGGAGAAGGTTACCCAAACCTTCTTGAGGTATCTAGTTCTATTTACCGACACACTCCTCAAGGTTTGCACTGCCCTGATTGATTGATACTACAAGTGTCCATACAAAGAAGGAGCAAAAGTACATAAGGTAAGAGGCAGCTTCTCAACAGTTCATATATACTGAGTTCTTACCATGTGCAGGGCACATGCATTATTGCATTAAAGCTTCACAATTATCTAGCACCCCTTTGAGATAGGTCCTTGTCTTTGTAACATTGTGTGGAGAAGAATGAGGCAGGGAGCAGAGGTGTGATTTGCCCCAACACATAGATAACAAGTGGTGAGGCCAGGGTTTGGCACAGTGTCACCTGATTCCAGAGGTTATATTCTTGCATGGGTGTGTATGGAGGGGTGGTACTGGGGATTGAAACCAAAACAGGGGCATTTTACCACTGAGCTACATCCCCAGCCCTTTTAATTTTTTATTTGAGACAGGGTCTCACTAAGCTCCTAAGGCTGGCCTTGAACTTGTGATCCTCCTGCCTGAACCTCCTGAGTCACTGGGATTATCAGTGTGTTCCACCATGCCTGGCTCAGAGGCTATATTCTTCTTTGCTATACTTTGCTGCACACTTTGCATAAGTCATGAAGGAGGTTGAAATTCACCAAATTTGCCCTTTTATCCACCCTAGGGATTAGGTAGAGGGTAAAGGAAGGCTGCCCCCAACCCCAAGTGTTCTGGTGTTACCAAAAACCTCTTTGTGAATTATTGGCTTGTGAAAATACAATAATTAAAATATGAGAACTCTTTGCACCATAATGATTTCCCTGCCCTGAGAAAGCACCCTTTCCTCTTTCCCAAGCCAATCAGCCCCCAGGGAATATGTTGCTGGAATGCCCAGGTAGCCCACCTGGTGGATGAGGAGGTTGCAAATCTCCTGGAGCAGCACTGTGAGCCTCCCTGGGGAGCAGTAACACTTGCATGTGGCCCAAATCAGACAGACCACATGGAGCAGAGGCCGCAGCTTGGACTTCACCTGGGGAAACTCCACGCTCTCCAGGACTTCCAGGTGGTGGTGCAGTGGTAATAGGTGCACGTGGATGTCCTGTGCCTCTGTCAGAGCTGGAAGAAATTGAAGATGGTCATTAATCTCTGCTTAAGGCACCACTCACCTGGTGAGGTCCTGGTGCCTGGGAAATGAAGTGTTTGCAAGGCCACAAGTGCAATTTCTTCCTAAACTGAGAAGGCAGAGAGAAGGCTGGTTCCAGAAAACTCTCTGGCTCTTACGCACAATATGGGAAGCTTCTGAGCCCCAAACAGCTAGGGCAATTGTTGGATGAGTTCTCTCGGACACCATTCCTCTGTCTGGATTTCTCCCTGGCCTTCCCAGCCCTAGTCTGGTGCTGTGTTAGAGCAGACACTTCACTTAATGAATGTTTGTTGATTACTTTACAGCTGATATCTCTAAGATAATACAAAACAGATGACAGGGAACAAGGTTTAGAATGAAAAAAGGTCTGCCTTCAAATGCTGGTTCAGACACTTAGCAATTGTATGACCTTAGACACATTTTACCTCTCCAAGCCTCAAAAATAGTCTGTCTGCATCTAATTACAAGGGTCCCCGTGAAGGCAAAGGGAAGTACAAAATGACTTTGTGAACAACTAGCAGAGTGCCTGGACCACAGCAGGTGTTTGATAAAAGGTAGTGTCTCTGGTGAATATTTCTCAATAAAAGTTCTCACTGAGATCTTACAAAGAAGTCACAGGGAATAGAGAATTAGTGCAGACCAATGATGGCAAGGTTGTGATGATTTTTCAAGCCTGGAAAATCTCCTATCATATCTTTTGAACATAGTCAAGGAAAGAGAAAGGACATCTTGGGGTAATGTAGAAAGAAAAGCAGGAAACCCAGCAGCATTGGGCACTAATACCTGCATTGCCACTTAGAGGGAGTGTGAAAGCCCACTGAGCAAACTGAACTGGAAACTAGCATCTGCAAAGTGGTTCCTTCCCAGGTGGGTAATCAGGCAGTATCACAGAACAGATGGCTTCAGGTTATATTATGTGGAGAAGGTGTTTGCATTCATCCTAAAAGAAACTCAAGAAACTCCTATTTAGCAAACAGATCCCAATTTTTCAGGAGTTGTTCTGCCTAGTAGACATACACATCTTTTTTTTTTTTTTTTTTTTTTTTTTTTTTTTTTGCACTGGGGATTGAACTTAGGGGCCCTTGACTACTGAGCCACATCCCCAGCCCTATTTTGTATTTTATTTAAAAAAAAGGATCTTCACTGAATTGCTTAGTGCCTTGCTTCTGCTGAGGCTGGCTTTGAACTCATGATCCTCCTGTCTCAGCCTCCTGAGCCGCCAGACGTACACATTTTATAGAAAGCCCTGCCAGCTTTACAAGTGAATAAATTAAGACTTGCCTAGGCTCATTTTATGGATTGACCAGTCCTGTCCAGATGAGCAATAAGAAGATTACATCAAGTTAGTTACCTTGAATTCCTGACTTGATGGTTGTGAGGCTCACTGGACACAGGACTGTGTTGATGCTCATGTTTGCATCTTATATCCCACATGGGTTCATGGGACACAACATGTGAATGGGAAGTCAAATGTCATGCTAAATTGGTAAACTGGTTAGAGTAGTAACTCTAAAGTGGGAGAGCTGATGGTGAGCATTGGAACCACTGAGCTGGGCAGGAGATTTGAGAATCCACAGTCATTCCAATGGGCACATAGTCCATGTGCCATGAGGGAGAAGAGGCTGGGACCATCATACTACTGGCACATTCTCTTTCTGATACTCTGTGTTTTAAGGCCTTTAAAAGAGCCAAAATCTCCTTTACTCATACAAATAGGCATTCCCTTGAGAAAACACAAGGAGCACTCTAGTCCAAGCAAGGTACAATCACCTTGGCTTACAAAGACACAGGAACAGACAGAGCTAGGCTACAGCTTTTAAATATATATACAGTTGAGATTGGTACCAGGTCCTCCATGGATACCAAAATCCAAGGATGCTCTCAAGTCCTTTGCGCAAGTCCTCTGTATAAAATGGCATGGTATTTGCATATTACTTACACACATCCTACTGTGCACTTTAAATCATCTCCAGATTGCTCATAATGCTTAATACAATGTAAATGCTATGTAAATAGTTGTCCTACTGCATTGTGTGTGTGTGTGTGTGTGTGTGTGTGTGTGTGTGGTGCTGGGGATGAAATACATGACCTTGAATGTGGAAAGCATGCACTCTTACCACTGAGCTACACTCCCAGCCCCACTGTTATAAAAAAATTTGTATTGTTTTTATGGTTATATTGTTATTTTTTTTTATTTCTTAAATATTTTCAATCCTCCTGTAGTTGAATCCACAGGAGTGGAATCCTTGAATATTGAGGACTGACTGCAAATATAAATAGCCAATTTCACAGTGATGTCCAGTAGTTTGCTGGCAAATCTTTAACAACAGTCTCTTCAGTGACAAATGTCTTTGTGTGTAACATTTGCTAGTTCCTGTGGTGCAGATATTCCCAATATTACCCTCATGTCTGATTTCAAGCCACCAATTTGACTTCACTGAGTGTTGTTTGGGCGGGTGGGAAAGTTAAAAACAGATGCAATGGAGCTATTGCAAGCCAACCCAAGCTGGCTCTAGAGCAGCACTGGACTTTAACTTCTTCCCCACATACACACACCTATCATTCATGACTGCTGCTAGGGTTCAATTGTGTCCCCTCCCAAACTCAGGTGTTGAAACTTAATGTTGAATATGATGGTATTAAGTAAATTTTGGGGGGGGGGGGGGGGGGGGGGGGGGGGGGGGGGGGGGGGGGTGAGGCTCTAAGAGAAGCTTAGGCTCTCCTCCCTTGGGAATGGAATGCAGTTTCTTCTAAAAGAGGCTTTAGGGGGCGTTCTACTAAGTTTGCCCTTCTACCTTTCACCATGTGAGGACACAGTGCTCGCCTCCCTCCCCCACAGAGGATGCAGCAAAAAGATGCTGTCTTGGAAGCAGAGGGTAGTCCTTACCAGAAAACTGAACTTTCCCGTTCCTTGCTTCTGGTCTTCCCAGTCTCCAAAATAGTGAGAAATAAATTTCTGTTCTTTATAAACTATCCAGTCTTTGGTTGTCCGTTGCAGCAGCACAGACAGACTAAGACAACTGGTAAGGAGGGGTATACTGGGTCAAACGTGCACTCCTAGTAACCAGGGAGACAACTCCTTAATCAGTCTTATTTTTTTTTTTAATATTTATTTTTTAGTTGTAGTTGGACACATACCTTTATTTTTTATTTTTACATGGTAATGAGGATTGAACCCAGGGCCGCGCACGGTCTAGGCGAGCGCTCTACCACTGAGCCACAACCCCAGCCCCCTAATCAGACTTTATTAATCAGCCCGTTTTCCTCCTCAAGGAAACTGTTACTTCCTCTTTTCTAAGGTCTTTCATCATTCAATCAATTCCACTTCCGACAATCCTATTTCCACACATTTCTTCCACCCTTTTAACCCCCTTCTTTCTCACTGCTTTCCAATTCATGCTTATGATCTAGAAATACTTCTTTTCCTCTCTCTCTAGTACATATTGAACCAATGAACTACCCTGATCATGACCAGTAAGAATAATGCACATCGTGTATCTATTCAGAATAAAGGAAGCCAGATACTCTGAAATTAAATTAGAAATGATAAAATCAATCAACAGCCTTTAAAATCTTTTTATTCTTGTAGATCCTGCCAAATTTTCTGACCAAGTCCCTGCCTAACACCTCTAATCAAATTTTCTCTTCTTCCCTCACTGGAATTGAATTACACTTCTAAAGGATTCCTACTATTATAGTAGTGTTTATTTGGTACTGTTATAATGGCATTTTTTTTCTAATTTCATTGTCAGTATATATTCTTCTGAAAAGAATTTTCTGAAGTTGGCCTATGGAAATGAGTCTTTTACAACTATTAATCTATATGAATAATTAGTTTATTAAATCCACACATGTGAAACAATATTTGTGGGGTACTAAATAACCAATTCATAACATTTTTATTATATATTATTTCATTTCAGAGTCCCAAATCTTAGGCATTTGCACACTTACTTGTGTTGCATCTGTGTCAACCTGTAAATACAACAGCTCCCTTAATATTTTCCACTAAATTGGCTTCCATTTTAACCTAAATAAAATCATAGTTGTATCCTTGATATCCATGGGGGATTGGTTTCAGGGCCCCCAGCAGATACCAAAATCTCAGGATGCTCAAGTTCCTTATATTAAAAGGCATAGTGTTTGCATATAAACTTCATACATCATTTTATAAACTTTAAATCATCCCTAGGTCACTTACAGTATCTAAGTCAATGTAAATTCTATGAAATAGTTGTTATACTGTGTTATTTGGAGAATAATGATAAGATAAAAGGCCTGCATGTGTTCAGTGCAGACATAAGTTTAAAAATTAGTTTGAATCCCTGGTTGGTTGAATTCATGGGTATAGAACCCACACATATGGAGGGCTGACTGTATATAAAATGAAAACTTTAAGTCACCACCCAAAATGGAAAACCAGTATCCTTTGCCAAAAACAGAGTGACCATTTAAGACACTTTACAAACTACCTGTCCACACATCTCCTACAATCTCTCACATGGACAGTGGTATGCATATCACTTTGAGGTACGCCTGTCTATTTGAGATGAAAAATATACTGGGAACAAGAATAGATTCCTCTGAGACACAGCAGGTCTCAGTGAAGCAGTAAACTGAGGCCTCAAGAGACATCTTGTTCCAAGCCAGCTTTACCAGCTAGCAGAGCAGCCTCCTCAATGAGATTTGAGGGCCCCAAATGACCTCAAAGATTAACGCTATTCCAGGTCTTCTTTGTCATATAGCTCATGTCAGAAACACCCTCATTAACTTTTAATCCTTTTGGTAAGTGGTTTCCATACGCCATGTCACTAGGAGAAGATGGGGTGAGAGATTAGACAATGGGCTCTGGACACAGGATGCTGCCCTCTTTAACAGAACAAGGAGACCTTGCTAGTTTTATATTCTGGACTTACATGGGAGAGTTAATTAATTTGTTTATTATTATTATTATTATTTTGCAGTGCTGGGGAACAAACCCAAGACCTTGTGTGTGATAGGAAAACAGTCTATCACTACGTTCCATAACCATGGAGATTGTATTTAGAGAAAGTTCTGGAAGAGAAAAAGTATTTGAAAATCACTCCTTAGATTAAGCTTAAATTTTGTATGAAATTTAAAGTAACTTTAAAAGCACATTTTGACCCATAGTACTATAGAGCAAGGAGGAGGTTTGATAGGAAAAGAGTGAGGGGGATCAAAGTGTGCCAATGAGTGTCAGGAAGCCCTGAAAAAAAATTACCTGCCTCTAATCATAGACTTTGCCAGCTTTGCAATATTGACAAGGGCTGATCTTGTCTGGTGTTCAAAGGGACGGGAAATTGCTGTCCCATCTGACCATAGGAACAGAAAATGCAGAACAGAGCTAAAAACAGAACAGAGATTTCTCAAGGAGTCAAAGGTGGATGAAGCTGAATTAAAGAGATGAGCAATAACAACTTGTATTATGTAATGTGGTGTGTTCCACAGGCCCTTCCACCTCTATTATCTCACAAGGGCTCAGAGAGGTACAATAGGTAGGAAGAGTGTGCGCTATAACCGAATTACATACTGAAGCTCAGAGATGTTGGGTGATTTTTCCCAGGGTCACAAAGTTGTTGAACTGCAAACAGAGTGCAGTTCTGTTTAGCTGCTCCTCTGCTTCCGGATTTAGTATCCTTGCCACCATGTTATATGTACCAGATTGGAACACTATAAGGACTTGAAGATGCTGAAATTAGAGACAAGTGAATGCATTGCTAAATAAGAAATATGAGTCAGTATATTTGTGAGAACATTTGCTGGTCCTCACCTGCTACGACGTCTCTGAACATGGCTTTGAAAGCTGGTAAGTAGCTGCTATGAAGCTTGTTCAGGAGCCCAACCATGCCCCTCACCTGAATCGTTCTCAGCTGATTATAAATGTATTCCAGATCCTCATACCTGCAATACCACAGAGAAGGGTGAATCCTAGTGAGCATCAGGGAATGCAATTTACACTGTGATGACCTACCCTCATACAGGCAGAGAGGACCCCAGCCTCAGGGTACTCCAGCCCAAGGAGCTTGGACATCTGTTCCAGAACAATGAGGGCAAAAGCCTAATTTGGAAACACAAGCTTAAAGGGGCAGCTCCAGGAAACACTGCTGTGACCATCTGGTGGCTCAAAGCTTGGCAGCTGGAGGTCATTAGCTCTAGCAGGAAGGTTGGGACAGGGTGAGAGAAGCATTGTCGGAGCAAGGCTGCTAGAGAAGGGCCTTGCTGGGGGTCAGCAAATGGCCAGAAACTGGGCAAGGAGATGGGTCATCTCAGCATGGTGGTTCAGACAGGGCTGGAGCCCTACAGGCAAGTCTGGTCATGTGATATGGACACTCTCCAATGTGAGGACAGCAACATCTGCCTCCAACATCTGTCTATCTCCTTTTGAGTAAAGGATTTATCAGCACAATGATAAATAGGAGAAAGAAAATGAGGAGCCAGAGGGAAAATAAGCAGGAGTGGAAGCAATAATGAGGTATTTCTGTTCACCCAGGTCAGGTGAGACATAATGGATGATGGACTTTCTAGCCCTGCTAATAATGAGCTTAGGCCTAGGATAGGCTATTTTGCAACCAACTTCCAAAACCCTTTCCCTCTTTCATATCTTTACAAAAGGTAGGTGCACCCAGCTTCAAGTACCCAAGGCCAAGAGAGTAGCAATGAAAAGAAAAATAATACAAAAGCTGATTGATTTTACACATAGTTGAAAGAGACTTTGAGGACATGCCAGAAGTTGGACTCAAGAAAGAAAGGATGACTACTGAATCTGGTGGAAAGAGTGCCTCTTCCAATGCACAGAAAAACTATTCTGACCTACGATGTTGAGCTGTCTGCCCCAGAGAGGATGAGAGCATTTGGAGGAAAGGACCAGACTCAATGGTGGCTCCCCCAGGCCAGCTTTCGCTTTGTCTTCTGTAAAATATCTTCCCTGCTCCCAAAATTCAGGCCTGTTCCTCACTGTTTACCTTCTCTTCCAGAACTCCAACTCCACCTTTGGGGTGGGATTCTCCCCTTTTAAGAGTGGTTGAGAAGACTCTCTCTTGAGTACCACCTGGACTTGGTGGCTCCACTTGATCACTGCAGATTCAATGGCATAGATGACTGACTTATCTATGGAGTCCAAGCTGTGAAAGACAAGAGAAGTTTTCCTGGAATGTGGGGAAATAATTTGAGCGTGGGTGTATTAGTCTGTTTTTCAGTTATATCAAAATTCTTGAGACTGGATAACTTATAAAGAAAAGAGGTTGAGTTAGCTCATGATTTTAGAAGCTGAAAGCATTCCAAATTATTTGGCATCTGGTGAGAGTATCATGCCTGATTGTATTAGGGCAGAACTGTGTGTGAAGAGGGATCACACAGCAAGACAGGAATCCCAAAACATGACAGCTGGGGCCAGTCTTGCTCTTTTATTATAACAATCCACTCTGGAAGGAAATAACTAGAGTTTCACAGGATCTGTGTTAGTCCCCTCTGAAGGCACCAACAACTCCAATAGCACCACACTGAGGACCAAACTTCCAACACATGAACCTGTGGGAGACAAACTCATACTATATTCAAATTATTATACTGGGTGTCCTCCAAAAGAGAATCCCAAATCTTTTAAAAACAGGTGAACAGGTGGGAAGCTCCACCTAACCTGCACATTCTTAAATCTTTTTTTTTTTTTTTTTTTTTTTGTAGCAGATCTTCCTGAGTAGTCAATGAAATGTACAGATTCTCTCTCAACAAATCATGCTTATTTGCATATATGTCCGACATTATTTATACAGATTCAGGGGTTTACTAATATTCTGAAGATTAGTTTGAGAATTCTGAATGCCATCAAGACTACTTGTCAATGGAGGAATACTTTGTGCAGGAAATATTTAGATGACCACCCAGACCTTGCTTGAATCTCACCAGTAATGGCAAACTCCCTACTTCACTAAGCATCCCATTCTTTCCCAGGGAGAAACTGTCTCTACACCGCACCAAATGTACCTCCCTATTACTTCCTCAGTTTGCTCTGAATTCTAATGTCTGCAGCAAGAGAAAACAGGTGGCCCCTCCTCCGCCAGGCAAACTGTCAGCTCTGTGAATACCACCATCATGACCTGACTTTGTCTCCATTTCCCCAAGGAATGGAATTTTCAACTTTCCCACCCATACACCTTTTTTGTTTTGTTTTATTTTTGTTTTAAATAACTTCATTGTGTTTGGAAGAGATTAAAATTGTTTTATTTTTAAAAATTTATTTATTCTAATTTGCTATATATGACAGCAGAATGCATTTCAATTCATAGTAAAATTGTTTTAAAAACTACTTTCTGGCAAAAATAGTCATAATTGAAAATTGTACATACCAAACATCAAGGACACAGTGACAAAGGGAGTATATTGTTCATATTTTCAAGTATAAAAGAAAACCCACCTTCACTTAATTTAATTAAATTCATATTTGTCGAAAAATGATACAGCACAGTGGTTATGAAAGCCATTAAAGGGAGAAGTTACTCACTTCCCCCAAAATGATCTGGCCTTTTGGGAAATTTTCCAATTTGAACAAAAGGAGTCAAACTCAGCAAGGATTATATATATATATATATATATATATATATATAGAGAGAGAGAGAGAGAGAGAGAGAGAGAGAGAGAGAGAGAGAGAGTTATTAAGTTAGAGTATAAAGGGACCAGAGAAAAAGGTAGTGTAAATTTTACTTATTTTGAAAATTGGATTTTTTTATTAAGCCACAATAAGTTTTCCAGTTAACTGGGAAATTACTTCAAATTATATGTGTAGCAAATTACTTCCAATAGAAAAAGAAAACAAAACAACAACAACAACAAAAAGAAAACCTTGTGAGGAAGTTTATTGCTGTTACACTTGTTACTTATCAGATGTCTCATGGCTCCTGAATACACAATGACAGTAATGCATTGAGAAATGCCTGGCAATATGGCAGAACAGGTTCAAGAAGAAAGGCCACATATTGTCACAAACCCATAAAAATGATGGATAAAATATAACAAAAATATATTATTTACATACAAAGCCTGGCAGGAATAAAAATAACCAGGGGACAGAAAAGAAGACAACTCTAAGCTAGAATGGTATGTGGAAGCTGATGGTGGATGTAACTTGTAAAAGGAGAGGAGGCTGGGGCTTTAATGCCTCCTTAGGGACAGGAGGCATGGACTCCCCAACTTAGCCAGATTTGCTCCTATTTGAAAGAGAAAACAATAAAATAAAATAAATTCCCAGAACCTGAACAATGTCTGCAGCTGCTGTGGGGAGAGGCTGGGACTGTAACAAGAGCTGCCACCATTTGTTCTGTGATATCAGGGGCTGAGTAAACAGGGAGTGGGGGACAGCCTCCCAGACTGGATCTGGCTCTTCACCATTGAGGAGCTGCTCTCCTGGTAAGGGAAGTACTGAAATCAGTGTGGCTACTCTGAACCCCAAAATGATTCTGAATGGAAAGAAGACCATGATGCTGTGATAGCTTTAAAAGACTTCAGGCAGAAGGATGGGGGCAAGGGAAGTAATCAGCACAAACAGGGAACCTGAGGATGTTGCCAAACAGATCAGAGGCACTTGAAGGAGATGTGCAGAGTTAGGAACCAAAAGCCATTCAAAGAAAACGTTCAGATAAACCAGCTTCCCCCATATCTCAGAGGCCCATATGACCAGGCTGGCAGGACTTACTGTGTCTCACTTCCGGAATCCACAAACTCCAGTTTTTCTGAGCCTACTGGAAGAGGCAGCAAAGTTTTCCCTTTGATTTGCTCAAGGATAACCAGGAGGTCACACTGGAGGGTGTGGGCATGCTGCCTGATATCTTGACATACCATGTGGGGCCAATCCAGGTGGTTCTTCTCATTGGCCAGGACAGGAATGACGACCTGTAACAGAGGTGCGCAGGGAAGAAAGGCAGGCCTTCCATTTCTGAGACTTTAAAGACTATTCTGAAGAAGGTCCACGAAGCTATATACAACCTTTTGCAGGTCATTGTACCAGAAGGCCTGATTCTAAAGTCCCGAATTCTGTGGAGCTTTGACATCTGGTGAAATCAGGAGAACCTCATATTGCCTACCCTCAAGTTTTCTTCCCCATCTTGCTCCTGCAGGTAAGATCCCCTAGCTAAACAACCTCGATGAGGAGGGACCAGGCATGGTGCCTATTTGTCTCTGAGTTGCAGGCTTTAGGTGTCTGCCAGCCAGTGGAACTATTCAAATCAGCCCATCACATCCTCCCACGGGAACCAGGGGACACCACTCCTCCTGGATACTACTCAGTGTGCCTCCCACAGCCCCTGGTTGTTCATTCTGTTCCCAAGTGAACCCCCCATGCAGCTCTGCAGCTCTGCTTGGTACAGGGTTCTCCTCCTCCTCTAGGCTGTGAGTATATGTGACTAATAAGCTGCTGCCCATGTCATCTATCCTATTGTGGGTGGGTTTTTTTCTTTTTTCCTTTTTTTTTTTTTTTTGTACTGGGAATTAGACCAGGGGTGCTCTACTACTGAGCAACAATCTAACCATTTAAAAATATTTTTTTGTTTTGAGGCTGGGTCTTTCTAAGTTGCCCAGGCTGGCCTGGAACTTGTGATCCTCCTGCCTCTGTGTCCCGAATAGCTGGGATTACAGGTATGTACCACTGCTTGGGTGTTTTGTGTTCAGCCATCACCATTATCCTGGGGCAGGAATCCCTTCCTTGTCAACATGGTGAACAGAAGCGGATTAAAATAATTCCAAAGATCAGAAGCAAAAAATAAAATAAAAGGACCAATGTAGGTAAAAATGACCATCTGTTTACAGGGAACATGAGGGGGCACTTTTAAAAGTAAGCAAAGTTAAGAATCTTGGATCCATCTTAGGGTGAGCATTAGCTGATTTTGGCCACCCAACATAGTTCCTCTTCTTTTAATACCAGGCCCTAAATCTAGAGGTGGATATGGAACCAAATCTGAGGCAGGGAGAGCAGGTCAAAGTCTTATTCTAACTTTTAAAGGAAGAGACACCTTCTCTTTTCTCCTAGTCTGGGATTTTGGGTGGTCATCTTGTACCCACAGGGAGTCTTAGAATAAAGTCAATAAAAAGCAGAGGGAATTTCTAGATGGAGAGAAAGCAAATCCTGATGACTGTTATAAATTCTGGAATCAAGCAGCTTCAGAAGTTTCTGAGCTTAAACTGAGTTTCTATCACTAGCCACTTAAAGAGTTGTCAATTCAATGCATGAGGAAACTCTGCCTGTAAAAACCTCACAGTAAGTGAAAAGGGAAGGCTAGGAGGACAGGCAATGGGATGGTCAGGTGATGTGACAAGGATGTGACATAGTAAGGATGAAAAGGAAGTAGGATACAGATGGCTGATTAGGTTCTGCATGCAACCAGTAAGTCCTGGGAGCTGCAAAAGAAAACAACTAGAGCCAGCATGTTAAATTCCAGATGATGGTGGTTCCCGCCTGGTCTTTCTGGAAACATTCATTGAGCAGAGAACGTATGACAGGTGCACTGAGACATCAGAAAGTAAAAATATAAAGTTGTACACTAAGTTCTATGACCCTGATGTTGAGAAAAGACCATTTGGACCCAGGACAGAAAGCCTAAGAAAGAAAGAAGATAAACTGAATTTTTTTCTAGAATCTCAAAGTCAGGGACTATATCTCATATGATTCTTATTCACCCACAGTTCTCCCTAGGGTCTGGAATTTAGGAAGCATCACATGTAGCATTGGGTTGGATTTGGTGGGGGAGGGGTACCCAGGATTGAACTCAGGGGTACTCAACCAATGAGCCACATCTCCAGCCCTATTTTGTATTTTTTAGAGATGGGGTCTCACTGAGTTGCTTAGCACCTCGCTTATACTGACTTTGAACTCGTGATCCTCCTGCCTCAGCCTCCCTAGTCACTGGGATTATAGACATGAGCCACCATGCTCATCTTGGGTTGGATTCTGGAGAGCTCTGAGTGATAGGAAAATAATAAATGTGAACTCTCTATGAAATGGAAATCTACTCATTCATCCACTTACTGAGCATTTACTATGTGCTAGTGCTGTTCTAGGTGCTAGAAGGATGCATCACTGAACAAAATAGATGAAAATTTATGGCCTCATAAAGTTTATGTTCTAGGGAAGAGAAAGTCCATAAGCAATATGTTCTGTGACTAAAAATAAAACCTGGGAGGTGGATAAAGAGTCTAAAGTGGAGGGGATGTCGTTGTAATTACTGAGGTCAGTGCAGGCCTCAGTGAGAAGATAACATTCAACAAAGGTAGGGCCAAGGGAGAGTGCTCTGTAGATCCTTGGGGGAAGTACATTGCAGGTAGAAGGTATAGGCAGTGCAAAGGCCCTGAGGTGGGAATGTTCCTGACAGGATCAAGGAACAGTGTGGAAGCCAGTGAAACTGGAATAGGTAAGCAAGAATGGGGGTAATAAAGGGGAACAAGCCACATACAGCCTTGCCTATAGGATTTTTATTTTTTTACTCTCAGAGAAGTGAACATCACTGAAAGGCTTTGAACAAAGTGGTGACATGATCTGACAACTTTTAGTAGTGTCACTCTACTACTGTGATGAGATTGGACCCTAGGAAGCAAAAGTGACAAAGGAGGTCAGTGAAGATGTTATTACTATAATACAGAAGATGGTGGCTTGGAGTGGGGTAGCAGCCAAGGTGGTAAGAAATAATCTGATTCTATACCCATTTTGAAGGTAGAGCCAATGTGATGTCTTATGAATTGGTTTTGGGGATGTGAGAGACAAAAGCAATCAGCATGACTCCATGATTTGAGGCTTGAGCAAAAGGAAGAATGGCGTTGCCATTAACTGATGGGAGGAAGAGTAAGGGTCAGATTCTTGAGAGAGGATCAGGAGGGTGCACTGGGACATGATAAAATTTGAGGTAGTCACCAGACTTCAAGAAGGTGATATGTAATAGGCAATAGGAAATGCTAGTGGGGGTTCAGAGGAGAAGAAAAGGCTGGTGATAACAAATCTATGTGGTGTCAGATACAGATGGTTTATAAAAATTTGAAATCAAGACTCCCCAGGGAGGGGTTGTGGCTCAGCAGTAGAGCGCTCGCCTAGCACGTGTGCGGCCCGTGTTCGATCCTCAGCACCATGTTAAAATAAAGGCATTGTGTACAATTAAAAACAGATAAATATTTTTAAAAAGACTCCCCAGGGAAAATACACACACATATGCATATGTGTGTGTGTATATATATATGTGTGTGTGTGTATATATATGTGTGTGTGTGTAGCAACCAAACGGGTGTACATGTACTATATATATATATATATATATATATATATATATATATATATGATATCAAGAGAGACAGAGAGACAGAGAACATATAAGGAATGAGCCCCAAAGATCTCAATGTTAAGAAGTTGGGAAGAATGAATTGTAAATTATTAGCACAACCACCATGGAAATGAGTATGGAGGCCCCTTAAAAGTCTAGGAGTTGAATCACCATATGAACCAGCGATACCACTCCTTAGCATTTATTCTAATGAGATGGACATCATTACCCCAAGTATATATATGAAGACATGAATGGTGTGACTCTATGTACAAACATAGACATGAAAAATTGTGCTCTATACGCGTACTACAAATTGAAATGCATTCTGCTGTCATACATAACAAATTAGAATAAATAAATAAATCTTAAAAAGTTTCCTTTTTGATAAAATTCCTGCTCAATTGCTTAAAAAAATAATTAAAGTCATCATATTATAGCGATACAAGCATATTCATGTTTTATAGCAGCATAATTCACAGTAGACAAATTATTGTGGGAACCAGACTGGGCATCTCTCTCTCTCTCTCTCTCTCTCTCTCTCTCTCTCTCTCTATATATATATATATATATATATATACATACATACATATATATATATATATATCTCACATGTTTTATGTATATATCACCATGTTTTATATAGATATATATAGAGAGGGGTTATTCAGCCATAGGAAAAATGAAATTATATCATTTGCAGGAAAATGGATGGAACTTGAGAGCACTTTGTTAAGTATGTCAAACGTAAAAAGTCAAGTGTCATATGTTTTATCTCATATGTCAAAGCTACAGAAAAAATGGAGAAAGTTGGGAAGATATGATGAAAATAGAAGGGAACCCAGTAGAGAGAGGGGGCCATTGGAGGGGAGAGGGAAAGGGGAAATACTGGGGAATAAAATAGGCCAAATTATATTGTGATGTTGTGTGCATGTACAAATATGTAACAACTAATTCCACTATTGTATATACTTATAATGCACCAATAAAAGTGAAAAAATAAAACAGTACTTGCAAATAAGAAGAGGAAGAAGGAGAAGGAGGAGGAGAAGGAACAGGAAATGGAAGAGAAGAAGAAGAGGAGGAGGAGGAAACAAAGAGGAGCCACCATCAGTGGAAACTAAGGATAGTCATGGTGATAGTAACAAATCTGAAGACTGGTGTCCTGAAGCCAAATGAAGAAAGTGCTTTTGGGAGAAGAGATCAATTGTGAGCGGTGACAAATGCTGCTCACAAGTCAAGCAGGGTGAGGACTGATTAATGGCCATTCGATTTGGTCAAGTGGAGATCATTAGAAACATTGTCAAGGCCTTTAATTCCTCCTGTGGGAAATGTGGGAGTAAAAGTGTGATGAGTATGTGATAAAACAGGAAAAGATGGGGACATTGCAAGAAGAGACACACATTCCAGAAGTTTGGCTTTAAAGGGGATGATAGAAATACGGTGATAACCAATGAGGAAAATGGGATCTTTGTTTGATGACGATTAACTAATAGAGAGGGGAAAAAATAAGAATGGACAACGGAAAAGGAGGGGAGGGAGGGAGTAAGGGGGGGGGTTGGAAAAAAATTGGTGGTTGAATGAGATGGATATCATTATCCTAAATGCATGATTGAAGATCTGAATGGTACTTATATACTTTGTATACAAGCAGTTGTATGTAAAAAGATACTATACTTGTGCATGATGAATAAGTAAATAAATAATAAAAAAATTAAAAAAAAAAAGAATGGAAAAGGAAGGAATTATGAGAGTAGGATTCAATGCAAAAAATGGCAGTTTTAGTCTTAGGGTTGGCATCAAAGTCCACCTGTAGCAACAAAAGGGGAGGCAGAAGGTACGAGCATGGGTACTGACAGATGGAGTAGATATGAGAGTTTGTAGAATTTTTTTCTTTTCTTTTCATTTTTGTTGTTGTTTTTTAAAGGAAAAGTCAAGAGCATCATAAAGTAAGGTTAAAAGAGAAGCTTTTGACTGTTTGAAGGCATAAAAAAGAAAGCTATGAAATAAGAGTAAGAAAATAGCTGGGATAGGAAAATAAGTAGGATGTCTTCATCTGGGAATAAAAGGCCCACTAGGGGTTCAAGTTCAAGAATGTCAAGTGGAGCCAGTTGACTTTTCCCTAGCCCTACTCAGTGTTCATGGTGTAGGTGTGGAGTGTGCAGTGGGCTGGACTTCACAGTGAGGAAGAAGCCAGGAACTGATGCGGGGGAATAGTGGTAATGATGGAGTATGACTCTCAAGCTAGCAAGGGAAAAGAACACGGTGTGGGATAGTGGGAAGGCTTCAGGGCCCATGCACTGGAGGTCCTGGCAAGGTCAAGGGTTGTTGTAGCCATAGCATGAAAGGGTGAAAGGCAGGGATAGTGGTTAGAGAAGGAGGGCCATGGAATTGAATCATGACAGTGGTAGTTATTGGTAATGCAAGGTCCAGAAATGGCCAGGAGAGGGGTGCCAAAGCTAGAAGGGACAGGGTCACAGGAGGAGAAAGGAACTGGGAAGTTACAGAGGCTAAGTTATTGGAAGGATCCTTTATATGTCTTGGAAATAACCACGTTTGGAGCAGCAATGTTGGGGAGAGTCACATGATCCAGGAGCCAAAGTCATGGAGAAATGAGGGCAGTGTCATTAGCCCAGGATATGAGGTCAAAATGGGTGAAAATGGGTGACCTCTGATGTTAACAAATCCAAACTGGAGGTTTATCAACATGAATGGAGAAGCAAAGGCAAACAAGGATATTCCACCTCCAGGCTCACAGGAAGAAGGGCCAAGGGGGAAATGCAGCTGAATCCCCTGGGGAGAGCCTATCTGGGCCACAGCAAGGTAACAAAGATCTGTCAGAAAAATGAGGAGGATTGTTAATGGGATGTAGAGTGGCAGTGATTCTCATCCTTTACAGAACACCTACTGTGTGACACACTCTGTTTCAGCTGTCCTAATATATTCAGACTAAGTTTCATAACAACTCTCTGAGACAGTGTAGATCTGATGAGGTGGGTCAATCCACTCATATCCTATAGCTGATTGGGACAGAACCAGGGTTTGAACACCGGCCCGTCGGACTTCAAATTCCTCACTCTCCAAAACAAAACAATTCAAAGAAGTAGCCATGTCTTAGAAAGCTAGGGAAACTAACCTGGCAGCAGTGCATCAAGTGGTTGGCAGGAGGGAAAAAGGAATTAGGAAAACTAGTTACTAAATTCTGTTAATTATTCCTTCAAACAGTTCTTACAGACATTTGCCTTTTTACTTCAAACCTGTGTAATGGGATAAAAATAATGTTGAAATTATAGCTTGTTGTTCTTGTCAACGCCTCCCTCCACCACCACCAACACACACACACACACACACACACACACACACACACACACGGCAGGGAGACTTCTCTCAGACAGTGGGTTCTTTGGCTTTAGTGGTTGAGAGAGAGGAGAGGAAGTGGACTGGAGGGCCACTAGGCAGGGAGAAAGGGAGGGGACTCAGGACAGAAGGGGTGAACAACACTTTCCAATGATATCAGATCAGCTACAGGTTATGTAACAGAGGTGGGTGGGAGGACAGAGGGTTGAATGAACTGAGGATTCCTGTTTTAGCCTTTGAAAAATGCAAGTAAAGGACCTGAGTTATTTTAAAAATAAATTACTTTATTTTAAATTTTAAATAGATAATACATTCACATAGTGCAAATTTTTTAAAATACAAAAGCTTTTAAAGTGAAAAATCTTCTACCTACCCCTGTACTTCAACCACTCAGATCCCCTAGACTATGGATTACTTTGTTAAAGAAGGTCCTCCCTCCTTCCCTCCTTTTTTCCTCCCTTCCTTTCCTTTATTCTTCCATCTCTCTCTCTCCCTTCTACCCTTTCTTCTTCACTCTGCTTTTTTAACATAAATGGTGGCATACTATACATGTAATTGTGAACCTGTTTAAACAGTTATCTTATATTGTAGCATTACTCAAAACAGTAGAGATGAAAGTAAACTAGGCAACCCAGATGAATGAATAAATGAATAAAATGGGGTTTATACATACAATAGAATATTATTCAGCTTTAAAAAAAAAAGAAATTCCTGCCATATATGACAACAGAGATGAACCTTGAAGGCATTAGCCTGAGTGAAATAAACCAGTTAAAAAGAGACAAATACTGCACCATTCCACTTATACAAGATGCCTAGAGTAGCTAAATTCATAGACAGGCAGTACAATGGTGTTTTCCAGGAGCTGGAGAAAGGGGATGCGGGAATTGTTTGGTGCATGTAGAGTTTCAGTCATGCCGGATGGGGGAATCCTGGGGATCAGCTGTATATGCTTGACCATATTGTACTATACACTTGGAAATTGTTAGAATGAATTTTGTTATGTGGGGTTTCCACCAAAATTAAAAGCATCACCTTAAGGGGTATACCATATTGATCACCCTTTTTTAACAGCTCCATAATATTTCACTGTATAAATGGATCATAATTAATTCACCCAGCCTTCAAATGAAAAATATTCAATTTGTCTCTAATCCTTTTCAATGCAGCACCAAGAAAAAATCTTGAGTATGTGAGGATTTTTTTTTTTTTTTTTTGTACCAGGGATTGAACTCAGGGGCACTCGACCACTGGGCCACATCCCCAGCCCTTTTTTGTATTTTATTAGAGACAGAGTTTCACTGAGCTGCTAAAGTGCCTCGCCATTGCTGAGGCTGGCTTTGAACTCGAAATCTTCCTGCCTCAGCCTCCCAAGTGCTGGGATTACAGATGTTCGCCACCGTGCCCGGCGTGAGGATTTGAATTATTTTAAAATTACTTTCGCTTGCTGGACTATATTTCCTTAGCCACAACACAGCTCCAAGATGGGCCCATTGTCCCCCATGTGCACTAGTTTGTCCTGTCTCTGAATCTTTGTTCAAGTTGTTCTCATACCTTGAAAGTTACCTTGATCCTTACTTATTCTGATCCTTCTCCTTGTTCAGGAGCCAGTTCAACACTTAAGGCCAAGAGTGCTTCTCAGACCACATGCATCTCTCTCTTCTCTGAACCCAAGGACAATTTCTAACATTATTCATTAGAGGACTTGATCCAAGTCCTTATGTGGAGATAGTGTTTGGACAATGTACAGTGATAAGACCATTGTGATGTAAAAATGCTTTCACACTACTGATAAGACCAGCTTCCCTGGGTCCTCTGAGAGCTCTTCTATCCATCCTGCCCATTTCCTGGAATTCTCCTTCCTCACAGCCTCATAAGCCAACTAAGGAGCTAACACCTGATGTAGTAGGTAACACCAAGGGCTTGGCTCCAGCACTGGGACAACTTTTAGGGAAGCTCTACTCTAGCCCCAGTCAAAATAATTTTAAATATTTGGAATGTGATTAATTGCATGTTTTGGCTCTTTAAGCATTTCATGAATGGGAACTTGTCTTCTATTATTTGGTATTCCCACAGCATCTAACCCGTCCTCTGTACATACTTATTTCACAATTGGCAGGACCCAGAGTATCAGTCTCCAGAAGCACATGTGACCAACTGGAAAGGAAGTTGGCTCCCTTTCCAGAAGGTCTAAGTGGCCCAAGAAAACCTCCTGCATTCTCCAGGGCTCCACTATGGTACCACCAAGCACTCCATAATCCATATTTCAACCTTCCTCCCTGAATTCCAGGCAGATCCCTCCGAATGCCTTCTGGGCATCTCCAAAAGGATGCTCAAACTTCTGTGGGCACAGGGATGGCTTTTGGCAAATGATTGTGTGATGAATAAATGAGATGAAAATCGAAACCAACAACTCCGTCTAAACTCCTACACAGAAGTAAAAACTTTGCTTTCTTTCCCTTGGGTGCATTAGAAATACCCCCTTATTCACCACTTCCTGTCCTTAGCCCTTCCTGATTTACAGGAGGGATTAAGAAAACTGACTTAAAAACTGGTCAGGACTTGGGCACTCTTCAGACTCGGGCCTCTCCTCCACTTTGGCTTGAACAGGGACTTGAACTCATTCAACTGAGCCCCTTCTCGTTCAGCTCTGGCTTGGCTTCCACTCAAGACTTCCTCTGGTTCCCATCTTACAGCTCACCAGCCCATCCACGCCTACAATGTCTTCTCCTGATTTTAGCTTCCACCCAGCTCCAGCCCTTCCTCTCCCACTCTGCCTCAGCCCCCATTAATTTTCTCCCTCGCTCCAGAATTGGGCACCTGGTCAGGGCTCCAGCCCTTGCCTTGAGCCTCTACCTATGACCCCGCCCCTTAGCCCTCCCCTGCAGCTTCGCCCCTCCCCCTATGGCCCCGCCTCCGCCCCTCACGGCTCCTCCCCCTCCCCCACCCCAGTTTCAGCCAGAGCGGGGCCACCAACCCACCCTCACCTCGGAGAACAGCGCAGCCAGGTGCTCCAGAGGCGCCGCGGGCAGGTCCCCGCAGAGCACAGCGCCGCGGAGGCTGTTGGGCCCTGGAGGCTCGGGTCTGGTGCGGAGGAAAAACAGCCCCTTAGCACGGGCAGGGCCAGACTCGGGTCCCGCGTCCAACCCGGGTCGCACCGCCAGGCCCCCGGGCCCAGGCCGCACCACCAGCAGCGGCCGAGGCTCCTCCGCAGCATCGCGCCCCAGGAAGGCCTGGAGCAGCCGCTCCGCTTCAGCAGTCCCTGCGCAGCGCTCCCAGGCTCCCGCCACCGGCCGCAGACTCTGAGCCACGCAGGCCCCTAGAAGACGCAGTCTCGGGTCGGCGCAGGGTTCCGGGTCCGCGTTCTCCGCTGCGAGCGCGGCCCGCTCCTCAGCGCTCGGCATCGCGCGCGGCCTCCAGCTGCATCGGTTTCCCTAGCGACGGGGACGCGGCCAGGACTTCCCTCCTCTGCTCCCCTTCTATTGGGCACATGGCTCCTAGCGCCGCCCCTTCCAGGCTAATAAGGTAGGCGGGGGACCGCGGGAATGGGCGGGGACGCGTCGCTGTTGCTAGGAAACGAGCCTGGGCTCCAACTGAGTTGCGGGTCTGGCGGCTTGGAGGTGCTAAAGGGTGACTGTGGAGGGCCATGGTTTATTGGTGGGGTGCGTGGAGAGGAGGTCAAACATACAAACTGTTAACTCATATCCCATCGTCTTATATGTAAGAAACCTATAAAAATTTAAATGGAGCTCTTTATATGTTTTTATTGGTGTCCCGTATATAGATAGGGTCAGATTCAGTTCTTCAGAGGTCTCCAGACACTGCAAATAGTATGATTCTCTTATCTTTATCCTAAATATGTAGTCTACAAAACTTAAACACAGTGCCAAATCATAATGTAGATGTAAGGAAATTCAGTGAATTTTTAAAATTTATTTTCCATTATGATAACTTAATACGTTAGGACAGTACTAGTCCAATGCAACTTTCTGCAATGATGGAGGCACTCCATATTTGTTCTAGCCTCAGGTGTGTTGTAAGGGACATAAAGTACATTGGTGCCACTGATGAGTTGAAATTATAAGTTTAAAGTTAAATAGGCACATGTGGCTAGTCATTATCACATTGGGAAGCTCAGCTTCAAACTTTTAATAGCATGTTTTTAAAAAAGTCTTTATTTTTATGTAGTGTTGAGGATCGAACCCAGTGTCTCACAGGTGCTATGCAAGTGTTCTACCTCTGAGCCACAACCCAGCCCCATAATATCAGTTTTTTTGTTGAAGTTTATTTTTCAGTACCTTGCTTTGCCCATGTCTTAGGCATGTGCTTCATCTGCCAAAAGGACAGTCATAACCTGAGATCGCCTTCATTTCCTTGGGCAAGGACCCCAATCAGTTCTTTTTATATGTAGCGAAGCTCTTGTAAATATGAAGGATGTTCAGAGCTTCCTCATCCTGTCCTACATCTAAAACTTATCTCCAAAAAGAAATAGTGTGACGAGTCTTTCCTAACCTTAGAATTAGCAACTGTCATCTGCTGATTTCTTCTCCATGAGCAGGACAGAGAGCTTGGCCCTTTATATGTATGGAAGATTAGGATGTGTAGGTACCAAGGAAATGCACAAGTGAGTCAGCATGAGGCCTGCAGATTTGCAAGGAGCTCACTCTGCCCCTTCACTATGATTTTAGTAACTTCCCAGGGACTGCAGAGTTTCTGGTAAAGTGGATGTTTATAATAGGCTTCAAAGGAATATTAACAGAATAGCACTTATCAAAGGCAGCTTGGCTAACAAGAGCCCCTCAGGAAAACACCACTGCCTAGAAGGTGAAATGATTGATTTCATAATAACTGGGACACAGGCGTTGCTGTGATAAAAAAATGTTCACTTTCAAAAATGAATCTTTATGTCTGTAAAGACTGTTTTTAATCGTTGCTTGATTAAACAATAAGCAGACCAATTATGAGGAAAGGGACAAAGTGGGGCACTAAAATTATTTTGAAGATGAATTTGATAGTTGACACTTCAAAAAAGCATCAGGGAAAAAATGGAAATGTCAGAAGCATCTTACATATATAATAATTTTATAAGTTTCTTTTTTTCTTGCACATAGGGAGGCATTGTTATCATTTTGACACCTAGAGCCTCCAAATGTGTCAGTCTCACTCATGCTTTGTATGCAGAGTGAAGTGGGGATCATTCACTTTCAATAAATCCTTCAAACACAATTTGTGCCACCCCAAATGTGGCCTTTTTTGCCCTTCATTTCCTTTGTCCCCTTGCTCCAACATACATAAAAATAGAAACAACGAAGCCCATGAAGAGCACCTGAAGATGTCTGTCCAAGGTTGAAGCCTTCTGAACATTACAATACCAGTTTTTGTTTTTGTTTTCATCCATAGGAAATCTCTCCATTTTATAAGATTGTTTAGGGGAGACACCTCTATAGGCTTTATTGAAAATAATTAAGAATCATAAAGCAAAAAATGTATCAATTTTCTATTGCTGTGTAACAAATGATACCAAAATGTAGCATCTTAAATATACACTTATTACCTCATAGGGTTTATGATGGGTCAGGAATTTTGGAGCAGTTTAGGTGGGTGGTTATGGCTTAGGGTCTATTTTGATGTTGCAGATAAGATGTCACTATGGGCTACATCATCTGAAGATTTGAGTGGGCTTGGAGAAGCCACTCGCAAGATGACTTACTCTCATGGCTAGCCAGTCAGTCTGCTGTTTGGCAGGATGCTTCAATTTCTTGGCATGCAAGAGGGCATGAGTGTTCTCTTAACACTACACCTGGTTCCCCCCAGATCAAGGGATTTAGAAGAAAAAGAAGCTGCAGTGTTTCTTATGACTTAGCTTTGGAAGTCACTCACTGTTATTTCTGCCATAATCCTTTGGGTTATGGAAGTTTGCCCTATTCAGTGAGAGAGGGAACTACACAATGTGTAAATGGCAGAGGGTAAGAATCAGGGTACCATCTCAGAGGCTGGCTACTACAAAAGACATTAAGGAAAGTATTGAATTTGTGTAAGATGTTCAGATTAAATAATTTACATTTTTAAAAGTTAGGAACTTGAATTTGTTTCTATGAGCATACCATTTTGTAAAATCAGAATATTTGCTTGAAATAACTAATCTTTTGCTTGAAATAACTAATAATTTGCTTGAAATAACAATCCCTGCTCAACACTTTTAATAATAATCTCTTTAAATTCTGGGATTCTGAATGGTCAACAATGGCAAGAAGTTTGTTCACACAGGAAGTAATGCAAAATTTAATGTCTTTTTAAAATAATTATTCAAAAATTAGCCGTTGATATTACATACACAGAATCTAATAGACCTTTCTTTTTTTCTTTGACAAATGTTACATTGAAATTTCTTGTGATGCTGCTAATGGATATTGAATCAAAGCCAATCTTTCCATATCAAATATTTCAAAATAATGATGAAATACTAATTCGGAGAACATCCATTCATTATTAAAATAGTCCCCTTGCAGTTTTCTTCAATGTCACTAAACAAGGACATCAGACATGAATGGGGAGGTGCATGTGTATGTAGAAGGAGAGTTTGGATTGCCTGTGACTCCATGTAGGAGACATGCATAATAACACTAATACTTATATTGTTCATAATGAGACAAAATAATGGAAATCAAACCAAGTGTCTATCAGTAGAAGGATGGATAAATAAATTATGTATTATTCATGGGATATGACACTCTACAGCAGTGAAAATGGTAATCCTATACATCAATATGGCTGAAACTTAAAAGCAGAATATTGAATAAAGGAGGCAAGTTGCAGAAGAATACATTCAGTGTTATATTTACAAAGGTTTTAATCCAAATAAAACAAATAATATTTTGTTAGAGGGGCATATGTAAGTAGTAATGTAAACATAAATAAGGAAATGATTTCACAAAATATAGATTTTTATCATTTCTCAGGGGTCCAAACAAACATGGATTGTGAAGGGCACATAGGCCTTTTAAGTTTCTAGGTTTTAGTAACGTTTTATTTCTTTTTTTTCCCACTGTACTGTTATTGTATTTTATTTTTTTTAGTTTGTTTTTTATTTATAATAGTAGTATGTATTACAATTCATAATGCATATATGTAGCATCTTTTTACATACAACTGTTTGTATACAAAGTATATTCGTACCATTCAGGTCTTCAATCATGACGTTTTATTTCTTAACCTAGCTTGTGAGTCTTCACCTTTATCATCCTTCTTAAGCTGTAGCCATATATTAGGTACTTTTTTGTGTTCATGTAACTCACTATCAAAAATAAATAAAAAGGAAATATGTCATCTCATGTACTCTGAATGTAGTGGGGAAATTCATTCTGGTTATGAAAATAAATGTATTATTACTCATTTAAATGCTCATAATTCATTATACTTGTAAAATTACATTCAAACATCTTGACAATTAAATTTCATGATTAAGTCTATTACTGGTGACTTCTTTGTCATCAAATCTAATAGGCAGTGCTCTTTATCTTACTTAAATTCTTGGCTCCGTTCCCATTTGACTCCTGATTCATGTGGAAAAAGCTTCTTCTTTTGACTTTATGACAAGCACACTTAGTTTTTCTGCCTCCTGTGTGATCACTTCCTCTCATTCTCTTTGACCTTCTCTAGACTTATTCTTTCAATGTTGGTGTTGCATAGGCATCTGCCTTACATCCTCTGGTCTTCTCATTTTAAAATCTCTCCTTGTATGAATTTATTCACCCAAGGCAATAGCTCCCACATCCTGCTCTCCAAACTAGAACTGTGTAGATATAATCTTTGATGGTAACACCTTTTTTCCCTCCAAAACTCTGTAGACATAGTTCCATTACTTTCTGGAACTTATTGTGGAAGAGAAGGCTAAAGTCTGCTTGATTTTTGTTCTTTTGTAGGTAGCATGTTGAAACTACTTGAACATTTAAGGAATTTTATTCTTTGCCCTTTTTTATATTTGTGATATAAAAAAATTAGGATAGAACTTCAGTCCAATTGAATTGATTTTTGTTGAAATTTATAAGAGCCCGCTCTCGTAAGGAAGTGTTTCTTCACAGCAGGAAAGATTATTCTATGGAATCTTGGGTTATTATTTTCCATTTGTACTTTCTGATCTGGTTTTTTTTTGGTGATGTAAACTGATAGAATGTGCTAACAATTTCAAGTAGACAATACATTTTGAAATACTAATTGAGGTTTTTCATTCCTGTTTCCATGCTATCCTTTGGCTATCCACTCAGTGAATTAGCAACACTTAATGCCTCAGGGGAGTGTGGATATAGCCTAAAGCAGTCCATTGACTCTGAATAGTTTTTATACACATAGCAGGGACAATAGCCATGAAAGAAAGCCATGCTATTTATTTCCATATATTGCAATAGCCAAGCACTTAGAGGGAGAAAAGGTTTATATTGTTATGCTTGTTTGTTGTAGTTGAATATAGAGGACTGGAGGTTAGAGTATATTTGCTAGATCATAGAAAAAAGAATTCAGGGCTCTATGAAAAGCAGACTTCCTTACAAAAATGAGACAAGAGCTTTTCCTGAGCTGGGGAGAGAGGTTGAGAAACCAAGGAGAGAAGTAGTGGAACACACTGAAATTAAGAGTTAAGCCTGAGCCACATGCCTGTGATTTTCGTGACGTAGGAGGCTGAGACAGGAGGATCGCCAAGTTTGAGACCAGCCTAGGCAATTTAGTGAGACCGTGTCTCAAAATAAAAAATAAAAAAGACTAGGGATGTAGCTCAGTGGTAAAGTAAAAAAAAAAAAATCCATTTGTATAATCTCTCAAGCTATAATTTTTGGTTTTTAAATGTGACTTTTGTGGCTATGGAATATGTAACTTCACCGTATTATGATACAACTATTTATTGCCTACTAGTATATACTTATCAGAACCCAATCTGTATTTAGTTTTTTTTTTTTTTTTTTTTTTTTTTTTTTTTTTTTAATTTTGTCAGTACTGGGGATTGAAACCAGGACCTTGTACATGTTAGGCAGGCTCTCTCTCACTGTAACAGTGGGCTACACCTCCAGCCCTTTTAATTTTTGTTTTTAGACAGGGTCTTACTAAATTGCTGAGGCTAACCTTGAACTTGCAATCCTCCTGCCTCAGCTAGCATTACAGGCGTGAACCCCACCCAGCTAGTCCCATTGTTTTATGGCATTTCTGTTTTTCTGTTTTTGATTGTACAAGGATAGTGAGGATCAGTAGTGAGGGGTAGATTTAAACTGGAGGATAGAAGAGGATGAAGGGTTACTTTGGCTCTTCAACACACTTAGCTCCATAATAAACATCAGGAGTCAGAAAATTCAACCCACTGCTTGTTTTTGCAAATACAGTTCTATTGAAACAAAGCCCACTTATTTATGTATTGTCTATGGCTTTTTTTTTTTTCACAAAGTGCACAGTTGAATAGTTGTAATTATACAGGGAATAAATGGCCCTAAAGCTTAAAACATCTAACTCTTTATGAAAAACAGCTTGATTAGCAACTACCAAATCTTTTGATTGGTGAGGACTCCTGACAGGGAAGGTATAAAGCAGTCTGTTTCATTAAGTAAACCTTAAGATGTGCTTTGCTGTAAAACATGAATCTATATGCTCTTCTTGTAACCCTTCACCATTTTTGGCGGGGTGGGGGAGAACATAGGTTCTCTCTGATTATGCAAATGCTAACTCACAATAAAGGGGGTGGAGTAGGGAGGAATAGAAATACTTTGGATTAGACAAAGGAGAATGAAGGGAAGGGAAGGGGAATAGGAAAAATAGTAGAATGAATTAGACATTACTTTCTTATGTTCATATATGAATACACAACCAATGTAATTCCACATCATGTACAACCAGAAGAATAGGAAGTTGTACTTCATCTATGTATGATATGTCAAAATAACATTCTACTGTCATGTATAACTAAAAGGAACAAAAACCAAACAAACAAAGAATGAAAGAAAATAGGTGCCAATGACGTTGGAACAATAGATCCAGCACATACTATGGACAGGTTAAGACATTCTCTCCCCAGTAGGCCAGCTTCAGTTATGTTTTCTGTCCTTCTTAAACAAGAGTCACAACTGATGTAGGTGGTGAGTAAAGAGAAGTTTCCTCTGCCTCCAGGGGGGCAGAGTTCACCAAGGAGACAGTAGGGGGAGAAAATAAAAAGGGGACAGTGCCTGGCATAATCCTACAGGAGATGTGAGGAGTAGACCTTCACTGCTTTGCTTAATACACAAAGATTCCAGATCACATAGCTCTTATTTTTCACCCTGCTTTTGAATAAAGGCAGTAAACCAGAAATTAATATGGGTGAATTCCCTGTGTTTATCTGCCGTTCAGTGTTTAGCTCCCAGAAAGATGAAAGAAATACCTACTTAATTAAACGTGCTAAACAATAACAATTCTCACTTGCTTTTCACTGTATTTGTCTTGCAAAAAATATGCTATGAAAAGTCAGTGAAGCTATTTAAAAAAAAATAGTTCCACACACTCCTTAATTATAATAATCTGTAGAATGTAACTGTACATTTTCCACCCCAGGATACGGGTGGGCAGAACAAGGAATGCTGCAGAAAAAGAAGCACACACACACACCTTCTTGGCTCTTTCTTTTTGTGATTGTGGAATTCTTGGGTCTTGGGGTGAACTTTAGCTCTTAGACATGCTCCTTTTTATTTTGGAGGAAATTACACTTCTTAGAGGCCTAGGGAGTCAGCCTTTCTGATGGCACTGGGCTTATAAATTTGTAAAGTATGTATTTGTTTGTGAATGCACAAGTGAATAAATTCATATATGCATTGTTAAAAGTCTAAATAATTATGTTCACCTCAGTGTTAGTCAGGTAGATGGGTGTCATTTTGCTTCTAGGACACAATGAACCATTGTCCACAGAGAGGAGCTTTCCAAGGGGTTAGAGATAAGTGCACCCTGAACGTGCTGTTCTCTGTGCCAGTGGTTCTCAACTGCAGCTGTACCCTAAAATCGCCTGAGGATATTTTAAAATATTGACAGGGACTTCCACCATCACTCAGTGGTAGAGCATGCTTAGCATGCACGAGGTCCTAGAATACATGGGGGAAAAAAATAAAAGAAAAGAAAATAAAATCCTCAGTTTTGTCCTAGTGCAACTGAAGCATTAACTGGGATAAGGCCCAGTCTTGCTGTATGTTAAACTATCTTCAGTTGATTCCAGTGAGGAGAACTACTGGCTTATCAGAAAACTCTTTCTTCTTTAGGGCCAAACTATGGGGGAGAGCTGACTCCCCACTTTTTTCTTTTTTAAATGTAATACGTGTGTATGTGTATGTGTATAGATAAAATATAATAGTCTTGTCCTTTGAATAATATATCTACATAATACATTTACAGTTTTAAATATATATGCATATATTTTTACATTTTATGTGTGTGTATGTGTGTGTATATATATATATATATATATTATATATATATAATAAAAAGATATATTCCCCTCCTTTGGATACAATAGAGAAACTCAGACAAAAAGGAAATGAGAGGCATGTGTCAGAGTAAGTTCTTTTTTTTTTTTTTTTCAGAATGAGTTCTATTAAGTGCTCTGGGTAAACACTGCATTCATTTTCTTAATAATAATAGACTATTGATGGCTTGGTACTCTGAGTTGTCCTCATAGGATAGAGGGATCAGATCAGAGAACGCATAACAAACACTTGAAAAGACATTCTCTCTCTTTTTATTTGTTCTAGGTACTTGTGAGAAATAGAAAGTCCTGTGATCCATTTTTAGATTATAGTATTTAGCTTTAATTGGGAGGTAAAACCCAATTGTATTCATTTTAACTATAGGCCTTCCTTTTGCCTGCCCCATTATAAAACTTAGCTAATTGCCAATTATCAAGAATACAAGTAACAATGTTGTAGGGGAAAAGGTACACTCATACATTGCTCTTGGGAATTCAAATTGGTATAACCACTCTGGAAAGCAGTATGGAGATTCCTCAGGAAACTTGGAATGGAACCACCATTTGATCCAGTTATTCCAATTTCTGTATATACCCAAAGGACTTAAAATCAGCATACTACAGTGACTCAGCCACATCAGTGTTTATAGCAGCTCAATTCACAATAGCTAAGCTATGGAACAAATCCAGGTGCCTTTCAACAGATGAATGGATAAAGAATATGTATAGAAGGAAAAAAAATTGGTGGTTGAATGAGATGGATATCATTATCCTAAATGCATGACTGAAGATCTGAATGGTACTTATATACTTTGTATATAAGCAGTTGTATGTAAAAAGATACTATACTTGTGCATTATGAATAAGTAAATAAATAATTTTAAAAAATATGTATATATACACAATGAAATATTACTCTGCCATAAAAGCATGAATTATGGCATTTGCTAGTAAATAGATAGTACTGGAGACTATCTGGCTAAGTGAAATAAGCCAATCTCAAAAACCCAAAGGCCAACTATTATGTCTGATATATGGATACTAACACACAATAAGGGGTGGGGTAAGAAGTTCATTACATTAGGTAAAGGGGAATAAAGGGAAGGGAGAGGAGATGGGAATAGGAAAGAGAGTAGAAAGAAGAAGACATAACTTTCCTATGTTCATATATGAGTATACAAGCAGTGAAACTCCACATCATGTACAACTGCAAGAATGGCTCTTAATTAGAATAAATTATATTTCACGTATGTATAATATGTCAAAATACACTATTCTGTCATATACATCTAAGAAGAACCAATTTTTTAAAATTTAAAAATAAATAAATAAAATTGGCCAATTGTGTAGATTGTAACCCTGAGCTCCTCCTATTAGAGCAAGGGTTAGTGCTGCTTTAGGGATAAAAATAGGTGGACTGCCCACCCAGGTGTGCTTGCTTGCCAGACTTGTTTGGTAGCGCACCCTTCTGGTGAAGTAAAGTTTGCCTTGCCAAGCTACTTCTGAGCTCCTGTTTGATTCCTTGTGGTACCCTGGTATTTCTAACAGCATCAAACCAGGGCCTCATATACCTCTACTACTGAGCTATATCCCCAGCCTTCATCTCTTTGTCTTTGACTTAACATGTCTTCATCTGTATTTCTGCTTTTGTTTCTTCAGATTTTTTTTTTTTTGTGTGTGTGTATGTGTGTGGTACTGGGAATTGAAACCAGAGGCATCTACCCTGAGCTACAACCCCAGCCCTTTTATTTTGAGATTGACTAAGTTACCCAGGTTGGCCTTGAACTTGTCAGCTTACTTAGTAGCTGGGATGACCGGCATGTTCCCTGCCCATAAACATTCTTACTTATATAAATATGGAGAGTGGACAGAGATCCTAAGAGAAGACTAAATTCCCACTTTCACTTTCTGCTTTAAGATCCCTTCAGCTCCAAAGGCCATCATTGAAAGGACTCGTAACAGCTCTGGAGTGGGAAGCTGATCCCAGCTTTAAGCAGCCCTGGGGTACAATGATCAGGTCTGCTTTGCTCATGGACTGGGCTAGTGGTTCTCAAAGTGTGATTCTGGGCAGGCAGCAGAAACAGAAGCTACTGGGAACTTATGAGAAATGTGAATTTTCAGTCCCCAACTACCTCTACTGAAAAGGAAACTCTAGGAGTGGGTCTGTCACCAGAGGAGAATTGCAAGAAGTGCTGAGATGGGGTCCTTGACTCAGGATGAGTGGAATTCTTGACAAACATCACAGAAAATAATATAAGGATGTATCAGGGACATGATCAGGGATTTGTTTAGGAAAGCAAGGATTACTCACTCAAGGAAAATTGAGGTTATCTCTAAAGTGAGAAGCAATGCCTTGGTCTGGGGTTTGAATTTTTATGGAGGGACAGAGCAAGGGAGTTGATATGGAAGCACACAATTTCACACCAGCTTTTCTTGAGCTCATACATTCCCCTCACATTATGCTACACTCTGCAGCAAGAGTGTGGGTACAAGAACATAGGCTAGGTTTCTCAGGAGTTTCTTCTTTTGCCATTCAGTGGTTTGTGGGCATTTCCTGCATTCCAAGGATTCATGGACACTTCTCTTTTGAGACTCAGTGTATCTTCTATTTCAGGTTTCAGCCAATATGTTTTCAGAACATTTCCAGGTAATTTTGATGCATGTTGAAATTTGAGGACCAGGCTCCATGGGAGAAACATTTACTGGTTTCCTTTTCACAGGCCTCTCTGATGTGGATAGAAGTTCTCCAAGTCTCTGAGCTCACAATCTGCTTGGGACCTATATTTATCCAAGTAAACAATGCTACTTGCTGAAAGCAACAAGCCCAAATCTCAGTGACATGTGTGGAAATAAACAAAGACCACCCAAGTGAGACCCAGCAAATCTATTTAATCAGAGTTTGCTGTTTCGAGGGAGCAGCCATCATTGCTTGTGCTTGGGGGACACTTGAAGGCAGGCAGAGGAGTGGGAAAGATTTGCAATGCGGTAAAGGGTTTGTGTCAGGTGTACCCTGATTGGAGGTTGTGGGCCTGCAGAAGCTGCTCTCTAGAAGTGGGGCATTCCTGTGATTGGCTAGACATGCATATTTGTCTTCCTGAGCTGGAAGTGGGGGCCAAATTAGGGAACTAATTAAAATTAGAAAACATTGACTATGCTGTTTAGTTTTTTTTTTATATCAACTTGACTGAGTTACATGATGCTTATACAAATAGCTAGTAAAACAGTATTTCTGGTTGTGTCCTGAGAGTGTTCCCAGAGGTTGGCATTGAAATGGATGGACTGATTATGTAAAACAAATAGCCCTTCTCAATGTGGGTAGGCATCATCCAATCCATTAAGGGTCTGAACAAAACAAACAGGTAAAGGAAAGTTGACTTAACTCTGCCTGACTGCATGAGATGAGATTTGGAATTACTGTGCTAGTGTCCTGCTGTTCAGGCCTTCAGACATGGACTGCAATTTGCACTGTTGCTTCTGCAACTGTCAGGCCTTCAAACTGTACTACCAACTTTCCTGGGTTTTGGTTGACAGAGGGTGGATCCTGGGAGTTTTGTTTCTCTGGACAGCTCTGACTAATACAGAGATAACATGCAAAATTTCTTCTCTTTGATCCTCCCCCCACCCACACCCCCAGGACTGGTGATGATAAAGCAAGCAGTGGCAAAAAAATTGTAGAGATTTTAAAAAAGAGGATGGGAATGTCCGTAAAGGAAACTGGCAGCAGTGTTTATTGAGTTGTAGTGTCACAGAGCAGTGAGTGGGAAGGCAGAAGGGCCTCTGATCTCAGAAAACATGCCTGAGAGATGGGGAACCTGGGGAGCAAGTGAGACAGGAGAGGCAGCGTTGGGTTGTGTGTGTGTGGGGGGGGGCAGGGGGAGGCAGGCAGGACTCAGTTTCCCCTATGTATATTTTACCCTACTCAAGAAAGTAAATGGGATCATAGTCTTTGTTGAACAACTGATACTTTTGTAGACAACTCTTAAAACAATGTTTAGATAGTTTTTCCAGTAAAATAAGTAGTAAAAGTAAAAGAATAAGAATATTTCCATGTCCTATGCTTTGAAAAATGGGCATGGTTCTCAGCACTATTAAAACTGTTGGATCTTCAATGACCTTATAAAAGGGGCAGCATTAGTATGGCCAAATCGCAGAGGAAGAAAGGCCCAGAGGTTAAGTTACTGCCCAATATAATCTAGCTGGCAAGTGATGGTACAGGCAAGTTGAATCCCAAATCTACAGTCGAAACACTACTCTAAAGTCTGTGTTTGAGAAAAACATGGGTCTAAGGAAGGCTTCTCACCCAAGAGGCGGGATTCACAGGCCTTAAGAGGAAGTGTCTGTCTTGGGCACTATAACTTCAATGCAGCTCAGGACTGACAAAGCCTGAGAAGGAAGTTGGAGGTGTAGGGAAGTCCAGATGGATGATCTGGGAGTGCAGTTGTGGTGGGAGAAGTGCCTCTTCTAGGTATGGGAGTGCTTGCTCATAGGACACAGTGTGTTATGTCCTTGGACCTGGCCAAAGAGCAATTAGAAGCTAATATATTTTTCACAGCTTTATTTGGGAATAATTCACATATAACACCTTGTCCACATTTAAAAAACTGATAGTTTTTGGTATGGTTATACACCTACAAAGCTATCAACATAATCAAAATAGTGAGCACTATAGTCATCCCCTCAGAGTTTCCTTGGGCTAATATCTCAGTTTACCTCTCCTCAGTGCCTCCTGCCCCCAGAAACACTGATCTATTTTCTGTCTGACTAGATTGTTTACATTTTCTATAACTTGGTATAAGTAGGATCAAAGAATATGTGTTCAGGGCTGACTTCCTTCACTTGGCATAATCATTTTGTGATCTATCCATGTTACTGTGTGCATCCAGAATCCATTTCTTTTTATTGCTGAGTGGTGTGCCATTGTATGGATTTACCACACTTATTTACCTACTCATCTGTTGATGAACATTTGGGTTGTTTCCAGCTTTTTGTTGCTGTACGTTTTTATATGGACTCATGCTTCCATTTCTTCTGGTTAAGTACTAAGAAGTAGAATGATTGGACTGGTAGATATGTGCTTATCTTTAAAAAAATTCTGCCCAACCATATTCCAAAGTGCTTGTGTAACAGTGGTCCACTTTATGCTTTGAATATAGCCCTTGCTGCTCTACCACTGCAACTTATTTTTCAAATGGGCATGTTTCTTTCTCTTCCTCTCTCCCTGCTCCTCCCTAATCTTTCCTCCTCCCTAATATCAGGGGAAAGGGGATTACCTTACTTCCCCATTTTAGGCAGATTTATCTGTTTGTTCTACAGCACACACCTACCACAGGAAGGTAGTAATTCAGAATTTGGGGATGGTACCAGAAGATCTGGAAATGACTATCTCTCAAATTAACAAGGGAATTACAACTCCAACAGAGAACTCCTGGAATGTAGCCTTTGAATTGCCTCTTTAAAAGTCCCCTGTTCCTGCTGATGGACAGAATTACAGCCTCTGGGACAGGAGTCCCCTGTGCTTCTCCTTTGCCAGAAAAGCAATAAACCTTCTTTTTCCATTTTCTCAAAACCGTGTTCTCGTTATTGGATTGGCATGGGGGACAAGGACCTAGCTTTTGATAACACTGGTACCATCTTACCTTCCAGGTGGCAGTGAAGGAGCATTTTAGCTCTTCTACATCTTTGTTGGATGTTGTTATGATTAGTCTTTTTAATTTTTTAAATTAAAAAATTAATATTTTCACTGTGCTTTTAGTTTGCATTTCCTGAATGATTAAATGATGTTGAGTGTATTTTCATGTTCTTATTTGACATGCACACATCTTCTTTTGTAAAGTGCCTATTTGAATATTTTTAGCTTTTTTTTTGCTAGGATGTTTGATTTATTTTCTTTTGAGAATTGTTTATATATTCTGGATACAAGTTCTCTATCAGATATAAGGTTTGCAAGTACTATTTTCCCCCAGGCTGTAACCTGTCTTTGTTTTAAAAATTCTTTCCTGACAGTGAGCTGGAGCAATCATAGGACTCACCTTGTCTGTTTTCCATCTTACAAGGAACTCTATCTTTCGTTACCTGATATCCAATTTATTCAGGCTATTGTTTCATATACATATATATTTCATGTATATGTATTATATATTTTTTTTTAAATTTATGGTTTGAATATGAGGTATCCCCCAAAGCTCTTGTGTTATTGCAGGAATATTCAGAGGTAAAAGGATTGGATTATGAAAACTGTACCCTAATCAGTCCATCCTAGTTTGAATGGATTAACTGATGGTAGCTATAGGCAGGTAGGATGTGGCTAGAGAAGGCAGGTCACTGGGGACATGACCTGGAAGTTGGCATCTTCCCTGTGGTCTTTCTCCTCCCCCTACTCCCTGGCTACCAAGAACAGAGCAGTGTCCCTCTGCCACATCCTCCTGCCATGATATTCTGCCTTACGTTGTACTCAGAGCAATGGAATAAACTGATTGTGGACTAAATCTCTGGTACCATAAGCCCCAAATAAACTTGACCTCCTCTAAGTTGTTCTTGTCAGGTATTTTGGTTGCAGCAATGTAAAGTTGACGAAGGCACACACATACATGTATACACACACACACAAAAGTTTTTACTTGTTTCAGGTGGGAGGGTAAATCTCATACCAGTTATTCCATCTTCTACATAAATAGAAGTCCCTGAAAGCAATACTTTAGAAGTTTTAATATATAAGGGAGACTATAAATCTTTTGATTGACAAGAGGTATACCCATTGAAAGAATGTAGGATTGTTTAGCACTCTCTGAGAGAGGAGAAAAATGCATATAGTTACATGGTTAACCATATATCCCTCATATACAACTATTGTTTAGAAAGTAAGTCACCATCTATTCTAATTCTAAGTGCTATTTTAAGGGCTTTTAAAAACATATTATTTTATTCTCACAAAAAAAACCCATGACTCAGTACAATTGTAACTTCTATTTTATAGACTAGTTGACCAAAGCATGAAGATCTTAAATGTAAGGTCTTTGGTTAGCAAGTTCTTAGCTCCACAGCCAAAGTCTTCTTCTACTGTCTTATGCCATCTCTTGACTTTTGCAGGAAGATTTCTCCCAACTGAGTTTTATGTTCACTAGTGATAGATGATATCAAAATCCTACATGTGTTGACTACCACCCTGACAAATATGAAAACAGAAAGATTTTTGTCTTTCTTGGTGGGATTGACAAGACCTATTATGTGAAACCTCCTAGGATGACGTTTCAAATGGAAGTTGCTGCTTTATGGGGGCTAGATGGTTTTCTGGTGCATATTGTACAACCCTATCTTGTGAATTTATTTGGGGTTGAAGATGACCTTAATTTCTAGGGAGAAACAGAAGAGAGAGTGATGCTTGGCCTAGAGGCAACTAATTTTCACTGTTGTGGATTTGTCGGTTTCATCAGAGGCTGAGAGCAAAATCAAAGAGACAATGACAATAGTAGTAAGGGTGAGCTGTTCACTTCAGTGGTCATCATAGGGGTCAGAAGAGATCAGATGCAACTAGAAAGGCAGAATATAAAGGTGATGGCAGAACTGTAGAATTTCTCTGGACTTCACTGATTTTTCCAACAAAGGCACAGCATAGCCTCATGATTGGCTATTGAACCCAGGAAAATAGAGGAATGTCTGGTCTCCAGGGGGTGAGCAATCTCATAGCTCCTCATAGACTGCCTTTCTTCCTAGTATACCCAATTTAAGTTCAAAGAGAATGGCCTCTGGCCTTGATTGGCTAAATCCCAGTCCTGGGGGTTAGAACTTTGAATGAACCAAAAGGATACCCATCCTCCACAGGTCCAGAGAGGAAGAGATGGTAGGGATGGCTCAGAATGGAGGGAGGAGCCAACCAGTTCAATTTCACCTGGGCTGTCTATACTACACTCTTCCATCTTCCCTCTACCCTACCTGCCCCAACACATACGTTTGAACATGCTTATTCGCAGGATTGAGTAAATGAGACTGGGCTAAAACTTTTCTTTTCTAAAAGAAAGGCAAGCCAGTTTGCTGCTGCAACTAAAAGACCCAGAGGAGGAAAGGGTTATTTGAGGGTTCACGGTTTTAGGGGTCTTGGTCTATAGAAGGCCAGCTCCATTTCTCAGGGCTCCAGGCAAGGCTGAACATCATGGTGGGAAAGTGAGGCAAAGGGAAGCAGCTCACATCATGATCTGGAAACAGAGAGAGAGACTCCATTCACCAGATCCAAGTACATGCCCCAAAGCCACACCTCCCAATGAAATCACTTTCTCCAGACATACTCCACCTGCTCCCAGTTACCACTCAGTTAATCCCATCAGGGATTAATTCACTGATTAGGTTAAGGCTTTAACACAATCATTTCTCCTCCAAACCTTCTTTCATTGTCTCACACATGAGCTTTGGGGGGATACCACATATAAACCATAACACCATCTTCTTCTCTTTTTGGCTTTTCTTTCTCTGAGATCTTTCTTCTTTATGTTTAGCCTAAGCTGACCTGGAACATTCCTTGAAATAGAGTTGCCTGGGTCTATGAAGGGCTAGCATTCTGATTCAGACCACTGTGTCCTTGGTTTAAGAAGAGTCAATCTCCCCCCCCCCACCCCTACCACCCTGCCCATCACCACCTCCTTATTTTTCTTTCAGCTCTTTTTTAAAAAAATATTTATTTATTTGTTTTAGTTGTGTACAATGCCTTTATTTTTATGTGGTGCTGAGGATCGAACCTGGGCCACGCACATGCTAGTTGAGTGCTCTACCGCTGAGCCACAATCCCAGCCCGTTCTTTCAGCTCTTAACCATAGGAATCTTCCATGAATTTCATCTGAGTTCAGTAAAATTCTACAATGGCCTCAGACAATAATAAATGTTTATTTCCTTTGTTTTCTTCTCATTGCCTATATATCCCTCAAATTTTTTCAGTGAGAAGTAGAAGTTTGAAGAGGCAATTGAAATGTTTGGGATTTAGTATTTTATCTTTCTCTTTCTGCTGTATTTTGAGGATTTTGATCTACTGCCACCATAATGTTTTCTTGGTGACACAACTTCTCAGGGGCCTCAGAGCTACCAGTGGGAGCAAAGACTGGTTTAGCTAAGAGTCTTCAGAAGCTTTACTATGAGAAAATCATCATGGAAGTGAGCAAAATGATATCTCAGAGCCAGTTCAGCAAACCCAACTTTGTCAGAGGTTTAAATAGATTATGTTCTGTCTGTATTGCACAATGAGGTAGGATTTATCCCCAATTTTCTTTTTTATTTTCCTTTTCTATATTTGTTATACTGAGGGTGGAACCCAGGGACTATCTACCACTGAACTACAACCCCAGCCCCTTTTTTTTTTTTTTGGTACTGGGGATTGAACTCAAGGGCACTCGACCACTGGGCCACATCCCCAGCCCTTATTTGTATTTTAGTAGAGACAGGGTCTCACTGAGTTGCTAAGTGCCTCGCCATTGCTGAGGCTGGCTTTGAACTCATGATCCTCCTGCCTCAGCCTCCCAAGTGCTGGGATTACAGGCATGCGCCACCACACCCGGCTTCCAGCCCTTTTTATTTTGAGTCAGGGTCTCACTAAATTGCCAAAGCTGCCTTCAAACTTGTGATCTTCCTGCCTCAGCCTCTAAAGTAGCCAGTATTATGGGCATGCCCCACTGGCTATCCCCAATTTTCAATATTGCAAGGAGATGTTTATGTCTAGAGTTCTTGTCAATGATCTTGTGGGCTCCCGAAATACTCTGGTAATTCCCCTCAGGTCAATTACTCCTTTATTGGTACCAGGACTTTCAGAATTATAATTGTCATGCCAAGTACTCATTGTGAGTAGTTAAGAGCTGCTCTAGATCTGGGAAGGGAAGGAATGCATGTTCTGACTATTTGATTTGGAGATTATGTGTTTTTAGTCAACCAGCCAAACTGTGGTTCAGAGATATTGTTTATTCAGAGCTCATTGACCCATAGAATGCTTTCTTTTTAAATGTGTTAATTGACATCATTTTAAAATCGGCATGGTTTTTATCCTTTAAAAAATACAAAATATGGGTCATTCTGGTCTGCTATTTCTGCACTGTAATGATTTGCTGGAGCTGAAGAGTACTATTCTCTTTAGACGGGACTTTTGCTCTTCAATTTGACAAAGTCTTTATTATCTCCTAATGAATCTAACAAATATAATATTGGGAAAAAATTAAATATAGCTAGGAACTGTGTCTCCCTAAGGCAGTAGTAGTTGACTTATTTGTAAGGGATACAGCAGGGAGTGATGGGGACTAAGCAGACTGTGGTGGGTATGTCATTTCTAAAGGACAGCTGCCACTCACCCAGACCACCCCCCACATTGCAACCCCTAATCTACTAATTCCACAACTACATATAGAACTGTTGCAGGAAAAGAAAGAGACTACTAGAGAGTGGTAAAAGATCTGTTCTAGAAAACAAAGGAAAAGGGTGCAGGGCTAAGAGCAGGCTGATGGTAGACATTGCCACTTAAGGTGGATACACAGGAGAGTCCCTCCCAGTTATTCTTTTTTAAAATTATTTTTAAAAAATTCTTAGTTGTTATTACAGCAGAATGCATCCATTTCATATTATGCTTATAGAGCACATTTTTATATATCTTTGGTTGTATACAAAGTATATTTACACCATTCGTGTCTTCATACATGCACTTAAGGTAATGATATCCATTTCATCCTACCATCTTTTTTTTTTTTTTCTTCACCCTTTTGCCCTGTCCCTTTCCCTCCCTCCCCACTGGCCATTCTAGTGTTCCTCTAATCCTCCTGTGCTCCCTGTCCCAACCCCACTGTTGAATCGGCCTCCTTATATCAGAGAAAACATTTGGCATTTGGCTTTTTGGGATTGGCTAACTTCACTTAGCATTATATTCTCCAACTTCATCCATTTACCTGTGAATGCCATGATTTTATTCTTTTTTGTTGTGACTCCCAGTTATTAAGCCAACCTCTGTGTGAATATTGTGGCTCCATTAGAGAAGAAGCTCCTATTCAGAAGGGCTTAAAACATTTGTTGCTGTTTTTAGGAATGGAAAGTACCTTTATCCAAACTGAGTCTTCAACCCCATTCCTTTTAAAAATTAAAAGAATAAATCCATTGAAAAAGTAATAAATTCTCATTATAGAAAATTGGGAAATCCATAAAAGTACAGAAAAATTTTAAAATTACCTAGACTCAATATCACTGTTAAGATCCTTGGGTTCATAAGCGTGATGATTGAGTGTTCACGCTGTTGTGTGAGATGTGCCTCCCTCTAAACATTGTTACGACTTCGGCACATTACCTGTCTAATGTGAAAAAAAAAAAATCACTGTTAATAATTTGCGGAATTTTTTCCCCAGTCATTTTGCCATGCCCCCACACACTTCTATATGTGTGGTACACATTCATAAATAATGATCCTATTGTCACTAGAGATCTGAGAAATTCCCAGAGAGAGGTACCTCAACTCAGGACAGTGGAGTCCTTGGAGTACATGATTTAAAAGAATTTTAGGACATGCCAGGTAGAAACACAAACAGATTTATTTAGGAAAACAGACATTCAAGAAAGAATGTGATCTACCTCAGCGAAGAGACATTTTGGGGGATAAAGTAAGAATTACTCATTGAAGGAAGAATGTGGTCCATCTCCAGAGGGAGACAGCACCTGCTGGTGTGGGGGCTGGGGTAGAGGTAGGGTCCGGGCAGAGTGACACAATTTCATGCCAGTTTTTCAGCACTTGGGCATTGCCTTTATGCTGCTTTTTGTAGGCAAGGGCATGGCTCAAGGGCACAGACCAAGGGCTCAGGCTGAGGAGGTGGGCTGCTTTGCTTGGGAATGCTTGTTTGAATTTCAAAAGTTCATAGGTGTTTCTTATATTACAAGTCTCATGGGTGTTTCTCTTGAGACTCAGTTTATCCTTTTCTGTATCCCCAAATTCGTATCTCACTATATTTGTAACATTATATATATGCTGATTATTTTCTGAACATTAGAGTAATATACACCTCTGATATAAATTTAGAAGCCATTGACAACATAAAAAACACTAAAAAAATCTTAGTTTCACCACCTAATGATAAAATAACTGATTAATTGGACTATTACTCCAATTTTGCATGCATGTGTATACATTCACATACACACATACACACAGAATCAAGACTTTTTAGCATAATATACATTAGAATATTCCCAATCCTAAACAGAAGATAAGTGGAAGGGGGATGTGTGGTAATTATGACCTGTTGCTAAGTAGTTGATTAGTCTACATTTGAAAAAAATCAATGATGCAGATCATTCAATATGATTTTTGAATAACCGGAAAATGATTCAGAATACTTTCATGACCACTATGTTGTTCTCTGCAGTGAATCTAAGGCAAAAATTCGGATTTGGTGGATCCCACTATGCTCCCCATGGGTGTCCCTGCCTACAGCTCTGAAGTGTAGCCTTGCTCTTGCCCCTATGCTTCCCATGGCTCCTCAGTGGCTTCCAGTCCTTAGGATCAGGCCAGACTCCTTAACAGTGGGGCACAGAGTAATTCCTGCCCATAAGAGGTGGTATAAGGATCCAATGTGTGAATGCATGCACAGTGGTTTGGAATAGTGCATAATGCCCAGTTAGCACTGCAGGAATGTCAGCTCTCATTATCAACCTTTTCTACCACCGGCATGCATATCTCATATTGTATGGGACAAGGTTCTGTCCAACCCCAGGTTCATATTATTAAGTAAGCTCCAATCCCTGAGAAATTTTCTGTCTTTAAGTTTTAGTTTGGAAATTGAAGAGAAAGACTGCCATTAGTCTGGTCTGAGCCATGTGCCTGCACTGGTGGCTGGGGAAGGGTTGGGGTCTGTTGTCAGGAAGTGTGTGTGGCAGACTGCAAGCCAGGATGATGCAGAACAATGAGTCAGATGTGCACTCATCACCCCTATCTCCTTCCACCTACCTTGCTCTCTTGGAGATGTTCTGTTCTTCATTTATAAAAGCCTGTCCCTCTTTTGTAGTCCATCAAGAGTATCATGGAGTTTCCCATACCTGTAATTTTACATTCCTCCTTCTTTAGCATAATACCCCCCTCTTTTAGTTTGGGTATTTGGCCTCAGCCCTGTGCCAGGTGTGTTATCTGCATAACCATTGTGGCAGGCAAGTAAACCTAGTGTATCCTCCCTAGGCAGCTCTACCCTTTCTTCCCATCCCCTACTTTTCAGGTTTTTCTTAGAAAATAAGAAGTCATTTCATTACTTCTCTAGCTTAATAATTGATAAGTCTAGTCCATTATAATGTTAACTTTAAAATTACTACAAAACTAAAGCTTTTTCCAGCTTCTAACACAGACTTACTTTGGGCTGGCCAGTGGCCATGGGAAAGAAGGACTGCTTCTTTATTTTCTCTGGGACTACTACTGCTCCTTCTCCTCTTCTTCCCTCTCCTCCTTCCCCTTGTCTTCCTCTTTCTCATCCTGCAGTGTTCAGTCTGCCCTTGGGGGCTATGCAAGGTGTGATGTTGCAGCAGATTGACCACAGAAACTATTCTTTAATGTCTTTTAAAGAATTTTGCAAAAATATGAAACAATTTCACTCTCAATAACTTCCTTTTTGGAAAATGGAGTTATTTGTGATAGAAATGTTATTTATGTTAACATAAACAGCATAATCTAATAATCATGGATGTATTATTGTTGTAAAATCAATTAATAAATATACTTTTAAAATTCTATTGATAGATCATAATTGTACATATTTAAGGGTTCAACAAAGTGATGTTTTGGTACATTTATACATTGCATATTTTTTTGTTTTTTACAACTCATAGTGCATATATTTAGTATCTATACATTGCATATTGATGAAAGGATATTGAGGTTCTTCATCATCTAAAACATTTATCATTTATTCCATCTTTGTGATGAGAACATTTAAAATTTCTCTCCTCTACCTATTTTGAAGTGTGCAATACAAAGCTGTTAACTACAATCACCCTTTGGTATAATAGAACACCAGACATATTCCTTCTATCTGATTGCAATGTTATTAAATACATTTTAAAAGTTCTTCATTTTAATTTCAAGTGTAGTAAACATATGTAGATATGTACCACACAAGCAAAAGATCACTAGGGTCCTTGATAATTTTGAAGAGTGTAAAACGTTCCTGAGACAAAAAGGTTTGACAACCACTGTTGAAAGGCTTCAGATACGAATATATGAGCTTCAGACTTTATGGCTATAACTCAAATGTACAGACCTGCGCTTGTCTTTATTTGTCTGCAGCAGCGGTCTTTTGCTGTGAGCTCTGACATACCCAATCTTTGGAGCTATCTTTCAAATTCCCAGCCAGGGTACTCATCTTCTGGGTATTTCTTAGGTGCTGGTGACCTGTGGTTGAGGGGTGCACCCTCTCTCTGTGTGGTCCCGTCTTGCTGGTAATGCCATGCTGCCACACGTTGGCATGAAACATTCATCAGGAACATAGTTCCCAGAGGTTTAGGCAGGAAGCCAGTTAGAAGTCCATTCTGTCCTCAGATCCTCCAAGCAATCTCTGTGATTCTGTTGTCTACTTCCTCCCATCCCCCATCAGCCCATCCCATGGTGTATGATCAGGGTTGGGGCTTTCTCAGAGTTCTAAATATTTTCCTCTCTTTGATTGTCCCTCAGACTTTTTTCCCCAGTGAAGGAAAATATGACTGCCTGTCCTTTGTAGCAGGACCTGTTCCTCCCACATCATGTATGCTATTTCCTCTGTGGCTTATTGTAAAAAACTCAAGCTTTCCAAGCTTGATTCACTGATACTCAAAAGTCAGCTTTCAGTGTTAAATAAAAGATTTTTTCTCTTTTCCCTAGGTGGCTCTTCCAAGTGTGTGACAATTTTGGCACTGTGAGCTTGAAAAAGTCCATTTTAAAAGTCAGGTTCACGAAGACTTCTTCCTCTGGTCTCTGTCTACCTTTTGCTAGGAGCAGTGTAGGTAGAGGGTTACTGTTGTTGTTATTGGTGGGGGGAAAAGGAGTGGGAGTAAAAGGAAAAGGGGGTGAAACCATCAGAGTTGTAGAGAACATTTTAATGTGATCCCACAGAATCTACTGTCAGAATGTCATGCCCACTGTCTTCTCCAGAGTCCTGGGATTGGATCTAAAGAGTAGATGCTTTCTCAAAGGATACTTTCTCAATACTTCAGGCATGTCCCACTATAAAAAAGAAGCTGTACTGCTCACTGCATATTTCATTTTCTGAAAACTGGCTGCAACTCTAGAATGGGTATTTTCCATCATTTCTTAGTATGAGATCCAAGACTCTTTGACCACTGTTGATGGAATAGGCTCTTTACCCAATTTTGTAGCATATTATATTTTCAAAAGACAGCCACAGCAATAACTCCTATCAACTTTCTTCTCTTACAATGAACTTTGCTACACTTCCTTCAAACAAGCCATCTGTTTCCTCTCTCTTCTTGGATCTGGGAAGAACTCCACAAATGCTTGACCTGAAAAGTATATTATATGACTTCTGAGACTACATATAAGAAGATAGGGCTTTTGACTGGATTGTTCTCCTAATCTCTCTCCCACCTGTCCCTCTCTTCCTCTCTCTGGAAATATGCTCTTAGAACTCAGCTGCTATGCTAGGAGGGACCCCTGGTGAACATTCCAGATGATGGCCCCTTTGGAGAGCCAGCTGATAAGTAGCAATAGCATCCATGCATGTGAGTGAGAAGCCCTTAAGATGATTTCTGCTTCACCCACTGTCTGACTACCACCATGTATTGGATCCCAAGTAAGGACTGTCTGGCCAAACCCTGTTGGCCTCCAGAATCATGACAGTCAATAACAATAAATAGTTGCCATTGTTTTATGCTATTACATTTTGGGACATTTTGTTACAAAACAATGGATAACCGATACACAAAGGGAGTTGCAGAGATTTTTGTATTTTCTCCCAGCAGTGTTGGAATTGAGGCACTAAGGGATTGTGCCAATTAGCCATAAGAGCTGGACAAGGAAGATTGTGCAGACCTAAATGCTGAAGGTTTAACCATATGTGAAAGGAACCACGGAAATGAGAAATGGAAATTTTCAGAGAGGGAAATGAAAGTGTGTGCTGGAAGTATGAATGACTTTCTACTTCTTAGCGTCTGTAAGGCTGGTCATACATTCAGACCTTATATCTTATGAGCTGTTTTTATAATCTATAATGAGAATAAACAGTAACTATATTCTCATTATTTGCCTCAATTAATTTCAGTGTCTTTTTATTTATTTCCACCAAATAATTCCTGCTTAAGATACTCGCTAACCAATTTGAAATGGAAGTGGACATACCACTGGCTTCATATGCAATAGATCAGGGGCAGAAAAGTTTTACCTGTCTTAGAGAAGAATGCCTTGATAGTTTTGCTCTGGTAATAGAGAAGGGGACCTTTGTCCCTATATATACCTGGTCTTTGGCTCTAAACACAACATGGTAACCATGGTGGTTGTTGATGCTGCTCACTAGCTATTTCCTGTTCTCTGCCTTCCTGGAACATGGTGGAATCACATTTCCTGGCTCCCCAAGCCAGTCCCTAAGTAGAGTGGGACTGTGTAACCAGATCCAGCAAGGAAGATGTGTTAGAATTGCTATGTGCCACTCTGAGCCTCCAATGAATTGTCTTTTCCAACTCTCCACTGTTCTCTTGCCTTTGCCATTGTTCTACTTGACATTGCCGATGGTGTGTGCCCCATCTATTTCTGGGCTCTAGAGTAGGAATGAGAAAGTGCAACAGAAACCCAGCTGATCCACAACACAGTGGGACTGAAGAATAATCCTTGGAGGTTTTAAGGAGATGTAGGAATTGTTTATCATCATAGCATAATCCTGCCTATCCTGCTTGATTCCATGACCTCTCACCATACACATATCACACACACACACACACACACACACACACACGAACACACACACATATTGACCACTTCAAATAGTTTTTTCTGTATGATTTTACCGGTGCATTGAAATTGTATATAATGGTGGGATTCATTTTTACATATTCCCCTCAAATTTTGACCCATTCAGGTATGTGCAGGTTTTAAAGGTTCCCATTCAACCTTATAATATCTATTAAACTTTCCTATATATAGTTATACACCCTGCCTCAGCTTTCTCTTCATTTCCTGTACTTAATTTTCTGTAAACTTATTTTGTTCCAATCTCTTCACTAAAGCTTGGTCAGGCTACACAGACCAAGGCTACTTTGATAACTCAGACTTCAGTCTTTATTCTGGTTGTATGGCTAAAAAGTTTCAAAATTGACAAAAATGTCTAAGTGATGGGCTTCTCAAACTCAAATGTGTTTAGAGTTACCTAGGGATCTTGATACAATGCAAATTCTAAGGTTTCATTGCAGGAGATTCTGATTCAGAAAGTCTAGGGGTGGTGCCATCTGCACTGTAGTGAGCTCCCAGGGTATACTGATGTTGCTACTCTGTCGACCACACTTGAAGTAGCATGGCTGCAGATGATGATTTTTAGTTTTCTCCAAGTCTAAAATGAAGACCACTGTGTGAACCAATATCTTCTGTGGAGTGGAGGAGGTCTTCTCCATAATTGCTGTGATGAGCTAGGAGGAGTAGCTCTTATAAACCATTCGAGAGAGAATTACTAAAGTGTGCTCCATTGGGAATGAGGGGAAAATCTTGTCAATCTGCACTTGTTTCATATCTTCACAACTTTAAGTTCAGATTAAGGCTGGAGGTAAAATTTTTTTCCCTCCTGTTTGTAGGCAGAGGTCTGGCCCTGAAACACACATTTGTCCCCCTCCCTCCCTCTCTCCCTCCCTCCCTTCCTTCCTTCCTTCCTTCCTTCTTCCCTTCCTCCTCCTCCTCCTTCTTTTTATTGGTACTGGTATTGAACTCAGGTGCACTTAACCACTGAGTGGCATCCCCAGCCATTTTTATTTTATTTTTTTATTTTGAGACAGGGTCTTGCTAAGTTGCTTAGGGCCTTGCTAAGTTGCTAAGTCTGGCTTTGAACTTGCAATCCTTCTGTCTCAGCCTCTCAAGTCACTGGGATAATAGGCATGTGCCATGGCACCTGGCTTGTGTTCTGTTTCTAAGGGCGTAACAGTTAAATAATCAACCATTGAGAACTTTCTATAGAAATGCAATCTTTGGGATTTCTTTGACAGCCAAGCTTTTGAACTTGGGAAATCACAAAAAGTTATGTAAATGAGACCTCATTCTTCTTTCTCAATATTTTTGCTTCCTCTAGAGCCATGTTTTTGATGCAACGGCAGATAGATTGACAATTGGGTTCTCAGTGTCCTATAAGTGGTGGCCCCAGCCAAGGGTTTTCTCCCTCCCGTTCCTCTCTATCCTTTGTCCATGATCAATACCAGTTAAGCTCATCAGTTCTCTGAAACATTTTAACAAAGTCATGTAATAAACAACAGTTTAGATTACCTGGTCCAGTCTATTCATTTTGGTTTAAATGAGAAAATTGAGATTTGAAGGGGAGAAATAAGTTTTTCCAGGTCACGCAGCAAAACACCGGTAAAAGCAGTGCAGTGAAGAGGATCTCCTAACTTCTTCCCAGTCCAGTGCTCTTCAGTTGCATCCATTTCTCATGGGATCAGAAAATTGAGATGGGCAGGAAGAAGGAAGACAGCACTGTGGGCACCCAAAGTTCTTTCAGCTATCCAGAAGCCCAGACACAATTTGAATGCTCTTCTACCATGGCTTAATTATAAGATATCAGACATGGGAAGAATCTTAGAATGTATCCAATTCTCTAACTCTTACAGTAATGACACTGTAATGATACTGGACAACATGTACGTAATATACAATTTACCAGTTCCCTTATTTTAGAAAATTTAAGACATTGCTTTTCCAACTTCTACTCCCAAACCCCTTCTGCTTTTCCCATTCCTGATACTTATAGCCCAAATGTGACAGTCCTTAGTCTTGGATGCTTAAAGGAAAACTATATCTTACTTCTTCCTGGAGGTTTTGAGCCTCATTCTCATATTCAGAGAGGAGAAAGAAGAAAATTAGTGTCCAAAGTGACACTGCCGGTGAAAAGCTGTCCAAGATCTCTGGATCTCAGTGCTTCCAAAGCAGGTTTTCTTTGGTCTTGACTTGTTAATGATGATATATTAAAACCTCATTTATTTAGATCTCACTGATTTGGAATCAACAGTAATTGACAGGGATTAAACTGAGATTTACCTCTCAGGATTAAAGAGAAAAAGTTGAACAAATTGTTAGAGTTAATGCTATTTAAAGAGAGATATTTAGCCTATTTAAGAAAAGAGTCTGCAGCAGTGGATGTAGCTCAGTGGTAGAACACATGCCTAGCATGCTCAAGATCCAATTCATAACCACACAACACATGCGCGCGTGCACACACACACACACACACACACACACACACAAATAAATAATAAAAAATTTTAAAAGTATTTTAGAAGTACCATCTATAGCATGTTCAGAACCCTGACCTATACCTCTTGACCATTTTATTTGTATGTTATTCTTAGCTGTACCATAATATGAGAGTTTCTAAATATTTGTTTGTTTGTTTGTTTTGCAGTTCTGGGGTTGGAACCCAGGCCTCACACATGCTAGGTAAGTGCTCTACCACTGAGCTATACCTCTATTCCATCTCTTGAGAGATTATATTGGGGAATATGTTTTAGTTTAAGCAATATAACTAAATCATACTTCTCTGAAAAAAGAAAGAATCTTCCAGTTCAGAGTTTTGTTTTCTTTTGTGTTTCCTTTTAATAATGGAGATGGCTTAGTAAAGTTTTCTATACTCTGGGTTGGAGACACTCTACTTAGAAGCAATGACACTGAAATAGTGATGGTTGTAATGCCTAAATATATTTCAGATTGGGTGTAGTAATGTGTTATAATGTCCAAGAATAGTAAACAGGTTTGTAACTTCATCCTAGGTAATAAATGCCATTAACAGGAGAAAATGAGAGGATTTTTCATGTAAGCCCAATGCATCCAACAAGAAGGATTTTATTTTTAAGGGGATGGAGAGTTGGGAAGAGAGAGAGGCTGACTGAATTCTGGAGCAATAGAGATGCTGAAGTCAGGGTTTAGTCAACCATCCTGTTAGGCAACACAGTATTTGCTCATCCTGTACCTAGGCTCTGATGAATAATGGACTACCTTAACAGCAAAGGTGAGCAAGTGCAAAAAAAATAATATGCAAGATGCGGATAGAGAAAGAGCCCTGAACACAACTCCAGATCTAAAACTAGTTATCATGGTGCAACATGATTCTCTGGATTAAGTGACCTGGACATTACACTACTTTCATGCTATCTCTAGCACCTAACTTTCAAATCAAACTAAGACATAAGGTCCAAGCACAGTAGGTTTATGAATATGGATGCAACATTAGAACTCGTGATTCTGCTTTGAATGGGTATACTTTGTCCATTGTACTTGTCCTGGGTTCACCTTCCTACATTCCTTTTGTTCCCCATTTTTAAAAGTACTATTAAATTTTAATTTGTAAACTACAACATTTACCCACATATACACTTTGTGATTGTAGTAAATGTATATGGTTGTGCAACCAATACCACAACCCAGTTTTAAAGCCCTGCTGACCCCAAATGTTCCCTAGATCCTGTTTGCAGCCAATCCCTGTTTCCACCCTCAACTCCAATGATCCTCTACATCTTTTCCACACTTTTTAATTAGCTTCGATTTTGACTCTGTAAAAGTAAGTATGTGGCTACTTTCAGAGACATGGGTTATGTTGAAACAGCTTTATTTTTTTAATCCATAAATATCTGTTACTGACAAAAGTGGAAAAATCCTTAAGACTAAATCTTACTAAAGTGATATCTGTTCACAGTACATACAGAATGTGCTTTGACGGGTGAGTAGGACAATGAGATCTGTACAGAAGCAGTAACAAGAGCACTGCTCACCATGAAGCTTCCATATGAGTAATGAAGAAACTGTGCAAAGGTACAGATAGAAAGGTCCTGTTCATCAACACTACCATATAATAAACATAGGATCCATAAATTGGGCTAATGCGTAAAAATGTTCATTAATCCCCCCTTAGGAAATTGTGTCCCCAAACCAAAAAATTACAGTAAGAATTGCTTTTTATTAGAGAATTTCAAGAACTCTTTACTACAAAATGTCCAGTGGAGTTATAGAACTAGAGGAATATTTGCCACTACGAAGCAAATGAGTGGGTCCTCCGATGGAGTGGCTTTCAAGGGTCATTGCAGGGTGGGCAGCACAGTTGAGCAGGATCTTCCTCGCCCTCAGCAGGGAGGGTATTAAGGAAACACACAGCATCGTTTTTCTGAACAATGGAAGGTTTATGTGTTTGCCGATTTACAAGATGGTTTTGATGATACCAACTTGGAATCTCCATTCCTGCTTCACAAGCCTTCACGGGGAGGACAGTAGTGTCACAGGAGGGGGGGCTAGAAAGATACTAGGGTGGGGAGAGTGCCCACCTCCTAGCAGCCCAGGTGGCAGTGCCTCCTCCTCTCTGGTTGGAATGGAGCCTCATTGTCCAGACTTGATCTTCAGGATGCATGTTCCGGAGTAGGATTTAATAACATTCTTTGCCACACAGAGTCTTTGCCAAGCATGTAACTCTGGGGCTCCGAATGTATTTCCCAGCTGTCCTCAGATACCAACTTCATGCCCCAAATTCACGGGCCAGCTTTGAACTTTTCTCCTCCAGTCCATTCCCTATCTGAAATTGGAACCGTCTCCCTCCAGCTATAAAGGACCACATCAAAAATGAAAACTCCAGACTCAGAATTTCCCAGTGACATAGACATCTGGATGGTTTAGGCGTGTCTACATGAGAGGCTTCCATGACGCATAGTTGGTGACCTTTTGAATGGTCACACCCTTAATCTTCTGGTCTAAGAGTATCTGTGGGTGGCTGAACCCATCAGGCCTACCCCAGGCTTTGGTGAGGAGTCTGGTGGCTGTCTAGGGCTTCTGAGGATGTCACCAGGGGCAGGCATAGTGGGATGTGTGCAGCTCAGTTGAGATGGGAAAAATAAGGAGAAAGGACAGTAGGTGAGATGCTGATGGAAATGCAAGCCCTAGAATGTAAGAGCTGGGTGAAACTTTGAGGCCCATCTAGTCAAAGCCCCTTGTTTTACAGATGGGGGAAACTGAGGCACTGAGCAGGAACATGACTCCCCCTTGGTCACATGGCAAGATGGAGAAAAAGCCAGGGCTGGAAGCCATGTCTACAGAGCCACAGCCCTGTGCTTTTTTTCTCCTCAAGTCTGCTGTCTTCTAAAACCAAATATAGAGCCCAGGAAGACTTCTTTCACATTGAGTCTGCCATTAAAATGCTGCATTTATAAAAAATAACATTTGAACCCTGAAAAATACTTCATTAAAACATAACATGCTTCCTTGAAAATATTCCAGAGCAAAGTTTCCCAGATTTGGAGAGAATGACAGGAATGTGAATGGGAGGTAATGTGTCCATACTTCTCAGAGCAGTTGCCTTCTAGGGTCCAAGGGATTGGAAGCCCTTTCAAACTATTACCTTGGGTCAAGTCCACAGGAATCAGGGTGGAAGGCTGGTGGCAGACAAAGTATCTCTGAAGAAAATGGATTGAGTTTGGTGGCAGGCATTTGGGATGGATACTCCTCTATGTGTTGAGAGCTGTGAGTTCTTCAAATCCTTTGGAACAAAGTGGGGACTGTGATACACACTAACAGGAAGGAGAAGTGAGTAAGAGCAGTTGCTGAGAGCCCCCAAGGATATCTTTGGCCAGAGTAGGAGCCTCTGGGCTAGTAGAAGGCTGGGACAGGGGCTCCATGGGTCTTGCAGCTGTAGGAACCAAGGCTGATCTTTTAGCCATGATACCGCTAACCTAGCAGCCCTCTCCCTTTCCTCCCAAAGATCAGCAGGGTAAAGCCCTTGGCTCTACACCCTGGGATATCATCTTACAGGTGTAGGAATTAAAGTATAAATCAATAAGACAAAAAGAGGACTTGAACAATGTCTGATTCTTCCATAGTTTTTACCCAAAGCTCTAGTTCTTGAAACTAGAGACTCTAGCAGGACCAGAGAAAAGAAATTCAGAACGGAGGAAGGTAAATGGAGGAAGAGGGAAATGAGGAGAAGGAGAAAACTGGCACATGAGACTGAGGTTGAGAAGAGAGCAAGCTTAGAAAAAGAAGGGGACACATTTCAGCTGGGGAAAGGGTTGGAACTTTCTAAGAGGCAGACCTATTGCCCAGACACTGGGGAATCCTGAGGGCAGAAGCCCAGTTCAGAGGTCAAGGAATTCTAGGCAGGAGGAAGGAAGCAAGACAGGAAAGGTGGAAGGGCATGAGGGATATTGAGATCTTCAGGAGGAATACACAGAGCAGGAGAGACCTGTGCAGACTCCTGTCCATTTCTATCAGAGCAAATGGAGACATGCAAGAAAGAACAAAATGAGCAGAGTGAAATCTTGGGCTTTAGGCTTCCTTTGCTAGGGGGAGGGGCACTTTATTATGAAGGAGGTGTTGCTCTTCTGGGGGTGGCGGAGGCCACTGACCTGGTGGGGCTGGAAGTTTTGAATCTAGATTCCAGCCCCAGAACCCTCTCTTATGAGAACTTATCTGGCAATGTGGCTTTGCTTATTCCATAGATATGGTGGGACAACTGAATTAATGAGATACAGCTTTCCCCCCTCATTGGCAGGGGATGTCCTCCAAGACCCCAAGTAGATGCCTGAAAATGCAGATGGTACCAAGCTCTGTATATATGGTTTTTTCTTATACATGCACATGTGTGATAAAGTTTAGAAATTAGACATGGAAAGAGATTAGCAACAATAATTAGTAATAAGATAGGACAATTGTAACAATATATTGTGATAAAAGTTATATGAATTCAGTTTTCCTCTATTAAAGGAGTCAAGACAAATATTAATACTTTAGGACCATATTGACTGTAAAACTATGAATAAGTGGGGGACTACTGTACCTCTATGTCCTAGTTAAGACATAGTTTTCTGGATTTTGCTATGGGGGACTGAATTGGAGCAAGTTTGTAGATCTATCTCTATGTAAACCTATCTCTATCCCTTTTTCTCTTGCTTTCTCTTCTTCATTCCCTCTTTTCCTCCCTCCCTCCTTCCAGACTCAAGGGTGATACAGAAAAAATCCTTTAAAAGAAGTAAGGGTTCCAAGCAGAATTTTCTGATCCAACTGACACCAAAGATTTTAAACCAGACAGTGGTAAGGCTGGAATGAGAAATTTTCTGGGATCAGCCTGTCAAACAACCCCTGAGACAGATACCTTGTCAGAGACAGGGCTGAGGGAGGAGGCCTGGGGAAAAATTGTCCCACTGGGGGCTGGAGAACTTGGTGCCTAGAAGATGCCTAGATGGAATGCAACCAGCTCTCTGGTATAGTGTGTGCACGTGTGGACACCTGGGGAGGGATTCTCACCTACCCATGTCCTGTTCCTTATCCCTCCCGGCCAACAAATGGCTTTCAAGGCTTAGGGGCCCAGTGGTGAGACACATCTTTGAATCTGGGAGTAACCAACTGCTATATTTAGACTGATTACTTGTTTTCTCAGCCTTCTTAGCCTCCAGCCTTCTCAAACAAACACCCATAAACCCACGGGGACCAGCCCTGAAGAAGGTTTATGTGTTTGTGGGGAAGAAAGCAGAGTGGACCCTGGCCTCCTGGCCCCACAGTCCCAGGGACACTTTCCCAGTAGGGAAGCTGAGGGCTGCATCTTTGTAACCCCAAACCTCCATCCCTTCATGATTCATGCCAGGTGTTCCTGTTCACTCTGGGAAGTGAGCCTTGGGGAGGGGAGGAGAAAAGAGCTTTGCAATTCTTAAAATTTGTAAGAGGAAGCAGTCCATTGATCTCTCTGTTGTTTGTGGACTTGATTAAATATTCCCAGGGTAGATATTGAGGAATCCTCCCACCCTTCTTTTGTAAAAGGCCATCCATGCAGAACTGAGGGAATGTCAAATTCCAGCTAAGGGCACAGTTGCTGGAGTCTGTTTTTTCTCGTCATGCCTTTACCAAACAGTCTGGAACTGATTTCCCCCAGCCCCAGCTGGGGAAGGTGCCCTGGCCCTGAGAATGGAGGAGCCCCCATCTCCCTTCCCCTGGTCTGGGGTGAGGGTGTGGACATTTCTCTGTTCACTGTTAGTTCCCCAGGAGTGGTTAACCCTGTCCACTCTCTAGGTTGAAGACAGAAAAGGGGCTGAGATGGGCTGGCAGTGGAGCCCCTCACAGAGATGAGGGTGGGCGTGGGTCTGCCTGATGCCCACTCCAGAGGGAAATTGATGAGGTGGGGGGTTGGCCGGTTAGCCCCCAGATCAGTAGCCCAGAGACCATTGTTTAAATGCATGTGCCCTTTGAGCCACTGGTCTGAGGAAGGAGCAGCCTGGAGAGAGTAATGGAGCTGCAGGTACAGGGAGGGGAGATGGGCAGTGGAGGAAGGGAAGACAGGGTGGGAAAGTGAGTTCTGAACCCAGAAGGAGCCCAGCAAACAGGCTGAAATGGGAAAAGAGGAGTGGGAATGGTGTAGGACGACTACCTCAGGAATGTCCTTCTTGCTGGGGGTGCTGAGCACCCCCTCTCTAGAAGCATTTGCCTCTATCCTGCCTGAGGCTCATGGTGAAGGACAAGCACAGACTGGAAAGATGGGAATGGTGAGCCCCTGAGATCCTGGGCATCACAGTGGCCCTCCCCACCCTGCCTCTCTCTGACCACCAAAGGCGCCTCCTGGGAGCAAAACAGGGGTGGAGAAGGCAGGCCTGAGTGGCGGTCATAGTTCAGCCCTAGAGGCCTGGAAGAAATGTGGGGATGATCAGGGAGGGCACTCCTGAGGTCCCTGCAGCCCATTGCTACTCCCCCTGGGGTAGGGGGACAAAAGCTAAAGCCCCAGAGAACTTGAGGGTGAGTCAGGTAGGCCTAGGGAAAGCAAGTCCCCTATAGGAGGGGGCCAGGGCATCCAGCTGGAGTAGGACAGGGTTCCCAATAGCAAAGAGGCAGCTGAAGGACAGGATCCTCCCTGTCCCCGGGTTGAAGAGAGGGAAGAAGGGCCAGGGTGGGGTCAGCAAAGGAAGGGCCACTTGGTGGGGACCAGAGAGTTCCAGCAGGCAGAAGAGAATCGTTATTGTGCTTATGAACACAGCAGCTCTCTGACTCCGAGAGCGAGCAGGCAGTTTTTAGGCACTAGAAGATTTCTGTGATGCATTCTAGGTAAATGAATGAGACCGAGTAGCCTATTCGGTCAGCCCACTGACTGCACCTGCCGGCCAGTTCCGACCCAGGCAGCTTCAGATCAGGGTCAGGAGAGGGTCTTTTGGCTGACAGAACCTGCCACTGAGTCCTCAGAAGGGTAAGGAGGGACGTGGGACAGAGGGGAGCCGGTGAAGGTGGGGGAGTGAGACTGGGGCCTTGCCTCTCTCCTCACTCCCTGTGGACTCTACTGGAAGAGTAAAAGCAGTCATCCAGATACTGGGTCTGGGTGTTGGACCAGGCCAAGGGGCTGTGTCCCCTGGGGGTATGGCTATCTAGGCAAAGATGCCCACCCCCACCTCCCACAGAAGGGGCCAGGGAAGGAAGAAGTACAAGGATAGAAGCTGTGCTCCTCACCCCTGCCCCGTCCTGCCCTGCCCTGCCTGGTCCCAGCCCATCAGGTGCCCCAGCCAGGCCCCGCCAGTCACACGGTCACTTCAGTCTTGCTGGCGGTGTAGCAGGTATGGTGACCAGGGATGTAGTGCAGCTGTTCCACCGTGTTGTGTCGACGCGAGGCAAAGGCATGGCGCTTGGCTGCCGTGGAGTGACTCTTGCCCAGGGTGGCGTAGGAGTTATTGGAGGCACTGGGATGGGAGTGCATCTTGGTCATGCGGTAACGGTCCAGCACGGGTGTGGACACAAAGACGTCCGTGTGTGAGATGGCCCGTGACAGCGACTGCTCGGGGAAGGCCGTCCGCTCTGGGGACAGCAGCGGGTCCTGGGAGTGCAGGCGCTCAGTGGAGAGCAGCTGCTCATCAGACAGGATGCGGTCGTAGGGCATACTGAACTCATCGGGCAGGCGCCGCTCTGGGGACAGGACCCTGTCCTGGGACATGGCCCGGATGGGCCTGCGGGGTCGCTCTCGTGGCAACGGCTTCTGCTGTGACATCTGGATGACATTGAGGGGGAGAGTGCCCCGGGCAGCCAGATCAGGCAGGTGCCTCCGCCTCATGTAATACTCATCAGCCTCCTTGTCAGCTGCAGGGGAGACAGAGAAGGCAATATGTGACCCCATAGCCAGGACTTGGGTAGAGCCCTCAGGCAACTTGCTCAACGCAGACCTGCAAATCTTCAAGGACAACACAGTCAAAGTCCTTTAGTTTATGGAGTGGGACACAGAGGCTCAGACAAGTGAAAGCCATGCTACTCTACTGAATGTGCACACCAACTGCTGGGGGCTTGTGCAGAGCAGGTTCTGATTCAGGGGTTTGGTAGGGGTCCAACAGTCTGCTTCTCTAACTTGCTCCCAGGTGCTGCTCCTGGTCTAAGGACACCTCAAGTAGAAAGAGGTTAAGGGGCTTCCTCAAAATTACCAGAGAGTTCACACAGAGCTGATGGCAAGCCCAATTCTCTGAGCCCTCCTTCCTTATGCTGTACCTATCCCACCTCAGTCCTGAGGTAGAATGGTTCCCTGTCTTGCTAAAACATCCAGGTAGCAGCCAGCAGCTTACAGATGAGGTCTGGAGCCTCTTTGGAAGTTGGGTCACAGAACCAGCCTCCTGGTAGGATAAGTAGGATGCTCCAACTACAAGGCACTTGTGAAAATGCTTAACTTAGCAATATAGTAACACCTTCTCTGGAGTAGCAGCCAATGCACAGGAAGCCAACACATGGGCATCCAGCCCCCACACAACCATACAATCAGCCTACACAATCCCTGCCTGTACCCACAACTGCAGCAGGCTGGAATGATCCTATATGTGCATTTCATTCAGATGCTCCATGATCTTCTCCATCCAGTAGACCCTCCCTCTAGACCTTTGAACTTATGTAGGACACACACAAACCTGCCTTGCCCCAAATTTCAGCAGTGAGACCGCCTATAGACAGCCTTTGAGCTTTCTGCCAAATGCAGGAATGGTGCCTGCTTCTCAGTTGGCCCAGAGGAGTCACTGATGGGTACATCCTGCCTAATGAGTGACATTTCCTCATCTCAGTACATCCATCAGATGCCTCAACTCATCAGAGATCCCTCCTCTTGCCAGAGAAACTCAATGTTCCACCACAGAGGTGGCTGATGTGGACTTGAGCCATCCTACCCAGAAGTCCTGAGTCCTGAACTGCAGTTGGATGGTCATCAAAAGAGACTCACGGGGAAAGGGTTAGAAGGTCTGGAAAGGAGAGCTGTCATTCAATGAACTTTCTTGACTTCTTAGTATCTTAAACCCATCAATACCACAGCCTACCTAGACTCAAATGGCAGAGTTGCAATCCCTGAATAAACCACCTTTAACTGATGAAATAGGATTTGCACATGAGAGGTGGAAATTTTCAGTCCTCAAGATGGCATTGCCTTAGTTAGAGAAGGAGCTGGTTTATGAGGCTTTGGGAAGGATCTCAGAGAAAACTCTGGACACTGCTACTGTCTATTTCAAGATAGGATATACAGCAAGAAATGCCCATGGTTTGCAGAACACAGGTGGTGTGTAGACTAGGGAAGGCCTCTTGCAGTTGAACCAGTGCATAAGTTGAAGTGCTGCCCCATATGGGAATGTAGATCTGAGTCCTGTGGCCTCTGTTCTATCTATGGAAAAAAATGAACTCAAATGATGTACACCTTCCTATGTACAACTCCCTTTTTGTCCTCAGGATTCTGCACCTGTCCTCTTGGGTACCAGACAAGAGAGTGAGACAGAGGAGGATGCTTTGGGTCCGACCCCAGAGACAAACCTCAGCCCCAAGGGGAACTTGGCTTACTTAGCCTCTTCAGAGATGAGTACTTGCTTGGGTTGGTCTTCACTGCAGACTCATAGGATGGGGGAAGGTGAGCCAAGTTCTGGAAAGAGCGGGAGAAGGAGAGGTCATAGGGCTCGGTGGCTGATGTCAGGATGTTGTTCATCCTTGGCTTCTCTGCAAGAAAAGGGAAGAAAGTGCATCGCATTAGTGAAGGCAAAAGCAAGAGGTAGGGTCCAGGTCCTCTCTCTCCACTTTCTGCCTCATCACTCACTAGAGACCCTGTTCTGCTTTCTTGACCCACTATGCTAGGACACAGCAGATACAGTTGACTCAGTTTCCCTCATGTTCAGCTCCAATTGTCAATAAGCCTACGAGCAGATTTTAACTGTCATTGACTCTTATGTTGTTGACCATTCCTTGAATGGCAGACTCAAGTCAGACTCAGAAGTAGATTCTTTCTCCTGGGACATAACTAGTTTGTCTGATGAAAATGTAAGTCAGATGTAACTGAGGAGCAACATAAAATTATCCACTTCTGTGCTCAAGTATCCTCTACTAATAGCTTCAGGAAAACATTGCTGTCTGACTCAGACAAATCTGACTTGGGAGGAGCTGCAGTGACTTGTTCTACATACCCATGGAGGAAGCAAGTCTAGGACTCAACTCTGCTGCAGTTCCAACCCATGCTCTGTGCACCATGTCATTCTAATCCTCAGACTGCTGCTTCTACTTTGGGCCTCTCCAAGTGCCACACCCGACAAGCCACTGTAAGCCACCCTGCCATGGTATCTTACTTTAATTATTTCCCAAAAGCCCCTTTAGTCCTCTCTAAAATGCTAGAGGAAAGAAATGGGCAAAAATGCTCATCACACCCTTCCTCTATTTTTTTTCTTCCCCTGAGATTCCAAGGTCAGAAGAGAGAGAATGGAGTATTGGTCAATGACAGACCTGGGGAGAAAATGGAGGAAGGAATAGAAAACATGGTAAAAGGGAAATGAAGTGAATGACTAAGGGGGGCACCATGCAGGGTGAGCTAGGAGCCAGGAATAACACAGGAGGGGAGAGAGCAGGTGCATGGCTGGGTGTGAGGGGGTGGTGGTGAGCATTGAGGTCAGAAAGGAGTGGCGGTCCAGGGAAGGCAGACAAGCATGCCCTATGGTTTGACAGGAGGAGGAGGAGACAAAAAAAAAAAAAAAAAAAAAAAACCCTAGAGGTAGTTGCTGGGTGGAATAGTGGTACTATTCTCAGCAATAAGGCAGTGGAGAGGCTACATTTTGGTGCATCATCCCTCCATCCTCCTTGGTTGGTACACCTCAAGCCCAAAGAATTTCTAAGAAGGGGACTTGGGACAGATGTGCAGATGGACTTTAGTTCCCTACACCTTTTGGCAAAAAGTGTGCTGGAATCATGGAACACAAGAATTCTGTGGACAATGTGGGAGTGAGATGCCCTCCTAGGCTTTATCCAAGGGCAGCTCCAAGAACAGGGAACTCCTGGCTTCTCTATCCTTTCCTGTCTGCATTGTCACCCCCAGAACTGGGGATTGAGCCAGAGGATTTCAGCCAATCCGCTGTTGTTCATACCAGCTCGGTACATATGTGAGGGGGTGGGGGATGCTCTGCATCCCTGAGAGATCAGAACATACTGTACAGAGAGTGCCTCCCTGGCATGGACCAGGACAGATGCCAGGAAGTGGAGTGGGCAGGAAGCTGAGAGCTCTGATCCCTAGACTTGGTTAATAGCCACCAGTTTCTTAGCCTTTGTTTCTTCACTTCTGGATGTACTTGAGAAGAACAGACCTTTTTCTGCTTATTGGTATCAGTCTTCCAAGGAGGACATCATTCTACTCACCCCCTTCCAAATGCAGTATTTCTGGATACTATTGCTCCACCATTGTTTTCTGAAACATGACACTGAGCCAGTACCAACTCTGACTTGCTTTTTGTCCCCATCATGATTGCCCCTGGCCCCTTGATCATGCTCTGTCTCCTTCCTCTATCAGATTCTCCCATAACTCCAAGCTCTGGGTTGTGATCATGTCACATCTTTTCAGCTCAAAATGATGTCTTCTCTTCTTGCTTGCTTAACTCTTCTAGCCAGTTCCACCTGGGTTAGTGTCTAACTGGTCTCTAATAATTTGACCTAAGTTGGTCTTGTGGATCTTCACAGATTGCAATCTTCTTGACAGCACAAGCCTTGCTTTCCAATTTTCCTAATTATTTCATATTACATGGCACCAAGCAAGGATCCAATTGGACCTCTGAGGTTAATCAGGCCTCCTATTTTCTTAATAATTGCTCTGCCAGTTCCTGGGGAAAGGGTAACATCCGAGACAGGGATGCTCCCCACCACACTTTGAGCTGCTCAAGGGCAGGTACTATAGCTCATTGACCCCCATCTCCTTGCCTCAGTTGTAGGAAAGATGGCAGGAAGAGAAAAAGGGAGGATGGGCTCTTCCTTTTGTGCTTGGTTTTCTGTGCTTGTGTTAGCTCTTTCTGGGGAAAATCGGCTCAGCGTTTGCTCTTTCCAGAATGTTACTGAGCAAGTGGAAGCTCTCGTCACCACGGGCATCCCCCGGGCTCCCTGTCTCTACCCTCTGCTTTTCTCTTTCAGGATTCTTGCAGTTTGTTCTCACTCTCAAGGCTTCTGTTACTGTCTCCAAAGTTTAACTTGGATCTTCAGCACTAACCTCCCTCCAGACTTCATTTCTGCATCCCTAACTGCCTGTTGAATGATCTTTTTCCCCTTGCAAATCCTATCCTCATATCAAACTCTTGATGTCCGGATCCAAACTCACCATGAACAACTTCATTCCCTGTACACATGATTTTCCTGATTGCTTAGATGGCGTTATCGGCCCTTCCCCACTCTCCTCATCAACTTCGGCTTGCCGTTCTTCATGGCTCTCAGCAGCCATACTCAGTTACTAACAAATCTTTCTCAACATGTTTCATATATCGATCCTCCTTCCTGCCCCCTCAACGCTGCCACTTCTTTTAAATGATCTCTCTGATTTTTCTCAGTTCTAATTCTAGCTAGACCCTACAACCTGAAATATCTGATTACACTGCTTTTTAGTCATGTATTTCCACTAAGTGTTCAGCACTGAAGGGGCACATCAAAACAATCCATTCTCCTACTTTTAATTAAAATGTCCCTCAACCTTGATGCCAAGGCACTGTGCAATCTCACATGAGAATGGTAGGTCTCTACCATGTGGGTTGTTGAGTTTAGCTTTGTTTTTTTTTTTTTTCAGTTTCTCTCTCACTAAAACTTTAATAATGCTTTTGCTCTTTCATAGCAAAGAGCCAGGAATAATTGATGCTTCACAATTTGCATGGCTGACTTATATTCTGTTGAATTTTGAGCGGGGACTCCCCAAATAGTTTTTCTCTGTGGTCCCAAATATTGTGACCTGGTGGGAGGACATTAGAACCACGGAGGGAAACATGGTTTTGTAACTCTCTGGCTATCCTCCTCTGCTAACATGCCTCTGCCTTTTACCCTGCCAAGAGGCTGAAGCCCAATCAGCTCTAAGTTTCATCAAATATTAATTAGTTCGAGGAAGATCGAGGTAGTTTAACCAAGTTTCAAGTCCATTTGTAAATGATGCCACAAGTAGCTTTGGGCAAAGAAGAGTGTTCATCTTCTTGCTGTAGACACAGAATCTATGACCACAAGAAGTGACATGTATTGCAAGTGAAATGAGTTGAGAAAGGATCTTGCTTCTTCTCTTTCATGGTAGAAAATAACTTTGATATCAGAGACAGAAGCACCAAGGGACAAAGGGAGAGTGAAGATATGTGGCCAGGAGGAGGGTAGGCATGTGGCTCCTTAGTTTCAGTGAGTCAGTGACCATGCATTTGATGCTCTGATGGGCATCCATAGTTAGAATGGAGCCACTTGGAATGAGGATAGAATGCAGAGGCTCTCAGTCATCTCTCACCATGTGTAGGGGTCTGGGTAGCACTGCTTAAAATCGGATGATTATACTGATGATCACCTGAAAGTGAAAAGAAAAATTTAAAGATGAGCTCAAGCATTCCAATGTCTCTACAACAAAACAGCAACTCTTTACCTCTAACGTCTTTCTCTGGTGAAGGGAAGCACTTCTGAGAAAAGCAGTTAGTGTAAAAAAAAAAAAAAAAAAAAAGAAAAGAAGAAAAGGTGGTTGAATGAGACAGATATCATTTTCCTAAATGCATGATTGAAGACCTGAATTGTACGAATATACTTTGTATACAAACAGTTGTATGTAAAAAGATGCTAAATACATGCACTATGAGTTACACATATTAAAAATTATAAAAATAAAATTAAAAAAAAGTCACCAAAAAAAAAAAAAAAAAAAAAAGAAAGGCAGTTAGTGTATTATGCTCCAAGAAACCTCCCCTGCTGTTTCTGTCTCTCTCCTGCTGCATCTGGGCTTCCTCTGTCACCATGGTGACCCACACCCATCCCCGGATGTGGCTTACCAGCTATAGACATTAGATGAAGAAGGACAGATACTGAGGAGCATTTGGCAAGTACATATACATGGGATGGGGAACTGGGTAGGTAGGAGGGTGTTAGGGTATGGTTAACCAGGTTAATGAGGATCCCTGACTTAAGGTTTTTATTTTTTTATTTTTTGGTACTGGGGATTGAACCCAGGGACACTCAGCCACTGAGCTACATCCCCAGTCCTTTTTTGTATTGTATTTAGAGACAGGGTCTCTCTGAGTTGCTTAGGGCCTTGCTAAGTTGCTGATGCTGGCTTTGAACTCACCGTCTTCCTGCCTCAGCCTCCCAAGATGCTGGGATTACAGATGTGCACCATCGTGCTCAGCTTAAGGATTTTAAACACAGGTGTCTGGGGATATCCTGAGATACAGAAAGCTGATGAGAACTTTCCACTGCCTGATATCAGGAGTCCTGGGTTCTAGGCTAAATGATATAACCCAATAATTTAGAAGCATTTCTTTTATTAATAATGCAAAATCCCACCTAGATAGATCCACAAAATAAATAGATCTTTGGTATTGCTGTCAAAGTCCAGAGTTCAGGGCATTCCAAGGGCTTCTAAAATGGTTAGAATGGAGATTTAGCTTGCCTCTAAAGTATGCCCGGCATTGTATTATTGCTACAACTCAGTATTGTGTTCTTGATTTCACTGGTATGTGTATCTAGTTTCAACCAAGAGACACAAGGTCTTTTTATTTATTTTTTCTTTATTTCAGAACTGGGGATTGAACCCAGGGGTGCTATGAGTGAGCTACATTCCCAATGTTTTAAAATTTTATTTTGACACAGGGTGTCACTGAGTTGCCCAAGTTCCTGCCTCAACCTCCCAAGTTACTGGAATTACAGGAGAGTGCCACCACACCACCCTGGGGTCTTTGCTTTATTGTACCTACGCTATGGAATACAGCTCTGTCATCTTCACAGGGCTAGTATATCTGTCTCATCTTTTTGAAATTGTCTTTCTTACCTTTGGCATTATACTCTACTCTCTGGCTACTGACTCCCTAGTTCCTTTTACCATAATCTTTTCCTCTTCTCTAAGCATGGAGGCTCCATTAGGCTTACTAATCTTCATAAAGATTTCAATGCTATTCAAAGTATTCCACACTCTTGCCTAAAGTGATAGTTTGCAAATCTGCATCTTTAGCCTGAGGCCAATCTGATCTGTAGTTTAGATTTTAAACTGCTAATGGATGTCTCTTGACATTCCTGCCCTTATTCCAGACCATAAGTCCCAAAGTGAGTTTATCATTATATTCTTCTATGTTCAAGCTCCAGGTACTAATGTTCCATGGTTGTGGAAGGTGAAACATCAGTCATCTTGACTGTTTTCCTCCTTTCATTCTCCATATTCAAGTGCACCCCTAAAGTTCTCTTCCAACTGTTTTCTCCTAAATCCAGGCCCACACTATGTCTTTATTGTCAAGATTTTGCTTAGCTCTAGGCTCCAGCCATTTCTAAGACAAATCATCCTGTGTCCTCTTAACCACATAACATTCCCCAAACCAATAAGTCTGGACTCTAAAAAGTCAAGCACACTATCTAATATGATGTGGGCTTGGGCAGCAGGCCAGAACCGCCCATTTGAAGAGAATGTCCCTTCCTGAGAAAGATAAAGTTATAGCCAGGGAAGAAAATATTTGCCAGAGGTTGAATAGATTCTACACTGGACCTGGATTTAAGCAAGAAGAGGAAATCCATGAAAGGAGATAAAAGATTATCCCCCCTCCTGCTCTTTTCCAAACACAAGGAAAAAAATCTGATTCATTTCCTCCCTCCCTTCTTCTCTCCCTCCCTGCCCTCTCTCAATCTTTCTCTTTCTTTATTTGGTTGGTTTGTTCATTTTTAAGCAATCTGGCAACATCAACAACAGGGGTTTGCCCAGGTTAAATGGTGGAGAGTGGAAATCTAGGGTCTAGGCAACACCAGGAAAGGGTTATAGATAATTCAGATTCAGGTGATAATTTCTAATAACCAGTTGTACTCTATGCTCTATGCTAAACTCATTCACATACACTTTTTTTCTTTTAAAATTATTTTTATAATTTTAATTGTACATATATATGACATACAAATTCCACATGTGTATATAATGAGTAACGATCAAATCAGGGCAGTTAGCATTTCCATCTCCTAAAATATTTAACAAAATGTTTTGGATCAACAAATAATATTTGTAGATATTTATGGGTTACAGTGTATGGTATCCAATACATGTGTATAACATGTACAATCAAATCATAATAATTAACATTTCCTTCTCCTTAGCTTTCCTCTGTATTTGGAGCCTTTGAATTCCTCTCTTCTAGTTACCCATAGATGTATAATAGGTTGTTGTGAACTTTAGTCCCCCCTACCTGTGCTATATGCAGGACACTAGAACTTATTCCTTCTATCTAATTGTTTTGGTAAACATTATCCAACCCCCCTCTACCTCTACTGCCCCTCTCTTTCCTAACCTCTTGTAATCACTCTGCTACATTCAGATCAATTTTTAAGCTTCTATATGAGAGAGAACATACAGTATTTGTCTTTCTGTGTCTAACATATTTCACTTAACATAATTTCCCCAGTTCCATTGATTTTCACATGCATCTTTTCTAAACTAATCCTTCCAATGATACTCATGTGATTAGGGAGAAGAGTAGAATGAATATAGATTATTGGCCTATCATTTGCCAGACACTGTAAAACTCTCTAAATACCTTAATTGCAATCTTTATGTATTTGTCTTTTTTCTTTTACAGATGAGGTCATGAACTTCATCTGCAAACTCTTGTCTTGAGTTCACATATTTTGTATGTAAATACAGTGCTTTTTCTTTTGTTTGAATCTCACTGAAAGTGTTTTTTCTAACATTTGAATTTTTCCTGTGTTGGTATTAAAGAGAAGTATCTTCAATTAAATCTAAAGATAAAATTAAAACTGCCCTAAAATAATCACTGTGGCATTTTGTTTCATTTCCTTTTGTTCCTTTGATTGCATAAATGACTGTGTGTGCTTACACGCACACACACACACACACACACACACACACACACACACTTAAAACAATGTTACATGAATACTTTTGTGTATGTGTCATTTTTCACACAAATTATAGTTCTAAAATGGATTAAAACATGATAGTGATTTGATCCTTACCCTTCTGCAAAATTTCAAATGTATGAGGCTATTTATTGCAGTATTTTTACATTAACAAAAGCAAGGAAACAATCCAAATGCTCATACATATGTGTAAATATGAACATGGAGATAATAATATACCTATTACAAGCATGCTGCATATGTTACTTGAATTTTTTATACTTAACAAACAACATGTCTTGGATTAATTTTCATGTTATAAAATATTCCTTGAAATATTTTCTATAATTTCACAGTGGTCTTCATATAAAATAATCTATTCTTTATTTCTGTATATCATTTCTTTGGATATTATTTCTATATATCATTTGTATCAAATAAATAAAAATATACTTGTTCAAGCATAATACATTGCATACCCCTATATTTTGGCATTTAGATTATTTAAAAGTTTAAGAATGGTATACCAAACAACCTTAACACAAATCTGTGGCAATGTATCATTTCCCTATGCTAATAATTAAAAACATTTCTAGGTCAGCATGTCATCAATTACCAACAGTATGATCAAGTAGATGATAGATTTCCTCATATTGAAACATTGAACTATTCCTGGAACACATTCTATTTGATGCTGGTGTCTTCTTATTTCATTACAACTCTGGCTTGTATTTGCTTATATTTAATTAACATATATTCATAAAATTTGTATTTTTTTGTGCTAACACTGTCAAGGTTTTGTATTAAGATGATGATTTTGTAAAGCCGATCGAATAGCATGTCATCTTTTTTTCTGCTTTGAAATGATTTATATAGCACGTGAAGTATCTGTTCTTTGGTAGTTTGAAGGAATATAACAACAAAAATGCCTTGTGTCTTTTGGTGGGGGGGTCCTTCTGTTAGCACAGGACTAGAGGCATGGCTTGTGATATTCATTGACTGCTTCATTGCTTCGGGAGGTAGATATTGTTATTATCGTGAGTTTAGAGATAAGGAAACAGGGTTTTAGAGATTGAACATTTTGCCCAATGTTATATAGCTAAGCAGGTGAAGCTGGGGTGCAAATCCTGGCAGGCTGGCACTACAGCCCAAATCCTTAACCTGTATGTATCTTGCTTTCTCACACTTGGCAACAAAGTCCTTGCAAATTGATTCATTCAAGATTTCTGATCCTAATTTCAATTTGTAATTTATATTTTTTCTTAAAAGAAAAACTTATTGGACATTTAAAATCTTATTGCCTGAAAGCTGTAATATCACCTACAACATTCTCTATACATGAAGGCATTTCCCCTTCATTGTTCTTTATTTTTTGTGTCCATGTTCTCTGAATTGACAATTTATTCGTGTTATTCTCCTTTTCTAAAAAAATAACCTGTATGTATTGATTCTATTTTTTTTTCTATCTTCAAATCATTATTGTATGCATTTGGATTTGTTAAGTCCTACCTCTTCATTTTCTTTGGTTTGTTTTGTTATTGTTTTATAATTTCTTGGCTTGAATCTTAGGCTATTTAATTCCCCTTTTCTTCTGTTAATAATATAAGGTTTTCTGCTATGAATTTACCTCTGGCATTATCCCATGAGCATCAGTACGCAGTGTCCTTGTTGTTGTTGTGTCCTCGGTGATCTATAATTACAGCCTTGGTTTCCTCTCTGACCTGAGAGTTATTTAGTAGAGTGTTGTTAAATTTCAAAGTGTTGTTGGTTTGAACTTTTGCCATTAATTTTCAGTTTTACTGTACTGTGGTCAGAGAATAAGGCCTGTCCAAATTTTGCTTTCTGGAACTTCATTGAGATCTCCTTTGTGGGTTAGTAGAAGATCAATTTTTATAAATGTTTTATAAGTACTTAGAGAAAAGGTATATTTTCACTTTGTAGAGCACAAAAATGAAGTCTGTCTATTAAATCAGACACATGACATGCATTATTCAGTTCCTCTATACCCTAATTCATTCTTTGCCTACTTAATCTGTCAAAGACTGAGGGAGTTGTGTGAAGGTCTCCCACTACTCTTGTGCTCCTGTCATGTTCTCTTTGTATTTCTTACAGAATTTGTTTTATATATCTCATAGCTACGTTATGCAGCACAGAAAAACCTCATGATGCTTATATCTTCTTCATAGACCATACCTTTATTGACATAAAATAACACTCTCTGTCCTGTTTAATGCCTTTCTTTGCCTTTAAGTTCATGGAATCTGATATTTATATTGCCAGCCCAACTTCTTTTTTGTTTGCATTTCCCTGATAAACTTTGCCTATCTTTTTATATCTAACCTTTCTGTATTATACTATTTGAAGCTTATCTCTTGATGAAAATACATATGTGTGAATATATATGAAATATGTAATATATATTAAATATGTTCTATGTAAGAACATCTCTCTCTCTCTCGCTCTATCTCTCTCTCTCTCTCTATATATATATATATATATATATATATACACACACACATATATATTTAAACCTGTGCTTTGCTACTTTCTGCTTTCTGAGTTGTCCTTATAGCTAAAGGAAATTCCTCTTGCTCAGAAAACTGTCCTGTGTTCTCCTGGAGTATCTTCCCTGCTTCCTGCACCCTTCCATGCAGCCCAGACTCCAAGTGTTCTGGATGATTTGACCAGGTGTGTACACCTGACTTGACCTGGGCCAATTAGAACTCCTACTCTAGAAATAAGGAATCATTACAAGAGAAACACTAGTCTCTGTATGGCTAGAAATGTGACCATGTAAACTAAGTAGCTCTGTGTAGTCCTGTGGGTTTAGGTGAGAGAAAAGTCAGTCTTCAGAAACTCTGTGATACTATATTTTCCAAAAATGGCTCTGGTTATATATCTAGTCTCACATGCTCTCCAGAACCTTGTCTTTCCCCCTTGAATAGAACATATTGAAACTTGGGGGCCTCGTGACACCTTAATGAATAGAATGCAGCAAAAGTAAGAGTGCATTACTTCTGAGAGTAGGTTGAAAAGGTGATGTGGCCTCCCCTGGCTCTCTTTTTTTTTGACACACTCAGACTTGGATCACAGACACTGTGCTGTAAGGAAGTTCAGTTCACATGAAGGGGCTACACATAAGGGCTGATAATCCCAACTGAGGTCTCTGTAAATAGTCAACACCCACAGGCCAAACACAGGAGTGAGCAACACTTCAGATGAGGCTGGCTTTAGCCTTCTAGCAGCCCCAGCTGAATCAAGTGGAATAGAGACAAGCTATCCCCACTGAATTTTGCCAAAATCACAGATTTATAAGCAAAAGAGATGTTGGGTTTATTGTGCCTTTTTCAGTTTAAATGTTTATTTTGAGGTAGTTGTAGATTGACATACAACTATAATAAGTACAAAAAGATCCTCTGTACACTCTGCCCCATTTCCTCAGTGCAAAACCTTAGTGCTATATAAAAAATCAGTATATTCACACTGATACAGTCAAGTTACAGACATTTATATCACCACAAAGATTTCTCATGTTGCCTTTTTATGGCCACATCCACTTCCTTCCTGCACCCATCCCCTCATGAGACCTTGACAACCATTAAACTGGTTACCATTTCTATAATTTTGTCATTTCAAGAATATAGTATAAATGGAATCATAGACTATGTAACTTTTGGAATTGAATCTTCTTTCATGAAGCATAATTCTCTGGAGCTTCATAAATTGGATTTATGTATTAATGTTATATGTATGAACAGTTCATTCTTTTTTATTGCTGAGTAGTAAATGTTCCATGGTATAGATGTATCACAGTTTGTTTAACTGACCACCTGTTGACAGACATGTGGGTTGTTTTCAGTTCTACGATATTATAAATACAGCTGCTATAAATATGCATGGATATGCAAGTTTTTGTGTCAATGTATGTCTTCATTTTGGATAAATCTTGAGGAGCATAGTTGTTGGATTGTACAATAATTGTATGCTTGATTTTCAAAAAAATCTGTCAAACTGTTTTCCAGAGTGGTTATGTCATGTCATTTTATATTTCCACCCAGAGATAATGAGTGATAGTTTATCTTCATCCTTGGCAGAATTTGGTGTTGTCACTAATTTTGATTTTAGCTATTTGTATCTATGATAGGTACAATGACACCTTACTGTGGTTTTAATGTTCATTTCCCTAATGGATAATGACCTTGAGCATCTATTCATGTATTCATTTTCATCTGAACATCTTCTTCAATGAAATAGCTCTTCATTCCTTTGCCTGTTTTCTAATCAGATTGTTTTTTCTTTCGGTTAAGTTTTGAGAGTTCTTTTATATGTCCTAGATACTAGTTTCTTGTTGGATATATGGTTTGCAAATATATCCCCCAGTCTGTAGGTGGTCTTGTCATACTTTTAATAGCATATTTTCAGAGCAAATGTTAATTTTGATCAAGTCCAATTTATCAATCTTTTCATATATATCAGAAATATATATATATATATACATGTTTTCTAATTTCAAATCTAAGATCTTCTTTCCCATCCCCAGATCCTGAAGATTTTCTCCTGTTTTTTTTCCTGAATATGTTATCATTTTATATTTGAATAAATGATTCCATTTTAAGCTAATTTTTATATAGGCTATGAGGCTTAGGTTGGGGTTCTTTTTTTTAGTATCTTTATTTTGTTTATTTAGTTTTTTTTAATGTGATGCTGAGGATTGAACCAGTGCCTCACACATGCAAAGCAAGCGCTCTACCACTGAGTCACAGCCCCTGCCCATTTCTTAATTTTTTAATTTAAAAAACTGCTCCTGGATCATATCTTAAAAATAATATTTCCTCCATTACATTAGACAGATTTCAATCTGTCAAAGAACCATTTTCACAGGTCTGTTTCTGGGTTTTCTATTCTCTCCCATTGATCTGCACGTCTTTCTCTCTGCCAATACCACACAGTTTTGATTATAGTACTTACATGATAGTCTTGAAATTGATTAGACTGATCTCCTATTTTGTTTTTCTTCTTTCAAAATTCTTTTAGCTATTCTAGTACCTTTGCCTTTTCATTTAAATTTTAGAATAATATTGACTATAGGTATAGAAACTCTTGCAGGGACATAGAAACTTTATCATATCTCTGTATTACTTTGGGTAGAATTGATATCATTACTCTGTCTTAGTCTTCCAATTCATAAGCATGTGTGCCTATTTATATTGTGTCATTTTAATTCCTTTGACATTTTATACTACATTTTTAAAGTTATCTTATTATTGGTTGCTCTAGGGATTATAATATGCATCTTAGCTTATCACAATCTTCATAATCAACTTAATCCCCATAGAATATGGAAACTCTGTTCAAATTAGAACATCTTTATATTATCATTGTCACATAAATTACATCATTTGTATGTACACATGTACACATTATTTTACATCATCTGTAGGCACATATGTATACATATGTTACACCTAAAAATACCAGATTAAAACTATGGCTCTTTACATTGTTATATCTTTAAAAAGTTAGAAAACATAAATAAATTATGTTTATAGTCCTTTATGTTCTTCATATATTTATCATTTCTGATGGTTTTCATTTCTTCCTGTGGATTTGAGTTATTTATTGCCTGGTGCCCATTTCCTTTCTTTAGTATTTTATATAAGTCAGATCTGTTAGCAAAAAATTTTCTGTCTTTGTTTAGCTAAGTGTGTCTTTATTTTACCTTTATATGCGGAGGTTAATTTTGCTGGATGTGAAATTGGTGATTGGCAGTTTTTCTTTTGGCACTTTGAATAGGTCTTCCCATTGTTTTGCATGAGAAGTCAGTCTTGAACTGCATTGCTATTCCTCTATAGGATGAGGAGAAGAGGGGGCCCAATCAGTGCTCCAAATTCAGTGAGCCCCTTTCAACCACAGCAGCACAGCCACCAGAACTTTCAGCGTGGCCCAACCTGTTAGAACCTCTGTGCTGACCAGCCTCGGGGAGGATGGAGCCAGCTCTAGACAAGAATGCTTGGAGCTAATAAGCACTTACTGTTCTTACTTGAAATTCAGTAGTTTTTAAAGCATAAATGTTTTGTAGAGAGTTCAATACTTTTGATCAATGTGTTTGATTCAAGGACCTTCAGAGAGACAGAACCCGTACCTTCTCACCTGTAGGTATATGAGAGGGGATTTATTAGAGGAACTGGCATACATAATTATGGTGGCTGAGAAGTTCCAAGCAAGCAGTTCAGCTTCACAGTTGCTTTATGGGAAGAAGATTTGTTCACCTTATCCCTAGGGCATGACCAGCTTTACCTACATTCTAGAAAGAACCTCCCCAATTATTCTTCATTTCCCTAGCAACCTGGAGACCTCAGTGTTAAACCAAAGGTGGATGGAAATAGAGAAAAAATGGAGCTTGGTTGTGTCCTCAGTCCCTGAGTAGCTTAAAGATGTTTCTAAAACTTCTGATATCAGTAAAATTGCCGACATATTTTTGACTTAAGATTTTGTAGCTTGGGGGAATAGGATCTGTGTCCATCTTTCAGATTCCTTCACACATTTTAGTAGTGAGAATATTGGTTGGGAAGAATCAATCGGTATTAAAGACACCCCCAAGGAGAGTGTTATAGGTGTTGCAGCTGCTTTATCCTGAGAAATGGAGAATTACTTGTTGCCTAAAACTGACACATTTTCAGAAGTGATGATAGTAAAGATTCCCCTTGGGGCTCTTCACCTGCCTTGCCCTAAATGCAGACCCAGTGTCTCCCTACACCTGCCCCTGGTTGAGGTCAGCAATGATTCTAGTGAAGACCTCCTCTGTGCTCACATCAAAGCAGGAACTGAAGCATACCTCTAGGACAGAGTTTTCCAACCTAGCTCCAGCTAACCAAAGGCCACTGTCTAGAGGATGGAGTGTCACAGTTTTGTCCCTCCCACTTCCACCCAGGCCTCACGCAGAGCTGCTTGATCTCCACCTGTCTTTGGATTGGGCTTTTACCTAAGTGTTCATTTGAAGAAGCATTTACACTAGTAATAAATAAGTTTAAAATCTTTTGATCAAGTTGTTACTGGTGAGAAAAGAGGACCAAGGAAAAGTGACCCATTGTAGATTACAAAGTCAGTGGCAGAGGTCTTAGATCATAGGTCTCCTTTCCCAGGGTTGTAATTTTTCATGATTGATAGATTGCATGCTGTTTACAAATCTCTGTTGTGTTCCCCAGAAGAGGGCCAAGAAGCAATGTGTTCTCTGGTGGCTGTGCACACTTCTTTGCCAGCTGCCTTTAGCTGTCAGTATATTATATATCTGGGTTCCATGAAATATTTACTCTGGATTCTGGGAGAATAAGAGATGGTTCTAGGTCAAAAAGCTATGGATCCTGTATGTTATTCCCTTCTTCTTGGACATTTACCATGCATGATGAAAGCTCAGAGAAGCCCAGCCATAAACAGATTATTTCATTAGTTATTTGACCAGGGGGTACTTTTATCACTTAGGATACATACAGGATACAGATACACATTCATTTTGGTATTTGGGAGAAATTTTAATAAAGGGACTATATTCAAAGGTGTGAGATGGATATAGGAAATCCACAAGGATGGGGAAGTATCCTGGGATTAGTAAAAGTGGGGAGCTTTATCCAAACCAAAACCTGCAGGGAGAGAGAGCTGAGTGGACAGGGCCCTCTGGTCTTGGTTGGGGAACACAGCCAGACCCCTGTGCATGTCCAGGGAGGTAGTCTGGGAATGAAGTGTCCCCAACTTTACTGTCCTCCATTCCTCTGCTATCTTTTGGGGAGTCACTATTTATCAAACCCAATGAACAGAATGTGAAACAAGGTAGCCCAACAAAGCAGTCCGTAAAGGTCAGCATTTGGGAGCAGAGGGGAGGGTGGAGAGTCCATCCGGAGGGTCAAATGGAAAAACTGCTCAGCATAGATTCATTAATACACTCTGACAAATGCTTCTCTACAGTAGCTCAAAGATGTCCTGTGGGGATCTAGGTAGATGGCAATCCAGGTGACAAATGGATGTTTGGGGTATGTGGGAAGTAGGAATTCATGCAAAAGGGAGAAAAGCAGAATTCATGGTACACACAGAATAGGAGGCTAACAAATCCCAGATTTTCCCTGGGGCTCTTCTCTGAGGGCATGAGTATGTGGTCTGTTAAGTTTGGCATCCTGTCTCTCCCTGGACTTATCAACTTATCACATCTCTGCTACCTCAATTACCAGTCTCCCCACTCCTTCTCCCTTTAGTGAGTCCTAGCTCTTGGCACAGTGCCCAGTGGAGGCCACCAGCCTTCCTGATGGATTGAGCAGGATAACATAACAATTAATTAGTGCTCAGGACTCATTGATCGATATGCTGACAAGACCATAAAGTGACAAAACAATCTCCACCTGAGCTTCAAGGCTGTTCCAAGGAAGCCGAGAAGTAGGGTGGGGGCCTCTGCCCACTGACAGCATGAGGAACCCGGGTAGCAGGGCATAGGTCTCTAAGAACCGGAACTTCCCTTCTCACCTCTGTGTCCAAAGCTCATAGGGCTGACTCTGAGTTTCCTGGTGTTGGTACCAGCTTTAACTACTAAGGAAAGTGGCTAGTTCTCTCTATGAAAATAATAAACTGTGTGCACGTGGGTTCATGTATTTGCTTATGTGTGTGTTTGGGTGGGAAGGAGTGAAAGTGAAGAAGGTGATTTGGTGCTGTGTAGTCTTGCTGATTATTCAGCCATAGATGTAGAGAATGTGATTTCTGTCTAGCGAATCATGAGAATGTTGAGGAGGGAGATACAAATAATACCTGTGCACACAAATAATGGCTTGATTCATGGGGTCCTGAGAATACCAAGCAAAAGGTGATGTGTATGTTGCCTACAGACTCTCAAGTTTGAGCCTGATCATCACACACCAGAACTGCTATGATAACTTCCTGATTGCCCCCCTACTTCCAGTCTCTGCCCCTTTGGGGCCACCCTGTATGCCTGCTAGATTAGATTTTCTCAGACGCAAATGTCATCCTAGCTTTGAGCCTATGAATACAACAAACTACTAGTAAGCTAAATTTTAGACGCCTAAGGCCAAGAAGTTTTAAACTCTAGTGTATCTAAGAATTGCCTGAAAAAAAATTCTGGCCCTTCTCTTATCCCATGAATTATGATTTGAGAGGTCTGGGACAGGACCCAGGGGGGAAATACTGGGGAATGATGTTGGTCAAATTATATTGGGTTAGTGTGTACATATATGAATATGTAACAACAAATCCCATCATTATGTACAACTATATTGCACCAAATAAAAAAATATAGAAAAAGATAAAATCTTGGCAACTATAAAAACAAAAACAAAAAACAAAGCATCCTAGAGAATTTTGTTTTTTCAGCTATAACTGGACTAGGCTTGGAGCAATGCTGCAGATATTGCTGCATTTTCAAAGCTTCTGGTCCAGACCCACTTCCTCTCACCCCACATGCCAGGGTCTCACCAGGACTGGATTTCCCTCTGGTCTTCTCTGCATCTGTCACAAGCTCAGTGCTTGATTCTATAATGTCTTCCACCTGGATTGTTATCGTTCTCCTCACTTTGCCCAAATCATTCCAGTCCTTGAAGATAAAACTCCAGTGTCATCTCCATAAAGCCATGCTCAGCTCCTAAAATGCACAAGGACAACCCTAGCCCCCCTGATGACTGGGGGATTTATGACCACTGCCCTTTGCTTTGGATGCTTAATCATGTGTTGTTTGGCTTTGTTGTTCTTCATCTCACTTGTTCACTCTTTCGACAGTGATTAAGACCTTCTTGCATGTAATGCTCTTCTCCCCAACTATTAGTACATTGAACACTTCTGAGGATGACATGAATGATAATTCTTTCATGTTTACCTTGGCACAATACTTCCTGTACTCCTTGGAGGCACTGTGCAGCTTTTTGAATGATTAATGAATGAGTAAATGAATCAACTCTTGAGGTTGAAATAGGCAAGAAGCCATGGTGGTAATACTTGATTTGTTTTTTTTCCTACCTTTCCTCTTATTATTTTTCTCTTAATGCCTAAAGTGGCAGATTTCCTGGGCTTGTGAATGCATTTTGTAATATTTAGTATGTGTGAGTATGTCTGGAGAAGGCAGGTGCCTCAAATGCTGCCCACACTTGGCATTTCTTCTTGAGGGTTAGTTGCCATTCTAAGGCATGCAACACAACCCTTTTAATTGGGGAAGCATGACACATTGGATTCCTCCCATGATGACAATGACATTGTGAGGTCATTGATCTCCATCCATGCTCCCTCCTTCCCTATTTCTCAGTCTTTCCCCCTTACTCCAGAAGTTTTCATTCAGGGTCTCCTGCATCCCACCCCTGAGAATTCAGCTTTGTGTGAGCTCCTCCCTAGTGGGCTTGTTCCACTTCCCCACTTCTAGCAAAGATTTTCATTTTCATTTCTGCCTAGGGGGGAAAAAAGACATTGTGTGGGTTGTCATGCCCACATGGGGAAACAATGTGTTTTCTGCCAGATTCACTTAAAAAGACAAACTTTAGGTCTCCCTGAGAGAGCTGCCTGCCACCTGCTATGATCCACTTTTTCAGTGCAGCTTTGGATCATCTGAGCCTGGAGAGGTTGGGACAGTGTTTGTTATGATCATGGTTATTGTAATCAGCACCAAAGGAGTATTTACCATCCTGTCTTCAGCTGCAGGGGACTAATCCTCCTCCTGGCATTAAGGCAGACTCAAGGGAGTCCCTGGAAGCTATTTAAATCATGCCTTTGGAAAAACAATCTTGGAATACCTTGGAATTACCTGGAAGTGGGATCAGGTGTGAGCATCAGGTGTGTGATGAGGCGACTGAGAGATGATGGGTTGGATGGAGCTTCTGTTGCTGTGCCAAGCTGGCAGTTCAACTGGTATGACTATGGAGATTTAAGGTCTATGGTATTCCATCAGAAGTGGGATTGTTGCGAAAACTCTTTTGTAAATTTGAGACTCTTTCCACCCCCACTCATGGCACCCCATACTATAGTCTCCCAAGCACTGATGTAGGTCCTCAGCCTCTCTACTGGGAAATACAAAGTAGCTCAATATCTCAAGCCTGTGGCTCAAATTGAAATAACTGGAACAGAAGGACAGTTAGTATTTCAAAGGTGCATGCAGACTTCTGAGAAACCCCCAAATGTCTCTAATACAAAGTAGGTCATAGGACTTGCATCTACCTTGTAATATCAGGGTGCATCTGACTATTTCCCTTTAGGGAGTGAAATTTTCTATGTTAACCTGTGTATTTGTTCTACATATTACAACAACTGGAAGATATTCTAAGTGTGGTCACTGACTCATTGCTTTCCCACACATGTTGTTGTCTCAGCATAAATAACATTTGGACCAAGACTATCTACCTAGTTATGTATTTTCTTCCTGTCATCTACCACTTGTGTCAGAACTTTTGTGAAGTAATTGATAAATTAGAGGCTGAATCTGAATTCAAATTTACATCTAAAAACTCCAAATGATGCTCTTAAACTCTACTCTGTACTGCTGTTTTGCTAGAATGTGCAAATACATACTCAATGTGTTGAATTACACTGAGTTTCTAGAGGATCTGGATTTGCCAACTGGTCATAAATGGCTGGTACTTACAGAAAATCTGATACCATTTCTAATCCACAGGACCTGTTTTCACACCCACCTCCAGCTCCTCCGTGGTGCTGCTTCTGACTCAGCGCACAGAGAAGCAGCTAGCTATCCCTCACCCGTGCCTCTCCCCAGTGATGGCAGACTTGTAGCTTTCCATTGCAACCCTTCTGTTCCTTCACCTGAACTCTCCATTGGATAATACATCCTGGCAGAAGCTGGCCACACTGCTAGGGAAGCCATGGGATACATAAGCCCAGGCGTGGGGCAGGTAGCACACTTCTTCTGGAGACCATTATGTACATCACTGCTTCCTGACAATGAGTCATGGCCATCTGGATATAGGTCAACATGCTGGGGTGTTCTGCCCTTCATTCCTGCCTTCCTGACTTCTTATAATAATCAGAGCACTTAACTCCTTATTGGTCTGTCTACCAAGTTCCCATGTAGTCATCACTTTCCTGACTTCCATATCTTCCACCCTGGAATGCCTCTCCCCCCATTACCACTTTCTCCATTATTATCCATCCTTCAAGGCCAGCTACAACACCACCTCTTCCACTGCAGCCTTCTCTAATCCCTACAGATGATCTCTCCTCACCGTGAACTCACTGAAGCTCTGAGACATCTGGGAGTGTTTACCATGTGCCACATTTCCTTATCACTGTGTCTGTGTATGATTTGTCTCTTCTAATCCACTCAGTCTCTTAATGATGATGGATGGATGATAGAGGATTCTTCTTGGCATTTCCCAGGGAGTCTAACATTCCTTTCATTTGATGAGTGTCTATCAGGTGACTAAATGGTACAGTTTGTCTGCACTTGTGCAGACGTGATGGTGGATCTGACACAATCCAATTTGTACATAATAGGTGTTCAATGAATGTTTTTAAATGAAAGAACAAATATATGTATGTGTAATTGCTGAGAGTACATAAAATATTTTGAAGATTTTGATACATTAAGAATACTTAAGGGAAGCCTCATGTATTTTGAATGAGGGTGTATGTGTCTTGATTTTGGAAGACGGGAGAAGAGGTCAGAGGAGGAGGCTCCTTTTGTGTAAAAGAAGGACAAGACTAAAATGTGAGGGTGGTGTTTGATGACTGTGATGCTTTCTGGGAAGGGTCACAATAAAGATGGCTAGGACAAGGGGAGATTACAGCAGCTTCCCAGGGCAGGTTGAAGACTGACCATTCTGAAAGGCATTATCGGCAACATGGCCTGGATTCCTAAGCAGTCAGTGGAAAGGACTAGATTTAAGAAGGGAAATAAGTTGGGAGGCTACTGGAGAAATGCAGTAGGGAGGTAATGGGAGCTGAATTACCTCTGAGATTTATTCCATACCGAGGTCTCTCTAAGTTATGGTCTTTGTGTTTGATGAGCAAAGGACCAGGTAGAGGATCTTTGTTAAGAAGAGGGCTGATAATCAATATTTGATTACATTTCCTTGTTGGGGGCCACATTCCTGCTGGTTGTTGGGTGCAGTATTTGTCTTAGGCAGTTGGACAGAGCACCCAAAGTAGCAGTTCACACTTGCATGGTTTGTCAGATCCCCGAGAAGGTCTGTTTGGGGCTCTAAGTGAAATGTGGGTCTGGAGAAAGGTGGAGAGATGCTGTGTCCTTCTTCCCACCTCTTTCAAGAGAGACCACCATCACTGCACCAACACACTCATCTCAGGTAAGCATGAGTCCATGAGAGAGGATGGGGGCTCATTTTGATGAGACTCGGGGGAGCTGCTGGGGGTCATTCTGTACTGAGAGGTGAGATACATGTGAGACGGCTGCCCGCAGAGCTGGAATAAAATGTAAAAGAGAAGAAGCCCTGGTAGAGTGGTGAAGGATAGAAGGACGTGGGTTCCTGGTCTGTGCATTCAGTTCAGAACCTGAATTCCAAGACTGTAGCAAAATCCATCTGTGGCTAACAACTTGCTTTGAGAAGTATATGTACTTAAACTGAAATGCTCCCTGGAGGGAAGCACATGTCATTGTGGGGGAATTTCCCAAATCAGGAATTTGAGGGAAAGGACATCTACACACACACACACACACACACACACACACACACACACACACAATGTGTTTTGCTTTCTCCTCTTTGTTGGATGCTACGGGGGAGATACAGAGAGGCAAGAAAGAAGGATCTTGAGTGGGCACCAAGCATGTAAATATGCTTTCCTGTATTCACTGTCCTACCTGTATCTGTTCCTCCAAGGCTCAGCTAGGAGTGGGACAATAGGACATGTGACTTAATCTGCCTGCTACTCCTGGGAGAAGTTACAGTTCCTGATGACTCCCCAACCCTGTACCACTTTATGCCAGTTCAAATCTACCAGCTGGTGCTGGCCAAGTTACCACATGTGTCACTCCAAACTTTTCCTGCTTCAGCATTCTAGCCTTCCCAATTTCCTTTTCTTTGTCACTGTCTTTTATCATTTATCATCTAAATTCTTATGAATTTCTTCTTCTCCTGATTTCTGTCATATTCCCTCTGTGGCATTATATTCCTATCTATCTATCTATCTATCTATCTCTATTTATTTTTGGTACTGGGGATTGAATTCAGGGGTGCTTAACCACTGAACCACATCCCCATCCCTTTTTATTTTTTATTTTGTAACAGGGTCTCACTAAATTGCTTAGGACCTCACTAAGTTGCTGAGGCAAGTGTCAAATTTGCAGTCTTCCTGCCTCAGCCTCGCGAGTCAGGCTTCGTATTTTTATTTTTTAAACAATTCTATTTCCTTCTGGGGGAAAAATCATATGCATGTACCTTTTTATTACAATGTGATGTTTTGATATTTTGTTTACATTGTTGAATGATTAAGTCAATTCACATAGCCAGCATCGTGTATGCTCACCAATGTTTTCCAATAAAAACATTTAAAATCTTTAAATAATTTTGAAATATGCAATGCATTATTGTAATATTATACTCACCATTTTGTGCAATAGATCACTAAATATTGTTTCTCTGGTTTTAGATATTGCTTTTGAATCTGTGCACAAAGGCACTGATTAGTGTCAATGTTAATAAATGTAAAAAAACTCAGTGAAATCTAGGATCTAAGTTCTTTATATACATTACTTTATTTAATATTTGCAGCAACTCTAAGAGGTAGGAGTGAGTATTATCTCCATCTTCTAGATAAAAATACTGAGGCTCAGAGTGGCCACTTGGTCAAGTCACATGGCTGTGGGTAGTGGCACAGTCTGATGAACCCAGACAGTCAACTCCAGAGCCCCCCACTTTATTCCACTAACCACGTCAGAGCTGTGTCTTTGTTCACCAGTACTGTACAATTTATCTTGTTATGGGCGTATTCTACTCGAATCAGTTTCAAGACTACTGAAAAGACTTTGTTGGTTCCCTGGGAATCACATCCATATGAATATTACAATAAAATACAGAACATGGGCTGATGTTGCCAGTAGGGAAGAAAGTACAATTAATAGCTCACCATTTGCTGTATGGTTCCACATTTGTTTGTTAGATCTAGAAACAACTAGTTCAGCTCCCCTGCTATGAAACCCGTCCTTGCTTTGTTTGTGAAAAATTCACACACCACTTCTCCTTTTCCTCATGAGCATGGAGAGCCCTTCACAAAGAACATCTTAAATAAATGACTAACCTTGACAACAGACATGCCAATGATGCTGCTATAACTCTATAGCATGGTGTTCTGAGACATTCCTTCAAGTGTGATAGTCAGGAGACTATGTGCAGGAAGTGTTCCATTTCTGTGCTCATTTGTTGGGCTTCTGGAAGCAGCTGAGGATCTCTGGTCTCCCCTCTGAAAACAACTCTAGTTGTTGCTGGTTTTAATCTTTAAAAGCTATATCATTAACACATGTAATTGTTGGAAAACTAGAAAATAAAACTAAGGACACAAACAAAAAGATACGTATGTGTATTTCATCCATAAAAACAGGATAACGCTGAACAAACTATTTTGGGATGTGCTTTTTCAATAACAAAATACTGTGAATATTTTTCCAAGCCAATAATGAACACTTCTATGATTGTAAATGGCAGCTTAGCATTCAGCTCCATAAATGCATCATAATCTTTGTGGTGGTAATTTTTTTTAACCAATTCCCTACTGTTAGATATTCAAGTTGTTTCCATTTGTTATAAATAGTGCTTCATACCTCTGTAGGAAGACCTCAATTGTTTTTTCCCTAGGGAAAATTCCTAGAATCAGAATTTCCAGGTTATAAGGAATGCAGTTTTAAAGGTTTCAGGTTATTTTTTTGTCAAAATTGTTTTGCTAGCTAATAATAATGAAAGCAATGACAAGTTCCACTGAGTAGCACTGGGCAATTTTTTTCTTTTCCTTTTTTTTTGGGGGGGTGGGGTGGGGCTGATCTTTGCCGACCTGAGAGACACATGTGAGTGTCCAATCCCTTTTGCATGCCATTGATCACTAGTGAGAAATCCCTAATTTTTAAAAGACACCAGTATTTTTCTTTAACTCTTTTTTTTTTTTTTTTTTTTTTTTGTGGTACCAGGGATTGAACTCAGCGGCACTGGACCACTGGGCCACATCCCCAGCCCTTTTTTTTGAATTTGTTTAGAGACAGGGTCTCACTGAGTTGATAAGTGCCTCGCCATTGCTGAGGCTGGCTTTGAACTCGCAATCCTCCTGCCTCAGCCTCCCAAAGTGCTGGGATTACAGGCGTGCACCACCGCGCCCAGCATCTTTAACTCTTTTGACTCAACAAATATCTTACATTCAAAGGCAGTCAACTTTATTAGTATCTTCCTCCATGTTTTGGCTCCTTGGTAATTTATTAATTAAATTAATAAAGCATTTTGTTTTCCTTCTGTGGAGCTGGGACTAGAGCCCAGGGCCCTACATTAAGCATGCTCCCTGCCACTGAGCTACACACCAGCACACATTGCCACTTTTGAGCACAGACTCTGGGCTTAGTGCTGAGATATCTTCAAAGAGATCATTCCCATTCCCAGATGGCACACATACTGTTTTCTGATTTTTTTTTTTTTGTAATGGTTTCCCATTTGGTATTTTAATCTCCAGTATGCCTGGAATTTATTTTTATATGTCATGAGATAAGAATTTATTATTAAATGGCTAGATATTGATTCTAGTGCAGCTTTTCCTCACTTTTATGCAAATCCATCTTAATCCCACGCCACATCATTAGCTGTTGCAGAAGACAGCAGAGTCTGGCAGCCAAACACCCAGGTGGGCAGTGAGAGAGGGATGCCCATGGGAGGTATAGAGAGCAACTGGTCAGTGAACCTTGATCCAGAAGTGGTTAACCTTGATCCAGAAGTGGTTCAACAAATATTATTTTGATTGTGGAGGAGAAGCTAGGGGAAATCAAGATTTTGAGTAGGAACTTTGCTCATAAAATTAAAAGCAGCTGAGTATAGAAGAAGGGCTAGGCTAGATCTGGTGGAGCCTGCCTCGTGAAGGCTGTTGCCATTAGGGCTTGCTGCCCAGAAGCCTCTCTGTGGGACTTGGACACCAGCTGGGGTGCTTCTGAATACCCTGTGCTGCTGTCCCCCGGGTCTCAAATGTGCTCAGAAGTACAAGCCAGCTCTTTATTATTAAGTGAACGTTTATTCCCACTAAATGTCTGTGTCTCAATGCTTTCCCTGTGGACCAGAATTCATCACGTGTATAATTCCATGCTGTCTATTCTATCTTTCTTTGGTACCATTCTCATTAAAATGACACATTACCTTTAACTATCTACCCAGCAGTGCAAATGTCCATTATATATGTGTTTCATGCATTTATTCTTACAAATGTATTTTGTCAAGTTAACAAATTCAGATTTTTGTTTGGTATTACTTTTGCCAATTAATCTGGAGATAACTGAATTTTCTCTATTCATGTACATAGTATACATCCCTTATTTATATAAATACTTTATTATGCATCTTAGTAAATATTCCCTGTCTTCTCTACATCGATTCTGTTTTAATAATAAAATTTATTTGCAATTATTTCATAGTTTTTCTTGTTACAATTGATGTAAGTAACTAGTTTGATAAATACTATCAGGTAGCCAAAAACAACTTAGGGAAGTCATAAGTTACCAAAAAAGATTTTTCTTTGAAAGTAAGTCTCTGGAACTGTGTTATATTTAAAGTTTATTTGAAAAAAATCTCTTTTTTTTTTGTTTAAAAAAGAAACAAACTAATGAACCAACAAGTAGTTATGAATAAATATTCTGTGAAGAGTCTGGTTGGCAGATTAAGGAATTGTATCTGACAGGATGGTTTTGTTCAGGAGTGGAAGGTAACTGGTGGATGCCCAGCCTCTCATGTTCCATCACTAAGTCTGGGTTACTGGCATGGGCTGGGAGTGTAGATCAATGGTAGAGTATGTACCCTGGCTTTGATATCTGATTCTTTAAAAATCTCAGAGTTCTTTCTACTTAGAGCCCAGTGATAGCTCCTCATTATAGAGCTGATTTTTTAAAACAGACCAAAGTGGAGCATTGAAAGATGGGGCAGTTGAGGCTGGTGTTTTCTTCTAATGCTGCTTAGGGCTGTTTGCATAGTGGTCTGCCCTTTGCTGGCTTTCTGATCTTAGCAGGCACTCCAGGTGAGACCCTGTTTGCCTGGACTAGGAGGAAAGGGGATTCCATCTTCCAAGAGCACAACCCTTTAGCACCTCAAAATTAAATCACAGATGTATTCCTTTCCTTCTTTATGCCCAAAGAATAAGCCAGCTTTGTGCTTGATGAGCCATAGGTTTGGCTTCCCAGGTGAATGTTATTCACCATTCACATGAAGAGCTGTGGATGTTAGTCTTGACTATACCATAAACATCTCTGGCATATGCCTTCCTGAACTGTGAAGAAATAAGTCAAATAATGCAATAGGTTACATATGGATTCAATGAGAGTGTCCTCGATCATCGTAGGAATCAGCTCAGGGGGTTAAACTATAGTAATTCTGCATACCTTCTTGGTATGGATGGAAATATAGAAATTACACTGTGTTTTTTACCAATGGAGTTGATAAAAATCTCTGGTTGGGTAAACTTGTCTGAATTTTGTCTTATTTGTTGCTAATATATGTCTACAGTTGGATGACTTATAAACCACATTCATTTTCACCAATATATGGAGGAGAAAGAATAATCATTCTTGTTATACTGAATTAATGTTGTTTCTTTTATTATATTATTACATTAGGAATAATATGAGTAAACTGGTCTTTCTAGGTAATTATGTCCCAAAAGAATGATACAGATCCAGGGTTGGCACTGTGGTCATAAGCCTAAACTTTCTTGCCATTTGTTTCATAACTAAAGTTTCATTGGAATATAGCTCTGCTCACTTATTTACATATTGTCTATGATGCTAGAATGGTGGATTTGAATAGCTGTAATGCAGACAATATGGCATGCAAAGTCTAGCATTTGCCCTCTGTCTCTTTACATAAAAATGTTTGCCAGTCCCTAAATTTCTAAAAATCTAAAGTGATTGTTTTTGATTGTCCCTAATATTTGTCAGGTTTACACAAAACTTCATACAAGTTGCCTCTTTTGTCTTTGCAAATTGTTTATCCCTGAAGATACTGTGTTGTGGCAGTACCCAAACTAGAAAGTTGGTGGTGAAAGTTTTACCTTGGCTGAGGTATGCATATGACTGAACATGCTCTACAACTTTGCAAGCTGAAATTATTTCATCCCTGCTGCATGGAGCACAAGTGTGATGCTCTGGTCACCCACCTGTGAACATGGGCAGCAGGTGGAAAACAATGGTGTCCATGGGGACAGTCTGTGGGCACATGTTTGACTCAGATCTGAGTCACAGAACAGTATATTTGTACTGCTCCAGACTACTCTCTCCAGCTCCCTTCCAATAGCTTGACTGATAAAACAATATCTAGAGAGAACTGCAGGCGGGAAACCTAGGCCATTTACTCAAACCGATATTTAAAACCATATGTGGGAAAAGCTGACTCAGCAAAACACAGGGAGTTCCCAGGCCAGGGTCACAGCACCACCAGTTTGCATTTACTGCCATTCACTTTGGAGTGACACCCTCAGTCTATTGATTGACATGTGGAATAATACCATGAAACACATTGCTTCTAATAACCTTGTTCATGACAACACTATACCTTCTTCAAGAGAGCCCCTGGGAGAAAGAAGACTGATCTTTATTCTAAAAAGTAGACATCTCTCATGTGACTGGCTGTTTTCTTCTTTGTTTTTTGGGTACCAGGGATTGAACTCAGGGACATTTACCCACTGAGCCACATCCCCAGCCCTATTTTGCATTTTATTTAGAGACAGGGTCTTACTGAGTTGCTTAGCGCCTCGTTTTTGCTGAGGCTGGCTTTGAATTCATGATCCTCCTATCTCAGCCTCCAGAGCCGTTGGGATTACAGGCATGCACCACCTTGCCTGGAAGCTCTTTTCTTCTTAAGGGTGCCATGGGTTATATAACTGAGAAGACTCCATTTCTCTAGCTGGCTATTGGAACAGCCTGATCAAATATACAGGTGAGTAGATGATCAGCCATATTTCTGATCTTTGCTTTGTGTCCTTTACCTATTTTGCTTACTTCCCTTTTAAAGTCCTCTTTTGCCTTTGAAAGTCTCCTTCAATTCTTTTGGGGACAAGGATAAAAATCAATTTTTAAATAGCAACAACCAAACCCTGCTGGTCTTCATTGGTCTATCCAAACTCATAGGGTCTCCAAATGTGTGGGAATTACCCGTTTAAGCAAAATAGAGCCAGACTTCTGCATTTTAAAATTGAGATTATTTATCATTTTTAACATTTTAGATTATAGAAGTAATTGATGTTGCAAAACATTTAAAAATTATGGAAAAATAATAACAACATCAGTACATTATTCATTTGTTACCCATGAGTTCAACCTGCTTCCTTTGGGATACTTTCTTTAATGATTCGGGACCATATTAATCTATAGAAGAAAAAACAATTCAACTCTTCTTTCTAGAATACCTATTTTGTGCTTTACTTTGCCACAAGTTGCTATCTTTTGATTTTCAGTTTTGCCATGTCTTGCCAGTAGAGGCTGGGTCCAGTCCCTATCTTAGGAGTTTTGGAGTCCTATTGTCAGAAGTATGACCTCGTTCTATAATTCAAGGTGAAAAGTATGCATATAATATTCAAAGTGTTCAATATTGTAACTCTTTACCTCTCCATCAGTAAATAACTGAATGGAGAATAAAAGACATAGATATTCATAACCACATTTTAAATAAATATCAAAGTACACACACACACACACACACAGAGCCAGAGAATTATAATTAGGATCAACTTGACTCTGAGGTGGCCAAATCCCCCCTACAGCACAAGCTACAAGTTTGACTTCTCACTCAGGATTTGGGCAAATGTGCCTTTCTCTTCTCTCAGGCATGTCTATCTCCCAGGCTCATAGGAGAGGCATCTGCCTGCTGCAGCAGTGATATTTCAGCATTTTTATTCAGCCACACTTTTCAGTGTTTTGTCAGATTCCCTTTGCAGACTCTAATTCTCCCACAGACAACGGGAGGAATAAATTGCTAGAAATGAAAACAGTGAAGCTAAAGCCTTGTGTAGCAGCAGCCACAAATCCAGTCAGAGCCAACAGGGTGGTTTTCTCGCTTTTCTTTCTTTTTGAGTAGGAGAGCTCTCCAGCTTTCCCACGCAGCCCCAGAAAGTGCCTGTAAACGTGGTCCTTGCTTGTTAACTAACAGGTTTTGCTGGTGGTTCTTGAAAATGTACCATTGTCTTTTTTTAAGAGGCTGAGGTAGAGCTCAGCATCAGTATCCAGATGAAAGAGGTGTATATGTCTGCCGAGAAACTGTGTTTAAGTGTTGGTTTAAAAAAAAAAAAAGTTATTTAAAAAATTCTGTTCAAGCAAAGCATATAAGTTGTTTTAGAAAAGAAGCTCTGAAGATAGGGACTCTGATGCCTTCTTTGATCTCAGGGTATGTCTGAGAATTTGATGAGACAAAGTAGCTTCTGGACGCCTACATGTAGGGTATTATAGCATGCGAGTCAGTATAAAGAAATCCTTGTTGAAAATACTACATTAGAATTGGAACAAGAGCCCAGGTCAAATAATATGAAATATGCCATCTACTGATGAAACAGATCCTGATTATGAGTTTATATTTTCTTCTAAAACACTGAATGCAAAAATAATGTATACTCTAGAGTTGTCCCCTTCCCTTCTCCTCTTCTGTCTCTGCAAAGTGAGAAAAGATAGGTGTGAGAGAAGAGCTAATGTCTAGCTAGTAACTTCAAACTACCAATTGAAAGGTAGATACTGAAAGAAAGGGTCTTGCTGGGTGCTATAGCGAGATGCCTATAATCCCAGAAACTCAGAAAGCTGAGGCTGAAGGTCACAAGTTCAAGGCTAGACTGGGCAACTTAGTGAGATCCTTTCTCAAAATAAATGGGGGGTGGGGTGTGGATAGACCTAAGTGGTAGAGCACTCCTGGGTTCAATCCCCAGTACCACCCAAAAGAGAAAGGACGGAAGGCAAGAAGGGAGGGAAAGAAAGAAAGTATCTTTGAGTTTAAACTAGTAACTCTAAGATACGCTGCAAGTATTTTCAAAGTCAGGTTGATTGGAAATCTCAAGCCCTAAAGCGGGTCTTTTACCAAGTTTAGGATAAGAATATATTGATATTAGGAATTTATGAAGATATCAAATACTAGTTTTTATTTAAAATCTCACTTTAAGTACAGAATATATTATTATCTTCAAAAACTTACTTTAAGATGAATATAATCTACTGTTTAATATTATTTGAGATTAGTTGTCTTAATAAACAAATTTTATTAGTTAAAAAAAAATGGGAGAAATTCAGGGCTATAAATCTCTGGAACATGACCATAAAAGTGTCTTAATCTGAATTTAAGCTTTAAATCCAAGGCATCTTGTCCTATGATGACACTTGTGCTCCAATCTGTCAAACAAGGATTTATTGAGTAACCATGACCCAGGCAGATACCATCAGAGAGGGTCTCCAGAAACACAGTGGTGAACAAAACAGATGTAGCTCCGGTACTTGAGAGGTCCAGAGCTTATCAGAAGAGATGGATAATAGCAAGTTAACAAACACACATGAAGAATTGCTCAGAGTGACAAAGGCCAAGAAGATGACAATAGTCATGAGGAACAGATGATAACAGAAGTTGGTGCCTATTTAGAGTGGTTAAGGAAGGTTTCTCTGAGGAAATGATATTTATACAAAGATCTTAAGGATGAAACAGGGCCAGCCATGCAAATGGATATAGGGTGAGGGAAGCTCAAGGGAAAAGTGTTTGTGTGTGTGCTGTGTGTGCAAAGATCCTGGGTTGAAGAAGAGCTAAGTTGAGCATAAGCATAGTAATGACACTGAAATGTCCAACATGACGACAGCATCATGGCTGAGGACAAGGCACGGAGAGGCTACAAATAAGGGTGAGGAATAATCATTTAGGATCCTGGATGGGTTAGGGAGCTTACTGCAGTTGTCCAGCTGAGAAGAGAGAGTGACTCAGACTAAAGAGGTAATGAGGAGATAGATTCAAGATGGTGGCCTAAAGGCATCCCAGCTTCTCCATGAGGTAGAATCAAAGCAATTGGAGAGCAGCTGCATATGGAGGTGGGTGAGTGGGGTAGAGTGCTGAGGTTCAATAGTGTACAGAAACTTGGATAAACTTGGGGCTTTTGGATAGTGGAACAGAAGGTGAAACAAGGTACCCTAGTACCCATCATATGGCAGTGTGGCAGAGGGTGGGGTAGAGATGAAGGAGGAAGAGTCCCAGAGAGCACCACTAGCACAGGAACTGGCACCTTGCAAAATACAGTCTAAACAGACCTGGGATCTGCTTGGAAAATGGCCTTGAGAAGTTCTCTGCCCTTCCAGGAGTATTCTCACAGTGCTGTAACAGGTACCCACTTTAAGACGGTCTTGTATGAACACATTGCTCTGGGAGTCAAAGGTTCCTGTGTTTTCCAGTCTCCAGGTCCCTGCCACAATATCACTACACTATCTCAGTGATTGCCTGCCTGGATAATCATTTTGGCTCTGGGGCAGAACCTCTGTCACAAATTTGCTGAGAATCCTATGCAGTGGGAAACTAGACTGCAACTTCAATTCCAAAGAGAATAGAGGGCACACCTCCTTTAAAACCAGTGGCTTGGGAGCCAGCTGCAGGAGTCTGGAGAATGAGCAGCTGTGTGCAATTTGTTGCAGGAGCTAAGTCTCAGAACACCAGAGCAGGGGTGGTGGATGTGTGGAGCCTGCTGCAGCCCCCCACCCTCAGTATAGATAATTGCAGCTCCATAGCCTCTCCACACCCTTGGAGTGTGCTACACAAAAGGTGCCAGAGTCCTTGACACTCTAGCAGCCAATATTAGCACTGTTTTTGAAGTGTGCATTGCAAAGGTCAGCAGAGGGGACCTGTGCCAGATGAGTTCCGCACTCTGCACTAGCTTGGTGACTCTCTGCAATGTCAGTATCCTCTCAGAGTGCACAGTCCAAATAACTCCCAAGTAGATCTTTGCCTGGGAAACTAAGTTCCACCATGGCTCATTCTGGTATGCAGGGCAGCTGAGAGGTGTTCCAGTTGACTCTGGCCACAAACCATTTCTTTGGTCACCTGGTGAGCACCACAAAGGAAAGAAGAAGGATGTGAATAACTCAGGTTTTGCTCTCTTCAAGGGGCACATGGCCCAAGAAGCCATGGAAAGAACCTCTGATAGGCACTGATTGTCAACAACCACTCTTCCTCACACAACTGAGCAATTGAACATCTTGGCAGACAGGAAATTTTATTTTTTATTAATACTTTTTTTTTTTGTTTTGATCCTAGGGATTGAGTGTTCTTCCCCAGTACTTTCTATTTTGTTTTCAGACAGGGTCTTGCTAAGCTACCTAAGTTGGACTTGAAATTATAATACTCCTGCCTCAGCCTTCCAAATAGTTGGGATTACAGATGTGTGCTACCATGCTGTGCAATGACATTTTTTTAATTTTTTTTTTTTTTTGGTTATTGCTGTTTTCTTTTTTAGTTGTGTGTGTTTATGTGTGTGTGTGTGTGTGTGTGTGTGTGTGTAATTTGTATACATATTTTTTCTCACTTTAATATTTGTTTTTATCTTTTCTTTTTTCCTTCCCCCTTTTTTTACCTTTTACATGCTTTCCCCTTCTTTCTTTTCTCTTTTCTAATTTGTAATTTTTCCTTTTAAAATTAATTTTATTTGCTTTACTTTTTAGCTTATTCTATATTGGTTTTGTACCTTTCTTTTCTGTTGTTGTTGGTGTCATGGTGGTTGTTGATTTTATTTTATATCTCAATCTGGTTTAGTTTTTGTATTTGTTGGTGTTATTATTGTTTATTTCCTTCTTTCTGTGTGGTGCTAGGGAGATAGCCTAGCACTTTGAGCATGTTGGATGTGTGCTTTGCTGCTGAGCTATACTCCTAGCTAGTTCAGAGAAATTGTACTTTACTTTATTAATGATCTAGTCCCACTCAAACCTTGGCAGTCACTTAAACTTAGGGAACAAGAAGGCAAAAGCCCAAAGTACTCATCGTTAGGGGGATGAATTTCCACTCCTGGCTGTTCACCTCCATAGCAACAGCAGAGAAAAATAATCCAATGGTTGTACACATTGCATCTAGGAGGGACTTCAGTATAGGATCATATCATACCACATAGACTGTACTCCATATAGTCTTCTGTCTATACCACACCTGCCTCAACTACCTAAAGAACCCCAATATTGCAATACCTACAGAGAAATCAGGTTCTTCAATCTCTGACACAGTACACATTATGTTCAAATCCACTAATGATAGCCCACAAGTCATAGGGAAACTACATTATGAAGTCCAAATGGAATTAAACTCAACACTACACAACAACCCAATATCCCAGTAAGCATCAAGAGAAAAATGCTTACTTACTAAAAGGGCTTCACATAAAAGTGGAAGAGATATCTCAGCAGATGTACAAATACGAATAGAAAACACAAGAAATATAAAAAACCAAGGCAACATGACACCTCCTAAAGTTCATAACTCTCTAATAACTGATTTCAAAGATATCAAAGTAGCTGAAATGCTGGTCAAAAGTTCAAAATAATTAGTTTTTAAAGTTTCAATGAATTTTAAGAGGATAAAAATAAAAGTGTATATGAGTCAAGGAAGAAAATGCAGGATATAAGTGAACAATTAATGAATAGAGATTTTTAAAAAAGAACCAAAAAGAAATTATGGAAATGAAAAGTTTAATAAGTCAGATTAAAAATTCAGTTGAGGGGCTGGAGTTGTAGCTTAGTGGTAGAGCGCTTGCCTGGCATGTGTGAGGCCCTGGGTTCAATCCTCAGCACTGCATATAAATAAAGAAATTAAATTAAAAAATGCATTTATGACTAAAAATATTTAAAAAAATTAGTTTAAAACATATCCAAAACTAACTCAGGTGGAAGAAAAAAATATCAGCATTTAAAAACAAGAGTGAGGAATTATCACAAACAATAATAAAGAAAGTAAAAACCATGAAAAAATGATCAACATGCAAGATCCCTGGGAGACAATTCAAAGGCCAAATTTACACATAATCAGAATACATGAGGGAGAAAGGCTACAAGTCAAAGGCATACAAAAACAGAGAGCTACAAGTTAAAGCCATTATTCAGTGAAATAATAGAACATTTCCCAAATCTTGGGGAAAATATGGCTATCCAGGTACAGGATACGAATAGAACCTCATACAGACATGACCAGGAAAGAATTTCTTCACAAAATGCCAAAATACAGAACAATGAAAGAATTTTAGAAATTTGAAGAGAGAAACACCAAGTCACATTTAAAGATAAATATATCAAAATAACAGCAGATTTCTCAGCAGAAATTTGAACAGCCAGTGGAGAGCATGGAATGATGTATTTCAAGTCCTGAAAGAAAATACCTTCCAAGTAGATTACTATACCAGAAAACTCATCCTTCATAATCAAAGTAGTAAAGACCTTCTATGATAAGCAGAAACAGGGAATTCATGACTGCTAGAGCAGCATTACAGAAGATACTTAAGGGAATCCCTACATTCTGAAGAGGAAGAAAGATGATGTGTGAGAGCATGGGAAAGAATAAATTAAAAAATGACAATTAGAAAAGAATCAAACATTATTTTACTACAAAAAAAATCAAATCCCTAAGATGAATAATAGAGGATGAAGCAAATAGAAAACATTTAAAAATTGCAGACTAGCTGATTGGATTAAAAAGCAAGGCCCAACAATATGCTGCCTGCAAGAAACTCATCTCACCTGCAAAGATATACACAGACTGAAAGTGAAAGTATGGAAAAATATATTTCAAGAAAATGTAAAAGAAAGCAGGAGTAGCTGTACTCCTATCTGACAAAACAGATTTTAAGCCCAAATAAAAAGTGACAAAGAAGGCCACCACATATTGATAAAATGAACAATCCATGAAGAAGATATTATAAGTATATATGTGCTGAATATAGAACCACCCAATTTTATAAAACAATCAGTGTTGGACATACAGGGAGATATAGGCACCTATATGATATTTTTGGATGATTTTAGTGCCCTACTTGCATCAACAAAGAAGTAACCCAGACAAAAGAATCAACCGAGAAATATCAAAGCTAAATTACACTATAAATCAAATGGACTTAGTAGACATCCACAGAGTATTCTATCCAATAGCATCAGAACATACATTCTTTTCATTAGCACATAGAACTGTTTCCAAAATAGATCATATATTAGGCAATAAAGCAAGGCTTAACAAATTAAAAAAACTGAAATAATTTCTCATATCTTATTAGATCATAATGGAATGAAACAAGAAATCAATAGATAGAGGAACTGCAGAAATTATATAAACACATGGGGACTGAACAATTTTTAAAGGAATGATGGATTATTGAAGAAATCATGATGGAAATTTTAAAGTCCCTACAATCATTTGAAAAGGAAACACAATGTACCAAAAACTGTAGAATACAGAGAAAGAAGTACTAAAATGGAAATTTATAACTATGAGTGCATGCATTAAAAAGAGAGAGAGAGAGAGAGAGAGAGAGAGAGAGAGATCAAATACATAACCTAATGATGCATCTCAAGGTCTTAGAAAAACAACAACAAACTAAATCTAAAATCATCAGAACAATAGAAATAATAAAGATGAGGATGGAAATAGATGAAATAGAGACCAAAAGAACAAAACAAATGGTCAATGAAACAAAAAATTTCTTTGAAAACATTCAATTGACAAACCTTCATCAAAATTAACTAAAAGAACGATCCAAATAAACAAAATTAGAGATGAAAAGGGGGATATTACAACAGATATCACCAAAATGCATAGGATCATTAGGGAATATTTTGAAAAACTATATGCCAATAATCTATAAAATCTAGAAGACTTGAAAAAATTTCTAGACACATGTGATCTACCGAAATTGAGCTAATGAGGTTTTAAAAAATTAAATAAACAAAAGAGGGAAGCAGAAATAAAATATCTCCTAATAACCACAATAACAACAATGAAAAAAGCTAATGGATTAGCTACTAAATTTTACTGTACTTTCAAAGAAGAACTAATACAAGGCTCTTCCGTCTATTCCATAAAATAGGAGAGGAAAGAAACCTCCCAAAATCATTCTATGAAGCCAGGATTACTCTGCTACCAAAACCTGATAAGGCAAAACAAAGGAAGAAAACTATGGACCAATAACTTCAATCAACACAGATGCAACAAAATATTTGCAAGTTGAGTTCAACAACACATTAAAAGACCATACACCATGATCAAGTTGATTTCATTTTGGGATGTAAGAATGATTCAACATTTGCAAATCAGTAAATGTAATACAGCACGTGAGTAGGATAAAGGATAAAAATTACATGATCATCTCAATGGATACAGAATAAAACCTTTGATAAAATTCAACATTTCTCATGATAAAGCTTTGGATGAATTAGGTGTAAAGGATCAAACCTCAACATAATAAAGGCTATGTATGACAAACCCACAAACCCATAGCTAACATCATTCTGAATGAGGAAAAACTGAACTAATTTCCTCTGAAATCAGGGACAGGATGAGGGTGGCCAGTCTTATAAATCTTATTCAGTATAGTACTTGAAATTTTAGCCAGATAAATTAGACAAGAGAAAGAAATAAAAGGAACACAAATAGGAAAGGAGGAAGTCAAATCATCCCTGTCTGCGGATGATTTGATTCTATACTTAGAAAACCTAGGTTTGGTGTGATGGTGCCTACCTATAATCCCAGCTACAGGGGTAGCTGAGGCAGGAGGACCACAAGTTTGAGGCCAGTCTCAGAAACTTAGCAAAAAACCAAACCAGAACAAAAAACAACAACCACCAAAAAAAAGGAGGTGGGTAGGGGGGGGGTGAGCTAGGGATGTAGCTCAGTGGTAGAATGACCTTGGGTTCAATCCTCAGTACTGGGGAAAAAAAGAAGACCCAAGACTTCACCAAAACACTCTTATAACTGATAAATACAGAAAAGTAGCAGGATACAAAATCAAAATACAAGTTAGTAGCTTTTTATACTTCAATAACAAATACTCTGAGAAGGAAATCAGGAAAGCAATTCCATTCATAGTGGCCTAAAAAAAAAAAAAAAAAAAAAAAAAAAGAAAGAAAAGAAAATGCCTAAGAAAAAACCTAGCCACAGAGGTTAAATACTTCTACAAAGAAAAATACAAAATACCGAAGAAAAAAAATGAAGACACTACATTCTACTCTATTTTCTGTCTCTATGAATTTGATCTAAATCAATCATAGAAGTGAAATCATATAATAGTTGTTATTTTGTGGCTGGCTTGTTTTACTTAATATAATGTCCTCAAGATCTATCCCCTTTGTAGCATGTATCAGAATTTCCTTCCTTTTAAAGACTGAATAGTACAATTGATTCTCTGTACGTATGGGTTCTGCATTTGCAGATTCAACCAACCACAGATCAAAAATATTTGGAAAGAAATTGCACAGGTACAGAATATGTACAAAGTTTCTTGTTATTGGTACTCGATCAATACAGCATAGCAATTACTTATATGGCATTTATATTAGGTATGATAATCTAGAGATAATTTAAAGTATAGGAAGTATTGCTTAAATTTATGCACATGCTATGTCACTTTTTCCATGGAACTTGAATGTTCATGATTTCAGTGTCTGTGGGGGTCCTGGAGCTCATTCTTCCCATTGATACTGAGGGGTGAGTGCATTTCATTGTAGGTATACAGCGCATTTAATCCATTCATCCACCCATCCCTGGACACTTGGTTCGCTTCCACCCCTGGCTATTATGAATAAGCCTGCTGTGAACATGTGCACAGACAGCTCTTTTGAGTGGAGTAATGTGGGAAAGAGCTTCAGGGGCTGTGTAGACAAGGGAGAGGGTATGCTTTTGTTTCTGTTGTTGTTCCTGGGCTAAGAGAAACCATTGGCAGTGACTCTGTGAAGAAAAAGAGACAAACTCTGAGCAGAAAGAGGGACAATTGGAGCAGGAAGAGAGAACAAGGACAAAGCTCAACAAAGACACAGAGGGAGGTGGGACTTGGGCAGGGAACACACACTTCCTCTGCAGAAGAGAAGGGTGCAGATGTGGCTCCAGAGGCAGGTATAGGAATAGCATCCACAGTGGGTGGATAAGGAAGATTCCTCCAAATATTTCTATAAAATAAGAGGCAAGTTCATCAGGTGGGGGTTGAAAGTAGACAGGAAAGGAAGAAGTTTAAAGAGAGAGGGTGTAGAATAATCTCTTAAAGGAACATTTTTCTTGGGGCCTAATCCGACATGTTGGAAATTGGAGCTTACTTTTTCTTCTATTAGGCATATTGTCTCTGGTCTAATTCCTAGGTCCTTGATCCACTTTGAATTGAGTTTTGTGCATGGTGAGAGATAAGGATTTAATTTCAATTTGGTGCATATGGATTTCCAGTTTTCCCAGCACCATTTGTTGAAGAGGCTATCCTTTCTCCACTGTACATTTTTGGCGCCTTTGTCTAATATAAGATAGCTGAAATTATATGTATTAGTCTCTGTGTCCTCAATTCTGTACCATTGGTCCACCAGTCTATTTTGGTGCCAATACCATGCTGTTTTTGTTACTATTGCTCTATAGTATAATTTAAAGTCCAGTATGGTGATGCCCCCTGCTTCATTTTTCTTGCTCAGTATTGCTTTGGCTATTCTGGGTCTCTTATTTTTCCAGATGAATTTCATGACTGCTTTTTCTATTTCTTCGAAGAATGACATTGAGATTTTGATTGGAATTGCATTAAATCTGTATAATGCTTTTGGTAGTATGTACATTTTGACAATATTAATTCTACCTATCCAAGAGCAAGGTAGGTCTTTCCATCTTCTGAGTTCTTCTATGATTTCTTTCTTTAGTGTTCTATAATTTTCCTTATAGAGGTCTTTCACCTCTTTCGTTAAGTTGATTCCCAGGTATTAAGAATCCTGTAGCGCAAGAACTATTACCAAGAATTAATGAATGGGATAGATTTAAACTAAAAAGCTTCTTCTCAGCAAAAGAAACAATCAGTGAGGTGAATCGAGAGCCAACTAATTGGGAACAAATATTTAATACATGCATATCAGATAGAGCACTAATTTCTAGAATATATAAAGAATTAAAAAAACTTAACACCAAAAAAGCAAATAACCCAATCAATAAATGGGCTAAGGAATTGAAAAGACACTTCTCAGAAGAAGATACACATTTAATCAACAAATACATGAAAAAATGCTCAACATCACTGGCAATTAGAGAAATGCAAATCAAAACTACTCTAAGATTTCATTTCACTCCAGTTAGAATGGCAGCTATCAAGAACACAACAGCAAATGTTGGAGAGGATGTGGGGAAAAAGGCACACTCATACATTGCTGGCGGGACTGCAAAATGGTGCAACCGCTATGGAAAGCAGTATGGAGATTTCTTGGGAAAATGGGAATGGAACCACCCTATGACCCAGCCATCCCACTCCTGGGTCTATTCCCAAAAGACTTAAAAACAGCATATTACAGTGACACAGCCACTTCAATGTTTATAGCAGCACAATTCACAATAGGTAGGTTGTGGAACCAACCTAGATGTCCCTCAGTAGATGAGTGGATAAAGAAAATGTGGTATATATACAAAATAGAATTCTACTCAGCAGTAAGAGAGAATAAAATAATGGCATTTGCAGGTAAATGGATGAAGTTGGAGAATATAATGCTAAGTGAAATTAGTCAATCTCAAAAATCCAAAAACCAAATGTTTTCTCTGATATAAGGAGGCTAGTTCACAGTGTTGTTGGAAGGGGGTACATAGGATCAGAGGAACACTAGAATGGTCAGTGGAAAGGGAGGGGAAGGGAGGGAGCAAGGGGGGAGGAAGGGGGGAAGGAAAAAAAAAATCGGTGGTTTAATGAGATGGATATCATTATCCTAAATGCATGATTGAAGATCTGAATGATACTTATGTACTTTGTATCCAAGCAGTTGTATGTAAAAAGATACTATACTTGTGAATTATGAATAAGTAAATAAATAATTTAAAAAAAAGGAACATTTTTCTGTCTTGGTGACCTGGTAGACCCCCTGAATGCAGAACTTCAGTTTGCTGCTACCTCTTCCACATTCTGATTGTGATTTAATAGCTCTTGGGTGGTTGCTGGGCATCTTTAATTTTTTAAAAATCCCCTAGGTGACTCTGATGTGCTATAGGGGTTGAGAATGACTGTCTGGGAAAGCAAAATATGCTATACACAGAAAGACAAATCCTGAATGTTTTCACTCATATGTGGAATCTAATACAATCGAACTCACAGATGCAGAGAGTGGTGGTTGCCAAACCTGGGGTGTAGATTGGGGAGGTAGTAGTCTGAAGGCACAAAGTCAAAGATAGAAGGAATAAATTTGATTTTTTTTTGTAGATCTATTGCATAGCATGGTTAATATAGCCAATAATTAAGTACCATACACTTCAATATCACTGAGAGAGTAAGTAAATCTCAAATAGTCCCATTACAAAGAAATCAAATATTTGAGGTAGTGTATATTAATTAGCTTGATTTAATCATTCTATATTATATTTAAAAATTGTAACATCACTTTGCACCACATACATACATGCAATCATAATTTACCAATATGTGATAAATTCCCTAGGTGATTCTAATGTGCCACATGGGTTGAAAATGACTTAGCATAGAACAGTAAAACTGTTAGAGAAAAATGATAGGATTCCTGAATGTGTCAACCCCCCAATTTGAGATTTGTAATCATAAGTTTCAAGCGAAATGAACCAGTATGGATTATAGGGTGTATGTGTGCTTCTTGGCCTGAAATGTTAAAGTCCAGTAAATCTCTGTCATCAGTGTTTCTCTTTTTAAACTTACCCACTGGAGAGCTAATCATTCCTTCTGTCCATAAGAGTAACAGCTAACATCACCGTATGCCTAGCATGCTTCTAAACATCTCACTACCAATTCCTCGTTCCTCACGATAGCCAAGATGCACATTGCACAAAGAAGAAAATGAGTCACAAAAATCAAATTTGGCAGCTGCCAACACTCACACAGCCAAGGCAAAATAGTTGTGGTGCCTGCAACTAGGAAATGTGGACCTCAGGTCTGGGCTATGGACCACACCCCCTCTATGCACATGGTCTAAAGCATAGATCTCCAGGCCTGCCTTTCCAAAGACACAAAACAGAAAATGGAATTAACCAGAATTCCTGCATGTCGGGAAGAACTTCATAGGGTTGGAAGAATACTTTGACAAACCCTCTGGCAAGGAAAGGACCCTCCAGGCACACAGGAGTGAAAATAGGTGGAGAGAGGGCCTGGTTAGTGGTGGGCATGGAGTGGCTGAGCTGTGCAGGGAATTCAAGCCCGAGGGTGCAGCTGAACTCCTCCACATTCTAGAGGAGAGGGCTACAAAGAAGAGCCAGGAGCGGTGCACACATCAGGGCAACTTTGGCAAACAGGTATGCATAAGGCAGACTTTGAAACCTATCTTGCACCTTCTCCTTGGTATTATCTGTGCATCTTACACTGCCCACTACTCATGGCACTGGTGACAGTGGGTTATTTAGAGGAATGTTACCTGTGCTGAGGTCCATGGCAAAGTTGCGTGGCTGGAAAGCAAGGATAGGAATGGTCGTGTCTGGTTGTATCTCTAGGGTGCAGGTTACAGTTTTGAGTCTCCTGGACACTTTCGCCATAATAATGTACAAGATCATTGAACTCACAAGTATCAATTGTTGACATCAGTGGAATATGTGTGTGGTGCCATAGTGGAGGTTTGTTGATCAACATGACTGAAGGTCTGGATGAACATCAGTCCCTGATTCTTTCAGACATCACTTCAGAGACTCTTAGTGGCCCCAAACTGTAGTCCTACGTGGTCCCTTTCCTAAACTATTTGTCTGTCTTGGAAGGTACTAGGAACTACCATTTTGTTGGATTTAGAACATCACTGATTTAGTGCCTTGTTATAATGAGATGCTGTTATGTTCGTTTGGAATCTAATCTTTATTCTGTCCCTGTCAGTGAGCTCAGCAAGGTTGTGGGAGGTGAGTGTGTTGTCAGAGGTCCCTCAGCTGGTGAGCAGCAGAACTGGAATTGGAATCTAGGGCTTCTGATGGAAGGACTGCAGACAGTGGAATTAGATCTGGATGTATTGTTACAAGGAGTCATTTTGACATCTGCCACCAACGCCTAGGCAGGATAGATAGCTCCTGAGCTTTCTGTCAGAGACCCTTAGGAGAGCATGCAGCTTTGTCTTCTGAGGCAGTGCTATCATCCTTGGGGAAACGCTCTGGTGTTCAGCTTATAAAAAGACTCCTAATTATCAGCGTGCAACCCTGCAGGAATGGTAGAGATTTATGAGCATTTTCATGCTAATGACTGGGATGATGTCATAACATTGACAGAATCTTCAAATCCCTGGCACTCCTCTGAGATCTCTCAGTTGGAACTTTGTTTTGGATGAAGATGAGAGGGAGGTTCCTAATGATTAAACAGAGAGCTCTGGGTGAGGGAAGTTTCAGAGCATGCAGCCAGAGCAAAAGTCTGCATCACAACAGAGTTGGAGGGGAAATGGCTCACTCCTTATGATCTCCTTACTTAGGGAAATGTAGTGGATGCTGCCCTGCAGGTGCCCTGCCCAGGTCCCCTTCTGCAAGCCACTGCACTGATTTTCCAGCTCTTATTTCTTCATTTTTATCTGTATGGTGCTGGGGATTGAACTTAGGTCCACGTGCATGCCAGGCAAGTGCTCTGTAACCACACCACACTCCCAGCCCCTGTCTTCTAGCTCTTGGGAAGAATTCCTGGTCTAATCTGGACCACCTTGCTAGAGAAGTATTGGGGAAGAGAAGGCCGCCTTCAGCCAGTGTCTGTCTGACATGGGGCACAAAGGGTACCTTTTATGTCCAGGTATGACTGACGCTCGACTCTACTCTGCGCTCCAGGGCTCACTGTTGGATCATGCAGAAGCAAGTCACTAGCCGAGATGACACTTACTTAATTTTCTTCCCCTGTCCCATTCTTCTTTCATTACTTCTCTTCTCCTGAGAAAACTCCCTCAATCACTCACTTGCCCAAGAATTCCCTCTTAGATTTAGCTTTTAGGAAACCCCACCTAAGACAGGAAATTCTTCTGGGGATTCAAGAAATAAATGAAGCTTAGTGGTTATTGGGAATATCTTCCAAGGGTCCTCCTGGTAATATCACCCTTTTCCCTCAAGACTTACTGGTAGAAGAATTTAGGGATTCTGACCTCTTGGTTAGACCTCTGGCTAACTGGCAGGGACAACATCTCCTGTTGTAGTCTCCAAAGGAAGGTCACAGGGCTCCAGGTACTGCCTTCCTAGCTCCCTGTGCCCTGGTAAGACCACTCACTTTTGGCCTCCGTGGCACCTACACAAAAGTAGTTAGAGACAAGGACATGGGTGTCAGTTTATTTGTGGGATGACTCTGGAATTGAGCAGGGAAGGAAAACATTTTAGGAACGTGGGTAAAGCTACTGCTACATGCAGTAGGACTTGTGCTCTGTTCAGGGACCTCCTGAGTGATGCACAGTTATTTCCTGCATCGTCCACCTGAAGGAAAAGAGGCAGGAGCACATCAGAGCTAGCTCCCATCCCACATGGGCTGGGAACTCCCTGGATGTATTAACTCCCTGGAGATTCTGGGCTTCTACTGCATTGAGCATTGCCTTGGGTACAAAGATGTACTTAAGATTGGATGCTGCACACGTGAGGGAGTCTGAAGTCACACGGAACTGTCCCCTCAGCAGATGCTGAAAGCAGAGAGGAGCCAAGGACTTGGGGTGCCAGGGAGCAGAAACTCTATCATTTCAAAGTGGCTAAAAAGGCAATTCCAAAAAGGAGGACATACTTACATTTGTTTTCTCAGTTTCCATTAAAAACATTAGTAGCAACCATCATGCTTTACAACTGTGCTACCTCAACCCCCACCGGAAGCCCAAGTCTTATGTCCAATACCATCGCCATCCCTGAAACAGTAAGTTCTCAATGTATATGCACTGGTCACAAGAGGAAAACAAAACAAAATGAAGCACAAAACTTTATGTGAAGACATTAGCACCCATCAAATCCCATGAAAAAGAGAATGATTGACAGCACAGTACAATCAAATGGTGCACTTCCTGATGCCATGACCACAGCTAAGGCATAACAGGGCTGACCACATGGAGGCGAGAGTGCTGGTCAACCACAAAGCCCAGAGCCCAAACTAGCTGTGTCCTCCCAGGCACCATGCAGGAAATGGCTACAGAAAGCCGTCAGAGCATGATGCTAGCAAACTTCCTGACCTTGTAACCTGCCGCCTTGTTCTGCTCTCTGCTCACCCTTTAGAGATGTTTGGCTGCTTCTGTAGCTTTCCTGAGGGATAAATTGTACTAGAGAGTCCAGCAATTGTCTGGTCTGCCTGACAGTTATATTTCTCATCACAAATAAGTTTGCTCTCTGGATCATATACTCAGGTCTCCTGTGAATTTAGTCACGGTGAGTCAGCCTGCTTGGGATCATCACTGTGGCACTAACAGGGTCAAGTTTCTAGACATGTTAGACCAATGCTTGGCTTCTGGGTGGAGCAAATTCACCAACTTAAAATCGGTTCCTGGTTAAGACAACTCCTCCTGGAGGGCTCCTATGGTCTGTTAGCTGGCATTCTTCAGGGACTCTGCCTTCGAATTTCTGTCCTTATTTAGTGAAAAGGCACAAGGAGAGCACATTAAAGGAGATCCACAATGAGTTCTTTGGCATATCATCTTCATGGAGAATGGGAGGGAATTTATATAAGTTAGCTTATGAGATCTGTTTCCCAGAGATGTGGGATAAGTTGGGGAACCAAAAAGAGATTTAAGAAGAAGAAATTGCTCATTTAAAAGTTACATATTTCTACATTAAGAGGGGGTTCATAGAAGAAGAAATACTGGAAAAGTGTTTGGCATACAGTAGATGATCAATAACTATTTGTTGAATAGTTGACATATGCTTGATCGGTAAGTGTGAAAAAATATCTACCTTAGTGAAAGAAGAAATGCCTATTAAAGCAAGAAGATTCTATTTCCTCATCTCAGATATATATATATATATATATATATATATATATATATATATATATCATGTTGTATGTGTGCAAATAACACATCCTGAAAAAGAAAATAAACACCTATATAATTACTACAAAATTTCTGGAAGCAAATAAAGTAGCATGCATCAAAACATCTTAAAAAATAGGGCTGGGGGTATAGCTCAGTGGTGGAGCACTTGCCTACTCTGTGTGAGGCACTGGATTTGATTCCCAGAACCACCAAAAAAAAAAAAAATCTTAAAAATACACAAAGCATTTCACCTAGCCATTCCATTAATAGCAATGAATACTAAGGAAATAATTTAGCAAATTCACTGCAAAACTCTTGGTAATAGCAAAAAATTTAAAACAACCTCAGTGCCCAATAATAACTGATCAGTTGAATAAAATATAGAACTCTAAGTAATGAAATACTACTCAGCCTTTACAGCTCATAATTTAAATAACTAACACATTTATGCATGCTAAGTAAAAAGAAAGAAGATTGAAAACATTATACTAGAATGTGATTCTATGTTTTTAATCATACAAACTTGCATTAAATAATCTATAAAAATATACAATAAATGGTTACCTTTGATTAGTAGGATCATTGGTAGTTCTGTTTGCTTTTTGACTAATTCATACTTTCTAATTTTTCCACAATCTTATGTTGTTGCAATAATAAAAAGTTACTTATAAATTTAAGAAAAGTGTGAGTTAATCTTTCAAATTTCAATTTCAAAACAGACTTTATTTGATTTAACCTACAGTTACAAAGATATATGGGTAATGTTAACAAAGAACAGGATTTGCTACAGCAATTGAAAGAATGAGCTGATATTGTCAAGGTGTGTGGAGTATGTTGGTTAGTAATGGGTTTTTTTGCACTTGTCTGTAAGTCATCCAGTGGCTAAGGCAGAAAGAAGCATAGGCAGTGATAATGTTTTCATGTGCAGAAAGGGAAAGCAAATAGATTCACCTGCAAGCGGTTCATTCTTCCAGGCACAAAGGTAAAACAAGATGCATTAATTATCCATTAAGGGTAGTAGATAATGCAGTTATTCTTTATTATAAAGATCACAGAAGCCTTATTGAAGAGGGTGAATTTTGAATAGAACTTTTAGTCCTTTAAAACTTTCTTTAAAAACAACAGGTGTAAAGCAAATCCAAAACCATGAAATTAAGCTTAGAAATTGCTGAGCCTTCGAACTGGAAAGGAAGGACCTTGGGGATCAAACTCATTTACAGACGACGAAACTGAGGGTCAGAGTGTGAAGTAATTTGCTCAGTAAACTGGAAGAGTGGGATTAGAATTTGAGTATCTTGATTTCTTGCCTGATGCTCTTTGTTCCACACCCTGAAAGTCCCCATTCTCTCTGCTTCTGGCTTGTCTACACATTCAGGACTGGACTGGCTGTTAACAGCTGTGTGTCAATTTGTGCCTGACTATGGCTGACCCACCCTCCATATTACCATCTTGGCTACCACAGGAATCTCATTTATCTCTCATGCCAGCTGCATAGTTCTCTATAGGCAGAAGGCACGTGGAGTGGGTTTATTGATTTGTAGTCAATGAAGGGATCATGCAGAAAATGAAAATGCTATGATAATTTTGCTTAATTTTATGTAGCTGTGAAATTTTAGCGTAACATTAAGGGCTGAGAATAACAAGCACTACGGTACCTGTTGAGCTCTGAGTAGGTATGCTTCTAAGGCTTCTTCATGTAGCATCTCATTTCATTGTCACGATCCTACGCAGTGAGCACTCTACCTAGTTCCACTTAACAGAAAAACTTTGAGGCACCATGCAGGAAAACAACTAGTCTTGGGTGGCATGTCTAGAAGATGGCATGTCTAGTTTAAAACTCAGGTCATGGGTTTTAGAGTTCAGATCTTTAGCTACCAACTACACTGAGTTTCTGGAATAGCAGCAAGAATTATACTGCTTGCGTTAGGCACTGATCTGTGTTCCTTTGGACGTTCCACTCACTAGGTAGGACTATCTGCATTCACTTTGATGACTGGCTTTATTTACTGAAATCTAAGACAGTGGTTAAGTGGAGAAACTTGGATTGAGACCCACATCTTGTAAATGTCTGAGCTGTCTTTAGCTGGTCAAATGCAGACAAAAGACCCCTCCCCGCACCAGCCCTCCCTCACCCCCCCCACACCCTGATAGGGCACATTCTGAACCTTTGCAAAGGAATCAGGCAGAAGAAGGATTTTACTCACCTCTCAGATGGATCCCAGGATTTGTGGCTTAAGCACCACTTAGACTGTCATAGAGCGTGGGAGAGGCAGCCCCATCACTAAGCAAGGCCCACCAGGTGGCTCTTTCTGCATTTTGCAGATGTGGTAATCCCTGACCAGCCCAGGAAGACCTTCAACTAAAGCAAAGAGAGAGGCTAATGCTCTTTTCTCTCTCCCCTGGGCCTCAGCAACCATTCTGGCACTTGGGACATAGTTGCTCCCTGGGGTCCTCGTGGGGGACCATAGAGCACTGTGGGAACACAGGCCCTTTGAAGGGTTTTGGCATCAGGTGAGGCTCCCTGGAGAAAGTGACATCTACTCTGTGATATCCAGAAATAATTGGAAATGTGAGGTTTGGGAAGGGGCCTGTGAATGCTGTGGCTGAGGAGCAGGACTTCCCAGGATGGAACCGTCAGGAGGCGGGATGATGTCCCTGGAGGGGCCAGTTCTTTGCAACGCAGCAAGCAGCAAGTATGTGCTTCCCTCCCGTCTCCTCGGCATATCCTTTACATGCCTTTTGCTCCTTACATGTTTCTCTTCTCTCCTCTCCCATCGCCCACCTCAAAGGTGTTGCTGCTTTGTGGATCCCTGTTTTTGTTGTTGTTGGGTTCTTTGTTGTTGTTTGGTTTGGTACTTGGTATTGAACCCAGGGGCACTCTACCACCGAGCTACATCCCCAGCCCTTTTCATTTTTTACTTTTCAAGACAGGGTTTCACTAAGTTGGTGAGGCTGGCCTCCAGCTTGCAACCCTCCTGCCTCAGTCTCCAGAGTCTCTGGGATTACAGGCCTGCACCACCCCACCCACCAGGATTCCTGCTTTCAAAGCTTCTCTTCCCCACGGTGTAAGCAATCAAGAAGGCCACAAATGTTCTTCTCCTGAAGGGGCACACAGCAGCTCTAGGACCACAGGATATTAGGAGGCTAGGCCTCTGTCCACATCCTGCCTTCTGCCACCGTAGCTTTCTCTCTTCTATGCCAGACTGGGAAACCCCCACCATCCAACATGCTCCATTCATTCTGGGGAAAGTCTAACCCTTTGTTTCTTGCTGTTTCTGGTGTTAACTCATTTGCTCTGGTCTCTCTTAGAGGCAGCTCAGATGCCTCAAAGGAGGGAGTTTCAGAGAAAGGCCCGGAGGCTAGGGTTCAGTGGTGGAGGCAGCAGCTGGCCAAAGGTGAGAGCAAGCAGATGTTGGCATCTTGCTCTCTACAGTGAGTAGAAAGCTCTGTTCTGGTTATACTACCAAGAGGTGAGGTGACTCCAGACAGTTATTCCAGCTCCCTGAGGCTCAGTTTCCTAGCTGCCTCACAGATACAGATGTGCTCAGCCTCCACAGAAGAGGAAAGTACTTGTGAATGACAGAGCCTGTGCAGGGATGAAGGGTTGCGTGTGTTGCTGTGGTTGGGCATGGATGTGTACTGCACATCCACAATTGCTAATGGGCTAAGCAACTTCTCCTGCCAATGCTTGGGGTTCCTAATAAACCACCAGTTAGAGAACTGGACCTTCCTACCCTTCTTTGACCTGGATTACTTGGGAGTGGAAGGCTGCGCAGGCATGGAGTCTGAACTCCCTCTGCCTGCTGATCCCTTGAGAGAGAGCCAATGCTTAATGCTTAAGGAGCCACAACTTCCTGGAAGGACTCTAAGATGGCATTGTTATCCCACTCAGGTAGACCCTCTTATCCCCAGTGCTCATTATTTCTATAAATGAAAATGATTGACTTGGACCATTTGATTGTAATCCTTAGACACACGAGTGCTTTGTTGAAACTTGCTATGATTCCTTGGAAAGGAAATAATCCTGGGAGGGATGGGGATGGACACAGAACTGTGGAGAGAGAGCCTCCCAAAGGCATATGGGAAAGGCTGCAGTCCTGTCTGTCTGTCTTATCTCTCTCCCTCAATCCCTTCCAACCACCTCTCTGTTATTTGGGGTGTGTGGGCAGAGGGCAGCAGGAAGCACAGGAAAGATTGGAGTGGGTATGTGGTGCATGTAGCAGATGCTCAGAGTTAGGGAGGAAGAGGATGGATGGATCATCTGGGGAGCTTCCCTTTTTATCGAGTTGCCCCAGCCATAAACTTAGCATCACCCTTCTCAATTCTCTTCTTCCCCTCACACCTCACATTCACTTTTTCAAAATGTTGACTTTAGCATGGCACATTTTTGGAGGGTCATAACCTTTTTATGGCTTTTCATTATATTCAGAATAAATCTTATATTCCATACCATGGCTTGCCAAGCCTGATCTCTCTGGCCTTTGTTTTGCTCTCTGAATGCATCTCCTTCCTTTTTCTCTCATATGTGTCTCCAGCCAAGCAAGCCCCTTTTTTTGTTTTGCAATCCCAGCAAGCTCATCCCTACCTTCATGAATTTGTCCATGGGACGTGTTCCCTCTGCCTGGAAGACTTTTCTTCTAGATAGTTTCCAGGCTAATTCCTCCCTACAATTTAGAGCTAAATCCCATGCTCTTCTTCCCTAGTTCACTTGCTCTGCTCATCTCAAATGTGTGCCACTTGAGACAGAGACTTCTCTGTGCTCTTTGCCTTCAGCTCTTACCACCACTTGCATTTATCTTGTTTGTGTGCTTGGTCACTGGCTGTCACCCCCACTAAAATATATCTCCTTTAAGGGAGGGACAATGCTGGTCTTATGCACTGTTTATATCTCTAATACTTCAAAGTACCTGGTATTAGTTGATAACTTAATAAAAAACTGATGGACAAACAAAAAAGGAAGTCTAATAAGTATACATCCAAGGAAAGCAGAGAAGGAAATGGACTTCTGGATTCTGTATCTGACATCTTAATGTAGCAACCACCCAAGGCTCCCAAATGTGGGGAGATGGCCAGGGAGCAGCCACAGGGTATAGGGAAGTCCAAGGTGCAGGTTCAGCAAATGCTGGACCTGAGGACCTGGTCACAGGGTCTTGGGTCTAGAGGTCTTCAGGTTGAAGTCTTTCTCTTTCTTATAAAAAAAATGTGGAAGAAGAGCCTCAGAGATGTTCAGACATTTGCCCAAGGTAACTTTTATGGCTTAAATGTGTCTTCTTCAAAATTAATGGTGGAATTCATATGTGGGGCCCTCAGGAGGTGGTCAGGTCATGAGACCTCCTCCTCCATGAGTGGATTGAGTGCCCCTGTTAAGGGGCCTGGCAGAGGGAGTTCATCCTGTTTGCCCTCCTGTCTTCTGCCATGTGAGGATGCAGCCTTCAAAAAGCACCAGGTGCTGGTGCCTTGATCTTGAACTTCCAGACTTCAGAACTGTGAGAAATAAATCTCTGTTCTTCATCAATTACACAGACTGTGATATTCTTTGATAGTTAACATTCATGGACTGGGATGGTCACAGCAAGTATATTTCATAGGAAGAATTAGAATTGGACCTCAACTTCTAGACGAGTGTTTTCTCACTGTGCCTAGCTGCCTTTAAAGTTTTGGGATAGAGAAGAATACAGCAGCTTTAGTATAAGGTTTAGTGAAGGTCTCCATATATCCATGAGTAGTTACCTGGATGGGGGAAATGTGCCTATGGCTGCCAGTTAACACTGGATATTTTAGGCTAACTCATTCCCTTGACCTCACCTTCTGGGTGTAGGAGGACGATATGTGCACCAGCGCTTGCAAGTCACAGTCCAAGTGAGATACAAGCAGATGTTTCAAGAGGAAATACACCAAGGATGAGCACATTATGAGATTGGAGGGGTGCTGAAGATCAGAAATTAAAGAATTTTATTGTTTTAAAGGAAAGATGTACTTTGAAGTTAGCAGCAAGAGACACATTAAGACCATAATGTTGAAGATGGGGGTGTTGGGGAGGCAGCAGGCAGATTTGCACTGCACTCATTTTCTCCAAATGCTGTTTTCTTGTAATAAAGTTGGAGAAGAGGGAGAATATTGTAACTTCTGTATTGTGGGAGAGTATCATCTCTCAAAGATCTGGGGAGGCTACATTTGTTTAAGGTTAAGTAGAAAAGTCAGAGAACGGGTTATGCTCCTCATTAGGTGGGAAATGTGTGACATCTCTTAATGCAAGATGTAGGATGTAGCATACTCTGACATGTACCCAGATGGTTTAAGGGGGATGAAGAAATATGCCTGGGGGCTGAGTGGAGAAAAAACCACCAAGCAGAAGGCAGAGGTAGTAGGAGACTCCTCTGCTCCATAGATCAGCAAGGCCAAGGAATCCTATGCTTGACATGAGTGGCAAGTCTTGTGTGCTACTTGCAAGGAAAAGATAGATATTCTGTTCTCCAGCCTGCCTGTCACCTCTACTAATAAGAAGAATATAAAAAGTAACATTTGTTGAGCAATTTGCTCCACAGGGCACTTCATATATATAGTTTATTCAATCTTTATGAGATACTGGTGGAGCTGGAATAATTGTTTTCCTTATTTTACATATTCAGAAACTGAGGTTGAGAGAGGCCAGGATACTCATTGGAGAGGCACAGCTGGTGAGTGGTAGGGTAAAGACGTGAAACCCCACTCTGGACCCTTAGATGACATGGCCCCAACTTGCCCCGGCTCTTAGGCAGGCAGGCTTGACAGTAGTCCTCAAGCCCTCCTCCTTGAGTCAGCAGGTATTAACTCCTGACAATTTCTGTCCCCAGTAGACTGGAGGTGGGGAGGGGTGGAGCAGGGTCACTGTCCTAGGTGCTGAATTTTATTTTGTAAAATTTGAGGTGTGAGGGAGAACAGGATTTGCTGCTACTGATTCTAGTTTTAAGCTCATTTATAAAAAGCTCACAGCAGTTCACCATGCTGTGCTGTGTGTGGCCTGAGATCACTGCTTTTTCACATAGTAGCCAGACCAGATGCTCTCAGATAAGTGTTCCAACTCTGCTTCCTGTTGGTCTGGGCTGAGAATGACCCCAGGGGACCAGCTGAACATGACTGTCGGACCTCATCATAATAGCATGGGTCAATATATGGCTTGACTTTGTGAAGCTCCTTTCTATCTCAGTTCTCCCATAATTAAGTAGAACTGATGGGTTTTGAGAGATTAGGGAAAATAAGGAAGATGTCATTCTTTTCCAAAAGAGAAAAGAGGTCATGACCAAACGATTTGTTGAATGCTCAATTGCTTGTTTGTGATATTAGGGTCTCTCAATCTGTATTAAAGAATGGGCTTTTCATGTCATCTCCCCAAAGTGATTACAGATAGAAATCAAAGAGGGGAAGAAAGGGAGAGCAAGAAGATATGAAGAGAGACAGAAAGAAGCAAAGGAAGAAGAGAGGTTGGGAGGCCAGAAAGGAGAAGGAAGTGAGGTGTCAAGTGTCAGGGCAAGGGAGCAGGATGCACTGGCCACCTCCCTGGGGTCAATCAGAGACCAAGTTTTCATCAGCTTCATAAGTATCGGTGTCTCACTCAAGAGCTTAATCTCTGGATATGCTGTTTCCTACCTCCTGTTCCAGTGGAAACTTCATGAAGAGGGACCAGTTGTCACATTCTTTCTACAGATTCAGAATCGAACTCTTTCTGGTTTCTACCATCTACCAAGCCCCTCTGAGTTTTCCCCAACTCTCTCACCACTCTGCCTCCTTTGCCCAAATATTTCCAGTGGACCCTTGTCCATGAAGCCCTTGAGAGAGCCACTGTACATCCTGAGTCCCTTTCCATTCCAGCTTCTTCCAGGAAGCTTCCCTAGATTGTCTTACCTGGAAGAACCACCACCCCCTTTCTCTGAACTCTCCATTATCCTTAGTACCTCACTAATAGTACCTCACTATTCTGACAGTCATCATGGACCATCTTGTGATACTGTAGAATGCTCCTCTTTCTTCTCCATTTGCATTTCCAACACTTTGGAAGGTGGAATCATTCTCCTGTAATCATTGGGTCTTGTCTCCCATAATACCAAACACACTGGCTCACAAAGAAAGGACTTGATATTATTTAAGTAAATAGAATTTTTTGTTGAAATCATTTTTAGAATGCACCAAGGACTTAATTTTATAGAAATGGCATGGAGATAAAAGAACCCCAGGTACTCTGTCTGGCTCATGGTCTTTTTTCATTTTGTGCACCCCCATCTGCTCCAAGGCTCTGAACACCTTGAGCTTGTCAGCCACTGACCTGGGTATTCATAAAGGAGAAAGCTGGTTTTCAAGGCAACGTCTCCAGAGTATTGTAGACTATGTGTAATGTGGCCAGACTAGGGAGACTTAGAGTAGGAAAGCTGTTAGGAGGTAAATGATAGGCACTCTGGGGTCTTCTTACACTAACACAGGGGGCTTGAACCATGGAGCTACATTCTACTCTATTTCTACAAGGCTGGCAGATAGGAAGATTTCCTTTGCCAGAACCCCTTCATGAATCTAAGAATGTCCAAGAAGGATGCTTTTGAACAGAACTTCTCCAAATGACTATAGTGTGAGAACTCAGAATTCTGGGGTATAGGCCACATGACACCTCCTATTTAGAGGAGAGAAAATGATTGTAAACTTTTTTTCTGGAGAAAGGAGAGAAGCCAAGTTGCCCAGACTTTCTGAAAGAACTAGGACTTTTTCTCCCAAGAATGCAAAAATAAGACTTAGTTGAGATTTTTCTAGTCCCTGAACAATGAGGCTTTTTAAAAGCATGCCAGTCCCAAGTAAGCAAGACTTGGAAGTCCAGTTTCAGGAATACCAGATAACCATTGGCCAGCGAGGATAAGGACAGCTCCATGGCAAGTGCTAGACACATATCAACCGAACATTTATCTGCATGAAACCCACATGCTTGTTGGGACACAGGTGCTGTGTTCACCTCCTCTTTGTGGGTCTTCTGGTCTCTGTCAAGAGCCAGTGATACTCCATGTCTGGAACCAGCATCTCCTTTTCAATCCTAGTGTCTTCAAGTCCTTAGAGTTTGTCTCCTTCCAATAAGGAATGTGAGTGTGTGTCCCTCCCCTTCTCCCATCAGTGTAAATGTTATCCAGATGTTTCAGGTCACTAGAAGCTAGAAGGTCCCTGTATTAAACTGTAACCATAGATTCTCCTATCACTCTTCTTGCAAGACTCCTTCCTCTACTTAGATTGATCCATGTGATTTGAGAGACATGCCTTTCAAACCTAATCTGAAAGTGCTAAGAGCTTTTCTCTGCCATGTCTTCAAATCTTGGGCCAAGGGCATGGATACAGATTTTATTCCTTAACAATAGGACCACGTTGGAATCTTGAGGTAAATATCTCCTAAGTGGGTTAAGCTGCCTGGGCTTCTATGATCAGGACAGAGAGGCTGGGGTTGGAGGGTTGATCTACCTCCTCCTCATGGTAATAAAGCATTTCTCAAGGTGAAATTCTACAGAGTGGTTTAACAATTCTTACTAAAGATTAGCTTCCAAGGAGCTTCCCTGAACACTAAGAGACTCAATCTGCTAATTAGCTGCCCCATTTCTGCTCTGTACTTGGAGATTTCACCCAGAACACTCTGGGTTGTAGTGATTTACCTATAAAGCCAGTAAAATTAGTGTTCCCTCTTCTTCCCCGCATGTGAGCACTTTCTTACCTGCCTGCTTTCAGCAGAGTTCAAGGGGGCTCAAGGACCCTTCCAAAGTCATGGAGTAGTCATTTTATCCAGCCCACTGCCTTTTAGTAATAGCTCATGCATCCATCCCAGATAAGTAAGAATCTCCCTTAGGTTTAAAAATCGCCAGAAGGCGTTGTGTTCTTTCGGTTCTGTTTTTATTACATTGTGAACATTGGTACAAGGTTAAATACATAGAGACAGACATCTGAAGGCTGCAAAGAGCATACACATCAACATGCTTGTACATAGAGAAGGAGTACAGAGACGCTGACAGAGCATATGTATACACATACGGTACAGACAACAGGCACAGAGTGCTGACCACATCTGGTTACATTCCCACACGAAGCACAGCATAGGATACAGAGAGCAGATGTCAGTTCACAGACATCATCAGTTAAAATGCAGCTGTTTGAGTTACATTTGACAACAATATACAAAGCCTTATTACATCTCCAGGGGGGAAATAGTTCTAGCAAACCTCAAAGAGCTTATTGGAGCTTCAGGGCTCTGGGGGTAGGAAAGAAGCAGGCAGAGACCACAAAGATAATGAGGAAAGGAAAACTGTCAGCTAAGTGGCAACAACGAGGGAGAGTCAGATGCGCAAAGGAGCCATGTTTTGCAAGAATCTCAGTGATACATCCAAAGCTCACTCTGAGGCTGGGCTGGGCTGGCTGTCTGTCCAGAACCTCAGCCCCAGCCCCATCTCCATTCTCCAGCTTCACTGGAAAAACCCAGCATTGGAAATGACCAACAAGGGGCCTACTTGGTTTTGTTTAATATCTGTTTGATGGCTAAGTCCCCAGTGCTTGATAGCAGTCAAAGGACATCACCCTGTGTGTTGAGAACTGCCATCAAAGCCTCTGTGCTGTCAGCCTTGGGTTTTAGCCCTGGTTCTGCAGTCAGCTAGCTGAGCCATCCTGGGCAAGTCAATTAACCTGTCTGGGCTTTAGTTTCTTCATCTGTTATGTGAGGGCTCTGGCTCTTCTAGTCCCCTAGAAGATCTTTAGATCCCTTCCAGATCTTATAGAGGGAAATTCAGGTGAGTTTTAATAGCACTTTTTTCTGAAGGAGAAATAAAACAAAAAGGAAATCGTTGATCAAAGTAATACAGCTTCTCAACCCTCTTCCTCTCCCCACTGTTATACCCAAAGACCAGACCCTGAAATCTAGCAATTAGACTTGTTGGGATATGGCTCTGTGCCCAAATTCATCCCAAAAGGCTGCCTCCTGTTCTGTTCAGGGTAGACTTCAAGGACTGAGAAGTAAACTAATACAATAAAGTTAGATATGATATTGTATTTGCTTGGTAAACCCCAGTCCAGTATTTGGAAAATAAGAATTGCTTTATTCCTAATTATCTGCAACTTTAATATGGCCTGACTCTCTGCTAGGACCAAGCAGCATTTCAGGTTCTCTTTTTGTTCTTGAGGCCCTACAAGTAGAAAGATCTCAAAAAAATTTTTTTTGGAAAAAAGGAAAATAAAAATGATTTGGTATCAAGGAATTGTCTACTTCCTAAGGAAGCACTGGCTAGGGGACACTGATTCCCCCATCACCTCTGTCTGTCTTCTTTCCCTTTTCCTCTTCTTCCCTGCCATTAGGAGATGAAACCAGAGCCCTTTGTCCTTGTCTCCATACAAAGGCACCACTGGAGCCCTGGAGGGTGTTCTCTGGATCCCTCTAGATGCAGTGGTCATCTCCCCCTGTGCCTTTGTCATTGCTCAGAGCTCAAGGACCACCACTCTGTGACCACCAGAGCTCTCTTTGCCCTATACCCTCTTTTCTGGCCTTTAGCACCAACAGAGTGCCTCCCTGCCCAGCAGCCTCCCATTCCTAGAGATGGGATCAAATCACCCGTGGGTTTCCTAACAAGCCTTGCTGATTCCTGCAGTTGGTTTTGAGTTCTTTGTCTTCTCTGTCTTGAGAACAGCATCTGTTTGCCTGACTCAGCGGCAGTGGTCCAGGCTTTTTCAATCCATTGGAAGTAGTGGGGATTAGTGATTAAGTACTGGTCCCTGTAGTCAGAGTTCAAGTACACTTATGAGATGTGTGACCATGGCAAGTGACATTATTTTTCTGAGCTTCAGTTGCATCTGTAAAATGGGACCAATGAAAGCAGCTACTACAACATGAGGAAGACTAAAGGGGTCATGCCTGTGAAGTGTTTGCCACAGTGACACCCTAAAACACACACAACTCCTTCTGCTATGTCTCTTGGTTTCCCCGTGGACCCAAGTATGATGCACAATCCAGTTGGGTCCAGTAGAACTTTCTGAGATGATGAGAATTTAAAGACAGCAGCCACTAGCCACATGGAGCTATTGATTCTTCAAATGTGGCTGCGTGCAACTCAGGAAATGAATTTTTAATTTTATTTCATGTGAATTAATTTAAATTTAAATAGCCACTTGTGCCTAGTGACTACTATATTAGAAAATGCAGAATGCTTTCTCTGTGGATATATCTTCACTGTGCACAAGGGAAGGCCTTTTAAACAAACCAGGGGACATGTGGTGTCAGTTGTGGCTGGGAGTGGGAGGTGCCCACTTGACGCTATCTTGGAACCTGGTGCAGGTCAGCTCACTTCTGTGCCTCAGTTCCTTCACTCACAAAATTGGGACCTTGAGCAATGTTTCAAGACCCTATCCACCTCAGAGGACTATATATGAGCATACAGGCTGTGCACAGCATTATTGCAGGTGGTGGTTCTATTTGCAGAGACTATAGTGTGATTGGTGCCCCCTGGAGTTGTGCAGCCTCATAGACTTGCTTCCATGTCTAGACATTCTGGGGCTTGACAAAGCAGCTTTTCCAAATTGCCTCTTCTGACACCTCCTACAAGTTAGGAGGGGCTTCCAGGACACTTCAGAATGCAATCTGTGAGGGCAGAAGGGAAGGGTGCACATATGGCATTAGGCCAGATTCCTTTTGCCAATATTGCCTGGGATAATCTACCCAACTATCTTCCTTGAACTCAGACTCCACCGGCTGGTATTTGTAGCCATTATTTAATATAAGGCATGGCTCCCTGTTAAAGTCCTGAATGAGTATATATGAAGTCTTAACAGCCATTAATATGTTAGCATAAATTGGCCTATTCTGAAGTGCTAACTAGCTGAGAGCTGTTTGGCTAAGGCAGAGAGACACTTGGGGCCTGCCACTGAGTTAAGACATCTAGGTGGGACATGGTGAGACAGCTAAGCAGGGGTTTAATGCTTGTGTGTATGCTTGTGGAGACATGTACAGAAGTGCTGCAGAAGGAATGGAGGAGCCTGAAAGAGGGGAACCATGGTGCTCCATTGCCCATTCCCTAGAAAGCCCGCACAGGCCCAGTGCCAGCCCTGCAGGAGGTTGGATACAGCTATTCTTGATCAGGAGTGCTGCTCCTACGAGCTCCTCCTCTCAAGGCCCTGTACTGCCTCTCTTGATTCAGTGATGCAGGGAATTCCAGGCTCTGTGGACTCCCTGTTCTGGAGTGGGGTGCTGGGGTTTGCATCCTCACTCTTTTATGGAGAAGAGAAGCTTCAGTTGGCTGGGTGTTAATTATGCATCCTTAGGAAGCCAGTCCATGTGTCACTGTTGCTGAGGGGTGCAGCCACAGCTGTTGCCAAACCAATCCCTGGAGGCTCACGGGATGTGCTATGACAGCAAGATAGTATAAATGCAGTTCCTATTCTTTTCCCTCCCCCTCTCCCTTTTAATACTAATAATGACAACAAAGAAACATTAACAAACATTTATTGAATGAGGACTCTATGCAAGACACTCTGCTAAGTACTTTATATCCATCACCTCACCAGAATGTCAAGCAAATCCTTGACAATTTCAAGAGATTCAGGCTCATGCAAACCTTTGACAATTTCAGGGATTCAGGCTCAAGCAATTCTTTGATGATTTTAGGGATTCAGACTCAGGTAACTTCTTGGAAATTTCAAGGATTCAGGCTCAGAGAGGGCAAATAGCTCCTACAAAGTCACATATTTAACTATATTGATGAGATGGAAGTTTAAACCAATTCTGTTCTGGCTCCACAATCTAGACTCTACCTTTATCCTCCTCCTTTCCCCCTTTTTCTCTTCTTTTTTTTTTTTTTTTTAATTTCCCTTCTTACACTGATTGTTTTGCCTCCTTTCCCTCTTAAAGAACATCCATGGAAAATAGAAGTCTTGGGGATCCTCTCTACAAGAGTTTGTGGTTCAGTATCCATAACTATGGGAGGTGGTAAGCAAACTGAATCTGGCCTACATAGGTATTATTGTTCTTCATTGCTTTAAAAGTTAAGAAATTGTATACACAATTTGAATTCCTGACTTTTCTTGAAAAATGAGAAGACACAGACAGTCACACAAGATTTGTTTGGAGGAAGTTCAATAATTAGCTGGCACCTTTAACTGGGGTGATGCTTTCCACTTTGCCACAGTCCCCACCACTTCACATTGTTTTCCACCTATCCCACTTTGCCCCCATTCTATGACTAGCTTTCACAGATATTTGAATTTGTAATTCTCAGGCTGGACAACTTCTAAGTCTCTTTTATCCCATGTTGTTATTTTTACCCTCCAATGAATCAACATCAAGAAGACATCTATTGGTAAGCTTGCTTTGAAGTCCCATCTGTCATGAGTTGAAGGATATTAAAGAAGTATAAGGTAGCAGAAGACTGGTTGGGAGGAAAGTGGTGGTAAGAGAATGGATACTCTTATGTGGACCTGGAAGTCTACCAGGTTGGACAGCTTTGTTTGACCAAAGGAAAGGCCCGTTCAATTCCAGGATTAAATTTGGTGAATCTCAAGTGTTTCAAGTAGACTGTAAGCAGGAGGACAGCAGGCCTTGAATCATTTCTGGTACATCATAGGCCATCAATAAATACCTATATGGTGAATGGTTGAATAGGTAGATGGACGAATGGAAGAATGGATTAGTGGGGGCATGGGCCAGGAAAGACAGAGGTTCTCTGGGAAAGAGCTCTTTTGGATTCCTCCATATGCAGATGGTCTTAATAATTGGTACTTCTTTCCCTCAGCTTCTAAATGTGTGATTTAAAAATCTAGGCTGCAGCCCAAACAACACAACTGTTAGACATTCCGTAGATAACTCAACCCTTTGATGGTTCAAAACCAAGGGAACTGAGAGAATGTGAGCCCCCAAATGTGTGAGCCCACTTGGTTCTCAGAGTGATGGCACTGTGGCTGGCTCATATCAGGAGCAGCAGGAACAGCCTTGGCATCATTGCAGTCTGATAGCCTTCATGTCACATGGTGGGGCCAGAGCATACCTCAGCAATGGATAGGTGGGCAGCTACCCCAAGTGGGGCTCTGAGAGAAGAGCCTGGATTCAGGTGCCTCTTTGAAAAATCCCACCAACTGGTACTGGAATGGGTTGGAAGGAAATTACATGTGTTCAGGGCTCACACATGGACCAGCGAGAACCCCCAGCTTCTCCTCCCCTCTCTCTTCCCCTGGCCCCTGCCCTTTTTTGGTAACCTTCAGAGGGTCCCAGTTCTCTTGAACTCTGTGGAACTTGTTTCCATCTGGTCCCTGTGCTGGAGAACACAGCCCATGAGGGCAGCTTGATGTATGAATTCCACAGATGGTGAGAAGGAAGGAGAGAGAAAAGGCAGAGAAGTACCAAAGCAGAGAAGTACTCTGGGATAAAAGTCACGGAGCTGCCAAGCAGTAGAGTGGAGCACTCCCTGACTCTAAGGCTCACACTATTAGATGAGATTACCCAAAGACTTCACGACAGGCAAGATACTTTAGTCTGAGGTTTGTATTTCTCCCACACAGAGCTCCGAGAAGTCTGTTGGAGGCAGGTGACCAGTTTATTCCAGCTTTCTCAGTCTTTACCTGGTGTTTGCCCTGAAAATCTCAGTCTCAGGGGACTCCACACTACCTGGCAACTCAGCGTGGTTGGTCACTCTAGTGAAAAGATAGATGGTCTATGACCAGTGATCTTCCTTTTGCCTGTGCAGTGATGGGCACTTGGAATAATATTAATGACCAGCTCCTGACTCCAGAATTTTAATTTAATTCATCCAGTTTTCAGCCTGGAGTTTGAACGAAGAGTTCCAAAAGTTTCCCAGATGATTCTAACATGCAGCTAAAGCTGAGAACCCCTGGCTTCAGCTAAGGAAGTGAGCCTGACACCATCACTAGTTAACCTTTTGTCCACTTCCTTCCCATAACTCATTATTTCCTGCCAAAATAGGTAGGAAATAATGGTTTCCAAGAGCCTCCCCAATGGCTCCAGCCTAACTTTCAAGATCTGTCTTTCTTCAGTTCTCTTATGTTTTCACCCTATTTCAGATGCACCATCTCATATTTTAAGCAGTTATACCTAGAAATTCTGAAGCAAGGGGTCCATAGATTTGGAGAATGTTCGTTTTCCCAGTCTCTTTCTGAAGCTCCGCCCTCTTCACTGGAAGCTCCGTGTGTGCAGAGGTGGTGTATTGGGGGAAGATATTCACTTTTAGGTAAAATAATAGCACATTTAACCCATCAACCAGTAATTCAAGAAACCAGTAATTCAGGAAAAGAGACCAGGAATTGAGGACTAGGTTTGGGCAGCAAGCCACATATGGGAATGGGTCTGGGCAAGGGCCACCGTGTAACAGAAGGGGCAAGGCAGGGATACAGTGGGGGGCTTGGGCTGAAGGCAGGGAACTCAAATGAATCACAGTTCACGTCTCAAAAAAAACCGTTTCCATTCGAGTGCACAAAAACGGACAATAATTTTCAAATTGGCATTTAAACCCCTGCACATATGGCCTCCCCGGGCCCTTTAAGCCCTTCTTCCCCTTACTCCTACATACTCCAATCAAAAGGGACACCTCCTGGGCTGTTTTCCTTGGTAGATCCTTGTGCTCAAAACTCTTTTCCTCTCCAGACACAATTCATCCTTGCAAAAATCACCCCTTGAGGAAACACTACCATGAAGTTTTCCTGGTCCATTCTGCTGACAGCAGGTCTCTCCCTCTGGGTTCCTCAGTACATTACAGAACTGTGCCTGCTCCCCAGAACCTCTCTTCCCTGGCTTCTAGCCTAGTCCTCTTAGAGAATCTTCATGCCAGGGAGACATTGGTAAACCAGACATTGGCACTGAAGGGACCCCAGAGGACCAGGCGAGTAAAGTGCATCCCTACCACCTCCTGTGGTCAGGGGTTGGGATGGGGAGTAAGACGGGTGTTTGAGTCTTGCATCGGTACTCGCCCTGCTCCGTCAGGTAAACCAACCACATTTGCTGCATATGCCACAAAGCCCCTGGAAAACCCCTTCCTCTGCCTTGAGCCATCAGTGGGGTGGATGCGGGCATCAAGTTCGAGTGCTTCTGCTGGATGAACACTCCATGTCTCCTTGGGCTTCTTAGCTCCAAACAAATTCATCCACAAATGCCTCTCCACTCTTTACCCATCTGGAGCTATCAGGACAGGAGTTATCTAGGAAGGTCATTGGCTCAGGTCTGACCACCCATGGCCAGGAGTCAGAGTGCCCTCCCTCCCTTTTGCAGCATGCACAGATCCGGAGTTACCACCAGCTGAACCTCTCCGGAGTGTAGCAGAGCACATGGCCTCGGAAACCGTCAGAGCAGAGTGTGAATAATGGGAACTGCTTCTGACTTAATTAGACTCACATTAACATTGCCCTCCCTGAAGCTTGCAGAGGCAGTGGGGAGGCCGCCTGCCTCCCCACTCTGTGACCTGGGATGCTCTCATCTACCTGAGACCAGATACCTCCAATTGCAAACGCAGGAGAATCCTGTCCCTCTCCTGTGCTTCCAACCTCTTTCTATCCTTACCTCCTTCTCCTTCATCCTTACTCCTCTCTTACCCTCTCTCAGTGTCAGCACTTGGACATTTTGTTGCTCACAGTCATTCACCACTCTTTTCTCTCCCCTCCTGTCTGTTTCTCTTGGGTCAGTGACAGTCCTGTGTTATGCATCTATTTGGTCTCTCTGCCAGACAATTATGAGCATGGACCGAAGACTGGGCATCCTCTGGTTATATGAGAACTAGAAAGAATGTCAGGAATAGGTGTCTGTTTCCCCCGCTCTGTGTACTCAACCATATATATTTCCATTCTCTTCTGACAAAGAAGAAATAATGGTAATGGGCTATTAGTTTGCCTGCGGCTGAGGACAGAGAAAAAGCCAGTAGGAGCTATGAATGGAAACCTGTGTTCTTTGGTCACTCCTAAGCCAGGGCTTTACAACCTGGGCACCATTGACATTTGGTGCTGGATAAATCTTTGTCCTTTGTGTTTAACCATTGTTGTGATTAAAGCATCTATGGGGCTTAAACAGGAACAGTGAGTCTTGGCATTTGTGTCCTGTATCTTCTTTCCCCTCCTGGCTCTGCAGCACTTTACTGAGTTGATTTTTTCTTCAATTTTACAAATGGGGCCATTGCCTACTCCACAGGATTAATGTGAAGAACAAATGAGATACAAACTATAAAGTACCACATAATATTACATAAAATATGTTTAAGCACTACACTGTGTTATTATATGCAAATAGGACTGAAGCCGGATACTCCAGGGAGAGTTCATTTTAAGTGGTGTTGAGGAAGGACCCTCCAGATTCACAGCTGATTGGATGGAGAGATTCTGGAGGAACCATTTAAAGGGAGGAGGGCCTCTGCAGTCAGGACAGCAGAAGAACCACATGAGATCAGAAAAGGAAGACTTCCATACAGATCGAAGCCCTGAAAAGCACCATGGCTAAGAGACCAACAGTTGGTCTGGGGTAGTTTCTCCAAATGGAGGGAGGGATTTGAGAAGTGGAGGAAGGCCAGGTGAAATGTGGCTAGAGTCGGTAAGTGGGAAGGCTTGAAGATCTTAGAGATGTTAGGACTAGCCAAAAAGAGAGCCCAGCAGGGTGTGTGGAACACACACCTGTAATCCCAGTGATTTGGGAGGCTGAGGTAGGAGGCTTACAAGTTTGAGGCCAGTCTGGGCAACTTAGTGAGGTCGTCTCTCAAAACAATATTTTAAAAAGGGCTGGTGATGTATCTCAGTGATAGAGCACTTGCCTGGCATGTGCACGGCTCTGGGTGCAATACCTAGTCCTGCAAAAATGAAAAGAAAGTTAGAGGAGCCCTGGAAGGAGGGTCCAAAGGTGGAGTTGACAGACCCTAAATTTAAAAAAAAAAAAAAAGTTGAGATGACCTGTTAGGGAGTGGAGTGGATATCTGCTACTCTTGCTCCCTGTATCTCTTGCCCTGTCCTTTGGGGAACCACCTGTTTCTCATTCTCTGTCCTTATGACTTCAGGAGTGGACACAAGTATCTATCAGATCCTCCAGGATGCAGCAACAGACTCAGAATGAGCATAAAACTCCAGTGAGACCAATCAGAGTGAATGAACAATTGGCCCGGGGCTTTGGCTTAAATTATAGGAAAGGATGTACCTTCTTTCAGCTGAGGTGGCTAACCTGGAAGAATACAAAGGATCCCTTCTGAGAATTAAGTCAATACAGAACAAAGCAGACCAAGAGGTGGTCAGGCACAGATTAGTGATGCATCTATTCACCTGGATCCAGCCATGTCTGAAGCCCAGTACCCCAGGCATTTCTGGTGAAATGAAACCAGAAATCCTGTTTAAAAGTTTTGCTGAGTCCATTTTGGATTTACTTCCAAAGTCATCCATAGTAATATAAGTCAGAGGTGTGAAGCAGCAGAAGGGCTGGCAGAGGCATCAAGAATTCTAATCTTGGTTGTAGTAGCCATCTCACTTCTCTGAGCTTCAGTTTTTACTCATCTATAATAAGAGGGTGTTGAACGAGGTGATGTTGAAGGACACTTCATACTAGTAAACATGATGCTTCTGATTGTTATCAGTAACTCCTGCCTACAAATGAGTACCGAGACTTCCTCAGATCCAGGTACTGGACACAATTTAGCTGTTCTGGGTGGCTTCCAATTATCTATTTGCCCAAGTAGCTAAATACTCACAGGGCTGACTTTGGACAACACTGTAAAGTCAGGAAGTTTTTCTCCCTTGGAACCATAACTCTCTTCCTCCAGTGTAACCACACTCTAGGTTCTTCATCTCAATACCTTCTTATCCCACCAGAACAAAAACCAGACTTTTGCCCTTTACTCTGAATGAGATTCAAATAATTTTTTGCTTTATAAAACAACATGGGCAAATATTTGGCCAGGCTCCTACTAATACTCACTCAGAGGCACTTTGTGACTCCGAGAGAAGCTGGCCTGAAGTTGAGTTGTGACCAGGGACTTGCCCCCAGAAGGGTCACATTGCTAAGACCAGACTCCAGGTTTGTGGGGGCAGGGGTGGGGGTAGGGGCAATGCAAGCTAATTTGATTTCAGGCTGGAACTAAAAGAGGCTGGAGAGGATATTTACAAGAAGGTCCTGGCTTTAGCAAATTGCTCAATTGAAGTGCTTCTAGTCTTAGAGTGAGGAGACTAATACCCTCTGGCTGAGGCTAATCCTATTATTTAGAGCTCTATCAGTACCTCTGGCTTGAGACTAAACTCAGGAGTAGATTAGGGCAGGGGGCTGCTTGTCATTCCTAGTCCTTGGGCCAAAATGTTATTTCCTGGGTGCATGGCTAGATTAGGGCAGGAGTTCAGGAAAGAACCTGGTGCCACCTGTGATTTCATTCAGTCTCTTTGGTGCCATCAGGGCCCATGGCACTCAGTGCCTCCTGATAGTGGGGTGGTGACAGTAGTACCTGTGCTTAAGCAAGCTTGGGTTCATGTGTGGACAGCGGTACCAGTGTTTCCCCTAAGTCAGGGGTCAGCAAACTTTCTGTAAAGGGCCAGAGAATTAATATTTTAGGCTGTATAGGCTATAGGTTCTCCATCACAACTATTCAACTCTGCCCTTATGGCTCAAAAGTGGCCACGGGTGATATGTAAATAAATGATGTGGTTGTGTTCTAATGAAATGTTACTTTAAAAAAAAAAAAATCAGTTGGCTCTGGATATGGCCCAGGGGCCTTGTTGGCTGACCCCTGGGCTAGGATCAAGTGCACTGAGTGTGTGGTTTACAGTGTAGACTTAGTTTGGTAGCCTGCCTATTCTTAGGTGCCCTTTCTGTAGTGGGTATGGAATCGCTATCCTCTCTGAGGCATGAGAACAGTCACTGATGACAAAGAGAGGAGAGATGAGATGGCTTCTTGAGATTCCTCCTAGAGCCCAGGTCCTAGGGGTCAGAATGGATGAAGAGTGATGGAAAACTTTCTCAGTGTGTCTATTTATGATATCACCTGGACTGGTGTGTCCACTGGCCTGGGAATTGTCCTTAGACACAATATGCATAAGCATAAGCCCCCACTCAGGGCTATAGGCCCTGAGAGTCTATCAAAATGATTCTATTCATCATTGCTTTGGGGGTAAACAGTTGGCCCTCTGTGTCTTCAGGTTCCACATCCTCTGATTCAACAAACAATGGTCTAAAGTGTTTGAGGAAGAAAAAGTATCTGTACTGAACATGCACAGACAATTCTTCTTGCCATTACTCCTAAATAATACAGTATGACAGCTATTTACATTGCATTTACATTATACGAGGAATTGTAAAGAATCTAGAGATGATTGAAAGTATATGAGAGACTCTTGTGTATATAGCCAAGGGAATTGAAATCAGGACATCAAAGGAACATCCACACTCACATGTTCATTGTGGCACTGTTCACCACAGCCAAAGTATGAAATCAGCCAAGGTGCCTATCAATGGATGAATAAAGAAAATGTCACACACACACATACACACACAATGGAATATATATTCCTTTCCATATATACATCCATACAATGGAATAGTATTCCCTCAAAAAAATGAAAGTCTGCCATTTGTAGCAACATGATGAAACTGGAGGGTATTATGTAAAATGAAATAAGTCAGGCACATAAAGACAAATATCACATGCTGCCATTTATATGTGGAAGCTGGGAAGTTGATCTCATAGAAGTGGAGAATAGGATAGTGGTTACCAGAATCTAGGAAGGGCGTCAGGGAGGGGTGGAGGGAGGATGGTTAACTGGCTCAGGGGTGTGACTGGAGAGGAGGAATAGCCTCTGATGTTCTCTAGCACAGTAGGATAACTGATTGACAATTGAATATTTCAATATAGCTAGGACAAGATTTTGAATGTTCCCAACAAAAAGAAATGATGAACGCCTGTGGTGATAGATATGCCAGTTATCCTGATCTGATCATTACAGTTGTATACACATACTGAAACATCACACTGTATCTCATAAATAAGTACAATTACTATGTGTCAATTAAAATAAAAATATATAAAAATAGATGAAGTATGCAGGATGATATGCATGGGGTATATGCAAATACTATTCCATTTTATTTAAGGAACTTGTGCATCTGTGGGTTTGGGAATTTGCTAGGGATCATGGAACCTATCCTCTGTGGATACCAAGGGATGACTATATTTATTCATTCACCTTCTCGTTCTTGTGCAGTACTTTGCGTATTGATAGTGGAGAAGTTTCATAATTATTTGTTGAATATCTGTCAATTATGTGCCAGGTCTTGGTTCAGAAGGAAAAGCCCCAGTCCTTGGTCCCAGGGAGCTCAGAGTGTAGTTGACAGAGAGGAAAAGAAGCAATTACAGTACAATGTGATAGGTGTTGTGACGGCGGACAGCAAACAGTACTATTATGAGATGACAAGCAGGCCCACGTTTTATCGTAGACTGAGGAGGGGGACAGCAGTCCAAAGCACAGTGCCACTCGGAAGAAATAAGTCATTTCTGAGCAGCCACTGGAGCACCATTGAGTGCCATTTACCTGCTTAGAATCACACTGAGCTGCAGCAGAGGCCTCCGAAGCGCATTTGTAGAAATGAAGAGCGGCCCATTCAAGGAGAGGGAGAAAAAAAAAAAAAAAAAAAAAAAACTCCCCCTCTTTGCTTCTTACAGCAGTTTTTGTTTATCTCATTATCTCCCAACCTGAAGAACAGGACCATCTGGCATGCGGGCATGTTAACAAGATCATAAATTAGGAGGAGAAATGAAGCCAGATTTCCATAATGGTCGCAAGACAGAAATCAACAGCACTGGCATGGAATCTGCTTGGAAGGTAGGGTAGGAGGGAAGTGGAGCAAAATGAAAATGCTTTAGCACATCCAGCCTGAATGAAGAACACAGATCCAGAGTCATTTAGGAGTGGTGTTTTTTTTTAAGTGCTGGTGAAGCAACTCTCCTCTCTGACTTTCTCCCCCTCCTCTCCCACTTCCTGTCTTTTTGGGTCTGCCCCTAGGAATGGGGCCAACTTGAATCCCCTCATTCTCAGAGGTCATTATTGTAATCATTGTGTAAAAACTCATTTTGCAGAGAGAAGGGTTCATCCGGTGCACAGGCTGCCTGCTTGGGCCAGAGCTCCAGGACAGCATTTGCAAGTGCTCCTCAATGTTTCCTGGAATTTCCAGTGTCTCCTGAAACTCTGGGCCTTGGGTATGGCAAATAACAACTGTGGGTAAATAAAATGAGAGAGCATTGCCCAGAAATCACCTGAATGCCAAAGTCCCTGGGACACAGGCACACACACTCAGCTCAGCACATATACTACCCGTGATGTTGCTCCTGGTTTCTCAACAGACAGAACCATGCCCTCATTCCCAACTGTTATAAAATGAGCATTTTAAATGTCCCCATCTGTGGTGGCACTGGTATCTCTCCCTCCTCTGACACCATTTTCCCACTCTGACCTCTACCTTCTTGGGAAGGCAGAGTTTCTTTCCCATCTGTCCTGACCGCAGAAATAACATTTTTCTTTTAGCAATAGGGAAAATGGGAGAGGTATTGTTCCATTGATTGTACTTATAGGGGACATCAGGGAAAAAAGTCTGTCCTTTTTATAAATTAGGAGCATATATGATAGGTTGAGCTTGAAGAAGCCAAAGGCCTGCCGATTTTAAGTTACCCAATGGGCTGATACTGTGAGGCTAAACAAATTCTTTGTTCAGTTGGAAAAGTCACATCATTAGAGATTCACTTTGGTGATGTTTGTGGTATCAGGTTCCGGTATTGTCTGCAAATTGATCTCTGCTCAGTGTGCTTTCTGGGGGCAACTCATTGATGGATTTCTCAGTTTCTCTCATGATTTTTCACCTATTCAGGCTTTTAAACTTTTTAAAAAGTCAATTTCTGTAATATACAATTTTGATAGTTTCCTCAAAAATTGCTTTTTGTGGATGTTACAAAACCTACTTTTCTAAGCCTGTGGTTTCTTATCCTATTTTGTGCATTCAGAGCTTTCTCTCCAGTTCTGATTAATGTGTGTGCAAGCTTTGTATATTTTATTCATACTTTGTTTAATCCACAGTTCTTGGATTGACTAATCAATTCTGCTTTCTAATTTATTAATTTCTGCTTTTATCTTTATCAGTTATGCACTCCTAATTTTTCAGGATTTACTTAATTGTATCCCTCCACATTCTTCAGTGAATGGGTAATTCATTCGTTTTTGTTCATTTTTGTTCATTTTCTTTATAGCCTAATAAGTGGGAAAATTCTGTAAATATTCCATGCTCACTAGAAAAGAAATCATTTTTACTTCTTTGTAGGTTAGTGATATAAATATTTAATTATTGACTATTCAAATGATCACTGCCTTATTCTTTGAATTCTGGATTGCTCAAGAAATACTCCCCTTTATTATTTTTGTTAAAAATGTCCTTCAATTTTCACTGTTTTGCTTTAAATATTTTTATGTAGCATTATTATGTTGTGAAGGGATAGATCTGTTCAATCTTCATCATATGTTATACATTTCATTGCTCAAAAAATATGACTGTGTCTTATAAGTGATTCATCACTTGGATTCTATGAAAGCCCTTCTTTCTTTTTATTTGTATCACCTGGTATTTCATCTGTTGGTATTGTTGCTCAGATCTTAACTTTCATATTTTTGGAGTAATTATGTCGTAGGTCCATGTAGGTTACATAAAGATAAATTGTATTTCTTGAACCACTCTGAAAGTCTATTTTTTTAGTGTAGGAGTTAGACCCACTTATCTCCATCCCATACCTAGTTTGTTTATTCTATGTCTGTATTAAACCTGTTATTGTTTTGGATTTTGCTTTTTATACTTTCTTGCTATTTGCATTATTTCATAGCATTAGCTTTGAGGGGTCACTTTTTTTTCTCTCTATAGTGTTATATCTAATTACACCAATAGTTATTTAAATTTTATAAATACTGCCAAGTCTACTCTTTATAATTATCAGAGTCAATGATGAAGAGTAACTAATGACTTATATACATAGAGGAGAAAAAAGTCAATGCATATCAGAACCAAGAACTGCAATGTTTGCATTCCATTTTGTTTGTTTTGAGGTGCTGGCGATTGAATACAGGGCCTTTCTGCATTCCATTTTGTAATTTCATTGATAGCAATTATTTAGACCTGTATGTTTAATGACTGGTTCCCAGGTCCACCAACAGAGCCAGAGTCTTTTCTCATAAGCTCTTTGACTCACTGCATAGTTGTCATATAAGGTGTGTGTGTGTGTGTGTGTGTGTGTGTGTGTGTGTGTTACTGAGAATTAAATCCAGGGCCTCACTCATGCTAGGATAGCACTGTACCACCAAGCTACATCCCCAGCCTTACATAAATATCTTAGTGTCATTTAATTTTTAGGAAAAAAGCTGCATTTTATAATTTTGGAATTTGTACATATCTGAGAAAATCCTTATGTTGCCTTGAAAAGTAAATGACACCTTGGTTGGCCAGCGTGTTCTGGGATCCAAGCCCTCTCCACTGGGTAGCTGCCATCTTGTGGAATTTACATAACCTTATGTTATGGAGATCCCTGTGGCAAACCCAAATCACATTCCTTTATAGCTTTTTCTTTTTAAATTTCTTGCCTGGACATTTTTTTTTAAATTTCTTCTTTATCCTTGAAATAATAATAAAAAAATCACCAATAAATGTCTATATGAGGGTTGCTTTTAATTAGTCATGCCAGGGGAGCCCATTTCATCTACCTATGCAAGTCTTAAGTTCAGGTAAGTTTTCTTCCACTATACTCTATTTGGTCCTTTATAGTTATTCATTTCCTTCTTTAAAAAGTCTCTTATTCAAGAACTTCCTTCACCTACATGTTGATTTTTACACTCAGGGATCAACCTTCAAGGTCCTTCCTCTGGTGCCTCTCACCTCTTCGTCCTTTTCTTCAGCATCATGGGAGCATCGCCAGGCTGTCTTTCACATCCCTGTTGATTTTTTTCACCACACCAATATCATTTCCAATGGCATTATTTGCCTTCTTTTATTCTTTCCTTAACCTACTGTGCCCTTCAATAATCTCCAGTTTGTCATCTTAAGTCATTTGTCTCCTATCTTATTAAATGTATAGCCTCTTCTATTTCAATTGAAATAAATGCTATCTAGTGTTGACATATGTTTCTAGATATTTTAAGAATCATTTTTTACTCTAATTCTTAAATGACATTTATCTTTTTGTATTCTCCATAGATGTCACATGCTTTACCTCCCCAGACCTCAACTGGTTCACCTTAAATCAGACAACTATCTCTATTTGGACCAGCCCTATGAGTAGTACCATTGGTTCTCCTTGGGGACTCTACCTGTTCTATCCTGAATCATGAGTTCTCTACTCAGACACTATGCTAGTGTAAGTGTACATACACCTGGCTCAGCACTCACAGAGCCTGAGCAGCATGAGTACAACTCCCCACAGGACCATGGTCACTGTGACATTTCTATCCTGCTAAAGGTTAGCTATTTCTATCTTGTAGGTACCAATGTGGGGAAGTCTAGTCCCTTCCTGGAATCCAGATTGGGCTCAGTAAGGGAAAACACCACTGTGAAGACAGCAACCCAGAGCGTCAGGGGGAAGCTGGGTAGAAGGGGAGACCTGTGACTTTAGGGTGAAGCTAGCCATATCCTGCTTCTCCTGACAGTTTTTTTTGATATAGTGGCATGCCACCTAGCTAACGCCTACTCATTCTTAAGATTTCCTTTTCATTCATTCATTCACTCACTCACTCATTCATTCAATAAATGATAGTTCATTGATTCATTTAACAAGATTTTAGAAATTAGTGTGAAGTTCCCCGAATAAATATCAGATACCAAATTGTGGATCCAGTAAACTCAGAGAATTCTAGTCAGAATAAAAGCCAAGAAATAAAAATAAAAAAACATAAAAAAACAAAAGTTACCCAGACACATCATTTTCAAATTACAGAAAGTCAAGCAAAAAAAATCCTGAAAGACATTAGAGGAGAAGGGCTTTACCTAAAGGAGAACAAAGAGAAGAAGTACATCCAATTTCTCTGAAACTATGCAAGCAAATAGAAAGTAGAGTGAAATAATTAAACTGTTGAGAGAATAAAACACCAAATAATTCTGTACCCTGAAAAATGCACTTCAAAAGTGATGGAGAAATGAAGACTTTCTCAAACAAAAATTGAGGAATTTTTTGCCAATATACCTGCTCTGCAAGAAATATTGAAAGAAGTTCTTTGAGAGAAAGAAAATGTCATAGGTAAGAACTCAGATCTACATAAAGAGAAGAAAAATATTGGAGAAGGAATAAGTGTAGATAAAATAAAACTCAATTTTCTGTTTCTTACTTGATGTAGCAATACATTCGTTTAAAACTGTAGCAATGTATTCAATAATGTTTGCTTCTGTACATCTATGTGTGTGTACACGTACAAATGTATGGCCACATGTGCTTATAAATTAAATGCTCATAAGTTAAATGAATGATAGCAATGATATAAGGATTATTTTGTTATTACAAGATACTGATACTTGTGAGGTAGTATAATATTTTTTAAAAGGTGTGATTGTAAATGTATATTTTAAACTCTAGAACAACCACTAAAAATTATTTTTAAAAAAGAAGTATAACTGATATGCTAAGAAAGAGAGGAAATGGAAACCATACAAAATTTTCCACTAAAATCACGTAAGGCAGAAAAGAGAGTGGAAAACAAAAGCTGGAGTAAAGAATAAGTTCAGTTAACTGGACGTTGACAAAATAGCAAAGGAAAGACAGTGGAGTAAAGTCAATCTTTTCAACAAATGGTACTAGAAAAAACTGTACCTCCACATACAAAAAAGTTAATCTAGACACAGACCCTGCACCTGTCATAAGATTAACTCAAAATGGATTCATAGATCTAAATGAAAAACACCAAACTATACAACTGCTAGAGAGAAAAATAGGAGAAAACCTTAGGTATGGCAATTACTTTTTAGATACAGCACCAAAGGTCTGAAAGAAATAATTGATAAGCTGGACTTCATTGAAGTTAAAAATTCTGCCATTTGAAAGGCAATTTCAAAATAATGGGAAGACAAGGCACAGACTGGGGGAAAATGTTTGCAAAACACACATCTGATAAAGGACTATTAACCAAAATATACACAGAGTTTTTAAAACTCAACAATTAGAAAGCAACACATCAACAAAACAACTTATCTAAAAAATGGGACAAAGATTTTAACAGACACTTTATCAAAAATATACAGATGGCAATAAGCATATGACAAGTTACCAGGGAAATGCAAATTAAAACACCAATGAGATACAATTGGACATCTAAAGAACAGTAAAATTTGAAATCCTGATACCATCAAATATTGGTAAAGGTCTGGAACAAAAGAAACTCTCTCTCATTGCTGGTGGAAATACAAAATGGTATGACCACTTTGAAAAACAGTTTGGTGGTTTCTTACAAAACTAAACATACTCTCACCAGTTGCACTATTTGATATGTGCCCCAAGGAGCTGAAAACTTATGTGGCACATGCACACGCATGCACACACACACATACACACACACACACACACACCTACATATGATGCTTATAGCAGTTTTATTCATAATTACCAAGACTTGTCCTTCAGTAAGTAGAAGGTAAACAAACTGTGTTATATCCAGACAATGAAATATTACTCAGTGCTGAAGAGAAATGAGCTATTAGCCATGAAAAGATGCAGAGGAACAGAAATTCATATTAGCAAACAAAATAGCCTATTGGAAAAGGGTCCATACTATATGATTCAAACCATAAAGCCTTCCAGAAAATGCAAAATTATGGAAGGGACTGGAGGAGGACAGATGAACAGGTGGAGAATAGAAGATTTCTTTTTTAGGGCAATGAAAATGTGGGAGATACATTACTATAACAATATGGGCAAACTCAGAATTTAAATTGCCAAGATCAAGCCCAAATGTAAACTATGGATTCTAGGTGATAATGGTGTATCGATGCAGCTGTATGCATTGTAAGAAATGTACTCTTCTGGTGGGAGATGCTGATAATAGGGGAGGCTACACACATGTGGGGATGGGAGGTATGTGGAAAATCTCTTCCTATTAATTTTCCTATGAGCCTAAAACTTCTGATATCATATGTGTGTGCCAGGCACAGTACGAGGTCCCTCCTCTGTGTGCTTTCAATTCAGTGGTTCAAACACACTCAAAAGTTCCAGTGTAGTGACATACAACAAAGGAGTAAACAAGCCATCAACCAATCAAGGAAGCAACAATTTGATTACAGACTGCCGCGGAAGCTATAGAAGATATCCAGAAATGGCAAGTGCCATTACTTTAGATCACTATTTAGAGAGGTCAGCAAAGGCTTTCTCTGAGCAGATGGCATTTGAGCTGAGGCATGGAATATAAGAGGGAGTCTGGTATATTAGAGAACAGAAAGGAGGCCAGCATGCTGGAGCAAAGTAAGCATGCTGGTACCTTCCTTCAGCCCTCCAGACCCGCTCTCAGCCTCTCTACTGTGCACTCCAAGCTCCCTGGCCCTCTGGTTGCCAGCTGAGCTCAGCCAATGGACAGCACCAGCAGGAGTTGGGAGGGTGGACAAGGGAGTCATCTGGGGTCTATATCCCCCAGCTCCTGCCCACTTGGATCACTTCTGTATGTGGTTTTCCTCTGTCTTCTTGGGGTTCTGGAACTTACCCCTCCTCTTGCCCTTTTAGTCCTAGGGATTATGACAACTCCATCCCCTTCCCCCCACTGTTAGCCCCCAGTGACTGCATGCAATAGCCCTTGTTAGTTACCCTAAATTATGCTCACTCTTTCCTCAAGTACCATTGCTTCCTGCCAGGAGAGAGTGATAGGAGCTGGATTACACAGGGCACAGTGAGATGACCACTGTCCACCCTACCTCCACACACCTACTGGATGCTGAGCCATGCCTTCACTGTTTATGGGACTGAACTACTGTCCCCTGCACATCTTCCTTGTTCATTTTATTCTTGTTTCACTTGCTGCTGGTGAAGCCTGAGGAGGGGGTGCCCTCTGTCTGCAGGGTCAGATCCTGGCCTTCCCTAAGGAATGTGTGTCACCATCATTATGGGAAAGAATCAAAACCAATAGGACTTATGTGACCTTGGGGTCCCCTTGAAAGGGACATTCATCCTAAGCAAGAGAGGGCTGAAGAGCATCAGCAGTTTTCTGCATGTGTCTTCAGGGACTGATGCTATAAGGAATGCTCCCTAGAGAGGCTCCTGACCTCTTTCTCACTGTGTGTGCATAATCAGTCATTTGAAATGGGGAAGCTCAGAGAGGGAAATAGCAGAGGTGCTCTGAGTTGGCCCAGCTGCACAACAGACCTAAGGGTGTGGAGGCTTTGCTCTGAGTCACATTCATCCCGGGATGAGGGTACTCAGCTGCTTGAGCTGTCCCAACAAAATACTGCAGGCAGGGTGGACTAAATGACAGTGAGAAACTTGTTCTCTCACTGCTCTGGAGGCTAGAAGTCCAATCCAGGTGCCAGCAGGGTGGGTTTCTGTAAAGTCCTTTTCCTTGCAGACAGCCACCTTCTTGCTGTGTCCTCACATGGCCTTTCCTCTTTGTATGGAGAGAGGATTGGGTGGGGGAAGCCCTCTGGTTCTTCCTCTCCTTATAAGAATTCTATAAGATCTATTAATTCTATAACATTAGGATCCCACCTTTATGACCTTACTTATCCTAGTTACCTCCTAAAAAGATTTAAAAAATCTACTTCCAGATACAGTCACATTGAAGGTTGGAGATTCAACAAGTGAATTTCATGGGTACACAGTCAATCTATAGGCATAAGGAAATCCAGAGTTGAAAGGTCTGTTGTTGAGCGCAGGTGGGAGATCACAGTAGAGGAAATCACTTCCTTGTGGTGCACTTTAGTGTAAGGCTGAAGCCATGCTGGGCAGTGGGGAGGAGGAGGAGGAAGAGGGAAGAAGGGCCAGTAATGGGGAGAGGGATCCAAGACAGAGGAGATTTTGAGCACACTTCCTAGGTGGCCCATTTAGATCAGGTGTACCTTGCCCACAGGCCGACAGCAAACCCTCAAGTGCTCTTTAGGGGCTATATTAGTTTTCCTATTACAGTTGTAGCAAATTAGCATGATCCCAGTGGCTTAATGCAACATAAACCTATTCCCTTACAGTTCTGGAGGTCAGAAGCCCAAAATGGAGCTCACTGAGGTAAAATCAAGGTATCACCATGGCCACCTTCCTTCTGCAGGCTGGAGGGGAGAATCCATTCCCTTGGCCTGGAGGCTGCCTGCATTTCTAGATCTTGACCCATCCTCCACTCTCACAGCCAGGAACCTACCATCTTCCACATTTTCTCACTGATTCACACTCTCTTTCTTCTTTATTATCAGGACTCTTATGATTATACTGATCCTGCCTGGACAATCCAGGATTATCTTTCCATGTTTTATCTCCTTTGCTAAGTAAGATGCCATATTCACAAGTCTGGGGATTAGGACATGGTCATTTTTAATGTCATTATTTTGCTACCATCATGGGGTCATCATTGTGCATATGCTAGAGGTTGTCTTCTGTTCTCTGAAAGGGAATGAGCTCTAAAGAGTTACCTTCAGGTGGAATGTTAGACACCACAGCATCCAGATCAGGATGAGGTATTGGTTTGGGGCCTCTTTAGGAACAGCCTGCTCAGGTGTCATTGGAAATGAAGGAGATACCAGTCTGGTAAATGTGAACCGGTGGGGGTAGATAGGACAGCAGCTGTTCTCAGCATCACCAACCTTAGCACTTGACTCTGAGACCTCAAGAATGCTCAGAGTTGGATGTTAGGGCTGCCTGGACACATAGGTTCTGTCTCCAGGGAGCTTTTGCAAGAATCTGAGGTCCTTCATAGTGGGCACAAAGGTACCCACCCCATGACACTGACCTGTATTCTAGACAGAAGCCTCAAAGGTAGGAGGGGTTGGATAGTTTTGTGGTTGTAGCTCATGAACTCATGCTGTCTCTTCTCTTCCAGAAAGGAACAATAGGCTTTGTTCTCATAAAGCATGATCAGGCTTAGACCAACCTCTATGCTAACAAAGCCAGGTGCTATCCTGTGAATCCTCCAGGGATAACCCCAGAGTACCAGGCCTCCCTTTCTCCTATGATTAGTGTTCAGATGAAAATCACCTCCAGGCTCCTCCATTCTCACTCTCCTAACTGAATCAGGCACAGTAACCCACTTTCACACAAGCCCTAGCATGCAGGCTGCACCCCGGGGGATCCTCCTGGCTGATTCTGTCCCCACTTATAAAATCTGGGTCTTGTGCATGCACGGCCTGTCTCTTATAATGTGGTTCTGATGCTCAAAGCAGACAGAAGCTGCATCTGTACCCTAACTTAGGACAGGACACAGAAACTACAGAACCCACATGGACAGTGGTTCAGGAGAGCAAGGAACATCAAGGAATGGTTTCCTGGGCCTGGGGAGTTGATGAAGGACAGAAAGAAAGAGCAGTGAGTGGGCATCGAATGGAAACAGACCAGGGAGCAGAGGGAAATGGAGCGAATAAACTCATCTCCCTGAAGTTGTTGAATTAGGAAAATTAAGAATATAAATTAAATAATGCATTTGTTCTCTGAGGTCCCATCCAGCATTAAAATTTTTATGCTTCTATAAGCTTTTGGGGAAAAGAATAAACCAACCACTAATATCAAGGAGATTTTGAAAGCTTTAAAGGTTTTAGGAGCTGTAGCTAACAGGAACAAGTATGTTTGCTGCACACATGGGAAAGCCTAGAGGGAAAAGTGAATACTCGGCTCTCCTTAATCTGGATGGAGGCTTATCCAAAGCAAACCTGCTTTCAGGCACTTACGCTGGATCTATTCAGCTGCACTAAGCTCTCAGAACAGGGATATTGTTTTCTTCTTATATCTCGGGAGTTACAAGAAGAGGCTCTTTAATCCATCACATATCCTCACTCCTCAAAAGAGGTGAGAAGCAGTTTCGACGGAGTGGAGCTCCTGTTAGAACCCTTGATGAGACCTGGTTCTGTTATAAGCTGAGAGACTCTGAAGTGCATTAGATTTAGATATCACAGCAAGGGGGAAGGGTCCCTCTCTTGTCCCACCTTCTAGCTTTCCTTCTTTTGTGCAGAAGCAAATTCTTTGTGACGTGTCATTTTGCCATGTAAGAAATAAACGAAGGGACTGACAAGTTTATGACATATGTCATACTGACACTGTATGACCATTGCAATCCTATGGACCAATGGACAAAGTAACAAATTAAAGGTGATCTTTAAAATTTATAAATTGAAGGTGGTAGTGGCGGTTTATCTTTGACGTTAAACATGAGTTATGTCTCAGGTGGGGACTGGTGTGAGATTGCTCGTTGATGGCTATAGTTTGGATATTAAGTGTACCCCAAGGATTCATGAGATAAAGTCTTGATCCTGGTCTTGGTGCTCTTGGGAGGTGGTGGTACCTTTAATAGGAGGGGCCTAGTGGGAAGTCATTAAGTCACTGGGGGGATGTGCCCTTTAAGGGTATTGTGAGGCCCCTTCTACTTCCTCTTCTTTTCAATTCAACCATGATGCAAATGGTTTTGCTCTGCCATGTGCTACTGCCATGATGTGCCACCACCACAGGCCCAAAACACTGGAGCCAACCAATCATGGACTGAAACTGCTAACACTGCAAACCTCAAATAACCTCTTTTTCTTTATAAGTTGATTATCTCAGGCATTTGTTATGGTAATGGAAAGCAGAGTAAAACATCATTATATTCCTGGCCACAAACAGTACCTGGACACAGTAGATGCTCTACATATTCATTGGGTGAATGAATGAATACTTAGGAGGTTAAAGAAATTCTAAAATCAAAAGGAATTAACTGTGGACATACGGTGAATAAATACATGTTGGTAATGTTCCCCATAAGGTCATTGGCAGTACTGAGTAATTCCACATTAAAGAAAAACCTATAATTTTGTGACTTCTGGTGTTTTCTTGTAGCTAGTAGGATGGGAGATCCAGAGCCCTGACCCTTTGTTTAGCATCATTAAATGACATTTAAGATATGCAAAAAACAGGCCTCCATGAGTGAGATGCATATGAGTAGAGAGAGAACCCCCATACAATTAATAAGTAAGCAGAATGGAGGAATATCAAGCCAGGTTTCAAGAGGCAGGCTCAGAACAAAACATGGGTGTGAGACAAGTCCCTGTGGGAGGCAATGGCCAATACATTTCTAGGGTAATGACATCTGACAGAAGTTTGTAAACTGTTTCCTGCTTTATGTTTTTTCATTCTATTTTTCTAACTCCATTACAGGAAAAAATGTTTATAAAATCTTCTGCTAGTGATTCTTTGGAGAGTGAACAAAAAAGGAAGATGGACAGTGTCTGAGATGGGTGGTAGGAAAAGAGGATGCCTGAGGAACAGACCAGTGATGGACAGGCTCATGGAGGTGAAAACTACAGTGTGGCCCAGGAATGGACAGGACAAACACACTGGTGACAGGTTAATAACGACCCCCACACCCAAAGGATGTCCCTGATATGTGTGAATGTCACCTTCCACAGCACAAAGGATTTTGTGAAGACATGATTAAGTTAAGGATCTTGAGATGGGAAAATCATCCTGGACTGTCCAGCTGGACCAAAGCAATCACAATGCCCTTATAAGAGGAAGCAGGAAGCTTAAGAGAATGCAGTGACAGAAGCAGAGATTGGAGTAATGTGGCCACAAGCCAAGGAATGTGAAAGGCTCTAGAGATTAGAAAAATCCAAGAAATAGATTTTACTCGAAAGCCTCCAAAAAGCACTCACCCATGCTGATACTTTGATTTTAGCCCAGTGAGACTCATGTTGAGGGACTTCTGACCTCTAGAATGGTGAGATAATAAATTTGTATTCTAAGCCTCCATGTTGGTGGTGATTTGTTAGAGCCCCAACAGGAAACTAATACAACACTTTTCCACAGAGAGGCAGGAAAACCCAGTCTGTTAATAAGGGAGGCCAATAGCAGAGTTTAGATGAGTGTATGTGGGGGAGGTGGTGATTTCTGATCACCTGAACCTTGTGGTTCAGTAACAATAGTAATAAGTGGTTTGATGTTATTTCCTTTTCTTCATCTTAGTCTATGCATGTTTCATGGGGATGCATGAAAAGGCTGGAAGAGATAGAAATTATACATACACACAATTCTGGTCCTGTCCATTAGCCCCCCACCAAGATGCCAGTGATGAAGGACTAATGGGCTTGTCTGATAGACTGCTGAGCTGAAATGGAGAATTCCCCAATTGTAGACCTGGTGGGACCCTCATTTAAGGCTTTTCATTTCATAGATGAAGAACTGGGGTTCAGATAAATGACTTGCCCAAGTATGAAGACTTAGTCTGAGGTAGATATGGAATCTGAACCTCAGACTGCTGATTTCTAGAAAATAGTATGCTTGGTTCTAGAAATACCCTTGCCAACCTCCGACCCCCTAACATGGGGTTGTCTCACCACTCTTCTACAGGAAACATTTTGCTGAAATGGATAGGCAAGTGAATTACTCTGAAGTGCCCATGAGATTAACTGTGATTACAGGTCATCCAGTTTCTTCTGCTCAGTGGTTACAGACCCTTGGGAGCCTCAAGGTGGAAGTGTCCATGTCTGAGCAGGTCATGTCATGGGAGGCAGGTTTGGGGATATGGACATCAGGCTGTTGTAGCCTTTCATAACCAGCCTTTATAGCCAGAGCTGCCACCAATCCACAGGGATACCTGGGGAAACCTTGGGAGGGTGCTGTTTGCTTCCTTCAGTAATATCTTCTCTACTTCAAGCTCCCTTATCCTCAGTTCCCTTGGATTTCTTCTGCAACCAACCGCCATGGATTAGGAACTCTTTGTTAATGGAGTCTAAGCACCTCTGAGCTCCATCAACATCAGCATTCTTGACTTAATGACAGATGTATTCTCTTACTCTTTCTGTGTTTGCATTCATTGGTTGGTGTGTTCATCAGGTATTTTGAGCAATCATTATGTGCAAAACCCTGCCAGCAGCTGCATGTATGACAAGTTAGAACCTTGGACCCCAGATCCTAGCCCAGGCCTGTAAACAGTGTGAAAAACTGCTGCTGTAGAACAGTCTGCACCAACTCAGGAGGAGGTCTTACTTCACACATTCAACTCTGGTCCCTTTGCCAGCACTCCACTGTATGAGAACTTCCTTAGGCCTGAGGTTTTTTTTTTTTTTTTTTTTTTCAATTTTTATTTATTTGTTTATTTATTTATTTTGGTGCCAGAGATTGAGTTCAGGGGTGCTTAATCACTGAGCAACATCTTGAGTCTTTTATTATATTCTATTTAGAGACATTGTCCTGCTAAGTTGCTTAGCACCTTACTAAGTTGCTGAGGCTGGCCTTGAACTCACAATCCTCCTGACTCAGCCTCCTAAGCCACTGGGATTACATGCATGCACCACCATGCCCAGCTGGCTTGAGTTTTTAAACACTGGCTTTGGGGTGGTGGTAGATGAAATGTTTCTGCTATTAGCAGAAAGGTATTGAGAGCAACAAAGACAACATGAGAGATTTACAAGCTCTCTGCTCTCAGAGTGTTTCCTTTGGAGCCCAGGAAAAAGGTGTGGAGAACACACTGGCAGCAGCTCCTAGCATGGATGCAATTGGGCATACAGCATGTCCTTCTGAAGGGCATGGCAGGGTGATCCACTGTGGAGAAATGCCCTCCTGCCCCCATTATTCGCACCAAACACAAGACTTCTGCAGGTAAGGGCAAATGCTTGGTCTTCAGGAGAATGGGCAGTGGGGATGGAAAGAGAAGCCCAGGTGGGAGCAGGTGGGAAAAGTGACATCATTTGGAAGGGGACTGGGATGTGAAGGGCATGAATCCAACATCCAGGAGAAGTTTACAGATCTGTCAGGGGCAAGCAGCTAGGATATGTCTAGAAGGAAAACCGAGTAAATACATTTCCAGGTCTAAATAACTTATTTCTAAATTCTCTAATATGTCGACTTCCTGGCTCTCCAATGGCTCCTTCCATCCCTTTGGCTTAGGACCAGATTCCCTATTTCCCCCACACTTAGGCCAGCACCAGCCTGACTGAAGGCTGGGAAGGCTGAGTGGTGTGTTTAAGGAAGCCTGCCCTGCTCAAATCTCCTCTACACAGTAAAGAAAGCCCATTGACTAGATGCTGATTTGGAAAAACTAGGAAGCACTCCTTGAAAAATGAACATTGTGATGATAAGTCACGCTCTTAACTTAGTGCAATGTTTTAAAATATGTATTAAATGCTTATTACGTGCAGGGTACATTAGATTGTAAAAAATGCTTTATGTGGGCTGGTTGCTGTCCTCTAGGACTTGATAATCTAATAAAGGACATAAGCCATATATATGCAAACAGTAGCAATGCACGGCTGGATGTGAGATGCATAATGAATATTAAAATAATTTAAAATAGAGGAACAGTTGTTATAGCCAAAGCCTCCTGGAGCAGTGGCCTTTGTGCTAGGTGCTGACGCCTTGCAGGATTCAGTCAGCTGGGGATAAGAAAGCAGGGAGAGCAGAGAGAGAGTGGGAAGCAGTGTGTTGGGAAGATGGGGAGTGGGGGGCAGGGAGCGTTGGGCTGGATCTTCTGGGACATAGAACTAGAATAGTCAGTAAAGGTCAAGTGGTTGAAGACTTTAAGTTGCCAGTCTTGGGAGTTTAAGCTTTTTGTAAATAATGGAGAGAAACTGAGAATATATGAGAAAATTAGAAACATAATCAAGGTGGTGGCTTTTTGATTCTCTCAATGAACAGCCTGGACCTGATGCTTATAAAGGGAGATTTCCTTTGGCTTGATGGTTTTCTTTGCCTGGGAGCAACATGGGACCGTCCTCCACTGTGGGGCTCTGAATGTTCCTGGCTCTCTTCTCTAGGGGTACAGCACATTTGTTTCCAGGAAGCAAGCATAAAATGGGGGCCTGCATGCAAAGGAAACCTATTACCTGGTGGAGGTGGCCAGTTGTACCTCGTGACACAGCTTTCCTAAGGTGACCAGACTTAAGGATTACTAAGGAATGATGAGAAATGGGGCCTCCTGCTTCCAGTTTCCAGAATCTATGAGAAACATGCTCTCTTTTGAGTGATATAACTAAGGCTCCAGTGGGCATGGAGATTAAGTCAATTTCATGGTGTTAACAATTACAGTTATTTCAAATAGGAGCAAGGGGAAATCTATTTATTGATTACGTGGCTAATAAAGTATTATAAATTTAAGCCGAAAGCTCTGCACTGTCTAAAATTCAACACTCCTTTTCCAAATACCGATAGGTGCTTGGCATATACTTACAAAATGAATGAGCAAAAGATTTTTTACATCAGATCACATTTGGGAAATATAAAGATTGCAAGCTAAATATGTCCATCAATAGGGATGGGCCAAATGAGGGATGGTTCATTTATTCTGTGAAGCAGTACATGGTGTTCAAAACAAGAGTATGATAGATATGAGTAAGTTGACCAGGAACATCTTCTATCACATATTATCAAATGAAATAAACAAGTTCCAGACCAGTACACATAGTATAACCTGTGACCTCATTTTTACATAAAAAAATACATGTAAATATATATACATATACATACACACACATACATACAGATATGAAACAAAACTTAGCACAATGTTGGAAAAGATTCTGTTAAAAGCATTTAAATAACTCGAGGATGAGCTTGGAGAAGAGGCTGTAATTTCCACTTCTTTCTGGAATCATTATAGATGGTGGGATTTGAGGCAACTTTTTTCTTCTTTTTTGTTCCTCTATATTTTTTGAAAAAAAATAAAAACAATTTATAAGGTTCATAAAGGGTTTTCATTATTTAAAGGAGTAGTGAATCACTTAGTAAAGTGAAGAAGAATTACAGCTATTATTTGTTGAGTGCTTGTTAGATGCCAAATCCTGCATCAAGAGTTTTACAAACAGTATCTCAATGATTCAGTGCCTTTTTGAAGTAGATACTATTATGAGCTCCATTTTATGGATGACAAAATAAGCTAAGTGACTTGAAGACCCCACATTCGCAAGTGATGAGCCAGCATTTCATCTGTAACCTGGTCACTCTATGGGCCATGCTTGCCTGGTAAACTGCTCCTGGATGAGCCCTTGAAAAAGTGAATAATTCTGTGTTCTTTATCTAGGTTTTATATAAAACAGATGTTTAAGTCATGGATGATTCATGGTGATCACTGGCTTCATGAAGACAAAATCTGAATATGTGATCTTCTTTTGTTTCACCATACCTCAGTGGTTAATGCCCTCATTAATATTATTTTTTTAAACCCTATATGCTCTCCCACTGGTGTTTCTTAAAGAAAGCAAAACAAAACAAACAAAAAAAAAACACTTTCTTACGTAAAGTTTAATGGGATTATACAGAGAAAAAGATATGAGTTCAAGTAAGGTAAATGACCTCACGTCAAAGGCCTGTTAATCCTTCCTTCTTCCCTTCCTCCCTTTCATTCACCTACCTATTTACTTTATGTTTATATTCTTAATTATAGATGGACACAATACCTTTATTTCATTTATTTATTTGTTTGTTTGTTTTTATGTAGTGCTGAGGATCAAACCCAGTGCCTCACATGTGCTAGGCAAGCGCTCTACCACTGAACCACAACCCCAGCCCCTCATCCACCCATTTAATTTAATACTCATTTTTGCTGTTAGGTGAAGCTTTCTCCTAGTCCCCATATGAATTCAGTTTGCCCAGAATCAGCAGGATATATCCATGATGGGTTAAATATTAACCAATGCCTAGAAAAGCTTGCATTGAGATAAGAAGGTAGTAACCAGAGAAATGGGGATGGGGAGCTGGCTGCTTCTCTTATCTCCAGTCCTTGTGAGAGGATCTGAGCAGAGTGACCCTGGTTGGAAAGTACATACCTATAAAACATCTGAAGAAATCCCCCATGGAGTGGGCATGTAACCTACCCTATCTAATCCTCCAGCTTATAGGCACAGTGTGGCCCTCCACTGTATCCTGGCCTACTGCTGGTGAGAAGTGAGTTAAGTAATAAAATCTAGTCCTCCCAAGTTCTCCCTTTGGCATTGGTAAATGGTATGCCTGGGGCCTTTGCAGCCCTGGGGAGAAACACCAAGTCCAGAGAAGGGCATATTTGAGAACTCCTGACATGCCTAGCAGGTGTATCCTTCCTAGATGCATTCTCACAAGTTCTTCCCAGATTCTGAGCTCCAGACCTCTCCTGGAGCAGGGTTTGTGAGCAGGGGCAACTTTGTCCTTAGAGGACATTGGCAATATCTGGAGACATTTAAGATTATTCTAACAGGGGAAGAAGATGCTACTGTCCAGTAGGGACCAGGAATACTGCTACCTTCCTACAATACATCGGCCACCCCACAATGAGGAAATGTCAGGACAATACATAAGACAAGAAAAATCACGCCCCCCCCCCCACAGTGTCCATCATTTTAAAACTCTATTGAGTGAAGAGCTAGAAAGCAGATGCCCAGGTTGAGGGAAAGTGACACATTAAACCTGAGTATTGATATTGTGAGCACCTTTCCAAGACTTCAGTTGGAGTAAGCTTTATTAATAATGATGATAATAATGATAAAAGCAAGCAATATCTTCTCCATTTCAAATATGGTACCAGCAACCAACCAGTATCCAAAGGCAGAAGCCTCAAGGTTAGCCTTGATTCTTTCTCCCCTCATTCCCCACCTCCATTATCCCACTTCACAGGTAGTCTTGTCCCTCCAAAAGTACACCTGGAATCCAGCTGCTGCCCCAGGCACTGCTGTCGCTCTCAACTCCACAACTGCTATAGCCTCCACACTGATTTTTCTGTTCTCCTTCTTGCTGCCCTGAAATTCAGTCTCCTCTGAGCTGCCAAACTGATCTTTGAAAAAACATTAATTGAACCACGTCATACCCCTGCATCGAACCCTCCCACTGCCGTTGGAAAAAAATCTAAATTCCTTGACATTTCTCCCAGTTCAGTTCCTAGAAACAGTCATGTACCTCCCTCCTTGGGGCCTTTGTACTTCTCCTTCCATCTGTGCAGAGCAGCTCTTTCTCTGCCTCATCCCAAGACGACTTCCTCTTAGCTCTCAGATCTCCGCTTCCTTCCTCTTGGAGAAGCCAAACCTGATATTTCTAAATAGACCCACCTTGTTATTCTCCTCCACACATCCCTGTTTATTTCCATCACTGCATTTACACAATGTGAAATCAATTAAACTAATTATTTTGTTTACTTATCATTGATCTCCTTCTACTAAACAAGGGCATGACCCATGGTTTTTGGGCTCATCATTGCATCCTCATCACTGAGCGCGCTGCCCGGCCCTAGTAGATGTTCCATAAAATGTTCATCAAGTGAATGGCTCTTAAAATTATACAGGGTGTCCTAGTTGACAATCTGCCGTGTTTGTTTCCCATCTCTGGAAAGAGGGAAATAAAGGCAAGTTCCCACCAGGGGCTGCCTAGCCATGGACATGGATGTGGGTAGTTGCCACACAGTTGACTTTGCTAATTGCTTTGCCTGTGGTAGTTGTACAGCACTGCATCCTGGGTTCTTTGGGCTCACAGGTTGCCTGATCCATTCCTAGTGACCACACTTGGTAGATGGCTGGGTTGAGATGAGAATCTCTGATCTTGGAAGAGACAAGTCTACTTAGACCACCCTGGGGACAAACATTGGTACTGTCCTTATCACACAACTGATTTACCTACGTAGCCACCAGGGCATGCTTTATGGATCACAGGTTCACACTGGCTTTGCTCTACCCGCCCCCCACCCCCAGCCCCAGCAGGCAGAGGGAAGGAGTGGGGAGGAAGGGGGTGAGCCTCAATTTCTACTTTCACTTTTTCGCATTTCTTTGTCCCTTGCCTTTTCTCATTCTTATCCAACTGATTTCCCACCCCACCCCCATTACTATGTCTTTGCATGAATTATTTTTTGCATCTTGGATACACTGATAATCCAGTTTTCCATCAACAGCAACACACAGTAACTGTACCCATATTTGTACCTGGATATAAAGCTGTATTAACTATAATTTCTTCTTTTCTATTTGTTTGTTTGTTTTTGGTACCAGGGATTGAACCCAAGAGTACTTAACCACTGAGCCACATCCCCAGCCCTTTTTATTCTTTTTGAGACTGGGTCTAGCTAAGTTGCTCAGGACTTCACTTATTTTCTGTATTCTTGTTGTTCTGGCATCTGGAGTCCTGCTGTGGGAGGAACTGTCCCTCTTAGGGCTACCTAATTCCTAGAAATAGTGATCAACCTGCTTGAGAGAAGTAGGTCTTTCATATGCAAATTAACCAATTCAGAGCCACACTCCAAGAACTGGTGGTGTGGTTCAGTGTCTGAGCACTTGCCCAGCATGCAAGAGCTCCTGGGTTCAGTCCCCAGTGCCAAAAGGGGTGGGGGAAGTAATGGAATACAGAACCCATACACCTGCCTCCACCTCCTCTTCTTTGGGGCTCTTACTTTATGGACCACCCTTTACCTGCCTTAATCACCCCAGGGCCAGGTATCAGACAACTAGGGAGGTGTTCCAGAACCTGCCAAAATGATCCACACTATTCAGTCCTAAGCTCATTTATCTTGCCTTGCCTTTCCCATGGAAACATAATAGAGGCTCTTCCCTCTGTTTCCCCCTCACTCCCTCTGCCTCCTGATTAACCCTGGTGCTCCCTGGTGTGGCCATGAAACATGTGCCTGCTTACTTCTAGAGTTCTAAATGTACCAAAAATCCCCTTCCTCCTCCTTCGTGACAGTCATGTCTGTGTCTGTCTCATGTATTTGATTAAAACAAATCCAGGGTACATTTTAAAACAAGAGTGTTTTCTACGTAAGTGATTTTATTACATTTATTATAAATAATTATTTTTAACGTATTCAATTATTTTGAACAGATTCAACACACACTCTTTGGATATAATAATAGTTCCTCATGAAGACAGAAACCATTAGATAATCATTGGTGAATTAATCGATAAAACCCTATTCTTAAAAAAAAATCCATGTTGCAAGCGCACTTGTTATCCCAGTCACAATTCATTAATTAAGACAGCCCGTTATCAATCTTGAGGTGATTAAGACACTCTGGGATTTATCAGCTCTCTGCAGGCTCAGCCAGGCCTCAGAGCCAGTGGCAGGACCCATGTTGAGGGATGTGGGCTTTGTCTATTGGAGACCCAATGTCTGAGGGTCCCGCTGGCCCTCGTCTTCACTCTGTCTGTCTGTGAATTACCCAGGAATTCTGGATGTATTCAGAATGGAGAAGTCTAAAAGCTCATGATTCTTTCATTTTCTCAGCTTCTGGATACAAAATCTGTTAGGTTTCTCTAGGGAGACCGTCTTAGCGCCTGGCTGAACAGCTGCCCAGCAGTGGAAAAATTCTTCTTTCCTACATCTGGACAAAATCCTGCCTGTGTCTGTTTGTGCCCTCTCGTCCTCTTCCGGCCTCACTGAACTGGGCATTGCTATCTTCTTGCAGAAAATTTCCACAGACTTATACAATGTTATTTGTTCTCCTCCACAATCAATCAAACAAATGGCTTCATCTTTTCCTCACAGGTCCCATTTTCTGGCCTTTAATCATGTTTGTTGCTTAATGTTGGCCAATCCACTCAGTGGCCACTTTATCTGAGACCTCTACGGCCAAGGCTGTGGACGGTCCCTCCTGAACGCGTTAGGGTTCTGGGGTTTGATGAGCAATCGCTCCTATCAGTGGGCTGGTTATTAAACAGCTGGGTCTCTCTGCAGCCATTTCAGATACTTGCCCAGAAGACAAGGAAGCAATTTCAGAGACAAGAAGCAATTGCTTCCAAGACGCCATGCAGTTCCTGGGATGTGTTCTGTGGCTGCACACAGGAAAATGGAGTGAAGGAACTCAGCTCTGTGTCTCACATACAGACGCTCTACTCATCCCATTATTTCCCACTTATGTGACCAGCTTGCTGGACTGGGTCTGTCCCCCAGAAGAGGGAGTGGGGACCTTTAGAGAACCTCTTTCTCCTACTTGCAGATGTTGACCAGCACGTAAAAGATAACACACAGACTGACTCTCTGCAGAAAGAGGTAATCATCATTTCATTTATTAAGCACTTATCAGGCACCGGCAATGTGCCAGACACTGTGCTGTATCAGGGGTAAATGCAGAGATGAATGAACGCTAAACCTTGTCTACTTGTCTCCATAGAGATTATGGTCCGGCAGGTCAACAGGTACATGTGAATGACTGTCATTCAGGGAAGACTCTGAGAAATGCTATGTAACAGGGGTACGTTATTAATATTCAGGAGGCAGTCATGAGGAATACAAGATTAATTCAGTGTAGGAGGATAGGGTAAAGCTTCATGGAAGAATGAAACATTTGAAATCAGTCTTGTATTCACAATCTTTTACACCATGACTCCTTTTAATTCTCAGAGCCACACAATGACAGGAACAGAGCAGGATTATGCTCATTCGTGAACTGGGATATGAGGGCTCAGAGGTTCCGTGACCTATGGAAGGTCACACAAAGAGTAGGTGGCAGATCTACACGGAGTTGGTCTAAATCTAAAAGCTCTAATGTGCCACCTTGCTTCTCAGGAGGGATGGTGGGCCCAGAAGACTCTGCTGCTGGGGCTGGTTCTCCAAGTGCATGCCAGGTAGGTATAAGGACACCAAGATGGTTTATGCAGTGAACCAGGCAGTGTGATCCAGTCTGCAAGTCTGTAGGGGGCCCTCATCCCAGCCATCATGACTGCCAGCATGTACAGTTCAGTGTCCTCTGGGAGAGCAGATCCTTTCTGCTGCCCAGCCTCATCCATCCTCATTAGCACATGGTCTGCTACGCCAAACAGGGCGGCCACAGAAAATAACTGCTCCTCCTTCAGTGTCTGGTTTGATAGGGCTCAGCACACACGCCTTGAGATATTTAGCTTTCTCTGTTCCCTGAGGAAAAAAAAAAAAAGAGAGAAGAGAGAGAAGACCAGGGACAGAGGAAGACGACTTACTATCAGTGCTCAGCAATTGGTTTTGCAAACTGATTGCTTTCATTACTTCATCTACATACAACACGACATGCAGAAAAGAGAGATGAGAAAACTGAAGGCTGAGAAAGTTATGTTTCGATTGAAGAGATAGATACTCACTGGTCTGACTTCAGAAAGATAAGACTTGTACAGTATGTGTGACAATTCTTAACACATGATAACTGTTCAATAAATGCTAGTCTGTTTTGTTGATGATGCCATATTTGTCACACATTTTTATTTCATCTCTTTTTAGGAAAGCCAACAGCATTTTCTTGTGCAGAAATGAGCCCCCTGAAGTTCATGGAAAGCTTCTATTCTGAAAGAGAGGGTTGAATCTGTGTTGTAACTGCCCTCTGTGTGGGTGGAGGTTAATTCCAAAGAGTCCCCTTAGGAAGACTGAGAATTGGCAGATAGATATCAACAGCAAAGAAGGAAGAATGCAGGGTAGAGAGAGATGAGTGGCAGGGACAGTGATGGAGGAAGGAGAGAGGGGGCATCAGTTGCCACCCCACCTAGGGAGGGCAGGCTGCATGCATTAGAATGACTGCATGTAGGGAGGAGAGGAGAAGAGCCCATGGAGCTTTTTTGGCATTATAAATATTCAGTTGGTCACCATGAATATTCAGTTAGGTACAGATTTGCAGATAGGCTCTTGAGGGAGCTGGAAATGACAAGGGGGATTGACCATTTTTAACAATCACCCAATATTAAAGGAACATATGTCACTGCAGAGAACTGGATGGGATCATAGGTGGAGGCAAAGGGCTAGAAGTTTTGATGAAGAGAAATGCATGAATGACAACTGGCAGGAGCTGAGGGCCCGGCTACGATGGTATGAAAAGCATCGCTCAGTTGAACAGCCAGGGCACACAGGGGGACTGTGAGTCTTATGATTTCTATTTGTGCAACTCTCCAGTGTCTAGGGGATATTTTCCTGCTTGGCAGAGTCTTATAAAATCACAGATATCTGGCACTAAAAAGGGCATTAAAGACAGCCAAGGACTCCTGATGCTCTTCAGCATGTGTGGAGGGGCGTGGCACAGCCACAGGAGGACCAAGTGTTCTGAGTCCCTCCCCTCGAAGCAGTACAGCCTCAAGGTCATCTGCTTTACTCGCCAGCTTCGGAGAACAATTTCACTGGAGGGACACGGCTCCGCAGCTACAAAATAAAATGTGTGAAAAATAACTGTCTTGTCCAAACTCATCATTTTATCAGGTGCATGTTGGGTATCAGAAAAGAGAAAAGTCCTTAGTTAGTAGCACAGTCTAAGCTAGAACTTGCTTACTTCAGCAGCCCAGGTTTTGCTAATTTCTGTCTGTGAAATGAAATTGAATGTTCATGCAGTCAGTCACCCATTGGTACTTTTAGTGACTTCAGGTGAATTACAAAATGGGGGACTCCCTCTGGCTGATCATAGCCCCAGACAGCAAAAAGGTCCCTTCCATGGGGGTACCTGGTTGCAGAGCTCTACCTGTACGACACTACATGAAGAGAAATTAGAAGTGGGTCTGGAGGGGTCCACCATGCCATTTGTGTATCCTCTTCCCTCCAGTCTTCTATCTCTCCCTGTCACTTTTAAAAAATATGCATTTAGCCAGGCGCCATGGCACATGCCTATAATCCCAGTGACTCTGGAAGCTGAGGCAGGTGGATCACAAGTTCAAAGCCAGCCTCAGCAATTTAGCGAGGCCCTACAAAAGGGGGAGTGGGGCTGGGGATGTGGCTCAGTGGTTAAGCACCCCTGGTACCACTCCCCCCACCCCCAATTAAATAAATAAGTATCTCCTGCATGCACAATGGCAGCTTCATGACTCATTTGGTGAGGAATACTATCAGGAAAGGAGAGTAATGGTTTAAATTTACAAAGCACTTTCCCAACCATGACAATTTAAATTGCTAGACTAAGAGTACAGGGACTGAAGGGGCTTGAGATACTTAGAGGGTGATGAGTAACAGGAAAGGTGCTTTGAAGACGATGTGGACTTCTACATATTTGGATCTCTGCTGTCAAACTTCAATCCATTGTGCTCACTAGAAGAAAATGATTCGTTTTAATACAAATGTGATTTGGAGACTATCTCAAAATGATGTTTATTGCTTTGATGGCAAAGGTCCTCCTAAGAGATATTTGATGACTAAGAAGTGGTACATTCATTGCTGATGCAAATAGTACCCAGAGCAGTGCCCCACTGTTATGGTTTAGATGTGGTGTCCCCCAAAAGCTCATGTGTGAGACAATGCAAGAAGGTTTGGAGGAGAAATGATTGGATTATGGCCTTGGCCTAGTCAGTGAGTTAATCCCTGGTGGCATTAACTGAGTAGTAACTGGAGGCAGGTGGGTTGTGGCTGGAGGAAGTGGTTCATTGGGGGTGTGGCTATGGGGTATATATGTTGTATCTGGAGAGTGGATTCGCCCTCTGCTTCATGATCCTCATCTGAGCTGCTTCCCTCTGCTACACTCTCCCACCAGGATGTTCTGCCTCACCTTGAGCCTCAAGGAATGGAGCCAGCCTTCTACGGACTAAGAACTCTAAAACTGTGAGCCCCCAAATAAACTTTTGCTCCTCTACAGTTGTTCTGGTCAGGTCTTGTAGTTGCAGCTGTGAAAAAGCTAACTATGACACTCACCATGAGGGATGCCCTTCTAAAGTGGGATGAAAACTGACTTGTGGCTTCTGTTTGGTTGGAGGTACCAGAGAGAGAGAGAGAGAGAACCTTCAGTGGGGTTAGAACTGTCACTCCTGGGCTCTCTCTGGAGCCAACTGTGAAGGTTTTGCCTTCTGGTCTCCTGAGGAATGCCAAAGGGGCACCATGCTTACATTTGTGTACACAATTCCATCCATACAGACTCAGCAAGTATTTGTAAAAGAATGAAGAGATGTGTTCTCCTGGGAAGACTGAAACTCCTTCTTTCTCATGAATCTGGTCCCACCATCACCACCACCACCATCATCATCTTCATTGTTTTCTTTTTGTTCTTTGAGACAATGTCTTGCTATGTTGCCTGGATGGGCTCAAACTCCTGGGCTCAAGTGATCTCCTGCCTTTGTCTCCCAAGTAGCTGGGACTACAGGTCTGTACCACCAAGTCAAGCTTCTCATTTTTAGTTTTCAAGCTCAGCTTATATCATGTTACTGTGTGTCAGGCCTTATTGTAGGTATCTGGCATGCACTGACTCATCACATCCTACGCTATAAGGTAGGTCCTGACATCTTAGTTTTAAAAAAAAATCAATAGTGCAGGCTGTCATTATTGCATCTATTCACCCACTCGCTGAATATGTTTAAGACACACCTACCATGTGTGAGGAACTGTCTCAGGTACCTATGATTCTCAGGATGAGTTCCCTGTTCTAAAGGTGTTCCTGGTATCGTGCAGCGACACATGCTGGTAATTCCAGCAACCTGGGAGGTTGATACAGGAGGATTACAAGTGTGAGGCCAGCCTCAGCAACTTAGTAAGGCCCTAAAAAACTTAGTAAGACCCTTTCTCAAAATAAAAATAAAAAGGGCCAGGGATGTGGCTCAGTGTAATGTGCCCCTGGGTTAAATTCTCAATACCAAAAAACAAAAACACAATGAACAATAACCAAAACACAAATGAATGAACAAATGCCTATACAAATTTGGATATATGTGCCTTTATAAATAAGACATTTTGAGAAGTGGTATTTAAACAAGGGTATGAAGGAGCCCCATGCCTAGAGTCCAGAGAAGAGTATTTCACAGAGGAAACAGTTTGTCTACAGGCCCTGAGGTCCAGGAAAGATTGGTCCATTCTGGAAACTTAAAGAAGGTTGGTTGACTGCAGCAGAGAAATGCACAGAGAAATGTAAAAATGGAGATGTAGCCATGGGCCAGACTGCCAAGCCCTCTGAAGGCCAAGTGCAATGGGACATTGATGGTAGGGAGTAGTCTGATAAGAGGAGTGTCTGAAAAGGATTTGTGGGGCTGCTCTGTGGAGAACGGACTATAGACAGAGGGGCAGAGAGGATGTGAGAGATGAGAAGGTAGCTTTTCCTTTTTATAATTTTTTGGTGCTAGGGATGGACCCATGGCCTCACACATACTAGGCAAGTACTCTACTACAGAGCTATACCCCCAGCTCTAGAAGATAGCTTTTGTAGGTGTCCAGACAAGAGATAAAGATAACTCCCTTCCTTGGTGACAAAGGAGGGGATAGACTGTTTGGAGCTATAATTTGGAAGTAGAATCATGAAGACTTGCAAATAGAGTGTAGGGAGAGATGGAAGTAGAGGTGATAAAGAATGATTTCTAGGTTTTGACCTTAAAAATGGATGACAGCCACTCTGGAACATAGTTTGGCTTACTGGTTTATAAAAGTCAATATAAATTATTGATTTAGATTACAAAATTAAACATCAACATACCATATGACCCACCATCCCACTCCTAGGCATTTACACAAGAGAAATGAAAACTTACATCCAAACAAAAACTTGCACCATAAATTCCCTTTAGTGAATAAATCGATAAACACATTGTAGTACATTCTAACCCTTAATCCCTCACAACCACTGATCTGCTCTCTGTCCCTGTGGTTTGACCTTTTCCAAAATGTCATATTAAAGGAATTATAAATATGTACTCCTTTGAGACTGGCTTCTTTCACGCAGCATATACCTTTGAGATCCAACATACTTCAAGAGTCCAGGCTTCAAGAGTCCATTGCTTCTTACTGTTGAGTAGTTTTCCTGCAATGTCTCCACCAAAAGCAAAATTTAATATGTGTGAACTTGAAAATAAACTTTTAAAAAATTATTATAAAATGGGAAAAAAGCAAGGGGGAAGGCAGAGATGGTAAAAATTGAGTGGATGGTTGTACTGTTTTCTAAGATGGATAAAATGGAGGAAAAAGCAGTTTGGTGGGACAGAGGGTTGATTAAAAAAAAAAAAAAAAGCTATATTAAAATTCCTTAAATCCCAGTTTGGTAGGCTTGTGTTATGCTTAGCAGCAGGTTTGGCTTGGTAGCAAGACTGACCCTCTGAGGGTCTCTGGGAGTCAGGAAGGATGAATTGCGTAAGGGAGGAGGCCAGGCAGTGGAGGGCTGAGGAGGCATGAGCCCCCAGCTCCTCTGAAGCTGCTGCTGCTGCTGCTGCTGGAACCCCAGCTGTCCTCCACCAGGTGTCTGCTCTGTGGCCAGCCCTGTCCTTGGATTAGCCTGAGAAAATGACTTTTTGCCACCCAATTCTGATCTCTGATGTAGTCTCTAGGTGGGTCTCATCCTGTTTGGGGTCCACTTTCGTATCTCTGGTCGTTTTGCAAAACCACGAGCACAGGCAAAGAAGGGCTGGAAGGAAGTTGATGCTGAGGCCATCTGTGCTCAGGTCTGGGGGATATTTCCAAGCCCCTGGGTCCAGATTGAGAGTTGGGAGGAAAAGAAGAAGAAAATGGAGGAGGAAGAGAAAGAGGAGGAGGAGAAGAGGATGAAGAAGAGGAGGAGGTGGGGAGAGGAGAAAGAGAGAAACAGAAGAAAGAGGGAGAAGAAAGAGGAGGAGGGGAAGGAGGGACGCTGGCTCCATGGGGTTGTATAATGGAAGCTTTCTGTTTAGACTCTCCAGGCTCCAGTGTGTCCAGCCTGTCTGACTGAAAGTTAGTGCTGCAAGCAAGACACCAGGTAAAACTTTGCTCAACTTCCATTTTCACAATAAGGAAAAGACTCTTTTTATGGGCTACATATTTATGGTATAAAAAGTTGGAAAGGAAGATACTAAATTGTGAGCAGTGATTTCTTTTAAGTGGTGTACTTCTGGGGACTCTCAGGGGGGAAAAAATCTATCACTGAAAGGAAAATCATTAAGGATTCTACCCCGTGGATACCACACAGAAACAGGGACAGCAGAAGACACAGAACCATCAGGAAGCTCTTGTCACTCATCTCCCTTCTCTGAATTTCTTCTGTATCATAGCATCTGCTTTTTCCCTTGGCTATTTTGTAATGCATGGGAAAATCTTATCTCTGAGTGAGATCATAGAAAGGATCTTCTACAAACTCTCTTGAGATGAGGAGTATCCCTTATACTCTCAGATATAGTACTTGCTCAACAAACATTTATTGCATATATAGGATAAAACAGATGCCTAACTCAGAGCTCCCCATCAGAAATATAGTTCAAACCATATAGATAATTTTAAGTTTTCTAGTAGCTACATTTTAAATAGGTGAAAATAGATTTAATGATATATATTGTTTAACTCCATTTATCTGAAGTATTAAGATTTTAATCTGTGACCAATAAAAAATGAATAATGGGTTTTTTTTTATTATTTTTGTGTTTGTACTCCTTCAAACCCTTGTGTATGTTTTATGCTTACAGCACAAGTCAATTTGGATGGCCACATTTCAAGTGCTCACAGGCCACCTGTGGCTACATTACTGTGGTGAACATTAGTCTAGAACAAGGTGTGACATGTGGCTAGTTCTCAATATTTTCTTGACCTCCCTCCCTCCTTTCTTTCTTTCTTTCTTTCTTTCTTTCTTCCTCTCTTTCTTTCTTTCCCTTCCTTCCTTCTTTTCTTTCTTTCTTCTTTCCCTTCCTCCCTTCCCTTCCCTTCCCTTCCCTTCCCCTCCCTCCCTCCCTCTCTCTCTCTCTTTCTTTCTTTCTTTCTTTCTTTCTTTCTTTCTTTCTTTCTTTCTCCCTTTCTCTCTCTCCCTCCCTCCCCTCCCTGCTTTCTCTCTCTCTTTCTTTGCTTCCTTGCTTCCTTTCTCTTTCTTCCAGTACTGGGGATTGAATCCAAAGATGCTCTACTAGAAAATCACACCCCCCAGTCCTTTTTATTTTTTTATTTTGAGACAGGGTCTTGCTAAGTTGCCCAGGCTGTCCTTGAACTGGTGGTCTTCCTGCCTCAGCCTCTTGAGTCCCTGGGATACAGGCATGAGCCACCACACCTGGTGGTGGTTCCCAGTATTTCCTGAATGACTGCTTGAGTTGGGACCAGGGGGAGAACTGTTCCTTAGAGCACCTTGAAAAGTATCACAAAGCTGTGAGATCTGATGCCAGACCCTCAGTCTGACTAGCTGCTGGGGTTCTTCCCCACCCTGTGTCTGTGGCATGAAACAAAATTGCTGATCCACTAAAATCACTCTTATTTCTTCTACCTTGGCCTTGAGTCACTAGCTAGATTTCTCTATGTGCAAACCAACAAAGCCAACCTAAGAGGGAACAAGATTGGGCTTACATGCTTGGTAATGTCCACATGGGACATGTCCAAGAGCAGGACAAAGGTTTCTTTAGAATGCCAGGAACACAACTCTGAGGATGTACCTGTAGAGATTCATATTGAATACACATGCATCCCACAAAGGAACACTGTCCACCTGGGGAGGTGCAAGAGTGCTCTTCCGCTCAGGGCACTTGGATTAGCTGTCTTCTATCCTGAAGGCTGGCCCCCACCTCCACCCACCATACTTAATACTGCTTGAGGAACCTCTGATCATCACTGCAGGTGGAGTTTTTCTCTACTTATGTGGACCCATCTTCTGTCTGGAGACAAACATCACTGCCTCATTTGGGTGAGCAAGACCTCGATGATGAATCACACATTTTTAGAGCTCAAGAGCCCTCTTGAGCCCAATTTGCACAGGATCTAGAAATTTCTTCAACGGTCTTTACTGATAGTCATCGTTCCTAAAGCTTGAACACCTCTGGAGATGGACAGCTCAGACACCACAGGCAGTGTACTCCATAGATGGTGGCTCCAATAGTCTGAAAAGACTTTCGTCCCCTCCACTCTCGGGGCAAGTGCTACCTGCCCAGCTGCGACCTGAACAAGAGGTCTGCAGAACTGCTGTTGAGCCCGAGGAGAACACCGCCATATTTGAGGAAAGCAGTGGCTGACCAGGACAAAGAAACAAAGAAGAAAGGAAAAGCAGCTGCAGACATCCAGGGATCCGCCAGCGCTCTGAGAACAACACATACTTGGGTGAGACTCTGGCAACCAGCAGGGGAGGGCCTGTCTGAGGCTAGCGCAAGGGCCCCAAGAAGGTACAACTGTGGGTGGGCTTGGGGAAAGGGTGCCTTCTGGAGGGTCCCTTTCCAGGTGCCATTCAGCTGCTGACACACAATCCCCCTGAGCCACTCTTCCGCTGTGCCATTGGCCAAATGTGCAGCCTTGACTCCACTAACAGGATCGCTGACTGGACGAGATCCGGGCCAATTGGCTTAAACTGGAAGGGAAAAAAGAAGGGCTTCCCAGGGTCCATTTTGTTTGAGACTTGTTCCTGGGTTCAACTTTTTTTTGTTTGTTTGTTTGTTTTGTTGTTTTTTGGGGTTTTTTGTTTGTTTTTGTTTTTGTTTTGTTTTGCTTTATTTTTGTTTTGATTGACAGTGTGTTTTGTTTATTTGCTTCTGCTCCTCTTTTCTTTCTCTTTTTTTTAATTTTAAAATATTTATTTATTTGCTTTAGTTGTACACAATCTGTTTTTACGTGGTGCTGAGGATCAAACCCGGGCCGCACACGTGCTAGGCGAGCGCTCTACCGCTGAGCCACAACCCCAGCCCCCCTCTTTTCTTTCTTTCTTTTCTTCCTTCTCACTTTTGTATCTTTTCTTCTTCCTTCATCTTCTCTATTGATTCTGCCTCTAAGTACTTTCTACTCACTGGGCCTGGCTCACCTCTTGGACCAACACAGAGCAAATCTACCTTGGCTTTGTGTCCTTATAGTGAGAAAGCCACACCATGTGAAAAGAGAGACACAGGTTGGAGGGAAGCATCCCCAAGCTGAGGAAGGACAAGGTTTGCCTGCCATCACCAGAAGCTAAGAGGAGGATGTGGGACAGAGTCTCCCTTGGAGTGCTCAGAAGGAATGACATTTGAAGACTTTTAGCCTGAAGAACTATGAAAATACATTTCTGTCATTTTAGGTCCCTTAGTATTTTGAACTCTGTAAGCAAATTGGAATACACTTTCTTCCTTGCTTGGTTGATTTCTTTTTCCTGCCTGCAGTCATCTGGGGTTTTCCCATTCTTTCATCCCACTAGCCCCACCATTTTTGTTTCTCTCTTACCTCTCTAATGAAGGCTTCCAAGCCTCAACTTCTATTCCTACCTCTACCCCTCAACTTCCTACACACCTTCAATCCGAATGCTCCATGAACCTTTTGGATTCAACCTGTATGACACAATTCATCTTTTCTCCTTGACCCAACTGTTTCCAACCGTTCCACTTTCTACCATTTGGTACCCCTTTCCTCACCCAGACCTGAAATCTTTGACATGTACATTCTACTGTATAAGGAAAACTTTCGTATTTATAAGTAGTACTAGTCATTTTCCCACTTTCATATTTACGTGTTTCCCACTTCTTACTACTTTAAGACTACACGACCTGCATCATTATAATAGCCCATTAACACATCCTAGTCTCCAGCCTTACTTCACCTAGGGGCAATAAGCTCCATGAAACTCAGCTTCTACTGTACTCATTCCTCCTCAAAAGCCTGTGGTTTCTGTAGCAATGAGCCGCTCATGCCAGGCTAGACTCACATTGCCCAGCTCCAGCCCCACGTTGGACCATCTTCCAATTGCCCCTTCCTCTGCTCGTGAACATTTCACATAGATTGCATGGGCTAATCTTGCTGCTCTGGACTGATTACATGCTTATATCCAGAGCTACTGACTCTCAGCCAACACTGAGGGATGTAGAGATAAAGGATACTCTCTCGCCATGGGCCTGGGAATTATTGTGGAACAGGATGCAGCAGCCTGTTGGCTTGTTGAGTAATAATGATTGGATTTATGATCTGCAACTGGTTTTAGTGGAGGCCAGGGTGGCAGGGGTTGTTTCCATGCTTAACACTGAAGATGTAGCTAGAATGTGCCTATGTGAGAAGCCTACTTATGAAAGCACCCACCATGAGCTAACTTGGGGCCTCCCGGTATCAAGATGCTTTGCAAATGTGCTGGTGGTGATTCAAGACCTGAAGATAGTACCTGTGCTGTGTGTCTGCCTGCACCTGAAACCTCCAGACCCCTTGCATATCCTCCTCCTAATCTTGTTGTGCAGTGTTCCTTTCCTATAATAGTTTTTCCTCTAAATAAGATGTTTGGGTTTTGCAAGTCCTTTTAACAGTGGAACACAGCAATGGTTAGTGAGTAACTAACTGCCTTTATTCTTTCTGTTATGAGGCTGAAATGCCCCATCTTCAGCTTCTCCATCCCATCCACCCCACAACTAATCTCTAAAGAGATCTTAAGACCCAATTCTCCACAATGCTTCCACCACTCTCTTTCTGCTTCTGAACATCACAGAACGTGGCCTGAGGGGAAATAGGGAAATCAGGAAAAAACTTAACCAAGTTTTTTCTCCTGTTTTTAGATATCACTGCTTAATGGAAAACCCAGTTCCATTTCAGTCACTTATTTACTATAAAAACTTGGGAAGTTTACTTAACCCTCATGCATCTTAGTTTCCTCATCAATAAAAGAAGGATATGAATGCCCACTATAAGGGATTGTTGTGTGATCTAAACAAAATAACATAGGAAAAGTGTCAAACATACAAGAAGTAGACAGTAAATTTGAGCTCTCTTCTTCTCTTTGTATGTTTTCCTTCTCTTTCCAAAGACACTGCAAATTTCTTAAAAGAAGAAATCATTTTTTTTATTTGCACAGTGTCTCCCAAAGAAATAAGCCCAGATGACATAAAATAGACTAAAATCATAGAGTTTAAGAATATCATTAGAAAGCTAAAGACACAATGTGTGCTGAGTGAGCCTTGATGGAGATACATGCACACTGGCCTGGCAAGTCTTAGGAACCTTCCTTGCCTTATCATTTTAATAGGACAATTAAGCCAATTTCAGAGACAGCAATTATCAAATATAAATAAAATAATGTAGGCAATGTTTCCAATAATTAGGTACTCCATAAATGTTAGCTCTCTATTGCTTTCCTTCTTTCCCTTCCACTCTCAGGGGATGCAGTGATATTTCCATTGTGTGCCCTAACACACTAAGTTCTGGGCTAGCCACAATACGTGGTCCCATCAGAGACTCCAAAGCAACATTAGAAAGTCAAAGCACAGTTAGCAAGTTGGAACTCTACAATGGAGATATTCACAGTCACTGCCCCTCTGGCCTTGCACACTGCTTATTTTAGCTTTGATAAGCCTTCTACTGGCTTATCAAGACTTCATCTTCATATCATGCCCCTTCACACATATATGGGGTATTTCCATCAGTTTCAGAACATGCCAGCTGCCAAACTCTTGGGTTTAGAATGGAAGAAAATGGAAAGAGAAAAATCCATTGAGATGGTGACGAAGATGGTGATAAGGGTGTAATGAGGCAGCTGTCCCATAAATCCATCATGAAGGTCACAATAAGAATCTGTCAAATCAGCAAGGGGATTATATATGGTGAAATATGAAATGCCTGCTTTCTCTCTGAAAAGGTTTAGCTAAAGGAAAAAAAAAGAAAAAGAAAAAAGAAAACCTGCAGAGGCTGGAATGGGGTGAGTTGTTAATGAATCTGGCATTAAGAGATTTGTGTTAACCCAAGAGAGGTGGCTCCATTCCCAGATTTGATTCAGCCAGTTCCGGGAAGCTGTGGGGTATCTTCTCTGAGGTCAGCAGCAGTTAAGTTAAAATATTCAACTGCTCATTATTCCCACAGATTACACCACTTTCCCCAGAGTATTTTGGGAACCCGATAATAGGCTCACATTGAGTGCATTAGTCCAGCCCTAAATTTCTGATGATATCGTTCATAATTCAGAGAATCTACCTTCTCCTTATTTACTTCTTCTTTCTTTCTCAGAAAATTCTGCTGTAGATTACTCTGCTTCTGAATATCACCTTAATACTATTTCTTGTGTGCAAATGTGTATTAGTTAACGCATACCCCTGGTTTTATTTATATCTGCATATTATATCTGCATTGTTATTGAACAGAAGCAATGGCTCTCTGCTTCTTTTGGAAGAAAACAAAATGGCACCTGGGCTAACAGAAGACAGGTTCAGATGGGAATTAGTATAGAAAGGAGCTGGGTGGTAGAATGAAAATTTTTAGATAGGCAAAGTTGAGGAATGGTCCTGTCCCTGCTTCTTTGTGTGGTAATAAACCGAGGAAAGTGAAATCTCAGAAAGTGGGTGCTCCTGTATCTCCTACTTTAGAAAGACTATCTGAAATAGTTTGAAATTTATATTTAATTTTAATGATGTTCTCTCTAAATAAATCAAGTATACCAGAAAACATATTGTATATATTTGTGTATATAATATATGCATATATATGTATTATAAATCATGTTATAATAAGTTTATATATAAGTAAAAAAAAAAAAAAGACATCGTAAACACAAGACCTATGAGGCTGCTGCCACGTAACATGGCATACTCTTACTATTTTTATAAATAGGAGTAGATTCTAAAATGATGATTAAACAGTATGTTATTACAAATATGTAAACCAATAACAGCCATTTGTTATAATTTTCAAGTTATATGTAGTATACATAATTGTACTGCTATACTTTTATTAAAAATTCTTTTTTGGTACTGGGGATTGAACTCAGGGGCACTTGACTACTGAGCCAGATCCCCAGTCCTATTTTGTATTTTATTCAGAAACAGGGTCTCACTGAGTTGCTTAGTGCCTTGCTTTTTCTGAGGCTGGCTTTGAACTCACGATTCTCCTGTCTCAACCTCCCCATCCTCTGGGATCACAGGCGTGCACAACTGTGCCTGGCCTGCTATTACTTTTGTATGACTGGCAGCAGAGTACATTTGTTTACACCAGCATCACCACAAAAAATTGAGCAAAGTACTGCACTAGGTTAGGATACATACAATGTCACCACAAACAGGAATTTTTCAGTCCCATTATAGTCTTATAAGACCATCCTTGTATATTCAGACTTTCGTTAACTGAAAAGTTTTATGCAATGTGACTATAGCTCCTAAGACCCCCCACCACCCCCGTTCCCATCATAAGGGAAGGGGCCAGTGTGTGTTGATGCATATGAATGCATGCACACACGTGTGTGTGTGGTTCTCTACATTTTGGGCATTGTAAGCTACCTGGTACCGAAAACCGGGAGGAAAAACTCTCGGAGGCAGAGTTAAGCTTTTACTACTTTTACTTCTACTTTCTTAGAGCTTAGAGAGGGAAAGAAAGATTTTTAGAGAGAAAGATTAAAGCGAGCTTTTCTTCTTGTCTTCTTAGCTTAGAGTCTTAGAGAGAAAGAAAGATAGAGCTTCCTTAGAGTCTTAGAGAGAAAGAAAGATAGAGCTTCAGAGAGAAAGAAAGATAGAGCTTAGCTTAGAGAAAGATTAGAGCTTCTTTCTTCTCTCTTCTTTCTTCTGTCTTCTGTCTTCCTCAGGAGCCTCGGCCTAACTCTGACCAGTCATTACTTCTTCTATCTGGTTTCTCTTCTGTCTCTTCTGTAACCACTCTGCCTACGTTCTGGCCGCTCTGATTCTTCTGACCGACCGAGTGACTGCCCGGCTGACTGAATTCTCCGTTCTCCTAACTCGGACCGCTTTCACCCGGTTATATACCTTCAGGTTTGCGGGTGCCTACAGGTGCGTCACATACATATCAGGTGGAAATTATGGCTTCCAGCTAGCTACAACAGCCCTTCCTAATTAGGGCTCCTTCATATTCCTTCCCTTTAGTTTAAAAAGGTGCTTTAATTCTATTTTCTCTATTTTATTTTCTCTATTTTATTTTCTTGTCCCTACCTAGCTTTTCACCTTTTGTTTTTAAAAGGGTGGATATTTGAGCCCTTTTTGAGAAGGTGCTGCGGCTTTAAGGAAGCCTACTGCTGAGGAGCAGCTAACGCACTTAGTTAAGCACAATTGTATAAGCGGCTTTGATTTTTTTTTTTTTTCCTTCTTTATTTTTCTTTATGGCTTTCTTGCCAAAGCTCAATGGCTTTTTTTCTGCATGGTTTTTACCATGCTATTTAATTCTCTATTTTCTTTTAAGCTCATGGCTTTTTTCTTTATACTAAAGCTCAAGGCTTTTTCTCTATATTTTTTATGGCTTTTGGCCGGCTCGCTTCGGCTTTTGGCCGGCTCGCTTCGGCTTTTGGCCGGCTCGCTTCGGCTTTTCGCTGGCTACTCTGCTTCAGCTTAATTCTTAACTGGCCTCAACTGAGTCAGAGGCTATGCTCTCTTGTTTACTACTCTTTTTGCTGGTCTCAACTGAGTCTGAGGCTATGCTTTTTCGTTGCTCTCCTTATTTCTTAGCTTTTCTTCTCTGCCTGCCGAGCCCCGGACGGACCACCATTTGTAAGCTGCCTGGTACCGAAACCCGGGAAAAAATCTCGGAGGCAGAGTTAGCTTTTACTACTTTTACTTCTACTTTCTTAGAGCTTAGAGAGGGAAAGAAAGATTTTTAGAGAGAAAGATTAAAGCGAGCTTTTCTTCTTGTCTTTCTTCTTGTCTTCTTAGCTTAGAGTTAGAGTCTTAGAGAGAAAGAAAGATAGAGCTTAGCTTAGAGAAAGATTAGAGCTTCTTTCTTCTCTCTTCTTTCTTCTGTCTTCTGTCTTCCTCAGGAGCCTCGGCCTAACTCTGACCAGTCATTACTTCTTCTATCTGGTTTCTCTTCTGTCTTCTATCTGGTTTCTCTTCTGTAACTGCTCTGCCTACGTTCTGGCCGCTCTGATTCTTCTGACCGACCAAGTGACTGCCCGGCTGACTGAATCTCCTTCTCGGGACCGCTTTCACCCGGTTATATACCTTCAGGTTTGCGGGTGCCTACAGGTGCGTCACATACATATCAGGTGGAACCCATGGCTTCCAGCTAGCTGCAACAGCCCTTCCTAATTAGGGCTCCTTCAGGGCATGTGCAAATTTACATAACCACGACAGTCAGGAGACAAACAGTTCCACTCAAGTATCCCACTTTGACCCATGCTCTACTCTTTTCATTCAACATGTTTCTCACTTGCTTTTCCTGGTTTTGGATTCCTCCTCAAGACTCAGCTCATACATTACCTCCTTTTAAAAACAAGATGTGGTTCTCTTGTCTACTTGTAAAGTCTTTCTGTGCCTCTGACATGCCCCTGCCAGGAGAAGTGCTCTCCATTATAACCCTTCCTATCTATTAATTGCTAACACCTCGCCTTGCCTATGAGTTTCTTACAGTTAAGAATCTTATGTCTCTGTATCACCAGTACTCAACATAGTGCCTGATACATAGTAGGGAATCAATAATTGTTGGCTGCATGTGATTGAGTTTTAAAAAGAATAAATGTTCAATGGCTTAGGGTAAAACCATGCATAAGAAACCTATTGCATAATTGGTATTTTGTATACTTGACTAATACAGAGATACTCATATCACTGAAATATTAAATCGTAATTAACCTGAGATATTTTGCAAGGATATACGTGTGAGTATGTATAATGATCTTTGCCTACAACTGTACTTCTTTTTCAGGAGTATTAAGTGCTGTGCTGCTCTACTTGACTGCAATGGACTGAAAGTTTATGTCTCCCTCACCAAAATTCATACATTGAAATTCTTAGGTGATGATATTAAAAGGTGGGATCTTTGGGGACTAATTCATACATTGAAATTCTGAGGTGATGATATTAAAAGGTGGGATCTTTGGGGACTAATTAGGTCAAGAATTAGCTTCCTAAATTGGATTAGTTCCCTTATAAAAGGGAACCCAAAAGGCTCCCTTGCCTCTTTCCAGCATGCAAAGACCCAAAAAGTCAGCAGTGTACAACTTGGAAGAGGACCTCACCACAGCCTGACTGTGCTGGTGCCCTCCCTGATCTTGGACTTTCAGCCTTCAGAACGGTGAAAAATAAATTTCTGTTGTGTTTTAAGCAACCCCATCTATGGTACTTTGTTATAGAAACCCAAAAGAATTAAGATACACGCAAGTTCTCTCCTAAATACTGCTACTGAGTTTTGCTTTAGTGTCACTTTCAGCTTCACCAAAGAATGTTTGAAAAAAGGTCATACTAAAACCACCTCTCGACACCTGCATTATCTGTAAAACTATTACTCACTTATTTGAATTGTACAGTAAACTTGATTTAGAATTTGATGTTGATAAAACCATGGTCTTCTCTGTGGAACTGCTAAGCTTCTTTCTTTCTAATAACTAGATATATATAATTCACCATTTTTTTCCTTTTGGGCATGGTTTCCAGGAAGCTCAGAATGCTATCTGAATTTTATTTACTGATTTTCATTCATTCTGTTAACTCCTTTCTGACCTCCTGGTATTTCCTGGGAGAATTATAAACCACTACGAAAAAAATAAATGTCCATTCCCTCTTGGTATAAGCTTTGTGGAGTTGGAGAAGTAGGTCCATCCAGTTCTATGCCTTTAGCTAGAATCATCTTCCTTGGTCACTTTGGATTTGGTGCAAAAAATTTGTTGTTATTATTTTTATGTTGTATAGGTCAAGAGCATCTGAATCCACATATCCCCCTTACCCTCAGTGGATGAGCTATAGTGGACCTCACTTTGGGCTATTCTGTGAGGTTCCTCTATAACCCATCAAAAGGAATTTCACATGCACTGTATAATTTGGGTAAAAAATTCTTTGTGGCTGTTTGCATGAAGTGTGGTAACAGGAAAAAAAACTTCATTTTTTTCTTTCTTTCTTAATCTTGATTTTTTCTGTTCCTTTCTTATTTCTTAGAATTTATTTTATGACTGCCATTTATAAGATGTCTCAAATCCTTCAAATAAAAGAAAACATATTTCTACGTCCAGCTCCTACTGAAGACATTAGATAGCATATTTGTAAACATCATCTATCTACTCAGCATTGTCCTACAAATATTTAATGGGCCTTAAGCTATGCATTGAACACTGCTAAACATTAAGAATACTGGAAGGAATCATGCTTACTGCTTCTATATCTCTGTGAAGGACATGATGCTGCCCATATTTTAGATAGGGATATGGAGGCAGAAATAATTATTCTGAAGCCCAAATCCATGTGTGTAAATTCCAAGGCATATACTTTTATGCCAAGATGTGTAGCCTTTGTATAAGGGCTCAGGCTCAGAGAAAAGAAACTCTTCAAATCCCAGGAGTGTCCTTCAAGATTCCTGAAGACAAAGCTTCTCAGGCTAGGTCAAGTGTATGTGTCAAAAATGTCAAATACAACCTCCACCCAAATACCCAAGACTGCAGAGGAGAGAGGAAGCAGCAGACATCAGTGTAATCACTGCACCTTCAACTTCAACTCAACTTTTTTTCTAGTTTTTGGTTTTCTTTTTCTGTTAAGAATCATCAGGATAGATAGGTCTTAGCTCTATCTCATTCTTCTTCTTTCCCTCAGATCCTGGGGAAGGGCTAGTGAGCAATGGACTGGCTGAAAGGAAGGCTGCAGAAGACCGGTGAGACAGCATTAGACTGGATGCTCAAGACCACTGCAGCCCAGCAAGGCTCTGTCGCCCACACCACACTTCTCCATGCCGGAGACCCAGCAGCCTCATGTCTCCAAGACTCCCTCCCATCACGCTCACATGCAGTGAGAGCTTTGTCTGTAGGAAGATGTTGCCCAAAGCCAACCTTTGACCACTGGAATCTATTAGCGTAGATTGTATTAGTGAACAGTACTGGGATTTTGCTGTGCGTCACTGGGCTAAATATATCAAATATGTTATTTTATTTAATCCTCACCACAGCCCACTGAGGGAGGTACTACCATTAGTCTCATTTTTAGGTGAAGGCACTGAGGCTTGCAGAAGTTGATCAATTGGTCTATGGTCACATACCTAGTGAGAGCTGAGTTAGGACTGGAACCAGAGAATTGCCCTTCATTGCATGGTGCTTTCCCTGCTGGTTCTCCAGTTCAGGGTTCTGATGGAGTGATAGAAGGACAGGCAGGAGTTTTGGAGAAAGAAGGTATGTAAGAAAGGAAAGAGCCCAAACTTGGGATGCTCTACTGGTGGGCAGATCCAAATAAATCAGGTTCACACTGACTCCAGAATGATTTGTTATTGACAGTTCACTTACCACTTGTGTGACCTTGAATCTGAGCCTTAGATTCTTTAGCTATAAAATAGGACTAACAATACCAGACATAATAGAATTCCAAGCATCAAATGCCAAAATGTTGGTGAGCAGCCCCAGAGCATGGTACCAGGTCTATGAGAGTGATGATGGTGAACAAGTATACACACACAGAGAGGGGTTGATAAAAGAAAGAAGGGCTCCACAAAAAAAGAGAGAGGCAGAATTAATGGTTTTCTTACTTGTTGGCTTTATCCATGGTTTACCTCCAAGGAGTTGCTCTGGACACTGTACTTGTTAGAAACAAAAGACCTCCAGCATTCTCTTGTTTGGCAAAGGTAAGGTGTCTACAGAGCTGCTCTCTGCTCACAGAAGAATCCCTCAGAACTTTCTGCTAAGTGGTTCCTTAGTGCTGGGTCAATGCTGTTCATCATGATAATAAACACAGCTCGTGGCCCAGCCAGAAGGAGTTAGTGTGAAAAAGTGGCAGAATGCAGGATGTATACCATCTTAATGTAGGTGAAAATGTTTAACAATAAGAGACTCATAATGGGTCTGAGTGCATGTTGGGCTTAAGTCACAAATCTATGACTATCCTTTCTTCCTCATCCCTCCCCATTATGCATCCTCAAGACGGAACACTTAGGAGTTCCCAGTAGACTAGCAAAATGGAGAATAAGTTTAGTCTTTTCTGGTATTGATCATGGATGCTCAAACCAGAGTGACTCTTTACTATGGAACACTACCTCTCATCTCACTCAGCTTATGCTCTGGGATATCTACTGAGGATCATTTCACTCTGATAGTGGAAGCCCACTCCACCTGTGGATAGCACGGATCATTTCACACCTTTGTTATGATAAAGAGTCCAATTGTGTTCATGCTCCTAATGGTTTTTGATGGCTGCCTTTTTAGAATGTCCAGACCCTCTTCAAATTGAAACACCCTCAACATTTGTATCCCCAGAGTCTTTTCTTTTTAAATGTTCCCCTTTGAGGGAGTTTGAAATCCTTTCTGTTTGCTCTCCTGAATTTTCTTATCCAAAATTGGCTATTTCGGGGTAGGCAGTCTTTGGAATGGCCCAGTCAGTGCCTTCAGCCTGGCTTCTTGAAAGCAGAGGAACTGCTATGGACCTGGAGTTGGACTTCCAGAAAAAAGAAGTCCCTTTGTTCATAAGAGGCAGAAGCTTTATGAGAAGATGGCTGTCACAGACTCAACTTTTTCATCTTCATTCCCTCTTCTGTTATCCCCTTTTCCATTGCTGTCCTCTATGTCACCAAGCCTTTGCCTTCTTTTCTTCCTTCCTCTTGGTCTGCCATTGCTCTTGGACCCAGGCCATCTAACTCGACCTCCTCTCGTCCATCTCTCAATGGAGTTGCAGGAAGAACATGGTGAGGAGTGTTTGGAGCAGGAGGGGACCAACCCCAAATTCCATTATTAGCTATAGTTGGATATCACAAGCAGGCCAGTGACAGCAGGACTAGCAGCAATGGTAGTAGGATAGGGGGAAAAAAAAATAATAAAACATCCTCTATAGGTAACTACTTCTGTACTTCAGACATTTACTTTACATTAATCCCTGATTCTATATCCAATGTGGATGTGCAGATTGATGCATAGAGAAACTGTAGCTTGTCCAACCCCAAGGAAAAGTAATAATCAGGTGCAGCATCATGGCTATTTAGATCTAAACAGAGAATCCAGATCTTCTACCATGCTAACCTGCTTCTACATTCACTCCTGGGATAAGTCCAGAGCCAGCAGGAACACGTGGTGGAGTAAGGTAGAAGGTGGAAGCAGGAATCAATCAAAACCTGACATGTTCTCTTGTTACAAACTGGATTTTTCCCATAACTTTCTTATAGACCCCCTCTCTTCTCAAACCCACAAAAGTCACTGGAGGGCAGTGGTTAATTATGAAATAGAAAACATTTGCTTCTGGTTCCCACCAATCTTCTATTTCTGACTTCTTTTTTAGTCACTGAAAAAAAAAAATATCTGTAGAGCAGGATAACCATCCTGATCTTTCTTTATTCCTGGGGACCCTGTGCTGTATGAGTAAACATGGAATGATCTAATGCATGACTCCTACCAGCACACAGAAGGCCCTCAGCTGCCTCCTGTTTATTTGGGATGTTCTGTGCTATACCCCAACTGGATTCTCTCTCTTTCCTTGCCCAAAGTGCAATAGGGGTCCATATTCCTAGTATGTTGCAAATGATAGTAGAAGATGACTCTTCTTTCTCCTCAGCAAAGGTCCAGAAAACATGGAAATAACAGTTGTCATCAAGACCACAAAACCCTCCCTCCCCAAAGCTATAAAAACTTTAGCCCAAAAAAGAGAGAGGAGAAGACAGAATCACATTCAGACATTTCCAGGAGCAGGCACGGAATTACGCAGAAGCAAAGGAAGGAGAGATCAGAAGATGTTCCCATCTTACAGATGATGTTTTTGATCAGCTGAACTGAATTACATAAGTGATGGTGTCACATCATCGTTAAGTTGTGGATCCATGATGATACAGCTTGGATATGCTGGACTCCAGTCAACCCAATGATTTTAATGAGTCTAAAAAGCTACTTTTTTCTTCTTTTAAGTTTCCATTCATGAAGTATGTGACTCTCCACTGCTAAATGCTAGTGCTTTTCAATGTCTCTTTGGGAAGAACTGACTAGTGAACAACCTTGTGCCTGCAATCTGAGAGGCCTGGCTGGGAGGGATGGCTGAGTGCTCCCGGAAGGCTGACTCCTGTGCCAGTGCTCCTCCTACCTTAGATACGTGTTTTTCTAGAGTTGCTGCAGAGACAGCTGGTTGTCCATTTAGATATTTCCGATTCCCTGACCTCTTTTGACACTTTTGGGATTAGTGTGCTTTTGCCTACAATGGACACACTTGTCTCTCTTCTTCTTTGAAGGGTTTTCTTGGATAACAGAGAACAAAGAATGCTTAGAAATCAGTATCTTCCAGGCAGGCCCTTTGCCAATGACTGAAAGGTTCAGGAGTACAAAAGTCCAGACCCCAGGTCAGCAGAACTCTGAGGTGTAATTCACACTCCAGGGAACCCTGCAGACAGTCAAGGACTCCCTGGATTTGCTTCTTTCTCCTTCCCTGCCCTTCTTCTTTGCTCTTCTTTCCCCATTCCCTAACCAGTCTCCTTGAGACTTGCTGTAAACCCATAAATCCTTTACCCATCTTCATCTCAGGGAAACCCAACCTTTCCACAAATACTACTTCATCCTCTATGGCTTGGGCCCTTAAAGGTAAGTGATACCATAGCTCATTGCTTGCCACTGGATTAATTCATAGTATCTTTAAAATAAAGTGATTTTGCTGCATATGGTTACTGGAATGGACTGAATTATTCCTCCTCCCAATTGATTTGTTGAAGCCCTAACCCCAAATTACTATATGTGGGGAAAGGGTCTTTAAAGAGGTAATTAACTTGAAATGATATCATAAGTGTGCTCTTTCTCTGTCTCTCCTGCCCCATAAGCCTCCCTCCCCATCACCACACACACAGACACACAGAGGAAAGGCCTTGTGAGAACAGTGCGAAAACAGATGTCTGAAATCCAGGACGAGGCCTGACGTGACACCAGCCCTGTTGGCACCTTGATCTTGAACTTTCAGCCTCCAGAATTGTGAGAAAACAAATTTCTGCTGTTTGAGTCTCCCAGTCTGTGGTATTTTGTTTTGGCAGCCCTAGCAAACTAATACAGTCACTAATAACACACTTCAGGTTTTTGAACATAACCTATGTTTAATGAGTGCTTGGAGAATGGGGATGATGAAAACAAGGAGAAAACAATGTAGTTGTGAAAATAATGCTTATGGCAAAAATAATTCACTAAATAATTAGTTAGTTAATTAGTTAATAATGCAATCAAACCTATATACCAAGCAGAGAATGTGTGACAAAACGCACAGCTCTGGCCCTCAGGGGACAGAGGAGAATGAAGAGAACTCCGTAGAAATGGCAGAAAATAAGTCTGGCATAAATCCTCATCTGCCCCAACCCCACCTTCCAAGGTTCAAAGCATCACCATAATAATTGACACTGTGGCCAGTCATTCTATCACCATTTCCAACATTGTCATCACTAGCCTTGTCTTCATAAGCAGCAACAATAATTGCAACCCCAATATCAAAGAGCCACTATGAAATTTTCTCCAGGAGCACCTAGGCTGTGTTGGTTGTTTTTCAGACCAAAGTCACCACCAGCTCACAAAGACCTGTCATGCATGGGGACACATGCATAGAATCAGAAAACAAATAATACATGGCACACTGGCATTTAAAGAAACTGGCAAGTTCAGAGTAGAATGTGCTTTGGGAGCTTTGCTTTGAGGGCCTGGAGTATGACTGATTATTTTGCTACTCACTTAAGACATCTTTCTATCTGGTTACCAAAGAGCTTCACTCACTGTTCTGGCCCTTCTGGTCCAAGTGTGCTCATGAGCAGAGAACAAGTGTATCACCCACTTATGCTTAAGGTGATGAGCAAAGGAAATATGTTACTGCAAAAAATAAATAAATAAAAGTAAATTAAATTAAAATACTGAGCTGATGTTTGCCATGGTAGCGGGCCCTTGTGATGTCCCACCTCTGATTTCAGACACAGTTATGGGGGACAGTTCCCTGCAAGTGTAGGCTTATGCTGACCTGTGACCCATTTCAAGAATGCACTGTGTTTATTCCCCCATTTGTGACTCAGCACCTTCTCCAAACCTCTGGAAGTCCTTCTTCATCTTTACCCACAGGCAGCCTGGAAAGGTGGGAATGAAACATCCTGGAAAAATCCTCAGCCAACACGAGATGGGCTGGTGGGCAAGTGACCAACCTCCCATCCTTTAAGCACACAATTTTGTGTACCTCCCAGAGGTCATAGCTTAATTGAGCCTCTGTTGTCTAACGCAGTGCAACCCTCTTCAACCCTTTTCCTCTCTCCTCTCCCTGTCCTTTACTATTTCTTCCTTAGAATACTTTCCCTGCACCAAAGACTCATGTTCTGCTCTCAGGGAAAGAACTAAGACAGCCATGATTTAGCAACACAGGTGTTACATACAGAAGGCTAATGATTTTTCTCCCAAGTCTTTTAGCTTTGGTCTTGTGGTGGCTATAATGTGGACAGCCATTGACATGTTAGGGCCTTATGGTTGGAAAAGCTAGATTTCCAAAGGATATCACTGAGTTAAAGATTGACTTTTATAATTCTATTAAGCTCTTCAAGAGTCTAAAACAGAATTATTTACTAAAACAATTAAGCAAAAGAAGTTATTAATCAATAATTTACAGCACTTGGATTCATTTATGCATTGATATACCAAATGACTATTTATCAGTATCTACTGTGATTAGTCCTGGATTTATAGTAGAGTTCAGAACACAGTCCCTGTCCTCATGGGGCACACACAGACATTAAACAATTAGGTTAGTGTAAATACAATTAAGAAGAAATGTATATGCAATGAAAGTGAATAAGAGACACCTGATGAAGAAGAGGTTGTGACGAAGTGAGAAATTCATAAATGTCAATTAACATGTAAGAGACAGCTTATAGAAAACTACATGGATATATATGCTGATTCAATTCAGTGGCTATGTTCATCCACTTGGGCTTTTATAACAAAATACCATAGGCTGAGTGGCTTAAACAGTAAGAACTTAATTCTCAGGGTTTTCTGAAAGTTGAAAAATCCCAAGATCAAGATGGTAGCTGGGATGTCATTCTGAGGATTCTTCTCCAAGCTTGCATAAAGTCCCCTCCTGCTGTTTATTCATATAATCTCCTCTTAGTGTGTGTAGAGAGGCAGGGAAGGAGAATGGGGTAGGGGGACAGAGAAAGGGGCAGGGGAGCACACTCCCCTTATTTGGGCACTAATCTCATTATCAAGCAAAATCTCATCCTCATGACCTTTGGTTATGGTTTTGATGTGAGATGTTCCCAAAAGCCCGTGTGTGAGACAATTCAAGAGGTTTGGGAGGAGAAATAATTGTGTTATGAGAGCCTTAACCCAATCAGTGAATTCACCTTATGGCATTAAATGGTAACTGAAGGCAGGTAGGGTGTGGCTGGAGGGAGTGGGTATTGGGAGTGTGGCTTGGGGGTGGGTATATGTTTGTACCTGGCAAGCAGAGTCTCTCTCTCTGCTTTCTGATCATCATGTGAGCTGCTTCCCTCTGCCATCCTCTTCTGCCATAATGTTCTGTCACACCTCAAGCCCCAAGGAATGAAGCCAGCTGTCTATGGATTGGTATTTCTAAAACTGTAAGCCCCCAAATAAACTTTGCCTCCTCTACAATTGTTCTGGTTGGGTCCTTAAGTCACAGCAGTCACAAACCTGACTAAAACACCTTATCTGACCCAAATTTCTTCCCAAAGGCCTCTTCTCTGAATAGCATCATTTTGGGTGTTAGGACTTCATCATATGAAGTTTGGGGGAAACATTCAGTCCATAACAGTGTCTCCTTCAATAACCTTTAACTTTCTCAATCTTTAAAGCCTGTGAAAGGGTCCAGGGTAGGAAGATTAAGGAATGTGGTCATCAATTCTTCCTTGCCTTTTCTCTGCCTTGGGTATTTCTTTGCATCTCAGGTTCCAAACTTGTTTAAATATGCCAGGTAAATAGAGACTAGAGCAATGCGTTAGGCCAGAAAGATTTAAAACAGGGGAGAAGATGGCACTAGATGCCAGTTAAATAACACGTAAAAACCATACACTGTATATGTTTTTCTTATATATTGGGATAAACCCTAAATATGACACAAAGAACAACTGAAGACACTAAAGATGAACCTGTCTGAATTTAGAAATACTTCCTGTTTTATGATCAGAAACATGGGGATGATAACCTTATAAAAAGAATTGGTTGGGAGTGAAGGTCAAAAGGGTGGGGAGTTCAGGCCAGTTGTCATGCATTGGTTTTAGGCACTACTGCAAATATGAAAAGAACAGAGACTTGTGAGAAAACTGGGGAGGAAACCCATTTAGGCTGTGATAAGTCTGGACCCAGGTGAAATAAGGAATCTCTTCTACATGAAGAACGAGGCTTTGGACATAGTGGAGATGGGTGTGCACTCATACTGGCCTTTAATAATCCCTCTTGATTTCCTTTTGGGCATTTACCTCTTTTCCTTATGATGTAGCCTCGTTTGGACTGAAAGCCCCTAAGTGAGGTACAGAGGATTTTCTTTTGGGGCCTAGTGCCTTGAGTGGAGTCAGCAAATACGGAAATGAGAGGAGGTGGAGGTCATTCATCCCAGGGAGGGCACTGTCACGAGTGGACCCTCTGGGGTGTCCAGCGTCCTGGATGTAGTCAAATCAGGATTTATTTGACTTTTTGAAAAATTTCTGAATGTAATCTTTAAAACATTCAAAAATTTTTATATTCCTTTTTATATGTAACAGCTTTATTTTGAGATACAATTCACCCACTAGAAGTATTCCATTCAGTGATATTTAATTCAGTACCTCACAGACTTGGGCAACCATCACCACAATCAATTTTAGTACATTTTCATCACCCCACAAAGAAACTCTGTATTCATCAGCTGTCACTCTCCACTTCCCACTGCTCTCCATCCCTGGGCAGCCACAAGTCAACTTTCTGTTTCTATAAATTTGCCCATTCTGGACATTTCATATGAATGGAACCACACCATGTGTAGTCTTTTGTGACTGGTTTCTTTCACTTTGCATAATGTGTTCTAGTTTTGTGCGTGTTATAGCATGTGTCAGTACTTACCCCTTTCTATGGCTGGATAATCTTCTTTTGTATGTAGGGATACAGTACATTTTATTTATCCATTCAGCAGTAGATGGACATGTGGTTTGTTTTTCCCATTTATTTTTATGAGTTACTTAATACTTTCCTAATAAATTCCCTTCCCACTTAATGTTGGCAGGCTCAGTTTTCATTGCTTGAAGCAAAACAACTGTAACAGATAAAATTTTCTCTATAACTGTGCATATTTAATATCTATTTCAGATTCAGTGGCCCTGGGGTTCAGGCAGCACCCAGAGCTATGCCTCATTCAAATGTAGGCTTTCTTTACAGGATCTCAGTGAAGTAGGCTGAGCATAATTGTCTATTTAGCAATCGAACATCAGGGCAGCAGACCAGAACTTTTTGGATGACTGAATGTTTTAAAAGTCTATTCAACTGTTCCATTCTGTCTCAGAGAGGTCCACTCTACCTAGTGTCCTAAGGGAAATGCTCTCAAACAACAGCAGAACCCACCCCATGCATAAGTGTGAAGTCATGGAAATCATTTTTATTTTTCTGTCTCCTTTGCACAGACCATCCCTCCACTATCACCTCAAGTCTGTTATCCTCTCTCTTCCTCAACTTTTCAACCTCTAGCCTCATGGAAGGATTTAATATTGATTGCACAGACCTTCAGTGTGAGTGTGAATCTTTTCATTCCCTCTTATAAGCTGCATGCAGGCTTCTATTGCACCTGAAGGATACTCTGTCGTTGGCAAGTCACCTGACTGCAGTTTGTCACATCCATAAAATGGGGTTGGGGTGGTTAGATAAACCAGTGATGTTTCGATTTATTTAGGAATAGAACATGTTCTTCAAATGCAATCATAGGTGGAAGCCCCAAATAGAGTTGAGGCCAAGGAAGGAAGAGCTACTCTAATTTTTTTTTTTTTTTTTAACTCAGAATACTTAAGTCAACCTTGGAAGATGGTGCTAGATCATTTACCCCATGCCCTGGATGTGTCTGTAGTCTGAACAACTTAGGGTTAAGAAAACTTTCTGCTGAATGGAAAGAAATGGAGAAGAGATGGCTCTTAGGAGAGATCAATCTTTATGGGGTTTTCTGAAAGGTGGGGACAAATTTATGTGTAGGAGTTTGAAGAACGAATGAATCTAACAACAACAACAAAAGACCCTCTTGGACTTAAGGACAAAGAAGCAACATTAGAAGCTATATCCATAATATCACTCCTTGTAGAAGGGTGATTTTTCCTTGGACAATACGAAAAGCTAGACTTAGTATGAAGCTGAAGAAGTTACTTCTTGTACAAACTTTGGGTGAAATCTGATGCAACCATATAACCCTGTGTGCATGGGCTAACGGGACTGAGCCATAAAGTGGAGCATGCCCTGCCCCACCACACCCTCCCTGTTGCTTCCTGTATGAAGGGTGTGGTCGTCTATCAAGGGAACCACATCCATGCAGCAAAGCATGGAAGTCCTCACTGGTACCGAGGACAATAAAGGGTAGCAAAAGAGTAGAACAAGCTGTTGGGCTTATGACTCTGGAAGGAAAGGAGATGAGAATCCCACCTCTTGATGGAAGATGTGAGAAACTGAAGTTGACTTACAAAGTAATCTAATCTTTGGTGCCTCCCCACATTGTGTGAGCCAGTCTCCAGACCAATGAGGGGAGACTGGCTTAGTGAATGCCCACCACAGCAGCATAGTCTCCTGAGTGACAAGCTGATCTGCTCCTTAAGCCTCTGTCAAAGGCCTTGTGCTGTGCTGTGTGTGTCAGAACAGGCCTGGGCAAGGATAACCCTTCTCCTGCTCATGTGTTCCTTGCTCTTCTGAAGCAAGGGGTGTTCAGAGTGAAGGAGGTAACAGGGTTCACACCCTATCTCTGAGCAATGTTGTCAGATCCCTCTTATTACTCTGCCCAGGTGTGCCCAGAAATAGAAGTCTGTCAGTCTGCACACACGTGGAGCCAAGGTCAACCAAGGTGAAGGTAAGCTATTTCCATACACTCATGATGCCATAAGACATATGTAGGACATTCCCTGAGGTGGCCCCACATCCCCTTCCTCCCTGCTCCTTCATCTTCTCTTTAATAATACATCAGCAAGGACAAGCTGGATTATGCTGGAGTAACAAACACCTAACAGCCCCCAAAACTAGGACTCCAGACAAAAGTTGATTTCTTGTTCCTAGTACCTGTCCACAGTGGGTTGGTCGGGCAGGATAAAATCACCTGCTCATCATAGTCACTCGGGGACTTAAGCTTTATTGATGCCTTTCAGGCGCCCCTGAAGGGTCTTACAATGAGATGCTCAGGCCTGGAAGTGAGACTCTTCGCTTATTCTCACAACACACGGGCCATGACTACTCTCGTGGCCTCACCCAATTATAAGAGAGCCAGAAAGTGCATTCCTCCCAGAAGAACTGAAAAAAATCTGAGAAGTAGCACTAACAACTAAGATAAATGGAAAGAATGTGGTCTTAGGGATAGGAAACCCTGGGTCACAGTCTTAACACTGCTTAGCTGTGTTACATGGAGCAAACTATCTGAGTTTCTGACCCTCAGTTTCCTCACCTGGGAGGTAAAGAAATAATATCTGCCTTGGGACAATTACTAGTGTTTAGTATGTAAATCAGGGTGCCAACAAATACCAGTTTACTTCCTTCCTTTTCCTTCTAAATACCTTGGTGCAGGTAACTATCTTGATGGATATAATTTATGTTTTTATGGACAATTTTTTTGTTAGAGCATTATTGTTACACATAGTAGTTTGGTTCATTTTGACAGAATCATACATGCATGGAATTTGATTTCAGTCCTTGTCTCCCCACTTTTTCTTCCCCTGCTACCCCCTGGTATTCTCCTTCTCCTACTGATTTCACTCAATTATTTATTTGTTTTTGATTGGTTCTTTCTACTTATACATAAAGGTGAAATTCACTGTGGTATATTTACATGTGCATATAATGTGATTTTGTTAATTTGTATGATGGATATAATTTACTAGTCACTTTCAACTGGAAAGCTAAGTGTAGATAACAACTTGAGTTTATTGAACTTTTTTTTAAATCCTCAACTCCTATGAGGAATATTCACATTTTGATGGGCAAAGTTCAATTGGACAGATAAGATTTGAAAGCTTTCCGAAATGGCTCCCATGATTTCTGCCCTTTAATATTAACACCCTCATGGAATCCCCTCCCCTAGCACTGGGGTGTTGTTTCTTGAGATTTGGTTATAAAACACTGTAACTTCCATCTTTCTGGTATTCTTTCTTCCTACCCTTCCCTCTTTAACATTCTGCAGATGCAAGCTGACATGTTGAAGAAGGCCAGGTGACAAGGACTGAGGACATGGCATCTAGGCAACAGCCAGTAAGGAACTAGAGTCTTGGGAAAGCAGCTGCAGGGAACTGGACCCTGTTGGATTCCCGGCAGGGAGGCTGCGCCTCCCAGGTAGGAGGCCACCCCCCCACCCAGGTACTTTGTGAAAAGACTACATCTCCCAGGTGCATCAGGCTGGTCAGCCCTCAGGTGCCCTCCCTGCCTCTTGACCTCCGGCAGCCTATGGGACACGGACTCACTCCAGGGGTCCCTTGGACCACCAGTTCGCTATTCAAGCCTGCTCCAGACTGAAACCGGCCCCTGCCCCTGTTCGCCCTTGTTCTCCCTTGTTCTGTGCTCTTCTTGTCCTGCCTCTTTCCCTACCCCTCTTCCCCTCCCTTCCTTTCCCTACCCTTCCCCACGTGGCACCCCAATAAACCCTTTTACTTCACTAACACTGCGTTCCCGGCTAAGTTAACTTTGTTCAGCATTTTCCAACAGATCCTGCAAACAAATATGAGTGAACTGGGGAGTGCATCCTTCCCCAGTTGAGCCTTCAGCAGATTGTAGCCCCAGCCACTCTGTGATTATAGCCTAGAGGGAAACCCTGAGCCACAGGAAAGAGCTAACCTCTGCCTGGATTCCTGACCCCCAGAACCTGTGAGATAACAAATATATATTACTTGAAGCCATAGAGTTTGGGGATAATTTGTTATGCAGCAGTAGATAGCCAATACAAACTCAACTATATGCCAAGCATTCTGCTAGATGTAGAAACCACAGATGGGCAGAACATATCTCTTCCATAAAAAGACAGTCTTGTTGCCACCACCTTTAAACAACGAGAGCTCTTGCATTAAATCCAGTGGTCATGTTCAAGTGGGCTCTTTGAGAGCACACATGTGCTTAAACTGACCTCAAATTTCCTCATGCTTGGTTAACTCTATCTTAGAGTTTTAAAAGACTGAGCACATGCCTGTTTCCCAGTCCTGTTCAGGCTTTTTTTTAATCAGGAGACAATTGGGTGCTGTGGTTATAAGCACAGATTCTGCAGTTAAGCTTGGTTACATCATTTAACTATGTGCCTTTGGAAAGAAATCCTACCTCACTGGGTTTCTGTTTTCTTGTCCAATACTGGGGGATAAAATACCACTTCAGGATGCAAGAGGGAATAATGAGCATCCCTACTGCCTAACCTAGCATAATAGCAGAGCCTACGGGCTGGGAAGTGGTTAAGTGTTTAATAGATGTTCACTGTCATTAATCTCAGACACATGCCACATTTTATAGTCAGAGTGTTTTTCTGGTGAGCATCTATACTCTCAGTACTATTCTGGTCTCAGCAATTACACTCAATCTAAATTAGTAGAGTAGGGACAGCCAGGGCCATGGATGGTCACAATTCAGCTCAGCTATATTTATGTGTTGCCCCTTGCTTCTACTCAAGAACAAGGCTCTGTGAATCCATTCCACAGACATGTCTTATCTTTCTTCATTTATGTAGTGGGTTTTCCTGTCTTTCCACCTCCTTTTGACCCTTATATACCTACCATTCATTTCTGGCAAGAAGAAAATCCTTCAGCACAATAATTCATGTAAGTCAAGTCAGGAACACAACCTGTGTGAGGCAAGTTGTGCAGAGAATGTTTTTCAAAAGTAATTTGATGAGTTAATTTTATGATATTTCTCCCTGAAGAGCAAGGGCCCAGTGTGGAGCCAGGCTTGTCAAGCAGCATGGATGGGGGTCAGCTGAGATGGGAATAGGCAGAATGAAGCTTGGGCTGGAGAGAAGGAGAAGCAAAGGAAAGATAAAGAGATGTGAGGGAGGGGGGTCTTCCGACTGAAAGGCAACCATAAGGGAACTTCAGAAAACTTCTGAACTATCCTCTGGGGTCTTGCGCACGTTCTTAACTTGCAATACACAATATGGATGTTTTTGGTAATGTCTTTCCAGCTCTTGCAAAAGTTGATAGAGGATTGCAATGTGGTTTATGTTGTTATTTTCTGGGTTGAAGGGGAAGGAAGATGGAGCAGGTGAGATGAAGGTGGAAGATCTGGAATAGCTAGGTCAACAGGTAAGGATGGAAGGATGGACAAATGCTTACCTATCCCTCACCCTGCTTCCCTGTATGTCACTCTACCCTACCTCCAGAATTATTTAACTCCATGGAAATCATATCCATGTATTTACTGCTCACCTATTACATAAACATCTATTTTTATTTTAAATTTATTGTGACATTTATTTAGATTTATCATGTTTTGAGAGTGGTTCAAAATTAAATATACTTTTTTCTTGCAGTGCCATGAAGATAAATGATTTATAGACTCTCATGGTCTATTTCTGACAGTGGTGCTATGGAAAAAACTGATACTTGCCTTATCCAGCACCATTTTCTTTAGAGAATGTACTGTACCAATCATCTCACCATCTATTGATGTACATAGTACGTAGCCCCCTCCTAAACCACTTACCTCTTATTTTTACTATTAGCAAACATCAATATGACCTACACTTTTGATTATTATCTGTCATTACAATGATAACTGTATCTGATGGATCCTAAAAATGTATCTTTCAAGCTAAATAAGTCCCTGTCTAGTTCATGAATATTGAGACTGGTATATGTGAGTCTTGGCATGGCCCCTTTTTGTACTTAGAATGCTCCTTGCTTTTAACATTTCCCCCTCACCTTCTGTCATTTTGCACAAAAAGAGATTAAAATATTTAGATTGTCCTTATTGGGAAGTGGATCTTGAGCATTGCCCAAAAGCCCATGTGTTGGTCTCTAGGATGGCACTGGTGCTGTGGAACCTCAGAGGATTTAGGTCATTGGGGGTGTGACCTGAAGGGGATTTGGGGGCCAGAGGTCCTCCAGTTTTTCTGTCTTTGCTTCCATGGATCATGCTGTGAGCAGCTTTGCTCTGACACATGTTCCTGCCATGATGTGGTATCTTGTCACAGGCCCAAAGGAGCCAACTGATCTTCAACTGGAACTTCCAAGAGTAGGGGGCATAATTAATCATCTAAGGTACTTCATTATAGTGAGGAAAGGTAACATGTGCCCCTTTACACAGGGGGAACATGTCACAGCTCATGCTGAGCAGCACATAGCCCTGCCCTATGTACAATGAGTGGCTCCGTCTTGGGTTTAGGACTCAACCAAAACTAATGAGACATAACAAGTGTGTCACTGGAACTTGGGTGAAAGAGATTTTCTTTTCTTTCAGCACAGAAAACTCTAGAGGACTTAAGGGCCAGGACTGCCATCACCATCTGGTTGCAACCACCATCTGGCTGGTCACACGATGGCTGAGAAGAAAGCCAGTGTAACTGAGACACAGTGTGGAAAACTTATAAAGAAAATGCCTGGCGCTCATGATAGCATTTTTGGGCCCCAAACCTAGTTGTTTTTAAAACGAGCCCTTACCCTGAAGTTTTCATCTTGTATAGACCAATCATTTTTCATTTTAAGCCAAAGGAATCCTTACTAATACAGTGAAAAGGCACTTTTATGCCTGAACATGTGGTCATCTGGAAAATCAAAGGCAAAGATATAGAAGAATGCTGGAAATGGAAAGAATCCTTTTTTTTTTTTTTTTTCTTTTTTTTTGGGGGAGGGGTACTGGGGATTGAACTCAGGGGCACTCGACCACTGGGCCACATCCCCAGCCCTTTTTTGTTTTTCATTAGAGACAGGGTCTCACTGAGTTGCTAAGTGCCTCGTCATTGCTGAGGCTGGCTTGGAACTCGCGATCCTCCTGCCTCAGCCTCTTAAGTGCTTGGATTACAGGCGTGCGCCACCGCGCCCGGCTGGAAAGAATCTTACAAGTTAACCGGCTTTGATCTTTTGTCCTACCTCTTGAATGATGGTTTAGCTGATTACAGACTTCTAGATTGAAGGATTTTTATAATACCTTGTCTTGGCATCATCTGACACTATTGTATATGTTGAGCAGAATGAGGAAACAGGGAAGGGAAGTCTGTGCATGTGTTCCCATAGGTTGCCTGGTGGTAGATGTGGGAAAATGGTCTATGTTGACATTCACCCCCCTGTGTCACTTCTTCCCAATCACACTGGAATACACTCTCATTTTCTACAAGGGTGAGAGTCCTCAAGCTTGTTTCAGACCCCCTTAAGAGCTCACTATGCTGAGCCACCTCTTCCTTCTGTTTCCTTCCCTTTCTTCCTTCCTTTTCCTAATTGATGTAGATTTATATCTTTAAATCTTTTTATTTTCAAAAATTTCAAACAAACAAAAAGAACAAAAGTAAAATAACAGACACCATGTACCTCCATCTAAATTTAACAGGTTGAACATCTTGCCATTTTCCTCAATTTTTTTTTTATTTAAACAAGACACTTTAGTCAAGCTGAAATGCTACTGCCTTTCCCATCTCTCTGTTTGCCCTCCATCCTGCCCAGCAGCAGTAGTAGTTATTCTATAAGTGTAGTTGCATTTTTCTTCCTGTTGCTTTTTATTTTATATGCATGAATACTAAACTTTAATAATGGGCTTTATAATTTTATATCAGTAGCATTGTACACATTCTGTTGTGGCTTGCTTTGCTTACTTACATTATATTTGGACATTTAGTTATATTGGTAGAGGTAATGTCTTAGTCTTCATTTGTATAAAACTGTTTTTCTTTTGTACTATTCTTGTATAATACTTTATCTGGTTATAGACTTCTATACTGGGGATTTTTATTACACCTTATCTCAGCATCATCTGACACTATTGTATATGTTAAGCAGTCAACCACCAGTTCAAATTTGTTAATGGGTGAGGATCCTATTATTAATTTATATCTGTTTTAAAATGTTACAAATAATTTTGGATTTTTATTATTTTACCTCCTCAATACTTACTGTGTTTTCTGAATCTGTAGATTAAGGTTCATTCATTAATGTTGGAAAATACTTTACCATTATCTATGCAAATACTTTTCTCCCCATATTCTATGTCCATTCATTGCTGAAAATCCTACTAGATATGTGTGAGATCTATACATTCTAAACTATTTAGCTTAATCCTTTACTCTCTCACTGCTTTGCAGTCTAATTTCCTCAAATTTATTTTCCAATCTACTAATTCTCTCTTCAGGGGTGTTTAATTTATTACTTAATCTGTTACTGGGTTTTTAATTGCAGTTACTACTTTTTCCATAACTAGATGTTGTATAGGCACTTTCCCAAAGGTCCCTATTCTCTTTTCATAGGTTATTAATCTTTCATTAGTAAATTAATATTTTTCTTTATATTTGCAATAATTTAAACACATTTTTATATTGTTTTCCAGACTCTTCTGTTTAAGTTCCAGAAATCTTAGTTTTCATGAAGTTTGTTTGGCTGTATTGCACACTGTCCTTTTGCGGTATGTTTTCTTCCCTGTAGAAAGCCTTTGGCTCCCTTTTGTAATAGATTTCTCATTTTGTTTCTCCTGAACATCCCAGGAGTATCACTGTCAGAGAATCAATTTTTATGCTATTTTTTGTGATATTTTTTCACTTCATTGTTCCCTGTACATTAAATCAGACTTTGAAACTTTAAGAAATGTTTCCCCCTTGAACTGTATTGTGCCATTAATCATAGGTACTGTGCTGGCTCCTTGTATGTGTTATTGGAGGTAGGACCTATATTTTAGTACTGTTCCTAGAATTTAATTTTACAAGCAAGAAATCTTTGATTTCATTTTATTCTTTGTAATTCTAGACACTAGATTGTAGCTTAGTCATTCCTGATATCTTTTAAAAGGAATATATTTTCTTGTACAGTTGTTCAAATGAGAGACAAGTCACTGTTCTTTGCTTGATAGGTATAAGCTTTCCAGCTCAGACAACTGACGAAAACTCTACACCATTGCTGAGATATTCCTTGAGCATCATCTGTGGGGGAAAGGGAACCACTTTTCTAAATTGCAGGCAGATTGGGCTGTGATGGTGTGACATGCATAGGCAGAGCTGGATCTGACAGACGGGATGCTCTGTACTAACATGTCGCTTTGTATCACAAGTTAAACAGACTTTAGCACAACAAATAAAGGTCAAGTTTTGAAAAAATTAAAACATTAAAAAAGTAAGGCAGGAAACAAGGAAGCAAAAGGATGAAAAAATAGGAAAAAAGAAAGGCACTATGGGTTTGATGTTTCAGAAGAAGTTTTTTCCCCCCAAAAAGCAGGTATGGACAAGCTTCCTTAGCATTGCCTTGTTCTGATGGGTAAATATATTTTTTTAGTTGCCCTAGAGATGCAATTATTTGAGAATCCTTACTATGCTTTCACTTTGCTCATGCCCAAGGTTTTGTGAATTCTTCTACATGGGGGAAAAAAAAAAACACAAATCCCACCCTATAAGTTATTGGTATCAAAAGTCACTCCTTTTATATAAAACCAACTCAGATATCAGAAAAAAAGAGGGAATCAAAGCCTAAGAATTTTACCTCTTCATTAGGATTCCAGCCATGAATTTTAACTTATTTGTATTCTATCCAGCAGTTTTTCATGTGTGTAGCAAAAGGGGCTTAAAGTTACCTTAGTGTACCTAACCCAGTTTATGGACCTTGATGGATACCCTTGGCTGCGTTTTCTGTTGGTGGTACTGATGAGGTGCAGGAGAATCACCTGCAGACTTTCAATGAATTCTTGTTGACCCAGTGGAATGCGTCCATCTCAGTTGAGCTCTGTGCCTCCTTCATGGTGTGTCACTGGCTTAGTTGATGGGACTCTCTTCAATGGCTACTCTAGGTCCCTCAAGTCATTCACAAGCATGGTCTTGTGCCTCATTCTGCATCCTTTTAGCCTCTTTTTTCTGGGCTTTCCTGTTCTAATGGAGGAAGGTGAGATTGTAGGCTTTCTTGACACATGTAATTTCTTGCCCACCCAGCCTGTTGAGGTTGCTGGCAGAGGAATGGGGGCTGCCACTTGTATGCTTCCATCATGGGCTCAGTCTAGCTGCTGTGACTTATGTCACTGATGCTGCCTTAATATCCTGAGATCTGGCTTACCAAGTGCCTCCTGAAGTACAAGAGAACTGATGTTTATTTGACCAAAGGGAGACAAAGAGCTGACATTTAAAAAACAAAACAAAACAAAACAAAACCTTCTCCCTTCCCTTCCCAGGTGGATGTTCAAAATATAAAGTAGTTTCAGGAGGCCTCTTTGAAGACATTCTGAGAGCTCAAGCAATCAACTGTGATTTTTATTTATTTTTTAATTTTAATTTTAATTTTGGGCCAAGAGATTAAACCCAAGACCATGCCAAGCATGGTCTCTGCCACTGAACTACACTGCCAACCCCAACTGTGCTTCTTATAAAAGCCATGAAATGATCCCTTAAATTTGCTTTCCTCTCACCGTAGACACACGCCTGTTTTTTTCCCACAGTCTGAATTGCCTGGAGTTGCTCTTCCCTATTTATTCAATACCTAAAAATTTGCCTCCTGCTCCATTTTCCAGGGAAATCAGATTAGACTATTTATTTTCTATCTTACTGTAATCTTTAAATCTGTAGCCCCTTTTTACTTTTTAAGCTAGCAATAATTAGAGAAAGATAGATGCCTTTGTGAGGAAAAAGTACATTCCTTCCACTGTTTTTATATATATATATATATATATATATGTATATATACATATATACATATATATATATATATATATATTTAGTTGTAGATGGACATCATACCTTTATTTTATTTATTTATTTTTATATGGTGCTGAGGATTGAACCCAGTGCCTCACATGGTAGGCAGGCGCTCTACCACCGAGCCACAACTGCAGCCCCCATTGTTTTTTAATGTGGATAGTTGCCTGAAAAGAACTCTAGAAGCTTCTAAGCTTTCTACCTCATGGTTGTATTGCATCTTGGTGCCCAAGCAGAGTGGAGAAGGTGGATGGAAATGACTTGCTGTCCAAAACTAGGTAGTGTTTCCAGATCCACACTGTGGGCTATACGTCCTTGAACTTTACAACCTCTTCACTGGTTTCCATAATAGACTTCCTTTAACAGTGGACATTGCTGAGGCCCAAGAAATCCCCTTGGTGCTGTTATTTATCCTTCCTTTCTATTGAACAAGTTATCTTTTCCAGCCATGCCTCTTGGCTGAATCTGCAGGATACTTCTGATAGTGATCTTCATTTTACAGTTAAAATTCTCTAAAATTTCATTGTGAAAGCAATGTTCTTAACACAGTGTTTTACCACCAGGAAAATGTTACATGGAAACATTTCATCATAAAATCTCAGAATATGAGAGCTAGAGGAACTCCACCGCAGTGTAGAGTATATGGGAAGGATTCCGTATTTATTAACATTTAGAAAGAATTTAGATGAGGTCACATGAATGGGTGAAAAGATCTAGTGCACTTGGAATGAGTAGACATGGGATTTAGCCTTGCCATAAATAGTCTAGGGCCCTTGAGTAGTTCATTTAATCCATATGGCCCTGAAAATGCATCTCTGAGGGTTCTTCCTATGTGGGGAGAAATCCTAGGAATGACTGGATATGATGCTTACCTCTTTCTACAGCTCCTCTCCGGATACTTGCTCTGATTATCCTGGGAACCAGAATGTAGGCAGATAATCCAGTCTTAGTCTTGGTCCACCCAAGACTTTGACTCTTCTTTTATTCTCCTTTTCTTTTCTTCCTTCCTTTCTTTCTTTTGTTCTTTTTTCTTTCATTCTTTCTCTTTTCTTTTTCTTTCTTTCTCTTCTCCTTCCTTCCTCCCTTCCCTTTCCCTCCCTCCCTCCCTCTCTTTCTTTCTTTCTTTCTTTCTTTCTTCCTTTCTTCCTTTCTCTTTCTCCCTCCTTCTCTTTTTCTACTAGGATTTGAGTCCAGAGACATGCTAACACTGAGCTATATCTCCATCTCTTTTTACTTTTTGAAACAGGGTCTCCCTAAATTGCTGAGGTTAGCCTTGAACTTGTGATCCTCCTGCCTCAGCCCCCTGAGTTGCTGACACCCAGAACTTCAAATCTACAGCAAATGATGCTATAAGGTAACTAAATAAATGACGCTATAAGGTAAATGATGCTATAATGGCCATTGAGAACTCGTTTTAGGTAGTGGCATTGTCACCTCTTTTTGGTAGTCAGTTGTGGTGATCAGTGGTGGTGGCACCAGCTTGGCAACAGCAATGCCCAAATGCATGCTCCCTGTGGCATTTTACTGCTGAGCTTTCTGGCTTCTATCTGTTCTACCTGCTATTGATTCCTGCATCTTTATTAATAGGTATTTATTGTACATATTAATGGCACTTAAAAGTGATATTTTGAAACATGCAGACAGTGTAAACTGATCAAATCCAGCCTCCCTTTTTCCAATACCCCAACCCAACACCTTTCCCAACTGCTATTGTATTCTACTTTCAGGTTAACTGTTTTTAGTTTCCACATGTGATGGATAACATGGAGTATGTATCTTTCTGTGTTTGGCTTATTTTACTTAACACAATGTCCTTCCATTCCACTCATTTTGCTGCAAATGATAGATTTTGTTCTTCTTTATGGCTGAATAATACTCCATTGTGTGTATATTCTACATTTTCTTTATCTATGCATTTGTTGATGGGTACCTAGGTTGTTCCAGTATCTTAGTAGTGAAGAGTGCTACAATAGACACAGGGATGCAGATGTCTCTTCATTATGCTGATTTCATTTTCTTTGGATGTATACCCAGAAGTGGGATAGTTGGATCATATGGTAGATCCATTTTTTAGTTTTTTTTTTTTTTTTTTTTTGAGACTGGATTTCAGCCTTGCTACAGAATCTCTGAAATATGTGATATTGTTTCAATAACTTACAGAATTATTTTCTGATGCTTGCAACCCAAAATCCTATTAGTGGAAGGTCTACAATTTCTTAATGTTCATAAAATCCCTTAAATTACTGTGTAACTCTTTGGCCTTTGAAAAGCACTTTTATACATATGGTTTATTTTATCTCCAATATAAACTAGGTGGGGATGCTTGATTAGTCATCTGTATATGATTATACACACGTGGATGAGAACAAGTAAATATCAAAAAGGTCATTGGACTGCTCAGTGTTACACAGCAGTCTGGATGGAGGCAGGGTTTGTGCCTCTTGGAATTCCCCACGTTTTTCCTATGTCACCACTGTCTCCCTATCTGGGTAGAAACTGAGATCATGACCATGAAGATGAATTCTAAACTGAAGAGCATTATATGTTTCCTATTATTGTTCAAGGTCACCCAGGGTGAAGGTGGAAGAAACCTCCCTAATTCTAGTCCAGTGTCATTTTCAATTCATTCCATTTCCTCCTTCCAAAGGAATGCATTTGTTTAATTAAGTATAGGTTGGTTACTTTTTTTTTTTTTTGTACTTATTTTTATAGCTGGTTCAGGAATAAAAACAAGACATTTCTTAGCTATATTAAAAAAACTTAAGAAATCTTTGCATGGAGTTTAAGAGCCCCACCAAAATGTCTTCACTGTCACCTCTAAGTCCTAACTGTTCACTCAAGGTTATCTACTGCAAGAGATTGAACTATACCTCATAAGTAAATTAATGATAGCACTAGAGAATCAGCTTTAATTATCTCAACACTCTCCAAATTGTCTGAATATTTTTTTTTCAGTTCCTGTCTCTCCTGCCATCTGCTCTTGTTAAACCTTGTGACGTAATCATATCCTTTAACATTCCTGACAGCATCTCATCTCCCGGAGAGAAGAAGAAAGGCAGGTAGGCAGAGGAATGGAGAAACAGGCAGCACCCCAATTAGTAGTGACTGCTGAGCAAGAAAAATGGAATAGAAATGAAATGAGCTCCACTGACCATAGAAGAGTCAAGCAGCCAAGAGGGAAATTCACAGATCCATTATAAACCCAGGTGTGATGGCAGCAATAGATGAGTGAGATGAGTAGAGGTGTTCCCTTCTCTGTTAGTCCTTTTAAGAAAGAAAGTGAGCAAAGACCTCCACCAGGGACATGCTTATGCCAACATGGGGGAGAAGGGGACAGGGCAATAAGTAAACACAATATTTTAGGTAGCACTCTACAGTTTGCACTTTGGACAGATCGGCTGTTACTTCCCTTTTCAAATATAAGGAAATAGGTTCCAAGATATTTAGAGACGAGCCAAGAATCACATAATCATTAAGTGTTAGTGCCAAGAATTGAGAATTGAGCTAATGTGATGTTGGGGAGGGAGGGAATGCAAAAAGAAGGGAAAAGAACAAAGAAAAAGAAGGAGAGATAGTTGAAAAGGAGGTGGGAGGAACTGTGGAATAGAGAGCTCTCTCAAGACAACAGAATGGAACTGAAAAGAATGATAGTGATAGAACACCCACCATGATACACTCCTACCCTGTGTAGAGGTGAGAAGCAGAATGCCAGCCAAGGATAGAGAATACAAATGATATACCCCATTACGCAGACATGAAGACAGTTACAGCTTAAAAAAAAAAAAAATCTCTATCATAATGATTTTTTTTTAAAGGAAAAAGAAGACAACAACAAATAAAACCACAGAGCATAAGGAAACATGACTTCAATGTCGCATTGTTTTGTGATGCTTTGGACATATTCTGTCCTGCTTCCAACATTGGGAAGGCATTTGTCAGGTGTAAGGTTCTAGGGGCCCACGCAGGCCTCTCCACAGGTGCTGTTACTTCTCCTCGTCACCTTTCCCTTCAGACTAAATAAGTGCCCACAGTAATTTCCTTGTTATCTTTCCCTTAAAATAGACCAAACATATTCCTAGATCTCTTTTCTGATAATAATGGAGGATGAATTCATTCAGATGGAAATATACATCCAGACTGATATGTTAATTACTCGGCTTCACAAAATCTTGCTCAGATTCCAGAAGCTACATTTCCATCATGTCCAAAATGCCAGCAGTGACTTTGCCTAGAAGATGATTTGACACAGCCTTCAATGTGTGTGTGCAAGAACAGGGTGGGGCTGGGGCAGTGTTGGGGTGGGGGGCAGAACTGTGTTTCCAGGAAAAGAAGGAAAATAGAGACTCCTTCCTTCCTCATCCACTATGTCTTCACTAAGTCCTCATAGGAGAGAAGGTTATCGCTAAGAAACTGTTCTACAGCCTAGAAAAAGCCAAATCTGTCCCAGAGAGCCTTAACTGATTGTCAACAACCTCAGGTGAGTCTACAATTCCTTTTACAATAAACTCAAAGGCCTAGCTGGTTATCGGGTGGCTCCAAAGGGCCTATTGCAAGCAAACATGGTTGTTTTACATGACCTTGAGCCAAATGTTTGGAACACAAATGACCAGTAATGTATCCATTTACTTGGTGAATAATTGTATCACCTATTTTGTTCATCAATAGTTTGAACATTCTGAAAATAACCTTTGTCAAGGCTGAAGGATCTGGTGATTAAACCAGATTAGTTTCTTAGTCACCTTTCATGGTTTGACAGAAATGGATTCTATCTCTGTTTAGTCTTTCCTGTCACATGAAAGTTATAGAATTGTTGTCATTAGTTTGCCAGTCATGTCTGTTATCGAATGGAAGATTTCCTTTGTATTTTAACTATTCTTCTGGCTTGTTTATTCATAATAAATGGATGGTGAGTTTCAGAGTCAGTTTGGGTTCAAATCCTCACTCTTCTGCTGTATTACCTGTGGAAATGTCAACAGTTTTGATTTCTCTGGGACATAGGTTTCATATTTGTAATGTGAGGGCCTGAATGCTTACCCTAAAGGGTTGTGTAAGAATTAAGTTAGACATAAAAATGATTTACACCTGGGAATCTCTCCAGAAATGTTAGTTTCCTCCTCCAATTCACTTTTATTATGTCTTTCTTGAATTTGGCATCAGAGATCAAAAATAATATACTAGTGAGGATGTATCATATTTTTGGACATAATCTTCACCAAGAATATAATGAATGTTCTTTGGTGTTTAAAAGCCAACATATAAATTCTGTTTTCAATTTATTTTTAGCTAAATAACACAGGAAGTCATAAATCTTTAAAATCCAAGTCATTTTCATTCAAAATGGAAATAAATTTTAGAAAGTTGGGAAGAATATAATTTAAAAATACATTAAACATTGTTGTATTCACAGTGGAATTGGCGATCCATACAGTTCTGCTGATACTTATGAATTCTGATCAACAGCAATGCCATCAAATTGACTAGCAATTAAATATGTATGGCCAACAATGCAAATAATACTGCTGTCTTTAGAAATTACACAATGCAGACTACAAGGTGTAAAAGACTCTGATAAGTCTCTCAGTAAACAAGTAAGCACACTTCAAATATTAATGAATGTTGAACTTTACCAATTTATTTGTCTATGAGACCCTTTTTGTTGATGGGTCACCTATGAATAATACTATAATAGACTGAATGTCTCCATCCCCTCACATTCATATATTAAAGCCTAAATCCGTAATGTGATAAGTGTTTGGAGGTGGAGCTTTCGGGAGATAATTAGGTTGCAAGGGTAGAGTCTTCATAAATGGAAGTATTGTCTTCATAAGAAAAGACATGACAGATTATACCTCTCCCCCCACCCACCTCTGCCTTATAAGAATACAAGAAAATGAAGAATATTGCAAACCAAGAAGCAGATTCTCATTACAGACTGGGTCTGCTGGTACCCTGACGTTGGAATTCTAGCTACCAGAACTGTTAGAAATAAATTTCTGTGGTTAAAGCCACCAAGTCTAGGGTGTTTTGTTACAGCAGCTCAGAGTGACTACAACAAACATATAACAGAGCTAACTTAAGGAATGTAGTTTGAGAAATTCTAATCTGTTGCATAATATCAAAATCCTAAAGCACAAAAACAAACAATAAGCAATAAAAGCAAAACACACAGCAGACCTCAATCCTGAAAATTCAGTTTAATATACACAAATGACAGAGCTAATGAACAATTTCATTAATAAAGATCTTGTTTACACCTTTTAAAATTATCAATAATCATCTAGCTTAAGTAATATACTCTACTTCATTAAACAATGCCAAAGTCATTAGAGCCTGTGAATAACTGCAAATTCATTTGAGTTTTAATTGTTTGGGCTCTCACACAGGGACACAGACTCAATCAAGACATCAGTTGATACTTAAGAAGCATTAATCATTTTTGTTATTTATTCGTAATTACTTTTGCATATGGAGTATAAACAAATAGGATGCCATGAGTTCTAATGGTCAGGAGTGAAAGCTTGAAATCAGACAAAGGTGAATTTGAATCCTGATCCTCTAAGTGCAAATACCTTACCTATCTGTTCCTCAATTTCATCGTATGGTATGTAAAATGGGGTTATTTCCTACTTCATTAGATTGAAGATTAAATGAGGTCATACAAAAATGCTTAGCAAACTACCAGGCATACAAGTGCTTAATAAAGGCTATTATTTTATGAACTTCAGGTCATAAGTTTATTCTTTTTTTTTTCTTTTTTGAATAACAACCTTCTTTATCCTCAGAATATATATAGTCACTGAAATGCCAATGTAGCCAGCATGGCTTTGCATCCAGACTGGTATTTACCTACGTGCCATTTACAAATCATTTGGCTTTCAAGTAAAAATCCTTAGGGAGAGTTATTATTATATGCGGGTTTTTGAAGGTCTCCTTTCATACCTTATCACAGAGTGTGTTTCTGAGGAGCGCTACTAAAACTCCAGGGAAGAAAACCAACCATTCTGCGCTCACAAATACTCTGCCAGAGTTTGCAGTGACTGACATTTCAATGGCAGGGAGGGGCAGGGAAAGAAAAGAGGCATATTCTCCGTATCACTCAAGCTCCTTTAATGCCTCAACAGGAACCAAGTGCCATTTGGAGGGCTGCCTGGGTCAGAAATGAATACTTCTAGGGATATACCATAGGAATGAACCGGGGCGGAGGATTCTGACTTGTCATTAATAAGCATCAGCCTCACATAATGGAGATACTGGTTTAAGAACTTTCTTGTCAAAGCCCAGAATGAGAGTTGAATTTTTGGTCAGTATTACAAAGTGATCTGTCCCAATGCCCCCCTTTCCAGTACCTTTTTCCCTAACCTGTTTTTACACTATTTTATATAAGGGTCTAATAAGCTTACGGGGCGGGGTGGGGGGGGTGGAGAAGAGGAGAAGGTGGAGGAGGAGGAAAGGGAGGAGGAAGATGAGAAGAAAATGAAGAAGAAAAAGAAGAAGATGGAGGAGGAAGAGAAATAGGAGAAGAGGGTGAAGGAAGAAGGAAGGAAGGAACAAAAGAAGGAGGATAGGTAGGGAGATTGGGAGAAAGGTAGTGATTGGGAGAAAGGAAAAGGCCCCCACTCCCAGTTTTGGTTTTGTCTACTGGGTCTGCAGGAGATTAACAGCCCCTGTTCCTCTACTGTATGTGTCTCTCTTTGCATTGTGGCTGTCAGCAACTCCCATCAGAAGGTAGAATCTATTCTTCTACTTCTAGAAGCTGAACTAACCTTGTGACTTGCCTCTGCCAACAGAATGAAGCAAAGTAATGGTGCACAGGTGCTGAGGCTTGGACTCCAGAGGACTGTGCCTTCCCTGGGGATGCTGCTGTGTTGCAGGCCAAATCAAGCCCAGGTGGGCCTGCCGGGTGACTAGAGACACTTCATCCAGTGGCCCCATTCACAGGAGCTGATCCACCCTGTGGATCTCGACCCACCAAGTCCAAACACACATGAAAAGAAGAGCCCCATGGAGCCATCCCCTCACTGCCTTCCCCTCTATGTCGGTTGAGAAAACGGTGGTTGTGTTGAGCATCAGTAGTGAGACAAAGACAGAAGCAGGAGTCTGGGGGTGTTTCCCCACCTCTGTTCTTGTTCTTCCTGTCTTGAATGCCTAGAATGTGGTGTTGAAGCTGAGTAATATCATAGCCAGAGTTTCCCAAGCATCAAGCAACGATGGAGAGAAGCACAGGCATTTTTGTGAGGTACGTAAACCCCTGTTAGTGAAGCCAGGTTTTCTGCTACTTGCAGCTCAACACAATCTCAACGGAAGTGAGGGTGTTACTGAAAGTCATACTAGGGTAGAAGGTATACTGGAAGGCGACCATGGCCTGAGGAATGTAAAAGCACATTCATTCACTCATTTACTCAGTCATTTAAATATGCATTGAGTGCCCATCTGCAGACCTATGGGGCAGGGGAGTCAAATGTCTGTTAATCACACCCTACAGGTTCATGGTTGCGGAGGACATGAGGAATAACTAAGTCATACTTTCCTCCCAGTTCCCCGCTGCAGATTCCTAACTACAAGGCAGCCCATTTCCTATTTTTTACAAATTGATTTCTAATTAAATCATCATCTACCTACCCATTGCATTTATCAACTGGCTACAATCTCAAATTCTTTCTTTCTTTCTTTTTTTTTTTTTTTTGCAGTCCAGTGGAATCAAACCCAGGGTGCAGCCCCTGCTAGGCAAGTGCTCTACCACTGAGCTACTGTTACATCCCCAGACCTTTTTATTTTATTTTGAGACAGCGTCTCACCTAGTTGCTCAGGCTGGCCTTAATCTTGTGATTCTCCTGCCTCAGACTCCTGCGCAGCACAGTTTCACTCTCTGTTGCTTTTCAGATCATTTCTTGGAAGTATGTTTAAGGGAAAGGAGACAAAACACAGAGGCTGGGATGTGGGCCTGGAGTATAGAACAACAATGGGAATTGATAGAAGTCTTGAATCAAAATCATATTTTATCTTAACAGTTCAAAAACACAGGAGAAATTAAAGAGAACCTTGGTTTGTTTTAATTTAGAAATCATATTTTTGTTTCTTACCAGGAAATAACTGCTACTTGAGGAGCAGACATCACATTTATCTTGTGGCTTCTATACCTCTGCTCCCAAGGAAGCAAGACCATGCTATTCTCCACAATAGCACTAGGCAGGTGTTATTTATTTAACACCTACAATATGCCAATCATTGTGGTAGGTACTTCACTCTCATGTGCCATATAATTTTCAGCCCTATGCAGTATGCTTTTCTCCATATTAAATATGAAAAAGTCCAGAGGTTTTAAATTATTTATTCTCAAGCCCTCAAAACTGATAAAGTGGAAATGATATTTAAACTCAGTTCTGAAGAACTTCAAAGCTCATCTCCTGTTCTACAACTTGCCTTTAATAAGCAACAGTCCCACATACAAGAGACAAGCTTTTCCTTATCTTTTCCAAATATCCTTGAGGGAAAAGGAAGCTAAAATAAAATCAGATTCCCTTTTCAAAAGGGAATCATAAATTGCTAGACATTCATTAATTATAGAAAATGGAAGTAAGAGACAGTGTCTTGGCATCTTTCTTCCTTCCTTCCTTCTTTCTTTCTTTCTTTCTTTCTTTCTTTCTTTCTTTCTTTCTTCTTTTTGTTAAAGTCACTACATCCTAAAAGGCCTGGAAACTCTTGGAACACACCTACTGGAATCCTGGGGTATGTATGGTAAATAAAGATCCAAGTAAATAGAAGAAAATCCTCATTTCTTGGCAAGGTTAAAGAGGCAAAGTGAAGACACAGATGCTGTCCCCTAAAATGGAGACGCTGTCTGTGCCAGGCTTGGGGAGTCCATGGTAATGTCAATAAATTAGAAGTAATTTTGGTAAAAAACAATATGGGGCCTCAAAGGCCATCTAAGGAATTTTTAAATACATGAAAGACAGAAAATTAGTAGGAGAGCAAGTAGGAGATACTAACGGGTTGAATTTAGTCTCTGTGACAATGTTTCAGGCTACTCCAAGAACTATGTTAGAACGATGGTTCTCAGATCTTGCTCATGGGTTAGAATCAATGCAGATGACTTGTTAAAACACAGATTTCTGGGCTCCACATCCATATTTTCTGAGCCAGTAGGTGTAAGAATTTGCATTTCTAACTTGTTAATAGGTGACAGGTGCTGCAGGTCCAAGGCCACATTTTGACAACCACCAACTCCTAAACTATTCCTGGAGCCAAACTAGAGAAGTGATGCACAGGGCATCTTGAGCCTAAAGAACAGACAGGGTACTGGTGAGCACCCACTGGCAGATCCTCCACATTATCAGTCAGTGAGGTTATTGAAGGGCAGTTTATCAGGGTGAAACATTTTCATAACAAGACAAAAAGGAAGGAGTTTTCTTTAGAGACCTTACTCTAGTGCAGACTCTAATTGGACCCGAGTGCAAATATTGGCTCTGCTACTTAATAGCTGTGTAAATTTGGGCAAACACTTTATCTTTCCAAGCTTCCTTCTCCTCATCTATACCTGGGAGATCTTAGTACCTAACTTGTAGAAATACCTAAGTTATAGAATCATGGGAATTAAAGAAGACATAGACAAAGGGCTTGCTGGCACAGAGTTGATGTCCAAGCATTAATGTTGCTTCAGAGAACTGGGTAAACTTAGTCAACTTCTTCTGTAGGTTGTTGATTGACGCTATTAACACTGGGAAGGTGGGGTTAGAGCCTGACCCTATAGATGGTAGCTTCAGAAAGTCAAGATTGGTTTAAAGAGAGATCTAACAATCAGGATAGTTATTAGACTCCAGGAAGACTGAGAAGTATCCAGACCTTAGCACACAACTTGTGGCTAATGCCATCAGAGGGGATGAGGAGACCTGAACTCTTCCACCACACAAACAGTTCTGTGAGCTTCATGACCTCTTATCACTTTGCATCCAGCTCCATATAAACCTTTCATCATGTGCCTCTGGATTCAGGGAAAGGAAAATGACCAAAGATATGTGTAAAAGAAGCAAATGTGCCAGGTGCAGTGGTACACACCTGTAATCCCAGCAGCTTGGGAGGCTGAGGCAGGAGGATCATGAGTTCAGAGAGAGCCTCAGCAAAAGTGAGACCCTAAGTGATTGAGTAAGACCCTGTCTTCAAATAAAACACAAAATAGGGCTGGGCATGTGGCTCAGTGGTCAAGTGTCCCTGAGTTCAATCCCCAGTACCACCACCACCCCACCCCCTGCAAAAAAGAAGCAACGTTTTAGGCCATACTAATAGTTTACCTAGATAAAATTTAGTCGTGGTACCCAACCCATGTCTCAACTCTGATCCTCTGTGATGCTACCCATAGGTACTTGGGTAACATTACAAACTGGCTTTCTCAACTGGACACAGTCTAATGTATACAATACAAGATAATAGCCCAAGGACCTGGAACTATGGGTCCTCTGAGTTCAATGACCTTGTATTTTACTCTTAATCTTTCATGTGAACCCATGTCCAATTTTTCTTTTGAGAGGGTAATTACAACAAATATTCTCTATAGAACAATATTGGAAAGGCAAGTTAGTTACTATCTGACCTAATTAGGTGTGTAACTTTTAGAATTTGTACTGGCTTCTTCAAAGAGAAAAGCTAAGTTATTTTAGACACTGTAGCTATAATGACACAATGGTACATGGGTCTAATGAGTAATTTTATCAAATTAATTATTTCTGAAAGGATAAATTTTTGTGCTTAGAAAAATCACTCTAGTTTTTTTTTTTTTTTTTTTTTTTTTTTAATGTTTTGATCTTTGTAACCAATTTTATAGATCTACGCCATGGCCAGTTCCATTTGCCCTGTGAGTCTTGCAATAGTCCTAGTTAAAAACAATAACATTCAAATTTAACTGAAGCCCCAGTCTTTATAGCCACTCAGTGTGTCCTATCGCTCTGGGTGATTAAAGTCAGTTGGTTGAATTAGCTTTCAGAATTTTCACAGCACTAATATTATCTCTTCAATAAGGCAGCTGCAAACAGGAGGACAGCTGAGCTCTTCCAAGTAAGAAACACCTGAATTAATCACTTGCCTCTGTGTCCCACCCACCTTGATCAAGGAGCAAATGATGGTTTGTACACCATGGAGGTATTTTTCTGGGGTCAGTAATGAATGAATAGCTTTAATTTCCCAGCAGTTGAAGTCTAGTTCTTCATCATTTGGTTGAAGCTTCATGCTTTACAAAGAACTACATTTCTAGGTATTACCAGCTGAGTCACTCTTTGAGGACACAAGGCTATAATGGTGTATCTTTGCATCCATGTATTTGCTCTGCTTATCTGTATACTAACAAGTGACATAGGTTATATATTATATGTAATAAGCATGTTTGAACCAAATATCTTTGTTCTTTATGACTAGTTCTCAAACTTGTGCATGCATTGGCATCACCTGGAGGGTGAATTAAAACACACATAGCTGATCCCCTCCTCTAGAATTTCTGATTTAGTAATTCTGGGTGAGATTCCAAGAATCTGCATTTCTAGCAAGTGTCCAGGCTGTGCTAATGCTTCTGTGTGGAGGCCACAGTTTGAGAACCATTGCCATAGGGGTACCAATACCATGTTTATTATTATTTTCAAATTAAGTTCTAGTGGTTTCCCATGTGGCATAACAAGGATTGAGAATGTGGGAACCATGGTGAAGTCCTTACCTTGCTGATTTTTCTTTCAAAGATGAAGAGTCCACATAGAGAACGTTGTTAAAAGCACTAGCTCCCTGGTTCTCCCACTGGCCACAGAGATGGGAAAAGGCAGCATGTCACCATGGCCCAGGCACATCATATCATGCTTGTTTGTAGATGTCAGGGAAACACTATCTTAGAAGAAATATCCAGGCAAAAATACTGACTCTGACTCTTAGCTTTTCAAATACTAGGTCAATTTACAAGAAAGGTGAAAACTCCAGTGATGAGGACAGATTCACTTCACAGGCAGGTTGTGGAATGGGACACAGGTTCTCTTCACTCTAGTCTTCTTCCTGGAGTCAAAGGATTGGACCATACCCCAGAGAGCACAGAAGGGGAAACTGGGTTCCCACTGGACCCAGGAAAGAGCCATTGAGTGATAGCAAAGAGTGATATCACTAACAGGAGCATGTTCAACTCAGAAGCCATCAACCAAATTTCAACACCCTGGTCTTATCTCCAAAAGCAAATAAAACTATAGGAAAAGAACATTGTTTTCATTCTGAATACATTTATATTGCTTCTATAAGCCAGTTGTCCATTTCAGGTCCCCGAGTCTTTTTTTTTTTTTTTTTCTTTTTTTGTCCTGAGAGGTGAATATGTGTGTGTGTGTGTGTGTGTGTGTGTGTGTGTGTATTTGAGAAAGAGAAAAAAAAAAGAAAGAAAGAAAGGAAGGAAGGAAGGAAGGAAAGAAAGAAAGAAAGAAAGAAAGAAAGAAAGAAAGAAAGAAAGAAAGAAAGAAAGAAAGAAAAGGAACTGGATATACTTAAAATTCGAGGACTGCTAGCCGGGCGTGGTGGCGCACACCTGTAATCCCAGCACTTTGGGAGGCTGAGGCAGGAGGATCGCGAGTTCAAAGCCAGCCTCAGCAATGGCGAGGCACTTAGTAACTCAGTGAGACCCTGCTTCTAATAAAATACAAAAAAAAAAGGGCTGGGGATGTGGCCCAGTGGTCAAGTGCCCCTGAGTTCAATCCCCGGTACCAAAAAAAAAAAAAAAAAAAAAAAAAAAAATTCAAGGACTGCTAGTCTAATAAGATAGAGAACAGTAATAAGATGGTCCATTCTATATCCAAGGATCAATCTAGGTCTGTTATTTATTAATATATGAACTATGGAGGATAGTTAACAGAATCATATTGAGAAGTGTAATTAATTTTTCTTGGAAGAAATCCACTCTCTAGTGCAGTATAGCAGTGGGGTAAAGACAAACCTGGAGCTACCAGTCTATCTGGTCCCAATAGACTCCACCGTTTACAAGCTATATAATCTTGGCCTTTCTGTGCCTTAGTTTCCTCACCTATAAAATTCATGAACTATTAGTTCTCATCTCATTGGACTGCTATGTTGAGTAAATGAATAATATATGTAAAGTACTTGAAAGAGTGCCAGCACATAGAAAATGCTATATAAGTGCTAGCCATTATTATTTATGTCTGAATATTCTGCCATCCTTCTTCTTTTGTTCTATGCAAATTCCTCATGCTAATGCTATTTAGATTGGCTAACATCCAAAATTGAGACTTCTGCCATAATTATCTACATATGGCAGCAGGATCGTTCCAGAACCACCCTAATGACTTTGATTAGAACCAATCACCTGTGCCTATTTACACAGCAGAATGATTGGCAGGGTTTTGGAAGGTCTGGATATTTCAATTATATTCTTGTCGGGTATGGACTAGTTTGAGCAAAATATGCCAGTCAGAATTGTGCTAAAACAGATCATTTTCTGTACATTTTATACAACCTAACAGAGAAACCAGACAAAAAGGTGGAAATTGGAGAGGAACCATTGATTGACTCAATAACATGTTGGTTGAGCCTTTGCTGTGTTTGGAGCATTGTGCTCAAAATGGAGTATTGTAATGCAGATTGAGACATGGACGAGGCACTTCCTCCCATGAAGAGCTCACAGTCCAGTGAAGAAAAGAGATTGGGAAAAAATCAATAAATACAGCACAGGCACAAGGCACTCAGGATTTCAGTAGACATTTCCATGGACACATAGGAATTGCCTAGAATTGCAGTGCCTCTGTTGGCTTCAAAAGAGAAGTCCAAAAGCAGGCAAGAAAGAGCTAGAAGACAAGAAGCAGCCAATCAGGATGACAAGATGGAGAAGGGCATTCTGAGCAATGCTTTGTACAAAAGCTCAGAGGTATGAATGACATGAAAAAAGGCGGAAGAAGCTAGGAAGCAAGGTATCAGTTACTTAGAGTCTTTTAAGAAGGACCATAGAATATAAAATGACAGGAAAGATGGAGGGATTGTGTGAGTGAGAGATTGTGTGAGTAATCTCATGTATGTAGTGTGTCTGGGCATCCCTGACTATGTGGTTGTATAAATATACCATGTGGATTACTCCAGAAGGGGAAAAGCCTAGAAGTTATTAACTAACAATTGGGAGTTAATTTTCTGTGCAAAGGGAACAGACTAGATGTACAGACTTTGCTAATATTGCTATTGGTTATCTATAGAAGGGGAAAGGTTTCAATGAGCACTTATGTGGTGATAATATGTATTGTCTAGCTGTCTGAAAAAACATATGCAGTGCCCAGTTGCCTGGAAAATAGGTTTTGGAGAGTAGGTGGCAGGCCTGTGGTTGGGCTAGGAACTAAGCAGCTGAATCATAGGCCCATTCTGGTGGGAAATGTTTCCTAGATCAGTGATTCTCTATAGGGATGCACAATGTTAACATTTGGGAAGCTTTGGAAATTACTGCTGCCCCAGAAACTATGATTTAGTTGTTCAGGATTGCAACCTGGGAAAAGGGATTTTTAAAAGCTCCTTAGGTGATTATAATGTGCAGCCATGGTTGAGAACCCTAACTCTATACCTTTGCTACAGAAAGTTTACTCTTGGACTGCTAGCAAATTCCACTGTTAGAAATGCCACATCTTAGGTCCATTCCAGACCTGCTGGGTCTGAATCCACAGTTTAAAACACTCTGAGGTGATTGAAAAGCACATGACAAATTGAGAAGCGTTGACCACAGCTGTGTATCAGAATCACCTTGGATGCTTATCAAATTCATATAGATTCCTATTCTATAGACTTATGATTCAGGAAGTGTCTGATGGGGCTGGTCACATGCATATTTTAAAAATTTTAGTGAGTTTGATATACAACTGGATTTGAAAACTACTCACTCTGCAGATAAAGTTGGGCAGAGGGCCTTGATGGAGGGGTTTGTGTAAGATTGCCCGTGTGAGTAAATGGAGGATTGGGGGAGGCAGATGCTCCTCCTTATCATGTAAAGGGAATTTCATATTGCAAATGAATTTTGTTGAAGAGCTAGATAGCCCCTTATAGAAGCAGAGGGAACAGATGGTGGTAAACCTGAGCCCAAGGTTGAGGTGCTATGGTTTAAATGTATCCCCCAAATTTCATGTGTTAGAAATTTAACCTCCCAAATCATATGTTGGTGGTATTTGTAAAGGGGGCCTTCTGGGCCATGAGGGTTCTGCCCTTATGAGTTGTCACAGGATTAATGGGTCATCACAGGAGGCCTTTATTATAAAAGTAACCTCTCTCTGGCTTATTTGCTCTGTTTCACCATGTGATGCTCTCTGGCACATCATGCCCCAGCAGCAAGGCCTTCATCAGATGCCAAGTAGCACCATCCTCTTGGAATTCTTGATGTCCAAAACCCTGAGTCTCAGCACCTATCTTAGCCACTCCAAGCCTACTCCCATCCAGATGACATCCTTGACTATCAAGGCAAAGTCTCCTTACCTTATTAATTACCTGATCTCAGGTGTTTTGTTATGGCAGTAGAAAATGAACTAATCATTGTTCTCTAAAATGACTCACAACTTCAGTGTACTCCTCCAAAAAGGAAAGTCAAAGGGCAAAAAAATTTAAATCGCCTTGAGCTCATCTGTGTGTGTGGATTTGCAGACACACATGCAGTAAGGCATCTTCCTGTGTGCTTGGGCTTCCTTCCATTCTTATTAAAAAAAAGTCTCACCAGTTCAAAGTCCCTATGAGTCATCCCTTACGCTGACCTCCTTTGCCACCTGGTCTGCAGTTTGTAATTGGTAGAGGGTTCTAAGCCCTTCTGAACAGTGAGAGGGCAAATGGAGGGCAGCCAAACAAAAATAGCCATGTGGGTTTGTCACAGCCCGCGGGCATTTTCTTTTCTCTTCCTCTGTAAAGAGAGAGCTGGGAGCAATTTGGTGCCTGGACCAGCAGGGTGTTGGGATACCCAGGCACCGATCCCATGGGCTCTCAATGCTCACCCCTGTGTTCAGTGGGTCACACGAGGACTCCCGTTCTGCATCCTCATTCCCTGCCCAGTGAGACTCTTGCTAAGAGATTCTCCCAGTGCCTTATACAGGGTCAAATGCACAGAAGGAATGAATGGATACATGAAATATGTTATTCCTTTTGCAATTAATCTTTTCATTTGAAAGGTGAAGATATGAGTCTCAGAATCACCTATGTCAGGACCTGTTGCTGAATCTGGTTTTGAGCTCCCTAGAAGCTGCTGGATATTTTTATTTTTCTTTTGACAGAAAACCACTTCTTAAAGTATATAATTTCCTACCTGGATCTTGAGTGGTACCTCAGCACTCATGTGTAGGAGTAGGGAAGCAGGTGTGAGGGCTTTATATCCCTGTAGTATGGCCATACATTATGTCCCTTGTCCTCAATGTCATGTGACTTCTAGTGACTGTATTCCTGAGTGGCTCCAGAGGGACCTGTCTGGGACTGATTGACAAGAGACCTCTGGGAATACCCCCCAACTCTCCTTTCTCTCTGTCTCCAATTACCGAGGGAGGGATTAAATTGAGAACATATTTAGAAAATGTGTTCACTGTTGCTTTAAAAAATCTCTTGTGTAATTAGGTACTACGGGGGTAGTCAACCACAAAAAGTCACAGCCAGTGCTGTCAAGTTCCATAAAATAAAAGAGAAACCAATTAATCAAAATGAAGAAGAGGCTGGCTGAGTCTCAGCACCTGTCTTAGCCACTCCAAGCCTACTCCCATCCAGATGACACCCTTGACTATCAAGGCAAGCCCACTCTGCTGGGGCCTTCCAGACCCCATGTGAACATGGGGTCATTCAGTGTTTGACCTCTCTCCCAAGATCCCGTCTCATTAATAATAGGGCTAGTAGTTTTCTTGTGCTCTCCTAGTAAAACTTCCAGGATGGGCCTCTAAACCTGACAATTGTGAACGATAAAAGAAATAATAAAACACTCAGATTCCCAGGACTTTGGGCCGGGTAGTGGCTCTTAAGAATTATTTGAACCTATATGAAAAGATGAAGTATGCAAAGCCCTGCTCAGACTCTATTCTGCTCCCTGATGGCTCTCCAACTTCCTTCTAGCAAATCTTAGTATTGGGAGCAATTACTCCCTGACAATTAGAGTAATTCCAGTGATCTACATTCACTGGAAAGGGTTTAGCTAAAAGTGAGTGTGAGGTGAAAGTAGAGTACTTTATGAAGCCTTATAGACATCTCTCCTTGCATCAGCACAACCCACAGGAAGAGTGGTCTTTTCTCTAGAATCTGAAACCACACAGAGGATGAGTTTTCTTTCAAACCTCCTCTCTAGGAGGGAGTTGTTTCAGGGTACCAAAGTTAAAGGATGGGAGGCTGTGAGCTTCAGAAGCTTCCAGAGTAAGTACCACAATTCCTTCCACAGGTGCGATCACTAGCAATTCTGACCTTGGGTCAAAGGGGAAAACTGCACCTTCTGGTCAACATCATTGCTTACTGCTTTTCTGAGACCTGCCTTGGTGCCTCACAGTTGGAGCCTATAGTCACCATAAAAATAACATACCCCATATTATTCACTAATTGATCTGCCTCTCCTTTCCATCCCAGTGTAGAGAAGAATATATTTCTTTGCTTCTTGAAGTTGGGCAGGACCATATGAATTGCTTCAGTCCATGGAATATGAATGGGAGTCACATGCATCATGTCAAAGTGGAAACATTTTCTTTGCTCCTCTTTCCCTGCTATGCTGGCTGAGAAGGTGGGTACTTTATTTGAATAAAGTGAATCAGTATAAAGGGCTCAAGACTGATAAAGTTTAGAATACCTCTCATGACGTGAAGAAAGAGGTAGGGCCTTAGAAAGCAAAGGAAGCAAGAGGTCTTGAAGTTAAGTCTCAAGAATTGTGTGTGGTTACTAGCATATGGAACAGACTAGAATGACATAGATAAGAAACCTCATAATTTAACAGTCGAGCTGCCAAAGAAGCAGGTAATCTGTAAGCAGTAGGACTTCAAACAATCCCTGGACCTCTGATTATCTCAGCGAAGTTGGTGAGCTAAGAAAGCTGGGTAGCTCCTAGCCATTTTGGATATGGCCAAGGTAGACAATGAAAAAAATCTCCTGTAGAGGCAAGCCAGGAGCCATGGCAAACAATGGACAAGGAAACCTCTCCAGAGAGCAGAAGTGCAATCTAATCAAAGAACTTTCTCCTAGTCCAGATTCAGAGTGCTCCATAATGTCTAAACTAATGTCTAAACTCAATGCCATGACTACCTGGGCATTTGAAGTTGCCCTCCTTGGAAAAGGAGTGAATGTATCCTGTATATTGCAAAGAGAGTAAAATTACTTTGGATTCCCAGGCCATAGTAAACATTACTAGAGTTCACCATTATATCCTGTTTTCCTCTTCTTCCGGAGGAAAAGATTATATCTCCCTGGAAGGTCATATTCATCATCTCCTTGGTTTTAGGCCTGGGATGCAACTTGCTTTACTCACTGATGTGATTAGATGTGATTGTCATTTCAGGGTGAAGTACTCAGGAACCAAGGTCTGATTTTCTTTTCTTTTCTTTCTTTCTTTTTTTTTTCTTTTGGAACCAGGGATTGAACTCAAGGGCACTCAACCATCGAGCCACATCCCCAGCGCTATTTTGCATTTTATTTAGAGAAAGGGTCTCACTGAGTTGCTTAGTGCCTCACTTTTGCTGAGGCTGGCTTTGAACTCACTATCCTCCTGCCTCAGCCTCCTGAGCTGCTGGGATTACAGGTGCCACAGTTCCTGGCCAGTTTTCTTCTTTCTCAATTTGTTAACAAAAGCAGCTCCTTGTCCCAGTGCAGTCACAGGATACTGGAACCCCTGTGAGTCTTAATTCCTGAGGCACCACATGGAGGACATTTGCTTTAAAGGATTATGCAAACCTCCAGTAAACTGTTGTGTGGAAAAAAATAAATAAAAAGCTTTGCTGGTGTTCAGCCACCTATTTTATTTTTTTATTGCTGTCATCCCAGCATCACCTACTATTATCATGACTATAGACATCTTAAACTCGATTCTAAGATGATCTGTTCTAAACTCTCCTGTAAAAGTTCTGAAAGCTCCCTTCAGTGTTAAACATTTAAGTGTCTGGAGCAAGGCAAAGTGGCCTCATAAGCAAGTGCTAGATGCAGAGGTCGCCAGATAACATCAAGTCTCTGCTACACACTACGGCTGTAAATCTAGCCTCATCAAAGAGCTAACAACCGCAATGGAAACAGAGGACATATGTATATGCACTAATAATATTATAAGGCAAAAAACAAATTTTAAGGTATAGTATACCTGAAGACTCAGATGAGAGAAACTCTTAGAGGTTGAAGTGCATGAATAAAAGTAAGACTTGTGTAGGGCCATAAAGCATGAGAAGGATTGAAAGTAAGTAAAACTATGGGAAACCAGATATTTCAGGGTTCACGGATGCAGAAAGAATCAATGAAAGGTAAGGCATACAAGGAACGCTACCCATACAAGGTTTGAACTGAGTGGGAAGACAATCAGAATGACTAGAAAGGTGGAGAAACTAACCTGCCTAGGGAATGGAAGAAATATAGGAATTGGGAAATTGGGAGCCACTCTAGGATCCTGAGCACGAGGAGGACTTTGCTAGAAACTGTATTGAAGGAACATGAATTTGGCAAAAGACTGTGAGAGGGTGAAGAGCACAGTGGGTGGAGACAGGAACTCCAGGTAGGCAGCTATTAAATTAAATTGGAAATGAGTTGGAAAATGTTTGCACTGAGGGAATGGACAGATGTGAAAGAGCCTGAGAATATGTTGACAGGGAGTCAATAGGATAAGGATCAGGGGTGAGGAATGCATATTGAAAGAATCAAGCAAAATGTTATCCATGCTTTCTGCTTGGGGAATAGAGGAAAATAATTGTCAATTAATTTTCACCCCCACAAGAAGTTGGTTTTTGGGGAAAGATGCAGAGTCACCTTAGGAAGTGCAGGTAGGTCTTTCCTTCCCTCACATCCAATGCTACTTCTCTGCTAAAACGCTTTAGTAATGAAGTTCAACCAAAGGATCAGGGCTCAGAGAGATGAACTTTAGATAGACAGCTGGCCTAGGAATGGTTACATGCCAATGTCCTAGTAAAACTAACAGACTTTAAAGGTAAAAATAATCCTTAAGGTTTTAAGCAGTAAGATCAAATAATTTATAAGATCTGAAGACCTGAAGAAGTAAACTACTATCAGACTTATCAAAAAAAAAAAAAAAAAAAAAAGGCAAACTATGGAGCAGTATTTTCAAAAGACTCAGAAAAGTATGAACCTAGAATTTTATTACCAGGAAAACTTTCCTTCAAGTGTCAAGTCTACAGAACAACAGTTCAAGATAAAACTCAGAGAATCGTGCAGCCATGAGCCTTTCTTGAGCAATCTACCAGATAAACTTCATCCAACCAAGGGATAAGTAGGCAGACTTCAGAGGAAACATAACGGTGGCAAGCATATCTGTGCATATACCCATCAAAGGTTAAAACAGAAGTGGTTCAGAAAGTAGACAATTGGCATATGTATGCAACATGTTGCAAAGGAGAAATGATCAAAAAAAAAAAAAAAAATGGAAGAAGAAAGGCAAGCAGGATAAACACTTGATTATTGTATAAGCAAAAAGTGTAAGTTAAACAATGTTAAAAACTAATGAACTAGATAAAAAGATTAAGTCTAAACACTTGAAACTAAGTAGAAATAAAAAGTTAAGTATGAAGATAACTACTGAAAAACACATAAAAATATACCTAAGTACCAAAATTTTAAAAAATAGCTAAATAGTAAAAAATGCACATCTTGCATAAAAGTTATTAATAAACTATCCCTGAAAAGCAGTATTCCCTGATGTTCTCACAGGAGAATTATTTCCAACCTCCAAAGACTAGATAGCCTCAACATTGTACATGTGGTTCCACAGCACCAAAAATGAAGGAAAATTCCTAATTTCTCTAGTAAAGCAAATAGAACAAGCATATGAAAATATCACAAGAAGTAAAACTATAGACTAGTATTGTTCATTAATATTGATACATGCTGAATGAAATATTAACAAGCAGGATACAATATATCCAAGTGGAATTTATTTTACGAATGCAAAACTGAGTCAATATTAGAAAATCCACTACTATTATCCACCATGCTAGTTGATTGAAGAGAAAAACCATGATTATTTTCATACATGCTGAAAAAGCTTTTCAATACCTATTCTTGATTAATAAAGAGAAAACTCAAGAAATAGAAATTGTTACCCTTTTAACATGAATTAATCTATATCTACATATTTGTATATCTACGTTAGTTCTAGAGACTGTATCTTAGGAAAGCTCTTGATGCATTCACACTGTCTGAAACAAAGTATGCCCTTCATATCTATGAATACTCAACACTGTACTGGTAGTACAAAGAATTAGACAAGAGAAATTAATTAGAAGTATAAAGAAGTAAAATTCCCTCTATGGGCCTATGAAATGACACTGTACCTAGAATGCCATTGATTAAAAATAACAATAAAAGAAATCACTTAGGTAACCAGATACATAGTTATCACACAGAAATTAACAGCCTTCATATACCCAAACATAACCATTTAGAGGATAAAATGGTAGAGAACCATATTTATAAATGCCACCAAAGACAATTAAATACATACTAATAAATCACATAACGTGAACCTGGACCAGGAAAAACATTTTCTTTTTTTATGTTAATTGTACATTTGAATAAAAACTATAGATTAGATGAGGGTATTCTATCAAGGTTAATTTTCTGATAATCATATTGTGGTTATAAAAGGAGTGTCCCTGATTTTAGGAAGTATACACTTAAGTATTTAGAGGTAAAGGGCCATTATATTGGCAACCTTTTCTTTAGTATCTCAGACAAACAAATATATATGCCTATGTATTGGAAAAATACATGAATATATATATATGTATGTAAAAACATATATATATATAATGTTTGTATGCATACCTATTTTGTATGTGCATGTACACATAAATAGATGAGCAAAGATAAAATGATAAAGCAAAGGTGATAAAATGTTAAAATTTGGAAAATTTGAAGGGAATACAGGAATTAATTTGCACTGTTTTCATAACTTGTATATGTCTAAAATTATCCCTATGTAAAAACATTTAAAAATAAGTCATTGAAAAAAATAAGTTGTGGATCTAATACTGGCTGTATAAATGATGGCATAATAGAATGGATTATTAAACAGTCATTGAGAGGGAAATACACTAAGCTAGATCTACATGTGCAGTTCTTAGGCTCTGCCCTCAAGAATGGATTGATGCCATTATTGTGACAGCGGTGTCCTCATGAAGAGTGAGTTGGCACCCTACCTCATGCACTCGTGCTCTCTCACCATGCCATGTTACAGTGCAGCAAGAGGGCCCTTGCCAGCAGCTCTTCTCAATCTTGGACTTCCCAGCCTCCGGAATCATGAGTTAAGTATTATTTATAGACTACCCTATCCGTGGCATTCTGTCCCATCAATGCAGAATGAATTGAGATGAGGGCCAAGTAAGATGTGAGAAAGGGAAAAGTGAAGCTGAGACCTGAACGATGAGTTGTACTGGTCCAATAAGGTCCAACAGGGAAGACTACTGTAGACAGAAGGAGCCCAGTGCAAAGGTTCTAAGGAAGAAAGACCAGAAAGGAATTCCATGTTGGCAAGCATGCAGTTAGCAAGAAGGAAGCTCCAGCAGTAAGCAGGGGCTGGATGGCTTAGGGCCTTAAGTGCTATGCCTTGAGTCAAGTTGTCTACCCAGGAACAGACGGAGAGTATATGCATAATGCCTCTTAAGAGTTTTGAACACAGCCAGGATTTTTTTCTCAGTATTAGGGATTTAATCCAGGAATGATTCACCTGACCTACACCCCCAGCCCTTTTAATTTTTTTTTATTTTGAGGCAGGGTCTTGCTAAGTTGCTGAGGTTGGTCTGGAACTTGTGGTCATCTGTCAGCCTTCTGAGTAGGTGGGATGACAGATGTCCAGGGCTCTATCTGGTTCAGCCAGTATTTTTATGTCAGGCACCACTATTCCAAGGAGTTAGGGTTAATATTTAAGGTTCTTATTACAACAGACAGCATTTGAAGTTCTGTTATATAGGGAGTCACAACAGATCTGAGCTTTAAGCTAGGTAGGTAAATTGGATTAAGCCAGGTTAAATCAGGGTAGAGTGAATTAGATCATTCTGGCTGGATGTGGGAGATAAGAGTGGATTCCCATGTAGGAGGCCTTTGTGAGTTGTAGGATGGGAAGGAAGAGAGGTATAGACTGAGGTGCTGGGCTAAGGAGGGGACAAATGGTGCACAAGTTCAAGGGAAAGTAATGGTGGGTGATGGACTTGGGTGTGGGAGGAGAGGGAGACAGAGGTCGAGGCTAGTATTCAATATGTAGTGTTCTGCTTGCGCAACTGAGTAGCTAGTAGGTGGAGAACACAGACGGAAGAGCAGACCGGGGTTAAAGAGCCCGTGTACAGCTAAAACCTCTGCCTTCCAAGTCATGCAAAAAGATCTACAACCATACAGAAGAATCTACCTTGATAAATTTGGGGACCTCTTAAGAGGTCTCTGTGAAAATTAGAATTGTCTCAGATGTAAAGAAAAGGGTCAAATGATAGAATTTGGGCAGAATAATAAGCTGAGGGGCAAACACTCAAGAGCTTCCCCAGAACTCATCAACTCACATACAAAAGCAGGCAAAGAAAGCTGCTTATTCTGCTCCTGGAATTACCACCACCTCTGCCCAAGGCTGCCAAAGACTGTGCCTCCCTCAGTTCTAGCCACCTGGATTCTGGCTTACATTCCACTCCCTCATTGCCCTGTGGTCCACATTTTTGGCTCCCCCTTCTTTTCTTGCTCTGGGACCCACATCTTCATCTGCACAAGCATAAGCTTCTGAGGAATCTGCCACACTCCATTCTGTGCCATGGCTCTGGATATTCAAGTTGAATGCATTCAGGCATACGCGTTCAATTGCTCTTAGTAAAAAACCAGAAAACCATTATGCTCTCTCAGAATTGTTCCCCCTGGGCAAAAGCAAAAATGATTCACTGGGAAGCAGATGAAGAGAACAAGGTTCCAGCATTCATCCTATTCAAGGAATGAATACTTTATAAGCAACTGGCCCCTCTGAAGCCAGACTGCACATTTATGAATTGCTGGTGGAAGGGCCTTCAGGTGTGAACTCTGAACAAAATGCTGTTAACCTCGGGGGAAATCACCTCTTTCCAGCACTGTGCTCATATTAAGGGGGTCTTCTTGCTGATACTTTGAAGTGCAGGCAAATAGTCCACCCAAGAAGACATGGGGTACTCAAACCCAAAGGCTACCTCTGAGAGAAAAACTCCTTGCTTTATTCTATGCAGCAGTTCCATGTTCAGAAGGTGCCTTATTTTGAAATAATCCCAGAATATCAAATAATGAAGGGTTTTATCAGTGCTCTGATTTGCATGAGTAAACTGACACAATGAAACATTTGCAACCTAGGCCATGACTGAGCTTGCACAGAGCACTGAAGCCCTGAGCTCATGCAACTGCTTCCAGCTCTGGGGCCCCAGCCACCTCCCCATCTCCCCACCCCCTGATTCAGGCAAGGGAGAACACTCAGCAGGAGGAATAGAAGCCAAGGGAGCTGAAGATCAGTTTGCTGTGTCCCTGTCTGCCCTCCCAGTCGGCCACACACAGAGAACTGCAACTGCTTTTCATGTGTTTACTTTGCTTCTTAGTTTTGTTCTGCAAAGCAAAAGAGTTAGAAAGGAAGAGGACAGTATGGACAGTGGTAAACAATTAGAATGTTTTTAATTAAAATTCTTCCTCAACCAATGTATAAAAAACACAAAACTGAACATATTAATGGGGTACCATGACATTGTGTAATGTTTCAAATCAGGGTAAACTCATCTGTCTCCTCAGACTTTATCATTTCTTTATGGTTTCTTCCAGCTCTTTGAAATGTGCAGTGTATCAGGATTATCTACAGTCATCCTACTGTACAACAGCACCCCAGAATTTATTAATCCCACCCTGTAAGCTGCCTGTCATGGCCAGCCACAAACGCCACGGGAGGAAAACTCTCGGAGGCAGAGTAAAGCTATTACTACTTTTACTTCTACTTTCTTAGAGAGAGCTTAGAGAGAGAAAGAAAGATTTTTCTTCTTCTTAGAAAGAGCTTAGAGAGAAAGATTCTTCTTCTTAGAGCTTAGAGAGAAAGATAGAGCTTTTCTTCTTAGAGCTTAGAGAGAAAGAGAGAGAGCTTGAAAGAGAGAGATTTCTTCTTTAGAGAGAGAGAGAGCTTAGCTTTTAGAGCTTCTTTCTTCTTTCTTCTTTCTTCCTCGGGAGCCTCGGTCTAACTCTGACCAGCCATTACTTCTTCTATCTGGTTTCTCTTCTGTAACCGCTCTGCCTACGTTCTGGCCGCTCTGATTCTTTTCTTCTTCTCCGACCCGAACACTTCTTCCGACTGAGCGACTGCATGACTGACTGAATGAATTCATTCTTCTCCTGACTCCGACCGCTTTCACCCGGTTATATACCTTTAGCTTTGCGGGTGCCTCACGTGCATTTACAGGTGCGTCACATACATACTTATTATCAGGTGGAACTTATGGCTTCCAGCTGACCGCAATAGCCATCTCTCTAATTGGGGCTCCTTCACCACCCAACTGCAATTTAGCACCCACTGATCAATGTCTCCCCATCACTTCCTCCTCCATTTTCTCTCTAGCCTCTGCCGTAAGTTTTAACTCAACCCATATTTTGTGCTCGGGAGGATTTGCCTCCAACCTACCTTTCTAGGTCCATTTTGTGTGGTCTCACTACAGGTGCCTGGGCTCTGGTCACTTTCCTGCTACTCAAGGAGCATCTCAACTCCTATCTTCTGTAGGAAGCCATTCAGGACACCCTCATTCAGTGGCCATGTTTTCTTCCTTTAAACCCCTCAGCACACGTCTGGATCTCCTGCATGGAACTTCCAATTTACTTGACAGGAATTACACTACCCAGCTTCTGGAAGGCAGATGTTGTCTTGCTTATCTTTACTCAACTAATATTTGAGTTTGTGGAAATGGGAAAATGCCCGTGTCTGTGCTGCCATTTTTGTTTGGTTCCCCATTTAAGACAGGGTATCAGAGTCCTAACAGGTCTCTTTGTATCACCCCTCTGAGCTCAGGTTTTGCCCTTCTCAGCTATGGGAGAACCTGGTTTCTGATACACGAGTATGGCAAATGAATCTCAGAAATGGAGGTGACCTTGAAGGCCATTGAGAGGACCTTACCCAATTTTTTAAAAAATTATTATCAATGCTCCTCAAATTTTAATGTGTATTTATAAATTTCCTGGAGATCTGTTAACTGATTCTGATTCAGTTAATTTGGGGTGGAGCCTGAAAGTATGCATTTCCAACTAGCTGACAAGCAGCCCTTGCTGCTGGCTCTGGTGTTATTATTCTTCTACACTCTGAAGCTAGAACAATAGGAAGACTACCTTGCCTGAGTACTTAGAGCTCTGGTGCATATGTTTCTCTAAAATCTCCATAGCAGCTCTGAGAGGTAAGTGGTACATATGACTTTATGAAGAATGTCATAGAGGTCAAGGTCATACAGCAAGTGGTGGAGCCAGGAGTTGACTGTGTCTGATCCCCAATGACTCTCTTCTTTCTGCCATTATTTTCCCACAATGATCTAATGAGGGAAATTTATATCAATATTTGGAGGAGAATAAGACTGAAGCTGAGGTCATGATTCTTAGGCAGGAAAGACTGGAATTTCTTTATTCTGCCCTGTTAATCATTGGTATAGGAGCAGAGCCCCAGAATAGCATGGTCAATACCAGTCTTGTGCCCACTTCTACCCCATGGAATTCTGGTAACTGTTGATGGAGAGGTCCACATAGACTCCTGATAGCATAGAGATGCTATTTCTACCATTTTCCTGTGACTTGACTCAGTCCCAAAGCTAAGGTTTTTTGAGACTCTTGGCAGTGAGAAGAAAATGAGGGGAGCAAATGCCAAGGGCTGGCTCCTGGGAAGAGGAGATTCCCAACTTGGATGACTGGTCAGTGCCAGGAAGAGAGATTGTACTGGCCACAAACTTGCTCCTACAGTTAACTTGAGCCAAAGGTCATGGCAAGAGAAAGCTCAGATCTGGCACTAACAAAGGATTGAAAAAAAAGAAAGAAAAGCAACAGCACAAAGATGTTAGACCTCTGGCTGGGCAAGCCAGTATCTGGGAAAACAGGACTTAATCCTTAGTCCTCTCCCAAAGAGACTTGAAAGACAGCAATCAGGGTGAAAAGCTTCCTGTGATCCTCCCCCTCTTGCTTGATAGAGAGTCAGGTTGGTGGCACTGAAGAATAAGGGATGCATTCAGGATCCCAAGGTCCAGAAAGTTTTGTCTCTTTTCTCATTGCTGAGGGTCATGGGAGATTTAGCGGTACCCAAGTTACTCCTCCTAAATTGGACATACATGCACTTTATAAGGAAGAGCTAACACTTTCCAAAGCACAGAGACTTGCGGTGCATCCTGACTTGCATCTTTTGTCCTGTACTATCTTTCTTCTTATATCAGCCCAGCAGATTGCACCAGTAGACTGGACCAGCACCTGCATGGTCCAATGGGAGCAGGTCCATAGGAAGCATTAAACAGGGACATGCATGGGATAGGGCTCAGCATAGAGCCTGGTGCTTGGAAATTTTTCTCTGTGACACAATTATTAAAGAAGTGTGAGTTGGGTAACAACTTAGATGCCATTGAAGACAACAGTCACTGTGTCATTTCAACCCAAACTCTCTAAGAGGGATGATGCCCATTTCTTTGGTCAGCTTATACCCTGAATTATGAGGTGGAAGGCTTATTGCCTCAAATGCATCTCTGAAGATAAACTGGGTGGTGCCCATTTCAAGGTGAACTTCGTGGGGAGCTTGGGAAGTGGGCCCAGGACACCATGGTCTTCATATTAACCTGCATGGTTTAACTGGGGCTGAAAGTAATCTTGGTGGGGACAGAGTGCTGAGCAGGATGGAGGAGAGTCACAGCATCATTCAACTTTCTGAAGGGTCATGAGTGTTCTTGTTAACAGAACCCATGTGGAAATAGGAGTTTTGTAGAATAGTTGCCTTTAAGCAAAATGGCTGAGCTTGCAAACAGAGGTATCCAACTTTGAGGTATCTCAAAGGTCTTGCACTAGGTTTTGTTTTGCCTTGATTCCTTTTGATTTAATTTGAACAGAAGTTATGCCAGGAGATGGATCCACTGGGTGAAGGTGGAATTCACCATTCATGCAGCTCCATCCTTGCTAACAATGCAATCAGGCATCATACAAGGTTGACTCAATTTTAACAAAACATGAAATCATACTGCTACCATGTATTTTCACAAGGGCAAGACTTAGGGACAGCTCTGTGTGCTGGCCAGGATCATGTAAAACACCACTGAATAAAGCTGGGCACGCCAAGTTAATGACTAGTGCTCAGTATGCAGACATTAATCAGCAGTGAACAAGCAGAGAGTACACAAGGGAGCTGTCCCACGTGCACAGACCAAACCACCAGTCGAAGGCTTAGAGCTTTGGTGCCTTCAACTGCGAGTGAAAGCTTCCTCCCTGCTCTGCTCCCACTCCTTCCGCCCACCCCGCCCTCATGGGCAAGTACAGGAAAGAATGCTCCCAGGAAGTCAGGCCTCACAGAGGCCATTCTCAGGCAAAAACAGGTCCAGCCCTCTCCCTCTCCCTCTTTCTCTCCAGCTGTACTGCAGGCCTCACTGTTGCCATGGAGATAGGACGCCTTCTGAGCTCTATGCTTTCTCTGGAGTCCAGCATTCAAATACCTTAGTATAGTCCAACCCACTCACTCTCTTGGCTCCCCAGACTGAAAATATCTAAGATGGATTCCTGTAGTCGAATGACTCAGGGATCTCCTTGCCACCATCCACGGATGGTCTGAAGGTTCTTGCTCAAATCCTGAGGTGGGGGTGGCAGCCTGTGGTTCCACAGAAGTCTGTGCATCCACATCCCTCCTTTCTTTTCTAAAGAGAAGACCTGACTTCAACCCTGTCTGAGACGGGACCACAACAAGCACCCAGTCAAATGGGCTGGTGGGAGCCTGGGAAGGTGGCTCCAGGGTTGCAAGTGGATCAGACCAGCAGGTGGGCTGGGGAAGGCATGTGGGAAGACCAGAGTGAGCCCAGACCTCCAGGAGAGTGCTGGGTGGAATGCCCAGGGCAGTGCAACCTGAAGAAGCTGAAGGAGGTTCCTGAACTTTTCCACTGCATTTAACCGCAGTTATCCTCTGCCCTTCTCATTACCCAAAACTGCACCACCTTGGAAATCCTGCACTATAGCATCCCCCAATCATTACACTGGCCCCAAAGCTCTTATCCTCACGTCCTCCTGTCCTTTCCCTCGTATTCCTGCTAGACCATTCACCCAGAGTTATCACTGTATATCTTTATATTTTCTGAATCTTAAAATCAATTCCTGGCTCCATTCCCTTCTCAGGGAGTCAGTAATAAAGTAGGTATCGTTGGGCCAGCCTCTAGGACTCACACAGCTCTGCTGCTTCCCCTGCCTGGATCTGTGGGTTTAGACTGCCACAGTGCCACCCTGAACTCCTGAGCTTGGTGAGATTCCCAAATTGGCATCAGGATTTGTCACTTTGCCAGCTTTGATCTCATCATCTGCTTCAATGTACGTATCCCTTTCTTAGCATTTACTCCTCTCCCTTATTTTCTGCCTCAGATCCCATGAGTGTCTGGCTGGGCAGCAGGACTGGCCATACCCAGCCTAATCTCCCCTTAAGCACTAGAAAGGATCTGTTCAGGATCCTTCTGTGGGATCTGGAAAGATTCTCACAGATCAGCAGCTTCTTAAATTCTCACCTTGTCTTCATCTCCCGGTAACCTCAGGGCAGCCCCAGCATCTGCTTCATGCACATGGATCTCCCTCCTATTTCTTCATACAACAAGAAACTTTCTACCTCGAGCCTTCCAGTTGCCTGTGACTGGTCTCCGCAGTCTCTGTTCAATTATCACCTTATCAGAAAGGCCTTTCCTGGAGGGAGTAGCTTCCCACCGCAGCACTCCCTATAATCTTACCAGCTTTAGTTCTTCTCCTTGCACTTACTGTCAAGAATTTATTTTGTCAGTTTCTCCCGATGGAATGTGAGCTCTCCATAAGGATGGATTCTATTTTGTTTACTTTTGAATATTCCTTAGCACATAGTAGGCCTCTTAAGAATTTATCAAATGTAAAGAGTTCTATTGCTTGGAGTATTTGATGTTTCAGGATGAACCACCTACAGGGGTAGGAATAAGGGTGGGGAATTGGGCAGTTGAGAGGTCTTGGTAAAAGTTGCTGTGTTCTGTTTGAAAAAATCTAGATTTGTAGCTCTACCTCATGGGTTGTAGGTATGACAAAGCCCACCTCCAAAATGGCCCCACTGTTTTTCAGCTCTTGATGTTCTTGTCCCTGTCCCTGTATAGCTACCTCCCATCCTGAATGGAGCTGGCTTGTGTAACCTGTAAGATATTATGAAAATAATGGTGTGTAACCAATAGGCTTGGTCATAAAAGACATTGTGGCATGTGACCTTCTGTTTCTTGGATCACCCATTCTGAGGATACTCAGCCACAATACCATGATGACACTCAAGTAACCCATGGAGAGATTGTCACAGGGAGGGATGGAGGCAGAGGCTCCCTGCCAATAGCCAGCACCACGTGAGTGAGCCATCTTGGCAACACATCCACTAGCTCTAGTCAAGCCTTCAGAAGACGCAACCCCGCCTGACACTGTGATTGCAAATTCAGGAGAGACACCCCCCTCAATTCAGAAGCACCCAAATTTCCAACCCATAGAAACTGTATGAGGTAATATATATTTATTATTGTTTTAAGATGCTAAGTTTTAGAGTGATCTGTTTCACAGTGATGGGCAATTATCATGAAGTGAATGACATGGGGGCTTGCAATCCCAGGTTTGAGTTGATATGAGTGTCTCTAAGATTGTATTTCCAGTGGTTAACTGTGCAGCCCATTTCCCCTTAGTTGGTCCCAATTTAATTCTGCAACTTTTAGTAGCCAGAAATGCCACCTGTATCCTCAATAAACTTTATTTAGACACAAATAGACACAACAGAAAGTACATACACAGATACAGATTTGTTTTTCTCTATAGAATGAACAAACATCACATAGGGATTTAAAAAGTAGATGCATGGAATGTAAGAAAATATCGCAAAGTTCCTTGTTCACTCACACTGGAAACAGACACATATTTCAGAGGAAGACAGGGATATACTATCCCGACAACAGGATTCACATTTGGTGGATAACAGCACACAGGTGTTGGGAAGGTAATCAAAGGAGTTAGGGATCCAGTTACTCTTGATGTGACAGAATGCTTACAACACTAGTAGGACTCTGTTTAAACAAAAGAGAGAGTGGAGGAGGATTCCAGACCCCCTGCCCAGGTGCTCTGCAAGCTGTCAGCTAGGTCTTAAAGCAGCTCACAGGAATGCTAGGTTAGCTTTCATCTTGCAGCAGGAAGGTCTGCATCACCTCTACCTTTGGGTCCACATCATAGAGTTTTACAGAAACACACTTAGAATGCTGAAACTCTCCACATGCACGCTGGCTTAGAAACCCACAGTACAGGACATTGACATCAGGATATAAATTGTGACTTTCAAGTGGAAGGGGAGTAACAACCAAGAGGCAAACAAACATACACTTTGCAAATGCTGCCACATCCATTGGTAGTGTTTCCCACCATGCTGCTTGTGGTCCCTTCCCATGGGGAGCCACCAGTATCTATGTCCTGTTCCCCTGCCATTGGTAGAGCAGGAGGGATGTCTTCAGAAGTCTATTCACCTCTAAAGTCACACCTTTGACCTCCTGGTCACTCCTGTCGGAAGCCACGCATGTCCCCAGGACAAGCTGCCATGGAACCACCCCACTTACTCCTGTCTTGGACAAAGCCTCTGGCCTCCATACCATCTTCACTTTTCAGACTGGGGTTCCCTAGGCAACCTCTGTATTTTAGTAAAAAATGGTTTCCACTGTACCCTTCGTGTGTCCTCTTCCTAATGTGACAAATCCAGATGAGATGAAGTTATGGAGATCGGGTCCTCCACTTCGGTAAGCATCCTTCCCATAATGCCCTGCAAGAAGATGGGGCAGAATTACCTGACGCATCCACCACATCAAAACAGAAGACAATTGCAGCTCCATCAACCAGCAGTGATGGTGCACTTAGGTTCAAATCAGCAGCTGAGTCAGAAGGTAGAAGGAGTCAAGGAAAAATATAATATATATACAATATATATTACTGAGAATATATTTCTATATATATATATATATATACATACATATATACACATATATATACATATATGTGTATATATTTGTTACTGTTCAACGAAGAATAACATTCTGTTGAAAGCAGAGAAGCGGAAAAGGAGACACATGAATTGATTTTGGCATTTCTAACCAAGTACACAACACCAGAACATTCTTTATCGATGTTCCTCAACTGACAACAGGGTTGCCTTCTGATAAACCCAGGGCATGTTGAAACTTCCCAAGATGAAAATTCGTTTGATATGTCTACCCGACTGAACGTCGTAGCTCAGCAACACAGCACACTGTGGATCCGCTCTTTCCCCTTGTGATTGATCCCATGGCTGACCTGGGCTGTGGCTCACTCCCAATGCCTAGCATCACAAGACAGGATCATACCACATACTGCTAGCCCAAGAAAAATATCAAAATTCAAAACGCAAAGTGTGGTTGCTACTGAATGTGTATTGCTTTTGTACCATTGTAGTTAAAAAAAAAAAAATGCACACTGGACCACCCTAAGTCAAGGACATCCTGTTCTTGTCCCACCTTCCTTCTTTCTCTTTCTTGCCTTGTACATTTATTTTCTTTCTTTCAAAGCATGCAGGAGTGGGTCTGATGGGGACTGCTCTGTTTGTGAATGTTTATGAATCATACACAACCTATGGGATTACAGACTGGTAACTTAAGAAAAATCTAACAACAGCTGAAGCTGGCAAGTTGAATGGGGGTTATAAAACACTGGAAAAATATTTATGTGTTTTCCTTTCTTTAATTTCTGCAATAAGACTGTATCTTCCATCAGCCAGATGCAGACATCTACCTATAGGATGAAGGTAAGAGAAAGGCTGAGGGCAGGCTAAGCACCATGGGAGAAGAAATTCAGAGTAGGAAGTTAATATTTTATTTCTGGACATTCAAAGGAGGATTTTATAATATTCTTGAAATACAGGCATTGTAAAGAAAAAAAAGAACTCTCTAACTGCCATCCTGAAGTAGGTACATGCAAAAATGGAGAAAAGTCTTTCTTTTCACATTACCACAAGTATGTATGAAAAATTGTAATTATAATAATGTGTGGAGCCACTTAAGATATAAAGTTAAAAAGTGGATAGAAAATGGGATATTAAATGTGATAACAGTGCTGTAAAAATTCAAACCAGTGCACAGACAAAAAAAAATTGAAAAGATTGAAAGAAAACTCACTCACAAAGATATTGTCAGCTGCCTTTGGATAGTTAGAACATGACTGTTAATTTATTTCTCCTTTCAACTTTATTATATTTTCCAAGTTTTTCTAGAATGAATAGGTAACTTTTCCAATCTAAATAGGCAAAGCAAATGTCCAACAGAAAAATTCCTGATAAGTGCAAACACAAACCAAATCAATTTTTCTTAGCAGGGCACCTCTAGATCAGCAGATCTCAACCGAGGGTGCATATTGGAATTATGTGGAAGCTTTTAAAAATATGGATACCCAGACCAACTCCCACGAAGTCTAATTCAGGGTGGGGGGAGTTCAGGCTTAGACAGGAGTATTTTTATGGAGCTTTTTGGGTTTCCAACTCATCACTGTATGCAATGAGAACCACTGCCCTAGCAAAGTGGAGAAACAACCTAAATTGAGTCTATTTGGGTGGGTCACTGAGCATTTGCTGGGACCACTTTAGGTGCACCATCCACTACTGATGTTCACAGCTCCGGAGCTCTTCCTCTGGAGGTGGAGTCTGGCCCCAACTCCTTCCTTCTTATTCCAGATCTCAAACCTAAGCACACATCAGAAAAACCAGGAGAGCTTAAAACAGATGGTGGGGGCCTGATTTGGAAGATGTGGGATAGAGCTCACAAGTTTGCATGTCTATCAAGGTCCCTGCTGACACCAATGCTGCTGGTGCAGGAATCACGCTGACGACGCGTGTCCTGCAGCATGAGGATCATCAGCATTTTACCACTGGTTCCCTGGACTTTGGAATAAATTACTTCATTCCTCAGGACGTGCAGCTCTCTACAAAGGAACATTCTGACTGTAAATCTTTGTGGTCACAGCACATAGTTTCATAGAGTTGTCGGAACTGAAATAAAGACTTCTACCCACAGCCATGTCATGTGCTAGCTCCAGACATGACTCTGGCACCCAGAGAAACACATCTTCCCTAGAGGTCATGGGATGTGTGGAAGATGTGCTCCCAACCTCAGGGAGTGCAGGGACCCTGCTTTTGTAACAGTCACTCTCTCCCCACCTCACCAATAATAGAACAGCAAGAAGCAGAAGTAACAACTATGAATCCTCATAAATTAGTTTTTGTTTGTTTTGGGTTTTATTTTTGCAGTGCTGTGGATGGAACCCAGGGCCTTGCACATGCTAGGCAAGCACTCTACCACTGAGCTATATTCCCAGCCCAAAACCCTCATAAATTTGGACCTCATTAATTCAGAACCTGGGATACATCCTGCAGAATGTGGGCTGGTTTATTTTTGTGCTTCTTATAAATAAAATTTTTGATAAACAAATCAATACCAAGGAAGATGGAACATAAAACAGGGCCTGTGCTATTTACAAATCATTCTTACCTGTCACCTGGAACAAGGTCCCTCAGGACTAAGCATTGCTCTAATGCTTTGGGGCTCTGTTTGGAAGGGAACTAAAGTTTCCGGATCATCTATGGTTGGCCAGGCAGAGGGATGGAGCCCTTGCTAGCATAGCTTCTAAAATATATAATAATAGAAAATGTTTTATAGTATTTTGCAGTTTACAAAGATCTTTTCCATACACTATGAACATTTTGATCAATACTGCCTGGTAGGTTGTTTATTATTATTTCCCATTTAATTGATGGGAAATTGAGGACAAAGGGCTAAACTTGGTAGATGATTGAGCAAGCACTCACATCCAGGTCCTCTGACTCCAAATACCATTTTCATTCCATTGTGCACACCCAGCTTTGTTTACTCTTCACCAGAACCCTGGGGAACCCCAGAGCCCGTAAGTGGTAGATCCTGGATCTCATCCAAGACTAACTACCTTCCAAGTCCACGGTCTTTCTACAACCTCACCCCTATGGCCTGACCAGTCAGCTGTGTTTCTTCTCCAAGACTGTAGCTAGGACATGTAGTGGAGGTGTGAGGTCAGGAGAATTCCATCTGGTAATACCCAAGTCCATAGAAGTGAAAACTCAGAGGTTTTGAGCTTTAAGTCTTAAGGTTTTGAGTGGAGATGAAAGAAAGTGGGGAGAGGGAGGGAGGAAGAAAGAAAGAAAACGAGAAGAAAAGAAAGAGAAATAGATACTGAGGGTTGGAGGCAGGATCAAGGACACTGGGGCAGGTATAGAGAAATTTATGGTCAAATCAGTTTAAAAAATATCGAGTTAAACAAAATGAAAAGCTACTTGAAAACCAAGTCTAAGGACTTCTCAAAGGCAATGAGCACTGAACTCTCTCTGAAGCCCTTATTTTTTTCCAACTTCATCTCTTGGGACACTTTTTGAGAAAGCTGCCCTTGAGGTTGAGGTGGAAAATGCAGAGTGACAGCTTGACAATTTGTCTGAGCAGTGGTACTCAAACTTGAGCATGCACTAGACCCCCTTGGATGGGACCTAGATTGCTAGGCTCAAGTCCCAGAATTCCAGTCTACCAGGTTGGAGCATTTCTAACAAGTTCCTAGGTGATGCAGTGATGCATCTATTCTATTCATGAACCACTATATTCGGGCTAGTGACTCATCAGTTTTTGGTGGGACCCATGTACAAGGTCTACAATTATTTATTTACATGCTCTGTACCTCCCAAAGTTTAGCAATCAGAGAATCATGAAATAAAGAGGATTTAGTAAAAAGTGAAGCTCCATGCAGGTGAACAATCAAAAGAGAGAGGAGTCAGTGTCTTCTTTGTTTCTTGGTGATGTGTGGAGCAGATGGGTTGGTATAAATGGTATGAATGGGTATCACAGAATTCATTAGCTGTACCTTCTCTGTCCTATAGCAACACTCTCAGGGCCAGAGGACAAAGGAGTACAGACTTTGATCAAATTGCAATTTCAGAGAAACAACCATACATCCAACAGAGCTCTAGGAAAAAGGAAAGGAGAGCATTGTGAATCATCCCAGTAAAGTGGTGTGAGCACTTCCTGCACCACAGTACAGACAAATACAGAGTCCATGCCAGAAACAAGGGTGGTTTCGGGCTTCAGAGCATGACTCCTACCTGCTGAACCCAACTGTGCAAAGCAGCATGTGATGATGTTTCCACCTTCAGTTCTGCCACCGCACCCTGACCTTCACATTGTCAGCCCTCCCCAACGCAAGATAGGTTTTATTCTAGCTCACTTACTGCCCAAGCTGCCTTGACCTCCCATTAGAATTCCATGTCCTTCCTAAGTCTCAGCAGAAGCCAGAAGTCAGAGGGACAGTAACAAGAGACAACTGTCCCCAGGCAGGAGGCAGATTAAAGCAAAGAGAGGTCCAAGGCTCAGATCCTGGAGTGGTGCAGTGCTGCTGGCTGTGATAAGGAAGTGACCAGAGGGAAATTTTCTCTGTTCAGGAGATTTTAATGCAAGCATGGGAGGGGAAAAATGAGATACTATCTAAATGATGATCTCTGTGAGATTCAACAGGATTGTGCATCTGTGAAATTAGATCAATAACCATGAGAGGGAAACAAACCAATCAGGACTGTTTGCCTGGATTTGCAGATCTGGACAACAGAATGGATGCAGAAGGAAATTGGTGATGTAGAGTCCAATCATAGAAGCACACCGCGTTCTCAGTGCTGGGAAAGGACAATGAGATAAACACTATGGGAGGAAAGGCAAGTTCCCGCGGACAAAAGGACCAAGGATCCACTTAATGTAAGACTCCCAGAGGAGAGGCAGAAGGGATGATTCAGAAGCAATAACTAAAAGTTAATAGTGTGTGTATTTTCTGAGCAGCTGGAAGGCTTAAGTCTCTAGATCAAAAAAACGAATCAAATATCAGACTATATATTAGAAGGAATCTATACCTAAACATGTCCTGATAAAATGCCTTCATAAAATAAAGGAAAAAAAAACCCTCAAGCCAATTGCTTAAGATATGAAACCTATAGAAAATGAAGCAACCTTCTTTAGCATTTTGAGACTAATTTCCTTGGAAGTGAGATGATGTACTGACTGAGGAACACTCTTATCTAGAACTCAATTGACAAGTGTGTGTGTGTGTGTGTGTGTGTGTGTGTGTATCCATATATATATGCATTATATAATTCATATTATGTATTGTTTAGAATAGCACTGCCAGTGCTATTTAAGAGTTTACTAATATTTTTAGTTAAGGTGTTTTTATTCCATTTCTCTTACTCAAAATTCATTGGAAATAATGAAAAGAAGGGACAATAGAAAAACTACTCAAAAAAAAAAATGTCCAGGCTTTTCACTAAACAGAGGTAGAATAATATACCTACATATACACACAAAAATATAGACACAGAAGTCAATTCAAGGACGACCAAAGACCTAAACACAAAATAAAAGCAAACCCTAAAAAGTGGTAGAGAAGAATGTAGGAAAATATGTTAATGATCTCAGAGCAGGAAGTAATTTTTAAATATAAGATTCAAAAGGGACACCCTAGAGAAGGAACACTGGAGAAATTTTAAACCATGATACATCCAAAACAATTGTGAAACTGTAAGCCAAAGACTAGGAAATACATTTATATCACTATCTAGAACACATAAATAACTCCCAATTAATATACAAGAAAACAATCCAAATAGGAGAAAATAAGCAAAAGAAACAAACATGCAACTCACAGAAGAGAAAACCCAGTGGGCCAATATACACAAAGTAGGGTTCAATTTCACAAGTAATAAGGAAAGTTCAAATTAAAACCATAATGAGATGTCATTTCACACCCAGTAGACTGGCAAAAATCAAAATGCCTGAGACTACTGACATGGGTAAGCAGGAACTCTTGTTCATGTGCCTTCTGGTGGAGATGTAAATTGGTACAACGGCTTTGGAAAGAACTTGGGCAATGGCTAAGAAAGTTGAACATGGATGTATCTTAGAACTGTCCATTCTTTCTCTAGGCATATGCCCTGGACAATCCTCACACATGTGCATAAGAGCTTTGCATAAGCAAGTTCATGTGCGACACTGGTTGTAATCGAGACAAACTGGAGGGAAAATCGCTACTCCAAGAGAAAAGTGATAAACAGCAGTATACTTGTATAATGCAATCCTATACAGCAGTAGAGATGCAATGCCATGAAATGAAATGAACCAGAGCTCTAAATATTAGCAGAGACGATTCTCAGCTATAAAGTTGAGCACATAAAGCAAAGTGCAGAAAAAATAGAGTGGCATAAGATAGAGCAAATTTTCAAATATGCAGTATAATTCTATATTGTTTAAAGATGTGTACATATGTAGTACTATACAAATGTAAAGATGCTCAGCAAACCAATAACTATAAGTTTTCAAGATTACAGATAACTTCCACGGGTAAGAGGGGGAATCTAATACAGAAGGAACACATAAGGTGTTACTGGGTTCTATTTCCTATGCTGGATAGCTGGAGACAGGTTCAGCTATTAAATAATGTTTATTTTATTTTTGTTTATAACATAAAATGAGATGATAGGTGATAGATACTTAATTGATAGATGGTGGATGGGTGGATGGATAGAATGATCAACTGTTTTGGGTTCAGTAACTGTTACTTGAGACTTTCACTCATTGTCAAATTACCATTCAAGAATAAAAGTAACAAAGAATCTTTAGTTTTAAGAACTTGGAGACTAAAATATCCTTGAGTCCCCACTGTGGGGTGAGGGTGGGGTAAAAAAAAAATCTATGTGATAATGAAATCTGTCAATCAAGAGGCAAAACTACAGAATTCCTAAAGCCATGATTGCATTTATTTATAACCTTCAGGGAGCACAAAAATCTAAAAATTCATTGAGAAAAGATCAGTAAATTACATGACATGCTTTTAAACATTTAATGAATTGTCTTTATGGACAGACACAAAGTTAAATGAGACTGGAGCAGCTCTGGGAAAGTTGGTGGGCAAACAGGACAATAAAAGTACACTATGGGGATGAAATATAACCAAAAGCATCTTCGGGGATGGGAAGAACAGCTCTCCATCTTCAGAGCCCACTTGAAATGCAGAGCGTAACCTTGGAACACACCAGGAGCTGGCCTCTGGGAAGCAGGGTGAGCTGGAAGGGTGATCAGGCCTGCCCTGCAGCCCCACGCATGGCCAAGACCCCCCTATGGAAGGATACACGGCAGACAACAGGCGGACCCAGACTAACCCCAGGGACAGAATTTCAACACGTGGGATAAAGGGTTTTTGCCTTTGCTTAAAAAAAAAAACAAAAAACTCAAGCATATCAATATAGGAAGATGCACACAAACTAGAAACAGTACTTAATAAAATAGGAATATGCAATTACTCTTACCCCTACCTCCAAAAAGAATGGAAAAAAAATTAAGGCATATATATGTGTGTGTGTGTGTGTGTGTGTGTGTGTGTGTGTTACTGGGTTCTATTACACACACACACACACACACACACACACACACACCTTAACTCCTAACTAAAGAAATGCAAATCAAAATAGAGATCTTTAAAAAAAAAAACAACCAATTTAACAAGACCTAAGAATTCTACCATACTCAATGCCAAGGGAATGGATCTCTCATTACCCCTCATAAAAGCATAACTTGATTATGCCTACTTGACTTATTACCCCTCTGCCATGAAATTTTCCCTACAAAGATGCACTCAAATTTTTCCACAATTTATGAATCAGGATAAATAGTACAGGATTGACTGCAAACAGTTTTTACCAATGAGGAACTGTCTAAACTGTAATGATGGAAGACTATGCAGCTATAAAAAAAGCATGATGCAGAGCTGTACTGCTGGTTTGGGAAGATTTCTAAAACATACATAGTAAAAACAACAACAACAATGAACAGCAATGCTTCAGTCTGATTCCTTTTTTATAAGTAATAATTTTAAAAATTCACACAAAGAGAGTATCTATAGGCACACTGTAAGGAAGATGGTTTATATAACCAAAAAAAAAATCTTTTGGAACTAATCATGCAAACAAACTATTAAAATTTTATTTCATTTAGGAAGATGGACTAGGGTAAAAAGAGGGAGATGTCTTCCTTTGATTTTTATTATTGTTTACTATTTAAATTTCCTAAACTTGTGTGTGTGTTAGGTTTATTTTTGTAATATTTATGAAGTTTATCTGAGATTATGAAATGGGGTCATGGGCCACTTTTCTGCTTCCCTCTTTGGCTTCTTTCTATGAGGAAAAACTCCACTAAGTCATTTTACAAAAAGAAGTACAAGGGCCAGGAAGGGAGAGGTGTCCACTTTTCCTTGTGTAAATGACAAGGCATTCATCAAACCCAGATACTAATACCTACCACACAGGAGGGTGGTGGGGATTAAATGGGAGGTGTACAAAGTGCTTCCTCTAATGCTCTGCACCAATGAGCCCTCAAAAAAATGGGAGCTCCTCTTGCTAATATTAAGACCACAGTCTTTCCTCTCCTAGGCTGGGAACTCCCAGGGGTCTTCTCACTCAGTATGTTCCCCAAGCTGGTCTCAGGCCCGAAAGTCAAAGATGAGGGAGCTGCAGAGAGTCCCATCTGGCCTGAGAGGTCTTTCCCTTAGAGAAACCCTGGGGCTCCTTTCAGTTCATAAGAACCCACAGCCCTGGCTCTACAGTGGGGAGGGGGCTGGGAGCCAGGATACCTGCGCTTCTCCATGCAGCCACTTTTCGCTGAGCAAATAAGGCAGTTTTCAAGCCTGCCCTACCAAGCTACAGTGGGGCAGACCTGGTCTACCTGCACATTGCTCTTACAAGGACTATTTTCCAGTTTAAGGATCTATCAAGTAACCCCAGGAAATGCCTTATTTCAGGTGACAATTCTAATGTTGGCTCACACAAGCCTAGGTGGGCAATGTCCTCCAATGCTTGTGGAGTTGGAAAAAACTCTGGGCAATTCCAAAGATCTCCCCTCTGGGGTCTTTCCTCTGCCTAGGCTGTAGGCTGAGGACCATTAATAGGGGCCAGCGCACCTGGTGAAGCTAGGTGTACACAGTTGTGAGAGCTCCGGAAAAACAATCCCAGATTCCTAGTGTGGTTTGGGAACCGCCTTGCCCAACATTCTGACTGGACAAATGAGGAAACACGAGCGTGGAAAGGAGAACAGTGTGATTGTCAAGGTCACATAGGGAGACCCTTTTGGACTTGGACTTAGACTTACTTTCAAGATGGCACTCTGTCTTACCATTCTTCCCTTGTAAAGCAGAAGATCTTATCAAATGCAGAATGGAAAGCCTGGGCAGAAGGCAATAACCCAGGATACTCCTTGATAACCACTCCAAGAAGGAGCCAACCCTCCAGAAAGTAATTCATTAAAAAATTCCTCTCACTACAAATAAATGCACCCCCCATTAGTTTTGTTGATTACACTTTTAAAAACCTGATACTTTTTATTTGAAACCAAAACCAAATAAACAAACAAACAAAAAACATAAATATATGCTCTGGGGCTGGGGTTATGGCTCAGTGGTAGAGCACTTGCCTAGCAAGTGTGAGGCACTGGGTTCGATCCTCAGCACCACATAAAATAAATAAATAAGAAAAGTATTGTGTCCATCCACAACTAAAAATATTTAAAATAAACAAATAAATAACTAGATGCTCTACCGAGATCTCTCACTGTGACCAAGGGCAAAGAAGCAGGGTAGACAATGGCAAATTCTAAATCAACCTCATCTACTACAACTGAGGAGTTCCAGTAGTGTCTCTTGTATAATTATATAAGAATGGGAGCAAGATTTTTTAAATAAAGCATTACATAATTTAAAAATAAAAGTTTGAAACCCACACCTCTTAAGTATCCTAATTATTTTCCAAGGGAATGAGAGAAAGAGAGGACTGCTTGTTGGTGGTATTAGTTTAATCTTAAGAGATTTTAGGAGTATAAACCCTCTATGTAGCCTTGACAAAATAGAATCAGGATGTTGCAACTAAAGGAGGGTTTGATGTCACCTTTTCTAATCTCAGTACGTGTCAATGAGGAAACTGGGGCTGGGAGGGACAGTGAGCAGTCCAAGGTCAAAGACTGCTGGACTCTGACCTCCCAGACCAGAACTCTTCCCAATGCACCACAGAGCCCACAGCCTGCTCCGTGTTGGAGGAAATGGTGCCAGGGCTGATTTCTATTCCAGGAGACCCCAGTGTGCCATTTATTTTCTCTTCAGATACGTTGGCTGCAATCCCTTGGAAAGATGCCCAGTTTTACCAAATTCCCATTTCTGCAATCAGCATCTCAGTGCTGGCTCACTGTCATGAGCAGGACCCTGGCCAGGAGGGGTCCTGAAGAAGACCCCAGCAGAAGAGGCAGAAGATGCAGGTGCTCTCTGCAGAGAGGGGTGACTCTTCCTTTGCTCCCAGCATCTTACAAGATTAGGTTCCACCTCAGGGCTCCATTAAGACATGGATTGGTCAAGTCCCTCTTGTTATCACCTGCAGAGGTACAGTGTGCTAGCCCGTGGGGAGAATGAGACCTGCTTTCTTCTCGGTTTCTTGACTTATTACACTCTTCAAAAAACACTGAGCTTCCAATGAGTGCATCCAAATTAACGGAGCTTAATGAAATGATCTTGAGAAACTGCCACCACCTTATATAACGTGCTCATGTGCCTTGGGACTGAGACGTTGGCAATTAGTGTCTTTTATTATCTAGAGGAAAATATTAATGTTTTCTCAATTTTTCAGATGAGTAAACAGAATCAGAGAAGTTAAATAATTATCAAAGTTACAGAATGACTAACCTGTAGTGTAGGATAGACTCTCAATCCCTTGGCTCCCTATGCTGGGAGTTCCTGTCAAGCACTTCCAGGGAAGCTAAGCCTGAGGTGCCAAGTGACTCCAGACATGTCTCAGTCATACATAGGGAATCCTGACACTGACTGCCAACCAATCACACCAGGTAGCTCTGGACAAACCATTCATGCTTTCTCAGTATCAGTTTTACTCATCTGTAAAATGGGAATAGTGCCTGCATCACAAATATATGGTGAAGAGTAAATTAAATGCATTAATGCATATAAGCACAGAGTACCTGTTTATTCAATAAATGGTTATTATTACTAATATGACTAGAGGACATTATTACTAATATGACTAGAGGACATGGAGACTTCCTCAAATGTGTTGAATAATTCAAAATACTACTGGGAAGAAGAAGGAGGCTTAGATTCAAAATTATTCAAAAGTTCCAGGAATGTGTCACCTCTACCCACTATTTCTGTGAGAGTACCTAGGTTCCAGCTGGTGGTATCACTCTCCCTCACAGGTTTAGGGTACTTGTTCCAGTTTTGGTGAACGTGCACTAGAGGAGGCAGGAGCCTAGCTCATCTCACCTCAAAAAGGAAATGTGCCATGCACACCTGCCTGCACAGGGTCCCCTGTGATTCTGTGACCCTCTTTCCTGTTCATGTTGGCTGGAGCATGTCCTCAGTTTAGAAACAGAACTTTGCTTAGAAGGCTAGCACCTTGAGCTGTACTGTTCAAGTGAAGGCACTTGTGTGGGGCATCTGGTGGTATTTGTCATCTACTGGATCTAGTTATTTGGAAATGTGGGTCACATGAGAGTTTGGGGATTCAATGGATTCAACACTGAGGGGATGAAGGAGCTCCAAGCACTCTAGTTGGGTAGCTACTCTGTTGGCTTCTGTTCAAAGAACCCTACCTCTTCCAAAACACTGAAGAGAGACCCTCTGAGACAGAGGAGAATCAAAAATTATAGAGGGAAGAATTTGACAGGTGGTAACTTTTTCAGACTTTAAGTCCCAAGGGAAAGGTGATTTGTTTTGTGGACTCTCTTACCCTGAGCCAGCCTTCCCTCCTTATCCAGTTGAGACACGTGGTCTATCATGGCCCATCCGTGTAACTATCCCCCACCTCCACCTCATTCCACATGCTTGCCCAGCGAAACTATTGGCATGGAAGGTCTACCAGGCTGCATGGAGTAGCTATGGAACTTCAGGCCAATTATTTTCCCTCTGTAGACTGTAATTTCCTTCATTGTAAAATGAGATAATTTCTTCCACTGTAAAATGAGATAAAGGACAGAACTTAGCGAAGGTTTGTAATAATTTAATTAATTAATACCTGGAAAGTGTTTAATAAGACTTAACTAGACATACTTAAGTAGTCAATAAGTGATTGTCATTGCCATTCAAGGCCTAAGCAAGTGCATCTGGCTAGGAAAAATGATGCACAGTGCTAAAGAGCAGTCACATGACATGACATGTGACACATAACATGTTCTCCTTGCTCGTGCCACACTGACCATCTAGATTAAAAGCTCAGCTCTGCTTCTGGCTAGCTGTGTGATTGGGGGAAAATTACTTACACTCCCAGTTCACTCATTGACAAAATAATGAAAAGAGTAGAACCTTCTCACTACTGAAAGAATTCAGTGAATAAATGTATAGTGGAGCAGTGCCTGGGATCAGTTAAGTACTATGTCTGCCCAGTGTCTCTCAGAACTGAGGACCACGAATCTTCAAGAACCCTTCAACCTTTTGATAATTCTGCTCTTTGTCCTTGGAGGGTTGGCTCTTCCAATCCCAAATGTCTTGCACAATATTTCCTGGTTCCTGAAACCTCTGACACCTCCTGTTCCCCATACCCTTTAGTTGATGACTTTGCCTCATACTCTACAGAGAAACTGGAGCAGTAAAAATGGAACTCTCTCATTTACAGAGAATCTACTTTGTCTTTTTCTTTCACTTTGTCTTTTCTGCTATTTAAGCGAGTGAAATATCCTTGTTCCTGTCATTGCCTAACATCCATCTCCTTTCATCTCCTCAAGGACTTAGCTCCTGAAATTACCATGCTCATCCTCAATCATTGAGCTCTCCCCCTCAATAGGCTCATTCACACTTGAACTTCTCAAGACTTCGCAGCCTTCAACACAACTCCCCCTTCATCTACAACCCTCTCCCCAGTCACTGCCTCATTTCTCTGCTGTCCTTTACAGTGAAATTTTTCAAAAGAGTTGCTGAAAGTAGTTTTCTTCACCTCACATTTTGTTCTCAGTTCTTCCCTATTAAGTTTTCCATCTGTGCTTGTTAGCATTAGTCATTGTCATAATGGGTTAAGATCCACCTTCATTCAGCATGACTTTGTCTTATTTGAGTCCATCTGTAAAAATCCTATTGACAAATAAGGTCACATTTACCAGGTATGAAAAGCATACGTTTTTGGGAAATGCTACAGTTTTAATGTGTCCATCAAAGGCTCATGTGCTGGAAACTTAGTTCCCAAATTCATATGTTGATGATATTTTGATGTGACACCTTTGGGAGGAAATTAGGATAAGATGAAGTCATGAATGACCCTGTGATGGCATTTCGTAATGTCTTAAGAAGAGGAAGGGTGACCTGAGATTGCATCTTTCTTCTCTCTCACCATGTGCTGCTCTCCATCATATTAATAAGACAGCAAGAGTCTCAATCCCTCAATCTTGGAATTTTCAGTCTCTAGAGCTGTGAGAAATAAATTTATTTTCTTTATAAATTATCTAGTGTCAGGTATTCAGTTAAAGCAATGCAAAATGAACGAAGATGAGAAACACAATTAAACTCATAACAGTGCTCTAAAGAGAACTTTATTTCTACAACCCCAACATCTTCTCCCCCAGTATTCCTCATCATCACTCCCCAATCCTGGATCCTTGATCCTCTCTTTACCTTATTCTCCCTTTCATCAGCAAAGCCTATCAGGACTATCTGCAAAATTCATCTCATACCCACTTTCTCTCCAGCCACTCCCTAGTCAAAGCCATGACCATCCTTCATCTGACCAAGTGCAACAGTAGGAGCAAGTTTCCTACTTCATCCAACCGTTTATTCTCTGTACAACACACATCAAGTCATCTGAAAACAGGCATTAGATCACTCTTCCAAGGCTGCATATCCAAACACATTAAGCAGTCTGCAGATGCTACGTGCCACGGCTCTGCTGGCTTCCTCCCTCATGCCACCTTTCTTGTGGCTCACAACAGCCACAGCAAAGTCTTTCTAATCTTCAAACATGCCCTGCTTCTGCCTGTCTCACAGCCTTTGGGCTTATGGTTTCTGCTACCTGGAATTCTCTTGACTACACATCTTTGAAGCCTAGATTCTTCTTCATCATTGAATTCTTATTCCCAGTGTCACCTCTTAAGAGAAGCATTGTCTGATCACCTCATTTACTGTACATGCCCCAACAATCTCTCTTGCACTTGTGTTTTTATCCTGGGCATGTGTCGCAACTATTCTGTTCACCTTTTAGGTTATTGTCTGTGGTCTATAATCCCTTTACAGGAGGAGGACCCAGTGCTTAGAACAGTGATGGGCATATAGACCCGACACACTTATAATTGTGAATGGATTAGACAAATTTCTTCTCTTGTAATTCTCCTTAAATTCATGTGAGCTACCTAAGAAAACTTCATACCAAAAACATATTTTTTAAAACAATTTTGATCAATGTGTAGGGAAACCTTAAAATAATAAGGGACTTCTTTACCTAAATTATATTCATTGCACTAAGAATAACCATAGCAGTAACAATGGCTATAATGCCTACTGTCAATACGAGAGGTTTTATGAGGCAGAGCCTCTGTTGGTAACCATCATCTCATTTAATCTTCCTAAAATCTCTTGGGGTGAACCAGAACAGCCTTTTTTTTAAGAGGTGAGAAGACTGAGTCCCAGAGTGTTTAGGTTTCTTGCTCCCTATTCACAGATCCCGTTAAGTGATGACCTGAGGCTCAACTGTGTGTGTGTGTGTGTGTGTTTTATTTTTTGCATTTCAAAAATATTTATTTTTTTCTAATTATAAAATGCTGTTTTTTATGGCTTAAACATTTAAGCTTTTAACCACTGAAGTACCACTAGATATCTATCAGAATGACTAAAATCATAGACTGTAAATACCAAAAGTTTGTAAGAATGTGGAACAAATGTAACTTTCATACACTGCTGGTGGGAATGCCAACATGATGAACATTTGAAAAGCTTTTATTTCAGTTTGTACTGAAGATAAAATATTTCTTCTCTCTATCCTCACCATTCCACACCTAGGTATTTATCCAAGATCAAAGGAGTATACATCCACAAACAATCATGTGAAGAATATTTATTGCAGCTTTACTTACAACAATAAAAAGAGGAAATAACCAGAATGCTTATCAAATAGAGATAGTGTAAGTACGCCGTGGTCTATCTAACAAAATGAAATACTATGCAAAGTGTGAACTATAGTTAGATGCAATAACATAGATGATGCTCACAAATATGTTAAGTGAAAATCCAAACACAAGATAACACGTTAGATGAATTCATTCATGCGAAGGTCAAGATCAAATGCTATTGAAATAGACTCCAAAAGAAAGGCAAAACTATTTGATAAATGACGGAAGACGGAATTTTAAATTTAAATAGGAGAGAGGCATGAAGGAATTTGGGGGGTGATGGAAATACTCTGTATTTTTTCCTAGGCACTTGGATAAGGGTGGAGTTAAATACTTCACATTAATATGCTTTGTTTATTTTAGTATTTATCTTACACCTCAATTTTATAAATCCATGCTTTTAATCCTTGCATGAAACTCTCATTTGTACCTCAATTATACTAACAACAAGATGAAGGCAACTATTCTTAGTAATCTAGTTCCCTGAATGCCCATATTTAATTAAGTTTATAAACTGTAGGCATCAGAGCTGCAAGGGAACTCAGAGACCAGCAATATTCACCCCTCATTATAAAAATGACAAAACAAGTCTGGAAAGAGAAGGTGAATTCTAAGACAGTGCTCACAGGGGCAGGACTAGTCTAAAGCAACCTATTTCATCCCTTCCAGTCTAGTTAATGTTCTTTCCTTTATACAACATTGCTCAGAAATATACTTTTTGCCATTCTCCTACAGGCATGACTATAGATTTAAAATGTGATGCTAGGAAGTTTGGTCCCTGTTATGGTTTGGATGTGAGCTGTCCCCTCAAAGCTCATTGGGGGTACAGACAATGCAAGACGGTTTAGACAAATGATTTGGTTATGAAAGTTTTAATCTAATCAGTGAATTGATCACCTGGTTAAATTAACTGAGTGGTAACTGGAGGCAGGTAGGATGTAGCTGGAGGATGTGGGGCATTGGGATATATATTTTGTATCTGGCAAGTGGAGTCTCTCTCTTTTTCTCTTTCTCTCTCTCTCTTTTCTCTCTCTCTCTCTCTCTCTCTGATTTCTGATCATCATGCGAGCTGCTTCCCTCTGCCATATTCTTCTGCCATGATGTTCTCCCTCACCTTGAACCCCAAGGAATGGAGCCAGCTACCTATGGACTGAGATCTCTGAAACCATGAGCCCCCAAATGACTTCTTCCCCCTCTACAATTGTTCTGGTCAGGTCTTTTAGTCAGAGCAACAAAAAAGCTGACTAAAACAATCCCACAACAATGAATAGCCCAGTGAGCTTCTTAAAGAATGCACCCTAAATGCACCATGCACCCTGTAGCTGGCCCAGGAAGAAATGGAGAACAGATTCCACGGGAACAATGTTGAGCAGCTGGGGTTCAGAGCAGAGGCGTCAACTCTGCCTCTAATAAAACTGTAGAATCTGAGCCTGCAATGTGGGTGAGAAATGAGGAAAAGACACTCTGAAACAATGTGACTGTACATGCCAAGAGGCAGAGTATCCATCTCAGCAGCGGGCCTGAAGACATTTATTCTTCTAATAAACTTAGTGCAATGGTTGACAAGGAGTTGAAGGCTCACAACTCCTTCTAATGTAGTGACTTAAGTAAAAAGAATTATTTTCACTGAAGGGTAAAGTCAGGCTAAATTCAGAAGGCATGTGATAAACCTCTAGGTTAGGAGAACTCTGATCCAAAGGGAAGGTCAAATATTAGTAAAATGGTACTCACTCTGGGTGCAGCACTTGACTATAAGCTTTTTATAAAACCTCCTTTAATTGGACATTTGAAACCACCTCCCAATCGATGTATTAATTGTCCCCCTATAGCACTTATAAAAAAGATCATTTATCCTATTTTACTGAAACTTGAGGTCTTTCAAAGGAGTCAGGCTGCCATTAGGAATAAAGACGTGCTATACTGCAAGAAAGTGAAATTAGTGAAAGCCACAGAGAGCAGGTCAACAGAGGTCATGTTCAAGGGAACTGGGCCCAGGGAGATGGACATGAGATCAAGATTTAAGCTCCGTGGTAAGAAGTGGAAAGAAGAATGACTCCTAGAGCACTGCACCCCGGGCTTCAGCAACTGCCTGGCAACAACCCAAGGGATCAGTTAGATACAGCTTATTACATGTGCCCCCTTGAAAGGAATAGGAAAAAGTTTCCCCAAATCTGGAGGCTGTGAGCTGATCTCATCTCTGAGTACCCATAGCACACATCATGTTCTTTATTGCCCTGAGAGAATTCTGCCTCCTTTCCTATCACTGGTGAGTGGCACCATGTCTAACTCCACTTACTCCACCGTGAGGCCCAAGTCCCACTACCCCTTACTACACTGCAAGGCCCAAGTCCCACCTTTTGCACTACCCTGCAGCTAGCACAGGGCTTGGCACATGGTGGGTGCTCATGAACCATTTGTTGAATTAATTAATTAAGAAATACTCATTAGTTTGTGTTTACATTCTAATTATTTGAAGCTCTGAGTCATAGGACATTTATGTTTATCTGCATATAGAATGTGCTGAATCATCATAAAACAGGCATGAGAACTTTTAAATGGTTGAGCAAAACCTCTAAACTGCTTTTGCCTGTAAGTAGATGCCTCCCCATAATTATGCTATCCCCATAATTATCTCAGTTTTTTAAGTCCCTTGGGTTAAAGTCCATAGAAACTGGGATTAGGTGTAGCTCAGTGATAGAAGCTGTGTTTAGCATGCACGAGACCCTGGGTTTGATCCCCAGCACCACACAACACTACTAATAATAAAAATTTAGTCAGTGTCCTTGTACATAGACTAAAACCAGCACTTCTTTATCCATTCCTTCAGGAGGATGCTGAGTGAGGTTAACTGCACTTCCTTTATTTGGTCACAAGAATGATTAAGAAAGGAAAACATTAATGTAATAAAGAGCCATGACATTTTTAAAAGGATATAATAAGAACTTGAACAAGATAATGCACATTCTAAAGGCTACAATAATTAAAACAACAGGTATAAGAATAGATAAATGGAAGAAAATGGGAAACCCAGGAAAAAGATTATAGTAAATTTAAGAAAAAAGCAAAGAGATAAGGGAGTACTTGTTTTTGTTTAAGCAAGAGAGATGTCTACATTTTCTTTCAATAGGTTGCTTGCATAGCCCACACACCCATTTGGAAGCCCCTCTCTAATTTTCTGATAAAGGGCTGGGCCAGGAAAGCCTGGATCTTTTGTGTCACATGAGCCTCTCCCACTTATTGGCAAGAGTTGATTAGGTGAACAGATGACAGACACAAGGTATTATAATTTGGATACCCCCAAAGTTCCATGTTAATGTAGGAATATATGGAGGTGAAATTACTGGATTGTGGGAGCTGTACCCTAAATCAGTCCCTCTTAGTTAAAATGGACTGGGTGGTAACTATAACAGGTAGGCCATAGCTGGAGGAGGTGGGTCACTGCAGAATCACTTGGAAGGGTGCATCTTCTTGTGGCCCCTTACTCCCTCTCCCTCTATATCTCTGTTTCTTGCTGCCATGAGAAAAGCAGCTTCCCTCCACCAGAAACTTCCCCCGGGATGCTCTGCCTCACCAGAACAACGGAGTTGGCCATCTATGGATTGGACCTCTGAACCCATGAGCCGAAACAATTTTTTTTTTCTCCTTTAAGTTATTGTTTTCGAGTATTTTGGTCACAAAAAGACACAAAATCTGACTGAACACAAAGGTAGCCAATCCATGAACTACTTTGAACCAGTCATTGCTTTTCTCAACATTACAAACTAAGAGTTTTAATTACTCTAGTCAGAGGAGCATTTGCACATGTAAAATCATACAGAATTGGAGCTAGAATCTTCATCAAGACACTTTAAAGTCACATCTGATTCATAATTCTCTGAACTTCTACACTACATGAAAGCCAAAAGCCCCGACCCAGAGAAAAGAGAACAGGTACAGAGAGACACAGGTACAAAGAAAGACACCCCCCCACACACTCCCCAGGACCCTCCCAGAGCCTGGGAGTCCCAGCTGCTCCTACAGTCACCAGATGCCCCTACATTGTTAACAAACGGCTTTTATTAGGGGTATTTTGATTGGGTCTGCATTTCTTACCAACAAAAATATTCTGGGTAGAATATATACTATTTTTCAAGACACATTCTAGCTATAACTTACAATTTAATATGAAAAAATGAGAAAGTAAAAGAAGTAGCAGAAAATATTTGTCAATATTTTGACAAATAAGCAAGACATGACTAAACCTGAGAGAAAAGGGGGGGAAAAAAAAAACAACAAAGGACTAATGGGTAAGATTTTATTTAAAAAAAAAATATTAGAAGTCTGTTGTCAAAAATCACCATGAACATACACAGTAGTGTTATCCCACAACAGCCCAAAGGTGGAAGCAACCCAAGTATCCATCAATGGATGGATGCATAAAGAAAATGTGTCTGCCTTAAAAAGGAAGGGAATTCTGTCACCTGCTACAAGATAGATGAAATTTAAGGGCATCATGGCAAGTGAAGTGGCAAGACACAAAAGACAAGTACTCTATGAATCCACTTAGATATCTAGAGTAGTCAAATCCATAGAGATAGAAAGCTGAATGGGGAGAAGGGTTTGGGGAATTACTGCTAAATGGATACAGAGTTTTAGTTTTACAAGAGGAAAAAGTTCTGGAGATCCATTGCACAGTAATGCGAATGTGAAGACTTCACACTCCTGAATACTGTATACTTAACAATGGTTAAGATGGCAAATTACATATTATGTGTGCTTTACCTTAAAAACAAACAGCTAACATACTTAGCATGTATGAAAAAAATTCTTACAGCTGGTTACGGTGGGGCACACCTGTAATCCCAGACTTGGGAGGCTGAGGCAGGAGGATCACAAGTTCGAAGTTAGCCTTAACAATTTAGTGAGACCCTAAGCAATTTAGTGAAAACCCATCTTAAAATTAACAATAAAAAGGGCTGGGGATGTGGCTCTGCGGTTAAGTTCCCCTAGGTTCAATCCCTAGTACAAAAAGAGAACAACTTTTTTTTTTTTTTTTACAAGAAGAGAAGAACTTCCTTGTGTGGCGGGGAGACCACAGACATGAATGGACAATTCAGAACAGAAGATAGAAAGTGGGATGGTATCGCTTTAGAGCAACACAGCAATAAGTAACAGGAGTGTTAAAACATGCACACCCTTTGACTTGATAATTCTACTTGTAGGAATCTATCCAAGGGAAATAATTACAGGCATAGCAGAGATTTATGTTCAATGACTGTCATCACAGTATTATTTATAATAGTGTAAAACTGGATCAAGCTAAATTTGATCAACAGGGGAATGGCTGAATAAATTACGCTACATCCAAAGGATGGATACCATACAGTTATTTGATGTTATCTTTTTCAAAATATTTTAATGCCATGAGAAATGCTCATAAAATCATATTAAGTAAGCAAAATGTTTGCAAGTAATATATAATGTGATTACATCTGCGTAGAAAAAAGGGGGTGGAAAATATGGGGTGGAGGAAGGGAACATATCAGCTGCTCTCAAGGGGTTTGCTAGGATGTAATGTAAATAATTTTAAACACTCTTCTGTGTTGTTCAAATTTTCCTTAATAGGAAGATATTCCTTTTACAATTAGAAATATTTCTTTTTAGAAATAGTGGGGTTTTTTTTAATGGTAGGGGTTATTAAGAAATTGAACAAAAAAAATATGTCAAAATTCAAGAACTATGAGGAGTCCCTCACAGCGCAGACTCCTCTGGGGACCACAGAACTTGCAGTCTGTGCGCCCTCTCTATCTGCTTCTTGCCTTCTTCCTTGACACAGGACGAGGGTGAGAGGGTGAGGCTTGCAGGAATCTCTGCTCAGCTGGGTTGCCTTCCAGCTTTGACCACCCTCAGCCTAGTAAAGCCAGGAAATCCCTTCTTTAGTTACCATGCAGGTCCTTGTGTGACATTTAGAGGAGAGGAAAACTATTGACATCAGACCCCTACTCACCCAGCAGGGACTTTGCTGAGCAACTTGAAGGGGACAGCATGGTCGTAGGAGTGAGAGCTGGTATGCTGGACCCCTGAATCAACAGGAGGGATGCTGTGCTACTGATAGCTCAGCCGTGTGGTCCTTCACCCAGATGCAGCATCAGAGCTGGCAAAGTCCCGACAGATGGACACAGACCCCAAGGGAAGAGACTGCCTTGTTCTCTTGCTTGTTTAGAAGAAATTAGCCATGAACAACCTCATCTCCTCGGTGTGAACTTTAAATAAGATGTTCCAGCTGAAGTGGGTAAGGGAAGAGAATAATTGTGTAGGATGTTTGCAACTGCTAAACGGCAGCTCTGGGAGCTGGCTCCATGCAAGTGAGGCAGACCAACACGGAGAGCGCCGGCAGCCTCGCCAAAGGCAGCTGCTTCACACAGGCTGATGGAGCTGGGCTTGGGCAGCCTGCACACTGCTTCTAACTCATGTCATGAGGACTGTCTGGGCCGGCCTTGAGGCTCTAAGCACCTGGAGGGGGCAGCTGGCATCAACAGTGAAGATGGGGACTTGTCATTGGTCTGCTCATTAAGCCAATCCTGCAGTGCATGCTTCATTTGCTGGAAACTTCTCTCTATAACCAATTTTGCACCAGCGCCTCTGGCACTTTAATGTACATACAGATCACTTGGGAATCTTATTAAAATGCAGATTCAAATAATTCTCTCTGCCTACTACCAACAGATGGTGCTAGCCACGTTGGCCTTGCTGCCATGTTGCTCTGTAATGTATCTTTGTGCTTTGGTCTCAGGTGTTTTGCTCATAAGTGTAAACATCATGGAATATTAATCAATCACCAAGTAGATTATGGTGGAAATGAAAAGGAATAAATGGTGATTATTATCCACTTGTCCCCCTATGCCCAGTCCGCCAGACCCACCATCTGTTGTCTATCCCTGCTCTGGGCCCCAGGAAGCTGTCCCCTATGGATCACAGACTCTGGTCTTCCATTCCAGCCAGCCATTAAAGGGAGGCACTGGTAGATGAATGGAAGATCAGAGAAAGGAGAGACTAGTGAATTTTATCTTCTTAAATTTCTTTTTGGCAGTTCTGTCCCTCCCTGGTGCCAGTTCTAACTGGCCCTGTAACAAGATGCCTTCTCTTAGGCCTTGAGATATTAACAGCTTCCCACCATTGCTAGTCTCTGGGTGTCACAATATCCCTCATTTCCATGATCTAATGAATCCACTGAATGATCTCCCCCCCCCCCCCCCATTCCATGGCCTAAACCTGAAACAATTTTTCTAGATGAGGAAAAACAGTAGAAATGATGAAACCGTATAGAACTGTCATGCCAGATGGAGGATTCCCAAAGAAGCAAAGGATGTTCCTGGGAAAAGGCCATGCTCACCCATTCCAGGGGCAGTAGTCAGTGAGAGAGGGGTCAAACAGGCGGTGGAAGAGAAGAAGGTGTGTTGTTAGAAGAGAGGCCAGTTACCTCAACATTGATTCAGGAGCTGGGCAGGACTCTAGAGAAGTTAAAGGCTCAGTGGGTCAAAGTGCTGGCATGAAACCTTCATCACCAGCCCTGGACAGACAGACAGATGTTCAGGTTCACGAAGCATACAAACCAGAGATCCTCAGGGTCTCTCCACAGCTTGGGTGGCATGCCTGGCCTTGTTTTCAAAATGCTGGTTTTTAAAAGTTGATGTTGAGATACAGAAATAGGAAAAAGAGAAGAAGGTGCCTGGTCTTATAGCTTGGGAGGACTTGAGTGGTGGGATGTCTTCTTGGGATGAGAACTTCCAACCCTTCTCAGTTACTTGGGGGCTGAGAACAGACAGACCTGCAACTGCCCTTGGCCTCCCCCCTCTGACTTAGGTTTGGGGTGCAGGGACCTGGAATGAAGTGCTTCCCTCTGGCTTCTGTGGAAAGGCTTTAATAAAGGGTTCACCCTAATGCGTTCTTGGTAATGTGTTAATACATGACACCTTCTGTGATTATTCATATATAATGGGAGATAGGCCCTGCCTAGGAATCGTGCCTTAGAAAGTAGGAGTGGAGGAGCATATTTCTTTTCATTCTGTTCCTAATCGCGAACTTATTTGGCTAAAAAAAAAAATACAGGCTGCTAGGACTTTTAAGGCATGTTCCAGGATTAAACATATTCACATCAGAAAGCTCAAAGGCACACAAACTGAGAAGAGAGGGAGTCTTCGGTCACATTTCATTTAAAAGTGGCTATTCTGTTTCCGGAGAGAGAACAAGCCAGGAAATCACTGTGGGAGTGGGCAGGGTGGGGAGGCATGTGCCCACAAACCAGGCGCATACCATCTGGCCCCATTAGTGGCTGTACCCTCTGAACTACACCCCGTGGACGGAGACGCAGCTGCCTGGGCTGATGTGTAGGCTTCTCCAGACCCCTCCGATCCCTGGATGCCCAAGGCTTTCTGTGTGACCTCAGAGGCAATAACAATAAAGTTAAACTGTGCCTTGTTAATTTGCTCCCATCTGCTCTATGTCCTGCCAACTGAGGATATAGGGATTGAGACATGAGGCAGGGGGTCCCTGCGTGGTGTGTGTCCTTGTTGACACAAAAAGAAGAGCCCCAAGTGAGATCTCTGCTATCACCTACCCCTCATGCTAAGATGTGTAGAAGAGAAAAAAGACAGGCAGTGAAAAAACCTAGCCTCTCAGTGTGCAGTCCTTGGAGCAGCAGCCTGGCCATCACAGGGGAGTTCCTGAAAATACAAACTCTTAGGCCCTACCCCAGGCCCAAGGAAGCAGAATCTACATTTGAATAAGGTCCCCAGTTGATTTCCATGCATGCTAAAATTTGAGAAACATTAGCATAGAGCAGTGGCTATATCCCAGGAGTGGCATTTGTCAATGTCTGGAGACATTTCTGGTTATTGCAAATGGGGACAGGGAGGTGGAGGATGCCTTGATGAGAGGTCAGGGATACTGATAAACATCTGACAACCCCCAAGAGCAGCCCCCCACCAAAGTCCAAAATGCCCACAGCTGAAGTCAAGAAACCCCCAGAATAGAAGGTTCTGTTAGAAAAAGGGAAGAATATGCTGAGATCTGTTCCTGTCCCTTGTCTTCCTCATGATTCAATTGAAATTATTATTTCAACATGAATTTCTACAACATGCCTAGGAAAATGTTATAAACAGATGTCCTCTTCCAGCTTTTAGTCCCAGAAGGCAGGAATGGTGTCTTCGATTTCAGAGCAACATTAAAATCTAAATTATGAACAGATAAATTATCTTTCTTCCATTCCTCATTTATCCCGGTGCCCTGTGTGAACACCCATACTGATGGAAGGTCCCCAGGGCTGTGGGCAGACCTATCACATGGGTTTCTCTGTAGCTGGAAGGAAATTTGCTCAGTTTATGTATCACTTCAATCCAGGCACTTGCCTTACTTGTTGGTTGGAGTGATCAACAGCGGGTTAAGTCATGAAGCCAGTTTTTTCTCACTAGGTGCTAAGGACCCCATTTAGGGTCAGCTTATGGAGGAACTGAACCAAGATCCTTACCAGATGTCTCATCAGTCATCATCTTTAATTATTTTTTCTTTTCTGAAACTTTTGTTTTTAATTGACACATAATAATTATTTATATTTATAAAGCACAGTGTGATGTTTTGATGCAGGTAAAAAATGCATAACAATCAAATCAGGGTACTAATCATAACCATCACCTCAAACATTTATTTGTAGTAAGAAAATTTGACATTCTCTCATCTGGTATAAACTAAGTTAGGTTGAAATATATAAACTATATTAATTACTATGCTAACTCTCTCTGCATTGTATTACTTTTACTATAGACACCCTATAGGAAAATAGAACAGTAGAGCTTGTTCCTCCTACCTACCTATAACTTTGTATCCATTGACCAAAACTCTCCCTCTTTCCCTCTCCCACTGGTCACAGTCTCTGGCAACACTATTCTCTGAGATAAGCATTTTCGGATATCACAAATCAGAGATATCATGTGGTTTTTGTCTTTCTGTGCTTAGTTTACGTAGCATAAGACTTCCAGATTAATCTATGTTGCCACAAATGACAGAAGTCCATCGTTGTTTTTTTTTTTTTTTTTTTTTTTTTTAATGACCAAGTAGTATTCCGTTGCTTACATGGCACCACATCTTTTTATTTTTCTCTATACTTTATCTATGCTTCTGTTGATTCAAATTTGGGTTGATCTCATCAAGTTTTGTTGATTCTGCTATCTTCTATCTTAATCTGATTCCCATTTCCCTAATCCACTGTCAATCATCTCTCACAGGACCTTTAAATTATTCTACTATTTCTCTCCCTTTGGCCTTACTACCCTCTTTTTCAATCACTGTAGAATGGCCTGGGCAATCTTTTTAGCTATAAACATGGTCGTGTCACTCCCTTGCTCAAAAGTACTTCAAGGCTGCCCACTAACCAAAGGATTAACACTAAACTCTTTAGTAAAACATCGAATATTATGTGGCCTTCATCTCCTCTCATGCCTGCCTTTGAATATGCAAATACCAAATCACATGCAGTTCTCTGAAGACAGTTTTCTTGAGTGCTTCTACATATTGTTGCATGCTTTCCCTTTTTCTTAGGATGCCCAGTCCCCAAAGCACTGGCGCAGTAAAATTCTACTCATCTTTCAAGTTTCAATTCGAGCATTTCCCTCCACTGTGTATCCTACCCAGATTCTTCCTACAAATACGATTCTGCTGCTTCTCTCATTTCCTAGGTATGTTTTCATTAGGAGTGATGATCCAAGTCCCCGACAACTGTTTTGTTTGCACAGCTCCCTTTCTATTAGACTCTAAGATTTGCAAAAACAAGAACCATGCTTTTTCTTTGTTTCACCTCCATCACCTGGCACAGAGTCTAACGCTTATTAGTAGCTCAAGGAATGCCTGCTGAATGAGGAAAGCGTGTTAGGAAGATGGAAATGGCAACGCCATCTGGAAGAGGGGGATCAAAGGGGTTACAGAGCAAAGTCATACTGAGAACTATTTAGTGCAAGAAATTAAGGATGGCCCGTAAGTTTTCAAACTTAGAATGGCTGTACTATTGGCAATGGAGGCGGAAGTAAGACAGAAAGAGACACAGGTTTAAGGTGAAAGATAATTTCAACCTTTTGGTGAGATATTCATACAGAGATATATGTCAAGAAGTTGGAAGTGCAGGCACTGGAAAGGGACAGAAAATCAGAGCTCAGAAGTAGATTTGAGAAGGACCTGCCTAGAGGTAAAAGTGAGACCCATGAGAATAGAGTATGTAAATAAGGACAGAGGAGAGGAACCACAGGTAAACGTTAAGGAAAAGAACTTTTGTGGAGAATGTAATTTTAGATGGTGAGATAAAGAAAAGAAATCCCATGAGGGGAAGGGATCTATTGGAAAGGTAGGCATAAGCTGGAGTCAGTGTTCATATAGGGGAATCAAAGGAGGGGGGGGAAAAACTCAACAATAGGAAGATGGTTAATAGCCCCAAATCCAAAAGAACAAATAGATTAAAGATTAGAGAAAAATCATCGAGTTCGGTAATCAGATGTTCACTGGTGCTCAAGAGCTGAGTTATTTCAGGAATAGAAATATTATGTTAGTAACTTCGAGAAGACTGCAGGACAGGGAAAACGGGCATTTTGATCTACCATGGATTGTTAGAGTTTGAGCTTTTAGCGGTGAAGCAGGTCTGTTGATAACAGTCACAGCATAGCTGCTGGGTGAGCTGGGGAGACTGAGTGATGAAGAGACCAGACCACGATATTCCAAACACGAAGGCAAAAGAAGAGCCGCCTGTCTGAAGCTGAGCTTGATAAATGATTGGGTGCACCTGTCTGGGTAGGGCCAGATTATCAGGGTGCCCTGCAGCAGGTCAGAACCATGGCTCCTGCAGCCTCTTTCTCTTTTGCAATTCCTTTTTTTTTTTCCCCCTTAAGTTGGGGACTGAACCTAGGACCTCATGCACGTTATGCATGTGCAATACCACTGAGCTACACTGCCAGCTCCTCTACAAACCTCTCCCAACTCGTATTAACCCTTTAAGGAGACGATCAGTTCCGTACATTTCCATGTTCTCCATACATACTGGCATTTGGAGACATGGACAGTCATCATTTACATGATCCACCCTGCTGATGGTCTTCAGATTATGATCATGTCCAGACTAACCCTTGTCTTTGCCAAATGGAAGTGCCACTTCGTTCATTTGTTTCCACAAGGCAGCTGTTAGCTTCCATCCCAACCGTTACTTTCATGCTCTTTTCAAGGTATATCACTTTCTTCTTGACACGTTATAACCAAAGCCACATGAATAAGCCATAAAAAGGGGAGGACGTTATTTGTGTTTTTCATAGGCTACCCATTACCATGTTGGGAAGCAAAAGAAATGATGAGTTAGATAAGCCAAAGGGTGTCTTCGCTCTCTTTTTTGTCCTTCTTGGGTTGTGTAGTTATCCGTTAATATCTATTAACAGAAGGCCCAGAAAGGGGACCTCATCCCTGGGTCTATGCAATGTCTTCCATTTCTGTTCCCCCTGACTCTCCACAGGCTTCGTTTGTGCCTATTTCAAATCTATTGATTGAAACTTTAAATCTGAATAATCACTCTTTAAACAAACAAACAAACAAAAACACCTTCTATCATTCCTTCCTTCCCACCAATTATCAGACATTGAAGATAGTTGAAGCTGACTCACAAGTAGAATACTGCAGGCTTTTGGAAAGCACTGGATCTTTGTAAACAAAGCAGCAGCCCTTAGCACTAAGACCTGTCCCCTCAGGCTGCTCAGCTGCAGGACTCACAGCCCAGGAAGGCAAGTCACTGGCATTTAGAGTTTCCTTCAAAGTGTTGACCCATAAAATCCATACCAGAAATAACTTCTATTGTTACTATGAAGGTGGGAGACAAAACCCTACTCAAAGGATTTTGTGCAAAACAAGTGTGCACACAATGCACACCTGCTAAGTGATCCTGTATGGGTATATTTACTCTGAAATCAACTCTAAAATCATGGAATTTGGGAAGTGCAACCTAAGAGGCTGTTGGTCTGAGTCTCAGGCTGATCAGTAATTTTCCTCTCATCTGGGATGAAAGCTGCACTGTGAACACATTAATACAGGGCCCACAGGTGACCAGGTGCAGTACTGTTCTGTTGATGATCTGTGATGGATAGAAACAGAGAGTGAGATGGTAAATATATGGGGTGCTAGCTCTGGTCAAATAGCCAGCTAAGGTTTTATACTTCTTTGCAAGGCATAAGTACATGCATCTATCTGACAGTGTGTTTCCCCAGTGGCATAAAATTAAGTTGAAGGATGCCAGGCCTCACATGGTCTTCAGCATGTCTCGTACCTGATGCAGAGCCCCTTCCCTTGTAAATTGCCTACATCCGCAAAAGCTAACATTATGCGTTTTTATTTTATTTTTAATTTTATGCAGTACTAGGGATGGAACCTAGGGCCTCCTGCATGCCAGGCAAGCGCTCCACCACTGAGCTAACCCCCCAGACCTACGTACCTGTTTTCTTGTACTAGAGAAAGCAGAGCCAGAAGAACAGGAGGAGCAAAGAGAAGGCCAAGTTCCACGATTCCAGTTCTGATATTTGTTTCTATGTTTGTTCAACTCTTTTCATCAGTGCGAAGAATAAGTTCCTCACAAGATAATTATGTGGTTTGGAAATGAGCAATCTTGATACAAACATGAAACATATATTCTATTTTACTACTTAGGATCGTGAGTGTTAAAATACACATATTGGGTAGACTGCTAAATATAGGCTGGAAAAGAACTTGTTTCTTTAAAAGGAAAATAAAGGGGAAGGAAGAAAGGAAGAAAAGCTTGGTCAGACACAGCTAAGGACCAACAAAATAAAAAATATAAAATTTCACTCACCAATTCAGACCCAGAGGAAGGAGACCCACTGGGATCACAGAATATTTGAAAAGAAATCATGATTACATAATTATTTAGTTTAAATTATTGTGTTAAGTAATTATCTAATTATTTTCAACACAGAGGGGGACAAATGGCATTAACTAACCAAGAATTGTCAAGCAGGTCTTTGAGGCCTGCTATAAAAAGAGGCATAAAGAATTTCAAGTAGGTATATTCATGATTTGTAGGTATGTGGCTACTATTCTGTTCTTGAGGATCATTTATGATGTGTGTGTGTGTGTGTGTGTGTGTGTGTGTGTGTGTGTGTGTGTGATGCTGGGGATTAAATCTGGGGCTTTACACATGGTAGGCAAACACTCTACCACTGAGCTACATCCCCAGCCCTTTTTATTCATTTATTTTTATTTTGAGACACAATCTTGCTGTGGTTGCCCAGGCTGGCCTCAAATTTGTGATCCTCCTGCCTCAACCTCTGGAGTCACTGGAATTATAGGTGTGCACCACTGCACCCAGATAAGAATTGTTTATGTTCTTTAGGAGATAGAATAATCTCATCCTTGTTTATATAAGCAAATAACATATGAATTCCTTTTTGGTCCCCAAAATAGAGCAAAGACAAGCTTGATTCTAGCTCCTGACCAGACTTTCGCAAATTTCAAAGCAACAGGGCCCAATTAAATGCTGTTTTACCATATGTACTCAACATGTGGAGGAGAGAGGGGCTCACTAATTCAGCTAGGACACATTTCTGATGCTGCTATTATGCTTTACAGAGCCACTATATTCTGTAAACAAAATACAATTTTATATCCTGTTATGGATCACCAATTAGCTCTGCCAGTCCAAAAATAAATAAATAAATAACAAACCCTGTTTACACTCAGAACTTAGCTCTGTTTTGGTTTTATATATCCCCATGGACCTTTCTTTCTAGGTCAAGTCGGTTCATGAAAGAGGAGTAGAACAGATGATGTGGGCCAAATCCCAAGAGCATCAGGCCACGTGCAGCACTGAGCGTCCTCTGCTGTCACCCAGCCAGGGCTCCCCGAGGAAAGGTGCTCACTTCCCCCCGGGCACAGCAGCATTGTTTGACATCCCCTTCTGTGTTCCCTGTTATGTTCTTCCCTCATGCTCCAACCCCATGCCGCTTTGGTTTTCTTCATCATCTTCTAACCTTTCTCCTTTAGAATCACATTGGTTCTGAGTTCTGGCTTGTAATTGGCTTTCAGTATACCTTGGGCAAATGACTGAACACTTCTGAGCTACTAGAAATACTAGGATCTATCTCATAAAGTTGCTGTAAGCAGCACTAAGGCAAAGCAGGTGAAATATGGAGACTCTAAGTCCTGGTCCCTATGAGGTTCTCTACCAGAGGTATATTTGAAAATGTTCTCTCCAAAGTTACCAAATGACTTATTACAGAGTAACCCTGTGGCAAGAGCAGTGCTCAGCTGGGTGGTCACTCTGTAGACCAACTCTGACCTCTCTCTGTACTCATGGTTTTGCTCGGAGTTCTGTGACTGGTCCTGCATTTCCACTTGTGTTTGTTCCTCTCTCTTACCAATGTAGATATCCTTCAAGGCTCAGTCCTCTCCAGGTACTCCATTTTTTCTCCTCAAAAGCTGAAGCCCAATCTCTAGTTACAGATCAACCAGCTCAGGTAAATTTCTACCTTCTACTTTCCAGAGAACATTGGTACCTGCAACATGGGTCCTTCCCAACTCAGAGGGTTCCTAAACAGGCATCTTGCATTGTTTATAACAGCCCCAAAATGAAAACAACTCCAATATCCATCAAGTGAAGAATGAATAGAAGAAGTGTGGTGTATCCATACAATGGAGTATTATTCAGCTTTTTAAGAATATTAAGTTCAAATACTTTTTGCTGTAACAAATGAACTTTGACAATATTGTGCTAAGTGAAAGAAAGCAGTCAGTGTAGATCAGAAATTGCATGAATTCATTTCTATAAAATATCCAGCAGAGGAAAATGTATAAAAAGAGAAATCAATCAATGGTCTAAGGCTGGGGGTAAAAGAGATTTGTGGGGTGGGTGGGGAAGGATGGCTAACAGAAATGGGGTTCTCTGGGGGGTGATAAAAATGTTCTGTTATTGACTGCAGGGACAGTTGCACAACTCTGTAAATATATTAAAAACTAATGAACTATACACTTTAAATGGATGAATTGTCTGCCATATGAATTATATCTTCATAATGCTGTTTGAAAAATATATCAGGTACACTATTTAATTGTCACAAATCCAGCATCCATCGCAAGAGGGATGCGATGAAGGATGATGTTTGTGATGTTAGATAGAGCAACAGTCGAACTGGGGACACTATTTGGTGACATTATGACCAGGACTGTTAGAATCCTACCTCATCCCATCCAATCTTCTTCACATGAGGTTCATGATGGGTGCATGGAGAGATCATGGTACTGTGTCAACTGAAACCCCATTTTGGAACTCTTATTTAGCTGAGCTGTGATAGACACATGCTGAGCCCAGTGGTTCTCCAACCACGGATCCCAGAACAGCAGTTCTACCCAGGAACTTCTTAGAAATGCAAATTTTCAGGTTCTCCAAGATTTAAGAAATCTGAAACTACAGGATGGGCCCAGCGATGCATGTTGTAATATGCCCTTCAGAGGATTCTGATGCAAGGTCAAGGTCGAGAGCCACTGCTTTAACCTAAAGCCTAAGGGAACTAAGGTGAGACCCAGTTCTCAAGATCTCACATCCACCTGGCCATGTCCCTGGTACAGGAAGACAAAGGAAATGAAAGCAATGCCATTTCAATGTCAGTGTACCCATCACCTTTGTAGCCCCATCTCACATTCTTCTGACCTTCACTTTTGCTCTGGTCATTATTATTTTGGCTGTTGGCTGCACATAGGTTTACCTGGAGAGTGGCTTACCTCAGCTGAACCTTTTATCTCTTGCTTTCTGCCCTGGGGCTTTGCACTCTGCTGTGGGAGCCTGCTCCACCATTCAATCACACACCTAAATCTCAGGTGAGGGAATTTAACCACCTCCAACCACAGGGGTGTGGGACTGAGGGGACTGAATGTTCCCCAGCTTAAGGATCACTGATCCTTGTGAACATGGGCTACTAAATGCCCCGGGATTGGACCAATCACATCAGCTTTCCTCCTGTAAGAGAGGACCCAGGAAACTGATGGAGAAGCTTATCCAGGGTGGGGAAGGGGAGCTCAGAACCTCAAGCTCCCTCCTCTACCTGACTATGATGGGATGATGCATGATTTTCAGTTACTACCCTAAAAAATCAATTGTATCAGAGCTAAAATCATATATAAGATACGGGTTGTAGGGGGGGATTGGAACAAAGGTCAGGAGTCCCAGCTGTGTTACTCCAGGTTTTCCATTTCCTAAAGTCAATTCACATGATTTCTGGCTTGTGCTGCACACAGTAGGTTTGAGTAGTTCAGTCTCCTGGTCTGTAAACTGAGAGACTTGGGACACAAGCTCCGGAAGTCTTCCCCAGCCCATCTATCCCTGATTCAGTACCTGAAGAGGTGTGCAATTAATGCAGCTTGAAAAATCCATAGGAAGTGGGTAAAGGTATTCTCAGAATCAACATCAGACCCATCAACAAGCTGAACTTTGTCACGTGAGGGCCTGTGTTGTCTGTGGTCAGTAAGACCCACCCTTGCACAGAATCACCCTTACAAGAATGTGTGCGATGAATGTGTCTTTTCCCATGAGGAAAATAATAATAATAAAATAACAAACACAGCTGTCTTATACCCCAGGAGAAGAGTGAGGAGTTGAGTTTCTCTTGGGGTGACCTCACACTCTAACCACTCCTAGAATTTTTGTTCATTGATCTGCTGATGGGATATGAGATTGTGAACACTCAGAGGTGCTCTGGTGAGTTTCTTTCTCCTCTATCTTTACCCCTTTATCATCTGGGGCCTTTCTCACGGAAGCTCAGGAAACCCCTTCACTGAGGCTGGCTCTCCTGGACTGCTGGGGGAGACACTGTTGGCTGGCGTCTATTTGGGGTTCCTTACTTTCTCTGTGCCCCTCCACCAACCCTGCTTGGGCTTGGCCCTTTGCATCTGCCTGGCTGCAGCCCAAGCCTCTGTCGTCTCTTCCTTTCTTCCCCCCGCTGCCTGCCATCTCCCCTTAGGTCCTTTGTCTCTTCATGATGGATGGTCCCTCTTTCTCCCCTGCTCAGTGACTGCCCCTCCCACAGGATTGTGGTTTTGGGTAATTTAATATTTATGTGGCTTAGAGCTGCAGCACTGTGGATCCCATTTTTATTGTTGGATACCTTCACCTCTCTGGGCCTGGGGGTGGCTGCAGGACCTCTGGGGGCTCTTGGGTCTGCAAGGAAAGAGCAAAGTAGACAGGGCTTTTCCCTCAAACCCCCTCTCGACTTCTATGTGGATATTACTGAGGTCATTCAAGAGGCTGGATGAAAATGTAGCATGATAGGAGAAAATGACAGTGCAGACTGGCCCCCTGGGAGACCCTGGGGAAGGCAGAAGAGGGACAGAGAGGGTGGGCAGTGGAAGGCCCCATCTCTGGGCTACCCTCCATCCCTGCCTCTTCCCTAGTGCACGGGCTGGCTCAGCAGCCTCTACCCAGGCAGGAGTGGAGGCCCCACTGCCTGATGCCCACTGCTTGCTCTCTTGTCCTTGTCTCCTCCGAGGACACTGCCCAAGGTGAAACACAGGCCTCTGAGGCAGGGGACGGGGGCAGTGGACGGTACATAGCCCACCTCTGTGACTCCAGGGCCAGTCACATTAGAACCAGGTCTATAGATGAAAAACAGCCCTCTTTGTCTTTAGGTGTGAATCCACCATCATCCCCCATCCCTTGAATCCACCTGTGGTGGTTCTCACCTTGTCACTGTAGTTAGGTTGTGGGCTCAGAAAGCTGCCCTTCATACCCATTTTCCCTTAACTCTATATCCAGTAGGGACAGAGAGCCCAGGATAGCCACCACTCCCGAGGACACACTCAAGTTCATGTTAGAAGGAAACAATGGATCATTAATTCATACCTAAGTGCATGGTCTTCCTCAGGACGATCTGTTATAAATAAGATTACCAAGTGTGTCCTATGGGCAAAGGCACAGGTCACAGCATAGGGGAGAAATCTGAGCCTGACCTTAGTGGAGGGTGGTGGTTCAGAGCACAGCTCAGCCAGTGGGAAAGGGTTAAAAGAGCGGCTCCACCTGGGCAGGTTACTTGGCTTCCCGGTGTCCCTGTGTTCTCATCTATGAAATGGGTGCAGTGGCAGTTGTTCTGAGAACTAAAAGAGTCGACAAGCACAAGGCCCAGTCAGGTTTGCTGCCTTCATCATCATCATTAATATTGCTGCTGTTGTCATAGCACCATGAACAGAGGACCATGGGCCTGAGACACTTGGCTCTGGGCTCTTTGAAAGACATCCTTGTCCCTGTTGCTAATATCTGTCCCAGATAAAATCTTTGCCAGAGATCTGACCAACAGAAGTCTCCTTGGGAAGGTGCACCGGGACTGCTGGCCACACTCACCCACTATCATCCATGAGAGAGACTGCAAAAGAGTCTTGGGACACCTACATGCTGCATCTATTCCTTTTTGTTGTTGTTGTGCCCCTGGGGACTGGTTTGGACATAGCTCACTAGGCCTCTCCTTCCACAGAGTCCAAAGAACACCATCTGTGATCCCTGCCTTGTTAGGTGGCCCTCACGAAGCTGGGGTATCATTCCTTTGGAGTGGAAATCATATTGCTGAGCTGCCAATATAGCTGGATCCATCCTGGGCTAGACTACCTGCAAGATGATCACCAATAATTCTTCCTATTCCTACACATGTCCATGGCTATTCTATCAGGAAGTGGAGTCTGTTTCCCATCCACATGAACCTGGGCCTGCCCTGTCACTTTCTTTGGCTGACAGAGGAAACAGAAGCAATAATACTCTGACAAGTCTGGGGCTGGGCCTCCACAAATTTCTACATTTGTCCTCTTAGAACACTTAGGAAGTTGAGACTGGATTACTGAAAGTCAGAGAGTGCAGGAGAAAGATACCCAGCCTTCCAGGGCTTAGATGATCTCAGCCCCCAACTGCCCCACCAGCTGAATATACCCACAGGAATGGGCTCAAGAATCAGCCAGTCACCCCTCAGAACTGCCAGAGATAAGGAAGTATTGTTTTACTTCCCTAAGTTTTGGGGTTGGTCTCTTATGCAGCAAGGAAGAAGACTAAAAGACTTCTCAAATCCCCTGTAGTCAGTTCACCGTGGTCAGGTTTACACAGCGTGCTGATACGATCACTGAGAATTCAGCTCTCAGCTTCAAATGCAGAGGGAACAATCTATAGGAAGGCAAAACACAGGTACCTAGTGTCATTACTTAATTAGCTTGACACAATTAGAATCATAATTAGCTTTTCACAGGTTGTCCCTTTGATTTTCTCCTGGGTCATCTCCTTCACTATCAGTTCTTGAACTACTCTGACTTTTCTGGCAAGCCCTTACCTTACTTGTATCTGAGCTCCAATGTGAGTGTCTTTCTCTACTCCCTTAACTCTCAAAAGCCCTTGAGCCCAGATCCCAGGTCCACATGACCAGGTCAGAGCTGCTCACTCTCTATGGCTACCAAACACCAAAAAAGGACATTTTCCCCATGAAGTCCCACTGGAAGAAATTCTCCAGCTTCTACCTAGATGCTTCATCTTTTCTGTCAGTCATACTCTGCTGTGATACAGAAGAAAAGAGGGAAGAAAGAGGATTGTAGAGAGCTGCTAATTTCCACAGTTACTGATCATTTTTAAAAAAAATTATTATGTACATGTTTTGTGTAGAAAAATTAGAAACCAAAGTCTAAAATACCGTGGTGGGAGGGTTTAACCCTCATTATTTCTATTATTTGGTGATTAAAATAAATATTTGCTGTTTATTATTTCAGATTTTTAAATTCAGATTTAAATAATTTTAATGAAAACAATTTGTTTATGATATATATCCTAATTTTAACTTGTTTATTTCATTTAGCATATTTTAAGCATACCTTCAAGTCAACAAATATGCATCAACATCATATTTAATGGGCCTGGGGCAATTTATTAGTCAAATGGTATCACATACATTTGATTTTTTGATTTTGTTTGTTTCAGTGAATTCCATATTGCAGCACATATATATTTCTCTTGGTTTTTCAATATTTTAAACAATGTCATAAGTAACATATACATGTATGTTGGTACTTTCATATGCATTATTCAATTAATTCGATAATCCCCTACATTTAGGTTATTCTTAGTTTTTCTATAATTTAAGCAACACAGCATCTTTTTCACATACATTTGCAGTTTCAGTGGTAATTTTTAAGGGAGCAAGATTAGCATAGTCAGTGAAACTTCAAAATCACTTTCAATCATGAATCACAGGATAACCATTGTATAGAGTACATTTTCTAAAAAGTTTACTGGTATTAAAGGGACTTACTTGGCAGGATGTGGCTCTAGAATACGGACTCTAGAATGCTTTTCCACTGGTAGTTGCTCCCTGGCCAGTCACTTTGGGGTTAGAGGACCAAATTGCTATGTAGCTAGGTGGGAGGTTAGGGATGATGACAGTCCCATATCCTCAACAGCACATGGATGCCAAGTCTCCCTCTAGCCTGTGTGCAGCTGCTGAATGTATCTCTGTATGCTACACCCACTGCTAGGGACCTTACTACCTAATCAGATGCCAAGTGGTGCACATTCTCCCTCAACAGGATATCTTTGTAGATTGATCCAAACTATGTCCTGGTACCAAGCTTCTTAGACTATCATAATAGTTCCCCATTGACACCTGTGTTCTCAATCACTCATCTTCCCAGACCTCTTAAAACCCAGAGTTTGCGGGCCAGGCGCGGTAGTGCATGCCTGTAATCCCAGCACTTTGGGAGGCTGAGGCAGGAGGATCACAAGTTCAAAGCCAGCCTCAGCAATGGCAAGGCACTTAGCAACTCAGTGAGACCCTGTCTCTAAATAAAATACAAAAAAGTTCTGGGGATGTGATCCAGTGGGTGTCCCTGAGTTCAATCCCCAGAACCAAAAAAAAAAAAAAAAAAAAAAAAAAAAAAAAAAAAAAAAAAAAAAAAAACCCAGAGTTTGCTCCCTCCCTGCTCAACTGACAGCAACAGTAACAAATAAATGTGCTTTCTATTCTAGGCATTTCTGTTGAATGCTTGAATGAATAAGTAAACATTTAACCAACAATCATTATATGATATGCTAGGTTGTTTGTTAGGTGCTCACAAATGAAGCAGTTTTAGCTCCTTGTCCTTCAGAGACTCCAGTCTGGTAAGGAACACATCAAACAAGAAGTCAGAGAGCAATGTGATATGGTTTTTAGAGCCAATAGAAAGGTCATGAGAAGGATTGCAGGGGTACCTAATTATACCTCACCAAGCAAAGTTATCCTGGAACAGGTAATCTATGAGCTGATTCTCAAAGGAAAAGAACTAGTCTGTCAGAGGGTAAAGAGAGTCAATGTATCTGCCTCTCTGTGCCTAGATGGAGAGGTCACATTTCCCAAGAACTCTTGTTTGTTAGCTGATAGTAATGATCCCCCAATTCACATTCAGCCACTGGCCCTGCTCTCAGCATAGCTGTGATGGATGGTTCTCTGCAAGTCGACAGACTCCTCTATCAAGTGTGCCAGGTGCCTCTGCCTCACTGCCTCAGGGTTTTGCCCAACTATGTTCAGGTGACAGCCAGATGTTCAGGAAAACTAATGCACTAGCGTAATAGTGGCAGGTGGCTAAACAGCCCAGGCTCCAGTGGGAAAATCCTGTGGTACTTGAGTGCTGCTGTATTGTACCATAGAGGATCCCCAGAAGGGCTGAATTCCTGCAGTCACAATCAACTAATCCATGCATCCTATGACTGGCTTTTCTTCTTACCCATCGAACTTTTCCATTCCATCACTTCTGCTCCCTGGATTCTCTCCCAAATAAACTACCTGCAGCCAAGTTCTCGTCTCAGACTCTGCATTTGGAAAACCTAAAGTAAGATACAGCCTATGCTAAGGAAAATTTAGGGCTCAATGGTAGATCAAGGGAGCCAAAGAGGAAAGAGCAAATACATCCATTTGGGGTTTAAGTCCAGCTCACCTTGTCTGACTTTACACCGCTCTTATCTCAGCTCATACAAACTCCAACTACCTTGAACTTGAGGAATCCTAGCGTGTTCTCACCACCTCTGTGCTGCCTGCCCTGGAGGGGTTTTCAGACACTGGAGCAGCTCCCACACAGCTTTGCTTAATGACTTTCTGGAAGAAATCAGAGGTGACAGGAACACTGTAGAGTATCACAATGTGCCAGCTCTGAATCCCTGCGCCCTGGGCGACTGGGGAAGGACAGGACAGATGGCAACTGTCAGGCCTTTAATTGCACGATGTTCCTTGGAGATGGTCAGGGAAGGGTTGTGCCCATGGCTCAGTTTCTGTCCGATCACTGGCAGAATGGAGAGGAGGAGGGGCATCTCCCTCCATCCTCCCCCACCTCTCCTCATCAGCCTTTGAAAGCCTCAGGTGTGTGATGTTGAGAAGCTTTGTCACAGGGTCAAAGTGAGTGAGAATAACCCTCAGTGGTAGATGGGGATTTGGGGGACATGCTCCATGACCCAAATAGTGAGGTCTCCTGGGAAGGGTCCACCCAGCCCTGTTGGTGACGTCAGTGTCTAAACCCCTCAGGATGCCTGCTCTCTCTCCTCCTTCTTGCCCCAGAACAGATTTTCTTTTTCCTGATTAAGTTCTCAGCACCCTTCCCCCCATCCTATACCCACATGAAGGTTATTTAGGCAAAAGTGTATGTAAGGACCAGACACAGACCAGCCTCTGGCAAAAAATAAAGAAACATATGGAGTTGGCTAATATTTCATGGCATTTTATGTCTGCATAAGGCGCCCTTTGCATATCTCATTCAAACCTCCAAGCCAGGTTGTGTAGTAAACACATCATGATCCCCATTCTACAGATGAGGAAGAGGGATTTCAGAGAGGTTGTAGGCACACCCAAAGCCGCTCAACCAATGCCAAGGAATGGTGGCATCGGAGGAGGAACCCAAGTCTGTCTGTCCTTACTGCATGTTTGCTGAAACCTTAAGCACCTGGTAACTTGTGGGACATATTCCATTTCCTTTAGGAGGGAAGTTGGTTGAGATTCTAGGTCGCTGCCACAAGAACTCTTCCCAGGGGAGTCAAAGGAAGGAAGGATCCATGAGGTCTGTACCACTGGAGACATGTTCCTCTCTTCCTGCCTTCAAAAGCCCTGGACTCCAAGGAGATCACCTCCAGCACTAAGGCTCCCCTGCTTGTCCTCCTACACAGCACAGAGAAGGAGCATTTCATGCATTTACTCACGTGTTCACCCAGCAACCACTTGTCAGTGACCCTACATGGCTGGCATTTTGAGAGGTTCAGGAATAGGTCTCAGAGGGAACAGTGAGCATCTAAATATTGACATACAATACAGGAAGAACCCTTCAGCAGAGAGCTGGACAGAGCTGTGAGAACCCAGAACCAGGGCCACCCTTCAAGACTATGGGTAGGTGGGTCTTTGTGATGGAGAAGAAACCTCTCAATTCACATTGCACCCCTGAGTTACAAAACTGTCATTGTTTCTTGGAAGTTGAGGGCATTCTCTTCTCTGTGGCCTAAGAGACGATATTAAAGTGTCCAAGAAATGCTTAAGGATCCCACAGTTAGCTTTGCCAAGGTCAGTGCTCCATCAGCATTTTCTCAGGGCACTGGGCTGAAATGGTGCTTTAGGATCTGGGTGCTGGGCCTCTGGGGAGGTATTTCCAGTGCTCCTGTTGCACTGGGCAACCTTCTCCTTCCCTAGATGGGCAGCCCGGGTCTGCACTCCAGATTGGCATCAAACCGGAAACCCAGACTGACACATGCAGTGTTCTTCTGTGGGATAATGCCAGATCAGCTGTGCCGCAGCCACCTGTGCTTGTTAGGGCTCCTGCTCCCCATGTGGCCAAGTTCAGAGGACATGGCCAACTTGTGAGTCTGATGCAGACAAGGATTCTCAGGTCCTAGAGGCTGATGCAATGAGTTGTTGTTCTTATTTATACTTCTGACACCAAATGTGTGGTTTTGTTTTGCTTTTTCTTACACCAGCCAATCTTCAGTTCTCCAGACACCAACTGAGTATTTAACAATTAAATTCAGTTTTGATTCTAACTACCTGTCCAGGAGTTAGAGCAAACCCCACAGCTTAAAGCCTCTATCCCATAAGACTGCTCCCCTCTTGAGACTCCAGTGGCAAGTCTCAGGCCTGCTGTATTTCTGCCCAACTGGCTACACTCGGGAGTTCCCATGACTCCCTCTTCAGGATCCATAATTTGCTAGAATGGCTCACAGCACTCAGGAACAAATATTACTTGCTGTAGCCAGTTTATCATAAAGGACACAACTCAGGAACCACCAAATGGGCAAAGGGCAAGGGCAACGTATGGGGGAAGGGTTTGGAGATTCCATGTCATCTCAGGGCCTGCCACCCTTTCAGCACTTCCATGTTCACTAACCTGGAACCCCACTGTTGTGAAGGTTTATAGAGATTTCATCACATAAGCAGAATAGATTGTTGTGGTGTTTGGGTTTTTTTTTTTTGTTTGTTGTTTGTTGTTTGTTTGTTTGTTTTACATGAATCTGGCTATGTTGCCCAGGCTGGTCTTGAACTTGTGGTCTCAAGTAATTCTGCCTCAGCCTCCCAAGTGGTTGGGATTATAGGCAAGTGCCACCACTCTCTGTTCACAATAGATAGATAAGTCAATCTCCAGTCCTCAGCCCATCCCTAGATGTTGGGCAGTGGGACTGAAAGTTCCAGGCTTCTAATTAAAGCTTGTTCTTTCCATTGACCATCCCTCATCCCAAAGCTACCAGGTAGCCCACCAAGAACACATACTTCCCTACTGATTGGAAGGCTCCCACTTTCTCCCTTTCATCTGGACTGAGCTACTCCAGGCACAACATAAACAATTAGGCTTCTACTCAAGACACAATAACACTGTTGGCGTGGTGGTGCACACCTGTAATCCCAGGGACTGGGGAGGCTGAGGCAGGATGGTCACAAGTTTGAGGCCAGCCTCAGCATGTCAGGGAGATCCTCAACAATTTAGCAAGATCCTGTTTCAAAATAAAAAGGGCTGGGTTCCCCAGTACCCAAAAAAAGAAAAGAAATAAAGAAATAATACTGTTCAACACTGCTGTTAGCTTCAGAGCCAGGAATCGGACAAGCTTCCAAAGGAATATCGCATAACAAGCCACTCCATCAAAACCCTCCACTGATTTATTCACGATTTTTCTAAAGCAATGTGAATGAGCTAACAACTGATCAGATGACATGGAGGTGTCACTAAGGTCCTGCATGGATATAACACATCCACTTCAGCTTAGAGACCTCTAAACCTGGAGGAGCTGGATCCCAGCTGAATTACCAGGGAACCTCATCTGTACAAAGAAGACAGAAAGGAACCTGAGCAGGACTAAGGAGGACAGGCTTCAAGCTCTCTCTCTCCCATCAAATATGGCCTACATCTACCCTGCATTGGGAGGTGAGGGATGCCAGGGATGTGTTTATTTTACAATTGACAAAGAACAAAGGAGGCTTTTGAAAAGTTTTGGGAGCCCATGGATTTGAGCCAACCCCTGATTACAAGTGCATGTTTATTTCTAAGTGTCCAGATAAAGAATTCATCACTTTACCCAGAGAGATGGACAAAAAGCAAATTGTCCCCAGCCTATGGTACCCAGAGTGGCAGAGAACTGGTGTAAAAGCAGAGAAAGCCCACAGATGACTCATCCAGCTGGGGGAAGGTAAACACATTATTGTCTTTCCATGTCATTTTTCCCCCAGTCCTGGTGCTTCTGTCTATGTGCACCAATGAGACGGGTAATGTTTTAATTAGGATGCTCACTTGTCTTCACTTTTCAAGAGAGGTAGGGGGAGGATTGTGGGGTTTGGATAATTGAATCCATAACTCCTGTGGTTATAAGTGTGCACAACTCATCAAGGAGAGTGTGTGTGCTTTCTGCAGAGAGAGAAGCGGGAGGCAGAAGGGGGGTGGAGGGAGGGAAGCAGAAGAAGATGGATGGGAACCGAGGGATCCAGGGAAGAAAGGAAGTGTCTGAGGTCAGCCTGGCAGTGTGTGTGTCTGTGAATGAAAGACACACAGAGTGGGAGAAGCAGTCACTGAAGGCTCGTGTTTGTGTGCAGAGCTAGGAGGGTCACAGGAAGGAGGCTGAGAGATGACAACAAGACTAGAGGTTTGTGTGTGTGACAAACAGCTGAGTGGGGAGAAAGACAGGGATAAGGAAGTGACCCAAGGGCTGGGTCTGTGTATGTTTAAGAGGAGAGAGGACAGAGCAGTGCACAGCAGAAAAATGGAGACCCAATGAACTGTGTGTTTGTGAGTTGTGTGATACACACAAAGAGAGAAAAAAACAGATAAGGAAAATGGTGTGCAAAGGAGAAAGAGGGAGGCTGTGTTAGGCTGAGAGGTGAACACACGCGTGTGCCCACCGTGATCTGTGCACTGGGTTTAACGCATGACATCTTTTGTATTTTAACTGGGTATTGTTTCTTTTCATTTAAAAAGTAATACAGTTCTGTAGTCATTAAAAATAGGAATAGATAGAAAACTGAAAAGAAGAAATCACCCATACAGCTACCGCTCAAGAACAAAAGAAGCAGGCTTTGCATTTTTTTTTTTTTTTATAAATGTCATTGTAAATCCTGCTTAATTGGACTTCTGAATTCAGAGGCGAGATTCACCTGAGGTAACTTTTACATGAGGCATTTAGCAAAGAGAGCGACTGAGAGTAAGCAGGCAATAAATGCTGTGCCGAGTTTTTGTTGTCTCTTCTGACCTGTAGTGTTCTGAGAAGGAAGCTTTTGCAAAGGAATATCTTATGTTCGATTACAGAGTCAGCCAAATAAAGATAGATAATGATAAATTATGAAATTCCTGCCTTTGAGGATTCCACCAGATGCCAGGGGGAGAGGAAAGTCAGCTCCACCTCTCTGTGGCATAGCTGGTTCTGTGCAGGCGAGGGTGACTGTGCAGTCCCCTGGATGGGGGACTCTCACTCTCATCTCAAGGACTGCCAGCCAGTCTCAGGGGCAAAATATCCCCTCACATTCCTAACTTCAGCTATCTGTAGGTCGCCATTTTCATTTTCCAAGATCACGTGTCCAAGAACAACTTCCTATTGTCTCCAGCCTGGGATGGTTTGGGTGCGAATTTCCAGGCTCACACGCACTCAGAATGGTAGACCACATCTCCGCTGTCCCTGGCCTTGGAACCAGACAGAAGATCAGGGCAGCCTAACTTTCATCACTTGGAACAGATAATAATTTTTCAGTTATCTTAAATGAAGGAATGCTGACTGAATTTTTTTGGTGTGTGTGTGCATCTATGCTGGCAACCTGACCAAGTGCTCTGCACATGGGTCTTTTCTGTTTTTACCTATAAGGAGGCAATCCTCTCATCCTTTTAACCTGGACCCTGAAACGCTCAGGAAAGGTGATTTGCTTGTATCCTTGATTAGAGATTTTCAAAAGCTGTTGTGCGTTTTTTTAGGAGCACCTATAATTTGAGTCTTTCCCCCATCTGTTCTATCTATAATCATCCTTGTCTCTCCCTCCCAACATCCCCAACTTCAGAATTGTGGGGAACATTCTCAATGTGCCATCCTCACCACTGACCACATGTTGCTTGGTGTTGGCTCCACTCAGTACTGGCTCAGGCATCATGCTACCCACATGGAAGGGATGTGACATTTTCAGGAGCCTAGAAGCCCGAACGTTAGGTGACCACATCAGCCCCTTTCCACAGCATTTCTGCTTAGCCCAGGATGGTGCGGGTGCAGGTGCAGTTGGCTCCTCCTCCCCCAGGCTCCCAGGTGGCCAGCACAGGACTGTGGTCTGACCAATCAGAGTACACCATCCCTCTGAAAGTGGTTTAGCTTTGGGCCAATCCAAGACGGGTCAGCCAGAATCCTGAGACATTTGCTGGAGATATAAGGAAAGGCTTCACTTTCCTTTGAGCTCCTAAACGACAGGGATAATAGAAGTTGGGAGTTGCTGGGACCAGATTCCCTTCATAGGGCATTAGCTTGTCCAAGAATGAAGTAAAAGCAGACATGAGGACAGGGGAGACAGAGACAAAGAGAGACCTGAAAGTTTCACTTGAGCACCCTGATCCAGCTGTCTCTGGTCACATTAGACACAATGAGGCCATGTTCCTCTTCCATGGATCTAAGTTGGTTTTCTCTCCCCTGCAATAGCTAAGAATATAGATCAGAACTGCTGCTTCTGCTAGAACATGAGGGAATTTTGTCCTGTCCCCACTGACTGGTTCTCCCAGACTTCCTTAATGAACAAGTGTAAGAAAGGCTACAGTACCTAGCATGTGTGTTCCCAAGGTTCTTGCTAACTCAATCCCCACCTAAAACTTTACACATGTGCACAATACCCCTCCTAAGATAGACTGCCTGACACCTATCCCTTCCAATTTTCTGGAGTTTGCAGAGAAGAGTCAGGAAGTAAAGGGTCAAATATCTAGACAGAGGATGTATGCTCATTTTATATGAAAACCATGATTTCTCAATCAACAGACCATCACCAAGATAACAGGGACAGGTAGTCCTGCAATTTATTAATTCCACAAATTTGATGCCAGTTTATTTTTTAAAAAAATAACCCAGTTCCATTGATGTTGGACTGAGTAGAAATTCTTTTGAGATTCTGAAAGAAGCCTGACTCCCAGTGTCTGTGTTCAGTAGTCCGTGAGAAGCTTTTCTTGTTTTCTTGTGTCTTCTTATGCCCCTTGATGGAGAGGCTTGGCACCAATGGCTGCTAGTCAGGTGGACAGCACTGAACATGTGAGTCCTGCCTTCTTTTCCATATTTCCTCCTTGAGCACAGTCCATCGCAATTTTAAAACACAAGCTATACTAACTTACAGGCTAAGATGAGAAAATGTGCCCGTGGTTACCTCCTAAAAAATCCATTGAGCACTTTTTATTAAAGCATTGTTTTTAATTTATCATTATTATCATTATAGCTCTCATTATTAGCAGAAGCACATTTAAGCGTGGGAGCCTTTACATTCACTGTGCTCTCTCCCTGGAACACTGGGCCCCAGACGGCTTCAAGATGCACTCAGCACCTCACACAGCTCTTTATTAAAAATCTCACTTCCTTCGTGGTGGCTCTGCGAAAGGAGTACCCTCCTCCCTTGCCCTCCTCATTTAATTTGTTTCTTCTCCATCATATTTTTCTCTACCTGACCTATGACATAGTTATTGTGAATTGTCTGCCTCTTCCCTCTAAAATATAAGTTCCACGAGAGAGGCTGTTTTATTACTCGTAAATTTTGTTAAAATATTCTTGTTAAATGATTCTTATCTATGGTTTTATGCTTCACAAAACAAACATATACTATTTATTGTTTATTGCATACCAAGCACTGTCCCCAGCATTGTATGCATATGTATAGAGATGTATACTAACTCTTAAGAAAATTCTGTAAGATGAGTGCCATTACCATCCCCACTTTTACAGAAGGGTAAATTAGCTGCCTGTGGTGAGCAGGCTGGAGACCCTTCTGAGCTGAGCTTCAGAGCTGTGCTCCTCACCCTTTCACCACACACAAAACGATGCTCTGCCAAAGTACCATGATTATCCCTGCTTATGGATAGTGGGACCAAAGCCCATAGAGGTAAGGGAACTACACTGAGGTCATGGTGCTGACAGCCCACATGCATAGGGCCAAAGTCTAGGACCCAATTTCCCAACCAAAATGCTGTACTTCTGTGTAGTTCACTGGTTCCCCGCATTAGCCCTTGACATAATTTTCATGATCATCACTTGGTAGATGAAGAAATTGAGGCTTAAGAGGGTTGGGAGACTATGCTGAGGTTGCCTAACTTGTAATTGTCAAATGAATAAGCTATAAGTCTCACCAAAGAAAACAGTGAATGGATTTTGCATTTATTAAAACATATGCATATTTTTTAAAAATGTATTAAAATTGCGTGTGTAATAAATTTGAATGGAAGAACTTCAGTTTTTAATTGTCTTTTATCATGAGGTTATACCTCTTTCTTCAGTGTCATGGGATTTATACTGGATTTACCACCTCCACTACTGAAAAAGATTTCACCACTAAAGTAGACTGAGCTGTTTCTCTTGGCTCTTCTTAGAAGAGTCCTTAGGACACTCTCTGCTGAAGCACTAGGGTATATTTTGGTCCCACCCTCTCATTTCTCTGATGGGGAAACTGATCCTCAGGGAGGTGAACTGTCTTGCAGGTGAGCAGAGGAAAACAAATCATGGTGTTCTTTCCAAATCCCACTAATTTAGGACACAGCCAGGCTGTTCCAAATCGATGTGTATCCACGGCACAAAACCTAGAAATAATCTCTTTATCTAGGATGGATTTAGCAGTAACATGATTATTATTCTGGTCTCTTGACCTTGCACCCCAGATTTCAAACACTTGTTTTTAGACTCACTTATCCTCAACACCATTTATTTGGATTTGGTCCCTGTCACACAATTTCCTTCTCCAGTGCATTCCAACCCTGGAGCTCTTCTTGCTCCAGTCAAGAGTACTAATGTGTCCACAGAGTTTAAGAACAAGAACACAATTAGGCCTTGATACTGATAAGTAGACCCTTTGGTGTAAGAAATAATGCACTGACTTTATTAACTTTATAATAAGATGTCCTTCTTACCATTTTCTATTTCAGACTTTCACTGTCTTAGATGGTTTCTCTAAAGTCCTGACCTTCTGGGGATGTGGTAGGGAAAGCCAGGAGCTGCTTGCTACCTGGGGGGAGGCCCGCCTCCCATGCTGGGATGCTGGGAGGAGATGGTATGGCTCAGGGAGAAAAGCCTGCCTACGTTCTTAGCATAAGTAGTTCGGTGAACTTACAGGTGATCAGTCGAAGCCTCGAAGGCCAGGGCATTTCACACAGAGGTTTGGATCCAAAGACACCATACTTCCGCTGAAATGTCCTCTAAGTGCCTCTCACTCACAATCAACCAACAGCAACAGACAGATGGTCCAGGGATCAGAAGGTTGGGGTGCTGGCCAAATAGGGTGCTACGTCATTAGGAATAACTGAGTAAACATGCTTGGTCCCAACCCCAGCCTGTTCTGTTGGTGATGGGCTGTTGCATTCACTCACTGACTTTTGGTTTCCCTTTCTTATGGAAGTTCAGACCCCACAACACTACACCAAATGCAGATGAATGCAGCCAGGACTCTAATTGCCCTAGAAGTAGGAGTGAACAGGTGAGTAAGCACTTCCTGGAGGGGTATAGGAGAAGCAGCTGACCTAAGCCACCTTCCTTGCCCTTGTTTAGGGTTCCCAGTACTGTTTGGTGGGATCTTCCAATCACTAGATTGCCAAGACTTTGGGGATGGAACAAGGGGCATTTTTGGCAGGGGCTCTCCCCCTTATTGTTTTCTGTCACTGTTAACTAGAGATTATATATAAAGGTAGACTTTATAAGCAGGAAAGACTCTTGAAGACCATCTAAGCCAACCCCGTCACTGTCCCACTGAGAAAGTTGGGCTCAGAGAAGAAGTTATTTCTCCAAGTTTAGTGACCCAAATCAATGTCTTTTGACATCAAGCCTTTTTTCTTTTGTTCTTCTTCTTCTTCTTCTTTTTTTTTTTTTTAACATGGCACACTTTCCTACAATTATTTTGCTTCTCCAGACGACAAAACATGAAAGTAGATGGGGAAGATTTATTGCCATTTTGCTTTCTAATTTTGCCTTTTTTTAAAAAAAGACAAATGCCTCTTTCCCCTCATTGTTTGAGAAAAGCTTCCTGCACAAGAATGGACTTTGATTCTATTTGATGTTGTCAAACTTGCTTCCACCTAGAGGTTGTCAATGCCCCGGAATTGGGGGCTGGAATTCCAGATGGAGCAGGACAAGGAGATGACCATTTCTGGGTCACCCAGCTGTCCAATGCCCTCGGGTAGCCGCAGCAGCGGGGAGGGTAACCTAGTTTGCTTAGGAAATATTGTGGATGTCCCAGTTTATCGGACGCAGTCCTAGAAAAGTATTGGCACTGTCCTGTTTCTGCAGCTCCTTGTGCAGTTCAACCTGCCAAAGCCCAGCTACCTGTCAGCCTGAGAAACTGAAACACAGAGTCCAGCATCCTTGCCCCACATTTGGGCCTTGATTTGTCCCAAGTCTCTAATTTCCTTCTGAGGCCTTCCAAACCTGGATCAAAGGTATCCTGACCCATCAAGGTTAGCATCTGAGAATGACAGTTCTCCTTTCAGGGACATTTGACCTTTATTGGATAAGAAAATGGAATCAGTCACTAGGACTTCAGGGTTTGCTACTGCATTGGTCAGTTAGCTTGGCTGTGTGGGAGACAACTGCAAAATGAAGATTTGAAGTCAGGTGGGGAAAGCACCAGGGAACAAGTGGGCTTCAGCTCTGTCCTGGTTGTGCTACTCATCAGTCACATCATGTTGGATAACGTCTGTCTCCTCTCTCTGAATTTCACCCTCCTCCACTTGTGAACCAAGGATACCCAATTATAACGAGGGGAGGGGCAGTCACTTGGGATCATAGTCTGAGATTTCAAAGCAAGCCTAGAAGCCATACCTCACAGATCTCCAGAATACAGTCCCACGTTCTCCAGCTTGGACTCTCACAGGTCCACAGGAAAGTCCAGATGAGGTGTGAGGATTTGGGCAGGACAGAGAGGACCATGACTGGCACGTCCCTCCTAGGCAGGGACACCACTGTGTCCTCCAGCCTTACTCCCCAGTCCCATCACCCAAGGACATCACAGATTTCCAGGAAAGAAATCACTCGCCATGGGGCTGGACACGTCACTTCGGCGAGCACAGCGAGGGCAGAGCCCGTCTGACGCACTGCATGTCCCCCACACTAGCATGAGCCACAGCACCCACAAGGAGCTCTAGAATTATTTGTTAGATGAACAAGTAAATATGGGTTTCTTCGTTGTCCCTTCATGCCAAAGACAGCTCACAGATAATTGTGTGATAGGGAAGAGAAGGGTGTCACAGACAGGAAATGAGTCTTCCCTTGTGTATGGGCCTCAGATCCGACAGCCTGCATGTGCCAGTCTGACACACTAACTGGAATCTTAGCTAAGATGAAAACCCAGCACCAAAGCTGAGAAGAGCTACAGATGGATGGGAAAGATTTCCAAGAGATTTGGGGCCAGGATTTTAGAAGTGTGGGTCTTGTTTGGTTGTCATTTCCTTGAAATATACTACTAGGTGGAAACCCTGAGGTGTCAAGGACTCCCTCAACCATCGTTTTTGGAATAGTTCTCTTTCTTTAGTTGACATTTTGAGATCTGGGATCTGGATTTCAAGCTGCAGTAAAAAATAAATGCAAAATGGGTGCATTCTCTGGTATGTGAATTATTTGTCCATAAAGTTGTTCAGAAAAGGAATTGAAACCTACGTAACGTGGAGACCATGAATCAAGGGATTAAAGCCATGCCAGGGCACCTGGAGCATAAGGCAATAATAAAAAAGGAAGGGATGATCAGTTAGCAGCAGCCTATGAGGCACTGGACCAGGAAAGCAAAGTCTATGGGTTCAAATCCTGGGTTGGCCACTAGCAGGTTTTATGACCTTGAACAAACCTTTTGTCTAAGGTTCCTCATTAGTAACACACAGGTTGTTGGATGAGATGAAATCCAACTTTCTATTATTCTTTGGTTTGGGAATTATTTTAAGACAAGCTAATGAAGTTTAGATAAAATTAGAACAGTGTGAGTTTTAAAAGAATTCACCCTGTTCTCAGTGACAAATCAAGGAACAGAATGGAATTCCAAGTTCCTTTGTGAATTTTCTTGATGAAGAACTTATGAAACATTGTTCCTGTGGGCATCAGGTGGGGAAGACTGGTTAACCTGACCTGAAAATACTTTCTTAAAACAATAATATCAGTGAGTCACTTCTCTCTTCTTCTCACCTAACTTTCTCCCATTCTCCCTCAAATCTTCAAATATTTCCCCCAAATCTCAAAACTAATTTTAAAAATATGGATCTTATATATAACTTCCAGTCCAACTTGCCCTTTAAAGAATGGATGTAATTCAACATTTTTATTATGAACTTGTCTTAGTCTGTTTTATGCTGTTACAACAAAATACCTGAGATTAGATAATTTTTAAAAATAAATGTATTCTCTCCCGGCTCAGGAGCCTGGGAAGTCCAAGGCCAAGGTTTCAGTATTTTGTGTGGCCTTCTTATTTTGTCCACAATGGCTGAAGGAGGAAGGGAAGAAAGAACATCTTCATCCTTACCTGGCAGAAGGGTGAAAGAGAGTAAACCCACCCTCAAAAGCCCCTTTATAGCAGCATCCAGCTATCCATGATGGTGGAGCCCTCATGGCCCAGAACCCTCCCATCAAGTCCCCCAAGACTATTATGTTGGGCCTTAAATTTTCAACACATAAATTTTGGGAGACACATTGAGACCACAGAAGAACCTGAAAATTTTTAGGTGAGATACTTGATGAATACACTCAAATAGAAACCTGGTATTTTCCATTTGGATTGACTTATTTTTACATAAAGTGACTTCTCCCCAAATGAATCAAATATACTGGGCTAGTATCTCTAAGAAGAGAATGATATATGGCAAATTAATTAATTAAAGTAGTTTTTTTTTTCAATTCTAGTATGATTATAAAGGAATTCTATGTCAGTATCTTGCGTTCTGAGCTCAGGTTCCAATAACAGTTCATACTGGACAAACACTCCTAAAGATACTAATTATAACTTCTGAACAAAACCAGAAATAACCCAACTATTTAAAAATACTGTAGCAAGATAAAAGCAGGCAGAAACTGGAGGGGATTTGACCCTTGAAAGGAGAGAACCATGTCTGGTTAGATGTGTATTTATATTACTTTTGTCCCAAGATAATTTCTCAGTCCATAGGTCAGAAAGCACTTAGAATTCAGAGGAAGCCAAAGTGTTACTGGCTTGAGTCACAGGATCAAATCTACTACTGTCTCAGGGGTCAAAAACTGAAAGGAAAATTCTGTAAATGAAGAAAACAAAAAAGGTGAACCCCTCAAAATCTGCACAGAAATTCCATTCAAATCCTCAGTGAAACTTTGAATGCAAAGAGCTGGAGGGTAAAGAAATAGTCGCAAAGTAAAAGTAGGACAGAGATTTCAGCTGCTACCACCTTGAGTCTAAGTTAGAGAAATTCAGTAAATATCTCAAAAATTTAAATATAACTTCAGAAAGGCCATGCCTTTGGAGTAAAGATTACATCTTAGGGCCAAGGGCAAAACCAAAAGAGACCTGCCCAGCAAAGTGCCAAACCAAGCATCTGCAGGTACATGATCCACCATTAGTCTAACTAACTGCTGGGAAAAGGCACAACACTCTTCAGAACATAATAGCAGAATCCAGAGTCATTACAGCATATCACTTGTAATATTCAATACACAATAAAAGATAAATAAACAGGAAAAACATGTGGCTCATATTTAGGAGAAAAATTAGCCAATGAAAGCAAATTCATAAATGACCTGGATTTTTGAATAATAAAAAATGCAGATATGACAAAGAATCTTCAGTATGAGTTGAATATAATGGGTAAAGAAATGCAAAATTTAAGAAGAGATATGAAAACTTCAAAAAAGAACCAAATATAATCTAAGCTTGTGCCCAAGGACAGAGAAAAGTGGTGGTGTTGATGAGGAGAAAAATCAAACGAAAGTGAGGACCACGATAGTATAACCAGTACTGGGCTAGCCCTTCCTGCTGTCAACAGCTATAAAAATAGATGAAATATATGAGGCATCTGGTTTGAATTACTAGAAAAATGGACAAGATGAGTCTCATAATCACCCAGGGTTCTGTCTTTTAAGCACTTTCCTGATTGCATCATAGAGGGTGGAAGCCAAGCAAAGCATAGTTGGTTTCACTGAGCGGGGCAAGCAGAGGTCAGAGTCCAGGGCTACTGAAGTGGGAAGTTCTGGTAATCTACATAGGGATGACTTTACAACTTAGGTCAAATACCAAGATATACATGAGCACAATAAAAGTCAGCACAGTTGCTTGGAAGTGGTAAGCTTGGCACTCTAGAATTTTTACTACTAGGACTAGAAATTGCAGGAGTTATAACCAGGTAGAGAGTCCTTGTTAAGTCAAGGAGCAAGACTACTCTGTGTACATTAAACCTACCCTAACAAATATTAAAAACAAGCTTCCAAGCTCAAGCTATTCTACAAATAAATTAAATACCTACCATATGAAATTCAGCACTCTCTGAAGGAAGATTAAAAACCCAAATTTTCAGCAACCTCACATCAGAATGTCTAGTATACAAACAAAAATAACTAGACATAAGAAATGATCTAATCTGGAAAACAAGAAAAAAGGTTGTTTTTAAAGTCTCAGTAACCTGTTGGAAAATATCAAGCAAACTATCATATATATAATTTGAGTGCAAAAGGAAAGGAGAAAGTAAGAGAGAATAGTGCAGAAAAATTGTATTTGAATAAATGTTGGCTAAATTTTTTCCAAATTTGATTTACAAAAGCCAACCATATATATAAGAAGCTCAAAGCCCTCAAGCAGGAAAAGTTAAAAGAAATAAATGAAAGAAGACACATCTCATCAAACTGCTGAAAACTAAAAACTTAAGTAACAAAAGAGTTTCCTCTGACTTTATTCACAAACAATGGGGGCCATAGACAGTGGAATAACATCTTTCAATGCTCAAAGAATAAAAAGTCTCAATGTATAATTCTATAAACAATAAATTTATCTTTCCTAAATAACTTGGAAAAGGGTAACATTTGACAAAGTAAATAAAGTAATATTGAATTATAACCCAAGTATAAAGAAATATTCACTTGTCACAAATACCCAGATATAAAAGAATGGTGCATAGCAGACAAATGTCCCATGCAGATCATTTCAAAATAATTTATAGAACTACTCTACTCTTAAAGAGGATAACTCCCCACTCCTAAATGTGAGCTGCACATCTGTCTCTGTCTTCCACAGAATACTGAATGGAATGGTAGGGGGTAGGGGGTGAGTGGGTAATGAATTAACTTGAAAAAGGAAAAGTTTCAAAAACATTGCCTAAACTAGATAACCAAGATTAGCATGATCACCACTAAGTCACGTTGACAGCATATCCCTTGATTTGATATGATGAAGTGCCAATTTACCTCTGTGGCCTTCCTCTGCAGAGCTCTTTCTACTAAAGGGAAATAGTGTTAAGGGGAAATTTGGGTCTAAAGATAAAATCCTAGAGATGGTAAATACATTGATAAATACAAAAGGCCATTTTTATCTGTATTTGTGTGTGTGTGTGTGTGTGTGTGTTCTTTACTTGAAGTAAAACCATGTAGAGTGGAACTTAAAATACATGTAAATGTAAAATTCGTGTCACTACTAGACAAAGGGTGGAAAGGACATAAATGCAATAATATTGTCATATAGAGCTTAACATTCTATGTGACAAACACAATATTAATTTGTGAAAACATTCTTACTCCTACAGCAACCACCAAATGAATCATTTAAAGAGCTATGTCTAATCATTTAAAGAGCTATGTCTAAAAAACCTGCAGAAGAAATAAAATCCAAGCAAAGAACAAAACAACAAAAACTTGATTAACATAAAAAGAGTGAACAAAGGAACAAAAAACAGAAAGGCCAGGTAGAGATCAAATAACAAGTTAGTAGATCTGAACTCAACTATATAAATGTAGTTATCCCTTGGTATTCTTGGGACATTGGTTCTAGGGCCACCCATGGATACCAAAATCTCCAGACACAACAAGTCTCTTATATAAAATGGTATAATATTTGTATAAGACCTACACACATTCTTCTGTGTACTTTAAACCATCTCTAGATTACTTATAATACCTAAAGCAATGAAAAAAAACTTTAAATAGTTGCTATGGTATATTATTCAGAGAAAAATGACAAGAAAAAATGTACATACTTAGTACAGGTGTAACTTTAAAAAGTATTTTTGATTCATGGTTGGTTGAATCCACAGATGTGGAACCTAAGATACAGACACCCAGATATAGAAGGCCAACTGTAATTACATGCAAAATATTGAGTAAACACTGCAATTAAAAGGCAAGGATTTTCAGACTAGCTACAAAAAGAAGACCTATCTCTACTTTACTTGTAACAGATACCTTTTAAATATAAGCCTTAGGCTGAAAGTTAAAAAATGGAAAAAGATCTACCATGCAAAATCTCAAACCAATATTTTTGGTTGCAAATCCAGAACACATTCTAACTCTCTTGTTTGTCTACTCTTCCTAAAGAAGCTGGGAATGCTAGCTATTCCCTTATTTAGCTTCCCTTGTAGTTAGGGGTAGCAAAAAAAAAAAAAGTGCCAGGATCCAAGATGTGAACAGAAATTTTCCTGGGATTGCACTAGCTTTCTCAACAAGTAAGATATAAGTAGCCCAAATCATCCTTTATCTCCATTTTCTTTACTCTTAATGTAAATGAGATACATGGTGCAATAGTAGCCACCTTGCGACATGAGAAGGGCCATGGAAGTGACAGCAGTGTTGGCTAGTACATCATTGAGTTGCTTAATAAATACTAAACCTTTCATTTTGTGGGAAAAATATATCTCACTTTGTTCATGCATATTAGGTAGATATTTTGTGTGTTTTTTTAAAGCAACACAAACAATGCTTAATATTGACATGAAAAAATATTTTTCTTGAATCTTCATCTATATATGATCAGTCTGGTACCATACTCCCCACCCTGCATTACACTCAGATAATGCATTTTCACGAAATGTTGATTCTCTGGAGAACAAGGTATCTTATACTAACAAATGACCTCTCTGCCTCCCAAAAGGCATTATCATGATACTCAGCAGAAGAGGTGAGGAGAGGAGGAAGGGCATTATAAAATAAGTACTTTCTCACAAATGTCCTTTTATTTGCCTCCTCTTCCTCCCCCTCTTCCTCCCTCTCTTTCCCCCTCTTCTCCATCCCCCTCCTCCCCTTCTCTGGTCCCACACACAATGCTGGAGAATCACAGACTGGAGAATTAAGTCTTATTACTTCTCAATTTCTCTAAAACAGCTTATTTGTGACTTAATTGTTAAGCATCAAGGCCATCGACAAGGTACCCTAAAGAGTCAGGAAACAAAATTCATGTTTGGAATAGTTTTCTCTCCACTACATACAGATAAATAATTCTATTCCAGTCCCACATTAATTCTCTCATTCCCCGAATGCTGATTTGTGTATTAAACATGAATTGAGTATTTACTTTAGTCCAAGAACACTGAAAACACAGAGGAAATAACTGCTTGTTTTCCCTTTCGAATATTTTGAACTCTTCAATGTTAAGGATGGAACCTGGGCTCTTATGAGGCAAGCATTGTACCACTGAGCTACATCCCCAGCCCCTCAAATTTGTATCCCTTACTTTCCTTTTTAGGCAATCTATTATTTCATGATTTCATTCCATGGTTTCTTTAACCTTGCAGTCCTGTAACTACTTGCTTACATGTACTTCCCCCCTGACTTAACTGAATTGATAAAGAAAAATACAGAACCCTACTCATATTCTAATGACCAATATAGTATATCTCAATTAATGTTAGCTAAACACTTAATGATCAATGAATATGTTCTGAATAATCACTCTATCTCAAACATAGATAAATAGAATAATTTGAATATTCATAAGGTTATAAAGTCATTCATTTTCTCCAATTTGTAAAAGGAAGTAAATTGGGCATGACTTATTTAGATGATTAGAGTATTAATTTTAAAAAAAGGTAATCCATAATTTCCAATTCTTCAAGGAAAACAGCAGTATTAAAAAGAAGTACCAAATTGAAGAACCCCTCCAGAGTTAACTTGAAAACAGAAAACAATTTTAAAATAAGTAAAATGAGTTTCCTCAGAGATAGATAAGCAAATGTCATACCCATATAATAAGAATATATTTTAATCAAAAATAAAAAAATTCTCAGGAAATATAATAACAAACAAAAATCAGTGAAGAGCCAAACAGAATAGATAAGGCTGAATCACAAATTACCAAACTCTCAGCAAAAAGTAACAGAGTATAATTATGAGAGAAAAGTTAAAAGCCATCACAAATAGTTTAAGCTAAATCTAATATCCATCCAAAAAGAATTCCAGGAACACAAAAAGAAAAAAGTAAAAAGAAAGAAATCCCTAAACCAAGTATTCAGATAAAAAAGTTACTGAGTATCTTAAAAAGACATTCTATATGCATTCAATCAAATATTTAGGCATTTAATAGATATTTATTTATTTGTTTATTTATTTATTTATTTTTGGTACTCGGGATTGAACCCAGGGGCACTGCACCACTGAGCCACATCCCTAGCCCTCTTTGTATTTTATTTAGAGACAGGGTCTCACTGAGTTGCTTAAAGCCTCGCTAAACTGCCAAGGCTGGCTTTGAACTCATGATCCTCCTGCCTCAGCCTGCTGAGCCACTGAGATTACAGGTGTGAACCAATGAACCTAGCTTATTTAATAGACATTTATTGAGTGTCTCTTATATGCAAAGCAAGTTAAGTACAGTTGCCCTTCAGTATCCCTGGATGACTGGTTCCAAGAACCCCCACACCAGGGATACCTAGGATCTCATCTCAGGATACTCAAGTCTCTTCTATAAAATGGCACAGCATTTGCATATCATCTATTATCATTCTCCCATATACTTTGAATCATCTCTAGATCACTTATAATACCAAATACAATATGAATGCTAAGTAAATAGTTGCACTGTATTGTTTACAGAAGAATAACAAGATTAAAAAATCATTTGTATGTGTTCCATTACAGATGTGATTTTTAAAAATATATTTTGGATCTATGATGGAGTGAACCCATGGGCATGGAACCCACAAAGGCAGTCAGCTGCAGCACATACGTATCGGCGAGCAAATCCATACATAGTCCCTGCCCTTGTGGAGCTTATGGTGTAACAGAAAAAACAGATACTACACCAACACACACACACACACACTGCATAATTACAGTTCTTATAAGAGTGACTAGGACCAAGCCAAATAGGCCAGGAGCACGCACAGGTGACATGTCAGGGAAGTGGGTTAGGCTCACATCTGAAGGATGTGAAGAGTTATGGAAGTAGGGTTTTAAATATTTTTCTACTTTTAACTGACAAATAGTGATTGTACTATTTGTTTAGGGAGTGTAGTGTGCATTTTAACACATTTAAACAATGTATAATTATCAGATCAGGGTAATTGGCATATCTAGCACCTTAAACATTTATCATTTGTTTGTGTTGGGAATATTCAAAATCCTCCCTACTAGCTACTTTGAAATATTCAATTAATTGTTAGCAACTGTAGTTATCCTACTGTGCTGTACAACATTAGAAGTTATTCCTCCTAGCCACCTGCATCTCTGTACCCATTAGCCCTCTTTATCCATCCCCATTCCCCCATGCCCTTCCCATTCTCTGGTAACCACTATTCTATGTGAGACCAGCATTCGAAGAAGAGGAAGCAGCTTGTACGAAAGCGCTGTGGTTCCATGTTAAGAAACCACAAGAGGACTGCCCCACATGTGGCCCACACTGTACTTCCAGCAACTTGGGAGACTGGGGCAGGAGGATCACAAGTTCAAGACCAGCTTCAATAACTTAGCTAGAGCCTTAGCAATTTTGCGAGATCGTATCTCAAACAAAAAATTAAAAAGGACTGGGGATGTATCTCAGTTGAAGTTCCCCTGGGATCAATTCTCAGTACAAGGAGGGAAGGAAGAATGGAAAGAAGGAAGGGAGCAAGGGAGGAAGGGAGGGGAAAGAGAAGAACAAAAACCAAAAGAAAAGAAACCAGTGTGGTCAGAACTCAGAAAGTAAGGAGACATGAAATATGTGAATCTCGGGTATAAAATCAAATATTGCTAATTTCCAAAGAGCCAAAAAATTTATTTACAAAGAGAGATTAGTATTATACTTGTTACCTGTATAACTAGGTATCAGAAAACAATAGAACAATGACTTCAAATTGTCAAAGATCAAATAATTTAAATCTAATTTTAATATGTTAAAGAAGAAATTTTTTTTTTAGTGTGACAATAGCATTTTGGTTATGTTTGTTAAAAAGTGTCTTTGTATTTTTATCTTTCAGAAATATATAAAAAATATTTACTATTTATGAATGAAATTATATGATATTTGAGATTTGCACAGGGGTGTGAGATGGAAGGAATGGGGGACAGGTCAGATAATAAAACATTATCAAGGGATAAATACAAAAGAGTTATAACACCATTCTCTATATATCCATATATGTTTAAAACTTTTATATAATCAGGACTAGTTGAGAGCTGCATGTATAACTAATTAGAACAAATTTAAAAGTAAATTAAAATGTTTATATAATATAAAACCTTAAAATTTTAAAGTAAGATTAAATCTAAAATAGTAAAATAAAGACATTTTCAAAAATGCAAACACCTAGAATTTGCCAACCACCTTATTAATCAATTAAGAAGGAAGACTCTACCACACCAAAAGCAAAACTGAAAAGAAAAGAAAGGAAGAAGGAAGTGAGGACAAAAGACAGCAAAGAAACCTGTGAGAATGAAGGAATATCCCTCTTAGTGTTTATACTGTGGTGGTGAAATATATTCAATTTTTTTCAAGGATTTCTAAGCAATAAAAACAAAAAAATAACACATACATACATGCACACACACAAACACACACAAACTCATGCATCTTTTATTTATGTTGATACATTCTGAGAAGTGTCTTTAGGCAGTTTTGTCCTGCACAGATCCAGAGGGTACTTGCACAAACTAAAACAGCTATGATGTCACCAGGCTACATGATCTCATGGGACCCAAATGCAGTCTGGTGTTGACTAAGACATTATGCAGCATAGGACAGTAAATATGCATATACGTGTGTGAGTACTTGTGAAGATATACACAAAAGACAGAAAATAGACTAATAGATAACTTAGGTACTTACAATCAAGAAGAAATCAGGACTGGAAATATTAGATAAAAATTAGATGCAAAGCAACAACTGTATCAAAAGGGATAAAACGGAATACTGTGTTTTGGTAAAACCTATAGACCAAAGTAATAGCAATCCTGAATTTTTTAAATTAAAATAAAATAAGAATTTAATGCAAAATTCAAAAAAAATAAGAGAGTTTGACAAGACCACAATTATGGCATGATTTTTAAATATGAAGCAGAAAAAATATGTAGGGTATATAAATTATATGCAACAGAACTTACAAACATGGATAGATCGCCAAACATAAAATACATTTTCTCAAACATCTATAAAGCATTTAGAAAAATCAGTCACTAAGCCTTAAAGAAAAGCTCAATAAATCTCTCAAAGTAGAAATCATAAAAGAAGGCTCAACCTCAAGTCAAAATTTATGAATAAGTAAGAAATGGCCAAAAAACCATCATCTGAAATATATTAAAATGCAAACATAAGAACTGTATTAAATAGTATTTGTGTAAAAGAGAAAATTTAAGCTGAAATTACACATAATTTAGAAAGTAATAAAAAATTAAAAACCTGCTGTATTTCAAAATCTACGAGAAGTGTCCAAAGTCTTAGAAGAAAAATCTTTACCTTAAATGCATTTGTAAGAAAACAAGAATGAACAAAAGTAGGCCTAAATAAGGTAAAGTTCAAAATTAATATAAACACAAGAAGAAACCAGCTGGAAATGATAAAACAAATCTGATAATCAAGCCCAAACCTAGTTTACTGGAAAGCATAAAAATAAAAAATGTTGAAAAAGCTAATCTTAGCTAAGCTGCTTAAACACAAAGAAATCCATCCAACATCAGGAATGGCAAAGAAAAAGTAACAAGAGCTGCTGCAAAAATGTTACCATGAATTTTTTAAAATACTATGTTCAACTTAATACCAAATAAAGCTTGAAAAACAAGATAAAATACACAAACTTGATTTCAGGTATAAAAACAATATATTAGTAACAATAGAAGATAAGCAACAGATAGCTAAAGAGCTATGCTCTTCAAAATTCACCATGTTTAGCTCATTAGATAACTGAATTTGATCAAACTTTTAAAAATATATAATTTCTAAAAAGCACATAATTTCTTTATTATTTAAACCCCATCAGAGCATTAAAAATGGGGTTGGGATTCAGTCATTCTTTGAAACTAAATGATAAAATGCCTTCTAACAAATACAAGAAAAGCATCAGAACTGTGTTTGGCTTCTCATATGAAACCCAAGTATGGATGTCAGGAGAAAGGAAAATTCTGAGCCAATCTCATTTACAAATTTTGATGCAAAACACTTAAATAAAATGTTAGCAAACTAATTCTCAGTGTAATAATATAACAGTGCATGAAGGTCAAGATGAATTTGTTCTAGGAACACAGGGAGAGTCCAGCAGTGGAAAATCAAAAAATATGTTATATAATTCACAGCATTATAAAAAAAAGAAAAATCATACAATAATCATCCTAAGTGCAGAAAAAGTCATTTAAAAATATTTTTAAAATAGTCATTTTTTCTAAAAAGTCATGTTTTAGTAACCTGAATAAGTTAACTTAATGATGAATTCCAAAAGATATTTCTATAAGGAGTACCTGTTACCACTATAATTATTCATCCTTTTAAAAAGAGGTCAGAATCAATGTACGGAGTAAAAAATAATATGAGAGAAATAAATATTGATATCAAAGAGATATAACTATCAATATTTGTAGATGACATGATAGTTTGCTTATAAAACCCAAGGCAATCAACTAAACCACTATTAAAAGTAGGAAGAAAATTCAATAAAGTGAACAGATACAAGAAAAACATATAAAAATCAATAACTTTCCTACATACTGGCAAAATCCAGTGAAAAATAACTCCATTTATTTAATAAGAAAAATGATAAAATAACTTGTAATAAACTCACAAGAAGGATCATATAAAAACTATGAAAATTTTGCTAATGGGGATAGGAGAAGGAAGGTTTGAGTAACAGAAAAGACATGTTCCTGGACAGGAAAACTCAAAATGTTTAAAATATCACTTCTCCCCAAGTTAAGCCATGAATTCCATTCAACCCATTTATGATCTCATTGAGTCTTTTTTTTTTTTAAATAAAATTTGGATAAGTTGATTCTAGAACTCACATTGAAAAGTGAATGCATGTGAACAACCAATACTATTTTGTAAAAGAATTCAATGACAGAACAGAATGCACTTTCAGACCTCAACATGCACTCTCAAGCTCCAATGTAAAAAAAAGCACAGGGAGATATAAATGTACACAGTAAAAATATACATAAAGTTAGCCTCCTTCCTTATTTATAGATCAAAGAAATTTCCAGATTCATTTTAAAATCTAAGTTTTATCCCCCAACCTAAATATTCGAAGAAGAAAAATAAAAATTTTCAGAAGGGAAGATCTTCCTAAATATAAGGAAATGCAACACTGATAAAGAAAAAGATGAACAAACCTGACTTATGGAAATATAAATTTTTGATATTTTGAATCATGAACTAGGTTATAACCAACTGTGGAAAAATATCTGCAACATATATAAGAACCATAAAGTATCTGTTGCTCAAAAGAGATCCAAAAACGAGAGGAAAAAAAAAAAAAAAAAAAAAACACAAAAACAGTTGTCATCTTGATCCCTAGAGCTGCTGAACACAGGGTTAGGTTTGAACAGCATTCCCTGGAGTTGTTCACCGGCAAGAGTACAACACACAGTCTCCTCACTGGTGCCCAGATTCTTCTCTTGTTTCTCTATAACCTAGTCTCTGCACAGTAGTCCAAAAGATGCTTGTATTTTTATTTTCAATAGGAGGACACAATTCTTTCCTTAAAACACCTTAGTAGCTAAGTATCACTTAGGATATGGTGTAATCCCTCTCTCCGGGCTGCAGGATCCTCCACGGCCTGATCCTTCTCTCTCACCTAATTCCTCTCACCTCTCTCCTCCTCCATCATCACTATGCTCTGGCCCTGCTGCTCTCCTCAAATTTCTCCAATCTTCAGGAATTCTGCACAGGTTCAGTGCTGCTGCTTGGAAAGCTTACCAAGACCACCTCACATTCCTATCCTCTGCTCACACTATCCACCTGGCTCTTCCATAACCTTCAGGTCTCCGTTTAAATACCACCTCCCCAGAAAGGCCATCCCAAAATATATTACCTAAAAAAGGGGCTCCTTTTATTTTCTAGCTTAGCTCTCAGATTGCTACCTTTGAAGTTTTCTTTCTTACTTGCAATATTTTTACCTATTACCTATTTCTGGTTATCTTATTCCCTAGAATACAAACTTTATTAGAACAGAGATGAGGATCTATCTCATTTGCTTTTGTATCCCTAGAAGCTAGAGAAATGCATATGTGTAGAAGATGCTCACTTACAATGTTGTTTGAAAAAAGGGAGAAACAAATAATAAGAATAAGCTGTTCCTAGAAGAAATACAAATGGTATTAAACACATAAAAAGAAATACAAACTAAATGACAGTGAAATAGAAAATTTTAATGTCCCATATTGGCAAAAGATATAGAAAGATTCTTAGTATTCAGGATTATGGAAGTAAGAGAGAAACATACACACCATACACTGCATGAGTATATGCTAACTCAATAATTTTGGAAGTAATTTGGCTTTACCAATGGTGTGCTGGAATCAGCTTGAATTGATTTGTACCAGTTCACAAGAATCTATAATTAAATATTCAAGACTATTTTGAGAGCCATTGGAAGCTTGAAATTGCCCATGGTGGCAGTATTTACACCATGAAAATTGGCAAATGACACAAATCAGATGGTTATTTATGTTTATTTGTTTAATAACCAGTTTAAAATCATACCAATGTGTTTATTTTTAAAAAGAAAAAAAAATAGGCATAATTTTGATCTGGTATTTCTGAACAAAATGTTGCACAAGAAAAATATAAATTTAAAGAAGTACAATCTACATGCCTTGATGCTCATAAGTAGAGGAATGATTTAATAAATTTATCCTATTTTACAAAATACCCATTTAAAGAGAATGAGATAGATCTACAAATATTATATACCACAGCTTACTGTTGAATAAATAAATGAATTAGGAAAACATTTATAATACTACTTCATCTTAACAAAACTATATGTTTATATTGTTGTTTATGTGTTTGGGCAAGGTCTATCTGGATGCATAGCAAACTGTGAAAGGCAATAATCCCTTAGGACTGATACCAGGGTGGAAAAGGAGGTGGGAGTGGGTTTCCTTTTTTCCATTTATCCAATAATAAATGGTGTGCATTTTCAAAATGACAACAGATGTTATTTTCAAAAGGATATAATTTTAAATAACTTTTGGATTAAAGAGATAATCAAATTGTAATTACAGACTACTTAAATATCACAATGAGAATAATACATAGCAGAAACATGGAATGTGGCAAAAGCTGTAATAAGGAGGACATTCCTAGCTTTATCTAATTTCATCATTAAATAAAAAGCATGATAGGAAATTAAGCGTTCAACTCAGAATGTTAGAAAATGAAATTCGGGGAAATCAAGAGAAAAGGATTAATGGATAAAAGCAGCAATTAATGAACACCTCACACACAAATGCAAAGTTTCTAAGGAAAATACTTATTGAGTTCTTGTCCACATAATAGCCACAGGTGATCTTTTCAAAGCATAAATATGACCATATCTCTCTCCCTTGCTTCTGACCCTCCAAAAAGCTTCCTGTCTCACTAGAATAAAAGTAAAGAGCTGTCCTCTGACCCACAGGTCCTCTATGACACCTTGCCTCTCGTGACCTCCTTTCTTCCCTCTCCCCATGTTCCTTCTCTGTCCGCCATTAAGAATTTCTTGATATTCCCCAACAATCCAACTTCAGTCCAATCTCACAGATTTGAATTAACTGCCTGTTTTCCTTGATTTGTCTAAGGAGCATTTTGATCATCCTATACTCCTTACCTGCATTATTTTCCTTTGTAGAGTTTGCTATGTGAAATTGTACCGTGCATTTAGTTACGTAGTTATTGTCCATCTCTTTGAGATGACAGCAGTATCATGATGAGTGTTTAGACATCACCTGCCCACTCTGTAGTCTCAGATCTGAAACAGTACCTGGTACACAATCTGATTATGTAGGTCATATTATGAATTTGAATTTGCTATCTTGAATAAAGCAGACTTTGTGAGGGCTCAGACTTTATGCACATGGCATGCAGAATGGAGACTGCTAGCTCCTCCTCATCTTCCAAGGTAGGAGAATTGCAACCTAATACTCAGATGGCCAGACGCCCTCTACTCCTCAGGCTCTCTTGCTCTCAGGTGACTATGTGTTTATGACCTTGGAAGGTAAATAAGAGTCCTGTGTGCAACTGTGGGCTGGAGCCTGAAACATGGTGGAACTACCTCCTCCCTTTTACTCTCCTGTTCTTATTAGGTTGAGTACTTACCCTTGAGTCTAGTTTTGTCCATGTGGATGAGAACAATGCCTCAATATGTCTGGCAGAATGAATGAATGAATGAATGAATGAACATCTTTTCCTGGCAATTCTATTCCAGATTTGGAAATCCCAAACCAAGAGAAACCACAGGAACCTCACTGCACAGGAATAATTTTTTTGAAAGAGAAAAACAAGTGCTATTTGTAAAGGAAATCGTCACACAGTCAGGAAATGCTGGCATGGGGAACATCTATACGCTTGATTTAATGAAGAGCTAAAGTTATTGACAAACCACTCTGTAAATTATTGATGATGCTTTAGAGTATGCCCATTTAATGGAATTCAGTTATTACTCATGAGAGGGTAAAAATCTAATATCAAAAGTTAAAAAAAAATTAAAGGCATCAGAGAGCCAGAATCAAAACAAGAATGAGAAAGAGAGAGACAGACAGACAGACAGACTAGGGACTGGCCCTATCCAGGTACTCAGGTATCTTCTTGTTCCCCAAAGAAGGAACATAGCGGATAGGCCACTGATAAGATGGGTCCCAAGCAGAACAGATATAGGCTCAGCATGAGAAACAGTCAAATTAATCAAATGAAGTTATTATAGGAAACAAGTTGCAATTAGACCCAACCAGTATTTTATTTTTCCTAAAGGAAAAAGGCCAGTTCGGCATAATTTCTGCTTTCAGCACCAGGCACTGTGGCTCACGCCTGTAATCCCAGCGGCTTGGGAGGCTGAGGCAGGAGGATCATGAGTTCAAAGCCAGCCTCAGCAAAAGCGAGGTGCTAAGCAATTCAGTGAGATCCTGTTTCTAAATAAAATACAAAATAGGACTGGGGATGTGGCTCAGTGGTTGAGTGCCCTGAGTTCAATCCTCAGTAGCAAAAAAAAAAAAAAAAAAAAAAAAAAATCTCTGCCTTCAAACACTTGTGTCAAGAATGTCCATGTGAACTTCTAGAAAAGTGCTCCGTGATAATAAATTTGAAAAACTAAAAAAAAAAAAAAAAAAAAAAAGTCCATGTGGATGATCTGCACTCTACCAACACCAACCATTCTTCATAAGTTTAGTATCAGGTGAAAGTATAAGACTGAAATCCTACAACTTTGTGAGCTCCTTTTTCACTGTGCCTTCAGGTCCCACTCTGAAGTGTTACCAGTTGTGCCTTTTACATAACAAAGCACTCTCTTTACAGCTGTTGCCTGCATCACTGCCACCAGGCCCAGGGAGATTCCCCTGTGGGTACTTAGCAAACAGAACCCAAGTATTGTCTGCAGCCTGAGCCCTGGGCAAAGATCAGCTGTGAGATCCCAGAGTTTCTTTATTAAAGAACAAATCATGCTGGACAAACTTGATGGCTTTTTGGATCAGCTTGTGAAATGAGGGGGCTTAGTGAGCATAGCTGAGCACAGTATCTGGGGTGTTTAGTGAGTTATTTAATGAAGCACTCTGGACATAATACTGGGAAGCCTGAGATGTTTTGCCTTAGGCAGAGGAGGAATGAGAGCTCCCACATTCCCCTTGGATGCAGAAAGCAGAACACCCTCCTCTTGCCCTATACAGGGAAAGTCAACTCATTCTTTCGTGTACACATATGAGGTTGAGAGGAAGTGCGGGACATAGGCAGGTGTCTGTGTGTTTAGAAAGTTCAAATCACACTGACGCATTCTGGCAGATCTATCGCTCTAGGTAGAATTCCGAGACCCAGCATCAGCCCTCTGAATGGCCATCATCCCAAACAGGAATTGTGAAAGCAACACACATAAACACAGAATCAACAAACAAACAAACAACATGTACAATTCAGAGCGGATGATTCCTCCCTCTGATCTTTCAGTTTCTCATCTGTAGAATTAGAGGTTGAACCAGGATTTCTATAGTTCTCTCTAACCCCACCCTTTCCATGATTAACTTTGGCAATATGGGTATCTAGTCCCTGGTACCCCATTTTCTTACTCTATTCCAGGTCCCACAGGATCACAGCTAAGACATCAAACTCCACTGTATTATTTGAAGAAGCTAGAATAAATCGTCCTTTTTCCAGAACACCCTTTTCATTTGCTCATGGACACTAAACACTTTATATTATTTTATCTTAAGAATTCTCATCTGTAAAATGAGGGATTGGACCAGCCCTTCTAAGACTATATCCCACCTATTTGAGCTCTCTAACTATCTAAGAAACAATTTTGATTATTCAATATCCCCTTACACTGTGTTTCTACACAGCTCATGCTGTTATGTAAACTTATATTATGAATCTGAATATACATTTGCCTCCTTGAGTCAAGGGAGACTTCCTAAGGGCTCTTACTTTATGCACATGGCATGCATGATGGAGATGGCTGGCTGCCCATCCCTGTACCTCCTCATCTTCCACGGCAGCTGCAGCCTGACACTCAGGTGGCCAGATGCCCCCTCCTCCCTAGCCTCCCTGGTTTTCAGGTCGGCCCTGTGCCTATGACCTGACCTACAGAAGATAAGACCCCCATGTGCCACTTGCAGGCCAAAGCCTAAAAGACGGTGACTCTGCTCCTTCCCTCTTATTTTCCTATTTCTATGAGCTGAAAAACTGACCCTGAAGCCCAGCTTTGGTCACAGATGGGAACAGCAACCGAATAAAAGTAGAGAAACAATACAGAAGGAACCTGGGTCACCAGCCTTTCATACTGAGCAGAGATATTTGATAACCTGAAACCTGACAATGTGAGTGACAATTATCTTACTGGAGCCAATACATTCTATGGTCTTCTTATGACAGCATCTTACCTCCTAACTGAAACAGAAAGCAGAGTGGTACACATATGACAGTGTCATAAAAGGTTATTATTTGATAAACAAGTAGAGAGAGGAATGCAATTCTTGCATTGCAAGAGAGGCACAGTGTTGGAAAAGCCATCTGCCTCCATATCCTGAGTATCAAGGGACAGACTGTTTTCTTCAAAGACCTATTAAGACTTTTTAGTCAAACAACCATGCATACCTTTAGTCAAGATCAACTGAAGGATGCCATATTCTTTTCCCATCAACCAACATTTTGCATGGCTTAAAAAAGCCACCAGAGAAATCAACATGAAGTTACAGACCTCAAGGAGCAAAGGATAAAGAAGACTTAAGACCTATGTCTAGAAAGGAATCCTGAATGTGGCTACTGGAACATGCCACTGATAGAAAGCCAGGAAACCAAAAGCCTGCTAAGTTGTATGTAGGAATTTACTGTCCAAGAAAGACCACACCAGGTCTAGAAGAGCCAATGACCTCAGACCCAATCTCACGATCAAGAAGGAAGTCAACTGTGAAGCTCCAGTGGGTAGACGGTGGTCTCCCGTGATGGTGCACTTGCTAATGGCCACTTGGCTACAGCTGCAGGCAGACAAGAAAGGGACAGTAAGGAAGACCCAGGGAGTGAGTACACAAAGTGTGGTTCCATGGACAAGGATTCTTCCCAGTAACTAGGATCAGGGTTTCCACTGGAAACCTCCTGTGTTAGTCAGATTTTTGTTGCTGTGATCAAAATACCTGAAAAGAACAACAGGAGGATAGATTTATTTTGGCTCAATTTCAAAGGTATATATGTCCCTGGTTGACTGAGTCCTTTCTCTAGTCCCGAGTCCCGAGGTGAGGCAGAACATCATGGTGAAAGGGTGTGGCAGATGAAAGCTGCTTAGCTGCTTATGACAGTAATCAAGGGAGGGGGAGAGAGAGAAAGGGGCTGGGGAAAGAGGTGGTCCTCATCATAGCCACACCCCCAGTGACCTACTCCCTCCAGCCACACCCCACCTGCCTACAGTTACTACCTAGCAATCCATTCAACTACCAATGGATTAATTCAGCAAATGGATTAATCCACCAATGAAGTCACAGCCCTAATCATTGCCTCGAAGCTCCAACTCTGAACCTTGATGCACTGGGGATCACTCTTTCAACACATAAGCTTTTGGGGAGACATTTCAGATCCAAACCATAATACCTCATCTACTCTCAAGGCAACAGGTCTGCATGATTCCCACCCAGCACAACCTTTTCATTTCAGTGGACCACTGCTGTCGTAACTTCACTTTTCAGAATGGAAGCTGTTTTGTGAATTTGGGAGCTCTGCTCTACCTCTGTACACTATGCAAGGACGTGTTGGAGCAATGGGTGAGGGACAGTGCTGGGGAAGGTTAAATACCACTTACTTTAGCTTTTAGACCCCTGGACCATGAACAGATTCATCCAGACTCATAAAAGGAGAACTGTGCAAGATCTCCGGATCCTGAACTCTGATCTGGATATGATAACCAACAGGTTTGGAGTTGATTTCCTTGGGGCAGCGTGGAGGAAGTCAGAAGAGGATCATGGACAGTCTTTTGGTGTCTAGAGAGCTGATGGTGGAGGTGCAGACTGCCAGTGCTCACCAATAATGCCTTTCTTCTTAGTAGTGAGGAAAGAGATGGCTGGTTCATCAGTGGCCAGTTCACATCATTTCCCAGCCTTCCTTGCAGATGTCCCCCCCCGTCTATGAGGTAAGCAGGAAATTGATGCCATCAAAATCAAGCAGAAGGCTGGGGGTGGGGGTCAGCCTCCTCCAGTCTCTTTCATTCCCTGAGGGTCACAGTACAGACGGCCAGTTGAATGTGGCTCAGCTTAGACTCCACAGAAAACGTGCTAGGCTTAGGGAATGGCAGAGCATCCCACCAATCCCAAACTCTGGATGCTGAGAAACAGAGAAAGAAACTCATTCTTTGGATGCATTTTTGGATCTCTGTTAAAGCAGTTCAGTGTACCATCCCAAGGGCACTTCACTGTAAGCTGCCTGGTACCGAAAACCAGGAGGAAAACTCTCGGAGGCAGAGTAAAGCTTTTACTACTTTTACTTCTACTTTCTTAGAGAGAGCTTAGAGAGGGAAAGAAAGATTTCTAGAGAGAAAGATTAAAGAAAGCTTTTCTTCTTGTCTTCTTAGCTTAGAGTAGAGCTTAGAGAGAAAGAAAGATAGAGTTTAGCTTAGAGAAAGATTAGAGCTTCTTTCTTCTCTCTTCTTTCTTCCTTCTTCTTTCTTCTGTCTTCTGTCTTCCTCAGGAGCCTCGGCCTAACTCTGACCAGTCATTACTTCTTCTATCTGGTTTCTCTTCTGTCTTCTATCTGGTTTCTCTTCCGTAACCGCTCTGCCTACGTTCTGGCCACTCTGATTCTTCTGACCGACCGAGTGACTGCCCGACTGACTGAATTCTCCGTTCTCCTAACTCGGACCGCTTTCACCCGGTTATATACCTTCAGCTTTGCGGGTGCCTACAGGTGCGTCACATACATATCAGGTGGAACTTATGGCTTCCAGCTAGCTGCAATAGCCCTTCCTAATTAGGGCTCCTTCACTTCACCAGCCAATCCAGCCCACTGTGTCTCAGAGTGCGAGGGGACCCAGCGACTGCAACCACAACTTGGGCTTTTTTGCCCCTGTTTGAGCTCTCTAGCATAAGTTGCCTTTTATTTCCATTAGCTTTGTTCCTCATCTTCCTGTATATTGCTTGTTCACCTTGGAAGTTTTATTTAAATTCACTGACTCTTGGTTTCCTTACCTGTTGAATATGAGCTCGTATTGTACATAAGGTTGTACAAAGATCCATAAAAGAACTCATTATACTGAAGACCGATGATATTCTTAGTGCTTTATAAAGGCTCTTGCTTGTTACATGCAAACAATACAACCCCATGAGGTTGATCGTATGAGCCCTGGCTTTCACATGAGGACACTGTGGCAAAATCGATGTTCAGTAACTTGCCCAAAGGTACCCCACAGGCAAGCTCTTTGCTTAACCAGGATGAGATGTGATGTATGTGCTAGCATCTTAAAAGCCCTGGCACTGCAGGTCAGTGTGACCTTTAGGCCTGTAACTGTGGAAGGGCTCTGAAGCAGGTAAATTCTGAACAAGGCTGTCCATAGAAGAGCAGGGTCTGAGGAACTCTACTATCATAGCAACTATTCCTGGTCCACTTCGGTCATCTTTGATCAACCCACCACCCAGCAACTAAGTGGGAAGAAGTCCCCTGCTAGTGGTCAAGGGCTGTGAGACCTGCTTGGCACTGTGTCCATACTCCAGCCCCTGCCAGGAGCATTGTTCACCAGTTACCCTGCACTTAGGCCTGAAGTGTCCCTAGAAGGCTCCCAGTGCTATTCTGGACTCTTCTCTCCTCTAACCTTTTCTCAGTATTCTCACTGAAATGTAGCCTAAAACTGTGCTGTATCTTGACTTTGGTCCCTTGTGATCTCTTCTGACACCTCCCTGGGTCAGCCACTTCCTACCCAATCAGTTCAAAATGCCCCTGAAAATACTCTTCCTGCTTCATCCAAGTGTGCACATGCCCTTCACTTCTCTCTTCCAGATCCTCCATAGCATCCTAGCAATAAGGCTCCCCATGCCTTAGTCATCCCCACCTCACAGAATTCCCAAGGCAGAGGTTCAACTGGGGCTGACAACCCTTCTTTTTGACTCCCGGTGTTAGGATCAAATTTGCCATGACAAGTAGATCTCGAATCCAGGACCTCAGATGCCACGTGGTTTTCTCACTAGCTCACCCCCTCTCTCTTCCTCACGCTTTCCTCTTCTTATTTCCACGACTTCCTGCTGCTTCCTCCCACCTCCCCTGGAGTGAATGCCAGCTCCAGCCACTGGTACCTCTGGGGCCACTATTGCTCAACCAGAGTAACACCTTAAGAGCAATGTGGTCTCTCAGTCAGCCAGTTAGGCTTTTGTTACCTAATCAGGACCCATTATTTACCAGGAAAAAAAAATACTCAGGGTTTCCAAGGAGGGTGCTCCCATACTCAGGGGCCTTCTGCTACAGTCTGCTACCCTCCATTCTCCTTTCCAGGGGGAAAGTCTGAGGATCCATCCATCGGGTTGTTTCAGCACCTCCCAGGCCCTGCTGGAGGCCTGTGGTGCAAGCTCCTGACAATACACCAAAAACATGGTTCTCCTTGGGCATGCTACCTTCCATCCCTCAGCCCCGAGAGCATGACAATGGGCACAGCTTGTCCTGTCCCCCTTCCTGCCCTCAGTCTCAAGGCCCCAACCCAGCATGCCCCTCATAGGAGATGTTCCCCACAGTTTGCTCCTACCCCTCATAGGCACTGGCAGGGAGACGAGGCCTGTCTGGAGGAGAAACATGGCCAACTGAGACTGGGGATTCCGGGGAACCAGAACCCCATCCTCTCTGTGCTCAGGGATTCCCCCCGTCAGTGACCCTTTCCTGGGTGGTTCTCAGATAGATGGAAGTTTCTGACTACTTCATTTGGGGGAAGATGAGCTTACATGATCACACCCACATATAACCACACAATCACACATATATCCATAAAATCACACACGTGCACAACTGCACATATACAACCCACACACAACCCACAAGACCACACATAACCATACAACCATAATCACACACAAATAATCATATACTCACATTCACATGCAATCATACACATAGCCATACAACTGCATATTAAATCACACATACACTCACAACCAGACAATCACCTGCATAAACACAACCATATACACAATCATACACTCAGACCTCATATACTTATGCACACAACCATACTCACAACCACATCGCATCTCACATATATAATCACACAACCTCATACACAACTACGAAGTCACACATGCAACTATAAACACACACAATCACACATGCAGTCACACACTGAAATGCACCCCCACGCAATCCCACAGTATTAAGATTATAGCACTGCACTGGGATGAGGCGTTATCACACTCCTCAGTCAGAGGTCTTCCTTTTCAGGAGGACCCCAGACCCACAAACAGGCCAGTGCTACAATCCCTCTTTATGGGAAATGACAATCACCAGCCTACAACTGAACTCAAGCAGAGCCTGCAGAAACTTCATATCTCTCAGGAAGCATCTAATTGCACAACCCCCCTCCGACTCTACCTGGATTAATCTCTGCTTCTTCCCTTCACCCCCATATCGTTTCTATAGCAACCTGCAATCCCTGGGTTTGGCTGCTGCTGCTGAGAGCTATGACCCTATGATGAAATGGCTAGATTAGGAGCTGTCTTCTATCCAGAACTTGAGCAGGACCATTCATGTTAGAAGCAATATAAGGACTGGTCTAGATGTTGTAAGGGCTGCCAAGGCACTCCGGCTACTTCCTCAACATCTGCTTCTCTCTCTCTCTCTTTCTCTCTTACTCTCCCCTCTCTTTTACACACACACACACACACACACACACACACACACACCTTTCAAAAGCATATGCCTGGCCAGGAAGTGCTTGCCAATTTCAGATACTTAAATGTACAGAGTCAGAGCCGGGTGCATAGGTGGCCATGTGGAAAATGCTCTGGCCCGGACCTGGGTCTGCCACTTGCCAGCCGGCCACTGGACCTTGGGCAAATTCATCTGCAAAATAAGACCTTTATATTGGATGAATTTGGGAGGTTCTTTCTAGCATAACTTTCTGTGGTCTTTTTCACTTTCCACAATTTTGTTGTTAGGAAACAGCCTGACAAAAATTTCAATCCTTTCAGAAAATTTCAACCACAAGCCAAAAGTTAAGATCTTGGCCCCTAAAGCCAAGATTATGCAAAGGGAGGGAACTCCCCACAGCTCAAGGCTTCTCTTAGGAGGAATCTTTCCCTGAAGGTGCTGCTGAAAGGGCTATGTCTGCATCCCCATCCTTTCTACCTACATGACACTGACTTGGGCATCCACAAGGACACTGCTAGTTTGTGGGGACCTTCATGGGAAATGCAGCAAATGTGGGAAGGTTTCTTGAAGCTGCCTCTGGCTGGAGGAGGCAGGAAGGAGGGGAACAGTAATGAGGTCAACTGAAGGATTCTTGTAAGGAGAAAGGATCATTCATGCAAGGTGTGGCCAGAGGGTGAAAAGCCTCCACACAGCTCTCTGGCCAGCACCTCTGCAAAGGAGTGACTTCAGGGAGGTATTGACCCAAAGTGCTGCAATCATTTTGGACCAGCTCATTAGGCCCTGGCGGAGCCCAAGGGCCCCCAAAGACATGGGAAATCAGAAAGACAAATAAAGGTCAATGTACCATCCCCTCTTATTGCAATGAGATTTTTACCCACCTGGGGAATTTGACGCCCTGGAGAATGTATGGTTAATGGTCCTGCAGGTTGCAGAGTACCCAGGGGATAAACAATTCAGCTTTGACTTGAGAGTTCAAAGCTCTCCACCCTAGCATCCTGCAGACTCTAGGGGAATAAGAACACTAATGAGGGTCCTGGTTGCTACACAGGGGTCCAATGTGGGGCTCCAAGGAATATTACCCAGCAACCCCAGGGAGGTTCTGACACACAGAATGGGAAGGCCTAAGATAAGGCTGAGGATGGGATGCAAGGCATCTCTGTTGGGGATTTTCTTTGGCTTCAGGCCTTGCAAAAACCCTTTAAAAGTGTTTCCCTTGACTGATAGCGAAGGCTGTTTGCTTTTGCTTCTATATGAACATGCTGTGATTTTCCTCTTCCCCCTGCCGCATCCAGGGCTCAGCAATTACAGTATGTTCTTGAAGCATGGGCAGATGGGGTGGGAGGACGGAGTCGTGCTCCCCCTGTGTGCTCCACCTCCCTTTCCTACTGCCCAAACTCTGAAATTATCGATGAACATTTCAGAGACAGCCATGACTCCTGGCCAGCACACCAAGGAGCCAGGAAAAGAAGTCTGCTTTTTCCTGTAACCAACTCCCTTAAGAGTTAATGTTTAAAGCCAGGTGCAGCAGCATATGCCTGTAACCCCAGTAACTCAGGAGGCTGAAGCAGGAGGATCACAGGTTGGAGGCCAGCCTGGGCCACTTAGTGAGACCCGGTCTCAAAAAAAGCAAAAACAAAACAAAGAATCAGAGCTTGGTGATAAAGTCCCCCTAGGTCCAATCTCCAATTAAAAAACAAAATTTAAAAGCCAATCCTGATCTGGCAAAAAGGGAATCTTCCCCCAAAAAGGATATACAGGTTTGCCACAATTAACTGTCTTTGGAACCACAGAAGTCTTGAATGTGTCATACCCAGACAGGACCTTAGAGATCAAAACACTTCAGAATAACCCAAAGGCTTCCTCATGCATGACCATTCAGATCGATGGATGGGCTGTGTGGAAAACAGTGTTGAGAAGGATTCTGAAATTGCATTTGGATTCTGAGAGGAAAAGAGCCATGGGAACATTGCTGATGTTCCATGGGGGGCTCTCGGGGCATGTGCTGCCCTTCCTGAGTCAATATGCCATGGAGATACACCCAGGTGTGAATGGCAGGTAAAATAAGAGTCCCCAAAGACAATCATATCCTAACCCTTAAACCTTTAACATGTTTTCATGGCAAAAAGAATTCCAGCACAGAGAAGGCGATGGGATGGTGGCAACAGAACCTGGAGTGATGGACTTTGAAGATAGAGGAAGGGGCCATGAGCCAAGGAGTACAAGCCAACTCCAGAAGCCAGAGAAGACCACGCAGTGAATTCTTCCCAAGAGCTCCCAGAAGAAACTGGCCCTGACAACACCCTGACTTCAGCCCGGTGAAATTTATTTTGGACTTCTGGCCTCCAGAGCTATGAGAGAATAAATTTGTGCTGTTCTAATCATAGAGAATAAATTTGTGTTAACTCTGTAGTAATCTGTCACAGCAGCAATAGGAAATGAACACGGCATGTTACTTATTCTCTGTGTCTCTGTTCCTTCATCAGGAAAAATAGGAATAATGATATCTACCTCAGATGGAGCTGTCAGGACAATTAAATGTAATATAATATATGTAAATCACTTAGAATAGCATCTGGCTCCCAGTAACTCTCAATAAGTATTAGCTACGATTATTCTGATCCAACTGCTTTATTTTATAGGGAAGAACATTAAAGTCCAGACAGGGAATATAATGTACTAGAGGTCACAATGACACAAGGAGGAAATGTGGTCATTCCTAATTCGTTATTGCTGAAGAGTAGCTCTCTTGTTGATGGAAGGGACATGGGAGCTACAGAAGACTCAGCTGCTCTAGGTCACAGGGGAAAAGGGATGCAGAACCAAGGTGCAGTTGGCAGCTGACACTGATTTTCTACCATCCCTGAAAAAATCCACTTCTGAAGTCAACCCACCCAGAGGACCACCTTACCCAGATGAGGAGGTGAGGCTCCTGACCATCCCTCCAACCCTACCATGAGCTCCGTCTCCTGGAGTCGGCTGCCAATGGTGAACTTGGTACATGGTTTGCCCACCGGGAGCCATTTGTTAGAGTTCTTGGTTCTCACTGAGACTTCTCCCAATCATCCACCCCCACTCCTCTCCTAATTGGTTCTTACGCTACCAGAATCTGGAAACTTTCTATATTATCATTTCAAACCCTGCACTGCCTCACCGCCCTGCAAGTTCACTTGCTTTAGTTTCCCCTCTGCAACCCTGCTCAGCCTCCCTGGGACCGACCCCGCTGTGTCTCCACCAGCCACCACCCCCTTCCTGGAGGCCACAGTCCATCACAATATCAGTATTTTGACATATCTGCTCTCTAGCTGTAGCTCCCTTTGTCACATATACCTGGAGCACTCTCACTTGGGTTCACCTGTCTACTGGCTTCTCTGTACCTATACTTAGAAGCTAAACTTGAACTTTTCTGGGGATAACTGTAAGACGGAGCTTATCAGTATCATTTTAAACTCATGATCACAAATCTCCTCTGGACTTTCAGTCTTTATTAAGCAACCTCTCTTAGTGTGTTTCTTCCCATTCTTGAAGTAGACAACCCACACCCCTAAGAGGCAGAAGACATAGGGCTAAGGGTATAGGTGAGCTATATTCATTTTCAAGTCCTAGCTCTACCACCCACCAGCTGTGGGATCTTAATCAAGTAACTAAAGCTCTCTGGGCTCCACCTTCCTCACCTATTCTTCAAAAGGTTATGCAGATTAACAGACGTAAAGATTTTAGAGCAAATATTGGTGCAGAGTAAGCACTCCCCAAGTACAAGTAATTATTCTTCTCTTTTCCAAATGCTTTGGCATTCATCTAATGACCTCACCTTGGGTATCACCGAAAAAACAGAAGCTGTGAGATGGGAATTTCCTGTCCTCACGTCACTGGATTCATAACCCTCCAGCATCAATATCTGTTTTTTTCTCTTTTGTTTTTCCTGTTAATGCAAAAAATTAATTGTCCCTTGTTTTGCTGAAGGACAATCTCACCCCATTTTAACTGGGGATTTCACTTTTATTTGACTGTGGCAGAAAATGCTACAGACTTCTAGACTTTGATGGGGTAGACTGCTAATGGCTGCCCCTCCTACCTTCTATGGTAAGAGAAGTCCAAATTTTCAGGTGACCACATGGACACTAAGAAAAAGAACTATATGTCCTAGTCTGCTCTGAAGCCAGGCATGGTTATGTGACCAAGATCTGGCTAACATGGCATGAAGAGGAGTGATATCTGCAACCTTTGGGACATAGCCTTCTAAGGACAGGGCTTCCTCCACTGCTGCCTCCTCTTCCACACTGATGCTTTGAATGTGGATACTGTGGTCGGGCTGATCTAGACCCACTAAAAAAGGACTCTAGAGATGGTGGAAGAAGTTGTATAAAGGAACTGGGTCTTTGCACAACTTAGTGTAACAGAAACATCATTCCAACCCTGGAAAGATTAACTGGGGGTATTATCTAAAGTGCTGTGGCTCAAGGTCTCCCTTACATACATCCAAACCCACTTACTAATTAGTGCACTCAATCTTCTTGGGTTGCACTCCTTTCTGTCCTGCTTTATGTACTCCTCTCCCTTCTCCATCTTCGATCTCTTACTATCTCCTACCTGCAAAAGGCACATTCTGGATTCCATATCCCCACCATCATCCTTTTTGCACTCCCTTTCCAAGAAAAACTTTCTAAAATATCATGAGCACAGTTCTGCTTCTCCTCCTTCACCTCTTCAGCCCACCCAAATTGGCTTGAGTCTCTGAACCCCAGAGACTGCTCTTCTGAGGTTGCTGATGGCATGACCCCAACGGGCCTCTTTCTGTTCTCATATCACTAACTCCTCCATGGCTTTGGACAGGGTGAGTTACTTTCCCCTTCTTGAGGCATTTTCTGCTCTGGCTTCTTAGACACCAACAACCCCCTGGATTTCCTTCTGCCTCCTTCCTGGTCAAGTCCTTCCTGGGATTCTTCCCGTGTTCCTCCTCTTCTATTTTAGAATGCCTCAGTACTCAGTCCTGGGCCCTCTATTCTACTGACCTCCTAGAAGTCTTTACTCCATCACTCCATTACTCCCTAGATTCTGATAACTCACGCCTTTACCCTTCAGCCCAGGCTTCTCCTGAACTCTACGGGTATTTATCCATAGGACACCTGGGGCAGCTCCTTTAGAATGTCTCAAATGTAACGTGTCCAAAATGGAAGCCTTAATTTCCAGGATCCACTGCTTGCTACTGAATGTTCTTTTCTGTTTCATTAAATGGCAGCAACATATCCAATACCTGGATTCCTCATTGGTTATTCCCCTTTTCCAAACCCCTCGTCCAAAGCATGAACAAACCAAGCCCCATCAACCCCACATCAAAATCTATCTGGTAGCCCTTCCAGTCCCTGCTTGCCCCTTTCCACCACTTGCTCTAAGACACTTGTCTCTCTTGCCTAGGGTACATTTATAATCCTAACTAGTCTCCCTTTTCTTATTCCTGGTCGCCCTTCCCAACCTATTCTACGAACAGCAGTCAGAAAGATCTTCAGAAATGTAACGATGACCGTATAATTCCCTAGGAGGCAGCCCATGGCAGGGCTTCCTATGGAACCTTCCCCACAACTGTACAATTCTGCTTGCTCTGATCCTCAGAGTCCTCTCATTTCTTCTTTCCTTCCTACACTACACAGTAGCCACACTGGACCTCTGTTAGTTCCTAATGCACACCACCACCTCTGCTTCCTTGGGAACTTTTCACTTGTCCCCACTGTCCTGAACATTCTTTCCTGGCTTCTTATTAATCCTTTAAATGTCAAATGTCACCTCCTCAAAGCGGCTTGCCAGGCTTGACCCAAATCATTTATTAATTGTATCACTTTGCTTTTTTATTATATCACCTTCTCATCATTCATTGTATCACCTTTATCTTCCCTATAGAAATTTATAATAATCTGAATGACTTTGGATTCTATACTAGAACACGAGCGTTTTTGCTGTTAATGATCTGTCCCCAGAGACAGCACATGCCTGAGACTTAAATAGGTGCTCAACACACGTCAGCAGAATGGTACAGCAAGAGAAGAACGATATTTGACTTTCTTAGTTTCATCTGTTGTCAATCATAGAAAAATATAGCTATGAGCAAATTACATTGTTCCACCTGAGAATGGTAGTTTCATTGAGAAACCAAGTGAGCTTTTGGTATCTCAATTGTTAATTGATTAATTCATTATTTAATGTGTTAAACTGAAAAAAAGAAGCAGTCTTGGACATCAGGAGAAACCTGCTAAGAGACCCTGCCTCCTGGGTCTATATCTACCAACTCCTCCCTGCCTCTCATGTGATCAAAGGCCCAGGGGTGGAAGGGGTGATGTTTCCTCTGAAGACACAGCCATGTCACCACTCAGAGTCTCAGGTGCAAGCCTAGATCATTGATTAAAACAAACAAACAAAAAACCAAAACCAGCCAAGACTAAAGTAAGAATCAATGATGAGGCTGCCTAAGTGGACTACAGACTGCAGACTGACCAAGGGCCTTGGGGAACCTCTGCAAGGCTGTAGTGGAATCACTCAAGCTGGCCTCCCATCTACCTAAGACGATTCATGCTGATTGCACAGTGTGTGCCAAGGCTTGTATCCATGGTACAAGCAGGGTGCAACTGAATGCTGGAGTCCTGGAGATAGATCCACAAGGTGGGTGTCCCTAGCCCCACTGCACCCAAGACCTCAAAGAAGCCAGAGGAAAGAGGTTCCAACTGAGGCCACAGGCCACACAGCTGGTGATCTGCAAAGCCCGGCCAGCCTCATCACCAAGCTCTCATTCTTTCTGCAGCATCATGTTGCCTCCATTTGGGATTTTCTGTGCTCTGGATTGGGGTCTCAATGCTAAAAGACCCCAACAAGAGAAGAATGTTAGCACCTCTGAGAATGTCCAGGTTCCACCAAATTTCCCAGCCAGGAAAATCCTGGATCACTTCAGTTTTCTCCCCAAAGCTGTTCTTTTCTCATTATTTACTGTCTCAATAAAGGGCACCACCAAAACTCTGAAAATTATCCTCATTTAACACAGTCATGTGATAACCTCGACATGTGACCCATCAAAGGGTCCCAAATCCATCCACTTCATTCAGATCCCACATCATCTGGGATAAGCACTTTCCCCTGAGTTGCTCCAAAGACTTCTCATTTGCCACCTTTAGAATGCATTGTCCATAGTGCAACTGGAAAAACCTTTTAAAAACATCAACCCAATCATGTTTCATGCTTAAAGCCCTTCAGTGACTTATTATATCTATCCAGGCTGATAAGTCCCATTGCAACTCTGCAACTCCATCTCCTCCTCTCACTCCCAGCTCCACTGGCCTCTGGTTCCTCAGACTCGGCCTGTTCCCTTGCATTTCAGGACCATTTCTCCACTAACTTCTCCACTTGGAATTTCCTTCTCCAGGATCTTTGCATCATGCTGTTTCTTCCACTGAGACCTTATCTAGAAGTCTCAAAATAAGTTACCTCCTGAGAGAGGCTGCTATAGGCTGAGTTGTGTCTCCCTAGAATTCATATGTAGAAGAAGCCCCAACCCCCAGTAACTTAGAATGTGACTGTACTTGGACGTAAGTTCTTTAAAGAGGCAATTAAGTTAAAATAAGGTCACTGGAGTGATGGCTGGTTGGGGAGACATTGGTTAAAAGAGACACAAAACTTCAGGAAAAATAAATTTGAGAGATCTATTGTACAATGTAGTGACTGCAGATAATAATAATGTACTGTGTACTTGAAGACTTCCAAGAGTAGATTTTAAATGTCCTCACCACAAAAAAATAAGTATGTGATGTAATACATCTATTAATTAACTTGATTTAGCCATTCCACAATATATGCATATCTCAAAACATTGTGTTGTACACCACAATATATACTGCCCAATTAACTTCTTAAAAATTTAGATGAGGCAATATTTAGGGTGGTCCCTACCCCAAACTGATGGATGTTCCTATAAAAAGAGATTAGGACACAGGCATGCATATCCATAAAAAAAAAGAGCATATGAGGACACATTAACAAGATGGCCATCACAAGTTTAGTGATTGAAAGTACAGCTTGAGGACTATAGTTAATAAAATTGTATTGTATTAGAGATTTTTGCTAAATAAGTCACTTTTAGCCATTCTTGTCACAAAAAGTAACTACACAAGATGATAGATATATTCATTTGCTTCACTATAGTAACCATTTACCATCTATATGTAGCTCCGGGTAATGTCTCAATGGTAGGAGTGGCATGCAAAGATCATAGAGAATCCCATAACATGTTGCAAACCTCAAACAGACGCATGATGAATTTTTCAACAATTTTTATATTGAGTACCTTTCAATTCATTGTTATTTTAAATAAAAAGTGTTACTAGATTATTAAAACAATATTACTGAAATTAAAACAAGAGAGTAGATAGCCACCAGCCAGCCAAGGAAAGAAGTCTCAGAGAAAAACTTGATCTTTGTCTCCAATCCTCCAGAAGTGTGAGGCAATGTAATTTTGTGGTTTAAGGCTCTCAGTCTGCAGTACTTTGTTATGATAGCCTGGGCAGACTCTTGCAAAGACCTTCCATGGACACCCAGTCTAAAGAAGCCACTAGAACTTTCCACCACATCCTCCACTGTCATTCTGTGCAGAGACCTGCCACTCTGATCCTCTCCCTGTCCATGCAGTTATTATCTCCTCTCCCTGGTTTCTCCTGACCAGCAGAGATCTCTTCTCAACTCCCTCTTACACCTGAGTGCAGAACACATGCAAATTCCTTAATAAACATCCCCCGGATGAAGGAATCAATGATGTTACTCCCGGTTTATTCTAAATAAAATTGGAGAAAGAAGACAGAGAGGAAAGGAAAGGGGGCGTCACCAGCAGAACAAAAATAAGCTGCATATCTTCCAAATCACTGGAGAATAAAAGAAGCTAAAGTAGGAAAAGAATTGAGGGAGGATTTTTTTTAATGGAAAAACATGAAGTAAAAAAACATAAGAACCAAATTTAACAGTTTCAAAAAAATATGCATAGGCTTAATAACTCATTAGCATAAAAGCATCTCACATAGGGACACAAAACAAAATGATACAATAAACTGCAGAAAAAAGATACAATGAAAATATAATAATGTGAAAAGATTCACTGAGAGATATGAGCAAAGGTCCATGAGGAAAACGAGAATAAGCAAAACATCAGGGCTGGCAATATTGTGTGTGTGTGTGTGTGTGTGTGTGTGTGTGTGTGTGTGTGTAAACAGAGAACATCAGAGATGAGAGGGGGTGTTATTCATAGCAGATATTTAAGTCCAACAAACTCTCACATACTAATGTCAAAAAGAGGGAAATGAACTTTTAAAATATTATAAATGTTTAAATGACCAAAATTTAATGATCATGAATTACAAAACCAGCAATTTCTTATGTACATAAAACTGGACGAGTAAAACAAAATCACAGTGGAAAAATTGACACCTGTCAACTTTGATCAACTGAACAAAAATAAATAAAAATAGAGGGCTGTGGCTATGGCTCAGTGGTAAAGTGCTTTCCTAGCATTGTGAGGCACTGGGTTCGATCCTCAGCACCATATATAATACATAAATAAATAAATTAAATAAAGGTCCATTGACAGCCAAAAAAATTTAAAAAATAGAAAAGATTTAAATAAAATGATTAAATATTATTTTAATTATTATATATTAATTATATATTTTAAATATATATATTTTTAAATGTCCACATAGTAGTTACAAAAACTGATTACATCTTCTGACATATAGGCACAAAAATTGGTAATTTCCAAAATTAGGCATAATATAGTTCATGTACTCTATATGAAATTCAACAAATCCAGATATTAATAACAAAATATGAACAAACAAATAGACATTCCAATTGAGATTTAAGAAAATCATTACTGAGTAATCTTTGGGTAAAAGTGTAACTCAAAATAGCAACCATAGATATTTCAACACTCCAGTAATGAAATTATTATATATCAAAACTTTTAGGATTCAGTTATAGCTACTTTTAGGAATGACTTACAGCTTTAGTTCTTTTATAATTAAGGGGAAACAATGAAATTAAAAGAATTGGGAATCCAATCCTAATACATTCTATGAAACGACTAATTAAATCTCTGGCAACTCCAGTCAGAAGTGAGAAAGAACACAGGTACTCTGTGATACAAAAAAAAAAGGTATTTAACTGCTGATCCAGAAGAGCTATTTTTAAATAATAAAAGGCTTTTTGCAGTTCTATGCCAATAAATTCAACAGAATCAGAAAGCTTTTTCTTGGAAAGTATAAATTGCCAAAATTAATTCAAGGACAAGAAGAAAATTTAAAAGTTGCAATAATCATGGAAGAAATTTAAAATATATTGTTAAGATATACACGTATAAATAAATGTACATGCAAATGTGTATGTATATGTAAATGTTGCCCAAGGAAATTTAACAGGTAAGAGCCTTCAATGTTTCCCAGAACAGAATATACTGGAAAGAGGGTGGTAAGGGAGAGGAGAGTTGAAAAGAAAAACTCCACATTCATTTTGCAAAGCTGGCATGACCTTGATCTCAAACCTTCACAGACACCACTGAAAACAAATGATAGAAAACAGTTTAACTCATGAAAATAGATGCTGACACTCTGCATAAAATAATAGAAAATAGAACTCAGCACTATTTCAAAAGAATGACAAACTTCTGGAAAAATTTGTTTCATATTCCAAGAATGAAGTATATCTATCAATGTTAATATATCATAACATTAACAGGTCAGGGAAAAAACCTAGGTAATCATTTAAATAGACATTCCCCTGAGGAAAGCAGTAGACAAAATTAACATCCCTTCTTCATTTAAAAAGAAATCTCAGTGATGAATCTTTATCATGATGAAAATACAATAAGAAACAACATCAGTTGCATGTTTGTTACTTGAAAGGTTCTGTGTTAAATGTCTCATGATATCATTAATCCTCAGTTAAGATCAATTACAAACCAACAACCATGTTTAGGCAAAAACAAACCATAAAGAGAGCCATTCCTACTCAAGTTAAAAGTGAAACACTGACACCAACTCTCCTAACCATCATTCAGACTTATTTTAAAGGGTAGCCATTGTAATTAAACAGGAAAAAGAAATACAAGGTACAAATAGTTAAAAGAAAGAGATAAGATTATTAGTATCACCAAATGATCAGTATATAGATTTAGAAATTCATAGAACACCAGAACTAATGAGTTTTCAATAAGGTTGACAATTACAGAATTCATGTACAAATATTAATCTTTCTTTCTTTTTTTTTTTATTTGCCATTCTGGGGGTGGAACCCAGGGTTTTATGTAAGCTAGGCAAGCATTCTACCACTGAGCTACACCACCAGCCTAAATATTATTTTTTTAATATCAGCAATAGTTGTGGGGAGAAGAAAGAGAAAGCAATGATCCCTTTTGTAATTATGTAATATTATGTAAAATATCTACTGTTTTATTAAAAATGTGAAAACACAAGTTAATAAAATATATTTATTGAAAGATATAAAATGCTTTTTTCTAGGAGAGGAATTCTTGGTATTGTAATACAAACTACTCCAAAGATAATTTATCATATAAAAATGCACAAAACGACCCAGCTCTGTTGCATTTTTATTTTGACAAAATAATTCTAAAGTTTACACAGAAGAATAAAAATAAAACTGCAAGAATAATTAGATGTTCTCCTATACTGCTCACGAACTGCATAAATGACTATAACCAATGTGGAAGGCAATTTGGCAGTTGAGATTAAAAGTCTTTAAAAATGTACACAGCCTTCGACTCAGCCATGACACTTCTAGAAATTTATTCTAAGAAAATAATTAAGTGTGTGCAAATTTTTTGTCAAAGTTGTTTACTGCAATATTGTCTGTAATGGTGACAAATAAAGTGCCATCTTCTATCACCAACAAGGCACTAGCTGAATAAATGATGCTACTGTAAGATGAAGAAGCCCTACATGGCAGCAAAGGGGATCTTGTCACTGACTAGCTGTTTGGTGGGATTAAAGGAGTACTAACGATTTCTTTAAGTGATATAATGGTATTGTGGAAATGGTTTCCTTAAGAGTCCTTTTTCTTTTAGGAGACATAACCTTAAATTGTCACAGATGCTATGATGTGATATTGGTAAATTCCTTCTAAATAAATCTGGGTCCCAGTGTTGCATGCATAATTAGAGGATAGAAGATGAAAAATAGGGTTAGCTCTGGGTTCACAATTTTTGGAGTTGAGTACATAGGCTAATTATATATATATTACTCTCTCTGCTTTTCATGTTTAAAATATTTCGTAGAAAAAAAAAGAGCTCTTGCCAGATGCGGTAGGACCCACCTGTAATCCCAGTGGCTCAGGAGGCTGAGACAGGAGGATCACAAGATCAAAGCCAGCCTCAGAAAAAGCAAGATGCTAAGCAACTCTGTGAGACCCTGTCTCTTAATAAAATACAAAATAGTGCTGGGTATGTGGCTCAGTGGTCAAGTGCCCCCAAGTTCAATCCCTGGTACCACCCCCTCAAAAAAAAAGAAAAAAGCTCTTAATAATAATGTTCTGATGGTATTTATGATATATCAAGTGAAAAGAGTGAGTTTTGAAATAATGTGTAAAGTAGAATATCATTCTAAAAATTTATACATGTACACATAGATACACATGTGTGTATATAGACACACACACACACACATATACAAATATACAAATAAAGACCAAATGTCAGCTGGTGATTTTGAATGGGATTATGAGTTTCTCTTTTCAATTCACTAAATTTTCACTTATTTCCATAACAGAAATGTCTTGCTTGAGTCATAAAAATTATTAAAGTAACTAAAAAATGGTTGGGGGGATTCCATGGGAGCCATTTCCAGCAGGAACACAGAATAATAGTCAAACCATCTCCTTCCTCATACCAGTAAACCTAACCCTAAATATTTAAATCAGGTATTCACAACATCACTTCTTATCACTCTGAAATTCTTTCTCCTGAATCCCGCTTCCAAGAGAAGATGCCACTTGGGATCATTTAAATAAGAAAATGAGTTTAGAGATTCTGGACAAACTATCCTAGGGTCCTATGGATCCACATAAACATTTCACCTCATGCAAACGGAATCTGGTTTCTTTGGAAGGAAACTGAAGTTATTCCTGAATCCACAGGAGAAATTTTTTTCTCTGCCTCTCCAGCATCACTTCTTTCCAGTGACAGATACAGTTTTCCCTGGATGGGTTCCAGTAACATCCAGATGTCTAACTTAAGGAAAGGGCAGGATAAAGGGATGTCAATCTGGAGGCACAAAGTAAGAGCTATCAAAGAGGAAGGAGGGGGGAGCGGAGCTGAGGATGCAGGCAGAAGACCTAGCCTGGACTCCACAGGTGGTCAAGGGGTAAGGGAGTTGCTACATAGAAGAGTAAAACCACAGGCACAGAACAGAGCCTGCTCAGCATGTAGGGGCCTATGCCCTTTAAACCTGTTCCTCAATCTTCAGCAGAGGAGGAAGCACAGATACCCCTGGTCACTGATAAGGTCTGATCTGTAGGGTGTGGGATGGGGGGCACTAGAACACTGGGGCTCCCTTGTCTGAGGTAGCTCCGCTGCTGCTGCAGGGCCATGGCCAGCTCAAGCTCAGACTGCATTTCCTAAGTGGGTCTTCACCCTCACCTGTGTGTGAGATACAGACAGCTTTTGCTACCAGTGCCACCCACCCTCTTATCCCCATCACTGTCACTGCAGACATGAGCTTCCACCAAGGGACCAAGAGCCATGTCCCAGCTACCTTCATCTGCATTTTGAGCACAGCATGTCACCATAGGCAAAGCCCCTTGCTAGTGGGGCTTCACAGGCTGAACAAGCTCAGAGAGGGACAGGGAGATGGACTCTGGTCCCCGCAATGCCTTGTTCAAATTCAGCTCTCATTCAATGTCTGCTGTATCTAACAGAATTAATCCCCCAGCCAAAAGCCCCTGAGCTGTCAGTCACATTCACTTTTTAAAAGGCATCAACAAACAAATACACCAGCCCCCTCCTTTTAAAGACACAAGCTTTCCCACTGCAAGGGAAGATTTGCTCCTCTCAGGGGATGAGGGGAGGTGAGATATGTCCCCCAGATGTGTAGCTTACAACAAGCTGCAGGGAAGGAAGAGAACGCAGAGGCACTTGAAAAAAATCACACAACACCTCCAAATCTCAGGATGAGGAATCTGTCCCTGTCTGTCTGACACACCAAATGGGATGTGCAAATCTCATCCCAGCTCAGACTTCTAACAACACATCTGAAGTTCCTCAGATCCAACCCAAGCAAGCAGGCAGCCGCCCTAACTGTGAACTTACCTGGCAAAGAGTTACCTATGAGGTGCACCACCTATCTGAGTGTGTTGTCAATTACAGCTGAAATGCCATGACTGTTTTCTGAGCTTTTGTCCCTTGTTGATTTCCTATCAGTGAAATGCCACGTGTGTTAGGAAAACGGCAGCACATCCAGCAGGCTGAGCTGAGCAGCAGGCTGGAGGGCCAGCTCGGGAGGCTCAGTCAAGAAAGCAGAGCAGTGAGGTCGCCCGAGGGTAGCATCTGCTAAGGACCTTGTCAACAGAGGCAAGAAGAAGTAGAGGTGGAGAATGAGCTGGAGCATGCACAAGAGGATCTGGGTGGAACACATCACCAAACTTCTTTGGTGTCAATTTTCTCCCGTGAAGGATGGAGATGAGGACACCTTATCTTCTGACTTCTGTGCAACTGAAATGGGATCATGTCTGTGACAATGTAAAGTGCTACAGAAGTGTGAGTCAACATTAATCGAGTCATTAAAAAATGCAATGTTGTCCAAGGGACAGCCAGATTCTTTTATGATTGTGAGTTTTGTTACAGTGAGCACACAACCAGAGCCACTTTTCAAAGAGGAAGTCTGACCTGAACCCATAAGGAAAGAGAAGAAAGTTCACCCAAAAGATGGAACGCAATATGAGTTCTCAATCAATAGTTAATTTTTCCTACTTCTTGCTAAGAAAACCCACATAATGCAGGGCATCAATGTACCCAGCTAAATAAGAGTCACCTGCACTTCTCTCCCCCCCGCTGCCTGTTGCCTGAAAGGTAGACATAAAGCCTGGAGTGAGGGCAACCATTTTGCAATCATGGGGAAATACACATAGGTAAGGAAAGCAAACCACTAAGTATGGTGGAAGAAGAGATAGGAGAAGTCTGGTACTCTGAAGGCAGTGCTGAGCTGCTGACCCAACTCCAGAAATGATCTTACCTTTGCATTTCTGATTAGGTCAGAAAATCAACCTCAACTTTTTTAAGCCATAATTGGTTAGTTTTTTTGTTACCTGAAGTTGAACATAATCCAATCACTTCCCCCACTCTTACCTAAGTAAGGGAGGTTATGTGTGTGCGTATGTAGGTCCATTTGTGTGGTTTCAATATGGAGGTTTTCTGAAAACTACAAGAATTTCTGAGTGAGGGAGGGAGTGAGTGAAGGAGTGAAGAAAACTTAGGAGAACTAAAAAGGAACTGAAAGACAACAACCCCCCCCAAATTATCAGCCTTAAAGTTCAAACCACACATAAAGCTCAAGCTGAAAAATTCTATAGACTGTTTTCAAATATGCCTCTTTAATAGCAATAGAAATATAAGAGGTAAAGTCCTCCAGAGCACAAAACAAAATTGGGATTACTAGCCACTAAAGTTTTGTGTTAATGAAATCCCAAACTGTACGTTACTTGTATTCTCCTTCAGTGTTCCAACAACATGGCCCCTTCATATTTGCAAATAGCACATGGTTTCTACACATTCCACAATTCTGTACTGAACTCACAAAGAATCGTGCCAGGGTGATGTGCTTTGTGCAGTATCTGCTGACACCATTTTAATGTGACTAGCTTATTCTCCTTAATTCAGATTCAAAAGAACAGAAAAATCAACACGTGCATGCCTTTATTGAGCATGAGGCTTTAAACTTACTTGATTTGAATTCTGTAGCAGGCAAGCAAATAGTTGAACTGTAATGGGGATAGGCTCGAGAAGGAAAAAGAAAAACAGACCTTCAACTTGAAGAATCAAACTCAAGTCCTGGGCTTAATACCTGCTAACTGTGCAATGGTGGACAAATTACTTCACTCTTCTGAGTCTCCATGCAGAATCACCAATTAAATGGAAATAATTACTTCTTTGTCAACAGAATGGTGAGATGAAGACCTGATCCACAGGCATCTACAGAATATGCACCTCCATGCTTGCTTTCACAAGGTTCTATGTGAAAGTGATGAATTGTATTACTTATATTGTCTACAAGGACAATAAGCAACAGTCAAGTATTTATGTGGGGTCCCTTGACAGAGGTCAGCCTTCTTGAGAGGCAACAGATTTTACCTTCAGTTCTCAAATGAAAACCGAAGATTTGGTTGGTTGTTAGAATGTAACATCCTGTCAATCAGCCAGATGAAGTCACCTTGGCTTTGTGTGAGTTACAATTTTAGGATGCTCTGGGACCAAAGGGTTTGTTTTCAAGTGTTTTTTAGTCATACTTGGTTGATTTTAAAAAAATAAAAGTAACTTTAATAGTTATATACCTGTGAAAGAAATTGAATTTGTAGTGAAAAAAATCTTCCTATAAAAAGTAAATAAAAGCTCTAGGCTTTGATGGCCTCACTGGTCATATCTACAAAAATTCTTCTACCAAAGTTGAAAGGAGGGAACACTTTGCAACCCATTGTATGAGGTCAGCATTAGTCTGATAACAAAACCAAAATAAAAATGAAATACACCTATGAACCCATGTACTTTATGAACAGTGACACAAAAAGTTCTTAACAAAATTTTAGCAAACCAAACCTGATAATAGATAAAAATGACATGACATTATGACCAAGCAGGGTTTATCCCAGGAATTCAAGGTTAGTTTAGCCTATGAAGCCAGGCAATGTACTTCACCTCCTGACAGACTAAAAGGAAAAACCATGACATCTCCACAGATACCAGTTAGAACACTTGACCCAATCCAACATCCATTCTCCACAAACAAGCAAAAAGAAAAAGAAAACTTTCTCAGCTTGGTACATGTCATCTCTGAAAAACACAGAGCTAACACCACAGTGTGAAAGACTGACTGCTTTCCCCTTAAGATTAGCAGGGAGGTTTTCACCACCTCCATTCAGTATTATACAGGAAGTTTTACCCAGTGAATTAAGGCAAGAAAACACAATGAAAGGCAGATGAACAAGAAAGGAAGAACTAAAACTAGCTTTACTCAAAATGACATAATTGTCTATGCAGAAAATCCTAAAGAGTCTATGAAGAAGCTCATGAAACGAACAAGGGGAATTTGCAAGTTTGCAGGCCATGATCTAAAATGTAATCATAACGTTATACACTAGCAATAACACTCACAAATCGAAATGGTCAGCTCTTTTTAAAAGGTGAGAATAAATGAATGTGAACTATACTCTCGATGTGATGCTCCTTTCAAACTCCTTTCGAACAGCCGTACTGTTTCCAACACTTTTCCTTAACTTGCTTTCCTACAAACCACCCCCTACCGTGAACCCACTGCTTCAGAAGATTCATTCCCTGTCCTGCGAAGCCCGATGTTCTACTCCAATGTTGCCTTAATTGTCTACTGCTATGGTGGCCAATCCCTCCCAGCTTTCAAGCCATCCAAGTCTTATCTACCCTTCAAGGTCATTGTCAATATCCAACACCTCTCAGGCTGCCAACTTGGACCATCCCAACTTCTGGCACAGTGCCTGGTATGCAGAAGGGACTCCACCAAGCCTCGGAGAATAAATGAGGTTGCAGTGCACTGCTGTGTACATAGACACACATGTGACAACTCTTATCTGTTGGATGCAGGACACTCATCTGCCCCCTCAATTCATGCTGGCTCGTAGACATATCAAAGCCTCACTCTCCAAACACTAAGGGCAGCACCTTGTTCCAAAGGATAATAAACAAACATTCCTATAACCACAGTCTTACACCAATTTTTAATTCTTGTACTGCTACCCATGCCATTTAACTTGTCACGTGTCCACCTCTTGTTTAACTCAAACTGGATGTTCTCCAGGGAAGAGATGCCCATCGTTCCTTCCATTCATTTACACAGTGTTTTCCACAATGCCCGAATCCAGTGAGGAGACTATACATACCATTGTTGGAGGATGGGCTAAAGTCTCCCAATCTACCTGGAGCACATTTTTATCATACCCATCCAATACCCAGAGGTCACTTCAAAAAAGAAGTCACAACGCCCTTAAGCAAACCTTTTCATGGCATCGACAAAAACAGAAAAGCTACCAAGGCTGGAGACTCAGTGGCTCCTAATTAAGACCGTGTATAGAGAAAACATCTCCCTCCTTCTTACAGCACGACAAGGCTCAGCACGCCTACCCAGCCCTCTGACTCACTGCAGCCCACGGGTCTGAGGTTGCCGGCCAGGCCCAGCTCAACCTTCACCGCTTTCAAAGTCATCATGAGCTTCTTTTACAGGAAAACTAAGGAGCCAGGTGTTTGCCCAGAGCAGCCCTGAGAGCGAGAGCCTGCTAATGAAAACTGAAAATACAGGTCATCACCCTGACCTCGTCTCTCTGTCTTTCTCTCTCTGTGCTTTGCAGTTCTTGGTCACGTTGACCTTATGGCTGTGAAGGAAAAAAATAATAGTAGGGCTGGAGACAGGGCCTGGCCAGGGAAGCTGGGGAGCCTGTCTTAAAAGCTCTAAAAACCATTTGCCAGGACAAATAGTTTGACCTTGAACAAGCCAGCTGGCCTCTCTAAGCTTCACCTGGAGGTGATAACAGAGATGATAATATGACTGACTTCACAGCATTCCACCCAACAGCCTCTCTCAGGGAGTAGATTCACATGGGCCAAAGGAAAAGGCAAAGGTATGGAGAGATAAGCCTCAGATTGCATCACTGATCCAAATTCCACAATAAGAACACCAACGGCTACTACTTAGAGCACACCGACCATGCTGGTTGCTTTACATTTATTGTTTAGTAACTCCATCCTGTTCCAAGAATTAGATCCTGGCCATCTTACACAGAAAGCAGACAGAGAGGCAGAGAGGTTCAGCCATGTCTTTGCTCAAGGTTAAAGGGCGTACCCACTCTTTCCACTGCTGGGACGCTCCTGGGGTTGCCCTGGAGCTGACATTGTGGCCTGGTAGAGATCTGCAGCCCCTAAATCCTCACCCAGCAACTTTGTCAATGGTTTGCAAGTGGGAGTGTGCTCAGAGCTGTACCACAGGAAGGCGTCCAGCTGGGACCCCAAACTGCTCACCAGGGTCAGGGTTGACAGCAAATGCAAGCCTTTACCGTTTTAGCTCTTTTGCATGGAAGACACAGAGCTGCCTCTCTACCAAGGGAGAGCCAAGCCACACCCCGTAGAGTGGCCCCCACATTGCACCCCGATGTTCCCCATCCCTAAGCCACTTAGTGCTGGTGTCTACTGCCTGCCTCAGCCACCCAGTTCCACCTTGCTGCCCTGCTGTCCTCCTTGGAGGCCCCACTTCCTTTAATCTAATTCTTATGGGAAAAGAAATGCCACATTTATTAAAGTGCAGGCTTATCTATTTCATCCCAGATCTAAGCTGCGGTGATAAATCCCTAAGCTAAACACACACAAAGGGAAATACGAAGCTAGAATACAGATCAACATGAAGAAGCAAGGGAGGGATAAACGTGGGTCTTGCCCAGCTGTGGCTGCCTCCCACCCACTGCGTGGTCTGGACCCAGGAGAGACCATCCCTGCCTCCTTCCAGCTAGGCGGGTGGGGCCGAGGCAAGGGCCACATCAACACACATTCTAGGTGGTTCTGGCAAAACCTCCATACATATTCTACTCAGGACAAAGTGGCTTTGTTGAATCTTGCAGAACTTCTGAAGAATCTAAGTTGGTTGCTTTCTCTTCATGCCGCTCACATGGATAGGACGCAAGGTAAGAGAGACTCCGAGGTCCAGGGGTGAAGGCACAGAGACCCAAAGATGAAATGGTCACGGGCTTGGATTTCAAGGATCTCAGTCAGGGACACTCGGAGAGTGTCCCCATATGCATTGGGCTGCTATTGGTAACATTCGACAGCCTCCGTGTCAGAATCCAGTGGTGGACAACACAACACCCTCAGTGCTCTCATACACGCCTCCAGAGGCGTCCAGTGGCCTAGTCCCGCCTATGCGTTCACAGTCCGTTTAAGGACAAAACTACTGTGTTCACAGGGGGAAGCACACAGTAGCACAGTGGTTAATTTCACCTGATGACTTTTTACACTGTTGTCTCTGGTAGAAAACATTGCACAGTCCCCTCCTGGGCTACACTGTGACACAGACTGCTAACTGTCCCCATGAGCCTACTGCTAACTGTCCACCATGATCCTTTCTTCTCTGGTCAAAGAACTCTCATATTTTAACTACTCACTTAAGTTACCTACAATAAAGACTACATTGGTTAATGCGAAGTGAGAGTGGTATGGCAAGTACCCATAAAGAAATGGGACGTGGTCTTGTTGGGCCTTTCTCCCTTGTGATGCCCAGAACGTAGACAAAATGGCAGAACTTGGGTAGGCATCTTGGGCCATGATGCTTAGGAAGCCAGAGACAGCAGAGAGAAAGAGGCTTTCTTACAATGTAGAGCCATACCAGCTCTGGACTGACTTCTTTCATAGCAGAGAAAGACAAAAACTTCTCTTTATGTATCAACAACCACTAGTTTAGATACTCAGTCATTTGTAAGCATTCACAAGTATAATTGTTATACCCTGTCTACTGTATTAAATAAGAGTAAGTCATTCTAATCCTTATTTAAGAAATAGTTTTGAATGGCTATTAAGTGCCAAGATCTATGAAAACCACACTGAGCATTGTGAATATGGTGAACAAAGTAGATATGTCCCTGTACTCAACACACTTATAGCTGAATGTGTCATCACTGGACTGTTTAGTGAGATGAGTGGTGAGATGTACCCAGGTCTGCACTCATGGTCTAGATATCTGGGAAAAAGTAAGTCTATATATGTACACATGGTGCAGTGTGGGTGTGAGGAAAAGAGACCAAGACAGAGACAGAAAGAGAGCAAGCCAGCAGATGCTTTGACTGATATGGCAACATCCCCTGGAGAACCACAGCCCTCAGCTCAACTCACTGGCCAACACCCAGACCTCTCCTGATTTTCTTCTGGGTAAGAACTCTCAGTTACTCATTCTGAGTCCTCACCCTGACCTGGCCAATCCCATCTCTCTTCTTCTCATACCCTCCATATATTCCATCAACAAATGCTGTCTTTTCTACCTTCGAATAAATCCTGAGTTCTTTACTAGATACCAGTATTAGAACAACGGCAAAATTCATAAATCTGATGATTCTATCATGGTTTTATAAGAGAACATCCATAAACTGAGAAAATACATGCTGAGGAAGTTTAAGTGAGGAAGTTTAAGAATGGAGAGTCATGACATAGGTAACTTGTTGTTCTCGCACAGTTCCATAACAATGGTCATGATGGTAATAGTGATAGTGATGATGGTAGTGACGATGGAGATGGTGATGATGATAATGTTAATGAGATGATAATGAGAAAGAAGAGGAGGAGGAGGAAGAGAGAGGTGCAAATACAATAGAATATTAACCACCAGCAAGGACATATGGGTGTTCATTGTTTCATTCTTACAAATTACCCATTACTTGGGAATTGTTCAAAACAAGGAATTTAAAATAAAGAAATTACGCTCTAACTAAGTCTTTTTCCAGAACTTTCTAGTCCAAGCCTCTACCTCCCTCCCATCATCCAGATGATACAAGGGCTTCAACCCCAAACCATTCTCTCTCATCGGCCCCTACCCTGCAAGGTCTGTTCTCAAGATGGCAGCCAGAGTAATTATTTTAAAATGCAAGTCAGAGAAGATCACTCCTCTGCCACAAACCTGACCCTGGCTCCACCATACCTACAATGCCCCACCTTTCTGACTTCAACCACCACTGCACTCTACCCCAGCTCTCCCCATGCTGCCCACCCTGGCCCCCTGCTGCCCACACGTATCAGGCATGATCTCTCCTCCACCCTAAACTCTTTCTCCAGATGGTCACAAAAGTGGCTCAGTCATTTGGGTCTCTACTTCGTCATTCCTTTCTCAGATAAGGCTCATTCATACCACTTCCCAAGGAGATTTCCACTTCCTTTCCCTACTCTGTTTTTCTTCAAAGCACTTCGATTTTAGATGAAATGCTTATTTTCCAGCTCCTTTAGCTTAAATATTAATGCCAGGAGACTAGGGACTTTGGTTCAGTCCCATATCCTCAGTACCTGACACCAGGTAAAGGACCAAAGTTACTTTTGAATGAACGAAGGGATCCGTGCACCTTGAGACCCAGCCTGGTTTCTGCTTTTCTCACTCTCGGGGTGCAGCTCATGGATGAGGTCCTCATGTCACCCCCTCTGCAAGTTTCTCCCCTTAGGTTGTCACAAACCTCTTCTTCAAACACTGTTAGAAGATCTAATCTTACCCTACCCTATGTCTTAGCCCAAGGGAGCCATCTGCTGCCTCCAGAGCAGGAACACCCACCCCGTGCCACAAGCCTCCCACCCCCCAGGGACATGGCCCATATGCTTAAAGAAGGAAACAAATCCCCCTGCTCAGAGCAGGCCTCTCCAATAGTACACAGAGTTCCAGTTCCTTCCTGGCCTTTGTCCCAATTCTTTAATCACTGCAGTCTGTTGATAGAAGAATGACAATCAACCTTTCCAAAGGAATCAATCGCTGCTCCCTCTTATGAACTTTTGGCCCCTTAAAGCATCTGCACGCTCTAAGCTCTTGTTAACCCCAGAGGAGCATCTTCCAGGGATGCCTTCTGCCATCCTCCCTGCTCATTTACTCCCGCTTGCCCTTCACACACTGTGATGCCCATCCTGAGCAGAGCAGCCTCCCTCTGAATATTCACAGCCTGCAATTCTGGTGGAGCAAACGCAGAGCCAATGACTTTTTTTCCTTCTTTTCCTTTTTTTTTTTTTTTTTTTTTTTTTTTTTTAAGTTGTAGATGGACATAATACCTTTATCTTATCTATTATTTGTGTGTGGTGCTGAGGATGGAACCCAGTGCCTCACAGGTGCCAGGCAAGTGCTTTACCACTGACAGCCCTAGTCTTGTCTTTTTGCTCTTTAATTTAAGCTTCTGTGGTCACAGAGTCCAGGCTGTGCCTTATCCTTCTTCTATCTCCTTCAGGATGTTAACGGGTGTTCAGTACACAGTTGGTGCTGCACATCTAGGTATGGGCGGCTAAACGCTGCTTACCCCTTCACCTTTGGTTCCCAAATATTCTTTTCTGTGTAGACAATGCATATTCGGCCTCCGGTGGTGGGGAGGGGAAGCTCTAAAGGCCACTCAGCTAGACGCTGGGTCTCTCTGCTGCTGAGAGCTCTTACTCTCTGCCATGGTATGTGTGTGTCCCCTCAAAGTGCATGTGTTGAAGCCTTAGTTCCCCACTGTGGCCATATCAGGAGGCAGGGCCTAGCAGGAGGTGTTCGGGTCACGAATGGATTAATGCCTTTCTTGCTGGATGGGAATTCTTTCCTCCTTTCTTTTATCTGAAAATGTCCATTTGTCCTTCCATTTCCTGCCATGAATTGAAGCAGCACCAAACCTCCACCAGATGCCACTCAGATGTCAGTGCCATGTTCTTCAACTTCCCAGTCTCTAGAACCAGGAGCTAAACAAATCTCTTTCCTTAATAAATAACTCAGTCTCAGGTATTCTGTCACAGCAACAGCAAATGGACTGAGAGCCCCTCCACCACCCAGAGGGCCATGCTGTCCTCTCCACGTCCTGCTGCTCCTTGCTGCCCTCGCCCAGCACCCTCTTGATCTTGTCCCTGCACCATGCTCCGTTGGTTCCTCAGTTCTGCCAACTCATGGAGGTAATTGTGAATTCTAACCCTGTCCTCGGCGCTTGGCTCTCCCTCTCACCCACACCTCATTTTGGGAACAGCCGGAACGTATTCTAAATCCTCCTGCTCCCTGGGCAAGCACAGGGAGTAATTAGTGGACCAGTTCAGTGACGCACCTTTCTCCCCTGACCATATGGTGAGATCAGGCTCTGACTGCCCCCTACTCAGACCGCCACCTTTGTGGGAGGGCCAGGAAACAGGCACTGTCTGGCCCAGCTGGCCAAGCCTGTGCCGCAACCCGGCAGGATGAGGCCTTTGGAGTGGGGAGGACGTGTGGGGCACAGGGGCCTGGTCAAAGCAAAGTCAAGTCTTCTGGCTTCTGGAAGACTGCTTCTGCACACACCTGTTCTAAGGCAATGCTGTGTTGGGGAAAGCAATTTGCTCCCAAGAACTGGAGTATAGGGACCTGGGACCCCCTTTCTGGTTTTGTTTTTGTTTTGTAATAATAGGAATTGAACCCAGGACCTTATACACCCTAGACAAGTGCTCTACCCCTGAGCTAGGACTCACTTTCTGAATGGCATGGAGTGGGAAGACCTCTTCCTTTCATGACAAGTCTGGTGCTAAGAATGGAGGGTGATGTCTGGGCACTGGCCCTCCGGGTCCCAGAATCCCAAGAGAACTGAGAATGAATTCTGGGTTGGACTGAGCAGGTCGGACTCACATTCTGCCATTCGTTCACCTGCGGCTGCTCCATCACTCCATACCCCAGTAGCCCCCCATTTTCTGTAAAGATGACAATCCCCATGTCAGGACTATCACAAGGAAGGTTCCAGCACAGGGCCTGCATACAGTCAGCACTCAGCTGCTCAGGGGTCGCTCACTAGCCAGGAGAACAGCAGGCCTGTGTGTTCTTCAGCTTTTCAGTGCCTTGGCCAAAATACCCAAAACAACTTAGAGGAGGAAAGATTTACTTCTGCTCACAGTTTCCAAGGTTCAGTCCTGGGTCCGATGGCTCCTGCTCTGGGCCCGAGGTGAGGCAGAACATCACGGTGGGAAGGTATGGCAGAGGACAGCTGCTCACGGCAGCTGGGAAGCAGGGAGAGAGGGGCCTCCAGGACCAGAAACGCCCTTCCAGGGCATCCCCCAGTGACCGGCTTCCTCCACCCAGGTCCCACCTGCTACAGCGTCCACTACCTCCTGTGACACCATCAAATTGACCCAAAGGTCCGAGGCCTCAGGATCCAATCACCTCCCACAGCTCCACCTCAGAGCATCCGGGTCGCGCTGGGGGTCCAGCCTTCAACACACGCGTCTTTGGGAAGCACTTTGCATCCACGTCATATCGGTTTTGACACCTTCTTAGATGACAAAGGAGGTTCTTTCCATGCAGCCCGATGGCAGCTGTCTCCAGAACCGACTTGCTCTGTTGGTTCACACTGAACAAAGTGTTGACGACACCACTTGTGACTCTCACACATGACCTGCTGTTCCCCCTCAGGACTCACTGGGTCTTCTAACCCATATATTGGATTTTTAGTGTGTGTTCACTTCATGAGTATTTATTGGACAGCTCATGTGTGTCAGGAACCTAGCCAGGCAGGGGGACCGAGGAGTGAGTAATGCAGACGTTGTCGGTACCGCTAAGCCCGAGCGCACACGGTGGGAACTCCCATCCCCAGTTGGCAGACCAGGAAACGGAGGCACAGAGAGGCTGCACAGAGGGCTCCAGGGCTCCACAGGGAGGAAGGCAGAGCTGGGGTCTGAACGGGGGCCGACACTCTGACTGGCAGCCCAGATGGCACTGGGGCCAGAGGAGGGAGGCAGCATGCAGGGAACAGAGAGCTGAGCTGACACCTGGAGGTAAGGAAGAAGAGGTGACGCTGAGGGAAGGTGGACAAGAAAAGAGTATTCCAGCCAGAGCAAAGGGCAGAGCGTGAGCAGGAAGGCAGAGAAGCCGCAGAGGGCACGTTCCCAGGAGCAAGCTACTGCATTCGGGTCGCCGGAGCTTTGATTTGCCTTCCTCCCTGGAGGGAGCGGAGGTGCGGGCTGAGGAGCCAACTAGGCACCCGACACCAGCTGGGGGAAGGGTGCTCTGAGCAGAGCAGTGGGGGATGGGCTGAGGAGTGGGCAGAAGAGAGGCCTGGAGGCAGCAGGTGTAGACAACTGCTTTGCCCAACTCGGTTGTCAGAAACAGGAGTGAGACGACAGTGGGAGGAGGAGGGTGGGCTCATCCTATGTAAAGGTGCAGAGCTGAGTGCCTTCACATGCTACAGGCACAGAGCAGCAGAGAAGGATGCAGGCAGAGGGAGAATGGAGTGAGTCAAGGGAGCTAGGTCTCTACGGGCCAGAAGTGAATGGGATCCAAGGTGGGAGGATGAGTCTTGAACAGCAGAGAGGGCTTGTCTAATGTAAACTTGGGGGAGCTCACATCCTTCAAGAAATTTTGCATCCTGGATCTGTCGTCATGCGGGGGGGATACTGCCAACCCTCTTAGTGATGTGTCACTTGTAGATCTGATAAGCACATTTTCTACATCATCAACAAGAGATGGATAAAACCACCAAGAAGGTCAGCGTAGAGAACTGAAACTCTGAATTAGTTCATTTTCTGTTACTATAACAAAATACCTGAGCCTGGGTTCTTTTTAAAGATAAAAGGTTTATTTGGCCCACAGTGTTGGAGGTTCAAGGGCATGGTGCTGGCATCAGCTTGGCTCTGGCGAGGACCTCATGGTGGATGACATCACAACAGCAGGCATACGAGAGGGCAGGGGGTGGAGATCACATGGCCAGACAGAAGCCAAAGAGAAGGAAAGATGAAGGAGCCCTAATTAGGAAGGGCTGTTGCAGCTAGCTGGAAGCCATAGGTTCCACCTGATATGTATGTGACGCACCTGTAGGCACCCGCAAACCTGAAGGTATATAACCGGGTGAAAGCAGTCCGAGTTAGGAGAACGGAGAATTCAGTCAGCCGGGCAGTCACTCGGTCGGTCAGAAGAATCAGAGCGGCCAGAACGTAGGCAGAGCGGTTACAGAAGAGAAACCAGATAGAAGACAGAAGAGAAACCAGATAGAAGAAGTAATGACTGGTCAGAGTAAGGCCGAGGCTCCCGAGGAAGACAGAAGACAGAAGACAGAAGAAGGAAGAAAGAAGAGAGAAGAAAGAAGCTCTAGTCTTTCTCTAAGCTAACAAGAAGAAAAGCTCGCTTTAATCTTTCTCTCTAAAAATCTTTCTTTACTCTAAGCTCTAAGAAAGTAGAAGTAAATGTAGTAAAAGCTTTACTCTGCCTCCGAGAGTTTTCCTCCCGGTTTTCGGTACCAGGCAGCTTACAGAAAGAGCCAATCTTGTTTTTTATATAACAGCTTCTTTAAAGTTAAACTAACTCAAGATTCCAAAAGAACTGCCTTCATCCCTTTTGAGGGCAATGACCCAACAACCTTTCTACCACTTAAAGATCTCACCACCTCTGGGGCTGGGGTTGTGGCTCAGCAGCGGAGCGCTCACCTAGCACATGCGAGGCGCTGGGTTCAATCCTCAGCATCACACACACAAAAATAAATAAGTAAAATAAAGTTAAAAAAAAAAAAAAAAAAGATTTCACCACCTCTCACATTACCACATTGGGGACCAAGTCTACACATGAACCCTGAGGGGCTAAACCACACCCACACCAAGCACCCCACACCCTGGGGATCCTCTGGAGGTTTCTGCTGTGACATGGTTCAATCATCAGCCCTCCTAAGGATCAATTTAACCAGCTAAAACAACCAAGACCAAGAGACAGCCTGGCCAGAGGCTCAGGAGAGGCAAGAGGGGAATGGAGCTCGACATTCATAGAGCACCCCCTGAGCCCCGTCCCGTGTTTGCCACTGACGCCCCGTAGCAGTCCCAGGAGGAATGGATCTCCACTCTCATTTTCTACATAAAGAAATGTCACATGGAAGGTGGCTGTGGCTTTTCAAGGGAGAGTGGGAAACTAGAGTCCAGGGACCAAAGTCTGCCCACTGCTTGCTTCTGTAAACGTCATCTCATGGGAACACAGATGCGCCACTCACTCACCTGTGGCTGCTTTTGCCCTATGTGGCAGAAATGGGTAGTTGCCACGGAGACCTGTGGCTCACCCAGCCCAAAACATTCAGGATCTTGCCCTTTGCAGAAAACTTTGGCCAGCCCCTGTGTAAGAGCCCTGATTTAATAATGCCCAGGTTGTCCAAACTGAGGTGGGAGTCGGACCCTGATTTGTCTGCTTCTGAACCTATCACTGCTCACCCTGCGCCCTTCGCAGGACAGTGTCTTCCTGTGGAAGAAGAAAGTTTTCCACTAGCCAATCGTGCTATCAGAAAGGTGCATGGGCTGCCCTGCTTCTTTTACAGAGCCTGTTTCCACTACTCAGAAATCAGGACGATCTTAAGGGAACAGAAATCAGATCATCACATTAAATAAAATCCATGCTCCTCACTGTGACCTCCAAGACCCTGAATGAATGCCTGGCCCAGGCCCACCCCTCTGCTCTCATCATGACCACCCACTCCTTCATTTACCACACAACCATGTTGCCTTCCTATTTCTTGCACAAGGGAGCTTTGCCTCTGCCTCAGGTATCTGTTCCCTCTGCCTGGAATGTTCTCCCTCCAGATCTGTCCATGACCGGGTCCTCCTCATCACAGTCAGACACAAGGTCAAGTTACCAGAGGCCACTCCTTCTCCCCAGTGTTCCTCTGTCACGTCACACACCTACCTGATCCGTCTCCTCTGATACCCCAGAAGTCCCTGAGGGAGACGGGTGGCTCTATTCATGACTAAAACTTGAATTCAAGTGGACACTCAATGCTCCTAACATTTATATCAGCTTCATCCAATGGAAAACAACCTGAATCACAGATGTGAGCCACATACAAACTTTTACATTTTTTAGAAGTTGCATTAAAAATACAAAAAGAGGGCTGGGGTTGTAGCTCAGTGGTAGAGTGCTTGCCTTGCATGTGTGAGGCACTGGGTTCGATCCTCAGCACCACATAAAACAATAAATAAATGAATAAAGATATTGTGTCCATCTACAACTAGGAAAAAAGTATAATGACCATGTTTGCACCTGTAATCTGGTCAGAGGCTTGTCTGATTTTAAAAAAATACGAAAAGAGGTAAAATCAGTTTCAACAATTAGTACTCAATGGCCACATTGAACAAAGATCAACATATGCCCCAACACACTTGATACTTCCATTTGCTTAGCCTCCCATGTGCCTCAGTTTGCTCACAGGCCACATAGAATTGGGCTGGCTGACCTCACCATCCCCAAAGTCTTCCAAGGCTATCATCTCTAGAAAAAACAGTTCTGTTTCCTTGGGGATGATTGAAAAGAGAACAAAAAAATAATCCCACTTCCCCTAAGAGGCTGAGGTTGACCAGATGTTTCCCAGTGTTCAGCTGCATAGGTTATGGCCTCTCTGGAGCCCAGACATGAAAGGGAAGCTCCTAGCCTCTGAATGTACTGAGCCATGAAGTTCTGGGTCAGCCCCAGGGTCTGTGGTCTCCAGGTCAGTGCCCAGGCAGGCACTGGAAACCAGGGCCTCCCGGCTCAGCAACCCACCTGGTGACCAACTCCACAAATGCTTTACAGAAAGGGCTACTGAACAGGTGTGCAGCCTTGATGGGCTCTTCAGCATGCGGCTATGTAACCTGTCCCCTTGCTTTGGCTCCTGTTGTCACTCAAGTGCTCCCTGCTCTGTTACTGAGAAGCTAGGACCTTCCAGGTAATGTTCTTGGTTCTAGGATCCCAACGTGATGAACAGTTAAGACCCTTGCCTACACGGACCAGACCAAAACCAACTGAGACAGCAGATGGCAGGTGGGGTTAAGTGCTCTGAAGAGAGCAATGCAGGGAATGGGGACAGAGGCAGGGTTAGCAGAGGCCTCTCTGAAATGGTGCCATCTGAGAACTGAATTTCATAGAACAAATATCTGATGCCAGAAAATGTAGGGGCACAGGAACTGAGAGGGGGAAATACCTGAGGGCAGAACACGAATGGCAAGAGGAGAGGCAGTTAAGAAGGTCAGTGTGTCGGAGCACATGGAGAGAGGCAGAAGTCGGCAGGAGCACAGGTCAGAAGGGCCCCGGGGTGGGTGGGGCAGGGCCGTGGCAAGGCGTCCCTGTCAGCTGTTCAGCCATCATTCTTAAGCTTACAGAGTCATGCCCCTCGGCTCCCTTAGTCTACCATTCAAGGCTGAGGCTCTGACAATAGGCAGGATGACTGATTACTCATTTGTACAATGCACCGTGGTGTGTAGATGGGGCATAAATATTTATTGCCTCCAGCTGATGCCGCTCTCGATGCAGGGGAGTTGGATATCAACATCCTGGAAACTCCACATATGATCTCATTGCTACTGCTCAGGATGGGCACCCTATTCTCTCTAGATACCCAAGACAGGCTCTTTAGGAGATGGTCAGTCTAGGCAGACATGCTAGAGCTCCCCTCCTCCCCATCCGTGAACACCAAGCCCACAGCAGGCTGCTGGGATCCTGAGCTCAAAGGACCTGCAGTGCTAGAAGTGGTGCAGCTCCCAAAGGTTCTCTGGTCTTCTAATTCATTCTGATATTTCTACCTGAGGTGTCTCCATTCACAGCTGACCTCAGTCCTCCACTTCCTTTGTCCCCACTTGCCATGAGAGGATGTCTCACTAGAGCCCACTAGTTCTGATCAGCCAGTCACTATCTTGTGGGTGAACCCAAATTCCACAATCCTCAAGGGATGCTTTCCCTATTTGGCAGCCTCCCTCCAGAGCTCAAGTTCTCAAAGTTTGCTGAACAGTGTGGGAAGTTTCTAAAAGAATATTAGCAGTAATGTTCAGGTCCTGCTCCAGGCCAATTCAATCAGAAGCTTTGGAGTGGCAGTCAGAAATTAGAATTTTCAGCATTTCCCTCACAATTCCAATGTACAGCCAAGACTAAGAATCACTGTACTAGAGGGGTTCTCTTCAACTTCATTGGGTGCACAAATCACCTGGACACATCGTTAAAATGCAGATTCTGATTTAGTAGGTCTCGGGTGGGGCCCAAGACTCGATATGAGTTTTCAAAGGGCTCCCATGAGAGAGTTGTTGTTGGCTCATGGGCCACAGTTTGAGTAGTGAGGGCCCACATTAGAAGTGGGAAATGGAGATAGGCTTCACTGGTTTTCTATGTCCAAGTAAGTGACCATTATGACACTCCCTTTTAAGTTGGGGAAGGGTATCCTGGATGAGTTGGACTCCTACATCAAGGAACAGGATCTTTCTGCCAATGTAGATAATGAGTTTCCACAGCTAAGAAATATTACAAGATCCATTCTGTGTATTGGGTACCTAGCAGAGCATCCAGTACATTCTAGGTCCTCAAGGCATAGTATTTGTGCTACTTAAGTTATCACTGCTTTTATTATTCCTGCAGGACTCTCATTCCACTTCTTAAAACCAAACAAGCATGTGCTTTCAATGTTCACAACCCTGACCAAGTTGGCTCCCGAACCACATTCATTCCCAGAGGATGTGCCTCATGTAGTAGACAAGCACAAGAAACCCTGAGTCCCATGGGCTTTCACCCCAGCCACAACTCCATGGACTTGTGTGACCTAAGAACACCAGTGCAGAATGTCTTTGTTTCTCTTATTCACTGGATTCCTTTGCCAGAAGCTGTGGATATGCTTCCATACCCTGATCATGGCCAACAGTGGTTTAACTCCTTATACCCTTAAAACAACTCTAGGAAGCAGGAGTCAGTAGCCTCAAAGGCAGATGAGGAAACCCAGAAGGCCAGGATAGCATGCACAATGATAGTGCCAAGAAACAAACCCAGCCCACGCTCTTTCTGGTGCTTTTCAAACTCTAATTGTCAAATGGGTTCACTAAGATGCAGAACCTCATTCGGCAGGTGAAGTAGAACCTCACCTCATATGTGTATGTATATTTTCTAGGAAGAATGTCTTTAGCTTTTTTCAGATGCTGAAAAGATTTAAGACTACTATCTTAAAGGCCTGAGGCTCTCCCAGGCAATGCTAACGCAGCCAGGCCAACAACACATTTTGAGCAGCAAAGCCAGTCGCGTGCTCTGATGCCTCCTGGTATTTCTGGATCTCCCCTAATATCCCCCTAAGAACTCTTGCCACTGTACTACAATTGGTGGTTGGTTGATTTGATGAGTGCAAAATCACAGTAAATTTCCACTTTGAACATGTATCCAAAGTTCTGTTTAAACTTCAGCTCAAATTGCAATATTTTGTGGCAAAGGATAGCAGCTATTTGGGAAAGCATTGTGTCTGTTATAAGCTATAGAAGATGTAACTTGTTGTGAAATTGCTTTTTACATTTCAGTTTCACCACTGAGAATGCTTTCTGGGCCAGGGAAACCATTCCCATCCTGAAAAGCAAAGTGGAGAGACATAATTTGAGAAAAACGGGGAGGGATTTTTTGAAACATAGAAGTGAATCATAGAACTGTAAGCTCTCCTCCTTAGCTCACTAAAAAGAGAGGATGTATGTGGAAACCAGAAGAAATGACAAAACTTTCTGCCCAGAGAAGGGCATTTAAGGGCAAATCAAGCCGGTCCACTTAATCAGCCTGGATTCAGTGGTTGGGAACTTGCGTGCTTGTAAATGAGACAGAGAAAGCTGAGCAGAAGGGTTAGGATAAACAACCACGGGCGCTGTTGATGCCAAAGTGGCCTGAAGTTCCAGAATCTCAAACAAGGCCCCACAGGAGACTGACTTCAAATGATGCATCTTTGGGAAAACAAAAACACCTTACTCAAGTTGGGGATACTATCAAGCTTAGAGTCAAGAGTGATCAATGACAGTAAGGATTGATGAGAATGGCACCTTTAGGCATTCCCAAAACCCACAGATTCTTCAACTCTGCTAATGGTAAGGGAAGCCTGCAACCTCATCTACTCCCATGCCCAGGCCACATCCTCACACCTATGAAATCATGATATTGGAGGGAGGGACGCAGCATCCCTAGTGCTTACAGCTCTGCAGGTGGCTCCAATGTGAGTCAAGCTGAGAATCACTGACATTCAGTTGTCTTCACTCATGGTATGAAGGAATCCGTCTGGACCAGGGATTCTTCACCCTGGAGGCGTGTCAGAATCACCTTGAGGAGGTTTTCAAAACCACTGGTGTCAGCTCCACTGCCTCGGAGTTCTGATTTATTTGTGGAGCTTGTACATCAGCCTTTTTAAGGATTCTCTTGCTGTTTCTCACACACAACCAGATAGGTAACCACTGCTCCAGACGTTTTTTGCCAAGACTCCTTTTCTATTGCTTCTATTTCAAGAATCTAGGATATTAAGGCTGAAAATGCATCTTAGACTTTATGCAAAGGCGGATCACTCATCTTCACCTTTAAAATTGGGACTTCTAACTTTGGAGGGAGTCTGTGAATCCCCTTAAATCCTACACAACTACTGGATGAATATGTATTATTCATTTGCATATGTATATTTTCAAGGGAGAATGTCCTTAGCTTTTATCAGATGCCCAAAAGATTTAAGAATACTATCTTAAAGGCAAACATGACTTAATAAGTTTAAGAAAATTAAAGAATGAATGGAAAGTAAATTTGGTCTCATAAGTCTCTCTATGACCGTTTTGAACTTGGGCACTCATATCACCGCCTAGTGGCTGTATATCCTTATTGTAGGTTTAGTTCAAATCCTTTGAATAACTGTAGGATGACAGGTGTGAAGGTTCCAGATCCAAGCACCAAAGTAAAAGCTGTGTCTGGGACTGGAATCAGTGCTAGGAATCTAGTAATGTTCACCATGAGATATTACTTCTCAAGATGTACCTGTAAGGAGATTTGCACTCAGAGATCTTTCATTCTTGTCCCCAGCTTGGTAGGGACATTATGCTTTTCTAATCTGGACTGTTCTTAGCTATTTGCTTTAGTTTGAATCATGGTTTTCTTTCTTACTGATCATGTTGGCCTTGGGAAAGTTCCCTAACTTTCCCACTTCTCAGAATAGAGATGGTACATGTACTTCTAAGATTGCTGTGACAAATAAATAAGAAAACAAATGCAAAATGCTCAGCATGACACTGACACAAGGCAAGAGCCCAGTACATATTTAGGTTATATTACTAATGTTTTTATTATTGTTTATACCTTGACCTTGCTCAAGTCACTAAAATTTCCTTGAGTTTCATTTATTGATCCATAAGTCCTGCCCAGTTCCCTTCATAATGTTATAATGATGATCCAGTAAAAAAGTAGAAAGTACAGTCTTTCCTCCATATCCACAGGTTCTGCATCCAACTGCAACACTCTATCCAACAGGATTCTACCAACCATGAATCAAAACTCTTTTTTAAAAACTGTATCTGTACTAAAACAGTCATTCTCTAAATAACATGGTATTTATATAGCATTTACATTATATTAGGTATTAATGGTAATCTAATGATTTGAGGCACACAGGAGGACAGTATAAATTAGATATAATACTACAGCATTCATACATAAGAGACTTGAGCATGAAAGTTTGGTGTCCTGATGGGGTCCTGGAATCAATTTCCCACAGATATCAAAGGACAATTGCATAACATTATTATGTGAGAGCTCTTTATCAAAGGAGTTTATAGCTCACAGGAAAGGATCACCCTAAAATACAGACAACATTGCTCCCCTCAGGAAGAGCTCTCTGAGACTCTAACAGTTGAGGAAGCTCTGCATCTGGATGCAGACTTCTTGCTAAGTACCCAGCACAGACCTCCCAGCCATACAAACAAATGGGTGACGCTAACCCCTACCGCTCCACCAGGTCTTCTCCAAGCCACCTTTCACTTAAGAGATTTATTCCAGCCTCTCAATAACTTGCAGATGCCCCACATCACCAGCCCTTGTCCAGCCCAGACACTGATTGGCAGCAGTCTCTCTCAGAACAAACCCTTCTCAGGAAGACAGTCCCCAAACTCTTTCACGAGCCTGTCTGTCCATCGGGGTATCCTTCATTGCACAGTGCTGCGTGATCTGCTCCACCAGAACAGGACCACCACCAAAACCTCTCCACATTCTCAGCAAGCATTCGAGTAATCAGCTCTCACATACCTGGGGTCTGCTTGGCCGTACGCACAGGGGTGTAGTGGTTTTTGGAGGTTGATCTGACTGGAGTGTTCTCTTTGGGAGAGGTATCGATAGCGGAGATAGTTTCTCTTTCACAGTGTGCTATAGGGATTGGTCCCTGTTGTCTTAAGATGTCAGCCAGAGCCCTAAACAAGGAAAAGATCACACAGTGAGATTCACTGAGCAGATGTGTACCACCCCAAAGGTCGCTGGCTTCCTTCTACAGGCCTTTTGATTCACAAACCTGTGGGAGGAAGAGACAGAGTCATGGCATTAGGTTCTCAATAGTCACAGCTTTATCTGGTGCTGGTCTCAGTGGGGACACGGGGTAGAAGTTGCCTTGCCTGGGGATACAGACACTAACAGGCTATGATTATAGTTTTTTTTTTTTTTTTCTCTTTCTCTCTTTAATTCATTTCACATGTGTGAACTCAGCCTTTTCAAAATCCAGGTTCCCCAATACCCACCATCAGACACACAGCAGCTGGCCAGCGGAAAGCCCTACAGGGAAGGGCTGACACCACTGGCCTCAAATTCAGCAGCAGGTTACTAATTATCAGGGGATCAACCTCCCCATCTAAAAAACACACACAAAATAGCCTGTACTAAATACTGGTGACCCAAATAAGTACAACACACAGCCCCTGTTATCAAAAAAAAAAAAAAAAAAAAAAGGTGCAATTTAGTAGCAAAGCCAGAATGCAAAGATAAAAAGATAAATATCAGAACACATGGTGGTGCAGACAGTGAAGGCAAATGAAGTTTAAGGAAGGGAGAAATTACAAACATAGGAAAAAGTATACAGGGAGAGACACACAGAGACTCTGCCATAGCGGGAGAGACCAACCTTCTGCAAGAGGCTCAGTAACCACAGAAAGCAGGTTTTATTTACACAACATCTGACATCAACAACCAAACATGCATTTATTGAGGACTCAGCATGCCCACTGCAGAGACAGAAGTAGATAGAGCCCCATTATTGTCCTCTAGGGAAAGAATTTAGGGGGAATTGCTCCCCCACCTAGTTTCAAACTGGGCTTTCTCAGTGGGTGTGACACGTGAGATACCTGCTGGCAGTGGAAGAGACCTGCAGTGGTGCTTTGAGGGAGCACAGGTGAATGTGGGCAAGCCACCAAGGATCACACTTGGGTATCATCATTCCAGAGCCAGGGCCCTGGTTCCTGGTGCATCCTTGTCTTGCACCAATGAGCCAAAGACTCTTCTGTCTATTCTGAGTGTCCCTGAAAGACAGGGCTGGGGAGGCAGCATGCCTCTGGGCCTCTGCCAGCCAGCCCTGCCCACCTGAGATCATGCCCAGACCACCCCAAGGTTCCCTTTGCACCTGAGTCCAGCTCCCACACTCTGCCCTCTCAGAAAGTGACAACCACAGCAGTGGAAAGACACGTCTGGGAGTGAATTGTTTCCTTCCATTATGCTGCCTGACATGCTGAACCTTCCTCAAAGAGCATCGAGGTGGCAATCTTATCATTTAGAGGCATTTATATAGCAATTTCAGATTTCCAAATGCTTTCCCCTCACTGGCTTTCTTTTCTCTCAGCCTGTCAAGGAAAGAGCAGACACATGCCACCACCCCCATTCACTTCTGTAGACCAAATAGTCAGGGAGAACATAGAATCTCGCTGCTCTGGGAAATTAAATCGGGCACACCCAGGGTCTACAGCTAGAGAGCTGACCTTCAGTGCCCAGGAATGAGAAAAATCATTGCCCTAGACAGTCAAGAGGTTTGGGTTCGAATCCCAGCTCTGCCCCTGATCGGTCATGAACCTTGAGGCAAATTCGAAATTGAAATTTAACTATTTTTCCCCTTTGGATTCTAAACTTTGACAACTTTATCTTTAAACCACATATCTATGTAAAAAGACTTGGTTCCCTCATCTTCTAACTATTGAATTAATCATTTCTACCACCTTTTGGTGATTAAAAACATCAGTGAACTGTAAGTTATGATAGACATAGAAGCCAATGGAATAAAATTGGTCAATTCATTTTCACTAAGAGTGACAAGAGCATTCAGTGGAGAAAGAACAGCCTTTAAAAAAAAAATGGTCCTGGGACAAGTAGATTTCCACATGCAAAAGAATCAAGTTGGACCATTATATCACACGACATGCAAAAGTCAATTGGAAATAAATCTTATACCTAACTCTTAGTCTCAAACTTAAAAATTCTTAGAAAAAAAATATAGGAGTATATCTTTGCTACTTCTCAAATTTGGCAATGACTTCTTAGATATGACACTGAAAGCACAAGCAGCAAAAGAATAAATAGATGAATTTAAAGTATTTGTGCATCAGAGAAGACCATCAAGAAGATGAAAGGCAATCCATACAACAGGAGAAAGCATTTGCAAAACATATCTGATAAGAGACTTGTGTCCAGAATCGACAAAGAAATCTTAAAACTTAATGATTTAAAAAAAAAAAAATTTTTTTTTAAAGACTCAAATACCTCAATTTCAGTATGGGCAAAGTATTTAAAGAGGCATTTCTTCAAAGAAAGTAAATATAAAAAGTAACTCAGCATCATTAATCACTAGGGAAATGCAAATCAACGTCACACTGTGATGCCCATTCATACACAACCAAAGAGCCAGAGAATGCAGCGAAAGGGGCTGCGCGATTTTACATTGCCAACAGCAGATTATGAAGACTCCCATTTCTCTACATCCTGTCAACACTTGGCATTACCTGGCATTTTTGTTATACACTTTAAAATTTAAGTATGAGTTTTATGGTAGGTAAATTGTATCTCAATAAAGATATTCCCCCCAAAATAGTCTTATTCTTTTTCTTGCCTCCCAAGTTCTTAGAAAGACACCTACTTCTCTGGTGCTATGAAGGAGAATGGAGTCATGCCTTTGGGCAGTCACAAGTGAACCTGAACCAGTGGTTCTACATCAGGGTGATTTTTCACCCCCTTCAGGGACATTCGGCCATGTCTGGAGACATTTTGGGTGGTCATGACTGAGGAGGGAAGTGCTACTGGCTTCTGATGGGTGGAGGCCGGGGATGCTGTTCAACATCCTACAGTGCACAGGTCAGGCCTCGTGACAAAGAATTATCAAGTCTAAAATGTCCTAGTGGTGAAGTTGAGAAACTCTGATCAACATCTACTCAGCTCCTGTGAATTGAGTGTTTATCATTAATGCAATTCAGGTCCACAAACTTCCACTGAACAGCCCATAGAAAAAATGAACACCAGGTGGGCTCCAGGGGACACAGAATATCTAGAGACACTAACCTAAGTGTCCCGAAGAAGGGCAGCCCTGTCTGTTTGGATCATCACTGACCCTCAAACCCTGATACCTACCCAGCCACAATATAAAGAAAGGAAGAAGGCGGTCCCTAAGCCAGCCTTGAAGGCTTTCTGCCCAGGATACTTTCATCCAGGGACAATTTAAATGGCAGTTTCATAGGAGAGTGGCTCCAGGGCTCATTGGCCAAAGAGGATCCAGCAGAGAAGAGATTTTTCAACCTGAGTTTCCCTTTCCCAACATGGGGAAATTCTGGGAAACCATCTGCTGAGAGGCCATCCTTGAAGGATATGGGCACCACCCAGGCCCCCAGTACCTTCCTGAAGACCAGCAGGCGAGGTGCGACCCAAGTGGATCTGGATCTGGTATGTTACCCGACAATAAGTCATAACTCTAGGCTGTAGCTAGGCTGTTTCCTCAAGTCTCTTGGCCATGTAATGAAAGCAAACACCTTGGGAGAAGACTTGGATGCCCTGTGGGCTTAGGCTGAGCTGGGCAGCAGAGCCAAGAGTAGGTCCTGGAAAATGTGCTTCTTAAGGCTGCCAGGAAGGCTGTCTGAAGCCAGGGACCCTACTATGTGTGGTTCCAATGAAGGGCATGGTGACCAAGGAAATGATCCTGGTCCCCTACCTCCTGCTAAATAGTTCTCCAAGATCTGACCTTTCACAGTACCCTCCAGCAACTAGAAAGGCAGTCCTCATACCCAGACTACGTGGTCCCTCTGACAGCAGCTCCTAGTCCGTCCCCTCGCTCAGTGACCTCCCTCCTTGTTCTGGTTCCTTGCCATCTTCCATCCCTTTCTCTCCAGGGTACTCAATAGATATTATTCTAATTCTGAAATGTGCGATCCTGGTCTCACCTAATTAATTTGGATACGCCGGAGGAAATGGGTTAAGGCCTGAGCTACTTTCTAACCATTGGAAAGAAAATTGGTCACTGAGGAACAAAGAAGCAGATTTTGTGAACGAGTGGGCAGCAGCTTTCAGAGTCTGGGAGAGTGGTGGGGACAGACAGTGACAGACAGACAGAGACAGACAAAAAGACAGGAAAGAAAACAGGTGCAGGGAGAAACAGAGACGTGGGAGATGGAGCCAAACAGATGGAGAGAGAAAGAGATAGTCAGAAACTTGCAGCAAGAAAAAAGGAGAGAGGAGAAAGAGACCAGAAGCCAGAGAGAACAGGTAGAGTCAGAGGGAGAGAAACGACCAGGTAGAAATAATAGGAGAGAAAATGAAAAGCAGAAAGTCAAAGGGAAAATCAGAGATAGAAAACAATTCAAGACAGAGACATTCAGAGTTGGAAGAGGGGGCTAGAGAGAGACATTCAGAGAGACATGCAGAGAAGCAGCTACCACCCCACCCCACCCAGGAACTGCCTGTTATCCTCCCATGATGATTACAGATGTGCCCAATTTAGCAATCTGAGGTAAGAACAAGCCCCTACCTCAGGCTCCCTCCCCTGCGGGCCACTTTTGCTGCAATATCTAATTTATCAAACAAACGAATTCTTTTGCCTGAATCATCTGAATTGTTGCCTGGGCCTGCTGCTCCCTCCTGTGTATGTCTTCCTTGGCTTTCTCTGATGTGTAGTGAGCCGGGGAGAGTAAATTAATTGGGCAGCAAACCTGACCAGGGAAAAAAGTCATTCTGGTCATTCAGGCCTGGGGATTTTCGTTTTCTTCCTTTTTCATTCTCAGTATTGTGCATTCATCATCTGGATAATGGAAAGACCATCTTACATTTGAATAGCACTTCACAATTTCTAAGTGTGTTCACCTGCCTTGCCCCATGTGATTCCTTCTAACCCTGTGACCTTTGCAGCTATTACCATTCAATTTTTAACAAGGAACTGAGATTCAGACTAATTTCAGAACTCAAACATGATGGAACAAAAATTTAAATACAGGGCTTTCAACATGAGCCAGGCACCCTTCTGCATATTGGGACTGCCTCTCACATACATCTCACTTTCCCATGAAGCCTCAGCTTTAATGATTCCTCCCTGTCTCTCCAGCTGGGCCTGATCATTTAGCAAATGCCAACTAATATTTGGGCATGGAGAAACAATTAATAGATGAGTGATTCAAGGCAAGACCAGTTGTTTATTTGCTTAAAGCCTTGTGTAATGCTGTCAGTGGTTCCAAGGAAATGAAAGTGTGTTTGAATTTCCTTGAGTGCCTAGTTATCTCCTGTAGGGACCAAGCCCTGTTGACATTCTGACATGCTGTTGCCTGCACTCAAGACATGAAATCTTGTTCAAAATGGCAAATGACTTTTTTTAACAACAGAAAAATCAACAAAACCTTGCTCATCGCTTTCCTTCATAGTCTATCCTGATTGGGAAATTAAAGATTATTATTTACTGATTGATTACTATGTGCCAGATACTGGGTCAAGTCTAACACACATTATATCCTATAATCCTCAGTACACTCTTATATGATAGGTGCAATTGCCCCACTTTACTGATAAAAAAAACTAAGACTCTGAGAGGTTAGATATCTTGCCCAAGGTTACATAGCTAATAAAAGGTATCACCAGATTTCAAATATAGATAACAAAGAGTACAGTGACTATTTACCACTAGATTATGCATCCATCTATCCACCCATCCACCTACTTACCTATCCATCCACATATCCCTCCCTCCCTCCCTCCATCCATCCATCCATCCATCCATCCATCCATCCATTCACAAATCCATCCACCCACCCATCCATACATCCATTTACTCATCCATCTATCCATCCACCAATCCACTCACTCACCCACCCACCCACCTATCCATCCATCCATCCATCTATCCATCCTTCCATCCACTTAATCACCTTTGTTTTTTCACCTCCTGTGTCCCTATAATGGTCTCTGAACAAGATTTTAGAGTGTTCAATCTTTAGTGGAAAAACCTACCCACATCTAAGAGCTCAGCCACAGCTCAACTGCTCAGTTCTATTCATCTTTGTGAGTCACTAACATCCACAGATTTGAAACGTTTTACACTATTTCAGCAGTTAATCTTTTTGTCAAATGATATTCTGAATAGAACACCAATATCGTTCATTAGACCCTTGCTCTGCATGAGGCCTGAATGAGGAGCTAGAACCTTGATCTCCCAAGCTCTTCCCTTCTACCCCATAGTCCCTGGCCTTCATGGAGTTTCCAGGTTTGAAAACAAATGTGGCCAAGGAGCACCAAGCAAATTAAAAACTTGGATTTTTTTTTTTTTTTTTTGTCCCAATCTTGACTCATCATAGGAAAATTTAGGTCTCCTGAAAACAAGTGAGGATTCTGGAGCCCCTCAGTTCACCTGGTCAGTCTTTTTTTAATTTCAATTAGCATGTTGTCCATGAGGACCCCATGAATACCACTGCTCACTCAGTGGAGCAGATGGAAACCAGACTTCCGATTCTGCCATGTCCCTGGACTTCTGAGCTATACAAATGCTGCAGAAGGGAGAAAATAAGCTCCACTATTGTTCAATAACTTGTTCTGTGCCAGGAGCAAGGCAAACTGGATACTTCAGACCCCTAATCATACCCTTCCTCTTTTCAGGGAAGAATTTATGTTGAAGAAGGAAGTAATTTATGTTGCTGGATAGGTACAATAAAAAGCCAAACAGATGAACCATTGCATGAATAAGTTATTCTGGTTTATGCTCCTACTCCTAAGGACTAATGAGAACTCTTTTGGTTTTAAAGAATTTTCTAAAAGCATTCATTTCTAATTAAGTAGTATATATGGAATATAATTAATTTTTTTTTTTTTTTTTTAAGAATTACAAGGTTCTTCATGAGAGGACCATCAGTCTACTTTTTTGCACCCTTTACAGAGAGAAGCTAAATAAAATGTAGACAGACTAGGAAATTAAACTATTAATTTAATTACTGCAGGACAGATCATGGAATTTGATTCTGGATTTGTTTTTCTTAAGTAAATCTCTGATAGCTGCTGCTTTTGTATTTTTTCCTAGAAGTAGAGCTTGGACATTTTAGTCCAGTTTAAAAAAAAAAAAAAAAGGATTCCAGTTATTTGAGTCCTGGATAATTGAGTTCTTACTTGACATTGAAGTTGAGGAACAGCTGGGGTTCTCTTTGACCTCATCTTCAAGATTATCTACTGGACAGTCAGAGTGCTTTTATTCTCTAAAATATGCACTCAGGACAATTGCAATGAATATATTTTTAATAAACACGGACCAAGGAGAATGGCTTAATTTAGTTCTCCCTATTCCCAGTTCTCTCACAGTCCACTTGAAAAACACAGCTGCTGGCTTTGTGTGTGCACAAGACGGCTCTCCTCATACAGAGAGGCTCAGAATGGATGTGGAGATCTCATTTGTTGTGTTAACAATGTCTATGCATCTGCACTGAGCTGTTCTGCAGGTCTGAGTTGTCCCCAGCACAATCGGAATTCATCACAGCCAATAAACATCACAGGACTCAGGGAGGGAAGGCACGGCCTGCTCATTTTGCTTTTTCAAGCAAGCAGGACCATTTGCTCCATCCTGGTGACTGCCTATCCTGGGGCTGTAGATAGATGACCAGCCACGAGCTAGGAAGAGAATCCACGTGAATCCCCTGTGGCTGCCATTCTTTCCAAATAGCATTCCTGACTTCATGAATCCGATGAAAATGTACCCAGGACTGAGAATCCAGAAGCATCAAGATCAAACCTCGACTTTTCAGAACTCTTTGGATTGTTTGAGAATGAATCAAACATCAGAATGTGTCAATTGTAGCTACCATTTAAAAGTGAGAAAATAAAAAAATGCTGCCAAGATTTGTTATTGGAGCCACATGGCTGGGCAGGTGATGGATGAGTTAATAAATGCACCTGCATGCAAGGTACAAATGGATTGCTGCTGCTGCTGTTGTATTATTGGTTCTGTCTTTTGTTTTGTTTGGTTTGGTTATGTGCACAGACCTTAAATCTATAGATAAGTAAAACACAGGACAGAAAAACCTGAAGACTAAACCCTGGGATTCTGGGGCTGGAGTGCCAAAGTTGGAACACTGGCCACTTAATATATGAGTGACTAGTAAATACTAAAGGGCCCCGGTGGCTGTGTTTCCTCATTGAAAAAATTAAGGCAAAAATAATAAGCCAAAAAATAATGCTATAGGGTTATCATGAAGATTAAATGAGTTAATATTTGTAAAGCACTTAGAACAGATCCTGGCATCTAGGAAGCACTATATAAATATTTGACTAATAAATAAATCCAAACACAACCTCCCAATGTCTACATAGCCTTGGCCTATGGGACCACAAACAAAGCACAGGATGAGGAGGGGTGTCTTGGGGACCAACTCAATGATGCCAAATTGGCAAAACTCTTAAGCCATGTGGCACAGCTGTGGCCATGGTCATCCTGGAAGGGACCACCCACAGCCCACATGTTTGGCTCAGGCTAAGGATGGGAATCCATATGGTCACACATCAGTTTTTGCTGTACCCTGAACTTGGACTTGGACTGTCAAGAGCAAAAAGAGTGTCTATGCGTGCCTTTCGCCCAGGACATCATGGAAGGTGCCTCCAAGAGTGTTCAAGGAAGCATCAAGATGAAGGTCCACTGAAAAGCAAAAGATACATGGTGTCAGTGAAACAAATCAGGATTCTACCACAATGCAGGAGAATAATCACATCAAACTGGCCAGGGCAACATCTTTTGTAAAGGACTCCGTTATTTATTTTTTTCTTCTTCCTTTTTCTAACTTTTCTTTTTTCTTTTTTCCTTCTTTCCTTCCCCCTGCCACCCTCCTTTTCATTTTTCCTTCTTTAATGTAATTATAAACATGACTATCTTTTCCATGCTCTCAAAAGTTCACATTGACACAACCATCAGAAGGGTGAGGCATACAAAAATGACCACCCCAAATTCTAGCCACTTTAATTCAGTCAGTCATATTTACTACACCAGGCACTGATCTGGACGCTAGAAAATGGGTGTAAACAAAATAGGCCAATGCTCTTCTCCTCTAGTCCTAGTGGTGGGAGAGAGGGATCCCTGCCACCAAGAAAAGGTATTGCCATGGGTGGGAGACGAAGCAGTTTCCAAGAAGAAAGTTCCAGATCCTTGAATTTGAGTTTCTGAGTCCCACATCTTCTGGGCAACCCCATTTCAGGGTGAATGGCCTCTGCAGAGACAGGAAGACTTCAAAGCATGTCTCCTGAAGACAGACACAGACATAGGAACATTGATTTAGAAGAAGGGAAGACTGAGGGGGCTCTGACTGCTGTTGTCAAGACGTTCTGCTGTCTCGCAGAAGAGAAGACACATCCCCTCTGGCTGATTCTGTTGAGTGGATCCCATGCCAAAAGAGTCAGTTTTGGCACCTTGCAAATATCAACTAGAATTGCTTCCAATAATAGACAAGACCCTCTCCAGGGTAGGGGCACGGATGGCTATTGCTGTGCACAAGAGGAGGGGTCAGAGGAAGACGCACTGAAAGGCTTCACAATTCCCTTTCCATGGAGATTCTAAGAGTTTAGCATGCTAGAAACAGGCACCCTCATGAGGTCACTTGCGGATAACACTCTTACCTGAATGGAGAGTGCAAGGAAAATGTATTTTCTCCCACAGTCAGGCTGTTGCACCTGTAAGTGCAGATGTGGACTCTCCAGGGGTGCAGGGATCAGAATGGGCCAGAGAAGAACACACAGCCTCATCCGATGGCCTGTATATCAGGCTGAAAGGGCCTGGGCGACGCACCAAGCTCATGGGGACAGAAAGTGACACAGTTGAGATCACACTGCTTCCTATCTCAGCTCGCAGGAAGTGGACTATGGCAGGAGAAGATGGATGACAACCTCAAAAGTGAGAGAAAGAGGGCTTTGCTAGCTGTCTCTAGAGATGTCCCTCAAAAGCACATAAGCAGATAAAGGGAGGGAGGGCAAAGCCCTTTTCTAAAAGGGGCAAGGGTGCTGGCTAAGTGCCTCTGGTCCTGTCCTATACAGACACTGGCTCCAAACAGTAGTGTTGGGGGCAGCGACTTAATTCAGGCTACCGGGGCTATTGAGGAAGAACCACAAAGGGAACAAAGAGAAATCTTCTCATCCTCTTATCACCCAGAAACCGGGCAAGTTGTCCAAAGGCTGACTCCAGACCTATGTCATCTCAGGCTCAGCTGACCATTCTTGTGGTAAAATGAAGAGACCCCTGAGGCTGTGGCATGATTCACAACATTAAGTCTCAAAACCTAAAGAGGGGATTGTTGGATTCTAAAAAACAGGAATATAAAACAAGAAAAGAAACAAGAAAAGGAAAAATTAGAGGGAGCCCCCAGAGGAAATTAAAAAGGGAACCCGAAGCAGCCTTATAGTCAAGCATCACCAATTCTATAGAAATGGGGGTTGGTTAATCCCAGTCAATGAAACAGGGATCGAAATTATAAAACACTGAAAGGAAATGCATTTTTACTGCTCCTTGAGCCATTGCAGGATTTCACATAGACTAAAATAAAATAAAATAAAGCAGATCTTTGGAGGGAAGGCTACTTCATTGAATAGATAGGAAGGCACTGTAATCAGCATGCCAACTGTCTACCTAGCCTGCTTAGAAACAATCTGTCCTTTTCTGTGGTGTATGTGTCCTGCACAATTTTTGCAGTCTTGTCTCAGCTATTAATCTGTTCATCACTACTTCTTATCAGAGTGAGAAAAGAAAAGCAACTTCACCCAGGTCCAGTTTGGATAAATTTTGCATTTGTAGCATCTGAATTGATGCAGTTTAATGAAGTTACAGCTGGACAAGTTTAAGAAGGAGAGCCGAAGGGAAACGGGAAAAAAAAGACAGAAGTGAACAGGAATCAAAAGAAGGACAGATGGAGAAGAAGCAGCAGTGGATGCAACACTGGGAGTAACAAGGAGAAACATTTTAATGATGTGACTTAAAAGAGAGAGAGAGATGTGACAGATCCTTTGCTCAAAGACCCAATATTCTTCTTAGCAAATGCTGTGGTTGGGGAAGGAGGTGCTGGTATGGAGGTGGGGAAGAAGCTGGCTGTGGCTTAGCCGAGCACAGAAATGCTGTGTTACTTCCCTGTGTAGACACTCTTCCAAACCTATGGGATTTGATTCTTGGAAAACTTCAGCCACCTTTCTCGGGATGCCATAAAAAGTCAGAGAAAGCCAACTCTTAGCCCAGTAGGGAAGCAGAAATCCACACTCTTCCCCATGTTCTGGAACAGTGTCAGTGTCTGAGCCGGCCTCACATCCTGTCATTCCAGGGAGGCAAGTTAACGTGAGCCTCCCTCATCCTCCAATGAAGCTGCCCAAACATCTGAGACTGAGAGCATCTAAGCCTGACCTAGGACTGGGGCAGAAAACAAGTCTCTTGACAATTCCCTTCTCTGCTTCTATGAGGTTTTGCCCCCAACCTCTCCGAACCCCTAGCCAGATTCTCAGGACCTCACCTCAAAAAGAAGGGGATGCCTGGGCTCTGGCATACGCTGTCAGATGTCACTGAAAATTCACAGCCCTGCCCGGCATTCAAACTCCTCTTCACTGGAGCAGCAAGAGCAAAGGAAGAGGGAGGGAGTGCCTGGGTGGAAAACATACTTCCCAGAAGATGACATTTGGCTGAGGGACAATGAATATGTCCAGAGGACAGGTGTCCTAAGTAATGAGACTTTAATGCTGAAGCTAATGGGAACAGTACACGAGACCAAATGCCAAAAAAGCAAGGAATAATGAGTGTTTGTGAAGCCTGAAAGCAACCACTCGACTCCTCTCCCAAATATCAGGGCACAGAGCCAAGGCTCTGGCCATGCAGCGCCTCTCTGGAACTCCAGGTCCTGTGGGTCTAGAGATGGGGACAGGGGCACTGGGCAAAGAGGATCCAAGACTGCCCTGCCTCTCCGGTTAGGAGCAGGCATGAGGCAGGAAGCATGAGCGGGCGTGAACCTGCTGCCCAGGAAGCCTGGGCTCCTGCGATGGGAAGGCTAGTGAAATGGTTTCTGCACCCCTCAATCGGAGGTAAGTCCTCTGCTCAGGTGCCCCTGGGGTTGAGCTGCAGAACCAAGAATGTGGGCACAACTCTGGCCATGCCCTGTGATAACTGGAGTGGACTTTGACTACTGGGAGAGAAAACACAGGGCCATAAGAGTATGTCTGAATCCTTCTTTGTCCCTTAGGACACAGGACTTGAGAACAAAAGAAACAGAGACACAGGGCAAGAGCGAGTCACTGGGAAGCACAGCTAGGAAGAGAGGAACGGGAAAAGAATAAAACTAGAAGTGAGCTGGCTGAAATGCTATGTCTTGTACGTACAGCATGAGATGCTAAAAATGGGGCAGGAAAGGGGGAGATTGTGATAAATGGACTTGTTTGCGAGCTGTAGGCCTCCGTAATTAAAACTGGGAATGGCCTGAGGTCCATCCTCTCTCCCCAAATAGCATCTTTTCTCCCTTCCCCGAACACCACTCACTGCTCTCAGGAGCTAGGACTCATGCGGAATTGCCCAGGGTTTCTTTCAGCAGCATAGAGGGTTTTTGCTCCCCAACCCAATTAATATCAGGTTTATTTTGTTTTGTTTTTTATATATCTTGGTATGGCTTCACTATCCTCAGCCTGAGCACTGCCCCGGGCACTTCTATGCCCCGTAAGTAGTCTAAGTAGGTGTCACTAGCCCTGTCTGCAGTATGCTGGTAGGGAGGTCATTTATCCTTTGTCCTTTACTGTGACAACCTATCTTAGGGCACAGGCAGATGAGACTTCACTTTCTTAAGTAATCTGGGCATCGCCAACCTCTTTCCATCCAGGAAGGTGAGAGCCAGCTGCCCTGTCAGATTACAAAGGAAGATGGAGACAGGAAAGGTACTCTGTGACCTTGGGCAAGGTACTAAGCCTCTCTGAGTCCCATTACTCACCTAGAAAATGGGTCTCCCTACTCAGAGGGGTGGTGGAAGAATGAAGTGAGACCGTATAGGTTGAGTATGGGGCAGGGTGCTGGTACAGAGTGAGTCCTGAAGAACGGCACTCTCGGAAGTTGTTCCCACTCCCTCAATGGCTCATCTACTGAGACCTCAAGTCCTCCCCAACTTCCGTTTTCTGGGGTTGCAGGGATGAATGGGTTGTGTAAGCTCCTTGGAGACAGAACTCCCACATTCCGAACGGACGCTGGAGCACAGTTGAGGGTGGCTTCCCAGGTTCACAGCAAGACTGACTCTCTCCAGAGCGTCCAAAAGAGGCCTCCATGGGGGGTCAGTGGGACCACAGGAGGAATGGAAGTGCCCTGGCCCCTCACCATCCCCTAATCCCAGAGATGAAGGGACACCACCATCTCACAAAGGTGACAAAGGCTGCAAAGGTGGTCCCCCATCTGCAAATGCTACATCCAGTGGTCCCCTGTCACCTGCCCTATACTCAGCTTGCCCCTTCTAGCTCCATTCCTGGGATCAGTCCCATTCTATGAATGTACGTTTGGGGTTTGTGGGAAGAGGAAGGCATGATAAATGCACTTTAGGAATCTATCGGCAATGCTCCTCAGCAGCCTCATCTCCCTGGGTTTCAATCCTTTTCACTTTATCTGTGGCTGTCGGGTCCAAGCAGTGACCCCCATCCAAATGCAGAATTGCAGAGGCGACGGCTCTGGGATGGAGAGAGGGAGGGGTACAGTGAACAGGGGCTCTAACCCCATGCCTCCTCTCTGCATGCATCCCAAAGAATCTGGGTCCCTTTACCTTCAGAATCAAAGTAAGAAGCTAAATTGAGCCATCTGCCTATATCTTATGCAGAAATGTGGGACAGTCTCTCTCTTTTTTTTTTTTTTTTTCCACTCTTTCTGGGCAGTTATTTGAAATGTTTGATGCATATTCAACTCCTTCCTTTTGTCCTCTCTTCCCAACTACCCCACTGCTTGTCCAACACATGGATACAACATGAAGCAGTTTTCTACAGGGCAATATTTATCTTTCCACATGCCAAGTAGCCCTTTCAATGTGGTCATTGGGATGCTGGGCCCTCACGTGTGGGGGGGCTGCCTTTCATTACTCTCTGAAGGCCCCTTCTGGGCTCTTGTCTTCAGTAACAGCTGAGACAGTGCTCCAGAAAGCAGGTCTTGTTACCGGAGGCGCTCTTGATTTTCTGATCACCTTTTTATTCATCAGCCTGGGCCCATGACTTATTACTGCTTATGAGAATCGAATCTACCACAGGAGGATAAAAATATGCTACAATTACAGAAAGTCAAAATGACACACCATGGACTCTCAGAGTACTCCCAAGAGAGGTACTGTAGAACCATTTTCAGAAGAATCAGCATGTGGTCTCCCAAGGTGATTTCTTGGAAAGACAACACATTAGGATATGGACATCCTAGTTCTTTCAAAGGAAGAATCAGGCCCATCACAGGCAAAGTCCCCAAACTAAATGCCACCAAGATTCATTTTGTGTCATGACAGGGCCCAAATGGCTAGCTTCTTTAGTCTAAGGTTTCTTGGTCCAGCTCAGAAGAGAACAATCAGCATCAGGAATTGTGCTCCTGTGGCTCACAGAGCTACTTATGCATATAGGGAACCACTCTGGAGGATGACCTTAAAGTCTCACTTAAACACACACAAATACACACACACACACACACAAACACTGCCATAGGATGGTGAGAAGTCACCCACCACTGATAAAGTTGAACCTCATTCATCTGCAGGTCTCAAGATTTCCACCCCTCTCTGGGAGACAGCAGAAGCATCCGCAGCCTGCATTTTTAAACACAGATTTGTACCCACAGTGGTACTCCTTGCCCTGGTCCACCCACCCCTCCCCATCCTTGGCTTGTGCTGTATTTTCCTTCTTCAATGATCTGCATTACTCAGATCTTATTAAAGGATTATGCTTAGATCAGGTTATTGCCCTTTAGAAAAGAATATGAAGAAACTTCAAGAGGACCAGGGAAGATCAGCGGAAATCATTTTAGGGGACGGAAACACTGAACTAGGCAAAGCTAAAGACATGGGGTGGGGGAGAAGGCTGTCACTCACATCTCCAAGTATCTAAAGTAATTTGTTGATTACTAAGAATCATGTATAAAGTAAAGCAAAATATATTTCCACTGGAGAACATGAGGGTGAGCATGGGCCTCGGACACAGGAGCCCTGGCTTTTAGTCCAAGCTCTCTCATCCACTGGCTGGGGAACCTTGGCATTGGAACCTAGACTGTCTGATTTTCACTTACCTAACTTATAAAATTAGCAAGTTGATTTAAATGAATTGCCTGCAATAATTATTCTACCATTCTGCAATGGATGACAAAATAATACAAGGTACTACCCTGCTTTTCCATAAGATTTTGTTTTTGCTTCTAGAACTTAAAAAGAAAAAGAAAAAAAAGGAATATAGAAAGTTAGCAACCTGTCCTGGGTAAGATTTGCTGGTAAAACCTCCCATTTATTTCTCTTCTCTATCTACAGTATCTGCAAAGAAAAACACTAGTGATGTGAGGTCATAAACGTGACTCAGGGAAAAATAATGGGTTGGATTTCCTCAAGGTAGAGAAAAGAGGAAAGAAAATCAAAACAGAAGGTATGTACAAAATGAACATAACCTAGGCCCTCCTAGATGCCATCATGGCCCCCTCTCCACCAACAATCTGAGACACCTATACATTTATAAATTCAAACCATCATTTTGTGGTTCTGCAGGATATCCATAGTCAAGGAACCTAACTGAAATTGTAAGGCAAAATGCACTGGAGTCCATGATCATTTCAAACATCAATTATGCAGGATTTTGACTGGGTGGAGGATGGCAGGGGAGGGTTGGTGGTCCCCCAAAACCCAGCATGGGGTGCTAGTCCTAACATGTGGTAGGGGTTTCTCCCTGGCTCTAGAAAGAAACCAAGAAGTTAAGATCTAAATACAATCCTTTTAGCCTTGGAGAAATCATGCAGTAGAACTAGAAGGATGAAGCTTCTTTTTGGTATAGTTTCCTTTTATTCCGGATCCGTAGGCATGTCTGTCTGAGGCTAGTGAATTAACCTCTTTCAGTCAGCTCACTTTTTCAGCTGTCTTAACCACTGCTTCCTGCACAATTGATTTGAATCAACTGCACAGTCAGTGCGATGTGCGATGTCTCATTAAAATTGGTTGAAAACAATGAATTAGACTTTTTTCTTTTCTTTTCTTTCTTTTTTTTTTTTTTTTTTTTTTTTGCTACCTGTGTCTTGGCAGACTAGAACTGTGGGTAAGCTCTTGGTATCTTAGCAGCAGGTTCTCCGAAATGAATGTGCTCTGAGTCTTGGGTAGGGTTGGAGGAGGGTGAAAAGGGACAGATGTGCAGGCCTTCTCAGCTTGGGACAGGGTGAGAAATTAACATGAAGACAGTGGGCAATGTGACCAGGGAGGGTTGCTAGAGATTATGTACATGGTTGCACTACTTTATTTGCTAAAAGCATATATATATATATATATATATATATATATATATATATATATATATATATATCTTTTCCTTCCAACTACTATATTTCAAGTAAAAAAAAGAATGACTCTGTTTAGATCAATTCATTATAGGGAGCCCACAGTACTTCAAAAACTCAAAGGGTTCGAGTGGATTTGACCATTCATTGCCCACGAACCCAGGAAGGGTTCCTCATAAATCAGCGAGCACTATGGTACTGTTTCTGCAGTCATGTGACTTACAGGGAAAACAGCTCTTTGGTTTTGTATTTAATTTCTGGAGGGAGAAAAGCATGAAACAAAGTATTCCCTTGACTTCCTGTAGAAATAAGCAAGGGACTCAAAGATGAAAGGCCCTGTTGACCAGTTGACTCCTAATACTTTTACTGTTTCCTGATGACATCCACTGGGACTTGCCTTCCCACAGCCCTAAGCATCCCTCCCCTGCCCAACTCCCTTCATCCCTTCCATCCCTGTGCAGGCAGTGGGAGGGTCCCAGGCATCTCTGACTTTACCAACTGCGTCTACAGCATCCTAATAACTTCTGTGCCCATCTGTTAATTAGCCATTAAAAAAAATAATAAAGCCACACAGACCCTCCCTCAGAATGGTTCTCATCTCTAAGACACTAATGAATCTACTTGGGGTGAGAAGGAAGGAACAGCTCTGGATATGAAACAAGTAGCATGGAATAGAATGTCAAAAGGGGGCCAGCCTTCTTAGCCATGTCCTAGGCAGAACCTGTGCTCCTGGAGAACACTGGCAGTCCCCTCTGAGCAGATTCACCAGCGCCACTGCCCCCTGCCCCAAAATCAGTGGGTACCTGCTGTCCATCAGCTCCAGCCCCAGCCTGGGCAGTTTTTAAAAAGGGGAAGGAAAGGGTAGAGAACCCGGTGAAAAATCGAGCTCCACTTGGGAAAGGTGGGCTGTCTGGTCCCCAGACAGTCCCTTTCTCCGCCCTGGGGTCCAGCTAGTTGATCCGATTTGGTACTCATCTGTTAGAATCACTGGTAGTTTCCCCTGCAGACACTGACTTCTCACGCAGAAATATGATTGCAAGGTCTAATCACTTCTGGAAAAGACAAAATCTGTTCTTCCCTGCAGGGGACAGAGAGATATAAGAAAGTCCTGCTCTGAGGAATACATGTGCACAAGCAGGCAACACACCCAGGAGCATCCAGAACACCTGGGAACAGCAAGGCCCAGACAGACGCTGATCTCTTCTCTCACCCCCTTTAAACTCCCTGCAAACACCCCTTTCAATGAGGCTGTTCTCATTGAAACTCCCTCAGACTTAGGTTTGCTTACCCATGTACCATCTTCAGGGAGGATCACACACCAGAATTACTCTTCTTTGCTTTTCAGTAAGGAAATGTCTTTGTAGAACTATTTCAAAGAATATGTAATTGAAAGTACATCCCAAGTTCCCCTGGACCTCTGACATTGTACATCCCCCTCCCCCAGCGTCCTATTTTCCTTAGGGAAAACTCATTATGGTGTCAGTTTTTATCTCCTTTTCATCTCTCGCACCGTTTCCCTATCTCCATTTCCCAACAAGACAATCTGAATTCACATGTCTATTCATACACACACACACACACACACACACACACACACACCCTCAAATGGCAAACAGTGACCTCTGTGATACAAGCAGAATAAAAGGAACCCCACACTCCCACCCCGGAGTGATGGAGCACTCACCCTGGCATGGCTGGAAGGAAGTGGTGGAGCTGGGATACTGCTGTGCCTGAGCTACACAGAACTGAAAAATAAGTTTCTTGGCCTGCCCAAGGTCACTCATGGAGTGTCCCAGATAGATCTTTTATGTCCTGTCCTCCTACCTGCCCACTGCCCACACATACACAGTCAGGCATTTGCCCTCCCTCCCCCCACCCAGCAAGTACCAGTACAATGGTTTCCAAAGCACTGATGGAGTGGGACTGCAGCTGCTGGTAGAGGTGCTGTGAACTGAATAAAACCAGGAGTTAACTTGAGGGGGAAATATCCCATATTTACATAATGGTGTGGGAACTAAAATTTATGGTCCCTCCCATATGGCCTCTCTTCTCTAACCCCAGAGAAAAACTGCCCCAATGATGTCCCAGTAATTACCCTAGGTTGGGATAAGAAATATCTGTATAGTGAGAAAAGGAGGAACATTAAGAGAGACAGTGACCTCTCCAGGATTGCATGCCAATGCCAGCATCCAAAGATGCTCCCAGCATCTCGGGACACCAACTCCGTATCATCACAAGCAATGATGAATAAACTGTATGAAGTGGCAGGGTCAGGGAAGGGGCCAGCTTTTTCTAAGAGTGCAGAGAACAATGACTCAAGGAAGAGGGAAAGGCAAAGAAAGGTTTGTGGAAATAAACCAGGAAGAGGCCAGAGCCAGGGCAGAGGGTCTGATGAGATTCGCACAGGAAGAAAAGAGAGGAGACAAGTTTCTGAGTCCTAAGGCAGAGGTGGATGGAACAGAAGAACCAGCACATCTGCTTCAGGAAGGCACCTACCCATGGGCAATTACTTCTTGACTTTCCAAGCTGAGCCAAGAGAGAGAATTCTTTACCAGATGAGAGGCAAAGGAGGGAGTGGCTTGCCTTTATTTTGCTCACTATCCCACCTCTCCTCTGCATTTGAAAGTTGGGACAGACTGCAGACCATTGCACAAGTCTCCGTTTAGTGTCCTGCAGTCTAGGCACAGTGAGGATGCTGAGTAAATCTACACTACCTGAGAGATAAGGTGGGGGGGAGGAAGTAAAGGCAGGGGCAAGCTGGGTTGATGAAAGAGGGTTATAAATGTATGACCCTTCAGAGATCCCCCCCCCAAATTCCAACACTCAAGTTTCAAATACCCACATTTAGTGGATTTGACTCAATAAAACCTTCCAGGGAGTATCATCGTTTCTCTCATCCACAGTAAAAATAATAATAATAACAACAACAATAATAGATCAGCTCTTTAAGCATGTCTAAAAATTTCTATCTCCCTTCCCCTCTCTTCAGCAAAGTAGAGGTGGTTAATGTCTACAACACTGAGGAGAAGAAGGCTTTCAGGCCACAAGGATAACAAGCAGGGTGCAGAAATAAACTAAAGGTGGGTGGGTGAGGATGGAGTTTGATGAGCCAATTCAGAAGCAGTGATCTGGGGAGTGGTCATTTTTACTAGGACAGTGCCCATACCATGTGCCAGAAATGGAGAATTTCCTTGGCAGGATTTTCAGGTTCCCTGGAAGGTCTCTGTTGAGCCATACCTAGTCATTTATCTTGAAGGCACTGGAAGCAGAGCTAACTTTGTGTCCCTGAGGTATGTGGTTCCTAAAGGAAGGGATGGGTTCTGATCATCCCCTTAGTTTTGACTTTTCAATAGGCTAACTAGGAGCCAGAGTGGGAGATGGTCAGAGTGGAATCATGGGCTACCATGTTTTGAACTCCTTGCATAAGTTTTGGTAGGAGGCAACGCCCATGGCCTTTCCCATGTATGCTGTGAAAGATACCCCACCAGGATGAACATGGCAAGAATTGTTACAGAGTTCTGCCTACAGACTTGTCCTTTTAAGCTTTAAAACAGCCATCTGTGTATGGTCAACATGGAATGGAGAAACCTTTGTTGCTTCTACCCATCAGAGGCAGCCTTCCCACACCACTCCATCTCCAGCATTTGGGAACATCCCAGTTTACACTAAATCACTTGGTATTCTTTTCAGTAAGTTCCAACATTGGTTCATTAGCTGCACTGATGCTGAGACTCTGTTGTGAGAGAGAGAGAAAGAAAAAAAAAAAAAAAAAAAAAAACTACTAACTGCCATAAGAACCTACACCAAAGTGCCCACATGCCATCAAAATAGAACCTTGGATCCCCATTCACGATTACAGAATTGGTAAAATTCTTACACTTGAACTTTAAGGACTTCACCTATTCTCCCTTTGCCTTGCAAATCCCCCTACCTCCAAAACATGCATTCCCGGTTCCTAGGAAATGGAGAAGACCGAGAAGACGGTATTGCATGTAAAAACAAGCTATGGTCAAAGTGACTTAGGATCAAGAGAGGTGTGAGTGAAGATAACAAGGGAGACATATTAAGAGAAAGTGAGGTCAAGAGGAGAGTGGGGCAGGCACCGGGCCACTGCGCTCACCTGTGGATGTTCATCTCCCGCGGAGGGCGGTGGGCCTTGTCATAGGAGACCTTAGCGAAGACGCCGGCCACAATGACGAAGGCAATCACCCCGCAAGTGATGTAGACGGTGAAGTTGGTCTTGTCCTTCTCGGGGTCGTACTTGTTCTCGGGCCTGGCGACACCACCTTGGTACTGGGCGTCTGTACCCACACGGGGCTCTGGTAGTTGGTGCACTGGCGCTGGTCCAGCTTCTCGTGGCGCTTCTTGCAGCAGAAGCGGTAGTAGCAGGTGCCGCAGCAGTACAGGTAACCGCTCTCGCTGTTGTTACATTCGAACTCCTTGTCGTACTGGCCGCTCACGTCGTAGTAGCCCCAGCACGTTTCGTAGGTGACGGTCGCGCTGGCCGCCGCCGCCACCGCCGCCGCGGGTTGTCCCCGCCGGCTCCCCGCCTCCGAGACTCCAGGCGCCCGGGCGGTGCCGTTCAGCTCGCGGCCGCCCCGGGCCAGGGCTCCCCCGGGCCGCCGGCCCCCGACGGCAGCGGCACCGGAGCTCAGGGTCCGGTTGGCAGCGCGGCCGCGGGCGGCGTGAGCGCCGGACAGCAGGTCCAGAGACTCTAGCGAAAGCAGCAGCAGCAGCAGCAGCAGGCTCCGCAGCGCCATGGCGGGGCCGGGCGGGAGGGCGCGGGGAGGCTTCCGCGGCAGGCCGCTACCCCGGCCGGCCAGGCTCCGAGGGAGGCCACGCGGGCTGGGCTGGCGGCGCGGGGCGGTCAGCGGCGCCGGGGCGATGTCGCCATCGAGGCGCGGGCGGCTGGCGGCGACGGCGGTGGCGGCGCACCGTGCGCACGGACCGGCCGGGCGCGGGTTGCTCTGGGCTCTCACGCTGCGCGCCGGCTCGGCGCTTCCCCTGCGGGATCGGCGCGCCTCCGGGGCAGCCCCATCCCCCGCCGGCGGCGGCGGCGGCGGCCCCGAGCGGCTGGGCTCAGGCAGGACCCGAAGCGCGGCTCCGAGTGGCAGCAGCGGCGTGGTCCCGTCCGGGCGGGTCCTGCGGGACAAGACGGGGAACCAGTCACGGGGTGGGGCGACAGGCGCTCCCGGAGGCAGAAGGGGAGCGGCGGGCAGGGAGGGAGCGCGTAGCCCTCGAGGAGCTAGCTTAGGGCCGGAAAGGGCGCGGAACCCGTTTCCAAGACGGGGCTCGGTGGCCCTGCGCGCCGGGAACCGAGGGCGCACTGGCAGTCTTTCCAAGCGCCTCGCAGTCGCCCCGGTCCTCAACCGTTCAGCCCCGCAGCGTGCTTCTGCCGCAGGCTGGCTTCCCGGGACAGAGCCCGCTGAGGTTGGGGTCTGGCCGGCAGCCGGAGGAGCGCGGCAGCTGGACCTCACTCACTCACCATGCCCGGCTGCGACTGCAGAGGCGGCGGCGGCGGCAGCAGTGAGGCGGGAGCGCAGCGGCCAGAGCGAGCGAGCGGAGCCGAGAGCCGCGGCTCGCCGCCTGCACTAGTGCCGGAGCGTGTGCGAGAGGGAGCGAGGGAGACACACGCACTCACACACCCGCACACATGGGAGCGCCGCGAGGGGAGGGGAAGGGAGGAGAGGACAGCCGCTCACCGCCGCCCACGTTTACACGCCTGGGCGCCCGGGTTGGGGGGTGGGGGGTAAGACTCTTTGCTTTTCCGGCTCTCGGCACGGGAAGCTCCGCGTCACAAAAACCCCGGACGCCAGTTAATCAACACGGCGAACCAGGAGTGCTAAGGGGACCAGGAGCAGGGCGAGAGTGTCCCCTGTGGAGTGGCCCGCAGCAGGGCCAGACCCCCACCCCTGCCATTGCTCCTCCAGTCCTCAGTACTCGCAGTGGGTTCCTATTCTACTGGACCCCCAGGGCGTGCTACCAGAAAGGGAGTTGGGGTTTCTGCAAGTCTTTGCCTCTCCCTAGTGGTGATGTTTCCAGCCAAGAAAAGAGGTCAAACCCATTGCTACAGGTTCCGAAACTGAGGCCAGAGGTCTAGTGAATTGCCTTAGACTATTATGCCACCAATCAGCCTGCGGAACCTATACTCTTCCCCTTGAGTACTCTCCTCCAACTCGCACATGGGTGAAAGATAGCTCCAGTGCTGCGTGGCACCTCTTATTCTCTCTTTCCTCAACTTAATTTTTTTCAGCGTTGAGGCCGAGTAAGAAAAAACTGTCTAAGTCTCTAAGACTCATCTTTAAAATCTCTGTATCCATGTGTTGAAATTCCTATACTGTAGCTGACTTGTGAGCAGGGAAAATGTGTCCAGAGGGGTACACTCTTATACATGGCCAGGTCTGTGGAGACCCAGCTAACTTTCAGAAATATGAGGCCATTCCAGAAGGGAGTCATAACAACAGTCTTTGGTTAGTGTCTTTGGAAGATCTGGGAGGAAATGAGAAAGAAAAGCAATAGCCAAGGCCAAATTCTGCCTGCATGGCCTGCTTGATTTGCTTAGAGGCAATGGACAGGCTGTCAGGGTGATGGCAATGGAGAATTTTCCCTGAAACTCTCCACTCAGTCTTATTCATGTGTGACCCATGGATCCCCATTCAGCAAAAGCAGAGGGTCTCTTCTCAAGCAGAAGACAAGGGGGAGATTCTCATCCTCATCCTAGGAGGAATGGATGCATGCACTCCCATAACAACTCTGTACTTGCTGCTATCTCTCCATTTCCCTCCCTCTTCCTCTGCACTTACTCTTATTCCCTCAATGTCATTTCTTCTTAATGTTCTGTTCAACAAACATTTGTTCAGTGCCTACTCTCTGTCAGGCACTGTGGTAAGTGCTAAGATGAAGAATAAATAAGACTACCGTTTCTCTAGGAAAGTGAACTTGGGAGACTGAAAACCAAAAGATTTTCATGTGGCATGGTTATGTTCCAGACAAAGGTGGACACAGGGTACTCTGAGAACAGATGACAGGCACCTAGCCCCAACCTAGAAGGGAGAGATGGGGGTCAAAGACAACTTTCTCAGTGAGGTAAGGAACAGCATTTTGAAGAAAGATTAAGGGTTGCTGGATGTGGTCGCACATGCCTGTAATCCCAGCAGTTCTGGAGGCAAAGGCAGGAGGATCGTGAATTTAAAGCTAGCCTCAGCAAAAGTGAGGCCCTAAGCAACTCAGTGAGACCCTGTCTCTAAATAGAATACAAAATAGGTCTTGGGATTTGGCTCAGTGGTCAAGTGCCCCTGAGTTCAATCCCTGGCACCCTCCCCACAAAAAAGGGAGAGAGTTAATAAAACAAACAAGAAAGGAAGGATGCTAACAACAAAAAGAACAGGAAAATCAGGAAGTTATAAAGTGTTAATGTAGCTGATAGGCAAATCAGTGGGTGTGTGAACTCCAGTACAGTTTAGCATAAACCCTGAGGGACTCTTCCAAATATGGCCAGCAGGAGGCCATTGTGTCCCTGAAAAAGAACTTGAATTTATTCTACAATTGATGGAAAACTGTTGGTGGGTTTTAATTAGGGGAAGGCACTATCAGAATTTCATGTTCGCTGGATCTCTAAGTCAAGTGAATTAGGAAACACTAGATGCAGGAAAAGCAATGTGGACAGCAGTCCTAATAATCCAGGTGAGAAATGAGAAGAGTCTGAAGTAGAAGCCTGGTAGTTGGCACCATAGTGAAGATGGTAAGCAAGGTCAAAAGAGGAAATTCAGGATAAAGTTAATATAATTCTTATTCAAGTACCTTTGAGAGATGTGTGGAGCTGTCCAGGGCAAATCTGGCATAGGCATAAACATTTGGTACTCTTAAGAACATACTTGAAAACAATAGCCCCATACTGTGTATAATTTCTTTTTGGGGGGGAGGTGGGATACTGGGGATTGAACTCAGGGGCACTCGACCACTAAGCCACATCCCCAGCCCTATTTTGTATTTTATTAGAGAAAGGGTCTCACTGAGTTGCTTAGCACCTTGCTAAATTGCTGAGGCTGGCTTTGAATTCAGGATCCTCCTGCCTCCGCTCCCACCCCCACAAGCCACTGGGATTACAGGCGTGTGCCACCAGCACCCCGCCTGTGTGTAATTTCTAAGACTTTTCCTTCCTGTCCTCTTCCCTGAGTTTTCACATCCCCTTAATTATTCCAGAATTTTCTTTTCCATATCTAGGATCTCCTTAGGAATAGGTAGAAGAAATAAGTCTTTCTGATGTGGGACTCTAATAAGATTTGAAATTGATTTGGTTTCTCAGACACCCCTCCCCACCAACAAATCTTTTCTGAGCCCCCATGCTCATAAATGGTGGCATCAATAGACTCACTGATAATAATAGTGTCTAGGGGTTGGATAGGATCTTAGGGGCTATTTATTCCAACCCTTATTGCAGTGCATTATAATTTTTTTTAATTAATTCCTTCAGCCCTCCTGGTTTGCACTTAGGGATTGACCAGGTTGTTGACACACACACACGCCCCAACCAGGCATCCCTCTCTTTTCCCCTTCTATTTTCTGTATCTGAATTGTTGACAGTATTGAAGCATCCTTCCTTTGTGGATTTGATTCATTAAAAAGTGCCAGAGAAGAATTATCTTTCCAACACCTATACCAACAACAGACAGCCCTGAGATTCAGAGAAAAGTATTCCAATCCTTGGCTCTAGAAGGTAGATCCCAACTGAATTGAGCAAAGCATAATAATCCTATTTAATCATCAGCAATGATTGTTAAGAATGGTCATGTGATCCAGTTCTGGCCAATACTAAATGAGGAAAGTCTGTTGGGGGAGTCTGGGGAAATTTTCTTTGCTCTTAAAAACAGTGACAATTATTCTTCTTTTTGAGTATTATTTCTCTGGAAAATTTGGCCCAGGTCGGGGGGGTGGGGGGAGGGCTGTAAATTAATGTTGACATTCAGTTTGATAATCATTACTGCTATTCACTAAATATCTTTGCCTTTCAGACATATAATTGGATTGTTATTTTTGGTCCACTTATGAGTGGAAGTGGAAAGTGACTAGTACTAGTCAATGATTTTAAGTAGAAAGTTTGTGTGTTATTTCTGAAGCAGAGCACTTAATCGCTTCTACAAGGCACTCTAGAGTTCTCCGGCATCCCTCTCTTTTCCCCTTCTATTTTCTATATTTTCCTTCTGGCATGGTGATCAGCAATGTTCTGCATGGGAGTGGTTTTGTTTGCCTGGGTTCTTAACTGAGGAGTTCCTGAGAGCTTGTGAAAATAGTGTCCCACAATAGATGAATATATACATATACATATATATATGTATATATATATATGTATATATATATATGCGCATACACACACACACACACACACACACACACATACACTGTTTTAAAGACACTAGAGTTAAAGTCTGTTATTGCAGCACATCCTAATCCATACTGGCTTATACACTGAGGATAGCAGATGGAATGATGGAGCCAATTATGAAACTATGCTCAGGACTCTCCCAACTCTGGTCTTCTAGTAACGTCAGATAATTAAATTTCCTTTTGATGCAGTCTGTCTGAATCCAGAGTTTCTCTTGCATGTAGCCAACTGCACATCTAATGGATGCATAATATATTTTCTGTCTCAATTCTGACTCTCTCTAGGGTATCTACCTAGCTATAAAACTTTGTGCTAATCATATCAGCACTGTGAGATTCAGTTTATTCTACTAGAAAATGGAGATCAAGCTATGGGGGGGGGGTGTCTCTAAGAAGGCATCTCTATTGAGTGTAGCCTCTAACTATGAGTGTTTACCATGGTCTCCAAGTATGAACTTGGCCACAAGTCCTAGCATGATTTGGTCTCTGGCTATAGTTCTAAGCTCTCTTCTCTTGCCCCCTCACTTCAGTCACACTGGTGCCCTTGCTCTTCTCAAAGCCTTTATAATTGCTATGCTCTCTGTCTGCATCCCTTTCCCCTAGATGTGCATAGGGTCCTTTCTCATACCCTCTAGGTTTCTGCTTAAACATTACTAACAGAAATAGTGCAACCATCATACCACTAATGAAAGCTGCTCCTTCCATTGTGTTTAATCTTCACCTCACCATGATGCATTTTCCAGCACAGCATTTACCACTAACTATTTGTTTAGGTATTTCTAAAAAAAATTATTTCTGACCTTCCAGTAGGATGCCTGCCCTTGTTTACACTTTGTTGACTCTCCATGGCTACAACTGTGTTTGGCACCCAGTAGGCTGTGGTGGACACTGAAGGACACCTCTTCAGCTGTCAGCTTCCCTGGGGTCTACCTCAGCTGCGGAAAGTTGTCTCCTCTAGTAATACAGCCTATCTTCCCCAGGAAGCCCACATTTAGTGACTGATAAAGTTAGAAGTGCCAAGGCCTAGCCACTTCATCCCAGTGCAAGAACTCTGGTTAGCTGGTATTTCCTCTAACATCTCAGAGTTCCCTGGAGCCAAGGTTTTGCTGGGCCTGTATCACATTAGCCTGATCCCATTTCCTCCTGTTTCCACTCATGTTGATTTCTTAAAAGTAGCCTACATGCCAAATTTGGTTTCAGCATCTGCTTCAGGAGATCTGAGCCTACACTATCAGCATCCAATAAATATGTGTTGAATTAAGCGAATGAATGAATGAGTTTATGAGTCCCAATTTCCATTAATGGTATCCTTATAAATGATTATATGTTTTTTTGCTTTATCCTATCTGGTGAAAAATTGGAAACTATCTCCTAAGGCCATCAATTTCAATGTTAAATAGTTCTAATAGTTAGAAAATTAGAGTACATTAGCTTTTGTTAGTAGCTGATAGGCAGATCAATTTATTGGCTCATATTGAGCTTATAGTTGATTAGAGTGTTTTTCACATCAGGATGACTTTTTGTAGCCATGTGAAATACTTCATACATATTTTCACTCATTTAAAAAATTTGAGCCCATTATTCCAGCCTTTTAAGCATTTTAAGAATTTTTCATCTAATATTCTATTTTTCTTAATATAGCGGACATTTATCCCGTGCCTCCTAGTATACTTTACCCTCTTTCTCTAGCCACAGTTCCTAATTTTATTTGGAGATGTGCCTTCTACCATTTTCATTCCATGGAATTTGCCTGAGGTTCTATATTTCCCAGACTGAAGCAAACCACCCATCATAACTCCTTAATCCGGATATTCAGACAGAGTAAGCCAGTGGCAGAAATCCATCCAGTTAGATGAACCAGAGGACTTTTGTGGGCAGAACTGAGAAGGATGCTCACTCTTTCCTCTGGAATGGCACAGATATATCTGATCCTGTGAAGGAAGAGCCTAGGGCTATCTAGGTCTTCACAGGGAGTCTAAGAAAGGAGACAGCATGATACTAGGCTGAGCCAGGAGATGGAGAGAAACAGTCTTGTTAGCATTAGTTAGACCTTGAACATAGCTCTATATGAAGTCTGTTTTACACCTGTACTTTTATGTGTCCTGAGAAAATGAAGTTCCTATTCACTGAGTTTTCTATTTGCAACCCTAAAGGTCCTAGCTGACAATTCCATCTCACAAATTGATCAACAAAAATGTTTAGACTGGAAGAAGCAGCTTTTCCTTCCTCTGAATGACCTGATATGTCCTCTGCTCTGTTTAATACCAGGAGAGGGCTGGGGGCTGAGGATGAGAGCAGCAGGACAGGTCAGTATGTGGGAGATATGACAAATGGCCATTCATAGCTGATGTTTTCAAGGTGCCTCTAAATGTGGGATTTAGGCTGAGGACCTCTAGTTTCCTGGAAGTAACTGGAATAAAGGACAGACAGAGGTGAATTTGTTTGTGGCATGAAAACTCACACCAGAATGAGACAACTTCAGGGGAAGAATGTCCAGCTGTTGAAGACTGCTCCAAAGATGCAGTCAAGCTCCCTAGATAACAATGTCCAAGGAACACACTGGTTTCAACTATAGTTTTGAAATTGTCAGAAACATGGCATCTATTCTGATAGACACAATACTACAAATAGACAAGATCTGGGGGTCTAGGGTATTGTCAATAGAGCCAGCACAGTACATTGGTTAAGGACAGACAGTTGTCCTCTGCCACCAAGCATGACAGAGCAGGTCCCCAGTTCTGGTGGTGGCACAGAGTTTGACAGTATGACAATGGGGAGCTGATGTCAGGGACCTAAACTTTAGCACTGGTCAAATATTTAGCCAACTGACTCAATGCCAGCAAGGGGCCTGGAGAACTTCAACTTGGACATTTGTTCCCTTCTGTGACTGAGAGCACTGGGCACTGGGGCAACCACATGGGAGATTGGATTAGGGTCCACCCTACTCACTTCATTTCAACTTGATTAATTTTGTAAATATCATATCTATAAATAAGGTCACCTTCTGACACACCAGGTGTTCAGACTTTAACATATTAAATTTTAGGGGATTAGGGACATGATTCAACTTATGACACCTGCAAAGTAAGAGTGATAGTATGACTTATGCAAAGCATTATGCAAATTTACATGCCACTGAAAAAGAAAGGAGGTCACATTTGTCACTATTTCTCACTGGAGAGATGTTAGAGAATGTCAACTTAGGCATCATGCTAACAGTCATTTTTTCCCATGCTCTTTCCAAAACTCAACACAATTGCTGTAGTGAAACAAGCAAGATTCCAAATAGGAAATGCAGGAAAGGGCTTCCCCTGGCATTCTCCACCTAGTGACAGAGTAACTAGAAGTACACACCATGCCCAATTAACACTCTGGAACTGTGGCATTTCAGAGTTGGATGAGCACACAAGAATCCACATCCTCTGGACTCATTTTATCTAAGCCTAGATCTAGTCAGCTAGATATGCCAATGTAAGGATGACCTGAAATTGTCTCTACAGCTATGCTGGTTTAGGATTAACTCATCTCTGCATTCATTTATTCATTCTTTATTATTTATACTGACAATTATTCATTCAATAGATATTGAACCAGCCCCTGCTATGTGCTAGTTATTATGCAGACCCCCAAATACAAACTTAAATAAATTATGCTATCTTATTTGCAATCTGGTATCCTATTTAGGGCTTCACGGAAATACCTTCCTTCAGTCACATACCAGAGTTTGGGAAGAAGTATCTCTTTAATAAAACTTCAAAAATGGTTTTTCTTTCTGGCTGAATGTCCAGCAGTTCCATAGGACACAGTTTCTTTCCCTTAGGTCATAAGCTACAGTACCCACAAGGCCTTTGAAAGTTCAAACTACCTCAGGAGACATTCTGGAAACACAATCGAAAGATCTACTGTGTGGGCCACACATAAGTTTGTTGAGAAATATTCCTCCGTAAGGGGCTGCTTTCCTATTGTGTTCATCTAGAACTACCTGATGTGATTTTCCTCACATTTGATGTAACATTAATAACAATGACAGTTGAGCATGTGTGTACCTTTATACTTTGAACTTAAAAATTTAGAACCCTACTAGTTAGGATTGATTTGATTATCTTAAGAGTTAAGATCAGATTACAGCTCTCACATAGTGATTAAAAGTTTTTTTTTTCTCCTAACAAATAAAGCAGTTTTGCATCCACAGGTGTATTGGGGCACAAACAGCTGGTTATAATTATGTGTTTCCTGGGTGAGCTTGTACTGAACCATTTTTGATGGACACATTTAGCTGGGTCTATGTAATGTGATTTCTGTCCATAATATTATAGTCACTCCTTTTATATAGTATAACTCCCTCCCCCTGTGCCCATTGCAGACATTGCTAATCAGTTATGGAATCCTATCCTGCTGAGATCAGTCACAGCCTCAGAAAGCCCTCCAAAACACAAAGCTCCAAATAGTCAGCAGGCATTAACTATAGTTGGAATTAGCACAGGAATAAATCCTATTTGCCTAACAGCTCAGTGAGAGAGGGCAGTCAGAATGGTTCAAGTATGTTTCTATGACTTTATGTCAACATGGTTTTTAGAATTCTGCTCCAATTATATAGCTTTATTGTCTCAAACTGAAACATTTATGAAACGAAGGGGGTGCGTCTGCAAGGGGCATTAATATCATCGGTTATTACATGTGTTTTACTGAAAGACATCACTGATTGACAGCTAGAGGAAATACTCACTGGGATTAGCTCTTCCTGAGAAAAGTGATAATGAGGCCTGTGCTAAATGAATGCCAAAGATGATCACCGTGCAGCGGCTCCCCGATACACACGTGCAGAATCTGCACATCACCATCACATTTTCTCTTTGGTTGTAATTGATTGATATTTCATTCAAAATGATCATGAATTAACCTACAAGAATATTCTTATCTATAAAAACAAGAGGCCTGTTGTGAGCACATTGCATATATTTTTGTGGCTTGGTGTTGTTTCAACCAATGTTCTCCATCAGTCTAAACTGAAAAAATCTCTTTGTGCACTACCTCTAGGTATATGCCTTTGACATCTATTGTCCTTTAGGTCACCTCAAACTCTGTTTTTGACTTCCATGAAACGCATCATAGACAGTAGTATCTTCAGTAGAAAATGTACGTATGATTTAATTTTTTTTTTCTTAATTTGGCCTTTAAGGAAAAAATAATTGAGTTGACTAATTGGATCTAACCTACTGATCTAATCCAATTGACTGAGCACAAATTGGCCATTAATATAGTCAAATGAATCAACAGCAATTCTTGATTCTGTGTCAGGAAGTAGATGCTATCTAGCTGAGACCATCTGTTGGTTGAGTGCCAAGATAAGGGTGAATCACGGAACTGACAAATGCCATCATTAAAATAACCTAGGTAACTGGGCTGAAAAAGACTGACTTTGTTATTGTTACCTATCATCAAATTTCAAAATTGCTAATTAGTTCCTGGGATTACTTCAGAGGACCAGTATCCATGCTGACAACCTGTGTCCTGATCAAGACACTGAATCACAGCATCACAGTGCTAAGGTAGGACTTATGGGAGCCAGGCACCAATTAAAAGGGGGATGGCTGACCCACAGATGTTTTGCAAGGGGATTTCTGAAGGACCTGGGAACAATTTTTCAACTTTTGAGCGTCTAGGTTTCTAATTTCTTTTGCAAATCCTCACTCGAAACCTGTTGGGAACTGCTCATTTTATACCCCTGCTCATTCTCCAGGTCCTGCCCCAACTCATCACCTAGTAGCCCAATCCAGGGGAGAGGAGATGAACTCTGTCTCCAAACCAGGAGACATGTGAATACCAAAGGCCGGAGGAGAAGGTCATGGTCATATTGGGGTGATAACAGAGGCAGCTACAGGGTTATGGACAGTCATATTTCAAAGAAAGAAATTGGGACTGAAATTATCCTGAGACTTACACTACTAGTGTTGAGCTCAGGCCATTTAGAGTAGGCACAAACTCAGCAGATATACATGTCGAGTATGAAGCAGAAGACTCATTTGGAACCAGGCAGTCAGCCCAGACTGTTTACACAGGAGAAGGAGGTCAAGGCAGGACAGCGAATTAAACCCAGCAGACAGGAAGACCTCAGAGCAGGAGAGATGATGATTCAATGTCCACCCAGCAGTTGGGAATCAGGGCATTCATGAGAACTGACAGGCAGGGCAAGGCCTTGTCACTGGGTCGAGTTACAGTGACAGGGACCCTGGCTAAGAAATGGCTTACAAGCTGTCAGCATGAGCCGATACTTATTGCAAAGCATGGGTTCTCCAAGGCTTGCAGGTAGAAAGAGTTCAAGATGCAATTGCAGTGCAGGCCAAATCCCACAAAGTCAAGTATGAGGAGAGTCTGTGACCGTATGGTCTCTGCTTGCCTGTTGGGTTGGCCATATACAACCCAACATCATCTCCATCCCAAGCCCCACTTCATACTCCACCCATTCCTGAATGGACTTCTTACATGGAATGATATGCTAGTTGCACAAGGGCAGTGACTGAAAATATCTAGTGGACTATTATTGACATTGCCTTTCACCATACCCTTCCTACCATTTGTTTGGTTTGATATCTTCTCAGCCTTTTTTTTTTTTTTTTAATTTCCCTCTACATGTTTCCATTTTTGCATATATCACCCTAGGGCATTTTTTAACACATTTAATTTCAGGATTTGCCATTCTCTCTGAGAGATAATATATTCCAGGAGAAGAGGGAAAATTTGGCAAAGGAATGAAAGAACTTGGTCTTAATTCTCATCTTCAGTTTTTAGTGTCCCATCTCAGAATGTCTTTCTTGCTTGCTCTATCACTTCTGTAGATATTTCACAGTATAGGACAGTGGTTCTTAACCTGGGGCTGGGGATGAACTCCTTGAAATTATGAGCAAACATGTGCACAAGTGCGTGTGTGTATATGTGTGTGTGCGCGCGCACACACACACACACACACACACACACACACAATGCTTGCCAGACATTTCAAGGGACAATCAAATGAATCAAGCCTCAAAAGAAAAAATATACAGACTTTCAAAGAGAATGAAAATCCTAAGAAATAAATAGAGAAGATCTGAATCTCAGTCCTAAGTTTACTATTTGCTAGTTTTAGTAACTTAGCCATGACATCCTGTGGCTCAGTTTCTTTTGTTGTAAAATAGAGAAGATGATACTGACCTTTCCTACAACATTGGGTTGTGAAGATCAAATGAGATCATGAATGGGAAAGCAATTTGGAACTCAAAAGTTCAATAGCAGTGTTAGTTTTTCTTATTCTGCCAGATCTCTCAATTACATCAAAACAGAAGGACTGGATCAAAAGTCAAACCAAACTAATTCTGGCAGCAAGGGACATGCTGTTTTAGAAGCACAGCACACATCCTCTGTAATAGTAACATCTTACCCAGTTCCTCATTAGCGTCATGTACAAATGCAAAGAGCACAGAAGCATCATGGAACCTATCCAGTTTATTAAATCAAATATCTGGATATTTTGGACAAGTACAATTATCAATTCTTGTTTCACTCTTTCTATCTGGATGCTACACTCCCTTTTGGCATTACTGAGGATACAGCCCTTCTGTGAACAACTGTCCTAAGAGGTTTCTGCAATTATCTTTGTGAGCCATTGACTTTGTTACCAGCTTCAGTGACAGCCTGCTCCAAGTAAAGGAAGGAAGAGTTCAATATTTTTGCTCCAACAGAAAAGGGTTTTGACCTAAATGGAACCCCAGATGATTCTGGAATCTAAGCCCAGTGTGATCCCAGCTAGCAAATTAAACAATGAGCCAGAGGAAACAGGTCACACTTTATTACCAAGAGAGTAACACCTTTTAATTGGTTAACACAACAAATAAAGAGGTGGCAGCCTTCCGGAGCTGGCTTCTGATTTGCTCACGCATTAAATGGGTTTGGGAAAACAACATCCTTTCCTCACTTAATTTGGAAGCTGTGATTCTGATTAGGAAACAAAGGGCCACACAGGAAGATACCAGAAAGAACATGTGAAACAGAAGGAGGCTTGGAACCGATTAGAGCTAAATTTATTAAAAAGTCTCCTTAAAAGCATGTCTAATTAAATGAAAATAACTGTATTGGTTCATTATTAAGAGAAAAACTTCTGTCTTATGGAATGTCAAGGAAAGAAAAAGCCCATTTCTCAGGATATGAATGATAGACATGGGTTTGTGAAGACTGTTTAATTTCAAATAATATGTATGTCAACTGCATGTATCCTTCCCCCAGATATTTTTCCCTTCTTTGACTCAGTTATACTAACTCTGTCAACAAGGCTAGAACAAATAAATTGGAGAGCTAAAAACATTGCTTTCACTTCTGAAGTAGAATACATGGAATTATAGGCATTTAGAACAGTGTTAAATTTTTAAAGTTCAACTGAGTTTGTTATAATTTTTTTACAACCTAAGCATGGCTGTTGGGGCGGCTGTGAACTTCTGAGCTCTGATGGCAGCTGTTAAGATTCTCTTTTTCAAACTAGGCCCAATTCCATATCGTACCTGATGTTATGGTGGCAAGAAACGATATTGAGACATTATTATCAATATCAAGTCCATAATTTATTCTGAGTTCTTAGATTTTTCCCTAATATCGCTTTTTGGTTTCACAATTCCATCCAGGACACCTCATTACATTTAATTGTTATGTCCCCTTAGATTCCTCTAGACTGTGACACTGTCTCAGACTTTCCCTGTTTTTTAATGATCTTGACAGATTTCAGGAGTGCTGGTCAGGTATTTTGTAGACTGTCCTTCAGTTTGGGATTGTCTGATGTTTGCTTTCATTTTAAACGGAGACTGTGGGGTTTGGGGAGGAAGACCATCAAGGTGAAGTTCCATTCAGATCAAGGCTATGACTCATGACTTGTCAATAATGACATTAACTGCAGCAGCCTTGGTGAAGCAGTGTTTGCGGGTGATCTCCACTATACTCTTTCTCTACCTTTCATACTGTGCTCTTTGGAAGTCACCATATGCAGCCCACGTGTAAGGAGCCAGGAGTTACCCTCCACCTCCTTGAAGGGAAAGTATCTATGCAAAATATTTGGAATTTCTTTGCATCTGAGATGAGTCTCTTCTCTCCCCTTTTTTTATGTATTCAATCATTTATTTATATCAGTATGGACTCGTGGATATTTATTCTTCAGGCTGTAGTTCAACACTACATTATACATTTTCTCAATCAAATTCTTGGGACTCTGTCCTTCCAGAGCTCTGTCAGCTGGTCCTTGTGTCCATTTGACATTGTTTTGATTACTTATTTATTTATTCATTTGTGCACATCTGTAAGACCTCCAAGGCTCATCTTAGAAGTTTCCTGCCCAGCCCAGGACTCTGCCATTTCCCCAAGGAATCCTGGTTCCTTTTACTGGAGAATGGTAGTATTTTCTGTTTTTTTTTTTTTTTTTTTTTTTTTTTTTTTTTGTGTGTGTGTGTGTGTGTGTGTGTGTGTTTGTTTGTTTGTTTGTTTTTTAAGTGTCCATTTTTACTGCTTCTTCATCCCTTCATGTCACTGCAAACTTAGGAACCCAATTGTTTCCTCCTGATGCATTAGTAATCTCTTTGGTACCTTCAAAAGCCACCTGACAGACACCTCTAAGATCGAAGCTCCTCAACACATTTGGAACCCTTCTCTAATATCCCTCATTGTCCTTTTCTGTTTCCACCAAAACTCAGGTCGTTCCCTCCCTGGAACCTGGGAAGTGTCAAGAGTAAGTTGAAAAAAAAGGGATACTAGTGGATACTAGGAGAAAACGCAAGCTCAAATTACAGAGTGGCATACTATTTTTAATTAATGCCACTGCCATTTTCCCAGACACATTAATGCAACAGCATTGTGTTGGCATCTGCGGAAGCAAATGGAGAGGAACAGCAGCTTAAAGAGAGGGGACGGCTGCCCCACCCCCACTCCTAATCTGGGTACCCTCTGGAGGAATTTAGGAGTCACATGCAGATCCTCAGAGTGTGGCAAGTCTAGGAGTTGGAACTTGATTGCTGCAGGAACATATTTCCTCTGTGACTGGCAGCTGATTTTTATTTGCCATCATGCTGGGAGTCTTTGAAGAAGACTTTTTCTGATGAGTTCCCTGCAATCACACACAGGATGAGATTACAGGGAGCACAGGGGTAAAAAAAAAAAAAAAGCAGAACAATGTCCCGCTCCCAGTACCCTGCCATTCATTTGCAGACAGAACAGACTTCAAAGGACAGAGCCCACTCCCTCTGTTTTACTTCAACTCAGTTGTTTCTTGTCACTCCCTACCCTTTGGATTACTACTGCTCTGCCCCCCTAGGAAAGTCAGATGATTTCCTTTAAGTTTGGCTCCAACAATACTTCTTGAAGGCCAAATGCCTGCCAGCATCAATGGTTAACACTAGAGATATAAAGAGGGGCAAAATACCCTTCTCACTCAGCATGGTGGTGCACATCTGCAATCCCAGTCACTCCAGAGGCTGAGACAAGAGTATCACAAGTTTGAAGCCAGCCTGAGCCATTCAGTAAGACCCTGTCTCAAAATAAAGAATAAATTAAAAAAAAAAAAAAAAAAGGATGGGGGATGTAGCTCGATGATAGAGTGCCCCTGGGTTCAATCCCCAAACAAGGGCGGAAGGAAAAAGGTAGTGTTCTCAATCCAGTGCAGAAATAATATCCAACTATGCATTATTTTAGTGTACAGACTAGTATTTATGTATTATGTTATGCACATAGACTCTGAGACTTTTATCCACTTTTATTTTCAATAATTTATCTTTTGCTTCTAGACATGTATACTCATTTATTGCCTCTTAATTTCATAAATAATATATGAATGTATTCTTTTTTTAGTTGTAGATAGACAGAATGCCTTTATTTTATTTGTTTATTTTTATGTGGTGCCAAGGTTCAAACCCAGTGCCTCACACATGCTAGGCAAGTGCTCTGCCACTGAGCATCAGCCCCAACCCATAAATGTATTCTTTGGGGGACTTTTTGGTACCAGGGATTGAACCCAAGGGAGACAGGGTCTTTCTAAGTTGCTTAGGACCTTGCTAAGTTGCTGAGATTGGCTTTGAACTTGCAATCCTCCTGCCTGAGCCTCCTGAGCCAATGGGATTGCAGGTATACATCACCACACCTGGCTTGCATTCTTCTTTAAAAAAAATTAAAATATAACAAGTGAAGCCAAAGTTCCCTTTAATGGTCACACTGCTCCTGGCTTTCAACCCCAAACCCATCCATGCCTCCTCCTTTCCATATACTGAGGCAAATGTTGTTTTGAGGGTTTTTTTTTTTTATCTTCTTAGATAAAAAGTATATTAAAAAGTAGATGCTGAACTTCAAGGCTGTCTAATTCAAAACATCACAGCTGACACTCACTGCCTTGTCTCTGCCTTCTCCTTCCATTCTCATTCCCCTGTCACTTAGCCCGAGTCGGTGATAAAACGCCAGGCAGTGCCCAGAATGCGGATGAGCCAAGATGGCTCATGTTGAAATGGAATAATTACAGCTGGAGAGATAGGCCAGGGTTGGCGAAGGCATGCAGAAGTCCTCATTAATTAATCTGGGCTGGACCAGGTCAAGGGAGCAGAATGTGGGAAATAAGAAGGAAACACATATCACCAAGAGAAACCATGGGGAGGGGAGTGCAAAACTGGAGCAAGAGATCCAAGCAGGAGTGGAGACAAGGACAAAGACGATCATGGTTCTCAGCCCACGTAGGACCCCAAAAAGCAAGAGGCCAGCAAACCCACAGTAGAGTGGATCACGGTCAAGGGCGAAAGAGCACTGTTCCTAAGGGAGTGGTTTGCTATGTCCTCAGCTTCCTGCCATAGATTTTCTGTTAAACTTTCATGAAAAGTACTCAGATCAAGAGCCTCATGTCACCAGCAGCACAGAAGCTACCTCACATACCCTTAAAAGACTTGGAGTTCTTCTTAGTAACCCTATTCAAGGGTTTCTTTCCTGATCTCAGAGATCAAGAGGACTCAGAGGCAGGAGAAAGCAGCAGGTTCATGTGCTCCTGGGCCGGGTGGAGGTAGCTCTACTTTTCCTGAAAAATAGGGAGATTTTTTAAAGCATGAGTGTGCTTTTCTCATTTTCCCTTTTATGTACATGACTTTCTCCCTCATCCACTCAAGGCATTAATCCTCCTGGAGAGGGGAAGGGACTGGTGTGATAAGGAGCAAATCCATAAAGACTGTTTGGGAAGGGAAGCAAAGAGAAAGAAACCTGTGACCTTCAAAATCGTGTCTGTGTAAAGTAAACAGGGTAGAGAACCAGACATTACCGGGAAAGAACCAATGGTCTAAATCCCTAGCTCCTACTTCACACATCCAGGGGAAGGCCAGCAGACAAACTCAGAGAGCTTGAAGTACAGGAGGTCTGAGCAGAAAGGAAAGATGTTAAAGAAAATCCATTCTTTCGGACCTGAGTGAATGTGGGGTAGTTGAGGGCAGAGAGAAAAGATGAAATGGAAGCGAAATTAGAGACTATTAGACAAGCGACACTTTTGTTCCCTTCTAGGATGTTAATATGTATGTATCTAGCTATTGTTTAAAGGGTAAACTGAGGCACAATAAAACTTTGGGGAATTTACTCGAGTAAGAAGCAATTTATGAATTGGGGAACACCAGGCTAAGGGAAGTTTAATGTTCTGATCACAAAGTATTACAGGCTAATTATTTATGGAGAAACAGAAGCACAACAAAGTCATTATTTGATCAGTTACAGTTATATACTTGCTGTGCTTGGTCAGTGACAATGGAAAGGCCATAGTTTTACACTGTTAAGTTTATTGGCTATTTCTGATTGGTTGAGCTTAAGTTCTTTAAACGTTTATGAGAAACAATTCAAGTTAAGCTTTGCTTATGTTTGCAAATCAAGCAAGGTTTAGGTCATGTCTGGTATAATCCCTAAGCTGAGGTTCTTTGGGTCTGGTGGTCATTTAATTTTCTTTAATGCTCTCTGTGTATACACACACACACACACACACACACACACTATATACATAAATATATGTTTGTGTATGATATATGTATGTATATACAGGCAAATGTATATACATGTTAGAGTATGAATATATACATGCTACACATGCTATAGTATAACAATGTAGTATCTCTGTATCTGCAAGTACCCCTTCAGAGTTAAGAAAGGGAAGACTTTGGTTGGGCCTCATGCAATTCTGACTTGCTCCCCTGAGCTGCCCTTGGACCCTTTGTTGTATGGAGACCATGTCCAGTTCCCTGAGACACCCTGGGAGGAGGGTGCTGCGATCACGCAGCATAGGCAAAGAGGGGACAGCCTGGGTCAGGGGCCAGATAGACAATATAGCAAAGACACTGTTGGAAGGGGGTCACCAGCAAGAGTGGAGAGGAGGCCAAGACAATGGTGACGGGCCCTGGCTCTGGTCCAGCCAAGAAAAAAAGAGTTAAAGCCACGGGCATCAGCATCAATACCTTCAGGGCATCCAGTGGCAGGATCATGCCCACCAAGCCACCTCATGCACTCCTGAAAGGAGGCAGCTGGAGGCTCCCAACCCCTTATATAGAAGGTCTCCTGAGCCCCTATCTAGGAGGACACCACTGGGAGAGGAACGAGGGGACAAGGATAGGAACTTCAAAGACCAAGCAGTGATCTCTAAGAGACTCTTTGAAATCTACAGAAACTCAGAAGGGGTTGGACTGAATTTTCAACTTGCATGAACAAGGTATAGTTGCAGCACTCCCTTGGCCAGGCTAAAGTCTCAGGAGGAAAGACAGAGCAGCTCTAGATGACAAAGACACTTTACTTCCTCTGCAAAACCTGAGTTGTGATAGGGAGAGATCTGTCATCTCACCATATTGGCCCCAAGAAAGTCTTTTTTAGTTTAGGAATACTCTGAGCCAGCCTTGGCAGGGTGTCTTGTTCCTTGAAGAGAAAGATAGAGAGAAAGGAGAGGGGCTGGAGTGGGGCGGGGGGGAGGAAGAAGGGCAGGAGGGCAGGGAGGAAGGGCAGAGTGGGAGGGAATGGCTCTGCTGGGTTCCAGGGGAACTGATCTGATCCTCAAGCCCCGGAAGTTTCTGTCTAGTTTGATCTCCTGTGATTATCCTAGAGCACACTTTTAGAGGGGCCCGTGATACATTCCACCTTAACTTGTCATGGCCCTGTGCTGGCATTCTGCAGGTGAGGTGTCAGAATCAGAGAAGGAAGCCCCACAGCAGGTTAGGGTGGGAGCTTTCCGCAGTGGAAACCCCTGTCCCTTTCTCTGTCAGCCAGGGTTGTCAGGTCCTGCACTGCTGGACCTCCCATAACTCAGGACCCGGGAACAAGATGGTGAGTCTTGGGGGCAAATGGAAGTGCTTCCAGGTGCTTGGGCCCTGCCCTTTATCACAAAAGAGGGGCGGAGTGGCCGCTGACCTTTGTTGTGTTTTCTGTCTACTGGGGCATGGATGTCCCCAAGCATCACGCACCTCCCTCACTGTTCCTCTTCCTGGAACAAGTTGCTACAGCCATCCATGGCTGTGTCTCTGACAGTACCTTTCTCCTTGCACCTTCGCCAGGACAAGCATTTCAGACATTTCCATTTTGTGGCCTTTTACCATTCGAGGCCTGTGAACTGAGCACCCCAGCTTGGTAGGGTGGTTCTGCCAACAGCCAGCCCCATCAAAATCTTCCCTTGGCACCACAGGACTAGGAAAGAGAGCACACCACCCTCTTCTGAAAAAGGTTCCTGTGGAATTGCTGTTGCTAATGGAGAGGAAACAAGCCTGAGATGGCTCACCAGGGGCAGCTGCCATCCCCCCCAGCCTTCCTTTCAGCATCTGCCAAGTAGGCAGGATGCTGCTGTCTGAACTAACTTAATAATCACAGGGCATAACGATGGGGAGAACTCCACTCTGAGAGGAAACCTCCTGCACAGCCTCCAGACCTCAGGCATGGAGAAGGAGGGACGCCAAAGGCTCAGCTTCTTTCCAAGGCAAGAGCCAGCTCAGGCCAGTCTAGAAACAAGAGGAGCCCTTCTGGACTTGGATCACAGGATTCCAGTTCTTCTGGAGAACAGCAGACAGGCTCAGACCAGGCTTAGTTGGGGGGCTCCAGACATTACAAAGGATCTAAGACCATCCTGATTCCATTTAATGTTCGCTCTTCAATAATGACCCTTCTTCCAGAGTATAATCAAATGTCATTTATCTCAATTAAAAATGTTCTGTGTCCAATTTGTGGATCTCAAAACATGGTCCTTTCCAGGATCCATAGCTGCTGAGGTTGAACTAGGTCACCAGGGTGCCTTCAGTGCCAATGTCCCCCACATTATCTCACACAAGCTGTCATGGCAGATTTTTACACCACGTAAAAAGGGGGTTGAAAATGATGCATGTATTCAAAGGAGGGAAAGATGCCATTTACTGGGGAGTTAGAAAAACTATCCATGTATCTTCTATGAAATAAAAATAACCAGAAGAATTGTATTATGCCATATTTTAGCACACTACCTAAATGCACATAGAGAAATTCATTCACTTCAGAGTAGTAGAAAGGTCCTTGACCTAAAAAGTGAAAGGATTTTTACCTGGATCCTTCACCTTATTTAAGTAAATAATTTAACTTTCCTAGTACAAGTTTGAGAATCCTTAATCTGTAAAGTAGGTAGAAAATTATAGTTCTGGTATTATCTCTTTCTATAGGCAATTTTACTATGGATAGAGTATGTTAAGGGTGTGCATTTTCAACTGCCACACTTAAGTAATACCCATATATATATGTGTGTATGTGTGTGTGTGTATTACATTTTTGCTTTTTTTCTAAAATAATGGCATTTGCAGGTAAATGGATGAAGTTGGAGAATATAATGCTAAGTGAAATTAGTCAATCTCAAAAATCCAAGTACCGAATGTTTTCTCTGATATAAGGAGGCTGGTTCACAGTGTTGTTGGAAGGGGGTACATAGGATCAGAGGAACACTAGAATGGTCAACGGAAAGGGAGGGGAGGGGGGGAGTAAGGGGGGGGGGTTGGAAAAAAATTGGTGGTTGAATGAGATGGATATCATTATCCTAAATGCATGATTGAAGATCTGAATGGTACTTATATACTTTGTATACAAGCAGTGGTATGTAAAAAGATACTATACTTGTGCATGATGAATAAGTAAATAAATAATAAAAAAATTTAAAAAAAGGCTTTCATAAATTGGATTTTTATAAAAATTAGCTTCTGCTCTTTGCAATTGTTAAGAGAATAAAATGTAAAGCTATAGATTGGAAGAAGATATTAACAAACTACATGTCTGACAAAATACCCGTATCTAAAATATATAAAGAACACTCAAAACTGAACACTAAATAATAATCTGACTAAAAGGGAGCAATAGACATAAACAAGCATTTTTGTGAAGTGGAATATAGAAGGCAAATAGGCACATGAATCATGTTGCAACATCATTAGCCACTAGTGAAATGCAAATGGAAACCACAATGAGACATCACTACACTCACATCAGAAAGTATAACATAAAGAATAGAGACAACACCAGAGGCAGATGAGGATGTAGAGAAATGAGATCATGCCAACACCGATACTGGGAAGGTTGAATGGTATAGCCACTCTTGGCAGTTTCTTATAGAAGTAAATATGCAATTGCTGCATGACCCAGCAATTGCAGTCCTGAATGATATTTACTTCCCAGTCTGAAAAAAAAAATGAGAACTTAGGTCACACATACATGAACATGAATGTTCAACGACAGCTACATGAATGGGTTTCATGACAGCTTTACTATATAAAACTCCAAAGTCTGAAAAAGAAAATGTCTTTCAATGATGAATGTTTAAGAAGTGGCACAGAATTCATATCAGCTCTATCTTTCTTTAAATAACTGCTCAGCAAGTAGAAAAAAGTAAGAACAAGCTATCAATATGCAACAAATTGGATGAATCTCAAGTGAATAACCTGAGTAAAAAGAGCTCATCTCATAAGGTTACATACCATACGTACTAGCCAGCCTCACATTATTACAACAAAATACCTGAGGTAATTAACTTGTGAGGAGAAAGGGGTTAGAGGTTTAAATCCAAGATTAAACAGCCTACTGGTTTGGCATCTGATGATGGTAGTGGATGGCAATGATGGAAGCACATGTTGGACTGAGTGATCACATCACAAGCCTGGAAGCAGAAAGACAGAGACAGAAAAAGACCAGGTTTCCACAATCCCCTTTGAAGACACACCTCCATGACCTAAGGACCTCCCACTACCAGACCCCATCTCTTTTTTTTTTTAAGTGTTTTTTTTTTTATTATTATTTGTTTTAATTAGTTATACATGATGACAGTTGGATGCATTTATGTACTATGGTATATCATACATAGATGGGATATAATTTCTTATTTTTCAAAGTGTACATGTTGCAGAATAATATTGGTCATGTAGTCACATATATGCAAACAGTAATAATGTCTGTTTCATTTCACTATCTTTCCCACCCCCACATCCCCTCCTTATCTCTTTAAAGTCCACAGCACCTTCTAGTAGTCCCTCCCTGAGGACCAAGTTTTTACATATGGACCATTGGAGGACAGTCATCCAAACCATAGCACTCTATTATTCTATTTATACAACATTCCTGAAATAACAAAATTATAGAGATGGTGTTGAAAGTTCAGGTCTGAGGTGAAGATAGGAGGGAGTTGGGTACAGTTATAAAAGGACACTCTGAGAAAACCTTGCCATGACGGAAATGTTCTTTATCTTGACTGTGGTGGTGAATACGCACACCACCACTTGATAAAAATGCACAGAACCATACACAGACTGAGCACATCATGAGAGCTGATGAAATCTGACTGAGGTTGCTAGATTGTATCAATGTCAAATTTCTGCTTGTGACATTGTACCATAATTTTGCAAGATGCTACTGTTTGAGGCAAATGAGCGAAGGGTGTACAGAATTACACTGTAAAAAAGTATAAGATCTAAATTTCATAAGAGAAAATGTTGATAAATATAACCACATAATAATGACAGTAAAAGGCCTACATGGGGGAAATGAACAGTAAACAAAATCAAAGACAAACAGCAACCTGGGGAAATATCTGCAATTCAATCACAGATGATAGGTTAATTTTCCTGATATATAAAGAGCTCCTCCAATTCAGTAGAAAAACCAATAAGCGAGGCAAACAGAGTATTCACAGGAAAGGATAAAAAGATTTAAATGTCTCAGATTAAGAAATGAACCTCACCTATAATAATATAAATTAAAATTAAAGCCCTATTACCATAACTTTTTTCTAAGCACTCGGATTGGCAATGATCAAGAAGTTCGATAACACCATAGTAGTGACTGTGTAGAGAAAGAGACAGTCTCCTGGACTGCAGGATGAAATGTAAGTGGTACAACCTCTACGGGGGACAATTAGAAATCTCTCAAAATTACAAATGTGCAATTTTTATTGACACATTTCCCAGAAGCAATTTCACTTCTGGGAATTTATTTGACACATAAAGTTGTCCACATGCAAAATGATACACAGACAAGATAATTTATGGCAGCACTTGTTTGAACAGCAAAATAATGTATGCAAATCTTTTGAGGTAAAGAAAAAATGGTAAATTCATGCAGTGGAATATTATTAAGTCATTAAAAATCTAAGGAAGAACTTTAGGGATGGAAGAAATTATCTCTGTGAATAGGAAGTGGAAAAAAAGCAAGTTTAGGTCAGTATACATAATATGATATCATTTATATAACAGTGGGAACATGTATGTCCTTGTCACTGATTGTGTGCTGTGAATGTTTGAAATACCAACTGTAATAACTTTGGTGTGCCTCTGGAAGGGGAAATTTTATAACTGAGGAATAATGGTGTCAAGGAGATTTTTTTCTATGTATATCACGTTCTGACTTTTGATTATGAAACCACATACCTTATTTATACATTAAGAAAAAATGACTGGGTTGTGGATGGAGTTTAGCAGTAGAACATTTGCCTAGTATGCACAAGATCTTGGATTTGATACCCAGTACCGCTAAAATAAATAAATGACTTAAAAGATTTTTTTTTTTTTAAAGAAAGGCACCAAGAAAAATATCCTTTCCTAAATATAAGTGCTCACATTTTCAAGGCCTCCAGTTCGTCACATCCCCCGCAGCCACACTGTCTCCCAGGAGCTAGAGGAAGTGGAGCCTTTGTGTGTGACAGGGTGTGGGGATGAGTTGGTAATGGTAGCATTAGAAAGTACTGCATGGGAGGGAGTGGAAACTTTCTCTCACCTGCAGCAATGCACCAGGACACCTGTTGTCTGGTGATGGTGCCTTGCTCACCAGACCTGTCCTCAGAACCATGTTCTCAGAACCCAAAAGGGAATGTTCAAATGCCCCTGCCTTGTGTTTTCCCTTCTGTTGTTCATTTTTATTGTTGAAATTTCTTCTGCATGAATTGATTTCATTAGGTGCATTTATGAGACATCTCCTGTTAATTTCTTCTTTACCAATGGAGTGTCCAAAGAAGCAGGGGCATCTCCAAGAGGAAGACCTCTAAACTTTCAGGACTACTTTGTCCTCTCTATAAGGCCAACTCCAGTGGTGGCTTTGTGACTCCTCTGTGGCTGGATCAGAAGGTACTGCTAGTCTATAGCAAACCTCTGCCCAGTGTTTGAGATTCAACCATGAGGTCCAGATCACTACATTACTAAGTCGAGCAAGAGGCAATTCCAAATAAGCAGCTTACTCTTTTTTTTAATATATATTTTTTAGTTGTGGGTGGACCCAACACCTTTATTTCATTTATGTGGTGCTGAGGATGGAACCCAGGGCCTCACACATGAGACGAGCGCTTTACCACTGAGCCATAGCCCCACCCCCAGCAGCTTACTCTCGCACAATCTTTTCTCCTCTTTTAAATTCCCTCCTCTGAAGCCACTTGCCCAAGAGAAGACAGTCTCCAGTGACTACTTCCAGAACTGTCATCAAAGCACCTGTTATGTTTTCTGCTCTGATCTTTCAGTGAAATTCCTAAGGATACGTTACATGGAAGGACACTGCACCCACTTCCAATGTTGCTGGAACAACTGGTGGAGTAGACTCCTTTTTGAATCCCCTTCCTATGTATAAATTTGTGATTCCATTTCATTATCTGGTTGGATTCCTCGAGCAGCTATGCAGTTTCTACAGCAGCAACAAGGAGCTGCACAGAAATAGTTACAGAAGATAGAATAAAATCTAGCCCTAGAGGTCCATGGAAAGTAAAATGTGCAAGGGCAATAGAATTAAATATACAAGTCATACTATAATTTTGGATTATTTGCCTAATATATTTGAAAATGACTCAATTTGTTGCAAACTAAGATTTAGGAAGCTCAGTTTTTCAGGTTAACAAGTTAGCATATGTGTGCACATATTTCACTACTTTGCATGATTAATTCTTCCCCATAGTATGCAAGCATTTCCATCTACAACAAAACCAGTCTCTCTCTTGTTTCTTTCCTGATAGCATTGTATAAATGGTATTGACTAAAAAAATGCATATTCTTTTTCAAAGTATCCCTGGAACTTGATGGAGATTCTTATTCCAATCATTATCAGCAGTTTATTGCCCTCTTCCAAAATCTCATTCATAAGAGAAAATTAGAAAAGGAAAGTTGAGTCATAGGAAACAAATACAGTGTTGATGAAACGAATTCTCCCAATTCAGATTAACTAGGTGTATCATCAGCTAGTGTTGAAAAGAATGGAGAAGAAAGAAACTAATTGCAACTGAATTGAACAATAGGAAAATGTACTGACTCATTTGCCTGAAAAATTCATAGGTAGTCTTGGTTTTAGGGTTGTCTGCAATCATGTTACCAAATATAACCAGTTGTCTTCTCCTAAAGCTGGTTCTTCTCTTCATTTTAAAATGGCTTGCAGAAATTTCAGGGGCTACATAGTTTCAGCAAGACATACTGGCCCTGAGCCTAAGTATTACTTTAATTGGATTAGATAAGGTCATATACCCAACATTGAGCCAATCACTGTGGCCAGGCAGACCAAATGCACTAGTCTAGAACCAGCTTCTCCAACCCAAATTGGGACCTATTAAGAAAAGAGAAGTGTCTGGGGTATGTGGGGTAAGGGTTAGAGAAATATTTAGTATAATCAAGGAAATGAATCTTAACTAAAGAAAAAATACAGATTATAAAGGGCTTTCAACATATTTTTCTTTAAAAATATCCTATACTGAAGTTTTATTTCTTTCATATATGTGCAATAACTCAAATTAGTCCCACAAAGTGCTGACAGGTACTTCCTTGAATGAACAGATATGATTGATTGGTAATTAGCCTCCCAATTATGTGTATGCACATTGATCTTTTTATTTTTTTAAGTAAGTACTTTAAAAGAGTTTACCCTTTGAAGGTAGGCACATCCAACCATTTGTGAAGTGTAGCTCATTTTTGAAATCTTGAGGTCCCTGGGGTAGGAGTAGGGAATGCCTGGCAATTAAACCTTGAATGAGCAGAAAAGAGGCAAGCTGCTTACAGCTTTTTCTTCTGTCTTGAAAAATTGAGCAAAGCAAGAAGTATGGAAGGTCTGGCTTAGAAAATCTGTGGTAGAGAGTGGGTAAGCATCACAGGTCTGGATTTCCACCAGCAAGTATGAAATTTTCTTAGTATGGCAACAATCTTTAGCAAAGTAAACACAACCTCAACTGTGTTTATAATTGTTACTCATATGGCAAATCTTTCCTTGACTGAAAATAGCAAGAAAAAGATAGTACTTATCAGGAATGACTAAGTCTTCCTGTTAGAGTGGAGCTTGGATAACTGTACAATCATTGCCTAAGCAGAAATTTAAAAGAGGCATCTGATTTTTCTTCTCCTTGCCCATGGCAGACATAACTAATTGATCAATGCTCACCTCTCTGCCTAGAAATGACTTCAAAATCTCTCTTGACAAGGTGCTCTAGAGAGTCACTGCACATTGATCAGACTTGGAAATCTTGGCATAACACATTTTAGCTGATCCTTTCCCATTTTCCTTCCCTGGGATGTTTCGCCTAAGGACACAATATTTTGGTGGCTCATTCATTCTCTAGGCTGGTCTAAGACTCCACTATGAATATTCTTCCTGAAGTAACTTTCTTTCCTTGTGGCTCTTGGCTGCCTCTACAGGATCTTTTTCTCCAAGTCTGATTTTTAAGCACAACCAGTCATCCCCCAAAATGTTTCTTATTTTGTGATGATTATTGGTTGGTTTGTTTGCTCTCCTTTTTGGTGCCTAACATTCATTCCTCTTTTGGGGGTCCTCACCACTGCCCTCTTGTAATGGAATAGGATAGAGGTCAATATCTTTTCTTTCTTTCTTTCTTTTTTTTTTTTGTCCCTGTTATCTCATCTACCCAACTTTTCAGGCTGTGTATCTCATCTACCCAACTTTTCAGGCTGTGTAAGGCTTACTTTGTTTGATGTGTTTGATTGTTTCTTAGCACATTCCACTTGTATCATCATTTATTAGGTTGGGGTCCTTATTTAAAATGCTATTTCTGGACCTTGCTAGAACCAATAATCTGAATTTCTTATCAGATTTTAGCTGATTCCAAAGGCGATGAATAAGCCTGCTGCAGGAAACAGAGGGTTGGAGGAAAATCTTGGTGAGCCTGCTCAGACAGAGAGAGTCTTAAATGTTTTAGCAATGGTGTCTCCTGAGCTCTATTGATTTTTTGGTGGAGCTATGTCTGATCCTTCTTAAGCCATCACTGACTCATGTCTTATGATCCTTCCTTTCAGAGAGTCAGATCAGAACACGGCCAGATTAAGAGGCAGGCCAATGGCACATTTGTATGGGACACCAGCCCAACATGGCTGCCTTGACAACACCAAAAATAAAATAAAGTGGAAGATAGTGGTTTTATCTCTAGTCCCATCCAGAATGCTTTTAGAAGAGATATACATGTGAGTTGGAAAGAATAATCTGATGATTTACTTGGCCAAGGGCAAACATTCAAGAAATTTATCCTACTAACAATAACAACAACAATAGTAATTATGATAATAATGGTAATAATCCATGGACTTCTAAGAAAAGCAGATGTGGTAAACCATCAGGCTTCATTTCTTCTCCATGGAATGTTAAAGGCTCAGGCCAGAACTGAATGTTCTAAAAGAGAGGCCAGACTAGGACCCCACTGCCCATGACCTTCTCTGATGACTTAACCTCCTTTGTGACAAGTGGTTTTTATAAACAGACCAACAAATATTCAAATTCTATGAGTTTTCAGAAGTACCAAAGTTTGAACCTTCCCAGGAAAGCTGAATATTTCCATCTGGCTTGTCAGATCTGTCTAATCTTTGACTTTACATTTTCAGTCTTGAACATTTTTCTACTAGGTTCCCATCCCCTTCCCTCAAAAGCCAGTCCTGTAGACTTTAGAGACCACAGGATTCATGCATTAAAAATAGAAAGAGAAGCCAATTAAGCCCCTAAACTCTCAGATAAGAGTTATTTGCATCTCTGAGGAAACTTCTGACAAGCATGACAAGCAACCAGAGCTAATAAAAGTCTTCTTGCTTCACACAGTAAAGTCATCTCAGGCCATTCGCTGGTACTTTCCTTACCAGAGCCTTTGAACCCTTACATGTATCCTGGAGAGAACACTTGTTTAATTTCTTTTACCCCCGAAAGATTTATCTCATCTCCTCAACCTATTCAAGCAAAAAGACAGCTAATATGCTGCTGCTTCCATCCCCCACCCAAAGTGCCTGCAATGCAAAATACAAACTATTCAAATTCACAGAAAGATTGAGGACTTGGCTCTGAAGCTTTCATGCTGAGCATAAAATCTTGTGTCATTTCCCCCAGTTCTCTGATGTTGCCCCTTGTGCTGCTCAAGTCTGTCTGAGAGATGAGGGTCAGCTTTTGAAAACATTAGGAAACAGCATTCTCCCTTGGGAATATTCATTTTTTTAAAAGAATTTTTTTTTCAGAATACCTTTATTCTATTTATTTACTTTTATGTGGTGTTGAGGACCGAACCCAGGACCTCACATGTGCTAGGCAAGTGTCTACCACTGAGCTACAGCCCCAGCCCATTATAATACATTTTTGCATGAATTTACCCCACATAATTATTTCTATGAGATCAGTAAGTGACAAATTCTTCACTTGCTCAGTGTTCCTAAAACTACCTAAAAAGCGAGGTGAGCCCTTTCACTATAACATAGGGCCGTGTGAGCACTGGAGGGTTCTTCTTTCAAGTACCTGAAGAAAGAGGTACCAGATGGATATTGGAGGGTGAGAATTTGGTTACAGTTTTATTAGAAGCAGGAGAGGAAAGCTCCCACAGTGTAAGAAGGGTTCCAAAGAGGGTACTGTTGGTGACCCTCTGTCTAGGGGTTTTATACTGTTTTGATGAAGAACTAACTTTTCTTTGGAGAGTTCCCCTTGATTGTTATCTTTCTCTGACTCAAGTGAAGGTGTACAATTTAAATTTTTTATTTCCATAATAGGATGGTTTAATATGTTTTTTAACCTGTGTTTGTTTTGTACTTGTTTCTTAAAACAAAAGGATTGCTTTGGTTCAAAACAACTCCTTGGGGTTGACTGATGTTTGGATAGTCAAGAGGCAATAACAGCATGTAAGGGCATCTAAGCATGAGTGGGGCCTTCCAGTCAGGCAGCCAAAGACACACAACAACAACAACAAAAGGGTTTCAATCTGGGGTGGTGGTGGACCTGCTTCATTCCCGTTGTGTTCCATTTAGGAACATAATAGGTTGCTGATTCAAGATGGCAGCCCTTAAACATATCCTGCTACTTCTTTTCCTCCCAAGTTTACTCTGAACCACACACATGCCATAACAGAGCATCTGTCTGTTGATACAGCCTCTCCATGTGGAGGCCTAAGCTTCTTCACACTATGGTGGTTTGGGGATGGTTGAACATTTTGCATGTTGGCTGATTTTCCCCAGAGCAAATATTCTTAGAGACAGTAACTAAGAGCTGATCCAGGTTCAGAACTGGTAATATCATTTCAGGTAAATTCTAAATGTCAAGGCAGTCAATGAGTCCCACAGACTCAAGAAAGAGGGATTAAAACCCACCTTTTAATTGAGGAAATAAGCAAATGGTTTGCTTAGTCTTTCATATACCTTATGAGAGTTCCTAGTAAGGTATTGGGGCCTACAAAAAATAAATTGATTAAAATTGAAGCATGCAAGAACTTTACTCCCAAAGCATTTTACACTGGCAAAAATGGTACTCCCTAGCCTAGTACCTTGTTCCTGGTCCCCAATGTTAAAAGGGAGCTGCCTGTCATTATGTTTAAAGGTCTTTTGTGAAAGAGATACACAGGATTGCTGAGGAAATGTACCTTAATTATCTGCATATATCACAGTAGCTGATCATTGGAAGAAAAACAAAACACTTGCAAAGATAGATTGTCAGGTATTGAAAAAAATGACACGAAAGAGAAGCAGACGGATCAGTCTAAATAAAATAAACAATCCCAGAAAGAAAGAAAGATGATGTTCAGAAAGAAGATTAGAGGTGCTCAGAAATTCAGATTTCTTGTTCACTATCACCATTCCTATTCACTATACTGCTAGAAATTCTAGCCAGAGCAATTAGGCAAGAGAAGGAAATAAAGGGATAAAAAAAGGAATTGAAGAAGTCAAATGATCACTTTTACAGATGTTATGAAGATCCTATACTTTGAGCAGATCAACATAAAAAATTAAAAAAGCTGCTCGTACCGGGATAAAAAAGACTGCTAGAACTTTCTTAATAAACAAAGATTTTTGGAAAGCTTTTCTTCTTGTCTTCAGCTTTACAAAATCAACATAAAAAATTGACCGACCGAGTGACTGCCCGACTGTCTGAATCTCCTAACTCGGACCGCTTTCACCCGTTATATTTCAGCCCTTCCCAATATACACCAATAATGAATCTGCTGAGAAAGAAATCACAAAAACAATCCCATCTACAATAGTCTCAAGAAAACAAAAACATCTGGACATGGTAGCACACACCTGTAATCTCAGCAGCTCAGAGGCTGAGGCGAAGGATTGCGAGTTCAAAGGTAGCCTCAGGAACTTAGCAATGCCCTAGGCAATTTAGCAAGACCCTGTCTCAAAATAAAATATTAAAAAGGTATGGGGATGTGGTACAGTGATTAAGCACTACTAGGTCCAATCCCTGGTACAAAAAATAAAACAATAAACAAAGAAACAACCTAGGAATAAATTGAACCAAGGAGGTGAAAGATCCTTACAAATTAAACCATAGAACAATACAGAAAGAAATTGAAGAGGACAAGAAGATGGGAAGACCTCCCATGTTCATGGACAGGCAGAATTAATATTGTTAACATGGCTGTACTATCAAAAGCAATGTACAGATTCAATGCAATCTCTACAAAAATACCAGTAATATTTTTCACAGAACTAGAAAAAATACCCTAAAATTAATTTGGAAGAATAAAAGAATAGTGAAAGCAATTTTAAGTAAAAAAAAAAAAAAAAAAATTGCTGGAGGCATCATAATAAGTGACTTCAAATTATACTATAGAGCTATATTAACAAAATATGCATGGTACTGGCATAAAAACAGACACAGACCAATGGTACAGAATAGAGGATACAGAGACAAACCCACATGGATACAGTCATCTCATCGTTGACAAAGATGCCAAAAACATACATTGGAAAAAGACAGAAAGGACAGCCTTTTAAACAAATGATCCTAGAAAAACTTATTATTCATATATAGAAGAATGAGACTAGCCCCTTATCTCTCACCCTGCACAAAAGTTGATTCAAAATGGATCAAACACCTAGAAATTAGACCAGAAACTATGCAAGTACTAGAAGAAGATGTAGGGTCAATACTCTGACATATAGGCACAGGTAATGATTTCCTCAATGGGACTCCTAAAGCTCAGGAAATATTTCCAAGAGTTAATAAGTAGGATGACATCAAATTGAAAAGCTTCTGCACAGCAAAAGAAGCAATTAAGAATGTGAAGACAGAATCTACAGAATGGGAGAAAATCTTTACTAGCTACTCTTCTGCCAGAGGATTAAAATCTAGAAAATATAAAGAACTCAAAAAACAAAACAAAGCAACACCCCCAAATAACTCAATTAATAAATGGGCAAATGAACTAAATAGACAATTCTCATAAAGAAGAAATACAAATGGCCAACAAATATGTGAAAAAAATGTTCAACATCATTAGCAATTAGGAAAATGCAAATCAAAACTACACCATGGTTTCATCTAACTCCAATCAGAAGGGTAGTCACAAAGAATACAAGCAATAATGAATGCTAGAGAGGATGTGTGGAGAAAAAGGAACACTTTTCCACTGTTGGTGGAAAATAAATTAGTACAAACACTATGAAAATCAGTATGGAGGTTCATCAAAATACTAGGAATGGAACCACCATATGACCTAGCTATTGCCAGTCCTCAGATTTATCCTAAAGAATTAAAGTCATCAAACTATAGTGATAAATGCATACCCATGTTAATAGCAGCACAATTCACAATAGCCAAACTATGGAACCAGTCTAGATGTCCATTAATGGATGAATGGATACACACACACACACACACACACACACACACACACACGGGGACCTTACAATGTCTGCCAAGGGGATGGAAAAGCTCTGGCTTTCTGGCTGCTTGCCACATTACCACGCCCTGTTACAGGACCTAGGCTAAGCAGGGGGGCGTGGCTGTGAGAACTGAAACCACCCCAAGGATAGGCCAGTGGCTCCGCCAATGGCATCCGCCCATGCTCCTTATGTGTCCCTATGATCTTTCTGCTGATTGGCCCATGTCCTCTATAAGACCATCCAAATTCTTCAATAAACCGAGTTCCAGCACTGACCACTGACTGGACTCCCTGGTATGTTCCTGTGTCCTTTGAGGGTGAGGGAGGAAATATTGGTGGCCTTCGCTTTCCCAATCTAGTCTCTTCGTTGGGGTAGGCCTCTCTGGCCTCTTTTGCTGGACAAAAGAGGTCCATCCAGGGTACGGGGGGCTAAAGACCCCAACCCCTTATAACTTCGCGACAAAGTGGCGCCCAACATGGGGCTTAAGCTTACTTCTCCATATACATTTCAATGTAAGTCCTGAGTAAGTCCTGGCTTAGGTAACCCCCCCCCCCCCCCCCAGCTTAAGCTTACTTCTCCATTTGCATTTCAATGTAAGTCCTGGCTCAGGTCTGGAAGGGTGGGGGACTGCAATTGTGAGCAGATGCCTTCGCCTAAGGCACTTTTTTTTCAAGGCCTTAACCAGTTGAGTTCCCCTAAGACCTTTTGCAGCTCTACCAAAGAGTAAGGGGACAGACAGAATCCAATTTAAGTTCAGCTCCTAAGATTTTAAAAGGAGGTATAGTTTGAACCTTGTTGACAGAAGGCTGGGCTATCTGCATGCATCCCCGGGGCATGGTCACATGTGTGCCTCCTCGCTCTCGGCATGAGCCCCACCCCGGAGGCGGCTCACTGGAGGCACGGTGGGGGATGGCCGTGGCCGGAGGAGACGGACTCAGGTCGTGCTTGTCACCAAGCGTGCCTTCCCCAGACATCCTCCCTTTTTCCCCCGCCAGGTGCATACAAAAACTGCAGGTTTCCCTGCGCAGAGGTTTCAGACCTAAGTCCGAAGGCTGAAGTTCCCAGAAAAGGGAGAGGAAGAAAGAGAGAAAAAGTGGACGAGAAAGAGAGAGAGAGATGTATGGTTGCCTCATTTTCTAGAGGATGCCTCCACTCGCAAGGCCCTTTATCTGACTTAAATGATTAGCCCAATCCGTCAAAGTTCTGCCCCGCGCTTGACGCCACTTTGTCGTGAAGTTATAAGGGGTTGGGGTCTTTAGCCCCCCCGTACCTGGGATGGACCTCTTTTGTCCAGCAAAAGAGGCCAGAGAGGCCTACCCCAACAGAGAGACTAGATTGGGAAAGCGAAGCCCGCCGATATTCTCTCCCCCACCCTCAAAGGACACAGGAACATACCGGGGAGTCCAGTCAGTCAGTGGTCAGTGCTGGAACTCGGTTTATTGAGGAAGTTGGACGGTCTTATGGAGGACATGGGCCAATCAGCAGAAAGATCATAGGGACACATAAGGAGCATGGGCGGATGCCATTGGCAGAGCCATTGGCCTGTCCTTGGGGTGGTTTCAGTTCTCACAGCCACGCCCCCTGCTTAGCCTAGGTCCTGTAACAGGGTGTGGTAATGTGGCAAGCAGCCAGAAAGCCAGAGCTTTTCCATCCCCTTGGCAGACAGTGTAAGGTCCCGACACACACACACACACACACACACACACACACACACACACACAGCTTCCATTGTGTATGTGTATGTGTTTATATATATATATACACATACACACACACATATACACATATATATATATTACGCAGCCATAAAGAATAATGAAATTATGTCATTTTCAGAAAGATGGAAGTAACTCAAGAACATTATGTTAAGTGAAATAAACTAAACTCAGAAAGGCAAGGGTCTTATGTTTTCTCTCATAATGTGGAAGCTAGAGAGGAAAAACTAAAAGAAAGGTCAGGGGTGGGGGGTCATGGTCTCATAGAAATTGAAGGGAAATCAATAGACTGGAGGAAAGGGACCAGGGGGAGGGAGGAGGGGAGGGAAAGGGGAAATGCTGGGGAATGATATTGGCTAAATCATATTGTTATATTGTGTGCATGTACGAATATGTAACAACAACACTCACCATTCTGTACAATAATGTACAAGCAAAAAAATGGAGAAAACCCAACACATCATAAAGAAGATATTCAGATTTCTGCCTACATGTTTGAGAAAATATTATAACCACAAATTAAGAACAATGTTTTAAAAATATATCAGTCAGAAAATAAGAATGGATTTTTTGAAATTAAACTACTAAAATAGTAAAAATTTCACTGGATAGGATGAATAATAAATTGGATAAAGAAAATGACTAAGTTGTTGATCTAGGAAAGTAAGATCAAAGAAATTTCTTAAAACTAGGAGCACAAAGATAAGTGAAATGTGTTAATGAAAAGTGAAGAGAGAGAGAAAGTGACAAGTATAGGAGATCTAAGAGCAATCTAATAACTTTTTTTTTTTCTTCTTCTTTTTTTTTTTTTTTTTTTTTTTTTTGGTACTGGGGATTGAACCCAGGGGTGCTTAACCATGGAGGCACATCCCCAACCCTTTTTATTTTTAATTTTGAGACAGGGTTTTGCTAAGTTGCTTAGGACCTTGCTAAGAATCAGCTTTTTTTTTTTTTTTTTTTTTTTTTTTTTTCTGCTGTAACTAAATGACCTGAACAGCACAACTGCAGAGGAGGAAAAGTTTATTTGAGGGCTCACAGTTCCAGAGGTCTTAATCCATTGAAGGCTGGCTCTAGTCCTTGGGCTTGAGGTGAGGCTGAATATCATGGTAGGAAAGGGTGGTGGAGAGAAGCAGCTCACATCATGGTGAAGGGTAAGGGGTGAGGGGTGAGGGGTGAAGAGAGAGGGAAGATGGGAGAGGGGAGAGGGGGGTCTCCACTCCCCAGATACAAAATATATACCCCATAGCCATGCCCCCAATTAACTACTTCCTTCAGCCACATCCCACCTGCCTCCAATTACCACTCAGTTAATCCCATCAGAGATTAATTCACTGATTAGGTTAAGACCCTCACAACCCAATCATTTCTCCTCTGAACCTTCTTTCATTGTCTCACACATGAGCTTTTGGGGGACTCCTCACATCCAAACCATAGCAGTCGCTGATGCTGGTTTGAACTTTCGATCCTCCTGCCTCAGCCTCACCAGCAGCTGGGATTATAGGCATGCACCAACATGCCAGACTTTCTAAGAGAGAAAAGGGAAACAAAACTTTTTAAATAATTATACAAATGAACAATGAAAAAATAAAATTTCTGAGTCCATGGTTGACTTTTAAGACTGTCTACTAATCATGTCAAAGGTAATAGTAGGCTGTGAAGAGACTGCACTGAGCATGAAGAAACCCACCTAGAGATCCAACTTGCTAAAATTTCCTGAGTTACATGAAGCAGTGAATGTCCTTAAAGCTTCTGGAGATAAACAGAGAAAGCAACTCATAGAGAAAGATAAATGAACTTCTGGTCAACAACAATGAGTTCTATGTAGAGGATCTATATATTCAAACTTCCAAGGGGAAAGTATTTTGAATCTAGAATTCTATACCCAGCCAAATTATGAACAAAACTTAAAGATCAAAAGAGAGAAAAAGAGAATAAAAGAAAAAAAGAAGAGAAAAGAAAAAAAGTAGCAGATCTTTATGTTTAAATAAGGATCCAGAATAGGTCACCTATATTTCCTATATGTGAAGGGCCTGCTTACTAAAATCCTTCCACAAAACAAAGAACAAATGCAGGATTAAGGCTGTTTTGAGTACAGAGTCAAGGCAGATGAATACAATTCAGAAGTAGAGGAAGTAAGAAAGATTAAAAAAAAAAAAAAAAAAAAAAAAAAAAAAAAAAGGATACCTTGGACCAGAGTGCTTGGGAATTATAAAGGAAATATTGAAAGGTATGGTTACCCTAACTTTTAAAAGTTACAATAACAAAACTAAAGTTGAAATACAAGTAGTAAACCAGAAAAAATGCATTCATATCTTCATGACAAAGAATTAATACTCAGTACATATTGTGTTTTTATAAGATAATTTAAAAACTAGAGATAGAAAAATAACCAAGTATCATAAATGGGCAAGTCACAAAGGAAAGAAAAAAATGGAACCAGATAAAGAGGACATTCCCTGGGTTTCCCATTGGTCTGTCCGCTTCTCCCCAGAAATTGAAGCTGTGTAGATGTAGAAGAATTCTGTTCCCTTGAGGCTCCTGGGGAGACTCCCCAGGCATGCCTGATGGAGCCAGGGGCACATCCCCAGTTCTTGCCAACTTCAATGGTGTTCCATGTGCTCGTGTTGGATTGAGCAAGTTCCTTTTCCCACCTGTGGATGTATCTTCCTCAATTTTCCTGTCTTCAGAAATTTCCAGAGGTGTCTATCACTGTACTGAGGTTACTCCAAGGACATGATCAGATCCTCCTAAGAATTGTCACATGGTGCCCTGCTGTGAGGGCAGGGTGGCCTGCAGGCTTCCAAACATCCAGCTCCAGAGGGCTATGCCCATCTCTCCCTCCAGCAGGGACTTGAAATCTCTCCTAGTTATGCTCTTGGAACTCCTTTCTGCCTCTCACCTGGGTATTATTGTTTGTTTTGCTTGTTATTTGGGTTTTGGTTTTTGAAGGGTGAAGGAATAAGCTCCCTGTGAAGAGGAGTAACTGTTCCCTACAAATACAGTAAAGATGGTTCTCAGCTTCTGAAGCTTCACCTTAAGATATGTCGACTTACAGATGGTACGAGAGTGACCTGTTTGGTAGAAGCCACACGGCAGATTCTGAATTTGATCATTCCCCAGGCTGGTAGGATATTCTTGTGCAAAATGCTGGCCAGCAGCAGCCAGCTACCGCTTCCAGTCAGCCCCACCTTGATCATGAGGGAAACAGCCAACACTTCACTGTGCACTGTGTTGTCAGTGCTTGGCAGGTTAGGTGTATTCAACACATTTTCTGCTTAATGATATTTTCAACTTACGATGTGTTTATCTGGATGTAATCCCATTGCACATTGAAGAGCAGCCATGCTTCAAGTCTCTGATGATTTTCCTCTTGGCTACAGGCAAGCTCTACACTTCAGGAGAGCAGAGAGCTTCCCAGCTTCCACTTTTGCTTAAGAATTTCCAAGCCAAAGGATCAAATTCCACTCCCAGGCTGTTCCTGACTTGCCAGTCCCACTCCACAGCAGTTGGGCATTTTTAAGACAGGCTGTGATGCTGTGGAAAAGAAAAGCCACACCCGCATCTGAAATGTCAGAACACTTTCTTAAGGATGGCCCTTCATACATCAAAGTGGTTTCAGTCCTATATATTTTTTTTTGCTTCTCTTTACATTTGAAAAGACAAGAGCACTAATTAACATGTGACTCGATGTCAAAACATAAATAGAAATCATAACAAAAGTCTAACCTTTAAAGGGTTCACATTTGAAATCTCTGAGAAAGCAAGTGATTATTTTATTGATTCTCTTTCTCTACCAACTCTCAAAACCTGCAGGTGTTAAATTAGCTGCACAAGAATTTCTCTGGGCTTCCAAGTCTGCAGTAGAAACATGCTAATGAGAATTAAAGGAAATTAATGGGATAAGGTCCAGGAGGCCAGGAGAGAAGTTCAGCAAGGCTTCCTGTGCAGGAAAAGCTACTTAAATTCACCACAACCCAAGGAGCTGAGTAGCAAAACAACAGAACAAAACATGCAAATCTACACCTTTAAGCACTCTCTTCTCCTAACACAGAGGTCTAAAAAAATTCTGAAGACAACATTAGTGTCAAAGAAGCTAGTTCCAAAAACAAAACAAACCCACAAAGCTAAGATTAATGGTAATGCATCCCCTCCCTTGTGTCCCTAAGACTGAGCAAGGAGAAGAGTGACATTGATACTGATCATGATACAAATATCATATAAAATGACCTCAGTGGCAGAGATGGGTCTATTGCTAGGTTTTCTTCAAACAAAAAGTCACACTTCTCCCTGTTCAAATGTCTCATTTTACTTGTAAAGAAATTGAGGCATAAAGAGATTAAGATGGTGCTAAAACAATCAGTAAAGACTGTGACAGTGTTGGGATGTGAATTCGCGCCAAGATGCCAAATCTGCTGAGCTGTATTGACACAGACCTTGAAAGGGATTTTTTTTTTTTTTTTTTTTTTTTTTTTGGTACCAGGGATTGAACCCAGGGGCACTCAACCACTGGGCCCCACATCCCCAGCCCTTTTTGTATTTTATTAGAGACAGGGTTTCACTGAGTTGCTAAGTGCCTCACCATTGCTGAGGCTGGCTTTGAACTCCTGATTCTCCTGCCTCAGACTCCCAGGTATTAGGATTACAGGAATGTGCCACCACACCTGGCTGAAAGGGATGTTAATGTTATCACTGATCCTGGGCCCAGTGACATGAATGACCAAGGGCATAGGGGTGTCTGGCTGTAATAAAGCTAACCTGAAGGACATGATTCATGCTTTTACTTGTATTCCACTAAAGTGGGTCTGGCAAACATTTAATGAACACCTACTATGCTAGGCATTGTCACTGACCTCAAATAATTCATAGTTTAGCAAGGGAGGTAAATATCCAGTGTGCAAAATAAATATAAGCCCTGGTGAAAAATGCTGAGCAAAGGAGCAATTAATTCTACCTCAGGCAGAAGAGGATGGTGAGACATTTCAGGAAAGTGGAGAAGAAGGATGGCTATGTTTTATTTGTTTGCTGTTTCTTTAGAGGAGATGAACTCCTGTTTGAATTGACTCTTGAAAGGTAAGGCATTCAGCAAGAAAACAAGAGGAAGCGTGGGAAATCATGAACAAAAATTAGGTCTTGAAAGTGCACAGCGAATCTGAGGATTGGAAGGTGAGCCTAACTTACAGGAAGGCTGGAAACCTCAGCTGGAGCAAGCTGGGTTTATAAGCTTTCTGCACCACACTAAAGAATTGGTTCTTTATCTTGCCTGTGATGAAGGGACAATGAAGGATTTTCAGACTGGGAGAGATTGTGTCTGATTTCTGTTTTAGAAAATGATTCTCTGGGTTTTTGTTAGTCAGTTTTTGGTTGCTGTGACCAAAATATCTGACGGGACAACTTAGAGGAGGAAAAGTTTATTTGGTTCACAGTTTTAGAGGTTCAGTCCATGATCAGTAGGTTCCGTTGCTTTGGGCCCAAGATGAGGTAGGGCATCGTGGTGGAAGGGTGTGGCAGAGGAGCACTGCTCTGTTCATGGCAGCCAAAGAGAGAGAAGGGAAGGGGCCACAGAAAGATGAACTCTCAGTGACCTACCTCCCCTAGCCCTGCCTTACCTGCCTACAGTTACCACCCAGTTAGTCTGTCCAACCAGGATGGACTAATTAGGTTTCTGTTCTCATAATCCAATAATTTTACCTCTGAGCATTTCTGCATTAACCCAGGAGCTTTTGGGGGACAGCTCACACTCAAACCTAACAATATTCCAGAGGATGAATGTGCAGGGGAGGGTAGACAGTCTAAAGACAGGAAGAGCAACAAAATAGCAACTATAATGAGAGAAATTTTCTGGAAAGCCATGCTGGTGGGGATAGAGAACCAGGTTAGAAGTGAGATGTTGGAAATAGAATAGACAGAGCTCCATGCTGATTGCATACAACATCTGGGAAGCTTGAACCCTGGGCCAGAGTCTTGTTGATGGAATGTCCATAATGACAATGAACTGTACTGAGCCCCTCTTCCCCCATACCTGCCAGTCTTTAACCTCTGGTCTGTTCTTGAGCATCAGCTTGTTTCTACTTCTGCTTTGTTCTCAGCCTCTCATGAGCATATAGCTGGATCCTCATCTTCCAAGTCTTATTTAGAGTTGGATTGGGTTTACCAGTACCTCAGAATATGGCTTTATTTTGGAACTACAGCCTTGATGAAGATAGTCAAGTTAAAGCAAAGTCATCAGGGTAGACCCTAATCCTCTAAATAAAGGGGGAAATTGGAATCTAAGCACCCATACAAGAGAATGCCAGGTAAAGATGAGGGTAGAGACCAGGGTGAGGCCTCTTTAGGTCAAGGAGCCCCAAAGATCACCAGCAAATCAGTAGAACCTAGTGATAGTCCTACATCAAATTCTAATGCACAGCCTCAGGAGGACCCAACCCTGTTAACATCTTGATCTCAGACCTCCAGCCTCCAGAGTGTGAGGTAGCACATTCCTGTTATGTAAGTCAGCCAGTTTGAGGCTCTTTGTTATAGCAGCCATAGCAAACTGATGCAGGTCTCAAGTCAATTCCTGAGAGGCCTTCACTGCCCACATAAAGTAAAGTAGTTGCTGCCTCCCTACCTCATTGCCTGGTTTTCTTGTTTTCACAATATTTAACGTTACATTACCTTCAATTATGTTGTGAATGGTATTTAGTTGTTTTATTTGTCCCCTAAGCCTCTCCCTGACACCCTTGGAATGTACATTACATGACCCTGGGAGTGTTTTCTTGGTCTTCTTATATCCCCTGATTTGTAGAACAATCTGGCTTCAGTAGACAATCAGTAAATGTTTTATTGAATGAATTGAAAAATAAATGATTATCAGTCTTGATAGTAAGACTAACTACTGACAATGACAACTCAAGTGTTGCTTTTCACTGGACGGGGTGAGTTTGGGAGGCTCTTGGGTGGAAACATATGCAGTCTCCTTCACTCAACTATCTGGGTTGGGATGACTTGAAGAGTGGGAATGTCTACCGGAACACCTGGGCGGCCCCTTCCATGTGGCTTGGTTTCCTCTCAGCAAGGCACCCCAGCATAGCTGGACTTACATGGTGATCTGGACGCCCAGTGGGAGTGTCGAGTGACTGACGTGGGAACAACACTGCTTTTGATCAGTAAGTTTCAGGAGTCACATAATGTCACTGCCAACATACTCTCTTGGTCAAACCAGCCATAAATCCATCAAGATTCAAGAAATGGCAGACGCAGCCCCACTTCCTGATGGCCTAGTGGCAAGGTCATATTGTAAAAGAAGATTTGTGATGGGAGCTATTTTGTTGCCACAGATGCTGGTTCAAAACCTGATTCTTAGGTCTCTCTCCACGAGCTTCTGATTCCTGGGTCTCAGTCTAAGATTAAAAGACCTTTTGGGAATACTGAGAACACAATGTTTTTAACAAGTGTTCTTGATTGTTCTTTTTAGGTGTTCTTGATGCTGAGACGTTCAACCCCACTTGTCTTAGAACTCTGCTCTAGAACTGTTTCTTGTCTCTTGGTAGCTGCCACCCTGCAATTGAAACACCAGTTTTCTGTTGTGCTCTCCCCTAGAGGGAAAAATGCAGAGCCAAGATGCTAAAGTCCCTTAATGTATAAAAAATTATCTATTAATAAAACAATATATGAACAAAATAACCTTATTTACATGTAATTTGTCAAAATAGTATTGGAGAAACTTAACATAATTAAAAAATCCTAAACCAAAATCTATTAATACTACTGTTCTCAAATTTCTGTCTAATGAAGTTTCTAGAATTCTAAGTGATTCTAGAATTCATCAGTTCTAAATGATGAATTTACAGTAAATCTCTTTCCAGTGTGACAGATTTTTCCTGGGGTTTACTTGTGCTATTGGCAATCATGGTGGATGCTGTAAAAATCCCTCCAGATGGCAGTTTTTAAGAGATAGCAACTCCTTCTCTCACCTTAGCTTTTGAGTTGACATTGGTTTTTCTTTCTCATTGTTCTCTGATCCACATCCCTTCCACTTTCTTTCAGACGATATCAAGACACCACAAACTGATAGGATCTTAGTCATTACACTTACTAGGATTATCTTATTCTGAATTTGGACTTTCTTGCAACATTTTTACGAACCAATCCCAAATGGGTTGCAGGATTTATGAGAAACTGCAATGACTGATATCACAGAAAAAAAAAAATTAAAAACCCTATCAATTCCCTGGAAGGATTTGAATCCGATTTCTTTCCAGAAATTGTCCTTGAGTGGATTATAGGACCCTCACCCTCCCACTACTAGCACCATTCCCAATCTTGTGAACATAATTTAAGTATAGCAGAGGAATCCTTAAGTGGAAACCTAAAGGGGTTTCCTTAGTTTGGTAGAAGCAGGGCGCTCTGGGCCATGCACAAGCAATTAAAGAAATTGATTGTTAAGGGACTGAGAGTTAGATCCAAAGAGCTCTGCAGATCAGAGCAGAGGAGAAAAGAGGCCAGGTTAGTCCCAAGGCAAGCAAAGGATCAGCATACCCCTCTGGGGTGAGGTAAGACAGGAGCTGAGCTAATGGCTACTAGAAGGACAAGAAAACTTAGTAGCTGGGAAAGCCACAAGAGATTCTTGAATGAATTAGGAAACTCAAGTCCATGGCCCACCAACCTTAAGGAATTAGCTGTTATAATAGGACTTAGCCTTTGCTAAAAGTACTGATTCTTCACCTGGGCCTGCACATATTCAATGGGCAACTTAAAGTGGAATAAAGCTTGTTATCTCAGACTTCATTCTGTATCTGTATCCTTTATTATCTTAAACTTTGACTCTGCACATAGGCATGCTAATCATATAAGGAGTATAATGCAAAGTGTCTTAGCCCTAAATTTACCTAAACTACCTTGTCATCCTTCAAGACCTAGGACACCAAAATAAGAGGAACTAAGTCATTTTCAAGATTTTTAGAGACATTCAATTTCCAGCTTTTTAAAAAAGGCTATTATTCTATTGCAGACCACTGGAGTGGCACCTAGAAGTCATTGCCATACACCTTCCAAGAAATGTGGAGCCTTACCAGCAGATAACCCCAGAATGGAACTGCCCATGGGTATCCCTACTGCTCTACACAGGAGCAACTGTTTCATGGAAAGTGAATTGCCACCTTCCAGGATCACAGCTTTGAGAGAGAAACATCCTGTGCAGCAAATGGAGATTGGCCCCATTCAGTGATAAGGACTTCTCCAGAAGCCATTTCAAAGAACCAAGACTGAGATAATGATCAGCCAGTTCATAGTTTGACCAAGCCTGTTGAATTAATGCATGCCTCTTGCCCACCTGCCCCGAATTCTTCCTCCGTTTAAACCTCAAGCTCATGTCTGTACCTCCAATGATAGGGCTAAGAGGTTGAATCTCACTTTGCTTTCCCAATATGGCCATTTTGGTTAAAGTTCATTTTCTGCTTTTCTCTATTGCTTTTTTTCCATTTGGTCTTTGGGGCATGTGGTCCCGTTGGGCCTCTGGCCTAGGAATCTGGTAACACTGTGAGTCATGTCTGATGGTACAGAATAAAAAATAGTGCTGCTAATAGTACCCACAGAACGCTGGGTGATGGTGCTTGGAACCCTGTCGCTGAAGGGCAACCCTAGCTTGGTGTTCATTGGGCTGCCCTGGGGCTCCCCAGCACCAGCTGGCCAGATCCACAGCCCAAGTGCTTCCCCTCTCTTCCCTTTGCCTCCCAAGAATAAATGTCACATCAAAGGGAAGAAGCTATGCATTCCCAGGGAGGGATCCTCCTGGGTTCCGGAGAGGAGTGTGGGTCGTCAGAGGGAGAGCATTTCTGAGTCATCTGCAGGATGCTGCCCTTTACAGAGTTAATTAGGACTTCAGTTGTTTATGATAATGATGGTAATCATGATTACTTTAGAGATACTTATAACTCTGTGAGGAATACTTTCTGCAAATTTGTGGTGGTTTCCTCTTTATTGTTACAGCTTTCCTCATCTTTCCTCCCTCTCCTCTTGAACAAAATCGTACCCACCTGCTCTCCACCTTCTCCTTCTCTTCTGCCATTTCCTCCTTTTCTTCACCCTTTTCCCCATTTAGAAGAATTGAATCATAGAAAGTTAGAGATGCAGAAACCCACTCAAGACCACCCTGTCTATCCTTCTGCACCTGCATAAACTGCATTCACAGGGAGGAAGTGACAGCGTTGATCACATAGCTGGCTTGCGACAGATCTCAGACAAATACTGGAGGACTCCTGAGGCCATCTCATGTTCTATTTGTTGCTTCACACAGCTATATCTTCCAGTTTTCCTTTTTTCGTTGCTTGCCTTACTCCCTCCTCTTTCTGACTCTAGGAAAGATGAGTAGGCTCCTGAGAGCTCCCCAAACAACAAAAGTGATGTGTTTGTGGTGTGAAGAGCTTGCAAGTGGCAAGAACTGCAGGCCAGAAACAGCCATCTGAAGCCCCAGTGGACACCTTGCCCAAACTTGTTCCAACAGAGACCTACACCTCCCTTCCCCTTCAGCACAGAGCACCAGAGGGTCATTCTGACTTGCAAAGTGAAAATTGGTTGTTTGGTGGTAGCTCAGACCAGGAGTCACTGAATCCCAACTCTCAGTTACTAAAGTTATTGCAAATAGCAACTCTTCTGCTACAAATGAAGCTGCAAATGAAATGCTGGTTTCCAGCGGAGTGCCTCCAGCTGTGTGTGAATTGTTTGCAGACATGCACACCCCAATGCTGGCCCTTTCCTAATCATTTATTTTTCTTGCCTTTGCATAGGTCATGGTTGATGCTGGGGATCCTCCTGGAACTCACCCCTACAGACAAAAGTCACAGAAATCCCAGCTTCTGCTGTTCCTTCTCTGTGTGGTGCATCTATTATGATGATGGAATCCTGAAATGCTTGAATTAAAATGAACCCATGATCACCTTGTGCCCTACTCTTTATTTTGCAGATGATGAAATTCACTCATGTAAATTAGGATTCAGTTTTTAGTGAATAAAGTTAGGAAAAAACAACCTAATTTAGGAAGGAGGGGGGAGGTGGGAAGGAGGAGGTGATGTGGATGAACTTCTATTATGTGCCAGCCTTAAGATCCCATTTAATTGTCAAAGGAAGGAAGACAACTGGGGCTGTACATGGCTGAATGACTTGATCAATGGAGGAGCTGGTAGGGAAAAGGCTTTCTGGTCTTCCTCCATCCCGGATTGCTTCTTCCTTCCACAGCCTGGAAGTGACTCTAGCAGATCTGAAAACACTTAGAAATGGAAAAGAAAAGTAGGATCTTCACTCTGTGTGTCATCTTTACTCCCTTCGCCCTGCCAAAAGCTGTTTCTGTTCTCTTGCTCCGAATTGTCCTGTACACCTTGCTAATGCGTGTTTCCTGCAAACACTGCACAGAAAGTTGGACAAAGGACTGGTGTATTCTGGGGGGCCAGAATGGTGGTGGCAGTGGGCATTGGAGTGGGAGATTCGTGGGAGGGGCCTCAGGGTTGGAGACCCCTGTCAATTGCCCCTCTTCGCTCTGGATACTTTCTCCCAATAGTCAACTTGGATGTTTAGGTTTTGGTTTTAGAAAGCACTGACCACAATCACTGATCCATTTTGTTTATAAAAGAAAAGCAAAACATGAGGTAGTTCATTACTTGACCAATTGTGGAACTGAATTATTTGCAGGTGGCTGTTGGAATGTTAGAATTCTGAACATGTTTCCTTGGTTATCTTCAGGAAAAGGCATTGATTGAACTCCGTGTGTGGAGGGGTTCAGAAATCTACTTGTCTAGAGGTAGGAGTTAGGACAGAATGAACTCAATACTTTTCTATTCAGTTAGCCTGCGTCTCCCTGGAACCATTGGATCTGCTTCTAGCCATTCATTCCAGTGCCTTATCACCATAGTCAACACTGCTGCATGGAAATAGCAAGCATGTAAGAAACCAGGGGAGAGAGAACTCAGGTGCTAATGAGCACATCAATTATAATAATGATAAATCTACTGTCATTCCAACCATCGGTCACCACATAACTCAGCTGTTGATTGCAAATAAGCAAAGAAGGAAAAACCTCCTATAATCCTACCACCCATTTAATTAGCATTAGTTCTTAACTATGTCTTTGGAGGCTCTATGCTGTACATCTTTTGCTCATGATTTTGATCATATGTACAGTTTGAGTCACATGTAATTATTATTTAAAATTTCAACTAATTATCTGATGTAAAAAGGAAAAGATACTCATGTGAGGCTATTTTGGAAAGCACAAAAAGAAGAAAAATTAAAAACCATTCAATCTTCCAGCACTTGGAAATAACATTGCTAGCATTTGGAACATGTTCCAAATTACTAAAACGGTTATTGTATTTTATGATTGTAGCAGTTTTAGAAACATATTATAGAAATCAAACAACACAAAATTATATAGTGACAGTTTTTGTCATCACACCCTCCCTCAAATCACCACCCCAAGAATTTTCTGTACATCCATCCAGATATTTTAAAGCATAGACAAATGTGTGTGTGTTATTTTTCCAAATTTCATTGTAGTATTATCAGCATATATTGTCTTTCCTCCTCTTCTTTTTGCATTGAACAACTCGATATGGAAGTACTATTTTTTATTTTAAAATTTCTCAATTGATTCATTTTTAGTCTTCTTTTCATTTTCTTATTACAAATAAACTTGTAAGAAATATCCTTTTACCTGTGCTTTTTCACACTTTCATCAGCATCTCTGTAGAAACCACAGGATTAAAGGCATACAGTTTTAAAATGTTGATAAAACGTACATTTTAAATCTTAAAATGTATCACCCTCTAAAGGGGCTGTTCCAGTCCTACTCTCACCAACAATGTATGAAATTGCTTGTTTGGGTAATATTGAATAGTCTCAATATTTTTTGAGGTTTCAAAAAATCTTTAAAAATCTTCATTTGCACTGACTCACCCATTTTTTTTTATTATTGATTACTCTGTTATTTATGAAACCCTTTTTTCTTGACTTTTGTGATATTATTTCTCCTGATTTCATTTTTTTCTTCTATCTTTGATCATTTATTAGTATTTTTCTTTATTACAGCTTCATTGAGGTGTGTATAATTGACATGCAAATAGCTGCATATATTTATTTACTACTGGGGGGGGGGCGTTTCCAGGGATTGAACTCAGGTGCATTCAACCACTGAGCCACATCCCTGACTTTATTTTGTATTTTATTTAGAGATAGGTTCTCATAGCTTAGCACCTTGCTGTTGCTGAGGCTGGCTTTGAACTCACCATCCTCCTGCCTCAGCCTCCAGAGCCACTGGGATTACCAGCATGTGCCACCACACTGAGCACTGCATATATTTAAGGTCTAACATTTGATGAGTTTGGGCATATGCATACAACCATAGTACCATCACCAAAGTAATAAAAACATTTATCACTTCCAAAGTTTCTTTTTATCCCTGTGACTGTTTCTTTCTTTCTTTGCTTTCTTGTTGTGTGAGTGTATTTGTGTGTGTGGATGTGTGTGTGTGTGTGTGTGTGTGTGTCTGTGTCTGTGTCTGTGAGTGATGAGAACACTTAACATGAGATTGATTTACCCCTTTAACAAATTTTAATTGCCTCAGACTACATTATTAACTATAGGCACTATATTGTTCATTGGATTGCTGGAACTATTCATCTTGTATAACTTTAACTTTATACCCATTGAATTCCAACTCCCCATCCCCTGGCATCCATCATTCTATTTTCTGCTCATATAAATTTGACTACTTAAGAGACCTCATACACGAGGATCATGGTAGTGTTTGTCCTTGCATCACTGATTAGTTTCACTTACCTTAATGCATACCAGGCCCTCCATGTTGTCACAAATGGCATGATTTCGTTCTTTTTCAAGGCTGAATAGTATCACATTCTCCTCATCCATTCATCCATTGATAGACATTTGGGTTGTTTCCACATCTTAGATGATTGTGAATAATGCTGCAATGAATGTAGGGTGAAAAAATCTCCTTGAGATTCTGATTTCAATTCTTTTGGATAAATACTCAGAATGGAGGTTGCTAGGTTAAAAATCTAACAATTGAAAGATCTCATTCTTACTGTAATTTTCATTTATTTCACAAGCTATATATACTTTTTATGTAAATTGTCATCTTCAGTTATTATAAGTTGCAGTTGATATCCTTTTTCCACTTTTCAGGGACTTTCAAAAAAATATTTGTTGGAGCACTTTGTACAATATAAAAATCAACATCAGTATAAGTTTTTTTTTGTGGGGAGGGCTACTAGGGATTGAACCCGGGGATGCTCTACCACTGAGCTACATCCCCAGTTCTTTTTATTTTCTATTTTTGAGACAGGGTCTCACTAAGGTCTGGAGGCTGGCCTTGAACTTGCACTCCTCTTGCCTAAGCCATGTGAGTCACTTGGATTACAGGTGTGCATCGCCGCACCCAGTTTCAATATAAGTTTTAGGTCGCAGAGAATTTCCACATACATTCCTTGACGATGAAAATACTAGCATATTGCCTTACGGAGCATTTTTATTTGGTAGCAAAACATGGACAGTTTTAATCGAGCCATTTTCCTGGTGCAGTGTTCCCAATGTGTTAATAATGAAGCTGATGCTAACAAGTCACAACAAAACAATACCAGATAGGATTTTAAATGAGCAACAGACTTGACAAGAATGTTGAGGTGTACGATATGGCATGAAAAAAACACACTTTTTGGAAAAATGCCTTTCTAACATGGATGTACTTTTGTACAAGTATGGACCTTTCTTGAAGAAAGCTCTGCAGAGGCAAATTTTCCTCATGGCTACAGGATCCACCAGAACAGAGACAAAGGATGAATTCCTAATTTAGGAGCAAAGAGACACTGAGCAAAGAGATTCCTAATTTAGGAGCAAAGAGACACTGAGCAAAGAGACACTGTCTGTTGTTCTCAGATTAGTGATGGAAGGGACAGACAGAGCCCCCTCCCTGCCCCTGTGTTGAAGCAGTGACCTGAGCTCAGTTTTCTGTCGGGCAGACTTGGAGTTTCTGATCCAGAGCAAAGATATTGGAAAAGGGGCTGGAGGTACAGCTCGGTGGTAGAGCATGTTCTGAGCTCATGCAAGGCCCTGGGTTCCATTTGCAGCACTGCTAAAAGGAAAAAGAAAAACAAATGTATGGAAAAGAAAAGAATGCCTTTTTACCTATTTTCAAAGAGATCAACTCACCTGTGGCATTACATGGGAGGTCTGTCAAGATTGTTTTCAATCCTATACCAGCAGCCTTGATGCACATAGAAAATTCCCCCCAGTGGTGGCAACAGCTTTGACTGCCAAGCTTGGAGTGCTGCGAGTTCTCATCTTTTTTTTTTTTTTTTAATTTTTTAATCTTAATAGGCATTACAGAGAGTTTTGGTGGGCTACCGTATGGAGCCAATGTAAAATTTGGAGGGACAATGAATTTGAAGCATGCACAGGCACAGACTTTTAATTACAGTAAAAAGCACATTCAGGAAAGTGCACAAATATGCAAAGCAATTAATTTTCTCAAGCTGCATATGACCATGTAACCAACACTCAGCTCAAGAAACAAAACACTACCTAGACCCCAGAAGTTAGAAGTCTACCTGACTTCTAACACCATCAATTAATTTTGCCTTGTTTTGATCTTTATATAAGTAAAATTGTATAATATACTTTTTATGGTTTAACTTCTTTTACTCAATGTGTTAAGCTTGTGAGATTCATCTATGTTGTTGCATATAGTTGTAAATTGTTCATTCTCACTGCTGTGTAGTGTTTCATGATGTGAATGTGCCACAATTTATTTATCCATTCTATGACTGTTGGACATTCCATGAGTTTTCAATTATAGACTATTATGAATAAAGCTGCTCTGAACATTCTACTACATGTCATTGATGAACACACACACACACACACACACACACACACACACACACCCCTAGGAGTGGAATTACTATGTTTTAGGATATAAACATATTCAACTTCAATAGACAAAGCCAAAAATTTTTCCCAAGTGATTTTACTGTTATACACTCTCACCAGGAGTGCATGAGAGTTTCAGTTGCTCCACATCTTGTATTTTTTTCTTTCTTTTTTCCTTTTTTTTGTCTTTTTTAAACTAGCAATTCTGGTAGGTATGTGGGAGTATCTTCATGTAGCTTCAATTTGTATTTTCTTCATAATTAAAAAAATTGAGAAGTGTCTGTTCAGTTCCTTGGCCCATTTTTCGATTGGGTTATTTTTTTATTTTTATTTTTTGGTGTTAATATTTTTGAGTTCTTTATATGTTCTAGAGATTAGTGCTCTATCTGACGTGCATGTGGTAAAAATTTGTTCCCAATTAGTAGGCTCTCTGTTCACCTCACTGTTTCTTTTGCTGAGAAGAAGCTTTGTAAGTTGAGTCTATCCCATTTATTGATTCTTGGTATTAATTCTTGTGCTACAGGATTCTTATTAAGGAACTTGGGGCCTAATCCAACATGTTGGAGATTAGAGCTTACTTTTTACAATCAATCAACAAATACGTGAAAAAATGTTCAACCTATCTGGCAATTAGAGAAATGCAAATCAAAACCACTCTAAAATTTCATCTTACACCTGTCAGAATGGCAGCTATTAAGAACACAACAATAAATGTTGGAGAGGATGTGGAGAAAAAGGCACACTCATACATTGTTGATGGGACTGCAAAATTGTGCAGCCAATATGGAAAGCAGTATGGAGATACCTTGGAAAACTTGGAATGGAGCCACCTTATGACCCAGCTATCCCACTCCTTGGTCTTTACCCAAAAGACCTGAAAACAGCATACTACAGGGACACAGCCACATCAATGTTTATAGCAACACAATTCACAATAGCTAAACTGTGGAACCAACCTAGATGCCCTTCAGTAGATGAATGGATAAAGAAAATGTCGTATATATACACAATGGAGTATTACTCAGCAATAAGAGAGAATAAAATCATGCAGGTAAATGGATGAAGTTAGAGAATATAATGCTAAATGAAGTTATCCAATCCCAAAAAGCCAAATGCAGAATGTTTTCTCTGATATAAGGAGGCCGATTCACAGTGGGGTTGGGATGGGGAGCATAGGAGGATTAGAGGAATACTAGAATGGCCAATGGGGAGGGAGGGGATGGGAGGGGCCAAAAGGGTGAAGAAAAAAAAAAAAGATGGTAGAATGAGATGGATATCATTACCCTAAGTGCATGTATGAAGTCACAAATGGTGTGAATATACTTTGCATACAACCAGAGATTTGTAAAAAAAAGTGCTCTATATGTGTAATATGAAATGTAATGCATTCTGCTGTCATTTATAACATCTTAGAATAACAAAATAAACAAATTTTAAAATATGAGAAACTTTTTTTTTTTTTTTTTGCCATTGGAGACCCTTTTCACTGGCTTTAATATTTTGCCCTAGAAACCATATTTTTAAGCAGAAGTTTTTTCCTCACAGTTGGTTATTCTTTACAAAGTGTTTACATTGGTTCCCTAAACTAACCTCACCACAATCAAGCCATGGGGAGGGGGTCAATGCACCCATTTTACAGATAGGAAAAATAAAGGACAAAAAAGGTAGATGACTTTTCCAGGCCTTTACTTTGGGTAGGTGAACCCAGGTCTTCTGGTCTTCATTCAACTGATATTTGTATTCTATTTTATTGCTACTCATTGTCACTTTTACTATGGGACATCAATTATAATTGAATGGGTCTTTTCTGTATCCGTAGGACTCAGTCACAAATAGGGCATGGTGTGTGTCTCAGGGAAGGACTTTGCAAATACCAGTTATTATTGGTAATACTGACTAAATTCATGATGGCAGCATGTGATAAAATGGGCACAATACCCATGCACTAACTTGTCATACCTAGAGTGAGGCATCTCAGAAAAATTAGGACATAGCTGAAGACCAAAATATTGGGATATATCATCTCTAGCCTGATTGGGTGCAAATTCCAGCTAAACCACAAAGTAGCATGTGACCTTGGCTAGTTGCCTAAACTTTCTGTGCTTTCGTTTTCTTTCTTTCAGGGTAATTATAGTTTTTTATTTGTGGGGTTGTCAAAGTGATTCAATGAATTAATACATTAAATGCTTAATGAGTTTCTGACATGTGGTAAACACTCTATGTTATGTACATCAATAAATAATTAATTAGGAAATTGTAATTATTATACTCTAGGCTCTACCAGCAAAATGACCACAGAACTCTTGGATGAAACTCTCAGAGGATCAGGAGTTCTCATTAACCTTCACCTGTTTCCTTATCCTCTTCTTTCTACTAGTTCTTACCATCGTTTCTATCATTTCTACCCCTTTTCTTCTCAGGTCAACTTTTAGTTTTGTCTGTCACCTTCTAGTAGATCAGGGAGTGAGAACTTTCTCTTTCTTTTTGCTGTTCATCTATTTGTTTTCTTTTTTCTTTCTTTATTTTTATTCGAAGTTGTTGTATATGACAGTAGAATGCATTACAATTCACAATACACATATAGAGCACACTTTTACATATCTCTGGTTGTATACAAAGTATATTCACACCATTTATGTCTTCTTCATACATGCACTCAGGGTAATGATATACGTCTCATTATACCATCATTTTTTTTAACCCCCTTGCCCCTTCCCTTCCTCTCCCTTCCCATTGACTTTTCTAGTATTCCTCTAATCCTCCTATGCTCCCAACCCCATTGTGAATCAGCTCCTTATATCAGAGAAAACATTCGGCATTTGGATTTTTTGGATTGGGATTGTCTAACTTCACTTAGCATTATATTCTCCAATTTCATCCATTTACCTGCAAATGCCATTATTTTATTCTCTTTTATTGCTGAGTAATATTCCATTGTGTACATATACCATTTTAACAAGATATTCCCGGGGATGTGATATTACCTCCACATCTCTAAAGCCTCTATTACCATCTCCATAAAGGAAATAATTTAAAGTCATAGTGAATAAGACATTGGAATATTTAAATCCCCTTGTAAAAAAAAAAAAAAAAAAAAAAAAAAAAAAAAAAAAAAAAAAACTTATAACCCTTTTATTTCCACCAGAAACTTCCTGAAGACTTTGATGTGAAGAACACATCAGTATAGCCTTAGCCAATTTTGATGCAACTTGTACATTTGTTAATTCCACTGTTTTTTTTTTTTTGTTTTTTGTTTTTTTTTTTTTTTTTTTTTTTGCTGTGCTGAGGATTGAATCCAAGACCTCACACATGCTGTCCCAGCATTCTACCACTCTATACCCCTAGCCCACATAATTCTGCCTTTTTTTTTTTTAAACAAAGAAACAATAGGTCCAATCTCAGAGCCTGTACCAGGAAGCAAATATCTCAATGGTCTCTGTCTCAGTCCAGTTGCTATAACAAAATATCACAGACCAGGACATTTTTAAAGAATCAAAAATTGTTGAACTCAAGGTTCTGGAGGTTGGCAAGTCCAAAAGTGTGGTTCTGATGAGCGTCATCTGCTTCTTTATAACATGATGGAAAGCAGAAGGGCAAGTGGGCGTGTGAGGAAGAGGCAAGACATGAGGGGCAGCCTTGCTTTGTACCACTCTCCTCTTGAGATCACTCATCAAGTCCCAAGAAAATGGATCCAGTCCCCTAAGACAGAAACTGATCCCTTTTAATGACCTAGTCACCCATGAAAGTCTCCATTTTTTAACACTGTCACAATTGCAATCAAATTTCAACATGAATTTCAGTAGGGACACACCACATTTAAACCCCAGCAATATCTGATAATATTATCTTGTACATGGGTAAATATCTGCTTTTTATATAGGATATTGATTTTTATTTAAGATAATAAGGGCATCAATCTTTTATTGAAACTAACCATCCGAGCTGATTAAATAAAAACCATAAAATGCATTATGGTGTGGTCAGAAATTATGAGGGTTTGCAAGTCACTGATTTTACCAGGCTTATGTCTTTAAAGATCATACCTTGTCCTCCATAGCCAACCAATGGAACACTTCATTCCTTGCAGAAGGAATACCATGAATTAGGAGAAACAAAAACATTAGTTTCAGAATTATATAGACTTTTTTGGTGGGGGACACTGGGGATTGAACTCAGTGGCACTCAACCACTGAACCACATCCCCAGCCCTGTTTTGTATTTTATTTAGAGACAGGGTTTCACCAAGTTGCTTAGTGCTTTGCTTTTGTTGAGGCTGGCTTTGAACTTGCAATCCTCCTGCCTCAGCCTCCAGAGCCACTGGGATTATAGGCGTGTGCTACCATATCCTCCTTAGACTTGAGTGATTTTTCTACTTGCTTGCATTTTTAACCTTGAAGAAATTATCAACCTCTTCCATTTCTACTTTATCATCTGCTAATTGAGGGTGATTCCTCCTCTGCATAGTAGACACTTGACTCACAGTAGGTATTCACTGCATGCAATCAATTTATTATAATACCATGCCCTATGGGTGACCATCTTGATGTCAATTATTTCCTGTTCTTCAAATCCTAATCTTTATTTCCAAAATTCTCATCTCTGGGCTCTAACAAAGAACCCAAAGGCTCCTGAACATAACACTCAACTGAACAGAGAGTGCATTACTATTGGACAGACAGTATGTTCACATCATTTAACTGATCATTTGATTAATTGATCTGGGTCTTCAGGTAGAGTTCTGGTTGAAATTCCAAGTGACAGCACATCTGCACATCTATTTATTAGTCTATTCCAGAAAAAAATCTTTTAAGTTGTGGGAAGTGACATAGCATGCTGCTCTGTGGGGTTCAACTCCTGTTTTATATTGCTTTTTTCTGTTCTTCTCTTTTACTGAGAACAGGGAGATTTTGGAAAATGAGAGCTCTGGTATGCTTTGGGGTGGATCTTTAATTCTGCATTGTTTATACTTTCTTTTGAAATTAACAGCTCTACTGTGTTGGAATCATAGCTTCATTGCACCTCTACTGTCACTGTGCTGGTGAGTGTGGGGAGGGGATGACACTTGTGGCCCATTTTCATGTTTCCTTCGAGGAGGAAACTCCCAGGCCATCACACTGGATGAAGAGTTCAGGAGAAATAGCTTTCTTCAGCTGGTAGAGCTTCTCTCCATCCTCTCTGCTTCATCAAGGAAGGAGAAAAAATGACTACTGATTGACGTTTGGCAGGAGAAAGGAAGCATGATTAGCTCAACCCCTTCTCTCTTCTGGATTGAGAGCCAATCTACTTGCTGGAAGCGCACATTCTCTGCCTTTCCCCACCTCAGCCTTATGAGACCGTTCCCATGGAGGATGCCTGTGATTGACAGTCCATGACTGTGACTGGGAGTACTTGGATTTAATGAAGAGCAGAAGTATTAGGAAGATCATGGCAGGCACACAACCTAGGCAATCATACTTGGGGAAGCCTGCATCTGAAGGAGGGTAGCCAACACAGAAGTGCAATAATGGAGCCGTTTTTATGCTGCGTGGATTTCTAAAGCCATCATTTAAGACCACCGTATTTGCAAAAATATGATAAAGAGTTTTTATTGATCTTACACTAGATAAAGATACCATGGACTGAATGAGGGATCCTACAGATAGGAGCAGAGCCACAAATAAGGGCACCGTATGCCCAGGTGATCTCCGTCTGTCCCAGTACCAGATTGGCATATAAAAGGTGTATGGCCTGAAGCTGTTCGCCTCCCATTCAAGTGAGCTGAAAGGATCTTCATCTCTTTGTCATCCAGTGAGGAACTTTCACAGATACCTGCCAGAACATTGCTGCTGATCAATAATGACCTCCACCAGCATTTTGACATTCTCTACAGCCCCGCTCCATCTTGCCACATGAACAATCCTCCTAAAATGACCAAGGACTCTTGGAAGACCTTTAAGATGCAGAGGATGGTATAGACAAATAAAGGGATGGTGGTGGTTTAGAAGAAAACCCTATATTATATTTAAAGTGGGGCTGAATTGTACCAATCTAAGTTTTACCTCTACTTATCCAGGAAATTAAATATTTACTACACCTTGTTACATTCCTTTGTATCTGTGTATCAGATACAGCTAGAAGACCCTTATTAAAATGCATTTTTGTTGAACTCAGTTGAGTCTATTTGAGATTCAATAATGCTTGCCACTCTGGTCAATGAGCCACACCTTCATATTGGTTGTTTCTGACCCTTAGTTCCTAGTCATTTCTGTTCATGGTTAAAGAAACAGATGTTTCTGTATCTTTGGTTCTAGGTAACGAAGTTTCCAAGTTAGAAAACACAATTTTTGAAAAGATGAAGCAACACTTTAGAAATCTTCCCCAAATCTAGCAACTATGTTGAGAGGTAGTGATATATACCTTTGAATCCCAAGTGAGGGCATATTGGAAGAGGTTGAAAGTCTTGGACATGTCAACAGAGCCTAATAATTCAAGTTATTAAAAATTCCAGCATTGACATTTGAGAAACAAAGGCTATGCCACTTGCTTTCTGTAATACCTTAAATAAGTTATTAACTTTTCTATCCCTCAGTTCTTCATTCACACAATGGGAATAATAAAGTTTCCATAACCTACAGTTGTTGTGAGTTTAATAAGATGATTCCTATAAAGGGCTCAAAAAAATTCTCTTACAGGAAGGCTAGAACTGTTAACCACTAAATCATGTGGCTTCCTTTCAGAGGCTAGAAAAAGAGGGTGTGGTGAGCTATAGGAAGACTGTACTACAAATCAGAATCTCAATCTGCAAGTCCAGGCTCCTCCCTTGAGGAGTGCAGCAGGTGTGAATCATGCCTGTCAATCTCTGGCCAGGAGCAGCAATCGTTGCCCTAGAACCACTGCCATCTTGGAAAATCTGCCAGATGAGGAGACATAGTCCACTGAGCACTCTGGTACTTGAATGGGAAAAGATCAGTGACCTGTGGCCAAGAGGGAGCTTCTGGCAGGCAGCAGAATGCAGAAATAGCTTGAGTCATTTCAGGCTCATTAACACCATCTGCTGTGTCTATCTAGGCTTGGTCAGCTGGAGAGGACTCCTAGGTTATTGACACCATGGGGACCTTTTAGGAAGTTATTTTCCGGCTGTTCCACAATCAATGCTCTGTGGAAAAGACCTCTATGAAGGGATACCTATTATCCACTTTGGTTAGGAGTACTAGGCATTCTCATGTTATAATTTGGGGGGCATATCAAGATTTCCCACTCCAAAAGCCCTCAGTTTCCCCCAATACTTTACCATTCGACCACTGTACTTGCTTTTACCTGTCTGATGTTCCAAACAATTCTGTCCCTATTTTGAGTGAAAGGAAAAATAGGTGCATTGTTCTCAGAGGTCACCATTAAGTAAGTGTCCTTACTATTTCCTTACCCAGGATTGGTATTACCTGTAATCTTCTTTCTTTTAAAATGTTTTTATTAGTGTATTACAGTGATACACAAAAGTGGGGCTCATTGTGACACATTTGTACATGCACAAATTGTAACTTGATCAATTTCATTCCTCAGTACCTCCCCTTTCCCTCTCCGCCTCCCTCCCCTAGTCCCATTCCTCTACTCTACTGGTCTAATCTTCTTTTTGCACACTTTCTCTCTCCCAAACTTCTGTTCACTTGTTTATTCAAAAATGTTTTCTAGGTGCTTGTTGTAGGCTAGACTATGCTATGCATTAGGTGCTGAGGATATAATCACGGATAAGACAGACGAGACTCCAGCTCTCCTGAAGAGTCTATATTAGTGCAAATTATCTGAAACATGTAATGCATAAATAAAGTCAGTTCAGATAGTAAAGAAAGGCTGTGTGGCTGTGTGAGACAGGGGATATGAGCTGGGCCTGCAGGCCCAGACTGGCCAGGTTCAACTTGTGGCAATTTCCCTGGACAATTGTGTGGTCGTGGTTAGGTCATGGAGCCAAGGCAGAACGGTTCTTGTGAAATGGAGATTATAACACTCCTCTCATATGAAGCATTTGAGTTGAGATTTAAATTATGGTATTATTATAGTCACATGAAGAAGTTGAAGAAATGTTTTAATCAGAGGGAACAGCAAGCACAAATGTTCTGTAGTGGAAACAGCGTAAATGATTCTAGTTACTAAAAGATTCTAACCCTCATGTCTGTGATACACCAAAGTTAAAAGTGACAAGATGGGACTGAGTGAGCAGTTAGGCCCCAGATCATGATGATCTTATAGGTCATGTTGAGAACTCTGGATTTTATTTCTAATTTGGTTAGATTTTAGCTTCTGCCTGGAGTTATTTCTCCTCACCTGGACCTTTTACCTTTCATTTACTGGAATCCTAGTCATATTTCAAACTCAGTTCTTGCGTTATTTTTTTCTATGAAATCATTATTTAATATCCATCAGCAAAATTAAATACTGCCTTCTTAGAGCTCCAATGATAAGATCAGTTGTGTTCTTGTTTGTTTCCTTCACTCATTGTGACTGTGGGGTCAGGGATTGGGCCCTGTTCATTTTGGAACCATCTAGATAAGTGTGCAGCACAAAAGCACACTATATACTCTTTGATTGATGAATGAATGAGTGAGTGAATGAATGATATTAACTTGAGCTCTTTTGTCAGATGTGCTAATTGAAAATCCAGACTTGGAGGGAGCAATGTATAGCCCAGGTAGATGTCACCTGGAGCAAGAAGGGACCGTAGAGGTCTCTTCTTTTCCAGGGAAAACAAGAAGACATCAAAGGGATGAGAATTGGAATGAAACTCTGTGTTCTTTGACAGAGGCTGCACCTCTTTTTCTCAGTTCTAGTCCTCGTGATTATTATGGGAGCTTGGGAAAATTACTAAAAAAAAAATTTACTCGGTAGAAATCCCAGCATTTCTCTTATTCGGGTGTTTGACTTCCAGTAAATCCCAATCTCTTTAACTTGGGCGAACAAGAGAAAAACAAACAAACCCATCCAAAACAAACAAACACAAAATAAGAAATAAAAGTTATAGAAAACCAGCCTTAGACTAAAGAAGTGAAACTCTATCAAACTATAAAACTCACAGACCTCAGAGCAAGGTTGCCTTCAGGTAATGGCCCATTTATTTCCTTCCCTTCCCTTCTTTCCCTTCTCCCTCCCTTCCTCCCTTCTTCCCTTCCTTTCTCTGTTCCTTTCCTTCCCCTCATTCTTCTTCCTCAAATACTTATTGAGTACCAGCACACAGAGTTGGCATTGGGGATAAGACAGTAAAGAGGATAGATGTGTCCCATTTCTCAAGGAACTTTCATTCCCCTTTGCTCCTGCCTTCCTGCCCTTTTCCTGATCTGTCTCCCTTCCTTGTTCTAGCAGGAAAAGTCACCAAAGTTTGAAACCAAAGTTTTTTCCTCGGTCTCCAAGCTAGGAAGTTTTCTCTTCCTCAAATTGTGAAAGTTCTAAGTCAAAATCTTCCCCAGGTATCAGAAGTCACTATAAAAATATGAAAGAGAACAACATAGGAATACTGGAGACACAGGATGAAGTCTTGACTTGGGAATTTGACCCATATGCCCTTAGGCAGGTCCTGTGACTTCTCTGGCCCTTTGTCTCTTCATCTATAAGGCGCAGGTATTGCCTTTTTCAACATTCTATATGGCTCTGGGGGGCATCTTTCAAAGTGAAAACTCAGCTAATCTCCCTGGTTCAAGTGCTGTGGTATTTGATACAACTAGCAGATGCCACATCTGCCAGTCTGTTACAACACCTGCTGGGAAAGAACTTTAAAGATCTTAACAAAACGCAGGTCTTTTCATTTCTCTGATGAAGAGACTGACTTTAAAGCCAGAAAGAAAGAACCATGTGTAATTTGATGGGATTCAGAACATCAAAGGCGATTGAGTTGGTGTTTGGAACAAGCTCTCAGGTCAAATCTAATTTTATATGAGCAGATATTTCCCAACTCTCCCAGCATAACCACTAATTCCTTGTTAGGAGTTTGTAAGTGCAACTGCTGAAGGGACCTCCGGCAGAGGGTTCCGCAGGTGGCTTCTGTCTTTGTGGCTGGGGCATTTAGTTAGATTTAAATCTTGAGAGCTGTACACTAACACAGATGAAAAAGTCAGGAATTATTTCTTGAAATCTTGACTCTACTCCAGGCACTCAGAGATCTTCCTTCCCAAGGGCTTTTCCAGGTGGATTGACAGTTTTTTGTACTGCCTCCCAGAAGGCTTTATTACTGAAGAGGGATGGAGAGAAGGTTGGGTTGTGGATGGTGAGGTGCTCCACAGACTTGTAAAATTAAAAAAAAAAATTACAAGGAAACAAACTTTTCAAAACAGTTGGGAGGCCATCAAGGGAGTAGGATTTCTACACAATTCCAGCTGCTACCTGAACAGTGCACTTTGTACACCTCCCGCTTCGAACAGGCATGGTCTACAGGCATGGTCGACAGGCATGGCTGACCCGGCAATTACATGATACCCAGAGTCTCGAGATGCATTGCAAGAGGTTACTGGATTCGAGTTACAAGTATATGTCCATTTTGTTTATGCATTACTTTCTTTCCTTTCCTTGTTCCTTCTTGATATTCAACAGTCCATAGAAGCTTCTCTGCCTTCCTTGAAACACTGATTTAGAACTGTATAAACCTGTGTCTCCTGAGTCACAATTCCTATGACCCCCCACCCCCATCACCACCACCAAATAAAGTTCATTCTAAGAACTGTTGCAGTTTCTGAGTTTGGATTGATTGATGGGCTCTAGGGAAGGCAACGCTGGCAAGCAGAAGCATCCACAGGGCATAAGGACTCTGTATGCTGCCATGTCCCTGACTTGGAGAAAAGGATCAGCCTGAAGTTTAGGAGTCACTATGAACTGTAGCAGGACAATATAGCTGGGAAGTAAAAGTCCTATGTCCACAGCAAACTCTCTCACATTGCACAAGGGAAGTGGGATAGAGAAGACCAAGTAAGAACACAGCCAGAGTCCCAACAACCCCTCAATTGACAATCTGGTTTGCAACAACCAGACTATCTGCCAAACCCTTACCAGACACACAAAGCAGTAGGGCAGGTCTATGAGTAGCTGAACACCTAAGAAAGCCTCTACATTCTGGGATATTTCCTAGTCTTTTATTCATATCATGTTCTCACCCCTACTGAGGCCATGATGGTTTTTGCTTCAATTGATATTCCTAGCCCATTCTCTTAACTTGGAAATGAGCATGGCAGATTCCCTGCCCTGCTCCTCTACTTGTGCACATCCCAGATTCCACTTAAAGAACTCTGTGACTTTCCTATGGTTCCTGGCTTGTTGAAGTGGAACAAGATATGTGGGAATGCCCAGGAGATATATTCTGGACTACCTGCTGGACTATCTCTGGACTGAAGGCAGGAATTGTGTACATAAATAGTTGCACGTGAAGTAAGAAATATTTTGATATTAATGGGTGTGATTTAATTTTATCTCTTTTACCTTTCTATTTATTATCGAAGAAAAGGCTTTTCCTAGATAATGCCTATAGCATATAGATGATACAAAGTGAACCAAAGGGTACAACTTAGGACTTTTGAATTTTTGTGGGGGAGAGGGACAAGGGTTGAACTCAGGGGCACTTGACCACTGAGCCACATCCCCAGCCCTATTTCCCTATTTTGTATTTTATTTGGAGACAGGGTCTCACTGAGTTGCTTAGCACTTTGCTTTTGCTGAGGCTGGCTTTGAACTCACGATCCTCCTGCCTCAGCCCCTTGAGCCACTGGAATTACAGGTGTGTGCCACCGTGCCTGCCAGAACTTTTGAATTTTAATGAATCATTTATATTTTTCTATAAGTCTACAACATAATAATTTTGAATGCCAGAAATCTTTATTCCAAGAACTAGGTGTTTGAAATAAATAAATATTTTGAATAAAAATTATGGTTGGAAGATCAAGAGTTGAAGCCTGAAGCAAGATTCAAATTTTGGAGGAATTTGAAGAAGAGCTCAACCCTGCCCCAAATGGAATCAAAACAGCTGAGTTTTAGGAAAGAAGGCAGACGATTCAGAACACTAGAACTGTGAAGAGGTTTCCATGCTTGAAGAAGCTTTGTGGTGGAGTAATGACAACCCAGTGGCCACAGCCACAGGTGGTGGAGGATCGGAGGTAGACGTGGAAGGCTTGGCCATGCCAGCTGCTCTTCATCTGTCTCCACCCCAAATGTACTCATGCCAGGGAGGCATGCACCACAAACTCCATCTCATCTCACAGAGTAAAATCACCCCTAAGTCTGGAATGTTGAGAAGGGATGAGAAGAAATCTTAAAACTATTGGGCAATTTACTAAATGAAATTAAATTTTAAATAGTAGCAAATGAATTGTCTCGAATCAGTAAGATTACATTTCTTTCATCAGTGGGGATGGGTTTTTTTTATTTTATTATTTTATTTTTTAAATTTTAATTTATTCATTTGTTCTAATCAGTTATACATGACAGCAGAATGCTCTTTGATTCATTATACACAAATGGTGCACAATTTTTGACTTTTCTGGTTGTACCCAAAGTAGGATCACACCATTTGTGTAATCATGCGTGTACCTAGGGTAATGATGTCCATCTCATTCTACCATCTTTCCTAGCCCCATGCCCCCTTCCACCTCCCCTGTGCCCCATCCAAAGTTCCTCCACTCATCCAATGCCCCTTCCCCCATTGTGGATTAACATCCACTTATCAGAGAAAACATTCGGCCTTTGGTTTTTTTGGGATTGGTTTACTTCACTTAGCATGTTATTCTCTCACTCCATTGGTTTACCTGCAAATGCCATGATTTTATTCTCTTTTATTGCTGAGTAATATTCCATTGTGTATATACCACAGTTTCTTTATCCATTCATCTATTGAAGGGCATCAAGTTTGCTTCCATCATTTAGCTATTGTGAATTGAGCTGCTATGAATATTGATGTGGCTGCATTAGTATAGTATGCTGATTTTAAGTTCTTTGGGTATAGACAGAGGAGTGGGATAGCTGGGTCAAATGGTGGTTCCATTTCAAGTTTTCTAGGGAATCTCCATACTGCTTTCCAGATTGGCTGCACCAATTTGCAGTCCTATCAGCAATGTATGAGTGTGCCTCTTCCCCCACATCCTCTCCAATGCTTATTGTTTTCTGTATTCTTGATAACTGCCATTCTGACTGGTGTGAGATGAAATCTTATAGAGTAGTTTTGATTTGCATTTCTCTAATTACTAGAGATCTTGAACATTTTTTCATATATTTGTTGATGGATTGTATATCTTCTTTTGTGAAGTATTTGCTCATTTCCTTAGCCCATTTATTGATTGGGTTGTTTATTTTTTTGGTGTTAGGCTTTTGAGTTCTTTACATCTTGGAAATTAGTGTTCTATCTGATGTGCATGTGACAAAAATTTGCTCCCAAAATGTAGGCTCTCTCTTCACCTCACTGATTGTTTCTTCTGTTGAGAAGAAGCTTTTTAGTTTTAATCCATCCCATTTATTAATTCTTGATTTTACTTCTTCTTAAGGAAGTGGGGGGGGGGCGTTAATCTGATATGATGAAGATTTGGGCCTACTTTTTCTTCTATTATGCATAAGATCTCTGGTCTAATTCCTAGGTCCTTGATCCACTTTGAGTTGAGTTTTGTGCATGGTGAGAGATAGGGGTTTATTTTCATTTTGTTGCATATGGATTTCCAGTTTTCCCAGAACCATTTATTGAAGAGAATATCTTTTTCCAATGTGTGTTTTTGGAACCTTTGTCTAGTATAGATAACTGTATTTATGTGTTTGTTTCTGTCTATTTTGGTGCCAATACCATGCTGTTTTTGTTACTTTTGATTTATAGTATAGTTTAAGGTCTGGTATTGTGCTGCCTCCTGCTTCATTCTTCTTGCTAAGGGTTGCTTTGGCTATTCTGGGTCTCTTATTTTTCCAAATGAATTTCATGATTGCCTTTCCTATATCTATAAGGAATGACATTGGGATTTTAATAGAATTGCATTGAATCTGTATAACACTTTGGGTAAAAATGAATATTTTGACTATTAATTCTGCCTATCCAGGAGCATGGGAGATGTTTACATCTTCTAAGGTTTTCTTCAATTTCTTTCTTTAGTGTTCTGTACTTTTCATTGTAAAGGTCTTTCACCTCTTCTGTTAAACTGATTCCCAAGGTGGTTTTTTTTTTTTTTTTTTTTTTTTTTTTTTTTGAGGCTATTGTGAATGGGGTAGTTTTTCTAATTTCTCTTTCAGAGGATTCATCGCTTATGTATAGAAATGCATTTGGTTTATGTGTATTGATTTTATATCCTGCTACTTTGCTGAATTCATTTTTTAGTTCTAGAAGTTTTCTGTTGGGATTTTTGTTGGATCCTGTAAATATAGAATCATGTCATCAACAAATAATGATAGTTTGAGTTCTTTTTTTCCTATTCGTATGGGGATGGGGTTTGGCAACTCATTTATTTAATAGAGTTTGTCTTTCCATCCCTGATTTTATTGTTCTATGATGATGTTTATTGTTGTCTTGATGCCATTCATGGGAACAGCCAAGCTGGGCTATATGAATTTGATCACAGTTTTGGGACACTATGACCATCCTCAAGAGGAAAACTGATAAAAGCAATCAGACAGGTTTGGGGCTGTTCTTCAGGAACCAGATTGTGCATTCACTATGTTTCCTTTCGTTACTGACCTTCTTCATGTTGACATCATTTACTAGTTACCAGTACTTATGAAGAATGTACTATCTTCATGCTATCTAGTCATGCTATACTTACATGATTTTACTTACTCTGAATTAAACCTGGTTAAAGTTTATGCTATTAAGGTTTGTAAATTAATAAAGTGAGGATCATAGAGATTAAAAAATTAAGATTATTTGACTAGTAGATGACAAATGTAGAATTCAAACTCTGATTCCTGAATCCCTTAACGAATATGACCCAGTTTTACTGAATTGAAATAAAGCACATGCACACTGGAGGGAACTGTCTGAAGGACCCTCCCCCCAATACTTTTAATTATTATAAATTTAGTAATTATTACCATACTTTAAGTGCACACCATCTGCATTTCTTTCTTGTGGGTTTTAGTTAGAAAACTATTATAATAGCTCTAGGTGAACAACAGCAAGCATCCCTTGTAATAGGCTGAGATTCAAGGGCAAAGTTTCAGTATCACCATAGACCACCCATTCTCCCATCATGTTACAGAAGGGTCCTAAGACCTGTACAGGACTTGCTGGATGCACCACAGGTATGCACCACAAAAGGGACCTCACCTCTCTTTTACTCTCACTTTACAGTGAGCAAATAAACATTATAGGCAGCAAATAAACATTACAAACTTGAGAACCAAACCTAGCTTTGGCTGGGCTAACTGTTCAGGGAGGTAATGGGAAATGCCAATAGGCTAGCACCTGGAGACTCTTGGGCAAGTTGGACCACACGCAAATTCTCCCTCTAGGGAGATGGAGAGATCTCGGTCTTGGCTAGCTCACTGCAAGGCAAGCTGAGTTTCATGGGTCATTCATTAGATAATACTGTGTGCCTCTCCAAAGCCACAAGCATGGCAGATGTTAAGTCTTTCCATTAGGGAAAATGATAGGTTCATATATAAACCATGAAGAAAAAGGGATTATTCAACTCCCACTTCGGTCCATTTCCTGGTACTAGAAAAGTGAATGTGTAGCCCTAGGCAAAAACTGCTAACCCAGTCCTTGTTCATTCAAGTGATTTCAGCTCAGGCAATGAAACCCATTCCTTTTTAGCTCCCAGATTCAGATAAAGTCTGATGTCCACAGATTCCAGCTGCCAGGCTCCACACGGGCAAGCAGAGGCACTCACTGATGAAGGGCAGGAGCCTGGTGAAGATTAAGATGGCCAAGAGGAAAGCCAGGTTGCCTCCTGCCTCTGCCTCCAGCCCCAGGTATCCACTGATGGGTACCTGAGCCCCTCAGCCCCTTCCACTCTCTGCCATACCCCAGCAAGGGTACAAAAAACAGAAACCCAGTAGTGATTATAGGGACCCAGAGTCATCTCCAGCTGCCCTCTCAAGATCTGAAAAGTGGATGTGTAGCCCTAGGCTACACTCTCCACTCCAGTCTCTGAGTTACCTAGAACCATGGTTATGTTTTCAGTGGGATTTTCTCCATGAGATGTCCCTGTGCAGTTAATAGGTTTTGGTCAATGGATATGTTGGGGCATTTCCCAAAGGAACAGCAGTCATAATTCAATTGTGGCTATTGTGCTCTAGTGCCTAGAAAATTGGGTGACATTTGGGGTCTTCTTCCACTTGTCAATATGCATGGCAGTAACATTTCTATCACCATAGGTTTGTTTTGCTCTTTCTTACATTCTTCCTTGTCTGACTTTCTTCACGCTACGTAATAACGTTTTTGAGATTCATCCAAGTTATTTTGTGTATCAGTAGCTCATTTCTTTTTGTTACTGAGTAGTATTGCATTGTGTGAACATAGTGCAGTCAGTTTATCCACTCTCCTGTTAATGCATATATGGTTTATTTTCCATTTGGGGATTGTTCTGTAGAAGATTGATGTGAACATTCTTGTATAAATGTTTTTTTTTTTTTTTTTTTTTTTTTTTTTTTTTGTGGACATATGCTTTTATTTCTCACAGGTACATAATTAGAACTGAAATTGTTAGGATGTAAGCCAGATGTATACATAATTGTAATAAGCTCCTTTTATGCTGAACTTACCCAGAGAAGTATTGTTTTTGTGGCTTGAATAGGGGAGAAAGAACCTGCTCGCCTCCTGAAGTTTTGCTAATTTGAGTCTGTAAAACAACTGATAATAGATGAACATAAGAAAAATTATACAAATTTATTAACAAGTAAACACATGAGAGCTACATAAAATATGAAGGCTCTTGGTCTTCTTACTGCAGGTTAGTCTTCTAGAGAACCTGGCCTTCTGTAGATGGGAGAATTCAGAGAAAGCCCCTTCTTGGGATTTAGAAGGGAATGAAAAGTGAGAGAGGGTCGAGGTGCAGGAGAAGATCAGAGAGACTTTCGCTTTCCTTTAGTTCAAAGCATGTAAAATGTTGAAGTGTTGTACTTTGGGGTCTTGTTTTCTGAGCCCCAACACTTGTAATGAAGAACACTCATAATGCCAGTATTAATTTTCCATTTTTCAATGAGCACCATACAAGGTCAGATATTCTGCCAAGTGTAGGAGATTCACAGTTGAAAAGATTTAATTTTTTTTCTTGAGATTATCAGTATTTAGAAAGATAAATAACACATCTACACATAGAGATGTTAAAAAGTGCAAGAATGCCTGCCTTGGTGATACATGCCTAGCATCCCAGTGGCTCAGGAGTCTGAGGCAAGAGGATCACAAGTTCAAAGGCAGCCTTAGCAACTTACTGAGGCCCAAGCAACTTAGTGAGACTCTATCTCTAAATAAAATATAAAATGTACTAGGGATGTGGCTCAATGGATAAGTGTTCCTGGGTTCCATCCTCAGTACAAAAAACAAACAACAAAAACAAAAACAAAACCCACAAGAAAACATATGCCAGAGCCTGGCAAATGAAGAGAGAATGCCTTTAAGTTCAGAAGGAGGAACATTCACTGAGGCCTGGTGCATCTGTATGGCCTTTAACCCAGGAGGTGGGACTAGAGATGCACCTTAAAGAATGATCCCCTTTGGCAAGGGCAAGGTAAGTGGGTCAGTTGAACACCAACTCCATGGAACACTATATGTTCACAAAAATTATAATTAGAAAAACGATAATAATCTGGAACAATAATGGTCTGTACACCATTAAGTGAAAAAGAGAATAAAACTATTTCTGTTGCTAGGACTATGTAAACTATGGTTATGAATGGGATAGAGAGAAAGCTAGAAAGATGTGTTTTATAGTGAAATTCTGGGTGACTTTTTCTTCTTAATTTTTCATTTTATTATTATTTATATATTTATTTATTTACTTCTTTTTGTTATACACTTTCTTTAAGCAACAAGTGTTGGCAAGGAGATGAGTATTCCTGTCCAGAAAACCAAACTTGTCGTAGTCTTAAAAACTGTGGAAGTAGTTTGTTTGTGTACTCATTTCTACACTTGCGTCTGTTGAACAACTGTGTTCAGATACCACTGTTAAAACAGAAACCGGGACTATTTTGACTGAATGTGCCAGACAGAACCAGCTTCATCAAGCTGCCTGGCTCTTGGCTTGGAGAATGAGGTATCAGTGGCTTGTGAAGCTCTCTCTACCTGAGGGGTACAGGAGAGGGCCTTTTGGTCTCGGGTGTTTGGGAGACTGAACGTGAACGCAACCTGAAGTGACCAGCTTACAGCGTGTTCTGCTGATTTTGGTGGCAATCATGACACCTTTTTCCAGTGACACTTATTCAGTACCACTGTTTACAGAAACACTGAAGCACGGGCAGCTGCTTATTCAGTTGCAATGAAACTGTTCTCATTTTTCCTCTAATTGGCCCCAACCTAGCTAACACAGACATGGAATTCCTTGCTGTCCTAGCATCCCTTGGCACAGCGATAGCAGCACAGTCAATGCAACTCAGTGAGGTTCCCCAGCATGGGAGTAGCTCAAACAGAGGCGCCCAGCTGCCATCCAGATCAAAGAGATAAGCAACTTGTTTCCAAATGAATTATTGGCCCCAGCAGGGTGTGAGACACTCTCATTTTTCTTATAGAGAACACCCTTGGAAAGGTCTCTGGAGAAAGGGTATGGAAATTCAAGAAATCTCAAGCACTTGTGTTGCCTTCAATTTCCTGGCTCCTATATCCAAGGAACAATCATCAGGACTTTCTCAGCTGAGTGCTTCTGTCCTCAGATCTCCCAATGTGTAGTGAGAAGCGAGGTTGCATTAGGGTAAATTGGATCTCCTGTGTTGCTGGCTCTTGCTTTCACCCTGCTCCCTATAACATCTCCCTATAACATTTCCCAAAGCCCAGCTCTTAGTGTGCAGGCCCCCAGAGTGTTTGTGGACATCTCTCTACAGTTCTTCTCCTTTGAGCTTCTCATAGATGCCTGGGGCAGCTTGCATGAAGTCCTGCCCCACCACTGCTGAGGGTGCTGGGCATGTTCACATAGAACATTGCTGATCTGCTCTGCAGGTATTCCTGGTTCTACCAGAAATGCAAAGCTTCCAGGGCAATCCAGCCTCACTGTGCCACTCTCCCTGCTGCCCCCTGCAGATATCCTCAGCCCGCCAGCAGAGGTAGCTTCCCTGGTTTCAGCCCAGAAATAGGGAGAATGTTGCCCTCCGTCAACTCTGTTTCCCTTTTCCCTTGAGCATTGAAAGAATCTTGACCGTGCCCTGAATGACACAGAAAAGGAGTTACTTCTCTTTCCATAGCCAGTCTTTCTTTGTTCAAGGAGGGTAGGAACAGACGACTGCAATGGTCCATAGAGGGTTCCCTTCTGGGAAGGCCGTTCTGCCTCCTAGATCCTGCCATGGTTTGAATAGGGTCTGTACTCTCTGAAACTCATGTTGGACTTTAACCCCCACAGTGAGGTATTAGGTGGCTGGGAATTTAATCCAACGATGATGTTTAGAGGTGGGGCCTTTGGGAGGTAGTTTGGATTAGACAAGGTCATCAGGGTGGGAACAACGTGATTGAAGATTGGCAGCTTTAATAGAAGAGGAAGAGAGAAAACTGAGCATGGTGACATACATCTATAATCCCAGGTACTCGGGAGGCTGAAGCAGGAGGATTGCTAGTTCAAGGCCAGCCTGGGTGACTTAGCAAGAAAAATTAAAAAAATGAGTGCAGGCTGGTAATATAGCTGAGTCATAGAGCGCTGCTTGTCTAGCACGCATCAGGCCTGTGTTCAACCTCCAGTGCTGAAAAAGAGGAAGAAGGTGGAGAAAGACCAGAATAGACATATATGTGTACACGCGTGCTCCCTTTTTTTTTATATATATATTTTTCACCACATGGTGCTCTGTACTATCTCAGGACTCTACCAGCAAGAAGGCCATCATTAGATATCAGCCCCTTGACCATGGGCTAAATCACACTTCTTTCTCTTATCATTTACCCAGTCTATATTATGTATTATCAGCAAGAGAAACTGGATTAAGACCCTTTCTAAAAATTTATGCTAAGTAACCCATAAGTATCACACCCATGAGGCTTGACTCTGCAAAGATCAGTCATAATTCCCTCTCTGTGTCCTCAAGCCTCCTGAACGTAGCCCTTCCCTCCAAGTGTCGGTGCTGAACAAGAGGATGTGAGACCCTGTACCATAAGCATTGAACCAGTGTGCTCTGGTCTCCTTTAGCATCATCCTTCAGCTCATATTTGTTTGAGATCAGTGACACCCTGCATTTATTTCCTGGGATTACAAGTGAAATCAGTTTATATGGGGCAATCTCTTTCTGTATGTATGTTTTTAAATGTACCTAGAATTTGTTTAATCGGGTATGGCATGGCATGCAGACAATGAATGACTGACATGGAAGAAGAAGGTTTTATACTCACAGACCCTAGAAATAGAAGGCAGGGTACACCACATGGGGACACACAAGGAGGCAGGGAGCAACTGCGAAATGAGGGCAAGAGCCTTCACGGTGGTTTCCATGAGAAGGAAGAATAAGGCAGCATACCTAGGTGCAGAACTGACCAGTTTGATTCTGGCAGATGCTAAGGCACAGGGGATGTCCTTGTCTGGTATCTTTGGACCCTCAATGACACAGTTAGGGCAGGTAGATGGTGGCCTGGCATGTAGGAGCTTGGAAAAGGAGGCAGTGGGAGGGTCTAGGTTATGGAGGGGTTGGTTTGCATTTGAAAATTACATTCACGGGGGAGAAGTTCTCTAGGTGTAGAAATTGGTCAATCCTGAGAAGGGCGGTGTCTCCAGGGCCAACAAAACTTCAGATGTCAAAGAACTGGAATTAAAAACAAAACAACAGCGGGGCACGGTGGTGCACGCGAGTTCAAAGCCAGCCTCAGCAATGGTGAGGCAGTTAGCAACTCAGTGAGACCCTGTCTCTAATAAAATACAAAAAAAAAAAAAAAAAAAAGGGTTGGGGATGTGGCTCAGTGGTCGAGTGCCCCTGAGTTAAATCCCCCATACCAAAATAGAAAAAAACAACAACAACAACAACAACAAAAACAAAAACATGCTTACTGCAAGCTGTCAGACAAAATTTAACTACAATTATTCACTGTCGAGCAACCTTACATCCTGGTTCTTTATCCTACAAATCTATATTACCAAGGGGATTAAAACTAAGAAGAAGGCAGAGATCCAGAGAGCAAAGACAATCTAGAACCATGACAGGTCATCAGCAATCATCTGTAAGGAGGAGGGAGCCATCAAAGGGCAGCCTGGGCTATGTGTGCATAAGGGAAGGCTGGCTGTGCAGGCTGCAGGGTGTGGACCAGAAGTGAGTACTCCAAAGAATGGAGTCAGCTCCTTTAAGACAAGACCTCTTTGGTGGAATGTGATCTGGTGAGACAGGCTTGATTTGCTTTCTGGATCTACAACTCACTACCCGAGTACCTTGGTGTTTGCTAACCTCTCTGATCCTCTGTTTGTTAAGCTGTAAACTAGACATAATACTCTCGGAATGGCAGAGCTGCTGTGAGAATTCAATAAGAGATAGCATGTCCAGGGCCTGCATAGAGTCTAACTCAGGCAGGGGCCTGACAACATCACTTTCTTTCCTTTAATTTTGATGTGGTCATGAGAGCGTCTTGAAGCTGACATTTTCTTCCAGGAAGTTTCCAAAACACCAAGTTAGAGAGCAGACCTTGGGTTATTTTAACAAAACTCAAGGCCATTGACATCACCACAGCTTTCAAATCCAAATCCAAAGGCTGTAGGAGGTTCTTTATGAAATCCTTTATACACTAAGGCTCCCGTGGCAAGAACTGTGACTTAAAAATACAAACTCAAGATATTTCTTGGGGCTCCAATTTTGCCCAGGAACACAATAACATCCAGCACAATAATCCACAGATAACATCTGGCACTAGAGTGATAAATTTGTTGCAGCTGATGAACCTATACTGATACATTGTAATCACCCCAAATCATAGTTAACATCAGAGCTTACTCTAGTGTTGTGTATTCTATGGGTTTTGATAAATGTATAATTATACATATCAACCATTATAGTACCATACAGAACAGTTTCACTAAAGCTTTTCTGGGTTCCATTTATTTATCCTTCCCTTTCCCTTGGAAACCACTGATTTTCTTTTAGTGACTCCATAATTTTGCCTTTTACAGAATGTCACAGATTTGGAATAATACAGCAAATACCATTTTTAGATTGATTTATTTCATTGAGTAACATGCATTTTACCAAATAATATCCATGTCTTCTCATGGCTTGATGAATCTTTTTCAGTGCTGAATCATATTCCCTTGGCTGAATGTATCCCAGTTTGTTTATTCATTCACCTACTGAAGGACATCTTGGTTGCTTTCAAGTTTGGGCAATTATAAATAAACCTACTCTAAACATTGGTGGGTGCTGAATTTTGAGAGAGCACACTGTCACAGACAAAGACTGAACTAAGGATCAGACTATGGAACTGCCAGTAATTAGCTGTAAGAATTGAGGAAGTCCTCAACTCTCCTGGCTCTTGGTAACTCCAATCTGTGTTTCCAAATGCCTTTGGTGTCTGCTGCCTACTGTGATTCCGTTCTGTTCTAGAATGGTGACACTTCCGAAAGGAGACTTGCGGGGGCACCTGGCAATCCAACCAGTGTTTGACAAGAATCCACTGGGAGAATGATGTTTGCAAGGACTCATCATCTCGAGATAATACCAGATGTATGCCTCTGGGCTCTGGTGCCTTTTCTGCACTATCTTCTTAATAATATAATATTCATACTATTTTCTAGTGGTGATTGCTGGGGGGTGAGGGGAATACTACAGCATTTTCTGAGAATATTAATAAATATTAGAAAGCATGACCCCTTCCCTACCATGGACAGTAAATAATCTTCTGCCACCGTGTGATGTGTTTTCTTCATGGGGTGATTGTTATAAACACATATTGTTATATGTAGGAACAGTCACAGAGCCACCTGTTCCTCCAGTCATGAGTATGCAAAAAGCACATAGTCTCACTGTTAGTAATCAGAAACAGAATAAGATTATAGAGCTTCCTACTACTGAGACCCCATGGGGAAAAGTTCTTTTGGTGCCTGCGATCCCGCTCTAGTAAGATCAGCTTTACTAAACAATATAACAATTATCTACAAAGAAATTTGCCATGGAAACCGCTGAAACTATTGCCCTCTTGCAAGCCTGAACTTAAAGATTAACTTAGGCTAATAGAGTTAAGAGTCTAGCTTGTTTACCACAGCTAAGCACTATGTCAAGGGCATTTATGATGAAATAGAAACTTCAGATCAACTTTGCTGATTACGTTCACAGTTTAGACATTAAAATCAGAACAATAGCAGGGGATGTGGTGGGGATGTTATTGTCTCATACAATCACTTTTTCCAGTGAGCCTGTTCTGTACTAGGAATTCTATGGGTTTTATGTTAACTACATTCTTGGCATGTTATACTTTAAAAAATGTATAAAAACTGTGTGTGAACTCAGTAAACCTGTCAGCATTCTACACTGGCCTGTGAGTCTGTGTGGTTGCTGTCCATCCATCGCCTACGCTGTCTACCCTGTCACAACCCCTCGACCAGGAAGACCCCCGACCCTGCTAGGGCTGGACCCCGGCAGAGACTAGTAGCACCCGAAGTTCATGGGAAAGCTCGCGGGAAGACGAGGAAGCAGCATCTCAGAAAGCACAAAGGAGTGGGGGATGATCTTTGAGTGGACTTACCACAAACAACCCCAGGCTCGTCACCGCAGCTGCTGGAGTGTGAGAAGAAAAGGAGCAAGGAACAGTGAAAGCAGAGAGTTGGGACTGAGAGGAATCCCAGAGCACTAGAGGACCGTCTCTCTCCAGGAGGGACAAGCAGACACACACCAAACAGAAGCAGGGCGAGAGAGGAATCCGGCAGAATGTGAGACACAAGGGACCTAAAGATGATGAGCATCTGTGTGTGTTAACATGGGGAGATAGTCATGGCACGATTTAGGTGGAAAAGGACAGGTTTAGAACAGAAACCATACTGAGATTGCATGACTCTATTGTAAATATATACCAATATAGGTCTATTTGTATATTTTATAAACATACATATTTATATATTTTGTGTTTTTAAAATATATAAATAAATATACATAAAACAAAAAACATATTTATTAATCATAAATAAATATATAAAGCAAAATATCTATGTATAAATATATATTTAAATATATATACATAAATATATATTTAAAATAACAGGTATTTTTCCTACATTATTATTTTATTATGGGGATTATGTATAAAAATATCCATCAAAGACTTCTCTCTCTTCCTTTCTGTTTCTCCCTCTCTTCTTTCTTTTTCCCTTCCTTCCTCCTCCCTCCCTTCCTTCTACCAGTATATATGGAATGACTCCTGTGCCCCATGTCCTGGGCTGGCCTGAGAAATGAGCAGAATCCACAAATTCTCTGCTCTCTTGGGACTTCCTTGTCTTTGATGGCAATTTAAACTACCTGATACTCTACACACATATTTGTTGTCTGCTTCCCTTCCAGAATCAAAGTCCCATGACAGCAGCTCCTAGGAGCTAGAATAAGCATGTTGGGGCTCAGGAAAGGATGCTCAGAGAGTGGTGGCTTTGACATGCTGAACTAGAGCAGCCTCAAGTCTCTCTGATCTCCTCCTGCCCCACATTTCTCTTGATCCCCTTTTTCTCCCAAAGAGCAGGAAAAGGCTTTCCCTGGAGCTCCCTTACCTATCAAAAGACCAAATCCAACAAACAGAAAAATAATTGTTTTTAATCTTTCTAGTGAAATTTTGTAAACATGGAAGGTTATATCACAGAGGAAGAGAATAAATATCAAACACCACACCGTGAGCCCATGCCATCTATAATCTATTCTTCCAGGACCATTCACCTCCCCTCAAAATCATTTGCTACTCCTCTAAATTGCCTACCACCCTCAATTTCCTAAGCCTAAACCATCTGGCCCTTTATTGAGTTTTTGTATTTTGTATGGTTCCTGTGCTTATACACATTGATAAATGTATATGCTTTCATTACCATGGATCTATTGTCAGTTCATTTCAGCAGATGTAGACACAAACCCTCAGAGGGAAAGTTTGAACCTCTCTGCATGCATGCACTAGTGAGTACCCACTAAATAGGCCACTCTGCTTTACCTGCCTTAGAGGGGAAAGGTGGACTCCCCTGAGAGGGCAGCTCACCCACAACTTTTCAGTCTCTTGGAACTTATTTCAAGCAGAGTTGTAAAGATCAAAGCCCCAAACGGTAGCACTCACAAGAGGACCTTGAGTGTGTGGACTGAAGAACATACACAGAAGCACGTAGTAGGTTTGGGTCCATTTTATTCACGAATTTACTCTTTTCAAAAGCTTGCAATAAAATTAGACACTGAAAATATGTGTGATATTAAGACCACTCCAAGAAAAGCATGCTGTTTATTTTTCAATCTGAAACTCTTTAGTCTTTTGCCACTTCTTATTGAAGCTACTATTTTAATAAAACAATTAAAATGTCAAATATAGCACAGGAAAAATGTACAAAAAGAAAAGATGAACAGCCCACAAATATATCACAAAGCAAAAACCCAAACATTTATGTATTCATCACTCAGAAAATAAAACATCCTCAGCATACTATGACATTTCTTAAACTTTATATAAATGAAGTATATCATATTACTTTGTTATTTTGTTATTGTTTCTGATGTCCTTTATTCAAGAATTTGTTTTCTCATAGCTTTTATGTGTTTTCACTGTGAGATTCATGTAGGTGTATTTTGTTTATTTTCATTGCTGTATGGTATTTCAATGTATGAATATACCATGATGTACATTTGAGTTGTTTCTATCTGAGGGCTATTACATATAGTACTGCTGTGAACAGTCTTTCATATGATTCCTGTGGTATATATCTAAACACTTACGTTAGGTATATAAATAGAAATGGAATTGCTGCAGTATAGGGAAAACAAATTTTCAACTTTAGTAGACAGTGTCAAACATGTTTCAAAGTGGTTGCTTCAATTTATATTCCCCCTGGGACTGTATGAGTTTTCCAGTCACTCCCTATCCTCACCTACCTGATAAAGTCAGATTTTCAAATTTCAGCCACAGTTCTCAGATGCATAGTGGCTTTGCAGGATCCTTAACTTACATTTCTATGATTTCTAATGAGATTGAGCTTTTTAAAATGTTTATTGTCCATTTGAATGTCTTCTTTTATACCTATTTAAGTTCTTTCTTTGCTAATAATGAGTTAAAGTTTATATGTGTTGTAGCATTTATCAACTTCATTCCTTTTTATGGTTGAGTAATGTTTCCTTGTATGGGTATACCACCTTTTATTTATCAATTCATCATTCGAAGGGCATTTGAGCTGTTTTCACCTTTTGACTCTCATAAATAGTGCTGGCATGATCATTTGTGTACAAGTTTTTTTTTTTTTTTTTTTTTTGTACACCTGTTTTCAATTGTTTGAGGTATATACCAGGGAGTGACATTGATTTGGTGTAGTTCTTCTGTTGATGAAAAATTATTTTTACTTCTCTATTCTTTTTTTTTTTTTTTTTTTTTTTTTTGGTACCGGGGATTGAACTCGGGGGCACTCAACCACTGGGTCACATCCCCAGCCCTTTTTTGTATTTTATTTAGAGACAGGGTCTCACTGAGTTGCTAAGTGCCTCACCACTGCTGAGGCTGGCTTTGAACTCGCAATCCTCCTGCCTCAGCCTCCCAAAGTGCTGGGATTACAGGCGTGCGCCACCGCGCCTGGCTTACTTCTCTATTCTTGAAAGCTCCTTTTCTGCATAAAATCCTGTTGGCTATTATTGGTTTTCTTGTACTTTAAATTCATCATCTATTGTTTTCTAGCTTCTATTATTCCTCTTGAGAAGTAGGCTATTAGCAATTTATTGCTCCATTTATTGTAACTGTGGTAACTCTTAGTGCTAGTCACCAAGTACTTTTAGTTCCACAGCCCATAGATTAATTGCACTTTCTAGACACCTAGGGTTGGATGAAGACACATTAGTAATTATGGCCAATAGGGGGAAAGTGTACCACTTTCAAGCTGAAGCATTTAATAGCTGATACCAGACACTACCAAACCCTTGTGTATCTGGAACGGGGCCTGGCACCCTGAGAGCCAGGGCTGCCCCATTGTGTCAGGTCAGGTCCCTCGGGAAGTGAAGGTTTTGACAGAGACATGCAAGAGCTGTACAGGCAACAGCTGTACACGTTAAAGGAGGAACAAAGCAAAATTAGGTGAAGAGGAGGCAAAGAAGAATCAAGGAAGGAGGTCTCAGATACCATTCTGATGCGACAAAAGCACGACTAACTCAATGAAGAGCCCCACGATGAAAACGTGCTCATTAGAGGAGTGTGCTGGGCAGGAGTGGCCGGCCCTCCACCCCCACTGTGTTCACCATTAGTTGAAAGATGCCTGAGGAACGTGCCTCCTGCACTGCAGCTGTTGTGAATGGTGGGGTGCGGTGCGGCAGCTGGAGGCTCATCATTTGCACTCCCAGAAGCTGAATGGCATGTGCCTTCTCGAAGAGAAACCCACGTGGTGCACTTTGTCCCTCCACACCCGAGTGCGGGGGATGATGTTGGGCAGTGACTCTTTGTAGTGTGTTGATGATACACAATGGATGTGCCACGTGAGGGAGAAATTCACCTGTGTCGGTCAAGGTGACTATGGCTTCCAGGTGGTCAATCTAGCTTATTTTGTGTAATAAGTATTTTTTTTCGCCCTGCCTGCCCTCTTTCCCTCTATCTGTCTCCCACTCTGTTTCTCTCTCTTTTCCTTAAAGAGCTGTCTTTTGTTTCAGCAGTCCTTATGGTGAAGCACTCAGATCGGAATCTCTTTTAACTCATCTTCGTGGTCTTCACAGAGCTGTTTGAATCCTTGCCACTTTCCTCCCTAAGCATTGCTCCCTCCTTCCTCTCCTTGGGAGCCTCTCTTTCTCATTCTAACCCTATGTCTTTTTTTTTTTTTTTTTTTTTTTTTCATTTTATTTGTTTGTTTCTTAGGGTTTTTTTTTTTTATTCTAAGTTGTTATAAGTGACATCAGAATGCATTACATTTCATATTATACTTACAGCGCACATTTTTACATATCTCCGATTGTCCTCTGTTTTGTATTTTCTGTCCTTCCGTCTTTCAGGGTTTATTCTGGATATTGTCTCCTGACCTGTATTTTACCTCCCTCCTTCTCTGTAGTCACGCCTGATGGATTGTTGAATCTACCCATCGGATTCTTATTGTTACTTCTAATTTTTTATATAGAACTTTTACTTGATTCTTTTGTTTCATGGATTTTCTTTGTCAAAATTCTCAATCTTTTGTTGGCATAAATATAAGACCATGTTTATTTCAAAGTCCATGCTAAATAGTTTTTAGGTTTTGTTTTTTTTTTTCATGTTTCTCCCCTCATGTGCTGTTTATTTATGTGACAGATACTGCACTTGAGTGTTTTTTTGTATAAATAATTTACATCTGCATCTGCCAGGTACTTGGTAGCATGAATGATAAGGGCTAACCAGATAAGTAGTCTCGAAGATGCCCTTCATTCCCCACAAAGACTTGTCAACTTCTGGGTCACTCTGATTCCTAGCATTACAACGTGAGGCCACCCCATGCCTTGGCCCATTCTGCGCGTAGCCTCTTTCCTTTACACTTCTCTGCCGTGATGTGAGGTAGCAAAAGGGCCTTTGCCAGGAAGCTGACACCATAATATTTGGGCTCTGAAACAAGCAGAACTGTGAACCAAACAACCCTCTTTACGTTATAAGTTACTTAGCCTCCTGTATTTTATTATAGCAGCACAAAATTGACAATTAGTAAAAAGTCTATACTATGTACCAGTGTATTGTCTGTCTACCTATCTATCATCTATCCATCTTGAAGTTCAAGGATTACTGTACTTGTAGTTGTAGAGCATACAATTTTCTCTGGCTAGTTTAAGCAGAAAAGAATTTATTTAAAGAGCATTTAGTAATAGGGTATCATTGGAAAAACTAGTGGAACAGGCTTCAAGTCAAGTTTTTAGGAATGATTATGACTGAGAAACAAGAATCAGAACAAGTTACCTCTGCCAGGATTAAAAAAGCTATTGCTGGGACCTTTCTCCATGCCCTAGATGATCCACACCTGCCTTTTCATTCAATTTTACATCAAAGTCTCAGCTGGAGACATCTATCTGATTGGTGGAAATTCAATGTAAGTTGCTTGTTACTATTGTGATTGATCTTATTTTACTGTCCTTTTTAATCCAACTTATTATTACTTTTTTTTTGTCAGCTGCTATGGAAACAATGTAAAAAGTCACCACAAATTCTTATATTTGGCTTCTGGAATTACCCTGGGCTTGAGAATTAGCCTGAGCTTCATTTTATTGATTCCATACCTTTTTGTTGCTATTGCACTGACCATCATTGCTGGCATCAAACACTGGCTGTATTATGCCCAGCCCTGTTTGAATTGATGACATCATTTTAAACTGCCTATTGGTTTTGGAGATTTTGGATAGAATTTGCTTGTAATAGGGCCTAAGTTCTTCTATACACCAGAGTTGTGTTAGTCGGCTTTTAATTACTATAACAAAACATCTGAGATAATTAACTTATAAAGAGAAAAGCTTTATTTTGACTCACAGTTTTGGAGGTTTCAGTCCATCAGTGGCTCTTTTCCTACGGGGCCTTTGGGGAGATGGCACATGGCAGGAATGCACAGTAGGACAAAACTGCTCACCTCATAGCCAAGAAGCAACAGAGAGAAGAGGGGGATGGAGTCCCACAATCCCCTTCAAAGGCACCCCCCAAATGACCTAAAGACCTCCCACTAAGCCCCACCTTTTGAAGGCTCCATTAGCTCCCAACTGCATTATTTCAGAGACCAAGCTTTTAACACATGGGCCTTTAGAAGACATTCAATCTCCAAACCAGAGCAAAACTCACTGAAGATTCCTCCATCATCTATGACCACCCAGGACTTTGCAATATTCTTCCACACATTCCCACAATATCTTCAGCCCCTCTGATAGAAAGAAGGGAGGCACCATACAGATTTGTGAATAAGAGAGAGTGCTCCAGCAAAAGAAAGCTATCAAATTAAACAAGTGGTGTCCCTTGGATTTTGTGCAACATGGTGGTGCCCTCCCTGATGGCAGAGCTAGTATGAACTGGAGAAGGAGAAAATGAATACAAAACAAAAAGAAAGAAGGGTGAAGTCTGAGATAATATGCCAAGACAACATAATGACTTAAATTTTTGAGGCCCCTCACACAATTTTCTTGTAGGCAGCAAAATAAAGAACATCTTGATATGTTTTTTTCTGTGCCTGCAAGCCACTGGTCATTTCAAGTAATATCTGGGTGTAGGGGGAGAGGGATCATTAGACAACCATGTTCTCACCATTGTACCTTGAAATGCCTCATTTCTTTTGATCATTTCCTATTTCATGTGCTATGTTTAGCACTTCTACATTTTCACTTACGCCTATGATCTTTTGAAGATCTAAGCACATGAAACTCTGTAAAGGTCAAAGAAATCTCATTTAATGTTATCTCCAATTTGTGAGTGATTTTTTTCATTTGATAACAAAAGATTTTTATTTTTTAAAAATAAGAAAGAATGTCTTTGATTTCCTAACTTTGAAAACCCCTTCCAAGTAAAATTTCCACATGTGCACATAGATTTATAAATGTTAGATGTGACTTTGAGTATTTTGCATTGAAGGAACCCTGTGTGTGCATCTGCCCATATTTCCTATGTATACATGTGTGTTGAGTGTAAACTGTTATGATGAAGTGAGGGTATAATTTTTGGTGATGACAAGCGTGGCAAGCATTTAGGGCACTGATATGATTTTGCTCCCCAGGGGACATATGGTGATGTCTGCAGACAGTTTTGGTTGTCACCCCTGAGCTTGGACTGCTACCGGACATCCTTAAGCAGAGATTGGGGATGTTCCCAAACATGCTGCACTGCACGGTTCAGCCTCCTGTGACAAAGACTCATCCAGCACAGTGTCATTAGTGACAAGGCTGAAAACTGTCTCTGTTCCAGAGAGAGAGGTTGGCCATTATTAACGGAACAAATGCTTATTGGATGCTCATAATATGCAAGACTCTATTTGAGTTGTGGCTTAGATATAAACATAATCCAAACATTTATTATTGTGCTCTCAGTTTATTTCAGTGTAATAAGGGCGTGCAACAGGCAAGGTCCCAACAGGACATATTTGTAGTACCCAGAATGCGATAAAGCTAAGGAGCTATTTACAAAGGAATGCATGTCAGAAACATCTGGAATAGAATGGTTACCTGTGCTGGTAGCAGCTGATGTGCTACCATTTCTATGCCTTAAAGAGCTCAGGTGTAAAGTGGACACTGGGACTTGGAAGAAGATAGGTTCTCACAACATCAGCCACTTTAAGTGCAGTGACCTTCAATAGAGAGGCAGAACCACCTACAGGTGACCTCTCAGGGAAGGAACTAGGGTATCAAATATTCCAATCTCCCTCCCTCCCACTGTGAGAGTGTCTCAGGGGCCAGAGCCAACAGAAGCCACAGAGCATGGGAATTAGCATGGAGCTATCACCCTAGAGTGGAAGTGGGGAAGGTGAAAGGTGAACTGGGGTGAGGAGAAGTGAAGGCAAACCACAGGTATCCGGTCAAACCATTTCTTTATAAAACCAACTCTCATTCCAAACAGAAATGGGTAAGTGCCATAAGGGGCACCAAATCCAGGGTTCTTGGCTTTCAGAGGCATGAGGGACTCTTTTAAACTTGGATGAGCTCAGGGAAAGCTTGGTAAAGGATGTGGCATTTAAGAGGATGGCCTTGAGGAGCTAGGGAGTAACTGGCTCATCATCCTCTTCCCATTTTGAAAGGTCACCTTCTTCTCATATATAGTGAGAAAGGTGTAGCTTATAAGCCTTTCCAAGACTCACCATCCTACTCTCTTCCCCACTACTTTGGCTCCATCTCTGGCCTCTGACCATTTTCTTGGGAAGTGGTTTCTATCTAGGATGCCTCATGGCCACCCACAGAAGGGTGGACTGGGCAAGTTCTACTTCTCTTCATTGCATACATTGTCTTCTGTTCTTTTGTTTTTCATAACACCACTGTGATCATCTCTTTCTATCATTTACCTACCTATCTATGTATCCATCTATCCATCCATCCAGCCAGCCATTAATTTGTCTATCCAATCTTATCTACTAATCTAATTATCCATTATCCATATATCTATCATCCATCCATCCAATCATCTAACTATCCATCCAACCATCCAACCATCCATCCATCCATCCATCCATTAATTTGTCCATCTAATCTTATCTATTAATCTAATTGTTCTAATCTATCATCCACTCATCCAACCATCCAATCATCCATCTAACCATCCATCCATCCATCCATCATCTATCCATCAATCAAATCTATGCATGTATGTATCTATCTATCCACCTATCTAGTCTAATCTAGTCTTATCTATCATCTATATTTTAGGACGTTAGAAGCTAAGGAAAATTGTAACATAGAATGACAAATATTTAGAACTCTACACCAAACATGACTGTTTCCATAGTCACTGTGTGAAAGAAACACACAGGGCATGTCCTCCTGGGTTCCTTCAGTTCCTAGCCATGCTCTCCTGTGTGTTGGGGGTCTAATACGCACTGGGAAGCCTCTCCTTCTATCCCCATCCCTGGGATTCTTTAATCATTTCAGCAAGCTTGTCTGTCTTCCAATAGAGACTGAGTTCAACCCAGTGGACATCTCCCTCCTTGCCAGCAGAACATTTACCCAGTTCTGAATTATTTTGTTTCAGATAATATCTCAAAGAGAGTTGATAATATCTCAAGGTGAGTTTGGCATTCCATGGAGCCTCTAGGAAGTCCCTATACTATAGTCAGTGGCAGACAATTGCCTGTTGGAAAACTGTGAGATTTATTTACAATTCCTCACCAACATACTCAAACTCGCTCACTCACACATATACATCTCCCATGGACAAATAGTAGTTATTAGAGATATTACAGACTAAATGCATAAAGAGGAAGAGGTATATTTTCTGATATCCCATTTGTTTTCAAAGCCTCCCCTCCATGTGTAATTAACATCTCATAATCACCTTTGAACAGTGTAAGTGCCCCCATCCTTTCAAACTGTGACCCCTATGGCCTGCTGGGAATAAGAAACGGGCCCATTTTCCAGCTTTGTGCCTCTTAAGAACTGCTCTCATAATGACACAAAGACCTTGAACAGAGGCTTTGTAATTACTTCTTGAGATAGTTAGATTAAAGTTTTAGCCAAGGGCCATTCTCCTCCCCAGAGTCTCTGAAGGGAGCGGAAAAGGATAGTTTTGTTTTCCTAGTCATGTAAGATTTTAAATTGAGACAGGACTTGGAGCGGGAGGACCGATATTTAAGGTGGGGAGAGTACTGTGAGCACAAGCACAGAGGTTGGAAATAATGGACTTCGTTTCAGTAAACATTATCTAAAAATGGGAAAGCATACAACTGTGTGTATATAAAGTGCATTAAATTAAAGGTGATATCTTATCAATACATTTGAAGATGTTTTTGCATTAAAAATATACATGGGTGATTTAAAGGATATCAACTCACTGGAATAGAAACAGGATTTTTTTTATTTTTAATTTTAGTTTAAGTCATTACTATTATTATAATTAATTATTTTCTCTTCACCTGATAATAGGCTATCTTCATGGACACCATAGATGAATTCTATAATGTTGCTCACTTTCAGTTATTAGATGGGTCTTACATCCTTTCTCCTAGATGCAGTATTGTTTATTTTAAGTCCTAGCCTTATAATCATTTTAAAGTCCTCCTCACTGATCCGCAGCTATACTTCCCCACTACATGGGATGGGCTTGAGAGTGGCTTGGAATATAAAAATGGCACATATCAAGCTGATGATGGGGCTTCAATAAGGGAGAGGGACGGCATGTGCCCCTTATGATGCACCAGTGGTAAACTGTTGCTTTCATCTGTTGGCCTCCCCCCAACCCCTCGCCAACACCGCGTATCCAGTAGCCATTGATTGTCCTCATGTGTCCATTTTCCAGGACAGAGTTGATGGCATCCCAAGAATGCTGGCTATTTCATGGAGGGTATTCATCAGTGTTTCTGAGAGCCCTGGTTGGGGGGATGGTCTCCCCCTGCACATTACTCTAGATTCATTTCTTAGTTTTGGTGTTTTTTTCTCCCTTCCAGTACCCACTCAAGCTGTCTACCCATCACATCATTTTTTATTTTTTATTTTTTTTCTCTTTTTAAAATTTTATTGGTTCTTTATGGAATTCATTTTGATATAACTAGATAAGCACAGAATATCTTATTCTAACTAGGACCCCATTCTTACGGATGTACATGATGGCAGGATTCACTATGATATATTAAAATATGTACATAGGAAAATTATTTCAGATTCATTCCATGGTCTTTCCTTTTCCTATCCTCCCTCCCTTCCCTTCATTCCCCTTTGTCTAATCAATCGAATATCTACTCTTTCCCTTTCCCCCTTTATTATGGGTTAGCTTCCACATATCAGCAAAAACATCAACCTTTGGCTTTTTTGGAATGGGCTTATGTCACTTAGCATGACAGTATTCAAATCTATCCATTTACTTGCAAATGTCACAACGTCATTCTTTTTTTTTATGTATGAGAAATACTCCATTGTGTTATATAACATAGTTTGTTTATCAATTCACCTGTTGAAGAGCATTTAGGTTGGTTCCATAGCTTAGATATTATGAATTGAACTGCTATAAACATTGGTGTGGATGCATCACAGTAGTATGCTGATTTTAAATCCCTTGGTCACATCTTGCTTCTGGGACCTCCAATCCATGCCAACAGCCCTTATAGGCTGAAGTAGCTTCAAGATGCTCAGAACTATCTACCTTTATTTATTCTGAGGAAACATAAACATCTTTGCCACATGAAATAGTGATGAGTTCTAGCTTGCCTGCTGAGATTTAGTAATGTCCCCTTATCAGCAGTTTTGCTTTCTATGGTTTCAGTTACCTGCAGAGAACCAAGCTTTTTAAAAAATTAAATAAAAATTCCAGAAATAAACAATTTTTAAATTTTAAATTGTGTGCCATTCTGAATAGTGTAATGCAATTTTTCATTGTTCAGCACTGTTGCTGCCTGAAGCGGAAACCGCCTTGGAGCAACGAACGCCGCGGGAAAAAAATCTCGGAGGCAGAGTATAGCTTTTACTACTTTTACTTCTACTTTCTTAGAGCTTAGAGAGAGAAAGAAAGATTTTTCTTCTTCTTAGAAAGAGCTTAGAGAGAAAGATTATAGATAGCTTTTTCTTCTTCTTAGAGCTTAGAGAGAAAGATAGAGCTTTTTCTTCTTCATCTTCTTAGAGCTTAGAGAGAAAGAGAGAGAGCTTGAAAGAGAGAGATTTCTTCTTTAGAGAGAGAGAGAGCTTAGCTTTTAGAGCTTCTTGCTTCTTTCTTCTTTCTTCTTTCTTCCTCGGGAGCCTCGGCCTGACTCTGACCAGGAATTACTTCTTCTATCTGGTTTCTCTTCTGTCTTCTATCTGGTTTCTCTTCTGTAACCGCTCTGCCTACGTTCTGGCCGCTCTGATTCTTCTGACCGACCGAGTGACTGCCCGACTGACTGAATGAATTCGTTCTCCTCACTCGGACCGCTTTCACCCGGTTATATACCTTCAGCTTTGCGGGTGCCTACAGGTGCGTCACATACATATCAGGTGGAACTTATGGCTTCCAGCTAGCTGCAACAGCCCTTCCTAATTAGGGCTCCTTCACAGCACCATCCCACATGGAATGTGAATCTCTCCATTGTTCAGTGCTACCCACCCATCAGTCACTTAGTCACTGTCCTGATTATCAGAAAAGTGTCATGGTATAGTGATGCTTGTGTTCAAATAGTTTTTTTTTTTTATTCTAATGGTCCCAAAGCCCAAGAGTATGGATGTGACAATTTGGATATTCCAAAGACAAGTCATAAAGTGCTGCCTTTAGGTGAAAAGGTAAGTTATTGACTTAATAAAGAATGAAAAATTTGCTAGGATTTACAGCAAAAATTAATTTTCTATACATGAAATTGTGAACGAGGAAAAAGAAATCGATGCTAATTTTTCTGCTCCACCTTAAACAGCAAGAATTACCAACATAGTATATGATAAATGCTTAGATAAGATGGAAAAGTCTGAAATTATAAGACTTGTCACCATGCATGGTTACGGTCATCCATTCACTTGGGGTCTTGGAATGTGTCCCATGCAGGTAAGGGAGATTATTGTATCCCCCTATTTCAGCCATGCCTTCTCTGTTCTGCCCCCATTGATATACCCTAGCAGTAACTGGATTCACCAACCCACTACCTTATGGACTTTCACAGAAGATGACCATCTAGTCCGCAGCCTAGAGGACAGTGAGGAGGTTCCAGCACTTCCCACTTCATGGTTGATTCTCTTGGTGGCTCTCCCCCTCCTTCTTTTTTGTGAAGGAAAGGGATCTACTTTTCATGAACATGACATTCCTTCAAAATGCCACCTCCTCTCCCTCTCAGCCTTTCTTCTATATTACAGTTGTGTGTGGGGAGTAGGTGGGTAGTGCTAGGTTTGCTAAGCAGCATCATTTATGCATCCTGAAGGATGGGTACTGACAAAAAACTAGTCATCCTCTCCATTGAGAAGGTAGAGTATGTAGCCACTTCCTTTCTTAATCACAGGCCTGAATAGATTTCACAGATGAAAAGACTGTGTTCTTCTTGTTCATCTGTTGAAGCCCTAACCCCCACTGTGATGTTACGAGGAGGTGGGGTCTGTTGGTAGATAATTAGGTTAGTGAGACCAGAATAGAGTTCCCGTGATGGTATTGGTGTCCTTATAAGAACAGTCTAGACTCCCTCTTTCTGTTTGTCTCTAACTGTCCCTCGATACAAAGACAGGTCACATGAGTACACAATAAGACAGAGGCCATGTGCCAGCCAAGAAGAAGGCTGTCACCAAGAGCTGAATTTACTACTAGCACTATGATCTTCAACTTTCCCGCCTGCAGAACCGTGAGAAATAAAGGTCTATTGTCGGAGCCACACAGTCTATGGCGTTTTGTTATCACACCCTGAACTGATTAAGACGGTTATCAATTCCAATATTTGGCAACCAACAACATCTTCTTATCGTCGTGACCATTTTCCAAAATAGATGGACCTCTTCCCAAACTTCTTTTCAGATCTTGCAACTTATGATGCCATACATTTGTCAAAAGTATAAAAAGTTTTATTACTTACATAATCAAAGTGCCCTGAGAGAGCAGGGCAGGCCTTGTAAGAAGTCCAACATGGCTTGAGAGATTGAGAAAAGGGACCAGGCCTGGGTTTCAACAGTGGTTGAGGGGCAGGCCCAGAGTGAGAGTTCCCAGGCAGAAGAAGGGACCTGGGGAGTTTAAGTTTCCTGCTGGTGCCAAGGAAAGGGTACCCAGGATTTATTATGAGTTTCCAGATATGGGGTACAAAGGGTAAAGGAAGAGGTGAGGATTAAAGTCTGTCAGCAACTAAACATAAGTAAGCACAGCCCAACTCTTTATTACAAGTAAAAGAAAACAAAAAAATATGCCATTCTTAAAAACCATCACTGTGAAAGCTGGACCAGGTCCCAAAAGAAGCAAAACCAAGATGGGATAAAATGTATGTGATCTTTAGGAAAAATGTGTGTGAGAGAAAAGATAAAGAAGGAATCAGGCAAGCTGAGAGAACCACCAGACCATGATGCAAGTTTGACTTTGAGTAAAGGACAGAGGCTAAACATGGTTGGGCAAAGTCTTGGGACATCTTTGAGCAGAAGCTGGTCATCCGAGGAGTCCCTACTAGGAATGGGTCTTCCTTGTCATCCCTGCCACACTCAATTCTGAGCTAGGGCCAACATGGAGGCTGGGCCTCTGTGTGAACAAGTGGATGGGTTTCACAGCTCTGCAGCTGAGCCCCTGGTCACATATCCTTCTTGCAATGGCAAGACTGTGAGGCACATTCTCATAGCTACCACACACATACCTAATCCAAGTGACATTTTCCATTGCTAAAAATATTTTGGAGTTCCTTGTGAGGAAAACATTTTCACAGGATAGTATAGAAGCAATGGAAGGGTGAAGAAAGTTTGATGGCTTTTAAAATGAGTCTTTATTCTGGACCCCAAACAGCATATCTGGCCTGACTCCCTATCTCAGTACTTATCGGGATTGGCTGTGTGTGGCTTTAGCTTTTTCTTTTTTTAAAACATCTGCATCCAAATGATAAAAGTTGCCACCATTAGTAGTGTTTCAATGCATATGCCACAGGATCTGAAAGCAATTCCAAGAAGCGATTTTAGATATATTCTAAACAGTGGTAACATAATAGGAACAAGTGCACAGCTTTGTCCAAGGTGACTTCATTTTTATTAGCTATAGGATTTCAGGAATAATAATAAAAAATAAAAGTAACTCCAGGTTGTACTCTATTTCCTGTCTGTATGTGCATGCATGAGCATATGGGTATGTGTGAAGATTATTCACTCTGAAGCTGATCAACAGGACCTTTCCTTTCCAAGGCTTTATACCTGATTTTACATTTGTACTTTTACATTATTTTATCAAAGGGAGGATCCCAAATTTTAGGGAAAGTTTAGGGCTCACAAAACTTCGGGTCACCTCGAGGATGTGCATTTGTGTGTGTACATCCCATGTGTTTTTTGTGTGTTTCTGTGGCTTCTCTCCCACCCTCAAAGTTAGGTACATATGGTTTTCCATATGGGCAATATTTTTCTTCTCTCATGTTTTTTTAAATATCTTTGGATTGTTAAATAAAAATAAGGTAAAGGGCATATCTGCAGAAAAAGGCCTTGTTAGACAAGAGAAGAATGGAGGAAGGACAGTTTATTTCCCACCCATAGACCCAGGCTTGAAGTTTTCCACTGCAGCCAAGTTCTGGGGAAAAGATCTCTTTCTTGGAGCCACTAGAGGGCACCGGTGTGCAGACAATGGCTGCATTTGGCTAGGGTGCTGAACTCCAGGGAGTAAGAAGGAAGGCCACCCCACTTTCCTACAGCCTCCAAGTCACTTTTTCTTTTCAAAACACATCTTCCTCCAGTTAGGATGTTTCTGCCTGGCTCTGAATCATCCTAGCATTTCTTCCCCCTTTTACCCTCCCTGCATCCCTTTCCTCAATAAGATAACTTTCATTCCTTCTCAAGATTCTTTGCTGTGGAGATTATCTTCTCTGTGAATGAAGGTGGAAGGACTCCCATTGTCTTCAAGAGAACAGACCAGAAAGACATACTGGAAAGATCACCAAACTGACTCAGGAGATCTGGATTCAGGTCCTGGATCTGTCGTGGTTTGTGTAAGCTTGAGAAAAATCACCTTCCCTCTCTGAAACTATGCATGCTTATCTGTAAAATGGGAGCCTTCTCTACAGTTCTAGGAGTCTTGAAAGAAAAGAACTGAGTCTCAGTAAACATCCTTATGTTTCTTTTATTGCTGTTTGGTTTTTGGATCATCAAACTTTTATTGAAAAATAAGAAATCCATGTTATGTTTAAATGGCACTACTCAAAAGCTTTGCTCTTTCTTGTCATTCACTAAGCAAGCAATAAAATTGTATGATTAAAAGCTTTCATGCTAAAATTCTGAAGCCAGAATACTGTTTATAAACTTTCAGGGAATAAAATTTGAGATTAAAGACTTCTTTGGGTTTCCAGGTCAGCATGTGAGGAGCTCGGAAGTTGTTTCTCCCATCCACACAATGAGGAAAAAAACTGAAAAATTGGAAGTTAACAACTTGTCTTAAATCAGTCATCAAACTTTTCATAGGGAAAACTGCTGACTGGCAGCAAGAATCATAACTGCAGCAAAATCCAGGAGTAGAAAACTCTGTAGCAAACAGTACCAGGTTCCTTTTACCCAGTATTTCACATCTGGCTCACAACAAAATATGATAAGGCTCACTAAAAGACAACAAATAGAACAAAACAAAAATATAAAAGCCAGAAACATGGTTTAAAGAGAAAGCAAGCCTCAGAAACAAATATGGCAGACATGTTGCGATTACACTGGGGATTTAAAACAATTCTGATTAACATGATAAGGGCTCGAATGGAAAAAGTACACAATACATAGGAACAGAATACCCAAAGGCTGAAGGACAAAGAGATGTAACATCTGTCTTGGAATACCAAACCAAATTAAGGACTTTGACTCCCATCTGTTCACGGACCACTCAATCACCACCACCCACATCAATCATACCACCCTGACCTACAAAATGCTGAGACGAACAAGAAAAACACAGTTTTGCTTGTACATAGTCAAAGCTTATTAAATTATCCCTGTTTGAAATATTAAAGACCTCACAAAGGACAATTGAGAACTCAAGGCAAGGAAAAGAGGGTTTATCCAGTGTCTCTGTAACCACATAGGCTTCAAAACTTGTCTTTGAAGCCAATTCTACCCATTCACATTCTCAACCTGAATCCCCTACTTTTCGAAAGAAAGCTCACTCAAACCATTGGGTTGTAACCAGAGACCTCAGAGATGGTATTTCTTCATGATATTAACTGGAAGACCTAATCCCATTTGTAATGGGATTTTCTTTGAATTGAACTACAAAGAGATTGGACTAGTGTGGAAGAGTACATGGAAAGAGAGTCTGTCCCTTCTGTTGCTCCAAGGATTGTTTTGAGGTATCCGGACTATACTTATTTATCCTGTTCTATTCTTTGCTCTTCATTTTAAACACTTTTATTACAAATGTCCTAAATGTCTCAAAGGGCCTGCCTTTTCACTCTTATTTCTATTCCTGCCCCTGTTCCACTTGCATCCTTTTTATGAATCATCAGTATGACCCTTCTTGAGAGTGACCTTTAAGGCCATCAGGGAATGATCTGCCACACCTCTCTCACCCTTTCCTTTCAGATCAGGTGCTAAGTTCCTGTAGCACTGAGTTATTTGTACTTACCTAGACTCCAGGAATCCTCTTGTTTCCTTGTCTTTATGCATTCTGTTCCTGGTTCCTGGAGAGATTTCTCCCCACTCTTTGGACTGAGTAATAAACATGGTGCTTTAAGATTCAGCTCAACAGTCACCCCTGGCTGGAATCTTCCCTGAGAAACCAGGCCAGGTTGCATGCCTCTCCAGGGTCTGCCTACATAACATGAGATATCCCTGCTCTATCTCCTGCTCTGGACAGCAGTGTCCTACCCAGTAGCCTTCAAATGCCTGGGAGGCAAGGGTTGTGCTCCTTTCTCTAAACCTACTATCTAGGACAATCTATGGAACAAGGTTGGTTACAGAAATCAAGGTACAGTCATGAAAGTACAGCTACCCTTTCAGAAGTGTAGGTCCAGCATCTGTGAATTCAACCAATTGGAGATTAAAAATATTTGGAAAAAATGCATCTGTACTGAACAGGTATAGACATTTTTCTTGACATTATTCTCAAAACAACTTAGAATGGCAACTATTAGAATCTACTACATTATATTAGGTATTATCAATAATATAGTATGATTTAAATTTTATGGGAGGTTGTGTTAAGTTACATTAAAATATGCCATTTTTTATTCTAAGTTGTTATATATGACAGCAGAATGCATTACAATTCATATTACACTTACAGAGCACATTTTCATATACCTCTGGTTGTATACAAAGTATATCCACACCTTGTTTTCATACATGCACTTAGGGTAATGATATACATTTCATTCTACAATCATTTTTTTTTTACCCGTTTGCCCCCTCCCTTACCCTCCCTCCCCAATGGCCTTTCTAGTGTCCCTCTAATCCTCCTACCCTCCCCATCCCAACTCCACTGTGAATCAGCCTCCTTGTATCAGAGAAAACATTCAGCATTTGGATTTTGTGGATTGACTAACTTCACTTCACATTATATTCTCCAACTTCATCCATTTACCTATGAATGCCATGATTTTATTCTCTTTTATTGCGGAGTAATGTTCCATTGTGTATATATACCACATTTTCTTTATCCATTTATCTACTGAAGGGCATCTAGGGAGGTTCCACAGTTTAGCTATTGTGAATTGTGCTGCTATAAACATTGATGTGGCTGTGTCCCTATAGTATACTGTTTTTAATTAGTTTGGATATATAGACCGAGGAGTGTGATAGCTGGGTAGTAAGGTAGTTCCATTCCCAGTTTTCCAAGGAATCTCCATACTGCTTTCCAGATTGGCTGCACCATTTTGCAGTCCCACCAACAATGTATGAGTGTGCCTTTTACCCCACATCCTCTCCAACATTTATTGTTGTTTGTGTTCTTAAGAGCTGCCATTCTGAGTGGAGTGAAATGAAATCTTAAGAGTAGTTTTGATTTGCATTTCTCTAATCTCCAGAGATGTTGGACATTTTTTTCATGTATTTGTTGATTGATTATATATTTTCTTCTGAAAAGTATCTATTCAGTTTCTTGGCCCATTTATTGATTGGGTTATTTGTTTATTTGGTGTTAAGGTTTTTGAATTCTATATATATTCTGGAGATTAGTGCTCTATCTGATGTGCATGTGGTAAAAATTTGTTCCCAATTAGTAGGCTCTCTATTCACCTCACTGATTTTTTTTTTTTTTTTTTTTTTTGCTGAGAAGAAGCTTTTTAGCTGTTTTAGTTTGAATCTATCCCATTTATTGATTGTTGATATTAATTCTTGCACTATAGGAGTCTTATTAAGGAAGTTGGGGCCTAACCCGACATGTTGGAGATTAGGGCTTACTTTTTCTTCTATTGGGCATAGTGTCTCTGTTCTAATTCCTAGGTCCTTGATCCACTCTGAGTTGAGTTTTGTGCATGGTGAGAGATAGGGGTTTAATTTCATTTTGCTGCATACGGGTTTCCACTTTTCCCAGCACCATTTGTTGAAGAGGCTATCTTTTCTCCAATGTACATTTTTGGCACCTTTATCTAATATAAGATAACTGTAATCATATGCGTTAGTCTCTGAGTCCTCTATTCTGTACCATTAGTCTACAAGTATATTTTGGTGCCAATACCATGCTGTTTTTATTACTATTTCTCTGTAGTATTATTTAAGGTCTGGTATAGAGATGCCAAGTGCTTCACTCTTATTGCTAAGGTTTGCTGGGTCTCTTATTTTTCCAGATGAATTTCATGAATACTTTTGCTATTTCTATGAGGAATGTCATTTGGATTTTGATTGGAATTGCATTATATCTGTATAGTGCTTTTGGTAGTATGGTCATTTTGACAATATTAATTCTGCCTATCTAAGAACAAGGTAGAATTTTCCTTCTTCTAATGTTTTCTTTAATTTCTGTCTTTAGTGTTCTGTGGTTTTCATTGTAAAGGTCTTTCACGTCTTTATATAAATTGCTTCCCAAGTATTATTTTATTTTTTTTTTTTGATGTTATTGTAAATGGGGTAATTTTCCTTGTTTCCCTTTCAGAGGATATGCCTTTGATTTATGGGTGTTGATTTTGTATTCTGCTACTTTGCTGAATTCATTCATGAGTTCTAGAAGTTTTCTGGTGGGATTTTTTGGGTCTTCTAGGTATAGAATCATATCATCATTGAATAGTGATAATTTGAGTTCTACTTTACCTATCTGTATCCCTTTAATTCTGTTAGTCTGTCTTAATGCTCTGGCCAGTGTTTCAAGAACTATGTTAAGTAGAAGTGGTGAAAGAGGGCATCCCTGTGTTGTTCAGGTTTTTAGAGGGAACGCTTTTAATTTTTCTCCATTTAGAATGATTTTGGCCTGGGGCTTAGCATAGATAGCTTTTACACTGTTGAGATATGTTCCTATTATCCCTAATTTTTCTAATACTTTGAACATGAAGGGGTGCTGTATTTTGCCAAATGCTTTTTCTGCATCTATTGAGATAATCATATGGTTCTTATCTTTAAGTCTATTGATATAATGAATTACATTTATTGATTTCCATATGTTGAACCAACCTTGCATCCCTGGAATGAACCCCACTTGAACATGGTGCACTATCTTTTTGATGTTTTTGTATTTGATTTGCCATAATTTTATTGAGAATTTTTGCATCTATGGTCATTAGAGATATTGGTCTGAAGTTTTTCTTTCTTTGATGAGTCTTTTCCTGGTTTTGGGATCAGGGTGATATGGGCTTCATAGAATGAGTTTGGAAGTGCTCCCACTTTTTCTATTTCCTGAAATAAATTGAAGAGTATTGGTATCAGTTCTTCTTTAAAGGTCTTGTAGAACTTGGCTGTGTATCCATCTGGTCCTGAGCTTTTCTTGGTTGGTAGGCTTCTGAGGACATCTTCTATTTCATCGTTTGAAATTGGTCTGTTTAAATTGTATATATCATCCTGATTCAATTTGGGCAAATCATACAACTTTAGAAATTTGTCTATGCCTTTGATATTTTGTATTTTATTGGAGTACAAGTTTTCACAATAATTTCTAATTATCTTCTGTATTTCTGTAGTGTCTGTTGTGATATTTCCTTTTTCATCATGTATGTTAGTAATTTGAGTTTTCTCTTTCCTTATCTTTGTTAGCCTGATTAAGGATCTGCCAATTTTATTTATTTTTTCAAAGAACCAACTATTTGTTTTGTCAATTTTTTTCAATTGTTTCTTTTGTTTCAATTTCATTGATTTCAGCTCTGATTTTAATCAATCATTTCCTGTCTTCTACTGCTTTTGGTGTTGGATTGTTCTTCTTTTTCTAGGGCTTTGAGATGTAATGCTAAGTCATTTATTTGTTGACTTTTTCTTCTTTTGAGGAATGAACTCCATGCAATGAACTTTCCTCTTAGAACTGCCTTCATAATGTCCCAGAGATTTCAATATGTTGTGTCTGTGTTCTCATTTACCTCTAAGAATTTTTAAATCTCCTCCTTGATGTCATCTGTAACCCATTGTTTATTCAGTAGCATATTATTTAGTTTCCAGGTGTTGGAGTAGCTTTTATTTCTTATTTTATCATTGATCTCTAATTTTATTCCACTTGGTCTGATAGAATGAATGGGTAGTATCTATTTTTTTATATTTGCTAAGAGTTGTTTTGTGACATAGTATATGGTCTATTTTAGAGGAAGATCCATGTGCTGCTGAGAAGAAAGTGTATTTGCTCATTGAAGGATGAAATATTCTATATAAGTCAGTTAAGTCTAAGTTGTTTGTTGTATTTTTGAATTCCATAGTTTCTTTGTTCAGCTTTTGTTTGGAAGATCTATCCAGTGGTGATAGGGGTGTGTTAAAGTCTCCACAAATTATTGTGTTGTGGTCAATTTGACTCTTGAACTTGAGAAGAGTTTGATGAACATGGATGCTCCATTGTTTGGGGCATATATATTTATAATTGTTAAGTCTTGTTGGTGTATGGTTCCCTTGAGCAGTATGTAGTGTCCTTCTTTATCCCTTTTGATCGACTTTAGCTTGAAGTCTACTTTATTTGATATGAGGGTGGAAACCCCTGCTTGTTTCCTCAGTCCATGTGAGTGGTAGGATTTCTCCCAACCTTTCACCTTCAGCCTGTGGATGTCTTTTCCTATGAGATGAGTCTCTTGGAGGCAGCATATTGTTGGGTCTTTTTTTTTTTTTTTTAAATGGTCTAAATTTATTCTCCTGCCATTTGGCTTAAAATCATTTTCCCTTTTTTGGGCAATTTGCCAAATATTTCAGGTTATGAAAGTTAGGAACATATGAGAAAAATGGATCTCATCTTATTATACAAATTACTTTTGGATAAGTTTAGCAATAAAATCTTTGCAGAATTGCATTAAATCTTTTATTTTTATTTTATTTTATTTTTTGTTATTTATTTATTTATTTATTCATAATGCGCAAGTATATCATCTTTTTACATACAACTGCGTGTATACAAAGTATATAAGTACTACTCAGATCTTTAATCATGCATTTAGGATAGTGATATCCATCTCATTCAACCACCATTTTTCCCCCCTTCTCCCCGCCTGCTCCCTCCCTTACCCTCCCTTTCCTTTGACCATTCTAGTGTTCCTCTAATCATATGTACCCCCATCCAATCACACTGTGAACTAACCTCCTTATATCAGCGAAAACATTTGGTATTTGGATTTTTGAGATTGACTAATTTCACTTAGCATTATATTCTCCAACTTCATCCATTTACCTGCAAATGCCATTATTTTATTCTCTCTTATTGCTGAGTAAAATTCCATTTTGTATATATACCACATTTTCTTTATCCACTCATCTACTGAGGGACATCTAGGTTGGTTCCACAACCTAGCTATTATGAATTGTGCTGCTATAAACATTGAAGTGGCTGTGTCACTGTAATATGCTGTTTTTAAGTCTTTTGGGAACAGACCCAGGAGTGGGATGGCTGGGTCATAGGGTGGTTCCATTCCCATTTTCCCAAGAAATCTCCATACTGCTTTCCATAGCGGTTGCACCATTTTGCAGTCCCACCAGCAATGTATGAGTGTGCCTTTTTCCCCACATCCTCTCCAACATTTATTGTTGTTTGTGTTCTTGATAGCTGCCATTCTGACTGGAGTGAAATGAAATCTTAGTTTTTATTTGCATTTCTCTAATTGCCAGAGAGGTTGAGCATTTTTTCATGTATTTGTTGATTGATTGTGTATCTTCTTCTGAGAAGTGTCTTTTCAGTTCTTTAGCCCATTTATTGATTGGGTTATTTTCTTTTTTGGTGTTAAGTTTTTTGAGTTCTTTATATATTCTAGAAATTAGTGCTCTATCTGATGTGCATGCATTAAATATTTGTTCCCAATTAGTTGGCTCTTGATTCACTTCACTCATTGTTTCTTTTGCTGAGAAGAAGCTTTTTAGCTTAAATCTATCCCATTCATTAATTCTTGGTAATAGTTCTTGCGCTACAGGATTCTTATTAAGGAACTTGGGGCCTAATCCAACATGTTGGAAATTGGAGCTTACTTTTTCTATTAGGCGTATTGTCTCAGATCTAATTCCTAGGTCCTTGATCCACTTTGAATTGAGTTTTGTGCATGGTGAGAGATACAAGTTTAATTTCATTTTGTTGCATATGGATTTCCAGTTTTCCCAGCACAATTTGTTGAAGAGGCTATCCTTTCTCCACTGTACATTTTTTGCACCTTTGTCTAATATAAGATAACTGAAATTATATGTATTAGTCTCTGTGTCCTCAATTCTGTACCATTGGTCCACCCATCTGTTTTGGTGCCAATACCATGCTGTTTTAGTTACTATTGCTCTATAGTATAATTTAAAGTCCGGTATGGTGATGCCACCTGCTTCACTTTTCTTGCTCAGGATTGCTTTGTCTATTCTGGGTCTCTTATTTTTCCAGATGAATTTCATGATTGCTTTTTCTATTTCTTTGAAAAATGACATTGGAATTTTGATTGGAATTGCATTAAATCTGTATAATGCCTTTGGTAGTATGGACATTTTGACAATATTAACTCTACCTATCCAAGAGCAAGGTAGGTCTTTCCATCTTCTGAGTTCTTCTATGATTTCTTTCTTTAGTGTCCTATAATTTTCTTTATAGAGGTCTTTCACATCTTTTGTTAAGTTGATTCCCAGGTATTTTTTTTTTTTGATGCTATTGTAAATGGGGTCGTTTTCATCATTTCCCTTTCAGAGCCTTTGTCACTGATGTATAAAAATGCCTTTGACTTATGGGTATTGATTTTGTATCCTGCTACTTTGCTGAATTCATTTACTAGTTGTAAAAGTTTTCTGGTAGAGTTTTTTGGGTCTTCTAGGTATATTATCATGTCATCAGCAAATAGTGCTAATTTGAGCTCTTCTTTTCCTATCTGGATCCCTTTAATTTCTTTCGTCTGTCTAATTGCTCTTGCCAGAGTTTCCAGTACTATGTTAAATAGCAGTGGTGAAAGGGGGCATCCCTGTCTTCTTCCAGTTTTTAGAGGAAATGCTTTCAATTTTTCTCCATTTAAGATAATGTTAGCTCTGGGTCTTGCATAAATAGCTTTTATAATGTTGAGATATGTTCCTGATATTCCTAGTTTTTCTAGTGTTTTGAGTATAAAGGGGTGCTGTATTTTGTCAAATGCTTTTTCTGCATCTATTGAGACAATCATATGATTTTTATCTTTAAGTCTATTGATGTGATGTATTATGTTTATTGATTTCCGAATATTGAACCAGCCTTGCATCCCTGGAATAAACCCCACTTGATCGTGGTGCACTATCTTTTTGATATGTTTTTGTATCTGATTTGCCAGAATTTTGTTGAGGATTTTTGCATCTATGTTAATTAAAGATATTGGCCTGAAGTTTTCTTTTTTGGATGCGTCTTTGCCTGCCTTTGGAATTAATGTAATATTGGCCTCATAGAAAGAGTCTGGAAGAGCTCCCTCTTTTTCTATTTCTTGAAATAGTTTGAAGAGCATTGGTATTAATTCTTCTTTGAAAGTCTTGTAGAACTTGGCTGTAAACCCATCAGGTCCTGGACTTTTCCTTGTTGGTAGCTTTTTGATGACATCTTCTATTTCTTCACTTGTAATTGATCTGTTTAAGTTGTGTATAGCCTCCAGATCCAGTTTAGGTAAATCATATGACTCTAGAAATCTGTCTATGTTTTCAGTATTTTCTATTTTATTAGAGTACAAGTTTTCAAAGTAATTTCTAATTATATTCTGTATATCTGAGGTGTTTGTTGTGATATTCCCTTTTTCATCACGAATGTTAGTAATTTGAGTTTTTTCTCTTCTTCTTTTCGTTAGCATCGCTAAGGGTCTGTCAATTTTGTTTATTTTTTCAAAGAACCAACTTTTAGTTTTGTCAATTCTTTGAATTGTTTCCTTAGTCTCAATTTCATTAATTTCTGCTCTAATTTTAATTATTTCCTGTCTTCTGCTGCTCTTGGTGTTGATCTGTTCTTCTTTTTCTAGTGCTTTGAGGTGTGATGTTAAGTCATTTATTTGTTGTTTTTTTTTTTCCTTTTAAGGAATGAACTCAGTGCAATGAATTTTCCTCTTACTACTGCCTTCATAGTGTCCCAGAGATTTCTATACGATGTATCTGTGTTCTCATTTACCTCTAGGAATTTTTTGATCTCCTCTTTGATGTCTTCTTCAACCCCTTGTTCATTCAGTAGCATGTTGTTTAGCTTCCAGTTGATGGAGTAGTTTTTCTTATTCCTTGTTTTGTTGTTGATTTCCAATTTCATTCCTTTATGGTCCGATAGCATGTAGGGTAGTATCTCTATTTTTTTATATTTGCTGAGAGTTGCCTTGTGACATAATATATGGTCTATTTTGGAGAAGGAGCCATGTGCTGCTGAGAAAAAAGTGTATTCTTTTACTGTGGGATGAAATATTCTATATATGTCCGTTAAGTCTAAGTTATTAATTGTTTTAAGGAGGCCTACGGTTTCTTTGTTTAGCTTTTGTTTGGATGATCTGTCTATTGTGTGAGAGAGGTGTGTTGAAATCTCCTAGAATAATTGTGTTGTGGTCAATTTTATTCTTGAATTTGAGAAGGGTTTGTTTGATGAATGTAGGTGCTCCATTATTTGGGGCATATAGATTTATGATTGTTATATCCTGTTGATGAATGGTTCCCTTAAGTAGTAAGAAATATCCATCTTTGTCCCTTTTGATTAGTTTTGGCTTGAAGTCTACCTTATTTGAAATGAGAATGGAAACCCCTGCTTGCTTCCGCAGGCCATGTGAGTGATAAGACTTTTCCCAGCCTTTCACCTTCAGTCTATTTATGTCTTTTTCTATGAGGTGTGTTTCTTGTAGACAGCAAATTATTGGGTCATTTCTTTTAATCCATTCAGATAATCTGTGTCTTTTGAATGGTGAGTTTAGGCCGTTAACATTCAGGGTTATTATTGAAATGTGATTTTTATTCCCATCCATTTTTATTTGTATTATGATCTTTAGCTTGATTTGGTTTCTCTTCTAGTTGGTATTTCCCTTAGTTTACTATCTCCCTTTGTTGATTTTCATTGTTATTTTTCTCTTCTTCTTCCTGAAAAATTTTGCCCATGATGTTTAGATGTGCTGGCTTTCGAGCTGCAAAATCTTTTAACTTTTGCTTGTCGTGGAAGGTTTTTATTTCATCTTCGAATCTAAAGCTCAATTTTGCTGGATATAAGATTCTTGGTTGACATCCCTTTTCTTTCAGAACTTGAAATATGCTATTCCAGGATCTTCTTGCTTTTATGGTCTGGGTAGAAAAGTCTGAACATAGTCTGATTGGTTTCCCCCTATATGTAATCTGCTTCCTTTCTCTTGTGGCTTTTAATATTCTCTCCTTGCTCAGTATATTAGGCATTTTCATTATATGTGTCTTGGTGTGGATCTGTTGTGATTTTGTATGTTTGGTGTTCGGTAAGCCTCTTGAACTTGGTTTTCCCATTCATTCCTCAAGTTTGGAAAATTTTCTGTAATTATTTCATTAAATAAATTATTCATTCCTTTGGCTTGAAACTCTGCCCCCTCCTCTACCCCAATCACTCTTATGTTTGGTCTTTTTATGTTGTCCCATAATTCTTGTACGTTCTGTTCTTGGTTTCTTGCCATTTTTGCTGTGTAATCTAGATTTTTCTCTAGGGTATATATTTTGTCCTCATTGTCTGAGGTTCTTTCTTCCAAGTGATCTACTCTGTTGGTGATATTTTCGATTGAGCTTTTATTTTGGTTTATTGCTTCTTTCATTTCCGGAATTTCTGTTTGGTTTCTCTTTAGAGCCTCTATCTCCTTATTGAAGTAATCTTTTACTTCCTGTATTTGTTTATGGAGTTCTTTGTCAAAATGATCTTTCACCATCTGTACTTGCTCCCTCATCTCATTTTTGAGTTCATTCTTAAGTTCCGCAAGCATTTGGCAAATGTAATTTCTAAATTCCACCTCTGTCATTTCACCAACTGTGCATGCCATGGAATCTACTGAGGAGGTATATTGATTTGTTTGCGTCACTTTCCTTCCTTGTTTCTTCATCTTGCTTGTACGTCTATTCTTCTTGCACTATGGGACCTTGACTATTTTGCTTTTACCTTAGAACCTTACGTTGCTCCTGTAGTACAATGCTATCAGAGCCCCTTATATTTCCTTTACACTTTAAAATCAGACACTTTCTATTCAGAGAATCCCAATTTGATCAAAATGTACAGATTTAGTTAACCTAGATATTGTTTCCCATTTTAGTCTGTAAGCTTCTAATGGGGCTTTATAGATTCAAGTAATGGACACAGAGGTGATATGTTTAGTAAGAGGGAAGTGAGTGAACTGACTTGTGAATTGACTTGTTCTTTCTTAGAAAGTATGAAAAGAGAGTTCTATGGAAGTGGTTTAGTATCAGCAGATGAGAGAGGAAATAATGAATGATTAGGTGGAAAGACGAATTTATATATAAACCTAATTTATGCAGCGGTTGAGAGAAGAAATAAAGAAAGATGGAGAAAAAGAAAAAGAAGAAAAAGAAAAAAAGTGACCAAGGAGTAGAAATTAGCATGAGAGGGAGTGAGTCTAGAAAATAGTGAATACACTACATATAACACCACTTTGCTATATATTTCAATTGTACTCGTTCAAAAAAATCCCAATTTCTGCGTATAACTTGTTTTTGCCTTTGTTGAGTATGCAATGGCAGGGTGTAAATAGGGAAGATGAAGGAAGGAGAAAAAATACTAAAATGAGAAGGAAGAAAAGAAAGAATGCAAAGAGGAGCAGAAGCAAACAAACACACTGTCAATCAAAATGAAACAGAACAACAACAACAACAACAAAAAAAAAAAAAAAAACCCAGAAAGTAAAAAACAACCCCCCCCCAAGAAACATAAAAACAAACAAACAAATGAACAAAAACGTTGAAACCAGGAATAAGTCTCAAGCCAAATGGACCCTTGGAAGCCCTTCTTATTTCCCTTCCAGATTAAGTCAATTGACCCAGAACTTATCCAGTCAGCCATCCTGTTAGTGGAGTCAAGTCTGCACCTTTGGCCCTTTGCAGAATGGCACAGTGGAAGAGTGTAGGGGGCTAATCCTCAGGATGGGCCCTGCATTCAGCAGCAGGGAGCTGCCACTCTGGGCCCTGCAGGCTAGGCAAACTGGTGGCTGGATCGCTCCTTCCCGCGGGCGGGCAGATGCCTACCTCTTACTCTGGTCACCGCTGGGCGGGTGGCGGGGAGTGTAGGAGGTATTTCCCCAGGTCTGCCTGCGTGCAGCAGCAGGGAGCTGCCACTCTGGGCCTGGAGGCCAGGCAAACTGGCGGCTCGGGTCTGTTTTTTTGATCCAATCTGCTAGTCTATGTCTTTTGATTGGTGAGTTTAGGCCATTAACATTCAGAGTTATTATTGAGATGTGTTTTGTATTCCCAGGCATTTTTGTTTATTTTTGGTATTTAACCTGACATGGTTTCTCTTCTGATTGGTTTTTCCTTTAGTGTAATATCTCCCTCTGCTGATTTTCATCATTGTTTTTTAATTTCCTCTTCATGGAATATTTTGCTGAGGATGTTCTGGAGTGCTGGCTTTCTAGTTGTAAATTCTTTTAACTTTTGTTTATCAGGAAAGGCTTTTATTTTGTTCTCAAATCTAAAGCTTAAATTTGCTGGGTATAAGATTCTTGGTTGGCATTCCTTTTCTTTTGGAGCTGGGTATATGTTGTTCCTTGATCTCCTGACTTTGAGTGTCTGGGTTGAAAAATCTGCTGTGATATGAATTGGTCTCCCCCTATATATGATCTGATTCTTCTCTCTTGAGGCCTTTAAGATTCTGTCCTTATTCTGTATGCTAGGCATTTTCATTAAAATGTGTTTTGGTGTAGATCTGTTGTTATTTTGTTCATTTAGTGTCCTGTAAGCCTCTTGTATTTGGTTTTCCAATTCCTTCTTCATGCTTGGGAAATTTTCTAATATTATTTCATTGACGAGATTGTGCATTCCTTTGGTTTGAAACTCTGTGTCTTCCTCTATCCTGATTACTCTTAGATTTGGTATTTTGCTGCTGTCCCATAATTCTTGGATGTTCTGTTCATGGTTTCTTACTATCTTCACTGTTTGGTCAACTTTATTTTCAAGATTATATACTTTGTCTTCATTATCTGAAGTTCTTTCTTCCAGTTGATCTAGCCTGTTGGTGATGCTTTTATTATTATTATTTTTTAATTTGGATAATTGTTTCCTTCATTTCAAGGATTTCTGACTAGTTTTTTCCCCCCAGAGTTTCTATCTCTTTTTTGAAGTAATCTTTTGCTACCTGTATTTGCTGTCTTATATCTTTGTTGTAGTGATTAATTTTTGCCTGTATTTTCTCATTTAGGTCATTCTTTAATTCACAGATAATTTAAATTATAAACCATGTGAACTCTCTATCATTTTATATTTGCTAAGAATTGTTTTGTGGCATAATATATGGTCTATTTTAGAGAAGGATCCATGTGCTGCTGAGAAGAAAGTGTATTCGCTCATTGAAGGATGAAATATTCTATATAAGTCAGTTAAGTCTAAATTGTTTATTGTATTTTTGTATTTCTCTGACATTTCATCAACTTTGCTGAGCATGGGTTCTGTTACTGTAGTATCCTTGTTTGTTTGGGGTACTTTCCTCCCTTGTTTTTTCATGTTGTCTATTTGTCTTCCTTTCTTGCTGTGTGGATCTGAGATATTACAGTTTCTACCCTATATTCATCTAGTTCCTGTGCAGGTTGTCTGTGCCTGACCTTAATGTTGGGCTTTCATACCCTGCAGGTTTTCCTTGATGTATGCTACTGCAACTGAAGGTGGTGTCGGCAGTAGTGGAGGTAACTCGAGATAACAGTGAAGGTGCCCCAAGATGGATGCCATCCATTGTCTTCCAGAAATGGGGCTGAAAGGATAGCCCTTACAATACTTTGGGATGTCTGCTCTGAGATGTGGCTGCTTTTAGGCCCTGTCTGTTGGCCAAGTTAGGGACTACTGCATAAGAAAGTCTATGGGTATGTCTGCAGTGTCTCAAGATGGAAGTGGGTTAGGCTTGTGCTCCCAGGTGGGGATGGGGTAGCAGACTCTGGATCTACCCTGGGCCTGGGTCTCATGCAGGTTAGTGTGGGCAGAACTGTTGAATCTGAGCTCCCACAGTGGTTTGCTGATCAGAAGATACGGTCCTATAGCAGAGCCTGAGCTCAGTAGGTGTTTGCTGGTGGCAGGATGAACCCAGGCCCATTCTGAGAGGAGGTGGTGGGGGTGGGGGCTGACCTGGGCCTGCCTGCAGTGCTCTCGGTGCCCTCACTCGGTGGAGGTCGGTGGGCCTGTCCTGGGCTGCCCTCGCTCCATGGAGGTCAGTGGGTCTCTCTTGGGCCTGCCCATGCTCTGTGGAGGTCGGCGGAGCTGTGTTATGCCATTATGTATAAGAGACTTGAGGATCATGGATTTTGGTGTCTGGAAGGGTCTTGGCACCAAACTATTGCAAATACCAAGGGTGTATAAATGAGCTGATAAAATGTAAAATCTCAAAAATGAGGTAGTGAGAAATGAAAGTAACCAAATTATGTTATGTGCATGTATGAATATGACACAATAAAACCCACCATTACATATAATTATAATGTACCGATAAAAGTAAAAAAAAAATATAAATTGTGAAAAGAAAGTAAATGTATGTAATAAGGCTAAAGATAAGCAAAAGTGAGCTGGGCACAGTTGGGTAAGCAGATAATCTCAGCAACCTGGGAGGCTGAAGCAGAAGGAACACAAGTTCAAAGCCAGCCTCAGCAACTTAGGGAGGCCCTAAGCAACTTGGTGAGACCCTGCCACAAAATAAAACATTTTTTTAAAAAAAGGGAGGATTGGGGATATGGCTTAGTGGTAGAGTGTACCTGGGTCAAATCCCTAGCACCAAAAAAATAAAAAGGGGGGGAAAAGAAAGAAAAGATGGAAAAGAAACCAAGAAAGAAAAATAAAAAGCAAGGAAAGTCTATATATTGTCTTAAACATAAAAATTGGATTAATGTTTTGGGCCTGATTCTGACAACTTAGAAAATACAGTTTCAGAAATGCTTCTTAAAAAGCATTCTTTGGAAAAACTTGAAGATAAATATCAGTAGAACTAAAACATGTCTCAAAATGCTAAATGTGTTTATCAAAAGTCAGAATGAAAAGAAAACATAAAGAGATGGAAAACAGAAAAAGATAATTGAAGAAAGATCAAACATAGCAGTTATGTTAATAAAAACAAACAGATCAAGTTTCCCTATTAAAAGAGAATTTCAGATTGGGTCAAAACCCTAAATCTGTGTATGCTCTATCTACAATTTGCAGACCTAAAATGGAAAGATCTAAGCAGACTAAGATAAAAGTATAAGCAAAGACATAGATAAGATATTTAAAGAGGGAAAGTACAGAAAATGGAGTTTACTATATTAATAAAAGACAATGTAAAAATCTAAGGTCAAAGGCATTAAATAAGATAAAAGACTATTTTCTAATTAATTTTAATTTTTAATAAGAAAGTTAAACACATGCAGTCTATTAAAAAAAAAGAAGTTCTAAGAAGACTGCAGCGCACTGAAAGTTTATATGCTCCCAAAATTTATGTCAAAACTCTAACTCCTCAGTGTGATGGCATTTGGAGATGGAGCTTTTAGGAGGTAATTAGGTTGACATGAAGCCATGAGGGTAGGGACCCCATGGTGGTATTTATGCCTTAATAAAAAAGAGACCAGAGCACTGTCTCTGCCATATGAGGCTACAATAGGAAGGAGGCCATCTACAAACAAAGGCAAAAGGTTTCCCCAGACATGGGATGTGCTGCCACCTTGATCTTGCACTTTCCAACCTCCATATTTGCAGATAGGCCATCTTATGGTTGGATCTGAAACAGCCCCTGGAGGCACACATGACGAATGCTTGTTCCCCATCGCAGCAATGTTCAGAGGTTGGGCCTCTGGGAATTGATTAAATCATGGAAGGTCTAACCTCATAAATGGATTAATCCATTGATGGGCTCATAGTTGAGTGAACTACTGGGAGGTGGTTGAGACTATGGAAGGTAGGGACCTCATTAGAGAGAGTGGATCCTTCTCTGTATTTTCATCCCTTTCCTCTCCCCCTTTCTCTCTGTTTCCTAACTGCCACGTGTTGAGCAGCTTTCCTCTACCATGTCCTTCTACTATTACATTCTACCTCACGTCAAGCCTGAAGTCATGGTGGCAGACAACTAGGAGCTAAAATCTCTGCAACCATGAGCCAAAATAAATTTTTTTACCTTCAAGTAGTTTTTCTCAGTTATTTTGTCATAGCAATGCAAAGAAGATTAACACAGGCCAGGTCAGTCTGCAGTATTTTTAAATAGCAACCTGAGCAGACTAAACAAAGATCTAACAATATACAAGTTCCTTGATCTTCACCACCATCCAATATCTTAGAAGCAACGTTTTAAAAATCGCTGAGGTATTTCTTTATGTTGCTCCAAGTTTACAGTAGTGTACGTAAAGTGATATCTCTTAATCAACAATATTGCCTCTTAGATGACAGCAAAGGCTTGTTTCTTTTATATGTATGTAGGGGGAGGAGTGGGTATGCCCATTTTATGCTGCTTTCCTTTATCTGCTATAGTTATATCACAATTCAGAGCTATGTCTGCATAGTACTGCACCAATTAGAAATGTGCTTGGCTGCAAATAACAGAAATGACTCTAAAGAGTGGCTTTCAGGCAGTCAGGTTGATAGAGTTGTTTTATGTTGTCATCAGAGACACACAGATCTTTTTTATTTTTCTGTTCTCCTATTGTGGGTGTTGAGTCTTATGGGCAGTGCCCATATATTGGTAAGTTAGACGCTATATTTTTGGTATTGTGTTCATACTTCAGGCAGGAAAAAAGAAAGGAAGAAGAAATGTAAGAGAGAAAAAGGAAAACAAATTTTTCACAGAAACCTTAGTTTTTGCCCCACTAATAGGCACATGACCTCCTCTAACTGCAAGGCAACCTAGCATTACATGTTTTCAGATAGACACATTATTTCCTCGACAAAATGAGGTTTTGATAGTCGGAAGAAAGGTGGGTAGAAACTGGCAAAGTAACCAATCGTGTCTGTCACGGGTGTTTTCACTGCCATCGCGAGGTGAACAGTGTTAATTGCTTAACTAGCATATGACATGCATTTTCTCTCTTGGACATCTTTGCTTGAAGTCAGAACTGGCCCTGTTACTTTTATTTGCTTAGGTATTTTTATCTGAACCCATGGCTAACTTTTCCCATAAATGCCCAAATCTCTATAAGATGTCCCTCAATCTAAATCCCATGTGTTTCAGTGTATCAGATGTTCTATCATTACAGATCTGTTTCAGGAGGCCTCACTACTAGAGCCTCTGCCCTTCTCTTCCAGGATAAACCAGTTGTTCCCTGGCTTGCTGCCAGCCATCAGCGTGGGTTTAATTTTGTCACCATCCTGCCACTTCCCTTCTTTCTCTCCCCTAAGTTCCTGAATTCTCTTTTTCTTGGATTACTATCCAAATTAGGTTGGAGCATATCCATCCATTTCTTCCTAGGAGGACGAAAAGGGGGGAGGGAGGGAGGGAGGGAGGAAAAAGGAGGAGGGGGGAGGGAGAGAGAAGAGAGAGAGAGAGAGAGAGAGAGAGAGAGAGAGAAGAATGACAACTGCTGTTTGTTGTATTGCAGTCTTGTTAGGCTTTTTCAATTCTACCCTAACACTTAATGGAAAATTTTGCCAGTCTGGATTTTAGGATAGAATAGATTTCCCTTATATGTTTGAAGTCTTTGTTCCATTAATTTCTATCTTTTACTCTTTGAAATACAATATTCTTTGTTATGGTTACTGCTACTTTGTGACCTACTTCTCAATCTACCTTCTATATTTTGGGGATCTGTATTAGAAAAGGTTCTCCAGAGAAACCGACAAACAGGGTATATAGGAATTGACCCGCTGGAGTAGGGCATGGTCCCACGATATGCTGTCTGCCATCTGGACAGCCAGGAGAGTCAGTGGTATGATTCCATCTAACCCTGAAGGCCAGCAGCTTCAATATCTGAGGACAGGGGAAAATGGATAGCTCAGATCCAGGAGAGAGAAGAAAAATTTACCCTTCTATCATTTTATTCTGCTGGGCCTTCAGTGAATTGGATGCTGCCCCCACATTGGTGAAGGAATTTTCTTTTTTTCCTTCTTTTTAAAAATTTTTTAGTTGTAGGTGGACACAATACCTTTATTTTATTTTTTATTAATTTTTATTTGTTTTAATTAGTTATATATGACAATAGAAAGCATTTATGCACTATGATATATCATACATACATGGGATATAATTTCTCATTTTTCAAAGTGTACATGCCGCAGAATCATTTTGGTCATGTAGTCACATATATGCATAAAATAACAATGTCTGTTTCATTCCACTATCTTTCCCATCCCCACATCCCCTCCCTCCCCTCCCTTCACTTCCCTCTTCCTAATCTAATGCTATTTTTCCCTAGTGCCCCCCACCTTATTGTGAATTAGCATCCACATATTAGAGAAAACATTTGGCCTTTGGTTTTGTGGGATTGGCTTTTTATTTTTATGTGGTGCTGAGGATCAAACCCAGTGCCTCACATTTGCTAGGCGGGCACTCTACCTCTGAGCCACAATCCCAACCCTGGTGAAGAAATCTTCTTTACTGGTTCTATTGACTTAACTGCTAATTGTGTTGGTCAGTTTTCCATTACTGTAACAAATACCTCAAATAATCAACTTACAAAGTAAAAAGGATTATTTTGGCTCACAGTATTAAGAGGCTTCATTCCAGGTTCCAGTTGGTTTTATTACTTTTGGGCCTGTGTCAAGGCAGCACATCATGGCAGGGAATGTGTGTCAGAGCAAAAAGCCACTCCCCTTATCACCAGGACATTTAAAAAAATTAGGAAAAGATGGTGTCCCACAAGTCTTGATGAATGCATATCCTCAGCGACCAAGTTTCCACCACATCCCAATAACACCAAGTTGAGGACCAAATCTTTAACACAGAGCCTATAGCACTGATCACATCCAAAACCACTCTTACAGATTCACTTAGAAATAATAATTTGCCAGCTATCTGGGCATCCCTTAAGCCTGTCAAATTGGCACAAAAATTAACCATTGCAGGATGCTGTAAACTGATAATCTGAAATTCTACTATTGTGTGTATCGACATGAGCATTTTATCATGCATTGTGCTTGGTATTGGGTAAGTACTTTTAACTGGAATCTCTTATCTTGCAGTTCTGGGAAAGTTAATTTTTTGTTATTCCTTTGATGTATCTTCTCCTTGTGCTTTCTAAAACTAGTATGAAATTGAGTTGGATTCCTCTCTTTTATCTACTTTTTAAAATTATTTTCTTTCTTAAAAATTTTCAAACTTTGCTTTCCAGATTATTTGTTGAACTTTAAGTTATAGTTATTGTCTTTTAATTTCTAAAAACCATTTCTTGTTCTGATTGTTCCCCCCTTTTGTAAAGAGCTTCCTAGATTTGTTTCTCAGTTGCACTCTATTATATTATTTCTGAGGATATTGGTGACCATTCCTTTAACGTTTATCCTGTTTTGCTTAGTCCAATGTCAACGTGGGGAGGTCTTCATTTGGGGTGTCTGTAAAGGTTTGTTTTCTCCAGCTTAGCACCCAGAATCCCAGCCTATTATCCAGAATTCCAGCCTAGCACCCAGGCGAAGTTCTCATCATTCAAAGGGCAGATTAATCTAACTCCTCCATTTCCAGTCGTACATCTCATTCTCGCTCTACTTAATGCTTAAAGTTAGTTTAAAGGTTTTCTGACCCAATATTTTAAAGTATGTGTCTCTTGCTTTACATTGGCAGTAATTGACTGACTTTCTGGGGTAGTGGTGTTTAGAGGAGAGGGCATTGGGTCTGGCTGTTCCCTGTATAGACTTTGAAATAACCACCTGGTCATCAGCTCCACTTCCCCTGTGGCTTCGGCACATGTTGCTTCAATTCCTCAGGCTTTCCTGGGTTCAGCTAGGCACAAGGTTTTTCTTCTCATCAGTTTTCCCCCTACTATAAGCCAGTTTGAACTCTCCCATTATGAAGTCACTTAAGATTCATCTATTCACCTACATTCCAATGACTATTATTCAAGTGTTGTAGAAGTTTCCCAGTTTCATCAAGATGGGAATTCAGGTTTCAGTTTCTCTGTTTTGAGAAAAAAAAATTATTTTGAGAAGAGGCAGAAACCCAAATCTCTATGATTTTTTTTTAAATTGAAAGCCTCATTTTGTTTTGATAAAATTTAAAATTCCTAGCAAATATTAACTGACACAAACTTTTATCTGGAGAATAATGTTGCATCAAAACATAAAAAAGCAAAATATTTCATATTCATGGAGAAATTGCCAGAGTTAGAATGGCGGTGGGAAACTCATTATAGCTCTTCAAGTCTTTGACAGATGAATAGGCAAACAATAAGGAGGTTGAAGATCTGAATAGTATAATTAATTAGTTTGATTTAAAAGATATGTTTCAAACTCTGTATTTCACAGAGAATGAAATGGAACAGAGTACAAAGCCCAGTAATAGATCCAAGAACACGTGAAGATTTGTGTCATGATGAAGCTGGCATTTCAAACAGTAGGTAAAAGGTAGATTATTTAACAAATGGCAGTAGAAAAGCTGGCAAATGATCTGGAAATAAAAAGAAAAAAAAACTGATGATTTCCACATTCTACTCATTGCTGATAATTCTTGGCAGAAAGTTTAACTGCTGGGGCTTTTCCCAAAGAATCCCTGTTCTCGGGCTTTTCCCATGCTACTTCCCAGGAATTCTAAGCAAGGCTACTTTCTAGGAATTCTAAGAGCAATCAGAGCAATCAACGTGAAGCCATTTGACTTCATTTGGTGATTTAAATGCCCGCAGTATTTTGAAGGCCAAGAAGTCTTCATTCTTCAACCTCCTTAGTGTATCACCCTGCATGTATTTGGTAGCAAGAAACTGGATGTTAGTTTTTTTCACCTTAGAGGTTTGGAGTGGGTGATTTCGTGGGTTGAGAAGACCAGGAAAACCCAGCATCACTGAACAAGGTAACTGTCTATAGTCATGTCCTCATAAAGCTCTCTAATGCATTCTCTGAGCATTCTTATGGGGCTTCTCCTCCAGTGTTTCTATCACTTCTGAATAGTTCCCGCTCCACAAAGACTGTCCAGGTGCTCTGAATTCTTTCTGCATACACTTTCTGCATACATTCTTCTCCTATCCAGGAGGGATGTTGAAAATATTTAATTGTTGTATCATGTGTCATCAGTGCCGGCCAATCAAAATAGTGCAGTATCAGTCTGTTGAAAAACCAGGTCTAATTAACCAGTACAAACCTGTGCCTAGCAGGTGAACATCAGTTCTCCCTCTAGCAAAGATGACCGTCCTACAAATCTCTTGAGAGTATTTCCCCAAACTTCATTTTGCTTGAGACGTTATATTCCCACTTATTTTTTTTAATCTCCTCTCTCTTTTCACTTTTCCCATTCTTTTTTTTTTTCTCTTTTTAAACATTTATTTATTTGCTTTAGTTGTACACAATGCAACACACTTATGTTTACATGGTGCCGAGTGAAGGAGCCCCAATTAGGGAGATGGCTATTGCAGTCAGCTGGAAGCCATAAGTTCCACCTGATAATAAGTATGTATGTGACGCACCTGTAAATGCACGTGAGGCACCCGCAAAGCTAAAGGTATATAACCGGGTGAAAGCGGTCGGAGTCAGGAGGAGAAGAATGAATTCACTCAGGCAGTCATGCAGTCGCTCGGTCGGAAGAAGAGTTCAGGTCGGAGAAGAAGAAAAGAATCAGAGCGGCCAGAACGTAGGCAGAGCGGTTACAGAAGAGAAACCAGATAGAAGAAGTAATGGCTGGTCAGAGTCAGGCAGAGGCTCCCAAGGAAGAAAGAAGAAAGAACAAAGAAGAAAGAAGCTCTAAAAGCTAAGCTCTCTCTCTCTCTCTCTAAAGAAGAAATCTCTCTCTTTTCAAGCTCTCTCTCTTTCTCTCTAAGCTCTAAGAAGAAAAGCTCTATCTTTCTCTATAAGCTCTAAGAAGAACAAGAAGAAAAGCTGTCTCTAATCTTTCTCTCTAAAAATCTTTCTTTCCCTCTCTAAGCTCTCTCTAAGAAAGTAGAAGTAAAAGTAGTAATAGCTTTACTCTGCCTCCGAGAGTTTTCCTCCCGCGGCGTTTGTGGCTGGCCACGACAGGTAGTTTACAGCCGAGGATCGAACCTGGGCCACGCACATGCTAGGCGAATGCTCTACCGCTGAGCCACAACCCCAGCCCAACTTTTCCCATTCTTTAGGACACCCTGGATCTCTTTGGCCAAACCATGTAAAGTTTTCAAAGATCATTGACAATTTTTCCTATGAGCACAAATATTGCCCCCCTTCCTTTCTCTGGCATGCTTTCTGTCTGATAAATAATTTCACTCTTTATTTTATGTAAAAGTCTCTGCAGCAATACATTTCCTAGTGGGACATAAGTGGTGACAGATGCAACCACTGGCAGACTATAGAGCGATGTGGCTAAGTGCTATGGTCTGAGTGTGTCCCTCCAACATTCATCTTTTGAAATCTAATTCCCAGTATGATGGCATTAAGATGTGGGGCCTCTGGGAGGTAAGCAGGTCTTGAGGGTATAGCTCTGGTGAGTGGGATTAGTATCCTTATGCAAGATGCCTGAGGACTTCTTTGTCCCTCTGCCATGTGAGGACACACAGAAGGCATCATCAACGAGGAACAGACTCCCACAAGACAGAATCTGCTGGCCCCTTGATCTTAGACTTCCCAATCCCAGAACAGTGAGCAATAAATTTCTACTGTTTGAAGTTACTGGTTCTAAGGCATTTTGCTCTAGCATCCCAGGTTGTCTAAGACACTCAGCATGTCCCAAGTGGCATTCCCATCTTCAGAGTATCATCTCCTTGCTTTTCATATGGTGGAGGTATTTGCTATTCCCTCTTCTCAGCTATTTGAGTTCTCTCTCCCTTTGCTCTTCCATTATACTATACAAGAAACAACTAGATTTTCTGTGTTCTGAGGGCTGAAGAGCAAAGAAGGTAGAAGTCCAGAGTTGATTTAGGGACCAAGCCCAAAAAATGTTGATGCACTTGCTACCCATATTCCATCCACCAGCATTCAATAGGATGTCTGGGAGCTGGGGCTGTGGCTCAGCGGTAGAGGGCTCGTCTCCATGTGTAAGGTCCTGGGTTTGATCCTCAGCACCATATAAATAAAATAAAGGTATCATGACCACCCAAACTAAAAACAAACAAACAAACAAAAAATAGTGTGTCTGGGTCTTCCCACCACTGCCACAAAGTTGGGATATGGGACCAAGCTTGCTGCCAGAACAAAGGAATGGGTTTCATGAGCATCCAACCAGTCTCTGCCTCACTGTATTATTGCCGTCTGGCTGGCTATGGTAACATTTTATATTCTATATCTGTGATATTTCTTGCCTTCTTATTTATTTATTTACTTATTTATTTATTTTAGGTAAAAGGGCATTTTCATCAGAGTGCCCTTGTGTTTTCCTCTGGGATAGCTCTTCTTAAGCCTTGGTATGCATTGGAATTACCTGGAGGGGCTTGTTAACATGCAGACTCCAGGTACTAACTCCAAGAATTCTGATTCCATAGTGCAATAGCTGTCAAGCCATCTGAGTTCTTAGCAAGTAATCAAATTGATTCTGACACAAGGGGTTTAGCAACTCATATGCTGAGAAATGCAGCATTAGAAGTTCAAAGTTACTAAAATAAGCCAGATGAAATTGAACCCTTCAGAGAGAAATTCCTTTATGGATAGAAAAAGTGGGAATAGGAAGCTAGATTTTGCTTGAAGGACTAAAAGTCAAATGAGGGAAAGAGCTTTTCTTCCTCTTTGAGGGAAACAATATAAAAATATGTCTGGGTACAGCCCAGTAGGGAGACCACTGGGGCTCCTTGTTATGATGTTTATCATCTAGCTTTATATCGTCAATTCTAAGATGCACTGCTTTGTTTCACATTTTAACATTTCTGATATCTGGATGTATCTTGCAATCAATGATGCCATAAAATTTTATTTGGTGATATTTTACCCCCAGACGTTCACAATAGTATATCTTAAAAACTTTGTGTCTTAGATTCAAAAATAGGGTTTTTCAGCATAGGTATCATCAGTTATATGTATGCTTGATTTTTACATGCCTTGTGCTCAATTGATTTCATCAAGAATCCACAAGGCAGGAGTGGTGAATTAGCATCCTAATTAGAAAGACCACCTGCCAAAAGGGGTTATTAGAAGGGCTGCAGTTATCTTTACCTTGGATCAATAACTTTCACCAATACCAATTAGCATCATAAAAGCTAGAAATGGATTTGTGCTGGTGAAGTAATGGTATTTAAGAAATGTGAGTTGGCTACACTATTTTAGAGAGCTTTCCCAAGTTTACATACATGTTATACTATAAACATTTACAAGCCCTTTTGTTTGTGCCCTGTCTGTGCATGTATGTGAAATGGCCCACCAAGGGCCATAATTTTAGAGGACTCTGGTTACCTGATGCCAACTATAAAGTTAACTGACTTCTGCTTCTGGATTTTTGTGTCTGCCACCAGTGAGCCTCTTATTGCAGGGCTGCCAGAGACCAGGGCCTCCTTGAGCTCACCTGTCAGGTTGCACAAACTGACTTCGTTAATAAATGTTTCCTATTCAATGTTTTTGTCTAATAAACATATAATATGAGATTTTGGTTGGAGACTTTCTTTCATTAGACCCTAGTGGAAAGGTTGTGGGATCTACCTCCAATCATTGGAGGCCACCAAGAGCTACCTAGAATAACTCAATGCTTACACGTGAACACCTTGTCTTAGAAAAGTTCACATCTAGGAAGAGATCTGCTTTAGGAGGAATGTCAGATGCAGGAAGCTCGGGCAGGTGCCATTTCCTTAGACTTCAAAGATTAGTGGATAGACACACTGGACTAATTAACACCAGTCTGGGATAGCAATGTGAGCAGTGCCCTTGAAGACAACTCAGTGTGTGTGTGTGTGTGTGTGTGTGTGTGTGTGTGTGTGTGTGTGTGAGAGAGAGAGAGAGAGAGAGAGAGAGAGAGAGAGAGATTTGCTCTGCAATTTTAGCAGGGAGTAATGCAATGCCTCTGTAGTAACACAAAGTTCTGGTGCTGGAGGCACCAGCTGCAACATGGACTATTTCAAATGGCACCAGGGTCATTGTTGTGGAGTCACCCAAGACCAAGAGGCACCATCTAACATTCTTCTCTAGGAAAGAGGCAAGAATGATCAGGACTTAACTCTTAAGATAGGAGGTAGCACATATTGGGAATTATTCATCCCAGAAGCAGAGGGGGACATTGGATGGAACATTGGTTGTACAGATGAGAAAAGGTGAGAGACAGGACTTCATCATAATTTGGGTCAGAATTTTTACTGAGTTGTATTTGTGGACACTGAGATAGGATGACATTATCTGAGACACAAGCTGGTGAGGCAGGATTGTGTGTATGGATTATAGTAAACCAACTGAAGACAATTTGGTGGTTTCATAGGTGTGTGTGTGTGTGTGTGTGTGTGTGTGTATGAGAGAGAGAGAGAGAGAGAGAGAGAGAGAGAGAGAGAGAGAGAGAGGGAATTTGAATTTGGTAGTCTCTACTTGTGAAAGGCAGTGGGAAATTATGCTCTATGATCTGGTCCATACAATCTCATTAAGTGATGATATGGTAATACAACCAAGCTTCAAATCAAATACAATCAAATGTTCAGAAATTGTTGCTAAGAAGATGCCAACGGTTATAACCCTTCTAAGATTGTTTGTTCTTTTTCACACCATTAAGTGCCCTACTAGCACTTTGTTTGAAGGCTTACAGTGTAATTATGTTCTTAAGGCTGTCCTAGGAGTAGGATTCAAGGTAATAGTGTCCCCATAATGGAAGCATTCACTGCTGGATTTGACTGTTTTATACTATATTCCTACAGAGCAATGGGTCCTACTAAGCATTCCTACCTGTCAGAATCCTTCCATACTACTGATCAAGTGTACTTCAACAAAAACTTGTTTCTCACATTCCTCACCCTGATTCTCCAACCTGAGAGTATTATTTTAAATCAAGACATTTCATACACAAACTGACCAAGCCCAAGATGTATGCTTGTATTAGTTTGTTCCATATACATATCATACTGGTCATATGAAAGGATTTGAAAGTAAATCATCACCAATGATACACATCAGTGATTTATCAATTGTATATACAATTGGTAACAACAATATACTTCTATGTAATATATCATAGAAATGTGTTTGTAGATATTGAACAATGTTCATAATATGTAAATAAAGGTCAAGGAATATTATAAATATAAGTAGGTGTGTGTGTGCATATATGTATGTACAAGTGTACGTTAGCCTCCATGCGCATTTTATATACGTTTGGAAATGTGTCTATCAAAATGTTAGAAAAGTTTGAAAGTATGTTGGCCAAAATGTTACCAGTGGTTGTCTTTGGATTTATGTGTGATTTTATTTTTCTTCCTTTGTATTTGAATTTTCTGTACTTCTTAAACTGTCTGATGTGAATATGTGTTAATTAGGAAAAAATTAGTTTGTTAAATTTGAAAGAAACACTAATGACCTTCATTTCCTTTTCTCAGTACCTTCCTATTATTTCTCTCAGTAGCATTTAATACACAGTATTCTTTCCTTACAAAATCTTAGAAAAATAGTTTTTTTTTAAATTGAGGTATACCACTTTATAAATATGCAAGTCGACGAATTTTAGTACATCCATAAGGTTGTATAACCATCACCATCACTCAGAATAACGTCTCCATCACCTGGAGAAGTTTCCTTATGACCATCTAGATTTAATTTCCACTCTCACCTTGGCTCAGGCAACCTCTAATTTCAGTCTGCATAGATTTGCCTTTTCTGAATATTTCACATGAATGAAATCATACAATATGTGGCTTTTCATATATGACTTAATTCACTTGCCCTCTTAGTCCATTTTGTGTTGCTACAATAAATACCTGACAGTAATAATGTATCCAAAAAAAGAGGTTTAATTTGGTTCATGTTTCTCATGGCTACAAAATCCACACAGCATGGCACTGGTGTCTGGTGAGGGCACACTGGCTACATCACAATATGGCAGATGGCTTTACATGGTAGAGCTCATGCAAGAGCTCTTAGGTGGATAGTTAAGAATGTAACTGATGGGTCTTTTGCTTAATCTGCATTTAACTTTTAAGAAACTACTAAACTGTTTTCCAAGTAATATACAATTATACATTTCCACAAGCAGGTGTATTAGGGTTTCAATTTCTCTACAGCTTCCCCAACACTTGGTATGATCAGCTTTTTGGATTTTATCTATTCTAGTCAGTGTATACTTGCATCTCATTGTAGTTGTCCTTCTCTGTTCTTATTCTTTTTCTTTTTTTATGAATTCTAATCAGTTATACATGAAAGTAGAAAGCTCTTCAATTCATTGTACACAAATGGAGCAGACTTTTTCACTTCTCTGGTTGTACATGAAGTAGAGTCACACCATTCGTGCAATCATACAGGTACCTAGGGTAATGATGTCCATTTTAATTGTATTCCCTAACTGCTAATTGTGTTAAACATCATCTCATATGTTTACTAACTATTCATGTCTTCTTTGATCCAGTGTCTACCTAATTCTCTTGTTCATTTTAATTGTATTTTTGCCTTCTTTTTGTTTAGATAAAGCTATTTTTTTTTATTCTGGATACAAATCCTTTTTCAGGTATGTAATTTGCAAATATATTCTCCTGTTTCTCATTTGCTCAGGGCACCTATCTTGGAGGACCTTTCTTCCACTCATTACTTTCTCTCATACCTTCATCCAAATTCAACAGAATGTCCTACCAACCTACTTTCAGAATACCGTGGGAATCTAATCGCGTCTCAGATTCAACAATATTGACATCCTAGTCTAGTATGTTAATTTCTCAGAGTCGATTGTCAGGTCTTCCCTACTGGTATCCCACTGGCTCTTCTCTTTTCTCTCACTGGTCAGTTCTCCACACACAGAAGCCAGAGAAATCCTTTGAAAACATTATTTCCCCCATTCTCAGTCCTCCATTGGCTTCCACTGACCCAACAGCATCAGGAATCCTTATCATAGTCCTGGAGGCCTGAGGGATCTCAGCTCTGGTGATTTTTCTGACCTCTTTTCTTACCAGTCCTGCTTGTGGGTCTGACCACATTGGTCTCTTTGTTTCTTGAACACACCAGGGTCGTGGTACTTGCTGATGCTATTTTGCATACTCTTTCCCTAACTAATTATTGCATGGGCTTCCCTACGTCAGTCAGGTTTCTGCACTGACTTCATTTTTCAAAGAAGCTTTTCCTGACCATTCCTTCTAAATAGGCACCCTACCCCACCAAACACTATTATTTTATTTCTAGCTTATTCTTCTTCCCAGCTTCTATCATTAATTGGCCTGACCAAGCATTATACTTTTTGTTGTTGTTGTTGTTGTTGATTTATTTTTTCTGCAGTCTTATCCCATGACAGCTCAGACGTTGTCTCTTTTTGTTCTTTCTTCATCCACAGCACCTAGAACAATGTTTGGCTCTGGAAAGTTTTATATTTATCTTTCTCTAAAAAATTTTAAAAATGTTTTAAGCCTCCTAAATAATTTCTTCTATGAATTCATGGCTCTCATGTTGTATCAAAAATATGCCCCCTCTTCATTTAATAGAAAATTTTACTTTCAGATTACATATTCAATTACAATCAAATAAAACAGTATAAATCTTGTGCCCTGACTTTTGGACTCCTTTTTTTTTTTTTTTTTTGTGGTACTGGGGATTGAACTCAGGGGCACTCGACCACTGGGCCACATCCCCAGCCTTTTTTGTATTTTATTTAGAGACAGGGTCTCACTGAGTTGCTAAGTGCCTCGCCACTGCTGAGGCTGGCTTTGAACTCGCGATCCTCCTGCCTCAGCCTCCCAAAGTGCTGGGATTACAGGCATGCGCCACCGCGCCCGGCTTGGACTCCTTTTTTTTATGTCAGTACTTATGAAGTCTCTCTGAATGCATCACTTTACTTCCCTATGTTAGTCAGCTTTCCATTACTGTGATGAAAAACTTAGAGGAGGAAAGATTTATTTTAGCTCATGGTGTTGGAAGATTCTGTCCATAGCCATTTCCAGCCCTTTGGGCTTGAGGTGAAGCAGAACTCATGGCAGAAGGGTGTGGCAAAGAAAATCTTCTCAGCTCTGACAACTAGGAATGGGAGTGTAGGGAAAGGAGCTAGGAAGAAGATAAACTCTTCTAGGGCAGGGCCCCAGGGACCTACTTCCACCAACTAGATCCCTCCTCCCTATAGTCTGCTTCATGGATTAATCCACTGATAAGGTCAGAGCTCTTATAATCTAATCATTGCCTAAAAGCCCCACCTCTGAACATTACTGCATTGGGAACCATGCTTTCAACATGGAACATTCCAAACTCAAACCATAACACTTCCATATCCCAAGTGAAGCCATCAACAGGTCAGCCCTGGATCTGAGGCCTCTCTGTTGGTATCTGATCTCAGACATAGCATCTGGGTTCTGCAGTAAAAGAGGGAGAACTCCCAGGAGGGTTGCTAAATCAGGAGACTGGCTTCATTATTATGCATCCCTGATAAAACCTAGGCATGACTTATGAGTCTTCTTTTAGGATGATTAAAAAAAAAAAAAAGAAAGAAAGAAACTAATGAGAAGATCACACACTTCATTTGTAGCAAACATTTCAGGCAGTTTTCATCTACGATGTTTTAAAGGAAACCTCAGGGAAAATAAAATGGGTCTCTACATCATAGTATCCCAAGTTGGAAAATGGAAGAGGCCATGTACTTTAAAGAGTGTAGGCTGTTAAGTGGAACTGAAACCTAGAGATAGATGGTATGTGGTGGTTGATTGTGTGTGTGAGAGTGTGCATGTGTTTTTGTGAGAGTGTATGTGTGTGTTTGTGTGAGAGAGAAAGTGTTGGGTGGAGAGCTGATGTTGGAGAATGATGACTCTAAGGTAGGTCGTGGTCAGTGAAGCAACTAGAAGAATGCCAGATGTTTCCTGAGGGCAATGGACAATCATTGAAGGGTTTTAAGCAAAGGCCCGATTTCATAAGATTTCCATTTTGAAACAATCTTTCCAGTTGCATTGTAGAGAAGGATCTCCATAGACCTGTATGCCAGATATATCAAGACCAGGGACAACACTACTTTACTTCAGGGGAGACATAACCAGAGCAATGTGGACAGGGCCCTTGTTCTCCCTTGGGGATATGGGCAAAAGATAGAGAATTATACCCTCAGTGACCTTTTAAAACCCTGACAACTCTCCCAGGGAGACCAAGGCCAAATCTCAGGAGATAAAATGAGTGTTGCCTTCTTTTTAGGTTCTGCCCATATGGACAGGTGGTGTAGCCCTGTGAGGAACATGATCTTTTAAGAGAGCTTTCCAGCATGAGATAGAAAGTCAAGTCTTACGAACCTAATGAAAGTGACTCCTGTTCCCATCAGCTTTCCTCAACCACAGTAAAAAGGTCAGTGAGCCAGGGTTAGAAGCATGCCAAAAGAAGCCTTTCTGAGTGTTGAGTCTTTCATCAGGGCAGTGAATCAACCTGGAAATAATGAAATTTCAGCCACACACAGGTCATGTGTGATGTCAAAAATCTGGCCACAAACCCACTACAGAAGTACTATGCCAGCCCCTCCTTCTCCAGGGTCAGACCGAGGATCTTGCATGGATGTCCTTCTGAGCTATGATTTCCTGCACACCAATCTGTACTGGCATATGCCTGCTGGAATACTTTGTCCCAAACCCACACATTGGACACTACTGAGTTCTTTACTTCCTTTTAAAAGCAGAGTTTCCTACCAGACAGCAGCCCTACGTGATGATTCTCCATCTGCCAACTCCACTCCTCAAACCTCCAATAAAACCTCCGAAAATTCCTTTCTCCATTCTTCTCCTCTCTTCCCCATGTCCTCTGTCAGCCTAGATTTTCTTTCTTGATGGTTTCTGGTTGTGTTCAGTCAATAAAAATATTGAAATATAGAGGACAGAGTGGTCAGGCTATGCCTTCTTCTCTCCCCCTCACTTTGGCTTTTCGTCTTTGGCTTTCCTCCATGTCTGTTCCTCCCATTGGATGGCCCAACTCCACGGCCCCAGCTGCCCTGGGTCTCCATGAACACTCCTTCCTCCACAACTGCTTAAATAGTAGGGAAAATAAGAACTTCCGTGTTGCTGGGCTCCAGGTGACTGCCCATCCCTTATTTGTCCTCTGAACTCAACTTATCCCTCAGCAGTGGTCCCTCCACACCGTTCTCATCTTTTAAACCAACTGGTGAATCCTGTTTCCTGCTGGGACTTTGATGGATGGAAACACAACTCTAATAAATTGTGCGTATCATTCGCTTAGATTGTAGTGCCTCCCGTCATGTTGAACATCAGTGGCATGGAAATTATGGGATAGCACTCTAACTCATGTTAGAATTCACATGCCGTCTTATAGATTCTTTTCTATAAAGCCTTGTTCTATCCCCTTTAAATACATGCTCGTGCATTTTGTGATTCCATGATTTTGCACCTTTTCTAAGGTTCACAGGGCAGGCTTCTGTAGTTTCCATAACTTCCTTTTTGAATCTCAAGGAGATTCTTCAGTATTATCTGAAGTCATGTTTTTATTTTCCTCTACCATAGGTCTAAAAATCTAACAATTGTGGTCAGGATGAATTCTGGTCTATTCCAGGGTGGGGGTTTAATGTGCGATGACATGGGAAGCCGACTTTAATCTGAACAGTTCAGACAGTTCTCTTGAATATCATTCACACCCCAATGAGGGTTCCCCTTGCCTGAGTAAATGAGCAAGCCATCGGTGCTACTCCTGTGAGAAGAAGATACAGAACACAGGTTCTTTACCAGATTCCACACACCAAAAAAGTCACATCAGCCCCAGCATTTCAGGAGTCCTATAGACTTTACTTATGATTTGAGGAGTCACAGGAAGGAGTCACATCCATCAGCAGCTTTCTACTTTGGGGAAGATACTCTTTACATGTTAACCATGAGTCTTCACATCATTTGTCCCTACTCACATGACAGAGAAGCTATAAAGACACAATGAGAACACACATCCCTACCTTCCATCAAACACCCTTTCTAGGAGATTGTGCTTTCTCAGGAGGAAGCCCACAGACAATGGTAATGATGCCTGGGATAAATGACAGGAGATGCTTCTCTTCCTGCAAATAGCATCCTCTTCTGGTTAGCTCCTGACCAGATCAGCAACAATCAGCACTTCCTCCATTTTTTTCACTCAGGGAGTGCCTAATACCTCACCTGGAAGATCTCCCCCAATCTACCTTACAGGGCTTGTTCAAACCTCAGTTTTCACAAGGGGTCTTCACTGCCAGTTCTACTCTGTGGGGATGCTGCCTTTGTTAGAACCCTCAGCATTCTGTGCTTGACTTGGATGGAGCCTCACACTTATGCCTTGTGTCTCTGTCTCTTCACCCACAAATCAAATGTAGGTACTCAATATCAATATATTTTCTATTTCTTCCTGCCCACTTTTATCTCCAACTATAAAGTAGATATGATATAAATTATAGACCTAGTACAGTAATGTGATAACACCTATGTTTCCTAAAAGGTTAGGTAGATGACCGGCATAGATGCACAGATAGATAGATTGATAGTATTTGAATTGTCTGCTTGATTAATTGTTAATAGCTAGTCTGTGGAGAAACATGAATTATTAAAAATAAATGAAGGGGCTGGGGTTGTGGCTCAGCGGTAGAGCGCTCGCCTAGCACGTGCGCGGCCCGGGTTCGATCCTCAGCACCACGTACAAATAAACCCAATTAAAACCCATTGTGTACAACTAAAGCAAATAAATAAATATTTAAAAAAAATAAATAAATGAAATATAGGTGGTTTCAATTATCTAAAGAAATATTGGCTCAGATGATAAAGGTGCATTTAACATGCAGAAGTTAGTTGAGAATCACATAGAAGGATAGCTTGATAAATGTACGCTAAGACATATATTTTTAAATTAATAATTTCTTGCAATGTATTGTTGCAATTTATGTCTTCTCTATTACATTTCAATTTAGTTTGTGTATAATTTCATGCCTTTTTTTTGTATTTATCATAGAATCTAGCGTAATGATTTGTACTTTAATAGATACTTGTGAAGCCTGTGTTAATGAATAACAAGTGAATAAATTATTGTGATTCAATGTCCTATCATATCTCTGTTATTCTCCTATCAAATTTTATTAATATGGAGTTTCTTTCCCTTCATTCACACTCCTTCATACCCTTGGAAATTTACCAATCTAGGTCTTGTTTTCATGGTACTGGAAATAATTATCTGTGGTGAAAAGTATAACCAGCTCATGCAAAAAATAAATAATATGATGTTAGATTCTATATCAGATAAATCACTGAATATCTGTAACTTAACACAAGTTTATTTCACAGTTGCCTAAAGTTTAATATGAGTAATCCCTAACTGGCAGGTGACACTTTCTGATACACAACGACTTTGTGACCCTAACATTATCAGCATGTGACTTCCAAGGTTCCACACCTGTCTCTCAGGATGATAGAAGGACTGTGAACTGGGCTAACAAGATGCTTAGAGGTGAGGCTTAAGAGTGGCCCTCATCACTTTAACTCAGACACCAATGGCAAAATTGGTCATGTGACCACAGGTGGCTCTAGGACAGGCTGAAAATTATAGTCCATTGCTGTGCCTAACAAGAGGGGATGAACATTGAAAAACCACCCCATGTCCACTAAATGGGATTGCAAAAGCAAGGGAGAAGGTAGAGAATATTATTGAAGAATAGTATACAGTATAAAGTTTCCAATTACCATTTTTATAGTAATGTTTTCTGAGTCTGTTTTGCCAGCTGGATTGTTTTTAGCATACTTCAGATCTCATACACAACTGCACACTGATGACTAATTGTTTCCCCCTCAGGCCCTTCAAATCACCATCATCCCCATCATTTACTGTTACTCTTGGAATTCTTATTTATTAATGGAGAGATATTGTTATTCATCACTATAGATGCTTCTAAGGAGGATAGTTCTGTTTTGGTTTGAGGATTCTATATATGTTTTCAAGATCCATGCTATGGTTTGAATGCATCCCACCAGAATTCATATGTTGTAAGTCTAATTCCCAAAGCAATGATATTGAGAATTGGTGGGTCCTTTAAGTGGCAATTAAGTCATTAAGAGAGATTGATGCCTTTCTCTCAGGAATGAACCCTTGCTCTGAGGGATTTGGATGGTTACCACAATAAAGGGTTGTTGTAAAATAAGGTTTCCCCTCATGCCTTGCTTTTTCTGTAGGCATACTCTTTAAGTTCTACTCCCTCCCAGGAGGTGAAGCAGCATGAGGCTCTCACAACAAATTAAGGAAATGCCTCCAGAATCATGAACAAAATAAACTTCTAGTCTTTTTAATTTATCCAATCTTAGGTGTTTCATTATAGCATCAGAAAATGGAGTAGGACATACCATCACTGGGTTGGGTATGCAGGTGTTGGGGTAAAAGCTGGATACAAAGTTAAATATCTATTAATAGAGGGCAATTTTTTTATCCTTTGGAGAAAGGGTATGAAATTGCACATTGTGTAGAGAAAAGGGGAGAAAAGAAGGGTAAGTATTAGACATAAAGATTCCTTTCAAGTTGGTGCTGAGATTTAATAGAACTCAAATACTTAACAGGGACTTTAAAGTTCTTTGTTTTAGTAAGGATGATGCAAACCCTGCATCTACATAATCATTGGTAAAGTCTTCCTTGCTCAATAAAGACTTTGAGAATAAATTACTGAAAAAATGTTCTAATTCTCATTCAATATGGTGAAGAGCAAAGACAATATTCAATGTTAAAAAAAAAAACCTTGGAAAGAGAAAAGAGTATTTCCATAAGAATTAGCTAAATTATAGGGGGCATTTGATGGGCTACAGAATTGATAGAAATAGGAATAAATTATAAAAGAGGACCCTGTACGTCATCAGATACTGTTGGTTCAGTGAATGGCACCAACTCACCACAAAGATCCCCAAGCCAAATGGTGGAGTGTCATCTCTTCCTTGATATAGGTGTCATGTATCCCTAACCATTCCTAACATAGATCAAGAAATATTTTTTTTTGGTGGAGGTGTTAAAAAGAGGTTGGATAATGTGCCAAAATACAATTTCATAGTTTCATAGGAAGAAAAAGTTCTGATAGTCTACAGTAGAGTAGGTCAAAACAATTTATTGTACATTTTAGAACTAGAAGAGAGGAGTCTGAATATTCCCAACATAAAGAACTGACATAGAAATGATAATTGTTTAAGGAAAGGGGAATCTCAATTACCCCAACTTAACCATTATACATTGTATTTATGTATTGAATGAATGCACTGTACCCCATAAATACACAAAATTATTTTGTGTCAATAAAAATATTAATTGAATGAATCCCTGATTCCTTTGTTAGCCTGACATATCTAATCTAAACAGTACCTAAATTCTGTTCTTTCCAACTTCTTTGTGTAACCCAAATGTATCTTCTTTTCTCTACCCCCCATCCCTCTACTCTAACTTTAGGCTACCAACCTCTCGCACTTGCATCAATGGAGGAACTTCCTATCTAGTCTTCCTGACTCCAGCCATCCCAGCATACCTTCTAATCCATCCTGTTAACATGCAGGTCTGATCAAGTCACTTCCTGATTCAAAATCTCCAGTGACTCCACATTGTCCTTGAACTTCTTAAATGGGTTATAATGAGGTTATTGCTGGGCTGGCATTATCTTCCAAATACTGCCTGCTGCCATACACCTTGCCTTGAGTGCTCTAGCAGCATGGTATAGATGTCCAATTCCACCATATTCTCTCTTATCACAGGGTCTCAACTCTCTATGTTTTTCTTACCCTTTGAACTCAAAACTGTCCCATTCTCTCTTGTCCTGGAATATTACTAGATCACCCTTTCTTCCTCTCTCCACTCCCTAATGAACTCCTACCTATCCACTAGCTTAGATTTTTCTTTTCCGTACCTTCAGGGCATCTACAAGTTCTGTGAGTGCTTGTTCTGCCTTTGCATTAGTTATGGTCTAGTCAGAAAGACAACCAACATCAGTAATTTCAATAGAAGGCATTTAGCAGAAAGTATTGGGTAAATAAATAGACATTAGAGAATTGAAAAGGTAAAGATGGTGTGGTGGCAATAAGTATAGGAACAACAGGAGTCAATTATTACCCTCTCTGGATGGGAAATGAAGAAAGAGTTTGGAGGTACTAGAACCTCAAAGCCTGAAGGAGGAATTCTGCCAAGCTGGGACCCAGGTCATCCTGCCAGGTTTAGATATGGCCCCAGGGAGCTTAAATGAGGGGACCCGAAGCTATAGGGATGCTAACTAACTGGAGCTGTTATCTTTTGGTTGGAGGGAAGGAGGGAAGAAAGTGGGGAGTGTGATAAGGGTAGTTTAGGGAATGTGGTGGGAAATGGATCTAACCAACAGTATTGGGTAAAGATCGTTGGTGGTTGTGCTCACACATACAGCAGCAAACAGAAAGATACATTTTATGTCCTTCTTCTAGGCTCTCTCTAGCAGCCACTGTTGGCACAGCCTAGTGGGGAGCCCAATGCCAGGGTCCTGGGTTGTATAATCTTAGACCTAGAATCACAAAGCATGTGTTGGGAGCTGACAGATAATAGCTTATGACAATGCAGTCCAGTTCATTGCAATTGGGAACTATTAAGCCTACAGGAAATATTTATGAAATGTGTGACTGCATAAAAAATGAGCATCTAACCTTCTGTCCCAGAAACGGACCAAAATGACTAGGCAGATAGATCAATAAAAGGAAAACTCCAAAGCTCTCCTCAGAAAAGAAACAAGAGAATGGTGTCAAAAGTACATTTGGGGTGGGAATGTGGGGATAGGAAAGATAGTAGAATGAAACAGACATTATTACTGTATGTATATATATGACTGCATGATCAATATGATTCTACAACATGTATACTCAGAAAAATGAGAAATTATATCCCATCTATGTATGATATATCAAAGTGCATAAATGCATTCTACCATCATGTATAACTAATTAAAACAAATTTAAAAATTAAAAAAATACATTTTGTGTCAAACAACCATAGAGCACAATCACTTCTAGAAGACATGAGGAATCAGCAGATAAGTTTCATTCCTGAGATGATGGCACAGCCTTGTGAGAAGAACCTCTGTCAAGTTCAAATATTAGCCCTTCCTTTGAGGTCATGGAGGGTTTACTGGAGAACTATGGCCATCCCACTGCATTAATAGCACCCCAAGGCCACACTGGTGGATTGCAAAGGAAGCTCATAGTACAGCATGTCCCTAGCTTTTTCTACCCATGTGTTAGTGATAAGCAAGAAAGAAAGCAGAGAAACCTTCTCTATTGTGTCAGGCAAGGTTGGAAGAAAGAACCAACCAGGAGATCTTTGGGGATTACTCTATGGACAACCATTCCTTCACCTTGAACTGGAAACACTAGAGAAAGCAGAGTTTTTTTTGTTAAAGTAACTGGATCACTTCACATTCAAATAGTATTTTCAAATCAGAGGGATAATGCTAGTCTCTAAGGAACCAGAAGGAGACAGTTTCATGGTTTATGTACCGTAGAGCTTGTCCACATAGAAAAGCTTATAGAGGAAGCTTGTTCCTAGTTGCAGTGGACACAAAGAAAATAAAATATACAAATTAGTTCTCCTGCCTTGAGACTGAGACTACCATGGCCTCAGCACCCTTTCCTACCTCTCTCAGAACACAGAATAACTCAGCTAGTGATCTAGACCAACAGGACGCAGGTAAGTAGGAAACCATCCACAAGAACATTCACCATTCAGCTTAGTGGAAATGACTTTGTCTTCATTGATCTGAACAAAGTGAAGGAATAGTAAATAGCAGAGCAAATTGACCCACCCAGGAGTGGTCCTGGGTCTATTCCCAAAGGACTTAAAAACAGCATATTACAGTGACACAGCCACTTCGATGTTTAAAGCACCTCAATTCACAATATCTAGACCATGGAACCAACCTAGATGTCCCTCAGTAGAAGAGTGGATAAAGAAAATGTGGTATATATACAAAATGGAATTTTACTCAGCAATAAAAGAGAATAAAATAATGGCATTCGCAGGTAAATGGATGAAGTTGGAGAATATAATGCTAAGTGAAATTAGTCAATCTCAAAAATCCAAATACCGAATGTTTTCTCTGATATAAGGAGGCTGGTTCACAGTGTTGTTGGATCGGGGTACATAGGAGGATTAGAGGAACACTAGAATGGTCAAAGGGAAGAGAGGGGAAGAGAGGGAGCAAGGGGGGATGGAGGGGACAAAAAGAAAAGGTGGTGGAATAAGATGGATATCATTATCCTAAATGCATGGTTGAAGACCTGAATGGTACGAATATACTTTGTATGCAAACAGTTGTATATAAAAAGATGCTCTATGTGTGCATTATGAATTGTAATACATACTACTATTATAAATAAAAAATATATAATCCAAAAAACAATAACATGTAACTTACTTTAGTATGTAAATCACTAAAGAAGGAAATTAATAAGCCATGTAAGTAATATATGCAGAGTCAGAGTCACATGTAGCATAAGGAACCAAAAAATATATACACCAGAACTTTTTTAAAAAAGTAGACTTGGTGAAATAAGATGACAAGATAATATGTTAAAAAGCAATGTATTATGGGATATTTAAAGAATAAAGTAGGAGAGACATAATTTTACTTTAGGGTTTATAGCAGGGATTAAAAGCAAGAAAAAGAAAAATCAGAGCTGCAAAAATTGAATTGTATGATGTAGATGGTTTTGGTAAAAGTTGCCCATAATGCAGAGCAAGAGAAAAAGGAAATGAACATAATCAGAAGTGGGAGAGATGAGGAGTAGACAGTGGAAATTTAATAATATAGGATAATTAGCATTCCTGAAGAAAGAGACAAAATAAGCAAAAATATTTTCAAAGATATATGAGAAAAATTTGAGAGTTTAGGAAAGATTTGAACTTATGCATCCAAAGTATTCTCTAATTCTTAGGCAAAAAATAACAAAAAGAAACAAACTAATTATATTCTTGTTATATACTACATGCAAACATAGTTATATTCTGTTGATGAATTATTTCAGAAATATAGAATCCTACCATCATTTAGATGGAAAGAACAAGTTACTTACTTACAAAGAAAAAGAAATAAGGCCAACTTCAGATTTTTCTTCCACATTTAATGCCTGAAAATAATAGAAAATGCTTAGAAATTTTCAAAAGGTAAAGATCGATCCTCAAGATCTTTACCTTTAAAACTGCTATTTCCAAGTGAAAGGAGTAATACCACACCAATTTAGGAAGTATACAACCTCATACTTGTCCTTAAAAATAGACTCAGGAAGGTGGTAAGCTAGGGAGAGAAGTGAGTTGTAAAGCCAAAAATAGGATAGTGATAAAGAACTTGCCAATGAGACTGTGTCTGGTCCATTCAGGATGCTGTAACAAAGTGCCTGAGACAGGGTGGCCTATAAACAAGGGACTTTGATTTCTCACAGTTTCAGAAGCTGAGAAGTCCAAGATCAAGGAGACATCAGAGTCAGTGACTGGTGAGGGCCATTTCTTGGCTCTCAGATAGAAACTTCTAGTTGTGTCTGCACAAGGTGAAAGGGGAGAACTCTGGTGTTGCATTATGGAAGTGGAAACTTCAGGATATCCAGATTTTAAGTGTATGCTTTGAAGATTGAGAATTAACTACCAAAAAAAATAAAATAGCATACTTTCCACATGGACCTAACAATAATAGATTAAAGATAATATAGTTGATATCTAAGAAAACGCCTTTCCAGCTGCTGTGTGCAAATCACCTGGGATCTTGTTAAAAAATGCAGACTGGAGTTCACAGGACAGGGTGGGGAGGGGGATTGCTTGAGACTCTTCATTAGTAACCAGCTCCCAGGTGGTTCTGCTGCATCTGACCTGTAAGTACACTTGTGGAAGGTTATTGATGATGGCAATGAGCCCACATATCCTTAAGTCCTGTTCATAGGAGGTTTCCACACACTAGCCCTCATTGTATTCAAATATACTCTGAAGCTCCCTGCTATACTTTAGACACACTTTGTGTCCTATCAAACATGCCCTCCCCTCTCCTTTACCACTGTCAATATTCTACCGAGTAACCTCAGACAAGGTCAACACAAATCATGAGGCCTTCCTGATTCCCTAGGCAAATTAATCCCTCCTTTCACTTGATCCTTGTCTTATGGAACTACCTACTTTCTACTATATCATAAACCATCTGCGTACGTGTCCCCATTCCCTCACAGGTATATAAAGATCTCATTTTTTAAAATAAACTTTTTGCCTGGAAAAAAAAAAAAAAAAAAAAAAGATCTCAACATTGGGAGACTGTTCTGTTCAACATCATTTGCTCATAATACAAAACGCAGGTCCTCAACTGTATTCAATGCCCAACATCTTCAGTTGAACTAAATTAACTGGGAAATGAGGGCAGCTATTGGCCACTGGAGAACTACAGGAAAACAGGAAAACATGCAAGTGGTTTCCCAAGTAAGACCTCTTTTGGCAGCATGATCTGCTGTTGTCTCTGGAGTGTCTGAGCAGCAGTGGGAAGGGGTGACTAAATGAGATGGTAAATCTATAGATACCTGCTAAGTCCAGAGAGTTTTCCCTGAGTACCAACCCAACTCATTCAACCCAGCAACATGCAGAACAGATGAGGGGAAAGCATTCTGTTCATTAACTGAATTTTTCATCTTTAAACATTTGTTTTGACTTGATATATATATATATATATATACATATATATATATATATACACACACACAATAAATATCAGTCTACAAAGAGTAAATTTGCTTAAAATTCATGAGTAATTTCTTCCATTTCCTTAATAACGTATTTTCATTTTTCTTTGTCCAATTTCTGGGACAAATCTAAGTCTATGTTTCAAAACAGCTGAAAAATGAAAACATTTAGCCAAAAATATAAAAGTCATTCAAATGAACTCAAAGTTTGTTTTAATTACATTTAATCAGGCTACATGGGGAGAAGTGCTATTACATTACAGATAACCGGAAAATGATATTCAGCTTCTATTTTGTTCCTCTCTTCTCCATTAGGAAAATTACCTTCAAATAAGGAAGGCTAGACTAACCATGGATATGAGATGTCTAAAGCCCCAGAGAGGAAGAAATCTCATTAAGAACTCCTTGCCAGTCTTAAGGAATCCAGGACACCTGTGCTTACCAAACTGTAGCCTCCAAAACAACATGGATGGGCAGATTCAATGCTTTCCCTGCAAGGGATGGGAGAATTGTGACAAAGTCCAGGTGGGCAAACACTGGCTTGATTGAACCTAGGGGCACTCTACCATTGAGCTACATCCCCAGCCCTTTTTATTTTTTTTAAATTTCAAAATTTTTAATTTTTTTGCCTATTGCCCAGTCTGGCCTTGAACTCAGATCCTCCTGCCTCAGTTTCCCAAATGGCTGGGATTAACAGGCAGGCACGTACCACCATGCCCTGTTTTTAAAATGGGAGAAATGTGACTTATTCAAAATAGAGACATGCTCCTTACTTATTACATTGAATCGTATTTATTACTTTCAAATTGTGAGCTTTGGTAAGGAAACTGGAGATCACTGGGAATCAGAATAGGATCACCTAGAATCAGGCAGAATAAACTTCAATTTTCTTTGAGTAGGATCACTGGTCTATTGTCTCAGCAAGAGATAATAGCATGGGATTTGTTATGTTATTTTGGTGCTGATAAACTTAACCAAAGTACTGTTGATGTGGCAACGTCAAAATAGAAATCTCCAGGAAGCTGCCACAGGAGTCAAGCTTCCTCCTCCTCCTCCTCCTCCTCCTCTCTTCTTCCTCCTCCTCCTCTTCCTCCTTCTCTTCTTCCTCCTCCTTCTCTTTCTCCTCTTCCTTCTCTTCTTCTTCCTCAACTTCTTCTTCTCCTCCCCTTCCTCCTCCTCCTCTTTCTTCTGTTGAACACATATCAAATGAAGAATATTGTGTGGAGGCTTTCCCCTATTTATGCCTGGCCATTGCCTTCACAACATGAAATCATTGCTTAGTTCTCAACATGAACATTAATTTGCTGACTGTACCCTCTGCGTGATTGCTATGGTCCCTGTCTGTGTATTTTCATGGCATTATTCAATGTCTGGAGAACTTGGATTTTGTAAAACTTTCCCAATTTTGAGGAGCTTTTATTTACCAACACCTTCAGTTAGACCTTAAAAACCCCTCCTATATGTGCAGTAAGATGATCAGCTGTTTTGATTTGGTCAGGACTAGTAGGCCATATTTAATGATAAAATTGGAACTTTCCTAGGTAAGTCGGGACAAGTCATCATCCTAATATGAAGAATCCTTACCTCCTTAATCACTGTCTTCCAGAAATTTGCTTCTCCCCTCCTCTTTGGATTGAGTAAGCCTCAGTACCAAGGGAGCTGGAGGTGCCAGTTCTCTATATATATCAAGGACTGTAGGATGGATTTACTTCAAGTGTGAGATATCCTGAGATAAAATGTTGCTTTCTTTTTAAAGTATATGCCATTGTGTTGAGTTGGAGGGAAAGATTCTATAAATGATATTAAAAATGATCATGGGTACTCAGGGTACTTCTTCTGTCAGGCTGGCCTAAGGAAATGACAATTTAAAGTCCAGTTGGATTAGTAGATGCAAAAAGTGGAAAGCATTGCTTTCAGGTTTAAACTGATGTCAGTTCTCCCAAATCAGACTTATTAGAATAGTATATCACAAGGACAGAAGAAGAATACTCCTCACTGGCTGCTCATATCATGGGAAAGCTTAAGTCCTTATCCCCAGGTAAGCTTGTAGAAATTCAAGTTCTCTTTCTGGAAAAGGTTTGTACTAGTACTATAACCAGGACTTGGGTTTTGAGAAGTAGTGTTTGGAGCAGGAGAGGGAGGTGAGTAGGTAAAACTCAAGTTGAGAAACAAAGAGATGGAGAGCAATGTGACTTCATTGAAGGCACAAACCAGGAATGAGGCTGAGGACAGCCCCGGAGCACTAACCCCAAGGACCCAGGAAGGAGGAAGGATATGGACAGGGCACGTTGGCCTTCAAAATCAAGAGTGAATCTTAACATTACCCACCTAGTTTCCCTTCCCTGAGTACAAAAAACATCAGGAGGGATAAGAAGAAGGATCTAACATGCTGATCAGCAACCTGAGGCTGGGAACTAGGCAGACACATTGCTATTTAAACCATGTCCTTCCCAAAAGCTGGACTTGAGGGTTGCCTCAAATACTGTTTCCAAGAATTATGTACATCACTTGAGACTTGCAAGATCTATTTAATCATAAAATGGAATATAGGGAGAAAAGTGTGGTCCTAATGGTTTGGATGATCAAGTAAAATCTGCATTACAAGGCATCAGAAGGGATAAGGATTGTATTGGCTGGGTACCATCGTGATTTAATTCTACTAACCAAAGTATGTTTGGAAGACAGACTTCTATTTGACATCTTCCTAAAAATGGATAAAGCTTTAGGTGCACAGGTGGTCTAGTTTTGCAAAGACATGCCTTGTGAAATACAAATTAAAACAATAAGGACACAGGATGATGCAGGGGCTTGAGAGTATCTGCAAAGTTTTATTTTTATAACATCTAAAGCCAATGGCAAATGCTAACATCTGTCAAATATCAGCAATGAGTACATGGGTGTATATTATATTATTTGCTGCAATATTCTGTATGTTTGAATATCCTATAATAATCTATTTTTGAGAATTGAAAACAAAAAATCATATACCTCATGGAGTTATTCCTGGCAGTTGAAGTCTGAGGGATCAGGTAATGGTCACAGATGGTAACCACCTCCTCCTTCCTAGTCAGAGTTTTTAAATCTTTGTTGTGCCAGCTGTCAGAGAGTGAACTGTGGAACTCTTACAAAGATTAGAGCAAATTGGCAAGTCTTATTTTTGTCAACCTTGGGGATTTGCTTGGTTCGTATATGCTTTTATTGTTTTGTCTCTTTTGTTTTAATTCCCGAAAGGCTTGATTTAACTTACATGTACATTGCCTTGCCAATGTAAATTTGGCTTAGCTAGATATAGGTATTGCCTTGTGACCATAAACTTTATGTATTCCATAAAAAAACTTATTATTTTTTGGGAACTAATTGTTAAGTAGCAAGTCTGATGATACCTGTCATGACATCACTAAAGGATGGATTGGCTGCTTCCTTATACAACAAATATAATTTCCATATATGACAAATATATATCAAATATAGAACTTGACATAACTTTATTATTGAAACAGAAAAAACAATAAAGAAATTAAACAGTCCCAAGAAAGATCTGAGTGCCACTTTTAGAACTGTTGCAATCAAAGTCTGCAATGCAGTTTGCCCAAATCATGAATCTGCAAAGTAAGGCTAACGGGGCTGTATCAGTTAGAAGTGGCTTTGGCTGCAAGTAACAGAATGCCTGGTTTGCAGAGGCTTAATTTAGTTATCTCACAGAGTTTGTAGGCAGCCTGGTACTGGTTCATTGTTCAGTCATCTCCACCAGGTCCAGATTCTTTCCATCCCACCAACCCTATCATGGAAGCCTGATGTTTTCATGGAAAAGTAGCTGATGAAGCTATGAGAATCACAAATGCTTTCCCTGCAGGAGGCAGAAGCTGGAAGAGATTGAAGAGGTAGGGTGAAAGAAACAAATGATCTGTTTTCCTCTACAAGCTCTCTTAGCAAAAAAAAAGAAATATCTTTTTCATAGTCTTCTGTTATGGTTTGGGTGTGAGGTGTCCCCCCAAAGCTCACATGTGAGACAATGCAAGAAGGTTCAGAGAAGAAATGATTAATTCATGATCAGTTTGGAAGACAGACTTCTACTTGACATAGGATTAATTGAGTGGTAACTGAAGGCTCGTGGAGTATGGCTGGAGGAGGTGAGAATTGTGGGCATGGCTTTCGGCTTATGTATTTGTGTTTGATGAGTGGATTCTCTCTCAGCTTTCTGATCATCAGGTGAGCTGCTTCCCTCAACTATATTTTTCTGCCATGATGTTCTGCCTCTCCTTGAGACCTAAGGAATGGAGCCTACTGTCTGTGGATTGAGACCTCTGAAGCCATGAGCCCCTAAGTAAACACTCCCTCCTGTACAATTGTTCTGGTTGGGTCTTTCAGTTGCAGCAGTGAAAAGGCTGACTAAAACGGAAATTGGTACCGGGAGTGGGGCTGTTGCTGTGACTAACCTGACCATGTGGTTCATAAGCATTTGGAGCTTTTTGGAATTGGTGGGAGAAATTTTAAGATGTTTAGTGGTATAAGCTGGAAATGCTTTATATTGTTGTAAGCAAAGCTTAATGGCCTATTCTTGTGGGATCTCAGAAGAAAGGGCTTAAAAGGTTCAGAAAAAGAGGACTCTATTGGTATTTGGACTAGAGGCCATTCCTGTTATGTTCAGGCTGAAAAGTTGTCTGAATTATGCCTGTGTCCTAAGACTTTCTGTGAGGCTGATTTTACAAACAAAGGTTTTTTTTTTTTTTTTTTTTTTTTGGTACTGGGGATTGAACTCAGGGGCACTCGACCACTGGGCCACATCTCCAGCCCTTTTGTGTATTTTTATTAGAGACAGGGTCTCACTGAGTTGCTAAGTGCCTCGCCATTGCTGAGGCTGGCTTTGAACTCGCGATCCTCCTGCCTCAGCCTCCCAAGTGCTAGGATTACAGGCGTGCGCCACCGTGCCCGGCTCAAAGGACTTCTTAATCTGGCAGAAGAAATGTCTAAGCAGCATAGCATTCAGGAAATGGCATGGGTATTGCTGGCAGCTTTTAGCCAAAAGCATTGTGATATTCAGAAACAGAAAGCAGAGCAAAAAGATTTGAAAAATGTGGAGTTGAAAGGCAGGAGTAAAACTGGGGCTAAGGAAGTTTCAGTTGTTAAAGGTATTACTACCATTAAAGAAATCCTTAAGACTTAGCCTGGAGACAGTAAGAAAGACTGCCTAAGGGCATCTCAGGCTCAAGGGAGTAAAAGTGAACATTCTCTTGAGAAGAAACCAGTGGGGAACCCTTCTTGCACAAGGGAGCCTAGGAAGTGTTTTCAATGTTCTCAGACACTCAGAGGCTGCTGTAGCCAGGGTCCTCAGAGGCTTGGTTACTGGTAGAGATGGTGGCAGACCTTGGCATCAACCATGTGGTGCTGGTTCTGCAGAAATGCAGGATGCTGGAGTAAGGGGGTCATGGAGGCTTCCACCAAGATTTCAAAGGAAGGCATAGGAGGCCAGGCCAAGTGCAGCAGGCTTGGAGTCCCTGTGGGCAGCCCCTAAAAGAGCAAAGCATGGAGATGTGAGAAGATAAACCTGTAGTGTATACCCCCAAGATTAAGAAATGCCAGTAACATAGGACATCATCCTAGGAAAGCTGCAGGAAGTGAGCAGAGACAAGCCAAGAGAAGGGCCAGTTAGGCTGCAACCAACAAGGCCATGGGGTGGAGCTACACAAGCCCTTTGGAGAGGACATCACGCCATGTGCTCAAGATACCTGACACAGAACTGCAGGACCTGTTTGCCCAGCTGGGCTTTGGTCTTGCTACGGTCCTATCCCTTATTTCTATTCCCTAATTTTGTTGATTGAATTGTTTACTCTATACCATTATATATTGGATACTTGTAAATTGCTTTTAATTTTATAGGAGTTCACAATGGAGATTGCCTTGAACCTCAGAGAAGACTTTGGACTTAAACTTTGAGCAATCTCGGAACCTTTGAGACGATGGGAACTCTTGGGAATAGACTGTATGTATTTTGCATTGTTGGATGAATGTGAGCTTTTGGGGCCATGGGCAGAATGCTATGGTTTGGATGAGAGGTGCCCCCAAAAAGCTTACATGTGAGACAATGAAAGAAGGTTCAGAGAACAAATGACTGGGTTACAAGAACCTTAACCAAATCAGTGAATTAATCACTTGATGGGATTATTTAAGTGGTATCTGAAGGATGGTGAGGTGTGGCTGGAGGAGGTGGGGCATTGGGGGCATGACTTTGGGGTATATATTTGTATCTGGCAAGTGGATTCTCTCTCTGCTTTCTGATCATCATGTGAGCTGCTTCCCTCTGCCACACTCTTCCACTATGATGTTCTGCCTCACCTTGAGCACTAAGGAATGGAGCCTGCTGTCTGTGGATTGAGATCTGTGAAACCATGAGCCCACAGATAAACTTTTTCTCCTGTACAATTGTTCTGGTTGGGTCTTTTAGTCACAACAGTGAAAAAGCTGACTAAAACACCTTCCAAACAGACTTGATTGAAGATTTATTGCCTAGGGTTGGAATATTAGAATTCCAAGAGCATTTGGGTTCTCTTAGCAAAAAAATAAGCTTAGAAGAAGAGCTATTAAGTGGACAATGAAAGAAGTCTTTCATAGAGGCACCCACACATCTGGAATTATAAACTAAATAAATAGCTTTAAATACATATCAGGAAGTAGTATAAATCCAAGACTACTTCCAGACTAGGAAGTGGAAATGGTCCTCTAAACAAAGATTTTTTTAATTTAATTATTATTATTCATTGGAACTTTTTTATTTTTTTCTTATTTATTTATTGATTGATTATTCTAACTTGTTATAAATGACAGCAGAATGCATTACAATTCATATTACACTTACAGAGCACATTTTCATATATCTCTGGTTGTATACAAAGTACATTCACACCATTCATGTCTTCATACATGCACTTAGGGTAATGATATCCATCTCATTCTACCTTCATTTTCTTTTTACCCTTTTGCCCCCTCCATTCCTCTCCCTCCCCATTGGCCTTTATAGTGTCCCTCTAATCCTCCTACCCTCCCCATCCCAACCCCACTGTGAATCAACCTCCTTGTATCAGAGAAAACATTCGGCATTGGGATTTGGGGATTGGCTAACTTCACTTCACATTATATTCTCCAACTTCATCCATTTACCTGTGAATGCCATGATTTTATTCTCTTTTATTGCTGAGTAATGTTCCATTGTGTATATATACCACATTTTCTTTATCCATTCATCTACTGAAGGGCATCTAGGGAGGTTCCACAGTTTAGCTATTATGAATTGTGCTGCTATAAACATTGATGTGGCTGTGTCCCTATAGTATACTGTTTTTAATTACTTTGGATATATAGACCGAGGAGTGTGATAGCTGGGTAGTAAGGTAGTTCCATTCCCAGTTTTCCAAGGAGTCTCCATACTACTTTCCAGATTGGCTGCACCATTTTGCAGTCCCACCAGCAATGTATGAGTGTGCCTTTTACCCTACATCCTCTCCAACATTTATTGTTGTTTGTATTCTTAATAGCTGCCATTCTGAGTGGAGTGAAATGAAATCTTAAGAGTAGTTTTGATTTGCATTTCTCTAATCTCAAGAGATGTTGAACATTTTTTCATGTATTTGTTGATTGATTATATATTTTCTTCTGAGAAGTGTATATTCAGTTCCTTGGCCCATTTATTGATTGGATTATTTGGGGTTTTTTTTTTTTTTTGGTGTTAACGTTTTTGAGTTCTATATATATATTCTAGAGATTAGTGCTCTATCTGATGTGCATGTGGTAAAAATTTGTTCCCCACTAGTAGGCTCTCTATTCACCTCACTGATTGTTTCTTTTGCTGAGAAGAAGCTTTTTAACTTTTTAGTTTGAATCTATCCCATTTATTGATTGTTGATATTAATTCTTGCACTATAGGAGTCTTATTAAGGAAGTTGGGGCCTAATCCAACACATTGGAGATTAGGGCTTATTTTTTCTTCTATTGGGCATAGTGTCTCTGTTCTAATTCCTAGGTCCTTGATCCACTCTGAGTTGAGTTTTGTGCATGGTGAAAGGGGTTTGATTTCATTTTGCTGCATATGGATTTACAGTTTTCCCAGCATCATTTGTTCAAGAGGCTATCTTTTCTCCAATGTACATTTTTCGCACCTTTATCTAACATAACTGTAATTATATGCATTAGTTTCTGTGTCCTCTATTCTTTATTATTTTTTTTAAATTTTTTATTATTCTAATTAGCATACATGTTTGCAGAGTACATTTCATTTCATTTTACATATAAAGAGCACATTTTTTCAAGTTGCCCATTTATTGATTGAGTTATTTGTTTTTTTTTGGTGTTAAGGCTTTTGAGAGCTTTATAAATCCTTGAGGTTAGTGTTCTAACTGATGTGCTTGTGGTAAAGATTTGCTCCCATTCTGTAGGTTCTCTGTTCACCTCACTGATTGTTTCTTTTGCTGAGAAGAAGCTTTTTAGTTTGAATCCATCCCATTTATTGATTCTTGGTTTTAGTTCTTGTGCTATAGGGGACTTATTAAGGAAGTTGGAGCCTAAACCAACATGATGGAGATTTGGGCCTACTTTTTCTTCTATTAGGTGCAAGGTCTCTGATTTAATTCCTAGGTCCTTGATCCACTTTGAGTTAAGTTTTGTGTTAGAGAAAGAGATTTAATTTCATTTTATTACATGAGGATTTTCAGTTTTCCCAACACCATTTGTTGAAGAGGCTGTCTTTTCTCCAGTGAAAGTTTTTGGCACCTTTGTCTAATATAACTGTAGGTGTGTGGGTTCGTCTCTGTGTCTTCTATTCTGTACCATTGGTCAACTGGTCTATTTTGATGCCAATACCATGCTGTTTTTGTTACTATTCCTTTACAGTACAATTTAACTTCTGTAATAGTAATACCACCCGCTTCATTCTTCTTGCTAAGAATCGCTTTGGCTATTCTGGGTCTCTTGTTTTTCCAGATGAATTTCATGGTTGCTTTTTCTATTTCTATGAGGAATGATATTGGGATTTTGATTGGTACTGCATTGGATCTGTATAGTGCTTTTGGGAGAATGATCATTTTGACAATATTGGTTCTACCTATCCATGAACAAGGTAGATCTTTCCATTTTCTAAGATCTTCATTAATTTATTTCTTTAGCATGCTGTAGTTTTGCTTGTAGAGGTATTTCACTTCTTTTGTTAAGTTGATTCCCAAATATTTTATTTTTTTAAGGCTATAGTAAATGGGGTGGATTTCCTAGTTTCTCTTTCTGAGGATTTGTCGCTGATGTACAGAAATGCCTTTGATTTGTGGGTATTGATTTTATATCCAGCTACTTTGCTGAATTCATTTATTTGATCTAGGAGATTTCTGGTGGAATTTTTTGGATCTTCTATGTATAGAATCATATCATTTATAAATAGTGATAATTTGAGTTCTTCTTTTCCTATCCATATCTCTTTAATTTCTTTTGTCTGTCTTATTGCTCTGTCTAGGGCTTCAAGAACTATGTTAAATAGGAGTTGTGAAAGAGGGCATCCCTGTCTTGTTCCAGTTTTTAGAGGGAATGCTTTCAATTTTTCCTGTTATCCCTATTTTTTCTAGCATTTTGAACATGAAGGGATGTTGTATTTTGTCAAATGCTTTCTCTGCGTTTATTGAGATGAACATGTGATTTTTATGTCTGAGCCTGTTGATGTGATGAATTACATTTATTGATTTCTTTATATTGAACCAACCTTGTATCCCTGGAATGAAGCCCACTTGATCATGGTGCACTATCTTTTTGATGTGTTTTTGTATTCAATTTGCCAGAATTTTATTGAGAATTTTTGCATCTATATTCATTAGAGATATTGGTCTACAAAGTTTTCTTTCTTTGATTTGTCTCTGTCTGGTTTTGGAATCAGGGTGATATTGGCCTCATAGAATGAGTCTGGGAGTGTTCCCTGTTTTTCCATTTCATGAAATAGTTTGAGTAGTATTGGTGTTATTTCTTCTTTAAAGGTCTTGTAGTACTCAGCTGTGTATCCATCCGGTCCTGGGCTTTTCTTGGTTGGTAAGTTTTTTATGGCATCCTCTATTTCTTTGCTTGAAATTAACCTATTTAAATTGTGTATATCATCTTGATTTAGTTTGGGCATATCATATGTCTCTAGAAATTTGTTGATGCCTTCATTATTTTCTATTTTATTTTAGTATAAATTTTCAAAATAATTTCTAATTATCTTCTGTATTTCTGTAGTGTCCATTGTGATATTTCCTTTTTCATCGTAGATATTGGTAATTTGTGTTTTCTCTCTTCTTTGTTAGCATAGCTAAAGGTTTATCAATTTTATTTATTTTTTCAAAGAACCAACTTTTCATTCTGTCAATTTTTTCTTTTTTTTTTTTTAGTTTCAATTTTATTAATTTCAGCTCTGATTTTAATTATGTCCTGTTTTCTACTTCTTTGGGGGTTGATTTGTTCTTTTTTTCCTAGGGCTTTGAGATGTAATGTTAGTTCATTTATTTGTTGACTTTTTCTTTTTTGAAGGAATGAGCTCCATGCAATGAACTTTCCTGTTTGTACTGCCTTCAGAGTGTCCCAGAGATTTCGGTATGTTGTATGGTTGTTCTCATTTACCTTTAAGAATTTCTTAATTTCCTTCTTATGTCTTCTGCAACCCATTGATCATTCAATAGCATATTATTTACTCTCCAGGTTTTAGAGTAGCTTTTATTTATTTTTTATCATTGATTTCTAATTTCATTCCATTATGATCTGACAGAATGCAGGGTAGTATCCCTACTTTTTTATATTTGCTTAGAGTTACTTTATGGCATAATATATGGTCTATTTTTGAGAAGGATCCATGTGCTGCTGAGAAGAAAGTGTATTGGCTCATTGATGAATGATGATATACTCTACATATGTCAGTTAAGTCTAAGTTATTAATTGTATTATTGAATTCTATAGTTTCTTTGTTTAACTTTTGTTTGTAAGATCTATCCAGTGGTGAAAGAAGTGTGTTAAAAATCACCTAGAATTATTGTGTTGTGGTCTATTTGATTCTTGAACTTGAGAAAAGTTTGATTGGTGAATGTAGATGCCCCCTTATTTGGGGCATATATATTTATAACAGTTATATCTTGTTGATCTATGATTCCTTTAAGAAGTATGAAATGTCCATATTTATCTCTTTTGCCTAACTTTGGCTTGAAGTCTACTTTATTTGATATGAGGATGGAGACCCCTGCTTGCTTACATAGATCATGTGAGTGATATATTTTATCCCATCTTTTACCCTTCAGTCTATGGGTATCTTTTCCTATGAGATATGTCTCTTGAAGGCAACATATTGTTGGGTCTTTTTTTTTTTTTTTTTTTTTTTAAATCCAATCTATTAGCCTATGTCTTTTAATTGGTGAGTTTAGGCCATTAACATTCAGGGTTATTATTGAGACATAATTTGTATTACCAGTCATTTTTATTTTTTAATTATTTTTGGTATTTGGTTTGACTTGGTTTTTCCTTTGGTTGGTTTTCCCCTTTATTGTAGTTCTTTCCTTTGCAGATTTTCATTATTATTTTTCATTTCCTCCTTGTGGAGTATTTTACCAAGAATGTTCTGTAGAGCAAGATTTCTTGTCGTAAAATTCTTTTAGCTTTTGTTTATCATGGAAAGTTTTTATTTCATCATCAAATTTAAAGCTTAATTTTGCTGGATATAAAATTCTTGGTTGGCATCCCTTATCCTTTAGAGCCTGGTATATGTTGTTCTAGGCTCTCCTGGCTTTGAGGGTATGGATTTAAAATCTGCTGAGATATGAATTGGTTTTCCCTTATAGGTAATCTGACTTTTCTCTCTTGCAGCTTTTAAAATTCTATCTTTATTTTTTATGCTAGGCATTTTCATTACAATGTGCCTTGGTGTGGACCTGTTGTAATTTTGTACATTTGGTATCCTATAGGCCTCTTGTATTTGATTTTCAAATTCATTCTTCTTGCTTGGGAAATTTTCTGATATTATTTCATTGAAGAGATTGTGCATTCCTTTGGTTTGAATATCTGCACCTTCCTTTATTCCAATAAATCTTATATTTGGTCTTTTGATGGTATCCCATAGTTCTTGGATATTCTGCTCATGGTTTCTTACCATCTTCACTGTGAGGTCAACTTTATTTTCAAGATTTTATATTTTGTCCTCATTGTCTGAGGTCTTATCTTCCAAGTGGTCCAATCTGTTGGTGATGCTTTCTATTGAATTTTTTAAGTGGCTTACTGTTTCTTTCATTTCAAGGATTTCCATTTATTTTTTTCTCAAACTCTCTATCTCTTTCTTGAAGTAATCTTTTGCTACCTGAATTTGTTCTCTTATCTTTTTGTTGGTGTGATCGATGGTTGCCTGTATTTGATCTCTTATCCCTTTGTTGGAGAGATCAATTTTTGCTTGTATCTGTTCACTTAGGCCATTTTTAAAATCCCTTTTCATTTTAATTATGTATATCCGGAACGCCTTCTCTGACATTTCACCTACTGTGCTGTCTATGGTTTCTATTGTTGTAGTATCTTGGTTTGTTTGGGCATTTTCCTCCCTTGTTTCTTCATGATGTCTATGTATTTTTCTCTCTTTCAAGGTAAGCCTGAGGCATTACAGCTTCTGCCCATTTGTCTTATAAGGTCCCTCCAGGTTACCCAAAACCTCACTTTTTTAAGGAAATATCAATATTAGAGCTTGTAACCAATGTGTGTCCATATTTCAGTTAGTTTCTATTTTTATATTTACAGTTTTGTCACTATAAACAGAAACGATGAGATCAGGCTATCTTATACCATATAGTCTCTATGTTTGTGTGGTGGTTTACAGTATCTAATGGTAGAAGGGGGCGCATAGAGGTTGGCTTAAACGTTTATGAAGTAAGATGTGAGAAAATAGAGGTATTAGATTACTTGACTAGTGAGAGTATAATCATTAGAATTTGGCTGTTAGTAGAAGAAGCAAGAGATAGGCAACCCCATGTAAGATTCCCTGTTAGTTCACAACAGCATAATTGGTTGCACTTTCTGGTGCATCCTGGTCCCCAGGGACCTTAGTGATGTCTTACCCGGAACTTTTTGTTGTCCCTTGGTAGTAGCTGGTAGTAGCATAGCGAACTCAGTTTTGTGGCAGTGGCAGCCTCATGCCTATAATTATATTGGTGTTGGGTTGAGTAGCTACGAAATCCCAGTGTGGTGTGTCTCTCTGGGCAGACACAGGTTACCTCTCAGATTTGTGGGCGTGGAGTGGCCCTCTCTCTCCATATCTCCTCCTGGCCCCAGTGTGATGGAACAGGCAGTCTGGCTTTCTTGTCCCCACTCACCTCCTCCTGGGTCTCCTCCCAGTCTAGTTGTTTGGGTGGAGATAGGGCAGGTGGGCAGCAGGGCTCTTCCACAGGGTGAGGCCTGCAGTTCCTGATCCTGGTGATGGCATGGGCCAGTGGTCAGGCTGGCTGGTGGCTGGGCCGCTCCTTCCAGCAGGTGTCTACTGCTTGTTCCTTTGCATCTGGGCAGGTCACAGTTCCCCAGGGAATGGATGGGGCCCTTCCTCTGGTAGGGCCCTATCTGCAGTGGGGACCTGCTATTCCCAGCCACAGTGGTGGTGGCGGTGTGAGCTGGCGGCCAGGTGGGCTGGTGGCTGGGCCTGAATCCGCTATTCTGTACCATTGATCTACAAGTCTATTTTGGTGCCAATACCATGCTGTTTTTGTTACTATTGCTCTGTAGTATAATTTAAAGTCTGGTATAGTGATGCCACCTGTTTCACTCTTCTTGCTAAGGATTGCTGGGTCTCTTATTTTTCCAGATGAATTTCATGAATACTTTTGCTATTTCAATGAGGAATGTCATTGGGATTTTGATTGGAATTGCATTATATCTGTATAGTGCTTTTGGTGATATGGTCATTTTGACAATATTAATTCTGCCTATCCAAGAACAAGGTAGATTTTTCCATCTTCTAAGGTTTTCTTTAATTTTTTTCTTTAGTGTTTTGTGGTTTTCATTGTAGAGGTCTTTCACATCTTTACATAAGTTGCTTCCCAAATATTTTATTTTATTTTATTTTATTTTATTTTATTGATGCTATTGTAAATGGGGTAGTTTTCCTTGTTTCCCTTTCAGAGGATATGTCACCAATATATAGAAATGCCTTTGATTTATGGGTGTTGATTTTGTATGCTGCTACTTTGCTGAATTCATTTATGAGTTCTAGAAGTTTTCTGGTGGGATTTTTTTGTGTCTTCTAGGTATAGAATCATATCATCATTGAACAGTGATAATTTGAGTTCTACTTTACATATCTGTATCCCTTTAATTCCGTTTGTCTGTCTTAATGCTCTGACCAGTGTTTCAAGAACTATGTTAAGTAGAAGTGGTGAAAGAGGGCATCCCTATCTTGTTCCAGTTTTTAGAGGGAACACTTTTAATTTTTCTCCATTTAGAATAATTTTGGCCTGGGGCTTAGCATAGATAGCCTTTACAGTGTTGAGGTATGTTCCTATTATCCCTAATTTTTCTAGTGCTTTGTATTTTCTCATTGAAGGATGAAATATTCTATATAAGTCCGTTAAGTCTAAGTTGTTTATTGTATTTTTGAATTCTATAGTGTCTTTGTTCAGCTTTTGTTTGGAAGATCTATCCAGTGGTGAAAGAGCTATGTTAAGTCACCCCAAATTATTGTGTTGTGGTCTATTTGACTCTTGAACTTGAGAAGAGTTTGTTTGATGAACATAGATGCTCCATTGTTTGGGGAATATATATTTATAATTGTTAAGTCTTGTTGGTGTATGGTTCCCTTGAGCAGTATGTAGTGTCCTTCTTTATCCTTTTGATCGACTTTAGCTTGAAGTCTACTTTGATTTGATATGAGGGTGGAAACCCCTGCTTGTTTCCTCAGTCCATGTGAGTGGTAGGATTTTTTTCCCAACCTTTCAGCTTCAGCCTGTGGATGTCTTTTCCTATGAGTCTTTTGAAGGCAGCATATTGTTCAGTCTTTTTTTTTTTTTTTTTTTTTTTATCCAATCTGCTACTCTATGTCTTTTAATTGGTGAGTTTAGGCCATTAACATTCAGAGTTATTATTGAGACATGATTTGTATTCCCAGCCCTTTTTGTTTATTTTTGGTATTTAACTTGACATGGTTTCTCCTCTGATTGGTTTTTCCTTTAGTGTAATATCTCCCTCGCTGATTTTCATCATTGTTTTTCATTTCCTCTTCATGGAATATTTTGCTGAGGATGTTCTGGAGTGCTGGCTTTCTAGTTGTAAATTCTTTTAACTTTTGTTTATCATGGAAGGTTTTTATTTCATCTCAAATCTAAAGCTTAAATTTGGAGGATATAAGATTCTTGGTTGGCATCCCATTTCTTTCAGAGCTTGGTATATGTTGTTCCATGATCTCCTGGCTTTGAGTGTCTGAGTTGAAAAATCTGCTGTGATACAAATTGGCATCCCCCATATGTGATTAGATTCATCTCTCTTGAGCCTTTAAGATTCTATCCTTATTCTGTATGCCAGGCATTTTCATTATAATGTATCTTGGTGTAGATCTGTTGTAATTTTGTACATTTGGTGTTCTGTTAGCCTCTTGTATTTGGTTTTTCTGATTTCTTCTTCATGCTTGGGTGGCCCAGGACATTGCAGATCGGGTCAGTGCCATTTGCATGATCTCGCAAGACTTGGCCCGGGACATTGCGGATCGGGTCAGCGCCATTTGGTGGTGGTTGGAGGAGTGTGGATGGTGTTGGAGTTGTTGTTGGATCCAGAGAGAGAAGCTAGCAGAATAAAGAGCCTGTTCGTTTCAAAAAAAAAAAGAGAGAGAGAGAGAGAAGCTAGCAGAATAAAGAGCCTGTTCGTTTCCAGTCTGCCTCTGAACTTATTCCTGCGGCATCGTTGCTCCAAGCGGCAATCGCATCAGGCAGTGACACTTGGGAAATTTTCTGATATTATCTCCCTGAAGAGATTGTGCATTCCTTTGGTTTGAAACTCTGTGCCTTCCTCTATCCCAATTACTCTTAGATTTGGTATTTTTGCTGCTGTCCCATAATTCTTGGATGTTCCGTTCATGATTTCTTACTATCTTCACTGTGTGGTAAATTTTATTTTCAAGATTATATACCTTATCTTCATTATCTGAAGTTCTTTCTTCAGTTGATCTAGCCTGTTGGTGATGCTTTCTATTGTGTTTTTTATTTGGATAATTGTTTCCTTCATTTCAAGGATTTCTGACTGTTTTTTTCCCCCAGAATTTCCATCTCTTTTTTGAAGTAATCTTTTGCTACCTGTATTTGCTGTCTTATATCTTTGTTGTAGTGATCAATTTTTGCCTGTATTTGCTCATTTAGGTCATTCTTTACTTCACAGATAATTTTAATTATGAACCTTCTGAACTCCTTCTCTGACATTTCATCAGCTTTGCTGAGCATGGGTTCTATTATTGTAGTATCTTGATTTGTTTGGGGTACTTTTCTCCCTTGTTTTTTTTCATGTTGTCTATTTGTCTTCCTTTCTTGCAGTGTGGATCTGAGATATTACAGTTCCTACCCTATATTCTTCTAGTTTCCATGCAGATTGTCTGTACCTCACCTTAATGTTGGGCTTTCAGAACCTGCAGGTGTCCCTTAATGTATGCTACTACAACTAAAGGTGGTGTCAGCAGTAGTGGAGGTAACTTGTGATAACAGTGAAGGTGCCCCAAGAGGAATGCACTGTCTTCCAGAGATGGGGCTGAAAGGTTGGGTCTTACAATGCCTTTGGGATGCCTGCTCTGAGATGCGGCTGATTTTCAGCCTTGTCTGTTGTCAAAAGGTAGGGGCTGCTGCATGGTGAAGGCTATGGCTATGTCTACAGTGTCTCAAGATGGAAGTAGGTTAGGCTTGTGCTCCCAAGTGGGGGTTGGGTAGTGGACTCTGGATGTATCCTGGTTCCGGGTCCCACACAGGTTGGTGTGGGCCAAACTGCAAACTCCTGCAGTGGTCTGCTGTTTGGTAGTGGCAGTTCTCCGAGCGGAGGACAATGAAGCTGTCCTAGGCCTGCCTGAGTTTCGTGGGTGTCGGCTGGGCTGACCTGAGCCTGCCTGCGCTCAGGCTCAGCATGACTGACCTGGGCCTGGCCACACTCAAGCCCAGGTTCGTGGGACTGACCTGGGCCTAGCTGCACTAGGGCGGAGGTCAACAGGCTAAACAAAGCTTTTGAAACCTATGGTGAAAAAAACAACTAAAGGCACTTTTGCCAACAAAGCTATTTAAGAACCTCATGAAATAATAAACTTTAATGTTTGTAGACTTGTTCACTTATATTGGTTTTCCAAATATAGCCTTTATCTGACCGGAAACCCAATATAGTTCATTTTATTCTCAAAATAAGCAAACCCCCATTGCCCTTAAATGGTATACCTAGTTTATAATTAGGCTGTTTGCAAACTACCAATATTGTGCTTTTAGGGACTTGCTTAAGTTGCAAATGTGGGTTCCTCAGGTCAACATTTTATAAGCACTGCAGATAGGCTTAGGGTGCTGCTAGGCTTAGGATGCAGCTGATATCCCATGGACAAGTGTTACCACCTCCTAGAATGAGCAATCAGGAAAAATAGTGGATACATAATAGCTTTGATTGGTCTTTCTCAACCTTTGATTCTGTAGACAGGGGCTAGTTGGGTCTTCTTGACTTTGCTGAACTACATTTCCAAGCAGTGTCTCTTCTCCCTGTTTCTCATTAGGATGGGCCACAGAAAGCCCAGGTGCAGGTCACAGATAATGTGGGTAGTCATTTGCCAAGGGAATTTAAACTGAATCATGCAATCTTTACTTAATTAACAAGTGAAAAATTGTGCATGTATTTATAAAGTACAATAGGATATATGTATATACTGCGAAATGATTAAATTGAGCTAAGGAACTTATCCATCACCTCACATAATTATAACTTTTTGTGATGAGGACATTTAAAATTGACTCTCTTACTAAATTTCAAGAAGACAATACTTTAATATTAAGTATAGTTACCATGTTGTACAGTAGATATCTGGAACATATTCCTCCTAACTGCAACATTGTAACCTTTGACCAGCATGTTCCCTCCAACTTTTCCTTCTAATTCCTGGTAAGTGCATTTTAATCTCTGCTTCTGTGAATTTGATTTTTTAAGATTCTTTGTATAAGTGAGCTCATGCAGTCATTTTCTTTTTGTTCTTGGCTTATCCCACTTAGCATAATATTCTCTAGATTTATCTGTGCTATGGCAAATGACAAGATTTTCTTCCTTTTTAAAGGCTGAATAGTATTCTATGGTCCAGTACTGGGATATAACCCAGGAACTCATGCATGCTAGGCAAGTACCCTACCACTGAACTACATTCCCACCACATCCACATTTTCTTTGTGTGGAACTTAATCCTATCTTTCGTCAACACTGTCAAATACTTGTTATGAGCTTGGAGCTCAAGTACGCTTAGAGATTTCAGATGAATCTGGGATATATTTAGTCCTACTTCCTTTGAATTGATTTCTGCTGGATCTAATATCAGTATTGGTGTATCAATAAAAACAGGGATTGTTGGAGAAGCAGAATCACAGGTAGATTGATAGATGATAGGTAAAATAAAATTACATATACATTTGATATTGACCCTGACCTTGTGGAAGCTTCTCTGCAAGACTGTTCTCTATACATTTAATTCTGAAACTTGAAGTTCAAGGGAAGACAGTGGAAAAGAAAAGATGGATGCAAAGCAAAGGAATGAAGAAACGTGCTGGAATCTATTAACATGAGCTGGGCCCATTGAGAATGTGCTAAAGCCCAGATCAATTCTTTTCTTTCTTTTTTCTTTTTTTCTTTGGTGGGCGGGGGTAATGGGGATAGAACCCAAGACACTTTATCAGTGAGCTACATTCCCATCCCTTTTTATTTTTTTATTTTGAGACAAGGTCTCACTAAGTTTCTGAGGCTGGCCTCAAGCTTACAATCCTTCTGCCTCAGGCTCCAAAATCACTGGGATTACAAGTGTGCACCACTGTGCATGGCAATCGACATCAGTTCTTATCGCCTCCGAACTTGGTATGAGGAACCTGTAGAAACCAGGACTCTTCACCACAGTGCTGAACACACAATGCCTGTGTGAGCTGGAGAAGCCCAAGGAGGAATGGGGAGGGCAGAGCAGTTGCAGCTGCTGCAGAGACAATGTGTGTGAGCTACAGAATCCTGACACTGGCCTCAAGGTGCATTTTGCAGTCTGTGTTCTTACACTGACTGTGTAGAAAAAAAGAGGCTGAGCATATGCGCCCCAGCCTGGGAACTGTGCCTGGTCTGTATTGTGAAAGGAGATGCATGGGGGGAATGTCCTGCGGCTTCCTGTCTGCTCTCCAAACCTTCCATTAGAAGCTCTCTATGACACACCCAGGAAAAGGACCTCTGGGGAACAGAGTTGAGTCTAGCCAAGCTGACACATAACAGAGCTGCTGCACTTAAGAGAGCTGCTATACTGGTATCTGTTATAGAGAACAGCAAGACCTGATTCAAATCATTCATTAATGGCCTGAATGTATCATTAACCTCACAAGCTAATTTTTCTTTTTTCTAAAACGAAGGGCTACAGGTCACCAGTTCATAAACCACATATGTATATTGTACCAGGGATTGAACCTATTGGTGCTTAACCACTGAGCTCCACTGACTCACATCCCCAATCATATATTTTTTTTAATGGGGTCTCATTAAGTTGCTTAGGGCTTCACTAAGATGTTGAGCTGAGGCTGGCCTTGAAATTGCCATCCTCCTACCTCAGCCTCCTGAGTTGCTGGGATTACAGGAGTATGCTACCACACCTGGCCAAAAGTAGCTGACAGTTAGTGGTGCTTGTTATGCACCAGATATTATCCTAAGCATCTATGTGTAATGGCTTCTTTCCAGGTCTTTTTGCTTCCACTCTTGCCCCTCTGCAATCCGTCCTCCACATAGTGGCTTAACACAATGATCACAGCATGCAGCTCCATTGCCTCCATCTTCCAGTGTCTCTCCTTTCACACAGTGAAATCTGGATCCCTGAGCCTGGCACCATGAGCTCTGCTCCCTGCCTACTCCTCTGCTCTCCTATCTTTGCATTTCCCTCCCTCCCATTCCTACTGCTCCTTCTGTCACTTAAAACATGAGGCTCGTTGTGCACGTTCCCTGATGATCTTTCTTTCCATCTTGCAGATTTCTTTTGAAATAGAACTTTTTCAAAGAATCATTCCCTGATCAATATATCAATTTTTCTTTTAATTAACACATAATAATGGAACATATTTACCGAGTACCAAGTGATTTTTTGAGGCACGTACACAGTGCATAATGATAAATAATTAAATATTCACCACCCTGGCATTTCTCATTACTTTGTGGTAACAACATTTGAAATCCTCTCTTCTAGCCTTTTTTTTCCTTTTAAAAAAATCTTTTTTCTTTTTAGTTGCACATGACAGTAGAATGTATTCTGACATATCATACACACATGGAGTATAAAACATACCATAGATCCTACAGTATATAGGATATATACTATATGCTTATATAAGGATAGATACCTTACTGTGCAACAGAACACCAGAACCTATTCCTCCTGTAGGTATCTGTAGCTTTCTCCCCTTTGTTCAACCCTTCCCCATCCCCTTCTCCCCTGCTGTCCCCAGCCTCTGGTCACTACCATTCTACTCTCCACTTCTGTGAGATCAATTTTATTTTATTCCACAAATGAGTGAGACCATGTGGCATTTGTCTTTTTGTGAGCGCCTTATATCTCTCAACAATATATCTGTAGAAGTGGGGACACACACACACTCACACACACAATTTACTTTAGTTCCACAACATGCATAGTTTTCTTGATAGACACTGTCACTGTCTGAAGTGATATTTCTTACTTGTTTTCTGGTCTCCCCCAGAAAAATAGATAGAGTACATTTGTAATTTCCTTCTAGTCTTATATTTCAAATTGTTCTAAGTGATACTGATATATACTTATCCTCATAAGGATAAAGACATAGTTGCCATGTCTTGCTGTGTGACTGGAAAAGGGGCCTCACCTGAACCCATGAATCTGTGATAAATCTCCACACTGATGCAATAATGTAGGTGCATATTGCCCTTGGTTTTACAAAGGAGGAACTAGAGAATGGGAACGTTGAGGTCATTTACTCAAGATAATGGGCTGGGAAGAGCATAGCCAGTAGGTGAGCCCATTCCTCTACCCTGCCTCTCAGCTATCCTAGTAACAAGTAAAAGCTGTCCTATTCTATATCTGAAGTTATTCCATTATTCTAAAATGAAAGGTACCAATTTAGCAGAAATCCCCTAATATTTTACTGCTTCAGAAGTCATTAGTTTTAATAAGAGGCTACTTTGTTTGGCCATCCTGTTGTCTACCCTCCAGTTAATATTTGAGGTTACCTCAGCCCTGCCCACTTTATACAGCAATATCACTGTCCATTGTTATCTGCATTGGGTGTGTGTCTCATTAAGCTTTTCCTTGGCAAAGAAGGGTGTATGATCATTGCTGCATAAAATATCTTTGATTCATCTCTTGTTTCTCTGTTTTTTTTTTGTATTATGTTTTAAATGCATTCTATCATGTTGCATTTTTATGTAGGCCACCTTAAATCCCCCCTAGGACAAGGAGAATATAAATAACACAAATAATTAAATGAGAATACCTGAGGGGCGTGCTGGAGATGCATTGCTATGAGTAGCCTAACATTTAATGTAGGTAAAATAATGAGATAAAATATGCGTTTCAGCATTAAGAAGCCAGAGGGTAGCCATTAAAAATGATGATTCCCAAAGACTATAAAACAGCAAAGTTGCTTACAGTATAACGTGGGTAGAAAATCTGGGTGCAAAAGTGTGTATCAGTATCACTTAGAGCAATTTGAAATATAAGACTAGAAGGAAATTACAAATGTACTCTATTTTGCACAAATCTGAACTACGCAAATTGGAAATGGGGTGTTGCACAAATACAATATCTCGCTCTATAAATCAAACTTCACGAATGTTCCACTTTAACTCTTCATTATGGAGAATTTAAAGCACACACAACACAAACAGAACACAGCAATAAACTCCCACACAGGCGTCACCCAACTTCAACAACCGCAAACATTCTGCCACTCTTGTTCCGTCTCTACTTCCACCTACTCACACTCTTTCTGGAATGTTTATTTGTTAAATTTACATATATTTAAATTCAAAACTCTTATGTGCAATCTTCTTAACACTCATATAACCTTAATCTGCTCCTATTATTCTAGAAAATTCCTTAGTATACCTTTCCAGTTAATCCCCCATTCCAACAGAGGGAGTTCTGAATATTTCCACAATAAATTAGTTTTACATATTCTAGAATGTCATTTAAATGGAATCATAAAAGACATGACTTTTTTTTTTTTTTTTTTGATGTGGCATTTTTTGGTCATCAGAAGGTCCATGAAATTCATCCAGATTATTCTATCAACAATTCATTCTTCTATTTTCTGAAATAGGTCATGTTGATTTAGTATTTGTTCCTCCTTGAAATTCACTCATGAAACTATTCAAGCCTAAAGTTTTCTTTGTGGTGAGTTTGGTAATAAGTTTACCTTTTTGGTAGCCAAGATGCTATTCTTGTATCAGTCTTGGGAATTCTATTTTTTAAAGATATTTGTCTATTTCAAATACATTGCTAAATTTGTTGACATAAAGTTAATTATAGTAGTTCCTCTGAGGTGTTTTGGTAACTATGCAATCTACAATAATAATTTCTCTTTCATTTATGATATTGAAAATTTGTATTCTCTCCTTTTTTGTCTCAATCAATTTTTGGAATCATTAATTTGTTGACCTCTTCAGAGAACTAACTTAGGGCTTCATTGTTTTAAATTTCATTATTATTATTATTTTATTTAAAAAAAAAAAACTAATCTCAATTATTTGTTTCCTTATACTTACTTAGTCCTCTCCTCCCTCATTTTGTGTTGCGGTGAGGTTGGAACCCAGAGCCTCATGCATACCAGGCAAGCACTCTACCACTGAGCTTCAGCCTCAGACCTCTCTTAATCTTTATCTAAATTCTAAAAGTAGAAATTTAAATCTTTGATTTTAGACTTCTCTTCATTTTATAATGCAAGCAGTTGAAGCTATAGATTCCCATCCAGAAGAACTTATGACAGGGAGAGACAGAGCCCCTGGGTAAGCACAGGGGAATGCCATTCTAGACAGCAGTTTCAAGACCAAGTTTGGGTTAGTGGTAAAACACTCTCTTTAGTGCCAGAAGACTGGGAAAGGAAATGAATAAAAATGAGGACTTACAGATGGGGGCTGGGAGGGCTCCCATCTGACATTTTCTCAGTCAGCATGCGAAGAGATCACCAACTGAGTGTGTGGGTGAGAGAGTGGGGAGGGGATGAACAGAAAGGAATCTCTATGAAGCAGTCATGGCAGGGTGTGGAGGAGGGGATTTCATGATGAAGGGTAACAGATGCGGCAGCCAGTATGCCCTGCTCACATGACGATAATGGCTGTGATTTTTCAAGCAAAGCAGTTAACCTGGATCTGTGATTTTCTACCTAAAGTCACAAAGCTCAGATATTCATATGCAGATAATGGAGAAGACAGATAGGTGGGCTCAGCCAAGGCTGGGGTTTACCAGGGGCCAAGACCATGAGATGAGAGAGGGGGGCCAAAGGACCAAATGAATTATCAAGGAAATTGTAAAATTGTGAAATGTGCATTTGGTCTTCCTTCCTAAAATCCTTGAAATTTCCAAACGGATGTATTTTTGTATGCTAATGAATTGAGTGATGGCTGGCCCCCCATAACTAGCTTCAGGATTGGGGTGGATCACTGGAAAGACCAAGGCATGATTAGTCCTTCTTAGTCCCAATCTCTAATCTCCAGGGAGAAGAAAAGCACTAAAGTTTAAGTTGATTACCAATGGTCAATGATTTAACAAATTATGCCTACATAATGAAGTTTCATAAAAACCTAAAGGACAGAGTTTGGAGAACCTCCAGATAGCTGAACATGTGGAGATCCTACTGTGTGTCTTTCCCAGAGAGGACATGGAAACTATGTCCCTTCTTACAAGGCTTTGCACACCTTCCATTTGTATCCTTTGTAATATCCTGTATCATAAACCAGTTACTGAAAGTAAAGTATTTCCTTGAGTCTTCTTAGCTGCTCTAAAATTAATCACGCCTGATGAGGAGGTCATAGGAACCTCTGATTTATAGCTGATTGGTCAGAGGCACAGTTGACCCCCTGGACTTGGGAAAGGCACTGGAAGTGAGGGTCAGTCTTGTGGGACTGGCCCTCAACCTGTAGGATCTGACACTATTTCCAGGTAGGTAGTATCAGAACAGAAGTGAGTTGGTGTCTGCTGGAGAGCTGATTATGTGCTTGCTGGTGGGAAGCAATCCCCACACTTTCAGGGGTAAATAGAAATCTGTGTTGTGTTGTAAGGCTACAGTAAAAGAAAAAAAAAAAAAAGGAAGAAAAAGAAAGATCATTTATTTCCTCTTACAGAAATGATTAAACTAATCAGCTATGGACTTGTAATTGTGCAATTAGAAAAGTGAGGATGAAGTTTGGAAGTTTCCATGAAATAAAGGATTGCTGCTTTGGAATAAGAAGACCTAGAAATGGTGGTGATTGGATGGAAGCGTTAAAATCACATTTCTGAGGAAGACATCATTTTGGGGGATGACAAAGAGCAGGTGTGACTGTGGAAGTGCGTAGATGATGGAGAGTTAGAGACTATCTTTGGAGAAGATAAATGAAGGAACTGAGAGGCCAGGGTGATGTTTGGGTCATCAGTAGAGAGGCAGGGGTAGACAGTGAGACCAAACATCTTCAGTGCATGATGTGGAGTGATTGACAGGCGGATAGATGGGAAAAAGGAGAAGGGGGAGTAGTGATGAACTAAGTGGCATGAGCTTTCAATAAGAAGGAATTTTGCAAGAGGGAGAGGGTTAAATGGCCTCGATGTGACAATGGTAAATTAGAAAAACATAGAACGCTCCTCCTGAATCTGAGGTCTTTAGGCTATGAGAGAAAACTCAGCCTCTGTTTGAGTGGCCTTCAGAGACACAGGGCCTTTGGGGGTGTTCAGTATCAGACAAGGAAGACTGAAGTGGGAAGGGTAGCTGAGTAAGAGTTCCAGAGGGACAGGGTTTAGGCAAAGAGAGGAGTCGTAAAATGGATACAGATTTGAAAGGTTTTTTTATTTGTTTGGTTTTTTTTAAAGGTAGGATAAGATTGGAAGAAGAACAGATGTGAGATATTCATTAAAAATTTTGTTATGTCTATAGCTGTAAGTACCAAATATGTCCTGGAGTGTTTTTTTATTATGGAGTATATATTAGTTTCCTATTGCTGCAGTAACAACTTACTTCAAACTCAATGACTTAGAACAGTATGAAGTTATCTTATAGTTCTGGAGGTCAGAAGTCTAAAACAGTGATGGGGTTAGCAGGGCTGTGCTTCTTCTGCAGGCTGTAAAGGAGAAGCTGTTTCTTGCTTTTTCAAGCTTTCTAGAGACTGCATGCATTTCTTGGCTTATGTCCCCTTCCTCTATCTTCAAAAACAACCATCCCTCTGGGTCTGATTCTTCTCCCCCTCTTTTTCTCATGTAAGGACTCTGGTAATTACATTGGACCCACCCAGATAATGATTTTATTTTAAGGTCAACTGATTAACCTTAACTCCCCCTTGCCAAGTGACATATAACATATTCACATGTCCTAAAGATTAGGACGTGGACACCTTTGGTGGACAGTTATTGTGCCCACTGAAGAGTACCCTACTTAAGATGAAAGAGTCACCTAAAGGAGTCATGCCAGATAGAACAGGAGGTGCGGGTGGTGGGGGAGGGAAGTGGCACATAAGCTACTGGTTGGTTTTCAGGGACAGAACCTCAGTGGCCTCAAACTGTTCCAGAATCTTGACCCCAAGGATGGACCCATTTTCTCAAGAAAGTGGTCCCCAAACTTCACTGAGCCTATGAATCACCTAGAGGGTATTTCCTCCTCTGTGGATACTAATTTAGATTAAGTAGGTTAGGGCTGGAAGCTGAGAGTTACATTTATAACCAGCCCCTAGGGGATGCTAATGCTGCCAGTCTAGGATTCACACTCTGACAACCATTATCCTAATGGGTTCTTGCTTCTAGAATTCTGTGACTCAGATTGTTTGTGTTATGTTTATTGTGTTTTTATTTTTGATTCAGAGCACGGACTTTGGAGCCCATGAATCCCAGTTATATTACTAATTGACTATGTTACCTTTCTATGGATTAGTCTCCACATCTGTATATGGGGCATAATAAGAGTACTCTTTTGATGGTAAAAGTTAGAATTAAATATGTTAATAATAGAAAGCATTTGCTAATGCCATAAAAAATGTGAGCTCTCACTTAACTACATTATCAGCCAAGAAAAGATGAAGAACTAGAAGTCTTTGAAAGAGAGGGACTACTAAACAGGGAATGGGTTATTCAGGGGATGGAAGAGCTGAGAAGCCATGATTATCAACAGTGGGAAGTCACTACCACCCTAGGTGCCCAGATCACAGGAGATGGTCCCAGAGCTCAGCAGCTGGGATGACAATGGGTTCCACCGTGGGGTAGCAGTGTAAGGGAAAAGTGAGGAAGGAACTATGGTGGACCATCCCAAAATCTGACCCAAAGATCTTAGGTATAAAAAGAGCAAAAAGAGGACTCTTCCTGCTGAGTCCCATGATCTGGTTAATCGATCTGCTTCAGCTCAGGGGTGGTTCAGGCAATCCCCATTCATTTCCTTCTCTTGGAACGATGAACTCGGAAACAACATTTAGAGCAGACATGGAGAGAACATCTCCTCCCACATACAATCTGTGCCTGTGCTCAGTTCTGCACAAGGAGGCTTCATTAGTGCCTGAACAGTCGCTTGAATCCTCATGTGGCTCTGAGTGTGTGCAGTGGGGCTTCCTGGGAGGGGCCTTCAGCACACAGAAGAGGCCAGAAGGTGCTTGGTGAGAGGTATCAGATGGAACAAACTCCAAGAAAATGGAAAGAGGAAGCTCCTGGTTGTGTCTGGGGCTCAGGGGATTGCGACATGCCTTGTTGTCTTTCTGAAGTGGTTCAGGAGGATCATTTCACTCTAAATGGCTTTGTTGTATTGCATGAGACAAGTGCCTGCTTGTGTCATTCTGATGAAGAACAACCATAAGCTGTGTGGTGCCTTCCATGCAGGGTGTGAATTCCCTGATGCTAGGGGCTCACACTAGGAAACAGAGACACTAAGATAGATCTTGGAGAAATGGAGATGTCGGTATTTAGAATGCTGTCCTCACCTGGTCCTGGCTTATTGGGAGCTATTGGATGGATCTGAGCAAGCTGGGCCTGGAATCAAGCTACAACTAACTATAGGCATTAGCCAGACCAGACAGGGTGCGGAGAAGGAAGGTGTGGGCTCGTGGTGCACTCACACACATGGATGAGCACACGCGGGCTGTGTGCAGGCTGGGAACACCTTTCCAAAGGGAAGCCTCCTAAGATCAAACAGGGAGATTCAGCAAGCCACATTTAAGCACAGTATCTTGAGATTAGCAGATTGGCAGTGAAATGTCCTGTGTGGCCTGAGCCCTTGCGGAATCTCTATATTTCCAGATGGGATCTCCTCTATCCTATGACCCACTGTGAAAGTCCTTTTCTCCACTCCACCAATTCTGGAATCAACATCATCCCTTAAGACATGGAATAGAGAAATTCTTGTTCAGATTTTCATTTCTTTAAGTCCCACCCATTTCACTTCTTCTTCAATCCCTGGGCCCTGCCTCTGTTTCTGTGATGGAGTTTCTGGTTGTCATCCCACTCCTCCTGGGAGGGTTTGAATTTCCTGCACCTGAGCCCCGTCTCCCCTTGCTGGGTCTTGGTTCACTGCAGCCTGATAGCCCCACAGCATCCTGGACCTCAGATGGCATCTGCCTGTCTATACCTACAGACCCTGGCCCTGAGGCTGAGCTCAGACTTTTAGTTAATGACACCAGCATCTCATCCACATTCTTCACTCATCCCACTTTGAAACTGACCTCCCAGGTTGAGACCTGCCTTTTCCCTCATGCTGCTGGTTTCGTGCCTGGCCTTCAGACTAATTTCCTTCTATGTTCTATCACTAAACTATCTCCTGTGCCCCCAAGGACATCTTACTTGTGATACTAACTTATGATTATTTTTCCAAGGTCTAAGGCAGCAAGGGATTTTGTATCTCAGACATATAAATTTTTTCCAGGAACTTAAAAAAATGTATGACAGGCATATGCTGGAAGCAAGACTTCTACCCAGGTATAGCAACTACTGATACTGAGATGTTAAACCAACCATTACTAACCCTGGATGCTCACTGTTATCAATCAATTCCAGGGCAACTGAGTCAGATATTGAGGTGTTATTATGACTAAGAACCATTAGGTTCAGTTTTCCCTTTCTTAAAGATTCTGATTTGTTAGACCTGGAGTATGATCTGGAATCTATGGTTTTAACTAGTACTCCAAATGATTTTAACTAAGAAGACAAGGAATCTTTAGTAAACATTATGTGTGGACTGATCCCAATGTTTCTTGTAAGACATGGAATGTCACAGCCAAACTCCAGAGCTCCAGATGCCTCAAAACAGTCTGTCTTCTAAATGGGGCTTAAACCAGTTAGCTAAAAACCATGGTGGGAAAACCCAAAATTGGATTGGCAAAGAAAAAGTACACTTAAAAATTAGCAAGAAAGGCCTTAAATTAATACCTTCATTTTTGTGTTTAAATCATTTTTATTTAAATCTTCCTGGGCTTTGTTTTTCCCAATATGTTTTTAAAAAGTTAAGGTTGGCTAATGCTTTGCATGGTATTTTCATTACATCTGAGATTTTGTTTTGAAAAGAAACCAAATGAGATCATATTCTATATATATATATTTTTGGTCCACCACTCTGTTAAAAGCCAGAGAAATGTCCCACCAGGTCCTAACTGGAGGATTCATGGGATGAAGAGCATGCACTCTGAGGCCAAGGACCTGGATCCCACCTCTCTGCTTCAAGACCTAGAAGAAGATGGCTAATCTCTGGTCTTGGTTTTCTTATGTCTACAATGTAACATAGGGATAATATAATAAGCCTTACTTCCCAGGCTTCTTGTGAGGATTTAAAAGGTTAGTAATACCCTTTTTTTTTTCCCTAAGTAAAGCACTTAGAAAAAGGCCTGGCATTTAGTAAGAACCTAGCTACAATCATCGTTTCTACTATTTGTCTCTTAGCAGGTCCTATACTCATGGTATCTTACCAGAAGTCAAGAACACAACGCTGAAGGCCTGATCTTACAAACCCAAGCAAATAATGTACCAAATTACCTCACAAGACCCAATTCCAAACACTTTTCTAGAAATTTCACACAGGGTACAGTCACGAGGCTTCGCTGGCTTCCAACTTACTGAGCAGCGTGATGGTTACGAGGGAAGGAGAAACCTTGCCGGGGGACATACATCTCCCCCTTGCACACCGTGGACTTCTTTCCCTCCTCTGTCTGATCTGCCTTTCCCAGCCCAGTCTGGGGTGGGCTTTGGTTCAAACTGCCCAATTTCAAAGAGGGCCATGGAAGTTGAGCTTCTTCTAATGGCTCTGCCTTCGGAAGCAATTTCTACAGTGTAAGTGAGATTTGACCACCCCAGGAGTTGTGGCCTCAGGGGACCATTAAACCTGAAACATTTATAACCACTGCTTTTTGTGTGGAGCTTTCTGAATACAGAAATTTGTTAGGAAGATATAATGAATAGACATGCCAGAGCTGAAATTTGGAAAATAACAGCTTTCCTTACACCTGTCCACATAATGTCAGGATCCACGTGGGTTTCTCCTACCTGTGTTTTGTGTCTGATAAACGCTGCTGCTTTCTCATCTCACAGGGATTCCCTTCAGTCAAAAGAGTGACCATGTTGGTCCCATAGAGGACAGAAGCAGCTCAGCAACCAGGCAGGAGGCAGCTCGTGAACTTGGACAGGAACTTGAGTCAGGAGTGGCATCTGTGCACTTCCATGTCAAGTCGCTTGTGCTGTTTCTCAGGAAATTTAAGTGAGGTAGTAAAAGAGGAGGAGGAGTCCCTATCTGCTACATGACTGCTATGGCCTCTGAACTGTAAAACTTGGCATTGCTCCTGGATGATTCTGTAGATCTTGGTGAGATTGAGACAGCACAGTAAGTGCTTGGCACAGGATGAGTGCTCAGTGATTGGAAGTTATTAATAATGGGATGATTCTTAGCAAGTCTCTAGAGTTCTAATTCTTGTCCCTATCTCTTTCAGAGGATGGATGTGGAAATTGTAGGAATAATTGTATGAGAGGTTGAATACCCATTATTTGAAATGCTTAGGATGGGTAGTATTTTAGATTTCAAAGTTTTCCAAATTTTTAAATATTTGCACAGGTTTTGCTGGTTGAGCATCTCTAATCTGAAAATCTAAAATCCAAAATACTCCAAAGTCTAAAACTTTTTAAAATTAGTGTATTATAGTTGTATATAATATGGGAGTGCATTTTGACATAATCATACATGCACAGAATACAATTTACTCTACTTTGGTCCCCAGTACTTCCCCTTTCCCTCCATTCCTCCCTCTTCCTGCTCCCCTTCCTCTACTCTATTGGTATTCTTTCTATTTATATATGTTTTTTAAGTTAGTGTTTTATAGATATATATAAAGGTGAAATTCACTGTGGCATAATCATGTATGTATGTGGTATAGTTTCATCAATTTCATCCCACTGTTTCTCTCTTGTTAAACATCATGACAGTGCTCAAAAAGTTTTCTTATTTTGAGCTGGGTGCAGAGGCATACACTTTTAATCCTAGCAACTCCTGAGACAGGAGGATCACAAGTTCAAAGTCAGCCTCATCAATTTAGCAAGGCCCTAAGCAACTTAGTAAGAAAAAGAAAAAAAAAAAAAAAAAAAAGATGGTAGAATGAGATGGATATCATTACCCTAAGTACATGTATGAAGTCACGAATGGTGTGAATATACTTTGTATACAACCAGAGATATGTAAAAATGTGCTCTATAAGTACAATATTAAATGTAATACATTCTGCTGTCATTTCTAACAACTTAGAATAAAAAATAAATAAATTTGAAAAAAAAAAAAAAAAGCAAGCTGGGGATACAGTGTTTAAGCACCCCTGGATTCAATCCCCAGTACCAAAACATAAACAAAAATTTCTGATTTTGAAGCATTTTACATTTGGTTGTTTGGATTAGGGATGCTCAACCTGAAATAATAATGTGACTCAAATGTGCACAAATATTATATGTCAATCAAAAAAATAACAGTAAATTTTAAAAAAATGTGTTTCTATAAGAACTTTATGTTCTTTCCAGATAGTTTGGGCTTTTCCCAGGTTCAGGACACTGAGCTATGTGTACTAAGTTTCAGGTCAACTCCTGGTACTTCTCTGAGAACACTATCTGGATGCTCTCTATCTTTTGTATAATCCCACTTGTTGAAAAAGTTCAAAACCAAGGTACAAGTTGGGGGCAGGGGTATCACAGAGCCTGAAGATCTGATTTGGAACATGGAAGGGGTTGGAGGGATAGGGGAAGATCAAAGGAAAATGCAAAACCATGAGGCAATAACATACAAGTTGAGGCAAGTCGTATCGGCAGTGCTTGGACAGGCTGAGAGAAGACCTCCACAGCATGAGACTGTGTAGAGGCTCCTAGGTAGAGGCCAGACTCACCCTCCAGAAAAAGAGGAGATCAAGGGAAGTCCCCGGAATGAGGATCAGAGAGGAAACTCAGCAGCAAGGTCAGGAGTCTCTGGGCCATAGAACAGAAGAACTAGGGTCTTTGCAGCTTGGGGTCTTTATGTTCTGGGGGCTTATCTATTGTCAGCAATGGGTGTGAGGTTTCCAGGGATATACAAAGGAGGCAGGTTTTTGATGGCTACAAGTCTGCTTGTTTGGGTGATTTCCAAAACAATTGCATACATGAAAATATGAGTTAAGCATCAGCTTTTTAGAAAAAAAGCAACATAGGGGTTAATATAGAAAGACTGTCTTTGGCACATTTATGTGACAGGATGCCAAGACAATAGTTTCCTGGCTGTGTCACCCTGGAAGAATTCTTTAATGTATTTGGGTCATAACTTCTTCATCCATTAAATGGTGGTAACTATTTCAAATAGTTGTTGAAAGTTAAAAACAGGGAACCAAGCCCAAGAATTTTAAGTACTTTTATGGCTAGTCTTTCTTTCTTTTTTTTTTTTTAACTTTTTTAAAACATTCACTTTATAAAGTGAAATGGCAGTTCCTCCTTGGCTAAGAAGTCTTAAAATGAGAGGAATAGGCCTTGAAATCAAATCCCTTCTCCTTATCTTACCTTGCCAACCTTGACCTTGAACGTACCATCTTTACCAGCCTGATGCTTAAACTTTAGAAAAGCCTAGAGTAGGGAAAAATAATCCAGGGAGAGGAGAAGGAGAGAAAAGGGGGTGGCACACACCTACATGGGAGAGGCTGGGGGCTCCTGACACACAAACACAGACAAGGAAGTAAAATGAATATCCCGAACATAAAACCAGGGCGGAACTCCCCGCCAGCTCTGCAGACAGCCTCATCCTGCTCCAGCCTCCCTGAGAATTCATCCCCTGGCCTGACAGCCCTGACCACCTTTCACCTGCCCTGCAGAGCCAGGACTTCACTTAAGAATCTGCTGACCTGCCTCTCTCTGCTTGCTGGGGACAGCAAAGTTATGTTAGTAGCACTTCATTGTCCCATGCACCAGGGTTTCTGGACCTCCTCGCTATGGACTTTTTGGGGAGGCCTGTTTTGCACACGGCAGGATATTTAGTCACACCCTGGCCTCTACCCACTATATTCCAGTAGCACCTTCCTTAGTTGTGACCACCAAAAATGTCATCAGACATTGTCAGATGTTCTCTGGGTATGGGGTGGGGGTCCAGAGTCATCCCCACCTAAGAACCACTACCTTATTATATCCTCTTTCCTATTTTTAAAATTTTACTTATTAACACATATTCATTGTACAAATTAATGGGATCCACTGATATTTCCATATATGCATTGCATCTTTTTTTTTTTTTTTTTCTGAAATGAAGTGACATAAAAGTACAAGAAGACAAAATCTCCTTCCAGTGGAAATATTTTGCAGGATCCCTGACATATGGAAGCACTGGCTAAAGGCAGTGCCTCCATGCCACCTCTTTAAAGGCCCCCGCTCCTTTAGAAGAAAATGCTCCTTCCTGAAAATATTATAGCACGTTGTCCCTGTCATCACCTCACCTCTCTGCTAAAACGAAAGCTCTTAGAAAGTTTAAGCATTGATATCATTGATCTGGAAATCTCTGGAGAATCTAGCAGAGAACCTGAGACGCTGCCACACAGTGGTTGACTGGCCAGCAAAGATTCCATTCCCTGTTGCCGCCTGAAGCGATGGCCGCTTGGAGCAACGAAGCCGCAAGAAGAAGTTCAGAGGCGAACTGGAAACAAACAGCTTTTTATTCTGATAACTTTTCTCTCTGGCTCTAACAACGACTAACACACACCACACACCACCAAAAAATGGCGCTGACCCGATCAGCAATCTCAGCTCAAGTCACTGGAGATCCCGGGCCAAGTCCCGTGAGACTACAGAAGGCGACAATGCCCAAATCTCCATGGCCCATAGTCAACCGCAATTTAAGCCATCTCCCCAAACAGGGCTCCTACAATTCCCAGCCCCATTCCTCTTGGTTGTTTTGGAAGTGGGTTATGAGAGAGAAGTAGTCCACTTCAGACTGTGAGCACCTTGCACTGAGGTGCTTTATCCCATTTATTTCTGAATCCCTAGGTGTCCCATGGCCTGGCCCAGATGCAGTGCTCCGTTACCATTTCCTGAATCAATTGTGTCTCTCTGTTGCTCTGTCTCCTTTTGACATCTCTTTGCTCCTCCGTGGCTCCCCTAGACCTCCATAAAATCTCCACCTGCCAGAGGAAAGCAGCTGTATCTCCATGGAGCCAGAATCCAACTGTTTCTCAGAAGTCTGCTTTGCTTTGTGGGCCAGCCAGCACCAATTATTAAAAGTCATTTTTCAGCAAAATCTAGAGCAATGATGTTCATAGCCCACTGGCAGGGATTCCTCACAACAGAGCTTTCCTATTGGCAGGGGAGATAAAATGAGAAACATGGAAATTTAATATCTTCACATTATGCAGATCTGATTTAATCAGGGATGAGGGTGAAGTGCAATAAAAACTATAGTTTCATTAAGTTTATGACTTTCAGACTGTATGTCAATTATTCAGTTTCCATGGCTACCAGTGGTAACAGCATCTATGCAATTGTTTCCCCACAGCAACCAGGACAGGAGGAGAGGGATCTGAGACAGGACTGAATGTCCCATTCTATGCCCTTTTTCTATGTTGGAGATTTTTGGAAAGGATAAATCAAGAGTCTTGCTGATTCCTTCTCAGAGAAGAGCCAGTCAGAGAGTGGGATGCAAAGGAAAGAAGTTTGTCTGTACTATGGTTTTACTGGTTCTAAGACAACTCTTATTGACTTTTGCTCTCCAGCCCCTGACAGTATTGCCACATGTCAATCAAATCCTAAAGTTGAGTGGCAACAACTCTGCTGTTACCCAATCCCCTTTCCCTGTTTATCAGCATGGTAGCCAATCCTTTACCCTGTGCTCTTCTCTAGGATTTCCATCAAAAGCTACATTTATGGAAGAGGACAGCTGCTCAAATGTCAGATATTCTGACTGCCTCTTCTACACACTCCATGGGACATCAGGGTGTAGGAATCACTGAAGTGCAAAGGCGACAAGTTCATGGTAGAAAGTTTCCATTGATGGCTCCTGATACAACTCCATCCCCACACTGTGTGATTTATGGATATTTAGAGCACGGGGGTAAGCTCCACCTGCAGAGGGGGATGTGGTGGCCACTCTTAGACACAATGTTGAGTAAATCATGCCAGTTGCCTACCCAATATCCATTCCCAATCTTCCTTATTGAATGTACTCTTTTTTTTGTTCATTGGACCCTTACAAAATTTTCTCTTAATCATAAATTGCCCCCCTCAAACTGCTCAATTCCCCAGATTCCCTTTCATTGTACATATTTCTGGCCAATGACAATTAAGTTGAGGGTATAAGAGGAAGTCATTTCTACCTTGTTGATTATAGCATGTTTTTTTCTACCACATCTCCTTCCTCTGCCTCTGATATTAGCCAGAGCTATGGTGGACAATTGCAAGCTCAAAGTTAGTGTCCCCATCTCAAGGACATGCATGGCTTTTTTTTTTTCTTTTCTTTTTTTTTTTTTTTTTTTTTGCCTTAGGCCTTTCTTCCAAACCACAGAAGTCTACTTTGATAGACAGGAGGGACAAGGGTGTAGTGCCTCTGGGGTTAACTCTCTATAAATGGGTTCTATTAGTAGTGGACTAAGACCTCAGGCTCCTATTCTTCACAAAGAAAAATCTAGGAAGCATTCTGTATGCTTCTCCAAGAACCCAAAGAGCTGAGCTCTCTATGGCAGCAGTCTTAGTAAGGCATCCTTTCTTGACTCCTCCTGTATCTCACTCCCACATACTCCTCCTTGTACTATTGTGTCCTGGACTTATGTCCCAAATAAGTGGCTTGAACCAAGTTTTTGTCTCAGGATTTGCTTGTATAAAACCCAAATAAATACATAAAGAGACCAATCCAAACTTGACCACCATAAAAGCAGGAGTCAAAGCTCTTCTGTTATACCCATTTGTTTTCCCCCTATGTTCTTTGCCTTCATAGATAATATCCTTCCTTCTTCCCTCTAAGCCTACTGTCTATGAATAACATTTGGCCTCTCAAAAACTCACTGTGGCCTACAGAGGATTCCCTGGTAAGTCTTTTCTCTACAAATAAATCAAAGTTTCTCTAGAATATGCATTATACACTTATACTGTATTGATAATCGATGATCAGTTCATGACATGGATTTGTAAAGTTGTATATTGATTAAACCATGGATGATAATGGGAAAATAGAAATGGATGTCACTTAACAATGTGCCTGCTTTTAAGAAATTTCCTATTTACTTAATGGATTTATCTGATCTGGGGAGATGTTTAGAAACCAAGTTTTCTGTTTTATCTCTTTCTCTCTTTTATCTCCTTGTCATTTAGAAAGCCAGATGATGTCTCAGAAAAAGATAAATCCATTCCGCTGAACAGATCTAGATTTTAAGATCACTGTGATATTTGCCCAACTCCAGTATGTAACTCATGCCCTGTGATTTCTTTCACCTAATCTCTTTCTTAGGTCTTACCCCCACTTTTAGTTCAATGGCATTCCAGTGGAGTGGTGATATCTATTGTCTGCTGCATCCTGATTTTCAATCCCAAGTCTCATTCCTCCTGCCAGTCTTTTCTCAATCACAGATGTGTGCGCCCTTGGCTTTGTCCTTTCCCCTTTCACGTAAGTGGTCTCCATCCATCCTCATTTACTCATCTAGCACAGGCTTCACATTCAGAAAGATCATTTCGATTCTACTTCTGAGACTCTGGGCAAATCATTTAACATCTCTGTGTCTCATCACTGGGTATGATGGGAGAGTGATGCCAATAACTTAGTGTGGTGCCTAGGACATAGTAAGCACTCAGTACCTTGTTTTTATGGTTTTATCATTGTTTACTCTTTCATGTCTATCCAAATACCTCTAACACTTCAGAGAGGATTTTTATTAGGGAGGCAATTTCATACATAGAGAGGTCAAGAATACAGCTGGGCAGAGAGTAGATTCAAACTGAAATCCAAATTCAGCCAGTCTCTGTGGCCTCCTCCTGGTAGCATTGCCCTTGTGTAGAAATGTCCCCCACTGGATCATGACAGTCCTTTGTGCCCAGTAGAAGATAGTAAAAGTGCTAATGTGTGACTTCTGGGGCTAGGTTATAAAGATATTGAAGTTTCTGTCTTGCTCTCTTCCTTGGATTACTCATTCTGGGAAAAAAAATCAGTTGAGGTATTACAAAAATATGATTCCATCACCTGGAGATGACCATGTAGTGAGAAACTGCAGCCTCCTTCCAGAAACATGAACAGGATCCTCCAGGCCCTGTCAAACCTCCAGATGATGTAGCCCTAGCTAGCATCATGACAGTAAGTTCAAGAGGGATCCTGATCCCAAAGTACCCAAGAAAGCAATTATTGAACTCCTGATCTGGAAAGTGTGCAAGATGATAAATACATATTATTGTTTTAAGCCTCTACATTGTGGGGTAATTTGTTATGGAACAATAAATAGCTAATATACACCTATGTTGGTAGTATGGGGGAATTACTTATAAAGCCTTAATTTCCTTATTTGCAAAATGAGAATAACAAAAGCCTTAATTTCCTTATTTGCAAAATGAGAATAACAAAGACATTTATTCCAAAGTGGCGTTAAGAAGATGCAATAAGCTAATGCTTATGTAGCAATTATAAAAGTTTCTTGCACATAGTAAAGTATTCAGTAAGTAGTGGCAATATAGCACATGATCAATATTTTCTGATTCTAATGTGCATATAGGCAGCACTGGTCTCCTGAAGGACATTATGATGCTAGCCTCCTATTTACAGCAAATTGTATCTACAACAGAAGGGACATGCTACTGTCTGATTCAGGAATCAACAGGGCTCAAAGGATCAAAGACCTCCCATACCAAGGAACACTGGGAAGATATAGTTTAGGAGACATGATGTTTAGCTTTTCTTCAACTTATTAAAGTACTTATAGAGTTGGTACCCTGTTTGTTGCTCTGTATTAAAAAAAATAAGGTGAAGTTTTAGCTGTGCCTATTATTAAACAACAACAAAAAAATACTGTGGAGTATTTCTGTTCTTAACAGTTCTTTAAGGCAGAGCCTGGTAGTGGAGGATGAATCCCTGTGCACTCTACTGGATGAAGGCCTAGGGCAGCCCAGACTAGGAGCTAAGGGCTCTGTAAGCGTAAAGAACTATAGAGAGCAGAAGTACTTGCTGTATTCATTCAATTTTTAATTAAAAGGACAGTATTTTGTTTAATAATGGGCATCATTAAAATTTAACCCAAGCTTCCTACACAGAGTAGGACAATATTAGACCAGCATTCTTTGAAACACCATTCTGGTAGGGTCATCTGAAATTGAGATGATTGGCAAGAAGTGTCTGAAGAGCCCCTTTTGTCAATTTAGCTTAAGCAGATACCCAGCTGCCTCCTTGGTGATGTTTGTCTGCAGCTGCCCTTCAGAAATGCAGTGCTAATTATTTCATTGACTTCCACCTTCAGAATTTCTTCAGAATTTAAGAACAGGGTGAGCCGTGTTTGGCTGTTAAAATGTCCCCCACCCCCACCACTGCCACCTCTCCTACTTGATGTGGACAAGTAATGGAGAAAAGAACATTTCCCTTCATCTCTATTACAAACTGAGCATCTAAGGGCCCTCTTCTTATTTCTCAAGTGCATTCCACCATAAAATTTTGACTCATTAAAGCATATACAGTATTTGAATGCACTTGGTGTTATGAACATTTGTGATGACAGTGAGACACACTCATAAATAGATCCTCTCGCATTTATCAGAGGCCTCTGCTCACTGTGGGCTGGTGGATTCTGGGGATGAGGGTGGGAGGGACAAGAGATAGGTAAGGGCCTCAGTTCCTGGGTCACTGTGAGGAACAGTTCTTTGTAGACTTGGAGCCTGGCATTTCTTTAAGCATAACAGTCTGTGCTTTGGAACAGAGTGACCCACCTGCCCTCCTTACCACTTCTTCCTGCCCCTGTCACAAAACACAGGAAACTGGACATGTTTAAGCGTCACTACCTTATAGGGACCATGCAAGGAGCATCCACCTACGCTTGAGACCTGCGCTTTCCCCAGGCTCTGCCTGTTGTAAGCTAGTCATGTTGGGAAAGATTTACCTCTGGGGTTTTTAGTTGTTGTTTTTCAACCTGGAAAAAAATGGAAACACCTACCTGGTGCAATTTCCTGGCTTCTGGTATGAGTCAGAGGAAGGGAAAAAGCACTCAGATTTGAATGCCGCTATAAGCCAGGCTTTTTATAGATGTGATTTTATTTAATCTTTGCATAACCTGTGAGATAAGTGTTTAGTCACTTTTTTTATAAATGAGAAAGCAAAGTTCAGAGTCCAGTCATTTGATGTTTTCCTTCTTCTCCAGAGCACACACTCCCACCCCTCATCCGACCACCTGCCTCCAGGATGTTTCTCACTTCTGAACTATAAAATGGGGGCTTTGAACAGTCTGGTACTTTGGTGCTTCCAGACCACCCTGAACTTCTTTCCACTACTGCTCCATAATATTTTGTAATACTTTGTGCAAATTCATGTATCTCCCACCTCAGTGGGGACTCCTTAAGAGCGGAAGTTTGTCTTTGCAAGGTCAGCTTTGGCTTATCACTTTGTATATAGTAGGTGTTCAGTCGACATTTTAAAGTCATATTTGTAAGGTTATGTGTTTTATTTTGTTTTTTTAACCTGAAAAATGTGAAAAAAAATGCAAATGGTTCTTTATCTAACCACCCAGGTAACATTGTTAACCTTAAAATGATAAGAAATTATTACATGTACATTGTATAGAGAAAAAAAAAAGCTAAATGGTACCAAAATGAATGGGAAATAAATTTGTCGTCTTCCTCCCTTTACTTTCTACAAAAGTGTTACTTTCTACAAAAGTGTCAAACTAAAAATAAGTTTTCTTTTCTGGGACATCTTTCTCAAGAATTTACATGTATATATACATGCATGCATATGTGAGTATGTGTTTTCTTATTACACATATATGTATAGTAATGGGCATCTGGGTTGCATTCAACTTTGTGCTCCTATAAGTAATCTTACAATGAACACTGCCTTGTACATCTCTCTATGGGCTTCTCCTGACTATGGACAGGATAATAGATCCTGAGATATAAGTTTACTTGAATTCACTAAGTTCTGCCAGTTTGCTTTGAAGAATTGCTGCATTTCTACCAGCAGAACATGAAGATTCTTATTTATCTATTATCTGGGTGAGGATAAAACAAGATGCTTTTCCTCCTCTAATCACACCAATACTTCAACACTTTATTTCTGGTCACAATTCAGTTCAATTCTGACTCTAATGGGAGTTAGCACAGAGGCCACGGGTTAAGGGCTCAGGTTCACAAGACTTGCCCCTCTCTCCACCTTAGACGTCAGTCACAAGTTAAGGCTGTTACCTGTGTTTCTGATCAACTGACTATAAATAAGAGATTCCCCTGACCGGTTCCTCTGGTTCTATTGTTTCTAGTTACCTGCATAGTACCAGGGATATATCTCAGGTACAGCCAATGGAAGAGATGCACAGGAAAGATACAGGGGCATGGACATCCCATCCCCTCTCTGGGCACATCACCCTTTTAGGACATCCATGTGTTCTTCAACTGAGAAGCTGCCTGTACCCAATCATTTTGGGTCATTATAAAGCCTCATTACATATGCACGATTGACTAAATCATCCACCATTTATAGTCAACTCAATCTCCAGTCCTCTTCCCTTCCTTGGAGGCCAGGAGGTTAGGCTGAAAGTCCAACCCTCAGATCTCACAGTTGGTCGGGCAACCAGCTTCTATCTTTAGGAGCGTTCTCTTCCTGTCTCTCTCTCTCTCTCTCTCTCTCTCTCTCTCTCTCTCTCTCTCTCTCTCCCCCTCTCCCTCTCTCCCTTCCTCCCTTTCTTTCTTTCTTTCTTTCTTTCACCAGGGATTGAACCCAGGGGCGCTTAACCACTGAGCCACATCCCCAGCCCTTTTTATTTTTGAGACAGACTCTTGCTAAGTTGCTTAGGACCTCACTTAAGTTGCTGAGGCCAGCTTTAAAGATGTGATCCTCCTGCCTCAGCCTCCCAAGATGCTGGGATTACAGGTGTGCACCATCACACCCAGCCTCAGGAGCTTTCTAAGAGCTACAAACTCAGGGTGGTTGAAAGGAGCTTGTTATGAATAACAATAGACACTACTTTCACCTTCATACCTTTTATCACTTAGGAAATTACAAGGGTTTTAAGAGTTCTTTCTATAAACAAGGACTAAAAGGTGGACAAATATTAAAATTTATAATAAATAAATAGACTATCATTATAAATTACAGTAGCACATGCAGATTCTAGATTTTGTCAATCCGATGGGTATAAGGTAGGATATCTATAAACTAATTTTCCTTAATCCAACTCAACAATCATTGCCTCTTATCTTTCCAAATTGAACCCAATTCAAAAATCCTTTCTCCACCAAGACTATCAATAAATCCATCTACCTCACTTATTTTCCTCATCCCTTGCCCTCTCCTGTTCCCACAGTAGTCTTCACCCTACTTAAATGCATGCTTTGCCATAATGCCATAAAAATCTCCCAGCTCTCTTACTCTGCTTCCCTTCATCCCTCTCTTGGTTACTCCACCACCTCCTCCCCTCCACCTCCACTACGTGCTGGTGTCTATGGAGCTGGGTGCAGTTGGAGTCGAGCACACAGCCATATCGACTATTTTTATTTTAAATTAATTATCACTAGCCTTCCATAGCTCTTATTGCTGACTGTATCATGTTTTCCTACTCATCCATTCTCCCCATTTCCTTAGGTTGCTATTTCACTTCCCTTGCTTCTCTAACATCTTCGCCATCTTACTATTTGCTGGTGATCATGTGTCTTACTTCACTGAGGAAAGGGAAGCCCTCAGAGCAGAGTTTCCACATACTTCCACCAACCTTACTTTCCCACGGGTCCTGTGCCATCACTTACCTCTTTTCTCCTGCTAAAATGGATAAAGTCTGTTCATTAGCTAAGGCCAACTCTTCCACAAGTGAAAAATATTGTTGGCCCTAACTTCACTGCACATATAAGTCTGACCACTTCTCACCACCCCTGTTGCCACCACCCTGGCCCAAGTCTGAGTCTTCATAATGTCTGGTTTCATGGTTTCTCCCGTATCCCCCAGAGCCTACTTTCAATGCAGAAGCCAAAGTGTGCTGTTAAAAATGAGTGATGATAATTGTGTATATTTATGGGGTACAGTGTGATACGTTGATCTATGTATAGAGTGAAGAAAGATTCAGTTCAGTTAATTAACATATCCATCACCTTACCAACTTTTTGTGTATGAGTGTGCTGAGAATTTAAAATAAAAATTTTTTAAATTAATTACAGCACGGCACATATAGCATGGCTGCCTAAATGCTTCCAAGGGCTTGTTATCCTCTACCTCTTCCTCTCCTCCGAAAGAAAAAGAGAAGAGAGAAAGGAAGGAGTCTCAGTTCACTGCGGCGGTTATCTGACCCCACTTCACCTCCGTGAGCTCATCTCCCATGACTTTCCCCTTCATTTGCCATTTGCTGCTCTCGGCAGCAGTGGTCTCCTGGCTATTCTTAGAACACACTCTGCAGCCTCCACCCACAGGCTCTCCACACCTGCTCTTTCCCCTCATGCACAAATGGCTACTTCCTCCCTTCTAATGGGTCTTTATTCAAAATTAACTTTTGTTTAGGTGAGTTTTGTGCATGATGTTGGGGGTCCTGGATACACCTCTAACATAAACTTTCTTTCCTTTTAATAGATAAGTTTATACTATTAGTTTTTATTGGTACAGAGGATTTAATCGATCTCAATTCTTATCTCATAATGTTTTCTTTCTTTAATGTTTTCTCTTTCCTACGTAATCCCTGTTTTCTTGGTTTCTGGGTGTTTCTGTACATGTGCGTGCACACATGCCCACCTGTTGTCCTTTGGGTTGGGAGGGCTGCAGCCTGTCATTAGTCCTTCCAGAGTCTCAGCTTTCATCTGTTTTTCCCTTTCATCCTCCAGTTTTCTCACAGGACCTTGTTTTATGTATTTTCTCCTTGTTTTCTGTCTTTCTGAACCCTTGCTTCTTCCTAGGGATAATTGCCTCCCACTGATGACAATCTTTCCGCTTTTCCTGTCTCTGGTGGGATCAAAGTGGTGGGAGGGGCTTCATCCCTCTGGTTTGGAGCACCTATGTCCTGGGGTGGCTGCATAGCTCTCAATTCACCTCTCTGGATGTTGGGGGCAACTAATGGGATTTCGCAGGGTTGTTTTACATAAGCTCCTTTCTACCTCTCCCACTCTCAGGTAGTATTGCTGGGGAAGTGATGTGAGTGGAGGGGGCTCCGATATAATAAAAATGCAACACAGCATCCAGGGATCTTCTGATCTTTTTTTTTTTTCTTTCTATGATTGATACTTCTTAAAGTTTGCGTCTTGAAGTTGTCTTATTTCTTTTTACTACTGGCAGGAGTGTTGCTTTTAATTTCCTGTCCATTATAATAAGTTTTACTGGGGTGAAATTTATGATTATTCCCATATAACTTTGGTTTTCTGGCTCTGAAAGGAAATGAATGCCCTCCAAAAGAAATAATAGGGTCTATTTGATAGGTGTGCTCTGGCCCTAATCGTGAGGCGATGGAGGTGCTCCCAGGTTAGGGCTGCTTATTAAGTTATTTAACCAGTCAGTTGTGTTCTCTCACACACAACACTTTTTTTTTCCCTGTAAAGATAACTCTGTATTAAAGTAATTTCTTAAATATCAACATGGTTCCCATTTCTGCTTCAGAAACAGTTTTTAAAAAGTCAAGACTAAGGCAAAATTAATAGAAATAGTACCTAAATTATTTAGGTACTATTAACTTATCTAAATACTGATTAAGATGGCAACTGTGTTAGTGTGCTCGGTATTTTTAATCCATTGATGGATTAAGCATGGCCATGGGTTCCAGTGAGACCCCCTAAGCTGTCCTCAAGTTGTCTCCAGGTTTCCAGCTTGGCCTGACAATCCAAAATGTAAGGTCAGCCATTGTCACTTTCTATAGAAAGCCCATGTGTGATTTCTCCCATACCTGTGCCCGCAGACATTGAGTACAGCACTACTTCCCTGCAATGGTTTAGTTAGTAATAAATAAATTGTTATTTGGGATAAAGTTTCAAATCTCTTTTAGTATTCATTTTTTTTAATTCATGATTTTCCTTCCAGAGAATGATTTTTCCCCTGGGTAACGAACATTTTTGAAGTGATCCTTCCCACCAATGTTATTTCAGCAAAGTCCCCGCAAAGTGAGGGAGCCATTTATTCCAGTTATAAGCTGACCCATGATGGTTTTACCACCTCCTTTCTCACTTACAACATATTTTCTTAATTGAACAGAAGTTTCTATTTGACCTTTTAAAATGTTATTTTACTTAGCAAGGCTGACTGTAATACACTGAATTGTATCCCTTCAAAATTCACATGTTCAAGCCTTAAGCCAAAACAGGTGTCATTCGGAAATGGGTCCTTGGGGAGGTCATTAGTTTTTGGTGAGGTCAAGAAGGTAGAAGTCTCATGAGAGGATCAATGCCCTCACAAGTAGAGAAAGAAAGACACCTCTATGTACACCCACAGAGGAAGACCATGTGTGCACACAGCAAGAGGGTGGTGGTCTGCAAGCCTGAAGAGAGCCCTCCCCGAGCTCAGCTACGCGGGCGCCCTGATCCCTGACATCCAGCCTCCAGAACAGAGAGAACTAGACCACTGTGATTTGAGCCACAAAGTCTATGGGATTTTGTTACAGAAGCCTGAGCAGACTGACACCGACTTACATAGCATATATAATTAAAACTTCCAAATATGCAGTCAGATTTGAACATAGCTTCCCTTCTTATGCATGCACTAATTTTTTAAAACCCAAATGTGAAGATTCCTATCCATCCCTATTACATTTCATCTATTTATTGAATCTTTTAATTTATGTAAATCTTAAATCTGTTTGTTGTAACACTTTCCCATCATTCCTAAGGTGAATCCTGTAAATTGGAGAGCTGGAGGAGGGGGCCCAATCTCCTGAGTAATCAATTCACAGACATGACGTCTCAGATTGGGCATGAAAACACAGCTACTGGCTTAAACATGGAGGATAAAATGCCTACTGGAGAAGACAGACAGTTGAAGTGGAGCCAAGGGCATGAAGTCATGTCTATAACTCCAAGTTACTGATTCTGCACATACTTCACACCCTGAAATTCTGTCACAAAGTGTTCAATATGTTTCCATCCTGGAAAGCTGACTCGTGGACTTGACTATGCATTTTCTACTGTAGTGAAGGAGAGTACAAAAGACAACTCCATATGGATCAGAGATTTAGATTTAAGACAAGAAACTTTGCAACTACTGGAAGAAAATACAGGGGAAACTCCCTAATATATAGGCACAGGTAATGGCTTCCTGAATAGCACTCCATAGCCAGGTAATAAAACCAAGAATTGATAAATGGGATGGCATCAAATTAGAAATCTTCTGCACATCAAAGGAAACAATTAACAGAGTGAAGATAGAGCCTACAGAACAGGAGAGAATCCTTGCCAGCTATTCTTCTGACAGGGGATAAACATCCAGAGTATATAAAGAACTCAAAAAACTCAACCCACCAAACCAAATAACCCATTCAATAAATGGGCAAATGAACTAAACAGACACTTCTCAAAAGAACAAATAGAACAAATACAAATGACCAACAATGATATAAAAAGATGTTCAACATCTTTGGCCATCAGGGAAATGCAAATCAAAACTACATTGAGATTCCATTTTGCTCTAGTCAGAATGGCAACAATTAAACAAACAAACAAAAAAGGCTGTAGAGGATGCAAGGGTGGGAAGAGGAACTTTATATATGATTGGGTAAATATAAATTAGTACAACTACTATGGAAATCAGTATGGGCGCTCCTCAGAAAACTAAATATTGAACTACCATATATATGATCCAGCTATACTACCCCTTGGTATTTATCCAAAAGAAATAAAGTGAGCATACTTTAGAGCTATATGCATACCTATGTTTATTGAAGCACAATTCACAATAGCTAAGTTATGGAATCAGCCTTGGTGTCTGTCAACAGATGAATGGATAAAAAACTGGGATATGTATACACACACACACACACACACACACACACACACACACACACACAAAGTTTTATTTAGCCATATAGAAGAATAAAATTATGCCATTTGTAAGAAAATGGATGGATATGGATCTGGGAAGTAACATGTTCAGCAAAATAAGCCAGACTCAGAAAGACAAATATTACATGTTTTCTCTCATATGTGAAAGCTAAAAGAAAAAGAAAAAATAGGGACATCATGGAAGGGAAACCCCTTGGGATAGAGGAAAAAGACAAGTGGCAGAGAGGAGGGGAGAGTAAAGGGAGATAATGGGGGTGAAACTGACCAAATGATGCTACACATGTGTACAATGACTCACCACTCTATATAGTTAGTGTGCAACAATAAAAAATGAATTTTCAGGATGCAGGAAAGGTAAAGGAAAAGGGCATATGTAGTTTACCGAGACTTTCAACCCAGCCTAGTGGTATGACCTTATATAAGTTAATGACATCTCTGAATATGGATTATTTTGGTTTGTAAAATTAAGTCTTTGGCTGTGATGTTTCTTCCAGCACCCACATTCTACATTTCAGGGATACAGGTATAAAGAGTGATAAGGTAGAAGATGCCAGCAAGTCCCTTGGTGTCCTACAACCCCCTCCCCCAAAGTGGAGGTGGGCACAGATATACAGAAGAGCTTGGTCCCTACAGGGTCTTCACATCTAAATAAACTCTGAGAGGAGGAAGCAAATGATTGGCAGTACACAGCCCCGCCTGCTGTCTATGGTGAGCCTCCTAAGTCAATTCCCTTTTATGCCAGCACATCCCAGTGGGTCCCCCCTGAATTTCTGGGGGATGTAAAAGAGACATGAACACATTCCAGCCCCTTTCTGCTGACTCTGGGATTGCACAGCAAGCTGCAGCCATTATTTTTATTGCTGATGCCACTTCCTATCGAAACAATTTGGTGCTAATAAGCCCCTATAATAGTAAGCAATGGTTTGGCTGAATAATTGTCACTAAATACCATTCAAGGCTTTGTTGCTTCTTGGGCATATTGCTAATTATTCCGCATCTGAAATAACACCCAGAGGCCCACTGAATGCTAGTAAATAGGGTTTCTTCATGCTCCTGGAGCCCGAGGCGGGTGCGATTAGGAATGCCAAGGCTCTCATCCAGTAAACAATGGCCGCCTCACAGTCTCAACTCCTACAAAATCACAGCCTTTTGCAAACTGTATCCGAACTCAGACAAACAAAGGCATCCATCTCGTGCCAGAATTGGCAGAGGAGATAGGTGTGGGTGAGGGTCTCCTCAGGGCTGCCCAGGAGGGCTTTTGGGGTGAACAGAGAGATGGTATGATAGAGAGGAAGCTTGAGGATCTGCCCAGTTCCCTGCAAAACTCAAGTCTATGCTCTAGTCAGAGTTAGGAGAATCAGGCTGCTGATAGAAGGGGAGGGAGTTAGGGGTGGGGTGCAGGTGGGGACTTGAGAATATGCAGATCAAACTCCAGTTTATAGAGCCATGTATGTGGACTTCATCTTTAACCTAATCAAGGCAGCAAGTGATTTTTGGCTCCCATTTCCTGGTATGGACGCTCAGCCTCCTGGTATGTACTGGGAGTGTGGTACCCATTCCTCCTCACTTTAAGGATGCTTCAGTTACCCAAAGGCCATGCTGGGAGTCGCAGGAACTGAGGAACGATTCTGCATAGGAGCAAAGGGTTATGAAATTAACATGTTAATTCATGCCTAGACCAGTTTGGAAAAGATCCATAAGAAAGGCTAACAGTAGTTCCATCAGAGGAGGGAAGCTAGGTGAACTTGGAGGCAGGGATGGGAGGGAGCCATGCTCTTCCTTGTATACCTTTTTGCATCATTTAAACTATAAAACAATATATGTATGGTAAAATGTTTTTAAATGTTATAACATTTTTGTAACATGAAATATTATAGTTTAGCTCCATGCTGATCATGGGCAAATGGAATTATCCTCAGGATTCTGGGGCTTGTCATTTTTCTTCAGATTCCTACTCCATCAATCCATCCATCCATCCATCCATCCATCCATCCATCCAATATGCAGGCAAATTCTAGGCCCCAAAGGTTATTCTACTGAAAAATGCTACTAATTCTCAAAGAATCATAAAGTTAATAAAGATAGACAAGTTCATAAATAGTTATAGTACAATTTGATAGATCCATCCATTTGGGGAGGGTATTGAGGAAGGTTTTCTGGAGGAGGAGAGGGTTTCAGAGGGGGCCAGAATAGGCTGTTGAGTGACTATGTAACTTAGAATGTTGCTCCTTTGAGCATTAAAAGACTCCCGTAATTAGAAGAGATACCAATCACTTACAAAATGTAAGCGGTTTGGGGAAAACAGGCAGACTTAGGAAAATGACCTATCATATTTCTCATTTACTATTCTAATTGTTAGAAAAATGCTGAACATAGTTAACTTAGCTGGGAACACCATGTTAGTGAAATAAAAGGGTTTATTGGGGTGCCACGTGGGCAAGGGTAGGGAAAGGAAGGGAAGGGAAGGGGATTAGGGAAGGGGAAAAGGGATGGACGGGATCAGGGACAGGCAGGAACAGAGGCAAGTGCGAACAGAGAGCGATTTCAGTCCAGGGCTGGCTTAAATAGAGTGGGGGTCATAAAACCCTCTTGGAATGAGTCCTTGCCCTATAGGCTACCAGAGGTCAGGAGGTAGTGGACAGGGCACTTGCTGGTCAGGTTTGCTGGTCCTGCTGAGGATCTCGGGAAGTGTAGTTTTTCACAAAGCACCTGGGGAGGTGTGGCCTTCTGCCTGGGAGGCACAGCCTCCTGCCTGGAATCCAACATTCCCCCCTTTTTGTTTTCTTAGGAAGAGGGGCGTCATGTTTCGATCTGGCTGCTTCAGAGCTGAAATGGGGTGACGTGGGGTAGTTTTGAGGGGGGGGATGCGGGCAGGCAGGTCCAGCTGGAGGGTGAAAAAATTCCCAGGAGGTAGGCATGGAAAAGATGAATCTGTCCAGGTATGGGATGGATGAAGTTTTCTTTGAAGCCATAGGTCGGTGAGGGTGTCAAACCAGGCTTCTGCAGAAAGTCACTGAGGGAGTCAGCCGGAGAGCATGTAGAAATTGTGGGTCTTGTGAGTTTGCAAGTAACACTATCAAGTAACACTATTATAGAAGCAACAAAGGGAAAGAAGGTGAGATGGATTATTGTCTGTAGGACTGTGTTCCACCAGGTGGGACTTACGGTGAAGAGGCCACCAGAGTGCGAAGCACATCTTAATGAGCGTCAGGTGGCAGCATAAGGGCAGGACTCAGCAGAGCTCTCTGGTTGGAAAGTCATCCATTGTTTTTTTAACACTTGATAATCCCTAAGAAAAAACTGGTTAAAGGTTTAAAACAAGAAAAACAGAGAAGATTATTTTGAGATGGTATTGGGGACACAAGAGAAACGAATATTTAGGGGATCGGTGGGAATGGGAGAGCGAGTATACTGAAGTAGTTGTTGTCCTTTTGTGGATCTTCAGTTGGTTGAGCAGCTGGTTTTAGTCTGGAGATATGAGTCCAAGAAGTCAAATTTTCTGAGGTTTCACGAAGCTTAGCAGCTGTGGGTGTGCACAGCACAACCTGGAAAGGCCTTGTCCACTTTGGGACAAGGGAGACTGTTCCTGTGTCCTGGGGAGGGGAGAAATATACCCAAGAACCGGGTGTCAATGGAAATGAAGCAGTGAGTCTACTTGGGTCAGGTAGGATGTAATCTTGGCACGTCCGTAGCTGATGTCTGATGAAGGACAAGATGGGAAAAGAAAGATCTTTGGGTAAGTGTCTCCACTTTGTTGTGAAGGACAATGGGAGATCCCTATTAGTTTGGGCAGAAGAGAGGCTTGCGGGAGTTTAAAGCCTGAAGCATCTCCATACAATCATGTTCTGGGGGCTTTGAGGAGACTGGGAGAAGGGAAACTGTGTGTAAAGAGGAGCAGGACTGGAAAGAGGTTGAGGAGCAGAACGCGACAGGGCAGGAGAGTTTGAAGGCTCTTATACGTTAGTCTTTAAATGGTGAGGAGAGGCAATAGTGACATGAGCACCAAATTTAGCTTCTTAGATTCCTGTAGAAGTAGGTAAGCAGCGGCCAGAGCCTGAAGACAGGGGGCTTATCCACGAACGGTGGGGTCAAGCTGTTTAGAAAGGTAGGCAAAGGTGGGGCCCTTGTATTGGCCTAGAACACTGAAAGCCAAACCTTTCATTTAATGGACATAAAGGGTGAATGGCTGAAGAAGGTCTGGGAGATGAAGAGCTGGGGCCTGTGACAGTGTCTGCTGCAGATGCTTAAACTCAGCCTGAATGCCTTCAGGGAGGAACTTTTCCTCAGTCCATTTAGCTATAAAGAGAAAAATTGGGAATCTAGGCACGGAAATATCCCGCTAGGCCTAGGAAGGAAAGAATCTCTTCCTTTGTCTTGTGACATGGAAGGGCCTTGATGAGAGCCTTTCTGTCTACAGTAATGGCCCTCGACTGATGGGAAATCTGAACTCCTAGGTAAACCACCTGGGTCTGAGCAAGTTGTACCTTAGATGGGGAAACATGATACCCACAAGAGGAGAGAAAGTTTAAAAGAGTGCAAGAGTACTCACGAGCTGTGAAAAGGAAGGGCTGCAGAGAAGAAGGTGATATTATAAGGGGAATGAGTGGATCTGAGAAAACATTTCCACAAAAGATCTGAGATAGCTCCCTGCAGGGAGGGGCAATTCCTGAAATGGGTTACCTTGGCAACAGGTTGGGGCAGGTTGTTAAGGGTGGAAGAAGGGCTCTGAGGGAATCAGCATTTCAATCCCTCAGGGGACAGTTTCCCAACTTCCCAAAATTGGCCTTCGACCTGACTCGATTTACCTATATATGCTGACTGCCTATGAGATTCTGGCTTCATTTGCCTTCTAATTTTAGGAACTCCTTACTACTGTAAGGGAATGGGACGATGACTGGATCTGGCTTCTTCCAGCTGAACAGGGGCGACGAGATGGGGACAAGTAGTTTGGAGTTCCCATTTTAGAAGTCAGGTCAGACTGAAGCCTGGGGAAGGTTGTAAAGTCATCAGGGACGGGAGCTTCTATTAGAGAAATAAAAAGCATGAGTACTGAATAAATGTTGCAGCATCTGGAACATGTCAATGTATACCATGGAGATAATTTAAATTTTTAACATGTATAGAATTATCAGGGATGTAAACACAACATTTTACTTAGGGCTGAAGTTACCTTTACTTCTAAAATGTCCAGAAATGATTGTGTATCTGTTTTAACTGTTACTGGATGTTTAGGATGAAGTTTGTCAAACTGACCTTTGTTTTTGTCTATTGCTAAGAGTCAGCTGTTTCTGATGGGAATCTTGGGGAAACTTGAGAGCAGCTTTTCTGCTCAGTGCCTTCTGTAAGGATGGGTCCAGGTCTTGCTTGACCTTGTGGCTTCCCTCAGAAGCATTAGGGATGTTTCTCCCTTTTTATGGACCCTCCTTTTAGCAAGTGCACTGATTGGCTTTTTCCTCTATCGGTCTCATTTATCTCTCTTATCGAGAGATCATGTGACCCAGAGATGTAAAGCTCTGTAGAGATGTTTCCTCTTCCCTCACAGGCAGACTCTGGGACAAGAACCAAATACTGGTCTTCTTGGCCCTTTTTGATTAATTTAAAAGTTTTGATCTTAGACATCCAGTAAGCTAATCTTAAATTGAGAACATTGGGCTTTAACTTTAATATTTATAAACTTACAGTAGCTGGGGTCTGTGGTACCTATCTGTCTTGATGGTTCTTGAAGATCAGGTGTTTAAGTTTTGAAGTTGATTTCTGTTAACATATTTGAGCTTCTAAGAACATTAGCTGATAAAATATCACATTTAGAACAAATTAAAGAAAGGCTGAGAGCATTTAGCTGACAAAATATTACAATTAGAATGGATTAAAGAAATTTTGAGAGTATTTAACCTTTTTGGAAAAGTAGCAAAATGCTTTTACAATATAGCTTCTAAAGAAAGAACATGATATTTTGAAATAGTTGTTGTTCAACCATAGCTATACAATTTTCAATTTCTTTTAAGATTACTTGCTCAAAAGAAACAAAGTTAATAAACACAACATTATGGGTAAATTAATGTTTTAAGAAATCTTTGTCCTCTTATCACATAGATATCAGTATATTACCATTTAACCTTAGGGGGGAAAAAAAACTTTACATAGCTTTTGCTGATTGTTTCACACACTTATTCAACCAACTTACACAGGCCTTTTACATCACTTACATAAACCCTCTTATTTACTTCATTATAAGACATTCTTATCTTGAAATATTTCCTTTTCCTTCTATTGAGTATGGTTTCCATACCTATAACCTTCTAATTTATTTCTCTCATGTGTTAACCCCTTTCTCTGTTCATCTTTTGAAACAATCCTTATAATAATTTGAATTCAGACAAATTATTTTATCTTAATAAAAATATTTTGTTATTTATAGTACTCTTAGTTGGAATAGAAACCTTTGAGCCTCTGCATACATAGCAATCTTTTATAAACCTTTGTATATAAAATTACACACATCTGGTAACCATTTCATGAGAACACAATGTTTAAGTATGTAAAATCATACCTGTTGAAGCATATTTAACAGTTAGCATTTTAACCTTGTAAATTAATCAGACGTTTAACAAACAAAGTTAGTTACAAATGAATAATCTCATGTCAAATACCAAAATATGAGGCTGAACAGTATTAGTCATTTTTCTTGCTGAAGAGAAGTCTTGGAGAAACTTGCGAATTAAGTTCTGAGGGAACCACGTGGGTTGGGATAGAAGATGGCAGATCAAGGAAGGGCGGAAGTGGAGCGGAAGTGGAGACAGATTTGGGCGGAAGAACATGGCGGATCTGAGGGAGGGGGAGGGAACTAAGTAGCAGATCCAGTTGATCGGAAAGTGACCGCGAGGCTAAGAAGTTGTGAAATATATCAGAGGGTGGAACGGGTTGTCGGGTGCCAGATGTAAGGAGCAGAGGAAGCGAGCAAGGGGCGCACTGTGGCTGTAGCAGCAGTGGGCTGGGAGCGCGCCGCTGCAGCGGTGGTCGCCATTCGCTGGCGGGGGAGGGGGAAGGCGCGCAGAGTTGAGGATGGACTGAGAAGCTCGGGGCACGCACGCACAGTGGGTGCCGATGGACTGGAGCCCGAGAAATTTTGCGTTTTGAATAAAGAATTGCCTGCTTTCTCGAACGGGTCAGAGGAGAACTGAACGCAGGGGGCCGCAGAGTATCAGGCGAGTCTGGGAGGGACGTTGCAGGAACTGCTGGGGCTGGGAGTAATTCCGCGGAAGACGCTGGGGAAGAAGCGCGGGCTACGCAACTCTCTCCCTGTGCCGCCGCCGGAGCTGTTGGGGAAGGAATCGGGGAGGGGGCCAAACCCTGAGGCAGCGCGTCTGGTAAAGAACGCGTTGCAGAATCTAAGGGAGTGGGGGCTAAAGTTTGGGGCGGTGTGTCTAGCAAAGCCCGCATGGCCGAAGACGGCGGGGGAGCCGTGGCCGGAAATGACTCAGAACCAAGCAGCAGAAGCTGAGTGGGCGGGGATAACTGCGGAAGAGGCGCGGAGCTAGGAACAGGAGATTGAGTGGGCGGGGGTAACCGCGGAAGGGGGCGGAACTAGGAACGGGAAGTTGAGTGGGTGGGGATAGTGGTGGTGAAGGCACTGGGAATGACATGGAAAGAGAAGGAGGGTCTACAGAGGAGGATTCTGACGGAACGGAAGGAAGGGGAGGGGCGGAGGATGAAACAGGAGGAGGAGGGTCTAAGCACAAAGGCGCGGCAATTTTGGAAGTCAGAGCCTGAGCCGGGAGAGGGGGGAGGGGCAGAAGGTCTGGACTGCTGGTACGGGGGCTGTGGGGCTTCTAATCCTGGGTCAATCAAGGATGGAAGCCGGTCACTGGGTCTGCATGCTAGTGAAACGGTCTCAGGGCTGCACCGGGTGCACAAGGAAGGATTTGAACGGAGAAGGGAAAAGGCATCCACGTAAGGCAAATCTGTCCATTTTTTCAACTGTTGGCAAAAGCTGGACAGTTCCCGTAAAACCCGGGGATCTAGGGATCCTGACTCTGGCCACCGATTGGATAATGGGTAAGAAGGCCAAATCTTTGTACATAACTTTATTAATCTCTCTTTTTTTTTTTAATCTGGGGCTTTAAGCCCAAATGTGCTCGATTTTTTCTTAGGAGGCAATTGAGGGGTGAATCGGCTGGAGTTGATAGGGAAGTTCCCATATTTCCCGTTAATGGGGAGAGGCTAATACAGTATTTCAAAAGGCATCCCTTTTAAAATATGTATTATAGTGAGGTCCAAGTCCGCTTTCCCAGTTGTCACCAGGTCAAACAAAAGTGGGATACCGTGAAAAACCACTTCCCGTCCCGGACGGGAGGTTTTTTCAGGATGCCGGGGGACTATGAGCTACTCCGCGGAGATTTTCGTGTTTTCCGTTCCGAACGGAAAAAAAAAAGCTCAAGTCCGGAGTGTGGAGGGGAACTTCTCTAGCCACTCACAGCCGAGAGCCCTAATCTTACAGCTGAAAACTTTAGAGTGGGCAGATAAAGGTGAGCGGGCAGACAAATGTGGGGGAGGGGGAGTTCCCGGGGTCCACCATCGCCTTTAAGACTCGGATGGGGTGCTTTCCCCCCTGCACAGGTCACGGGCGAGATTGCCGGAAAATCGACGGTCAATTTTGACCACGTAGTGACCAGGCAGGTTTAGGAACTCGGGGTGGAAGGTGGGGGGAGCTTACCGAAGTCCAGCGATGCCGTGGAAAAAATGAACAGACGAATGGAGACGGGTCAGATGCGCTTCTCCCTCCCGGGTTTCGGCACCAAATGTTAGAAAAATGCTGAATATAGTTAACTTAGCCGGGAACACCGTGTTAGTGAAATAACTAACCTTGCCACGTGGGCAAGGGTAGGGAAAGGAAGGGATGGGAAGGGGAGTAGGGAAGGGGAAAAGGGATGGACGGGATCAGGGACAGGCAGGAACAGAGGCAAGTGCGAACAGAGAGCGATTTCAGTCCGGGGCTGGCTTAAATAGAGTGGGGGTCATAAAACCCCCTTGGAGTGAGTCCTTGCCCTATAGGCTACCGGAGGTCAGGAGGTAGTGGCCAGGGCACCTGCTGGTCAGGTTTGCTGGTCCTGCTGAGGATCTCGGGAAGTGTAGTTTTTCACAAAGCACCTGGGGAGGTGTGGCCTTCTGCCTGGGAGGCGCAGCCTCCTGCCTGGAATCCAACACTAATCAGCTTTTTTTTTTTTTTTCCTGCTGTGACTAAAGGACCCAACCAGAACACCCATAGAGGAGGAAAGGTTTATTTAGGGGCTCACTGTTTCAGAGGTCTCAATCTGCAGACAGCAAGCTCCATTCCTCGGGCTTGTAGTGAAGCAGGACAGCATGGCAGAAGACTGTGGCAGAGGGAAGCAGCTCACATGGTGATCAGGAAACAGAGACTCCACTGGGCAGATATAAATATATACCCCCAAGCCATACCCCAATTCCCACCTCTTCAGCCACACCCTAGTACTACAGTTACCACTCAGTTAATCTATCACGGAATTAATTCACTGATTGGGTTAAGACTCTTACAACCCAATCATTTCTCCTCTGAACCCTTTTTCATTGTCTTACCCATGAGCTTTGGGGGGACACCTCATCTAAACCATAACACTTGCTATTAAAAAGTCAGTATAGATTGGTAAATCAATTCAGGTCGGATCAAGAAAGCCAATTTTGCGTGAGTTCTGAGAAGTTGGAGACTGTCCCCTGAGGGATTAAAATGTTAATCCCTTTAAAACCCCTCCTCCACCCATATCAAGAACCTGCCCCTGCCCCAACCTGTTGCTAAGGTAACCTGTCCCAGGAACTGCCCCTCCCTACAGGGAGCTATAAAGTTGTTAATTAATGTAACCTGGGCTGCACCATTCTGCCCTTCCCCTTCAGCCCATCTGCTTCTGACCTTTTGGCCAGCCCATGGAGGAGCATTTCTGGACCTGGTCACTTACACAAGAAGGAGAGAGATAAGGGGAAGAGCAGGAGAACAAAGGAAGCCTAGGACATATGAAAAAGGCAGACCTGCCTTGCTTCTTGGGATACCAGGATACCAGCAATGGCCCCCTTCTCCTGACCAGGAGAAGTCTATGTTGCCCCTTTTAAATAAAACCTGCATTTAAAAAAAAAAAAAAAAAAAAGAGGTATTTTCCTGAAAGTCTAAAACCAGGCCTATGGTTTGACTCTGGTGCTGTGAAAAGAAAAGTTTGCTTAGATAGAGTGAGAAATACTAGAATCAGAAGTCAGTATCATGAAGAGTCACCTGGAGATAGTCAGGTCAGATGCTTCCTCGCCTGGAGGGATGGCAAACATGAAGGAGGGAGGGAGGGAAATGCTGTACTGTCTAGGACAACCATCAGATAAGAGACATTCCTGCATACCCTGCTACTTAAAGGGAATTGCCACTCATCTTCTCCGATCCACTTGTTGGAACCATCACAAGAACCAAAGATAAAATGGGAAGAGATCTCCCAAAGAGGAGCTGGAGAGGCACCTTCTTACTAAGTTGACTTGTTCTTCTAAAATAAGGTTCAGCTGCACAAAACTTAAACCACTTATCCTACTTGGGGCAGGTAGATGACCAGTGTATTTTGACTGAATTAGGACCTGAGATCTGACTTCAGATTGAATTCATTTTGCTCTTGAAGCAAAAAGTATTTTCTGGGATGGAATAGATGGAGCCTCAACCCTAAATTCTTTTCTTTGAGGTTCAAAGTCAATGAAACCTGTCAGCTTGTCTTAGATAGAAATGACTGTCAGATCCTGCCTGGGTATTGCAAAAAGCAGCCACATACATCACATAGCTCACATTAGCATATGACCAGGCATGGCAAAGAGTTGGCTGATGACCCTGACCATACAGGAGGGCTGATTCTGAGACTCTGAACATGGGTGACCTGATCATAGAACTTTTTCTGACCTAGTGACCTTGACAGGTGGACAAACTCAAAGAAATCCATGCACCTAGGAGGCACTCAACATTTGTTTGCTGAATAAAAAGAAGGGAAAAGCAGATCATGAGGAGTTTGGTGGTCCTAAGTGGTCTCAGGTACTCTTTTGTCCTTAATTGTTGTTTGTATATTGATGGTTTTCAAATCACTGCCTCCAGTCCAGTTTTCCCTCCTGAACTACAGACTCATATATACCCAAATTTAACCCTATGAACAAAGCATTTCACCCAGGTTTGGTGATTATACAGGAGTCCTCACATGCAAGGAGTATAAAATGTATAATCTTGGAGATTAATTAGGCCATATTATCAGTCTAAAATTATGCAGGTACTTGCAACTAACATTTGACTTCTAAGAAATTATTTTGTAAAATATCCCATTTGTATAAAATTTCTAAAATAGATAAATTTAGAGAAGCACAGAAGAGACTGATAGTAGGAAATGGGGAAGGGGGAATAAAGTTATCATTCAGCGGGTATAAAGTCTCAGTTACACAATAAGTTCTAGATATCTAGAGATCTGTTGCACAGTGTAATGCCTATAATTGATGATATGGGATTTTGCACTTCAAAATTTGTTAAGAAGAAGGTAGACCTCATGTTAAGTATTTCTATCACACAAGAATATGAAGAGATACAAGAAAACTTTGGAAGTGATGGATATATTTATGACTAGGATTGTGGTGATGGTATCACAGGTGTATGCAAATATTCAAATGCATCCAACTGTATTCTTTGTTTATTTTAATACGAGTATACCACAATAAAACTGGTTTTTAAAAAAGGCATTGAAAAAATAGACACAAAGTGTGCTAAGACATATATGTGAGATTATTTTTGTGGGATTTTCTACAAAAGCAAAAGTAGGAAACAACCTAAGTAACTGCCAATCATAGATAGATAGTTTAATAAATTGTATTACATGCATACTGTTGTCCTCTTCAGTGCTTACTGTTTGGGTATACTTACAAACACTTGTCACTCTAACATCAAGAGCTGATATTTTTGTTTTCTATATTCTAATAGTTTTGTTTTCTAAAAAGGGCCAGACATTTTAGGCTTTGCAGACAATCCCTCAGTTCTGTCCTTCTAATGTGAAAGCAACCATAGACAAAATGGAATGGGCATAGCTGTGTTTGAGTAACACTTGATTTGCAAAACTAGGTGTACTGGACTTAACCTCTAGGTTGAAGTTTTCTGAACCATGATCCAAGGACTTTATTTTAGCCCACATATAAGATGGGTTGAAAGTACCAAGGACAAAGATCAGCCAGTGATAGAGAAAAGTGGGGAAATAAATTCTATATGCTCCTCGGCCCTTGCAGGGGAATAACTTTGTGATTCTTGTCACTATTGAGCCTTCTTACCCACAATAGTAACTTGCTCATTAATAGAAACTCCATAGGTTTTGTGCTTTCCCTATTTCCTTCCTCTGTCCCCTAGCAGGTTTTCTGAGATCACCTCCACTTAAATTCAAAGTGTTGTTTCAAGACCTGGGGGTGAACCAGCCCATGGCAGTTGGTAAAGAAGTAATACTATGAAGAAGACCCTCAGGTGGGCTTCTGAAACTGGATCACTCCCACCAAATGACAAGGAAGACTCTGTTTCTGTGTCTGATATGAAGGAGAGATGTTATCAGGCTGTAGAATCATGTTGATTAGGATTCTCCCTGTGGTTGATTGGATAGAAAGGGGGTGTGCAGGCTTATGCAACAGATCTAGTGCTTGAAAGACATGGATACAGTAGCTGCTTTATTTTTTTTTTTTTTTTTTGTACTAGGGATTGATCTCAGGAACACTTGACCACTGAGCCACATCCCCAACCCTATTTTGTATTTTATTTAGAGACAGAGTCTCACTGAGTTGCTTAGCGCCTTGTTTATGCTGAGGCTGATTCTGAATTCATGATCATCCTGCCTCAGCATCCTAAGCCACTGGGATTATAGGCATGTGTCACAATACTCAGCACAGTAGTCACTTTAATGATTATGAAATTAAATGTTGTTCACCACCAGAGAAGCTCTAAAGGAAGAAAATAACAGACTGGTTGATCAATTATCAACTCAGGACATGTTGAGAATACCAGTATATCCATGGCAGCATTTATAGAGACTTCCTGTTGGATTCAGGGCAGGGAAGGCACGCCTCCCAGGTAGCTCAACTAGTGACACCCCCAGGCACCTTAAGACTCCCAAGGACCCCAGGTCGGCTACACTGCTGGCCATGCCTCAGGTTGACCATGCTGCTGACCACTCCCAAAGTGCCTTACTGAGCCAATTATGACATATGGGCTTGCCTTCTCACCCCTGGCAGCCTTTGGAACTGGGGTTCCCTCTGGGGGGTCCCTCAGACTACCAGTTCACTACTTAAGTGCTCTCCAGACTGAAACTGGCCCTTTTTTTTCCCTTTTTCCTCTTCTCCTCCCGTCACACACGCCGATTCTCCCTTCCCCCCACTTGTCCCCTCGGCTGATTAATAAAATCCCCCCCTTTTCTACACAACGGTCTGAGCGTGTGTTTCATCTACCCTTCATTCTGGTGCCGTGACTCGGATGGGAAAGCGTGTCTCCATTCATCTATTCATCCTTTCCACTACAGCATCGCGGGACGCTGGTAAGCTGCCCTGCACCAGGAGTTCCTAAAACCTGTCTGGTCACTACGTGGTGAAAATTGACTGTTGATTTTCTGGCAATTTCACTTGTGACCTGTGCAGGGGGGAAAGCACCCCACCTGAGTCTTAAAGGCGACGGTGGACCCCAGGAACTCTATCTGCCCACTCTAAAAAGTTTTCAGCAGTAGTGAAAGTTTTCAGCAGTAGTGATTAAAGTTTTCAGCTGGGAAGGATTAGAGAAGTTCCTCTCCATACTCTGGACTTAAGCCTTTCTTTCCCGTCCAGATGGGACACGAAATTCCCTGTGCAGGGGGGCTCACAGTCTTCCGGTACCCTGAGAAGGACGCTTCTGACGGTGCCCCATTTCTGCTTGACCTGACGATGGCTGGGCCAGTGGACTTGGATCTCACTGTGATACATATTTTGAAAGGGATGCTTTTCGAAATATCATATTAGCCTCTCCCCGTTAATGGGAAATATGGGAACTTCCTTATCAACTCCAGCTGACTCTCCCCTTAACTGCCTTCTGAGAAATCAGGCAAACCTAGGCTTAAAGCCACACATAAAGAAAAGGAAATTAATAAAATTATGTACAAAAATTTGGCCTTCCTACCCATTATCCGATCGGCGGCCAGAGTCAGGGTCTCTAGACACTGTGATTTTGCAGGAACTTTCCAGCTTTTGCCAACGGTCGAAGAAATGGACAGATTTGCCTTATATAGATGCATTTTCCCTTCTCCGTTCAAATCCTTCCCTGTGCACTCAGTGCAGTCCTGAAACCATTTTGCTAGCATGTAGGCCTAGTGACCCGCCCCCACCCTTGACTGATTTTGACTTTGACCCAGGATTAGAAGCTCTGCCGCCACCCCCATACTGACAGTCTAGACCTCCCGCCCCTCCCCCTCTCCTGGCTCAAGAGCGGAATTCTGAAATTACTATGTCTTCATGCTTAGACCCTCCCCTTTCTTCTACGTCACCTTTCACCCCTCCCCTTCTCTCCATTTCGGCTCTGACTTCCGCAATGGCAGTGCCTTTGTCCGTAGACCCTTCTCTTTCTTTCACGTCATTTCCTATGCCTCCGCTGCCACCTTCCCCGCCCACTCCTCCTCCGCTGGTTTCCCCGCCCACTCAACTTCTGTTGCTTGGTCCTGCGTAATCTTCTGCCACACCCCCTCCGCCATCTTTGGCAATGCATCCTTCACCAGCCATGCTGCTTCAGACTTCAGCCGCAACTTCCGCGAATTCTGTCCGGCTTCGGTTCTCTTTCCCAGCGGCTCCAGCAGCAGAGGCGCAGGGAGAGAGCTGCGCAGTGCGCGCTTCTTCCCCAGCGTCTCCCATGGAGTTTCTCCCGGCCCTGGAGGCGCTCGTGGCATCTCTCTCAGACTCTCAGGATATTCTGCCACCCTCCGCATTCAGTCCACCCATAACCCGTTCAAGGAAGCAGGCGAGACAGTGCGCCCAGGTTATCTTCTTGTTAAGAGAGGTTGCTGGGGCAGAGGGAGTTGTACGAGTTCACATTCCATTTTCCATGTCAGATTTGTCCCAGATAGAGAAGCAACTGGGTTCATACACTACAGACCCCACAACTTATGTAAAGGAATTCCAGTGGGTCACCCAAGCCTATAGTCTCACATTTCATGACGCATACTTCATTTTGTCAAATACTTTACTTCCTGAGGAACACAGGTGGGTCTGGGAGCAAGCAAGAGCATATGCGGACAAGACTCACAGAGTAAACCCAAACTTCCCATTTGGTCCTGAGGCCGTTCCAGATAGAGATCCAAACTGGGATTACAATGCCCCAGAGGACATGTTCTTGAGAGATCAATTTTTAGTTTGCATAGTCAGTGGTCTTAAACGTGCAACTCAGAAACCTGTTAATTTTGATAAGCTGCTGGAAATTATTCAAAAAAGGGAAGAGACTCCTTCTGAGTTTCTTGATTGGCTGACAAAAACTCTTCAGCATTTCACGAATTTAGATCCGGAATCTCAGGGGGGCCCTCAAGTCTTTATGACCTATTTCCTGTCCCAGAGTTACCCTGATATACGGGCTAAACTAAGAAAGTTGGAGCAGGGGCCTGCAACACCTCAGACCGAGATTTTGGCCACGGCGTTTAAGGTCTATCATAACTGTGAGGAAGCCGCCGAATGTCGCAGGTTTCAAAAATATGAAAAGGCCAAGCGATCAAAGTTCCAAATGTTAGCCCAGGCCCTTCGGGGCCCTGATGCTCAAGCCTCAAAAACAGGGGCACGTAAGTCCACACAGGAGGAACCCCCAGGGCCTTGCTATAGGTGCGGGAAGGGTGGACACTGGGTTAGAGCCTGCCCTGATCCCAGGACCCCTAAGTGCCCATGCCCAAAATGTTCCAAGGTGGGCCATTCGGGCGTTGACTGCCCCAGTCCCCGCAGGGGGTCTGGACCGGTCACAAACCCCAGCCTGCTGGCACTGGCCAGGGAATATTGATGGGGCCCCCAAGGCTCCTTTCCCGACCGTTGACAACGCATTGAAGGAGCCCAGGGTTACTCTCCTTGTTGATGGATGCCCCGTGAACTTGCTGCTAGATACAGGAGCCACCTCCTCGGTCTTGAGGGAGTTTTGGGGCCCCACCATCATAGCACCGTCCCCTATTGTCGGGGTAGAGGGAAATGCTATTCGCCCCCGCAAGACTCCTATCCTGTCTTGCTGTCTACACCACCATCCCTTCACCCACCAGTTCCTAGTAATGCCTCAATGTCCTGTGCCTTTATTGGGCCGAGACATATTGGCCAAATTTCAGGCGTCAATTGTGTCCTCTGATCCACCTAGCTCAGTTGTGCTCCCTGGTTGTTTCGCTCTGTCTCCTCTCCCATCTTTCTTCTTACTGTTTCAAAGGCCACTGACCCACCACCCCCTACTGAAGCTGATAAGGACACCCCACCATCCCTTATTGATGCAGGAACCTCTCAACCCCCTACTGAGGCAGGAAACCCCCAACCTTCTACCAATGCAGAAACTCTTGAAACCTCTACTGATGCAGAAACCCCCCAATACCCTGAACCCACCGATCTAGTGGGCCCCAAAGTCTGGGATACTCAGACTCCCTCCCTTGCTCAGTGTGACCCTGTACGAATACACCTTAAAGATCCTCAGCATTTCCCCAACAGAGCCCAGTATCCACTTCCAGCCTTAGGGGTCTCCAACCCATTATCTCAGATCTTTTGCAGAAACATTTTCTCAAACCCACCCATTCCCCTTATAATACTCCTATATTGGCAGTTCAGAAATCCAACGGGTTGTATCGGCTAGTCCAAGATCTTCATCTCATCAATGAGGCTGTTAAGCCCATACACCCCATGGTCCCAAATTTGTATACTATTCTCTCCTTAATTCCTCCCTTATCCACCCATTTCTCCATTATTGACCTCAAAGATGCCTCTTTCACTGTTCCTTTAGCTCCGTAATCGCAAGACCTCTTTGCCTTTACTTGGACAGACCCAGATACCCAGAGGTCCCAACAGTTGACCTGGATAGTCCTCCCTCAGGGTTTTTGAGACAGCCCTCATATCTTTGGACAGACATTGGCTGCAGACCTCAAAGACCTTAAATCCTCTGACTCCACTCTCCTGCAGTACGTAGATGACCTTCTCCTCTGCAGTCCTTCCTTTTTTACAGCTCGTGAAGACTCTTATATCCTTTTAATTTTTCTTGCCTCTCATGGGTATCGTGTTTCCCCATCTAAGGTGCAGCTTGCCCAGACCCAGGTAGTGTATTTAGGAGTTCAGATTTCCCATCAATCAAAGGCCATTACTGTAGACAGAAAGACCCTCATCAAGGAGCTCCCATGTCCCAAGACAAAGAAGAGATTCTTTCCTTCCTAGGCCTAGCGGGATATTTCTGTGCCTGGATTCCCAATTTTTCTCTTTATGCAAAGCCCCTGTATGAGGCAGCCAAGGGGATATTGAGGAAAAGTTCCTCCCTGAAGGCATTCAGGCTGAGTTTAAGCATCTACAGCAGGCACTGTCACAGGCCCCAGCTCTTCATCTCCCAGACCTTCTTCAGCCATTCACCCTTTATGTCCATGAAATGAAGGGTTTGACTCTCGGTGTTCTAGGCCAATACAAGGGCCCCACCTTTGCTCCAGTTGCCTATCTCTCTAAACAGCTTGACCCCACCGCTTGTGGATGGGCCCCTTGTCTTAGGGCTCTAGCTGCTGCTTACCTACTTCTACAGGAATCAAAGAAGTTGACCTTTGGTGCCCTGGTCACTGTTGCCTCTACTCACCATTTAAAAGAGTTACCTATAAGAGCCTCCAAACTCTCCCACCCTGTCATGTTCTCTCTCTCCTTGTTTCTTTTCTGCATGACTCCTCAATCATTTTCCAACCCTGCTTCTCTTTACACCCAGCTTCCCTCCTCCCAGTCTCCTCAGAGCCCCCAGAGCATGATTATATAGAGATGTTTGAGGCTTTAATCCCCCACCCCTCCCACATTCAAGAGGGACCACTTCCTGATCCTTCCCTAATTTGGATCACAGATGGCAGCTCTTTCTTTAAGGATGAGCAACGTTTTGCTGGTTATGCTGTCGTCTCCCTATCAGAGGTTATTGAGGCAGCACCCCTTCCCCCTAACACCACAAACCAATGGGCTGAATTAACAGCCATTATTCGTGCCTTCGAATTAGCTGCTGACCAAAACCTCACCCTTTACACAGACTCAAAATATGCTTACCATATTTTGCTTTCCCATTCAGCAATATGGAAAGAGTGAGGACTCTTGACCACAAGAGGCTCTGCAGTTACTAATTCTAAATTAATATCAAAACTCTTGCAAGCCTCTCTTCTGCCCAAGCTAATAGGGATTTCTCATTGTCCTTCACACCAAAGTGGAGACTCTCCCATAATTCAGGGAAACACATGGCTGACAGGGCAGCAAGGGAAGCATCACTATCTTCTCCTCTTCTGGCTCCAGTCCAATCTACTACCCAGACCCCCACATCCCCTTCCACACAATCAATCCTCTCCTATCTCCATTCTCTTTTCCATTCTAACCCTCAGGCCCTCAAAACTTTTGCTACCTCCTTCCTCACCCTAACTTCAGAAGACACACAGTTTCTCCATCAGCTTACCTCCACGTGTACTGCATGTCAGCGCACCAACCCATATACTCCCCTTAAACCAGGAACATTTCCCTCTCACCAAACTCTAGGTCAGCTTCCAGGAGCCGATTGGCAGATAGATTTCACCAACATGCCAGCCATCTGGAAACACAAATATCTCCTGGTTTTGGTAGACACCTTCTCTGGATGGGTGGAGGCCTTCCCTACTTCCAACAAAAGGGACTCCACAGTAGCCTCTATTTTAGTCTCAGAAATCCTTCCCCGCTTAGGATTGCCCACGTCCATCCAGTCTGACAACGGGCCTGAATTTGTTTCCCATGTCACCCAAAATATTTCTACTTCCCTTAACATTCCTTGGCATTTTCACATCCCATATCATCCCAAGTCCTCAGGGAAGGTAGAGAGGACTAATAGAGCTCTTAAAGATATTCTGACTAAACTCTCTCTAGAGCTTCACTTGGACTGGGTCAAGTTACTCCCCTTTGCCCTCTTTAGGCTCCGGGTCCTCCCAAAGAAACCTTCCTTGCTATCCCCTTTTGAGGTTATGTTTGAGTGACCAGCTCTTCCACCTGGAGTTTCCCCAACTCAAGGACCCCTACCCAAAGATCTTTCTCTTCCCATCTTGTCCTTCATCAGACATCAGCTATGGAAGTGCCAAGATTTCATCCTGCCGGAACCTGGTAGACTAACTGCTTCATTCCCATTAACACCCGGTTCTTGGGTATATTTCTCCCCTCCCCAGGACACAGGAACAGTCTCCCTTGCCCCAAAGTGGACAGGCCCTTTCCAGGTTGTGCTGTGCACACCCACGGCTGCTAAGGTTCGTGAAACTTCAGGGAATTTCACTTCTTGGATTCATATTTCCAGACTGAAACCAGCTGCTCAACCAACTGAGGATCCACAAAAGGACGACAAACAACTACCTCAGTATACTTGCTCTCCCCTTCCCACCGATCCCCTGAACGTCCACTTCTCCTGTGTCTCTAACACTGACCTAAAATGACCTTTTCTGTCCTTTTCATTCTATCTCTGGCTCTCTTTCCACTTGTCCCTGCAGGTTCTGTGTCCTATTGCTCTGCTCCTTCATGCCATTACTTTTTTGAGGTTTGGCAACTAGATAACCATGGGCAAAAGACACGCCTCCTTAATCAATCGTTCTGCCCTTTTGATAATTGTCCCTCCATTCTGCTCACCTTTGATGCAGTCTCTACATGTGCTCATCAATGCTTTTCTGATATGTCACTATCACCAAAGTACCTTTGTTTTAAGGAGGACCAGACAGAGGATTGGTGCAATGACACTAATGAATGGGTCAGCTGTCCATCCTGGAGCTGTAAATATCACTGGTCCTATCCTGTTATGGGAGTAACAAATTCCTGCGGAATCACACCAAGCCAACTCCAATCCTGGAGGTAAAGTAACAATGTGACTTTCAAGATTACTAACCCTTCTTCCTGGCAGACAGAGTCGTGTTGTGCAGTAGGGTTTGCTAATCATGACTGGGTCCCTGGTCAAGGTAAAATCGTTATAGAGGAGACTATAAAGGACTCTTCTGCTGCCTGGGCTCTCGAGACACCAGACAACAGACTCGAACCCATCTTCAACATTTGAACAAGTCTCTCTCTTTCTCCTGGAACTCCATCCTCTCTTTATCTCTCTCCTTATTAGCAAACTATTCCTCCTTTAATGCCTCAACCTATTTCCTCTGTGTGCCGCTTCACAAGTCTCTATTGCTCCCAGTCCCAGTTCAAGCCAACGCCACCCTGACCTCCTCATGTCACGATCGACCATCTCTTTCTCTCCTTCTTCCGACTATTCCCCCTTTCTTTAACGTTACTTCTTTTTGGGCCACTGCCAAAGACTCTTGCCCAGAACACACCTGGCATCCCATAACGGGTAATTTGACTCTCCCTTCCCCTCTCCTATTTTGGTGCTCCACCCATATGTTCCAATGCATTGATGCTCAGACCCCAGGTCCCTGCTATCCTGTTGATTTAATTCCAAGCTTGACTTTATATGCAGAGGCTGAGGTTGAGGACCTTCTTACCTCCCTACAGTCTCAAGGGGGGCACTCTAAATGAGCAGCCACTCTGGCAGTCTTAGTGGGTGTTAGCTTAGTCACTGCAATTGCCTCTGCAGGCCTCTCAATTGGAGGATTGGCTCATTCACTTGTAATGGCTCAATCCTTTGGATAGGAACTCTCTGATCTCACAGATAAGCTTAGCACCAAGGCTGAAGCCTCCGCCTACTCCATCCAGGCCCTCCAGCAACAACTCTCATCATTAGCGGATGTTGTACTCCAGAACAGATGAGCTTTAGACCTCATCACAGCAGAAAAAGGGGGTACCTGCATTTTCTTGGGTGAAGAATGCTGCTATTATGTCAACCAGTCAGGCAAGGAGGACCACAACGTACATTGCTTGAAGAAGGTGGTACAAGATCTAGGGGACAAGAAGATTCAATGTCAGCAGAGGTCCTCATGGGAATTATGGGAAGGGATGGCTCCATGGATCCTCCCTCTTCTAGGCCCACTTATAACTATATGTCTTGTCCTGATGATAGTCCCTTGTCTTATAAGATGCCTTCAAAATCATATTTCTCAGATTTCTAATCAAGCCTTTAACCGGCTTCTCCTCAGGGATTATCAACAGCTAAAAACGACAGATGACTTTCCAACCAGAGATGACTTCTCTTCACCTCAGAACAGATTTACCAATCTCTAGAAGGATCAACTAAACGACTCCTCCACGGCTACCTCACTCTCTATTGGCCTCTTCGCTGTAAGTCCCGCCTGGTGAAATATAAGCAGCTGGTCAATAATCCCTCTCACCTTCTTTCTCTTTGTTGTTTTCATAATAGTGTTAAGATGCTACCTGTAAACTCGAGGCCTACAACTCCTGCATGCTCTTCGAGAAGATAGCTGGTTCATTTCCCCGGTGACCTCTGCAGAAGGTTGGTTTGACACCCTCACTGATTTATGGCTTCAAGGAATCTTCATCCAGTCCACTCCTGCAGAGATTCATCTTTTTGGTGCCTGCCTCCTGGGAACTTTCACCCTCAAGCCTGACCTACCTGCCCGCATCTTCCCCCTCATGACACCCCACGTCGCCCCATTTCCGCTCGAAGCAGCTAGATTGAAAACACAATGCCCCACTTCCTAAGAAAACAAAAAGGGGGGAATGTTGGATTCCGGGCAGGGAAGGCACGCCTCCCAGGTAGCTCAACTAGCCACACCCCCAGGCACCTTAAGACTCCCAAGCACCCCAGGTTGGCTACACTGCTGGCCATGCCTCAGGTTGACCATGCTGCTGACCACTCCCCAAGTGCCTTACTGAGCCAATTACGACATATGGGCTTACCTTCTCACCCCTGGCAGCCTATGGAACTGGGGTTCCCTCTGGGGGGTCCCTCAGACCACTGGTTCACTACTTAAGTGCTCTCCAGACTGAAACCGGCCCCTTTTTCCCCCCTTCTTTTTCCTTTTTCCTCTTCTCCTCCCATCACACGCACCGATTCTCCCTTCCCCCGACATGTCCCACTGGTTCACTACTTAAGTGCTCTCCAGACTGAAACCGGCCCCTTTTTTCCCCCTTCTTTTTCCTTTTTCCTCTTCTCCTCCCATCACACGCACTGATTCTCCCTTCCCCCGACTTGTCCCCTCGGCTGATTAATAAAATCCCCCCCTTTTCTACATAGCGGTCCCAGAGTGTGTTTCATCTACCCTTCACTTCCACCTTCTACTGGCCAACTGTGCTAAAGATGAGGCTCAAGACTTCATTGTGAGTGGCAAAATTACAAAGAAGTCTAAATGCACAACCCAGTAGGTTATTGAGCATTTTAAACAAACAGATTCCTCTGAGCTCTGTGAGCAAACAGAGGTGGCCATCTCCCCCCTTACTGGAAAAGATCAGACTTATTTCTCAGACATCATGCAAAGGGGACTCCTAGGGAGCATGCCTTAAAAAAGTAAGCTTGTCCCCAAGATCTGTATCTGCTTTCTCTCATTGTTTCAAAGCCAATAATAAGGATCAAGATTCAGCATGGCTCAAGCTGGGAAGTGTTATCTGTACTTTGAGAAGAAAGTGATTATTTTTCAAAAGAACCACAGGGCATGATTAACATGCACTAGAAAGACTTATGACAATGTAACTGGAGGCTAGAGGTTGTTGGACCAAAGAAGTGAAATATAAGGCAGAGTAGTGGAAAGTTTATTGATATACACCTATTCTCCAATGACCATAGACTTAATATCCTGGCAAGGATACCAAGAGCTGTAAAAAAATATTCTGCTATAATGCCTTCTCCTTGAATCCCAGAAACAATGCTTTTTTACAAGAAACAAAGCAGAGATGGAATTGCTTTGGCAGAATTTTGAAGAAGGTATCAATAGGCTCAGAGGTACACATGTTAGAATGAATTTTTACATAAGACCAGACAATTCACCAGCTGACTGTCTTCCCTGGGAAAGCTCAAAGAAGAGTACTATCACTAAAAAAATACAGAATGTGCTAGTGAAGAAGAACTTGACCTTGATGAAAAGCTCAGTGGTATCTTCCTTTATAGTACAAGGTTGGTAGTTAGAGATGCTTCCATGAAAGTAGGATCCCTAATACTAATAAAAATGATAGAATTCCAGAACAGAAGAAACAAGGCAGTAACTCTTAACCACCAGAGGCAAAGCGGATTTAATAATCATAATAGATAGCAATGCTGAAAAAGCAAGTAGAAGCCTAGAACTATAGGGCTCTGTGACAAAGAGTACTGGACCATGGCATTGCTAGGGGAAGCTAGTTGGGAAACCAACAAGGGCATTGTTTGTCTGATATCACAAAGTAGACCAAGAGTTCTGGAGGTAGCTACTCAATAGAAGGTTATAATAACTTACCTTGTTTCCAAATCTGAGCCAGTTCTCAGATCTAGAGTTCTGTGACAGAGGGAGATGCTAGATACTCTTACAGAAAAGCCTACAAAGCCTCCACAAGAATATGCAGAACTAATTTTCCAATCCTTCTCCAAAGGATCATATACTGAAGAAAAAAAAAATACCTGTACAGTATACATCACACCATGTGCTATAGGGATGGATACAGCCCAGATATTTCCAGGGCTGTTGGATCCAGTGTTTGAACTGACACTAACACTAGAGAAATGCCCTTATTAGAGTATATATGTGAAAGCCAGGTGATAAATGGAGTCTTGGCCCAAGTCCATTTTATAACTGTCCATTGGGTCTGCCAACCCACACTGTGATAATTTTTATGGTTACAGAGTGTTTAATTGGGTCAGATATACTTAGCAGCTGGAAGACCCCTCACATTGGTTCCTGCTCAGCAGAATGAGAGCCATTATAGTAATAAAAGGCCAAGTGAAAACCCCTAAAAATATTCACTACCCCAGCCAAGAGAATAATTTAGAAGCAATAACTCATCCCAGATGAAATGGCAGGAAGAAGAGATTGCAGAGGTTGTGGTCCCTATATATCTCATTTAACTCATTAATATGGCACTTGCTGCAACCAAGTGGATCACAGAGGATGATGGTACACCACTGTCAGTCTAAGTAAATGATAGACCTGATTGTAGCAGCCTTGCTAGTGTCCTAGGATCTTCAATCACAGGTGTAAGTTCTTGGGATGTAGCTACTGCATCTGGCAGATGCATTCTTCCCAATACTCAACAAAAAGAATAAAAAGCAATTTTCAGTCACATGAGATAGATGGCAATCTTCATTTACAGTTTCACCCCAGGCCTATGTTAACTCTCATTTTCTCTGTCACTAGATTATCCAAAGGGATGTTAATTGTTTTGAAATTCTGCAGAACATGACAGTGGTCCACTATAATGATAAAAATAGTAACCAAGAGAGCCTGGCAAGTAATTGCATTAGTACTTTGGATACCCTACACACAAGTCAGTGGGTGGAAGGTAAACCCTACAAGTTCACGATCTCCTCACATTGGTAACGAACACAGGAATCCAGTGGCCACAACTGTGCTTTTCAGTGAAGGTGGGGTCTTTGGACTGGAGACATCAGCATCACTTTGGAACTCATTAGCAATGCAAATTTTCAGTTTTCACTCCAGACCAACAGAATCAAAATCTTGGGGGGAGACCTAGGAAACTGAGTTGAATAGCTAGCTCCTCCAATGATTCCTTTGCCTGCTAAAATTTGTGAAGCACTACACTAGGACCACACTGAGATAGTCTTCTCCAAAGGAAAAAGTCATTGCGCTTATCACTTCCCACCACTAAGCAGCAGAGTACTGGATGGAATGCTGGAAACAACACACACCAAAGATGGGAAGGTTAACCAGAACTGTAACTGCCAGCAGGCAGGCTGCCGTTTAGAACAGTGGGGCTGTGGGAAAAGACTCAGAGACAAGATAGAAAAGAAAAGATTATTTTAATTCTCTCTAACAATCACCCCCCCACACACACACACAACAGCTTTTACAAAGCGAACACTCTGTAGGCTCTCTCCCGGGCAAGGTCCGGCAGAAATGGCGCCCGCCGGCTTTTTTCCTCTGGTCTGAGTTCCCTTAGATCTCGCGGGACTTGAGATCCCAGGCCAAGTTTTGTGAGCGAGATCCCAGAAGGCAGTAATGCCCCGGCATTTCCGATGTAAACAAACGTGGTCTTGGCCAACTCTTTAATCAGGGCTTCTGCACAGAACCACTTATCAGCTGACACAGAGGTTCCCAAGATTTGGCTGGGACCAAAAGGACGCTGCAATAGGTTCAGACTATGTTTCCATCAGCTCTTCCACTTGGGCCATTAATGGAATGGATCTCATGATGCCAGAAGTATTCATGGTAGGTAAGGTGCCATGTAGAATCCCTGGCAAGCTTCAACAGAAAAGTGTGGTTCTCTTGAGTTCTGGAGTAAGGCTATGGCATCTACAGCACAGACCTATTCATGGGAAAAACAAAACAAAACCATTTCTGATCTGCCTTGGGGCCAAAGAGAGACTGAGTATCTCTTGACACCTGAGACATGATAATCAAGTGATATCAACTGACTATAAAATTGCAGCTGCCCATCATAACCTAGGTACCATCCAAACTAAAAGTCATAAGCCCAGGTGTTAAATTAGTATCCTACTCTGGAATAACAAATTACCACAAGTTTCACCAGTTAAAATAACAAAAATAACTCATTATCTTACAGTTCTACAAGTTAGAAGTGCAGGTATCACTGGTTTGAAATGAAAGAGTTGAGCAAGACTCCATTCCTTCTGCCTTAATTCCCTCTTTGCACATCCTAACACAGCCACAGGTTCCAGGGATTAGAATACATACATCTTTGGGTGTCCATTATTCTGCCAAATAAGCAAACATGGAAATAAGCAATTCATGATGGAAATGAAATATTTGAAATTGTTCCCAAGAAGGTCCAGGAGGAATAAGTCACATAAATGGTTGACCCAGATTCTCAAGTCACCAGCTCTTTTGTGTTGATATATGCCTTGTCCATTCAAGTTGCTATTATAAGACATCATAGACTGGGTGGTTTCTAAAGAATGAACATTTATTTCTCACTATCCTGGTGACTGGAATTTCTGGGATCAAGGCACCAGCCAATCTGGTGTCTGGTGAGAGCCCACTCTCTGGTTCATAAATGTATCTTCTTGTGTCCTCACATGACACATTGGATGAGGGAACTCCCTGAGGTCTCTTTAACATGGGTGTTAATCTTATTAATGAAGCCTCTGCCTTCAGGATTTAATCATCTCTTCCAAACACCACCAAACATATGGGCTCCAATATATGAAGGGGGTCATAAACATATAGCAATGTATTTCCATCAGCTCACAAGTAGAGCTCTATGGTGGAGTTCCCTATAACTATACCTTTCAGTGGAGGAAACATACCCAGGCCTGATTCATCAAGGAAGTGTCTCAACATATTGGTGTGGGAAGAAAATAGAACATAGCCACTCTAGAGTCCAAGATAGAAGTGGCTTTAAAATAGTGGGATAAGGAAAAGCCTCCAGGGGCAGAGCTTAGAGCAGAGCACCAAACCATCACTTGTATGGGAAGAGAAGTGACTGAGATAAGGACACATACAAATCTGTTGGAGGTAGTAGAGCAGGAAGGGGCAGAGGTCAAGACTGAAAGAACATAAACCTGAAGAAGGGAAGGGGCATATGATTGGACACTTGGGAATGGACACAAAGTGGGTTCTTGTGTCTCATATCAGTGACAGCTTGAAAGGCACTGGGTGGGATGACATGAAGAGTTCAGCCATCCTCCATCCTCAGTCACCCAGTGCCTATAAATTAGCACATCCGGCACACAGGAGGGAATTCTTGGACCCACCAGCATGAGCTTCTGCTCAACAAGGCTAACTGGCCACTGCTGCTGCCAAGTGCTCTAGCTTGATTGCAGCAGAGTCCAGAACTAAGCCTGGTGTTTTCAGGAGACCAACTACCAATTACATGTCAAGTTGATTACATTGGACCCATTCTTCCCTCGAAAGGGCATTCATTCATCCTTGTTAGCTACATATTATGAGCATGGATTTGCCTTCCCAAGTAGAGTGCCTCAGTCAGTACTAAGGGCTCATGGAGGGTCTGACTTTCCAAAATGGGATTCTGAATAACTATTTCTGGGACCAGTGGACTCAATTTAAGGCAAAGGAGTTGTAACAGTGAGCTCCATTGGCTTTTAAATATATTGTTTCTTCTATAAATGGCTGATAGAATAAAATATTGAGATGAACTCTTAACAAGAAACGAAGTCACCAGCTCTGAACACCTAAACAGAGCCATCCTTCAAGACAGAATACACTTGATCCAGAGATCAAGAGATAGAAGTGTGAGTGTATTTCTTAGCACCAGTTCTAAAACCTCTGCAGAAATTGTTCTTCCTGTCTCCACAATTTTGGCTCTTCTAGGTTAGAGATACCGCTTACTAGGGTAGAGGGGATAGTTATTCTAGGAGACACATTAAGTTTTCCACTGAACCAAACGCTATGACTGATATATGGCAATTTGGGGTTGCCTTAGCCAGCAGATTCTCTGGCAAAGCATGGATATCTTATACCAGCAGGGGAGATAGAGGGAAACAAGAACTGTCCAGGACTCAGGGGATTCACTGGGACACCTCTGGGTGATTTTATGCCTAGTAATGACCATGAATTGAGCAATCACAGCAATCAAGTCTTTGCAGGGTTCCAGAAGATCAGGAGTTCAGACTCCTCATGTATGAAGTGATGCTTGGGAGTACTACTTTTTATTAGTAGTACAAGTTAGAGGAAGGAGATGCTGAATCAAGACCACCCACAGTAGCAGATTACAGTCGATGCCATAAACCCTCTTGTTATAAGTCCTTTTAAGAATTGTGATGACAACTTTCTTGAAGGGGCAGTGCCAAGACGGAATGAACGTGGAATCTGAGTGGTGCAAGGAGGAACTGTAGCAGGGGTTCCTTGTCCCCATGGTGCTGTGTTCCAACAGCATCCTACATGGGCCATTAGCCATTCTCCACGTGTGAGCTTTCTATTAACTCTCTCAGGGCAGGCCAGAGTGTGGAGAGTACCTCCAGGAGCAGCCCTCAGTGGATGACGTATGGGAGTTAGAGGACAAACATTCTTGCTTCCTTATTCCTACATGGGATAATTCTGAGGCATGTTCCATGCTACCTCTCAGATGTCCACAAGGGACTGAGTCTTGGTTGTCCCCCATGGTAATCTGCTCAGTATGCTCTTTGTGTCACTTCTTCCTCTGCTAGTCTCACAACTCCCAGTACTTCCTGGGACCACCTGCCAGCCATGCCATTTGTACTCAAGCCCTTATCTGAGAATCAGGTTCTGGGAAAATGCATACCTTAGGTTCACACCTATTACATGCTGCACTGAGGGAGCATTGATTCATAAAAGTGAGGTTCATCCAGGAATTATTTAATATTTAAAACATAATCTGTATTCCTTCAATGATATTAGCAATACAGAATTGTTTTTCTCATAGCATATTATAAAGTTGAGTAGATTGAGTGTTATATATCTGTAAGTGCTGAATAACTGCTGAGAGGAAATACTGGCTTTTCTCAGATTATAAGTTGCTGACCCATCTGTTTGCTCCCCTTGATCTCTCTGCCACTGTTTCATGTTATAGTAAATAGCTCTGACCCACAGTAGTCAACAAAAGTCATGCAATAAAGTATGTTGCAAAGATGCTAGAATAATTTCACGGTACAAATTTTAAACAAATATCAAGGTATGTCCAGTTGCCTAGAAAGAAACTGAGGAAGAATCAGAGTGATATGTTTATCAGAATATTAGAGGATGTTGGACATGTTTTGACATTTTGAGGGTCTTATAAACATACTACTAGACTACAAGAATCTACAGGCAGAGTCATGTCTTGACTTGGGAGAATAAGAAGGGAAAAGAAAAGCCTATACGATGGACTAAATATTATAAGCACATTTTGTAAGAGCCTGTGTTATAGTGATCCCAAGTACTGGTGACTAAATCAAATCTTCCTTCTGGGTGTGTGGTGCATACCTATAATCCCAACAACTGAGGCTGAGGCAGGAGGATTACAAGTTCGAAGCCAGTCACAGCAACTCAAGCAAGGACCTAAACAACTTAGTGAGACCCTGCCTCAAAATTAAAAAATTAAAAAAAAAAAAAAGACTGGGTATGTAGCTCAGCGTTCAAGTGCCCCTACTTTCAACTCTCAGTACCTAAGTAAATAAATAAAAGCTTCCATCTCCACCACAATATCTGCTGCATTAACTCAAGTGTATGCGTTTTCACGTGTGAGTTTGTGTCTATTCATACAGAGCATACAGCGTGTTCTGTATTTATATCTGCTGACATGGAATGAATTACAACATAAGCTTTCATATCTGTATTTGTTTATTAAAATCATTTTGTTTAGAGCAAAATTATTATTTCCATATACAAGGAATTAATGTACTGTGGGCATTTTAAGTTACCATTTTTGGGTAATTTATTTATAATAAGTATACACTTTCCTTATAATCAGAGAAAAAAAAAGAATCTTTGCTCTTTCTTCTTGAAGCTCCCTGAAAACAATGAAGAGGAGCTACAGAAAATTCTATATTCTGTAATTAGTGATATTAAAACATATTTGTAACTTCAAACCCCAATCAATGAGAGAGGACTGATGTGCAAAGTAAAAAGTCAATCAGGATAAGGAAGATGCTGCAGGAGAGAAGACTCCTGCTGCTGAGGTTTTGGATGTGGCAGGCAGGGCACAAAGTTCTCAAGAAGATAGCATCTAGGACTCTTAGAGGAGAAAGGCAAATCTGAGGTAGATGGGCAGCCGAGGGTATTATCCTAAAATCTGACATAGTGGGAAATTGGGGAGGGGGGTTGTAAAATTATGTAGACCTGCCACCTTTGTGAAAAAGAGGCCATAGTGGAGGGAAACCAAGAGGTGGAGAGTGTAGTTAAAGCTGATGGAGAAACTTGAAGACTAAGTCACTTCCACAAAGAATGGCTGTGAAATACAGAATTTCCCTCTCACCAGGGAGAATTTCTGTGAGACCAAGGCAGGAGGAGAAAACACTGTGTTTAAATGTGTTTAAAGACAGAAGACCAAGTGTTGGGGTTTTTAGCCCCCTGACTCCTCTCGACCCTGCAAGAGAAGGGGGAGCACGCCCCAACAAGGACGATCGGGAAAGGTAAGAGCTGACTGACCACCCACACCCAGCCCTCCTTTTGGAGGACAATCAGACGCGTCACGGAGACGGGTCAAGGCAGGAGCTCATTTATTGAGGAAGTTGGACAGCCTTTATAGAAGACATGGGCCAATCAGTAGAAAGGTCAGCGGGACATGAACAGTTCACGTGCACAAGCATCACATTTACAGAACAGCCACTAGCCTATCCTTGTGGTGGTCTGATTTCTCGTCATATGTCAGGGCAACACCCCTTGGCTAGGCCAAGTCCAGGTATCAGGAAGTGGGAGACAGCCAGAGAGTTAGGTTTTCATTTCCTCGACTTCTATTCTTTAGGATTACGTGTTCTTAATGTCCCCAACAACCAAGTCTCAGGCTGTTTCCTCTCCCAGCTGAATCCCTCAACCCCTTGCTGTGTCTATCCAGGAAGGATGAACTCCATCCCAATGAGGGCAATGCTCATAAGGAAAATAAATAAGCAGGTGTGAATGGAGAAGGGGAAGAAGGCGGCCACCTAACAGAGGGAGCAACTCAGAAATATTATAGAACAAAGCAAGTAAAAGTTATGACCAGATTTCTGTGTGAAATAAAAGGAATGAAGTTCCACAAGAAATTAAAGCTTAAAGAAGAGATTCCAGGGCACATGTCAGAAACAAACAGAATGATTGAAGGGATAAAATGTATTCTGGGAAAGCTCAAGAAATAGATGGAAAAGAAAAACCTGTACTATTTCAGAAATGAAGGTAACAACAGAAGCACTAAAAAGAAAATTAGATAATGCAGAAATACAGTCAGGGAGATGGAAGATGGGATTGAGAAAGCATAGTAAAAATAAATTTGAGATGAATAAAATGTTTAAAAGAAAGAGAAAAGAAATGGCAAAGCAGATTAGAAAAGCCACTGAAAGACAAAATGCAAAATCTGAAATCCAGCTGGGCGCACACCTGTAATCCCAGATCCTTGGGCGCCTGAGGCAGGAGGATCACAAGTTCAAGGACAGCCTGGGTAACTTAGTGAAGCCTTATCTCAAAAATAAAAAGTAGAAAGTTCTGGGTATGTGGTTTAGTAGTAGAGCATCCCTGAGGTCAGTCCTCAGATTTCAACTTTGAAATCTATGGATTCCTCCCATAAAACCAAAAAGAGATTAATGAAGAACTACCTATAGCAAAATATATATTTTTCTTTTTCTATAACATTTTTTGTTAATTATTATCTTAATTGTACCAATTTATGGGTACATCATAATTCACTACGTATATATAATATATAATGATCAATTTCATCTCTTTAACAGCTCCATCTTCTTAAACATTTAAAACTGTTTTGATTGACAAGTAATAATTGTACATATTTATGAGGTACAGCTTGATATTTCAATTTATGTATATAAAATGTACTGAGCAATTCATGGTGATTAATGTTTCCATCTCCTTATAAATTGAGAGGCATTCAATGAAAAGTGGTGGTTCGAAAATTTATCCAGAGACCCTGTACTAGTCATCCACCAATACATCACAAACTCCCCAAAACTTAGAAGCTTAAAAAACAAACATTATTGAACAGTTTCTGTGGGTGGGGTTTTCAAGTGTGGTAAGCTGGGTCCTCTAGTACAAGGGCAGCAATCCTGAGGTCCTCAGGGGCTGCACACTACCAAGGCTCCCCCAGGGAGGAGGGCATTGATTTCATTGACTTCCACGCTCATTCATGTGGCTGTTGGACAGAGTCAGTTCCTCCAGAGTTGTTTGACAGCTTCGGTTCTTTGGCTGTTGGTTGGAGACTGTTCCCAGATTCTTGTCATGTGCTATTTCTATAAAGCAGCTCACTGTATGACAGCTGGCTTCTCTCTGAGCTAGGATGTCCAATTTTTCAAATTTCAGATAAAGAGCAAATAATTTTTCAGTGTAAGTCCCAAATATTGCATAAAGATATACTTACACTAAAAGATTATTCACTGTTTATCTGAGATTTAAATTTACCTGGCCCCTTGTATTTGTATTTGCTACATCTGACAAGCCTACTCAGAAGGAGCCGGTCAGTGAGAGAGGATGGGCAAGACAGGAGTCAGTCTTTCAGTAACCTGATACTAAAAGAGATATCCCATCACTTTGGCTATGTATTATTAGACAAAATCAAATCACTAGGTACAACATTCACCCAAGGGGAGGGAATTTCCCAAAGGCATGGATACTAGGAGGAAGCCATCTCTGTGGGGCATCTCAGAGTGCCTAATTCACACACCCATGTCCACACCCATACCAGAAAATCATATGCAAGAATGAAAGCTAAATCAGGCTGGTAGTGACTAATCTACAGAAACGTTTCAACCAAAAGATGATGAAAAGGGATCTACAAAGTCCTCAAGGAAGCAGGGGGCATAGAGTAACTGAAATTCAGATATAAAAGTCACATAAATATCTGCACATCTTCAACTTTTCACGATGTAAGAGGTCCTAGAGCATCTCCTAAAATAAACAAACAATAAAGCTGAAAGATGAAATCCAGCTCACTTTGAAAGAGATGCAGTCACCAAGCAAAAGGATTGGTTTTGTGTGTCAACATATGGTGTGAAACTAAACACCTGTAGAAAATATAAGCATATGTTTACCTTGAAAATGGGTCATAATATAATTAACCAAACTCTTGAATTGAGATGGAAAAAGAAAAAAGTAGATTTCATATGTGGACTGATCTTTGTCTTTCATAGCAGGCAAAGATGAATGTCAAAAGACTGTATCCAGAGGTATTACACAAACTGATAAGATTATCGATATGTTCTATTTTTTTTTCTATTTATGAGATCAGTTTCAAGGGAAATAATGCAACAAAATCAAATCAGTGCTGTAGCCATCAGGGTGGAAGAAGAGATAGGAGAAGTGGGGGAGTGAGTGTACTGCTAAGGGCTGAATGTTTGTGTACTTCCAAAACTCATATGTTGAAATCCTACTACCACAAGGTGATAATACATAAAAGGTAGTGGGGGCCTTTGGGAAGTAATGCCATAAGTTTCTCCTCATGAATGAAAGTAATGCCCTCCTATAAGAGACCCAAAAGAGCTCCTTCACCCTCTTTCTATCATGTGAAGATACAACTAACAGTTAGCCATCTGCAACTGGAAAAGAACCCTCACCAGGGCCTACCCAAGCTTGCACCCCGGCCTCAGACTTCTAGCTTCCAAAACTGTCAGAAATAATTGTCTCTTGTTTGTAAATCACCTAGTCTATGGCACTTTCTTATGGCAACCTGAGCTAAGACATAATACCAAGTTTCTTACCTTACATAGTGCTGTGCCATTAGGTACTATTTAAAGGTAAAAATTCAAGAAAACATTAGAAAATAGCCGCTACAAGAACAAAGAGAAAACATTCAGAACCTGGCAGGTTATCAGAGAGAACAATCAAAAACAAAGATGAGTAGTATGGAGCGATTTTTTTTTTTAAAAAGAAGCATTATGAATAGAAATGATAGTAAAACAAGATGATAAAAGTAAGACAGGCTGGGGTTGGGGTTGTAGCTCAGTGGCAGAGTGCTTGCCTTGTACATGTGCGGCACTGGGTTCAATCCTTAGTACCACATAAAAATAAATAAATAAAGGCATGCTATTCATCTATAACTATAAAACAAATTTAAAAAAAAAAAAAAAAGTAAGACACGTTGGGCAAGGTGGTGCACACCTAAATCCCAGCAATTTGGGAGGCTGAGGCAGGAGGATTGCAAGTTTGAGGTCAGCCTCAGCAAGTTAGAAAGACATGTCTCAAATTTAAAAAAAAGAATTCCTGGGGATGTAAATTAGTGATAAAGAGACCCCAGATTCAATCCCCAGTACAAAATAATAAATAAAAAGTATGATGATTTAACCCATCAATAAATGTAAATTAGAAAAACCAATTTTTAAAGTCTTTTATTCAGTTTAATATTAGCAGACTATACCCAAACAAGCAAAACTTAAAAGTGATACCTAAAACAAAATCTCTCAAGAATTGAAAAAAAGGGGTGGTCTCAACCATATAACAAATAAGTCCAAAAATGATAAGTGAAAAAATCATCACAAATTGGACAAGAACGAATTCTTAAAACTAATAAAGGATACAGTTTCTAACATAATGAAAATCCCTTGTGAATTATCACACATTAAACAAGAAAATATTGGCATTTGGATGATAAAATTCCCCCCTGAGGAGAAATGGAAACTCTTTCTTGATTGGAGATTTTAATGCATCTTTCTCAGAACTTGATAGATGAAGTAGAATAAAACCATGATCACAATAAACAAGTTTCACATAATATGTTAGAATATATCAGAGTAAAAGGGGGAAAACAGTGTTTTCAATTGTTGCAACCATGCAACATTTCAGAGTAAAAATAACAGCATGTTTCATGAATACAAAGCAATAAAAATGTAAAACAATGAAATAAAACACTAAGCTAGGGAAAAAGGTGTATTATATGGAAATTTTCAAACTTTCTCTTAAACAATTGTGTTAGCTTTTCACTGCTGTCACCAAGATACCTGACATGAACAACTTAAAGGAGGAGAAGTTCATTTTGGCTCATGGTTTCAGGGGTTGGAGTCCACGGTCAGCTGACTTCAAGGCAAGAGCATCAGGGTAGAAGGGAATGGTGGGGAAAACCACGCAACTCCTGGCAGCCAGGAAGCAGAGAGAGGGAGAGAACACGATGCTGGGCACAAGAAATAGGTTTCCAGACACACCGGGACCTACTTCCTTCAGCCAGGCCCCACCTCCTAGAGGTCCCGCCTCCTCCCAGTAGTCCATTCAGCTACTAGTGGATTAATCCACTGACAGGTCAGAGCCCTGATCCATGATCCACTACAAAGCTTTTGTGCTCTCTCTACATGTGTGGTAAGATGGCTTTTTAAATGGCTTCCCTGAATCTTTCGTCCTACTATTCACATCCTGTGTTCTCCCTTACCATAGAATGTGGGCTGAGCTTAGTGACTCCCTTCTAACAAATAGAATAAGTCAAGATTGACGGATGCCATTTTGTTTTGTTTCGGTAAGGGGATTAAGGGGATTAAACCCAAGGTGCTTAACCATGGAGCTATGTCCCCAGTCCTTTATTTATTTTATTTAGTTAGTTAGTTTGAGACAGGGTCTTGCTAAGTTACTTAGAGCCTCACTAAAACTAAATCGCTGTGGTTGGTCTCAAATTTGTGATCCTTTGGGCACAGCCTCCTAAGTTGCTGGGATGACAGGCATATACAACTGCATCCAGCAATGGATGCTGTTTTTGACACTAAATTTCTCAAAAGACTATTTTTCTCCCTTCTCCACAGCCCCCTCTTCCTTTGAGGAAGGCCAACTGCCATATTGTTAGAAACCTAGTAACAACAAAATGATGTCTTGTGCCAATGGCTGGTAAGAACCCAAGACCTGCCAAAAGCCATTGATTTTGAACATGGATTCTTCACCAATCAAGTCTTCAGATGACTGAGCTATGGCCAGTGCCTTGATCACAGCCTTGCAAGAGAAGCCAAGTCAGAGGGACCCAGATAAGACATGCTCAGATTTTTGATCCACAGGAAAAAAGAGATAGATAGTGTTTGTTATTTTAAGGCATTGGGTTTTAGAGTGATTTATTATGAAACAATAGATAACCATGGCTTTCTTTCCCCATCTTGAGTCACCCTCCTTTTACATAGTTGAACTCTGAAATACCTTTCAGTTCATCCTATTGCCCACAGATCCTTTGCAATGATGTCTCTTCTGCCTAGAATGCTCTCCCCTTCACAGATTTACTCAAATAGCTTAGCTCAGTGAGAACTTCCCTAAGGTCCCTAACAGTTAAGTCTCCAAGATCCTCTCCTTCTTAGCATGAACTTGTAGAATTTGACTCCAGAGGCTAAAACATTTAGTCACTACTGAACAGGGGAGTAAATGCTTAATGGGCATAAGTTTTCTCTTGGGGAGATGTAAAAGTTCTGAAATCACTTAGTTGTGATGGCTGCACAATATTGTGAAGGTACTAAAAACTGCTGAACTGTATGCTTCGAAATGGTTAAAATGGGGAATTTTATGTTTTGTGGATTTCACTTCAATTTAAAAAAAATGAGACAATAGCATACACTTTATGAAGTTTTATGAAAATGAAATGAGTTAAAATCCACAAAAGACCTGGGATAATGGCACACACCTATAATCTCAGCTGCTTGGTAAGCTGAGGCAGGAGGATCACATGTTCAATACCGGCCTCAGCAACTTAGTGAGACCTTGTCTGAAAATTTAAAAAAAAGGATGGGAGTGTAGTACAGTGGCACTTGTTTAGCATGTGTGAGGCCCTGGGTTCAATCCCCAGGACTGAAAAAAAAAATACTAAGAGGTCTACATGCACATCTCAAGTGCTAAATAATGTCAGCTTACATCCAGGAAGAGAGCAGGAAGATGAACGAGGAAAGGGGACCTGAAGGGGCACAAGAACAGAAGCTGAGACAACAGCCTCCCCAGGAATGTTTCTGCACATATATCTTGTCCTCAGGAGTTTGCCTAAGTGGTAAAAGTTCAGATTGCTTTGGTTCTTTTTGAAGCACCTTTCTTTCAAAACTACTACTGGGCTTTGTTGAGTAACTTGTCACAAACAGAATTTCTCACCCAGACCTTCACTCTGGCTGGCTTGAGAAGATATTGCACCTGCAAGAATATCAGTCTCCCCTTTCTTATTCCACGTTCCCTTTGTCCCTACAGTTAGGTGTCTTGAGAACCTTGGTAGCTTGGTTTTTCTGGCTACATACTGTACTTGATGGCTCAGATCCTGTTTGTATGATAAGAACTTCAGTATCAGTCAGGGTCTCAGCCAGCAAGCAGAGCACTGATGAGTTATGAGAGAGTAATCTGACCATGCATAATTGTTGGGGGAGTTGGAAAGTGAAGGTCCAGAAGGGAATGGAGAGGGGTGAAGAAGGGATTCTAGTTCATTTAATTCCTTAAGTCAAACATGCACATCCCCCAAAGTGGGGCTGTGAAATAAAGAGTCCAGTGGAGTTCTATAGGAAAGTAACTTTCTATAGTTCTGTAGGTAGCTACTTCCTGTATGCATGGATCTACCTCCAAAATCTGTTGATAAGCTCAGGGCCACTATTGGTCCACAGGCTCAGAAGTGGGGGAAAAAGAGCTGGATGCAGAGAGAGGAGAGTAAGAACAAGCTAGAGCCTCATGATCTTCACAAAGGCCACTATAAATGCCTTTCTTTTTTCCAACTCTAATGTAGAACCATACAAGGAAGGGGATCTATGTGAAATGTAGCTGTGGCTTCTCCAAGTTGGCACTGTACAAAGCATGACACATTCCTAATCTCTATAATGGATGTGGGATCTTGATTAGCATAGAAAAGTCAGTGTCAAGATGTGGCTTCCAAGAACTATTTGGAATTTCATACTCTCATTGTGTAATGATTTTGACTGGGGAGTCCTTGTGTTAGGTATGCTAGTTAGCCATGAACAGGTGGGTAGAGGAAAAGAACAATGAAGAACAGACATTAGGTCTAAGCACCAAGAAAAATCCAAGAGTAATAAAACTGAAACAGCACTGAAACTTATCCAAACAGGCAAGCATTTGGGAATGAGATCTTTGTTGCCGCCTGCGGCTGACGCTTGCAGCGATGCCATGGGAGAAAATTCGGAGGCAGGATGGAAATGAAAAAGTTCTTTTATTCTTCTCTCTCGGGCTCCAACAACTTCTCCAACTCCAACTCCAACAACTCCAACTCCAACCCAATTCCAACCACCAACTAACTAACCCCACCCAGTTAAACACCTTTTGCCTTAACAAGGACACGAGCTAACAGCTCGAGCTTACAGGTGCATCACGCAGTGTTCACAGGCATAAAAAGATTCAGGTGAAAATACTTGAAGACCTTTATGGCTCTCAGCTAGCCGCCATCTTAGCTATCTCCTCAATTAGGGCTCTTACAGATCTTTAATGCCCCGCCTTCCCCAAACTGTAGAGAATTACAATCCCTTTAGGGAATTGTTACTTAAAATCTTGGGGACCCTAACGGAAACAGATGAGCAAGGAGAAGGGGGTCTGATATGTCAAACCCCCCCCAGCTATAGTTAATTATAACTCTTCGAGAAGCACTACACTTTCCAGAAAATGTCATAATCATCTATTGCAACCAAATTACTGGAATCCTCCCTTATCACTGAAACAATGTCACAACAGCCCAATGACCCTGTCAACCAGAATATGAGGACCCTGATAAAGGAAATTTTCTGAGGGCTATCCAAAAGGGCAATAAACCAATTAAAGGGGGCAGGGAAATTGAGATAAGAACAAGGGATTGGGTTTCCTTAAACACTTCAGCCCTATGAGCACTGCACGAGAGGTTGTCCGTGCATTATCCTCGCTGTTGCTTACTACTCTTTCAAGCCTTTTGTTCTTTCCCTTTGATGGTCATACAGATTGACAGGCTCGTTTTCTCATTAGCTGTAGTGAGAGAACGTCTATCCTTGGCCAAACTACCATTGTTGGATATAAACACTTAAAAAACAGAGAAGGAATAAGCAGGGTTTCTGCGGAAGAAGGCAGAGATAGTGGGATGGGGACTTGGAGGCCCAGCCCCCGCTGAAACTCCCAGTGGGCAGCTTCTGCGATCCTGCCCAGATAGGGTGGGAACTGCCTGCCTTCTGCTCTCACCAGCTCCGAACAGCCAGTCCTTCCTGGGGGAGCCAGTCCCTCCTCCAGCCCACCTGAGCCATGCCCATCCTAGCCACTGTGAACAAGCTGGGTACAAATAAATTCTTCAAAAGCAACTGAACAATGAAGCCACACATCAGTCACATGTGCTTTTCATACCTCCACCACCACCGCTAGACAATGGAGCAGAGGATGATGAAGAGGATGAATTTGGAGAATATTGTGGATTTTCAGAAGTGAGCCCCGCTAGCATAGGGTTTGTTGATTTTGATTTCACTGATTATACTCGTCCCAGGGATGAGTTTGTACTTTCAAACTATTTTATACCAATTCATGATTTCTCAGAAAACATAGGTAGCCTTACAAGTGGTTCAGTCCACTAAAAATGGTACTGATGAGGACATCATAGTTGAACTTTCCTACTCCTCTGAAAAGGCAGTCTGATGTTGTACTTTCTACCAGGAAGGAAATTATTCCATCTAAAACCTTAGACACTTCCACTGATGGCACAGAAAGTCCAGGAAATTTAAATGAAGTAGTAGAGCAGAGACAAAATGTTGAAACACTCAGAAGTTTCTCTCCAGGAGATTTTAGAACTGATAAGAATATCCATCATTAAATTATGCTGTTAAAAGGCAAAATCCTCCTCCTCTGGAGATTCTAACACATGGGTTTGCAGGGTTGGAAACTAAATCCTCAGGGAATAGATGATCTGAACAATGTAGCTAATTCAAAGCAACAAAAGCCTCTTAGCACCCACAGCACTGAGTATAATTTAGACTTTGCACCTAGTCCTGGGAGGAATTTGCAGATTTTACCACATTTTCCAAAAGGGAAAGGATACAACTGGAAGAAATGAGATGTGCAGTTTTAAATGATAGTGATGCACTCATCATTCAGGAAAGCTACAAAATTAACAAAGTCAATAAACTGAATTCTGTAAAAGAAGTGTCTTTGAGTAGAAGCTTTGATGATAAAGGAGGCACTGATGGAGAGGATCAGGTTTGTTTCTGAAATAAGCTTAGAGACTAAAAGAGGTTTCAGTGTTGAAAAACAAGGTCTTCCTTCCAACACTGCTACAGGATGAATTTTTAAATTCAAATATTCAATCAAATACTTGGAGTTTGGTAGGCTCAGCTAATTATTCAGAAACCTTTAGGAAAGATGAATGTAAAACTGAGGGACATCTTGATTTATTTACTTCAAAATGTGTTGACCTATGCATGGATTCTTTGAAAACTCGTGATGCTGATGAAGAAGTTGATTCTTCCAAAGAAGAATTAGAAAGTTTACTAATTCCCAAAGCCCAAACATTGACCTTGTAGAAGAAAATGTTTTGGATGATTCTGTGAGTGTAAAAAATGATGATAGTAGCAATGACATTGTTACTTGCAAGGATACCAATGAGGATGACTTTGGTGATACCACTCCACCTCTGGTAACTGGTACTCAAGATTCAATGAAGGCCTGGTACAGTGGCACATGCCTATGATATCAGCAGCTCAGGAGGCTGAGGCAGGAGGATCACAAGTTCAAAGCCAGCCTCAGCAAAAGTGAAGCACTAAGCAATTCAGTGAGACACTATCTATAAATAAAATACAAAATAGGGCTGGGGATGTGGCTCAGTGGCTGAGTGCCCCTGAGTTCAATACCTGATAACCCCCCTGCCAAGAAAAAAAAATATTCAATGAGTGATGTCACTTTTGAAGAGTCCTCAGAGCAGTTTCTACACTTTAGAGAACCAATTGATGGGTTTGGAGAATTTGGGGATACAAATGCTGCTAATTGCCAACTGGAAGTGAGTCAAACCTAAAACAGACTTCCAACGGTTTCTCAGAGGAATGTCAGTTGGCAAGAAAGTCTAGTGGAACAGGCACTGAAGCCATTTCAAAACCAAAAAAAATGGGCAAGATAGGGAGTTTGGAGTTTTTATTCAGTACCAAATGATCAAGATGACAGCAGTACTTTTTAAAACTCTGATGACTTTGCTGACTTTAGTTCAGCTGGTCCTAGCAAAGTCACAGCTCGGAATGCTTTGGGGATGAACAAAAAGATGGACTGCTTTCACAGAGCAACAGGCTACTGAAGTTCATATTGAGAGGAAGTCTAGCAGTCACATTGGACAGATGAAAATATCAATACTCTGGGAACTCTCTAGATGAACAGCATTCCTCTAGCAACTTCCAAAAGAGCAGTTGCGAGTGGCCATTTCCAGGAATCAGCCATTTCCATTCAGACAGCTTTTACTAAACCACCTGGAATGAATTTTTAAAGCACATTTTCCTTCCATATTTGTCCCTAATGCTGAAAAGGAAGTTGTTCCCCTGAAGCACTTGCTGGAAACAAGCACCTTGCCAATACAAACAAGAGAGGCCTTAGCTGGAAGTGAAAACTGCTGGATGTGTGGACTCAGTTATGTGATATCCATGATGCATGTGACTTTTTGAGATTTCGATGGGGCAGTTCCCATAGCAACAAGAAGCTTTTGTGATCCTTGGGAAGAGACACCCGGAACATTGTCTTCGTGGGCAATCAGAAGCAGCCTGTTAAACTGCCAATGAATGCAACAGGATTGGGTATGTTAAAGCCCACCAAAAAACTATTGAAACCCCTCTCTGCTGTAGAAAGAAATAATGGCTTCCATTGGTCAGAACCACCATGACACCACAGAGGAACACACACCCCCTGATCAATTCCAGGGTCTCTACCCCACCCAGTTGGACTGGAGTAGCAGAGGCCTTTAGATGGTATAAATCCAAAGTTACATGAGTTAACAATGTTTAAGCTGGAAATCTCCACCTTGAGCTTCAAAGTGACTGATGGATTTGAGAGACTTATGTCCACAGTAGAGAAGATAAGCACATTTACCAGGAAACCAAAAAGAGGAGAGCACTTGAGTGAAGAAGCTATCAGGGTGGTCACCAGCCTTCCCAGTATTGATGTTCCCAATCACAGGAACATCTTCTACAAGCTCCCAAGAACAAGACAACTAATATAAAACGGACAATTTCTATTGCTTTTCCTCTCCTCTGTCCCTTCTGTAACATCAAAAGCATACCTGCTCTAATTAATTAAAAAAAAATCTGAGCTCAGATGAGCTTGTTAGTAAGCTGCACTACAAAGGTATACATAACAAGGCATATTTATTTACATACCAAAGTCCTACATTTATATGAGAAAAAAACATAAATAATCAGGGGCAAACATTTATGTTGTTGAGGTGTGTACATTTATGTCTTTGTGTAATACACTGGTGGTACCCTTAAAACATGTTTGAAATTTAAAAAAAAAAGAAAAAGAAAATTAAGAACTCAAAACTGGGCATGGTGGTGTAGGCCTGTAATCCCAGCAGCTCAGGAGGCTGAGGCAGGAGGATCATGAGTTCAAAGCCCTCAGCAACTTAGTGAGGTGCTAAGCAATTCAGTGAGACCTTGTCTCTAAATAAAATACAAAATAGGGCTGGAGATGCGGCTCAGTGATCGAGTGCCCTGAGTTCAATCCCTAGTACAAAAAAAAAAAAAAAAAAAAAAGAAATAAAGAAAGAAAGAAAAAACCAGCCAGCACAGTGGCACACACCTGTAATCCCAGCACTTGGGAGGCTGAGGCAGGAGGATCACAAGTTCAAAGCCAGCCTCAGCAATGGCAAGGCACTTAGCAACTCAGTGAGACCCTGTCTCTAATAAAATACAAAAAAGGGCTGGGGATGTGGCCCAGTAGTCGAGTGCCCCTGAGTCCAATCCCCGATACCAACAAAATAAAAATAAAAACTTTCAAACCTCCATCATCTATGAAATCTCCTTCAGTTTTTTCATATAGCATTGAATGTCTTCTTAATTTTTCACATCATATATTGAATCACCTTTGCTGTCATAAATAAGCTCCAAATTTCCTGTTTAATTTTTTTAAAAAAATTTCACATGTGTGATGGTTTTATTTCAGATCTGGTTTAGTTAACAAATTTGAGCTCCTTTTTAATCTTTTTAGTCTGGCATATTGCTCTTTGAACTTTTCCAAGTTACTTCACCAATTGCTCTTTTGTTCTAAGGCATATAGATCATTGTTAAAACTTCATTGGAGGGTTTAACAATATCCTGTCTGTTTTAAATTAGTTTGATTTGGAGAAGGACCAAATTATGTGAATATATTACAATAACATTCCCTTGCTACTGATTTTTTTCTATTGTACCACTAGTTTTTGAGGATTTTTTTTTTGGGGGGGGGGTACTGGGCATTGAACTCGGGGGCACTTGACCACTGAGCCACATCCCCAGCCCTTTTTTGTATTTTATTAGAGACAGGGTCTCACTGAGTTGCTAAGTGCCTCGCCATTGCTGAGGCTGGCTTTGAACTCGCAATCCTCCTGCCTCAGCCTCCCAATTGCTGGGATTACAGGCATGTGCCACCGCGCCCAGCTAGTTTTTGAGGATTTTGCAGAGTGTGAAATGATATAATCATAGACTATTCTGATTTAGGCTACATATCCAGTAAAAACTATGGGTTTAAATGTTTGGGGAAATTCCTCTGGAAAAAAGAGACACATGCAGAAGAACCTCTAACTAGGTTAGTAGGCATGCCCAAAGTCTAGAGATTTCATTGTGCAAATTTCCTTTTAGCTTACATAAAAATAAAATAATTTTATTTTTTACCAGGAATTGAATCCAGAGGCCCTAAACCACAGAGCCACATTCCCAGCCTTTTTTATTATTTTTTAAAATTTTGAGACAGGGTCTTCCTAAGGCTTTAGGCCCTCACTAAGTTGCTGAGGCTGGTTTGAACTTGTGATCCTCCTGCCTCAGCCTCCCAAGCCACTGGGAAAAATAAAATAATTTAAGGGGGAAAAACATTTAAAAATAAAAATCTGAGAAAATGCATGTAGCATTTTTTTTAGATGGTATGACCGTATATGTATGAAATTCAAATATTTGAGTTGAAAACTATAATTAATAAGATAATTGGGTAAGGTAATTGGAAAATTGGATCTAAGATGCATATATTAAAAATAATATCTTTTATATAGCTAGCAATAAATACTTAAAATGATATATTTTTAACGTTCCATTCACTGTGAAATATTATATTATTCCTATAACTTTAGGAAGAAAAGCATAGAAGTTACATCTTAAAATTTATAAAATTTACTGAAAAAAACAAGATTGAAACATACGAAAATGATAATAATAATAATTACTAACATTAACACAGTAACATAGCAGATATTGCAGTAAATGCTTTACTTACCAGTTTTTGGATGGGGATTCTGAATGTCACCAAACATCCATTTTCACTAAATTAATGTCTAAATGTGCTGCCATTCTACTAGATTCTCTACAGGCATTTTTTAATTGCATATACGACTTTAAATTTTCATTTCCCAGAATAAATGCATTTGGCAGAAAAAGGCTAATAAAGCAAGCAGGAGAAAGCTATGAGGAAAGCTCTTATCAGGCATCAGAACATTATAAAGTCAAGGTAATCGAATCACTGTAGTGTTTTATAGAAATAGTCAAGCAGATGAGTGAAACAGAAATGAGAACCTGAATTGGGTCCTAGAATAGATGCAGTTTTGATGTGACAAATGCAGTGTTTTAATTCATTGGGAAAAGAATGGTTCATATTTCATAATTTTGCTGTATGGGGTTTGGGCATAAGGATGAGTAGGAGGTACCTGGACAGGTATGTCCCCAAAAGGGACATTTTGCAGTAGTGTGTGTTGAGAGAAGGGTAGAAACATCAGAAAGGGGATTGTCACAAAGACAAGCATGAAGGGAACGCTGAAGTCCTGCCTTCTTCCAGAAGAAGAGGAGGCAGGCTGGGGAGCGCAGGAGAATCGTCCTTCCCACTGCAGCTCAGGGATCAGGGTCAACAGGGATATGGCTGTCCCCACAGGAAGGTGAGAAATCCTGCTGTCACTTCAGGAGTCCACCCACATGGAGCCACCACTCCGGAACCTGAGAGCGACAATGTATCTGTGACCCACAAAAATCTCTGAAAGAGGTTAAAAGGTACTTTCATGGGATTTATTCCAAAGCTCAGCATACAAAATATTCACATTGTAGTCTACTTTAGTGATTTGCAAGTTATAATAAGACATACCAACAAAAAAGGTATCGTATGTGCACATTATATCTATGGTCTGCTTCTGTTTCCAAAGGCCTTGCATCTCGGAAGTGATGAGTACCTTTTGAATGCTAATGAGATGAGTGGTGGCTGGAGACCCCTAGATTGGTTCAAGCTGGGGGCATCACCAGAAAGACCAAGGCATGATTAAAAGGTTGGAAATTTTAGCTTCACCTTCAGCCTCCATAAAACCCCAAAAGGACTGGGTTCAGAGAGCTTTGGGATAGCTGAACCTGTGGAGGTGCATGAAGGGCGGGGCACCCAGAGAGAACATGGAAGCTCTGAACCCCTTCTCCCATGACTTGCCACATGCATCCATTCATCTGTATCCTTTGTAATATCTTTTATAATAAATGAGCAAATATGTTTCCCTGAATTCTATGAGCTTATTTGGCAAATTGATCAAACATGATAAGGGAATCATGGGAACGCCTGAGTTATGTATACCCAGTCGGTCAGAAGTTAAGTGATAACCCATTAGTGTTGATTAGCTCCTGAAGGGAGGGGGCAGTCTTGTGGGAGTGAACTCTCAGCCGTGGGATCTGATGCTCCAGGTAGACAGCATCAGGATTCAAATGAATTAGAGGCTACTCAGGTGCTGTCCACTGGAGAATTGCTTCATGTGTGGGGAAATAAACTTCCATACACCAGGTATCAGAAACATTGTGTTGAGAGAGAGGACAAGAGTAGGAAAAACACTTTTCTCCCCCCATCTTTAATAACTCTCCATCCCAAAATATGTACAACCAATAAAGTTCCCTCAAGACTGTACAATGAGCCTGAGTAACAAAATAAGGGTTCCTGAATTTTAACAGCAGTAAACCAAAAACAAATCAAGGTCTGAACATAAAAATCACTTTCTCTTCTAGAAAAAAATTCTCCCAAAATTATAATGCAATATTCTCCCTTAATTTTTCATTATGCTTTAACCAGGCAAAAGGTGTCACTCAAACTTCTTGGCCATACCTTGGGGTGCTTAATTTTTTTGGTACTTCTAAAATGAAATTAATCCAATCCTAAATCAGTAGGAAGGTTCCTTAGAAGACTAAGAATGGAACCACAGTGCCAAGCCACTCCTCAGTATTTATCCTAAAGAATTAAAGTCAGCATGCTATAGTGATACATGCATGCCCATGTTTATGGCAGCACAATTCACAATAGCCCAACTATGGAACCAGCCTAGGTGTCCATCATTGGATGAATGGAGAAAGAAAATACAGTATATATGTACACAATGGAGTTTTATTCAGTCATAAAGAAAAAATGAAACTATGTCATTTGCAGGAAAATGGATGGAACTTGAGAACATTATTATGTTAAGTGAAATAAGCCAAACTCAGAAGGTCATGGGTCCTATGGTTTCTCTCATGTGAAAGCCAGAGAGGAAAAGTAAAAGAAAATGTGACAATAGAAGGGAGATCAGTAGAGTAGAAGAAAGGGACCAGGGGGAGGGTGGAGGGAAGAAAAAGAGGAAATACTGGGAAATGATAGTGGCCAAATTATACTGTTATATTATGTGCATGTACAAATATGTAGCAACCAATCCCAATAAAAATGCGTGAAAAAAGCAGACGTAAAAAAATAATCCAATCCAGCCGGGCGCGGTGGCGCACGCCTGTATCCCAGCACTTTGGGAGGCTGAGTCAGGAGGATCGCGAGTTCAAAGCCAGCCTCAGCAATGGCGAGGCATGCAACTCAGTGAGACCCTGTCTCTAATAAAATACAAAAAAAATGGCCCAGTGTCTAGTGCCACTGAAATCCCCAGTACCAAAAAAAATAATAAAAAATAATCCAATCCTAAACTTCCACATGTCTCACTTTCCAAATGCACAGAAAGGTCAGTAATAAGAGATGTGCTCCTTTTGGTAACTGAGCCCCTCCCTGTCACACACACATCAGATTCTGATAAAGCTGTCAATCAAGTAGCTCCGCCTTCTCCACCATAGGATTAGGAACATCACCAAGATAGGCTATCAGTGACCTAATTTTTAACAACCTGGATACATTGGTTTCAATTTGGACACAAGACCCAGGCAAAACCAATCTAAGCCCTTTGGAAAGATTTATATAGATGCCAGCATTTTTTAAAAATTACTTTTCTTCAGAAAGCAAGGGGTTTAGGGATGACATAGCTTTTGCAGTGATGGGGGTTGCAGGCCCAATGGAAGGACAATATTCTGTTACCACATGGGACAAAACCTAATTAAAATTAAATGCAAGCAGAAACAAACATCTAAGTGGTAGAGAATGACAGTCACCAACAAAGAGAATTCTGAAGGCAGTGTATAAACCTCTGCAGGCATTCAACCTGCAGTTTGATCTACCCTAAGACCTTCAGTCCTTTGAATTAATCACTTTCCTTTTATTTACTAAACTGATTGAATTTCTGACTCTTTTTATCTTAAAGAGCTTTGAGTAGGTGAACCAATAAGATGCATTTCTTCTATGGTGCAAGACCCCCACCCCCTCCGCATACACACACATAAAATATGGACCAGGTACACTTACTGCAGAAATAGTGTACCCTAAGCAAAATCAGTAGTGCCATGTTGCTCTCCTGAAGCCACAAAAGAGACTGTTATTTGGAAGCAGGGTATAGACTGAGCAGGAAGGAAAAGGAAAGAAGAAAGCTGGGTTTCAGCCTTGCCAGGAGTCGACCTGTGGACATAGCTCTGACTGGTAGAAGTCTCCCAAGAAGAAATTAATTGCATTGCCATAGGCTTTTTCTAAGACTTCCAGAAAGCTCCAAAATTTCTTTGATTATGTGCTACTTTTGGAGCTGCCCAAACCTGTGTCTTTAAAGACAAGTGACATCTGTTGCTTCCTCCTCCTCTCTTTGCCTTCCCTAAAAATGCTAATCCTTCCTGCCTTAGTTAATTCATTTGTACCTTATCTAATCCCTTTCTCTCTTTCTCTCTCTCTCTCTCTCTTTGACTTCTTAACCTTGCCTTAAAACCACAAGTGTTGAATATACTTTGTATACAACCAGAGATATGTAAAAATGTGCTCTATAATATGAATTATAATGCATTTTGCTGTCATTATATAACAACTTAGAATAAAAGAAAAGAAAATAATAAAATAAAAGCCTGAACAACAACAAAGAAAAAAAAAAAAAAAAACCTACAAGGGTCCCTCGGCTCTAATGCAGAGAATCAATTCTAGGTCAGTCCCAAGCACAACATTTATTTCTAAAATTTAGATTTTGAAGTGCTCCCCACCCCCTGCCCTTCCCCTCCATTCAGAATCCTGCCTTTCCCACATGCATTCTGTGAGGGGAAATAAAACCATTTTTCACTCCATGAAAAATCTCTCTATCCTGAGCCAAAACTCTAAGGCTGCTTTTTGGGAATGAGTTCCAGGACATGCCTCATTCAGCCCCAATTAAGTCTTTCCATTGCAAAGTCTCTTAATCAGTGCTATCTGTCACAGCTCAAGCTTGGCCAGAACTGGGTCCAGAGTTTTGTTCCTTCCAAGTAGTTCTTTGTACCCAAATATTCAGTTTCCTGCGCATTTCCCCATGTGGTACCAGATCAGACATTAATACATTAATGACTCATGGTAGAATTTGTTATGATCACATCCAGAGCCCATAATCGCTGAAGGACCTATGCTAGGAGCAACAGCAAAATTACAATCCAAGTACTTATTACTTAGTCGATGGCAAGCACCTGGTATGCCACAGTGCAGCTTTCTGGCATAACTGAATAGCAAACGTGGCATGGGCTTAGTGCTTCCTTCCTCTTCAAATTATATCTGATCAGATTTTCAGGGCAGGCCCCAAACTACTAACCTAGTTGCAGGTGCAGAGCAGACGAGAGAGATTTGATCAGTCCTCCCAGCCCTGTCTGCTTGCCACCTACATAATGGAAGAGTCGATTAATGGATGTTAGCTTTCAAGTCATAACGATTCTGCCCCAAGTAGTAATTTTAGCCTCATATTTTTCATTCATTTATCAATGATTTACTGAGTACCTACCATGTGTCTGGTACTGTTTTAGGGACTGGGGATATACTAGGTCATGTAAGTTCACTGTGAATTACTGAGTTTACATTATTTTGGGAGAAACAGACCATAATTAAGTAAGCTAATGAAAAATAATTGAAAACAATGGGGGATTTCAAAGCAATTAACATGATACTATGCTGGTGAGTAAATGGCAAAAGCTCTGAAGTGATTTAGGTGGTTTGCAAAGGCTTTTCATACAGGACTTTTGAGCTAGATCTGATGAACAAGAAGATGCCAGTTGTACAAGCAGCCAGGGAAGCATAATAGAGCAGAGACATCATGTGCAAAGGTCCTGAGGCAAGGAAGGCATTCACATAATATCAGAATAGCCAAAGGGGCTGGAGCACAGACAGTAAGAAGGAGGGCCCTATGAGTGAGGTGGGAGAGGGTCATAAAGACAGATGGTATGAGTCGGGCGCTGTGGCGCATGCCTATAATCTCAGCGGCTGGGGCGGCTGAGACAGGAGGATTGTGAGTTCAAAGCCAGCCTCAACAAGAGCAAAGTGCTAAGCAACTCAGTGAGACCCTGTCTGTAAATAAAATACAAAAAGTAGCACTGAGAATGTGGCTCAGTGTTTCAGTGCCCCTGAGTCCAATCCCTGATACAAAAGAAAAAGAAAAAAAAAAAAAAAAAAGACAGATGGTGTGGAACTGATAAGTCATTATGAATATGATCTGGACTTTAGAGTTTACTCCAAGAACAGAGGATGTTACTTGAGGGCATTAAGCAAGACCCAGAAAGGTGGGAGAATATTCTCTTTTGGGAGAATCACTGTGGCTTCTATGTGGCTATTAGACTGTAGGAAGGTGAAAAAGAACATAGGTCAGAAAGTTAATACAAAAATCCACTGGGTTCCAGGCTCTGAGCAATTAAATCCACAGGTTCTCTTTTGCAGCTGGTTGTCAAAAGGGAAAGAGGAAGAAGCAGCACACTCCCTACTAATCTGCAGGAGTAAAAGCAAAGCTCTTACTCTAACACATAATAAAAAAGACATTTTGTGCTTTATGCTGATCATTATTTTTGTCTTCCCAAAAATCGAATCACAGAAGCTATCTAGTTTCTTATTTGCAGATAGGAAAACTGAGGTTTGAAGTGTTTAATTAAATTGCCAAATGTAACCCAGCTAGTCAGCTATGTAGATTTGCAAAAGCCTTATTGACCTATAATTGATATGTAAAAAATTGCAGTGTCCTGTGTGTGTGGAGGGGTGCTGGCATTAGACCAGCGTCTCCCATGTGCTCGGTAAGTGCCCTACTACTGAGCTACATCCCCAGCTCTCTCTATTTTTCATTTTGAGACAGGGTCTCGCTAAGTAGCCAACGCTGGACTTGAACATGTAATTCTCCTGCCTCCATCTGCTGATGATATCACTGGCCTTACAGGCACATGCCACTGTGCCTGGCTGGAACTGCCCATATTTAATGTGTACAATGTGGCATTGGGGCATACACAAACTCGCGATATCTCCATGACAGCTAAGGTAATAGACTCAACCAATCCCTTCCAAACTTTTCTTGCGTCCTTTTGGTATTATGTTTTGGTGAGGGTTGGGGGTTGTGTGTTTTGTTGTCTGTCTTCTTAATGGATTTCGAAGGGCACAGTACTACTGTATTGTCAACTCTAGGCACCGTGTTATACAGCAGTTCTCTAGAACTTACTCATCCTGCATAACTGAAACTCAATACCATTGAGCAATTTCTCATTCCTTCCAACTGGCTTATTTCACTTCACACAGGGTCCCCAAGGTTCATGTTAGGTGGCTTTCCATCACTATGACCAAATGCCTCAGATAGTCAGTTTATAGACAGAAAAGGTTTGTTTGGGGTCATAGTTTTGGAGGCTCCAGTCCATGATTTGTTGATCCTGTTGCTTTGGGCTTATGGTGAAGCAGTGCATCATGGTGTGTGTGTGTGTGTGTGTGTGTGTGTGTGTGTGTGTGTGTTGGAGCAAAACCAGTCACATCACAAGCCATGGAATAAAGAGAAAGAGGAAAGGACTGGGGCCCAAAGATTCCCTTCAAGAATATACCCTCAATGACCTAAGGACCTCCTATAAGGCCCCACTTTATGAACATCCACAGCGCCTCCCAATAGCACCACTCTAGGGACCAAATCTTTAAAATGTGGCCTTTAGGGGCCATTCAGCAACAAAACCATAGCTAGGTTCATCCGTGTTGTAACATGTGTCAGAGAATCTCCTTTTTTAAGACTACATAATAGTCCATTTCATGTAGACACACTCCATTTTCAGAAATGAACACAGTGTCCAGACTAAAATCAACAAAGAAACATCTGAGGTAAATCAGTAAATGTGATGTCTCACTTTAACAAAATTAAGAACAGAATAACACTGGACTTGGGCCTCTCCTTTAAGTCGACGACTCCACACCCAGGGGTGCACATGGCTTCCCAGCCAAAAAAAAAAAAAAAATAATAATAATAATAATAATAATAATAAAAACTGTCCGACAAATTCAGTAAAGAAGGAACATCCCTCAATGCAACAAGGACTCTATATGACAAATCCATAGCTAACATCATACTGAACAGAGAAAAGTTGAACGAATGCTTTTCTTCTAACATCCGGAACAAGAGGAGGATTCCCATGGTCACCACTTTTATTCAGCATGACACTGGAAACACTAGCCAGAGCAATTAGGGGAGAGAGGAGACAGAGAGAGAGAGACAGAGGGGGAGGGACAGAGAGAGAGAAAGGGGGGTGAGAGAGGAGGGAGTGGGGGGGGGAGGAGAGAGGGGAGAGAGGGTGAGAGAGGAAGGGAGGGGGAGGGACAGAGAGAGAGAAAGGGGGGAGAGAGAGAGAGAAAGGGAGGGAGGGAGTGGGGGGAGAGAGAGAGAGAGAGAGGAGAGAGAGGGTGAGAGAGGAAGGGAGGGGGAGGGACAGAGAGAGAGAAAGGGGGGAGAGAGAGAGAGAAAGGGAGAGGGAGTGGGGGGGGAGAGAGAGAGAGAGAGGAGAGGAGGACATCCAAACATGTAAAGAGGAAGTCAAATTGTCTCTGAGGGCAGAGCGAACCTTAAAGATTCCACCAAATTGCTGTTAGAACTAGTAAATGGATTAAATGACGTTTGCAGAATACAAAACAAACACATAGAAATCTGTACTCTTTCCATATGTCAATAGTGATCAATCCAAAAAAGAAGTCAGGGGTACAGATGGGTTTAGAGGCAGGAATAGCCAATGGAGCAGTCTTTCTGCTCCACCTCACCCTCTTGTCATCGCTGGGCTCCCACTTAGCCATTCACACTTTCTCTTAAAAGCAGCCCACCACACAAAGGGCCTGCATAGAGATCACCAGTGCTCCCAGGAGTTCCAGTCCTCTATTTCTTCCTGGGCACCCAGGAGATTGCACTTCTCAGCCCCATGGCCTTTTGGACAGTGCTAGTGACCAGTTTTGACCATCACTGGGAATGGAAGTGGCATGTGTCATCTACATGCTGAAGGACTGAAAAGCCCCTGCAGTCTGTCTTCCCAGAACATGGGCAACCTCAAGCCACCTATTGCCATTACTGTGTTGCAAGAAGATGCTGCTTCCATTGGCTTGGGGCCCTGAGAGACTGTGTGGAGAAGAACCCCTCTCAGTTCATGTTGAGCATTAGCTCAAGTGAGAAATAAACCCTGTTACATTAGGTCAGTGAGGCTGCATGATTAAACTATGACTCCAGTTCACTAATACACCAGCTGGGTGAAAAACATGAGGGGATAGAGGATATGATGTGATAAGACGTGTGTGAATCAGCTTTAGTTTCACTTCTGAAATAATTCATGCTAAATTCCCTTTCTTCCTTTTTCTTATTCCATCCTGCGCTTTATGATTCACACTTACCCTCCAATCTTTCCCTACTTTTTCTTCATTGACTGAAGACGTCTCATGTACTGAAGACATTCATGAGTGACACGTTTTATATCCAGACACCTGCATGTGCTCCCATGACAATGACGTGGTTCCTGGGTTCCTCTCCTACTTCCTGAAATGTGTGCAAAGCAACTCCATGGGTAGGACCATTGCTGTTGTCTCACATTTGTGAATAAAGTCCCAACAAATTCTTGCATTCAAAAGACAGACTCCCAGTCAAGAAGACCCTCTCCGGAGCTCATTAAGAGTTAGATGTGGGCCAACTATCTTCACACACCGAGAGGCCAGAGGGACTCTGGGGAGGAACTTGGGCTGCTGGTCACCTTGTGGAGAGAACAGCATGACTTTCCCTCTCCCAGCATGCTACAGCTCGCCCTAAGTCTGCAAGGTACTGTTGGCAGAGACTGTGAAGACTAAGGTCTCCATCAGGTTGGACATCTGCTCTCGTTCTCTGAAGTCTGCGGCTGTAGGTGTAGGAAGGTTTGCAGGGATGGAGAGGAAACAGTGGGAGGGGGTGGCAAAGAGCAGAGCAGAGTAGGTAGCTGTGGGGCAGCCGTGCCAGCACTACCTGTCTGTCACGACGGGATGTGAGGGTGCCGCCCAAGGGCCATGGCAGCTGGACTCAAGCTGTCTTGTGGTTTTCCTGCCCAGGATGGCAATTTATCCTGAGGGATCCCTGAGCAACAAGAACTTGGGAATCCTGAAGGGAGAAGGAGCTAAGGGAAGCTCAAAGAGTTCAGCCAACTACCAGCCAGTTACCTTCACCTCTGGCCCCGCCTGACTTCTTTTCCTTCATTCCTCACCCTCCTCTCCTCTACCTGCCAGAAAAGAGCCAGCAGGGACCACCAAGACGGCCGCGAGATTGCTGCCGCAAGCATTCCCTGCCTTAAAACATGTACTTCCTCCTCTCACCCCACACGCAAACCCCAACACTCCAGAGAAGAGGGGAAGAAGGAGGAAAACGTGAAGTCTACGCATGCTTCACCCTGACGCCTCAGCCCAAGGCGTGAGCAGGTCTGGGGTGGCGGGGACAGAAAGTGGGCACAGGCTAGAATGAGATTGGGGCCCCCACTACACTCTTAAATATCAGAAAGCCGCCAGAAAAACTAGGGGATCTGACGGAGATGGTAAGAAGGGACAGAAAGGGGAAGTTAGGCAGAGTGTTCTGGAAGAAGTGATTTGACAGGAGAACAAATTTACGTTTAGCCCAGGCCAAGTTCAGACTTCATCAGAGTAGTCCTAAAGAGAATGACAGTTAGTATTGATGAGGGCCAACTGTGTGTCTGGGGCTGCACCAAGAACTAAAATTGTCATCTAGCTTTGAAGGGACCCCATGGTGAGAACAGCAGAGACGGTTATTTGACTCGCCAAGGCCACGCTGCTGTGACTTGCCAAAGGCCACATTCTTCATCAGGGTTTAGATATACAGTTGCTGTCCCCAAAGCTTCCCACCAGGTCTACTGTGACATGTGGGAGGGCCTCAGATGCAGAAATAGCAGTCCTTGGCATCCACAGGAGATGGGTTCCAGGTCTCCTTACAGGTACCAAAAGCCATGACACTTAAGTCCCTTGTATAAAAGGGCATAATATTTTTACATAACCTATGCAAACCTTTTCCATGTCCTTTACTTTTATTATTTTAGTCATTTTATTCATTTTTTTATAACTTTTTTTTGTACCGGGGATTGAACTCAGGGGCACTTGATCACTGAGCCACATCCCCAGACATATTTTGTATTTTATTTAGAGATAGGCTTAGCACCTCACAGTTGCTGAGGCTGGCTTTGAACTCACGATTCTCCTGTCTCAGCCTCCCGGGGCTGCTGAGATTATAGGCATGCACCACCGTGCCTGGCTATAATTTATTTTTCAGAGTATTGTGCATAAGAGTTGGGTTTGTTTTGACAAAACATACTTGCAAGGAATCTGGTTTTAATCATCAACCCTCCTTTTCCTCCCCTGCCCCCATTTTCTTCCATGCACTTTAAACCATCTCTAAATGACTTATAATACCTAATACAGCATGGCTGCTATGTAAACAGATGTTATACTGTATTTTTTAGAAAATTGACAAGGAAAAAAGCTGTACATGATCAGTACGGATGAGTATTTTCCAAATGTTTTCAAGTTAAAAAGAAATAAAGTCAATTCAAATGTAGAATATTGATTGCAAGAGATTGGGGAAGGATTGAGAGAGAGTAAATACAAGGAGGCTGAATTTTGAATTTGATCAAGGAATACTGTGTGCATGTATTAAAATATCACCATGAGCTCCATTGATATGTATGATTAATATATGATAACCAAAAATTTTAAATTTTTTTGATCCTTGGATGTGGACCCTATGGACAGAGAGGGGCACTGTGTATGCTATAAGCTGTAGACTGCAGCAGATGGAACGTCTGGCTTGAACAGTGGCATCTCTTTATCTCTTAATGCTACAACATTATGTTTTCTCTTGGACCCCTGGTGTGAAAAGAGTAGGGCAAGCCTTTCTACAGGGGTTAAGCAAGGCATGATCTAATCATTTTTAAGCATTGCTCTAGAGCAGGTATTTCACACTCTAGGAATCATGTTTGGGGAGTCACAGGAGGCATAATGTTTTATTCTCCCAATCACTCTGGGAAAGAGAGAACAGTATCTTCACCTTGCAATAAGGATGGAAGGCTCAAAGAAGTAAAGCCACTTGCCTATGACCATGAGTAGAAAGAGTTTGAGCTGAGATTCAAACCCAGGTCTTCTTACTCTACCTTCTTTATGCCTTGAGATTGCCCGCATCATAGCCAGGGCCCTGGGGCTGTCTTGTGCAGAAGTTTGGCAACAGTCAGACAGGCTGAGGACCAGGACACCAAAGTCAGCCAGGACTCAGCACACTGTAGGCAGCTAAACAATTACAGCAAGAAGCGACATAAATGCTTGTAAATCCAAGCAACTCTCTGCAGGGGCTGGCAATGCAGAAAAGGTGAAAGAATTTGAAGGTAAGGAACACCCAGAACCCATTACTTATTAGGGAGTTCCCTTTATCTTGTGTCTAGACCTTCTGTGATTTACATGGAGCATAATCCAGGTTTGGAGGAGATGATGAGAGTCCCTAAGGAAGAAACCAGTGACAGTGGTTCCTGAAAGACCATTGCAGCAGTTTCTGATGAGCAAAACCTGACATCCTACATGAGGGAAAGACAGGGGAATGCAAATTAAGGCAGCTTGTGAGGACCCCCAGAGGTTAGGTTCCAGAGATCTTTCTCCTTCATGTTCTGACTCTAATGAGGATAAGAAGCAGGTAGTCAAATATAAGAGGAAAGTCAGAAACTGCAGCTACCCTTTTCAGAATTAAAGATTAAAGGACCAGAGAGTAGTCCTGGTTAGAGGAAGATTGAACTGAGTTCCAAGGGCCAATTGTCAGACTCTGTCTGACATGAGTAGCAGATAATGAAAAGTCTGTAACTTTGCTTTGGTGAGTTTAGACTAAGTAGAATAAGTTGACAGAACCAGACTAAATTAATGCAAAAGTGCACACCCTTACACACACATATACATTTTTACACGTTTCTATTTTTACAGACCTTTTTACTGTTAAGCAGGGTTGATCATGGTGAGGCTTGCACTGGTGGATCAATTTGCAGCTTGGGAATAATATGGATTTTTACCCATCTTATCTCTTTTTGTTATCTTCCATTATATATGTGCAAGCATTTTTGGCATTTATTCTCACCTTTTTCAGACAACTCCCATTTGTTCTTTCCTTGTTCTGTTCATTCTTTCATTGATGTATTCGTTCATTCTTTAGACACCAGTTGGGCTCCCTTTATGTTTCGGGACTGATGCTAGAACTAAAAAAAAAAAAAAAAAAAAAAAAAAAAAAAAATGTATTACTTCTTCATGGCTGGGATACTATGTTTGACTTTATGAATGCTTGACTTTCTACCATGCAAACCTGACTCTAATTGGTAGATGTTGTGTTGTTTGTCATGCAAATGTAATTTCCCTTTGAATAGGATTTTAAATTGATGACTGAACTCATTTTTTATCGTAAAAGCATGACGCGCCCATCCAAACACTCACTTCATATTTTTTCTTCATCCTCAAACATGGGCATCCTGCCAAGCACTGATGGGGATGCCCATCCTGCTTTGAAATTAATTAAAAATGCTTGTAATTAAATAAATGGGATTTATAGCAAGACTTTTTATAATACCAGTATTAACTTTCATGGCTTGGCTCTTTTTCTTTTCATTTTATTTCAGCATCATTTTATGCTTGGAGGCGTTGGAGTAACTGAAAAGCCAGAATATCCATGGCCAACATTTAGGAAGCATGCATTTCCCAGCAGGCATTATTCTTAATGCTTTGCATGTACTACCTCATTCAATCTTCACAAAAACCTTAGCAGGTCTCTCTTGTATTGTCTCTGTTGAATAAAAGATGGAGGCACAGAGTTTAAATTGCTCAAGGTTGTGCAACTAAATAATACTTTGGTGGAGGTGGGATTCAAACCCACACTGTCTGGCCCTGAAGCCCATTTCTTGACTATGATGACACAATGCATCACAGAGTAAAACTAAATGCCGCTAATGGAAAGACTGAAGGGTAAAGTGGTCCCAGACAGGCAGAACCGAAAGATTTCTCCTTGAATGTGAAAAAGAAAAGTGAAATTCAAATAACTTGACAGATAAGGCTGAAACTTAATGGGAAGTTATTTTTCTTGTCAAAATAAAATGCTACCCGCCCCCCTACACACACACAGGCATGCTTACTGCCATTACACACACTCAGTAAACCTATGTATAATTTCATGTTACAGATCTTTTAAAATGATAAGATTTAAAAATCAAATAGCAGTAAAGTATAAAATTAATAAACTCAAATTACTAACGTGAGTTTCATGGGCCAAGTGAGGTCCTACTGGAATTTGATTGCTCTCCCCAGTGTAACGGCAATCCCAGTTCCACAGGAAGGTCCTTTTGAGCCCACTTACCTCCACTGCCTGGTGTGACATGATCAATCCATCCTCCCACCGGTTTCTCCCACTACGGCTGCCAGGAACCCCGTGTTCACAGATAGTGCCAAGGTGCAAGGCACTACGTGGTCTCGCTCCGGGAATGCCTCCATTCTGTATGGCACCACCCTGTGGTTTTTAGTAATTTACTACTGAGGGTGACACTCAACCTGAACTGCTCTTGAGAAAGGGGGGAAATGCGACAAAACGAGCTTGGCTCTGGTTCTCATCGGGGCTTATTTTATCACGCATGGTGCACAGTTTTAATAAGATTAGCTCTCTGGTTTCTCAATCTATAGCAGATGGAAGCAGCAAATTAGAAGAAGGGAGAGATACTGCCACAGGCAAGAAGAGTGAAAATAGTGAGGGATGCCAGCTGAGAGCGGCAGAGAACAATATCAATCACGGGGCCATTTAACGTCAGCCCAAATCGCCCCCAATTCAACTGGTCCCACTATAGAACAATACAATAACGGACGCTCCCAGTGATGCCTCTGAATCATAAAGGAAAGCTTAAATCATTCCTGTCATGCTTTATAAGATGTCAGAAAATGTAAAATGCATGTGTGAAAGACGTGGGCTAGAAATGATTTAAAGAAGAAAGAGTTTTGGCCGCTTAAAGGGCAAGAAGCCCTAACTGGCCCATACGGAACAGAACAATCCCTGAGACATCACCATTGTGGAGAATTGTTCAAATTACAATGTCTCATCTGCATATGCTCTTTCTTATGTTAGAATGCAAAAGAACTTGAGAATAAGGGTTGGGGATGTGTTTCTGGCCTCTACCACACCTAAAATAGACTATTGTTCATAGTGGGAACCACATGTCATCATTGTCAAAAACATTATGTGCGGACCCAGGCTCTGTATGAATCAAAACCTCATAAGGAGTCCCCAGAGAGGTCTCAAGGTTAGGTCCACGTGGTGGCTTTCTGATGCAGCCACCTGGTTGGACTCAGAATCTCCTTGGGGTATGCTTCTGGATCACAAGACAGATTTGCACTCCAGACTTGGAGAACAGAAATTGTGTGTGGCCTTTATGTTTTTGACACCTTGTCACTGATCTGATGGCTATCTTTATTGTCCTGGGGGCAGCAGTCTGTCCTGCAATGGCTTCACCCTGTCTTTGGATCTTCCTCCAGTTTTGCCATCTCCTGGGCTCTGGGTATGCTTAGCTCTGTGAGGGAGGAGGCCAGCTTCTCCAGCCTTCATGAAGTCGGAGGCAATAGCAACTGGCACAGGTTCTGGTTGGTCCCAGCTGGCTCTCTCCTTCATGTGCCTGGGTCCCAACATGTCTTTGTTCTTCTCTGAAATCTGTCTTTCTTTCCTAATGTCAGACATCTCGAGTACCAGCACTAGCCACAGAGTTAAGAGCAGCTGGTTTGCCCATAGCAAGACTAGACTGTGGGCACCAGTTAATGAACCGTCACTACCAGCACTGTGAATCCCATCTATGACTAAACAGCTGCCAGTCAATTCTAGCTAGAGCTATAAGCATAGCTTTCTCCTCCTTTGAAACACTTTTAGAAGCATCCTCGCAGACACAACCGTCTAGTAGAATGTGAAGGCAAAGATAAACATGCATAAATTAGTGTCAGAAAGGGCTCTAGGGCAGTGATTTTATTTTCCATTCAATGTGTTTCAGTTAGCAAAATACATGACTAGTCATTTCTACTTAAAGTAACAATGGGGAAGATTAATCCAGACATGCCATATCTTCTGAATAGAAGCATGCAATTTGCATACACCAATATTGCTAAACTATAAAAAACATCTTGACATTTACTTTTATTTAAGACTTTTAAATGGAGATGTACCTCACTCATCCCATTTTGGGAATTTCTGATGTCAAGGTAAATGCTCTGATCTGGAAGTAGGATGATCTAAGTCTAATCCTGGTTTAATAGCTTTGCAACCCTGGATGAAGCACTTTACTTCTCTCCATCTTGGTTGGTATATCTGTAAATGGAAAGATCTCTGCATTACCTTCACAGACCTTTCTGACTCCTTCTAACATCTTCTAATTTGACTTATCACTAGCATTTGCCATCCAAGTATAGGACAATTACAAATTAACTTAAAAGTTGTACAACATATGTTCCTTACAGGGAGTATGTAAAAATCAAATAAAAACAATGTAGTCATAAATCCAATCCCAAAGTGATGAGAATAATGACTTTTCATATGGGTCTGAATCTTCTAAGGATTGCATCTTTACCAGCTTTGCAGGATCCCCTTCTGGAAAACTGAATAAGTTTCCATCTGATTCTTGAATTTCCAGAGAGGCCCAGGAAGGGCAGAAAATAAAAGGAATGCCTGTCTCTGTATTTTGAATGTGGAATTTCAAGTTTTTTGAGATGTTCCAACGCCTGGAAATACACGGTTTGTTTCTTCTTATAAATCTAATAGGTGCCAGAATTATGGTCCCCTGTAAGTAACCAAGAGAAACACGAGGAGCTCATGACAATGTGGAATTTGTAATGATGAAGGAGTATTTTAGAGTTAAAAGGAGCCTTAGAAATGGTCTAATTCTCAAACTTTGACCAGTCCCAGAATCACTTGGACTTCCTGCTAAACCACAGATTTCTAGGCCCTACTCGGAGTTTCTGATTGAGTCTTCAGTCTCTCTTTTTCTGCCCTGCCATCCTCTATTCCTCTCTCCCTCACTTCCTTCTTTTCTTTCTTTTTTGCTTTCAACATTTTCTCCTTTGTTGAATTTGTTTTGTTTGTTTTATTGGTGCATTAGAAATACACATAATAGTGTAATTCATTGTTACATATTCATACATGCACATAATTGACATTTACTTTTACTTTTACATTTATAATCGTCTTTCCAATTTTTTAATAATCTGTTTTACATTTACCCTGTGATGTTGATTCTGTGGTACCAGAGGACACACTTTAAGAAAGAACCACTAATCTTGGAAGCTTCCCACCAGTGCCCCTGGGCCTTTAACAGAGATTGTGAATATTCTAATACTTCCACTCATCCTTGTCCTGTCTGCCCTAAATTCATAGAAGTTTTATAAGAAACCAATAATTAGAATAACAAAACTAAAGAGTAATTTTATTGACTCACTTCCCACACAGACTTTATTTTCCATGGACTAGATCTTTATTAATATGAACCAAAATTGATATATCAGTGGTGAATCCACTGAAAGAGAAATTAGGAAAATTACCCCATTCACAATGCCCTAAAAAAAAAAAAATTGGGAATCAATCTAACAAAAGAGGTAAAAGACTTCTACAATGAAAACTACAGAACACACTAAAGATAGAAATTGAAGAATACCTTAGAAGATGGAAAGATCTCCCATGCTCTTGGATAGGCATAATTAATATTGTCAAAATGGCCATACTACCAAAAACGCTATTTAGATTTAATGCAATTCCTATTAAGTTTCCAATGACATTCTTCATAGAAATAGAAAAAGTAGTCATGAAATTCATTTGGAAAAATAAGAGGTCCAGAATAGCCAAAACAACCTTTAGCAAGAAAAGTAAAGCAGGAGGCATCACAATACCAGACTTTAAATTATACTACAGAGCTATAGTAACAAAAATGTCATGGTATTAGCACCAAAATAGACAAGAAGACCAGTGGTAAAGAATAGAAGACACAGAGACAAACCCACATGAATACAGTTATCTCATACTACACAAAGTTACCATAAACATACATTGGAGAAAAGATAGACTTTTCAACAAATTATGCTGGGAAAACTGGAAATCTGTATGTGACAAAAATGAAATTAGATACCCATTTCTCACCCTGCATAAAACTCAATTCAAAGTGGATCAAGGACCTAGGCATTAGTCCAGAGGCCCTATACCTACTAGAAGAAAACATAGGCCCAACTTTTCATTGTGTTGGCTTAGGAAATGAATTCCTCAACAAAACTCCTAAAGCACAAGAAGTAATATAAAGAATTAATTAATGAATGGTTTCAAACTAAAAACCTTCTTCACAGCAAAGGAAACAATCAAGAACATGAAGAAAAAGTCTACAGAATGGGCGAAAATCTTTACTACATGGACCTCATGTAAAGCATTAATCTCCAGGACATATAAAGAACTCAAAAAACTTAATACCCCAAAACCCCAAATAACCCCAATCAATAAATGGGCAAAGGAACTAAACAGACAACTTCACTGGAGAAGAAATATGACTGGTCAACAAATATATGAAAAAAAAGTTCAACATCACTAGCAATTAGAGAAATGCAAATTAAAACTACACTGAGATTTTATCTCACTCCAGTCAGAATGGCAATTATCAAGAATATAAGGAACAATAAATGTTGGTGAGGATGTGGGGGGAAAGGTATACTCATATATTGCTGGTGGGACTGCAAATCGGTGCAATCATTATGGAAAGCAGTATGGAGATTCCTCAGAAAACTTGGAATTGAACCACCATTTGACCCAGTTATCCCACTCCTTGGCATATACCCAAAGGATTTAAAATCAGCATACTATAGTGATGTGGCCACATCAATGTTTATAGCAGCACAATTCATAATAGCTAAGCTATGGAATCAACCTAGGTACCCTTCAATAGATGAATAGATGAAGAAAATATGGTATATACACACAATCAAATATTACTCAGCCATATAAAAGAATGAAATTATGGCATTTGCCAATAAATGGATAAAACTGGAGGATATCATGCTAAGTGAGATAAGCCAATCCCAAAAAACCAAAGGCCAAATGTCCTCTGATATGCAGATGCTGACTCACAATAGGCAGGGTTGGGAAAGGAATGGAGGTTCCCTGGACTGGACAGGGGAATGGGGGGAAGGTAGGGAGAATGGGAATGGGAAAAACAGTAGAATGAATCGGACATAACTTTCCTATGTTCATATATGAATACACAACCAGTGTAACGCCACATGACATGCAACCACAAGAATGGGAACTTATACTCCATTGTATGTATGATATGTTAAAATACATTCTACTGCCATGCATAACTAAAAAGAACAAAAAAAAAAAGAAGAAGAAGAAGAAGAAGAACATAAAAGGTGACTCGAAATTGTTAAGTTTCCGCCAGGTGTAGTGGCACATGCCCATATTCCCAGTGGCTCAGGAGACTGGGGCAGGAGGATCAAAGCCAGCCTCAGCCACCTAGCAAGGGCCTAAGCAACTTAGGGAGACACTGTCTCAAAATAAAAATATAAAAAGGTAAAAAGGGCTGGAGGATGTGTCTCAGTAGTTGAACACTGCTGGGTTCAATCCCTGCTGGCAAAAAAAAAAAAAAAAATAAGATTCCTTGTTCATTTTAAGGAATAAGCTCCAGGCAGGCTAAACCATCATATTTTTGATCTTGGAATCTCTTGAATCTGATACAGAGCAAGTATTTTTTACTATGCTTAGCCAGTGAGGTGGAGTTCACAATGCATTCTATAGTTGGTTAGCTTTCACCAGTTCCAAAACTACCTCACCATTAGTCCTAATTCTCCCTTTTGGAGTATCACAGATAAAGTCTTTCTCCTCTGTCACTTAGTTGGTTCAATATCCAAAGGCAGCATCCTATCCTCTCACAGACAAGTCAATCTCCCTCTTCTCTGGGTTTACTATCCCTAGTAATGTTCACCCCTTTTCCTGAGCTTATAGAAATTTGTAGGGTCAACTCAGACTAAGGCTAATTTTTTCATCAATATGCTGTTATTAAGTGAGTACTTCCTACATGCCAACTACCATGCATGGCACAGAGATGAGTAAAAGATAAACTGGCTCAACCTCAATGGACTCACATTCTCATGGGCAAATTAAATGTGTTTAACATTGCCCTTCTTGACCTTCTATTTTTCTTGCTGAATGTATTCCATTTTTCTATTGATTTTGCCATCTTAAAAATAATTTTTTTCCAATACTTGAACATAGTATTCAGGATGTCTTATAAGAAGTTCCTTGTTTATTTACTGTGGTATACTGAGATTCACTCAGGAGATAAGTAAAAATATATAGTAATATCCATGAGGAAATTCTTCAATAGTTAGAGTAGGATAGGTAAAGTGAACTACAGAACTGTCATGGTTTAAAAACATGTCCCCAGAATTCTTTGATACTTTCCCCATGAAAGAGCTGAGGCTTACTTCATATGTCCCTTCTTTTTGAGTCATTATAGGCACATGGCAGCTTTAAAGAAGAGCAATATGTTCCAAAGTGATGTCATAAAAATCAATACACCTTACACTTTGCTCTTTAGAACATTTATGCTTGGCACTGTGAGTCCCATGTAAGAAATCATTATCATGCTGGGTGTGGTGGCACGTTCCTAAAATCCCAGTGACTCAGGAGGCTGAGAAAGGAGGATCACAAGTTAGAGGCCAGCCTGACAACTTAGCAAGACCCTGCCTCTAAATGAGAAACAAAAAAGGACTGAGAGTGTGGCTCAGTGGCAGAGATCCCTGGGTTCAATTCCCATTACCAAAAAACAAGCAAACCGATAAGTTATGAGGAGGTTCGGGCCATGCATATGATACCTATGCAGGTGTTTGTCTTGAGTTAGTCCCAGCCAAGGTCCTTGTTTATAACCAACATCAACTGCCACAGAACAGAGCTACAGATGATTCCAAGCCCCCTGCTGTTGAGTCTTCCCAGCTGAGTCCTCAGACATTTGGAACAGAGACAAGTTATTCCTTTTGGTGCTGGGCCCACGGAATCTGTGACTATAATGTAGCAGTTGTTTTATGCCACTTAATTTTGGGTAGTTTGTTATGTAGCAATGGGAACCAAAATAATAACAACACATAACCATATCCGTTTTCATTCATCTTTATTCTTGTAAATTAGAATCGAAAGATTTGTCATGTTCAAAATCCCTGTCCTCAGTTCCTTCCATTTCATCTGCTCTTTTATAATTTATCTTTCCATCTCTCTTCCCTTCCTTCTCTCACTCTCTCTTTTTCTCTCATAATCTCTTCCTCTCCAACCACCCTCATCTAGTTCTCCCTGGGCACTGAAAGATCTTATTGCTTTTTCCAACCTTTGCCAAACAAGCCAGTGAATACACCATAGGAACAAAACAGAGCAAATCACATAACTATGACACCTGTGAGAGTCTTTCCATGGCAAAAAGATTTTCCAAGCCCTAGAAGATGACCTGCTTTCTTCAAATGGTATTTGTAAAACAATTTTATAGTCCTATGGAAATATGACTCTGTCCTATTTATCAAACAAATGATCACAATGTGATTTACAGACTGTGATTCTTACTTAACATCAAATATTCTGTCTAGGAAAGCTGAAATGAATTATTCCTTATGTGTGTGAGGGTGGAGGGGACAATCTGAGTGACAACTTCCTATTTTAATTTAAGGTGCTTTCAATTATACACTCAGATTAAACATATATAATGGGCTAATATCATCCAAGCTATCAGTTTTTCCCCTTGCTTCCCAGGAATGCAACATATCCAATCTTTCTGTGTATCAGAAGATGAGGAATCTTATTTTAAAGGAAGATCACGTCTAGAAACCTGATAGCAATTAGTCAAAATATGAACACCCTATGGCTACCACTGGCTCGTCAGTGAATATGTGGAATAATTCAATAGTAGAAAAGAGGTGGTAGAAATATTCATTTCTACCCATAATTCCACAAGGTTGGAGTTATGGTTGGAATGGGGAGAGGGAATATACAAAGTTCTGGAAGACTCAGGTTTTCAGATAATTGTAATTCCATGAGAAAAAGGAAAGAACCCTGTCTCTACACACGCACAGTGTCAGTGGCTGCAAACTAAGCAGCCTCAGTGTCAAAGAAACAGGAAAATCATTACAATATTTACAATCATGGTAACAGAAAGAAAATGAAACCTAAGAAGGGATTCAAAGCCAAGTGGCAAAAAAAAAAAAAAAAAAAAATCTGCAACAGGTAAAAACTAACAAAATTTATTAGCCCTGGGAATATAGAACTCTTGATCCTGGCAGCATATAAACCCACAAGATTTGTGCACATTCATGTATATTGTTTTGGGAATGGTCATGTTTTCACAGATATGTATATATACACAGGACATATATAATCCCAAATTGGAAAATTGTACAGTATAATTTGTGCAGTTTTTATCTACTAACTATATACCTCAATAAGGTCACAAAATGGAGAGACAAAATATACAGATTTAGACAATAAAAGTAAACAGAAGAGTTTACTTCTGTTTATTGGAGTTACTTTCTGTGCCTAAAGTTATAATTATATCTACTCCTCATCAATTGATAGATTCTAAGGAAAAGTAGTGTCTAATTATCACCTGGCCTCATGTCAACCTTCTTTCCAAAACCACAGATAGGATTTCCTTAAGAGCAAGATATTCCCCTGTCTCTTTGACATTTGGTTGAAATCTTAAAAATAAAGCATGCCTAACAGAGAGGGATTGGCATATTCAATTTTGCATTTCTGTCAAAAAAGAAAGACAGGCACATAGCTATAGAAGTAGTGTGATTTATAGCAACACAAACTTGAAAAAGTAGGTTGTCTTCCTTTTAAAGTTAAAGGCTTCTTCCAATTAACAGTTAGCACAGCTTGTTTTTGAAGAATTGGGGACGGTTACAGACATCCTGTACCTGTTAGGGACAGAAGACAACGTGGTGTTGGGAGTTGTGGGCTGTTGCATGGTTTTGCAAGTGAGAAGAATTGCACACAAATGATACAAAACACAGAAGTCTGCAACTCTAACATTCAGTCTAAACTGGGCTTCAGCACAGACCACCAGGCTCTTTCTCAACCAAACATAAAGGAAGTGCCTTAAGGTTGAGGATGTTGTTTTCTGGTGTTCATGCTTCCTCACTCAATTAGTGCATATATAAACATTTACTAAGCTGTCTGTTAGATGTCAAGAACAAAGAAGGAAAATAGAGATGATTAAAACACATCCTTGACAAGTTAGAACTCAGATGCTAACTGGGGAGACAAAAGACTAAGCAATTAAAATGCAACTTACCAAATGCTGAAATAAAGATGTGTACCAGGTACAATAGGAGAAATAACTCCAGTTGCAGAAACTCAAAAGTTCCTGGCATGGAAGAGGACAATGGTGCTAGATGTTCAAGGAGGAGGAGAAACTGGAAGGTTACCCTCCAGTAAGGGTAGATAATACATGCTGATACATTCCAGGCATAGTAAATAGCACTGGGTTAACACATAAAGGGTGATGTGTGTGAGTTGTGCATTATGTATGGGTTAACACATAACAAATGAAAATTTGATGAAAAGTAGAAGTTCTGTGTGTCAAGAATGACCATTTATGGGTGGAGTTTATGGAGTAGGGGAAGTTTCTTCTTCATGTGGAAGGCAGTAATGCCAGAAAGGGCAAGGGGAATTTTAAGAGCAACTATACTCACAGACCAGGGGATAGGCAGCTGCACCAACAATGGGCTGGGACCACAGCAAACCCCATCCCCACCACCACACAGAGCCATGTTGTTCATCTAGACATGGTGAACCAGGAATGGGAATGTTTGACAATAACAATGGGTGTCCAGCTCAGTGACTTTGTCACATAAAAGCTAACTATTCATAAAATTCCCTTTCTGTTCCATACTGTAGAGCTCTCTCCTGTCCTCAGACTACCCTCAACATTAAGACTTCAGTGAGATGATGTCAGAAGAACTTACTCATCCAGTTTGGGGAACAAATACTAGACACAGAGAGAACTTTTATTGTTTGAACATGAAAAAATAGAAGCAAAATAATATGGAATCTGTGAAGAGTTTCTAAACACAGATGGAGAATATAATACATAGCAATAGAAGAGCAATCTTTCTATAAAGGTTTACTGCAGGAAACAGACATAAATTTCCTACATTTGTCTTGTATTGTCTACAATATTAAAACTAAAGACAACACAGTGAGATCAAAAGGCAGCTGCTAAGAGGGAGTTTTAAAAGGAATTAGATGAGATAAGCAAAGAATGTTACTATTAAACGTGAAAAGAGATGTTTGTGAAAAGAGATGTTTCAAATGCATAAAAATGTAAAGAAAAAAATCAACAGTGCAATAATATAGAGGAATATAGCAATATAGAGGACAGTTTTGAGGAATTTAACCATAATCAAGAGCAAAAGGAAAAATAATTTCTTGAATGAGATGATGCTACAAATAGAAGACAAAAGAGAGATCCAAATTACATATTAATGGTGTATCTGATGGTAATAATAAGAAAATTTTAGCAGAAGCATATATCAATGATTTAACAAAAGAAAAATATCCTTAAACTGAAGACCTTGAACCTTCAGTTCAAAGGGCTTCAATGAATATTAAAGAGAGTTCCCACTGGATAGAGATATATCTTGAACTCAAGGGCAAAATAAGATTGAACAATGCACCTACCTTCCTATTTTTATAAAAACATATTAACTTCAAAATTATTCTCTGTAACATTAAATGGCAAATGTAATTGATAACATTTATGGAAGAAAAAAGGCAAGACCAAAATATTCTGTATGTACTCATTTTAGTTGAAATACTTCCCATTGCAAGAAAGAGAATCCCTGAGAAGGAAAAGGAAAATATTCTGACTGGCAGTCTCAACCATCCCACAGCCTTCCCATAGAACAGAAGAGAAGCTCCACCAAAGGAATAGGAGAAAAGGAGATGGGAAATCGTACCACAGCTGCCATATTCCACTATATTCTGTCCTAGGACCTCGTGCTCAAGTGCTTAATTTCCTTTATATTCATTTCTACAAAATGTTCTCAATACGATGCTACCATCTGCAATATAATGACAACACCCACATACCTTTTCTTCTAAAGGAAGACAACTCATCAGCTCATCTGGTTACTGCATCCACCTACGAGTCTATTGTCTAGAACATGTGCTCACACATGGGTCCCCCAAACTTGTGCAACCCGAGGCTAAACAATAGACTTACCCACTTCAGACAAGTCTACTGTTGAAGTGATAGACAGAAAATAGGACTAACACAACAGTAACTCTGAGTTAGAAAAGGGAAGGAGGAGAATTGACTTCAATGGTCACTGGGTTCTAACAACTCTTGCTGGAGAGAAACAAAGGTTTCCTGCCTAACAGTGGAACAAATCTTCCATCAGTCAGGTTTCCTGCTTTCTGCTTTCTTAGTCATTATCTTCCACACCTGAAAGGAGTACAAAAGAGACTTGGGAACAACACCTGCTTAGCAGACCATCCCCCTACAGGCCAGGTGGCACACAAGCCTAGGGATTTTAGGGGGGCTAAACAAACATGAGCCCCCATTAGCAGGCTTGGGGTTTTCTCTTGGTACAGTCTCCTGAAGACTTAGTTACTATGGATCAATTTGATTTCTGAAACCTAGATAGTCAGCATTTTTTTGAGAATGGTGGTACTAGAGATTTAACCCAGGGGTACCTTAACACTGGGATATATCCCCAATCCTTTTCATTTTTTGAGACAGGGTCTCACTAAGTTGCTTACAGCCTCACTAAGTTCCTGAGGCTGGCTTTGAACTTGCAATCCCCCCGCATCAGCCTCCCAAGTCACTGGGACTGTTATAGGCATATGCCACCACGCCTGCTCAGCACTCATCTTAATAAACACCATGGTCTCTGTGCCTAGGCCCCACCCATGCTGTTCCTTGCTTTTACCAATTGGCCATATTCTTCCTCATCCAGGAACCAACACTTATAGCATCACTCTTGGCTGCTGCCTCTAATCATTGACAATTGCCGAGGAAGAAGCTATGTAGTGTTTGTCTTAGTTGTTCATGGAGTATTTTAATTGTGATTGAGAATATGTAGCAGAAGGCCCTTGGAAGGAACTCAGAGTAACTCCATGAGTTGTAATCTGATTTATCAATGAATTTCTGTGGTAAGCAGCTTTTAAGATGGTGACCAGTAATCACTACACTCACTCTTTGAGCCTAAGTTGGATGTCTTTGCTGATTCCTCAGGGTTTGGATTATAAAAAAAAGACTGTGGCTTCCATTTTAGATACTGCCTCTCTTGCTCTCCCCTTAATCACTGATCCTGGGGAAAACCAGCTACCATGTCCTAAGGCAACCCAGTGAAGAGTTTGTGTTAGCAGCTTTTTTGTTGCTATGACAAATACCTGCCATAAACAACTTAAAGGAGGCTCAACTGGAGGCAGCCACATAACTGGGCTCATGGCTTCAGAGGTTTCAGTCCATTGTCAGCTGGCCATTGTATAGGAGTCTTTGCAGAAGAGCATGGCAGAGCAAAGCCCATTGCCTCAAGGCAGCTGGGAAACAAAGAGAGACAGATAGGTCCCTCCTCTTACACAGGTGCTACTACCTCCCAATAGTCCATTTAAGTTATGAAACCATCAATGGATTAATCCACTAATACGGTTAGAGCTTTCATGATCCAATTACTTCCCCAAAGTCTCACTTCTAAACATTGCTGCATTGAAGACAGAGCCTTTAACACATGAGGGTTTGGAGACATTCCAGATCCAGACCACAATAGAAGCCCATGTGGGAAGAGATTCAGTCTGCCAATGCCACGAAAGTGCTTAGAATTATAAAAATGAAAAGGTTTGGGGATATATCCCAGTGTTAAGGTACCCTTGGGTTAAATCTCTAGTACCACCATCCTCAAAAAAGTGCTGGCTATCTAGATTTCAGAAATCAAATTGATCCATAGTAACTAAGTCTACCCAAACTCAGTCTTCAGGTGAGCCCACAGCACCAGCCCACACCTTGACTACAACCTTTTGACACACTAAGCCATCCATATTCATCAGAGTTGTGCTGGAATTCCTACCCCACAGACACTTGGAGGTAATAGGTGTTTACTGTTTTAAGCAGGTAAGTTGTAAGGTAATTTTTATGCAATACTAGATAATTAATAAAAGTTCTCAACCTCCTGTCCTGCTTTGCACTAACTTGAGTTTAAGATTTATATATATTTATATATATATATTTTTATATATTATATATTTACATATATTATATAATATATTTTATATATCATATATATATATATATTTATATATATTATATATTATACATGTAAATATATAATATATAATATATATACATATATATATATATATATATATATATATATCAGGACATATGATGATCTCACTGGCTACTAACTTAGATAGGTTGTACAACAGACAACAGTTGTACAGTGTTCCTTTCCTGCTTCCAGACAGGGAGCTGGGACTATAACACTTGAAGCTTTATTTATATGTGTTTGTCTATCAAAAACAAAAGAGAAAAAGAAAAAGCCAGTCTACTCTAACATTCTAAAGTTCCAATTTCTAAAGCTCTAATTTCAATAGGCACTTAAATTGAGTCCTAAATTAGAAGGAATTCCAGGTCTAACAAGATGAAGCTTCCCTAAATAACTAAAAACAAAGGTACCATGTGATCTAGCTATCCTAATTCTGGGTGTATATCTAAAGAAAATGAAATAAGCATATCAAAGAACACCAGCATTCCATGTTTTATTTCAATGCTATTTATAGTAGGCAAAGTATGGAATCAACCAAGGTATCCATTAATGGGTGGATGAAGAAAATGTGACATTTGTCTCTAGTGGAGTATTATTTAACCATAACAAGTGGCAAAATGGATGGAGCTAGAGGACACTATGTTAAGTGAAATAAGCCAGGGACAGAAAACCAAATACCATGTGTTCTCTCTCATATGTGGAAGTTTAAAAAATGATGATCTCAGCATAGAAGGGAGTAGAATAGATTACTAGAGGCAGGAAGAGTAAAGGGGAAGAGGGGAGGGAGGTGAGATTATTGGAACCAAACAACAGATAGAAGGAATTAGTTCTAGTATTCCACAGCAAAGTGGGATAACTATAACTCATAATGTATGTGTATTAATATATATTTTATGAAGAACTAAAAGAGAAGCACTCAAACATGTCAAAATAAAGAAATGATAAGGAGATGAAAATGCTAATTATCTGATTTAATCATTACACTCGCATACATGCATTGAACTATATCACATATACATACTACAGGGTCACAAATAGGTACAACATTTTAATTTAAAGGAAAAATATTTTAAAAGAGTTACAGTTCAACAAGTAGCAGCTCAACCTGTTTTTTTTACTATGATGTGATATATATTGCCAAATTTCCAATTAAGACCAGGGAAAACCTCACCATTATGGAAGTGACCTCAAATTACCCTGTTCCCCAGGATTTTGTAACATTAGACCAGTCTAAGGAAGGGAGAGGAATTTATTAATCAAAATAAGTGAGAAATACATTCTGTGATAAATCTTTAGGTACCGATTAACTCACCTTGACTCTTTTATTTTGACAGTGAAGGGGGCGGGTAACCCGGGATTGAACTCAGAGGCATTCGACCACTGAGTCACATCCCCATCCCCATTTTGTATTTTATTTAGAGACAGGGTCTCACTGAGTTGCTTAGCACATTGCTCTTGCTGAGGCTGGCTTTGAACTCAGGATCCTCCTGCCTCGCCTCCCGAGCCACTGGGATTACAGGTGTGCACCACCACACCTGGCTTCACCTTGACTCTTCTATTCATTTTACCTTGACTCTTCCTGGTTTAGCAGACAGAATCTCACCATCTAGCAGCCATTATGCCTTCTGGCTGATTTGTTCACTTCTCAATATAACAACCTTGGGGAAAAGAGAACTTCTCCAATAATATCATAGCAATCCTTGTAGTTAGGGAGGGGGTTCTTATAAAAGAATAACAGGATAAATTTCCCTAAAGGCATCTAACAAAATGAAGTGAAAACTCTGGTGGGAAAACAGAACCTATAACACCTCATTTCACTCTTGCTACTCAAGCTGTGGTCCACGGACCAGCACGTCAGTATCCCCTGAGACCCTGCCAGAAATGGCAATGCAGCATCTCAGCCTCCACCCAGAACTTCTCAGTCAGTCTGCATTTAACAAGTTCCCCAGGAGACTCACATGCACACCAGTCCAGAAGTACAGCATTAATACCACCCAAGCAGATATCCAAGTGGGAATGCAATGGAAAACCATTTATATGCCAGAATGTAGAAAGTATAATACCATCTATCATCCTTGAAAAAGGAAATTCAAAGATGTTCAGACATTTAGGAGATTAAAGAATCCAAGAATGAGGATGCTGAGCTTTGAAAGGACAAACTATGAACTTTCAAACCATTTAAAAATAGAATTATGAGGTAACAGGATGCTTGTCAAGTTGCAGATTTGCTCTCTGGGCCTCAATTTCCTTATCTTTAAAAAGAAGGAGATCTCGGTCCATGAGAGATCCTCAGCCCTGGATGTGCGTGAGTAGAATTACAGATATCTCTGCTTGGCACCATCCAAAATAATTGAACCAGAATTTCCAGTGATAAGGAAGGATGTGGCCTTTAAAAACCAGGTGGTTCTAATAAAGATTCATGTTTTCATTAAACTCATAACCAGAGTGATGTCTCAGAAAAGACAAGGAACTAGCTATTGCCTAGAGTTTATTAAAGCATCCTAAATTCTACCAAGCTAGCATTGTAATTTGTCTTCATGACTGAGTTGGGGAGGGTAGTGGATGGAATTTTCCCCCTATATAATTCTGAAGGTTCTTTAAGAAATGATTCTCATAAGAGCTTCTTTCTCAGGTTCTCCACAGGTTCCTGTGTGCAAGTTTGGGTATAGATGCCCAGAACATCTTCTAGTCTGAGTGTTAGATGGCATCAAGTCTGCAAAGGAAAAGGGAAGATATTCTGCATAAATAAGGAAGAACCTGGAGTTCTTAAAAGTGGAGAAGAGCAAAGAAGCGATCTAGGAAGGGACAGGGAGAGAGGAGAAATGGAGAAATGTAAAGATAGTAAGGCTATTTGTGAAGTGACCATATGAGTCCCACATTTTATTGAAATGTGGCTGATAGGAGTCAATTTCTTGTGAAGATCTAATCAGGATAATGGGCAGGGGTGGAGCAAACAGAGACAGCACCTGCACATGAAGTTTTTGGACTCTGACAGAGGAGCCTAAGCCAGGGCCTGCAGAGGCACTGTGGGAGAAGGGAAAATACCATGTGTTCATGAAAATTGCACATAGATCTCCAAGGGCAGTGGGATCCCAGGTGACAACTGCTTATGTCTCCTCTTGGCTCTCCACATCAGCCTTCACAGTGCCATTTGTTTTTTCCAAGTCTCAGCATCTGAGAAGGGCTGGTGATATGGTAGAATGTGGAACCAGACAGAACATAGGATCAATGTCCTGCAGTGAAGACAGATATCAAACAAATCATCATAGTGTCACATTTATATTTACAAACCAAGGCAAGTAGCATGAAGGGAAGGGGTGTGGTTCTATGAGAGCAGATAACAAAAGAATTCATGATGGGCAAAGTGATCAGAGAATTTCTTCATGAAACAATGATGCTTTAGTTGAGATCATAAGGAAGGTGGTGGTTGGGTATCATGATGTGGAACTTGGACTTCACTGCAAGGTAAATGGGAAATTATTGAAAGTTTCTAAACAGAGACTGAGAAGATAACTCTGCAGCAGAGAGAGCAGTTAAAGGGCTCAGAGTGGATGTGGGAAGACTAATTAGGAGTCCCTTCCTAAGTCCACTCAAGGCTGCTGATGGCTTGGATCCTAGAAGTAGCAGTGGAGGGGAACATAATTAAGTTTGAGAAACATTTGGGAGGTAAAAACTGGCAAGACTTGGTGCTAGGTCCAGTGGTGAAGGCAGGGAGTAGGGGTAAAAATGAATTTCCTGGGTTTCTAACAAGCATCATTCTCCAATTTAGTTGCAAAGCAGGTATGAACCTAAGACCAAATGGTTCACCTCTCCTGTTGCATTGCCTACAGTTAGAGGTTCAAAATAGGCAAGCCAGCTATAGTCAGAATGAAAGAGAGAACCTTCACCAGGCACATTTGTGCCCTTTGTCTATGCATGCTAGCTAACAGCCACTGAACCTCCTATCCCAATACTTGCCATTAAGATATGGGAATGATAATGTGTTTCTGTGGGATTTCCCTGGAGCCTCAGAATTTCTAGCTAACCAAAGAGAAACCTTCATTCTGTTTGGCCACAACAAAGTTCCAGGCTGTGATGGATTTGAAGTCCAGCCCCATACCATCTGGGAAGGTACTAACATTTGTTTACATGTTATCTTGGTTGATTTTCTGTTGCTGTAAGAGAACACCTGAGACTATGTGATTTATAAACAGTAGAGGTTTATATTGGCTCATAATTTTGGAAATTATGAAGTCCAAAAGCATAGTCCTGGCATCTGAATTCACTTCCACAAGAATTGACCCAGTACCTGGAGAGCAGTATCAATACTTCTTAATGACCTTCTTAAAGACCCCACCTCCTATAACCACTACAAAGGCAATCAAATTTTAAGATGAGTTTTAGAGACTACAAAGCATATTCAGACCACATCACGTGGTGAAGTCTTCTAACCCTTTTATGGTGTTATTCTCTGTCTTCTGAAAGGTGCTCTAGCTGGGAAAGGGAAGCAACACCCAGTTAGCATTCTCTCTCTCTCTCTCTCTCTCTCTCTCTCTCTCTCTCTCTCTCTCATAAAGTCCTCTCCCAAGCCACAAGAAGAAAGCTGGCTCTGATCCCTAAATGCTTCTGCTGCAGACCCTCCCAGGATATTCCCTTCATGGAGATGCAGACAAAGATATTTGGGTGTGAATTAAGGGAAAGTGAATGTGGTACTAAGCTACCAACAGTTTGCATCAGTCTAAGAAGACCACTTCCATGCTCTATTAGTATCCTTTGTGCCTGATAACATTGCTATAAGGTACAACAGAGTTGACCTCATTTATCATACCCTCCTTCCTGAAATATTTTCCTGACTTGACTTCTGGGAGCCATTACTCTGCTGATATTCCTCCTTTATCACTGGCCACTACTTCTAAATCTCCTCTGCTGATTCCTGCTTTCCTTCTTAACCTTTAAAATTTGACTTTCCCTAAGGCTAAGTCCTTGAGCTGCTGTTCTTCTCCCTCTTCACTTACTCCCTGGTGATTCTGTCAAGGCCTATGGCTTTAAACATTTTTTATTTCATAGTCCATATCTGTAGCCTTGCTATCTCCCCTAATTGCTCAGTTCCTTTCTTCCTTCATCTCCAATTTACATATTAACCTAAATACATCTAAGTCTGAGCCCTTAATTTCCTGTCATCCATATTTCCTCTGCTCTCCAACTTTGTTCATAACACCACTTGCTTAGTTTTACTGAGACCAAAAACATAGGGGTGGTCCATGCTCCTCTCTTTCCTTCATCTCCCATGAGCAGACCATGAACAGTAACCATAAACTCTACCCTCAAGGCACATCTTGAATCCAGTCTGTCCTCCTGACCTCCACCAGTGCCATTCTGTCCCATGGACCATTATGTTTGTTGGGTTTCTGCAATGCCCTCCTAAATGAATTCTCTATTTCCATCCCTGCATGCTCTCAATCATCATCCAGAAGTCAGAGCTTTCACCCTACTACATTAGCCAGATTTTGTCACTGTCTGCCCTTCACTCTGCAGTCCACCTCATCCTACCTAGATCAACTCTACAGCCTATGGTCTTGGAGGCCCTTAGCCCACCCCTCCAGTCTCACCTCCTATTCTCCTTCCCTCACTCATCCAGCTCAGCCGCAATGGTCTCCTTGCTGTTTCTTGAATGTGCAGCACCCTCCTGCCTTTGGGCTTTCCCACATGGTGCATGAAGATGCCCCAGTAGGGCACAGCTGCTTCTTTGCTTTGTGTAGGTTTCTGCTTCATCATCCCTTTCTCCAAGAGTCCTCCTGTCCTCCTTAATCATTTCCAGTCCTATCACTCTTTTTCCCTACTGTGCTTTTTTTTTTTTTTTTTTTTTTTTTTTTTTTTTTTTTTTTTTTTTTTTGGTACACACATCACTATCTGACATGATGATTCGTAATCCTTTAAATTTTGGTTAGCCTCCCTATAGAAATGTACGATGATGAGGGCAGGGACTGTGCCTATCCCATCCACTGCTGTTTTGCCAGCACCTAGATTCCAGCCTGTCATAGGTTCTCAGCAAACATTTGTCAAATGGCTACCTGAGTGAATAAATGAACGCCTAGTTCTCTTTTAAAGACATGAAGGAAGGAAATACCTGTGGCTATCAAACAATGTTGCCTCCGTTTTGGAGCAAGTTGAGAGAGATTGGCATGAACAGAAAGGGAAGATGGTGAAGAAAAAAGCAAGTGGCAATTAAAAAGACAAAAAGGACTTACAGTGCTTTGTTAAAAGAAAAGAGGGTGAAACAAGAATAAAGAATAAGGATATTGTGCTTAAATACTTCCTGAGACCACACAAACCCTGAAGTGTGAATGCATATAATACAATCAGGAGAAAGACATTCTAAAAGAGTAAAACACATTATGGGAAACAGAGTGAGAAAGCAGAGATAGAAAAAAATAAAAATGGGACTCTATTGTGTTTACAAAAAGCTACGGTGTCCTCAACTGAATGTTTGTGAGAATAGTTTTGGTTTTCCTGGTGGTGGGAAAAGAACTGCAAATAGCCTATGTACACTATGGAAATCCATTTTGCAATTTTTGAAAAGCCCATGAGAAGTGAATGCAATAATGGACGTGGAAGCATAAAGAGTTCTGCAAATGAAAGGTATTGTCATGAAAAGAATGCAGAGTGACGCTGCTAGGATGTGAGAGTTAACTTTGGGGAGCCTGCTAGAATTCTAAGTGGCCTCAAATCCAGGACTGGGAGCAAACCCTGATCTCCTGTTGTCACAAAACTGAGGCAGCCAGTGATGACTTGCCAAGGTATTCACTGCTAGTGGCAGGCATGACAAGAAGAGAGAGAGATATATAACCCTTGGAGAATGAAGATCCATTCAGGATGCACAAAGCTAATATAGCTTTAATAGGAATATTTCTTCAGACAATCTTACCTATCCAGAAGCTTCCCCTTTAGCAACATTGATTGTGAGCCAGGCAAAGGAGCAAGATGCCAAGGTCAATGCAGGGATGTGACTTAGAATGCACCTGAACAGGGATACTGATTCCTGTTCCTGATCAACCAACAGATGATAATATAATTTTCCCCCAATTAAGGATAATGAAAACTCTCACCAGAAAAAATGACTTCTGCCCTTGACCTGCACATCCTCCTTGTAGACCATAAGGATGAAGCATACTTTCCACTTTCCCCTCCACGTTTTGGCATTGAACTCTGAAAGTCAGAACCTGCAGCCCTGCTGGCAATGAAGCCTGAGAGTGCAACAGCAGTGGTGAAGCCCTTTGAAGAGGGGTTCCTTGAGACCAGCTTTGAGTTCCTGCAGTGCAGAAGTCAATGGTCCATTCCGCTTGTCCATCCTGTGTGTCGTTGTAGTAACCTGGACAAAGATCTGGGCCAGATTGCTGATGCTCCCATGCTGGATAGAGGGATCCACCCCTTTCTCCCAACCAGTGAGGTAAAGGGCTAGATACTGCTCCCTGCCTGGGTCTAATGTTGGGACAACCAAAGAAGACCCAGCCTCTGCCATCTGTTTGTACCTTTCTTACCCTTGTATCTTGGAAGCCATGCTCTGGGCAGCCTGTCTCACTGAGACATGGAATGGTGGCCTTCCAAATCCCCAGACACACACCTCCTTCTTGCAGTTCTGCAGCCTCAACCTCCCATCTGCCAGAAGAGGCTAGAACTCAGAGGCTGAAACTCCTTAGAGGAGCATGAGATGAACTTTTGTCCTCATTCAAACTCTAGACAAATGTTGCAAGCACAGCCCATCATATGCCTTTTCCCCAAGCCTATTCCAGACACATTTCCAGAATGAGCAAATTAAACTCCACTTAAGATATTTACAACTTCTGTGCTTTCCATCCCAAGAACTGCAAGATTCCCTAAGTATGATCTACTTGGAAAGAAAACATCAATGAGTCATAGGAAGATGCCCCTTTGTCTGTATGCTGGGATTCTCCTGGATACATAAGCAGAAATATCCCAGGTCATGCAAAAATAGCTACTCTTAGACAAAAGGGAATCTTACATTGCTACATCAATATATTGCTTATATTGCTATATTGATGGTTAAGGTAGATGAGAGGAAGAAGCATGTGGGAATCTGTCCCTTTCACATGTCTCAGTGATTTGGAGTTTGTATCAGTCAGAACAGGTTAGGTTTATGCTGTAATAAAAACTGAACCCTAATATCCCAATGGGTTCAAACCATTAAAGTGTGTTCCTTTATTCATACAGTCTTTCCACTAAGGATTGCAGAGGGCTCAGTTTATTGGAGTCACTCAGGCACTCAGGCTGATGGAGGAGCCACCAGATTGAGCATTGTGGACCACCATATCAGAAGGGAAAATGTATCTAGAGGGTATTAAGTCAGCAATTAAATACTCCAGTCTAAAATTGACACATGTCCCTTGTGTTCTCGGCACTCTTATCAGAACTAGTCATTTGGATGTACGGATCACAAAGGGGCCAGGAAGCACAATTCTACTATGCTGCAGAAGTGAAAAAAAGCGTATGCTTTTGCCAATAGCACTAATGCCAACCTCCAAGTACCTGGGTTAGAAAGCCAGCTACGGAGGGCCTGGTTCTCTAGGAAAAACACACAACACTCTTGGCTAGAATCTCCAAAGCAGTCCCTCCTCCATTTTTATAAATCTGAAGCCAGGAGAGACACTTTGATGATTCAATGGGAAGGCCAAAGATAAAGCAGTCACTAAAGGGTCCTGAGGAGGAAAGATTTTGCTACCCTCTTTTTTGAGCAACAACATTTACCATGACAATGGCTTCTGGAAGCATGACATTCAAATGTTTATTGATTCTGTAATGTGCTGGACCGGACCCAAGAGATGTTCAGAGCCAGGAGCAGAGCCAGCGTGGCCAGCTGTGCTGCTTAAAGTGGGGCTGACAGATGCCCCAGAATCCAGACTACCAAGGGCAAAACACTCTCACCCCTCCAGGACACACTTGAAGACTAAAAGTTTATCCCTTCCCCCAGGAAAGGCCAGGCTGCATAGTCCCAGAAGGAAGAGCCCTGTGACTAGCTCTCCTTTTGTTTTTCTTCAAATTCACCTCAAGTGTTTCTTTTCTTGCTCACTTTTCAGTTGTGTGATGAATGTCTGGTAACGGGTACAAAGCCTCCTATCCAGTCCCCCACCCTCACCCCCCCAGCTCACATTTCCAGAGCTGGTATACACTTGCTAACTCCAATCTTCTTCCATGCACCCACCTCTCTGAAATCCTCCACAGAACCTCCCAGAGACCAGATCCTAATCCTAGCAAAATCTCTGATTATCTTTTTTTTTTTTTTTTGAGCTTGTGTCAAAGACTGAGGGAAATGAAAGTCTGAATGTAGCAATGAAATAAAGTGAGTGCCATGTTCTGAAGCCATGCTGGCTTTGAGTGGGGAAACCAGGAGCTCTGGAAAACGCAGTCTGCTGTGGGAAGAGTTTTTAGGATCTCACTTGAGTCAAGGGTGTGAGATGTCTGGGAGGACAGGCTGGTATGGGACAAAAGCAGCGCAAGGACTTAAAAGTGGCCTGAAAAGGGGGCTCACACAGGAAGAAACTGGCATTACTGAATGGACCCCTGAGAACCATGCCAAAAGCTAGCCTAGCCACCTTGCCTAACCCAAGACAACTCAGCCAGTTGTTGGGAAAACAGGCAAGGCTCAGGAATCCTGGCCCAATGCCCTTTGCTCTGCGTGCCAAATGGCAGTGGTGATGACTGTAAACTCCAGGTAACCAGGACACAGATAAGCTATCCCTGGACCTGGAATCAAAGAAGTTCTCAAGGGAAAAGCAGTTGAGAGATCATTGCTCCAGTTCTCAAGGATTCTGAAGAAAAAGACTATGGTTGCCCCAGAGCTTCCATGGAGGAACAAAGGTAAAATGAATATTATTTCTTTCACATGATTAATTCTACCTTTGATTTATCATCAGGCCTTTAGAGAGCTTCAGTTGAAATTCAAGTTAGTTAAGTCATAATTTTTGACCTTGAAAACTTTTCTCTCTCATACTCTGTAAAGACTCTTTGAGTTGCAAGTGACACACGAAACTCAAATTGGATTAAGGAGGGGAAAATACATGAATTATTGGCTGTATTATTCCATTTTGCATTGCTATAAAAATACCTGAGGCTGAGTCATTTATAAAGAAAAGAGGTTTATTTAGCTTAGAGTTTAGAGGCTGGAAATCCAAAGAGCATGGTGCCAGGTATGGTGAGGGCCCCCCCCCCTGGTTGTGCCACACTAGGATGGATGGCATGATGGGAGGATTCATATTATTTTATAACAACCTTGTTTCAAAACCTAACTGGAGCACATGGGAGATGTGACGGGAGAGATTTCGGGCATCATAGTGAGAGAAACATAAAGCCAGAGGGCAGGAGGAGTGATTCATATTATTTTATAACAACCTTGTTTCTTTAAAACCTAACTGGAGTTCCACAGAACATTAATTGGTTCCAAGACCATGGTGATCCAATGACCTAATCAGCCCTTCCACTAGGTCCCACCTTTTATAGATTCCCCACCACCTTCTATCATTGCCACATTGAGAAGTCATGGGAAACAAGCTCAAACCATATCGAAACTATAGCATTGGCCACATAACTGAAAAGTCAAAGGGTACAGCTTAATCCAGGCATCAACTCCACTGCTGACATCAAATCTCTCTTTCTCTTCTCCTCTCATTCTCCTGTTGTCCTTCACTTGCATGGAGCTGACTCTTCTCATGAAGCTGCTGACAGTAACAATACTCATTTTACATCCTAGCACCACCACCACCACCAGAAAGGCAGCTTCTCAGAAAACATCCCACCATTGCTTCTTCTTGGCCCAGCCCAGGTCATTTTCTTATCCCAAGCCAACAACTATGTTCAGACAATGCAGTTGACCAGTTCCTCATACCCCAGAACTCGGTGGTGAGGGCTCATCCTCCTTCCAGTGGCAAGGATTAAGAATGCCAGGGAATTATTCCTAAAGAAAACAGGATGCTATTGTCAGTGGGAGAATGGACGGTCAAGCAGGCAGAAATGACCATCAGTCACTCCAAACACATGCCAATCTTCCACAGAACTAGTTTTGGAAATGCTATGCTGCATCTTGCTGTCACCGTTAGTTATTGCTATTAAATGGTTGTTTAGTTTAATTCAGTGAGTTTATTTTTGGGTCTGAAAAGGTCGAACTCAAAAAAAAAAAAAAAAAAACCACAGGCTGTCCCCTCTATAGTTCTTCTGTTATGCCCCATGCTGGTTAAGAAAACAAATAAGAAAGTGAGGTTCGGGGTTGCCCAAGGGCCTGCTCCCCAGGAGTATGATTCCAGTGATTTGGGGAGATTTAGGTCCTATAACAACTATGTGATGGACTCAGTTGAGGTTTTTTAAAGCTTTTGAGTTGTTTGTAAAATGCATTACTTCATTCAAATTAAGTCTTTGCTTACCTAATTGTTTACAGAAATCCACACAAATGAGATTAACATTAAAAAAAAAAAAAAGAAAGAAAGACAACAAGATAATTAAGTCTGATTGCTCCAGAGCAGGTTGGTGACAGCCCTGGAAATGTGCCAACACTAATTGGCTGGAGATATTTCCCATACAGTTAATTGCAAATGGTCATTGAAAGCCCTTGAAATTAACTTAGGTCCCCTCAACTGAAGTGTGGAGAAGGGATTTAGAAGTGTGAAGGAGACCAGGGTTTAGAAAGAGGACCCACCAGGGACATTGACTCCTTCCAGTCCCAGAGTGCTGTTCAACTAACATTGTCAATCTTGTCACTTCTCTGGGTCTTGGTCTTCTGATCTGTACCATGGACAGTGCAGGGTGACCTGACATTCTGTGATCCCCTCCAACTGGACTATACAAAGATCAGCCCATCCCCAGGCCAGCCTCTGCCCTGTGCATCTGCTGGGCAACTTCTCCTCACACAGATACAGAAGGACTTCTTCCTGCACATTATTGGCTGGTGTCCTAGGAGCCTGCATATTAGCTAACCAGGAGAATAAACCTGGGGGTCTCTCCAACTGCCCCAACATCTCTAAGACAGGAGCTGCTGCAAAGAGAAGAAAATAGAATGGGAGTGTGAGCTAAGGAGAAAGGACCAAGTATTTCCACTGGTCCTTGGAAGGATTCCACATTCCTCCACAAAACCTTGTGCCCCTAGGTCTCAGGTAAGTTATGGGATCCTGGATCAGAGAGCAGAATGGAACCAAATGATTCTATATGTTCCAGATCCCTGTGATCAGGATCTGGAGTGAATAGCCCATGTCACAAACTGAAGCCCCAAATAGTCAAATGACTCAGTAAGGTCATTGGACCACGATTATTGGGAGGAAAGAATTAGAACTCTGTGAGCATTTCTGCCTCCTAATGTTGGATGTTTCCATATTTCAGAGGCTGATGAGGGTGGCAGCCAAGCAGGAGGCAGGAAGGCAAGTTGTGTACACACCTAAATTTGCTGCATATTCTTCCCTGAAATGCATTCTCACTCCATCCATCCAGGATGAGCCTCTTTCCTGTCCTGACCCTGCTCAGCCCCATTGCATCCTGTGTGTCCGACAAGCAACCTTTAAGAAGTCAACACATGAGCTTGTTGCAAGAAGATTCTGTGCACCATATCATGTCTTGCAAGTATCCCCTCGTTAGATTGAAGATTCTCAAAGGTAAAGTCTCACTACTCCTAGTAAAGTCTCATATATGTCACAGATTCTCAGTACATGTAAACTGACTGAGCAAATCAGTCAGATGTTGTCCTAAGATTTTTAAGCAAAAGGGAAAGATAGAAGCAACTTGAAAAGACCCATTTCCAGAAGCAATTCTTGATCTGCTACCACTTCCCTCAAAAAGATGAGAGGGATATTTTTTTTAAATTGGAACATTATAATTTTATATAATAGTGGGATTTATTGTGACATATTTGTACATGTACATAATGTAATTTGATCAATTGAATTCCCACTACCTCCCCTTTCTCTCCTCTCTTCACTCCCCTTGGCATCCTTCCTCTGTTCTACTGGTCTTCAGAGAGATATTTCTAATCTATACATACCCTGAAGACCAGTTACTGATGTTGCATTTCTGAATCCACCATCCCTATCCCCAAATCCTAGCATAATTCCTGGCACATGGTGCTCAATGAATTATGGCCAATGGAATGCAGGACAGGGGACAAAAAAAAAAAAACTAATTATTAAGAAAAGGTACGACTGAGACATGGAAGAGTAAAGGAATATGCTAGTATTACCCAGGGCCTCTGCACTATTCCTGCTCTCTCAAGCTCTGCTCTACCCTAGCAGTGGTTGGACTGGGCAGTGGACAACAGAGGACAACACCTGCAGCATCCAATAATGGCCCTGGATCCAGCAATGGCAGCAACAGCAGGTAGCTGTAGCCTCCAGTGTTCTCATGCTGCTTTCTACAACACATCAGTGATTTCTTTGAATAGCAGCTGCCCCCTCCAGCGTGTCAGTCATCATGGTGCCCCTGGGCTCTGGAACCTCCTGCCTGGGTTCCTCCAGCTCTAGAGGCAGCAGCGGCTTCCTGTCCCTCCAGTCTCTGGTGTAGCTCATTTTCCTCTCTGCAGTTTTCCTGGCCCTACCACGGCTTTTGTACCATGTTCCACCTAGTGTTTTCCCTATGTTTGAAATATTTAGCATGTTTTCTGTTTTTCTGCCTAGACTTTGGTACAAGAAAAGAGCCAGAAAAGAGAGCATAAAGGAAGAGAAAGGTACAAAAAGGAAGAGACATATGGCACGACCAGAAGCAAAGGCTGGTTCTGATTGAAAATGAAGATGAATTCAGGACTCTCTGGAGTGTTGCTCGAAAGAAACAAGACCAAACTTCCTTGAATGATGCCTTGGAGTTTGGACTTTCCATTACCCCTCCCCAGCTTTCCTCAGTAATCCTACAATCTCATGCACAGTAGCACAATTCTCTCTGGTGCCACCACAAACTCTCACGCCTGCCTTCCCTGTTTGAAGGGTGAGATTGGACTTTGCCTTGTGCTTCTTCAACTCAAAAACTAGATCTTGAATTCTTGACTGTGTTGTGAGAGGTGTCAGAGGCTTCCCCAGCCTTGCTATAGTTTAAATCATGGGCTCTTCCAGTAATCAAAAACTAATGTAAAAACAGTTGCTTTAATGTGCAAATTCCAGCTTCTGCCACAGATATCATCTTCATTTTTAACTAAATCAGGGATGGCATGAATTCATGGGAGGGGATGAAGCTGGCAGAAGCTGTTAAGGATGGGTCTGACAGCTGCTGCACCTCGACAAGCACTTAGCATTGTGTTCTCCTTCCATACCCTGAAATTAGGAAGACCCTTCTCCTCTGACTCCACACTGCACATACTTCCCCATCTCAGCCCGTCCTGTTTTCCTCCCTAGGTTCTTTCTTGACTCCTTTCCACTGGCATTCCTTCTTTATATTCATAAAACAGTGTGAGGACATGAGTTGAGAATGTGCAGGTGGGAATGAAATCAGGGGCTTTGAGAGGGCAAAGGGTGGACCCTCACCGAGTGGTGATGGAGCCTTAATGAGTGTCAATGAAGTCCCTCTTGAGATCCAGTAGGAAAGATCTGTGCATAGTCTACTAGGATTGTTTCATAACTCTATTAAGTTCCTGCAGCCAAGGAGGGGAGAAAAATGGCAGTGCAATTAACTCAGAGCAGAAGCTCAGCAGAGCAAATGGTGAAAGAGATGCAGAACCTGGTGTAAGTTTCCCAAACAGTGTTGAATTGGCTGGTCATGAAGTTAGCCTCCATAAGAGAACAAATCGGCCACCACCAACTCTTTCTGGAATCTACACCATTTCCCACCCATACATACACACATATGGATCCCTCATATAGTCCCAAGCTGATAATTGATTCTCTCCCATGATTTGCCATGGTTTGGAGATGTTACTAAGGGGTATAGGAGTTATCATGTTTGGTTTTTGTCCAATAGAAAAGAATGAGGACTAATATCTACAACCCTCTGTTTGGGACAGTTTTAACATTGTTTTGATATGGGACCATGTGCAGATTCCTGTCTTCAGTTGAGCGGTTTAAAGACACCAGCTTGTCCCTCACTTCTCCCCACATCCATACCCTCAATTTCAAGCTAAGACAGCATGATGGTTTATCATAAAAGGTCTCTCAGGTCCTCACTGGATTGTTATGAACAGAGCTCCTTGAATTCCCCGTGCCCCTTGACTCCATTTGGTGACACTTGGATAGGGACATAAGGGACTAGGGCAAGTTCCTTTAGGAGACTCAACCAGAGAAAAATACTCCCATCTGGATTCTGAGGAGACATTGGGTCCTTCCAGGCCCTGCATCAGGGTGGGAAGGGATGTTCTGAGAGGGACAACATAAGGACTGGGAGCCCAGGTGGGCAGGAGGATGCCGACAAATACTGAGGCAGATGTCTAAGGGGTGAGTTTCAAGCCTGGAATTTCCAGGGCTAGAGGCAGACATGACCATAGACAAGAGCTGGGGAAGGACGTTTCCCATAGGAACTGGGCAAGCAAGTCTCCAGGCCCAGAAAAGAGGCATGGCCAGAGCAGCAATGGGCAGGGACACTGCGGCAGCGTCAAAGCCATGGGTCTTTCCCCCTGTGCTTGAGTAAGGCAGAGGAGAAGAGGGCTGTCCCTGGCTAAGATGACATGACGGGGATCATTTGGAGTCTGTAACCCTGAGAAATTGAGAAAAGGCTGTCAAGGAAGATGGTGCAGACCCTTGACTGAGAAAAGAGCAATACATTCCTAATTTAAATGTCAGGACATATGGTTTCAGCTGGAGAGTATGGTAGTGAGGGTGGGGTAGGGTGAAGAAGAGGACAGTTTCAGGGAAACTTTTGTTTGTGATGGAACAAATTACAATTTTCAGTATGTAAAGTACTCAGCCATCCTGAGGGCTAAAGAATCTTCATTAGGATAAAGTCAGAAATGTAGAAAGGACCCCATAACTTTATCAGCTTTGACTTCCTACGGAAGCTTTTGAATGGACTTCTGTGAACAGCACATATAGGAATGCAGCCTAAAGACTAATTTTCTCCAAGCACGCTGGTTGACAGAGTAGAAGAAAAAGAGTTTGGCTAGATTAAGGCAAAGATAAATGCGTATAAATTATGTGTCAGGTAGTTTATCAGTTTGAGCAGGAGAATTAATCTACAATATGTGTGTCTCTGTGTGGGGGGGGATATATACTGCAGAAATGGCAGTGAGGCAGCATTAGGGTTGAGAAATGGTGCAATTAAAAGAGTCAAGAATCACCTCTGTGAAGGCTCCTGCATCATCATTAATTCAGCCACATTACCTTCTACAAACATTGTACAAGGTCCCGGCTGCAGACTCCAACGACTCACAGAGGAGGACCAGCTGCCAGCAGCATCTCTGAGACTCCTTGGGGAAATTAGTGATTTTCCTACTTGACCAGCTCCTAATTTAACCAACTCCTGCCCAGAGCAGTTGTTTAACATTTATATAATGTAACCCTGGAGAGATGAGGAGGGCGAAGAAATGAGAAGGCAACAGTTACCTAGTAGTGGCTAGGTTTCTGTTTCCATGGGTCTGAGATGGGGCCCTGAGAATCAGCGTTTCTAACGAGATCCCAGGCAGGCCTGACACAGCTGGTCCCTAGACCACTTTTCAGTAGCAATGATCTGGATACTACAGATCTGAAACATTGGCATCACCTGGGCACTTATTAGAAATGCAGATCCCAAGCCCAGCCCCAGACTTTCTGAATCAGACTCAACATTCTAACAAGAACTCTGGATGATACCGACACCTTGATGTTTAAGAAGTGTGTCTCCTTGGTTTTCTTAGAAAGATCTGTGATCCCCCTGATGTAAAATTGCATGGGTGCTTATGAGCGTGTAGTGTACAAATGGTGGTCTCAGACCTGAATCTTGGCATGCATTTATCAACCGAAAGAGATAGTCAAGGAAAGATAGGTAAGGAAATCAGTGCAAAAGAAAGAAAGAGCGAAAGAGAATATGCTGTAAATCAGGACCTCTGAGCCAGTATCCAAGGCTTTCCAGAATAGTTTCTCTAACAGTGTGAGCCAGCCTAGACTCAATGCTGTCAGCCCAGCAGGACTTCCTCATCTTATAGACTGTCTGGATCTAGGGCCAAACCCAGCTCTCTTTTCTGATAAATTGCATGAGCAAGGATGCAATTTTAGACAGAGCTGGAGATGGAGATGCTGGAAAAAAAAAAAAAAAAAAAACAGGTAGGGCCTGGCCAGCCACCTCAGAAAACTAGGCAGGGGCTTAGGTCTGTGTGACTTACAGACTGATGGTGGAAGGGAACCCACCATGATTGGCACTAGAAGAAAAGGAAGAAAGTAGCCTTGATTCTTGCCATTATAGTCATTGAACTTACCCAAAGAATATAGAAAAGTCAGATCAACCATTCCTCTTGCCTTTGTGGGAAGCAAGTAAGTGGAGTTGTCCAAGAGACAATATAGCAGAAGACCCCTTTCCTTATGGGCTAAAGCAGAAATACTGGGAGAGAAGCTTTCATTACACAATTGTGGAAAGAGTCTATATTCTCAAAGGGAACCATACACAAGAAAGGCTTAACATGCTGCCATCTGGTCACCACTTGAAGCCTGGGATAAAGAGGTCCCAGGGGCTTGAACAGTGCCCTTGGCCAGCTCAAGCTCTGGTGGGTCCACAGATGCCTGAGCAAAGATGACCACCTTTCAATGTATGATCCAATTTGGGGCAGCAGCTGCTACCCCATCTTCCTCCAAAGTACAAAGATGCTTCCTCCATCAGTCCAAAGATGCTTCCAAGGTAAAGGTGTTCGACCCCACTGATAGGTCCTTTTCTCTGCAACCCACTGGTGCCCTACCTCTAATGATTCTCTTCACTTCCCATTTACCCCCCAATGGATTTTTCAGGAAGCTACTGAAGTTTAAGTCCCCACCCTCTGCTTGCACAGACCCCCTACAAAATTGTGGAAGTGGCTGGGCTTACACAGTGTTCTAGGAGGGCTGGGGACTTCAAGATGCAACCAGAAAGTGTGTCTAATTCAGCTTTCTTTCTTTCTGTGTTTGTTTTTGTTTTGTTTTGCTTTGATTTGTTTTCCTGGCAAATTGTCAGAGGAGATTTTCAAAGAAAGGTAACTGAATCCCCAAGTTTCCTGTAATTTTATTTTTGAAATTTTTTCCTCATGCTAAATAAATATTTACTTTTCTAATCATTTTTCTTTTTTTCCTAAAGTGTGCCCACCAAATCTTATAATCTTCAGCCCTCCACCCCACCCCTGCATCTATACCCTGCCATGCTGCAACCAAGAAAAACAAGACATGTTCTTTCTCCACAAACAGCTAAGAAAGTTGGCTGCAGTATTTCCTCCCCTCTATTCCTGTTATTAAAATAATGAGTTTTTTTCAAAGTACTTCACTTTTTGGCCATGACAAAACTAGAAGTCTACAGGTCCTTAAAGGACTTCCAAAAAGATGAGGTCAAAATTCCATTTTCTAGAAAAGGCACAGGTTCCTTTCACCCCCTGAGAAAATGTTGAATTAAAAGTAAATAATAAAAATATTCCATTCCCATCTCCTTGTTGCTCATGCTGTGAACACATCATATTTGTTCTCTGTTCATTAAAGCTCAAGCACACAACTTGCTCCCACCCTCAGTCAAAGCCACCTGAGTCAGTTTGCTCTTGTCCTACCTCTTTCTAAAGCACCATCTTTGCATCTGGGCTTCAAATTATAGCTTTATCTCCACGAGACAAGGAAACCAACAGGCAAGGACTCACCAGGAAGGGCAATACATCTATTACTCCCTATATGATATACCTATATATTAGCATATAGATCTAAGAGAGAAAGAGAAATAATTGCTTTATTTGACTAAGAGAAACACAGATGGCAAAGACTGGGCATTTGGAACTGATAGCCATTGATGCCAGGATTGTCACCGTGGACTGATTTATGCACTAAAGTTAGGCAAGGAATCTACATTTAAATCCTAGCTCTGTGAAGATTTTATCATTATATGTAAAATCTAATGTGTATTATATACATATATAAACTACAGCTAATTCACAGCATCAACGTGAAGATTAAATGAAATTATACACATGATAACTTTTTATAAATTCTAATGGTCATTTTTAGGTGTTTCCATTCCTCAAAATGTTGGGTCTTCCTCAATGACAAAGCAACCATGGTAGAGAAATTCAAATATGCTATTTTGTGTGTATTTTTTCTCATGTGTCACTTCACCATTCACTCAGCTAGACAGTCTACATGGTTGTATCAAGAGAAGTTTTACATAATGGTCATTTTGCTTTTGATGCTTGAAAACGTTGGTCTCCAGAGGAAGGAGAGCAATGTGGGCTCCAGCAATCGATGTCACAGACTATAAAAGCAAGGCTCTCTCCCTCGGCCCCAACACCAGATCAGAGAAGGAGATTCTGGACAACACCTAGAGGAACCATGCAGGAAGTTCCAGAGTCCATTTAAGGAGCCCTGAAGCCTTCACACTGTGTCATAGAGAAAGCTCTGAATATTGCCTAGACTTGGGAACAATGTGGAAGCCAGGTGAGTCTCTGAAGTCTTCCTAGCCTCCATTTGCATGAACACCATGGAGATGCTCTGCTGCTGCCCATTTGGACGTTTGGTGCTTTCCAATGGGCCATTTGATGACCATCCTGCAGAAGTGACATTTGCTTGTTCTCTGACTCCTTTCTTTCTTTCTTTCTTTCTTTCTTTCTTTCTTTCTTTCTTTTCTCTCTCTCTCTCTCTCTCTCTTTTTTTTTTTTTTTTTTTTTTTGGTTATCATCTAACTTACTTCACTTAAATAGTCTTCCTTTGAATATCACAAGATATTTCTAAGACCCCCAAGTCTTAGAGGAGAGGAAAGGCCATTATATAGAGGTAGGTGTTTATGGAAAGGAAAACCCCCCCTATATTTTGCATCTCAGTTAATTTTCACAGAAAAACAGACCCCCTCAAGATCTGCCTTGAAGTGAAGTACAGTGGTAGAACAGGAAACATCACCCCACTGCAGCCAGGAAAAGAATAATGGGAGCCCCCACCCAAAAGGAGTCCTGGAGAAATATAAAACCAAAGGACGGCAATGATATGAATTGCCCTGGAAACAAGAGTGCAGGAGATTGTTTCCCACTCCCTAGGTCTCATAAGAATGGAGAAAATATTTACCTTAGCTTTGCGGGTGCCTACATCTATTTTATTTTCTCTATTTTCTTTTATTTATTTATTTATTTTTTACTTTTTATTTTTTTTTTTTTTTTTTTTTTTGTCCCTACCTAGCTTTTCACCTTTTATTTTTGAAAGGGTGGATATTTGAGCCCTTTTTGAGAAGGTGCTGTGGCTTTAAGGAAGCCTACTGCTGAGGAGCAGCTAACGCACTTAGTTAAGCACAATTGTATAAGCAGCTTTGACTTTTTTTTTTTTTTTTTTTTTTCTTTATTTTTCTTTATGGCTTTTTTGCCAAAGCTCAATGGCTTTTTTTCTGCATGGTTTTTACCATGCTATTTAATTCTCTATTTTCTTTTAAGCTCATGGCTTTTTTCTTTATACTAAAGCTCAAGGCTTTTTCTCTATATTTTTTATGGCTTTTCGCCGGCTACTCTGCTTCAGCTTAATTCTTAACTGGCCTCAACTAAGTCAGAGGCTATGCTCTCTTGTTTCTACTCTTTTTGCTGGTCTCAACTGAGTCTGGCTTCTTCATTTTTTATGGCTTTTGGCCGGCTCGGCTTTTCGCCGGCTACTCTGCTTCAGCTTAATTCTTAACTGGCCTCAACTAAGTCGGCTTTTGGCCGGCTTGCTTCGGCTTTTCGCTGGCTACTCTGCTTCGGCTTTTGGCCGGCTACTCTGCTTTGGCTTAATTCTTAACTGGCCTCAACTGAGTCAGAGGCTATGCTTTTTCATTGCTCTTATTTCTTAGCTTTTCTTCTCTGCCTGCCGAGCCCCGGACGGACCACCATTTGTATGCTGCCTGGTACCGAAAACCAGGAGGAAAAACTCTCGGAGGCAGAGTTAAGCTTTTACTACTTTTACTTCTACTTTCTTAGAGCTTAGAGAGGGAAAGAAAGATTTTTCTTCTTAGCTTAGAGTAGAGTAGCTTAGAGTAAAGAAAGATAGAGCTTAGCTTAGAGAAAGACTAGAGCTTCTTTCTTCCTTCTTCTGTCTTCTGTCTTCTGTCTTCTGTCTTCTGTCTTCTGTCTTCTGTCTTCCTCGGGAGCCTCGGCCTAACTCTGACCAGTCCTCTGGAGCCTCGGCCTAACTCTGGCCAGTCATTACTTCTTCTATCTGGTTTCTCTTCTGTAACCGCTCTGCCTACGTTCTGGCCGCTCTGATTCTTCTGACCGACCGAGTGACTGCCGGCTGACTGAATTCTCCGTTCTCCTAACTCGGACTGCTTTCACCCGGTTATATACCTTCAGCTTTGCGGGTGCCTACAGGTGCGTCACATACATATCAGGTGGAACTTATGGCTTCCAGCTAGCTGCAACAGCCCTTCCTAATTAGGGCTCCTTCATTTATTTGTATTCCTTCTTATTTTCCCAATACCATATGGTGCCTACAAAATCATTCATGATCTCATCCATTCTCCACACCTCCAACACTAACAACTCTATTCCAAACAAAGCCTACAGAACTTGTGGAAGGATTACATAGTGAAGGTTAAAGAGAGACAGAGGTGAAAAACGACTTCAAGTTCTTTGGCTTCAGCAACTAGCAAATGGTGGTGTCATCTACTCAGATGTAGAGAGGAGGAACAAGAATTGGGGCCTGAAGTTAATAATTTAATTGTTATTTTCTACTAAGTTATAAGCTCTGTGAAATTAGGGATGTCATCTTTTTCACTTTGTATTGGCCTCCACTGCCTAGAACAATGCTTGGAATAATGATATGATTCAATATATATGCATTGGATGAATCACTTGGGAGAAATAAAGGTAAATGCAAAAAGCACAGGGGGGAGCAATGGGTTTGGGATGTAAGAATTACAGTTCAGCTTAGGAAATGTTAAGGTTAAGAAGCCCAAGAAACCTCACATTGAGGACATGTAGGTTGTGGGATATTGGATCTTGGAACCGAGAGCAGAGATCAAGGATGAAATGAAAAAGATCATGGTCTTCCGTGTCCACTTGGAACTCAAAGTCATGAGATCTGATCAGATCACCCAGGAAAGGTTCCATTGGAGATAAGTGGAGGAGCTTCAAGGACCATCAATATTTACAGATCTGGAAAAGAATGAAGATTCAGAAAAGAGGACTGCGAAGGGGTTTGTGAATGTGTAGGAAGCAAATGGAGAGATTTCACTGTCTCTGAAACAATGAGAGCGAAGTTTCAAAAGGAACCATCCAACAGCTCTGATTCTGCTGAGGTGTGTAAGATGGGTGTTATTTTTGTGTCTCTCTTTGAGTTAAAGCTCCTCGGGGCCACAATTTTGCTCTTGCTTCATGTTATCCCTAACATAAAGCCCCTCTCCACCCCTGTTGTGGTAAGGAACACCAGGGACACAGTTGTGTGATACAAAGGATCACCAGAGAGTTGTGGGTCCTCATTCCTGCTGACGACCCTGGATGCCTCTGCTTGAGTTTACTCTGTGCCTGCCACAGTGCTGGACACATAACATATTTCCCACTTAATATTCAAGACAACTCTATGAAGTATTTGTATTACATCCATTTTACAGATTTCCCAAAGTCAGAGTGCTTGTCTATGTTCAGGGCCAAATGGATTTTAGTGTGTTGATTAAGAGGGTGGACTTTGGACTTGGACAGACCTAGATTTGATTCCTTCTGCTGCTGCTACTGGATGACAGCATGGTTTCATCCGTCTGGATCTGTTTCCTTACCTGTAAAATGATCCAATTGGATTAGGTGATGACTGCCATACTTTAAACATCACATACTAAGCTTGTAGGTCCTGACCTTCAAAAGCATAGTTCAGAAGGAGAGGTAATAATCAGGGGACATAAACTCATACATGACACTCAGGAAATACCCAAAGGTATATCCTGTCTGTCACCACATTGTCTTCTCAAAGTTACTTGCAGACAGATGACCTGTAACTGCTGCATTTGCTGCCACCAGTCCTGGGACCAAGGGACAGAGTGCATGCAGCACCTTAGTTTGTTCCTCACTCATTGGACACCAGACAATGCATTAGCTTTTGCCATGCAGAGCAGCAAGCATTTCATCTGTGCTGGCCCAATACTAAGTCATCTGATTCTATAGGTGCAGCAGTCAAGGGATTTTTTTTCTTTTTTCTGGAAAGAAATGAAAATAAATGTATTTGTTAGGAATAATGACCAGGGGCTCTCACTACGTATTTTAAGGGAACACAGAGATGTGGAGTCTAAAGCCGAGTGGGGATCAAAGGGAGACACAAGGCTATATGTGGAGCGTCACTCCTCACAATTGCCCATGGGGCTTCCAGTTCACTGAAGGGCATCATGCACATTCTCTCCAAGGTAAAAGACTGTGAAATGGAAGGGAGTTTATCCTGCATTGCTGCAGAGAATGAATGAGGAGCAGGGAGGAGAAGGTACAGTGAAAGTTAGTTTCAGCTGAGCAGGAGAACAGATTAGCAGAGTGACTTAAGCACAGTAGGTTTGGAGTCAACTATCTGTGTTACCTAGAGTGTAATTTGACATGTTATACATCAGTTTTCTCATCTATGAAATGAGGATGAAATGTGTAAAGTGTTGAGCATTTTTGCCTATGCTATATTATCTTTAATTCCACCTGCATTAGAAAGAACATTTTAATAGAGTGCTCTGATGGTAAGTGTAGCCTCCAGGTCAGAGGTCAGCCTCAGACTGGAAGGGTCTGAGTGATTGGTCATCTGATGAGAAAGAAAGGTCTCAGGATGGATATAGGCCCTGTCCAACCGCAGGACCAGAAATCTGAGCAGTGTCTCTCTTTGCAGCTCACCACCTGCAGGTCCCCTGTCACTTCTACTTCCATCCAAAGTCCAGATTTGTTTTGCTTTGTTTCCCAGAAAAGGAAAAAAAAAAGCACAAAATTTGTAAAAGTACTAGAAATTCTTTTACATGGACTCTCGAGGCAGCAGTTGCTGAAGTTTCTGAGTAAGTAAAGAAAAAAAATAGAATGTACTTTCTCCAGCAACATGCCTACTTGTTAGGGTTTCCTGGTCTGGTTGCTAATACTATTATCTCATGCCTGTCTCTATGGCAACTCATGACTGGCAGGTCACAGTTAACCCCCCATTCACAGATGCCTGAAGAGCCCGCTAACTCAATCAGTGCTAAGCCTTGGTCTCCTGTCCTTCTGAACTAAAAAAGGCATGACCTTAGGACATACCACAGCCTGTCAAAAGGATGTTCATTATAACATCAGTGCCTGTTCTCTGTACAATGGAACATATGAAATAGCACAAATTGTCTTAGCTGTTCTGAGGATGGGAGTTGGCATATCTTCCCTCCTCTGAAATGACATGGTGCATGAAGCATTTCTGAGACAGGAGACATGGGCTCCAGGAAGAAGAGGGAGACTCCCCAAGACTGGAAGAGTCAAGGAGGGCTTCCTGGAAGAAATGGGATCTACATTAATCCTGGAAAGATAATAGGAGCTGGTGGCAAGGCTTCCCAGGCAGCAATGTCAGATGGATCCTTGAATCCCTCACTCTGGACTTCTCCATCCACTCACTGGGTACAGTTTATTCTCATCTGACCTTGCCACTTTCCACCTTCACAAGAAGGCTCTTTTCTTCTAATATGGTCTAAAACCAAGGATATATTTTGTATATAATATTTAGGATAGAAATATCTCCAGTTCCATCTTCTTTCCTCCCTCCCTAATATTTTTATTTTTCCTACACTTCTATCTTACCCTTCTTCCCTCACCAGTGTCCCAGATCTGTCCCCATGAAACTCCACAGGTTTTTCAAACCCAGAGCATTTCCCCTGACTCAGTCTGGAGTGACTTGGGACTAGTTATATGACATAGCAATCTACCATAGAAGAAGGCATTAGATCATTTTTTATTATTTAAGATGGAGCATTTACATCCTTTCTCTTGCTAATATTAACTCCCTACAAGGAGGCACACAGGGAACTGCTAAGTGGTATCTGATAATGGAACCATCTCCTGGGCTCTGAATCGGAACATGGATATGGAGGCTGGAAGCATCACTTTAATAATCCAGTTCTGTGAATGTGGTCAGTGGTAAAAGTGGCTAAAGTCACAACTGAAAGGAAGGGGGCTCCTATGCTCCTTGCTAATATGATTGGTCAGAATCCAAGTCATGAACTGAGCCATATTTATGCATGAGAGAGATCACTCAATTTGAAGAGAATAGGCAGTGCTAAATCCATTAGACCCTCCCCTCTCCAGCCCACGTGCTATGGATTGAATGTCCTTCCAGGGGCATTGAAATCTAATTCCCATTGTAACAACAGTAAGAAGTGGGAGCTTCCAGAAGTGATTAGGCCATGAGGGCTCCACCCTCAGGGGTGGGACTGGTGTCCTTAGAAAAGGGCAAATTTGGCTTCCTCTTACTCTATCTTGCTCTTCTGCTTCTGCCATATTAAAAAAAAAAAAAAACAAAAAAAAACCCCACCCCAACACACACAGACAGTATGGAAGATGCCTCAATAAAATGTCATCTTGGTAGCAGAGAATAGCACTCACCAGATACCAATTCTATCTTGACCTTGAACTTCCCAGCCACCAGAACTATGAGAAATAAATTTCTATTGTTTATAAACTACCCAGTCTGTGATATTTTGTTGTAGCAGCAAAAACAGACTAAGACAACACCTCTGTCTTGTGGTAGGATTGATGAATGAACTCAAAGCCTATACCCTAAGCCAAGCATGATGGTTTCTCTTTCCTCCCATTTGTCATGCATTTGTCATTGCCATGGTACAAGGGACTAAGACCCCAAACTTGGATTCTGGCTTTAGGAGATAGAAGCTCATCTTGGGTTTCAATCTATGTTTTGTAATTCAATTCTGTTCTCCCAGAGACCTCTACATTGGAGTGCTGGGTGAAAGGGGGTTCTTTGTTCCCTACATAATTTTTCCTTCTGTGTATCACTTTGAGGAAAGAAGCGATTGATTAAAAAATCAATTTGGATAGTTCTGAGACTTTGTTCCAAGAACAACATCAAAACCTCCTCTTGACCTAACAACATGCTCTTTGAAGATGAATGAAGGTGGTGGCATCTGAGCTGAGCCTGGAAAGATGAATAGAAATCTGACAGACAGAGGTATTTATTCCTCAGTTCCCTGAGATGTGGGGAAGGGGGATTACTTGGGGTGAGGTTGCCCAAGAAATCAGGAAGCTTCCTCATATCCCCACAGGCAGATTTGGCTTCCTTGATGTTCTCACCATCTAATTTGAGTTGTCTAAGTGATGGATGGGCTGGGAGGGCTGTTTCTCGGCGGGTAAGGGATTCTGAGTCTGCTGGGTCGGCATGTTTTTGGCAGGCTGTCTGTCTTGATTTGTTGCTCTGAAGGGCCATTGCTCAGAAAGCCTTTGTTATCAGCAGAGCCTGGAGCCCCTGGGTCATGTTTGTTTCCATGCTCTGGCAGGCACACCAAGCCAGGCTCAAAGTTTTGTTATCTTTACTACCCAGCCTTTAGTAACTACAAGCCTTGAGGAAGGGCCAGCCCAGCTGACCATTGGGAAACCCTAACCATTTGATGTTTGGCCAACTGGGGATTCTGAGATGGGTTAGAAAGTTGGGATTCACTGCGAGGGATTTGTTGAGTTGCCTGTGAACTCAGGTGGAGAAGGAGATATTTGGTAGCATCAACACGAATGGCTAGCTCTGTTGTCATGCATGGTCCTGCATCCATGCATTTAATTGCTCATGGAGAAAACATTACTGAGCTGCTACTTTGTTTCGGGTGCTGCTATCATTTATTCTGGCCTCAAACCTTCAGTTCAAGTCTAAAATAACATGGTTTTCAAACAGTCTTAATTTTGTCCTCAGCTTGTTTTGTGAATGAGAACCTTATCTCCCCAACTGTATTGTAAGCTCCTCAAGGGCAGGACCAATGCCCTTGGTTGCTTTTCTTTGCTCTACATTGGCTGGCATTGTGTGAAACATTCAGTGTTTGTCATCACTGTATCAGCAAGGCTGATAGAAATGAGGCTGTTAATTTCATCTGGGGGATTTCATTTGCAATTAAATGGATGGTGATGCCTTGGTTATGGCTTAATTAATACATTCAATAAACATGAATTAAGGATCTATGATGAGGCAGACACTGTGTTAAGCACTGGCTCTCCAGAGATGAATGGCAGCTCTCTGCTCTCAAGAAGTTCATAGTTGAGTAAGAGACAAACAAATGCAAACACATTTATAATACTTGGGGTAATTGCAAGAGAACAGGTTTGTTTAAAGGACTGTGAAAACCCAAAGGAAAGAACAAGAAACTGTGCTTGCTGACATGATGGATCATCTTGTTTTTGAAGGATGCAAACAGAATTTCCAAATAGTAAAGAAAAGTGTTGTCGGCACAAATAATAGGGGTTGCAAAGATAGAAGTGTAACAAAGCAGGAAGCTATGGTTGAGGGACTTGAGCATCTTGCCATGAGTAGGACCTGAGCTATCTGGTGAGGAATGGTATCCAGTGATGAAGGCTCACTTATACCAGTTCAGGAATTTAGAGTTTATCCAATTCTTACAGAGAACCAATGGAGATTTTTGGTGCATGGGGGTACTACAATCCTATTTGTGGATATCCCTTGATCTAATTCTGCCTGGGATGCCAGGGAAGGCTACATAGAGACCAAGAGAGACTCAAAGATCAAATGTATTAAAAATCAATTGATGACAGAGACTTTTAGAAGCAGAGAGAATAATACTAGCCAGGGATTACAATGGCAGTAGGGAGAGCCCTTCGACTATGAGAGGAGAGATAAAAGAAATGGTAAACTATTCAAAACTATTCACAGAGAGAGTGGTATGCTTTTAGTGACTACCAGGACATTTTCTAAAAACAGTAAGATGTATTTAAAACAGCTAAATATAAATAGTAATTAGGTTGGTACAGATACAAACAAAATACAATTTATACCGTAGAAATATAAGAAATGCATAAACAACTAAACAGCTTTTACACTGAAGTGTAACTATAATGAATTTTGTGGAAAGGCCAGTCCAGCTGATCCTTGGGAAACCTTGACCAATTTCCACAATTTAACCTGGTTATGTCAAAACTTTGTTGCACCAAACCCTGAAAGTTTTTCTGGAGCTTTTGTATTGTGTCCCAAGTCCTATAGGACCTTCCCTTTCATCTTGGACATCCCTCTTACAGCAATCCTGATAAGAAGTCCTCTGATTCCCCATTGCTGGTGGAAGGGAATAGACCACATCACAAGGATAAAGCATACCATTAGGCCTCAAATGGTGACAGTTCCCCATCTAGGACAACAAAGTCCCAAATTTCATTCTTAGCTTCACAGATACCCAAATCCAATTTCCTCAGTGTTTCAAAGTTTATTGAGTTCAGAAAGGCTGAGCTAACACAATTTTGCCAATTCATTCATTTGCCATGAGAAACAAAACTGCTAGAGGTATCTGTCACTCATGTCCTCTCGCCCCCAGCTAGCACATTTACTCTGTTTTGATATTTCTGCAAGAAATATCAAAGTTGCATGGTGAGCAAGGGATCCCAGCAAGAGAAGATAGATGTATGCACAAATAATTGATGCCACTGGGTATGGTTGCCCGATGCCTTCACCTCCCCACAAAGAATTTTCCAACACAAACTCCCAGGGAGCACCTGGTGGCAATTTACTCCCGTTGTAGACAAAGCATTTAGGAGAAAATATGATCTGAGGGACTCACATTATTTACTTTAGAAACTGAAAAGTAGCAGGCAATATCAAGCTTCAGAATTATAGTTCTAACAGAAATTGTTTCACCAACTGGTTTATTAATCATTCAGCCAACATATGTCTGGCTTGTTCTCAGTGTCAGGCTTTGTGGTATGGCCACATCAGCCAACAGAACAAGGACTCCGCCATGGGTACACTCAGAGCTCAGTGCGGTGCAGATGTGTTGACCAGCAGCTATAACAGGTTAGTGTTTGCTGTAATGAAGGTTTGGTGTAGGTGTAGTGGGGGCTAGGATGGAGGACCCACCTACTGTCAGCTCAGCGGAGGCCCCACAGAGGCCAGGAACCTTTCACAGATCCTACTTCACTGCTTGATTTCACAAGTAAAGAAAATGTATTTTTCCAACTGTATACCACCAGTATTACAATTATATAGGGGACCAATGCTGGTCTTGTGGTATATTTCTTTTTACTTTTATGCATAAAGATTTATGTGGGAAGACATTAATTGGGAACTGTACCATGTCATCATATCATGAGTTCATTCCTATGCAAAGTAATAGAAAGCAAAATTTTTAAATTACTGTTTGGCATTCTGTCATCTGGATATATCATAATGTATTTATCCTGTTGTAGAGCATTTGTGTTATTTCCAGTTATTTGATAGTATAAATAAAACTCAAACTGAAAGGACTTTAGAGATAACAGTCATGCCATGGTATCCTCAGGGGATTGGCTCCAGGATGCTCTGCAGATACCAAACTCTGCAGATGCTCAAATCTCTTATATAAAACCTTGCAATATTTGCATATAACCTTCGAACATCCTACCATATGCTTTAAATCATCTCTAGCTTACTTATAATACTTAATAAAGCCTAAATGCTATGTAAATAGCTGTTTTACTGTACTGTTTAGGGAATGATGAAAAGAAAATAGTCTACATGTTCAGTACAGATGAAAATTTTTTCAAATATTTTTGATGCATAGTCAGTTAACTACATGGATGTGGAACCTGGGGACAAGGAGGGCTGACTGTATATGATAAATCCTCTCCCTTCACAAAGGAGGGAACAGGGTTCTGGGAAGTTGAACTAATTTTCCCGAAAGCAAGAAGGTTATTTAAGGACTGGGTTTGGACACCTGGGAAAACACATTTTAGGAAGGAGAAAGAGAGGTGGGTTATCTGAAAGTGGGTTAAAATAAAAGGCCCTTGAAAAACATGATGGGCAGGAGGAACTGGGAAATCCAAGGTGGAAAGGACACGGATGATAGGACTTTAGTGATGCTCTTGTGAAAACTGCCTGTGGAGGAACTGCCACTAGTCTCCTGGCATGCAGAAGTGAGAGCCAGCGTGGCCCTTTGGAAATGCCACCTGATCGTGTGTCAGGAACCTTTAAAAACCCCTCAAACAGCCTGACCCAGGAGGTCCACCACCAGTAATCTGTCCTAGGAAGTTGGTACTGAAAGGGAGAAAAAGTCCTCTCTTTTCTCACCCATACAGCGGTCGATGGCTGAAGCTCCTCTGACAAAAACAGAGCAAAGAGCAAGAGCAAAGCATAAAAACATAGTTAATGTAAGTTTTACAGTGACATGGGAGCCTTCAATAATGCAGATTCAAGGAAACAGGGAAATCTGGGCATTTTCATGCTAACTCCGATGAAGAAGTAGACCATCAGTATGATCTACTGGTAATAAACTGGGGGACTTAGTGAGGCCTACTTCCTCAGACTCTTCTCTGTGTCCCCGTGACTTCAGGGACACAGATGTTAGTGAGGGTTTTACGACCTATGTTAGAAGAAGTCAGGTAGGTTTTATGGCCTCTTCAGGGAGGGTGAGAGGAAGTTGAGAGTGGACTTTTGGCTTCTGCTCTTGTTCAAATGCCAAGGGTCCATATTAGGAGTCTCATCCTGAATCCCAATAGCACGTATATGGTTAGTCACTAAAACATTGTTTAAATTACAAAAAAAAAAAAAAAAAAAAAAATTGTAAGCATTCAATGTTGGAGAGAGGTTGGGCAGACTGGAAGGAAGACTTTTAGAAGTGGTCAAGTAGTGCTGCATGGTTATTTTTTTATTTTTACTTTTAAACGTTCTACTTTCCCCAGCATTCTTCATCTGTTCTTGTTCGCATTTTCATACTTTTCTATAATCACTACCATATTTTCCTCTTCTATTTTAGTAATGCTATTGCTCTATGGCAAAATTAAGTGGCTTAAAATGGCCTCTCTGACTTACAATGTCCCTGACTTACAATGGTTTGACTATACAATGGTGTGAAAATGATACACATTCAGTAGATTCAATTCAAAATGTTTTCAATACTTATCTTATCCTGGGCTGGAAATATGGAGTATAATGCTCTTTCCTGATGCTGGGCAGTGGCAGAAAGTCACAGCCTCCAGTCAGCCATGGATCGTGAGAAGACACCGTTGACACTCTGCAGGTCCTGTGTTGCTAAGTCAGGATGCTTGGTAGGTGAGAAGCAGTAAATGCATTTTCAACTTACGATGCTTTTATTGGGTTGGGATCCCATCATAACTCAAGGAGCATCTGTATATATCGTGTGCAGGAGGTCAGGGATTGGGGGTTTGTGGGGGTGGACCTTCTGCTGTAGGTGATACTGACTGGCATATACTTAGTGAGATTCAACTGCCCTTGGGCATTTTCACACACTTGGAGCCTAAGTGGGGATGGCTGAAGCCCAGGCTCAGCTGGTCCCGCCCTCTGCACACCTGCTCTCAGGAGTTCAACAAACAGTCTGCTCGGCAGGCTGCATCTCACCTCACTTAGTTCCACCTCCCACTTGGATCTTCCAGACATGTCCTGTGCCTTCTTCCCTCTGCCACTTTAGTGGACTCTCAAGAGAAAGTAGAGATAAATGAACATGGTCAATATTCTACATTTGTATAAATAAAAATGTTGCTCTTTAAGTAAAAACTGAATCATGAAATTTTCATATCCCTTAACCCAATAATTATACTTAATGTAAGTAATTTAAAAGTACAAAACAAGAAAGAAAATATTGCCACAATTCAAAACTGGTAGCAATTTAAATGCCCAACAGTAAGTAAGTATTAATTTAAAACACAGGGCGTGCATGTAAAATAATATCGGGTAATTTTGTTTTCCACTTTAAGTGATAAGACAAAGATGCAACTTGGGAAAATTCTTATTAGTTAGGAGACAAGTTATGATTGTGTAAAAATGTACACGCATAGGGGAAAGAGCAAAAGTAAAGATAAATTATAGAAATTGTATGAGTGCTGATATTTCACAGGATGCTTCTGTTTTAGAAGTTTTTCTAATGCTATCACTTTGGTTTTGTCAGTTAAAAAATATCAGTGGACCCCATGCTATAATGCAACATGGTAATTTGCATGTACTGGAATAGTTAATGAAATGGATTTGAACCCAGGTGCTGCATAGCTGAGAGGCCTTGGGTTGGAGGCCAAGGAGCTCAGCCCCTGCAGCTGGCCTGCTGCTCTGCCACAGGAACATCTTCACATCTGCTGCCAGCTGGGGTGCATGAGAGACCAGACAGTGTGGATTTGTGCCTGTGAGTTGACTGTTTCAAAATACCCTGTACTTTGCACTTTCGTGCCTCCTGGTACCAAGAGACACCCAGTTCCTTCCTGTGCAATTTGCTCAAAGCTTTTGTTTTTGCTTTTTTCTAAGTATGGATTTCATCTTCCAGTGTGGAGTTTCTCCTTATTTAAAAGACACCAGCAAGCTCCGCTCTCAGTAAATATCTTGAAGGGAAAATGTTACCATCACTGTGGTCCATTTCATAGACCACATCCCATCATGGAGTTAAACACCCAAGAACTGTATCCCACCGTGACTGTGCCTATGAGAACTGGCCCCAAGTAACACTGAGAAGTGTCCCTGAGGACAGATCAGACTGAAAGCCAGCCCTCTAAGCCAGCTGCCCAGCAGAGACACCAGGGCTCCTACTCTCCAGCCCCTCAAGAGGAAGTGGAAAGGGCTTTAGAAGTCCTTTACTCCCACTCACCATATTTTGCATAAATCTTTCCATCCCTGTGGGGCTGGCAGCAGGCTTCAGTGTTCAATACCAGAACAATCTCCCACATGTTGCTGTGAGTGCTACGTCTCTGTAACTCTTACAAGCCCCGTGTCCTGTGAATGCCTACTAAATTCCCAGCACTTGTCTAAATAGTCACATATGTAAAATAGTTTCATCCTTAGAATAATTTTGTCAGGTGGATGCTGATATTACCCCAATGCATAGATGAGGACCCTGGAACCCAGATTAAGTAACTCGCCCAAGGTCAAGGTCACACAGCCAGTAAAGCAGCAGCAATGGAAATCAATTGGACTTCAGAAAGTGTGCTCTGAGCTCCCTTATGCTGCCCCTTGAGTGTCCCACCTATATGACGTGCCTCTGCCTTCTGGAGCCAGACTGAACCAGGAGACTTGAATCCCCCTCTACTTGCTGAGTATTCAAATATTCAAACACTGACAACTTCTACCATTCCTCAACCGTATCTCCCTTCCTCCAAGCAGCCCTGCACTGTCCTCTCTTCAAGGATTCCGTGGTCACTTCACACGCTACTAAGCACCAGGCACGCTAAGCCCTGCATATTCTCACTCTTCCCACTTCACAGCTTGGCTGAGCTTGACCGAGCAAAACCTTATTGGTTTTCACACGTAAAATTATTTCACAGTGTGCCTCTCTGGTGGCCAGGTCTCCTGAGGATGAGCCAGGTGCATGATTCTTTGTCCTTATAGCTTCAAATCCTCGACAGGGCATTCGGAGGCCCGAAATCATTGCAAAAAAAGGAAGCAAGAGTTGCTGGTGCATCAGGATCAAATTTTTTCAGTTTCATTTTCAAAGAAATCTGGCTTTGCATTTCCCTAGAGATATCATATAACCACCAAGAAAGGAAAAAAGGGAGTAATAATTTGTAAATTTCCCAAGCAGAGAAAAGGCTGCTGCTATACCTCAGTTTGCCACATCAACACTATAAAACCTGGCACTGGACAAAAATGAGAAGTGGTTGTTTCAACTACACAAATTTCCAGATCGTGCTAAGAAACCCTGATCTATTAGTGGGAACCCCTGTGTTGGAACTAAGGTTATAATAGCCATGGAAAGAGAGAGAACATGAAAGAAAACAAAGGATACCTAGCCAGCAACCAATCAGAAGAGACATTTGGCCCATGAGAGAGGACACTAGCTGATAGGATATTAGTCTCTGACTAAACACCAGCTGGCATAGACTGGTGGGTGAGTGTGGTCCACATTGAGCCTAACAATGTGCAGTGAATTTTTTCTTTAATTACCACATTTTTTTTTTGTAAATAATTAAAAAGAATGTATACAGTCACATGCTACATAGTGATTTTTTTGGTCAATGATAGATAGGCATTACACATGCCATGAAGGTCCCGTACCATTATAACGGAATTGAAAAACTCCTTCTGCCTAGTTTTATCAAAGCCATCATAATGTCATAACCACAATGCATGAGTCTCATATTTGTGGTGATGCTGGTGTGAACAAACCTACTGCACTGTCAGTCATAAAAAGTATAACACATACAATTATGTACAGTATATAATATTTAATCATGATCATAAAAGACTAACTGGCTTATGTATTCACTATATTATACTTCTTGTTATTTAAGAGTGTACTCCTTCTAACTAGAGAAAAACAGTTTATTATAAAGCAATGTGCCACAATACTCCAGCAGCAGCCTCAGACATCACAAGTTTACTGCATTTTTTTTTTAATTGCATCAGGAAGCCACATCCAGTGATCGAGCTATACCACCTAGCTTTAAGTACACTCTATGATGCTTGCCCAGTGATGGAATTTCCTAACGCATTTCTCAGAACAGATCCCCATTGTTAAGTGGCACATAACTAAATCAATAGTAATGGTTCATCTCATGGTGGGAGATGACACTGTTTATAATCTTGTGTGGTACCCAGCTCAATGACAATTCAGTTAAATTCATTTCATCAGTTTTTGAGCACTTGACTTATCCTAAATCAGAAAGCATTAATCCCCAATAGTGGACCAGCAGGCCTGGCAGTGCCAACCATTCACCTGTTCTTAAGAGAGTCAGTATTTCTTGGATAAAAGGAGGAATAAAAACTTGAGAGATTTCTCACTGAAAATGACTTTCCATCTTCTGTTAGACATCAAAACAAAAAGGTTCAAACTTTAATATCTCTGCTGAGAAGAATCTGGCAAATGAGTTCCTCATCTATTCTTCAAATTGACTTCAAACCTCATATTTGCTTATGTTTGTATATGATTTTAAATAATGCTGCATTGAGTTTCCACCTGATAAAAATTGTGAAAACAAGATCAGCAATGGGGGGAAAACAGTTTTCAACAAGTATGCCCTTTGTATCAAGTTAGGTCTTTTTGAAAAATCTTTATATCTGAACTCTCAACCTTAAAAATTATATTTTATGCCTGAGGAAATAGTTCAAGCTACTAAAGATTTAAATAGGTCATTGAGAGATACCTCTTCAGGCAAACTTCTTGGAGTTTCCAAAATACACCAGTTTTCCCACTGGTCAAATTCCCTTATCTTGTTTATTTGTTTCTTGGCTTACTTATTTTTGAAAGTCAAATGGTCTTATATGCTTTAAAACAATACCAAACAAAATAATAAGGAATTGCAATCCCCTGGAAGCAACCATTTTCAATCCCTTAAACTGCTTTTTTTGTTTTGTTTTCTTGGCATTTATTTTTAACTTTCTGAAGAATATGTTCATAGTCTTTAATTTTTGCTTTTCATTTTTTAGATGTTGTCTCTTGAACTGCCACTATGGGTGATGAGACGTTAGACTTCTCATTCCAACTCTCTACCAGCCACAAAGATCTGCCCCTCTACCATCCTTCCAAATGTGGATTTGTCATGTTTTGTTTAGATGAATATTTATTACTGGCCTATTTTTACTATAGACTGTTATCCATAGCTGAACCATGTAGTCCTTTATTGAATATATATATTTTTTCTTCCTGATGCTCTTACTTGATTTATTTTCCAAGTATCCATCACCAATTTATCTACAGATGCATACATCTTCTCATGGTACATTTGAACTTGTCTTATTCCATTTTCTGTTGCTATAACAAAGCATCTGAGACTGGATAATTTATTAACATATAAGTGCTTTGCTCAATGCTCTAGAAACTGGAAGTCTAAGAGCATGGCACCAGCATCTGCTGGGCATGTGGCGAGGTCCTTCTTGCTACATGGTAACATGGCAGAGGGCATCACATGGTGAGACAGAAGCAAGCATACTACGTTGGGCCTCTGTTCCTCTTCTTTAAAGCCACTAATGCCATCATGAAGGCCCTCTCTAGGACCTCATTTAATCTTAATTACCTCTGAAAGGGCCCACCTCCAAGTACCATTAATATGTCAATTGGGGGATTAAGTTTCCAACACATGAATTCTGGGAGAAAACACTTAAGCCATAGTAAGCACATTATGTAACCCAGGTGGTTCATCTCCCCCCCATCCTCCAGGGCTCTACCTCTTCCTACTCAAACTTAAACTGGTTGTTCACTGGCCTCCTATCGAGGGACATTGGTTCATCAATACATTACAAGAATTCCTTCATCTTTTTCCTGTGTCAGATATCCCACTGAATTTGATGTTTGCTTTTTTTCTCGGTTTCCCTCTGTGTTTCAACAGAGTTCATCTTCCACTAACTTCCTTGAATGGGTAGGCAAGTAGGCAAAGGAGATCTAATCTGTAAGACTTTTGAGACAGAAGAAATGTTGATTTTACATTTGTTTTTTATTAATAATGTGGCTAGTTATAGACATTGGAAGTGGAAACATTTTCTCAGAACTTTGAAAGCATTGATTCTGTTGTCCTCTAGTTTCCAAGGTTGAATAAACTAATACAATTTTGATTTTTGTATGTGACTCCTCTCTCTCACCTTCATTATCATCATCATCCTCCGTTTCTCTCAAGTGTTCTAACATTACATGACATAGACTTTTTCCTTTGAATTCTTTAGAAATTCTACTGTGATAGATACTTGATTTGCCTTTTCAGTCTTGGAACTCATACATCTCAGATATGAAGATATTGTTGAAATATTTCTTCAAAACTTTCTTCCATTCATTTTCCTTGTCTTCTCCTATTCTCCTGTTGTCAACCTTTCCAAGCTGATCCTCAAGTCTTCTTTACAATCTTCCAAAAATTTATATTAAATATTTCATCTTCTATCATGTTTACAACTCTCAAACCTTTTCCTGTGTCATCTAATATTCCTTTTCATAATATTCTATTGTTTCATAGGCCAATATTTCCTCTTCTGTCTCAATGGGTATAAATATAAGATTGTGCAAACTTCACTTCTCCTGTCAATGTTGTCTCTGCTTCCTCGGAGATGCTCCTTTTCTCCTCTACCATGCCTGTCATTGTAGCAGATTTCCTCAGAATTGGTGATCTGCAATAATGAGGTCAACACAATGCTGAGAGAACTCTGTATGTGGGCAGAGATTTTGACCAAAGCAAAGAAACTGAAGTTGTTTTGTTAAAAGATTTCCAACTTCAGCATATCTTTTCTCTTGGATGATCCATGTCTTGAAAGATGAACTTTCTATCCCCTTCCTGGAGGTATACTCCAACTGAAAGACTTCCAAAAGGCAACAGAGAAAGGAGGCTAAGCAACCTTATCATTCAACATATATGTTTCTGCGTCTTCCTCTATTTTCAATACTGTACTCCACCCAGAGCTATGCCTGCAAACCCAAGTCCAGAATCTCTCTGGCTCAACTTTTCAAGGAGTTGACCAGAATGCTGGATCATGTCACCAGGCAGCAAAGAATTGATTAGGGGTGGAATCTGGTCTACCTGCATATTATACAGAACCTTAAATCACACCTCCCATTTTCAGCTTCCTCTGCATTTCCTCCTTCAGATGCTCCCATTTCTGAGATTCTTAAGCCTTTCAAAACTAACAATCTTGCTTCTAGGTTTAACACACTGTTGGCTTAAGTTTTAAATTTCTCTATCTGATGAATTTGCTACCACCCATTTGTCTGCTCTCCATATTTCAAATTTTTCATTGCTATTTCCTTTCCCATTTTCTTTGTCCATTGGGTTCATGCCTTTTTAATCCTGTATTTTCATATCTCAGAGATTTGTGAAGGAAGCTGTGATAAAAGCAGGCATTCCATTTGACATATTTAGCAAGAAATCACACGCATCAGATCTTTATTGCATTCTTCATGTCAACAGCTTACAGGAAGGAACTAGCAGCAGTGCTTGATTCCGAGGAAGAGAGACTAGAGTGAGAAGAGTCCATACTTTCCTATTGACAGTAATCCACCCTTATCCAGGGTTTTGCTTTCCACAGTTTCAGTAACCTGCAGTCAACCACAATCCAGAAACATCATGTATAAAATTTCAGAAATAAACAACTTATAAGTTTTCAATTGTGTGCCTCTATAGTAGTTGGATGAAATCTCACATCATCCTGCTTCATCCTCCTTGGGATGTGATTCATCCCTTTGTCCAGCATATCTATGCTGTATATGCTACCCACCCATTAGTCACTTAGTAGCCATCTTGGTTATTGGATTTACTACCTCGGTATCTCAGTTCTTGTGTTCAGATAATCCTTATTCGACTTAGTAATGGCTCCAAAGTGCAAGAATAGTGTTACAGGTAATTCAATAAAGCCATAAGGTACTTCTTTTAAGTGAAAAGGTCAAAGTCCTCAATTTAAGGAAAAATGTTATGTCATCCTTACTAAGATATATGGTAAGAACAAATCTTCTATCCATGAAATTGTGAGAAAGGAAAAAGAAATTCATTCTAGTTTTGCTGTCATGCTGTCCCTAACTATAAAAGTTACAGCCATAATGTATGATAAGTGCTTTGCTATGACATAAAGGGCATTAAATTTTTGTGTGTGTGCATATATAGGGGAAAAACACAATATAGATAAGATTTAGTACTATTCACAATTTAGGCACCCACTGGTCATGTTGTAATGAATATCCCTCAGATAAGGGAAGGAAGACTACTGCTCATCCTTTTGGATTTCTTATATTTTGTACGACATGCAAAGATTACCTTTTCAAAATTAATTATTCAATATAATGAAAAAAAAATCCCCTGTGGGCATCTTTCATTCTATGGTTAGCATAAATTAGGAAAAGGAGAGTGTTATTGTTACTACCCATTCCATCACAGATCTTGCTGCAAAGACATAAACTCCCAGTTGCCATGATTTCGTTTTATTCTAGAAAATGTTTAAATTTCCTTCAATCTTGGGTCAATGTTAGATAGAATGTTAATGATCACTGATGGCTATCAAGGTCTACAGCAATGAGTTGACATCCAAGTGTGTCCATCCATGTAGTTGAGGACCAATGTCAGTGCTTAACTTTCAACACACTCTGCAGTTTCTAGTCGGAATTACAAAAAAAAATGCTTAAATTAAAACTTTTATATTCCATGACACGTATTAATTAATAGGAAAATATCTGAGCATGTCTCCTTCATATGCATGCATGTGTATATAATATGTACGTGTATGAAATTAATTCATATTCAGCAAGCCAATGGTTTTGTACAACTATAAGGTGAATATAGATGGCTTACAAGTGAGATAATAATAGTTATCCCATTGGTATTCACGGAGAACCCACAACAACCACGGGTGTTTTCTAATGAAGGATTCTTGCCTGTAGTTTGTTGTCTTTTCTCTCTGTGAGCATAAGATTTGTCATTATCTTTGCATCTGATTTTACAAGAGTCTCAGCAGTGGTGTGATTTGTACCTGTTTCTGCTATCAGGGATGCAAATTTGAATGATGCCCTTACAAATTTAGCGCTTCTTTAATGCCTTTGGAAACAAGTTCCACATACTCTCAGACTGGAAAACATTGGTTTGTCCTTGTTCTTTAAAAATTTAATTAATTTAGTGAAACGTCACTGACTTTGTGTATGACTAAAAGCTTTGATAGTTTTACACCACAACATGCAACAGACTGTAGACAGGGTGTAGGGGATTGAAACCCAAGAAGTGCCAGTCCCATAAAATCCAATATTTTATTTAGTCTGCACCATATTTCCTTTTTCTGTCTTTCCTTTCTTTTTTTTTTTTTTTTTTCTTTTTCAGTTGTTTGTCTAAAATCATTGGATTCAGAGAGTTTTGTCCACTATTTAGTTTTATGGCAATTTTAGAGTCTGGATTCTATTATTATTTTCTCTACTATTTTCAGTTAACCTTTCCTAAGAAAAGTGTTAGAATTTGGGAAAGTTGCAATGATAGTACAGAGAGTTTCCATATATTCCATACCAAATTTTCCCTAAAGCTAACATCTTAAATCACTGCAATCACCACTATATAGTCACAAGTACTCATTTATCACAACTAATGAACCAATATTGACTCATCATTAGTACCTGAAGTCCACACTTTATCTTGATTTCCTTCGTTTTTACCTGACATCCTTCTCCTCCAGCATCCACTTTACATTTAGCTGTCATTATCTCCTTTGGCTCCTCTGGTTTGCGACAGGTGGTCAGGCAGGGCTTGTTTCTGATGAACATGACAATTCTGAGGAGTGCTGATGGTATGTTCTAAAGCAGCTCTCCACTGTGGTTTGTTTGATGTGTTTTTCATGATGACACTGGAGTTATGGATTTGGGGAGGAAGACCAGGTGAAATGCTATACCCATCATGTCAGATCAAGACTACGCACTATTAACATGACTTTTCACTGTTGGTGATAACCTTGATCATCTTTGCCGGGATTTTCCATTGCAGAATTACTACTTCTCCTCTCCTTTCCCTAATGTACCCATTAGAAGGAAGTTACTATGCATAGCCCATACTTAAGATGTGGACACCTGTGCTCCACCTTCTCAAGGGTAGAGTATCTGCATAAATTACTTTTGATTCTGCTGTACAGGAGATTTTCAATTCTCCCCTGCTTGTTTATTTTTCCAATCACTTATTTATATCAGGATGGGCTCATGAATATTTATTTCATACCTCGAATGATGATCCAAAGCTATTTTACTTATTTTGCTCCTCAACTTGCTCCAGCTTTTTCTTTCAATTGACTTCTGTATCTCTTTGGCATATCCCTTCCTTTGTGGTTTCTTTGGGCGATTTGTTACTTTCTGGCACAATGAGATGCTCTGAGATTGTCTTCCATATTTCTCAGCTGGGTCTAGAAGAGGCCATTTCTTTTAGAAGCATGGTTCCTTTTATGGGAGAGATGAGAAACCAAGATCTGGGTGCATTGCTCCCAGGTGCCATTGCTTCTAGGTCTTCTTGCCCAACAGAAGAAGTAAACACATGTGTGTTCACTAAACTGTATACATGCACACACATCAGTTTCTCTATGCATCCAGCTATAATTATATTAATTTGAACTTGAATTGCTACAAATGTCTACAACTCCAATGCCACATAAATCATTCCAGCATTTTCTTCTTGCTTGTCCTATAATTTACCATTCCAACAGTGAAAACCATGCCTGCCCTCATCCACTATTCATTTCTTAATTTTTCAATTTGAGATATATGTGTCATGATTTTTGAATTGTTAACTTGTACCCAGTGGGAAAATTTTAAAGTAATAAGTTTGCCAACTAGGGTTCAGTGCTTTATATATCATTCCTTGAGTCTTTAAACTTACAGATTACACTAACTCCAAAAGTTATTTAGCCACAGCACCTTTCCCCCCACCTCTTAATTGAGGTTCAATACTTTCATAATGCAAATGGCTTCTACCCCGGATTCCCTAAACACTTAATGAATTTTTAAAATTTGCATTTAATATTACTATGTACTTTCTTTAATTTTTAAATTTGTTTTAATTAGTTATACATGACAGTGGAATGAATTTATGTATGCACTTTGATATATCATACATAGATGGAATATAATTTCTCATTTTTCTGAGTGTGCATATTGTAGAATCATATCGGTCATGCAATTACATATATACATAAAGTAATAATGTCTGTTTTGTTCTACTATCCTTTCTACCCCCACATCCCATCCCCTCCCCTCCATTCACTTCCCTCTACCTAATGTAAAGTAACTGTTTTTCTCTAGTGCCCCCCACCTTATTGTGTATTAGCATCTGCATATTAGAGAAAACATTTGGCCTTTGGTTTTTGGGATTGGCTTATTTTGCTTAGCATGATATTCTCCAACTCCATCCATTTACTGACAAATGCCATAATTTCATTCTTCCTTAAAGCTGAGTAGTAGTCCATTGAGTATATATACCACATTTTCTTTATCAATTCATCTATTGAAGGACACCTAGGTTGGTTCCATAGTTTAGCTATTATGAATTGAACTGCTATAAACATTGATGTGGCCACAACACAATAGTATGCTGATTTTAAGTCCTTTGGGTATAAACCAAGGAGTGGGATAGCTGGGTCAAATGGTGACTTCATTCCAAGTTTTCTGAGGAACATCCATACTGCTTTACATAATGGTTGTCAATTTGCAGTGCCACAAGCAATGTATGAATGTATCTTTTTCCCCACATCCTCACCAACATTTATTGTTGCCTATATTCTTGATGATTGCCATTCTGACTGGAGTGAGATGAAATATTAGTGTAGTTTTGATTTGTATTTCTCTAATTGCCAGATGCGGGGGTCCGTGGTGAACTCTGCAAGAGGTGCAATGTAGCACAATCTATGGGGGGGGCTGCCAAAGTGGGTTGTCAGCCGGGGGGTACTATGCCAGCACTCAACGTAGCACAAAGTAAAGGAGTCAGCCAGTGGTGGAAGAAATCAGCACACACAGACAACGAGTTAGGCTGCTGAATCTTCTCTCTTTACTTTCACTTTGTTGTAGGTATTTAAGCATAATTTTTGGCAGTACAGATTGTTTATACATTCTTTTGTGATTTCATTACAGACATGACTTAATTTATAGATTACATTTTAGACATATTAAATTTCTTATCTTATATATTTCAAGGTTTTGAGGTCACTTACACCTTTCCAAGGCCCTGTATGTGACTGTCTGTGCATATTATAATTTTGTCATTTTTTTATCTAATTAGTTTGGGTGAAAATTTATTTCTCACGGATTCCCTGAAGCCATTTTTTCTGCACACTGCTCAGGCTGTCTGATAAAAGTTAACTTTCTCTGTCTGGGATTCCAAAGCACTATTGTTTTTCTTTTATAGCAGTTATTTATAAAACCTAGAAGCAGGGAAGGGGGGGGCAAGACTGAATGTTAGCTCTGAAGGACTTTTTACTCTAAGGAATTCATATCTACTCTAAAAGTAAGAGAAATCTATTTTTAATCACAAAAAGACTCTTAAAGCTTATTAACTAGGAACTAAGTACTTATAGAAAAAGGTTCTTATTTTTACTTTATGTATTTAGCTTAGATTCCAATAAGGTTAAATTTACAGAATTAGTCTCGATCTAAATAATTGAAATAGCGATATCTAGTGGCCATATATATGGATAAAGAACAGAACAGCAAGTAAATAGGAGAACCTACGCAGTCAAAATTAACTCTTTCAGCACCATGATATCTTTCATGAAATAAAAGAGGGTTTTATCAGCAGAAAGGTTATAGGGAACATGAGCAGATCACATTGGAGGAACAGCCATTAGCCTATCTTTGTGGTGGTTTGATTTTTCATCATATGTCAGGGCAACACCCCTGGGCTAGGCCAAGTCCATGTATCAGGAAGTCAGAGAGTTATGTTTTTGGCTGACATGTTCTTAAAGTCCCCAACATTTTTTCCCCCTTTTCTGTTTTATTGATGGGAGCCCACCTTACTTGAGGATGTGCCTGTCTTAGGTTGCCCCCCTCTGGGGGTCTTACCCATCTCTGGCTACCATCCTAGCACTTCAGGTGGACTTACTCAAGGCCAGCAAGCTGTGGCCTAGGGGAAGACATGGGACAGTCGCCTTTGGGAAGGCTTCCCATGGATGATTTAGACTTCCACATCCTGTCAAGGACCATGGCCTAGTTCATAGGGCTCCCAATCAGCATTGCTGAGGGCAGCATATTGTTGGCGGACCACCATAAGCTGTACCGATTTGGCCCTGTCCTTAAGAAAGATTCCATTAAGATGCCACAGCCAGAGATGTTGGACATTTTCTCACATATTTGTTGATCGATTGTGTTTCTTCTTCTGTGAAGTGTCTGTTTAGTTCCTTAGCCCATTTATTGATTGGGTTATTGTGGGGGTTGTTTGTTTGTTTTTGGTGTTAAGTTTTTTGAGTTCTTTATATATCCTAGAGATTAATGCTTTATTGGAAATGCATGTGGTAAAGATTTTCTCCCAATCTATAGAATCTCTCCTCACATTATTGATTGTTTTCTTTGCTGAGAAGAAGCTTTTTAATTTGAATCCATCCCATTTATTGATCCTTGATTTTACTTCTTGTGCTTTAGGGGTCTGGTTAATGAAGTCAGATCCTAGGCCAACATGGTGGAGATTTGGGCCTATATTTTCTTCTAATAGGCACAGGGTCTCTATTCTAGTGCCTAAGTCTTTGATCAACTTTGAGTTAATTTTTGTGCAGGGTGAGAGATAGAGGTTTAATTTCATTTTGCTGCATATGAATTTCCAGTGGTTCTTTGAAAAATAAATAAACCCTGGCCATGCTAATAAAGAGAAAAAGAGAGAAAACTCAAATTACTAAAATACAAAATGAAGAAGGAAATATCACAATGGATATGTCTGAAATCCAGAAGGTAATTAGAAAGTATTTTGAAAATTTATACTTCAATAAAATAGAAAATGTAGAAGACACCGACAAATTTCTAGAGACATATGACTTACCTAAACTTAATGAGGAGGTCATACACAATTTAAACAGATCAATTGCAAGTAATGAAATAGAAAATGCCATCAAAAGCCTACCAACCAAGAAAAGCCCAGGACCAGATGGCTTCTCAGTGGAGTTCTACAAGACTTTCAAGGAAGAATTAACATGAATACTCCTCAAAGTATTTCATGAAATAGAAAAGGAGGGAACCCTCCCAAACTCATTCTATGTGGCCAATATCACTGTGATACCAAAACCAGACAAAAACACATCAAGGAAAGAAAAATTCAGACCAATATCTGTGATGAACATAGATGCAAAAATTCTCAATAAAATTCTAGCAAATAGCATTTAAAAAATATTAAAATCAACTGTGGTCATCCCAGGGATGCAGGATTGATTCAACATACAGAAATCAGTAAACATAATTCATCCTATTAAAAAGACTTAAAAACAAGAATCATATGATCATCTTAATAGATGCAGAAAAAGCATTTGACAAAATACAGCACACCTTCATGTTCAAAACACTAGAAAAACTAGGAATAGTAGTAACATACCTCAACATTGTATAAGCTATATATGCTAAGCCCAAGGCCAGTATCATTCTAAATGGAGAAAAATTGAAAGTATTCCCTTGAGAAACTGGAACAAGACAAGGATGTCCTCTTTCACCACTTCTATTCAATCATCCTTGAAACTCTAGCCAGAGCAATTAGAAGAAAGAAATTAAAGGAATCAAATAGGTTAAAAAAAGAACTCAAACTATCACTATTTACTGATGACATGATTCTATATCTAGAAGATCCAAAAAAATCCACCAGAAAACTTCTAGAACTAATAAATGAATTCAGCAAAGTAGCAGAACATAAAATCAACACCCATAAATCAGACACATTCCTATACATCAGCGATGAATCCACTGACAGAGAAATTAAGAAAACTACCCTATTCATAATAGCCTCAAATAAAATAAAATGCCTGGGAATCAATCTAACAAATGAGTTGAAAGACCTCTACAATGAAAACTACAGAACACTAAAGAAAGAAATTGAAGAAAACCTAAGAAGATGAAAAGATTTCCCATGATGCTGGATAGGCAGAATTAATATTGTCAAAATGACCATATTACCAAAAGTGTTATACAGATTTAACGCAATTCCTATTAAAATTCCAATGACATTCTTCACAGAAATAGGAAAAGCAGCCTTGAAATTTATTTGTAAAAATAAGAGACCCAGAATAGCCAAAGCAATCCTTACAAGAAAAGTGAAGCAGGAGACATCACAATACCACACCTTAAACTATACTACAAAGCTATAGTAACAAACAAAAAGCATGGTATTGGCACAAAAATAAACTTGTAGACCAATGGTACAGAATAGAGGACACAGAGACAAATCCACATAAATACAGTTATCTCATACTAGAGAAAGGTGCCAAAAACATTCATTGGAGAAATGATTGCATATTCAACAAATACCATGAACTTTAAAGCTGTGTAAATTTAGACAAATGTATGGTGCCATTAATCATTAATCATTACAATGTGATACAATAATTTTATCACCCTAAAAATATTCTTAAGCTTCACCCATCAATGCTGTTCCTCTCCAAATCCCTTACCACTCTTAACTTGTTTACTGCCTCATAATTTTTGCCTTTTCCAGAATGTCTTCCATAACCATACAACCTTTTCAGACCATAGTCTTTCACTATGCCAGTTAATAAATTCATTTAAGGTTCATTAATATTTCATAAGTTTGGTGGCTCATTTTTCAAAATGTATGCATATATCATAATTTGTTTATCCAATCACCTGTTAAAGGACATCTTGGTTGCTTCCAGTGTTTGGATATTATGAATAAAACAACTATACACATTCATGTGTAGCCTTTTATGTGGGCATGAATTTTCAGATCAGTTGGTAAATACCTAGGAGTACAATTGCTATATCACATGGTAAGATTTTTTGTGGAACTTCATAAGAAACTGTCTTCCAAAGTGATTATGGATTTTTTTATTCCCATCAGCAATGAATGAAAATTCCTGTTGCTCTACAGCTTCCTAACAACTAATATTGTAAATCTCTGGATTTTAACCATCCTAATTGTTGTGTGTTCATATCTTGTTGTGGTTTTAATTTGCATTTTCATAATGACTAATGATGTTGAGCATCTTTTAATATGTTTATTTGCCATCTACAATCTTTATTGGTGAAGTGTTTGTTCAAATCTTTTTTCCATTTTGTAATCAGTCTATATTTTTATTATTACATTTTAAAGGTTCTTTATGTTTTGGATTTAATTCCTTTATCAGGTAAGTGCTTGCAAAATTTTTCTTTCAGTATATGCTAATCACTTCATTCATTTTTTGTTTTTAATTTTTAAAAAATAGTCCTGAAGATTGAACCCAGGGTTGTTTTACCACTGGATTGCATCCCAGTCCTTTTTATTTTTTGTTTTGAGGTGGGTGTCACTAAATTATCAAGACTGCTTCAGGCTCTTGAGTAGCTGGGATTACAGGCATGTACCACCATACCTGGCTCCCTTTCATTCTTCTAAGAGTACTTTTCACACAGTAAAAATTTGCATTTTACTATCCTAATTCAATTTTTTTTCATAGAATAATACCTACATATATTTTATTAGATTTCTGTTTTAGTCAACTTTGTGTTGCTGTGACCAGAACACACAATAAGAACAATTTAGAGGAGGAAGCGTTTGTTTTGGCTCATAGCTTCGGAGGTTCAGTCCATGGTCCATCTGTATAATATGTTATTTTTTTCAAAATAATAAATCAATTTTTATTTCTTAGTTTTGACAAATGTTGCCATAACTTTAAGGAAAACTGGGTTAGGAGTATACAGAAACTCTTGTACAATGTTTGTAAATCTATTTTGTAAATTTAAAATTCCAAAATAAACTTAAGGCAAAAAAGCCAAAGTTTAATTGATTTGAGAATTATAATTTGGAAGTGGATTTTTCTGTGTAATAATTTGTTCTTGGTATTAGTGTAATGCTGGCCTCAGAGAATGAGTCAGGAAGGGCTCTATGTCTACTTTTTAGAAGAGATTGTAGAAAATTAGTATTATTTCTTTAAATATATGGTAGAATTGACTGGTGAAATTGTGTAGTAGAGTACTGTTTCTTTCCTTATGGGAAGGATTTCATTATAGGTTCTATTCCTTTAATAGTTACAGAGGTAGTCATATTATTTCTCCTTGAAAGAGATTTTGTGGTTTCTACCTTCCAAGAAATTGACATGTTTCATCTTAGTATTAAATTTCTGATCATACTTAACTATTCCCTTATTGCCTTTCTTAATATCTGTGGGAATCAGTAGTGATGACTTTTTTTTCATTTCTTTTTTTTTTAATTTTATTTTTATAATTTTTAATATGTACAACTCATAGTGCATATATTTAGTATCTTTTTACATACAACTGTTTGTATACAAAGTATATTCGTACAATTCAGGTCTTCATTCAATCATGCATTAAGGAAAATGATATCCGTCTCATTCAACCACCTTTTTTTTTCTCCCCCTCCCTCCCCTCTTGCTCCCTCCCTTACCCTCCCTTCCCTTGACCATTCTAGTGTTCCTCTAATCCTCCTATGTATCCCCATCCAACAATACTTTGTTTTTTTCATTTCTGATATTGGAAATACATAACTGTTATTGCCTCTAAAACATTTTTGTTTGTTCTTTGTTGTTATTTTGTTTTTCCTTGCTATTTGACTTTTCTTTCTTTTTATTTTTTACTTTCTTTCTTTCTTTTTTTAAGTCTATCATTCCCTCCTTCCACAAACTCACTGAATTTACTATGTTTCCCAGGATGGCCTCAACTTCCTGGGCTCAAGCAATTCTTCCTGGCTCAACCTGCCAAGTGACTGGTACTACAAATGCCTGCTACCATGCCTGACTGCCTTTTGGCTATTTGGAAAGTTAGGCATGTTGTATAAACTGAGGTAAGTAGGTCTTTAGAATGAAGATTGTTTGTTTTGTTTTTCTTTCTTTTCTTTTTTTAAATATTTTTATTTATATAATTTGTTGTACATGCTTTTAGAGCACATTCCTTTCATATTACATATAAAGAGCACAGTTTTCCAAGTCTTTGGTTTTACACAAAGTATTTTCATACCATTTGAGTTTTTATACATGTACTTAGTATATTGATGTCAAACTCCTTCTGCCATTGTTTCTATCCCCTTGCCCTTTTCCCCTCCCCTCTCCCTTTTTCTATTTAACATTCCTTCATTCCTCTTATCCCCGCTCCCTTGCCACTAAAATTCAGTATCATCATAGCAAAGAAATCAATTGACCTTTGGTTTTCTGGGATTGGCTGACTTCACTTAGCATTATTTTCTCCAACTCCATCCATTTACCTGCAAATGCCATGATTTTATTCTCTTTTAGTGCTGAGTAGTGTTCCATTGTGTATATATACCAAAGTTTTCCTATCCATTTATCTATTGATGGGCATTGGGGTTGTTTCCATAATCTAGCTATTGTGAATTGTGCTGCTATGAATATTGATGTGGCTGTGTCCCTGTAGTATGCTGTTTTTAAGTCCTTTGGGTATAGACCCAGGAGTGGGATAGCTGGGTCAAATGGTGGTTCCATTCCAAGTTTTCCTAGGAATCTCCATACTGCTTTCCAAAATGGCTGCACCAATTTGCAGCCCCATCAGCAATGTAAGAGTGTGCCCTTTTCCCCACATCCTTGCCAGCATTTATTATTGTTTGTGTTTTTGACAGCTGCCATTCTGACTGGCGTGAGATGAAATCTTAGAGTAGTTTTGATTTGCATTTCTCTAATTGCTAGAGATGCTGAACATTTTTTCATATATTTGTTGACTGATTGTATATCTTCTTCTGAGAAGTGTCTGTTCAGTTCCTTAGCCCATTTATTGATTGGGTTGGTTTGTGTATGTGTGTGTGTGTGTGTGTGTGTGTGTGTGTGTGTGTGTGTATAAAGGTTTTTGAGAGCTTTATATATCCTTGAAGTTAATGTTCTGTCGGATGTGCACTTAGTAAAGATTTGCTCCCATTCTGTAGGTTCTCTGTTCACCTCACTGATTGTTTTCTTTCTTTTTTTTTTTTTTTTTTTTTGCTGAGAAGAAGCTTTTTCGTTTGAATCCATCCCATTTATTAATGTTTGGTTTTAGTTCTTGCATTATAGGGGTCTTATTGAAGAAGTTGGGGCCTAATCCAACATGTTGGAGATTTGGGCCTACTTTTTCCTCTATTAGGTGCAAGGTTTAATGCCTAGGTCCTAGATCCACTTTGAGTTGAGTTTTGTGAATGAAGAGAGATAGAGGTTTAATTTCATTTTATTACATAAGGATTTCCAATTTTCCCAACACCATTTGTTGAAGAGGCTGTCTTTTCTCCATGTATGTTTTTGGCACCTTTGTCTAATATAAGATAACTGTAGATGTGTGGGTTAGTCTCTGTGTCTTCTATTCTGTACCATTGGTCAACTGGTCTATTTTTGTGCCAATACCATGCTGTTTTAGTTACTATTGCTTTGTAATAAATTTAAGGTCTGGAATAGTAATGCCACCAGCTTCACTCTTCTTGCTAAGAATTGCTTTGGGCTATTCTGGGTCTCTTATTTTTCCAGATGAATTTCATGATTTCTTTTTCTATTTCTATGAGGAATGATATTGGGATTTTCATTGGGATTGCATTGAAATTGTATAGTGCTTTTGGTAGAATAGTCATTTTGACAATATTAGTTCTACCTATTCATGAACAAGGTAGATCTTTCCATCTTCTAAGATCTTCTTTAATTTCTTTCTTTAGTGTGTTGTAGTTTTCATTGTACAGGTCTTTCACTTCTCTTGTTAGGTTGATTCCCAAGTATTTTATTTTATTTTTTTGACGTTATAGTAAATGGGGTGGATTTCCTAGTTTCTCTTTCTGAGGATTTGTTGCTGATGTACAGAAATGCCTTAGACTTATGGGTATTGATTTTATATCCATCCACTTTGCTGAATTCATTTATTAGATCTAGAAGATTTCTGGTGGAGTTTTTTTTTTTTTTTTATCTTCTATGTATAGAATCATAACGTCTGCAAATAGTGATAATTTGAGTTCTTCTTTTCCTATCTGTTTCCCTTTTATTTCTTTCATCTAATTTCATTGGCTACAGTTTCAAAAACTATGTTAAATAATAGTGGCAAAAGAGGACATCCCTGACTTGTTCCAGTTTTTAGAAGGAATGCTTTCAGCTTTTCTCTATTTAGGATGATGTTGGCCTGGGGCTTAGCACAGATGGCCTTTACAATGTTGAAGTATGTTCCTGTTATCCCTATTTTTTTCTAGCGTTTTGAACATGAAGGGGTGCTGTATCTTGTCAAATGCTTTCTCTGCATCAATTGAGATGATCATATAATTTTTATCTTTGAGTTTATTGATGTGGTGAATTACATTTATTGATTTCCTTATGTTGAACCAACCTTGCATCCTGGAATGAACCCCACTTGATGGTGATGTACTGTTTTTTTTTTTTTTTTTAATATGTTTTTGTATTCAATTTGCCAGAATTTTATTGAGAATTTTTGCATCTATCTTCATTAGAGATGTAGGTCTGAAGTTGTCTTTCTTTGATTTGTCTCTACCTGGTTTTGGAATCAGTGTGATATTGGCCTCATAGAATGAGTCTGGAAGGGCTCCCTCTTTTTCTATTTCATGGAATAGTTTGAGAATTATTGGTGTTAGTTCTTCCTTAAAGGTCTTGTAGAACTTGGTTGTGTATCCATCTGGACCTGGGCTTTTCTTGGTTGGTAGGTTTTTTATGTCATCTTCTATTTCTTTGCTTGAAATTGATCTATTTAAATTGTGTATGTCATCCTGATTTAGTTTGGGCATATTGCATATTTCTAGAAATGTGTCGATGTGTTCATTATTTTCTATTTTGTTGGAGTATAGATTTTCAAAATAACTTCTAATTAACTTCTGTATTTCTGTAGTGTCCATCATGATGTTTCCTTTTTCATCACATATATTGGTAATTTGAATTTTTTCTCTCCTTTTCTTAGTTAGCATAGCTAATGGTTTATCAATTTTACTTATTTTTTTCAAAAAACCAACTTTTGGTTCTGTCAATTTTTTCAACTGTGTTTTTGTTTCAATTTCATTGATTTCAACTCTGATTTTAATTATTTACTGTCTTCTACTGCTTTGGGGGTTAATTTGTTCTTTGAGGTATAATGTTAATTCATTTATTTTTTGACCTTTTCTTCTTTGAAGGAATGAACTCCATGCAATGAATTTTCCTCTTAGTACTGCTTTCATAGTGTCCCAGAGATTTCAATATGTTGTATCGGTGTTCTCATTTACCTCTAGGAATTTTTTAATATCCTTTTTGATGTCTTCTGCAACCCATTATTCATTCAATAGCATATTATTTAGTCTCCAGGTGTTGGAGTAGGTTTTGTTTCTCATTTTATCATTGATTTCTAATTTCATTCCATTATGATCTGATAGTATGCAGGGCAGTATCTCTACTTTTTTATATTTGCTTAGAGTTGCTTTATGGCATAATATATCATCTATTTTAGAGAATGCTCCATGTGCTGCTGAGATATATCAGTTAAATCTAAGCTATTGATTGTATTATTGAGTTCTACAGTTTCTTTATTTAGCTTTTGTTTAGAAGATCTATCCAGTGGTGAAAGCGATGTGTTAAAGTCACCTAGAATTATTGTGTTGTGGTCTATTTGGCTCTTGAACTTGAGAAGGGTTTGTTTGATGAATGTGGATGCTCCACTATTTGGGGCATATATATTTATGACAGTTATTTCTTGTTGATGTATGATTCCCTTAAGCAGTATAAAATGTCCATCCTTATCTCTTTTGTTTACCTTTGGCTTGAAGTCTACTTTGTTTGATATGAGGATGGAAACCCCTGCTTGCTTACGTAGTCCATGTGAGTGGTATATTTTATCTCATCCTTTCACCTTCAGTCTGTGGGCGTCTTTTACTATGAGATGTGTCTCTTGAAGGCAGCATATGGTTGGGTCTTTTTTTAATCCAATCTATCAGCCTATGTCTTTTAATTAGTGAGTTTAGGCCATTAGTGTTCAGGGTTATTATTGAGATATGATTTGTATTACCTGTCATTTTAAATTTAATTTAATTTAATTTAATTTAATTTTTGGTATTTAGCTTGACTTGATTTCTCCTATGGTTAGTTTTCCTTTATTGTTGTTCTTCCCTTTGAAGATTTTCATTGTTGTTTTTCAATTCCTCCTCGCGGAATATTTTGCCAAGGATGTTCTGTAGTGCTGGCTTTCTTGTTGTAAATTCTTTTAGCTTTTTTGCTTATCATGGAAGGTTTTTATTTCATCATCAAATCTAAAGCTTAATTTTGCTGGATATAAGATTCTTGGTTGGTATCCCTTATCTTTTAGAGCCTGGTATATGTTGTTCCAGGCTCTCCTTGCTTTGAGGGTCTGGGTTGAAAAATCTGCTGTGATGCGAATTGGTTCTCCTCTATAGGTTATCTGATTTTTCTCTCTTATGGCCTTTAAAATTCTATCCTTATTTTGTATGCTAGGCATTTTCATTATAATGTGACTTGATGTAGATCTGTTGTAATTTTATACATTTGGCATCCTATATGCTTCTTGTATTTGGTTTTCAAATTCATTCTTGTTTGGGAAATTTTCTGATATTATTTCATTAAAGAGATTCTGCATCAATCCTTTGGATTGATTCTCTGCACCGTCCTCAATTCCAATAAATCTTATATTTGGTCTTTTCATGGTATCACATAATTCTTGGATATTTTGTTCATGGTTTCTTACCATCTTCATTATGTGGTCAACTTTATTTTCAATATTATATATTTTGTCCTCATTGTCTGAGGTCCTATCTTCCAAGTGATCCAATCTATTGGTGATAGTATCTATTGTGTTTTTTAAATGGCCTATTGTTTCTTTCATTTCAAGTATTTCTGTTTGTTTTTTTCTCAGACTCTCTCTTTCTTGAAGTAATCTTTTGCTACCTGTATTTGATCTCTTATCTCTTTGTTGGAGAGATCAATTTTTGCCTGTATCTGCTCACCTAAGTCATTTTTAAATCCAAAATCATTTTAATTATGTATATTCGGAATTCCTTTTCCAACATTTCACCTACTGTGCTTTCTATGGATTCTAGTACTGTAGTATCTTGGTTTGTTTGGGGCATTTTCCTCCCTTGTTTTTTCATGATATCTATGTGTTTTCCTCTCTTGCAGTGTAAGTCTGAGGTATTCCTATTTCTGTCTTATTGTCTTATAACATCCATACAGTTTACCCAATGCATAACTTTTAAGGGAAAGATCAATATTACAGCAGTCAAAAGTACCCAACATATTGCCATAAATCAGTTAGTTTCTATTTTTATATTTACAATTTTGACACTTTAACCATAAATGATGAGATCAATTATCTTCTACCATTTAGTCAGTATTTTTTGTGTGGTGGTTCACAGTATCTAATGGTAGAAGGAAGTACTTATGGGTTGGCTAAAACATTTGTGAGTAGGATGTGAGAAGATAGAGGTATTAGATTATTTGACTAGTGAGAGGGTAATCATGGGAATTAGGGTGTTAGTAGGAGAAATAAAAGATAGGTATCCCCATGTAATATTCCCTGTTCCTGGGCCCGGGGCCTGTTCCCTGACCTGTAGGCAGAAGTGGAGAATACCTGTGGCTCCTGAGGGGGTGGGCAGAGCTGGAACAGACGCAGGTGAGCAGAGCTGGAACGTTTGCAGGCAGGCCTAGTGGGAACGATAGACCTCCCTAGAGGGCTTGTTTTCCTGCTGACCTGAGCGGGGAATGTGTTTTGGTTTTTATGTTAACCTCCCTAGAAGTGTTGCACCATATTTAAGTCTTGTAGTAGTTTTAAGTGCTAGGGGCTTCAAATTGCTCTAATGTCTCTCTATTGTTGTCTCCCCTATTAGCTTTCAGGTTTCCTGTGTACTGCTCATTATAAAGAATCTAAATCTTGCAAGCACGATTCATTATTATGCCAGAAACTTATTTGTGTAGTGGTAGGGTGTGGGGACAGGAGGAGTGTTATATCATGATTTTCAATTATGCCTCTGCCTCTTAGTGGACCTATCTTGGAGTTATGGCTTCACAGATATTTCTATTTTTCTTCCAGTGGTCTATCATTCCCTCCTTCCACAAACTCACTACTCCCACCTTCCACTTACTTCTACTCCCTTCCCTGACCACATTTTAAATCAATCATCTTGTAGCCCTATCCCTTCTTGTGTTGATTACTTTTGCCTTTAGTGGGATGAAATGGGGAGAAAACAATTTTTTTATCATAGCTGGGAAAAGTTTTCAGAACTGGGCTTAGCCAAAGTTCTTTTCGCCTGTACAGGAGGCCTTTGTTATTGGTAGGACTCCCAGTATGTTCTGAAATGACTGATCTGTCGTTTCAGGCAGGGTCAGCAAGAGATCTTTGTGGGATCTTCCCCATAAAAAAGCAAATGGGGTCCCTACAGGAAAACTCCATAAAAAGAGTGAAGACACTAAGCTGATCACTTTCACCCTAGTTGTTAGGAGATATGAGGTGTCCCCAAAAATCTCATGTGTGAGACAATGCAAGAAAGTTTAGAGGTGAGACAGTTGGGTTATGAGAGGTTTGACCTCATCTGCTGATAGGGACTAATTGGATGGTAACTGTAGGCAGGTACGTTGTGGCTGGAGAAGGGGGGTTCCTGGGAGCATGCCCTTGGGGTTTATATTCTGTCCTTGGTGAGAGTAATGCTGTCTGCTTCCTGGTGCCATGTTCCCAGTGTTTTCCTCTACCACACACTTCTGCCTCACCTTGGGCCCCAACCAATGGAGTCAGTCATCTATAGACTGAGACCTCTCAAGCTGTGAGTCACGAAACCAACTTTTCCTCCTAAAATTGTTCTTATCGCTCCTTTTTGGTTACAGCAACAGAAAAAATAACTAAAACACTAGTTCACATTCAACCTCCAATGATTTATCAAATGTTACCATGCAGATGTTCCCACCAGTTTATGCCTATAGTGGCCTCCGTTCCAGATAAACAGATCTCAGTTACTTAGTCTTCATGGATTCACCTGGTTCTCCAAATATCAGAGTAGCCCAAGTTAGGTATTTTGCCCTGTGACCTCTGCTTTTGATGTATCCAAGAAAAGTTATTGATTCCCCACCCCCCACATTTTTCCAGCTTTTTCTTATTTTTAAGGATGACAATAACAGTTTCCAGGTTCTTTATTTTTGAAGTATCTTTAGGCTGTTTTTATTCCTCAAGGAATCACTATGTGTCACTAATCCATTTCTGTGCATTTGGGATTTAACATAATATAATATGATCACAGAAATGCAAATGTAATGAATATCAGTAACAACAAATATCATGAAGTCACTAGAGGCACGATAGCTGTATTTCATGAAAGGTGTTGTAGCTAAGATGAATCAATGAGAAATTCCTTGTGGACACAGGCAGACTTCCAAATGTAATAATTAAAAAGTAAGAACACTCTAAGAAAAAGAAAAACACAAATCATATATTTCCCTATTGTGAAGTTTATGTTTCTCATAATAAAATAGTTCTTTCTTATTAATTTTTCTTGTGAAACTACCAAAATATCTGTGGATTACTTGATAAAATCTTGAAAATTAAACTGCAAAGGATTTCTCTTTAGATAGGTTTTGCAGTTTTCACTTGATGTGTAACATCTTGTAAGAGAAGACAATATTAATGAGCAAATCCAAGGGAGCAAGATGATAGAGAACCAGGTTTTATTCTTTTGTGTGTTCATCCATTTACTGTATTTTTTTTAATTTTTAAATTTGTTTTAATTAGGTATATGTGACAGTAGAATGCATTTATGCACTTTGATATATCATACATAGATGGAATATAATTTCTCATTTTTCTGAGTAAACATGTTGTAGAATCATATGGGTCATGCAGTCATATATATATATATATGTATGTATGTATACATATATATATATATATATATAAAGTAATAATGTCTGTTCCATTCTACTATCTTTCCTACCCCCAAATCCCCTCTCCTCCCTTCACTTCCCTCTACCTAATCTAAGGCAACTCTATTCTTCTCTAGTCCCCCCCCCCACCTTATTGTGAATTAGCATCCACATATTAGAAAAAAATTCAGCCTTTGGTTTTTTGGGATTGGCTTATTTCATCTAGCATAATATTCTCCAATTCCATTTTCTAGCAAATGCTATAATTTCTCTCTTCTTTAAAGCTTAATAGTATTCCATTGAGTATATATACCACATTTTCTTTATCCACTCATCTATTGAAGGACAAATAGGTTGGTTCCATAATTAAGCTATTGCAAATTGTGCTACTATGAACATTGATGTGACTATGTCACTGTAGTATGCTGATTTTAAGTCCTTTGGGTATATCCCAAGGAGTGGGATAGCTGGGTCAAATGGTGGTTCCATTCCTAGTTTTCTGAGGAATCTCCATACTGCTTTCCATAGTGGTTGCATCAATTTGCAGTGCCACCAACAATGTGTAAGTGTACCTTTCTCACCACATCCTTACCAACATTTATTGTTGCCTGTATTCTTGATGATTGCCATTCTGACAGGAGTGAGATGAAATCTTACTATATTCTTATTAAACATAATTTATTCCAAATACTCCAAGACCCAGATATATACTCTAATTGAGGGATACCTTAGTCCTATTGTGCTATTATAACAAAAACACCTTAAACTGGGTAGCTTATATATAACAAAAATGTCTTTCTCACACTTCTGGAGACTGAAAAGTCCAAGGTGAGGGTGTCAGAAGATCTGGTGTCTGGTGAGAGACTGCTTTCTGGTTTGGACAGGGCATCTTCTCAGCACATCAGTACACAGTGGAAGGGGCTATCTGGCTCTCCAGCATCTCTTTTATAAAGGGACAAATTGTGTTCATGAGAATGGAATCCTCATGACCTAATCACCTCCCCAAAACCCATCCTTCTAATACTATCGCACTGGGGACTGGGTTTCAATGTATGAATTTTGAGGAATACATTGAGACCCTGAAAGTGGTGTTGAACATTATTGTGATTGCAACAGTCTCCATCAACAAGCTACAATAATTGTACCAATGGTGGCAAATTTGATCATTGGTAAGATATTACTTACCACCAGCACTTCTCCTTACCCCCAACTATAAGAATCATACATGGTAAGAATCAGAATCTCCATTCCCCACCCAACTTCATAGAAAGAAAGGTTATCTACTTTCCTTACAAGCCTAAGTATCTTGTGATATCAATAAAGACATAGTATTCAGCACTGTGTTGACTCTATCCTGTACAACATGAGGGGCATGTGTCTAAAACCACCCACTTTAGAAGTTCCATGTTGGTCATTTCTGACCTTATTGAATATTCAAGTCTTCTTCTCTATCCTTGCACTAATGTTGCAGGGATAACCCTATCTTTTTTGACTTTCAACTTTTTGTGGAGAAAGGATATAACAGTTCATTATATACCTTTTTGTATGAATGTGGGAAAGCATCTTTAAATGTGCCTAATAGTATAACAAGAATCTTTTGATCCTGGTTTTATTAACTGAGAAGTTTGTGGTCAAATTTGTCTCAATATGTACATGCTCCAGACATTGTGGTTAACATGATCTTCTCAGATGTGTGATCTGGCCTTCATTCTCAATTAGTACCCTGTACAAAGCCAGCAGGTAGTATGAATGAGTATGGTCCTTCTGTCCTGTTCACCAAGCTGTGGACCGTGCAATATATCGGCCTGAGAGAAGCAGATATAATAAATTTCTTTTCCCAGAAAGCAATTGATACAGTTGACTATGTGTGGCCATTACTAGTATGGTGACATCAAGGAGCCACAATGAGTGAGTGGACCTCACCTGTCACGATTATGAGGAATGGGTTCTGGAAAGATCAGTTAGCAAATTCAAATACTGAAAATAAATATGCATGCCTTTATTTGTCATTTTCCTATATGTGAATAAGTAAGTTGACTGCATGTCTACCCACCAACAAAAGCATAAAGTTCAGAGTTTTACATGTTGATCTTATTACAGTGTCAACTTCTATAAGCAGTCTCAGCAGACAATATGGTAATCTAACTATTGACAGACCAAAAAAATAAAGGTATGATATTCATTGCTTTCATAAGCTTTGACAGATTTTCTTCCATGTATGTGGATTCCCTCCAGCCTTCACATTTAAAACTCAAATATGTGTGTATAATTTACAACTACTTATCCTTAAAGATTTACTATAAGGCTACATTGTTAAATATTAGACCATTTTTGGAGGCAGTATATATTAGTAGTGAAAAAAAATGCAGACTTTTATGGAGATTTAGCATAAATCTATGGTGATTAAGACATTGATGTTTTCATAGAATACATAAAATAATTAAAATAGAAAGCCCAGAAACATCTACACATGTAAAAATTTTGATGTATAGTAGTTATGACTTTGTGAATTAATAAAAAGCAAATTATTCAATAAGTGGGGTTAAATTATTCATAGTTTTAAAAAACAGCATTGGAACCTAATTCACATCATATGTCTATATTGGCGTAAATTTAAAAGCATGATGATCACAAGTGTTGGCAATGAAGTGGAAAAAAATAGAATCTCTAAAACACTGATGATGGCATGATTTTTAAAAATTTCCACAGAAAATAGTTTGGCTCTTTCTAGTAAATTTGAAAATGTACATTTCCTACAATCAGAAATTCCATTCCAACCATCTATGCTAGAGCAGTAGTTCACAACCTTATCAGGTCCAATGTCCTCTTTTGGTAACACAGAATTTATAACACCTTCTTTACCATTCTTAAATGAAATTCAAAATCCTATAACTAACCTACATGCTTAATTTCAAAAATTCAACATAAACCAGAGAATCAAGGATCAGCTATGAAGCAAACTAAATTGTGACATGTTTGAGCCACTGGAGAAGTATAAGAAAGGAACTTATCTTTCTGTTGGCAATAGAAACATTATTCTTTGGAGAGTATTTCATTCATAAAAAAGGAAATAAAATTCTAGAAGACTACTTGAATTTTCTTAAAATTAAGGATATTTCTAAATCATAAAATTACTTAAAAGTCAACATGATAGCAATCTATATTTTTTTAAAAATAGATTATAATACAATATTATTTTCATATCTAAGGGCTTATCTTTATTTTTAAGACAATGTACTTTTTCTCTTGATAAATATACATAAGATGCACCATTATTAAGGGTGCAATTCAGTGGCACTAAGTACATTCACACTGTTGTGCAACCATCACCACCATCCATCTCCAGAACTTTTTAATCTTCCCTAGCTGAAACCCTGCACTCATTAAACAATAACTATCCATGCTCTCCTCAGCCCCTGGCAACCTCCATTCTACTTCCTGTCCCTATGAATATGACTACTGTAAGTATCTCATATAATATACAATATACATCTACCTTTTGAAGCCTTTATTTCACTTACCATAATGTCTTCAATTTTCATTCATGTTGTAGAAGATGTCAGAATTATTTTCCTTTTTAATGCTGAATAATATTAATTGTACATAATAGTCGCTATATTTTGTTTATCCATTTATGTGACACAAGATATTTGGGTTTCTTTTACCTTTAAGCTATTATAAGTAACGCTATGGATATGTACGTATGTTTAAGTAACTATTAAAGTCCCTGCTTTCAGTTTTTGGGGCAATATACTCAGAAGTAGAATCACTGAACCATATGGCAATTCTTTTATTACTTTTCAAAAAATCACACACACCATTTTCCATGGCTATGCCATTTTACATGCCCACAAGAAATGCAAGTTAGTTCTAATTTTGCCACATCCTCACCAACACTTATTTTCTGCTTTTAAAATAAAATAACAGGGGCTGGGGTTGTGGCTCAGCGGCAGAGCGCTCGCCTCGCACGTGCGCGGCCCGGGTTCGATCCTCAGCACCACGTAAACATAAATGCATTGCATTGTGTACAACTAAAGTAAATAAATAAATGTTAAAAAAATAAAAAATAAAAAAAAAAAAAAATAAAATAAAATAACAGTTATGTTAATGGATGTGAGTGGTATCTTATTGCAGTTCTGATTTGCATTATTCTAAAGATTAGTGATCTGCATCCTTCCATGTGTTTGTTGGTCATTTGTATATCTTCTATGGAGAAATGTCTATTCAAGTCTTTTAACTGTTTTTTAAATTAATTAATTTATGTATTTTAATTAGGTATTATGACAGCAGATTGCATGTTGATTCATTGTACACAATTGCAGCACAACTTTTCATTTCTCTGGCTTTACATGATGTAGCGTCACACCATATGTGCAGTTGTATATGTACCTAGGGTAATGATGTCCATCTCATTCCACCATCTTTCCTGCCCCCATGTCCCCTCTCCATCTCCCTCTCCCCTTTGCCCAAAGTTTCTCCATTTTTTCCATGCCCCAGCCCCTGTTTTGGAGCAGCATCCACTTATCAGAGAGAATATTTGGCCTTTGGCTTTTTGGTATTGGCTTACTTCGCTTAGCATGATATTCTCCAACTCCATCCATTTACCTGCAAAGGCCATAATTTTATTCTCTTTTATTGCTGAGTAATATTCCATCATGTATATATGCCACAGTTTCTTTACCATTCATTTATTGAAGGGCATCAAGTTTGCTTCCATCATTTAGCTATTGTGAATTGAACTGCTATGAACATTGATGTGATTGCATTAGTACAGTATGCTGATTTTAAGTTCTTTGGGTATAGACAGAGGAGTGGGATAGCTGGGTCAAATGGTGGTTTCATTTCAAGTTTTCTAAGGAATCTCCATACTGCTTTCCAGATTGGCTGTACCAATTTACAGTCCTATCAGCAATGTATGAGTGTGCCTCTTCCCCCACATCCTCTCCAATGCTTATTGTTGTCTGTATTCTAAATAACTGGCATTCTGACTGGAGTAAGATGAAATCTTAGAGTAGTTTTGATTTGCATTTCTCTAATTACTAGAGATGTTGAACATTTTTTTCATATATTTGTTGATCAAATGCATATCTTCTGAGAAGCGTCTGTTCAGCTTCTCAGCCCATTTATTGATTGGGTTGTTTGTTTTTTTTTTGTTTTGTTTTGGTTTGGTTTTTTGTTGTTATATTTTTGGGTTCTTTATATATCCTGGAGATTAGTGCTCTATCTGATGTGCATGTGGCAAAAATTAGCTCCCAAAATGTAGGCTCCCTCTTCACCTCACTGATTGTTTCTTTTGCTGAGAAGAAGCTTTTTAGTTTAAGTCCATCCCATTTATTAATTCTTTATTTTATTTATTGTGCCTTAGGAGTCTTGTTAAGAAAGTCAGGGCCTAATCCAAAGTGACAAAGATTTGGGCCTACTTTTTCCTGTAATTAGGCACAGGGTCTCTGGACTAATTCCTGGTCCTTGATCCACTTTGAGTTGAGTTTTGTGCATTGTGAGAGATAGAGATTTAGTTTCATTTTGCTGCATGGAAATCCAGCACCATTTGTTAAATACAAGATTATTTGAAGGATTTTCTTCTCCTTTTGCTGTTAATGAATTATAGGAGCTATTTATATTATGTGTATCAATTCTCCATTAGCTATATGAGTTGAAAAATTTTTCTCCCATCCCATGAGTTTTAGTCAGTTTTTTCATCTCTATTACCAAAAAAGGTGACAAGAACAATATAAAGGAAGAAAAGTTTATTTGGGGCTTATAGTTTCAGAGGTCTCAGTCAACGGACAGCTGATCCTATTTGCTCTGGACCCAATGGGAGGCAGAACAGCATGACAGACATGTGTGGAGGAGGAAATTAGCTCAAGATATGGCAAACAAGAAGCTGAGAGAACTCTGCTCACTGGGAACGAAATAAAAACCCCAAAGGCATGTCACTTTCAGCCACAATCTACCTGCTTAAAGTTACTGCCTGATTAATCCATGTCGGTGACTAATCTACCAATTAGGTTAAGGATACTGTAACCCAACCATTTCACCTCTGACAATCCTTGCATTGTCACACACATGAGATTTTGCAAGGTACCACATATCCAAACTATAAAATTCTGTCCCCAGCCTCTGAAAGTTCATGTCCATCTTACAATTTAAAATATACTTAGTCCATTTCCAAAAGTCCTCATAATCTCATAGTTCTAGCATTACCTAAAAGTCCAAGTCCAAAGTCTCCTGTGACTCAAGGCAAAGTTTCAGTATGACTCCTTGTAAAAAACAAAAGCAAGTTTTTATATATATATATCTACAATATATAATGGCACAGAGTAAATATTCCCATTCCAAAAGGGAGAAAGAGGGACAAAGAAAGAAGGAATGGGACCAAAGCAAGACTGAAATGCAGCTTGGGAAACAAATATTTCCTGTAGCTCCACATCCAGCATCTGGGGCACATGGCATTGTGATGTTCTCTCCAAAGGGTTTGGGTAGCTCTGCCCCTATGGCCTTGTTGGTTGCAGACCACCTAGCCTCTCTCTTGGCTTGTTTCTTTTTAATTCCTGCAGCTTCCCTTGGCAGACACTCTAATACTGGTTTATCTTAATCTCGGGAGTCTCCCTGAAGTTTCAGCTTCTGTCTCACAACTTCACATATTGCTCCAACAGGGACAGCCCACAGGGACTTCAATCCTACTACACTTTGCCTGCCTTCCCAGGCCTTCCCTTGAAATCTTGATGGAAGCCTCCATGAACCTCTAACTCCAACATCCTGCAGTCCTAAAGAACCAGGACCATGTGGTTGATGCCAAGGTCTGCCACCCTCTGGAGCAGTAGCCAAGCCTCCTAGGGCCACAGGTGCAGCAGCCTCTGAGTACCCAGGTGGGTGAACACAGGGAAATAACCTCCCAGGTACCCATGTGCAAGCAGGGTGGCCCCATGGTCTCTTCTCAAAGGAAATTTTACTTTTACAACTTGAACCTGAGATGGGTGTGGTATTGCCAATCCCTAAGATTCCCTCAAGCCATCTTTCCTATTGTTCTTTGTAAAGTTTATAGCATCTCTTCAACCACAACTTCCTTAGCCTGAGTTTTACTTCCACTTTTCTGACCAAACTGCAAGTTTTTAAAATCTTTCTGCTCCTGACTCTTACAGTAAACTTGGCAAAAAGCCACCAGCAATATTCGTGCCACTGCATGAATGCTGTGCTGCCTTGAAATTTCCTCCAGCAGATTAATTAGTCCACCATCTTCAAATTCAGCCTCACAAAAAGTCTCAGGATATGGGCATAGAGATAGATAAAAATATAAAAAATGGTCATGAAAATTGCTATGATTTGGATCTTGAATGTTTCCCCAAAGGTCCACTCCTTAAAGACCTGGTCCCCAGGATGGTGCTATTAGGAGGTGCGGCCTGATGGAAGGCTCTTAGGTCATTGGGGCATGCCCTTGAAGGGAAGTTGAGGAATTTCCTTGTTTTCGTTGGCTTCCCAGCTAATGAGGTGAGCAGTTTTGCTCTGCCACATGCTATTACCATGATGTGCTGCCTTTCCACAGTCCCAAAGCCATGGAGCCAGTTATGCACTGGAATCTCCAAAACCATGAACCCAAAGTATATCTTTTCTTTTTGTAAGTTAATTATCACAGGGGTTTATATATATATATATATATATATATATATATATATATATATATATATATATAGTAACAGAAAACAAACACAGGAATGAATACAATTTCAGGAACAGGGGCTCTCTCTGGAGGGGGAGAGGAAGAAGAGAATGAGATCAGGGAAGAGTGTATTTGGGTATAAACTTTACTCAATAGTTTATAACATAAGCTAGGTTTGAGACCATATATGTTCAATACATTGTACCTTATATTTTTATGTTAAAATATTTCAAACAAATAAAATTAAAAGATTTTTTTGCAGTTTACAAGTCTAAAGAGTACTGGTTTTCAAACCTTGGCTCTATTATTTACAAGTTTATAACTTGAGCAAATCACTAAACTCCTCTAAATGTTAGTTTGCTTCTCTGTAAACTGAGAATAAAAATAGAAGTTTCAATAGGAAGATGATATAGAAGGCTGAAATGACAGAGTATGTTTAAAGGTCTAGTGTATTTCCTTGATACTAAGGAAAAATAACCTTTGTTCAAACGCACCTTATATAGTCTTCGTGATTTTTAATAAACAGTCTTATCCTACCTTCTGTCTGATCAGTTGTCAAAATATGTGTATCAGCCCCTAGTGGAAACAGTAAATAGATGTATTCTAGTGACTTGTCAGATAACTCTCTGTTGTCCAAATCCTATCAAAACTCCACTTATGAGAACAGATATTTATGGAAGATTGTCTGAAGGACATGCTATTCATCTATTCTCTAGAAATAATGAATTTTACCCTTGGATCAAATCTTACCATCAGAGAGCTGCATATCTGGATGGCATCATTCTGATTGTTGTCAAATTACTTGACAGAATTGAACTTTCCTGTTCCAATATTGGCTTTCATTGAGGGATGCTACAAGAAGCAACCCAGCAAACTTTCCTCTTGAATTTATTGCTGGGATGGAGTCCAGGATGTTATTCTCTGAATCAAAAGTGTTTTCTTTACAAAGACCCAAGGGAGAAATTTTTCTCAGCTCAGCAAGATGAAAACCTTAAACAACTAGGTTGCCTTTATCTTATGGACAACATGGATCTTTTAACTGATTATATTTCCCTACTTACTTTAGTCTTCTGAAAATGCACATCCCAATCTGTAGTCCATCTCTAAATAATTTAGGATACATTCCTTAGAGGTAGGTAAATTTACTCCTGAATTGGTATCCTATCCACAATATCTCTTTGCTCCAATGATTTATTTTCTATGTAGTTTTAGAAACTGACTCAAATCCTTTATGAAACAAAATAGGAAGGGAGAAAAGGGAAACATCAGGATAGAATAAAGGGAAGCATAACATACACAAATAAGTAATAAAGTGGTAAAACCATGTCTTCTTCAATTCAGTTTTCCCCAGAGCACATTGTATGGAACCTTACAACTAGCATATGGTCATCGATATTTGCTACAGTGAAAAAATATATATAAAACCTAACAGCCCCCAACCATTCTATTTCCTACTTGTACAGGGCATAAGTTTTGGCTGGAAATGAGAAAGGTCTGATGAACACCTCAGAAGTAAAAGAGAACACTTAGAAAGTTTCTGAGGGATGCTCAACATTTCCTAAAGGGATGTCTTAACCACTCCTCAAGGCTCCCTCAAATGCCACTTACCCCTGACTGTGAACAAAGAACTCTCCATCCTCTGAACACCTTCAGAATTCACTGTGTCTAATCACTCATTTAGAATTTGTTTTATAACTTACTTTGATACACACACACACACACACACACACACACACACACAATGATACATAGATGATTGGTAGGTAGATAGACAGATATTCAGAAGCAGAAAAGACCATAATATTTCTTTGTGGATATTTCTTTATATTCCTCAGCATGTTAACAATTATAATTTCAATATATTCAACAATCATTTCCAGTAGCATATTAGTTACCTTTCTGTTACTTCAACAAAATCCCCGAGATAACGTTATAAAGAGAAAGTATATTTAGCCTCACAGTTTTGCAGGTTCAGTCCACAATCTGTTGGCCCTATTGCTTTTAGGTCTGTGGTGAGGAATGCATGATAACAGGAGCATATGTCAGAACAAAACTGTTCACCTCATAGCCAAGAAGCAAAAGACAAGCAAAGGAAGAAAATGCAATGCCCTTTAAGAGCATGCCCCAATGCCCTTTATGACCTCCTACTGGTCTCCACCTCTTAAAGGTTCTACTATCTCCCTGGAATGCTAGCCTAGAGGCCAGACCTTTAACTCTGGGTCTTTGGGGGGCATTCAAGATATAGACTATAGCAAGTAGGTGAATAAAAATCTATTGCATTGATTTCTTGATGAAAATTCTGTTCACTTGTAATAATATAGATTACTGTCAAATTCATTGTGTTAAATGAAAGAAGATAGACTCAAAAGGCTACATACTTTTGATTCCATTTATATAACATTCTTGCAAAAGCAAATTATAAAGATAGAAAACAAATTTGTGGTTAGCAAGGGCTGAGGGTAAACGGGGGAAAATGGCTACACAAGAGCATGGGAGAATTTGAGGAGAAAAAGAACTCTCCTGTATATCAATTGTGTGGTGGTTACACAACTGTACATATTTATTAGAATTCCCAGAACTTTAATTAAAGAGTGTGGATTTTACTATTTGTAAATTATACATAATTAAAAAGAATGGGAATAGGGATACACTTTATTCAATATCTGCTGAAAATACTGAGTATAGTTTCCACTCCCTATATCTGATAAGTTAGCCCAACTTCTAGTCCTTGTATAAAGATAAGGTCTGTATGTGTGCTACCTGTTACTCTAAACCCAAAGTAGCTAATCAACCATGGCAATTTTTTTTCCATCATGAGGCAGACAGATTCTCATGCAGGATCTTCACCAGAACATTCTAAACAGCCACCCATAATATTTTAGAATTTGCATGAAATAAAATCTGTTTTCTGAGGGCAATATAGGTCATCCCAAACAGGTATTATCATTTGCTTAGTTATACCTACTCTTAGTGTGGGTACGAAGCTTACAAAGAGTTAACTTACTTTCAGATGATTTTTCTTGTTTATCTCAGTGTAGTACATATTTCTGAAAAGTAGGAAAAATACAAATATCAGCACAGGAACTCATTTTGTCAGTTACGTCCAGTGAACAGGTTTTGGAAAGCACATCTTGAGCCGCACAAGTAGAAGATCAAGTGATCTTAGGATGTGAAAACCATGAGAACTGAGGAAAGCTGTGAGTCCTGAGATCTTAGGATGTGACTGTGGCACAAAGCAAGAGATTTGGGGTCAGAGGACCTGCTGTCTTGGACCCTGAATCACTGTGTGAGCAGAGAGTGTAAGGAAGGACATGAAAAATTAAAAGCAGAGATTATGACAGATCCCATTTTGGGCTGGACTCCATGCTGGGCCAATGATGAGCCAAAGAAAGAGACTCTCTGGCCCTGAGGATCTTATAATCCAGTGAAGGTCACAGACATTAAAGAACTAGCCACACAAATAAATAACACAAAGCATCGAAAGTACTGTGGAAAAAATAACAGAGTGACATAAGAAAATAATACAAAGGAATTAATTGAGATGGGCAGAGGGGAATATAACAGAGTCCCTTTGGAATAAGTGGCTTTTATTCTTGAGGCCAGAAGAAGTAGAGGTGTTGACCAAGTGGGGTGGACAAGTAATTTCAAGGACAGCCTTGTGTTTAGATCTTGAACTGAGAAATGTATATGCAGCCTTGACTGATTGAAAGGCCACCTATGTTGCAGGGAAACATCATCCTAGGAATAAGATCATGCAAGCTCAGGCAGAAAAGCTGCACAGGGACCAGGTTGCAGAAGCTCCTATAGCCCACACTGAGGATTTTACATACTTCCTAAGAGCACTAGAAAACCAAGGAGTCAACTCAAATCACCACTGATACCACAGGCCAACAGCCATGATAAAACTTGAAAATCTAAAAGCTCTGAAGTCATCTCTAAATGAGATAAAATCTAAAACTTAGCAACAGGAGCTCCCACAGCATTTTATGCCCACCATTTGAATATCACTTGCCAAAATATTTGTGTCTATCTTTTCAGCTAGACCAAAAGCTTCTGGAGATCAGCAACCACATTTCATGAATTACTTGATGCCCAGGACTTGAAGCATAGTAGGTGTACAAAACATATTTGCTGGATTGAAATGAATTGAATGCAAATACAAAAAAGCTTTCCAAAGCCAATTTCATACATGAATTCCATGTTATCTCCCCAAGTAGTTTTAGCTGTAAAGCTGAATGCTATGAGTACGGAGAGATGCAAAGTTTCAGATTCATCTACCTAAGGATAAAATAAGCTTTATGAAGCTGTCATGAATATATGCTGATTTTGAATTACTCTGAGAATTCTGTCACAGTTCCAGCAATGTGGAGCACAACAAAAGACAACGTGGAGATAAAATTACAGGTTGCAAGGATTATTTTTGGAATTTGTTCAAAAGCCAAGACAAACACAGCAAGAGCATGAGAACAGCCAGCTAGTGACAAAATTTCCCCTCCATGGATCAAGAAAGAGTAGGAAAGGGAATGACAACCCAAATGCAGGGACTAAATGGAGCTAAACTTCTAAAATGGGAAAGGTGTATGGAGCAAGTGATAGAGTCTCACAGGGGATTTGGAGAGCTCTCAAACTAAGAAGCACTGACAGAAAGAAAAACTGGGCAGCAGTAGCACAGAAGAAATACTAGCAAGGTCATTGTTAGAGGTTGAATTGTGCCCCCCTCCAAAAAAAGAATTTTTTGAAGTCCTAACTCTGCATATCTTAGAATGTGACCTAATTTGGAGACATGTCCAAAGGTATTAAAGTTAAAATGAGGTCATTGAGGTTCACCCTTACCCAATATAGCCCATGCCATTTTTAAAAAGATCTTCATAGAGAGAAGACACCATGGAAAGACACACAAGTCCAGGAGAGAGGCTGGGGACAGATTAAAGTCTGTCTTCATAGCCATCAGGAGGAACCAACCCTGCCAACAGGGCTGATCTCAAACTTGATTTCAAATTTCCAACCTCCAGAACTGTGAGAAAATGAACTTCTATTGTGTAAGCTACTCAGTTTGTCAAATTTTGTGATTATAGCCCTAGTAGGATCATACAGTAATAAATCATAAGTAAAATCCTCATTTACCAGAGGATTTAAAAATTGAAGGGAAAACAAAAGCAGTTGAGTTAGTAGAAGACGGGGATAAATGAGGCGTCCTCTGGATCACATTTGTATGAAGTAGGTTATCCTGGTAGAGATCTGTTCACCAGACACTGTACAAAGGTGGAGGCTAGAATGTTAATATTGGCTAACACCAATAAATAATAATAATAGGTTAATAATACATGCCAGACACAGTATCACATATTTACATAAAATACTTAATTCTTACAAAAGAAAGTTGAATTATCTTATTAATGAGAATAGGTGTCTCAGAGAAGTTTGGCTACTTGCCCAAGGTCAGACAGACATAGCTAGTAAGAAATGGAGAAAGGATTCAGACGATATCACATTCTCTTCCCTCTCCCCTTCCTCCTCCAGCTCCTGAAAGTATGGTAAATCCAGGGAAAACTTGGTCAGCAAAGTAACCAGAAAATATCTCTCAAACATAAGATGAATGTGAATTAGAAATTATAGAGATTAGAATCTTTCTTAGAACCACAGACTAGAAATTCTATGTATAAGGGTTAAAGTTTTCTTCTTCCTTTCCCCCTCCTCCTCCTCCTCTCCCTATGTGACCCCCACCCCTACCATCTGTATCTCACTATCTATATTTTACCTACTAAAAGAAGATCCAGAAATAATTCACATGTTACTAATTGCTCTGGATAACAAACTGAACTACATGAGAAATAAAATTTCTTCCATTTATAGGTGAAGTTTTGCAGGAGGAAATGTGATCCATGGAATAGAGAAGTGGAGGAATTATGCTGGAGTATGCTGGCCACAGCTTACTAACCATCAGACCTTGGGCACTCAGTTAACTACACTGATCTTCAGTTTCTAAGTCTACCCCAAATGGCTGCTTCCTGGGTCTAGAAATTTTTATTTTAAAATATGAATGAGGTGGCTTTGGTTTCTGCTCCAAAAGGTAAAGAACTTAAAAATCAGCATTCCCATCCTTACAATAAAAAATCACTGAATAAATTGTGAATTTGAAGGCATTTCTTGGAGATTGAAAACTGTCAGAATTGGAAGAGACAGGAGAATGGAGAAAGTCACTAAGATCTGCTTACCCAGCGCAGAAGCTGACGGAACCTATAGAGTTGGTAGAGACACTTACAGGATAGTCTGCATAGATTGCTGAAGGCTCTGAACTGGCTTAAGAGTAAGAAATTCCTGGAGGCTGTCATCTGGGGAGGGGGGGGGCACACTTTTCTGGTTTTATCTTCAGAAATTTCACTAGGTACTCCAGCAAAGAGAAAAGAAAGATCCCCTCATGGCTTTAGCAGTGTGATGAGAACATTAGCTACAGTGAGATACACCAAAAGCATTCCCCATAACACAAGCCACCCAGAGGAAAGACTGTCCCAGAACCTTATCGCACTGGAGGAAGGGGCATTTCTCCAGCTGCCTCCCCTCTAGTCTTCTTCTCTCACCTCAAAGAAAAAGAAAGAGGGGGGAAAAAAAAGTCAGGTGTGGTGGCACATATCTATAATCCCAGTGGTTTGGAAGGCTGAGGGAGAAGTACAACAAGTTCAAAGCCAGCCTCAGCAACTCAGTGAGACCCTAAGCAACTCAGTGAGACCCTGTCTCTAAATAAAAAATAAAAATTAAAAGGGCTGGGATTGTGTCTCCATGGTTAAGTGCCCCTGGATTCAATCTCCAGTTTTGAGAGAGAGAGAGAGAGAGAGAGAGAGAGAGAGAGAGAGAGAGGAAGGAAGGAAGGAAGGAAGGAAGGAAGGAAGGAAGGAAGGAAGGAAGGAAGGAATAAGAAGGAAGAAAAGAAGAAGAAACTACAAAACTTTAAAAGCCACAGCCCAGGGACACAAACCCATTGAAAACTGAGATCTAATTATGGTATTATAGAATGCTTCCACACCCCTATGCCTTACTCCCACATAGAGACTCTGGTAAATGACATCATATTACAGCTGAAAGAGCTATTGGAGAAGGAGTTCTTAGGGAAACCCAGAGATAACAGAATTGACCAAAAAGGTATGTGTGTGGAGGGGGGATTGGAGGAATTTGAAGTCTTTATTGCCTATAACTACAAGCAAACTCTGAACCAGATAAACACAGTACCTCACATGAAAGGCCTATTTACTTCAGTTCCTATTACTGAGTATGTAATTCTCTTTCTTTTTTTCCTTTGGTACTGGGAATTGAATCCAGGGGCACTTTACTATGGAGCTGCATCCACTGTTCCCCCACCACCACCTTTTTTTAAGTCAGGATCTTACAAAGTTGCTTAGGACTTCACTGAGTTGTTGAGGCTGGCCTTGAACTTGCAACCCTCCTACTTCAGCCTCCCAAATCGCTGGGATTACAAGTGTAGTATGTCATTTTCTGCCTTTCACCTAAAAGAAAACAATTATAAGGCATGCTAAAACAAGAAAAAACACAGTCTGAAGATGTGAAGAAATCATTAAAACACAAAATCCCAGAATGAACACACAGCAAATTTAAAATAATTATGATTCATATGTTAAGGATTTTAATGGAAAATTTCAAAAACATTCAATACATAACTTTCCCATATTTGTATATGAATACATGACCAGTGTAACTCCACATCATGTTCAACCACAAGAATGGGATCAAAATTGTAAAGGGTTGCACCATACGTATGTATAATAGGTCAAAACACACCCTACTGTCATATATATCTAAAAAAAAAAAAAAAAAAAAAAGAACAGATGAGTAATATAATCAGAAGAATGCAACTCTAAGAAAGAATAAAAAGTAAATGGTAGAAACTAAGAACACTATAACAGAAATGAAGAATGTTTTTTGATGAGCTAATCAGTAAAACTTTTTCCATTAACATGGCTAAAAAAGGAATTAATGAACCTGAAGATAGGTTGAGAGAAATTTACCAAACCAAAATACAAAAATGAAATAAAGAAAAAGAACAGAATGTTCAAATGATTTCAAAAGTTGTAATATACATGCAATTGGAATAGTAGAAGGAAAAGGAAGAATTAACAGAGCAAAAGAGATATTTGAAGTAATAATGGGCTAAGAATTTTTGTAAATTAATGACCCACACCAAACTACACATCCAAGAAGCTCAGAGAACACCAACCAAGATAAATTTTTAAATATGTATACTTAGGCATATTATATTGAAACTTCAGAAACCCAAAGGCAAAGAGAAAATATTAAAAACATCCATATCCACATTAAGAAAGGAAGAGCCCAGGAGAAAGGACAAGTGAAGGTAAAGCAAAATGTTTCATTTTTTAATTCTTTATTAATCTATAACTGATTAAAAAAACAATAATAGTAAATGTATTGGTGACTACTGTACATGGAAAAGTGAACTAACTGCAAGACTATAAAGATGATATGCACACATTGTTCTTATAAACCTGTTGTAATATGCTAGGCAGTATAGGGCTATTTTGACAGTGGATGTAGATTACTAGATATCAATTCAACTGCATCAACAAACATTTTAAATGTGAATGCTTCAAACACATTAATTAAAAGACAAGCATTGTCAGAGTGGATAAAAACGCAAGAAACACCCCTTTAAATACAAAACTCGTGAGTAAAAAGCAAATGGATAGAAAAACATGTAACAAGCCAACATGAATTAAAAGAAAGGTGGCATAAACATGCTACTTTTAGATAAAGACTTAAGAACTAAGAAGATTATCAGGAATAAAGGGGGATTATATAGTGATAAAGGAATTGTTATGGTTTAGATACAAGTTGTCCCCCAAAAGCTCCTGTGTGAGTCAATGCAAAAGGGTTTAGAGGTGAACTGACTGGTTATGAGCCTTCATCTAATCAATGTGTTAATGCACTAAAAGGGATTAACTGGGTGGCAGCTGTAGGCAGGTAAGGTGTGGCTGGAGGTTGGTCATTGGGGGACATGGCTTTGGGGCATATATTTTTTCTGGATGAGTAGAGCAATCTCTCTCTCTCTCTCTCTCCTCTCTGCCAAGTTCTGAGCTGCTTTCTTCCTCCATCCCCTTCCACCATGATGTCTTGCCTCACCTTGGGCTCAGAACAATGGAGTTGGCCAAGTATGAACTAAGACCTCTGAAACTGTGAGCCCCGAGATGAACTTTTCCTCCTTTAATTGTTCTTGTCAGGTCTTTTGGTCACAATGTCAAAAAAGCTGACCAAAACAGGAAGCAATTAGTAAAGATTTAATAATCCTAAATGTGTATGCACCCCAAAACAGAGCATCCAAAATATATAAGATCAAAACCAGTATAACTAAAAAAGGAAGGAGACTAATCCATACTATGACTGGAGATTTTCATAGCCTTCTGCCAGTAAATGAGAGATCTAGCAGATGGATAATCAGTAAGGGTACAGATGACTTGAATAGCCCTGTCAAATTGATCTAACTGATATTTATAGGGTATTTTATACAACAGAATAATACACACTTTTCTCAAGGCATAAAACACACAACTCATTTTGAAAGAACAGATATAACAAAATATGTTCTCAGATGACAATGAAATCAAACCATATATACCTGATTAGTGTTAAACAACTAATCCATCCATAATACAAAGAGCTGGAAAATTCCCAAATATTTGGAAATTAAACACAAACTTTGCAATGACTTATGGATCAAAAACTAAGTCTTAAAATAAATTTTAGATATTTTGAACTAAATGAAAGTACAACTCATTAAAATATGTGGGATGAAATGAAAGCATTATTTCAAGAGAAATGTACAGCATTAAATACACATATCTGAAAAGTAAAAAAAAGTCGGAAAATAAGAACCTAAACACTCACTTTAGGAACTAGGGAAAGAACGTGATACAAGCACATGATACAACATCTGGCATGACACCTCACAAGTAACGACGAATGCTAAAGGAATGTAATTTTTGCTGTCTTACAAATGAAGTTACAAAACTGCAGTTAAGAAACTTAAAATTTTCAAAATATTGGTGCTTTCTATTGTCACACTTTTCCCCTTTCTTCGGATTCAGTGAACCCCAAAACTGACTACACAGAAAAATCAACATGAGGAGCCTTAGTGAAACACCAGACTTCTTTTTGAGTTTGAGTCAGTCAGAGGTGGGGGTTCATGTGGCTGTAATTTCACTCTCTTAAGGCATTCTAATAAACATTCAAGTTTTGGACAATTGCTGTAGATTCCACCTCTTATGTGGGTATGTTTTTTATATGGAATTCTTTGTTTATTGTACAGTAGAATGCATTTTGACATATTGTACACAAAGGGAGCACAACTTCTCTTTCCTCTGTCTGTACATGGTGCTGTAATAATGTCTGTCTCATTCTACTGTCCTTTCCATCCTCACACCCTCTCCTCAATCCCCTCTACACAACCCAAAGTTCCCTCATTCTTCCCTATCCCCTGGCCCCACTACAGATCAGCATCCACTTATCAGAAAAAAAATTTGGCTTTTGGTTTTGGGGGATTGGCATATTTCACTTAACATGATATTCTCTAATTCCATCCATTTACCTTTGAAGGGCAAAACATCACACCAGGGACAGCCGTGCAGCCAAGAGATTTATTCAACAGCCATCATGGCTGGTAGCAAAACCGGAGAAGAGGTGCTCTGGTCAAAGGTCGAAGAGGTGCTGGGAGAGGGGAGTCAGGGAGAAGGGAGTGTGCAGGCTCTGGTGGGAGAGGGGAGTAAGGGAGAGGGGAGTGTGCAAGCTCTGGACAGAAGGTGGGTGCTTGGTCGCACCGACTAGGATCTCTGGAGCTATCAGCTAAAGCAGCTGCTGCTGTCTGGCTGGAGGCTGGAGCTGTCTGGAGCTGTCGGCTGGGGCAGCTGCCGTCGGCTGGAGGCGATGGGTCTGGAGCTGTTGCAGTGGTTTCCTCCTCTCAGCAGCAATGAGCTGATGTGTGTGTCTGTGTGTCTGTGTTCTGAGTCTCTCAAACAGGGCCCTATATAGGGATTTCTGGTGGGAGGTGCACCAGAGCAACTTCAACGCCATTGGCTCTTTGCCCATAGGATAGGACGACCTTTAAGCCTACTGGCTCTTGCCCGGGGAAAAGAAACATCCTGCCGAGAATGAAACAAGGTTGCTTCTCTCAGGATGTGGAAAACTCTGGGGGGGTTGGGGGGGAGGGTAGCCCATCTATCAACCTTCTTATGCCATAATTTCATTCTTTAAGTCTGAGTAATAATCCATTGTGTATATGTACCACATTTTCTTTATCCATTCATCTGTTGAAGGGCATCTAGGTTGGTTCCATAGTTTTGCAATTGTGAATTGAGCTGCTATAAACATTGATGTGGCTGGTCACTGTAGTTTGCTGATTTTGAGTTCTTTGGGTATAAACTGAGGAGTGGGATAGCTAGAGCTCTGATCTCCAGGATACATAAAGAACTCAAAAAACTTAACACCAAAACAACAAATAACCCAATTAATAAATGGGAAAAGGAACTGAACAGACACTTCACAGAAGAAGAAATACAATTGATCAACAAACACATGAAAAAAAAAATTCATCATCTCTAGAAATTAGAGAAATGCAAATCAAAACTAAGATTTCATCTTACTCCAGTCAGAATGGCAATTATAAAAAAATACAGGAAATAATAAGGGTTGGTGGGGATGTGGGGGAAAACGTACACTCAATTGTATAGAATTCTTTAAAAGAGAGAAAGATGTGTCTGGGACTAGCAGAAATTATATGGCATAATGAAGGGATAAGATGCCCCTCATGTATTAATTTTTCATAAAATATAAATTTCCCCTTTTGAGCACCAAATTGTTTTTAAATAAGTCATCTCAGATCCAAATAATTCTTTAATGAAATATCAACATTTAAAAAAAATATATTGTTGTGGAGGGCTGGGTGTAGGTCAGTGGTAAAGTGTTTGTTTAACATGCTAGGGGCCCTGAGCTTGATCCCCAGAACTGCAAAAAATAAAAATAAAAGATTTGGGGACTAGGGGTACAATTCAGTGATAGAGTTATTGCCCGTAGCATGTATGAGGTGCTAGGTTCCATTCCCAACACTGCAAAAAAAAAAAAAAAAAAAAGTTGCAGAAAAATATTATGTTCAACCAATTTCATCTTATTTTTATCTGTGTTTTTTTCCTGGAAGAAGTGTCCATGTATCTGGACAATGCCCATCTTCCTGTATGACTAAGCCCCAAGGCTCCTGTTCTTGGAATCTTTTTCCCAAATCCCTTGTGTTGGGTGAGGTCCCTCTATCTAGATTCTAAAGCATTTCTGTATCTATTATCACAATTATATGATTAAAATATTCTATATTAAGTGACTGATTCATTTTGCTCCTCTATGTTCCTCTAGTTTTTTTAGTAAGGGATGTTTTTGTTTCAAAAGACAGAAACCCATTTCTACTTGGGTTAAGGATGAAAGAGCATTTATTAGTCATTGAAAAATTCATGGGAGATCTAGCACTATCAGATCAAAGTGTTCATAGGATACATTCAGAAATATGACACATCCCTACTCTCAGCTCTATGTACCTTTGTTCTGGCTTCATTCGCAAGCAGCCTCACCCCAAAGGGTAACAAGGATGGCTCCATAATCCCTAGACATGCATCCTATCTCTTAGCAAAACTGGGAGACCAGGTTCACTGGTGCATGCTCATCATCCCAGCTACGGGAGGCTGAGGCAGGAGGATCACAAATTCAAGGCCATCCTGAACAATTTAGTTCTACCCTTCTCAAAATAAAAAGGACTGGGGCTGGGTATGGTGGCGCATACCTGTAATCCCAGCAGCCCGTGAGGCTGAGGCAGGAGGATCGTGAATTCAAAGTCAGCCTCAGCAAAAGTGAGGCATTAAGCAACTCAGTGAAACCCTGTCTCTAAGTAAAGTACAAAATAGGGCTTGGGATGTGGCTTAGTCGAGGGCCCCTGAGTTCACTCCCTGGCAGCCCCCTAAATAAATAAATAAATAAATAAATAGGCTGGGGATGCACCTCAGGGCATAGAGCACCCCTGGGTTCAATCTCCAGTACCAACAGAAAACACAAACAACAACAAAAGGCTAGTACAAGGAAAATTCCTCAAGAGTTTTACAAAAGTTCTGGCAAAAGTTCCAGGGGGTGACTCTTTCTGGCATTGACATGGGCCATGTTCTCTCCTGGAGAACATGGTAGCTGGGAAAAAGTAAAATCACACTCAATTGTCCCGGTCTTGTTCACTTGCCTAGCCCTTGACCTTGGGAATGGCATTAGTCCCTTCGTCTAAATCCCCATGAATAGAAAACAGGAGGAGATTGAAGTGAGATTACCAACCTAAGGAGACACGGATGCTGTGTCAGCCAGAGACAACAGAGATCTGGTACAATGGGGCCCTCTGAAAGCAGGGACCTTCCTTTTCTCATATGCAGGCATCTTCATCTCTAATACACAGTCACGTGTTGCTTAACAATGTGTTCTGAGAAATGCATCACTAGGTAATTTTTTCATTGTATAAACATCATATAACATCTTATACAAGTCTAGATGGTAGAATTCCATCACCCAATGTAGCCTTTGATGCATCTCAGAAACCCAATCCACAAGAGATATTAAGGCTGCTCCCAGCATAACATGACATACTATTTTACAGTAAATGCCTTTTTTTTGAAAATTAAGTATAAGAGAACCCTCTAAAATAATGATAAAGTATAATATAATATGATATGATATGATATGATATGATATGATAATATTAGTGAAAACAAACCAGCAACACTTATTGGTGATCATTTTCAAGTATTATGATTCCATGTGGCAGTGCAGTATGCTTGTTTCAACCACCATCACCACAAATACACAAGTATTGTGTTGCACTATGACGTGACAATGACTATGATATCACTAAGTGATAGGAATTTTCAACTCCATTATAATTGGTAGTGTATGACTGCAGTACCAAGACTGTAGAAGGCAGCTCATGTTTAATAAATTAATCAGTTGAACAAATTAATGCAGTCAAGGTTGTCATTAAAATCACCTGTTTCACGTTGTACCCTAATGCATGATGGTCTCAGTCAAAAACAAGATATTCTGCTCTAACACCTGATGTCTCCGGTTCACCTGATGTGGACTATAAAACCATATGGAACATAGACCTTTGGGACAGATCCAAAGCTGCAATTTCTTTTTCCATAGAGATACATTTCTCAGCTCCAAACATGGCCATTGGTAAAAGCATTGTCATCCTTTTAATTAGGTATCCCAGGAGACTAGGCCCAGGATGTTGCAGGAAGACAAAGACAACAGGAGGGGAAAGTAGAAATGTCACCCTCGTTAGTGCAGCCGTTCACAGGAGGAAGGGCCCACCCAGGGCCCTAGTGAGTGTCAGAGGGCAAGTTCCTGCCAAGAGCCTGAAATGAGCGTCAGAGAGAACAGCTGCAAAGCCTTGGAGTGGGGGCTCGGGATGTGCTGAATTGAGAAATAAGGCAGAGGGAGGAAGGGTGTCTCCAGGGCAGACTCAACTCTGCCTCCCTTCACAGTCCCGGAGGGGATCCTAAGGACTTTCTTCCAAGGTGATCCTGAAATGTGCATGTTGTGGTTATTGCTTATTTATTTCCCATTTATATTAATGTACCCTTATTATGTGAACTTCTAACTATTACAGACAGGGACCCTCTGACCAAGCCAAAGGGCAAATGAAGGTGCTTTCTGACATGTAGTTCTCTTCTGTCCTTCTCACTCCACTCCTCCTACACACACACACACACACACACACACACACACACACACACCAGCCCACCCTGCAAGAAGGAAAGACTCCACACGTGTTGTCCCCCTGGATTCTCTTCCTGTCCCCTGTCACAAACCAAAGGACCCACCTGGCCAGAAAGTTGCCACAATGTCCAAGCTGAGGAAGCTGGGGGCTGTAGCAGTAAGAGCCCCAGATCAGGCAAAGTCCTGAACTCCATAACTTGGACACATTTGCCCACTTATCCCTTCAATTTCTTCATCTGTTAAAAATTGAAATAAAAACAAAATATATACACACATACACACACAAAGGAGGATGTTGTGATCTCTGAAATCTTTGCTGGAATTAGTAAAAATTTCAATAAGAAAAAAAAAATCCCTTGAGCATTGGAGTTCCCAGGATACAATTCTAAGTGAAGCATTGGGAGAGCCAGGCTTGGTGGCATGGCAGGAACCAAAGCAGGACATCTGTCCCACATCTGTCCCACAGTCCCATAGCAGAAGCATCTGTCCAGGACCCCGATGCTGGAGTGCACTGGAACCCCAGCCATGTCAGGAGCCTTGTCTCTCTGCCAAGGAGCATCCACATTCTTGATTCAAATTGGGTCATGGGATGGCTGGACCCTGAAGATGCTTCCAGAAGACTGTATTTAACAAGGAGGAAACAATACCTCAAAGGAAGCTGAAGGACCCTTTAGGATGGAAACAAATGCCAAACAGCCTAAAGCATAAATGAAAGAGGAAAGAAGACAAATGCTGCATTATGGCTTCCTCCACAAGTCTAGACTGCCAGCAGGCCACAACCACAGGAGCGTCCATAGACAAAGCCAAGGTCACCATGACTGACTCAGCTCTCAAACAATAGTTCTAACTCCAGCTGGTTCTTCACCATCCCTTGAAATTTTCCATGAAGACCAAGGGCTCCCTGGTAATTAACCCTACCACCACCACCACCAAGTAATTTAAGTGGAAATCTACTGAATATAATGAGCTGAACCAAACACACCTCACAGGTAATACTGTAGTGAGAAGTGCTCTACCAAATTGCATTTGTGAATGATATGTTAAAATAGTGGTCTCTGTTGAATAGGGACAGCCCTTCTGGAACTTGCAGAGGGGTACTGGGCATAAAATCAGAGGCTACAATCTGAGGACTCAGTGGAGGTCTTCTGCTTCTTGGCACCAAGGCTGGGGAGCAGTTCTATCTTGTCATCCCTGCAGCCGCTCCACGTTCTCCCTCCTGCCCGCGTATCCCCAACCCTCCACCAACACACCACCACCTTCCACAATGCTTTTCAGCCTCTCTGTCTGAACACAGCCTCAGTTCTGAGACGGAGCCAAGGACTGCATCTCCGGTTGATGAGAACAGGCTCTTCCCACCTCCCTCTCTCCACCACTTGGTCTCCGAAGCTGCCCATAGCCCCTGCAGGTTAAGCAGAGAGGAGATTAGAAATTATCTAAATCACAACAATTCCCTGGCAGCTTTTTGTATGATTGCAGGCTCTGGTGAACTAAACTGTCCAGCTGGGTAATTGAAGGAAACATATTTATTGAAATTCACATGCTTACAGTTATACTTAGCCCCTGGATATCAGCAAAGCTGACCTGAAAGAGAATAAAAAGCCCCTTGCAGCATTCCAAGTAATCATTCCATACAGGCCCTTTGGGGTTTAACTCTCTGGTGGCAAAAGAAAGCTTTGATTTTCCACACTCCTGGTGCCTCTCAGCTGCTGCCAGCTGCCAGTTAGGCTGCCAGGACTCAGGCAGGATTAAAGAAAAAAAAAAATGGGACCCACCAGTGCTAACATCTCCCCTCATAAAAAGCTTTGCCCAAAAGGTGTCAGTAACATGGCCTTGCTTTTCAGATTTCATTTTATGTTCAGAAAGAGGAGAGCTTTGATCAGCTAGTGAGTCTAGTCTAAATGACAGTTGCAGTTAGTAGCAGATTAGTTTCTAGAGAGAGCACCCAACAGAAGAACTGACCTAGGCAAGGTCACCCTGGGCCCTATACAGCTCCTCTGAGACAAGCTGGAGAAAAATATCAGGTTAAGGCAAAGTATGGTATGCATTACATAGAGATATGTATGTTTTATTTTAATATAAACAGAGACCAACACTGATGTTGCTCCCATCCAGCTACAGAATCACAGGTGCTTAGAATTCAAAGTCATATCCAAGGTCATCAGAACCTATCTTTTGCCAGACATGGGAATCCTATTCCTGAGCTCCCATAATCCAAATCATAGTTTTCATTAGGTTTCAAACCACTGGCCCTCCTTAATCAGTGGAGGCTTACTGTAGCTGGAGTTTGCAAGGTCACATGTAGGTTCATCAAGAAAGAATGTCATGTGATGCTTGGTAAGTGCTCTGGTGGGAGCAATAGTAGCATTTTTGCAAGGTATTTGCTATCTCTGAGTTCAGCTGTCAGCAGTGTCACTGGTAATGAGATCTCTTTCTGCTAAATAGGCCTGGCCCCTGTGGCCTCTGGAATGACAAATGACAAGCAGAAACCAGGTTGAATAGAGAGTCATTAAGGTTTTGCAGGTCCCTTGGCCAGCAATTGTAAGTAATGGGACACCTCAAAACCAAATGCCAGAGATATACTTTTGACAAACGTTTACATTGGATCTGTACCCCAAATTTGAAGATATTTACCTTAAAAATCCTATCTAAAAATTTCACTTATTGTGGGTCTTTTAAGCACCTTGAAGTATCTTAAAGCATCTAACTGTAAGCACTAGAAATATCTAATTCTTGGTACCTAGACTGTTTCCTGGACCCATGTGTGATCCCCAATAACAAATAATGAAAGACAAGACAAATGACTTCAGTCCTACTTATTGGGGGATTGTGAAGGTAAGCATTATCACATCAGAAGAAATGCAGGCTGCCATCAGGAGAAAGCCCATCTGTACATACAAAGTGTAGGATGGAGCCAGGCACCGTGGCACAAGCCTGAAATGATTTGGAAGGCTGAGGCAAGAGAATTGCAAGTTTGAGGCCAGTCTCAGCAACTTAGTGAGGCCCTGAGCAACTCAGCCAGACCCTGTCTCAAAATAAAAAATTAAAAAGGGCTAGAGATATAGCTCAGTGGTTAAGTTCTCCTGGGTTCAAACCCTGGTACAAGAAAGGGGGGGGGGAGAGAGAGAAAGAGAGAGAAGCAAGAGTGAGCCCATCTTTAGCAGAAACAGGCCCTGACCTAGAGAAAAAAGATAGATGAAACTCTAGCCAAAGGAAGCTGGACTTCACACCCTGACCCTTTCATAGGTACTCAGGGTGGATCAATCCAGCTCAGCCTGTGGAGTCCCCAGCCTGTGGCTGCAGAGTTAAGAGCTCTCATGGATTGCTAATTGAAAGAATACCTACACTTTACTCATCAGCACCCTGTATTGGGAGTAAAGTTTGTGCTTACATTGCCTAACACAAAAGGATTTGTGAAGTACAATAAATTGCATAAATCCTATTTAAGGGAATTAGAGGAACAAACTGATTTTAAGGACTTCAGCACATTCACCGTTGGAATAAAGATGGATACCAACAATTACCAATCGGTTTCAGAGAGTTTCCAAAGTGGTCCTTTAGGGCCTCTCTGCAGGAACACTTTGTCAGCAATTAGTGGTGTTGTGTGAATCTGAAATTTCATACGAGAAGGGAAGGGCTTTTAAAAAAATAATAATAATAACTTAGATTAGCCTATCCCCCATAAAAGTGGGTTTATTCTGCTGTAAGAAAATTCAATCTATTTTAAAAAATCAGATTTATTAAATGACTTATAGAATATAAAAAATTACTATAATATTCTTATGAACTGTATGCTCTCTTACTGAATCTAAAATTTGACTCTTTCCAAAAAATAGGCTTAAGGACAACTTCTTAGGAAGATGTCAGTTATATAAAGTGACCCATATCTATAAGGCAGATTTATGTCAGCAAGTCTGGGACATTTTATTTGCCCTCAGATGGAACCAGCCTGGTGTGGAGACAGAGACTCTGGCTTTGCTTAGGCTATGGTTTCCCCTCATTTGCACAGGAATAATAATAGCTCATCCTGCTGGCTGCTAATTGGAGTGTGTTTGCCCATTTATATACCAACAAAATTGTACTGAGCCCCTACTATGTACCGAATATGTCCGTGTATGTTCACACACACGTGAATACATACATGAGACACACAGAGTATCCAGGAAGTAAATTCCATTCTTCAGAGATTAATAGTGGAAATTTGTTAATGTCTTTGATTATTATCCATTTCTACTTCTTTATACATGTCAATTTCCACTCAAAGAGTCCCCTTGAGCTTCATGATATGGTCTGTAATCAGGATGCCCACTCTCTCCTGGTCAGGTATTGGGTAAGGCCATCTGGGTGCTCTCTCCCTGACTCAAAGTGCTAACAATCCCATCACATCCCAGGACCACTGTTTTGATCAGGGTGTCCTTGCCATGACATGGTAGCAGAAGCTCCCAAACTGATGGTGTAGCAAAGCCAGCTCTCCAGTTTGACCTCCTTCTGGGACTCTCTAACGAGCCAGAACCATCTTATGTTGCTTATAACCAAATTAGCACACGGTGCTTGAACTTGAGCCCCATCCTAGCCTTCAAAACTTTATCAGGCCTAGAAACTAAGCCTTGTCCCCTCCAATATCTGCATTTTCTAGTTGTTCACAAATCTTTGATTTGGGCCTCTTTTCCAATAATCCTAAAAGAAACAGTGTCCTCTTCTTTGAAACTGATTCTTCCATTCAGTAGAGTGACCAACTCATTTCAGTTTGCCTGGGACTTCCCCAGTTTTAGCATGGAAAATTCCACATCCTGGGAACTTATGTGGTCTCAGTGAGCCCAGACCATGCTATGGTTTAGATATGAGGTGTCCCCCAAAAGCTCATGTGTGAGGCAATGCAAGAAGGTTCAGAGGTAAAATGATTAGATGAGAAGAGTTGTAACACAATTAGTGGATTAGTCCACTGGGCAATTAGTGGATCAATCACTGATAGGGATTAACTGGGTGGTAACTGTGTGGCGGGGGTGATAGGTCACTGGGGCTATGCCTTTGGGGTTTATATTTTGTCCCTGGTGAGCTGAGCTCTCTCTCTGCTTCCTGATTGCCATGCCCTGTGCTGCTTTCCTATACCATGCCCTTCTGCCAAGCTGTTCTGCCTCACCAGGCCCCAAGCAATGGAGGCGGCCAACCATGGACTGAACCTCTGAAACTGTGAGATCCCAATAAACTTTTCCTCCCCTAATTGTTCTTGTCAGGTGTTTTGGCCACAGCAGTGAAAACGCTGACCAAAACAGACCATAAGTGCAATAGTTTGGATGCAATTTGTCCTTCAAGGACTCATGTGCTGCAGGCTTGGTCCCCAGTGTGGCTGTATATTAAGCAGTGGTGGAACCTTTGAAAGTAGGGTCTAGTGAGAGCTGATTAGGCCTTTGGGGATATCATCCTGGAAGGGATGGTCTCTCAGAGAGAGTTAATTTGCTCTCAAGAGTAAGTTATTGTAAAAAAAAGCCAGCCTGACCCCTGAATCTTCCTCTGGTTCCATGTCTCTCCATGTGATCTCTTCTGCACGAGCTCCCACTAGTATGATACTATCTGCCATGAGGTCTTTTCCAGAGGTCACGTAGATAGGGCTGCCTTATCTTGGTCTTTCAGCTTCCTTATAAAGTACCCAGCCTCATGTATTTTATTATAAAAATAGAAAACAGATGAATAGAATTGGTTGGTTGCCCTCATTCAGAACTTTTTTTTTTTTTTTTTTTTTTTTTTTTTTTTTGGTACCAGGGATTGAACTCAGTGGCACTTAATACTGAGCCACATCTCCAGCCCCATTTTGTATTTTATTTAGAGACAAGGTCTCACAGAGTTGCTTAGGGCTTCACTAAGTTGCTGAGGCTGGCTTTGAACTCACAATCCTTCTGCCTCAGCCTCCCAAGCCGCTGGGATTACAGGTGTGCACCACAGCACCAGGCTCTCACTCAGAACTTATCTCTCATCAATTTCTGCATACTAGTGAAAATTTTTCCAACCCTGACTAAACATTTAATCTTTTGCTCTAATCTTCTATCTCCCCCTACCCCTACCTCTCCATACCCTCAGAAAGCATATGACATCACTGATAGAACTCCACATCTCTAATCTTAAACCCAAACCTTCTCTCTAAACACCTCTAAGGCCTTTGGGTGCTGATACTTCAGACCAACATATTCCAAGCCAAATTCATTCTCTGCCCACAAGCAGTGGCTTCCTGTATAGGTGGCCACTGCCATTTTAGAGGCAACATGTATAAATGGAAATGTGACAATAAATACTAAAACTCTCCATTTACCTGGAAAAATACTTGCTCATGTATAAAGAAAGCAGGCACAGGATGTTCATGGATCGTTATATATAATGACAAAATGGGAAGCCACCCAACAGTGTATAAATGTAAGACAATGTTAAACTATGGCAGATCCCTATTATAATAATAAACCCTGGTCGATCCCTATTGTAGAATCTCATGCAGCCATGCAAAAGAACAATAATTTCTAACTCATATACAATTTACTATGTTGGGCACTCTTCTAAATTCTTAAGTGTACAGAGAAAGGTCTACAAAGATGCATGTCAAAATAGTGAGTTTTTATGTCTAAGAAGGAAGTTGGGTTGAGTGGAAAGTAATCACTAATGACCAACATTTCCATATTTTATTTAGAATAGTATTTATGTGTTATTTGAGTGATAAAAATGAATTTATAAGAACTTAATTCTCCCCCTCCATTCCCTATATCTGCTAATACTGTCATCCTTCTTTACTCACTCAGACTCAAATCCATAGTATTCGTCTCTGCTACTTCTCTTCCCTTTATTTCTTCTCTGTAATCAATGAGTTTTCAAGCACTATCAAATCAATCTTGAGATTGATGTTTGAATCAATGCACTGAAAATTGCTGTTAATAGGCAAATGTTACCTGAAAGAAGTAGCAGATTAAATGTGTATCATGCAAATCAATAATAAATAATTTGGTTTGCATTAGTTTGTCCTCTATGCCCCTACAGGTTCAGCAAAGGCACGAAGAGAAGCCACTAGGTGAGAGATGGAAGAGAGGCCATCCCTGGGAATCTGATGCGCATCAGGGCTGGGGCTTCAGAAGGAGGAAGGTTGAGAAAGGACTAAACATGACTTTTGCTAAGCACCAAGAGAGGGAGAAGATTTATGTAGAACTGATCCTACAGGAAACTGTCAAGGCGGGTGGGGGTTAAATCTCTGAACAAAGCAAATAGCATTTGCCTACAAAGGTCTTAGAGGGTGTAACTGGGAGTGAAGAGACTTGGCACAAAGCAGATCTCAATAAATATACGTTGAATGAAGGAAACATACCGATTAGAAAACTGAGGCATAAGATCTGTAGGTACCCGTCTCTGCTCATGGAGCAAGAGAGGACAGAGCTGGGAATCTGTCCTTGGTCTCCACCCCTGATCGGAGTTTCTCCCGCACACCACATTGATGTCTGCTACACACAAATCCTTGGCAGGCATGAGGCACACCCACACGGTTTTTTTTTTTTTTTTCTTTTCTCTCACACCACTGTCTCAAGATTCATTTGTAAAACACGAGTGCTCTCTGCCCCTCTCAGTAGCCAAATGCCAGGGCCACAGCTGCTCCACCCTTCTCTTAGCAGAGGGGAAGGGCTGCCTGCCTCTGCTCCACTTTACCCACATAGCCTGTGGTTCTTTCAAACTCTGTATGACTCTCTCTGGCTGCCTGAAAAGTTCCTCAAGAGCCCCAGGCCAACAGAAAATTAGGAAGCATATTCATTCCATGAAATAAATCTGTCCCTCCTACCTTCCTTCAGATTCTGATATCCAGGCGGTGAGCAGAAGCTCTGTTTCTGGACCAGAGACTCTGACTGAGGCAAGAGTCCCACTCAATCCCAAACCAGTGTTTTTTTTGTTTTGTTTTGTTTTTTTGTGGTACCGGGGATTGAACTCAGAGGCACTCGTCCACTGGGTCACATCCCCAGCCCTTTTTTGTATTTTATTAGAGACAGGGTCTTACTGAGTCGCTAAGTGCCTCGCCACTGCTGAGGCTGGCTTTGAACTCGCGATCCTCCTGCCTCAGCCTCCCAAAGTTCTGGGATTACAGGCGTGCACCACCGCGCCCGGCTAAAAAAAACAGTGTGTTTTGTTGTCCTCCCTGTTTCTGAATCCATCTCTCTCTCCTGCCTTTAAGAACTAGAATGCACTGAGAGATTCCCATTCTGCCTTCAGGAGTCTTCTGAGAGAAACCTTCCTTGTTTCCCCTCAGTGCCCAGTGTAACTGGTACATCTTAGCAGTGCTGGAGAAACTGCATCTGGAGCTGGAAGCTCTGGGCCCTTTGGCATTGGAGGGCTCTTTGTGCTACACATTTGAATTTTGTATGAGTCTCAAGCAGATAAAAAAAAATTGCAAATGCTCCCATGAAAGCAAAGCATAAAATGCTGTGCTGTACAAAAAGGGGGGAAAACGCAAATCACTAGGTGAAAGGCTCATTTTCTGCTTAGAAGTGATGGCTTTGACCCACATGGTCTTCACTTTGGTCCCCAGAAAGCAGCTCCCACTCCCAGAGGTATCAGGTCACCATGTTTTCTGCTGTGGTCCACTGAAGGGTCCACCTGTCTGGTCTCCTGGAGCCAACACCCCCAGAGTTCAAACATCACTCTTCTTGCCTCTCAACCCTCTTCATCTCCCAGCAAGAATTCAGCTCAGGGGCAGGGAGAGCAGTTGGAAGGCACTAATTAAGAAATTTCTGTAGTGCATTGGTTAATTCAAATCCTAATTTAATGGCTATAATCAATATTTCAAGAATCCCAGGCTTCAATGTGAAAAAAAGTAAATAAATAAAAAATGTAGCTTCCTTAATTTCTTTGAGATGACTTTAATTTCTGGCTCTGAGCAACACCACCCCCTCAGTTTCCCCCAGAGCAGGTTAAGTCATATCATCCATTTGGAATCTTCGCTTTATTGTGTGAGTTTTAAAACTAGATCCAAGATCATTAATTCTTACGAAATTTTATTTTAAAATGACAATAACACCATTTCTCTTTGTACGCGTCTTCTGTTCTTCTCAACCAACTCTCACTTCCAGAACCCTGAGTGTCCATGGCAGTCACACCTGAGGGCCACAGGGGAGAAGTCATTATTGTGATTGGCCCAACTCTGGTGAGACAGAAGCCATCATGATCTCCCGTTGCTGGCTTGCTACTTTGTCTATTTTCTCAGTGGTGGCCAAGGGGTTGACAACAAGTTCTCCTGGGGACAGTTAGTTCCATGGTCTTTATCAGACCAAATTGTTGTGTGACTTCTCCCCCAGTTCCCATTCTTTCCTTTCCACACCCCCCACCCCGTAGGTCCTTGAACTTATTCAGGACAAAAAGTCAAAATAACTTTCTGAACATAAACCAAAATATAAAGCACATTTATCAACAATAGGAAAACTCTGAAGCTTCTGGTAACAATGTATTAAATGTTACATAATAACATAGTCAAAAGCATTAGAAATTCATTGCGAGATATTCCAAGCACAATCCTGAAAACTTGTCTGTCATATGTCATTAACATAACAAAGTATGGCATTTATTTTATAGGGAGAAAAAATAAGTTTCATCACAAAAACATATTTATTAGATTTCAGCTCTGATTAAGTTCTAGAAATGTATTTAAAAGATTTAAAAGGGGAAACAAGATTCATCCCTACAATAAAAGTCATGTATATGTACAGATATATACGTAGATGTTAATAAACTTTATGCTCTTACAATGTAAAACACTTAGAAACATCTGAACTCTAGAAATTCTGACCAGTTAACCTATTTGGCTTTGACGTTGCCTAAATTCCCTTCTGACAATCACATGGATGTCTCAGTCCACCCGTCCCATGTGGACAGGGCCATTCTATTATTTTTTCTTCTCTGGTGGCTCATCTTCAGAGCTGCTGTCTGTGCTGCTGCTGCTGCTACTGAAGAGCTAGAGTCTGAGTCTGAATCCGAGCAGGAGGAAGAGGTTGTGGAGGAGGCTGAAGATGATGAGCTGGAGGACTTCCACCGGTGTCCTTTCCCCACCCCCTTTGTGTTTTTATCTACATTAGTTTTCCAAAATTGTGTTGTGATAATAATCTATTTTCCTTTAAAGCTTTCTTTAGCTCTGCTGTTCTTGGAGATCTCTGGAGGTATTTTCTTTTTCCCATGCATTCACAGGTCCAATACCCAAAATCCAAGCATTCCTGGCATCTTACATGCTGCTTATTTGCTTCAGCTTGACTTGGGGCTCTTTCTCATTCTTTCAATTGGACTCTGGCTGTATCTCCCTTAAATGTCCCTAGTTGGTGGCTCTAGGGCCAGATCTCCAGGCTCTGACAATCTTGACAAACTCTACTCTCATGGACCTTTCATACCCATTTACTTAGGGCTAAGAGAAATTCTGGGAACCTTACTCTTTTACCTTTGACAAATGTGCAAATCTAGGAAGGGGTCGATGCGTTAGACTCTGTCCACGTGCTCCATACTGCAAGGGTTTCTAGCTTCAAGGCCAACCTGCCACCCTCCTGGATTCACAAATCCTCCTTTACTTCAACGACCTTTACACAGATAGGTCACTTCCATGCTCCTAGGAGGGGTTTAGCACTTGTTACTATAAATTTTTGAAAAGTCAAATGTTTTCATCTCAGCTGGTTAGGACGACTATTTCCTTCCACTTTGACTTTTCCTTCTTCATATCTCCCCTCATAATTGGTGGCACTGGATAGTCACGAACATTCAGGGATATAGATAAAGGCAAGCTACACTGGGAATACAGTTTGGGTTTAATGGAGATATTTGTGTTGCTCACAATTACTCACGTACAATAAGGATGTTGTTAGCTGTCCTGACAGGAATGGCTTCCAAGAGGACTCCTAATGTCCTCTGTGCTGATTACCCTTTGTCTTTACAGCACAGTGGAGAGGCCAGAGTTGTGTCACTATATAAATGTGTCCTACAACTCTGTGTATGTCATGCTCATATCACCCCCTAACTTCATTCTCACAACCAAAACACCACCAGCCATTGTCAAACGTCCCCTTAGGAACAAAATTTCCCCTTCATAAGAACTTCTGGCCTTGTATCATTCTTAAAGAAAAGTGAAACCTAGCCAAGTTAGGGGAACAATGAGGGCAAGCCTGGGTCAGAATGTCCACACACATATTGTCTTGAGGGGCACTGGCTTTCTCTTCTGCACCTTAGGTATGGACTAGGGCAAGTTAGTGTTATCTGTAGAAAGCTACTTCTTTGCACGTACACTGGGACAGTTGCTCTTTGGAATGCTGGTCAGACAAGCAAACTAAGCAAGCTAATGCTGATGGTGCAGAAACAGTGATGTTTCTGCAGCTTCACATATAAAACTCCTCTCTGAGTGGGGACAGGTGCAGAACTGAGAGCACTGTGGGAAGGAAATGTATCATTCATCCAGTTGGCCACCACTGGACAAAATGCTGTCAGGGAGATAAGGCACCGCTTGGCCAAGCACATCAATGGACAGAGGTGCTGTCAGTCTATCTCCACTGAACTCTTCTTGGAGCAGTACCAATCTCTTGCAAGCTTTCCCCAATAAATCACGTTTCATACTGTGTCTCTGGGTACTTTCTTTGGTCTTTCAGCAACCAGGGTAGTGACCCCACTGCCCTGGAACACTTGGGTTGTGGGTGTGACAAACCTCTAACATAGAGTGCAAACGTGGCTCTACCCAAACACATCTACTTTCAAATCTTCTGGAGCCTGGTAATACAGTATGGTTGTTGGTTCTTCATGGCTGACCCATTTTCCTATGAATGGGAGAAGGTCAGATGCTATCCCCTGCCATGTAAGAAATGGAATATTGACTTATGCTTTGAAGTGTCATCTCACCAGATTAGTAATGAGAAAAGGAGAAAGTCCCTTCCCATCTCTGGATCACAGTTTCCTCATCTCTAAAATGAGAGGGTTAGAATAAATCGAGTCTTAGTCCCTCACAGCATCCAATTCCTCAGCTCTCTCTGCTATCCTGGCCACAGGACAACTGATACTCAGCTCTGGGGGGAAAGGGACTGATTCACAAGGACAACTGTTAGGCCTAACCGCCTATTAAGGTGCCCTCCACAACACACCCACTCTTCTATTACTGATTCCTACTTCCATTGCTTTGGTCTGATATCCTTTAAAGTCAATACCATGCTGCTTTAATTATTAAATTTTTATAATATATTTGAATGCTTGGTCATGTTTTCTTTCTTCCTTAATTTTTAAAGACTAATTTTGTAGCAATTACAGGTTCCCAGAAAAATTGAGAAGAAAGTTCGTAGGTATTCTATGTATGCCTTGTCCCCAAGCATGCACAGCCTCCCCATTATCAGCATCCTCCACCAGAATGGTACTCTTGTTGCAACTGATGAATCTGTATGGACACGTCATTGTCAAGCAAAGTCCACGGTTTGCATTAGAGAACATCCTTGGTCTTTTACACTCCATGGGTTTGGGAAAATGATATTAAACATTATAGTATCATAGACAGTATTTTCACTGTCCTATACGTGCTCTGTGCTCTGCCACCTCATCCTTCCCTTTTCCTCAGATTCTTTTGTTTTTCAGAGTTTGCCTGGCATTCTTATCTGTTTAGCTTTCTACATGAACTTTTCAAACAAATTAACAAATTGATTGATTGACTGAATTTTAATTCTGATCTTTTTGTGTGTTGCTGGGGATTGAATCCATTAACTATGAGCTTGAGCAAGAAGTAGAACCTCTCTTGACCCTGTTTTATCTTCTGTAAACTCTGATAATATCAGTCTTGCAAGATTGTTGTGAGAATTGCATGAATGTAGTAAAGAGTCCTGTGCAGAGCCAGAAACACATTAGGTGCCAAAGTAAACAATGCTCAATAAGTAAAAGCCATTATAATGATTTCTTTGATGTCCAAATAAGGAAGGACAAAATTATCAGACATACAATTAATTTCACCTATGTGCAAATCACTTCTCAGACACAGTTTCCAAGTATACACTGTATCTAAAAGTGAGACTTCTTCTAGCATCAAATGCAAATAAATGTGATGATCCAGTAGAAACAATGAACTATGGAAGAGAACCACTGAAAAACCTTCTGAGGATGTGGTTGAAATTCCAGGCACAGGAGGAAGGGACAGAAAATTGTTCATATATTTCCTCTTATTCAGAAAAATATGAGCTAAAGCAGGAAGCTCAGCTCCTATTGTTGGGAGCAGCAGGGAATATTAGGGGCTGTGTGTGCTGAATATATTTTTTTGTGTATTATCTTGTAAAGAGTGGCAAATTTGGCTTCATAACAGTGAGATCAAGCATAGCAAATTTACTTAAATTCTTGGAGTGCATTACTGACTCACACAGCTTTTCTATGTATTTCACCCCTAGAAAGGGATTTAATAACCTCTCTGCTGCATTCTTTGTCTGGGTAAAAGGCTAGGGAAAAGAGTATGAGTGGATTTGATGAATTACAACTTGTGTTGGGTGTAGGGCAAAGCTCATTTGGTTGTTGCAAAAGCAGAAAATTGGCAACTACTGTGGGTGAAAAAGCTGGTGTAGCTTAGGAAATGTGAGCTTTTCCTCTTGTCCTGTGAAGCATTAAGACTGCCTGTGGACTCCAGCGCACACCTAGCCAGGTGCCCACAGGACAGAGAGTGAAAAATGTCCTGTGCCAGCAGAAGTAACAAAGAAAGGCAAATGTCTGATTCTCAGGTTTGAGTGACTGCAGGGCACAGGTGGGTGTTCAAGACCATTAGTGGAGCATAATAATTCTTTGATTCATGGAGGTTTAGAATTGGTTAGATTGCACGGGCTAGTGTGGGCCTCTAAATCCTCTCCCATTATGACATAACTCACCTTTATTGGAGCAGATTCCAACTCCCAGCACATCACTTCAACCTCTGTCCAGACGAAGAACATGGGGACCAGAATACAAGTAGCTCTGGAATAAAGGCCCAGCAAAATCTTCATGTGCAGAACCTGATCTGCTGGGACTTAACTACAAGACAGGTGTTGAAATCTCCCCCTTTTTACAATACCTGTGACTGAACCCAGGGGTGCTCTACCATTGACCACGTCCCTAGCCCTTTTATTTTCAGACAGGGTCTTGCTAAATTTCAGAGGCTGGCCTTGAATTTACAATCCTCCTGCCTCAGCCTCCCCAGTCTCTGGGATTACAGGAGAGCACCACCGCACCCAACCCCACCCTAGTTCTTTAGGAGCAACGCTGCTCTCTCCAGGGCAGACACACTGCCCATGAAGCCAAAGGCTGAAGGGAGCCCAGCAGACAGGTCCACACATTACTGTCCTGGTCCTCCCTGAGTTTGTCTATCCCCATAAAGAATGCTTCAGCTTATCCTGCAATTAGAAGACTCCAGGGTGAAAAACATCACTTTCTGTAACACTATTGACAACTTCTCTAAATTAGCAGGATTTTCCCTTGCAGAAGATTGGTTATTTAACTTGGTGAAGGTTAATGACTCATGGGGTTTGTGTCTGCCTAGATCAGTAGCTCACAGTTCTGACCACCCATTAGAAACCCCTGGGGAGCTTTTTAAAAATGCCAATGCCTGTGCTCCACCACTGGCAATTCTAATACAGATGGACTAGAGTGGTTCCCAGAGCATCCGTAGTGTTCTAAACTCTCTAGGTGTTCCTGATGTGCAGTGACTGTCCAGAGAAAGTGCAAAGGGAGATAAAGTGTCTTCAGAGGAGGAAGCTCCACTTGCCACATGCATAAACACTAGCCCTTTAGTCCTTGAACTGCAGGATTACGGAAATCAGATTATTTTGCAGCTAATGAAAGACCTTTCATGAAGGTCTCCATCTACCCAGAACCAAATAGCGTTACTTTACGGGGGTGGCCTAAAGGTTGAGCATTGAGGAAGGAATGTCAGAAAAGAATGCTAAGACTTCTAGTTGAGGTGAAGTAGATCCATGCACAACCCCCACCCCAGCTATGTCAAAATGCAAACAGTCCCTCAATACTTACCTAGAACCCTTCCATGCACCCCAATTTTCCTTGGAGACAGAATTGAACATTCTCTTCTGGTTTTCCTTTTATTTCCTCAACCACATTTTCTCTGACTCTGATGCTTTCTTTTTCTCTGCCTGAAGCTTAAATATTGTGTTTCTCAAGTCCCTGGAACTTCTTCTTCTGCTCACTTCTCTTCCCATTCCAAATATTCTATTTGAGAGATCTCACCTGTTCCAGGAAGCTGACACCTCCCACACCCCATTTCCTCCAAACCAGAACTCTCCCCAAGATGCATACCCTATGAAGCAAGCTTCCTCACTTGGATAACCCACCAACATCTATGTTCAATAGTGCAAAGTGGGACTCGCCATCTTCCACTCACAACGTGTTGTACTTTTCACTCCAAAACTCCCTCCTTTCAGGACAGGTGCACCATCTAACCAACATCCAAGCCAGAAACCTGGGAGTCATCAAGGACACCTTTCTCCGATTACCCTTCCCAGTTAATACCCTCCAACACCTCTTGATTTTACCTACTAAATATCTCAAACTCAAGTACTTTTAACAATGCCAGTATCCTAGTTTAAACTATCATGATCTCACCTGGAATCATTTCTTCTTTTTATTTGTTCTTTTTAGTTATACATGACAGTAGAGTCTATTTTGACATATTTACACAAATGTGGAGTATATCTTATTCTAATTAGGATCCCAGTCTTGTGGTATATGACAGTGAGATTCCCTCTGGTATATTCGTATATGAACATAGGAAAGTTATGTCAAATTCATTCCACGGTCTTTCCTATTCCTATCCTCCCTCCCTTCCCTTTCTTCCCCTTTGTCTAATTCACTGAACTTCTGTTCCCTATCACTTTGTTGTGCCTTAGAGAGAACATTTGACCTTTGAAGAATGACTTTATGACATTTACCAGCAAATGGATGGATCTGGAGACTATCATGGAGTAATTTCAATAGTCTCCTTAAACAATCTCTTTCCAAACCTGTCTCCCTCCAAACTCTTCCCCATATCAAGAATCAGAGCAATCTTTGTAAAACTGATCAATTCACTCTCATTTACTCCTTCCCTAAAGTCATGCAGTAGCTCCCACTATTCTCAAGATAAAATGCAAAAGGTCTCCACAAAGGCCCATGGACCCTTCATTACCTGGTCTTCATGTATATCTTTGCAGCAGCATCTCCTCCTGTTCTCTGCTCCCACCATACATTCCAACCATACTGACTTCCTGCATTGTATTTTGTATGGCTAATTCCTATTAGTCCATACCTGCTCTGGTTAAAGGTGGCTTGTACAGGCTGCCATAGCATTGTACACTTATCACCCTTATCACCAGATCATTACCAGTTCACTTGTTTGTCTTCCCAAATAGACTGTGTGAGTGAACTCCTTGTATACAGAAGCTAGAGTTTAAGGGCACCAGTGATCACACCCCCTCTCTTTCAATGTTGAAATCAACTGAGACAAAAATTGAATGGGAACTACAATATTACCAGTGGAAAGTCATACAAGAGAAAGAAACTTAGCTCTTTCTCCATAATAATTACCTCCATACAGGCAACCGAAATTACCTCCCAGTTCCCCTTTAGGTCCCCACCCCAAGTCACCTCCCCACCACTAGGGAGGGAGGAAGGCACAGCATTCACTATGAGGAAGAAAGAAGACTCACATAGCCAGGATCCAAAAGGCGAGCAAGAAGCAGGCTGAGCTACCTGGGCAATGCTTCTTTCTCCAGTTTTAGCAGGTGATTGAATCCACTCCTCCCTGGGAGAAGAAACGGCAATGGTGTTTGAAAGAAGGGTGCACGCTTTCATTTCATGAGAATAAATCCGTTCCCTTCTATAGTGGCACAGTGTTCACTGTGGTATGCCCAGAGGACCATTTTAGCGGACACATGGAAGATTCTCACCCCCCCCCCCAAAAAAAGGTTTACTAGATTCATTGAAGCACCAAATTGCTAAGGGGTTTGCACAAGAAGGAAAAACTTTAATACCAGCCTTTCTAGAACACTGCAGTCTCTTCTCTAGATGGCAAGGAGGCCATAGACTTGACACAAGCACTCATGCAGTTAAGACTTGGAAATGTATCTACCAGTAAGCGGAAGAGGAAGGAGACCTACTGTGCATTGTACTTTGAGTTTGGTAGCAGGGAAATACACACCCTCTATTCATTTGGCCCCAGCGACATCCACTTGGGAAAGCTGTGGCAACTCTCAGAACCAAAGTCTAATGTGACAAAGAGAAGCACCCACTGGTTGGCTATTCAGCATGACTGCATGTCAGCGGTTCTGCATCTTTCTCCCTGTTTCAAAGCAGGCATAATATTAACTAAACTCCTAAGATAGTCATTTTGGGGCTTTAAATTATATGGTCATTCTTAAAGAAATGTTTCACGTTTCTCATAAATTACTTTTCTGACTCAAAGTCAAAATTGCCACATGACTAAAACTATTTCTTTCCAGATGGGAGGGAAAACTTTAGTTGTAACAAAAAGGAACATGCCCAATTGTCCAGCAGTATGAAAATAACAGGAACTACACTGGTTTCCTTTCTCTGTATTTTAAAAAGCTCAACCTACTATTCAAAATCCCCACCACCACCACCGAAATGAAATAGGCTCTCTCTTCCATCCAACCCACAAAGCTTCCCATTCAGGGTCACCTTTCATTAACACTTCAGTCCTCTGAACCCCTCCCCATCTCTTGCATTTCCACCCTTCCTTCCTTTTTGAATCCTTACTCTGCACCCATCACTGAACAGTGATTTCACAAAGAATATTCTCTGACCATATGGAGGTGTGGTTTAGAGTCTAGAGATTTAGCTTCTCAACATAGCCATCAATACCATATAAGCCTGCACCCCCATTCCAAGAAACCCCAAAGCTCACAGTATTAACTGAGAAAGTTTCTCATGAGTTTGTTTCTCAGTGCTCTGGAAATGTCATGGTGACTCTTCTACCATGTTCTTCATTAGGCATGTGAACCCTTAGAGTATGAATTGTGAAAAGCACCATCTTTATTCTCTCATTATGTCTCTCTACCTCCTGGCAACATAGAATTCCCCCCATTATAGGTACCCCAGATAGCAAAGGGGAAATTTGATGTGAGAGCATGGGGTTGAAATACTGACCTGGGAAGCTGGGTGAGATCTCAGGTAGACATAGAGTGGGAGGACTTGAAGGAGACATCCTGAGGATGTACAGACTCAGGTAGAAGAGTAGAGTTGGCAGGATATCTGTCCAGGGGCCAAACTCAGTGTATAGCCATACATTGTCATGCACAGCATTTTTGAAGACCTTTAACTAGTTGTTAATATTTAAAGACCAAAAAGTTTCCCCTAAAATCTAAATTCCAGCTTTCTTGAAAGCTCAAGGTAGATCACAAATGAATGGGAGGAAAGTGGTCTTCTGTCCCTCGTAGGCAGATACATATTATCAAATTTGCCACAGTTCAAACCCAGTCCTTTTGCCAATTTGAGTTATTTGTTAGATTCCTGCAATTTGCATGTATTAACTGTAGCTTCATTTTCATGGAGGAGCCTGATTCTTTTGGAGCAAGATGCTAGCAGTAAGTTACTATTTGTGGTTAAAATATCAATATTTGCAAATAATTTACTTTTAAAACTAAATCAAAGCACCAAAGTTAGCCTTAGAATTGCCCTACTATTGCATTATAATATATTTCCTGGAGAGAGAGAGAGAGAGAGAGAGAGAGAGAGAACGGGGGAGAGAGAGAGAGAAAGCCAGAATGCACTTTGGGTGTGGTATCATAACCCTGTGGATGGTAGGAACAGGATTGAGACCTATGGGGGTAGACAGCTGGTCTCATCCTTTAGAGGGGAGAATATCCCATGAATCCAAGAAACAAAAGTCGTGGCAGAGTTGGTTGGTCTTCCATGAGACAGCACCAGGAAAGAAACACAGCCAATCCTGCCGTATGAATTCAAGATTGGAGTCCTGAAAGCTGGATGAAGGAGGTTGCCCTGTCTCAACACAGGGCCCAGTCTGTCCTCAGGTGAGTCCCACCCTGGTCTGCCTGAGAAGATGGCATTCGTCTCAGGTGAGGTTTAAAAGGGAACAGTGTGGGGATATGAGAAAGTAAAGTTGTGGGTTCCTGCACGTTGAAGACCTATGGAAGATAAATATAGGGCAAAGTCCATGTCTGGTTGTTAGCATGGAACCAAGTCTCCATCTTAATCAATCTACCCTCTTCACCTCTGCCTCTCACTTGGCCAGAACTCTTTAAGAGAAGGGATGTACTTCTGTAACTCACTACATCTATCTTCCTCCCTGGCCTGTGAACATGCCTGGCTTCTAATGAGAATCAGTAAATGGAAAACTGCTTTTCCCAGGCTCTTTTCCTATGACTTCAACTCACTAAAATTTTATAGCAACATGTATGAAGACACAATTGTTGTAAAATTACTTTTTATAAAACCAGCAACTTGAGAAATTGTGCTCTTTATATGTAATATGAAATGAAATGTACTCTGCAAACATGTATAACAAATTAGAATGATAAAAAATTTTTTAAAAATTTATAGCAAACTCATTGAAAGAGTTCTCTCAACTCACTGCCACCAGTTTCTCTTCTCCTTTTCTCTCCTAAATCAGCTCCAATTAGACTTATGCCGAATCATTCTGTTGGAAACGATCTTGTTGAGGTGACCCAAAAGATCCAAAAGAGTAGAGCAGAAGAAGTTGACAGTAGCTGATGGGAAAATGGGGCCAACAGAAGGTTTTGTTTTTTTAAAGTGGAACAAGTTCAGTAACAGCATGTTACTAGAGAGGGGGGAATTGATGCTGTAAAAGACAGCCAGGAGAATGGCAGATGTGGTGTCATAGAGAAGAGAAGAAGGTATAGAATGAAAGACCAAGGACACAATTGGCATGTGTATGGGAGCACAGACAGTTCATCCAGAAAAACAGGCCAGAAGGTAGTGCATACAGTGCCTATGCTGGTAAGTTGATAGATTTGGTGGTGGGAGCTTAAGGAAACCCTCTTTGGATTGTTTCATTTTTGCAGTGATGTAAGAGGCAGGTCATCTGAGTATGGATGGGTGAGAACATTTGGCAGATTTTTTTAATGAGAGAAGAAAGTAAAATAGTCATCTGGGTCAGAAAAGTAAATGAACTAGGGAAATATGATATTAATATGGCATTAAGTTTGTGGTCATAAATCAAAAGAGAACAGCTTGGCTTTATGTACTTACTTTTTTCCTCCATCTGTCTTCAGCCACATGAGTGTATACATGAAGGATAAAATACAGGGAGTTGCAAAAGAGAATTGATATCATATACAAAGAAGTAAAACAAATATTCACTTGTGGACTATAAACTGGATGAGGAGGGAAGCAACCCCATGAAGATGGTATGGGCAGGGAGAAGATTGGACTGTGGATTGAAAGACCCTCAATATTAAAAGATTGCTAGGGTTGGATATAAGGTGTAAGAAGTTGGAAAACAGAAAATGGGAGTCAGAAAGAGTTGCATAAGATAGAGATTATAGAGATGCAATGATTGGTGGTGATGAGGTCTAGATTAAAGTCATGAGAGTGGTCAAGCTCAATTCAAGCTCAAAAGAATAGAGGAATTCAAGAACTGAGAAATTAATCCAAGGGTATTTGGAAATAACCAAGACTAAGATGGGAATGGTGTTGGAAAGAGTGAAAGAGTCTTTCAGGAAGCCGGGCACGGTGGCGCACGCCTGTAATCCCAGCACTTTGGGAGGCTGAGGCAGGAGGATCGCGAGTTCAAAGCCAGCCTCAGCAATGGCGAGGCACTTAGCAACTCAGTGGGACCCTGTCTCTAAATAAAATACAAAAAAGGGCTGGGGATGTGGCCCAGTGGTCGAATGCCCCTGAGTTCAATCCCTGGTAACACACAAAAAAAAAAAAAAAAAAAAAAAAAAAAAAAAAAAGAGTCCTTCAGGATACAAAAATTGTCAAAAAATAAAAGAAGAGAACTCAGGGGTTGCTCAAGGAATGCAAGAGGAAAATGGGGATTATAATGAAGGTGGGAGTAAGACAGACCTGGAGGCAGAAATGAGGAACCAGGAGACTCAAGAATGTGAGGGACAGGTATGGTGGAGAGGATAGCCATACTTGGAGTTATAAGGAAAACTGTGCTCAGCCAACTTTTCTCACTAGAGCAAGAAGGAAAGGAGGACACCCGGAGAAGAAGAGGTTAAGGCTATAGAAGATTTTGCTAATGATGGAACAGGGATTCCAGACATAGCTGAGACAGACTATGGATTCAGACCCTCCAGAAGTGAGGAGGTTTGTAGAAGTTAGTTCTTATTCTAGAGCACATAAGCTCCTTCCTGGTCCTTGGCAGTGTGTATAGTATCCTGGGAAGTTGAGGTCTTAGACCCATTGCACAGATCTAACTCTTGATTTCAACTGAGGGAAAAGGAAGCTTTGCCTCAGTATCCTCATACAAAAAGTGAAACACAATTGTAGATACCCACTAAATAAAAAATTATAACGTACCTAAAGTAAGATTAAATACCAAAAGAATGGATATAAAAACCTTGGCACATCATGGAGAAACTCCAATGGCTCTCTTCACTCTCAACCACAACTCCATAAAAATAAATGTGCTATTAATTGACAGAAGAGTTATGTTGGGTGAAAAAGATGTAGAGATGAGTGGTTTATGTGTTAAATGCATGCTTGTCCTAGGTATACACTTAGAAGGTCTAACAGCTGGGCCTCTATCAATAGGCTACTCTTCTCCAAATGGAAGCTAATCAAAGTGCCCAGGAGAAATTAATCAGTCTCTGTTGGACTGGTCTAGGAATCTACACTTTTAAGTGACATAGATTCCATCCGGTGGCTTACTAAATCTTGTTGATTGATTGGGAAGGCAGCGAGGGGCTGGAGCCCAGCTGATGGCTCTGTATTGATTGTGGCTTTTAGCCAAGTTATTAAGTGGTTGGAGATAGGGGGTTATATGGCAAGAGTCCCACATTCCCTCTCCACCCTCCCCTTCTCCGACATTTCAGCTTAAATCACAGCATTTCCCAAAAGGATATTAGCTCCTGTGGACAAAAGGCTGAATGCATTAAGCAAGACAGGCTTTATTGCACACATCAAATTTTCATGCGCTGTGTGAGGTGCCTAAGCAGTACTCAGGGCAGCTCAACCCGCACTTCGAAACCAGAGAGGTTTATAGGAGCCCATGTGGCTTGGGCATTTTGAGAAAGAGCAAAGAAGTCACCTTGAAAGGACTTTGTTGATCTTTGGCCTTTTAGAATGGAGAAACAGGATATGCAGAACCCTTCTCCCAGCTCCAGAAATGACCTCTTCCTGGGTCAGGAGGAAATAAATTAATCCATGAATTTTTCTCCTGAGCAGATTTAGCTTCTGTCTGCCTAGCATTGGTAAAATCAATACATCTATTGAGAAATAAACAAATGCAGGAGCCAATATTCTTTTAGCATGAATTAAAGGCTAGGACTTACTTGAACAGTTTTTCATAAAGCCCCTCAGGTTTGGTCTCTGTATTAGTAAGCTCATTATCTTGCTAGATCAGATCATTTTGGTTTATCTTGTTGAATGAGGATGTATCCAGATTCTCTCCCATAATTACCGTGGGTCCAATACTTAGATTACTAGAATTATAATTGCATCTTCCCTCTGCATCTTCTCTTAGAAAGTAACAACTGTGCTGCCGGAAGGGTCCTCTTTTACTGAATGAAAGTATGTGGATAAATGGTGAAAGTAGTGTACACAGAGAGGGCAAGGACACCTGTTTTGTCTGGGAGAGGGAGCAAAGAACATAGCACAAAGGAAGACACTTCTCCAAGACCCTGCCTTTTCAACCACATTGAAAGACTTCTTGACCTTCAAATGAGGAATGGTTGCCTGTCAGTCCATCCAACTCCACCCCTACTCATGCCCTTGGGGACTCCTTCATAGCCCCAAAGGTTCAGATGGAAGGGAAGTGCTACCTGCCCTGGAAAATCCACAGATTCAACTAGAGAGACATGCACTGGGATAGAATGGAAGGTGAGAGTTGAGGATAAAGCCTTGGGTATTTCAACTGAGCAAGCAACCTTTTTGTCTGTCTCCAAGGAAAGATCCCCAGTCATTTAGCATCTCATAAGGCTTCAGGAGTTAAGTTTGCTAGGGGAAAAATCCAGTAGGATTCAGGAACAGTTACCAAAAGATTTGAGGAGGGGAGAGTGAAGCACAAAAGGGATTAGGATGGACAGTGTTGAGCAATGGACCTCATCCCTGAGTGAATGCCCGTTCAGCTTTCTTTTGTGGCAGGTAGTCTAATGACAAAGGTAGCTTCTCAGTTCTTGCAAGAGAATAAGGAGTAGACTATTTCAGCCACCTGAGGTGAGATGCTGTCATGGAGGGCAGAGCTGTGTCCTGCCAGGAAAACCAGGGCCAAAGTTCTGAAGAATGTGAGTCTTTGTGTACTAGGGGCCCACCCAGCCACTAGAAGATGAAGTTGACCAGCCCCAGTACCTTGTCATCCAGAAAACTGGGGACAAGGGTGTGGCTTAGAGTGGCAGAGCTCACCAGACACCTGCTGGTCCATCCCAAACTGAAAGGGAAACCAGTACAGCTCAGGAGAGGAGGGTTGGTAGAGGAGAAAAGGGAGAGGACTGAGTCCTTTGCTTCTGTATCCTCAACATTTAGGACCCAACTGGCTTCATCAGTGCTGTGTGAAATGGGTCTGATTCATCCCCAGCTCTGACTCTGCCTCTGTGTGACCTTGGGAAGGTCTTTACATATCTGAGACTAGGTTTTCTCATCTATAAAATGGAATCGCTGTATTTTCATGTGGTAAAATACCCATAATATGAAATTCACCATTTTGACCATCTAAACACGTACATTTCAATGGCACTGGTACATTCATGACATTGTATAATAGTCAACACTGTTTCCAGAACACTTCATGGAAACCCTGTGCCTATTAACCTATTCTCCTCTCCTCCAATCCCTACATCACTAATCTGCCTTCTATCCCAATGGATTTGCCCATTTGGGATCTTTCATATGCATGTAATTATGCCATATTTGTATCTGGCCTCATTTACATTAATACCACATTTTCAAAATTCATCCATATCAACTCTTCATTCCTTTTGTGGCCAAATATTCCACTGTGTGAATATCACATTTTGCTTTCCCATTCATTAGTTGATAGGCATTTGACTTTCTACTTTTTGGCTATCATAAATGGTATTCTTATAAACATCATTGTTTGAATATCTGTTTTTAGTTCTTTGAGGTATAGACCAAGGAATGGAACTGCTAAATAACTCTGCTACTCTATAAATGTTTTTTTTAAACTGGAGTGATATGTTTAATAATACCTTACTCCATATTTTGGTGACTGCATGAAATAATGCACATAACTTCACTGTATCACCACACAAATCTGTGAGACAAACTACTCCTTAAAAATGTCTGCATGGTTACAATTCAAAGATGCTCAGATATTAGCACTCTAGTGGCTAATAGCAGTGCATTTTTTCTCAGGATATTCTTCTATGAAAAAAATGTAGATTATATTATAAGGATAGATATTTTTTCATGGGACTCAATACAAATTTTCTTTTTCAATTGCTTTATTAAAAATGTGGTCCCTGGTGCCAGGCATGGTAGAACACACCTATAATCCCAGCAGCTAGGGAGGCTGAGGCAGGAGGATCACGAGTTCAGCCAGCCTCAGCAACTTAGTGAGGCCCTAAGCAACTTAGTGAAACCCTGTCTCAGAAAAGGCGTGTAGGAGTGGGTGTGGGGGTGATGTGGCTCAGTGGTGAAGCACCTCTGGGTTCAATCCCTAGTACCAAAAAAGAAAAAAAGAAGGAAAAAAAAAGAGGTCTTTGGTGTAAGTCTGTGTGAACAAGTAGCCCATCCTTAAAAACTGATGAAGAAAAGCTAGAATTTGAACTCAGGGCTACCTGGTCCACACTGCACCCATTTTCTTATTACTAGTCCCTAAAGGAGCTTACATAACTTAGAGAGGATGTCTTTGCTCAAAGCAATGAATCTTTACTTAGGAATTCAGGTAACTAAAGGCAGGATAAAGCTTGGAAGAGGTCCTCATTTGGTATTTATCTTCAGGTCCCTGCTTAGCTCTGCACACCAGCACGTTAATCACTTAAAAACTAGTTGTTGTTTTTTTAATGTTAATTTTTTAATGATTTTAATGTCAATCATTAAAAACTAGTAATAGAAGATTTATTAGTCCTAAATTTATCTAACCTGCCTTGTCCCCCTTTAAGACTGAGGCCAGATTTGCAGCATCCTGTTTCAGACTCGAGGAGTAGCTCCTAGAAGTCAACAGTCTTTCCAAGAACTGCCCCCCATGAGCAGGGCAATCATCTCATAGAAACTGAGCTGTCTGTTTCCAGGATTGAGGTCTAACAGACAAACACCCTGCATCCTGTGAAGCCCACTCAAGTGGTAAATACTTCTGTGGACCAGAACTGAGAGCAGGATCCTGCCACAGTTCGATTAAGGCTACTTAATTATGCATACCTCTCCCCACTGCCCCAATTCCTCCTCTATTTAAATCTAAAGCTCTGTGGACACAGGGCTTAGATGCTGGATCTCACTTTGCCTTTCCAATGTGGCCATAAAGATTCAAGGTTCCTTGAAGTTTTCCTTCCTGCTTTTTACCATGACCTTGTCTGTTTGGTGTTCGGGGCAATTGATCCTGTTTGTTGGGACATTCTCATCCTTGTCAGGCCTCTGACTAGTAACACTTATACACATAATATGTACACAAGTAGAAAGAGTTTGGGTTTTTTGTTGTTGTTGTTGTTGTTGTTTTGTTTTGTTTTTGCAGTGCTGGTGAAAAATCTAGGACCTCCATACACTACTAAAGTGCTGTGCCACTGAACTACATCCCTAGTCCTAGAGAGAGGTTTTAAACAATAATAGAATTTTCCATTTGAATGGTTCTTCTTACATTACAAAGCACTTCCACATAATCTTTATGAATGCAAGTATATCCTCAAATCATTATTTCCAGATTTCGTGATTCTTTCAAAATAGCTTGGTAAATGCCTAATTCATCTCAAAAATGTTTACCAAGGGCTACCAATATTCTAGGCACTGTGCCACGTGTGTGGAACTACAAAGAAAATACCCCTCCCTTCAAGTGTCCAATAGAGAAAACCAGGAAGTTGGAAAACAGGCTTATGATGTTTTGCTTAGTTAGCTATAAAAATCACACTGGGGGAGATCAATTTGGTTTTAAGGTCAGTCTCAAAGAATGAGGATGGATGAATAAATAAATGAATGGCTCAAAAGTCTTCTACCTTTAAGGTAATGCCCCATCTCCCAACAAGGAGGACCAAAGATGGACCTTCACTATCTGAAGACAAGTGTATGCTTCCGTTCAGTGTAAATCACTGTGTGTTGAGTCCCTACTATGAGTCCATATTGATGGACATGGCAAGGAAGTACATCAGGAGTCAGGCAACTCCTTTTGGAAAGGGCAGGATACTAAATATTTCAGGCTATGCTGGATATATAGTTTCCGCAGCAACCATTGCACCCTACAGAAGCAGTCACAGAAAATACATAATCAAATGGATGTGTCTATGTACCAATAAAACTTTATTTATAAAGATATTTGTCCCCTAGGCCATATTTTGATAACTCTCAAATTAGATAAAGAAACTTTTTCTCTACTAGATAAAGAAACTAGTAAGTGGCATAGGTCCCAATATCCCCTTCAAGGGCACATCCCCAGTGATCTCACATCCTTCTACTAAGCCCCATCTCCTAGCAATTCCACTACCTCCCATTAGTACCGAAGGCTGGTATCCATACCTATAGCCCATGACCTTTGGGGTCATTCAAAATCCAACCCTACCTGGTTAGCTCCTGCCAGGTGATTTATTCAAAGTGATTTATAACTTCAAAGTGATGGGGAAGGTTGCCTTTTGATATATTTTGCTAAGTTGCTAAGTTTTTTAAAACACTATATAGCAGCCCTTTGACAATTGCATCATGCAAATGGTTTATTTTAGAAAGGACAACAGAATTTATATTGCTCAGAATTTGGACATTTTAGGAATGCTTCGCTCTAACTTTTTATAAGCCATGCAGATATTAGATAGTATGTGCTTTTAACAGCCTTCTGAGGAAAACATTTTACATGCTCCATGGCTTAGAAACTTAGAGCCTCCATTATTCATTCATGTATTGAAAGCAGTCCAAATTTATTTTTAGTTGGATACATTGACCATGAGAAAAAGGAAGAGAGAAGTTAAAGTCATTCTAAACAATGGTAGGGGGTGCAGCATGGAGCAGTGGAGTGGCTTTATATGCAGGTGTACTTAGTCTTCACCTGTTCTGCTTCTATGAAATAATTTAATAATTCCCATTTGTTCTGTCCTTAATTAGCAAAACAGGATAATTGTGCAATGAGTCTTTGCCAGGGAGTATGCTGTGAGAGGCATTGTCACTCAACAATTAGCAAGAAGACAGCTGGGCCCCAGTGCAACCTCTTCAAGATTGTCACTCCACAAATACCACATGTTCTCACTTATAGGTGGAAGACAAAAACGTCAACTTCATAGATGCAGAGAATAGAACAGTGTCTCCAGAGGCTGGGAATGAGGAATGTGGGGATTGGTGAGCATTTGGCTAGGAGATGTAACTTCTTAACCATCTACAGCACAGATGCCAGCACCTGTGAATTAGAAAGACCTTCCTTGAACAAGAACAAAAGTCAGTCTTGAGTATTACAAAATATTTCAATTTAACTACAAAAAAAATTTAAATAAATCCTCCACACAGAAAAGTACCAAGCAACACACAGAAAAATATTCACATTCCAGCATATTTAACATTAATATTCACAATACATAAAAAGTTCCAATAAACAAATAAAAAGATAAGAGCTGGAGATGCAACTCAGTAGTAGAGCACTTGCCTGGAGTGTGTGAGGCCCTGGGTTCCATCCACAGCACCACAATAAAAAAGTAGGAGGATGAGGAAGAAAAGGAGAAGCAGGAGGAGGGGGGAAAGCAGAGAAAGTGGAGGGAAGTGGGGAGAAAAAAAGAGAAAAGAATAAAAGAAAGTAAAAAAGATGAAACCCAAAAAGTAGAAAATAAGCCAGGTGCGATAGCACACACCTGTAATCCCAGCAGCTTGAGCGGCTGAGGCAGGAGGATCATGAGTTCAAAGCCAGCCTCAGCAACTTAGTGAGGCCCTAAGCAACTCAGTGAGACCTTCTCTCTAAATAAAATATAAAATAGGGTTGGGGATGTGGCCCAGTGGCCAAGTGCCCCTGAGTTTAATCCCTGGTACTGCCCACCCCCCCCCCCCAAAAAAAAAGGGTAGAAAATAAGAAACAGACCCTCATCAAGAAAAACATAAACTGGGCTGGGGATATAGTTCGGTTGGTAGAGTGCTTGCCTCACATGCACAAGGCCCTGGGTTCAATCCCCAGCACCACAAAAAGAAAAACATAAACAATGACTAATAAACATATGATGCTCGTTTTCACTATTTATTAGTAAAATGTAAACTAGAAAAATAATGCGATATAATTCATCAAAAGTTAAAAAGCTAATATCCGACAAAAATAAAAGATGATAAGCAATATTCTGATTCTTAAAAATGGATGAAATGGACACCCTCCTACATTGCTGATGGAGATGTACTTTTTGTAAAGCTCACTGGAGATATCAGTGCTAATATCTAAACAATCTTAAATGTGCATATATTTAAAGTTGGAAATTCTTCAAGGAATTCTCACTAAATAAATACATATATGTACAAATATATACATTAAAGAATATTTTTAAATAGTGAACACTTAAAAATAGTTGAAATAAATTTTACTGCATGGATATTATGAAACATGTGCAACAATAAAGAAAATTAGCTAAAGCTAACTATCAGCATATAATGATAGTTAAAGTCTATCAATAACTGAAAAAAAAAGCCACAGGACAACAAATATTGTATAATTACACTTACAAGCTGTTAAAAGACCTAGGTATATATTTGTTAAAGACATATATGTGTGTATACGTGTATATTATAAATATTAAATGTAAGGCTCACATAGACCTGTGTGGAAATTATAAAAAGATAGTTGATTTCTGGCTGTCATAAAATTATAATGATATTCTGATTTTGGTTGAACAAGATATTTTACTGCCTTCTGCTAAAAACCTGACATAATAACTACATGAACCTATAATATCTAGAGGCAGCATCCTGCAAAACCACACGTTTAAATGCTTAGAAAGAGATATGAAAACATCTCACTTGATTTCTAGCATTCACTATCTCTGGGGGGAGAGAGTGGGAGGTGGGGTGAAGGCAAGGGATGGCATTTACTTGTTATTTTCTTTTATCTTTTTGACGTTTGAATTCTTTATGACAAGTCTATTCATGTATTAATTGGGTAAAATAAAAGAAAATTAAAAAGAACCAGTAAAAGTGAATAACAAAGACTCTAATTAACAATTTTTTAAATGACTCTCCTTCTTAAAAACATTTAGAAATTATGGTAATGATGTTAAAACAACTAGAAACAAATGTAACAAGAACTGTGAAGGTGCACCTACCCCCTGATACACCTATTTAACTCCAAGTATATACCCAAGAGAAGTGCAAACATACCCACAAAAAGACTTGCATAAAAGTTTATAGCTTCAGTTGAGAACCCCAAAACAGAAACAAATGTCAATCAATAGGTGAATGAATATGTGGAATAAAAACACTGTAATTCTGCAGCAATTAAACAAACTACTAACACACACAATTACACAGATGAGCAAAAGAAATCAGACACAAAGGTAGGCACCATGCATGATTACAACAGACACTTGAGCTTCTGAGAAGGTCTAGAACCTGTGACACAAATCTCTAGAGAGAGAGAAATCAGAGCAATGATGACTTGTAAAGCATGGGGATTGATTGGAACAGGGCATAAGGAACATTTTGGAGTGAAGGAAAGTTCTACATTTTGAGGGGTGTTGGCTCATTGCATACATGAATACACTTGTCAAAACTCATCACAGTGTAAGGTTAAGATCTGTGCATTCACTGTTGGTAAATGTTATTTTAGTAAAAAAAAAAATTCCAAGAATCATATGATGAAGGAGAAAAAAATGTCCTTAAACAAGCGTTAGATTCTATTTGATGATAATGTATGAATGGGGCAGAGACAAAGTCAAAAGTTTTTCTGCTTGTCTGCATAGTTGGTTTCAATTCTGTGTAACATAAGACCAGTAGAACTGTAGATTTTATAATCAGTCTGTTATACTATAATAGCACTCTAATATAATAGCAGACCCTAGTAACCATCTTACACTCATTAGCAAAGGCTACAGAGGCTTATGCAAATCTAGTGCACAGGACATCAACCAAATCCTGAGACTCATGCACAACCACCACTCTCTAATGATGGCAGATGGTATTCTGCTGATAAAAGTGCAAGACTTCAAGAAAGCAACTGCCAAATCTTACATAATCCATCTAGGAACTTGTAAAGTAAATAAATAAATACCAATAACATCAATGGGAGCAGAACTTAAGTATACATGCATTGATTTTACATAAATTCCCCAGGAGCAGAGAAGGGAGATTAGAAGAAAGAACATGATTTAGAAGCCAGTGCAAACACCCCTCTGTATCCGCACATCAGGGCCCAAGTTTGCTCTGGGGCCGTGCAGGGAATGGCAATGGCTTATTCCTATTCTCTGCTGACTCTGAGGCAGATCAGGAAGAGGCTGAAGCAAACACCAGCTGCTCAGGCTCTGTTCTCCTCTTCTGTCCTCATCCCCGGCTTTGCTCAAAACCTAGAATTGAAATGATACCAAAGTCCTGTCTGTGAGAAAGCTCAAACGGAAATTACTCTTACTTAAAAAAAGAAAAGACCATTTAAATAAAAAATACAAAAGTGAACTTTTCATCTGAAACCTACAGAACTAGGTAGCTTGCTTCATGAAAGGATAATGCAGAGCATCTGAGAACTGAAGTAGAGGCCCAAAGCAGGAATCCCAGCTTCCCTGAGACCTATTCTCTTTCAGTTCCCAGTCTCCTCTGGCCACCTCAAACCCTATAGGCATCCCATGGCATCCTGAGATGAAGCCATCATTTGGTTGTTCCTGATAAACCTACAGTCATATCCGAAGTTGGTGCATATACAATATGGTGTCTGCTCAGAGGGCTAACCAAAGAGATATATCAGAGGATTTTCCAAGTTTCAAGACATGTTGAGCACTACCATATACTTTGATTGCTCCCCTCATCCCATTCCTCAACTCTAAAATGACAACTAAAATTACCAATGTAATATCAGAATATGGGAAAATTATTTTTGAGAAACTTGAGAAAAAACATCACCCATATGTCACTCATTCAACAAGTTCCTGGCACTGTCCTAGGTGTTGGGCTGTATATCATAAATGTTCTGCTATCTCTGCTAACTACAGAGAAGAAAGCATGAGCCTGAAAAATGGATGACTCTTGGAATCCTCTAACAAACAGCTTGCCTGAAACCCATTTACCCACTGTGTCCCCCGACAAGTGTCACACATAACACACAGATAGCCTTGAATAATTTCTTACTGTCTCACTTTAAAAAATATATTTAAAAAATTGGAAACAAGGATCGGAGCTGATATTTGTACATCTATGTTCACAGCTATGCTATTCACGATTGCCAAAATATGAAAGCAACCCAAATATCCATTGAAAAGAGAATGGGTAAACAAAATGTGGTATAGACATGCAGAAGAATCCGGACTTAAAAAAAAAGAATGAAATTCTGATACATGCTACACAGCATGGATCAGCCTTGAAAACTTCATCTTAAGTGAACTAAACCATGAACCAAAGGTTAAATAGCATACAATATCACATATAGGAGGTACTTGGAAGAATCAAATTGATAAAGTAGAATAGGGGTTACCAGGGACTGAGTGGAAGGTAAATGGAGAGTTAGTGTTTAATAAGGAGAGTTGTAAATGGAGTTAGTGTTTAATAAGGAGAGTTTAAACTCAGAATGATGACCAGCCAAGTTCTGAAGACGGATGGCGTAATGGTTAACTGACAATGTGAATGTACTTAACACCACCAGATTGTATACTCAGAAATAGTTAAAATGGAAAATTTTATTCCTATCCCCTTGCCCTTCCCCATCCCTTCCCCATCTTTGTTCTATTTAAAGCTCTTTCATTCCTCTCATCCCCACTCCCTTGCCTTTATAAGTTAGTATCTTCATATCAAAGAGATCATTCGACCTTTGGTTTTTGGGGATTGGCTAATTTCACTTAGCATTATTTTCTTCAACTCCATCCATTTACCTGCAAATGTCATGATTTTATTCTCTTTTAGTGCTGAGTAGTGTTCCATTGTGTATATATACCAAAGTTTCCCTATCCATTCATCTGCTGATGGGCATCAGGGTTGGTTCCACAATCTAGCTATTGTGAATTGTGCTGCTATAAACATTGATGTGGCTGTGTCCCTGTAGTAAGCTGTTTTTAAGTCCTTTGGGAATAGACCAAGGAGTGGGATAGCTGGGTCAAATGGTGGTTCCATTCCAATTTTCCTAGGAATCTCCATACTGCTTTCCAGATTGGCTTCACCAATTTGCAGTTTCACCAGCAGTGTAAGAGTGTGACTTTTCCCCCCACATCCTCACCAGCATTTATTGTTGTTTGTTGGTTGTTTTTTTGTTTTGTTTTGTTTTTGTTTTTGTTTAATATTTTTATTTATTTGCTTTAGTTGTACACAATGCATTTTATTCAATTCATTTTATTTGTACGTGGTGCTGAGGATCGAACCCGGGTCAACCACGTGCTAGGCGGGCGCTCTACCGCTGAGCCACAATCCCAGCCCTGTTTTTGTTTTTTTGATAGCTGCCATTCTGACTGGAGTAAGATGAAATCTTAGAGTAGTTTTGATTTGCATTTCTCTAATTACTAGAGATGTTGAACATTTTTTCATATATTTGTTGATTGTTTGCATATCATCTTCTGAGAAGTGTCTGTTTAGTTCCTTGGCCCATTTATTGATTGGGTTATTTTTTTTTGTTGTTGTTGTTGTTTGTTTGTTTTTTTTTTTTGTTTTTTTTTTTTTTTTTTTTTTTTTTTTGGTGTTAAGGCTTTTGAGAGCTTTATAAATCCTTGAGGTTAGTGTTCTATCTGATGTGCTTGTGGTAAAGATTTGCTCCCATTCTCTAGGTTCTCTATTCACCTCACTGATTGTTTCTTTTGCTGAGAAGAAGCTTTTTTGTTTGAATCCATCCCATTTATTGATTGTTGGTTTTAGTTCTTGCACTATAGGGGTCTTATTGAGGAAGTTGGGGCCTAACCCAACATGATGGAGATTTGGGCCTACTTTTTCTTCTATTAGGTGCAAGGTCTCTGGTTTAATTCCTAGGTCCTTGATCCACTTTGAGTTAAGTTTTGTGCATGGTGAGATAAAGAAATTTAATTTCATTTTAGTACATGAGGATTTCCAGTTTTCCCGACACCATTTGTTGAAGAGGCTGTCATTTCTCCAGTGAAAGTTTTTGGCACCTTTGTCTAATATAAGATAACTGTGGGTGTGTGGGTTCGTCTCTGTGTCTTCTATTCTGTACCATTGGTCAAATGGTCTATTTTGGTGCCAATACCATGCTGTTTTTGTTACTATTGCTTTGTAGTACAATTTAAGGTCTGGAATAGTAATGCCACCTGCTTCATTATTCTTGCTAAGAATCACTTTGGCTCTTCTGGGTCTCTTCCATGATTACCCTAAATACATGTATGAAGACACAGTTGTTGTAAAAATACTTTATATAAAACCAGCAACTTGAAAAGTTGTACTCTTTATATGTAATATGAAATGAAATGTACTCTGCAAACATGTATAACAAATTAGAATTTAAAAAAATAAATAAATTTTTAAAAATTAAAAAAGGAAAATTTTAGATTATGTATATTTTATCACACAAAAGAAATAGCCAGGGAAAGATAATGAAACACTTTAAAAGAACCTCTAGAAGAAAAACAGGAAAAACAACAAACATAAATAAGGCAGCCAGATGATACAGAGATGACTCAAGAAGCAATAACAAAACCTCCATGTTTTTATCTGTATCTTTAGTGAAGTAAAAACATATATTGTCCATATGGACACCTGTTATAAAAACAACAGCTTTCTCACAAAAGAATTTTTTGAGGAGAAAGAATTTTTAGAAATTAAAACATTTGAGAAACAAAAATTCAACAATAGAATATCAAGTTGAGGAAATATATTGGAAATGGGCCAAAATATCAAGAAGTAGAAAATAGTGAGAAAAGAAAGAAGTATTATTTTTTTCAGAAATCATGCTAGCTAAATAATTGGATTTCCAAGCAGGAAAGAAAAAATTTTTAAAAATACAGCAAAGATAAAATAGGAAAACATTCTTCAAAACTGAAAGATATACTCATCCAGATTAAAGGAGCTCATAAAATCTTCTGCACGATGCATAATAAAAAGTCAGACAAGACACATCATCTTGAAACTTCAGAACCCAAAGGATAAAGAAAAGGTTCTAAAAATGTCCAAAGAGGAAAAAACTAATAGGTCTAGTAATAAGGGTAAGAAATCAGGAATGCAACAGCCTCTTATGAGCAGCATTGGATACTAGAATATAACAAAGCAAAGCCTTTAAAATTCAAAGGGAGAACTTACTGCCAACCTGGAATTTTACACCTCCCTGAACCATAAATTGAGGATGAGAAACAGTGTGGATGTTTTAAGACATATATAAAGATTGAGACTTTTCCTTGCTTTACAATCTTTCATAGCTACCAAGGGGCGGGGGGCGGGGGGACTAAATCTAACATAAGACAGGGAAGAAGTCATAGGATAACAGCTGTACTAGTCTTCAGAGCAGTATATTCTCTAATTAGACTTTAATATTGCTATTTTTCTTGACTTCTAAATAATAATCACTTGCATCTTCTTACCTGATCTTCCCAATGAACCCTCTAAAGTGAACTATTCCCCTGAATTTGTCAAATTGAAAGTAGAGATTAATAAATCCCTTTGGCCAAAGATCTAAAACCACTTTCAAGAAATATAAATGGCCAAAAAATATATGGAAAAAAATGTTCAACATCATTAGCAATTAGGGAAATGCAAATCAAAAGTGCATTGAGATTTCATCTCACATTAATAGGAATGGCAGTCATCAAGAATACAAACAATCATAAATGCTGGAGAGGATGTGGAGAAAAAGGAACAATTTTACACTATTGGTTGGATTGTAGATTAGTACAACCACTATGGAAATCAGTATGAAGGTTCCTCAAAAGACTAGGCATGTTACCAGCATGCAGCTAATACCACTCTTTGGTATTTATCCTGAAGAATTAAAGTCATCATACTGTAAGGATACATGCATACCCATATTTATAGCAGCACAATTCACAAGAGCCAAACTATGGAACCAGACCTAGGTATTCATCAATGGATAAATGGATAAAGAAAATGAGATATGTATACACAATGGAGTTTTATTCAGCCATAAATAAAAATGAAATTATGCCATTTGCAGAAAAATGAATGGAACTTGAGAACATTGTGTTAAGTGAAATAAGCCAAACTTAGAAGGTCAAGGGACATATGTTTTTTCTTGTATGTTGAAGCTAGAAAGAAAAAAGGAAAAGAAAAGTGGGGAGGCAGGGATCTCATGAAAATTGAAGGAAGATTAGTAGAAGAAAGGGACCAGGAGGAGGGAAGAGAGAAGCTACAGGAAAATACTGAGGAATTTATTGGACAAATTATAGTTATATTGTGTGCATATATGAATGTGTAACAACAAATCCCACCATATGTACAATTTTTTTAAAAAGCATTTTCTCCAATCAGTATGAAGCTAATGCAGCTGACATTTGATCTTCTTTTCTTTTAATCCCCTGCTCTCAAGTTCAGCCCAAAATTTGCAATACAACTTTGTCCTAACTTGGGTGGGAAGAAGAAAGTCACTTGAAACACTGGTGGTTACTCACAGAAGATTATCATGACATAACTATGAGAATACTACTGCAAGGTTTACAAAGTGCCAGTTCTTAAGCAAAACATAACCCAGGTTTTTTTTTTTTTTTTTTTTTTTTTTTTTTTGTGGTACCGGGGATTGAATTCAGGGGCACTCGACCACTGGGTCACATCCCCAGCCCTTTTTTTGTATTTTATTTAGAGACAGGGTCTCACTAAGTTGCTAAGTGCCTCGCCATTGCTGAGGCTGGCTTTGAACTCGCGATCCTCCTGCCTCAGCCTCCCAAAGTGCTGGGATTATAGGCGTGCGCCACCGCGCCCGGCCCCAGGTATGTTTTATTTGGTGATTTTACACTTGGCACGTACACTTTTTTAAATGGCCATGTAGTTAGGCAGGCATATATAGCACTCCCCCTTATATTTGGTTTTCCTTTCCATAGTCCTCAGCCAATTGCAGTCCAAAAATATTTTTTTTAAATATTTATTTAGTTAGTTGTATACAATGCCAGTATTCTTATGCGGTGCTGAGGATCGAACCCGGGTCGCGCTTGTGCTAGGTGAGCGCTCTACCGCTGAGCCACAAGCCCAGCCCCAGTCCAAAAATATTAATGGGAAATTCCAGAAATAAACAATTCATCAAGTTTCAATGATTGTTCTGAGCAATGGAAGAAATCTCATGCTGTCCCACCAGGATGTGAATCATCCCTTTTTCCAGCTTATCTGCCCTTTATATACTACCTCCTCATGGCAGTTGAGAGGAGGGAGAGAAACCACATTCATATAACTTTCATTATAGCATATTGTTAAAATTGTGCAACTTTATTATTGTTGTTAATCTCTTACTGTGTCTAATTTATAAATCAAGCTCTGTCATAGGTATGTATATATAAGAAAAAACAATTCCTCTAGGGTTGGGGATAGTCCACAGTCTCAAGCATCCATTGGGAGCCTTGAATTTGGTCCCCACAGATACAGGGGACTGGCATATTTTCTGGTTACGCATCTTCCCTGGGCTGCCTCACATCTAGGTTTCCTATGTGATGGTGTAGGAAACATGAGGAGAAAACAAGAACACACAGAGAAGGTAACAGTTTAGAAAATTTTTTCTGCAATTCTGCTTTATGCCTGTGAAATAAATTAACAAATGTAATGTTTATTAATAAATAAAATCATTTGCTTTTAACCTCTCCCTCCTGCCCCAGCTAAATAAATATTGAACAAGTACATAAAGAGTATTGGTTTGGATGAAAGTCAATTAGGCCAAGGGTACACACATGTCACCATCTGGCCCTGCTACCAGGCATTTGAGAAAGCATGTGCATGCCATATATTTATTTATCCTTAATCTCATCCAAATCCTACATTTTATGAAACAGGAAATTGAGATCCAGTTAGATTGAACATTTTATCTGTAAGCACACAACTAGTTAATGATGCATCTAGGGTGGGAATCCATTTCTCCCACCTACTGGCTTAGCATTGTTAGTCCAAGTGGACAAAGTTTTAGAGCACTAAAGCAGTACAGTCTCTGGTGGTGTCAAGATGCGCCCTGTGGGAGACCAGACATGCAAACTGCTGTTGCAGAAAACCCTCGGCCTTCCTGAGTGATGCATGCCAAGATCTCCTAAAATCCTCAAACTAACCACTACTTTCAGGCCCCTGCAATCCGCCTACTAACACTGACAGTCAACTTCCTTTCTGAAGTCTTTTTTTGGACAAAGAAACATATTTTTAATATTTCATGAAAGTTACAGAGCAACAGAAAACCATGCCTTAGGCTGTGGGTAACCAGCTGTTTGCTTCAATAGGAATGTCCCTTCCCTCCAGCCGTGGCCAGCTCTTTCTTGTCATTACAAGTCTTCCCTCTTAATTTGGTTTAATTTGGTAAAATAGACATAACCTAAAATTTGCCATGGTTCCCATTTATAAGTGCACAATTCAGTGGCATTCCATACACTGACAATCGTGAGCATCCCTCACCACCATATCTTTTCAAAACTTTTTCATCCTTCCAAGTAGAAACTCCATATCCATAAAGCAGTTCTCCATTCCCCTCTCCCTCCAGCCCTTCATAATCTCTAATCTACTTTCTATTTCTATGAATTGCCTGTTCTAGATAGTTCATAGAGGCAAAATCTTACTGTATTTGTCCTTTGGCCTCAGATTCTTTTACTTAGCATGATGTTTTCAAGGTTCACCCATGTGTTGCAGCACCTGTCAAAAGTTCCTTTTTATGTCTGAGTAATATGCATTTGTAGGGACATACTGCATTTCATTTAGTCACTCAACTGTTGATGGACAATTAGATTGTTTCCACCTTTTAGCTATTGTGAATAATGCTACCATGATGCCATTCTCCCTTCTCATACTGACACCTCCCTCCCACTTTCCATCACACCACTCTGATTCATTTCCTTCGTGGGAAATATTACCATGTGAAATTAAGGTATGCTTATTTGTCTTCACTCCTCAAACACCTCTCAAAATTACTGGACTCTTCATGAAACAGACCACCATTTTATTCATCTGTTATCTCCCACCTGAAGACCTAAAATAAGGGTTTGTACATAGTAGGTACTCAAAAAGTATTTGTTGAATAAATGAATGGAAAAAGCCATAATGAAGTGCAAAGGCTAGGCTTGTGATCTTTGGCTCACTGACTTGCTAACTCCAGCCCTGCTATCACAAAGCAATTTACCTTATACTTCAGCAAGATGACAACTTGCTGAATATAGGGGTCATTGGGATGTGATGCATAACGTATAACTCACAAATGTTAAATCCCCAATACTAAGGATCTACTACATTATATCATTGAAAGTAGACATAATGGTGATGTGGGCAAAGGATTCAAGACACAGAAATATCAGTGAGTGGAAGAAGTCAGAAGGATAAAGGAAAGAAGCTTTGCAAAGATCTGTGCCCTCAAGGAAAGACTGCTAATGTCCTTGTAAAAGGAGAGAGTCTCATTTAGGATAATAGGTTCAGAAAGGCATGTGGGAAGGGGGTCCAACCAGAGCCCTCTGCACTGCCTTCTGCCCTGAATGCCCCCCAAGCACTCACCTGATTTAACAAGTCTCTCTTTATCCCCAAGGATGAGACCTGTGCCTCTCTCTAAGAGAGTTCTTCCCACTGATCTCTGCCCTGGAGGATTATACAAAATTTCCATCAGTACATGTTGATCCCATTACTGCTTACTACATGGCTATTTCCTGGGGTAGGGAAATAATCCAATTCTTTTCCTTCCCACCACCCAGGCATAAAACCATTATATATTTAACATATTATGTCAGGTGTGGCTCTCCAGCCCAGCATTCTGCTCCTGACAGCAGGAGCAAGGGATATTTTGGGAGCAACTCTAGTACTTGTTCCATGTGACAGGGATGCTCTCCCCACACAAAGTTTCATTGAGGGTCTGTGTCCTGCTCTCCCTTTCTGTCTGGACCACGTCCACATAATCTTTTTTGGCCGTTCCACCTACTGGCCTCCAGTGTTCCAGAATTGGTGTTGGAAACCACAGAGAAATTGATGGCTGATTCGTAGACTTTGCCCTCAAGGAATTCATCATGAAGCAGGAGAGACAGAAAATAAATCAGTGAACATTCAACACTTTGGTAAGTGCTTAATTAAAGTTAGCTATTAAGTTCTACATGAATATAAATGAATAATGAGTGTCAGGGAGACCTGACATTTTCTTTGGACCTTAAACATCAGTAGCAGGTCACTATGTAGAGAGAAAGGTAGAAAGGGAGTCCAAGAAAGAATATCTATGGAAGCATGGGTGGATAGAGATTCATTCCATGAAGAGCATGCTTCAGGGTAAAGGAACTGAGGGGCAAGTAATGGCTGAAGACAGGACTGAAAGGACGACTGTGATGGTGAAGGCTCTTCTTGTGCAGGTTGAATGGTTTGGATTTATTTTGTTGCAAAATGAGACTTAGAAGAGGTTTTTGAGCAGGAGTAAGACTGATTAATGTCACTATTGACCAAATTAAATGAAAGCGTGAGGGACGTGGCAACGCCCATAATACCTCCAAGTTGTAGCTTGCACAATTTAGTGTTGAGCATATTGGTAGAAAAGCAACCAAGAAGGCAAGAGAAGAGAGAGAATAGGTATTTCTGCTGACTAATGTATAAATCAGCAAGAGCAAAGATATGGGAACACCAAGAGATGAAAAGAAGTCCAAGAGAGGCCACAGAAAAGATATCTAAGTGGGAAAAGGGTAGGAGAGAACAGTGCCATGGAAGCCCAGAGGGAAAATGTGCTTTAAGAGTCACATGATCCATAAATGTTGAATAGATCGAGGCTTGAAGATGGTGATGATGGAACTGGAGGATAAAAAAGCCTTTGGTAACCATAGGAAGTTCCGTTTCAGAAGAGGGGTAGAAAGAGAAAGTTGGATGGTTGTACAGTGAGATTTCAAGTGGAGGTGAGGAAATAGAACAGTGATTCTCAGCCACAATTGCTTCTTACAATCTTACTATATATGTGCATTATGAATTGTAATACATACTAATATTATAAATAAAAAATTGGAAAAAAAAGAATCTCTTGGGAAACTTTCAAAGATGCCAATACCTGGGTCCCAAACTCACAGACTCTGGCTTAATTATTCTGGAACAAGGAATAAGCATGGGTATTTTTTAAAGCTCCATCATATGATTCCACCAGGTAACAAAAGTCAGGGACCACTGGGCAAGTGCAGATACAAACTACTTAGGCAATAATAAAGAGAGAGACATACAGGGAAAATCTTGAAAGGGAAGCAAAGTAGAAAGAAATAGTAAAGGCATACCTTGGAGATGTTACAAATTTGGTTCCAGACCACTGCAGTAGTCTGACAACAAAATCAGCTATACAACTTTGGTTTCCCAGTATCTATAAAAAGGTATGTTTATAATATGCTATAGTCTAGTTGGTAAAAAATAGTGTTATAACTTCAAAAACAATGTACATACCTTAATTACAAATACATTTTTTTTAAATGTTAATAATTATCTTAGCTGGTGGAAAAATTGTCAATTGTCAATTTGTATATAGCATACATATGTGGAGTGCAATAAAGAAAAGCATAATAAAACAAAGTGTGCCTGTAAGTGCAAAAAGAAATGAGAGCATAATTGTATATATGAAAAACATCCGGAGAGAGAGGAAGACAGTAGAGATATGAGAGAATAAATTAAATTTTTCCTGGAAAAGAAAACAGGAAAGAGAGTCAGCAGTCCTCAGTCATCAAGAGAGGCTAACTCTGGTGATGAGTAATAACCTCTCCACGTATAATCATGAAGGAAGTACAGACAGGTAAAAATGTAGACAGATTTAGAAGTAATTAGAAGGAACACACTTGGAAAAATCACCTCTGATGGTCTCTCTTTTCTCCTGAGCTGTGCATGGGCTGGGAATGAAGAGGGTGATGGTGGGTTGAGTGGAGTGAGTGTAGGTCAGGGCAACCACTGCAGAGAAAGTGAAAGGCAACCAAAGATAATTAAAAAATGACTGAGCGGCACTGTTGGTCCAGCGGAGGCTGGGAAGCTTATAAATTGTTAATGGGACCAATTCAGCGTGGTTATGTGATTTTTCTCCAGCATGGTCCAGCAGCTCCAGGGCAGAGGGTGGTGAAAACAAGCAGCTGGATTGACACAGCATTGAGGTGGAAGGGAGGAGGCACTTTGTGGAAGGAAGACAAGGTGATGAGGAGGATAAGGGCAGGCATGAGAGTGCCCTTGGAGGGATAGGTGATTAAATCTAGCCTAAGAAGGAGGAAGAGCAAGGCCAAACTCAGATGCCATTTACATTAGAGAACACATTTAAGTATAGCCTCTGAATGAAGCCGGATTCTCCAGTGGAACAGAATCCACAGGGTATACGGAGGTATGATTTATTATAAAAAATTAGCTCTTACAGTTATGGAGGGTGAGAAATTCCACAAGCCGCTATCTTTAAGCTAAGGACAGAGGAAAACCACTGTGTAAACTCCAGTCCAAGTGCCAGGAGTGCTGAAGGCGTGAGTCCCACTTCAAGAGCAGTCAGAGACAAATGTTTCCCCTCAAGGAGTCAGACAGAATGAGAAAGCCAGAGAATGCAACCTCCCACCTTTCTGTTCCCCTCAGGCCCACCCCAGATTGGATGCTGCCTAATCACATTGCGAAGGGCAATTTGCTTTACTCAATCCAATTCAAATGTCAATCTTTTCCAGAAACATCCTCATGGACACACCCAGAAATAATATTTAAATTGACATTTGGGCATCCCTTGGCCCTGTCGAGTTGACATACAAAATTAACCACCATAGTCTATCATCAAGCTCTTACTGTACTTTGGTTTGTGGGCACCAAACATCATGCCAAAACTCTTCCGTGTCTGATCTCATTTACTCCTCCCTCACTTTACTGAGGAATAAGTACCGCTCAGAGAAGTTAAATGACTATGGACTTCTCTGACTCCATGAAGATCTAGGAATGTCCAGTTCAACAGGGTTGCAGAGCTATATTTCTAAGTATATCGTTTTGTAGGTTGAGTTATCCAAATATGACGAAGGTACAAGAGGTGGCAGAGGGAGTGGACCAGTAAAGTGAATGAAAGTGGAGTCATTGAAACCGAGGAAATCAGAGCAATCTTGCTGGTCAAGGGGATGGTTCATCAACAAAGATGCTGAATTGGGCTAGAGGGCCAGAAGTCAGGGGACCTCAGCACAAAGAGAATCTGACTTCCCAGAAGGGATTATAGAAAGAAGAACCAGCCTGAGGTCAACTAGAAAAGAAATGTTTAAGGGCCATGGCAAGAGGTGGCATCTCTACCTTTGCAGAGCTCCCTGTTGTGTCTGGGGTTCCCAAGACCACCTCAGCTTTGAAGATTCACTGGGAGGATTCACAAAACTCAGAAAAACTTTTATACACATGGCTATTAATTGAAAAGATACAGATTCAAATCTGCATAGGAAAATGGCGCATAGGATCGATTCTATAGGAGAAACCAGACATAAGCTTCCAGTTGTTCTCTCTCAGTGAAGTAACTCAGAGAGGACTCAATTCTCCCAATGATCTCTGGGACAGAAAACAAAGGATTGCCAGAGAGGGAAGGAAGCTCACAACATCCTTGATGGCTAGGGTTCTATTTGTTTTAGTCAGCTTTTGTGTTGCTGTGACCAAATGACCCGACAAGAACAAGTTAAAAGGAGGAAAAGATGATGACACATGGTTTCAGAGGCTCAGTCCAGGCTCGGCCAACTTCATAGCTCTAGGCCCAAGGTGAGGCAGAACACCGTGACAGAAGGGTGTGGCAGAGAAAGGCAACTCAGAACATGGCAACTAGGAAGCAGAGAGATCGCTGCACACACCAGGGACAAAATATAAACCCCAAATAATTCATGCCTCCGCTATCACATTTCCTCCAACCCACACCCTCCCTGCCTTCAGATACCACCCAGTTAATCCACATCAGATTGATTCGCTGATTAGGATAAAGCTCCCATAACCTAATCATTTCACCTCTGACCATTCTTTCATTGTCTCACACATGAACTTTTGGGGGACACCTCATAGCTAAACCATAACACTACTGGAGCTCAGTCATGTCGGCAGGGAGCTCCCACATGACTGACCTCATCTACTCAGCCTCCAGTCCCTCCAGAAGTCAAGCTGATGCAACATCCTCAAGGATCTCAGGGAAACAAAAGCGGTTATGTCAGGGGTCCCCAGCATTTATGGCATTCACCATAAATCACATTATTAGCATAAATTATCTGGCATGGTCTAAGGTCCCAGATATTTAGAAGTTTCCCTCAGTCAAGAGTAAGTCATTTCTTTGGGATTTTCAGGGTTTGATCACTGAGATCATATTTCCGTCCAGAGTTAAAAACTTCCCAGTTCCAAACAGCAGGCTGAGATAGCAATTAGGAAGCTGCGGGTAAGCTGTTTGTAGTTGAGTTTTCTGGACAGAACTGACATCTCCATCCTTTTGTACTAGGAGGGGATAGTAAGCAAGAGTTATCACTTTCTCCTAGGCACATAGGCTTAATAAGACTTGAACTAAAGATGGAGAGACAAAGAGAAAGAGATGATAGAGTAGATTTTTATTTTTAAGGAGCATTTTGTCACTTGTATTTTGTCACTGATACGCCTTTTGAATAGGGAAGAAAGTAAATGGTTCTTTATACCTAGTATTTTAGACCGCAGACAACACCCAATTTGTCCTCTCCAAGCTACAGCCCACTCTAAGATTTGTCAGTGCCTCCTGTTTTATAATGCACGATGGGCAACTCCCTTGTGAAGGTATACTCGATCACAGAGCTAAACCATGAGAGTTTTTGCCCAATTATTCCTTTACTCCTACCTCCCATGGATCGATGGTAAGATCATTCTATTCCAATTTTCCTTGGGGAAGGTTGTGACATAAGTAAAGAGAGAAGAGAGAGAAATCCATGGTCATCTTTCCAGTTCCAAAATCAACATTTGAGCCCATAGCACAAGCAAAACTTTGGGAGACTATAGTTCCAAAGCAGAGTCCAGAGAGACTCCAGGGATAAAGTTTATTTCAAAGACATAGGCAAAAAGAATTCTATGATCAGTTAGAGCCAGTTTTTTTGTATTAGATTAAGATCCCTAAAGGGGGGATGAAAGGGAAACTAAGAGCGGTTCTGAGAGGGTCCTCTGTGTTCTGATCCTCTGGGGTTGGGCCCATAGGGACAGGAGAGCATTAAATCCAAAAGTAGAAGGAACCAGAGCTTACCTGCTGAGCAGGGCTTAGGAAAGTGAACAAGGTCTTGGAGTTCTCCACCTCCACCCCATCCAGAGCCACAGTAATAGAGAAATTGGCTTGAATAGTGCAGATAAATGGGCCTGGCCTCTCGTTTCCTGCTGGCAAGGTAAGGAGCCACATGTTTCTCACTTAATCTTTAGGACTGGTGATCCTTGATATCCCCTGGTCACCTTGTGGAGTTCCAGAGTAACCTTTATCACAACCACAAGGAAAAAGATGAAGCCTCAGACACTCCCAAGGAGGGCAGGAACAATGGGCAGTGGGACAAATGAAACCAGGAGGAGTGAGTCTCCAGTGGTAGATACAGAGGAGAAGACATGATGGCCAAGAACCAGGTGCCACTCCCAAGGGCTTGTTGGTGCCCAGGTCTCCTGGAAATTGGGTGCAATCATAGGAGACACTGACTTGGTTGTGTTTGCCCTGAAATGAAAAGATTAAGTTTCCACTACCTGTTCAGTGGCACAGTGCTGAAGAGAGAAACCAAATTCTATTATGGAAATATTACAGAAGTGTTCTTTATTTTGCAAACTTGAGTTTGAGGGCTATGAATTGGGCACTTGCCATATTTTAAATTCCCGAAAGTTTGGAGGTCTGTGATAGCAACAGAAGCAGCAGGATTATGTCATGCTGCTTATATAAACACCAGTTTTTCCAAATCAAAATTTGAGATACATCATTTTGACCATGCAACAGATGCAAAAGGCACTGCCTCAATAATGTGAAGGTTGTGTGCCTAGGACACCTTCTTTCCATATCAACAGGCAACAAATAGGATGACCACACATTTCAAAAGGGAGGAATGAACAGTTTCGAGGTGGAAGAGGTTGTCTTGGAGACATAGATTAAAACTCAAAATGTTGGGATGTATGGGACAATTCATGGATTAAATCCAGATTCCTTGGTATGAATGACAGAGTTCTTGAAGATGAGGCTCTGCTTCCCTGACCAGCCCTTAGAGACTTCCTTCTTAACAGCACTCAAGTCCTGATGAGCTTTAGCAAGCCTCTTGCCATGCAAGCCCTGTTCTCTTGCCCTGAGCCTTTGCACAAGTTTGTTTGTTTTGGGTTTTTTTGTTTTTGTCTGTTGGTTTGTTTTGGTTTTGGTTTTGTGCTGAGGCTTAAACCCAGGGCCTCATGCATGCTAGACAAGCACTGTACCACTGAGCTATGCACCCGGGTAGTCTTGTACGGGCTATTACCTCTGGCTAAACTGTCAAAGGCAATTCTGCCTGTCCCCATCCTTATCAACCTTGCTATACCCCTATTTATCTTTCAATGGGAACTTAACCATTTTGTCTTCTTCAGTTTGGGCTGTTTTAACAAAATGGCATACACTGGGTAGTTTATGAACAATGGACACTTATTTCTCAAAGTTCTGGAGACAGAGCAATCTGATGTCAAGGCACCCATGGATTCACTGTCTGGCAAGATCCCCCTTCCTGGCTCATGGACTCGCCATCGGTTTTCTGTCCTCACATGGTAGGGATAAGGGTCACCTTTACTCCTACTCCATGGCCTCTTTCCTAAGGGCACTGATCCTGTTCATGAGGGCTCCACCCTTAGGACTTAATCCTCTTCTAAAGGCCCCACCTCTTAAGGCATTGAGGATTAAGACTTCAGCATGTGGATTGGAGGAGTGCACAAACATACAGACCATAGCACTCTTCCAGAAAACATTCCCAAATTTCCCCCAGATAGTTTCATTGCCCTTTCCATGAACTCCCATGGCATCTGAAGGCCTCGCTGGCTTTAGCAGCACTTACCACACTGTGTTTAATTTTCTGATTACTTCCATGTCTCCTCCCCTGGACCATCAACTACGTGAGGACCAGGGTACATCTTGACCCTCATTGTATCTCCACAGCCTACTGCAGTACCTGGCAAGCAGAAGGTGCTTCGTAAATGCCTGTCGCCTCAATAGGGTTCATGACTCGAGGGAAGGAGAAACTTTGATGTGGACTATTTTCAAAAAGCTGGGCTATTCAGCTCACCTCCCTAAGGGAAATGGCCCCAAGCAAATAGACATCAGTCAGAGAATTGTAGCCAAAAATTTTTCTTCACTTGTTCCCCAGGGGAAATTACTGCTTTGAGCAGCAATGTTATAAGCCTAGCACTTGGAGAGAGAGAGAAATCTCAGAGCAGTCAAATCAGCAAATGAGCGGCCACTCTCTCTTGGGGGTCTGGTGGTACCCATTCCAGAGGGCAGAACCTCAGTTCCCCATGCCCAAGACTATTGTCAGACTCCAGGCTCTGGAGATTGATTGTGTAGACCACCTCTGAAAGCTGCCTCTGTGCTTATGGGTTCTTTTCTTGAGAATTCCCTGAACAGAAAGACTCACTGGGTACCTTCTTGAAGGGAGTGTTTGTGCCAGGCATTTCCACATAAGGGTCTGACTGAATCCTCACAAGAAAACATTGTGAGATAAAACATTACTCCTCAGATTTATAGAGGTGAACACAAAGGCTCAGAGAGGTTAAATAACTCATTTGTGGTCACAGCTAGTCAGAAGCTGAGTTATTCTTGAGAAAAAACTATCCTCTGTCATGTAACTGTTCAGTTTTTTACAATTGCTATGACAAAAATAATGTAATACTTTGCTACCTATTTCCAAAAGCTCTGGGTGATATCTCTCTCTCTCTCTCTCTCTCTCTCTCTCTCTCTCTCTCTCTCTCACTCTCTCACACACACACACACACACACACACACACACACACACACAAGTCCATCAGGTGATAATTGGTGTTGCTACAGCAAAAAAGGGGAAAAAAAGAAAGGAAACCGTAAAATTCTCCACTCTCCTGGGAAAGAATCGGGCATTTTCTACTTTGATAATCATGGTATTTGCAAGCAGAAGATAAGGATTTAAGCAATTTTTTTCCATGCAAGAAGAGCAGAATATATCAGTTAGGTCCTTCCTTTTTTTTATTTTTACCTCCCCAGAGATTATGTAAGTTGTTTACTCTTACAAATAACCAGAAAGAGCTTGGGTGCTATTCAGTGACCTGCATATCAATATTCCATGTAGTGATTAATTGTTCACATTACATTCTGCACACACCTTCAGATCTTCCTCTATCTCAGTTGGGTGGGTCAAGTTACAAATTTCAATGCCCATGAGTAGCAGACCCATAGTATAAAAGATAGGGTCCCAATGAGTGTGCTCAGTGTCTGTGGTGTCTCAGAGCACGTACCCTGTTTGGAACTGGTGCTATTATTGAATTCTAGCCAAGGGTGCATGCAGCATCCCAGAGTCTATGTGGATGGGTTTTCTGAGTTAAAAAAAAAAAAAATCAACTAAGATGGAAGTTTGCATTAAATTTCCCAATTTGGAAAATACTATGTGAGTTAAACATAGCATATACCTGTGGGTAATTTTCTATCCAGTCTGATTGTCACATCACTATCTGCAACAGATTTTAGGACCCAGGTCTTCAGTGAGATCATCAGGCAGCTGAACAGTATAGCCCATGACCTAGGAGCAGAGAGCCCTGAGGAGGCAATGACAGGCAGCCAGGGGGGTCCCACGACTGTTGAAGTCTTGAGCATCTAACCAAAGAAGTAAGGAACTATCCTCTCTGTAAGAAAACAGCAATGCTCCTAAGTCCCTGTGGTCTCAATTTTAACATTTTTGGTTATTGCCATAGATGGAGCATCTGCTTAGACAAAAGCAAACACAGCTTTGAGAACATATTATAACACCTTTTCTCTCAGCTCTGGGTAAGGTGATCTACAAACATAACTGTTTACAACCGCAGGTACAGAGGTGCACCTAGATACTTGGTACAATTCAGAGGGAACTGACCAAGAGATTAACTACATTTCCCAAAGGGGTGTGGTGTTAGATGAGGCCAGGCTAACAGAAAAAACTCATCTCCCAAATCATCTTTTGTTTATTCAGTGAGGATACAGTAGGGACTTTCCTGTGTGAAGCTGGAGCTATACCAGTGAACCACACCAATTACGTCCTTCAACAGAAATGAAGAGGCAACTCCTGAGCTCAGCATTGTCCAGGCAAGATCACCCTTCACCCAGTGTTGTCCTTCTGGCAGCGGGACTCCCTAAACTCATCCCTCATTACCTGCTTTTCACGCCTTAGACCTCTGAACATCCCCTACCCCAAACTTCCCAAGTGCCCACACCAAGTCCTCTATAACTGTGGTCCACTACCTATAAGATTCCTGTATCTTCAATTGCATTTTGAAACATTGCCTTTACCTTTCTGTCCTAACACAATAAGAAGCCCATTGAGAACAAAATCTTAATTTGAAAATAATAGCAAAATATAAAATAAAATAAATAGCAAATACTTATAAGCACACTAATATTCTAGGCCTGTTCCAAGTACCACAACACCTGTATTAATTTCCTTAATCTTCATAAAAATTGCTTAATTAAGCACATCACCATATCATTTCCTTGTTTTGTTTTTCTTTGGGTGCTAAGGATTAAACCCAGGACCTTGGGCACATTCCTACTACGGAGGTACACACCCCCCTGGCCCTTACCATCCCATTTTCTGATAAGAAACTGAAATACAGAAAAGTTGGCTAATTAGCCTAAGGTTACAGAGTTTAAAAGTAGTGGATCAGGAACATAGGACTTGAATCCAGGTGGGACTCCAAATCCCATGTGTGTAGCCACTGCGATATATTGTAGCATAGAGCGATCCACGGTGACGGAGAAGACAACTCAAAGAAGTAGAAACATCACAGCAACAGGGACGAAGTCTTAGAGGGGTCCATGTGTTCCTAGGACCAGTCCCTAAGAAAATCTCTAAACTCCCCTAAAGACTCAACTTCCCCTGCCATTCTCTCAAGAGGTAGCTGTTCTCTTCATTTCCATATCCCTCATTCACTGCCCTTGAGATGAAGTCTTCCACACCACTGGCCCCCAACACTCCTGGCTTTGACAATCATGCTGCCTGAGCAAACAACCCACCATCTCTCCTTGTTACAGTCATCCACATACCCCCAAGATCGTTCCCTCATCACTACAGACTCCTAGCACCTGAATCATCGCCCCCCTCTCCAATTACTGCCTCCATTACAAATCACAGTACTTTCACTTTCCCAGAGAAGTCCCTGCTAAGCCCTGCATCTCAATTCCATGGCCTCTTCTCTTCCAGTGATGTTTTTTCCTCCATCCTAACTCAGCCACTCTACCCCACAGCCATATCCTAGACATTTTTATACAAGTAATTTCCCCCCTCCATTATCTCAATTCTAAGCATTCTATTTTCAAACTACCTCATTTTCAGTTTGCCAATTCTAAAAACCATTGACACCTCCATAACCTAGCTCCATTATTGCACCACCTTTTATCTGACCCTCAACACTGCCTAGCCTCATTCTTTTTCTTTGGTGTTTACCTTCAGGTGTGTATTATTATCACCACTCCTCAGCATATACTCCAATTCCTTTCCTCATCTCTTCCTAAGATTCACCTGGAGGGGGAAAAAGAAAAACCCTTATTAAATCTCACTATTTCAAACCTTCATCCAAACAACTGAATTTGGTGGGAAAAGAAACACACAAGTATATTGACTGGCTTTACTTCAAATGCATTATGACCTGCCTCAAGTGGGCCCAGATGCTATCTTCCAATTCTATTCTCCAAGTCATTCATTCTTCTAATTTTTTTGCCTGGTTTAATTCAGAGGGGGGAATCCAATCAAAACACCAAATTATCATTGCATAACTTCTTGTCTTTCCCCCTCTTTGCTCTCAGCTAAGAAAACAGAAGCCCCAAAAAGAAAATTCCACACTCCCTTCCCACCCAGTCCACAGATGAACTGAAAGTCTCCTCTCTTCAGCCAGTCATATTCTTGAACTCTGGATTCATATTCATTTTTTTTCAATGCCAAGATCGTGGATCAGTCAGTCTCTCCCATTCCTGCATCATCAAATTTCCCCTCTCTTATTCACCTTTCCCATCAGATACAGAGGACAAGCCCCTCCTTGGCCCATTAGTCCCTTCCAACCTCATTCCATTTCTCTGCTTTCCTTGCGTAATTATCTCCACTTTCTTGTCTCCCTTCTCCTGTTAAACCCAATCCTTTCATTCTATCCCACCTATCGTCTCACCAAAATATCTCCTAAATGGCACCTTATATAGGACACACTTTGTGAGATCCAATTCATAGAGCTTCATCTTGTTGGATGGAAGATGGATAATGAGATGGATGGAGAGATAGAAGGATGGACAGTGGAAGGGATAGATGGCACACTAGGAATATGTCAGAACATCAGCTGGTTCCCCAGATTCCTTTCCATGTCTGTGGAACCAGAAGAAATATTCAGGAAGAATCTATGTCAGCCTGCTGATCAAATTCCCTGTTCTAAGAACTTGGAGTTGAATACTAAGAAAAATAAATTTCCACAAACACCCTTGCCAACCAGCATCATGCATGCTTTTCTTGATCCATGTGTTTTACATGGAGTTTCCCATTACAGACTCATTAAAAAAGTAGCTCACTATGCCATAAATCATTATCCTTGCCTTGATGAATAAGTGTTCAGGGGGCTCTTACTCTGCTAGACAGGTTGGTATGCATGTTAGACAATCTCATTTAATCTAGCCTCTTCGCATCTCATAAAACAGGAATTTACTATCTCTACTTACAGATTAGCGCTCACAAAAGATAAGTAACTTACCCAAGGTCACAGCTAAAAATTGATAGAACCAAGATTCACACCCAAACCTGACCAACCCTTGCTCATTCCAGACCACCACATTATTTGCCCAATAATCACCATCTCTATGCTCAGTGCTCTGTCTGATGCATCAAACATATATTATCGCAGTGATTTAATCTTCCTATCAGCTCTTAGCCATTTTCCCAGATGAGAAAACTGAGTCTCTGAGAGGTTAAGTTACCTGCTCAAAGGCACAGTACAAGCAAACAGCAGAGGTGCACTTAATCCAGGGCTGCCTGCAATGTCAAATTTATTCATTTTATAGAAGAACCTGGGGAACAAGGAGAGGTCAAAAAAGGTCAAGTGAAAAGCTCAAGGTCAACATCACTAACCAGTGAGAAAAGTGGGACTTGAATCAAAGTTGCCAACCTCTCAATAGCACTGCCCCCATTCTTTAAGAAGTGTGCCCTGCATCTAGCCCCCGCCCTTTCCACATTGAGTGCAAAGCAATTAATGAAGACTTCCCTTTTTGATACTGTCAGGGGATGAGCCAAGTTCTCGGTGAGCAACCAACCCTTGGCCAGTGTTTCCCCAGGACTCAGACCAAGTTAAGCAGAAATGAAGCCATGCGAGGGTGGACAGGGGATTCTGCTGTGTTTCTGGGTCACACTCCTCCTGAACAAGATTGTCAAAAGGAAGCAGCCTAAAGCCAGTGCTGGTCCAGCACTTGACCCCAGAGGTTGCATGTTTGCCTGGAGGCTGGAGTAAAATACCTGCTGGAAGTACACCACATTTATCATGTGCTCTGTCCCCCAGCATGTGCTGTTTACTTTCTCACTAGAGGTGCAATTATTTAACGAGGTGCTGAAGCCTGGGGAAGATTGCACATTTTAATCAAAGCACCAAATGAGCGAGTCTAGATGACTTTACAGAATGTATTTGAGGCGAATTTTGCACAGCAATGTCTGAGTATCAGATAATTAAGTGAAAAGGGAGATAACTTCCCAAGGGGTGTAAACAAACACACCAAGTCAGTCTCACCTCAGTCTTATGCTGAGTGGGGAAAATGGATTTCTGAGTGGACTGTGGCCTGCAACCCAGGTGGCTCCCTCCAAGATCAAGCCAGGCTTCAAGGAGCCAAGAACTGTGGGGCCACTGTGTCACCTGCAAAGCAACCATTGTAGAAAGCTTTGCTAAATCCCTTCCATTGGTAGAGAAAGGGGAGCCTATGGCCTTGAAGGGCAAAGTGACTTTTCTTAAGGTCATGGGGCAGCTCAGAGGAAGATCTAAGATCTGATTCTCAGTCCTGTGTTACCTCCAATCTACTCGGTCAATGCTACCCAGAGGTTAGCTATGAATAATAATACAAACGATAACAATGACAACTAAAACTCCGAGAACTGACCAGCATGAGTGAAGATGGTAGGCACCATGTTTTGTGCTTTATTAATTCACAGGATACTCTCCCCAGGATCCCATGAAGGTGATACTGCTGTTATCCTTGACTTAAAGGTGAGAAAACAGAGACAGAGAGAATGTAAGAAACCAGCCAAACAGCTCCCCGAGTAGAGAATGTCATGGAGCAGGAGTCAGATGTGACCCCCTGACATCCCCAGGTTCCACAGCCCTAAGCATTCAAAGCCTTCACTGATTTCCTGAAATTTTGGGTGCTTCAGCCTAGAAATCTTTACCCTCAGCCTCCTGCTACTAAATTTGCTGTATCTGTTTAGACCACATTGATCTTCATGAGTAGCTTGGTGTTTCTCTCATTTTTCATGAAGGCATTTAAAAAACAAATGATAAAGCAGGAATGAAGAGAATGCAAGATGCATTTACTCCATGGTAAACTTTGGGGTCACAAGGCAGGGTCCCACAGAATGCCTCCCAGCCATCCACTGAAAATCACCTATTAGCTTCTTTCAAGGTTGGGAGATTTCTTACTGGTTTTCTCACAGGAGTGTCCTGCTTTTTCCTCCAACGTGGATCTCAGGCCGGTTAACTCCCCAGGTCTCATGTTCTCCTTTCTTTCCCCCTCTTCTGTCTCCTTTCTCGTTCCTTCCTTGTGAGGAGAAAACGGTTCGCTTCCTTGGACACCCATGCCTTCTGGGTCTCACCTTCTGCCCTAAACATCTTATCAAGATATTTTCCTGGACAGAGGCAATTTCCTTTTCAGAGACGGATTCTGAAACTAGCTGCTAAGAAAATTCATTATTCACTTTGTGACACCAATAACTACGAGGTCTCCACTTGCATTTTTTAAGCCAGCCTCTCTGTTTGTTTGTGCAGCATCTGGTCTCTACAGGATAACCCACACTGGCAATCACTGAAGTCGAGTTTCTCCAAAGCTTGTCCTTTCTTGACTTTCACCCCTCAGATTTTGTAATGATGCAAACTTTATTCTGGCTGAGACTGCAGGATGTCTAGTTTCTTCCTGTCTCCAACTGCCAAGCATCAACTCTCAGAAAGCTTATACAGTAAAAATTCCTTGAGAGTAAAGGCCTTGTTTGGCTTAATTATCCATCCCCAGAGCCTATTACAGGGCCTGCATGTAGAAGACATTCATTCATTCAACACACATTTATCAATCATCTGCTATGTTCAAGGTACTGTGTTCTAGTCTGTGAAGATGTACAACTAGAGATATAGTCCCTGAACTCAAGGGTAAGTCTATAGTGAAAACTTTCAAACTTTTGTGGATATGGATCCCAGAGAGAAATTGGCAATGGCTTTAGATCCTCTTTTCAGAAAATGCACAGTATTTTAGCACAAAATACAAGGCAAACAGCTACAATGGCCCTTTAGTTTGTCCTTTCCTGTATCATACCTTTGACCATGTACTTTGGCAGGACATTCCCTCTGTGAGTGGGGTGACCTGCCCCTCCACCTGACTTTGAACTTGTCCGTGTAACTTGCTTTGGTCAGTGGGATGTTAATGAGAATGGCCCAAGTTTGTGAAATGGACTTGCATGTTGGGGCTTGAGCATTTGCACTTCTGCCACACCGTGAGGAAGACCGACTTAGTCCTCTGTTCCAGAAGGGAGATGAAAACCACAAGGAACAGAGCCTAGTTGCCTCAGCAAAGGCCATTCTAGATCAGCCATCAGCCAGCCAACCCAAGAGAGGTAAATGCTCCCATTCGAGTTTAGCAGAAGCCCTGGCTAAGCCCCAGCTGACTCCAGACCCATAAATAACATTCACTCATTATGGGAGGCCACTGAGGTTTGTGGTTGTTGTTATCCAACATATTGTGTCAGTAGATAAACAACACAAACTTTAAGGGCATGATGGATAATCTAAAGTTCTATACATACCACCCTAAGAACCCTTGATCTTCCAGAGGATGCAGAGAAGTAAACAGAAATGACAGCATCGTATATTCAGCACTGCAATGGAACAGATCTAGGTGCTTTAGGAGCACCCAATACGGTCTTGCTTTGCAGAGGAGCTGATGTCTGAGATAGGAAGAACAGATAGACATCAGACAACCTAAGATGGAGAGGAAACAGGCTCAGAAGTGGATATTAGCAAGTACCAAAGCCATCAGATGAAGACAGCCTGGCTAATTATTGCTTCAGTGAGAGTGCAAGCACTTCGGTTAACCAGTACTAGGTAGATTTTTTTTTTTTTTTTTTTTTTTTTTTAGAAAATTGAGAGAGAAGTCCTGAATATTTCCAATTTACAAAGACACTGATATAATAAAAAATGAAGAATAGTAAGAAGCAGCACAAAAATAGTGGTATAATTTAAATATTTTTCAAAGAATGAACAAACTTTTTGCCATTGGGAGAATTAGAATAGTCCTGTGTGCAGCTTTATTTGGATGCAACATTAAATGCCTAAGCATGTCCTTTAGAAATGTGAGAACTGGGACTTAAGGCCTTTGTGTCCCCCCCATCCCCCCCAAGCTAGCCTAAAATAGAAGGTGTAAAGCCAGAGGGGGTGTTGGTGAGAATTGAGACTTAATAATGCCTTGAAGTACTAAATTAAAATAGAGTAGTTTTCAGATGTTGATGAGGAGAAAACGCAACCTCGCTTAGTGGGGGTCCTCTCGATGGGACACCTCACAGGCATACACTGAAAGTCCTCAGCCACAACTACAAGGCTTGGTGGATGGGTCCCCATTTTGGCTATACTGATCACCCACCAAGAGGCCCCCACCTACCCAACCAGCCCTGTAGAATCCGCCAAGATGCTCACCATCGCACAGCAAGGTACCAGAGGTGATGTGGTGTTGCATCGCCACCTAGTGGCCACTCCTGAGAAACTGTATTCTCCTTCACCTCTGGGATTTAAGAGCCCACCCCCACCCCACCCGGGGGGGGGGGGGGGGGGGGAGGGTCTTCTCTCTGACAATAGGCTGCTGGTGACGGACAGTCTATGTCTCTCTATCTCTCTCTACCTCTATCTGTCTTTTCCTAGACCCTGGCATGTAATACTCAGTGCACAGTAGCTGCAATTATTAATAATAATCATTACCACTGTGCTACCGTAGACATACCTGAGTCTGTTTAAAATTAATTGGGATGTTGGAAAATGAGATTTTTGCACATAATTAAGAATCCATTTCCCCTTTAATTTCATTCAATAAACAGGTACTAAATGTTTAATGTATGCCAGCTCTGTGCCATGTAACTGGGACAGTGTGAAGAAGATATAAAAATGGCTCAGATGCGGGCTCTGCCGTAAGACTTTTCCAGTCCTAAAGGAGAGGTAGACATGTGAACAGCCAGCTCTCAAGTACTAAATTCAGACAGAGCCAGCATGCTGGCTGGAACAGTGCAGAAGTGACACCAATTCAAGGAGACACCTGCGGTTTCCCTTCACTCAGAATGCTATCACGATCCTTACCATGGTCCTACCAAGATCCTCACCATGGTCCTATGTGGTAGGGACAGCTGCCCCTCTAAGGGGCTTCTGGGCCTCTCACCAGCAGGGAGGCATCTCCTTGGGGAGCTCCTGGTTTTGAATGGATGAACAGGAAACTCCAGGAGGTCACCGGAGTTTCTGGAATCAAAGTTCAAGCTGGATGACCTTGGGTGAGTTGCTTCACGGGCTTTAGTAGTCTCATCCATGACAAAGAGGACGCCAATAGCAGTATCTACATCATGGGGTGGTGGTGAGGACTGAATGAGTTCATAGAACACACAGACTTAGTTTCTGTCATGTGTTCACCTTCCATATTTTTATTACCTACTGGGCTCTGCAGAAACTCCCTGGACTCTTCATTAGACCTGGGTCTAGTTTTGTAGACTTTTACACATTTTCCATGATTAAAGCTTGGTCCAGCCCCTTTAAAACTTCACTCTCACTTATAAATATATAACTCAGCTTCCCTATCTACCCATTTAGAACACTTGGAACTGGGGTTTCAAAGGAGGACACCCACTCTTCTTCCTTCTTTCTTCTCTCCTTGAATCTTCTCCATCATCCTGTGTGGCCTGGCAGCAAAGACAGGAGGAAGATTCCATGCACATTGTTCACATCTGACCCTGAGCATGGTTCGATGAGCAAAAAGAAACTGTCTGAGTCATTCTCATGCTGACGGTGTCTATGGGGAGAGGATGCAGACATGGGCGGTGAATCTGACTCCTGTGGAAGCTGTTCAGCCCCACACCACCCACCCTCAACTCCTTCTTGAAAGATGTCTCTGAAGGCAGCCTGTGTGTGTCCCTTTGCCCACTGTTCAGATCCCACTCTGTTCTCCAGGTTGCCATCCTATTGTCTGGTCCTCTAGACTGTGGCATCCATGAGGGCAGGAGGTGTCATGGTCACCCTGCAGCATGCACTCTAGGTAACGTAGCTGGTGTATGTGGGCCTTCAACAAAAGTTCAGGGTACTTGTAGAATTTTCCCTTCCCAGGAACAGGAAAGAGGTGATCACTGCCTGATGGAAAAGGAGCAAACATGTACTGCATATCTTCCAGGGAGAGGGAGACACACACACACACACACACACACACACACACACACACACACACACACGTGCTCGCTACCTGCAAGTCGCTGCTTAGAGCCACAATGCTCGGAGAGGCTGCTTGACTATTCTTTTGACAAATATGCCTCCAAAAATAGATTGGGGAGAAATTCATCTCTTTGTATCTCAATGAAGTGAAAGGAAGTGGAACAGATTATTAAAATTAGACTTTTCCCATTTCAGAGTTTCAGCTGAGACTTCAAAGCTCAGAACAATGGATGCCACCTAGCTCCCCAATGAGGTGCTGAGCCCGAAGTGCAGGGCTGGCCAAGGGCATTACGAAAAGCTACTTCTGCTTGCATTAGACCACCACTCATCTCCAGGCAATGCAGGAAAAAGCCAAGACTCACAGGAGGTGCAAGAGACAAGTGATGACATGGTAGCAAGTTTGCACATGGGTGACATGGGGAAGGGTGCCTTGCAGCCTTCACCTCAATGCAGACAAAGGATGAGGGCTTCTGAGGACTATAGGAGGTGGAGGGGGGAGACCCCCTGAAGGATGCCCAGGAGTCTGGCTCATACTTACGGAGTCTGCAGGCTAGAGGCTAAGGCTGAGTCTGCCTTAGGAGTAAACTGCACTTCCACTAGGAGTAGAGCAAGTAGAGCCCACGAACAGTGGTCCAAGTGGAAGCCTGGAGGAAGAGGCCAGCCACGAACCTTCTAGCAAAAGATCCTGTCTGAATATGTCTTATGGTAGGAATGTCAAACAGTGCCACTGACATATAGTAAATGGCACATATTCAAAGGTACAATTTGATACCAATACAGCCACCTCCACAATCAAAATAGTGTGCATATCCATCACCCCCCCATTTCCTCCAGCTCCTTGAGAATCCATCCCTACCACCCCTCTTTTCTCCCTATTAAAAGGCAATCACTAATCTTCTTTTTCTCCCTATAAACTTGTTTTCATTTTGAGCATTTTATATGGGTGGAATCATACAGCATGCAATTATTTTTTCTGCCATCTTTCACTCAGCATAATTATCTTTAGATGCATCTGTGGTGTTGGGTGTGTTGATGGTTCACTCCTTTTCATTGCTGAGTTACTCTGTCGTGTGACAGACAGTACCACCGTTTGTTTCTTCATTTATCTGTCAATGAGCATTTGAGCATTTGAGTTGTAGGTGGCAAGAATTTGACTGGCGATCATTCTGCTTCATTTCTCTTAGAAGTAGTCTGATGTCATGTTTGTTGGTTTTATACAAGTTAATTTTTTAAAAAATGAAGAGGAAGGAAAGCAGTGAGTGCTTCCTGCCAGAGGTGGAGTGTCCTCAGCAGGGGTTGAAGGCTACACCACTGGGTGCGGGAGTGTCGAGAGAAAGGAGTCAAGGGTAGCCAGACTGCAGTGGCTGCATTGGCTTTAGGGAGCTGCAGTCAGAGGACTCCCTGGGGAATTCACAAAAGTGTCACGTGGAGAACATCGCCCTTGGGCACACACGCTTCTCTGACTCGGATGTGGTTGGAATGTCACCTGCAAGAGTTCATGTGTTGGGAGCTTGGTCCTCAGTGTGGCAATAATGAGAGGTTGTGGGATCTTCAAGAGGTGGGTCCTGAAGACACTGGGATCACTACCCTTGAAAGAGATTAACGTAGCTCTCATGAGACCCTGAGTTAGTTCTCAAGAGACGGTGTTGTAAACAGGCAAGACAGGCCACTCCCCTTGCCCTAGCGTCCTGCCTTGCCATGTGACCTCCCTTTTGCACATGCTCTTGCGGTTGTGGTGCCATTCATCATGAGGCCCTCACCAGAACAGAGCTGATGCCAGTGTCATGCCTTTGAACTTCTAGAACCAAATCATGAGCTCAATAAACCTCTTTTCTTTATAAAGTACCCAGCCTCAAGGTATTCATTCATGGAAAAACAAATATACCCACCACAAATCCATGTTTCAACTGGATATGAGATACCTCTTCTGTCCTTTCTGTCCTCCTTGACTATAGCTGCAAAACAGGAGGGTCCTCGTATGCCTGCCAGAAAGTAAAGAGAGGTGGGGTGGGAATGAGAAGAAGCAATCACAATTTCTTCCCCCGCTACTGACTTCCAAACCTGAAATATGTCAAGGTATGGAAGGAGACTCCAGAGTTAAATGTTAGACAGGATTAGATCTTCTATTACCTGGAAGTAGCCAAATAACTTTATTGTTGCTGATGTTTAAGAGTGACTAGAAAAACTATTGTATTGATCCAAAATGTTATTCAGGGACAGTAAGCAGATAAAAATTTGCATATGTGAGAAGGAATGAAAGTGTTTTCTGCCTGAGTCTAGTTTATTCAACAAACTGGTTGCCTGTTCTGATTGAATGGCACCATGAAGCCACAATTTTTTGCCCTAAGATGAAAAAGTTAACATAATTTTAAAGGCATGTTCATACCTTTAAAAATAAATTTCAATTATCTTATGTGCATGTAGAATATGGCATAATGAATCACACTATTATGGATAATTTTAATGCACCAATTAAATAAATGAATTTGCTTTGCACAAAATCACCTCTTTAGACTTTTAGAGGCTCTGCATCCACTCCCACCACCAAACATTCCATGTAAGCTCAAGACTTTTCAGACCGTGGGAAGGGAATGGACAGAAGGAGGAAAGCAATCCAAACCATCTGGCCATATCTTGGCCATGCAGCCAGAACTTACCCAGAGAGAAAGACGTTGATGGCTTCCATCTTCTGATCTGCTAAAACATTCTCCCATTATGATGCAAAGCACAGTGATGCCTGGAGAAGGGAGACCGCCCTAACTTCAACAAATCCCTAGAACAGTCAAACTAGACTGAGGTATTCAAACTTTGTTAATTTGTGAGGAAATGAAGATTCATCAAGGTCCCTGAAGTCTTAGATGCAAAAGTCCATAAGCACTCCTTAAGGACAAGCCGTCCCTAGAAAAGGCCATGGTGCTGCCATCTCTGAGAACTCAGTAAGCAAGCCTCCTACATAACAAACTTGCCATATGTAGTAGAACGAAAGACCCTGACTTGATCACCCTTCTCCACTGGTGCATGCCCTACAATGCACGTGGAAATTGGGGCCACATTTGTGGATCCTCATCACGTCCATCCTTGCGATAGCCCTATGAGGTGCCCCACATTACAGAGGAGCAAACCAGTGGTTAGAAATCCTAGACCACAGGCCCAACATAACATAGATAGAAAGCAGCCGAGAAAGATCCAAGCCCAGGTCTGTCTGGTTTCACATCCCAGGATCTTTCAACCAGGCAGCTCTGCTGCTGTGGGCTGTTTGGAGGTCAGTGAAATGCGGTGTATGGTTGGTGTCCAAATTTGAAATACCGTTCTTCTCAAATGCCAGGTGATCATCACCAGGAGGAAAGGCCAGCTGACTGTCTTCCAAGAGTGTCTCATAAGCTGGTATTTCTTACTTTGGGGAAGTTTCCATCCTAGGAAATATTTTAGGTCTGATGCTTGAACATTACAAAATCCGAAGAGGGTCCATCTCGCAGGAAAGACACTTTAACCAAACACATAATGCTGGTGCATATAGCCAGAATGCCAAAACCTTCATTCACAGTGAGAAATTACTCAGATTGAGACCTAGAAATCCAAATTCCAGAAGATTAGCTAGTTCTCGCCCTGCAGACAAGACCCTAACAGGAGCCAAATCATAATCTGAAAGTTTGTGGTGAGCCTGGAAAGAAATTGAGTGGAATTTCACTATCCCCTATGGAAGGTATCCACCAGATAGCCAGATGCTTCCATTCTAGAAGGAAGATGGTCTTACCAATGAGCCCAGAAACATGAAAATATATAAGTTCCACTCTCTGCCCCCAAAAGACTAGAACCCTTCCAGTCCTTGGTTAAGGCTCCTTCTTCCCTAAAATGTTTTGGGGTGGGCCCTGCTAATCTTTGCTTCCGGTACTCTCATTTCTTTTTGCTTTCAGAGTAGTAACAACCAGTCTTGCCTTCGATGGGCACATTCTTTCTTTCATGCTGGTGAGGTATTTAATGCACTGATGGTGGAGACCTGTCCACCTGGGAAAAGTGTCTCTCCCTTCAGCTGACTTTGCACATCTCTACGTGATCCACTGTGTTATCCTACAGCTTAACTCCCAGTGGGCCCACTCACTTCCTCCATTTCCGAATCTCTAAAAGCAAATGAGTTATGCACCCAGGGAAAGATGACTCAACATGAACACTAGACTTTTCAAAAGGGGGAACAGTTTTAATGAAGGTACATACAACCATCGTATGCAGGGACTCCCAAGAGGAAGGTATGGGGATTAGCTCCCAACTGCTCAATAAGAGCCTAGTGCTAGGCTAGGGGTTTGTAATCAGCACAACAATTCTATAAAATAATTAATACTGCCACTCTACAGTTGAGAGAACTGAAACTCAGAAAGGTTGAGTCACCACTGTCCGTTTCAGGAAGTTGAGATCTCTATGCTGGCCTGTCTGACTCCGAGAACTCTGGGACCCAAGAGTCAAAAAAAGTGCTAATGTATGTGATGATGCTTTGTGAGCTGCCAACAGGCATGAACTACTCTAAAACTTAAAGGAAAGTTGGGGAGTCATGCTTTCCAATTAGCAGACTGCTTTTTCAGCTGAAACAGGAATAACCTTCTAGAATGTTCTGCAAAAAGACTTTGATATCCAAAGAGGTTGCACTTCTATGCTATCATCGCTTAAATCCAGCCAGACCAAGAATTCGTGTTACAAACCAGCATAGCAGCTCCTTCATTTAATTCCCTCCTGGATTGCTAGTATGATGAAGGCAAAGGCTGCCTGGTGCCTTCAAACATAAAAGAAAAAATAAAGTTTCCCTCAGAAAACTCGTGACTTGGGTTATAATCATGCAGAGAACTCACCCACATTTGTAGGCAATGAATCCTTTAAAGAAATAATAAGTTGCTCAAAAGGGCAGGGTCAAAGTTTGTTCTAGGCCACAGCCAGCCCAGAATCCATTTAGAGTTCTCTGATTCCTCCTATCATTCAAAAAGAGTCCCCCAAACACTGCTTTGGCAGCTCCTGCAAAGCAACCCCCAAAGCATTGTGTTCTTGGCTTCCTGATCCTCATCATTTTATGCTGCAAGCAAAGAAAGACAAAAAGAAGCCATAGGGGTTTCCTACCCCCAGAGATAAAAAGGACCCAAAAGTATGGGGCAGAAGAAGCAGAAGATTGGAGCTTGTCAACAGGGAATAATGCTAGTTTCAGATTCCTGGCACCAAGTCATTTCTGCAGACAAAACATCCTGAGTCCTCCCTCACTGAGAAGCTTAAGGATCAGGAAAGAAAGGCAGAGGAGAGGAAGAAAACAGGCATTTATCAAGTTTTTCTAAAAGCATATTTGCTTTCATTTAATCATCCAAATAATGCTATTATTATCTGCACTTTATAGGGGAGGAAACTGAAGTACAGAGAAATGAGATATGCATCTCAAGTCATAGACTTGGTGGGATCAAATCCAGGCCCAGAGGAAGGAAAATCCACACCCCTTTCACGACAATTGGATTCAGAAGATTTTCATGTACCAATCAGAGAAGAAAAATTCAAAGTTTAAGTTGAGCACCAAAGTTTCCTAAAACAGAAGAGTGGTTTTAAAGAATGCCAAGTCACTATTTTGTTCTTTTCTCACATGTGGTAGATAGAATAATATCTCCCCAAAGATGCCTTTACCCTAATACTTGGGACCTGTGAATTGTCACATTTTACAGAAAAGAGAAATCCAGGTTGCAGGTGGAATTAAGGTTGCTAACCAGCAGCTCTTGAGAGGAGGAAATTATCTTGATTTATCCAAATGGGCCGCATGTAATCACATAGGGCCTTAAAAATACAGAAGAGTCAGAGAAAGAGATGTGGCAAAGGAAGCAGGGTCAGAGAGATGGTATGTCACTCACTGTGAAGATGAAGGACAGGGCCACAGGACAAGGAAGATAGGAAGCCTCCAGAAGCTGGGAGAGACAAGGAAATGGATTCTTCTCTAGAGCCACCAGAAGGAATCTGATCCGTTGCCACCTTGATTTTATCTAGTGAGATCAATGCCAAACTTCCAACACACAGAATTACAAGATAAGGAATCTACATTGTCTTATGCCATTAAATGGATGGTCATTTGTTACCATAGCAATAGAAAGCTAATATGTCAAATGGGAAGCCAAATCAGCACACAACAAGGCATTATTATCCTTCAGTGTCATGGTGGTAGGCCCCAAATCTTAGATGCAGACCTGAGCTCAAATCCCAGCTTGACCAGCAATGCCAGGTTGGAACAGCCTGATCCATCCATCTCGCTCACAGTAGGACAACCTTGCAGGGACACATTGAAACAGTCCAGTCTGTCAAATAAAGCACCATCTTAGTTAGGGATGGTTTGGTTATGTGTGATATATCCTTACTCATTGAAACTCAAGTTTTCTCTCTCTCCCTCTCTCCCTCTTTCCCCCCCCTTCCCTCCTTCCTCTTTCTCTTTTCTTCCTCCTCTGCCTTTGCATGCATATTCTATTTATTCCTCCCTTCTTGCAGACATTTCTTTGCTCATGGCCACCTGAGATGGTGGCTTCTGCTCCAGTGATGTTCTGGCCCTCCAGCCTAGATCCCCCCACACCAACTGATTCAGCCTTCCTATCCCTGATCCAAATACTCAGAAAAACTAATAAGTCCATATTCTGTTTGATATTTGCTCCTAATTCCACCAGTCAAGGTCAGGGTCGAGAGGCTACAAAGACCTACCTCATCTGTGACTGTGGGTTGGGCAAGACCTTTAAGAAGGCACGAGGGAGCAGAGAGAGAATGATTGGCATCTTCAGCATGTCTCTGCACCCTAGGGGCAATCTTCTCTTTGAAAACAGAAATACAATACTTCTGTTGGCTCAGATGCCCTCCCCACTCCTCCCTGCACAGGCCAAGATGAGCCCATTTGCTTTTCTGGCTACTTTTTCTGTCCTTCCATCATCTGATTGACATTCTCTTTCTAAATATGATAATATAATCAACCAAGTTACATTCAAATGATGCTGGCCTGAGAACCATTCTGTATAATTCTGGTGACTTTGCATATTTCACGGTTTAACTCACTAAGGAAAAGAATGATTACCCAGTTCTTGAAGGAAAGAGCACTCCACTCTAGGCCCTGAGGTGTGGTGATCATAATAATTAATATTAACATTATTAATGACAACTTTAAGGTTTTTGTTGCAGATTAGAAAATGCAATTTCTACAGCAATTTAATGTGGTAGAGAGGGTAAATAATGGCATGGATCATGGCAATGAGGCTCAAAGAGTTGAAATGATACATGCAAAGTCCCATGGCATTGTGTGATGCTTGGATCTAAAGAAAATTATAATTGTTTTCATTTCATTTCATGACTGGTACTTTGCACTTGCTGTTTCTGATCCTCACACTAGCCCTTCTTGATAAAAACCTTACCCAAGTCCCAATGTTAGTAGGAGCATCTGACTTGAAAGTCTAGATGCCTCGCCCATGTCTTTGGATTCTTGGAATTGCCTGAGGTGGCTCTTCCTCTCTCTTCTTCAATGATCAGCTCAGACACCATGTCCTCTGTGCAATCTTCCCCAGTTATGGCTTGGATATGAGGTGTCCCCCCAAAGTTCCTACATTCATGCAAAAACAATGTTCAGAGGTGAAATGATTAGATTATGAGAGCAGTAACCTAATTTGAATGGATTGCCTGGGTGGTAACTAAAGGCAGGTGGGCCCTGGCTCGAGGAGCTGGGCCACTGTGGGTATGCCCTGGAAGGGTGCATCTTCCCTGCAGCCTCCGCCTCTCTGCTTCCTGGCCGTCATGAAGCCAGCAACTTCCCTCCACCACACCCTTCCCCCATGACATTCTGCCTTACCTTGGGTCCAGAGCAATGGAGTCAGCCCACCATGCACTAAACCTCTGATACTGTGAATCCAACTAAACTTGTTTCCTGCTCTAATTGCTCTGGTTGTGTATTCTGGTCACAGCAAGAAAAAGTGACGAAAACGTTCTCTCTGCAGATTTAATTCTTCCTTCTCCAGGGCTCCCCCAGACATCAATTCATCCTCAGACGTTACTAAGGGCAGTCTGTGTGCCAGACACAACAAATATGGGCTGAGTGTACATCTGGGAGTGAACCAGCCTGGCTCCAACCTCCAGGCAACTGAGGTGTGGTAGGAAGGTGAGTGAAGGGAGAAGATGTGGAGTGCAGAGGGGACACTCCTGCAGAGGCAGGGTCCTCTCCTGGAAGACCAAAGCAGGGGCTTCCCCAAGAACTGGCACAGAGTAAGTAGGCACAACAGGAAATAAAGAAGCATTCTAGGCAGCAGAATGGCAGGGACAAGGCAGAAGCCAGGATGGCATGTCCAGAAAGGGGAAGTTTATCAGAAAGACTAGAATCCAGACAGCAAAGTGGTGAGAAGCCAAAACAAGCCCAGGAAGTTGGTCAGGGCTTCAGGTCTGGCTGGGGAGTCAGGGGCTATGTCTTAATGCCAAGGATTTGTTTTTTAACATGATAATGTCAGTGTGTGGATTAAAATTATGTGGCTGCAAGGAATAGAAATCAGCTCAAGGTGGCTTAAGAGAAATGGGGGGATTGTTATAAGGATTCACAGAAATCTGAATCTTAAGGGTTCCCAGGAAGAGGCTGGAGTCAGGATCTAGAAACACTTTGGAAAGCCGGGAGTTATTCTCCTGTCACTTGTGGCTTATACTGCTCTGTGTGTCTGCTTTATTATTTTCTCTGCTTCTCCAAAAACATGGTGGACAATAGCCACCCTACAGCCCTCAGGTTGTAAGTTATGGTTCTACCTGGAGGACCTCATGCTAGGTGAAGGAAGTCAGGCACAGAAAGACACATGCTGCACGATTTCACACACATGTAGAAATATAAAACAATACAAATCAGAAACAGAATGGTGGCTGCCAGGAGCTGGGGAGTTGGGGAGTGGAGAATAGGGAGATTACAGTCAAAAGGTACAAATGGCCAGGCGTGGTGCACATGCCTATAATCCCAGTGGCTCAGGAGGCTGAGACAGGAGGATGGCAAGTTCAAAGCCAGCCTCAGCAATAGTAAGGTGCTAAGCAACTCAGTGAGACCCAGCCTCTAAATAAAATACACAATAGGGCTGGGGATGTGGTTGAGTGCCCCTGAGTTCAATGCCTGGTACCAAAAAGAAAAGGGTACAAAATTCTCTGTTGTGCAAAGTGAATAAACTCTGGGGTTCTAATGTACAGCATGGTAACTATAGTTAATAATATTAGATTGTATACTTGAAATATACTAAGAGAGTAAATCTTGAATGTTCTTACCACACACCCACATCACAGTAAGCGTGAGAGGTGATGGATGGATATGTTAATTAGATTTAAAAGTTCTAGCAATACAGAGAGCCACAGCATTGTCTATTAGCACCAATTCAAACTTCAAGGAGAAGGAGTTCAATGGAGCCAGATTGAATCAGGGAACTTATCTCTAATTCAATGAGCAATAGGCAAGGCACAGGAAGCTCAAGATCTCATGACACAAACAAGGCCTCCAGGAGACACTGCCGGTCTGGAGGAAGAATGCCAGCTCAAAGGCTCAGCAGACTTCAATGGCAACCACTACAGACCTTCATCTAAACAATTCAAACATATCACCTCATCTGCTATGTGGAGGAAGACCTTCTTCTAGTGGAGCCAGAGAGACCAGAATGTTACCTCATCCAGGTAAGAGTAGGTGAGGACTGAGATGGGGTGGTGCTCTGGGGATGGGGAAACACTCCAGAGATACTGAGAAGACAGAACTAACATAACTCAATGATGGTATTAGACACAAGATACAGGAGAGGAATACCCAGTGATTGTTAGGTTTCTGGCTTGACCTATCAGGTTGGCAGAAACATCCTCGATTAAACATCGGAAGAGAAACAGGTTAGGATGGGCAAAGTTCAGAGCCTGGGAATTCTATTTTGGATGTGTTGAGTTTTGAAGCAGGCTGTGAGCTATCTGGAGACATCAGCAGAGGGTTGAATATATAAATAAGAAGGTTACTCTCAAGAGACTAGCACAGAGATGGCGATTAAAACAATAGAAGAAGAGCAGCCTAGGAGAGGGTTGGAGTGTGAGAAGAGAAAGGGGCTTAGGATAGGTCCTGTGGAATCCCACCTTTTAATTGTATTACTTTAATTTCAGTAGAGAAAAAGAAGCTCACAATGCAGGCAGAGAGGAATTACAGGAGAAATGGGAGGGAAACCAGAAGAAAGAGTTATGCTAAGTGGATGTTTCAGACAGAATGGAAATGTTGTCTTTTGACGAACGCTATCTAGTGGCCAAGGGAGATGGCAGAGAAGTGTCCATTAAAACAACTCCTTTATGGTATTACATTTTGTGTTAGCACGTCTATTTCTCCACCAGCCTGGAGGCTCCTTTAGTAAAGATGTTTTCATGCCTTTCTTCCCAGCAATTAACCCAGATGCCTGGCACAGAGTAAAGTTTCAATAGCTGTTAGTTGAATGAATGAATAAATAAGCCATAGGCATTCAAAGATATTAAAAATTGCTTCTGGAAGAGATACAAAACATACAGCAAGTCTTCAGTAATTTGCAGTAAACGAGCAGGGAATTTGATGGCATCCTTGAAAAGAGATGCAGAGTCACTGCTATCCTTTATGCGAATAAGCCAGGGACAGTTCCTACAGACCACCCGGGTATAATCACAACCGCTTCAGTGGCCACCGCCTAGAGAGTGACTGGGGTACTTGAGAACAATATTATTTATGTGCTTTTTGTCCTCCAATCATATTTGCATAATCAAATCTCATTATCTCCAAAGCCACGTTCATCGTCAGTATAATTCTCGCCTGAATTATCCTAGACCCTGCCATTAAAGGGGGTTTCCTTTATTTGTGAAGTACAATGGCGTGTATCAATGAATACTCACAGCTAGAAATCCGTACTTGACCCCAGCCGACCAAAAACAAAAAGCGAGATGGGAAACATGTTTAAAAATTACCTTCCTTTTGTTCGTTTTAAGTGTAAACAACCATTAATTCAGACTGCTGGCTTGCTCTTCATTGAGTATGTAGCATTCATCAAGGATAAACATTTAGCAGCAGGCCAAGGCCAAGGTCCTCAAAAAGGACCCTGACAAATGAGCCTAAGATGCTGTGTCAGGAGGCCCCCTGCTGGACCAGATGTTAAACTTCAGCTGATACTGAGGGCAAGGTCCAGGGGAGGGAACCTGCTGCCAGAGCTGTCCCCAGGCATGGGTGAGGGATTATGGGCAGAGGGGCTTTTAAATCTGGGGTATTTGCCTATCAATACAGAAGTGCATTGTCTCTTGGTATCCACATTTTGTGTTAGCATGTCTATTTCTCCACCAGCCTGAAGGCTCCTTTACTATTTTCATGCCTTTCTTCCCAGCAATTAACCCATGGTTCCAGGACTCTCCGTGGATGGCCAAAAATAGGTGTTCAAATCCTTTCTATAAAATGGTGTAGTATCTGCATATAACTTATGTCCATCCTCTCATATACTTTAAGTCATCTCTAGATGACATTTAATGCCTAGTAGAGTGTAAATGCTATGTAAATAGTTGTTATATTGTTTAGGGAATGCTGGCAAGAAAAAAATCTGTGTACGTTCAGTGTAGTTGCAATTTTTTTCTAAATATTTTTGATCCATGGTTGTTTGAATTCACGAATGCAGAACCGTGGTCAGAAGACTGACTGTATTTTTATGTTCTCATATATGTGATAGCTGTGCCTCTTTGTACTAGATGGTTTCTAGGTCTGGACAGCAGCCCCAGGCACAGCAGCTCAGATTATCACAGTCCTGCCTATTTAACAGATGAGGAATCTGAGGTTTAATGAGATAACATTTGAAGAAAGGCCCATAACCAGTAGCGGAAAAATTGACAATAGAACTCAAGTTTCTTTATTCCCAAACCCAGTGTTGGATTCTACGTCATCACCCATAAATTTTCCACAGAACTGTTATGAGACGCCAAATACCTGTCACTAATGAGCATGCTCAACCTGGGCTTGTTCAGTAATTACACCATTATACAATGGCCATATGGTTAGGGAGAGGTATTTTCCTCCGTGGAAAATCCATATTTTTTCACTACAGAATTATATGCATCTTAACAAAGCCAGTTCAAGGAAGGAGTGGAAAAATTGTGAAATATTCTCCCAGGGTGAACTCCACAGTGGGAGATCCATCTGACTCAGTTTCACAACAGGGAGGAACCATCTCCGCGACGTTTTTGCATGCCTAATATTCTAGGTATGAGACATCATAATTAATTGTGTGTTCGGCTAAACTGGGTGGCAATTAAAGCTGAGGTTGCTAAGCAGTTTTGAGAACACATCATACAATGCGGTTTTTCATATTTTGTGACAAAGGTCTAGAAAAGAAAAACACATAATGACTCCTTGTGGGCGAGGTCCTCGTTAGTTCTGTTTTAATTATTAACCCAATTATATGGGCAAAGCAATAGGTGATGATTTAGCTCCTTTACTGTTGCTGCCTGAAGCGGAAACCGCCTTGGAGCAACGAACGCCGCAGGAAAATTCGGAGGCAGGATGAAAATGAAAAAAGGTCTTTTATTCTTCTTCTCTCTCCGGCTCCAGCAATCACTCCAAACGCTCTAACTCCAACCACCACCTTCTTCTTCTTCCCACACACACTAACTAAACTCACCCAGTTATATACATATCGCTTTAACAAGGACACGTGCTTACAGCTCGAGCTTACAGGTGCATCACGCAGTGTTCACGGGCATACAAAGATTCTTTGGATAATGTATTACTATCAGGTGGAAACTAGAACATCTTTTTATGGCTCTCAGCTAACCGCAATCTTTAGCTATCTCCTTGATTATAGGCTCCTTCACTTTACTGCCACTTACTTCTTGCTCTCTCAGCTACCAGGATGGGGCATTCTTCAGGAGCAATTTAAGGAATTTGTTCTAGAATATACTTGGCTCCATCCCTCCTCGTGTCCATAGCTTCGTTTTCCTGAAACTCTGAGGCAGGAAAGGGCTTCAGGGTGCACAGGGGAAGTAGTAATGTCTTCCAGTACACTGTGACAATCTGGGTACACTAGAATGGGGGCAGTGAGGGGGAGAATCTCTCAGGATAGGGCCTGGCTCTGAATGCAAACCTGGGTGTCCACAGCACGGTGTTGAAAATGCCACATCCCTCGTTCTCAAGTTCAGAAATTCTTGGGGAGAATAAAAGAGGTGAATAATGTGCTTGGATTGGGGGGTATTTTCTGGACCCCCCACTTGAGTCAAGGATGTAGACTTGATGCTTCTAGAAGAAACATTTCTTCCCTTTGATGCCTTTCTAGAGTTTTTGCAAATCCTTGCTTTCTGGAAAGAGTCATTACATTTTCCCTAGAGTGACTGGGAAATCTATCTGATGTGATACTCCTGACCCGTGAGTGTTAGACCTAAAGGGGGAAGGACCTGGCATTGTAGAGAAGGAAAGAAGGAAGTTGTGAGGAAGAATTGTGACCCAGAGAAAATGGACTTTCCAGGCTTCTCTGGGAAGCCACATTGTTAGGAATGTGGTCCAGGTGAAAGGTGACTTGGGAGCCCCATGGGAGCCCGGCCACGGAAGCTGGACCATTGAAGCCCAGGTGGGGAGGTGGGGCTTCCCACCAGCCCCACGCAGGAGAGGCTGAAGCTGCTGACTGTACATCCACTACCTGAGTTAAGGCTGGTTTTAAAACAAAATGGGTCAGGATAGACATGGCCATCTATGTCGGTAGCATACATAAACATGCACATATGTGTATTTAGCACATGTGTATCATACTTTCCCCAGGGCCTGACATGCTATTGCTATCACATACTATTTCTCACACATACTTAGGTTTGTCCCAGATTCTCTCTTCTGTTCCATTTGTCCTTCCAGCTACTCATACACCTATCCTATATTGTTTCAGTTATAACAACTTTGTTAGGTATTTCCCCTCCCTTCTGAATCCCCAATTTTTATTTTTGTCTTTTTAATTTTTTATTTGTTCTTTTTAGATATACATGACATTAGAGTTTATTTTGACCTATTATACATACATGGAGTATAACTTATTCTAGTTAGGATCCCATCCTTTTGGTTGTATATGATGTGGAGTTTCATTGGTGGTGTATTTACATATGAACATAGGAAACTTATTCTACTCTCTTTCCTTTTCCTATTCCCCTCCCTTCCCTTCATTCCCCTTTGTCTAATCCAGGGAGTTTCTATTCTTCTCCTCTCCCCCATGTTGTGTGTTAGCATCCACATATCAAAGAGAATATTCAAACTTTGGTTTTGGGGGATTGGATTATTTCTTTTTTTTAATGTGTTTTTTTTATTCAAAATTGTTGTATTTGTAATAGTAGAATGCATTACAATTCATAATACACATATAGAGCCTCTTTTTACATAACACTGTTTGTATACAAAGTATATTCGTACTATTCAAGTCTTCAATCATGCATTTAGGATAATGATATCCATCTTTTTTTATATTTATTTATTTGCCTTAGTTGTACACAATGCGTTTATTTGTACGTGGTGCTGAGGATCGAACCCGGGCCGCGCATGTGCTAGGCGAGCGCTCTACCTCCGAGCCACAATCCCAGGCCCGATATCCATCTTACTATAGCACCTTTTCTTTATTTTCCGCCTCCATCTCCACCTGGCTCCCTCCCTTCTCCTCCCTCCCCTTTGACCATTCTAGTGTTCCTCTAATCCTCCTATGTACCCTGACACCCAACACCACTGTGAATCTGCCTCCTTATGTTAGAGAAAACATTTGGTATTTGGATTTTTGAGATTGACTAACTTCACTTGGCATTATATTCTCCAACTTCATCCATTTACCTGCGAATGCCATTATTTTCTTTTCTTTTATTGCTGAGTAAAATTCCATTGTGTGTATATACCACATTTTCCTTATCCACTCATCTACTGAGGGACATCTAAGTTGGTTCCACAAACTAGCTATTGTGAATTGTGCTGCTATAAACATTGAAGTGGCTGTGTCACTGTAATACGCTGTTTCAAAGTCCTTTGGGAATAGACCCAGGAGTGGGATGGCTGGGTCATAGGGTGGTTCCATTCCCAGTTTTCCAAGAAATCTCCATACTGCTTTCCATAATGGTTGCACCATTTTGCAGTCCCACCAGCAATGTATGAATGTGCCTTTTTCCCCACATCCTCTCCAACATTTACTATTGTTTGTGTTCTTAATAGCTGCCATTCTGACTGGAGTAAAATGAAATCTTAGGGTAGTTTTGATTTGCATCTCTCTAATTGCCAGTGATGTTGAGCATTTTTTTATGTATTTGTTGATTGATTGTATATCTTCTTCTGAGAAGTGTCTGTTCAGTTCCTTGGACCATTTATTGATTGGGTTATTTTTTATTTTTTTTGGTGTTAAGTGTTTTGAGTTCTTTATATATTCTAAAAATTATAGTTCTGTCTGATGTGCATGTATTAAATATTTGTTCCCAGTTAGTTGGCTCTTTATTCACCTCACTGATTGTTTCTTTTGCTGAGAAGAAGCTTTTAGTTAGAATCTATCCCATTCATTAATTCTTGATACTAATTCTTGTGCTACAGGATTCTTATTAAGGAACTTGGGGCCTAATCCGACATGTTGGAAATTGGAGCTTACTTTTTCTTCTACTAGGCGTATTGTGTCTGGTCTAATTCCTAGGTCCTTGATCCACTTTGAATTGAATTTTGTGCATGGTGAGAGATAAGGGTTTAATTTCATTTTGTTGCATATGGATTTCCAGTTTTCCCAGCACCATTTGTTGAAGAGGCTATCCTTTCTCCACTGTACATTTTTGGTGCTTTTGTCTAATATAAGATAGCTGAAATTATATGTATTAGTCTCTGTGTCCTCAATTCTGTACCATTGGTCTACCAATCTGTTTTGGTGCCAATACCATGCTGGTTTTGTTACTATTGCTCTATAGTATAATTTAAAGTCTGGTATGGTGATGCCATCTGCTTCACTTTTCTTGCTAAGGATTGCTTTAGCTATTCTGGGTCTCTTATTTTTCCAGATGAATTTCATGACTGCTTTTTCTATTTCTTGAAGAATGTCAATGGGATTTTGACTGGAATTGCATTAAATCTATATAATGCTTTTGGTAGTATGGACATTTTGACAATATTAATTCTACCTATCGAAGAACAAGGTAGGTCTTTCCATCTTCTGAGGTCTTCTAAGATTTCTTTCTTTAGTGTTCTATAGTTTTCGTCATAGAGGTCCTTCACCACTTTTATTAAGTTGATTCCCAGGTATTTTATTTTTTTTTATGCTATTGTAAATGGAGTAGTTTTCATCATTTCCCTTTCAGAGGCTTTGTCACTGATGTACAAAAATGCTTATGGATTTTGATTTTGACTTATGGGTATTGATTTTGTATCCTGTTACTTTGCTGAATTCATTTACTAGTTGTAAACGTTTTCTGGTAGAGTTTTTTTGTGTCTTCTAGGTATATTATCATGTCATCAGCAAATAGTGCTAATTTGAGCTCTTCTTTTTTTTTGGATGTTATTTTTTTAATTTATTTTTTATTTATAATAATTACAATTCATAGTGCAGATATATAGCATCTTTTTACACACAACTATTTGTATACAAAGTATATTCGTACCATTCAGGTCTTCAATCATGCATCTAGGGTAATGATATCCATCTCATTCAACCACCTTTTTGAGCTCTTCTTTTCCTATGTGGATCCCTTTAATTTCTTTCATCAATCTAATTGTTCTGGCCAGAGTTTCAAGTACTATGTTAAATAGCAGTGGTGAAAGAGGGCATTCCTGTCTTGTTCCAGTTTTTAGAGGGAATGCTTTCAATTTTTCTCCATTTAAGATAATGTTAGCCTGGGGCTTTGCATAAATAGCTTTTATAATGTTGAGATATGTTCCTGTTATTCCTAGTTTTTCTAGTGTTTTGAACATAAAGGGTTGTTGTATTTTGTTGAATGCCTTTCTGCATCTATTAAGATGATCATATGGTTTTTATCTTTAAGTCTATTGATGTGATGTATTATGTTTATTGATTTCTGTATGTTGAACCAACCTTGCATCCCTGGGATAAACCCCACTTGATCGTGGTGCACTATCTTTTTGATATGTTTTTGTATTCGATTTGCCAGGATTTTGTTGAGAATTTTTGCATCTATGTTCATTAAAGATATTGGCCTGAAGTTTTCCTTTTTGGCTGTGTCTTTGCCTGGCTTTGGAATTAATGTAATATTGGCCTCATAGAGTCTGGGAGAGCTCTCTCTTTTTCTACTTCTTGAAATAAGTTGAAGAGCAATGGTATTAGTTCTTCTTTGAAGATCTTGTAGAACTCGGCCATAAACCCATCAGGTCCTGGGCTTTTCCTAGCTGGTAGTTTTTTGATGGTGTCTTCTATTTCCTCACTTGAAATTGATCTATTTAAATTGTGTATATCCTCCAGTTCCAGTTTGGGAAATTCATACGACTCTAGAAATCTGTCAATGTCTTCAATATTTTCTATTTTATTAGAGTACAAGTTTTCAAAGTAATTTCTAATTATCTTCTGTATATCTGAGGTGTTTGTTGTGATATTTCCTTTTTCATCACGGATGTTAGTGATTTGAGTTTTTTCTCTTCTTCTTTTTGTTAGCATCGCTAAGGGTCTGTCAATTTTATTTATTTTTTCAAAGAACCAACTTTTAGTTTTGTCAATTCTTTGAATTGTTTCTGTAGTCTCAATTTCATTGATTTCAGCTCTGATTTTAATTATTTCCTGTCTTCTACTGCTCTTAGTGTTGGTCTGTTCTTCTTTTTCTAGTGCTTTGAGGTGTAATGTTAAGTCATTTATTTATTTATTTTTTCCTTTTAAGGAATGAACTCACTGCAATGAATTTTCCTCTTAATACTTCCTTCATAGTGTCCCAGAGATTTCTATATGATGTATCTGTGTTCTCATTTACCTCTCGGAATTTTTTAATCTCCTCTTTGATGTCTTCTTCAACCCCTTGTTCGTTCAGTAGCATGTTGTTTAGCTTCCAGTTGTTGGAGTATTTTTTTTTTATTTCTTGTTTTATCATTGATTTCCAATTTCATCCCATTATGGTCTGATAGAATTCAGGGTAGTATTTCTACTTTTTTATATTTGCTGAGAGTTGCCTTGTGGCATAATATATGGTCTATTTTGGAGAAGGAGCCATGTGCTGCTGAGAAGAAAGTGTATTTGCTTACTGAGGGATGAAATATTCTATATATGTCCATTAGGTCTAAGTTATTAATTGTTTTAATGAGGCCTAAAGGTTTTTTTTTTTATTTAGCTTTTGTTTGGATGACCTATCCAGTGGTGAGAGAGGTGTGTTGATGTCCCCTAGGATAACTGTGTTGGGATCTATTTTACTCTTGAACTTGAGAAGAGTTTGTTTGATGAATGTAGGTGCTCCATTATTTGGGGCATATAGATTTTATAATTGTTATATCTTGTTGATGAATGGTTCCCTTAATCAGTAAGAAATATCCATCATTGTCCCTTTTGATTAACTTTGGCTTGAAGTCTACCTTATTTGATATGAGAATGGAAACCCCTGCTTGCTTCTGCAGCCCATGTGAGTGATAAGATTTTTCCCAGCCTTTCACCTTCAGTCTATTGATGTCTTTTTCTATGAGGTGGGTTTCTTGGAGACAGCATATTGTTGGGTTATTTCTTTTAATCCAGTCTGACAATCTGTGCCTTTTGAATGGTGAGTTTAGGCCATTAACATTCAAGGTTATTATTGAGATGTGATTCATATTCTCATCCATTTTTAGTTGTTTATAGTATTTAACTTGATTTGGTTTCTCCTCTGGTTGGTAATTCCTTTAGTTTAATATCTCCCTTTGTTGATTTTTATTGCTATTTTTCTTTTCTTCTTCATGGAAAATTTTGCCCAGGATGTTCAGAAGTGCTGGCTTTTGAGTTGTGAACTCTTCTAACTTTTGTTTGTTGTGGAAGGTTTTTATTTCATCTTTTAACCTAAAGCTTAATTTTGCTGGGTATAAGATTCTTGGTTGACATCCCTTTTCTTTCAGAGCTTGAAATATGCTATTCCAGGATCTTCTAGCTTTTAAGGTCTGGATTGAAAAATCTGAACATAGTCTAATTGGTTTCCCCCTATATGTAATCTGCTTCCTTTCTCTTGTGGCTTTTAATATTCTCTCCTTGTTCAGTATATTAGGCATTTTCATTATGATGTGCCTTGGTGTGGATCTGTTGTGATTTTGTACACTTGGTGTTCGGTAAGCCTCTCGAACTTGGTTTTCCCATTCATTCCTCAAGTTTGGAAAATTTTCTGCTATCATATCATTGAATAAGTCACTCATTTCTTTGGCTTAGAACTCTGCACCTTTTTCTATCCAATCACTCTTAAATTTGCTCTTTTTATGTTATCCCATATTTCTTGAATTTTCTGTTCTTGATCTTTTACCATTTTTGCTGTGTTTTCTACATTTTTTTCCAGGTTGTATATTTTGTCTTCATTATCTGAGGTCCTTTCTTCCAGGTGGTCTAGTCTATTGGTGATGTTTTCAATAGAGCATTTAATTTGGTTTATTGCTTCTTTCATTTCCAGAATTTCTGTTTGTTTTCTCTTTAGGACCTCTATCTCTCTATTGAAGTAATCTTTTGCTTCTTGTATTTGTTTATGAAGTTCTTTGTCAAAGTGATCTTTTACTACCTGTATTTGCTCTCTCACCTCCTTCTTGAATTCGTCCTTGAGCTCCATAAACATTTGGATTATGTATTTCCTGAATTCCTGTTCTGACTTTAGATCTACTGTGCTTGCCAAGGAATCTGCTAAGAAAGTATGATGATTTGTTTGGGACATTTTCTTCCCTTGTTTTTTCATATTGCTTATGTGTTTTTTCTTTTAGCACTGTGGAAGCTTGACTTTTTTGTTTTTACCTTAAGGCCTAATGATGCTCCTGTTGTCGGATGCTATCAGCTCCCCTTAAAACCAGACATTTTATATTCAGTTAACCACAATTTGGTCACAATGTACAGAGTTAGAGAATTTAGATATTGTCTCCAATATACTCTGAATGATTGTAATGGGGTTTATAATTTCAGATATTGGATACAAAGGTGATATGCTTAGGAGGAAGGAGGGAAGGATATTGTTTCCCAACCCCCCCTTAGGAAGTGTAAAAAAAATCTATGGAAGTAGTTTAATAGGAGAAGAGAGAGGAAAGGAATGGGAGTGAACAATTTAGTGTGAAGACTGATGTATATTTCAGCTAAGCTTATGCAAATGTTGAGAGAAATTAGAAAATGTCTGGGTGTAAGAATTAGTGAAATAGAGAAGACATGGTGAGTCAAAAAAAAAAAAGAGAGAGAGAGAGAGGAGACTATATATAAAACACCCCTTTGATGTACTATTCAGTTTCCGGTTCTAAAATTCCTAGTTCTTGTATACAACTTGTTTTCGTCCCTGTTGAGAATGTAGGGGCAGGGTACAGGTAAGAAAGATGAGGGGAAGAAGGAAAGAGAGAAAAGAGGGAAAGAAAAATGAGAAAGAAGAAAAGAAAAATAAAGAAAAGAAGTCGATCCCACAAGTCTCAATTAGGCAGCCTTTTCTCTTCCTCTCTCAGCTTGTTAAATTAGCTGTCCGGCAGATCTGCCCTGGCTGGTGCGGAGAATTTGTGGGTGGAGTCAAGTCTGTGTACCTGGTTATCGAGGAGTGAAGCTGGGGATGGGGTTTTGTGTGGCTGGCCCTGAAAATCGATCTGTCCAGATGGTGTCTACTCTCCGTGGTCTTCCTCAGTTGAAGGGTCACAGGGGCTCATCACGCTGGGCTCGTCACGCTGGACTTGGATAGGCGTTCCCCTGCTGGTCCTCCCAGTCTCAGGTTCCTCCTTGCCTGTTCGCTGGTCTCCATGCTGCTTTCTCTCCGGCTTTACTGCTGAGGGTCGTGTCCAGCCACGTGTGGATTTGAACTGGCGTTGCCGTCCCACGGTCTCCCGCAGTCTCCCAGCTCTGGTTTTGTTCCGCACTGCCTGTGCTCCGGGCGGTGCTGCTGAAGCCTCGCGGCACTAGGCGCTGCTGTCAGCTTGTCTTGCTCGCTCCCCGATCGCAGTATTCAAACCATCCAGGAGTTGAGCATTCTCAGTCTATATATATGTATATATGCTGAAAAGCTATTTATCTGCTTTGTTGGATCTTTCCATGGAGCAGCCCCGAAGAGCGGCTTCCTCTAATCCGCCATCTTGGATCCTCCCCTTGGATTATTTCACTTAACATGATAGTCTCCAGATCCATACGTTTGCCAGAAAAAGTCATAAATTCATTCTTTTTTGTGGCTGAGCAATATTCCATTGTGTACATATACCACATTTTCTTTGTCCATTCATCTGTTGAAGGACACCTAGGTTCTTTCCATAGTTTAGCTATTATGAATTGAGCTGCTATTGATTTTTATTTTTAAATGTCTAAACTATTATTGTGTTGCCGCCTGAAGCGATGGCCGCTTGGAGCACCGGAGCCGCGGGAAGAAGTTCAGAGGCAAACTGGAGACAAACAGCTTTTTATTCTGATAACTTTTCTCTCTGGTTCTAACAATGACTAACACGCGCCACACACACCACCAAAATGGCGCTGACCCGATCAGCAATCTCGGCCAAGTCACTCGAGATCCCGGGCCAAGTCCCGTGAGACTATGGAAGGCGACAATGCCCAAATCCTTATGGCCCATAGTCAACCGCAATTTAAGCCATCTCCCCAAACAGGGCTCCTGAATTTCCTCCCTTTTGTTTTAAAAGAGGGGATGCTCTAGGACGTCTATGTGCAACCAACATTCTTACCCGTCATCGGATAATCAAGGCTATGCCCTTGACTCCTGTCTTAGGTTGATATGTCGGCCACATGAGACTGTCCCGTGCGACTGTGCCTGTCTTAGGTTGTCCCCCTCTGGGGATCTTACCCGTCATTGGCTAACCAGCCATCCAATGGAGCCCTTTAGGATCGACTGTGTATGATGACTAACAGCCGTCCAATTGTGGGGAGATGCTGTGGCTTTAAGGCAACAAGCCTTTTGGTGATGAGCCAAATTGCATAGCATATCAAATTGTTTAAACAAATCAGCTGCCCTAAGTTCCATCAAGTAACACACTGAATTCTCTAGACAAATACCCACAAGGCATTGTACCGTAAAGTCCCAAACAATGAAAGATCAAAATGTCCATTTGTTATAACACGTTGATGTAGGAGGCCCCATGCATGTAGAGCAGAGGCCACACTGTTGGTGAGGTTGTTTGATGCTTGAGCAGCAGGGATGCTTGCGGCGACCACGATCCCTGCAGCTGTAGCAGCAGACGTCTTTTTTATGTCTAGACAATGCCACCGGCAAATCTTCAGGGCCCGCTAGCTAGAAACTCAAGCATCAATTAGTAAAGGAAAGGCAGTGCTATTGCAGCACTGAGTCAAGAGGCGAGTTGTAAACTACAAAATTGAATAATTAGATTAGAAAATTAAAGTTGATTTTTGTTCACACACATCGCTGGTTGAGCTTCTACAAACATAAGTTGGAAAAATATCATATTTAGAACAAAACAAAGAAAGACTGAGGGTAATTACTGCATTTAAGATAGATTAAAGAAAAGGTAAAGGCACTTTGGAGAAATAATTTGTTAGCTGGAACCCTTGAGTCTCTGTATACAGAGCAATCTTTTACCTGTTGAGATAATTGAAATTAATGAGCTATTAAACAAATGAAGTTAATAACAAATAAACAATCTTATGTCAAAACACTAAAATATCAGGTTATATAGCACTAGTCATATTGTTTGCTAAAGAGAAGTCCCAGGGACACCTATAAATCAAAATTGAAAGTACCTTCATTTATAAAATTATTTACTCTTAATTGAATACTCTTAACCTAAAATGAATTAAAGTTATTTGGATCCATATATATACATTTTTTTTTTCATAAGCGCTTTGTTATTTGTGACATCACACTGGACAGATGCACAAACATACAAACATATATTTGTGACGTCACATTAACATGAAATGTAGACAAATGTACAGACATAAAGACATGTATAAAAAAGAAAAAAAAATACAATTGTGTGCACACTAAAGAGAGATCTCCTCGTCCCGGCCAGGAAGAATGACACTTAAGTTGTGAAATATTTTGAAGAACTCTTTTGAGGGAATCATTCTATACCTTCATCTTGGTCCTCTTGATTTTGTACCTTTTTTATTAATCTTGATTCTTCAACAACTTCATCTTGATCATTTTGATGTGGTACCTGTTTTATCAATCTAGATGGTATCCATATTGGAGAGGATTCGTGTTTTGGAAAAACACAAACAGATCCTCTTCCCCAAATTAATACTGGATCTGGACCCTTCCATGTACCTGAAAGAACATCCGTCCAGTAAACCAAAGGTTTATGTTGTTGGTGTGGATTCCAATGTCTGTCTCCAGCAGAATAACCATTAGAGTCTAAAGTTAAAAAATTTAAGGTAAACAGGGCAACTGCCAATCTGTCCTTAGGACTTTTCCAATTTCCTTCTTTTTGTTTTAATAACATAATTTTCAGTGTGCGGTTTGCTCTTTCAATAATGCCCTGACCCTGAGGATTGTATGGGATGCCTGTTTTATGGGATATATTGAATTTTGCGCAAAACTGTTTGAAAGATGAGGACGTATATGCGGGGCCATTATCTGTTTTAAGCATTTTGGGGATGCCCAATGCAGCAAAAGCTTGCAAACAATGAGATGTAACATCTTTAACTTTTTCTCCAGAATGTAAGGAAGCAAAAATCATGCCTGAGCATGTATCTATGGTCACATGAATAAATTGCAATTTTCCAAAACTTGGTTCATGAGTAACATCCATCTGCCACAAATGATTGGGCATTAATCCTCTAGGGTTAACGCCGAAATGACGATTGGGCAAATGTGTCATACAAGATTTACAATCTTTTACAATTGTTCTGGCTTGCTCCTTTGTGATTTTAAACCTACGTTGCAAGGTGGTGCTGTTGACATGAAACTGGGAGTGAAATAAAGTAGCTTGTTGGAGCACTGAAAGTATAAATATTGTTTCTGTAAGTTCATCAGCCTTTTGATTACCTTCATGGAGGGGACCAGGCAAATTAGTATGTGCTCTAATATGGCCTACAAATAGAGGTTCTTTTCTTGCCCACAAAAGTTTTTTGTATTTATAAAACAATTTAAAAGCTGGAGTATGAGGTGCTATTGGTCCTGCTAACTCTAATTTTGGGACGGCTTGTACAATATAGTGGCTATCTGAAAAAATGTTTATGGGCTGGTCCCTAAAATTTTCCAGAGCTCTTACCACAGCTTCCAATTCCACTAGTTGAGCTGATTTGTGTGCAGTTATGTAAGTCATATTTTCTTTTTTAGTGACTACTGTAGCAGTACCATTTGAGGACCCATCTGTAAATACATTAAATGCCTTAGGAATAGGTTGATTTTTTATTACCTGTGGAAATATAATAGGATGATTAATACAAAAAGATAATATAGGAGACTTAGGAAGATGATTATCAAAATTTGCAGAAGTAGAGCATTTAGCTATAGCCCAATCATTATCATTGAAGCATAAATATTCAATCTGTGATGATGAATAGGGAGTAATAATAGTAGCAGGGTAAATGCCAAATATTTTAGTAGAAGTCTTAAGTCCTTGAAGAATAAGTTTAGCCACCATGGAGGTATAAGACTCAATTATACTTTTAGGAGAGACGAGCAAATGTATCCATAATAAAGACCCTTGTTGCCAAAATACTCCTGTGGGTATATATTGTGAAGAAATAATAATCAACATCAGTGGTTGAGTTAAATCAAATCTATCACAATGAGCTCCTTCAATGGCTTTTTCTACTAACTTTAAAGCTTTCCTAGCATCAGGAGTCAATGTTCGTGGTGAAGATGGATCAGGGTCTCCGCGAAGGATGTCAAATAAAGGTTTTAGTTGGCCAGTAGTGAGGCTTAGTGTAGGGCGAAGCCAATTAATGTCTCCCAGTAGTTTTTGGAAATCATTGAGGGTGGTCAAATGTTCTTTATTTATTAAAATTTCGGGGGTCTAACAAAAGTATCCATGATTTTAAATCTTAAATATAATATGGGAGATCTGGTTTGAACTTTTTTCTTCTGCTATATATAATCCGTAATTTTTTTAATTTTCTACCACGTCACTGAATATATTAAATAAGATTTTTCGATTAGGGTGGGCCAGTAAAATATCATCCATGTAATGTAGACACATGAGGTTTGGATATTTATTTTTAATGGGTTGGATAGCCTTGTCCACATATATTTGGCATATGGTGGGGCTATTAGCCATTCCCTGTGGTAAAACCTTCCATTGATATCTCTGATCAGGGCCATTATTGTTAATAGAAGGAACTGAAAAAGCAAACCTGGGGGCATCCAGAGGATGTAGGGGAATAGAAAAGAAGCAATCCTTTATATCAAGAGTAATAAGATGGAAATTTTTTGGAATAGCTACAGGACTAGGAAGTCCAGGTTGAGTAGGGCCCATAACTTGCATGGTTTTATTGATTTGTCTAAGATCATGTAACAATCGCCATTTTCCTGACTTTTTCTTGATCACAAATATGGGGGAATTCCAGGGAGAGGTGGAAGGTTCTATATGTCCTGCTTCTAATTGTTCCTGAACTAGTAGGTGGGCCACTTGTAATTTCTCTTTAGATAGGGGCCACTGAGGGACCCACACTGGCTTATCAGAAAGCCATGGTATTTTCAAAATTATTTTCTCAGTGGCCCCGAAAAAAAATATCTTTTTCCTTTATGATAATGATTACTTTTAGGGTTAAGATTACTCTGTACTTTTTGATAATGATTTCTTTTATGGTTAAGATTACCCTGTAGATTTCCACATTGAACACCTGCAGGTTTGGTTGCAAGGTGTACTCCCATTTGTTGCAAAATATCTCTTCCCCATAAAGTAACCGGTAGGTTAGGTAAAACATAAGGCTGAAATGTTCCTTTATGGCCTTCATCATCCTCCCATTTTAAAATTACCACACTTTTTTCTGGGAGGTTATTATATCCCAACCCTCTTAAACTGGTTGAAGCTTTTTGCAAAGGCCAGTGCTTGGGCCATTGGCGTAAATTAATAATGGAAGAATCAGCTCCAGTATCTATTAATCCCTCCATTTCTATTCCTTGGATTTTTATTTTACACATAGGCCTCCTTGAACAGTCTCGAACCCAGCAAGCCATGGGTCCTGAGTCAGTGGAACAAAATCCTCTATTGTTCCCTTTTTGAGGCATACTCATTTTAAATGAATTATGTAAATTGGGAAGGAGAAGCAACTGAGCAATTCTATCTCCTTGATTAACAGAACTTATACTTTGGGGTGAGCTAAGCATTATTTTTATTTCCCCTTTGTAGTCTGAGTTTATTACACCTGGGGTCACTTGCAAACCTAATAAGCTTTTAGGACTTCGCCCGATAATAAGTCCTACAGTCCCTGAGGGAAGAGGTCCCCTGACTCCTGTAGGAATCAGTTGAACCCCCATTTCAGGTGTTAACACTATTCGGGCGGTGGAACAGAGGTCTAATCCTGCATTTCCTCTTGTTCCTCTGGCGAGCGAGTGGATTGGTAGTAGGGATTGTGTCGGGGAAGCATCTGAGTGGATGCTTGAGGATACTCTTCCTGCAATGCCCCGTACATTTGTGGGCCCCAGGGTATTGGGCCCCGTGCCCCATTTTTTGAATTCCTGAACAAAGGATTTCCATGGATGTCAAATTTTGAATGGCATTTATTGGCCCAATGATTTCCCTTTTTACACCTGGGCAGCGGCCTGGGGGCACGGTATGAGCTTGGTCTTATTTCTCTTTTGGGATTTTGCCTAGAATAGCCTGATTGATTATGATAATTTTGCCTGGAATATCCTGATTGATTATAATGTCTACGTTTAGCCTTTGTGAAATTTCGAGGGGAAGCACCTCTCATTGAGGCTGCAATCACGTTTCTTGTGACAAAGGCGTCATTTATATCTTTACATAATTGTATATATACAGAAAGATCCTTTTTAGTTCTCCATGGCCTGATGGCTGCTTGGCAGCATTTATTAGCATTTTCATATGCTAAATGAACAACTAATGGCATAGCTTGATCAACATCTGCAAACACACTACCTGTAGTTCTCAAAAGTCGATCAGCAAAATCAGCATATGGTTCATTAGGTCCTTGAATCACTTTTGACAAGCTACCTTGTAGATCCCCAGGTCCTTGTACAGTTTTCCATGCCTCTAAGGCAGCTGCATTTATCTGAGCATATACATCTGGGTCATAATCTTTTTGAGCCTGTAAGTCTGCAAATTGCCCTTCTCCTGGGAGCATGTCTATATTATAGTTTCCGAACCCTGCAGCCGCGTTTCTTTTAGCCGTTTCTATACAAATTTCTTGGAATTGCGATCGCCAAACCAAGAATTGCCCCCCGCTTAATGCTGCTTTACATAGACTTTTCCAGTCTGAGGGGGTTAAGCTAAAGGTGTTAAGGGACTCCAGCATACTCAACGTGAAAGGAGCTTGGGGCCCATAAGTCATTACTGCCTCTTTGAGATTTTTTATTGTTTTGAAATCTACTGACAGGTGGACCCTCTGTCCATTTTTCTTTTCAAATGCTGGCAGTTCCCAATGTATCTGTGAGTTACCCTCAAGAGCGCATAAGCTATCAGAAAGACTTTTTTATTTCTGTTTCTAGCGTATGCAAATGCCTAGTAATACCCTTCATATTTTCTGTAATGGATTCCACCCATGGGGGAGTAGAGGACACAAGTGGTTCCTCTACTGGACGGTCCTTTTTCTTGGTCTTTTTTAGTTTATTTTTCCTCATTTTCTCAGGATCACTTTTACTAGATTCCTCAGGCTTTTTACTACTTTTACTTCTACTTTCTTAGAGCTTAGAGAGGGAAAGAAAGATTTTTAGAGAGAAAGATTAAAGCGAGCTTTTCTACTTTCTTCTTGTTAGAAAGAAAGATAGAGCTTCACTAACTCTGACCAGTCATTACTTCTTCTATCTGGTTTCTCTTCTGTCTTCTATCTGGTTTAACCGCTACTCTGCCTATGTTCTGGCCGCTCTGATTCTTCTTTACCTAACTCGGATTCCTCACATACCAGGTGGAACTTATGGCTTCCTGCTACAACAGCCCTTCCTACTGCTATAGGGCTTTCAACTGCTAATTTCACTGACAGCAATATCCTGAGGCCCAGGTTCCATTAAGCGCAAGTATCCTTCAGCTATCTCCAACAACTCCCGAATAGCTCTAATAGCTTGGATTTTTGTCATTTTTGGGACTCTTCTAATACTCTCTTTACTGGTCTTAGTTGGCCCAGTGGAAGCTACGCTTTTTTGATCACTTTCACTTTTTTCTATATCCTCCTCACTGAAAACAGAGTCAGGTATATCAAGGAGTCTTTGCATAGCCTCTATCACTTGGGATTCAGTTATATTTGAACCCATATTTAGAGACCTTTCAGTTCTTACCTGTCCACTCTGAAGTCCCCGTACGGGCCGCCACCTGTTGCCGCCTGAAGCGATGGCTCCTTGGAGCACCGGAGCCGCGGGAAGAAGTTCAGAGGCAAACTGGAGACAAACAGCTTTTTATTCTGATAACTTTTCTCTCTGGTTCTAACAATGACTAACACGCGCCACACACACCACCAAAATGGCGCTGACCCGATCAGCAATCTCGGCCAAGTCACTCGAGATCCCGGGCCAAGTCCCGTGAGACTATGGAAGGCGACAATGCCCAAATCCTTATGGCCCATAGTCAAACCGCAATTTAAGCCATCTCCCCAAACAGGGCTCCTGCATTATTATACTTTTCTACTTTGGATGCATTTTTTCCTTCAGTTTGAAATATTACAAAAAAAAAAATCCCAAGAGTTCTTATTAGAATTGCTTCAGATATATAGGATAATTTGATAGAATTGGCCTATTGGGACTTCCCATCAGGCCCACAGTAGGTCTCTGTTAATTCATGTCTTCCTTTGTGTTCTTCTCAAAAGTTTCATAGTTTTTCTTCATATAGAAAGCCTACACTTTCCAATTGTTTACAATGAGTACATAAGAATACTTTTGATTTTTTTTTTGGTACCAGGGATTGAACCCAGGAGTGCTTAACCATTGACCCACATCCCCAGCCCTTTTTAATGTTTTATTTTAAGACAGGATCTCACTAAGTTACTTTGTGCCTTGCTAAATTGCTGAGGCTGGCCTCAAATTTGCAATCCTCCTCCCTCAGCCTCCCAAGTCACTGGGATTACAGGCGAGCACCACCACTCCCATTTACTTTTGCATTTATGAATGTTGCTTTTTTATTCTATCCATTTTTTTTTCCCTTTGGAGTGTTTGTATTTTTCTTATTGGTTCCTATGTTAAATACTTTCCCCAACTCTAAGGATGCAGAGTATGGGGTAAAAGGTGATGAACACAGAAATAATCAAAGAACGGGATCATATGGGGAAAAAAAGAAATTGACAGATAATTCAAAATCCAAGGTAAAGACCTGATTAAATGCCCTTCCTTCAGCTGTGAATTCCAGGAGTCTCCATTTCACACATCACCCCTGCTGGCACACAGGCACCCTCTGGTACCACCAGTTCTCTGCTTTAGGCGTTTGCTGCCTACAGCTCTGGCTTTCCCATGGGCACTTCTTATTTCCATCCTCCCACTATCAACTACTAAGGTTTTCTCTTTGTTTTGTGACCGGACTCTGAAAAAGAGATGCTAGTTATTTTCTTTAATCTCTAGTGTCCTTGTTGGGAACTTTAGATCCAATCCTAAATTGCTATTCAGCTTGCCCATGGACTTGCCCACAGCAATCACCAGTGACCAGAGTATAGAGTTTGTGATATAAACATCAGCTGCTATGTTTGGATATGTTCTCTTAGAGAAACAGAATCAACAGGAGGTATAATTATGAAAGTGGGACTGATTAGGTTAGCTTAGGTGACCAAAGATTCATGTACTGGAAGTTTGGTCCCTAATATCATGGTGCTAAGAGGTGGTGGTACCTTTAAGAGGAGGGGCCTAGTGAGAGGTTACTAGGTCATTGGGGGCTCCCAATCCTCCATGCTATCTTATGGGAGTGGGTCAGGTCTCCTATCACTGGATTTGCTCTTGCAAGAGGGAGCTGTTATAAAGTAAGGCCACTCCCCTTCTGCGTATGGTCATTTCCTTTCTGTTTCTCTGCCACATTGTGACATATCTTCAGGGTGGGAGGTCTCACCAGGATGCTAGTGCCATGATGTTTAGATCTTCCAAACAGCAGAATCATGAGCCAAATAAACCTCATACTTCCCAAGTTACTCAGCCTCCAGTATTTTGTTATTGCATCACAGAATGGAGTAAGACACCAGGGCTTCTCAAGTTATGAAGAATACACAAATCATGGAGGTATCTTGTTAAAATGCAGGTCTGATGCAGTAGGTCTGAGGTGGGGCTTGAGATCTTATGAATCTAACAAGTTCCCAGGCAATGTTCAGTATGTTGGTCCACAGACCCCACTCTGAGTAGCCAGTGCTTAGAGTGAGTCTTCCCAGCCTCAGCTGGGATTCATTAACATTTTGAATCAGATAATTCTTTATTGTGAGGATCTGTCCTGTGTGTTGTAGGATGTTGTATTAGTCAGTGTTCTCTAGAGGAACAGAATCAACAGGAGGTATAATTATAAAAGGGAGACTTATTAGGTTAGCTTAGGTGACCAGAAGCTGGAAAGTTCACCATGGCCGCCTTCAGGCTGGGGAGCTGGAAGAACCAGTAGCTGCCTAGTCCAAGAGGCTGAAGCCCCAGAACAAGCAGGATCAACAGTGTTACTCTAGTCCAAGACCAAAGGCTTCTGGAGAATCACTGGCAGAGTCTGCTTTGGAAGAGTGAAGAAGCAAGAGTCTGATATCCTCAGACAATCACAGCAGCAATCAAGAACCCATTCAAGAAAAATCAAGCTTGCATCTGCCACTGCTTCCTTGTTCTTCCAACTTTTTATTCTATCCAAGACTTCATCCTATTGGACAGTGCTGCCCACATTTAGGGAGGTCTCCATTTCAGTTGGCTATACCACATGCCAATCATTCCTAGACACACCCTCAATGACACACTCATAAGCCTCTTAATCATCAGCACCTCTTAATCCAATCAAGTTGACAATTCAAATTAACCATTACAGATGTTTAGCAGCATCTCTGGGCTCTGCCCAGTAGGTGCCAGTACTGCCTCTCTCCCAAACTGTGATAACAAAAATATCTCCAGAAATTGCCAAATATTCTCTGGGGAGCAGAAGCACCCTTAGTTGAGATCTATTAGCTTACTACATAGTGAAAAATAAGATACACCTAGAACAGGGTTTTGTGTATAATATTCACTCTCCAAAAATCTATCATGCAGTTTTCTTGGCCTGCCCAGAGTGACTTATGAGAAAATTTTACACATGAAGTATTTTAACTCTTTGCTTATCATGTTTATTTAAAATATTTTCCCTGTTTCAGTGCTCTACCTTCTACTTAAATTTTGCATTAGTCAAAAGTTTTCTTTTCCTTCCAAAAGAAAAAATTCAGGTTTTTCTAAATAATGTCACCTTATACATTTAGACTTTATATTATAGAATTATAGGCCATTTGGGAATGTAATATAGAAAACAGTACCCTCTAATAGGAAAAAAATTCTAACCATTGTCTTCATTTAAATTACAGAAAATTACAATGTCTGTAGTGGCCCATCGCAGAATTATTTTGATGAAATATGAAGAGGGCTCTTTGCAATGTATATATTAGCACATAATGTGGGTGAACACCTGCCTTACACCCAGGTGTGCATTTTCACAACATCACTGCACTGTGATATTGCCACCTTTCCCTAATGAAGTTTCATTGTCAATAAAACGCCGTATTTCTCTCTTCCTCTCTCAGATGGCTAGCCAAGATCAAATAAGCAAGTACCTTCTTAACCTGCACTGTCCAATATAGCAGCCAATAATACTAAACTAAGTGGCTATTCAAATTTAAATGAAGCCAGGAGTGGTGGTGCAGGTCTGTAATTCCAGCTACTGAAGAGGTTGAGGCAGGAAGATCACAAGCTCAAGGCCAGCCTGGGCAACTTACCGAGACCCCGTCTCAAAATAAAATAAAAAGAACTTGGGACGTGGCTTAGTTGTAGAGCACTTGCGTAGCATCTATGAGACCATAGGTTTCATCCCCAGTACTGAAAAAAAAAAAATTATATTAACTAAAATTAAACAAAATTAAAAATGCAATTCTTCACTCACTGTCACAAGCCATCCTTGGATTGCATGTGGGTTACCACGCATAGAAGCCTCCTGGATAAAGACATCTGGTGTCTGGGAATGGCCAGTGGACATTTCCTCTGGTCAATTGCCCAGGGACAATGTGAATCTCTTTCCCACTATGTCTTTGCCCACATAGCACCAGATGGGTGTGACCTGCCAAGATGTCAATCAACCTGCTGACTGCAAGCCATCACTAGCAAGACTCCACCCTTGAAACCTTATCCCTGCCTTTGATGTACCCCCTTAAATAAACCACCAGAGCCATTTTGCTTTTTTCTAGTTCCAGACCCCATGTGGACTAGATCTATAAGGGGCTTTGCATTCTGTAAATATATTTCTGAGTATGTGTGTTTTGTTACTTACTAATTATCTGCGATTGTAAATTTTAGGGTGGCTTGGATTCCTGGGCAGAATGAAGGACCCCTTATTGATATGCTGGCAGTCGTCTCCCCCAAAAAATCACCTTAACCTCTTTGCAAGTGTTCACCACCACTGCATATTGGATAGCACAGAAAGAGAACATATTTCCATCATTGTAGAAAGTTCTATCAGACAGTCCTGTTTTCAACAATAACACCTAGGACAAATATAAGTTATGTTATTACTGCTGTTGCTGGATGTTGGAATTCTCACACACAAGGAGAGAGACAGTCCCACAAACCCACACACCATCAGTGTGGGGGCTGCCTGAGCACTTATATTTGGTCACTGAGTCTAAAGTAGATGTGAAAGTAATGAAAGCATAAATCAAATGCTTGAAAAATAGGAGCAAGGGTCAACTAATTATGGCTGCACTGTTTTCTATGAATATAAGTGTCTCAGCCACAAATAGCTTCATGAACATTCTAATTACAGAAGAGCGAACAAAAAAATGAGTACTATATTATCTTCCTATAAAATTGCTAACATATTAGCATTTCTAAAAGGGCATGTCATCTTCTGGACTCTGATCTCTTTTACTCATGTTCTGTAAGACCAGGAGTGGGGGCTGAGCAGGAGGAATGTATAGACATAGGAGAGCTGCAGCAAGGAAAATCCCGCTCAGAACGTGCCGGGCTTTCTCTTGCGTGATGAGAGGAGAGGACAGTTGGGAATGACATGTGCCCCTACCCCAAGGACTTAAATACAGATAATAACAACAAGTGCAATACTATCAAACTGTTATCATATTTCACATCTTATGCTAAACACTTTAACACTTTACTGTAGTTGCTCTTGCCAAAACACTGATGAACTAGGTATTTGTAATTATACTATTCTGATGTTCCAGGTGAGATTAGGTTCAGAGAGGTGTAGTAATGTGCCTGAGGCCATTCAGTAAAGAAATGTCAGAATCAAGGGTGGAACTGAAGTAGGCCTGACTCCAAATCTCAGGCTCCTAAAGGTCATGCCTCTTATCTCTGGTCAGAAGAGCCCTAAATGGGGAAAGCAGTTCCACCTGCTAGGAAGGGTTTGGGCCTTGGTTCTATCTCAGGTTCTTCCCACTCCAGTTCTATCCTGAACCGCAAGGGCCTCCCAGCGTGCACTTCCCAGCCTGTACGTCCAGCTCCATCCAGTCTGCTCCCATCGTTACAGGGCTGGGGGCTGCTGGGAAACTGAGGCAGCACAGAGATCCCCCTTCAAACCTGATGCTTGCAATCAGGTCATAAAGATTTCAGACATGCTGCTCAGAAGTAACAAGCATGAGTTTATTAGAAGGATAGGAAAGGAGGGGCTGAGGCTATGGCTCAGCAGCAGAGCGCTCGTCTTGCATGTGAGGCCCTGGGTTTGACCCTCAGCACCACATAAATAAAAGGCGTTGTGTCCACCTGCAACTAAAAAAAATAAAAAGAAGGATAGGAAAGGGGAAAGGGGACACTCTCAAAGGGAAGAGTGGGTCCTCTCAGAGAGGCAAGGGACTGTGTACTCCTTTTGTCCTCCACTTTTATTGGGAATCCCAGCGCAGTTTTTAGAGATTCCCACCTAGGCGCACCTCTTGACTTTTTTTTTTTAGATTTTTTATTATTCTAATTTGTTAAACACGTTTGCAGAGTACATTTCATTTCATATTACATATAAAAAGCACAGTTTTTCAAGTTGCTGGTTTAATATAAAGTATTTTTACAACAATTGTGTCTTCATACATGTATTTAGGGTAATCATGGATAACTCAGTCTGCCATTATTCCTATCCCCTTGCCCCCTCCTCTCCTTCCCCTCTCTTTGTTCTATTTAAACCTCTTGACTTTTGAATGACAGAAGGATGACATCAGACTTTCATGTCCCCACTGCCAGGACAACTCTAAGTCACTTTGGCCCATGCTGACTTGTTCCACTTGAAACTTGTTCTTACAGATTTAATTGTTAGGGGGAATTATCCTTATCTCTCTGAGTCCTAGAATCTGGTCTGTGTAAAGTTCCCACCTGTAGGGTAACTTGTGTTCTTTTTGGCATTTGAGGGCCTGCATGTCCCCTGCAGATAACAGGTAGTTTTCTGGGTATTGTAACATATCCCATCAAATGAAACCAGGCAGGGTTGCAGGCAAATTGCTTTTGTAAAGCGAAAGCAAACTGGGCACAGTGGCGCACACCTGTAATCCCAGCAATTTGGGATGGTATATAGGTAATCCCAGTGATTTAGAAGACTGAGACAGAAGGATCACAAGTTCAAGGCCAGCCTGGGTAACTTAGTGAGACCCTGTCTCAAAAGATAAAAAGATCAAGGGATGTAGTTCAGTGGTAGATCACCCCTAGGTTCAATCCCCAGTCTGGAAAAACTAAATGAAAATGTAGGGTCCCACCCAGAACCCTGAGTCAGAAACTCGGGATGGGCACCAGCACTGTGTTTTAAAAAGACCTCTGGAGATTCTGATGCTCACTGAGGTTTAAGAACCACTCACTGTTCCAGAAAGGCTCTTGCCTTCCCATGTGGCCCAAGGGCCAGCAGCATCAGCAGCTCATGAGAACTTGTTAGAAATGCAAATTCTAGACCCAGACAAGCAGATGGAGAACTGAGGGAGAGCCAGGCCGGCCTGTCGAACTGTTCCTGTCTGAACTTCCTCTCCAGAGGATTCCCAGGCACAGCCATCTGAGAAGCACTGCTCCACAGCCAGGCTCAGCTCCTTCCCCTCCTTTACTGTTGTGTTATTAGTAAGGACTTTAAGATTTTTTTATAAAAAGGAATTTGTTAGCTTATGTTATTGGAAAAATTCATGGGTAGATCTGGCACCATCAGATCTAGATCAAGATTCAGAAAACTGCAGTATGGTGGCCAAAGCCGCCCATAGCCAGTGTTTTAAATAAAGTTTGATTGGCACACAACCACACCCATGGGTTTACAAATTATCTGTGGCTACTTTCACACCGCACTGGAAGAACAAAGTACCATGATCCCTTCACATCTATGGGGAATTTGTTTCAGGGCCCTCTGCCAATGCCAAAATCTTAAGATGCCAAGTCCCTTATACAAAGCAATGTAGCAGTTACACATAAACTATGTGCGTACATTTTAAATCATCTTTAGATCACTCATAACACCTAATACAATGAAAATGCTACAGTTGATATTGTTCAGAGAATAATGAGGAGAAAAATGTCTGTACACATTTGCTAGACACAATTTTTTTTCAAATGTTTCCAATCTGCAGTTGGTTTAATCTTCAGATGCACAGGGATAACTAGTTGAGGAAGAGACCATAGCTCACAAAGCCTAAAATAGTTACCAAAAAATGATTTTGAGCTTTGTGCTCAAGCATGGGTCGCAGAGCAGGGACCCCCTCCCACCCATAAGAGGAATGGGAGGGGGACCACACCCAGTGAGAGAGGGGCTCCATAGGCTCTTACACCTATTCATTCAAGGGAAGTAGAACCAAGAGTTTTAATAGACAACCACTTTTCTTGAACTCCATTTCACATGCACATGTGCAAGCAGAATTAAACATTATACATATATAATGTTTAATATATATGTATGTATATAATTGCACATAAAAGAACAATATATAGACAATATATATATACATATATATAAGGAACTATATATACATACGTGTATATATATATATATATATATATATGGAAATATAAATTGTTCCTTTATGTGCAATTAATCCTCTGGTGCAGATTTACACAGCAATATTTGAAGCACTTTCCCTAAAATCCCTGGAGTGTGTAAGAAGATTGGCATGTGTGAGGTAACAAGAGATGTATATTTGGTCTTTGTCTCTGGTTACTAGCACAGGGCTCATAAAGCCCTGGCAATCTCAGGAGTGATGGGTCTTTTGTATGCTAATGAGATGACCAGTGAGGGCCCATGTAGCTTCAGGATGGGCACAGGTGGCCAGAAAAACCAAGGAAAGATTAAAAGATTGGAACTTTCATCTCCATCCCTGACCTTGGAGGAGGGAAGAGGGGCTGGAGATTGAGTTCTATCACTGATGACCAGTGATGTAATCCATCATGGCTATGTAATGAAATCTCCATAAAACCCCCTGTGCAATGGGGTTCAGAGGGCTTCCAGGCTCGTGAACACGTGGAGGTGCTGAGGGCAGGTGGTCCTTCCTCCACACCTTGCCCTGTATCTCTCCCATCTGACATCCCTGAGCTGAAATCCTCCTTAATATCAAATAATGTGAGTTCTTTGAGCCATTCTAGCAATTTTTCAGGAGTAGTGGGGAATTTTCATTTACAACTGGTGAGTCAAAAATACAGGTGGCCTGGGACTTTGAGACTGGCATGTGAAGTGGGGATAGTCTTGTGGGACTGGCCCTTATACCTGTGGAATCTGACACTAGTTTCCAGGTAGTTATGACCAAAAATTGCATTGAAGTCAGACACTCAGTGGGTGTCTAGAGAACTGGAGAATTTGTTGCTGGTGATGGGAAGCACCTCAGAGTATATCCCTAACATCAAGCTTTAGTCTACCCTGTTTCCAGAGTAATTGATCTATACACCTCTCTCCACTGCAGTATTAATTCAAAAGTATCAGAAGGTAATTACAGATAGCATAAGAGCACTTAAGAACGTCTAAAAATCATCTGAAGTCATCAGCACTGTTGAGGTCTACATGAGGCCTTGGGCATTGTTGGGACCTCTGAAGTCATCGCCATTGTTGTCCTGTGAAGTCTCTGCTCTCTCTCTCTCTCTCTCTCTCTCTCTCTCTCTCTCTCTCTCCAAAGCTACTCTTAGGGTGGGAATCTGTGAAAACAGAAGGCAGAGCTGAGTTTCAAATCTGAGGCAGTGCAGGGAGGATCAGAGAGCACCTAGAAGACAATCTGGAGACTGTATTAATTCAGTCAAGGAAATCCTTAGAGCCAGAAGCAACCACCAGATTATAAACCACGCCAGGCAGGAACACAGCTAACTGTAAAAACCACAGGGAGGGCTTCCACAGGGATCCCAAAAAGCCTTACCTAGATTTCAAGAAGCAAGCAGACCACGGCCATTTTGAGACTTTCAAAGATACCATCATTAAGTTTGGAGACTCCCAATATCATATCCTATTAAACACAGCAAAATGTGCCCACAGATAGAAGGGAGACCAGCAGACTAGAAGAAGGGGAACGGGGAGGGAGGGGAGGGAAAGAAGACAGACTGGGGAATGAAATTGGTCAAATTATACTGTTTTATTGTGTGAATATTCATATGAATATATTGAAACAAATTTTAAAAATGGGCCCACACTGAACAATAATGGATATATAGCAACAGAAGCACTGAGTTGTATTTAAGTAGATTCACAACTTCATGTTACCTCGGGAAAGATTTAATGAATGTTTTCTTTCTGAGTTTCTCAGTTAGTTTTGAAGACACCTGCATGAGAGACAGCCCTGCCAGGACACGGATCTCTATTACCAACTCCACCTATCTGGACTGGGTAAAAACAGACAGAGCACATGAAAATCAGCAGCTTGGCAGATGCCAGAGTCAGGCTCCAGTGTCGTGTCCTCTGTAAATGTAAGGGAGAAAATAAAGCAGGACACTGTCGGTGTTTAATTTCATTGTTATTCTTAGGACAGGGGTCCAAGACCCTGTAAATGCTGGCTGAAATCATCTAATCCATTTTAAGAACCTCACCAGGGAGGACAGCTTAAGTCAAACAGGTCCACAGAGAAATTAGTGTGAAAGGACAAGCGAATGTCAATTAAAACTGGAGAACGGCTTTGCAGGATGGGATGGGGACTTTATGGGCTGAGAAGAGAGTGTCCATCCTTTGGGGTTGCAATCCATGGCAGCAAGTCCTCCTCAAAGGCCTTGATGAGATTCTCAGCAAAACAAATGACCTCATTAATTAAATGGGTTAGTACTCTCAACAAGCTGTCCTTAATTGCTATTCTGACTTTCGGGGAGAGGCATTTTTGAGCCAAATTGAAACACCCAGAGCTTCCAGTAATCAATGCCACCGCAAGCCCTGTATGCTTTGAAAGTGACTGTGAAGAGAACTGCGTGGGATACGCCGCCCAGCTTGCCTCTGTCTGCCAAGGTTCCCTGTGTGAGCCCAGTTCCTCAGTGCCCCACCCAAGCGACTGTGTCCTCCAACACGACCAGAAGTCCAAGAAGTCTTTCGCCATCATCTTCTCCTCATGGAAGGCTTTCTCTTTCCATTGAAAGACGTGCTCTATTTCCATTCTATTCATCCAATACATGTTATTTGAACACCTTCGTTTCTGTTCTAAACACAAGAGACAAAGTTGTAAAGGTCATAGAAAACAATCATTGCTTCACGGGGCTTACATTCCACTGGGTGAGTTTCTTGTGAGTATTGTTTTGTTTGTTTGTTTGTTTGTTGTTGTTTTGTTCTAATCAGTTATACATGACAGCAGAAAGCTCTTCAATTCATTGTACACAAATGGAGCACAGTTTTTCACTTCTCTGGTTGTACACAAAGTAGGGCCACACCATTCGTGCAATCTTACATGTTCCTCGGGTAATGATGTTCAGCTTATTCCACCATCCCCCACCCCTCGCACCCTCTCCTCTGGCCAATCCAAAATCCCTTCACTCATCCCATGCTCCCACACCCCGTTATGGATTAGCACCCACTTATCAACCTTTGTTTTTTTTGGGGGGGATTGGCTTACTTTGCTTAGCATGATATTCTCTAACTCCATCCATTGGCCTGCAAAGGCCATAATTTTATTCTCTTTTATTCACATATTCCATTGTGTATATGTATCACATTTTCTTTATACATTCATCTGCTGAAGGACATCTAGGTTGGTTCCACAGTTTGGCTATTGTGAATCGTGCTGCTATAAACACTGATACGGCTGTGTCCCTGTAGTAGGCTGTTTTTAAGTCCTTTGGGTATAGACCAAGGAGTGGGATGGCTGGGTCAACAGTGATCCCATTCCCAGTTTTCTAAGGAATCTCCCCACTATTTTCCAGATTGGCTGCACCAATTTGCAGTCCCACCAGCAATGTATGAGTGTGCCTTTCCCCCACATCCTCACCAACACTTATTGTTGCTTGTATTTTGATAACTGCCATTCTGACAGGAGTGAGATGAAATCTTATGGTAGTTTTGATTTGCATTTCTCTAAATACTAGAGATGTTGAACATTTTTTCATATACTTGTTGATCAATTGTATATCTTCTTCTGAGAAGTGTCTGTTCAGTTCCTTAGTCCATTTATTGATTGGGTTTTTGTTGTTGTTGTTTTGGTTTGGTTTGGTGTTTTTGTTTGTTTGTTTGTTTGTTTTTTTGGTGTTAAGTTTTTTGAGTTCTTCATCTATCCTGGAGATTAGTGCTCCATCTGATGTGCATGTGGCAAAAATTTGCTCCCAAAATGTAGGCTCTCTCTTCACCTCATTGATTGTTTCTTTTGCTGAAAAGAAGCTTTTTAATTTGAATCCATCCCATTTATTTGATTGTTGATTTTATTTCTTACACTTTAGGAGTCTTGTTAAGGAAGACAGGGCCTAATCCAACATGATGAAGATTTGGGCCTATTTTTTCTTCTATTAGGTACAGGGTCTATGGTCTAATTTCCAGGTCCTTAATCCACTTTGTCGATCCACTTTGAGTGGAGTTTTGTGCATGGTGAGAGATAGGGGTTTAGTTTCATTTTGCTGCATATGGATTTCCACTTTTCCCAGCACCATTTGTTGAAGAGGTTATCTTTTCTCCAATGTATGTTTTTGGTGCCTTTGTCTAGTATGAGGTAACTGTATTTATGTGGGTTTGTCTCTGTGTCTTCTATTCTGTACATTGGTCTACATGTCTATTTTGGTGCCAATATCATGCTGTTTTTGTTACTATAACTTTGTAGTATAGTTTTAAACCCTAGTATTGTGATGTCTCCTGCTTCACTCTTCTGGTTAAGGATTGCTTTGGCTATTCTGGGTCTCTTATTTTTCCAAATGAATTTCATGACTGCTTTGTTTAGTGTGAGCAAGTGTCCCTTTTCTGTCTCTGTCATATGCTACCCAGTATTTACCCAGGCTGCACTTGAGGACAACAACCCTTTCTCATTCAAATTTGTTTCCTAGCGTCTAGGACTTCCTGGAACATGACATCTGTATCAATTAAGAATGATATCTGGTTCTATGTTACAAAAAAAAAAAAAACTCCTCCCCAAAAATAATCATACTGATTTAAATCAGATACTGATTCCCCACCCCATCATTAAGTCCTGAAGCAGGTTGTCCAGGGCTGTCATAACAGCTCTGCAATATCATCAATGTTCCAGGCTCCTTAACTTTTCTGTTTCACTTTCTTTAGCAATTTGATCCATCCTTAAGATTTTGTCATTACCTTCAGATGGCCACTGCAGCAATAATAGTCACATTCATAGTCCAGACAGTATAAAAAAAGAAGGTGAAGAGGGCAAGTGCTCTGATTTGAATGTCCCCTGAAAAACGCATGCTGAAGTTTAATTGCCATCATAACAGCATCAAGAGGGGAACACTTAAGAGGTAATTAGGTCATGAATGGCCCTCATGGATGGACTAAAATTTTATCCTGTGAGTGGGCTCTGAACCAAAGGTTGAAGTTCAGCCAGCTTTCTCTCTCTCTGACTGGCATGGGCTCCCTTGTGCCTCAGCCATGCAGTATGGAAGCCCTTGTTAGACAGTAGCCACCACTCTCTTAGGCTTGCCAGCTTCCCACAGCATGAGCCAAATAAATCTCTTTTCTTTATAAACTATCCAGTCTTTCGTGTTCACTTATAGAAGCAAAGAATAGACTAAGCAGCAAGCCCAGCATGTAAGGATAGCTTCCAGAAGCCTCTCCCAGGTCTTCCCCTCATATTTCATTATCCTGACCTTTGTCTTACGACCATATCTTTTTTTTTTTTTTTTTAAAAGCGTGATGATCATTTTAAAATGTGCCCCTGAGTTCTTGGATAAACATCGTTCTGAAAAATGAAGCCTAATTTTTCTCCCCTTGAGTGTGCACTGCACTTAGGGACCTATTGCTAATAAATAAGATCTGGCAGAAATGATGGTATGTGACTCTGAGACTCAGTGATAAATGGCCTCATGAATTCTCTGGGATCACTCTCTGTGGAGGAAGCACGCTGCATGTTGTAAGGGAGCACAAGGAGCTCGGTGGAGAGGGTCACGTGTGGGAGGACAGAGGCCCCTGCCAACAGCCAGCGTTGACCCTCTTGGCCCATTGAAACTAGAATGAGTCCCCTTGGAGCACATTTTCAGCTTCAAGTGACCCTTCCAAGGATTTTCAGCCTTGGCTAAAATTTCATGAGTGACCCTAACCCAGAAACTTTCTGCTGAGCTATTCTCAAACTCTCAACTCTCAGACTCTATTGAGATAATGCATTTTTGTTGGGCTGATATGTTATTTGGGGGCCTTTTTTCTTTTTATTTTTACACAGAAATAGGTAACTAATATAAAGGGAGACTATGAAATGTTGGTTTGGGTCAACCCTGTGACAGGGACTAATAATTTTCTACCCAAATCCATTTGCCAGTTCTTTGAGCACAGAGCTAGACTTTATTTCCCATCCTTCCTGAAGTTATCTGTGACCATGTGACTAACTTCTGTCCAATGGAATGTGAAAGGAGGTGATATATACCTAAACTGCTGGCCAAAAGGATCTACATATGCCCCCCCCCCCAAACTCTTCTCTCCCTTCCAACCTGGCTTTTCTCTGTCAGCTCAATGTTGACAATAATGACAGCAACCTAGGACAGGGCAGAGCCCAGGTCCCCAAGTAATTGAGAAGAGTAGTCTTGACATGCTGAACCCTGCCAAAGGCTACTAAGAGGGCATAAAATAAATAATGTTGAGCCACTGAAATGTTGGAATCTTTTTTTTTTCCTATTTCAGATTAGACTGTTTTACCAATCTAGAAATATTCTGCCCAAACAAAACTACATTTGTTAGAAAAGGAAAGGGATTAGTGAGTAAACCCTAGAAATCTTTGTCACAGAAATAATCAGTGAACAATTTCCTAGTGGATGAGTAAACACAGTATCTGCTGTCTGGTGTGCAGAGGGAGGTCTGTGTGTGAGACAGCTCAGTGTGTTCCAAAGTAAAGAGGAATGACCTCCTGTACAGCATGACATCCTCAGCACAATGTCCCTAAACTACCACCACCACTATGGGGAACTCTTCACTGGAAGGAGAAAGAGCAACAATGTTCATCTCTTTTCATTGCTATAATAAAATTCATGAGGTTGGGTACTTTAAAAAGAAAAGAGGCTTGTTTAGTTCACAGTTTTAGAGGCTGAAAGTTCAAGATTGGGTGACTCCATCAATTTAGCTTCTGGTGGGAGTCCCTTGATTACATCACATTATGGTAGATGGCATTGTGGCAGAGCACATGACAGGGAGGGGCCAGTCTTGCTCCTTTATAATAACCCTCTTATGAGAACTAGCCAGGGTCCCCTGAGAAGTGCCTTAATCCCAAAGACCTGATGACTACCAGTGTGCCTCTCCTCTTAACACATGCATACCAGGGACCAAGCTTCCATAACATGAGCCTTCAGGGCACCAACCACATCTAAACCAGAGCAGCAACTTTAGTCCCTCAAACTCCATCATGCCATCTTCAAACAGATATGTTAAAATACTGTGGAGTGACTTGATCTCACCAGACTTTGAGTCCCCTTAGCCAACTTTGTGGGTTTCTACTGGGTTGGAACCCTGATGTTGACGCTGATATCTCCAGAAAGTAAGGGGTTGGGGGATTGGAGCTTGGTGGATCATAGACCTGTACCTACCTCATTACCACCCCCCACACGCATGAAGCACTGAAGTCTAACTCAGACTCTCTCCACCCCAGGACACCCTGACGCATCAGGAAGTGTAGAATTAGCCCTTGCCCATTCCTCCCTCCTCCTGAACGTACCTAGGAATACCCTCTACCTCACCTTACTAGAACATTGTCACCAGTGTGCCATTCTCCTAAGTCCCATGGAAGGCTACCTAAGGAAGGACATCTTTCCAATATTTCATTCATATTTCACTCAGAAGCTAACATTTATTAAGTCTTGTGATTTATCACAGCCTACAATGTCCACCAAGGGTTAGACCCTGCTTAGAGCTCCAGCTTCATCCCAAGTCAGTCTTGGCTGGTTTTCTGCCCTCTGCTTACTACCCCCTCAATGAAGTCAGGCTCCCCTAGTCTCTGGGTCTTGGCATAGGGCATCCTCCCACCTTGTAAGTCTCTATTAAAAATGTTCTAGTTTCTGAGAAGCCTCCTTGATCCACCCCCCCCAAACAAATTCAGGTACTTTTATAATATGGTCTTATAACTCCTCTACTTCTTTCTAGTCATCATCACAATTAATTATTGGCATCATAGCCTATTTAGTGCCTAACTTTCTTACTAGTCTGAATGCCCAGGGAGAGCTCTGGTGAATGGAGCCTGATGGTGAGGACACATTAATGGATTCGTGTGCTACAGAGGGGGAGGCATGGGGCAGAATCTCTCACCCAGCAGGAACTATAGTGACTAGAATGGAAGGAAATGTGGACAAATTAGTGCAACAAATTGTTCTATTTGATGAACTATGTATCCTTGGATGGGGCTTAATGACCTCTCTTTTTTCAATGAATCTGGCTTAGGGAAAATTGTGTTACAGCAGAGAGCACTCAATAGCCAGAACTTCAGGGAAAGCTTTCTGGAGAACACATAAACTTTCTTCTACATAACTCAGATGAGAAGAAAGTGCTCTTATTTATAATTTTGTGTTCACCCTTCCCCATCCTGATAGATAGCTGGAGATATAGAAGGCACCTAATGAAGATGTTTTATTAATTTTTTAATCCAAACCTGTTTGTACAATTTGCCAGTCCTATGTCTAGTAGTAGAGGAAATTATACTACAGATGTTTGTTTGAAAACCATCAAAGAGAGATCACTCTACAGAGACTAAAGGTGGGAAATCATCATCCCAAAAGAATAAGTTAATAGAATATTTTAGTGGTGGTCCCAATGAATCCTGCCTCTGCAACTACACTGTGGTATTCAAGGTTCAGGGTTCAACATTATTCCACTTCAAGTTACAGAAATGTCCTTTTGAGCAGCTTAAATATTAAGGATGCATTTATCTCCTGCAAGATAAATTGGTAAGTTAGCTCCAGACCTAGAAGATCACTTCCCACCCCACTTCTCTAAAAGCTCTCTGGGCTCTGCCTGTCACTGGGGTCACTTCTTCTTTGGACAAACTCTTTCTGCGGTCACTGACTGGCCCTTCACACCCATGGCACTTTGAAGAGTGACCAAGGTCTAAGATTTTTCCATGGCAAAGTTCCTGTCCACAATTTAGCTGTTTCGGTGATCTCAACACTCTTCCTCTTTGCAAATATAATGCCCACAACACTCCAGAGTGAATGCTGTGTTAATCTCAGATCACTTCTACCTCCACCATCTCCAGGTTCATCTCAGCAGCTTCTTTAGCCTCCACGGTCTTTAGCTGCTCCATGGCCTCCAGTTCCACCACCACCATGTCTGTCACCTCCTCTGCCCCATCGTCTTTTTCACTGGCTCCTACATGCTCTTCAAGGGTCATATTAGCCATCAGCTCCTTCAGGAAGCCTCTCTCTCTACCACTCAAGCCAGTCCTTCTTTGTATCCTCGGTAACATAGCACAGACCTAGGTGTGTTGAAGAGTTTCTCCTTGTAGGCTGGAATAGTTGATTTATTGGTCTCTTTCTCTACATAACTTTATAGTTCCTTGAGGCCAATCCTATTCCCAGAGCCTATCCTAAAGCAGTGCCTGGCATATAACAGATCTGTAGTCAATATTTGATAAGAAAATGAACACATGAATCCTTTTAATGATTTAAAATATCAAAACCCCTTCATTCTTTGAAATCTTGAAAATGGCCAGGTGAGAAGTAATCCCACAGCAACTAAGGAGTCTGAGGCAGGAGGATGGCAGTTTGAGGCCAGCCTGGGCAATTTAGTGAACTCCACTCTCAAAATAAAAACAAAACAAAGAAAGGTGGCATGTGGGGTGGGGTGGTGTGTGTTGGGTATGTGGCTCAGTGGTTGATTGGAGCCCCTCCCTGGGTTCAATACCCAGTACCAACAGAAAAACAAATCTCGAAATTGGGGGGAATATTTTCATAAGATTTTAACTATCAACAAACACTGAAATTGGATTTTCTAATTTCAAGTCCGGTGTGAATTACCAGGCCACAGAAGATCCCTGGGCGCACAGTGACCAAGGAATAGAACCCTACCTGAAATTTACCACTAGATGGCAGCCGCACCCCAGAAGCAGGACACCGCCCCGCTCTGGCCCACACCCGCCCTTGGACCCCGCGCCCCACCCAGCCCGGGCAGTTTCCTGGGACTCTGGCACCACCTAGGATGGAGAACAGGTCCTGGCAGATAATGATCGTCCTGAGAACTATCCTTCATCTTCCCACTCCCCCTGCAAAAAAAAAAGCTGTTTCTCCCTGCTGACCTTTTTGTAACCTCCATCATCCTTTTCATTCTCCATGTGCCCAGCATCTCCATTCCCTACCTCCTCGTTGTAAAATTCCCATTGCCTACTTAGCGCTCCTTTTCCCCAGGCAGGGCCTGGCTGGCTGTGGTCTCACACCATCTGCTCAGTTATTAAGTACTAAGAACAAGAAGGGGCCACATTCCCCGGCGTATCCCCCAAGGAAATTAGGACATATTGAGAACTGTCAGGTGTGTGCAACAGAAGCAGACCAGGAGGAAGAGGGACAGACAGGGAGTGGAGAGTTTCAAAAAAGACGGGGTGGGAACTGGGACTCCCTCTGGGGATATTTTCCAGAAGAATTGGTAGGTTTGGTTTGGTTTTGTTTCTGTTTTCCCTTGTTTTTATTTATTTGTTTATTTATTTTTTAAGGATAATGAGCTGCCATCTTAGATTAAGATAAAAAGATGTCAGAGCAATCTGGGAAACAGGGAAGTCAACATCAGCACCTCTTTTATTAGGTTTGTTTTCCCCACAGCCAACAGTGCAGCCCAGGACAGTCCCCTTCCCTTGCTGCCACACAACCCCAGGCTCTCAATCCAGGTTAGAACCTAAGACTCTGGACTGGCATTGGTAAGAGACACTAGGGTCTTGTGGAAACTCTTGTGCAGGGCAGTCCCCTCCTCTAAGAGGACTCAGATCTGCAATTAATCAGAGAGTCTCTATTTGTCAACCCCTGTGCCTTGGCATGACCAGCAGGAAAAGGGTGGTGGAGATGATCACTGCATTCGGGCCTTTGGTCTTGGTGACCTATCTCCATGTCACAAGGGAGAATCAGACATAAAATGCAGTCCTGCCTGTATCGCAGGACTACTGTAAATACTGGGACATATGAGCTAGAGTCCTCTATACATTGGATCAAGATAGTGTAGTGTTCTTGCACCTGAGATCATGGTGGAAATTGAGATACAGCCCTGCCCCAGTAGGGAAAATTGTCAAGTGACACATGAGGAAGTGAGCGGCCAAATCCAAAATGTGGAAAGAATAGCAAATACATGAGGTTAGACATGTTAATTAGCTCAATTTAGGCATTCCATGGCATGCACATTTGAAAACATGTACACAATAAATATATACATACATATAATTTATATTTGTTAATTTAAAAATTTTTTTAAATCCAAAATGTCAAAAGACCTGATATCTTCCATAAATAAATGATATGAGCAAAGGAAGAGGCAGCTTATGAGACACAACTACTAAGAATGAGGGCTGGATCTTGTTTGGGTCTGCTTTGAAGAAATGTATTAAATGGTAGTTTTAAGACAATTAGGGAAATGTGGGTATTAACATTAAGGAATATCTAAATTTCATTTTGGTTTGTTTTTTGCATATTTAGTTAGAAGTTCTGGCAGTCAAACCCAGGGGCACTCTAAGCACTGAGCTACATCTCCAGCCTTCTTTATTTTATGTTTTTTGAGACAGGGTCTCGCTAATTTTCCCAAGCTGGCCTCAAATTTGTGATACTCCTGCTCAGCCTCCCCAGTCACTGGGATTACAAGGATGTACCACCACCTGGCTGGTTATTGAAAGAGAGCAAGAAAGAAAATGAAAAAATCCTACCTGTTAGAGATATATCTCTACTTGCAAGGATTTACTTGTCTAGGATTTTCTTTAACATACTAAAAAAAAAAAAAAAAAAAGCATAACAGGAAGACAAATGAAAAAGAATGAGTATTGATCATTGTTGTAGCTGGATTGTGGATACATATGGGGGTTCAATAAATAACCATTTTCTATTTTTCTGTATGTTTAAATTTTTTTTATTGAATAAAAGTACTCCAAGGAGTTTGGGAGACTTTAAGGGAGATGGGAGCAAAACCAAAAGAACAACTGTGATGGCCCATAGGAGGGAGGTTACAGGAAAGCAGGTAAGGCCAGACTGATTGGGTTAATTAAATGAAGATGAGCAGAAAGAACATTCCAGAAGGAGCAAGCCTGTGTGCACAAGCACAGAGGTTCCCAATGGCATGCCCAAAAATTTTTACTAAGGAAACCAATTAATTCTGATTTGTTTAGAATTTTCCTGGTTTTAGCCCTGAAACTTCAGCATCTCTAGAAACACATCAGTACTGAGCAAACCTGGATAGTTGGTCTCCCATCTTCCCATTGTTACAAGGAGCATTGCACTGGCCAGGTAAAGGGGGGCAGAGTTGAGGCACAGCACATGTGAGCCACAGGACTGAGAATTACAAATAAGGAGCTAAGAGGGATCCCCAGGTAACACCCATACCTGTCTTCTGTCCCTTAAACACCAAACTTCAGCCGTAACCCCTTCATCCCAGGACATTTGAAGGGAAGAAGCTAGCTTCTCATGCTTCCTCCTCTGTTCCACCAGATAGCACAGCTGGACATTCAACATTCTCTACTCTGACCCCAACTTTTATACATATATATTCATTAAGTACTTGCTAGAATCATTTTCTCATTCAATCCTCACAAAAACTCTTCTAATGTAGCAATGACCATAAAGGAGGAAATTAACATTCAGAGAACTAATTTGTCCAAGGCCAAATACAAGGATAGCAATATATCTCACATATCTCCCTGCTAGGGTTGTGTAGGAAATAAGTGAATTATGACTTGGATAAAGTCCTGAGACTAGTGTCTGAGTGGAGGGAGTGATTGATAAGGGATTGGCTCTGATAGCTAGAGCTACATCACAGTGCCACACCATGAGGATGGGGGAAAGCACAGAAATTCTTGGAAAATATAAATAACTTGATAATTTGCATAGCAAAATAATTCACCTTAGGGTTAGTGGCTTTGCACCCAAGACCACTGATTTAATAAACAGGTTTGAGCATAAAGTTAGAGGCATCTACAACAGAGCAAGTAACATCCTCAAAAGCCTTCACAGTCAAGTCCTCCCAGGTGCTCAAGTTCAGGTCGCCTTCCCCTCCCCAGTTCCCTGAGCATATGCCCTCACCTTTCATAGAGGAGTCAGCTTGGCTGGATCCCCTCCCAGCCCAGTGGACAGTCTCACCCTTGAAGCTGTCTGCTTCGCTAGCCACTGATTGCATACCTGTCTCTGCAGAGCCTTCCCAGCCTGCGAATCTCCTGTTCATCACATGAGTAAGGAAATTTAAGATGCCCAAGATGGGAGAATCCCACCTGCCTGGGCTTCATCTTCCCTGGATCACTTCTGGGAGAGCCTTCTCTACAGACCACAGAGGTGTGTCCAAAGTACAATCACCAGTAGGAAGGACCCTTGCCCACCCCACCACCCTAATGGCTCCCCACATTCTGGAGTTAGTGTGGAGAAGGGCAGGGGCCAATCTAAATCAGACAGTGTTATTGACCTCAGCATATCCACTGGCATCTTGAAAACTATCAGCCCAGCAGCTGACACCCAGCCTCCCCATGCACAGTCTGACCAGGCTTGTAAAGTGGGGTCCATCCTCTCCCCTGGCAGTGATTGTCATGCTTCTCATCTGTCACAGTAGAAAAGCAATTAGGGACAAAATTGGGAGAAGCAAGGGTAAACATGCTGCTTTGCCCCAGCTCAGAGATGTCTTGGCCTAGGGCAGGGGTGTTTTTATCTGGGGGCATTTTGTAACACAGGGTGTCTACCATAGGCACTGGAAAGTTCCCAGAAGTATTCTTGCCATCTGCATGTGTCCTCTCCAACATCCAAAACAAATGGAGTTACCAGACCTGTCAAATCCTGCACCGAGCACCGTTGACACAGTCTCCGGATCAATGGTGGAGTATAATCAACCATCACCACGGCGCACCTCCCCCAGCCCAGATCTTCTGATTGCTGAGCTTGGGTGGGGAGGAGCCGCCCTTCCCAATCACCATCAACCAAATGCACGCCTCCACCGGACTGCAGAGAAGCCTCATGAATTTTTCACAAGATTCATCTAATAGTGGCTGAGCAGAGCTGAGAAAGCCACATCCCCAGTGCCTGTGCCAGCAGCTTGCAAAGAGTTAACCCATTAGGCCACATCCTGGTGAGCTCATCCCCGCTGGAGCCTGCTCGGTTGCTGGGATTCACAGCACACCGACTTCTGGATGTGGCCAGCGTGGCTTTCTCTGGCTGGGATGAAGGACTTGAGCAGGAACTTATCACTGCCTTCCTCCCTGAGCGAGCACCGAGCAAGTCCCAGGTCCCCCATCCTCCCTTGGAACATCGAGGACAGTAAGTAAGCAAGGGAACTTCCCCTCTGCCTTTCTCCCACCTCCCCGGAGAGTGCTGAGCGTTTGAACTGGAGTTAGAGGCAAATGTGAGTGACAGCTGCCAGCAGGTTGGAGGGGACTGCCCGTGAAAGTGTTGGTACTCCGTGGTAGAGGGATGTGTCTCTCGCCATGCACCCAGGAGAAAAGAATGTGTGTGCCAAGGGCTTCTCTAGGCCTGCAAGGATAACACAGGGTTTCCAGCCTTGGAAGCCATTTAAGAGAAGGGGTGAGCAGGACTCAACCACCCAAACCTATGTGGAACAGGAGCAAAAAGTCCAGACAGTGAAGTTCAAGGTCACCCACAGACCCCAGCATGTGTGGGCCAGACTTCAGACCCAGCCTGCCCTCCTGGGCATCCCATAGTGGACCTCAGAGGCTGCCAGTCGGTCCCTCCTTCCTGCAGGTGTGGCCGGCGCCGAGGGCAGGTGCCAGGAAGACAAGGGGGCAGCCTTCATCTCAGGGAAAGGGGGAACAAGGCAGGCATATGGAAGCGTGGACAAAGAAGACACGGCTCCGTCTGACAGGCATGTGCATAGGGACGTGCCTTTGAGTAAAGCTAGATGTGGTCACACACATTATCTCCCAGATCCTGAACACTGCGTGGCCTGAAGAGGAAAGTGAGGGGCACCCTCCAGATTGACCGTGACCTTAGGGAAAGCTTCCTTCTTAGAAGTCCTGTGAGCTGGGAACAGATGGGTGGCCGTGGTGGCTGCGGTGACAGCAACAGCATATTCTGAAACTCCCTGGCCTCTACTTTATCAGCACAGGCACAGGGCCCCACTCACCTTATCAGAGGAGCGGACTGTCACCAGTTGGATGTCCTGGTAAGGAGAGGGCAGCACAGCAAGAGAAGGAAAAGGCCCGCGGATGGGCCTGGACAAGCTGCAGCTGGGGTGGCAGGAGTAGGGAGTCCTGAGGGGAGAGGGGAAGACCCTTCGCTTCTCACCCACACTGGATCCTCCTCGGGAATAATCGATTGAGCCGCCACACCACTTCCACACGGCAGCCTGCCTCCCCTCTTTTCCCACACTGTTCACTGGGCCAGTCTCCTCGCTGCTAGGTCATGTGTGCCCTCTCCTCTGTGTTAGGTCCTTGCCATTCCCAGAATAGCCCAGCTCCTATCAGAACTGGCTAGGTGGAGGGGTCTGGAGAGAGAGAAAAGGGAAGAGTTAGATAACTCCAGGCCCAGGAGTAGCAGTACAGTGAGGCCTCTGGTAATAAGGTTACAGAGATATTACAGGATGTCCAATTCAATTTGAACTTCTAATAATGCATTTTTGGTATCTGTATGTCCCATGCAATGTTAGAACATTCTTATAGTAAAAACAAATGTCTGTGGTTGATTTGAAGTTCACATTCAGCTAGACACCTTGCAATTGTACTTGCTAAATATGGCAACCCTGTTAATATTGACCATAGCACATTTAAATGAGGGTAGCTCCAGAGAAGGATTAGAAAATGAGTTCTGAGACAAAGATGAACCGCTACAGAGGTGGTAGAATCCTAGGAAGGAAAATAGGGGAATAAAAGAGAAGAAGAAGTGTGGTGTGGGTTGAGAACACGTGGTGCAGGATTTGAGACCAGGCAGTTGTGAACTTTGATTTACTGGTTTGTAAAATGGAAATGATGCTAATAGTGCCGCCCTCAAGGTGCTAGGAGGATTTTAAAGGATGCTCCAGGTGAGGAAAGCAGCACATGACAGGTACTTTATATTCAACTGGTGGGATAATGGTGGTAAATTTGTGCCTTCTCTGCCTCAAGCCTCCTGCCGCCCTACTGGTCCAGCTCAGAGCTCCCCCCATGAAGCCCCCACATCCTCAGCAGCTCTGCCCCACAGTCCCAGCCTGCTAACCCCCTCTCCCACAACAGCCATCATCACAGTAGTGTTATTCACTGCCTGTGTCCCAGTTCCAGGATCCTCCCCACTGACCCCCAAGAGGAGTAGAATAGATTTCAACTTGCACTCTGAAGCCAGGCAGGCTTCAAAATCTCACATTCGAATCTTGCCTCTCCACTCACCTATGTATAACTTTGGGAAAAATCACTTAAACCTCTCTGACCCTTAGTTTCCCCATCTGAAAAATGGGGTGACAATCCTACCATCCCCAGCAACGTGTTGGGGGGATTTAACCAAAGGATGCAGACCATGTGCTTAGCATGGCTCCCAGCACACAATGGAAGCTGGATGGATAGTAGTTATCATTATCGCTTGACCTTGCTTCTACTGTAAAGAAGCAGCAGCTCAGGGTCCTAGAAGACTGTCAGAACTTTGGCCAGCAGAAGACCAACTTGTCTTGGTGATGTGAACAGAGACTCAGAGGCAGAGGAAGGGCAGGGGAGGAGAAGTTGATCGTATTGTTGATCGGAATTGTTTATAACAATTAGGTGAGAAGGCCAGGGCTGGGTTCTGTGGCACCAACCAGAAACTGGAAAAGAAAACAAATCCAGAGGAAACTACTTTGCAAATCACTTGCAAAGCATCTCCTTACTCCACCCACCATTAGTCCTCTATTTAGCCATTTTACAAATGTTTGCCAGGCACAGTGGCTCCACAGGCCTGTAATCCCAGCTACACAGGACACAGAGGCAGGAGGTTGGCAAGTTCAAAGCCAGCCTGGGCAACTTAGCAAGATCCTGCCTTGAAATAAAATCAAAAAGAAAAAAGAAATCAAAAAGAATGGGGATGTCGCTCAGTGGTAGAATGTCCCTGGGTTCAATCCCAAGACTACCAAAAGCACTGAGTTCCTAGCCTCAGCAAATGCTGAGCAGTTGCTGGAGAGCACAGTTAAGGGAGACCCAGCTCCAGCCCCTGAAGGACTCTGCAAGGGAAGAAAGAGTTTCCAGAACTATAAGTACAGACACATATCTGGTCATCTTTATTCACTTTAACACACTCTCATTAAGTGGTACATTTCAGACACTGAGGAATCTACCTGAGGGAATAGAATTTTTTATTATCTCGAATGCTCATTATTGCTCACCAGTTTCAGATCCTCAGCACCAAACCATAGTTTGGGACATGAATATATGAATATGAGAAGAAGCAAAATTTTCCCAGCCAGTTCTGTCTCCTTTCACTGAGATCTCTCTTCATCGCCCTGAGTAACCCCCATCTTAGGTCAGTAGAAGACACCTCCATCCACCCCAGGAAATCCTTCATGTGTCCTCCAGCTAGTTCCTCCCCACCCCTCCCACCGTGACTCTGAGGCTTGTCACCTTCATCAGCTCTAGAATGTTATATAAATGGAAACGTACAATATGTGTCTAGGTCTTTTGTGGGCGTATGTTTTCACTTCTCATGAACAAGTTTATTTAGGAGTAGAATTGCTAGGTCAAAGGACAGATAGGTGTTTAACTTTATAAGAAACCAGCAATTTTACACGCCCACAGCAGCAGCGCATGAGAGCTCTGGTTGGTCCACATTCTCCCCATCATGCAGTACTGTGGAAGTTTTTTAAATTTTAGTCATCGTAGTGAATGTGTGGTGATATCTCATTGTGGGTTTAATTTGCATTGTCCTGTTATATATCATTGTCAAGCACTTTTTCATGTGTTTCTCATTCATTTTTATCTTGTAATGGGTCTCTTTTATATTTTGCCATTTTTAATTGAATTTTTTATTAATAAGCTATACCAGTGACAGATATTTATTTTATAAATAGTTCTCCCAGTCCAGAGCTTGCCTATTTGTTTTCTTAACAATGTCTTTAAATGAGCATACATTTTAAATTTTGATGAAATCTCATTTTCTTGTTGTTTTCCCCTCTGTACTAAGAAATCTTTGCTCGCCTCCAAGTCACAGATATTCTCCTGTTTTCTCCAAAAGCTTTATAGTTTTGGCTTTAATATTTTGGTTCATAAAATTCATCTCCAATTAATTTTTGTTGGTGAAGGTAAGAGAAGCTTCATTTCTCTACCACATGAATATCCAATTATTCCAGCATTTGTTGAAATCACTTTCCTTTCTCCCACTGAATTCCTTTGGTGAACTTGTTGGAAATCAGTTATCCTCCTTGTTTTTTTCCTACCCTTCTCCCCTTCCCTTTCCTTGTCTGGTGTCTCTTTCCTGATCACATGTCCACTTAAGCCAGGGGTAAACTCTTCTTTCAAACCAGAATAGGGGGTTCAAGTCACAGAGCCCAGGGTCATCACTGTGGGGTTCTGGGCATCTCAAGTAGAACCCCAGACCCTCTCACATCCAGGCCAAGGCAAAGAGAGCTGTAAGCCTCATCACGGAGCCCCTGATGCTGGTTCCCAGTGGGACCAGCATTCCTTGAGGGTTCACTCCAGGTAAGGTTGAGGGAGGTTCAGGTCCTGGTTCAAAGCTTGAGAGATCCCCCCATCTACTCGTGGAATTCTAGGATTATTCCTTCAGTAACCAACACTCCCTCCTCCTTTCCTCACCATTTGACCTCCTTGCACAATGCCCAAGACAGGAACACCTCTAGCTGTGCATGCTCTCAGACCATACATGTATCTTCATCATTCTGCCTGCTGTCCTGCCAGAATCAGGCTAAATTTAGGCTTGTTGGTCCTCTTCAGACTGGAGTTTCCTTTAAGAGTGAAACATTAGGACTCCCAAAGTCAGAGACCGTAAAAAGGGTGTGACTGCCCCTTTATTCCTGGCAAAATGCAGGGATTCTGCCCTCTGCCGGGGGTGTGAGAGAATTTACTTATTCAAAAGAGTCAGAGCCCCAAAGAGGTGGAAGGCACCTGCCACCTGTAGCCACACCTTTGCCATTCTACACCTGGAAGGGGACTTGGGATGAGCCCTTTTGTTGATTTCCATAGGGAAGAAACTGAAATTTGGTTTAAATGCCAATGGCAACCCTATTAACTCCTTGTCTAATAGACACTGGCAAAAGCAACCAATATCTGGACACAGAGGTAATTTTAATAAGACCAACTCTCATTCCGTGTTGTAATGATGAGTGGTCTAAGGAATGAGCCCACAGTTATTTATGGAATCTTCTTTAAGAACAGTAGTCTATCAACCATGTCTGTTTCCAAGGCAAAGGGAAGAATCATCTTACAGTGATGTCAGAGGCTCTATAGATTTTCCCAAGATGCTCCTGTACCGTTGATCCTCCTCCTTCCTGATTCCTTTCCTCCAGGCTGTCTGAACCCTAAAGTCCTTCACAAACAAATCCCCCCACGTTCTCAATCTTTCCATAATTTTGTTTCTTCCTTTGGCCTGAATTAAATGTGGGTCTCTGTCGCCGCCTGCAGCAATTGCCGCTTGCAGCAAGGATATCACGGGAGAAAACTCAGAGGCAGACTGGAAATGAAAAAGTTCTTTTATTCTTCTTTCTTCTAACTTCTCTCTCCGGCTCCAACAACCTCTCCAACTCCAACCCCCCTCTAACTAACCTCACCCGGTTAAATACATTTTGCCTTAACAAGGACAAGTGCTAACAGCTCGAGCTTACAGGTGCGTCACACAGTGTTCATGGGCATAAAAAGATTCTTAGATAAATGCATGAATATCAGGTGAAAATACTTGAACACCTTTATGGCTCTCAGCTAACCACCATCTTAGCTATCCTCAATTAGGGCTCTTACAGGTCTCCTCTAACAACAAACACTCTGCCATGCATGCCCCTTTCCCACAAGCCTCCCCAGAAAAGTGACACTCACAAACCCAGGGTAGCATCCTGCTAGCTCCTATCTGCACTTCCACGTCCTGCTTCTCTATCCTCACTCAAAAATCTCCATTTATTTGAGAAAACTGATGTTTCCCTACTTAGGGTTACCAAATTTAGCAAATAAATATAAAAACCACACACTTAAATTTGAGTTTCAGGCAAAAAAAGTACTTTTTAGTATAAATGTTTCATGTAATATTTAGGACATACTTATACTTTTTTTAAAAAAGTACTTGTTGTTTATCTCAAGTTTACATTAGCAGGTGTCCTTCATTTTACCTGGCAACATGATCCCTATTCCATTTCTCTCTAAACCATATATATATATATATATATATATATATAGAGAGAGAGAGAGAGAGAGAGAGAGAGAGAGAGAGATTGAACACTGAGGCATATCATCAGCCTTTTAAAAATTTTATTTATTTATTTATTTATTTATTTATTTTGATTTTGAGATGGGGTCTTGCTAAGTTGCTTAGGGCCTTGCTTAGTTGCTGAGGCTGGCTTTGACCTTTCAATCCTCCTTGCCTCAGCCTCCCAAGTGGCTGGAATTATAGGTGAGCACCACTGCTCTCAGCTCTCAGCTTAAATCATAATTCCTTTTTCGAAAAAAAATTTAATTGTTGATGGACCTTTATTTTATTTATTTGTTCATATGTGGTGCTGAATATTGAACCCAGTGCCTCACACATGCTAGGCAAGTGCTCTACCAGTAGGCCACAACCCTTCTTTTAAGGACTTTGTACTTGGATTCACAGTCTCCTTCTGGTCACATTCTGTTATCCTTACCTCCTTGCTTAGTAAACCTCCAATCTGTGCATGTCTTTCTATTTCCATTGCTGCAACCAAACACACACCACCTGGCCCCTCACCTGAACTGATGGAACAGCCTCAAAATTGCTCTTTGTGCTTCTCAGTCTTGGATTCCCTTATTTACTGTCCTTCCTGCAGGTGGATTGTTTTACATACTATGAAAATGAGAGCTCATCAATCTTCTTACCTAAACCCTCTATCACTTTCCATTGCCCCATTGCCTTGGCCCTCAATACCTTCTATCAGATGCTGGCAAATGTTTCCTGTAAAGGACCCCATTGTGACTATTTTAAGGCTTTGCAAGCCATGAAGTCTGTTGAACTGACATGATAATACAAAAACAGCAATAAATAAGTAAATGAGCTTAGCTATGTCCCCCCAAAAATACTTATTTAGAACAAAAATTTAAAATTTTATATAATTTTAGTTTATTACAAAATATTCTTCTTTTGCTTTCTTCAACCATTTTTAAGAACCATTTTTTGCTTGTAGACTGTATAGGAACAGAGTGGCCTACAGCTAGCCAACCCCTGGTCAATCTGATCTGAATCCCGCCTCCATTTCCAGCCTGGTCTTTCAGCACTTCCTCCCTCAACACTCAACAAGCACTGGACCCTAGTGCAAAGTCGCAGTCCTTACAGAGTCCCTGACAAGTCATACTCTCACAAGTCCCTTGAGTCCTTGGTCTAGAAGTTTCCCCCTTACCAAGCTTTACCCAGCTCCCACTGGTCCCTTTGCTTCCCTCCAACCAATCATCCTTCCAGGAGCTTTCCTGAGGGTCCTCAAGGCTGGATTCGTGGCTCCAGGTGCACTTCATCCTTGACCTTATTGGCAGAAGTCATCATCAATATGGAAAATGTCTGTTTTCCCTTCAGTCTGTAAGCCCTTATGCTCCAGACATCTGCTGGTACGCCCTGTTCTCCTGGGTGGGTCCAAAGCCCAGCTCTGTGCTTGGCACGTAAAAAGCCTTGAACAAATATTTTCAGTTGTCAAAATAGCTAGAATAAAGGTGTTTAAATGTCATGATCATAAAAAATCATAAATGTTTCAGGTGATGGATATGTTAATTACCCTGATTTGATTTGGTATCTGTAGGGGATTGGGGTTCCAGGACACCCTGTGGGTACCAAAATCTGAGGCTATCCAAGTTCTTTATATAATGTGGTATGGTAGTTGCATATAACCTACACATGTCCTCCAGTATACTTTTTTCATTTTTTAATGGTTCTTATTAGTTACACATAATATTAGGATTCATTTTGACATAATCATAAAAGCATGGAATATAATTTGTAATCATTCAGTCCCCTGTACTTCCCCTCTCCCTTCCCTCCTCCCTTCCCCACACCCTTTCCTTTACTGATCTTTCTGCTATTTATTTAAAGTTTTTTGTGTAGTTAGTGTCTTATGGATACACATAATGATATCTCTACATTATATATAACAAACTAAAACATATAATAACTAAAACAACAAACACTATGTAAATAGTTGTTATAACATATTGTTTAGGAAGTAATGACAAGAAAAAGTCTGTATATGTTCAATACAATTTTTTTTCTGAATATTTTTGACCCAAAGTTGGTTGAATTTGCAGACAGAGGTCTGGCTATATGCAGGTCAAAACACTACGTTGTAAGCCATAAATGTGCATAACTATAAAACAAATGTTTTTTTATGTATGTAAACACACATAAACATAAACAAATAAATGTTCTCAGTTGAATGAGTGAACTAAAATTTAACACAATAGAAGAATCCATTAAAACAGGAGGAAGAAGCTGCCTTTGTTGTATTCCTGAACAGCCCCCTCATCGCATCAGCAGAGAGGGTGCAGGCAGTTGATTTGACCTTGAAGGCCAGGAACCACCTGGGTTAAACCAAGCTGGTTGGAGGATGGGAGATGTCCAGGAATGGACTTGTTTCCTGGAAAGCGATGGTGGTTCGCACATAGACTAAGACTATGTGCTAGTCCTTATTCAAACTTCCCTAACTGGGGCTGGGGATGCACTTTAGTAGGGGAGTGCTTGCCAAACACACACAAAACTCTGAGTTCTATCAGGAAAAAAAAAAAAAAAAAAAGCTGGGATTAATTGCCCCAAATGTCTTTGTACAGTTTGTTCTCCTCAGAATCCAAAGAAAAGAACATATTGCATTTAGCAATTGCTTTTAGTTGTCTTGGTTTAAACATTTTATGGCTGTGGAATGTACACACTGAAAGAGGTCCTACCACAAATGGACTGCTCCACCAAGAACACGCCTGTGGAACCAGCCCCCCGCCCCGTCAGAACAAGAATGCTGCCGCACACAGACGCTCCTATCCTGAACCCTTCCAGTCACTATGCCCACCCAAAGGAGCACTACCCTACTCTCTCCTAGCATAGATTGTTTTACAGGGTTTTGGGTTTTAAGTAAATGGAGTCTCATAGCACATATTCTTTTGTGTCTGGCATCTCCTGTTGGTGAGATTCCCATGTGGAGCTTCCTTCTACTGTTCTATAGTTCCAGACCAGCATGCTTCATGGCCAAGCATGCAGCTTGCCTATCCCTGGTTGTATACCAAACCAGCTCCACGACACTTCTAACTTGGTCTCCAGGGGAGAAGAACCGCTCTTCCTTTCTCAACCTGCCACCCTGAAGGCCAATAGACACTCAAATCTGTGGTTAGTTAGGAAGTGTCACCAGCCTCCTGCAGGCCCAGCCTCTGGGTTCCTCATCCTTTGTCCCCCTCTGAGTTGTCAGGAACCTTAAAAGAAGCCGAGTGTATTCGGTTTTTAAAGGTTGCCATAAAACAATAACCACAAACATAGTAACTTAAAACAACAGAAGTTTATCACCTGCCATTTCTACAGCCTGAAGTCAAAATTCAAGGTGTCTGCAGTGTTGCTTCCTTCCAGAGACTTGGAGAGAGAACCATTCTAAGCCTCTCTCCCAGCTTCTGGGGGTTGCTGGCAACCCGTGATTGATGTTCCTTGGCTTATAGAAGCATTAATTCAATCTCTGTTCCCTCTCACATAGTCCTAAACTTTCAGTGTCAAATTTCCCTTTCCTGCCGCATGTGGTGGTACACTGCTGTAATCCCAGCAGCTCAGGAGGCTTAGACAGGAGGATCATGAGTTCAAAGCCAATCTCAGCAAAAGTGAGGTGCTAAGGAACTCAAAATACAAAAAATAAAATAGGGTTGGGGATGTGGCTTAGTAGTCAAGTGCCCTTGAGTTCAATCACCAGTACCAAAAAAAAGAAAATTCCCTTTCCTTTCTTTTATATAGTCATTGAATTTAGATCCCACCTTAATCTAGGGTGATCTTATCTCAAGATCCTTCACTCTATCCACAACCCAAATAAGATCACATTCTGATGTTCTGAGTAAACATATCTTTGGGGAGCACAATTCAACACTACAAAGAGTGAGGGATCCCCTGAGATACCCAAACCAAACCCAATATCTCAACTGAAATTTGGAAGGGTAGCTCTCATTGGACCACTTCCCCAGGTGATGCCTCATGCCTTCACAGAGCTGCAGCAGCAGGACCAGGTTCTCTGAGCACCTGCTAAATGCCAGCTGTGTGCCAGGTGCAGTGGGGATGGAACATAAGAAAATTCGGTCTTTACCCTGAAGCTGCTTGAAAACTATGAGGGGGAGGAAAGGATGGCCTGGAACAGTGGTTCATCACAGTTCACTTTGTCCCCCAGGGACATTTGGCCATGACTGGAGACATTATTTGAGGGAGGATTGTGGGGACACTGGCATCTGATGAGTAGAGGCCAGAGATGTTGTTAAGCATTCCACAACCTACAGTCCCCCGTGGCAATGAATTATCTGATCCAAAATGCCAACAGTGCCATTGTTGAGAAATGCCGCTGTAGAGGGGTACAAAGAACCCAGAATCTGATTCAGACTTCAATAAAATGTTGCAAAATTCACACAGCCTCCTGAATCGGTGATTTTATGGAAACTTGAATTCTCAGAATATAAGTTGATTCACTGTCTACAGGCCAATCTAAAATAGCTTTCGAAGTCTTCTAACCCAACTCCTTCATTTCACAGAGGAGAAAACAGGAAACCAGAAAGAAAATGATTAAAATAGCAACCAGGGCTATTTCTTGAATATCTAGAACATGTAATGGTATCTTTTTGCAATTTAACAGTTATAATAATACTATAAGGTAGATAATTTCTTACCCCTATATTTTATACATGGGGCTATTAAAGTTCTGGAGGCCTAAGTAACTGCTCAAGTTCCCATGGCTTGTAAGTGGAAAAGTAGGTTCAAACTGTGGTCCCTCTGATACCAAAGACCTGGAGGTGTCCTGTGCATGTAGCCATTATGAGTAAGTTTAGTGACTTGCTGGAACCTTGAATGAATGGGCCGAATTCTCCCAGCACAGTGTTCCATCCATGGCCTCACCCTGCCTGCTCCCTCTGCTTATAGTGAGTGGCTCCTTGCTTCCAGCCTGGTGAGAGTTAGAGAGAGCGAAGAGAGAGAGAGAGAGAGAGATGAGAGAGAGAGAGAGAGAGAGAGAGAACAGGAGGGGAGAGGAAGAGAGAGAAGAAGAGAATTGCTTCTCCTTCAGTGAGTACCTACAAACACATCCCTCCTACCAATTCACTCGTCCAAGGATCTATCCTTCCTCCCAATTAAGTCAACTACCTAATGGTCCCCATTCCTTGGGATTTCATGGACTATTGCATTCTAGATAAATAGATGATAGATAGATATACAAACAAACAGACAGACATCTACCTAGAGTGCATAGAGTGGCCAGATTTTTCTTGCCAAGTATAGCTACTATCAAAACCAATGGTCCTCTTCCTTCATGGGCATTTCATAAAATGAAGAATATCCCAATGCCAAAAAAAGATGGAAGTACCTAATTCAGAATAAAGGACAGTTCTTTAAATTGAATAACTGTAACATGAAAAATTTACAATGATATTCTTATTCCTCATACTGTGCTGTGGATCAATGTTAGAGAATTGTGAATCGAAGTCCTCCTGTGCTCAGAGAAAGGTCACTTTAGGACAGGATGTGAAAAAGTCAAGATTCTTGTATTTGAAAGATGCTCAGGGCTCATCTAGATCAACTGTGATGCAGTGCAAAGAGCTTCGAGTCTTCAGCCTGAAATCCCGACACTGCTATCTATGAAGTTGGGCCAGGGGGTGAGGGAAGTGAGGGCCAGCCACACTCTTATTCCCCAGGCCTTCACCTTGCCAGGCCAAAAGGATGTTAGGTGCTTCCCACAAGGTCTAGTGAGTCCTGCTTCCCTCTCTCAGAACCAGGACTCCCTCCTGCCTGGCAGCAGTCCCCTAGTTGTACTTTTCCCCTCACACTTGACGGCAACTCACAGGAGCAAGCCCTTCTCGGCCCAGTCCAGCTCTCTTCCCAGGCACAGCTGAGAACTTCTGCATTCCACCTGCTCCGTCACAGCCTCTCCAACGTAAGAACATGGCAACAACATGTGCCCTGAGCCTTCATGGCAAAATGCTAGAAATCACTACACAGTGGGGAAAAGATACCACTAAAGATGAGTAAGCATCCTCATATGACTCTGGGTTGCAATAAGCAACACAACACAAGATTTCCTAACACACTTTATACTCTCTTCTCTCGCCCCCACTCCACAGGAGAGAAGATTGGCTTTTCTTTTATTTTTTTAAAGCATTCTTTTTTAAAAAAAAAAACTTTATTTTATTTTATTTCATTTTTTTTGTGTGAGGATCCAACTCAATGCCTCACACAATGCAAAGCAAGCAAGCGCTCTACCACTGAGCCACAACCCCAGCCTCAGAAGATTGGACTTTTAAATGACAATTTAGCTTATGCAAACATGCCACAGGATCCAAAAGGAAGTTAACATCTGTGTGCCTATGGTTACAAAAGCGCATTGTGACGTTTTTTTTCAAAGCTTTTGGAATCAGAGCCAAATATGCTCCCTCCACATGGGTGGATTCGAATGTGAACATCTAGATTCTCATGGCACTGGCAATTTTACAATTCCTATTTTCTCCTGCCAGAGGTGAGACATCTAGAAATGCTTATTCTAGAAAGTGGGTGCATTCTGCTTTGGGAATGGTGGGAAAATAATCCAGTGGTCAGGCCTGAGTTATGAGGAGGGAAGTACCCCAAGAGGTTGAAGGGATTAAATTGAAGAAAAACGCTGAAAATGAAAAACATTCAATAAAGATGAAGTACCTTGGGAAAGAGGAAAAAGCAGGTTTCAGAGCCTCAGGGCTCCAGAGCCATCAGCTCCAGACATCATCTTCTTTATCTCAAGCTCTTTTGCTCTGGGGCTGGTAACAGTTACCAAAATGCAACCCCCTACTCCATATTTGGGTTTGGTTCTAGCCATCTAGCTAGTACCTTATTTGTGTTGGAGTTGAAGTGGGATTCATTGTGACCTTGAGGAATAGCCTTCCTTCCCCAGGAAACATTTTGCTGTGGGGAAAAAAAAAGAAAAAGAAAATCTCTTGAATCCCACTCCCGAATAAGGATGTTTGCAATGCTAATGTAAGAGGGGCCTGAGCATAGCTCAGGGGAGGCTATGGGCTTCTGCTAGAGAGACTTGGCTTGCATAGGTGGAGCAGGTCCTGAGTTTGTCTTAAGTAGCCAGGGTTAGGGAGAGGAGGGGAGGGGAAGAAAGCATTTACTTGCTTGCTTGTTCAGTTAAGGATATGTAGGATCTCTTGGGTGTGAAGCACTATGCTGGACACTCTGGAGACAGCTGAAAAATGAAACAAAGTAGTGACTTGGTGAAAACGTCCAAGTAGGAGATCTAGACTTTCCCAACTTCCCCTTCCTTCCAAACAAAACCTGTCTGCTGTTAAGTATCTAATTTGGTCATTCATATCTTAGTCACCTTAGTGTAGATAAACAGGCATTTGCAATTGAACCCACGTTTAATGAAAGGCATTAATCTCATGTTAATGGAATTTGATAAAACACTGCTCTGGTGAAGTTTCTGGCATGTGTCTGGTGTTTAATGCACACAGATATCCATCCACATCCCCTGAGTGGGGCACAGGAGATAAGAACCCCAGCAAGAGGAATGTGGTTGACTCTAGTGAGATGCTGGAAAAGGCAGCTGAGCTTGCTAGATTCCATACTTTTACAGGTCTAAGAATGGTGTCTTTGTCCAACTTCTGTTATAATGAAATTCCTGAGGCAGGCTACTTTAAAGAGAAAATTGGTTTATTTAGCTCAGTTCAGAAGGTTCAAGTATCGTATCTGGCAATGGCCTTTTTGCTGACAGAGTCCCGAAGTAGTACAGGGCATCACATGGGAGACAGTGAAGGAGCCCTAATTAGGAAGGGCTGTTGTAGCTAGCTGGAAGCCATAAGTTCCACCTGATATGTATGTGACGCACCTGTAGGCACCCGCAAACCTGAAGGTATATAACCGGGGTGAAAGCGGTCCGAGTTAGGAGAACAGAGAATTCAGTCAGCCGGGCAGTCACTCGGTCGGTCAGAAGAATCAGAGCGGCCAGAACGTAGGCAGAGCGGTTACAGAAGAGAAACCAGATAGAAGAAGTAATGACTGGTCAGAGTTAGGCTGAGACTCCTGAGGAAGACAGAAGACAGAAGAAAGAAGAAGGAAGAAAGAAGAGAGAAGAAAGAAGCTCTAATCTTTCTCTAAGCTAAGCTCTATCTTTCTTTCTCTCTAAGAAGCTAAGCTAAGCTCTATCTTTCTTTCTCTCTAAGACTCTAAGCTAAGAAGACAAGAAGAAAAGCTCGCTTTAATCTTTCTCTCTAAAAATCTTTCTTTCCCTCTCTAAGCTCTAAGAAAGTAGAAGTAAAAGTAGTAAAAGCTATACTCTGCCTCTGAGATTTCCTCCCGGTTTTCGGTACCAGGCAGCTTACAAGACAGAGTGTGCTCATGTGTCTCTGATCTCTCTCCCTCTTCTATAAAGCCACTAGGATTCAACAACAGGGTCCCCCCACCCCAATGATCTTATCTAATCCTAATCACCTCTATGGTCCCACTTCTAAACATCATAGCCGAACTGTTTCCACCCTCTTAATGCCTCATAGTGGGAATTCAATTCCAACACATGAACCCTTGAGAGAAACACTCAAATCAGATTCTAACTGAAGCAAAAGAGAAGGTAGAAATCTGCCTTGATGTTACCAACACAGAAGGTGGGGGAGGGTGGCATTTAGACATTGGAAGATCACACTCGGAACCTGAAACACCACCGTCCTGGGCTGACAAGGTATATGGAATCCCAGGCTGCACTAAGCAACACTCTCCAGGCTGTGCATACCCTGGCATTTCAAGAACAAGAGAAAATCTGAGCTCTGTCACTTAAACAAGTCACTACACCTCCTTGGGCCTGAGCTTTTGATATGTAAAACAAGACTACAGCTTAATGCACAGTTCATATTGAAACCTCATGATTTAAGGAAGGAAGGGTTTAGGTGCAGTGCTGGGCACAGCCACACGCAGACAAACATTTACACATAGAGTATCACTCTTTGAATCAGCAAAGGATACCATTTATGGTGTACTTACAACACCCTAAGCATCAACCCAATGCATTACAGATCCTAACTCCTTTCGAAAGCCCTGTGAGAGAAGTCATGGTATTACCCTCATTTTATAGATGAGAAAACCAAGGCGACAGAGAGGTTAAGTGACTCAAGATTACACAGCTGGAAAGTGGTTGGGTCTGAAAATAAGATACACTCAATAAACTGCAGCTTTTATTTGACTTTTTAAAATGGCACCATTGTTTCCTGGTTAAATATTAAAAGCAGTTGATTTGAATGACATAATATTTATCTCTCACCAAAAAAAAAAAAAAAAAAAAATACCAGCATGGGCAGTTGGTTATTTACATGGATTTCATCTGGTTTTCCTTTTGGCTTCTGCCAAAAAGGTCTGCATTACCCTCCATTGAGAGCCAGAGTGGAGAGAGATGCTGGGCACAGAAAGGGCATTTGACAAGGATTCTTTTGCCTCATTCTTGTTTCTAACTTGCCAGTACTAGGTGCCAGTCCTGAGCAGCCATGACGATGGAGACTCTTCCTAAGGCCCTGGAGGTAGACGAGAAGTCTCCAGAATCCAAGGATCTGCTGCCCAGCCAGACCGCCAGCTCCCTGTGCATCAGCTCCAGAAGCGAGTCTGTCTGGACCACCACTCCCAGGAGTAACTGGGAAATCTACCACAAGCCCATCATCATCATGTCGGTGGGCAGTGCCACCCTGCTCTTTGGGGTGGCCATCACCTGCTTGGCCTACGTCTTGAATCTGGATGATAAGACCAAGGCGGTCCTCAAGATGATAGGGCCCGCCTTCCTGTCCTTGGGACTCATGACGCTGGTATGCGGGCTGGTGTGGGTCCCCATCATCAAAAAGAAACAGAAACAGAGACAGAAGTCGAGTTTCTTCCAAAGCCTCAAGTTCTTCCTCCTGAATCGCTGATAGTGGTGTTGGCTTGACCAAGAGGAGATCCCATGACCACTTTCACATCCCCACATCCTCCGTGGGATGCCAGACACTGATAAAGGCAGACCTGTCCTTGGCCCCCTGGGAAGGACAGCTCAGGGCTCTACCCATGTGCAGCCTGGGAGCACTGCCCCCTGAATCTCCATTGTTGCTGATGCTTCTTTCAGATCCTTTCTTTGCTCTCCTGCCCTTCTCTCACATCCAGACATCATCGGACTTCCTCTGCCAAGGGCAGTGCATGCTGGGAAATTCCTTGAGGGTGGGCTGAACCTCAAGGAGAAACCCACGTTTACATATCTGAGTGCCTGAGCTAGATTCCACATTTGCATCTTTCTGGAACCAAAACTGACCAAAAGAAGAACTTTACAGAGGAGGGAAGGCTGAATTCTGGCCCGCTGGGCTTCAGAGATCCAACTCCCTTTAGCAGACAAGACACTAATTTGTGTTTCAAGAGACCAAACAAGTCACAAGTATCAAACATTCCAAAAACTGAGCACTGGAGGGGGGTTGGGGAAATACACTGTCCAAGAAGGCACATCTCTCTGGACATGGCTCTGAGTTAGCCAGCTGAGGACATTTCATTCTCAATAATAGAGCATTTACACCGCAGACAATGGGCAAAACTGGGAGTGTCAAAGTACCCCTTGACTTACTAACCTCCCTTCTCACTCTCTGCTTTAACCCGACAATTAGCCAAGGCCAAATGCATGCTGTCCCAACTTCCTCTTTCCCTCCCCTCACCACCCCAACTCTTCTACCCTATTTCTAGAACAGCAGGATGGAAATCTGCAGAGGGATTCTGTAAGATGATATCCCTCTTCATCTTTATCAAGATGAAAATGGAATCAATCATTTGCCACATCTGAATGGTCTGTAGGTTTCTAGAGAGAGAATTCACTCTAGAAAACCTCACCTTCTGTTATCCCTGTCCCTGCCCACCAAACAAGAAAATATTTAACAAGTGCCCTGTTCTGGGCCAAGCCCTGGGTTGTGAGAAAACTAGGCACAGTCCCTGCTCTCCTCCTGCTTCCCAAAGTGAGTGACACAGTCAAGCCAACTTGCACTTAGAATATCCTATGCTGAGTTCTTGGGGGTAGTTGTGGGAATGGGAACATAAGAGATGTTAAACCTAAACTTAGAATGGAGCAGAGAGATTTCCTGGAGACAGGGTCATCCAAGATGAGAACAAAAGGGAACAAGAAAAAAAGTTAGCAGAGGGGGAAAGAGAAAAAGTATCTGAGGGAACAGGAACTGCCTTACATATACAAAAGCTTGGGGGGCAAAGGGAGCATGATAAAATCAGGAATCTGCATGCCACTTCCCTAGCCTCCCGGATGTTCCTTTCATGCCCTCTCTCTGCTCCCACCTGCTTTCCCAAGTGCCTTAGGTGTATCTTCTCCTGGGGGCACATTGCAGTCTTCCTGGAGTCTAGGGAGGCTGGAAGTAGGTCTCCAGAGGGCCACCAAGCAAAGAGTGCCCACAGAATAACTGCTCCCGAAACTTCCTGCAACAACCAAGAGGCCCTTAGGTGACAGACCAGGAGAAGCACCTGTGAGGCACCTGCATTAGGCCAGACCAGAGGCCAGCAGTGGATCTGAGGCGGGAGGAGAGCTGCACCAGAATCACCCTTGGTCTGAGCTGACTCCCTTTACTCCTCAGCCTTCCAGCTTCTCAAGAATTTCTGTGGCAACCTCTCTCCAATCAGCCTCCAGGTGTCTCCATCCTTTACAGTGGTTCCATATACAGAGTCCCAGTCCATCCTGTTCCTGCTGCATTGTGGGAAATTCCATGGAGGCAATACTTGTCTCCTGAGGATACCCAGCCTCCCTACCTAAGAGTCCAGGGAGCCTGTAGCCTTTCAGGCTCACCGAGGACAGTCATGTCCTGACCCATGTCAGTGTGGCCAAGTATTCCAGCCCACATATGCCCTCCACACAGGTGGGTCAGGACTAATCTTGGAGTTGTTGCAAGTGCTATGTCACTAATTGAAGTTCTAGTCCCTCAAGTACCAGGGCTTGCAGAACATTTCCCTTTCTTCTGATATCAACACAGATATAAGATCAGCCTGTAATACCACTCCTGCATTCTCAAAGCTCTCCTCAGTGGGAGTACACAAGATGGGCTCCCAGCTGGCTCACTTGAAATCTGCACTCCGCACACTTCTTTTCATCAGCCTGAGAGCTTGTAGTCTAGGCACAGCTGTGGGAGGAGGACCTTTACGGATGACCCTATCCCGTATGTCAAAGTGGAAGGAAGTTTGGGTACAACCATGACTTCAGAAGTATCTGCCCCCATTTCCTGCTTCTTAAGCTAAATTTTTAGCAGAGACAAATGAGAAAAGGCTATGAAGAAAAAATCGTGAGCATCCACTAGGAGTCCCCCATGTGAGTGTGAGCCAGGTAGTACACTAGGGACACCCTGCGACAGGCCCTCTTAGAGGCTTTTGTCAAAAATCATTGCCCCTAATGAATGCCTGAGGTATTGAATGGACCTATGAGCACAGCCAGCACAGACGTCCTGTTTCTACAGCAAAGCTTCCCCTGCAGTGACCGCTTTCATGCCCGTGGATGGAAGGACAGGACCAGCATCTGTGTTTTCAGCTCACTGGTTTGTGTTATCAGCCCCTCCTACCCATGGCTGTTTTTGTTTGGGAGAATTTGATCTAATCTGAAGCCTAAAGGAATCAATGTCACGTCATGTTGAATTGTATTCTATTTAACTGTGTCTGCTGTGTTCTCATTCTGTTTCATCAGGAACTCCAAAACTATGTCTGCTAGAACTTCTCTCCTCTAAAATGTCCCCCCCCCCACACACACACACACACATTGCTATACACTCTTTCCCACAGAGTGACTCCTGGAAGAAAAGGGAGAGTGTAGGTTTCATACACAGTTCCTTGGGTACCTCTTAGGATCTGATGGCCCTACTCTGAGATGCTGATGGGACAGAAAGACAAGCCCTTGACTCTTTTCATCCCTATAAGCCCAGCATTGGAACCAAGAAAGTGACATGGAGAATCTTCCAGAATGATCAGTGAGTGGTCCAAAGAGGGAGGCAGCTGCTCCAGGACAGCCTATCAGTGCCCCAGGTCCTAGAGAGAAGACTCTAACACAAACCAAAGCAGAAAATTGCCCATCTGGGTCCTGCCCTCATCCTCCTCTCCAGAGCCCTGAGCCTGTGTTCTCAGTACCTGGAAGAATGGCCAGCTCCTGGCTGAGGCGTCCTCCTCCACAGACTCACTTGCAGGTCCAGAGTCTCCGCCAGCCCAGCCAGAACCTGGCCCTGTGCAGTCAGCTCAAGCAGTCGCCAGTGGGGAACCTCAGTGCCCGAGGGACCATACTCACTTTTTCCCGTGGCCTGCAGGTATAGGTAGAAAGAATTCCAGGCCACCTCCCAGTCCAGGTCTCCTACCCCAAGGAGAAGGAAGGTCCACTAAAGGTCATCCCAAGAATAAGACCATCTCCCACTGCCCTGCAGGGTTCCCTGGCAAAATCTCCAAGGTGATCACAAAGAGGAGGAAAGGGAATAGTTGTTAAAAGTCCCTCAAAAAATCTCATAGACTAAGTTGGCTCATCTTCAATAAAGGAAAAACTGTCAACATGAATCATTTGTCTGTCTCCTGTGGGGCCACCTAGGAAACCTGAAGGAGGAGGGAAACATGATTCTGCTGTGGCAGCAGCTGTGTAGATCACTCCCTGGGCCCCTGGGTCCTCCCTTCGTCCTCAGATGGATTCTGGATCCATCCTTTTGGGAGAGGGTAGCCATTAGCTTGATGTTACAATCTCCCGAGCACCTGCCAGGCACCAGACATCAGAGCTGGGATTGCAGTGATGCAGACATGAGCTCTGACCTCAGAAAGCAATCAGGCTGGTTCCCAGAGGACAGACAAGGAGGTCATTTGTTATGATACAGATGGGGACAGAGGGGAAGCAGGGATGCTCAGAGAGTGGCACCCACGTCAGTCCAGTCCCAACCTGCCTCTCTGGTCTTCTGGAAGAGATCCATGCTGGGTTTCCACATCAGGGCTGGGAGGGAGGACCCTGGGGCAAGAGGAAATGGAGCCACCTGTTGGTTAGTGTGGGTGCTGCCCATAAAAATCAAAGCACCCCTCTGGTTGTATTCACTACTGTACTTCCTGGTTATGCTTTTCACAGCCTCCTCTAGAACCTGTCCATCATAGCCTTCAACTTCAGAGGTGCCACATTTGAAGACTATTCTCAGTGGGGTTTCAGTGGCTCTCCACACTACCCCTGCCTAGTTACACTTTTGTCCTGAAATTCAGTCCTCAAAGAAACAGCCTTGCTGTTTTGCCTTTCCCTGGAATAAGGATGTCCCTGAAATTTCTTCCCTCGGTCCCCATCTCTGCCTCATTGTAAATACTTGTCTGAATGATTTCTTCTCTGACATTGGCTTCGATTCTTTCCTGCATGATGGTGGCTTCCCAAACAATCCCAATTATCTAAATACCTAGTGGAGACTCTGTTAGCTTCCCACTGTGGCTATAAAAAAGTTCAACATAAATTTGTAGCTTAAAACTACATAAATTTCCCATCTAACAGTTTTGGAGGTTGGATCTAATAGGACTCTAAGCAAAGTACAGTCCAGCTGCTTTGCATTTGGAACACTGAGCAGGCCTGCTCCTCACTGTTTCTGGCTTCTAGGGGCTGCATGCATCCCTCAGTGGCGGCCCTCCCATCTCAACGCCAGCAACCTCATCAACCTGGCCTCTTCTCTCATCATCTCTCCTGTTCTGACCCTCTTGCCTCCTCTTTCTCTTATTAAAAACCCTTCATTGGCTTTCTATGAGGCCCTCATATTGGGCCCACTTGGATAATCTAGGATAATCTCCCAATCTCAAAATCATTGTATTAATTTGCTAGGGTTACTGTAACAAAATACCACATACTGGGTGGCTTAAACAACAGCAATTTAAATTTAAATTCAGAAATTTTATTTCTGGAAGCTGGAAGTCTGACATCAAGATGTTGACAAGGTTGGTTTCTCTGTCTTTGGCAGCCTTCACCTCCCATCCAGGCTGTCCTGCAAACGGGTGAATAAAAGCACCCACCTCCTTCAGAGCATTATTTAGGAAAATTCACAGAAGGCTCTTATATATCAAGCATTGGATAATGTTAGTTATTCATTTTTGTTCATTATTCCACTCATAGTGAGGAGAAAAAGCCGCTGTCCCACCAGATCCACACGTCTCAGAATCCCTTGCATCCAGGCATGACTATCAGCAAAGCAACATGAAGTGAAACAGAAGTTGCATGTCTTCCCCCAGGGCTCTTTTATCCGAGCTGGGTACAGAGTCACTACAAGAAAGGAACCTGCAGCCTGAGTTATCAAGGAAGAAAAAGCCCCATGAGGACCAGGGATACCACACTGAACTGGTCTATGAACTAGAAATAAACTTTGATTTTATAGAGTCACTGAAATGCTGAGGTTTAGGTTTTTTTCCTATCTTTTTTTAAATTTATAATAGTAGTATGTATTACAATTCATAATGCACACATATAGCATCTTTTTACATACAACTGTTTGTATACAAAGTATATAAGTACCATTCAGATCTTCAATCATGCATTTAGGATAATGACATCCATCTCATTCAACCACTTAACAGCAGCTAGCATTGCCCTACTAACACCACTCTACTATCATTGTCACTGCTTCACTGGAGCCAAGCGCAATCCATTTTTTCTGATTATTTTAGCATTCCCTAACTTGTCTCCTCCCTCTGTCTTGATCACTCTACATGATACAACAAAGTAACCTTTTCTCAAATGCAAAATCTTCCCAAATGTAGAGTCCTTCCATGGCTCCTTACTCTCCTGTTGGGAAGTCTGAGCTCCCAACTCAGCCCATGAGGACTCGCCTCTTGCTATTCCCTTTGAAGGGTAGACGAAACACATGCTGGGACCGCCGTGTAGAACAGGGGGGGATTTATTAATCAGCCGAAGGGACACGTGGGGGGAAGGGAGAATCGGTGCGTGTGATGGGAGGAAAAGAAGGGAAAAGGGGGAAAAGAAAAAAGGGCCCGTTTCAGTCTGGACTGTGCTTACGTAGTGGACTGGTGGTCTGAGGGACCCCCCCCAAAGGGAGCCCCAGTTTCATAGGCTGCCGGGAGTCAGAAGGTAAGCCCATATGTCGTAATTGGCTCAGTAAGGCACTTGGGGAGTGGTCAGCGGCACGGTCAACCTGAGGCGTGGCCAGCAGTGTAGCCGACCTGGGGTGCTTGGGAGTCTTAAGGTGCCTGGGGGTGTGGCTAGTTGAGCTACCTGGGAGGTGTGCCTTCCCTGCCCGGAATCCAACACCCTTCCTAGCATCAAGCCATGCTCAATTCCCTTCAAACTTCTTTTGGATCCTCATTTCCCTTGCTGCACTCCATCTCTGTCCTTCACTCAGTGTTATTCCATTCATCCACAACACCATTCCTCTCTCCCCACCCCATTTGTAAAACTCAATCTCACTCGCCCTTCTTTTTCTTTCTTTCTTTCTTTCTTTTTTTTTTTTTTTTTTTTTTTTTTCTAGTTGTACTTTCTCTTTCTACCAAACTGCTCATGCTTATGTAATAAATTCAGCTTGGGAAAAAACACTTATTTGGTAAGAAGCAGTTCTACTCATGGGAAAATGAGGGGTTTGGTGCTAAACAGAACTGGGTTCGATATCTGACTCTTCCAGCTATACTATATAACTTTCCATTTCTATCTCAGAATTCCAGGTATGCATGAGGAAGGTAATTACCCCATAGGCCCTTGTAAGAGAAAGTGCCAACAGAATATACACACATAGCAGGTGCTGTGTCTGAAGGTTTGTGTACCCCCAAATTTCACAAGGTGAAACCTAATCCCCAATATTACCAAGAGGTAGGTACTTTAAGAGATAGTTCATGTCATGAAAGTGATCAGTGTCCTTATAAGAGACGCCAGAGAGCTCCCTTACTCTCTGCCATGTGAGGTTACAAGAAGCCAGCCATCCACCAACTAAAAAAGGGTCCTCTCCCAAACTGACCATGCTTACACCCTGACCTCAGACTTCCATCCAACTTTGAACAGTGAGAAATAAACTTCCATTGTTTAAAGGTCACCCAGTCTATAGTTCTTCGTTTACAGCAGCCTAAATGGTCTAAAACAGTAGGAATTCTACAAAATGCCGACATTGTTGTTATCTTTGTCCCAGGAAGAGAGAATTCCAGGCTATAACTACAGTGCAAGGATTTCCAAATCCTTGGTAAGTACTGATTTGGGCTTGAACATGTAAAGCCATAAATAGATTCTTCTAGGTGTGACTCTGATGCCTGATTTTGAACAAAGAAATGCAATATTCTGGCAACCAACGACAGGTTTCATACCAGTAGTATTACTGTAATTATTGGAGATCCTCTTAAGACTGAGAATTGAATTAGCACATTTCCCCTTAGAATTTTGCTCTGAATTCATGTAAGAATCTCACAAAGTTCAGGTAGGAACGCCAAGTAAATAAATAATCCTGGGACAGTCGCCAGCCATCCACTAGTGTTCATTCACCAGGAAGAGAAGAAAGGCCCCATTGAAGGCGCCTGCAGTCCTCACCTATCCCCTGGGGAGAGGGCGTGGCTTGCTTTCCCTTTGAGGACCCAGTTTAGTAACCAGACTAAGCAAGCCCAGAGTAGCCCCATTTCTGGTTAACACAACAGTAGCATGAAAGGGAGTAAGGCCAGCTCCTGGGAAACCCACATAAGGGAGAAGAGACCTGCTGTGGTGGGTGTCCAGTGGTATGTGGGCTCCAGGTCGCCAAACAGGCTGCTGGAGAATTAAGCATGTCTGCTCAGCTGGGAAGAAGGAGAGGGCCAGGGATGGTGCTGGATGTGGAAAGGGCATGGGATGGCTTGGGAAGCCTTTTCCCATGCAGCCCATGAAGGCAGCATTCTTGCACTCATTCAGTCAGCAAATAGCCATTAAGCACCTCCCTAGCACTATTCTGGGCAGTAGAGAAAAGGAGGTGAATAAAAAAACACACAAAAATTCCTGCAATCTAGCACTTTCTCCCTGGTAGAAGCAGATAGACCATAAAAAAGGATCCCTGACACTAAATAAAAAGGTGCCAGAGAGTGTTGGGCGTTATAAAAAGGCTGAAGGGATAGAGAATGGAGACAGAGGTGCTACCTGATAGTGTGGTCCGAGAGTCCTCTCTTGAAGAGGGGTCATTTGCCTTTAGACCTGAATGAAGAGGAGGAGGCAGACAAGTGAAGATTCAGGGAGAACATTCCAAGAGAGGGAAGGGGAAAGCAAGGGCAGAGGAGACCCTTGAGAGTGGAAACATCAACTGCTATAGAATTTATATTTTTTAATGTCCCCCAAAGACCCATGTGTTAAAGGCCCAGACCCAAGCACAGCACTATTAGGAGGTGGTAGAGCCTTTGAGAGGTGGGGTCTAGTGAAAGGAGGTTAGGTCATTGGGGTGTGCTCTTGGAGGGGATGTTGGGACCCCAGCCTCTTCTTCTTCCTCTCTTTGCTTTCCAGTCACCCTGGAAAGGGTGTAAGCAGCTTGTTCTCCCTGACCTGGTATGCTGCCTCACACAGGACCGAAAGCTAACAGGCCCAAACAGGTCATGAACTGAAACCTCCAAAGTCTGAGGAGCCAAAGTAAATCTTTTCTTTTTATAAGCTGAATACCTCAGGTATTTGTTACAGTAACAGAAAGTTGACTAACACACTGTTTGGTTTGGATATGGAATGTCCCCAAAAAGTTCACATGTTAGGCAATGCAGCAATGCTCACAGGTAAATGATTGGATCGTGAAGGCTCTGATCTCAAATTCATGGATTACACCACTGACAGCTGAGTGGAAGGGTGGGAGCTAGGACATAACTGGAGGAAATAGGTCAGTGGAGCTGTACTCTGGGAGGGTTTATCTTCTCCTCACCCCTTCCTCTTCACCTTCCCCTCCTCACTCCTTCCTGGCTGAGCAGCCTTCTTCTACCCTGCCCTTCCACCATGATATTCTGCTTCACCTCAGACCCAGAGCAATGGAGTCAGCCAACCATGGACCCAACCTCTGAAACCATGAGCTCCAAATAAACTTTTTCCTCCTTTAAGCTGTTTTTGTAAGATATTTTGGTCACAATGACAGAAAGCTGACTAACACACACTATCTCCTCTTTTCCTCAACTCCCTTCTGTCCTTTGCACTGTGATAAGACATCCATTCCAACTGCCCTGAAGTGAGTCTTGGGCACCATGTTGTCTGTCCTGTAGCTGTGAGGTAATGCATGTCATGTGGGTTGTTCCTCCTACTTTCTCTGTTTTATATAACTGAATTTTGTTTATTTGTTTTATCTTCTTGTTAGTTTTATGCTGCTTGACCAAAAGATTGACAAGAACAATTCAGAGGGGATAAATGGGGTGTTGGGCTCATGCTTTCAGAGGCTTAGTCCAAGGTCAGCTGACTCCATAGCTCTGGGCCTGAGGCAAGGCAGAACACCATGGCAGAAGGACTTGGTGGAGGCAGCTCAGGACCCAGCAACCAGGAAGTAGAGAGCTCTGCTCACCAAGGACAAAATATAAACCCTAAAGGCACACCCCTAGTGACTTACCTCCTTCAGTCACACCCTAACTGCTTACAATTACCACCCAGTTAATCCATAGTAGTGGACTAATCCACTGATTAGGTCACAACTCTCATTACCCAATCATTTCACCTCCTAATGTTATACATAGTCTCACACATCACATACCCAAACCATAAGACTTATGATATGCAGTCCCTTTTAAATAAATTTTGTAAATCAAAATATTGTAAAGTTTCAGTTATGCAAGATAAATACTTTCTAGAAAAATGGTAGTAGATAGGTAGGCTCTAGGACCAAACCCAGCAGATAGCCTAGTACTGGGACATAAGGATTTGTATCTCTGACAATTCTTGCTGTATTCCCAGCAATGAGTTCAAAGCTGAGTGGCAGCAGAAATGGCCAATAAAACCGAATGGGCTAGAGGGTGGGACCTAAAAGTGTAGCAGACTCAGAAGAACACCATTCCCCTGCTAGAAGAAACCTTAAGGTATAACATGGAAGCATTCTGCTATGGAGGGAATAGTGAAAGATCACATCCCTGGAAACTGGGAAGAGCAGAAGATACAGAGAGACTTTGAGAAGCACTGAGTTGAGTTGGGGGGTTCTGGGGGAAAAGTTTCCACCTTTCCAATAATCTGGGAGTTTCCAGGAATTTTAAAATGAATCTACCCAGTAAACACTAGTTGCTGGATTACCAAGAAGGGAGAGCTACTCCCTAACTGAAAGAGATGCCCATCTAATGAGGGAGACAGAGAATCAAACAAACTATTCCAATAAATGTAACAGGTGCTGTCAGAGAAGTAAATATCCAATTAAAGAACAACCCACTTTTCACTTGAGGATAACTATTATCAAAAGGAAACAAAAACAACAATCGGCGGTAAAGATGTGAAGAGACTGAAACTCTCCTACACTGCTGGTGGGAATGTAAAAGTGTGTCCAGGATGGAAAGCAGAAGGGGTTCCTCAAAAAATTAAAGATAGAAGCACCATATGATCTAGTAATTCCATTTCGGGGTATATGTGAAGAAAAAAACACTGAAAGCAAAGACTCAGATAGATGTTGATACATCCATGTTTACAGCAGCATTATTCACAACAGCCAACAGGTAGCAGCAACTCAAGTGTTCATCCACAGAAGAATGGATGAACAAGATGTGGTATCTACGTAAAATATTAATGAGCCTTAAGAAGGAAGGGAATTCTGACACATACTCTAGACAACATGGATGAACCTTAAGGATACTCTGCTAAGTGAAATAAGCTGGTTGCAGAAGGCAAATACTGTATGATATCATTTGTAAGCATTACCTAGAGTAGTAAAATTCACACAGACAGAAATAGAATGGTGTTTGCCAGGGGCTGGGAAGAGGGGTCCAGAGTTCCAGTTGGGAAAGATGAAAACGTTCTGCAGATGGGTGGCAGTGATGGATGCCTGGCAGCATGAATGTACGACATGCTGCTGAGCCTTATAACTAAAAACAGCTAAAAATAGTAAAATTTCATTTTACATATAGTTTGCCACAATTAAATTCACACTTTTATTTTAAAATGTTTTTAATTAAATGAGAACAAGGAAGTCACTTGATTCCCCAAGGATGTTGGTAGGAAGAGTCTGCCTGAGGACAGGGAGGGGAACGGGTTGTGGGGGAGAAGCGTTTGTATTCAGTGCAAACGGGACCAGGTTCTAATTGCAGCTGTTACATGGGGGTGACCCAGGCAAACCCCTTCATTGCTCTCCACTCAGACAGGAATAGATTTTCTGGAAGGACAAGATGGTGCTAGGCATGGATGGATGCCCACTGCACATTAAAGCGCAGTCCAAATGCATGGAAATATTATTCTCTGCTCAATAGGGGCTGGGTCATCCACCTGCTGGAAATGCTGAGCAAGGGGGCAGTGGTAATGGGAGATTCTTTGGATCATCCTAGTGTGGAGTGGAAGGTGGGGAAGGGGTTAACGAGGTTGATGAGCAGCAAGGAGGGCCCCTGAGCAGAGATCCTAGAGGCCCAGGCAGCTCACATTGGAGAATTCTTGTAAGCCAACCTAGTGGTCTAACAGAGGAAGAATGAAGAACTCCTAAGAAAGGAGTGAACATATTTCTTAAAATACTGATCCTAAGTCCCAGTCTGGAAAAAAAGGAGGAATAAATATTGATTGGAGGTCATTGACGGGGATGAATGAGTTTCCAAATTCTGGCACTATACCCCCAGGAATATGTGAACGTGATTTTAGCTGGTAGGCATGCTTACATTAGAAGGTATAATCCTTTCAATTTTCATTCAGTCTTTCAAATGACTTCTAGGACAAAGTCTGATTGGTGCTATTCCTTTTATCCACCCTCTAAAATTTGTAAGTCTTGGGCCTTCTTTTGAGAGAACAAGCCTCAGATTTAGCAATTTCCTTAAGCAACAGTGACTAGCTCAACAGTCATCAAGTGTGGCCCACTGCTTGATTTTATAAAGTTTTATTGGAACACAGACACAGCCATTCATTTATATATCATCTCTGGCTACAATGGCAGAGTGGAATGGTTCTAACAGTGACCAGTGGTATGGTTCACAGAACCTGAAATGTTTACTCTCCTGCCTGCTACAGAAAAAGTTTGAGGACCCCATCTAGTTTAATTACATTGTTTTGTTTTCAGCATTTACATCCTTAAATTCTAAGTCATACCAGTATTTTTTTTTTTACTGTCAGAGACAATAATTGATTGAAGTTTAAAATTCATGTTATGAAACACTAACAAAATAAGACAATATGAACAAATTAATTTACTAGTGATCTAGAATAAATAATAGAAGTCGGCTGCGGCTGTGGCAAAATCGTGGGGGAGTCCTGTGCATAACCAAGACTGGATGACCCCTGCACGATTAAAGTATGGAAGGTAGAGATTTGAGGAGGAGGAAGACAACAGCCAGTTTGTTAGAGGAAAGGGATTTGAAGGACAAGATGGGGTCTTGGAACAGGATTTCACGAGAGTGGGGGATTCGTACCCATCCGAGAATGGAGAGAGAGCTCCACATATCCTAATGGGCCTATTCGGGGTGGCATGGAGGGAAGCCAGAGGCCAGGAGCTATAACCACATGAAGCCAAATTTGATAATGGGGAGAAAATAATTGCTCAAGAAGGTCAAGGATAGATCCTCCCACCTGGGTTTTTCCCTTCCAGAAGCATCATGGCAGAAAGAATGCAAAGATACCCGTGATGATGACAACAGTGTTACTTGTTCCTGTTTCTAGTGTGCAGGTTCTAAGCTCTTTATACTTATGAATTCATTTAATCTTCACAATAACTCTACAAAATAGGGATTCTTTTACAATGAGGAAATTGAGGCACAGAGAGGGTAAGTAACTTGCACAATATCACACAGTCTACAAGTAGCACTCTACTAAGTTCTGCACCATGGAAAGGCAGAAGGGCCTATTCAGACAGGACAGCATGGCTACCTCCACACAGTATCTGAGCCTTGCCACCCAGGAGGTGACTGAGCCTTGGTCATTTGCAGAGTCAGGTCTGGGAACTGTGACGCTGGGTCAGCTGAGTGCCTGACTGGCTCAACCCTGTCTCAACTTCCACCTGCTTTTTAGGATCCAGGTCATGGAGAGGTTGTCATCCTGTGACATCACAGGGAGAGGACAGAAGATTATGACTTTGCCAAGGGAGGGACAAGGGAGGGACCAATTGCAAAGGAGAGGCAGAGCTGTGAGGCAGCAGCAGGACAGAGGGGCCCTAAGTGACTAAAGCTGGGTCAGAGGCCAGGGGTGGGGGTCCAGCTGCACCCTACACCATGCTCATGGTTCAGAAAGCAAACTTTCAAGGCAGCATAACAGATGCCTACTCTCATTTCCTGTTCTTTTTTTTTTTCCACTGCACTTATCACCATCTGAAATTACATCATTCATATATGATTTAAATCTTTTTTTTATTAGAGCTTTATATTTATGCATTGTAGTTGGGTCTTCCCCCATTCAAGCGTTAGCTCTGTGGTGTTGGAGTCTGTATTTGATCTTGCTCTCTGCTGCTCAACACACAGTAGGCACTCAATAACATCTGTGTCATTTTAATCCCACTTCAGTTCAAGTTTCTATGTGTGTGTGGGGGGGGCGGGTCACGCAGGGTTATTCACTCATGGGAGATGAGCTCCTGGACTTGGTGATGGGAGGGACAGCCAGCCAGAGAGGAGGCAGAGCACGACCTGCCTTCTTGGCCTCTCTCCAGTGCTGCAAAGGCAACCAGTGGAATCTCAGTGTCCCCAGGGCTGAAGCTTCCTTCCTGGCAGCTGGTGGCATGGTGGTCTAACTTTTCACTTAAGTGTATCTCTGAAGGCTCATTGTGAGCGCTTAAATGTTCTATCTAGAAATCAAAGGAGGTCCAAGCGAACAAATGAACAAATCTGTCAGCGATTTTAATAGGTTAAAGGTTGAATTATGTCCCCTAAATTCATATGTTGAAGTCTGAACCCCCAGTATCTCAGAAAGTTATCGTATTTGGAAATAGAGCCTGCGCAGACCCAATTAGTTAAGACCCAATTAGCTGGAGGTTGGTAATCTCCTAGTTCAATATGACCGGTGTCTGTATTAAAGAGGGAACTTTAGACACAGCTACAGGGAGAGCACCAGGTGAAGATGAAGACAGGGTCAGGGTGAGGCTTCTTCAAGCCAGGGATTGCCCCAGAAGCACCAGCAGCTAGGAGAGGACAGGAACAGCTTCTACCCGGCAGCCCCCAGAGGAACCAACCCTGCTGACAGCACCTCGATCTGACTTCCAGCCTCCAGAACTGTGGGACAACACATCTGTTGTGCAAGCCACCAAGTTCAAGGTACTTTGTCACAGCTGCCCTGGAAAAGCAACACAGCTGTCTCCAACAGTGGATCCTATAGTCTTGGTGGGTGAACGAGTCCTAGAGGATCTCAGTGGAAAGAGGGTGTTGGGGTCCTTGCTAAAAGGAGCCCCAGTGAGCTGCTCCTTGTCAGGTCAGATGTCTGTGTTCTTGCTGATGAGCTGCCCTGGTCTAGGCCGACCTCCACCCCAGGTTCCCTCCACTCCCCACTCTTTGGGTGGCTGTTCCTACAGATTCTCATCTCTCACCTCCTCTTTCCAGCCTGCTCCACTCCAGGGCTCCAGTTCACTCATCTGGCTTTTCATCAAATGTCCCACTTGGTCTCTTCTAATTGTGCAAATATTAGACTGCCTGGACACACAGGGCTGACCACTGCAAGAAACAGGAGCAAGAAAGCTACAGGGCAGGATGGGAGGCTGCTCACTGCCTGGCCAGCATGCTAGGAGCCATGGTTAGTGACGTGCAAGAATGGCCATGTGTCACCAGAAGAGAACCACAGTCAGTGAACAGGAGTACAAAGCAGCCCACTTCTGTAACAAAGGAAAGAGAGATTTCTGGTCCTGGATTGATGCTAATGGGCTTTGAATAATGAGGTAGTAAGCCATTTCAATTTTGTTCCTTTGGCTTGTGAATATGTCATAGTTTTTCAGCTGTAAGTGTGGGGTGGGGAGAGAAAGAATAGTACAGTTGAACCCTCTATAACTGTGGATCACAAGTAACACTGCATCTGTCTGGAACAGGTGCAGACTTTTTTCTTGTCATAATTCCCTAAACAATACAGTATAATAACTATTTACATGGCATTTACATTGTATTAGATTGCATGAGTAATCTAGGGGTGATTTAAAGCATACAGGAGGTGTAATTCCAGTGACTTGAGAGGCTAAGGCAGGAGCATTGCAGGTTTGAGACCCACTTGGGGAACTTAGCCAGACCCTGTCTCAAAAAAAAAAAAAAAAAAAAAAAAGTTCTGGGATGTAGCTCTGTGGTAGAGCGTCCCTAAGTTCAAACCTGGGTACTGCAAAAGAAAGAAGAGAGAAAAGAGGGAGAGGGAGGGTGGAAGTGAGGGAGGGAGGAAGAAAAAAGGAGGGAAGAAAGTAAGCAGGAGGGTGTGCATAAGTTATATGCAAACACTATGCCGTTTATTATAAGGTTCTTGAGTGTTTTATGGAATTTGATATCCATAAGGATCCTGAAACCAATCACTCCATGGATACTGAGGGACAACGCTAGTGCTAAAATATTTGAAGAGATCCAAAACCCCAACATTTCCTGGGATGTTCTGAATCTGTGTTGAGTGTGGCTGGCCTGAAAGGCAGGTAGGGCATGGGGGTGGTGGTGCTGAAGCAGGAAGATCAAAATTTTGAGGCCAGCCTCAGCAACTTGGAGGGACCCTGTCTTAAAATAAAAAATAAAAAGGACTAGAGATGTATCTCAGTGGTAAAATGCCCCTGAATTCAATTCCCAGTTTAAAAAGAAACAAGCAAAGGATATATTTCTCAACCAGGATGACTAAAGAATTTTCCAATATACATAAATTTTAGTGAAAACCTTGTTCCCCACACTAGACACAGTGAAAATTATTTTCTTCATTTATCTGGAGAAACTGAGGCCCAGAAACCTTAGTCACCTTGGTGGAGGCCCTGGTCTGAATCAGGACCAAGAGGTGTCCAACTGTGTAGCACAGCCACAGAGGCCAAGAGCTGCTACTGCATCTTGGTCATATGATGTTCACTCTGCACACCTGTGAGTGGCCGCAGTGATAAGATCTCCTCATTTTATATATCACTCCTCAGGGCCGCTCATGGTGTCTGGGAGAGCAGACAGGTGGAGGAGCAGAGAGAAAGCAAACAAAAAGTTAGTCAGTGTAGAAAACAGCCAAGGGGCCATGTAACTATTTCTTGATGGGATTTGCCTTTTGGTCCACTCTGAGGCCACTGCAGACAGAGACCAGAAGTCCCTTCTCTTCCTGCTGTCTTCTCCCTGTCCTCTCAACCTCCCCAAACTTACCATTATCCTTATTCTCCATCATCAGGGGACCCTCAGGTGCTGTCTTCAGAGAGGCAACCCTGCAAGACCAGCCACCTTCTCTCACTAATACAAACTAATTCTTGAATCATTTCAGAACCCACTGGCATCCACAAACTCTCATCTGGGTCTTTATGTAAGTCGTCATTTCCCTAAGAGGAGGGCAGAAGGCACAGAAGGAAAAAGACCCCACTCTTCCACATCAGATGAAGCCACTGAGTCTGAGAAACAGGACATTCAAAGGCTCTCTGGCTTCCACATCAGAGAACAAACCATGGGACATTCCCCGCTCTGGGGCTGCAGGACCCCTGACATTGAAAATCCATCCAAAGCACTGGACTCCTCTGCCATGTCACCTGATTGGTCCCAGTGATGACCAGCCCAGTGAACAGTGATGTCAGACTGTTCGGGTTGGGATCATTCCTGAACCATGAAACAGTTAAGAAATATCCTGCCCCACTGGCTGCTGGACTCATAAAGGTAGACCCACGTGTACTTCCTTGTGGCTCCAAGACGCAGCCGGCTCACTCATTTGCTCACGCCCAGAGGGAGAGAAGGCAGCAGCAGGCAGGGCTGCCACCCTCCCATGCAAATCACCCCGGGGAGTACAGCTGGACTCCTCCTGCTCCTCCCAGGCAATGCTCCTGGGCAGGCCCTGTGGTAGATGCCATCCGGGTCGCTGTGTGTTCTTCTTTGTCATCGCCCTCCTGTTCGACGCTGTAGGCCTGGTCATTTTGCTTCTGGGGATCTTCGCCACACTGAACTACTGGGACTTCTTAGTCTACACGGGGGCCCTGATCCTGGCTCTCAGCCTGCTGTTCTGGCTCGCTTGGTATTCCCTCAACATTGAGGTGCCTCTGGAGAAGCTAGACTTGTAGTTTGGCCGTGGCAGAGGAGGAGGGATGCAGCTGTGAATCTGGGGCTGTCAGGCGGTGACGTGTTACAGCTCCCACCCAGAATGCCCACCGGGACCAGGTGAGTGCATACAAGACCTGCCTGGCGGGGTGGCAAGGAGACCCAGGCGAGCAGGGACAGGCCAGGACTGAGTAGTTAAGCAGCTGGGCAATGCACCCTGACTGTAAACATGGGCCCACGGCAGTGCTGGGGTGGACCAGCAGGCAGAACAGGGAGCAGGCGTTTTTCTCCTCTAGGGATTGTCTTCCTCACAAAGTCTGGAAAGAGGCTCTCTGTGGCCCCTTCCACCTCTGATATGCCACACATGATCCCTCCTGTCATGCAGAAAGAAGTAGGAGTGTTCCCTTCAGCTTGTAACTTGAGAGGAGAATCCCTTGTAGGAAAAATGCCTCCAGCACACGGAGAGAATGGAAAGTTCCGGAATGGCTGCTTATGTCCTTGCATGCACAGATGGGTGTGAGCTGGGCTGGGTGGGAGGAAGCAGAGCAGAACCATCCAGAATGGCCCTTCTCACTTTCTTCCTCCCTGCACCTGCCCAGATGGGACAAACAAGAGGGGGTCGGGACCTGCTTCCAAGTGCACATGACACTTGCTCCTTTCTCAGCAGTGTCCCCATCCTGCTCTCCTCACACACGCTCCATGCAGTCAATATATGTGCCCAGACCAGCCACAAAACACCAGAAATCAACAGACCATAGCCTCATGGAATTCCTCAACTGAGCTGTACGTCACAGCCTGGCAAACAGCTCGGCGGACGACATGAAACCACAGAGGCAGCTGGGGATGAGATGTTTCACATAGAGATAGAGCCCAGAAGACCATGCTGGTCTGGCCCTTACAATTCTCTCCCCAGGGGATAGAGACTGGAGCCCTGGGTGAGTTGATCTCACCATATCCTCCTCCCCAGGTAGGCTGGAACCTACACTCAGGTACAGTTGGGCACTCCCTTTTGATTAGGAGATGTAGGGGCAAAGGTTATTGCTGAGTTGAAAGAAGGAAATAATGGATATATCTTTTATAGAAGATCATATCCAACCCACAGAACTTAGAGAAAAAAAACAGCAAATTGGGGGATTCTCAGAGGAGTATCTGGCCTCCATGGAGTACCTGGTAGGTGATACAGAAGATGAGATGTCAGAATGCCCAGGGCCCTCTCTGAGCTGCCACACTTTTTAGCTGGGTGACCTTGGACAGGCTGGGTCATGCTCTGAGCCTCACCTCATTGTTCCTAACTGTAAAATGAGGATACTTTTCCTCACCTTTGTTAAGAGGACCAAAAATAGGCAGGAAAAGATCCTTTGCAAACAGTGTGGTTCTCACAGACACCATGTGTTGTTACTAAATATGTAGTTTGGAGTAAGTAAACTGACCCAGACTCCAAATTTGGAATACTTCATTGTCCCTCAAGTTGGTAATGGTGGGTGGGGTCAGCTCACATTTTGCATTATGGAAATTCTAAGGAAGGAGGACCCCCAGGTTTGTTTGATGGTTCATTGGGAATGGATGAGGCACCGGGGGATGCCGTGAAGAATAAGACACAGAAGGGTTCTATTCTCAAGGAATCTGCTGTCCGGTGAGAAAGACAGACATTAGCCAGATAGTCACACTAACAGGAGTACAATAACAAAGTCAGGTGAGGACCAGGAAGGAGAAGAGCATCGTGCCAGGAGAACATCCAATAGAGAAACTAATCCAGCTGGTAGTCACAGAAGGCTTCCTGGAGGAGGTGATAGTAGGCTGAATCCCAAACCAAAAGTAGGAATTGATTGGAAAGTCATTCAAGGAGAGGAATGACTTGGGCATAGGTCCTGGAGAAGCAGGAAATAAAATAGAGTAGGCAAACAGAAGGGCAGAGGGCAAGCACTAGAGAGGGTTATGGCCCTCCGCAGGCAGCCAGGCCCGGCAGGGCTTTGAAAGCCGTCTTGAGGATGTTGATTGCTACTTTAAGGATAATAAAAAGCCACTGAAGGGATGAAAGCAAGGGTGGGGCTTGACATAACTGGATCTGTGTTCCCAAAAGATCAGCTGGCCACAGCACAGAGCACAGTGATAGTTAGTATTACCATTCTGGAAGCCAGGACACAAGCTCAGTGTGAGGCCCTTTGCCACACACATCCTCCCTTCATCCAAAGGAAATTCAACAGCCCAGAGGTGAGGACTGTGGGCCAAGTTCCAGACCATCTGGTTTGGGGTCTAGTTTCGCTCCTCCCCGGCTGTGTGACCTGGAGCAAGTTACTTCACCTCTCCAAGCCCCAGTTTCCGAGCCTATAAAATGGAGATGCTGCAATTAATTATTACCCTACCACATAAGGATGTTGCTCAGATTGAGTGGATTAGTAGGTGTTCAACACCACGCAAGTGATGGCTGAGTAAAGCAAAGGGTAGTCCTCCAAGCCTCGATCACAATGCAGGAAACTGGCACAGTCCAAAGGATGAGCCTGTCTTTGAGGTACACACCCCTGGAGTACTCTGATCAGTTCTTAAGGCAGTGCATGGTATTCACATTTTTCAGAAGGTATGGGAGTGGATGCAGCCTCAGAATGTCAGGTTTTTGCACATGTTCAGAGGGACTTTGGGAAATTGGAAGGTCCATTGCATAATGCATTGAGTAGTCATGCAAACGGCACTTTCACCTTTTCGGTTCCCAAACCCCACATCCAGGAGGCCCTCAAAGTCAGTCAGCCCACTCATCTAGCCTCCCCCTTCCCTCCCATCACCCGCCTTGTCTTAGGACTGGCACAGAGGGATGGGTTAGCATGGGCTGGGACTGGCGTTCAGGAGGCTGCTCACTTATGGGACTGCACACTCTCTGCTGGGACCTTGGGAAAATCACTTTACTTCCCTTTACAAGGAGAGATCTATCTTCATCTATCAAGGAGAGGTTTCAAACTGTGCTATCCAAATACCCCCATGGAAGGGGATTGAAGGGTAGGGTGAGGGAGTAGGAACCCACCTGCCCCGCCCACACCATACCACACAATGAAGTTCACCCAGAATGGCTGGGTTCTTGGTGGTTTTACCCATTGAATTTGCATGCAAGACTTCACGTGAACACAAACATCTGATGCCAAAAAAATATTTCCCAAAACAACCAGTCTCAGTTCCCTTACATTCTATGACCTTTGGCCTGGATATAATCACTAACCATATTCATGATTAATAGGCAGATCATAACTGGCCTTGCCAGTTCTCCAATTCTCAGAGTGGGGTAAAAGGGAAGAATGTGGACTCCTGAATTCAAAGCCCAATGCCACTGTTCCTCAAGATGAGGTTGATAGGGCCTGCCCCCAGAGAAAAGAAAGTCCCACTCCTGGTCCAGTATGGGATAGAGCAGGGGCCTGACTTGTTAACTTTGCAAGTTCTCCAGGGACAAGAGAACAGCCCAGCCACTAAACCTCAAAGGCTGCCCCATAAGTTTCTGGATGAGGGGTGCACTTTTACAGTCCACTGTGTACAAAGGGAGACACTCTGTCCTTTGATTTTATCATTCAGTCTCTTTGTATTCAGAACTTTGACTCCACTTTCTACTTCTTGGGCACTTCTAGATAAAGATAAGTCCCCAGGCAAAATCCTGTGAGGACTCTTGTCATTTTATAACAGAGTGTCCAGAAGTATGCACCCCCACAAACATGCACCCTATATGCACAACTATCTCTTCTATTGCCCCTATATGCACACATCCCACACAATCAACAACACACACACACACACATCTACTCTTCACTTTGCAAACACATAAACACCTTATACACTATACACGTGTTCCTCCCAACTGCGTGCACATGTTCAAGCACACACCAACACATTCCCTGCCACACACTCATACAAACCCAATCACATATCCTCCATACCCACAGCCACCCTGCACATACACTCACACCCTCTCACACCTGCCACACAAACACACACCCAGAAACACACACTCAAAGAATCAAGCACACCCTTTCCCAACCAACTGAAGCCAGAGTGCATGCAAGGATCACTGCCCCCAGTCCCAGAAAGTGAAACTTGTTCCTCCACAGCGACTTTTCCAAGAGGCAGACTCTCCTCTCAGCCCACGGAGGAGGCCAGGGACCTGCCAAGTCTGCTCAAAGGTGAGCTGAGTAAAAGCGCCCCCACAGCCGCTCAGCAAGCCCACACACTGGACAGACATACAGCTGTGGCTATGTGGATTGCCCAAGAGTTTTCAAATCTCTCCAGGGATTTTAATCTAAAGGAAGAGATAATACGTGTACAAAATACTTCACAAAAGTGCATGGGAAAATGCATTCCAGGAGATAAACACAGCCTTTCATGGGGCTGTGAAAGCTGGGAGGACATGCTGACTGGAAGCTGGGATAGAGGTGGGGGGCACGTTCCTGGCCACAGTGGTTTCAGATGCCTGGCCTGGCTCCTGAGGAGTATAAGAGAATGTGGCAGGTGGAGACAGCCTGGGGAGGTTGTCAAGGCAAGAGAAAGTCTGCAGAGACAGAAGAATTAGAGAGTCTAAGCAAGGCTCAGCAGACACATTGGACTTGGGGCTTGGGGTCTTCACTGGTTACCAGGTAAGACTGGGAAGGCCAGGCAAGGGTTCTGACATTTAGCCAGGATGAGGAAGTACTACATGACATTATAGATGGGAGAATGGCAGGACCCTGCTCTGCTAGAGGAAGTGACTTGGCAGAAAGGGTCAAGGAGGAGAAACTCTGAGATAGGGGAAACATTCAGAAAGCCAGATGATGTATAATAAGGGCTCCAGCTGCAATGATGGCCAGGAGAGGAGGGGAGGAGGGCAGGGACATGTTGGAGAAGTGGGCCTGTCCTGTTGTCCTCAAGTGGGGAGGTGGTACCAAGGACTTCAGAAAGCATTTCTGTCTGTGGAATAAGAAAGGTCAGGAGAAGGCACGTTTGGTTAACATGGCGCAGTTGAGTTTTAGATGCAAATGGTGCACATGAGCAGAACTACCCAGTTGGCATTGAATGTGCAGATTTTTCAACTCAGAGGAGAGATCAGTCATGGAGAGGGAGATAGGGTTGGAGATGACTGCAGATGAGATTGTAGAGGGTGAGGAGACAGAAGGAATAAGGAAGAATACAGGGAATGGGAGAGCAAGGAAAGAAAGAAAGGGAGCAGAAAAAGAAAAATAAGATTCACTGAACCAGGCCCAAGGCCACTGTATGTTATCCCAGTTTCCCCCTGTCAATAATACCCTGGGGAAGGTATCATCATGATCATCACCATCATCATCACCATCACCACCACCATTATTCCCCCTTTACAAATAAGGATAAAAAGGTAGCATAGAGTTTAAGTAACCTGACCAACATGGTGGAGCCAGATTGTAAAACCCATGTATCTGTCTCCCATTCATCTTCTTTCCACTAGACTGGGAACTGGCAGACTATGGCCCATGGTCAAATCTGGCCCACCTCCTATTTTTGTGAGTAAAGTTCTGCTGGCTTCCATCCAATTCATTGATTTATGTATTGTCCATGGCTGCTTTATGCCATATTGGCAGGGCTGGGTAATTGCCACAGAGACTATAGAGCCTGCAAAACCTATAGTGTTGACTACATGACCCTTTATAGAAAAATTTTCCAACTTCTGGCCTAGCCATGGATGCTTCTCACAGAAAGCAAGGTCAGAATCTGGAATCAGGCCTGCATTGGGAGAGGGGAGAAGAAAGGCAGCTCCGGGAGCTCAAATGGAAGTTTCCAGGAATAGTAAGGAAGCAACACTGTGAAGGTGGTAGACAGGACAAAGAAGGACATATTACCAAGAGTGAGGGAAAATGACCATCAGATGCGTCAGAGCACTAAGGAAGGTTAAAGCCTGAGGAAAGGTGATCAGCCTTGGCAATGAGCCCTTATCTGTAAATGGGAAAAGATCAGATCAGTGCTCTGGTGGAGAGGCTGTTGAGATGTGCAAGAAGCGAGTACAGAGAGTCTTTGGTGATGAAATGAAGAAGCCAGGGCTATGGCTTGATGGCATAGTTGGCTTGAGGTAAAAGGAAGGAATACAGAAAAATGAGTAAAACAGTAAATGAAGGACAGGAAGCTAGGAAAGAGGAAAAGAGGATGCTAAAGTAATGAATGAGGACAGATCTCTGACCATGTCTAAGGTGGGAATGGGGGTTGAAATACAGAGCCCAGAGAGAGGAATTAGCTTTGCCTTTAGGAAAGAATGGGGAGAGGTGTGAAGATCTGATGAGCACCTCAGTATGGATTGGGCCAATCACTTATTTTCATGATCTCATTGATTTGCTTACAACTCTATGAGTAAGGGACTCAGATCCCCGCTCCACAGGTACAGTCTCAACGTGCTTGCAGGGCTATTGAAGATTAGGTCTAGAATCCAAACCTAAGTGTGGTCGACTCTAACAACTACCCTTGTTTCACCACACACAGGCATGAAATGACATAATCGAGTGTCCACTGATCCGTTTTGTCTTCATTTATTCAACACAAGTCCCATGTGACGGAGAAGAATCAAATCAAGATGCTCTCTCTTTGTGCCACCTCCTTTCATGGTGTTCAAGAAGAAGTAGAGGCTGAGGTGTCAAGGCAACAGTGTCTGTGACAGGCTCTGAATGTCAGAGCCCAGCACTCCTGCACCAGGCCACTGACATCACTGCCACTGCCCACACTGTTTATGGAAGGCCTGAGAAGCCCTGTGATTCTCCCAATGGGGCCTTTAATGCAGCAACCTAGCTGTGGGCTTGGACACCAAAAAAAATGTCCCATCCTCCACTGTTCCTCTGGTCAGTGCCCTTAAAACTGGCAATTGAAATCAAAGCCAAAAACCCAGATGGGTCACTACGAGCGCACTTTCCATAGTACTGCTGCTACTTCTCTCTGACTCTGGATAGACTCTGCAAGCCCCCGGAGGGCTCCACCTCATCCACACCATCCACACTTCCCACCCAGCAGCATATCCCAATATGACAGTTGCAAATTCAAATGCACAGCCAGTGCTGTTTGCCAGAGGACTCTCTCCTCCTCAGTGGGACCTGCTGCGTACCACTAACGCAGCCCCACCCATTGGTATAGCTAAGCCATACAAATTGCTCATATTGAGCTTTCAGTCCACTAAAACCCTGCAAGCATTTTTCTGACAAGAAAGCTTGGCCTCTGCTGTGCTGTCCCCATGTCATTCATTTCATGACCTTAAGGGCAAGACTTTATTTTTAGCTCAAATTGCATGTGGGCAAGAATAGTCCAATGACAGCAACTCTGAGGGCTGACATTCCTAGGCCGATCTGACTTTTATATGCTCTGCTTTGTCACCCAGGCTTCACCTGCCCCACTAATTTATATTTTCCCTGCTCTAATTTTGTACTTTTTATTTATATTACACCCAAAATGTGGATGTTTTCATTTTTTTGTATGTGTTTCCTTTAAGCTGTCTCATATCTGTATGGTATAAATAAAGAAGATTTGGACTTGCGTTTCAATTTGCTGTAACACAATTCTGAGTCTGCGTAATTTTGTGAAAATGCTCAAACCCCCAGTTTTAGGGCATCATCTATCCCATTTGTTTAATCTGCCTTTGCACAAGTCCTGGAATTCTACATTGAGAACAGGTGCCACCAGGAGGAAACACAGCACAAGAGTGATAGAAAAAAAAAAAAACCACTGGCTATTCCAACACCATAGACTCTTCCAATATCTCTGTGTTCATCCAACTGCTTGGCTTTTCAGAATTAGGCTAAATCAAGAAACCTGAAAAGGGCTGGGATTGTGGCTCAGTGGTAGAGCGCTCGCCTAACACATGCGCGGCCCCGGTTCGATCCTCAGCACCATGTAAAAATAAACGCATTGTGTACAACTAAAGCAAACAAATAAATATTAAAAAAAAAAAAGAAACCTGAAAAGCTGTCATAAGAGAACATTCTACTTAAAGCACTGAAAGAAAGATTCCCCTCCTTGAACTTTTTTTTTCCTCCCTACACTGAGGATTGAACAGGGTGGTAATTTACTACTGAGCTACATCCCAAGCTCTTTTTACTCATTATTTTGAAGAGAGTGCCCAGACTGGCCTCGAACTTTGGGGTCCTCCTTTCTCAGGCTCCCAAGTAGCTGGAATTACAGGTGTGCAACATGCATGGCCCACCAAACATTTTTACTTGTAATCCTATTGATCTTCCCAGTTGGAACTTTCTTTTTTTTTTTTTTTTTAAATTTTTATTTGTAGTAGTATGTATTACAGTTCATACTACACATATAGAGCATCTTTTTACATAAAACAGTTTGTATACAAAGTATATTCACTTTCATTGTGTGCCTGAGCTGACTACAGACGCTGAGTGCTCTTACACGGGATTCTGAAATTAGCACAGAGGGAAAAGTTGCATAGAATCAGAATCATTCTGTCCTTAGGAACACACTGTGCTGGAGGACTGATAACTTCTCTCCTTGAGACAAACACAGTTGGGTTTTGTTTGTTTTTTTGATTATAGAAATGGAACTGTCTTCTGTTTCTTTGTTTGGAAACCAAATTGCAGTCCTTGACTTCCACTTAACAGCAGCCACATTGTTCAAAATATGCAAATCTTGAAAAACTAAGATCACACTCAGCTCACAGCATATGTTCACATCTAGGAGAGGCTGAAAGAGCTGAGATTGGCTGAGCAGCAGCTGATCCCACCTCAGGATGACTCACGCCAGGGGATTTCCCACCCTATTTAAAGCCTCCTCTCTCTCACTCTTTGATGTGTCAGTGTGCAAGTTAAAGGCAGTAAAATACATACACAGTGTTTCTCCATACAGGCCATTTGTTCGACCGTCTGAATCGTCTCCCAAACCCCAGGACATGCTCTTGCAGGATGCAGCACATATGTAATCACTGCTTTGGAGGGTGAGACTTGAATAAATCTGCAATTATAGGATGGAGGATGAATTAAATTGCTGATCACTTGCAAGCCCTTCAATTAGCCTCAAGAAGAAAAGGGAGGTTCACAGAGAAGGGACTCCTGGAATTTATCTTCAACCACCCCAGAGCCACCTTTATGAGCTGGAACTGAGAAGGCACACCTACATAGCACATGTGGAAATTGGAGGGAAATCCCTCCATGGCAAAGCTCGGGCCACAACTGCGCATCTGTGGGGACTATACTCAGAAACTCCATCGGGTGCAGAATTAGAGGACAGGAAGGAACAGGAATGCAATCTTAGAGCTCATGGAGCAGCAGTCCTCCGACTGTATGCAAATCACGTGGGGATCTTGTTGAAAGATTTGGATCTGAGGGTCTGAGATTGCCTTTCTAATGAGTTTCCAGATGCTGCTGCTGCTGCTACTGCAACTGTGCTGCTTGGGTCTATGACACATTGAAGAGCAAAGAGCTCCAGCAGTCCAGTCATTTTAGAGATGTGGAAACTGAAACCCAAGTTTCAGCAGCAGATAGTGGCAGATCCAGGTCTGGAGCCCAGGTCCCCAGACTGCCAATCAAGTCATCCTTCCCCTTCATAAGCGGCTGACCGGCTTCTCCCCAGCCTTGCAGAGCCTCGGGCAGAAAAAGCAAGCAAGCAGGGCAGTGGCAGGGGAAATGAGGCATGTTCATGCTGCCAGTGAGTCATGCACCTTCACACCTCAGCCACCAACCTGGCTGTGCTTTGTCCCAGGGAATGAGCAGGACTCCACACTGCTCTGCATCACTCCAGATGCCAGAGCGCTGAGCACGTAAGTGCCCATCATGCAGGCAGGGCTCAAAGAGAGAGGAGGAAACAGGTGGGGCCCCATGAGGCCAGGCTGAGTCTGATCTGGGCTCAGATCCTCTCAGAGAGCCTTGATGGAGGCTGGGCACGGGGAACTCCTTCGGCTCTCCATCACTGTGGCCCTTCCTCCTATTGGCTCCCTTGGGACTCAGCTGGGCCTTTTCACATACCTGAAGTCAGTTCCCTCTGCCTTGTATGGGCTGAATGACCTTACAGGTAGTCCTCAACAATGAGGAGATGACAGTAGTGACATTGCAGTCACAGGCATCAAACATGATTCAGCACTGGCCTTTTGAGACTTCTGCAACATCCTTAATTGACAAGTTTAGAACATACCATTTCCCCTTCACAGAAATCAAAACAGAGCTGTAAATCTTAGGTCATCTCATCAGGCTCATAATGATTCTAGGACCTGTCATTTTAAAAGCTATCAAGTCTGCCACTAATAATCAAGTCTGCACATAACCTCGTCTTCGTGGTTTATTGCAGAGATGACCAATGAGGAAGACAAGCATACTAAGTGGAAGCATGACCTATACCAAATCAATAGCCTCAAAGCCCCTCAGATTCAATCCATCTCTCAGTGAAATTACAATTATGGGGGAAAAGGAGAATTTATCCTGGCTGGATCCCAAACTGACTCCCTTACAGTTGAGGCAGGCTCAGAAATGTATTTGCATGAACAGCAAGAGAGCATTCTGGGTAAAAACCAACCCTAATGGTAAAAGAAGTTGTGCAGATAAGCTCAGCCCAGTAAACAACACTGTTGGGAATCCCCAGTTTCTTTCATTTATTAAGGGACCCAGTGCACTGGGTCCAAGCCTCCATTTTGGGTCATCGCCATCTTGGGTCATCGCCATCTTTAGTTGGGGCAAGTCACAGCTTGGAACACCTGCTGAGCAGGAGCTTTATTGGAACCCTGCAGGGACACTATAAGCCTAAAGCATACAACATGAAAAAAAAAAAAAAAAAGGAAAAAATGTGCCCCTCAACAAATCAAGATAATATGTTATTAGAATCCATGGCTAGCACAACAGAAGAAATGACAGAGAAGGAGTTCAGGATGTACATAATTAAAATGTTCTGTGAATTAAAGGATGATATAAGAGAACAAATGGAGGCAGCAAAATATCATTTTGATAAAGATCTACATAAGCAAATGCAGGAAGAAAAAATTACCTAATAGAAGAAAAAATAGGCCCAAATCTCCATCATGTCAGATCATGCCCCAACTTCCTTAATAAGACTCCTATAGTGCAAGAATTAAAATCAAGAATTAATAAATGGGATGGATTCAAACTCAAAAGCTTTTTCTTAGCAAAAGCAACAGTGGCGCATGCCTATAATCCCAGCACTTGGGAGGCTGAGGCAGAAGGATCACGAGTTCAAAGCCAGCCTCAGCAATGGCAAAGCACTTAGCAACTCTGTGAGGCCCTGTCTCTAATAAAATACAAAAAAAGGGCTGGGGATGTGGCCCAGTGGTCGAGTGCCCTGAGTTAAATCCCTGGTACCAAAAAAAAGCAACAATCAGTGAAGTGAATAGAGAGTCTACAGAATGTGAGCAAATTTTTACCACACGCACATCAGATAGAGCACTAATCTCTAGGATATATAAAGAGCTCAAAAATCTTAACACCAAAAAGACAAATAACCCAATCAATAAACGAGCCAAGGAACTGAATAAGCACCTCTCAGAAGATGATATAAAATCAATCATATTGACTGATGTACAAGCAATATGAAAAAATATTCAACATCTCTAGCAATTAGAGAAATGCAAATCAAAACTACTCTAAGAATTCATCTCACTCCAGTCAGAATGGCAGCTATTAAGAATACAAACAACAATAAGTGTTGGCAAGGGCAAGGATGTGGAGAAAAGGGCACACTCTTACATTGCTGGTGGGACTGCAAATTGGTGCAACCCATCTGGAAAGCAGTATGGAGATTGCTTGGAAAACAGGGAATGGAACCACCATTTGACCCATCTATCCCACTCCTCGGTTTACACCCAAAGGACTTAAAAATAGCATACTATAGGGACACAGCCACTTCAATGTTTATAGCAGCACAATTCACAATAGCCAAATTGTAGATCCAACCTAGATACCCTTCAGTAGATGACTGGATAAAGAAAATGTAGTATACATACAGAATGGAATATTACTCAGCATTAAAAGAGAATAAAATCATGGCATTTGCAGGTAAATGGGTAGAGTTTGAGAATATTATGCTGAATGAAGTAAGCCTATCCCCAAAAAACAAATGATGAATGTCTTCTCTGATATAAGGATGCTGATTCATAGTGGGACTGGGGGTTGGGGAGCATAGGAGGAATAGAGGAACTCTAGATAGGGCAAAGGGGAAGGAGGGGGAGGGAGGGGACATGGGGGTAGTAAAGGCAGTGGAATGAGATAGACATCATTACTCTAAGTACATGTATGAAGATACGGATGTTGTGACTCTACTTTGTGTCTATCAGAGATGAAAAATTGTGCTCTATCTGTGTAATATGAATTAAATTGCATTCTTCTGTTATATATAACTAATTAGAATAAATAAAATAAAATTTTTTTTTAAAAAGTGGTCTATGTTTGTTCTGGGGGAAGAAACACTATCAGAATTGCACCAGTCATTAAAAAGAAATGTGTAATACTAGAGTTTGCATCTTGGTACTTGAAAGAGTCTAGCATAGATTTGGGTTTTGCTGGTTCCTGGTAGACATGATAGGTGCCAACTAACAGTTAACTAAAATTGATTGAGTTGAATAAAGTTTTCTGAGGCTTTCAGAAGTTTCTGGGCAGGGTAGACACACAAGAAGGCTGAAGGCCAGTCAGGAAAACAAGGACAACAGCTAGTCACCCCTTGTCAGGGATATTGGGGTGAAAGGTTTATAATGCCAGAAGCTGAATATGCTGTGTCTGGGGATGCCAAAGCTTGCTGTGTGAGAAAGTGTGTTGTATTCATCCAAGCACAAAACAGAAGGAGGTCCAGAGATGACTACAGCAGTCAGACAGTCTCACGCTTGCGTTTAGTCTTTTATGCAACAGGTAGTCAGTCACCTCTGGCCTCACTCCACCTTGGGTTCCAAAGATTGCCCCTACTGGAAGATTCTTTAGTATTTGAAGGGGGTAGCTTTCAAGAACAAGAGGAAGATGTAGCTTACAGATGCCCACTGTGGCCTCCCTGACCAGACCCTGCTGCCAGTTCTCTGCAGTGCCCTGCCCTACCTCCCCCCACTCTGCCCCCCCAGTCAGCGTGTGGAGAAATAATCAACATGTAGACTCCACGCTCTATTGTACAAGTCAACAGCTTAGGCACTGAATTTGGTCTAACCCTGCTTCCCAAACAGAGGTACCCAGTTTCCAATGATCTCAAATTTTTCCTTCCTGGCTCCTTTTTCTCTAAACTAGCTGCTCTTGCCCTAGCCCCAGTCTCAGGAAATATTTTCCTCTTTATCCAGCTTTATTTTATCCCATGTCTCAGGCCTATCCCACAATGAGGAGAGCAGAGTCCTCAGCCCAGATATCTTCTCACACCTGGCCTGATCTTTCTGACCAGTCCTCCTCCCTGCCCTTAAACTGTCCTTTCCCAAGTCCACATCTACTTTCCTGACTGTACCTATTTGGAGGTTCAACTCTAGGCCCTGCCCAGAGCTTCTCACTCTGAAGAAGAAATCAGGGCCAGACATGCAGTGCTAGGGCCTCTGTGGCTTCCAGGGAACAGTAAAAGCATTGGATCTCAAAGTGGAGTCAGAGATCAACAGCAGCCACCTGGCCTGGGAACCTGGTAGAAATGCAGATTCTCCAGCCACATACAGGGTGAGCAACTCATTCCCATTTACCTAGGGCTTTCCTGGTTTTAGTTCCCAAAGTTTCACATCCTCCCATAAATCAATAGCTTTCCTATATTCCAACAATGATAAAGCCAAGGAAGAAATCAGGAACCCACCCCATTCACAATAACCTCTAAATAAATAAATAAAACACTTGAGAATTGATTTAACCAAAGAGGTAAAAGAGCTCTACAATGAAAATTATAGAACACTGAAGAAAGAAATTGAAGGAGACCCTGGAAGATGGAAAAACAACCCATGTTCTTAAATAGGCAGAATTAATATTGTCAAAATGGTCATACTACCAAAAGCAATATGTATATATACAATGTAATCCCCACCAAAATACCAATAATGTTCTTCACATAATTAGAAAAAAAAAACATTTCTTAAATTCATTTGGAAGAATAAGAGACCCAGAATCACCCAAACAATACTAAGTAAGAAAAGTGAAGCAGAGGCATCACAATACCTCATCTGACATTATAATATAGAGCTGTAGTAACAGAAGCAGCATGGTATTGGCATTGAAATATACATAAAGGCAATGGAATAGAATAGTAGACACAAAAACAAACCTATAGCCGTCTGATATTTGGTAAAGATGCCAAAAATATGTCTTGGAGAAAAGACAGCCTTTTTAACAAATGGTGCTGGGAAACTGGATAGCTACACATAGAAAAACAAAATTAGTCCCCTATCTTTCACCCTGCACAAAACTCAAATCAAAATGGATCAAAGACTTAGGAATTAGACCAGAAACTTTACAAATGCTAGAAGAAAACATAAGGTCAACACTCCATCATATAAATGCTGGCACAGACTTCCCTAACAAAGCACAAGAAATAAAACCAACAATCAGTAAGTGGGATAAGATCAAAGCAAAAAGCTTCTGCACAGCTAAGGAAATGATTAAGGGCATGAAGAGAGAGCCTACAGAATGGGAGCTACTCCTCCAAAAGGGGATTAATATCCATAATATACAAAGAACTCAAAAAAACTTAGCACCAATGAACAAATAACCCAATCAATAAATGGGTAAAAGAACCAAACAGAAACTTCTCAACAGAAGAAACACAAAAAGCCAATAAATACATGAAAAAATGTTCAAAATCTTCAGCAATCAGGGAAATGCAAATCAAAACTACACTAAGATCTCATCTCACTCCAGTCAGAATGGCAATGATCAAGAATAAACAATAAATACTGGCACGGTTGTGGGGAGAAAGGAACGCTTGTATATTGTTGATGGGACTGGAGACTAGCTGGACCACTCTGGAAAGCAGTTTGGAGATTTCTCAAAAAACGAGGAATGTAATCACCCTTTAACCCAGCTATCCTACTACTGGGTATTTTCCCAAAAGATCTAAAGTCAGCATACTACAGCAACACAGCCATATCAATGTTTGTAACAGCACAATTCACAATAGCTAAATTGTGAAATCAATCCAGATGTCCTTCTATAGATAAACAGATCAAGAAACTGTGGTATATATGTACAATGGAGTTATATTCTGCCATTAAAAAGAATGAAATTATGGCATTTGCCACTAAATGGATGGAAACAGAGAACTCATGCTAAGTGAAATTAGCCAAACTTAGAAACTCAAAGATTGAATGTTTTCTCTCATATGTGGAAGCTAAAGTAGAAAAGGAAGGGGAAAGCAGGATGGGATAACATAAAACACCAACCGAATATAAATTAATAGATGAGCAAAAGGAAGTCTAGCAGAGTGGAGGAAAGAGAAGTAGTGGGTGGATAGGAGAGAAAAGTGGGGAGGTAAAAGGGGGAAAAGTGAACTGAAATAGATTTCCATGCATGTGTGAGTTTGTAGGGATGAGCCCAACTGCTATATATAACCATAAAGCTCTTAAAACAAATCTCACATACTAGGAACCTGGACAAATCAGAATGGTTGGTCACCTCAGCCTATCCCAGACCTGCTAAATGACCAGCTCTGGAAGTGGGGTCCAGTGACAGGTACTTAACAAGCTCTCCAGGAAATTCTGAGACTTGCTCCATCAAGTCTTACTCCTACACTAAAGGATTTGGATTGCTGAACTTTTTCCTGCTTGGAAGCTGCTCTCTGTTTGACCCCATGTCCTCACCTCTCCGTAGACACAGGAACCTTGTCCTGCTTTCCTGCTGTCTGTCACATGAAGGCCAGGCCAGGTGGCATCTGCCCCAGGCAGCTTTTTTAGCTGTGGAGAACCTCACGTCCTGACCAGTCCATAATGTTCCATGCTGTCTGCCACTGGTGTCCGGGCCAGGGATGGGGATTGACTGGATTTTCTCCTTTACCTTTTTTTTTTTTTTTTTTTGTAGTTGGAGGTGGACAGCATGTCTTTATTTTATTTGTTTGTTTTTATGTGGTACTGAGGATCAAACACAGTGTCTCATATATACTTAGGCAAGTGCTCTACCATTGAGCTACAACCCCAGCCCTCTCCATTATCTTTTACGTATTTTTCAAGATAATCAAGTTTTCCACTGTTTGGAAAGAAAGTCAGATGGGCTAGGTGAGCTGGCTGGGCCTGTTGTACAGAAAAGGAGGGAGGAGGTGGGCAAGGTGTCAAAGTAAATGAAAGGGTAAGCGGGGTGGAATAATTGAGGGAAAGATTCAAAGAAGGTTGGCATGGAGAATGGGAATGGAAAATCCATGGAAGAGAGAAACTGAGATGGGAGGAGTGGGGGAAAGAGTATTCCTCAGAGGATAGTCCCTCCGACCAGCAACATAAACTGAGGTCTTCTTTGACATGTCAATTTGGGGTCTCAGCCCAAACCTACTTAAATAGAAACCCTGCGGAGTGGGCCTGTTTGTTTTCATTTTAAATAGTCCTCTGAGTGATTCCAATGCAGGCTACAGTTTGAGAATCACTGGGCTGAACAATTCTATTTCTTTAGGTAAGCATGCTGCCCTATGCTAGGTTTTCCAGTGTTTTTAAATGTCTGCTTTGGGCATAGTGAATCAGAGGATCCCCAGAAATAGGGATCTCCTTAGTGAGGAACATACACCACCTCTTGCCCTTGACCTCAGGACTTCCTGCGTCTGCAGAAATGGGGATAATGACTGTGACATCTCCTATGCCATCCATCACTCCCCTGTACCACTGGACCCACCAGCCCCTGGCAGCTCTAGAGTGTGACCCCTTCCCAACTGTTCTGGATTGGAAAGAACCTTTCAGAATTTCTCACGCTCTGTTAGTCCCTAACCTAGTCAGAATCAAAACCTTCTTTTATCCTTCATCTCTCTTGCCTTGAAATATGTTGTCTGCCAAAGAGACTGTAATCATTAAGGAATAATTAATTCATTTCCCCATGATTTATTAATCAAACACATCCATAACAGGGTATGCAAAAAGCAGAAAACAGACATATTATGATTTCCATTAGAGTTTTTGAAACATTTAAGACAATCCATTACAGCCTCCATGCACCCCTAGGGATCTGGCAAGAACAAATGAAACCAGAGATTCAGCTTCCTGTGTGAGCCAAGGTAGCACATGAAAAGCAAAAAGCTAAATCTTATCAGCTCTTCTCATCACTCTTCCCCCACCCTCAGCTAGCTGAGGACTTTGAATCCTTCCACACACTCCACCCCAAAGGGTATTTCATTTAGCCTCACAAACAGGACCAGCCCCAACCAGGGGCAGTCTGTGGACGGGTTGTCCTGCATACCCTTTCCCAACAGGGCTGCCCCACCAGACCTCGCCTCCACCTCCTGCATCGTTGGTCTTTGGTCTTCACCACTAGGTCTACTCAAGGACGGCAGGCTGTGTGGTGGTCTGTGGCAAAGTAGGGGACAAGCCTGTGTGCCCCAGTGTCTGCTTCCATCACAGTAATCTCAAGGCCATTGTTCCTGGGCCAGCAAGGTGCTGGAGAGAGGTGCTTCATATTTCCATCTCTGCTCAGACAGAAATTCATAGGAGGGTGGAGCTGGAATGCAGATCCAATGATGGAGACTGTGTTGCTCAGGATACTTCTCCTCCAACAATGATGTGTCAGCTACTGTTTGAGATTGGATGGGCCTGCTCCTAAAAAAAGGACACTGTCAACCAATACATCTTAATGACAGAAAAGAAGCAGGACCCAGGGATGGAGTTGTGAGAGGCCTGCCTCCAACAAGACCTCTTCTTATCTTGAAAATGTGTGTAGTTGGGTGCAGTGGCACATGCTCATAATCCCAGCAACTCTGAGACTGAGGCGGGAGAACTGTAAGTTCAAGGCCAGCCTCAGCAACTTAGTGAGAACCTGTCTCAAAGTAAAAAAAAAAAAAAAAAAAGAAAAAGAAAAAAGAAACAGGGCTGGTGTTGTAACTCAATGGTAGAGTGTGTCCCTAGGTTCAATCCCCAGTACCACAAAAAGAAAAAGAAAATGTGTTCAAATGTTGACTTTTACTCCATGATATATTTACTGTTTGTTCACTATTTTTAAAATGTTCCCCTCATTTTCAAGTAAATTTGGAAGCACTTGAACTGAGGGTTTATTTTCTCCCAGCTCAATGATGCAGAGCCCCAGAGGTCCACAAAGTACAAGTGAGAAGGAATTCTCACGGTTGACAGCAGTTCTCTCCTGGAGGCTCTTCAGCCTCCCTCACGTGGATGTCCCACGGGCTCACCCCAGCAGGTTGCCAGCAAAGCTCAGGCACATCTAATCGCCCCTACCTAAGGTCAAAAAGCACCCTCTTGTCCAAGCCCCACGTTTTCCACATGAGAAAGCCGAGGTGTTCCGTGAATCGCCCAAGGCCGTACCAACTGTTATGGCAGAACATGACTTGGAACCAGCATTTTCTGACTCCTGATCTCCTGCTCTTTCTGCCATTCCATTCTTCTCTGGGTGAAGGCAAAGGACTGTGACCAAACAGAGTCCCCTCAAGGACTGAGCCAAAGCTAGGTGGATAAGGTTGTGTGCTCAGAGACCTTGCTATGCCTCTTCCATACAATGGGAATATCAGTGGCAGCACAACGTTGTCCAAAGTACACACAGGTGACAAAATGGAGAGTGGCTCGTGATCTGGCTACAGGGAAGGCTGGGGTGAAGCACTGTTCTTTCCATTCTCCTGCCCTGCTTACTTTCTTCAGTACACACTCAGGGTGAAGGAGGGGTGGAAGGGAAGCTGACTCTGTAATGGACAGCAAGCTCCTGGCTACAAACCACACACCATCTGTGCCAATGGAAGATATCAACAAAGGTCAAGTAACCGTGCTGCTGGGCACCAACGTGGCTCCACCCAGGACTGATGGGGCCACCACCAGGCCACTGAAACTGGCTTCAAAGATGAGACCCACTTATCTTTGCTATTATTTACCACTTGATATAAGCCAATTGTCCGGGGTCAATTATGCAGGTGAACTTAGATCAACCACCGTAATGAAAGACACTTCCAAATCACTCTCCCCATTCCCCATATCTCCAGAAATTCAAACTGAGAATAATCCTGATTACTTAGAAAATTATTAATCAGTATGCATTTAATCTACAAGGCTTATATTTTTACTGTCCTTCATTCCAAATTCCTTTTGATCTATGGGATATGGTGACAGTCTTCATTGCTTTTTACAAATAACTATTGAAATGCACTTGTTGGACTCTTTAAAAGAAAAAAAAAAAAACTTGCTTCCCAATAACCACAGAACCTTACAAAGAGAACTCAGAGAAGGTCTGGGGATTAAATGAAAGTGTAAAATCAGAAGTGATCATCGAAGAGGTAGATTAATTAGAATGGACAGTTCCAGGCTTCAAACCTGAATCAAACAAGCAAGTTGAGTAGCTTGAGGTTGTATGCTTGTCACTTTCCCTATCCGTGAAAGATCCCACTCTCAAATATAAATAGATTTACACTTTAGAGTTTATGAATGTGCCAATGGAAGACATCAACAACGGTCAGGTAACTGTTCTGCTGGGCACCAACATGGTTGGACTAGGACCAGTGGGACATGTGAAAGAAACCAGATCATATATCCAGAGTCTTACCCACCACCCCCAGCACACTCACACACACTTCCAATTCCCTGAATGTTGGGAGTAAAATAAGAGGTATGCAAGAGACATCAGTGGAACTCCAGCCATACAGATTGTAGTACAGGACTTAGTATAATTTAAAACTTCACAGTTTGGAGGTAACCCCACAAAGTTAACTATTAAATGTTAACAGCTAAGTTACACTTCATGCAAAGGGTAATGCAGTTCCCCCTCATTATTGTAAGCGCACGTGGCGCGTGCGCACGCGAGCTCACACACACACACACACACACACACACACACACACACACACACCTGTAGTCCCTCTCCCCTTGCTTATAACCACCTAGATATTAGAATCAACTAAAATGGAGAAAGCTTTGGACTAAAAGTTGTATCTGGGTTCCAGTTTTAGCTCTGCAAATTGCTGACCAAAATGACTTTGTCACTACATCCCCTTTCCAACATCACCTATAAGATGGGCTCTTACAACTGTCAGATGAAATAATATAGAGAATAATAACCACCATCTATTGAGGGCTCACCATGTGCCGGAAATTTCCATGGTTTATCTCTTTAAGACTTAGCATACATAACTTTACAATGCTGTTGTGATAGATGACCCAGATAAATTAAGAAACTTGTCCAATATTGTAGCTGGTGACAAATCGAGATGGCACTGGAACCAAGCAATCTGATCCCAGAGCACTTTGAGATCTATAAAGCACACCATAGTCACAGGCTAAAGGTGGAAGGATACCTGAAGTCAGCACTTCTGAAATTGTGGCTGGTGAACCTCCATAAAATGCAGATTCTTTGCCCTCTCCCCAGGCCCTACATTGCTGGGCTGTAGCATCTGCATTTTAATAAGCTTCACCAAGCAATTCTTATTAACCCAATCTGAATTAAGAGTAGACCATAAAAATTCACCTCCAGCCAACATCTTAAGAAGGTTATATCTCTCCTGACCCATGAATATGGTATAACTTTCCATTTACTTAGGTTTTCTTTAGTTTCCCTTAGCAGGGTTTTGCAGTTTTCAGCTTAAAGGAATTTCCTTTTTTTCAGGCTTTTAAATATCACTTCAATCTCTTTAATAAGATATAAACATATTCTGGTTACATATTCTTCCCAGGTTGAGGCTTGTATTTTCCAGGGAATTTGACCTTTTCATTTAATTTGTTTTTTTATTGTCATGAAGTCATTCATAACATTCATTTAGTATCCTTTTAGTGTTTGTAGAATCTTTGGTATTTACTGTCACATCATATGTCTTTTCTAACAGAAAATTTTTTAAGAAATTGAAAAATTCTGGGGCTGGAGTTGTGGCCCAGCAGTAGAGTGCTCGCCTAGCACGTGTGTGGCCCGGGTTCGATTCTCAGCACCATGTAAATATAAATGCATTGTGTACAACTAAAGCAAATAAATAAATATTTTTTAAAAAAAGAAATTGAAAAATTCATTCTGAAATTCATATGGAAATGCCAAGCTCTTAGCACTACCTGATTTCATGACTCATTATGAAGCTATAATAAATAAGAGCATGTAGTATTTTCATCAAGTAAGACAATTAGATCAATACAACAGAATAAAGAGCCCAACAACAGATCCACAAATACATGAAGAACTTTAAAAAAAAAAAAAGATGCAGAGGCAATTATGTCAAGAAAGTACAGTCTTTTCAACAAATGATATTAGAATAACCAGATATCTACATTTAAAAAAATATTTGATCCATACCTAACATAATTTTAAAAAATTAACTCAAAATGAGCCATATGCTCAAATATAAAACTCCTAAGAAATAGAAGAAAATCTTTGTAAATTTAGGTTAGACAAAAAGCTGTTAGACATGACATCAAAGCATAATCTCTACAAAGAAGTAAATAAATTGGATTCAATCAAAATTAAAACTTCATCAGAAATGTCTTTGCAAAAGGCACTGTTGATAATTAAACAAGACACAGAAAAATCTTTGCCAATTTTAAATCTGATAAAGGATCTGTACGTAGAATATATAAAATGCTCTCAAAATTTAACAAGAAAGTAAACAACACAAAACAGGCAAAAGACAGGCATTTCACCAAACAGAATATAGGGAATATAGAAGAATATATTTAAATAAAAACAGAATATAGGAAGGCAAATAAGCACATAAAAAGATATTAAAGGATCCAGAATAACTAGAACTTTTATTCATCACACACACACACACACACACACACACACAAACACATAGCTTTTTTCTTTAAGAAATTGCAGGTGGCCAGCAGCTTGGGAGCTTGAGGCAGCAGGATCTGAAGTTCAAAGCCACCTCAGCCTCAGAGAGGCTGAGCAACTTAGTGAGATCTTGTCTCAAAATGAAAAATAAAAAAAGGGCTGTGCATGTCCCTCAGTGGATAATTGCCCCTGGTTTCAATCCACTGGAAAGAAAGAAAGAAAGAAAGAAAGAAAAGAAAGAAAGAAAGAAAGAAAGAAAGAAAGAAAGAAAGAAAGAAAGAAGGAAGGAAGGAAGGAAGGAAAGAAGGAAGGAAAGAAGGAAGGAAGAAGGAAGGAAGGAAAGAAGGAAGGAAGGAAGGAAGGAAAGAAGGAAGGAAGGAAGGAAGGAAGGAAGGAAGGAAGGAAGGAAGGAAGGAAGGAAGGAAGGAAGGAAGGAAAGAAGGAAGGAAGGAGAAGAAGGAAGGAAGAAGAAGGAAGGAAGGAAGGAAAGAAGGAAGGAAAGAAAGAAAGAAAGAAGGAAGGAAGGAAGAAAGAAAGAAAGAAAGAAGGAAGGAAGGAAAGAAAGAAAGAAGGAAGGAAGGAAAGAAAGAAAGAAAGAAGGAAGGAAGGAAAGAAAGAAAGAAAGAAAGAAGGAAGGAAAGAAAGAAAGAAAGAAGGAAGGAAGGAAAGAAAGAAAGAAAGAAGGAAGGAAGGAAAGAAAGAAAGAAAGAAGGAAGGAAGGAAAGAAAGAAAGAAAGAGGAAGGAAGGAAAGAAAGAAAGAAAGAAGGAAGGAAGGAAAGAAAGAAAGAAGGAAAGAAGGAAGGAAGGAAAGAAAGAAAGAAGGAAAGAAGGAAGGAAGGAAAGAAAGAAAGAAGGAAAGAAGGTAGGGAAGGAAGGAAGGGAGGAAAGGAAGGAAGGAAGGGAGGAAAGAAAGAAGGGGGGAGAGGGAGGGGAAGGGTGGGGGAGGAAAGAAAAAATAAAGAGAGAAAGAGAGGAAGGAAGGAAGGAGGAAAAAGAAGAGAAGAGAAGAATAAAGAATGAAAGAAAATGCAGTTGTCAACAAGTAGTAGATATACAAATTTCCATTTGGAAAACACTTGGGCAGTTTCTTAAACAAGTTTCCACAATATGATCCAGTCATTCCTGTCCTATACCATACAAAGACTCATATACAAATATTTGTAGCAACTTTATTTGTAATAGCCAAAATTTGGAAACAACTCTAACATCCGACAATCCACCCACAGGTGAATAGATACAGGGATTGCTGCACTGCCATACCATGGAATACAACCAGCAATAAAAAGAAAGAAACTGCTGCTACAGGCAACAAGGATGAAACTCCAAACAGTACTGCTGAGAGAAAGAAGTCAGATGCAAAAGGATATTTAGCGTAGAATTCACTTTCTATAAACCTAGAAAATGAAAACTAAGCTGTAGCTACAGAAAACCAATTCCTGGGGGTAGGCAGGGAGAAGTGGAGGAGCTGGAAAGGGAGAGAGAGATTATGAAATAGAGCATAGGGATTAAGAGAGCAACTGCTTATTTTACCCCACTTCCAGATTCCACAGTGTGTGTTGCCAATTGACCGGGATGCTTCCATACATGCGCAGAATACACTGGTGTTTGTCCTGGGTCTCCTCCTTGGGTCTCCTACAAGATAATTGAGCACTTGGGTTTTTCTGTGCTTTTGGTACTCAACTCTTCCTCCTCTGTTCCAAAAGGTCAAATTATCTGCCAACAGGCTCAGTCCAGCCTAGGCTTGGGATGGTCTGAGAAATAGACTGCTTCCTGCATCTTGCCTACCTCCTTTTGCTTGTAGCTGTTTCCGCAGCCCCATCCTCCTAAAATAAGGGGGCTGTAGGGTGAACATAAGGACAACAGTTGACTGCAGAGATAATAAAATAGATATGTGAGCAAAGCAAATCAGAGGGGCTTTGCAGGAGGCACGATATAGCTGCTTTGGTAAACCCCACGGTGGCAGGATTGTTTGTTTGATGTATTTCAAATACCTAGATCAGTATTTGGCCCATAGCAGACATGCTCAATAAATATGAACTGAAGAATGAATGATAAATGGTTTAAATAATTCTTTTTTTATTTTTCCAATCAAATGACTGTTGTCTGGCTCTCTTTGTCCACTGAGAGTAATGTTCAATCTGATCTCATCGGTCCACAGTCCATTGCTGTATTGCAAATAATTTCAAATGAGGGTCTGGCAAACGTGGGGGCCACCGAGATCATCACCCAAAGCACCAAGTCAGAGCAGCTCCAAAAGCACCAAGTCAGAGCAGCTCGGGATCTGAGGGAGACCAGAGGACTTGAGCTAAAAGTGCCAGACCTCTGGGTTCTGGCAAGGTCATGCCAGGAGTATGACACATTTGCCTCTAGGGAATGGAAGCTATATATCTTTTAAATTCACTAAAGGCTATTTATTGGTGTGTTTCTGCAATGATGGCTACATCATGAAAATCAAACTGTATTCATGTTGGTTGCAGATTTTGAAGAACTAAGAAAGGGAAAACATTTTCAAAAACTTAGCTTAGCTGAATAATGCTAATTTCTTATTTACATGAGCTGCTTACAATAAACATTAAGTAACCTAACTGTACAGCACAAGGAAATTGTGCATGTGTGACCTCTGTGTGTCAAAAGGGTTTCAAGGCTTCCTTTGGTTAAGAAACACCATGAGGATTTGGTATCCAAAATGGCTTAAGCATTTGTCCGTGAGAGGCTCCACCTGATGCATTTCAAACCCTATCAGCATAAAAATCCCTTGAAGAGATTTAAAAAATACACAGGATAAAAGAACATGATATTTACAACTTGCTTAAAATGATCCAGTACAAAAACGTGTTAGATGAAACAAGATGAGTGCAATGCTGATGATCTCCGGAGCTGAGGGGCGATGCTCATGGGGCCACATGGAGGTTCCTCCTATAACTGCTTCTGTTTTACACAAACTTGGAAATTACCTCATAAAACACATGTGTGGGGAAGTTTCTTTGGCATATCTTTGATATCACAGACTGTACTCAGAGACCTGAAAATGGAGACGTTTCAGTCACTAGACATTTATCTTCATTTGGAACGTCCCTGCCCCACCAAAATTTATCTACCTACCTACCTACCTACCTACCTATCTACCAATGACTCCCTAGACAATGGAATCAGAAGCTCCAAGGGAGGGACCCAGACACTCCATGCCTCCCTCTACATCAACTGAGAAGCTTTTCACAGTACCTTATAAAGAAATAGAGGCTGGGGGAGGAGAGGTGATTCTTACCAGGTCACATGACACCTAGGTGGGATTCAAACCAAACCACCCAGCAGTCTTTCTGTTTCAATTTCTCTGAGTACTGAAAAAAAAGGGAATCAAAAAGACCCTAGTTCTCAAAAAGTCTCCTACACTCAATCCATCCTCCATTTATTCATTCTCCCTGGTCTTACCTGGAGGTCCTGTTCCCTCAGTCTTCTATCCTAACACTGCTGCTAAAGCAGCACCTCATCCACTGCTTCCCCAAGTTTCCCCAATTTCTGCTAACATGTCTTCAAAAACCAGTTACAAAATGGTAGCAGTCCATTGTCAACACCGAGTCTGGGCACTATCTATAAAAATCTGCCCTGGGGATATGTTTTCTCTTTCAAAAAACCATGCTCATGTGGTGGCATTCAAAAGACATGTTTATAGTCACATATTTGGTCAGGTCTCAGAGTCATGTGACAACAAAAGAATACAGATGAGCAACCAAAATTAATGCCAGACAATCCAAGCTCTTGATAGCATGTTTAATATTCATAGGTATAAGGTGGAAGACAAACACAGCACGAGAAGGAAGGACAAAGACACCTACATGACAGGAAGGTTTTTACATACTAGAGGAGGTGAAATATTGCTTCTAAGTCAACTGAAAAAGGGTAGGTATAATATTTATGTTGTGGTCCTTTGGGCAACCACCAGCAAATTGTGTGTGTGTGTGTGTGTGTACATGCGCATACACATACAACATTCAAAAAGACAAAAGAAAAATTGGAATACTAAAAAATATTTGACTAAAAAGAAGTTAGGAAGTAAAAAAGGTAACAGAAAATAAAACAAATAGTAAAATGATAGGCATTAATCCAACACTTAAAAGATAGAGATTGTCCAAATGGAATTTTTAAATCACCCAAGTACAAGCTATCTACAAGAAACTCACTTCAAAAAGAATGATATCAATATGTTAAAAGCAAATGGGTAGAAAAAGATATGCTATGCAAACATAACCAAAAGAAAGGCAGAGTAGCTACATTAATAACAGACATAGGGTCCCCCAAGTCCCCACTTTCTTTCTGTATCCTGACTGAAAATCACAGAGTGCTTTGATTGCTCTGTGACCAGGCCAGCTGAAGGCTTTTCCCAGCAGGCCTGAGCCCATGTTGGGGCTTTGAACATCCCCAGACACTGATAAAGGTATTTAGGTTGTTGTTCAAAACGCTGAAAGAAACTGTCCCCGGCCTGAAGCCCAAATTCCTCAAATCCTAATATACGCTCCACACCCTGATTATCTTACTGAGCACATAGCTAGGTAAAACACCTCTTTTCTCTTGCTGTCCATCAGGAAGACAAGTTGCAGCACTCTGTAAGTAAGCTCCCCTAATAAATGCTTTCAGCTGATCACAGTGGAACCCAGCACCTGTTTATTTGAAATCATAGGAAGCCCCAGCCCAGGATGGCCTGGGGCACTCCCCTCATGTGAACCCCATGTCACAGCTTTTGTCACCCCAATTCATCAAGAAAGCTGAACACTCATAAAAGCATATACACCTAATAACAGCTACCAGAAAACATGATGCAAAACTGGCAGGACTGAAAGAGAAATAGAAATAGGCACAATGACAATTTATTAGGAAACTTCAACTCCTCTCTCAGTAATTGAAAGAACTACTAGAAAATCAGCCAGGACAGAGAGTTGAAAAACCATGACCCAACTGAATCTAGTTGTGTGTGCAGAATATTCCACACAACAACAGCAAAATATTATTTTCAAATGTACATAGAACATTTACCAAATATATACAATATATATGTTGGTCATAAAATAAATATTATTTAGGCTAAGTCATAAACAAACAAATGTAAATGAATTGAAATCACATAATACATGTTCTCTGATCATATGTAAGAGAAACAAACTTGAACTCAATAATAGAAAGATAACAGAAAAACTTCCACACCCTTGAAAATTAAACAACACACTACTAAATAATCGATGGGACAAAAATAAAATCTCAAGAGAAATTATAAAATATTTTTAAGCCAGTCATGGGGACACACGCCTGTAATCCCAGCAACTCAGGAGACTGAGGCAGGAGACCCACTAGTTTGAAGCCAGATGCAACAAATTAGCAAGACCCTCAGAAACTTAATGTGATCCTGTCTCAAAATAAAAAAAATAAACAGGGCTGGCAATGTAGCTCAGCATTAAAGTACCCCTGAGTTTAAATAAAAAAAAAAAAAGAAAGTATTTTGAAGCAAACAGAAAAGACATTTGTTAAAATTTGAGGAATGTAGCTAAAGCAGTGCTATAATGGCTAATTTGAAATATCAACTTGAATGAATAAAGAGATGCCAAAGATTAGGAGGATTAGAAATTTGTCAATGAGGGTGTGTCTATAAATGATTGGCATGTAGGATAGCCAACTAAAATGGAGACCCTCCCTAAGTAAGGGGAGTACCAACCAATAGGATGATGGCTTAGATGGAATAAAAATTGGAAGAACAAGGAAGCAGCAGCAGATGTAAGCTTGATTCTTCTTGAACTGGTTCTTGATTGCGGCAATGGGCATCTGAGGATATTAGACTCTTGCTTTTTCACTCTTCCAAAATGGATTCTCCAGAAGTCTTTGGTCTCAGACTAGGGTAGCACTGTTGATCCCTCTTGTTCTGGGGCTTCAGCCTCTGACTGGGCAGCTATTGGTTCTTCCAGCTCTCCAGCCTGCAGATGGCCAAGGTGGACTATCCAGCTTCTGGTCGCCTATGCTAACCTAATAAGTCCCCCTTTTATAATTATACTTCCTGTTGAATCTGTTCCTCTAGAGAACCCTGACTAATACAAGTGCTAGGAGAGAAATTTATACCTTTAAAATGCTAACATTAGGAAAAGTCTCAAGTCAATAATCTAAGATTTTACTTCTAAAAATCAGCAAAAGAAGTATAACATAAATTCAAATTAAGCATAAGATAGAAAACAACAAGGAGCAGAAATCAATAATATGAAAAAGTGAAAACAATAGAAAAATCAAAGTAACAAAAAGCCGATTGAGAACATCAATACAATTAACAAACCTGCTGGTAAGGCTAAAATAGAAAATTGACACAATTAAATACAAAACAATAAATAGCATCAATAATAAAAGAGAAGATATTACTACAGACCCAGGACCTTAAAAAGAATACTATGAACTCTCTGGACATAATAATTTAGATGAAATGGACCAAACCCTTGAAAGCTAGAAATGACCAAAACTCATCCAAAATGAAATGGATGAGGTGAAATGTATTATTTTTAAGTTGAATTTTTAATTTAAAAAAAAAAAAAAAAAACTTTAAAAAGGAATCTCTAGACCAAGATGTCTTCACAGGTAAATGCTATCAAACACTTAATAATACTGACTTCATGCTTCTTCCAGAAAAATATCAGAGGAGAAAATACCTTCTCTGTTAGCACTACCCTAATACCAAATCCAGACAAAAACATTTTTAAAAAATAATAAAATCACAAACCAATGAGCCTAAAGTCAAAATCCTTATAATCCCAGTGATTCAAGTGGCTAAGGCAGGAGGATTGCAGTTCAAGGTCAGCCTAAGCAATTTAGCAAGGCCTTAAGCCACTTAACAAGATCCTATCTCAAATTTTAAAAAATAAAATAAAAAGGGCTGGGGGTGTAGCTCAGAGGTAGAGCATTCCTGGCTTTAATCCTGACCATCAGTGGGAGAAAAGAAAAAAGTGGTTTCCCTCTGCAGAAGAGGTAGAACAAAGTACCCTTTGTCCTGCGGGGCAATCCCTGGTTGCTAACTCAGTGTCAGCATTATGAAAGCAATCAGAGTCACTAAGAACTCAATAGCAATAAAGTTCCTAGACACACACACACACACACACACACACACACACACACACTTTCATTTAATCCTCACAACAACTCAATGAGGTAAGTGCTTCAAGGATCCCCATTTTACAAATGAGTAAAATAAGGACCAGAATTCATTTTGCTTGCACTGCTAGTACACAGTGGAGCTGGTTTTGCATCCAGACAATCTGACTCCAGAATCCATACTCTCAACTGCTAAACTATACTGACTATACGCATATCCAATTTTCTTATTTTGTATAAATGACTGGATTTTCAACTCCAATTATGTCAATCCCTTTGATCTAAATGAATTTTAGTTATTTCTTAAAAGTAATCTGTTCTCAAGAGGAAATTACCAACAGAATAAATTCAAAAGAATCTGCTGCTGGCTCTGGAAGTGGCTCCTCAAAACCTTGTGAGTCATGGGAGCCTCCCAAGATTATGTATTCTACCAAGAGCCCAGAATTGTGTTATTGAGTCTGGTATACTGGTTGAAAATGATTCACCACAGCTCGGCACAGTGGCGCACTCTTGTAATTCCAGCAACTCAGGAGGCTAAGACAGGAAGATCGCAAGGTCAAAGCCAGCCTCAGTAATTTAATGAGGCCCTGTCTCAAAATAAAATATAAAAAGGGCTAGGGATGTGGCTCAGTGGTTAAGCACCCCTGGGTTCAATCCCTGATACTTAAATAAATTCACCACATTCCTCTGGAATCATACCTCAGAGCATGCAGGTACATATACAGCATGTGAATCTGAATTGTGCATCTTCCAAGACTCAATCCCATTCCTTCTCCAGAGTAAGTACTGAGGAAGATGGAAAATCAAATTCCTAAATGCTTCTCCTTGCTCAAACATGAGTGATTGGCAACTTCTCAGCACCCAGTTTATCCCAAAGTATGAATATCTTTGCCCAATATCTTTGGTGGGTTCCAAGCACTGGGGTGGGGTGAAGGGGTGAATGCAGCATAGTTCCTCTATCAGCACCCATCACAACCCCAGTCTGGAGTAAAGTCCACCTTGAGACCCCACCCACTACTCTCACTTTTTTCCAGGTGAAATAATGACTTTCAGATCTATAGCAACCCTAAAGAGACCCTTACCCTGGGACTTGGTGGTGGTTGGCTGGGATCAGGCTGGAAATGGGCATAGAGGCAAGCTGGGAGAAGAGGAGAAAGGGTGGGAGCCAGGAGACCTGGAACCTCAGACAGGAAAGTGTGAGTCCCCTGGAGAACTATTGAAAGTATATAGATTTTCCAGGACCCAGCTCAGGCATTATGGAATCCAAGCATCAGAATTTATCCAAACTCTCCAAGGTGATTTTAATGGGCAATCAGAGTTAGGAAACTACCTCAGGTAAGGGTCAGCAAAAGGTTTTGTTAAAGGCCAGATATTAAACATTTTAGGCTTGTGGGCCATATATAGTCCTTATCACTATTTTCCTTCTTTCTCCTTCCTCCCCTTTTTCTTCTTGTATAATTCTTCAAAAATTTAAATAATTATTCTTATCCCATAGGCAATACAAAAACAAGGAGCAGGATGGATTTGACCCACAGGCCATAGTTTGCTGACCATACCCTCAACAATTCTCAAACATTAGTCTCTGGACCAGATCTGCGTAGACTCCATGGTCAACATGCTCTCCAAAACAAAAACCATGTTTTTTTAGCATTTGCCAATGTCCATGGTATAAGTATCACCACTGTGCCCAATGCATTGGGCACAGAGTTGGGAAGAGATGTACATAGAATCAGCTCTCACCAGTCTGTGCAGCCAGCCCCGGCAGGCCAATTTATTTATAGGAACCATCTGAGAGACTGGTTAACAACACACCCAGAAATTCTTGTGTTGCCACATGTGGGAAATACTTGTCTTGGTTAGATGAAGAAATAACCCATTGATTTGGTCTTTCAACAGATGTCTATACAAGGCACTGTGTTAAACTTTGAGGATCCAATGGTGAATAACACATCCCCAACTTCAAGTGGGTCATAGAGAAGTAGAGAAGACTTCACAAACAGGTTCATGATATAAAACTAGCCTGTGATAAGAGCTCAGGTGCTACAGGCACACAAAGGGACAGTACCTCCCTGGGGCTGGAGGATCAGGGAAAGATATGCTTGGGAAAATTATCTATGACTTGGAAGTAAGAAGAAAAGGTGACTGTGTGACCAACTATGTTATGTTGGAGCATTTTCTAAAGGTCCCACCTGAGGGTCATCTGTCTCTCTTGGGAACTGTACCTAGATTTGACAAATTCTTGATTAGGAATGAGACATAAAATTAGAAGTTAATTTGTATGTAACTGACAAACAGAGATGATTTTTTTCTGCCCAGAAAGAAGTGTAGAAATAAAAACTGACACTGATATTTTTCAATTATAATATCATTAAGTTCTTTATATACTACAGCTAGAAAAAGAACAATAAGGCAAAAATAACAAGATTCCCATGTCTGGCTAGGGTCCCCTACAGCATAAACTTTCACTACTTCCCATAAACCTGTACTCACAAACAGTGTCACATTATCCTTGATCTTTGCTCTGCTGATACCTGAGGACTTGCCATGACCTTTGGTATTATGATGATGATATGAAAAAGGTGATGTTTTCCATCACAAATGGTTATCATGAACAGGATAAGTATGGAAATCTGTCAGGTTGTTTTTTTTTTTTTTTTTTTTTTAAATGCTCATTGGTTTTTTTCCTTTTGGCAAGCTAGCCCTCTGAAGTCTAACTCCCTAACACTCTTTCATCATAAACTTGTTCCTTCATTTCCTAAATGCTACTATCTCTGAGTCTTTGACAGGAGATAACTGCAAATGTTACTTTTTATTACCTTGTTAGATATTAACCAGATTGACACTGAGTTTTGCAGTTTTATTTCAGCATTCTTCTTTTTGTTGATCATATAAATCCCAGTTCCCCATATCTACAGTGAAACAGATATTTTTCTTTCTGATGATTGCCTCCTGTATCAGTCAGCTTCAGCTGTATAACAAACCACTCCAAAACTAAGTGACTTAAAACAACCATTTCTTTAGTTCACAATTCAATGTGCTCATGATTTTGGAGTTCTTCTAGTCTGGGATGGCTTTACTAATGTCCACTGGACTCACTTATGCATCTATAGTGGATTGGCAGGACTCTCGGCACTTGGTATTCTTAAAGGCCCTTGCTCACACGTCTGGTGATCAGCTAGCTACAGACCAAGGCAAGAGGAACAATGCGGTTCTGTGTTGCTCATCATCTAGCAGGCTAGTGCAGGCTTCCAAGAGCAGCAAGTGAGGGCAAACACCAGTGTACAAGGACTTCTGAGACTCTGCTTGTGTCTTATTGTTGTTGTCCCATCGGTCAGGTCATAGTAGGAAGCACACCAAGTGAGGTGGGAAGGTGTAGACACAGGGTGGCGTGAATAACTGGGGACTATTTAACAATTCACCATAACTCATTAATCAGTTGAATAAAAGCTTGGCAAGTGCTAATAAATAACTTTCTGAGAATTACACTTTTCTAGAATGAAAAGATAGACCAAGGACCCTGTAAAAGAAAGGGGTCAGAAAAGTGAAGAGGCAGTACAGGGATCAGTACTCCTGGCAGAAGGAATAGAGCATGTGAAGACCTAGAAGTGGGACCACGAACCCTGCTCCAGAAAGCTGCTCACTGTGGCTGCGACAAAAAGAGAAGCAAGCATATTTTGATTTACAGTCTCTGTGATCGTCAGATAGGCTTTTACTTAAACAGGAAGAGGTCGGCTATCAGTAGCCAGATCCTTGCCATGTAAAACTTGAACTGATTTTGCTTTTTCTACTTTGTCTCACTGAAAAGGTTGGGAGATGAACACCTGCCTGTTCTGGAAGATGGGAGACGTGGTGGTGAAATTGGGATGGAGTCTAGTGGACTACTGTGTTCTATAGTGAAAGCACGAGAAAGAGAGAGATGGAAATACTTGCCTCTGGAGAAGGAAGGGTTTCTTAGAGATGAAAAAAGTTCTAGGAAGAAGGGAAGAGAAGAAGTAGGGTATTTTAAGAGCACATTTTCAGGGAGTGGGTGACGATCTGGGAGAATTTGCTCAAGAAGAAGGAAGACCCACAGTTGGGAAGAACTGACTGGGTGGGTGAGGGGCTGTGTTCTAGAGTCACGAAGCTGCACAGCTTCCACCTTCCCTCAGAGCAAGGCCTCTCCCTGCCTACACCCATCACCACACAAGCTCTTCCTCCCCTTGGGGCTCGGAGGACTCCACTTTATTTCATTTCAGCATCCAGAAACTTGCTCAGTGCCCTCTTTCTTTCTCAGTATCTTATATGGAAAACCCATCCTTCATGCATCTGGAAGCCTAAAAAAGAAAGAACAGTTGGGGACCCAAACTGTTAATGAGACAGAAGAGTGAGGAGAACACTCAATCAGTCCTCAGTGGCTGGGGAGGCTGAGGGAGGAGGATCGTGAGTTCAAAACCAACCTCAGCAATGGTGAGGTGCTAAACAACTCAGTGAGACTATGTCTCTAAATAAAATATAAAAAGGGCTGTGAATGTGGCTCAGAGTTTACCCTCACCAACCTCTTGGGTTCAATCCCTGATACAAAAAAAAAAAAAAAAAAAAAAAAAAAAAAAAAAACCTTCCTCATATGGAAGATTTGATATTAGAGCATGAATCAGCTCCACACATTGTCCCCTCCCCAGGGACAATCATTTTGAATTATTTTGTGTGCATTGTTCTGAAAATGTTGTATGTATTTAAACAAATGAATCACAAGATCCACAACTGCATATTTCAGATATGCTTTTCAAACAGAGAAAGAAAGAAAAAATAAATAGCTGAGACTGTGGGCCAAGGGTATGGCTCAGTGGTAGAGCATGTACCTGACATGCATGAGACCCTGGGATGGGGATCAAAGACACACACACACCAAAAAAAAACTAGATTTTTACAAAAATTTAAAATTAAAAAACCTGATATGAGTTGCTGGCTTAGCCCCATGAAAGCATTGAGTTATTTTATACAAAGTAACTTAAATACAAGGATGTTTCATAAACAGAGGGAATGAATGATTTAGCTTAGTTACCAAAGTCTCTGCTTCCTTAATTGCAGAAAGAAAGAGTGTCAGTTGGCTGATTTACAATTACCTTCCATGACATCTACATCTTTCTCTCCTGATCACAGAAAGGAAAGAAAAGCTAAAGTGACTTGCAAAGAATGGGCCCCTGGGAGCAGAAAATGAGATTCTCTCCCTTCAGAGCAAGGGGGAGGGAGGACCACAGAAGGCTGGATTGACAGAAAGAGCAGCTAAAGAGCTAATTAAGTCTGCAAGGAGCCAACAGGCCTACTCCCTGGTTCACTGCCAGCCACAAAGCTTTTTGATGTTGCTCTGAAATCTGAGCAAGCAGGGCCAACTTCAGGAGCAAGAATAAGGGTTTTTATTACCATGGCCAGAAGTATCAAGAGAGGCGGAATAAGAAGGGGCTTTGAACAGAATGAAACCCACCATCTGACTGTGCAGAGAGAATGTGAGAAGGGTGTTTAAACTCTAAGTCTGATATCTAGATGATTCTTTCAGAAAATCATTGTATTTTAACCAAAGGGGGCAGAAAATGGTCATCAAATGGTATCAATAGCTGTCCATGCCACGAATCAGATGCCACCTAGTGTCAAATCCTGTACTTACAAGCACAGGTGTTAACTGGCTTTGGCTTGCCTAGCAAAGTTAAACCAAGGTAGTACTACCTGCCCTTCAGCTTTTCATTCTCTGCAATTTTCCTGTAATTGTACAACCACATCTGCCTTCATTTTCTTTGGTCTCTACAAAGGGCTGACAAAAATTCTAATAATATTTTCTTGCATTCATGTAGCCTTTCAAAATTTACAAAGCCCTTCCTCACATCTGACCTCACAACTATAGGCAGGAGATAGGAAGCAGGTATAATTATCTTCATCTTACCAAAGAATAGAGTTAGGACCAGAAAGACAAAGCAACCTGCTCAAGGTCAAAGATAATTTAAAGACAGAGCCAGTACTAAACCCTCCAGGCTCCAAGTTGGTGCAGTTCCTCTAATCCCCATGAAAGCATCTCAATGCATACCTTACAGGAGGTTAAAGCCCTGGCTGTAATTAGAGTCACCTGCGGAGCTTCAGAGGCACACTACTGCCCCGGCCCCATGTCCAGACTCTGATTTACCTGGTGTGCAGAAATCCCCATGCGTGGGTATTTTATGAAGCTCTCCAATGAGGCTACTATGCAGCTAGGGTTGAAAACCAGTATTACAGCAATAAAACAGAAGGATGTGAAACAATTGTGCTTACATCTCAGAAAGCTGTATTTCCACTAAAACACCATGTACACCAGTGACCATCTTGAATGTCAGAGGAAGAATCTGGAACTGTCCTTCTAATCTACATTTCCTCAACATACACAGACACAGTGACACACACGTGGACATACACATTGACATTTGCATGGACACACAAACAAAAACACACAGATACAGACACGGACCCCTCCCCCCCCCCACACACACACACACTCCTAACAACTTCTCAATTTATAAGGGATACGTTCTGCCTTTCAGGACTAGGATTCTCTTTCTTTTCCAAATAATCCATACCCAAACTTCCAGGATTATAGATCTCCTTCAAGTTTGTTGAACACTGGTCCTCAGTCTTGTCAGCTATCAGAACTCAGGAAAATCTCCCCAACCCCAACCCACTCCCTGCTGTCTCTGGTCAGAGGACTTCAACACCCAAAGCAATCTCAGGTCCATCAGCTCATGCTGCCCAGAAAAGGTTGTCCATACAGAAAACTGGAGCAACTGGATTCCCAAACTTCAGGTTTTACTTGCATAAGTCACACCACACCTTCTTGGCAAGATTGGGTTAAAGTAAAACTGCAGTCAGATGTCTGCCATCCTTCCAAGCTGGAGCCAGGATTGGGCTCACCTGCACTGAAGTCAGTGACCCTGGAGGTAGCAGAGGTAGCTGTGTGTTCAAGCTCAGTGCCACCTCCAAACTCAGGGCTGGGAGACAGCACCCCCATCAAGGCTTCAGGTCTCTGGGACATGAGTAAAGAGCATGCATTCACTCAACAACAAATGTTTATCAAATGCTCACTAGGTGACAGGCACTGAGCGTACAGCAGTGGTCAAAGAGACAAAATCATGGAGCAAACAAGATAGATAACAATACACAAACACACCCTAGCTCACGATGAATGCTAAGGGGAAAACCAAGATAAGAAAAGGACAGGAGGAAGTGTCATAGTCAAGAGAGAGTGGCAGAGAATGTAACCCTCAGAAAAGGCACTGGAGGCAGAGCACAGATATCTGGGGGAAGAACAGGAACAGCGGGTGTCAAGGTCCTGAGGTGGTCATGGGCTGGGGTGTTCAAGAAACAGCAAGAAGATAAAACCAGAGCAGGAGGGAGAGGAAGCAGATCAGTCAGGGCTTCTGGGCCTTGTTAAACGTTTGGCTTTTACTTTGAGCCAGATGGGGACTTGGGAGAAACATACAGAGATAAAGGAAGAAAAACAAAGGACAGAAGACTACTCAGAGGTCTGTCTCTAAAGGGCAGAGCACGCTAAAACCCTAGGTGGTGCTTGCTCTTCCCTCGCGCCTCCCTACTCCCTCCCTGTGCATCTTCTCGTAGTTGCCAGAGACTTCAGGAAGTCTGAGGTGTCACCCCACCATTTATGGTGGCAACACCTGACCTGCCCAGGAGGGACCTGGCTATATCCAGAGCTGGGTGCAGCCCTGGCTTTGACCTTTCTTCTCGTGAGCCAGGTTCTAGTAAATGTTTGAAAGCAAGAGTTTAAGGGTGAAGGGGCAGAGGGCAAACCCGTTGCTGGAACTCCAAACGTTGGATAGGTGAGGCCGGGGAGCGCTTTACCCTACACCAATCTCTTCAGGCCTCACGCAAGCCCCAACTCTGAGCACCAGGGAGCCCATCTGCCCCTCCTCAGGGGAGAGAGAAACTGAGTTCAGAGAGGTCACTCACCACCAGTCTTCCTGCCCCGGAACAGGAGCATGGACTTAAGGCCTGGCCTCCAGACAATGTCCCACACTTGCTGACCCCAACACTCAGACCCAGTGACAGTTTCAAGGTCACTCAGGCCACAGGAAGAAAGCCAGGACCAACTGCTCACGGGGGCCATCATGTCCAACTGGGCCAGGAGTGGAAAGAGATGCTACACTGTGGGTGAACCTCAGAAACATGGTGCTAAGTGAAAGAAGCCAGACACCCAAGCCCACCTACTGTATGATTTTGTTTATATGAATATACAGAATAAGAAAATTCACAGAGACAGAAAGCAGGTCAGTGGAGGAGGGGAAGTGGAGAATAGCTGTTTAATGCACACGGGGGTCTCCACTGGAGGTGATGAAGATGTTTTGAAATTGGATGGAATTGCTGTTAATGGAGTCCTGGCCTCACAGCAAAATGCAGACCCAGTCCCACACCCTCAGGCAGCGCAAGGTGCTCAGTTGGCCCCACCTCCTGCACACAGGGAGTGGGCCCTGTGCATTGGGCAGCAAAGGGTCCCCACCCCCAGGCCCCAGGAGCAAGCTCTTCCTCCCCAGGAGCCAGCGTTCAGTGCCTGATTAAACTGACCTTTGGAGAACAAGCAGAGAACTTCAGCAAGGAGCCTGCAAAGTGCTCATCTCAGCTGCAGCCGGACGCTCTCTAGAGAGTGGTGCCAACTTGAAACCTGATGCTACCCGACATCTACTGAGGAGGAAGACAGTCAGGAGGGCAAAGACACTGAGAACTTTCCTTCCTAGGAAGAATGGCCAAGAGAACAGGAAGTTTTAGCCAGACCAGGGGACAGCTCAGGCAGAGCACAGGCAACATCTTTGACCATCAAAACACCAGAAAGAAACCACATGAAGTCTGCTGACAAAAGAAGTAGGGCAAACGAGTGAAGATTAAGTGTAGAGGTTTTATTTACCATCAAGAAAAATGTTCATAGAGATTTAAGGTCTGCAAGCAGGGAGACAGCTAGCCCTTCCACTGTCATGGTGGGAAAGACGGCAAGGTGTCCCCTGGGAAGACCACTATCAAAAAGGCATCCCTTCAGGCTGAGGCAGCCCCAAGCTGGGGGCCAGGCTGAGTGAGCAGAGCCAGGCCCATGCAGGCCATAACCTGGGTGGGCCACCCCACGAGTAATGGACTGTCCCGGAAGCCATGAGCTCAGGATGCTCCAGTCACCATGGCTGCATAACAAAACACCCCAAAGCTTTGTCTTGGCGTCCCATATACAGAAACCCTATAAAAACGTAAATTGTTAATTGTTGCTCAATTTAAGTTTTTATAGGTGTTCTATGGAATGCTGGGTTTTAAACTAATAATATTTATTTTGTTCACAAATCTGCAAATTAGGCAGGGATATTTTTGTCTCTGTTTGCACTCCGCTCAGAGGCTGAGGGCGAGCATCATCTGAAGACTCACTCACTCATGTGAGCTGGTGCGTCTGTGGAACACTTCATGTGGCTTGGGCTTCCTGACAACATGGAGGCAAAGATGGGGGGCATGGGGGGGGAGAGAGAGAGCCCTTGTGGGAGCTGTGTTACATCTAAGGACTAGTCTTGGATGTCACATGGTACCTCTAATGCCAGTCCTATTCACTGATGCAGTCTCAAGGGACTCCACCTTTGAACTGAGGGACTAACAAGGTTCTAGAAACACAGGCAGGAACAGAAATGTTTATGTGGCCATTTTTTAGGAAATGCAATCTGCCAGACAGGAGGGGACAGTGTGTCTGAAAAGGGCCTAAGTACATATTTGAAGGGACAGCTACTGCTCAAATCACCCCACAAAGTCACAACCCTGAGAGACATAAACCTAATACCTATTCTTTCTAATAGGCCAGCACTACCAGGACTACAGCCCCTTGAAGCATTCAGTACTAAGAAGTCTCTTCTGTCCTATGGAGAGGACAGAAGAATGGGAAATTTGTAGGAACATATTATAGTCACATCTTGATACCTCCCAAGCTATTCCAAAATTACAGACTTTGTGGTTAACCCAAACTGGGTTTGAATTAAATTCTTCTGCTGTGTGTTTCTGGGAAAGTCCCTTGAACACTCTGGGCCTCCATTTCCTCAGTCTGTAAAATATAGAAGGTAAATAACTGTATATATATACAGCAAATTGTATCAGAGCCTGAGGTGTTGCAAAGAATGGTGCTATTGGTAGTGCTCCTACAGAGAGGGAAGTTCACTGGCCCTTGCTAAGTCCAGTCCTGAGAACTGTTAGCCCACTTTCATCCATGCCCAGGCCACACTTGAACCACCTCTAAGCAGCAGCTCATCCAGGTGCAGCATGCCAGCACCAGGAGCCCTCTATTCCAAGAGATGCTCTTTCCCAGCAGTCCCACAGCTGAGCTAGAGGGACCAAAAAGACTAACAGGATTAGGTTAATGAGGTCATGGCCCTTGCTGCCCAAGTGGCCTGCCTGTTTCTTAGAGGGCTGCATTTTTGCAGCTGGTGATTAAGAGGTAGACCCTGCAAGATTCAGGCTCATTCCATATAATTAAATCTCCTCCCAGAGCCAGCGAAGGCACAGAAATGTTTAGGACATGTCTGCAGATCACAAAGCCAATTGGGCTGCCATTGGTGCTCCCTGGGGATGGTTCCAGGATGCTGAGAAGTGACAGACCCTTTGGGGACAATTGCATTTGATCAGAGAGCTAGTTCTGTCAACTGGTGGCCTGGCAGCTGTTTTAAAAAAAAAAAATCACAGATGAACCTCCACCCCCCTTCTCTCCAGCACCCACCTTATGCTGCCCAAAGGAGAGGTCTCAGAAGTTCCAGAAAGAATCCTGGAGGTGGGGAGTGGCCTCAGGGTGCTCCTTCAGCTGAGCTGCTGGGGGACAGGGCTGAGAAGGGTGGGAAGGCAGCATGAGGAAGCAGTAAGTTCAGGACTCTAGAATACCAACTGTTCCCATTGCTAGCCAATGAGCTTGAGCAAGGTATGAACCACTCAGCTCCAGTTTCCTCAATTGCAAAATGCAATAACAAAATTAGATCTCCTGTAGGTTTGTGGTAGATATTTTTAAAGTAATTGACATAAAGTCATGGCTAGGTGCTTATTGTTGGGCTCCTCTCTTGACTTCTGGGTTTCCAGGGACTTGGTGAAAGCAACAGTTCATGAGAACCCAGGTTGCTTAGATGCCTTTCCCAGAAACGAGCAGGAAAACAACAATGGCATTTGTTGCATGATATTGGGACTCCATTGAAATGTGTGAGAAGCATCTACCATGTTCCAGATACTGAGATACATATTTATGGCCATCCCTCGGGATCCTTGGGGAATGGGTTCCAAGACTCCTTGCAAAAACGAACATCCACGGATGCTCCAGTCCCTTATATAAAATGATGTGGTATTTGCAACTGCCCATGCACATCCTCCCAAATACCTTCAATCATCTCTGAATTACTTATAATACCTAACACAGTGTAAATTCTGTATCAGTGGTTGTTTTACTATATTGTTTAAGGAACCATGACAAAAAAAAAAAATCTGTACATGTTCAGTACAGACACAAATGTTTTTTAAATATTTTCAATATGCAGCTGGTTGAATCCACAGATTTGGAACCTGTAGATGGAGGGCCAACTGTACTTTAAAAGTCTAATGTACACTTCATGACATCTAAAGTTCGCCAAGCATATGTAATATGGGAAAAAGCTCACTGACTTGGGGAGGGAAGGACCTTACCCAGGGTCTCACACCTACAGCAGTGAATGATGGGGCTGGGATTTGAACCCAGTCTTGTGGCTCCTATGTTCTTGTTTACCTTTAATTGATGTTGGTCTTCCGTTCCTGGAGAGAATTGATAAGAGAGTAGCTGAAGAAGCTCTTATTCCTCCAGATCACAGAAGCACAGGTGCCTCAAGACAGGAAAAACAACATGATATACTATTAATGGGCAATTTATGTCTGCATTACTTTTCTTTCCGTATTTCTTATTGAATGTTGACCTGGGTATCTTCATATTCTTTATAACACCATCTGCATTGCTATCTGGTGTAGACAGCAAGTTCCCAGAGCTGTCCCAGAGGGATCATTCAGAGCTATAAAGGCAAGCTCTATCTTTAATGGATGATGCTCTGGTTTGCAAAGACATAAGCACAAGAACCAAAGGGGACTCGCCAACTCTGTTAATTGCTAACACAAGTTTTCTCAGCCTTAGAAATATTATTATTTTGAGCCAAATGATTCTTTGTTGTGGGGAATTGTTCAATGCATTATAGGATATTTAGCAGCATTTTGTTCTCTGGCTACTAGATGCTAGTGGCACACATACCTCCATCCCCACTGCTAGGTGTAACAACCAAAAATGTCTCCACATATTGCCCAATATCCCCCAGGGCAGGAGGTAAAGTCATCCATATGCAAGAACCACCATGCTAAATTTTAATACTATTCTGTAAGTTCTAGCCTTTGCAATCAGACATGAAAATGAAATAAAGTTAGTTCATTTTCTTATAGAATAAACTAAATTAAACTTTGGATGGATGAAGAAGTTTATGGTTTAAAAAGCCTCAAAGAATTAAAAGATAAAGGTGAATCTTTATCTCACTCCATGGTCTAAAGATTAAGACTCTGTAAATCAAAACACCATAAGTAAAAGATAAAATTTGATATGACACAATAACATATAGGACATAGTCTACATTCTATATGGTATATAAATAATTAATAATCTTAAATTATAAAAAAACTTGCATGAATAGATGTGTTCATACTGCAAATAGGAGAAAAAATTAAAAAGGTATGAACTAGATATGTACAAAAGAAGAAAGGCAAAAAGTCAATACAGTTTAAAGTGTCTGATATTTTCAGTAACCAAAATAATGCCAATAAAAACAATTACAATGTACCTTTATGCTGGGGGCCAGCCCCAGTCAGGGGGTACAACGCGAGCGCTCAGCAAAGTACAAAGGCAGAGAAGCAGCAATGGGGAAAATATCACACCGATTCGCGAGTCAGGTTGTGGAATCTTCTCTCTTTACTTTCACTTTTTTTTGTAGGTTTTAAGCATAATTTTTGGCAGTACAGAATGTTTACACTTTCTTTGGTGATTACATTACAGACATGACTTAATTTTTTGGCATATTAAATTTCTTATTATACATATATTTCAAGGTTTTGAGGTCACTTGCACCTTTTCAAGGCCCTGTACGTGACTGAAACTGTTTTCTCTGCATACCATTCAGGCTGTCTGATAAAGTCAACCTTCTCTGTCTGGGATTCCAAAGCACTATTGTTTTTCTTTTATAGCAGTTGTTTATAAAACCTAGAAGCAGGGCAAGGCTGAATGTTAGCTCATGGAAGACTTTTTGCTCTAAGGGATTTATATCTACTTTAAAAGTAAGAGAAATTTATTTTTAATCACAAAAAGACTCTTAAAGCTTATTAACTAGAAATTAAGTACTTATAGAAAAAGATTTGTGTTACTCCTTTCAAGAAAAGATAAATGTACAGAGTTAGTCTGGATCTAAATAATTGAAATAGTGATACCTGGTGGCCATGTATGTGACTAAAGAACTGAACAGCAAGTAGAAGTCAAAGTCAACTCTTTCAACACCATGATATCTTTCATGAAAAAGGAGAGGGCTTTATAGAAAATGCCACAACACCTTTACATATACAATGAGAAGAGATTGGTTTAAAATAGTAATATCTAATTGTAGGGAGAATGTGAAAAAACTAGCACTACAGATAGGAAGTGATGTGACTTTGACTTTCCAAAAGAGAGATTTAGTGCAAAATGTTTTGACACAAATAGTTCACTACTGGAAGTTTATCCAAAAAAAAATATCACAAAGATGACCAAAATGTATCATCAAGACCTAGAAGAAGCTCATCACAGCAGGAATCAACAAGTTTTTTAATGATGTTATGTCCATAGAGGTGAATTTTATGCAGTCTATTCAAGGGATAGGTAGACAGTGTTTTCCCACTTGCCTTTTCTGAGTCCAGTGGTTCCTTGAGGAATGTCTGGTGGGAGAGTGCCAAGGGGTGAGCACAGATGAGGCTGGGAGGTTCTCATCCCTGTTTCAACTGTCCTGCTTTTCTTTGTCTATTTTATGTATTGGGCTTCTGGCAAAACTCCCATCATGCATTCCAGAGCTAAAAAGGGTTTGCATACCATTACTGTAAGATAGTGTCATGGCAGGAAGAGTGTGGGTCTGGGGTCAGGCAGATCTAATTATTGTTCTAGTTCTACAATTGAACTAGCTGTGTGACCCTGGACAGGAGACTTCCTTCCCTTGTGCCTTGGTTTCCTATCCATAAAATGGGAATAATTATGGTTGCTATCTTACCATTAATATTGTGAGAATCAAGATAATATGTGTGAAGCACACAGAGCTGGACACCAAATAAGCAACAAAGAAGGTAATCTATGATTATTGTTTGCAAAAAAACTGAAATGAAAAACCATTCACAGATACGAGGATTAAAGGTTATACACAACACAGTCATATACTTAGTAATGTACACGTGGATCATGTGCAAGAGATAAGCAATCATTTTTGCTGGGAAGTGGGGTTATGGGTGGTTCAGATATAACTTTTTGCTTTCTTTCACAGAAAGTGCTTTAATAAATTGCTAAGAACCTGCATCACTGTGTTTGTAGAGAAGGTCATTTCATTCATATTCACCCACATTCCTTTTCTCAGTTTTCCTACCATCTACACAGAATGAGACTTCACCTCTAGTCTATTTGGTGGGTAGGATTTATATCAGCTTCAGCACTCATCTTGTCCACTAATGCCAGATATTTGGAGATGATATATTGGTGTCAATCTGATATATCTGGAGATGACTTAAACCTAACTAAGAATTTTCTCATGAGAGCTGATAGAAGGGAGCCGTACATCACAGGATGCCAGCATCTCATAATCCCCGAAGACCCATAGCTCCAAAATGGGACACAAATGAGATAGCAGAATGTGCCAGCCACTTCTCTTGCCTCTTGACATAAATGCTTATTATGGGATGTTCATGATATTATGACAGGAAAGGGCAAACAAAAAAAAAAGGAATTTTAAAATGTGAGAAAGGTCATGGCCTATATAAAACTATCTCAGATTTCTTTCCCTTGAATTCTGCTTGAGGCTTCTTTATCTGGTAGTCATCCTGAGGGCAATGAAATGTCCTAAGACTCTCCGAGTCACTCTGACTCTTGTCCTCTCCACCCCAGCAACACCACTTCTCCTGGTAGGTGTACTTTGTGGGGGATTAGAAGGTTGAAGGATCCAGACCAAGGGTCCAGGACAGAACTGTCAAATAGAACTCTCTGGGACCATGAATGTGTTCTCATCTATACTGTCCAATATGGCAGCCACATGTGACTGGTAAGCACTTAAAATGTGGCTTGTGGGACTTGGTAGACTTTTCATTATTTATTTTTAACATAGTTATATCCAAATAGTTTAACATATTTTAATATATTTATTTTAATAGTATGTTACTCAGCTTTCCAGCAATATCACCAAAATACTAGATGAGAACAACTTACAGGAGGAAAACTTTATTTTGGCTCATGGTTTCAGAAGTTCAGTCCATGGTCAAACGACTCCACAGCTCTGGACCCAAACAGAACATCATGGCAGAAAGGCACGACAGAGGAAAGCAGTTTAGGACATGCCAAGCAGGAAGCAGACAGAGAGCTCCACTCACCAGGGACAAAATGTGTATCCCAAAGCACACCCCCTACATCCCCCGGGCACATTCCACCTGCTTACAACTACCACCAGTAGTCCCCAGTGTGAATCCATCAAATGGATTAATCCACTGATGAGATCACAGTTCTCAGGTAATTATTTTACCCCTGAACATTTCTGCATTCCTAACAACACATGAGCTTTTGGGAAGACATTAAAGATCCAAGCCATAATAGTCATGTGAAGCTCATGACCACCTTATTGAGCAGCACAGCGCAGTGAGGAAAACCAGATTCTGGATCCAGATTACCTGGGTTTGAATTACAGATACTCTCACATTTACTCTGAATGAGTTATTTAACTGCAGGGTCTTACTTTACTACATCTGTAAAATGGGTATAATATTAGCACCTAAGCTCCTTCCAGGGATTACACAAGTTGCTATGTGCGCTATGCTCGTAGCAACTCAGAGAAAATGCTCTCTGCTATTGTGCTGGGTTTTCCCTATTTGGCCCTGCCAATCCATTCTCCTCTCTTTTCTTCCTGCTCTGTGTGCCAGGAAATTGGCCTTCATTGGCCATATCAATGCTCCCGTCCCTCAAGTTCCCAGTTGGGTATAGCCAATGAGAAGCACTGGTGGGACACAGAAGGTGGGAGGAGAAAAAAGTCAGGGTATTTATTCCCCCACTCCCTCCCTGCCTGGCTGCCCTGCTGTGTCCAGACAGTCCTCTCCTCCAGCTACCCTCTCCAGCTCCAAGTTTCAGTTTCATCTTCTTGCCCCTCGCCCCTCGGCCTGGTGGTGGGGATTGGCCGCTGGCTTCTGTTAGCCCGTGGGCTTTACCACCTCTCTTACCTGGCTTCTCCTAGTCCTGCCCACATCTTGGTAATAGTCCCTTTCCTGGGCTCTCCTCAGTGGCTCCACTGGCGGGTGCTTTCCTTCCCTGCCAGACCCTGACGGGGAGCTGTTATTCATGTTCTTGGCATTTCACCATCTCCCATCTTCACCAGCACCCATGCAGCCAGGATGGGTGGACGTGCCGGGACCTTGAAAGCTTCCCCTGGGTGGACTGGCTCTCTCTTTTGGATGGACCCCTAAGTCTTATTCACTGATCTTAGCTGGTTGGTTTGGAACCATTAGAAGTGGGAAGATGGTCAGCATTGAGAAGAAAATGTGTTTCTTCACAAGAGTCCCTATCCCCAGAGGACAATGGGACACACTTCAGCAGGGAACCAAAGCCAGAGAACATTCTAACTGCTGCTTTTCTGTGCTTTGCATGAGGATACTGAAAGCCTGAATCCATCTTCCCTGTTCAAGTGAGAGCAGCACTCTCCTCACCCCCACTTGCCTGCCTACCTGTCACACCCTGACCCATGGCCACCACTGAGGACACAGGGATTAACTGTCTTCCTAAGAAAGAAATGTCAGCTGTGTCCCTACCAATATCAGGTCTCATGGGCTGAGAAGATGGCCAAGGTCAAGGGTTGGTTATTAGGCACTTGGGGTGGGGACTGAGGATGGACTTAGAAGCAATAAAGATGAAAGCTGAAAGGGCTGCTTTGAGTCAGAGTGACTGATCCACTGTCTCAGCAAATATTTACTATTTGCAAAGTGTCAGTATATTTGTGAGAGCTGGCACTTGCAAGTGGCAAAGGAAGTCAACTCTGGTAGATTTAAGGAGAAAAGTAATGGATGGAGAGGACACTCACTGGGTCCCAAATGCCTACAAACTTGGAGGAGCCAGATTCTGAAAATGAGACGCTAACAGAAACGCAGAGCCAAAAATTATACCGAAGATCTTGCCATGTGAATCTGGGGACGGCAGCTCACCCCACTCGCTGTCTTACAGATGCCACCATTGTCTCTGTCTTTGCTGCTTTTTTTTTTTCACTAGCCCCTGGTTCAAAGTCCCAGGTGGCTGAAACTGATTGGCTGACACGAGGTCACATGCCTGTGCCCTGTGCCAGGAGATTGGGAAAGCAGTACCTGGCTTATATGGGAAACAGGTTTTGTCTCCCATCAAGATGTAGCAGGGGCTTCCCCAAATGTAGGATGCAGGTAAAATAGTAGACAGCCATTACAACAGGGCATTTGTAAATGAATAGCACAGCTATTCACAGCTTAGAGGAACAGATCATCTCAAGACTTGTAAGTCTCAAATGTTAATGTTCATGTGCATAAAAGCCAGCTGGAGTAGTTAAGTAAAAATGCAGAACCGTTACACCACCTCCAAATGCCACTGGAGTTCCAAGGAAGTCCCATACTGGGAGACCTCATCTCATGACAGTGGAGTCCTTGATGTTTGTGACAGAAAAGGATTTCATCATACATCAGATATTGGGCACAGGGTTCTATTTAGGAAAGCAAGGGATATGCATTCAAAAGAGAATGTGGGGAACTCCAGAGTGGGAAGCCCTTTTGGGGTTCCCAGGTTCTTTTAAGGGGAACTTGGTGAGTGGTGGGTATGGGAAGGTATATGGGGATGACATCAGTCTGGTGATCACAAGATAGTTTTATAGAGAAGATCTGGTAATTCTCAGACATCTCCTCCATTGTCTGATCAACAGATAACACTGGGAAAGCAGAAACCTATGATACAGGTTTCTGGGAAAGTATACTATAGTGTAGGTTTCATATTCCCCTTTGCTCAATCTATTCTAAAAATACAAGTATTAGTAGGCTAATTAACTGCACAGAGCAATTTTCATAAGTAGGTGAATTTCCAGTAACATTAAGATTGTAAGTGAAGATGTGTAGATTTCCTGGAAATTTGGGAGTGGCAGGTCCAGGGAGTGAAAACTGATTTGGAATATGAAAGCATGAGGAAATTCAGCACAGGGTTTTTAGATTAAAGTTATATATTTCCTTGTCCTTTCTTTTGTCTCCTTTCTACCTATCTTTTTCTTTTCTATCCTGCCTCACAAAGACTCTGATCCCACAAGTCTATGACGGAGTCTGGGAATATCCATAATTCTGAGGTAGGGGGTCCCCCCACTGTAGACACCTAAGCAGACTCCAGCAGGTTCTCTGAGGGCATCGAGGAAGCTCTGACCTCCCTCAAGGAGATGAGCAGAGAATTGAAGAACGAGGTGGGGAGGTGGGACAGAGGACATGGAGTGACAGAGGTACCAGAGTGAGACCCAGCATGGGCTGTATACAGTATCTCAAAGAAACAGAGACTTACAGTAATCTGGAACAGTGCACACAGGGGAGGCCTGGGCAATGGGTAGGATCGAGGAGGCTTCTTCACCGTTCCAAGGGGGTTCAGCATTATTTTTGAGCCAATATTTTCCAACTACATAGTGACTCACTAGTGGATCATGAAGTCGGCCTAGTGGGTTCCAGCCAACAGTTTTAAAAAGTGATATAAAGTAGAAACTCCAGTAAATATTGATTCCTATAAATTTCACTTCCATTATATAAATAAGTACATTGTAAAATGGGTTGCAATGTAAGATAAATTTCTTACAGTGGGTCAAGTTCACAGAAGTTTGAAAGCCATGCCATAGGCAACCAAGTGTTGTTTAAAGCTTTTTTTATTTTTCGAATATTGTTTTAGTTGTAGATGGACACAATACCTTTATTTATTTATTTTTTTTTTTTTAATGTGGTGCTGAGGATCAAACCCAGGCCAAAAGCCATTAGCTTACCACCAAAGAATCCCCGACAGATAAACATTCACTCTGTTGACCTCATAAACTCTGTGTGGTATGATTCATGAAGTAAAGCTTTAAGTGCCCTGCAAACTATTAAATACTGGACAGGTGTAAAGAATTAAGCTGAACACCACCACCCTCTCCCACAGGCCCTTGGGTGCCGTTCGTTGCTCCAAGCAGCCATCGCTTCAGGCGGCAACACCGTTCATCCATTCAGTCTCTAATGAGATGCTTGCAGTGGACCTCCAGTGAGGAACCATGGTGCTAGATTGGCTATAAAAGAATACAGAGCATGTTGCTTGAACCAGCCATGTGCAGGACTGCCATCCATCCTCATCCTCATCCGCAGATGAGGGAGTTTGCGTGATGGCTATGAAAACACTGAGGTGGGGATTTCGACCAAGACAGGAACAAAGATAAGAGAAGGACATGACCCTGTGGAGGGACAGGCATGAGCTTTGTCCCAGGAGCAACAGTTCTGCTGGCTCATTTGATCACTGCAAACAGCCTGGCATTTTCCATGGTTTGCACAACAGAAACAGAGAAGGCAGAGGCCCTTCCTCCAGGGACGGAGGGATCAGCAGAATAGGGCATGAAAATTGGGGCTCAGACCTGAACTAAGGATTAGCTAACTGATCTACGGGGCTTAAAGGGGGGGAAAATGGTGGTTGAATGAGATGGATATCACTATCCTAAATGCATGATTAAAGATCTGAATGGTACTTATATACTTTGTATTCAAGCAGTTGTATGTAAAAAGATGATATACTTGTGCATTATGAATAAGTAAATAAATAATCAAAAAAAAAATCAACCTTTGCCATTGACCTTAAAGATAAAAAAAAAAAAAAAAAAAAAAAAAAAGTTATTTCATTGGTGGGAAAGGAACAGAGTAGACTCATGGCTCATGCACAGCCATGAGTGTCTTATCTTAAAGCCCTCTCTGATCCCACTAACCTCCCAAAGCAGGTGACTCTTTCATGTTGCCACCACCCCTGTGCTTCTCCAGGGCGATCCTCTTTTCCTTGCTTGTCTCCACAAATCCAAGAGGACAAGGACAGTAACCTGTTCCCTGTGACCTTTGTACAGTGTCTAAGTCTCAGCAGGTGCTCCACAAATGCTGAATGAATGAATAAATAATGAATGAGTGAAGGAGGGGGTCCTTCCTCCTGCCAACCAGTCCGTTGCCCCCCTTCCTCTCTTCTGGTTGACATATCAGACTCAAGTGCTAGCTACACCTCTGCCCTACCGCAGAAGCTGCCGTCTTGTTCCTTCCCTCTGGGGCTCTGTGCAGCACTCTTGTTTTCCGGCAGGTAAGCAGAGCCCAGGTCCCATCAAAGTGAGATGAACACGGCTTGGTCATGAGCCAGACAACAGTGGAAAATCCCCAGCCTGGCCCCAATCTTGCTGGGCCTCTCGCAGGAAGTTCTGGGACAGTGACCCCCACCTCCACCACCACAATCCATCTTCAGCAGGGAGGACATTCCCTTTCCCTGGATGGGAGAGGGTGGATGGCAGCGTGGGCCTGGGCCCTTCCACTTCATCACATTCCCCCAGAATGTCGAACAGGGCCTGAACAGGGCTCTGCAAACTTTTTCTATAAAATAGTAACTATTTTGGACTTTGCAGACCACATGGTTCCTGTCACATCTACTCAGCCCCTCCCCTTGTAGCAACAAAGCAAGGGAAAGATTAGGTTAACGAATGGGGCTATGCATTCTAATAAGCCCTTATTTATAAAAACAGGTGGCTGGGCTTGGGACCATGCCTGTAATCCCAGCAATTCGGGAGGCTGAGGCAGGAGGATTGCAAGTTCAAGATCAGCCCCAGCAGACCAGCCCCATCTCCAGGCTCTAGAGCAATGGTTCCTAACCTAAGATGACTTTGCAACCCCATAGAAGATATTTGTTTATGTCTGGAGATACTTTTGGTTGCCACGGGTTGGGGTTGTATATTACTGACATCTAGTGAGTCAAATACAGGGGATGCTACTAAATGTCCTATAATGCACAGTACAAGCCCCCACCCCACCCCACCCCAGCAAGGAACTATCCAGCTCAAAAGGTCAGTAGTTGAAACACCCTGCCCTAACGCAGCAATTCTCAAAGTGGGATCATTATCACATGGGAAATTATTGGGATGGCAAATTATTCACCCTGCCCAGTCACTGAATTAGAAACTCTAGATCAGGCCCAGCAACCTGCATTTTAACAAGTCTTCCAGTTGATTATGGTGTTCATTATAGCTTGAGCACCACTGCTAAAAAGATGTCAAGAGGGGCTGAGGAAAGTTTGGTAAGGAGGCTGGACTGTGGCTCAGTGGTAGAACACTTGCCTAGCATGTGTGAGGCACTGGGTTCGATCCTCAGCACCTCCTAAAAAATAATAATAAATTAAATAAAAGTATTGTGTCTACCAACAACTAAAAATATATACTTAGAAAGAAAGAGAGAGAGAAAGAGGAGGTGATGAAGGACAGATGGACAAATTTGGAGCATGGCCATATGCAGCTCTGCTACAGAGGAGACCCAAGTGCCGGGAGAGCATTGAGACCCCCAGAGATGACCATTGAGCTGGGAGCCACCTAGGGTTGACTTGAAAGTGAAGACTGAAGGAGATCAGAATGTCCCACCCCAAATATGACGGTGGCACATTTTGAATTGCGTATTCAGAGAGACTACAGAACTTTGACATATAAGAAAGTCAAGGCTCAGAGAAGCTAAGTGGCTTGTGTAAAGCCCCAGAGCCAGCTGGTGATGACACTAAAATCTCGGAGACTGAGGGGACAAATTCCCTGGGCAGGCAGAAGCCCAACAGAGCTGCATCCGGCTGGCAGGGGGTTGCAGGGACGTTCCAGCCATGAACTGTGGGGAGTTGATGGAGAAGGAACCAGCGGAGCTGGACTTCCATCAACCAGGGAGTGAGCACCTGAGCCTGCAGAGGGCGGGGCTCCGGGGGGTGAGCACTCAGTTCCCCCTCCCAAGTGAGACAAAATTGTGTCCTTGCCCTTCTCATGAGCTGTGCCTGGGCACCCTTCACTCCTCAGGACATTTCAATTTTGCTGCCCTGGGTGATAACATCCAAGAGGCGATTAGAAGCTTTTAACAGTTTCACTGGGCATTGAAAGGCCTCTCCTGAGCCGGTACACAGGTGTTCAGCTTTCCAGTGTGACACATGAGAATGTGAAGAGCTGACACTGGGCACCAAAGGTGGACCAGAGATATAAAAGGGCACAGATGGATCAGGGAGAGGAGCCACCAGGTGCGCCCAGTCTCAGAAGCTGCTGGGAGGAAGAATAACTTGACAAAAGAAGAGCCAAGCCCCCCAGATGCAGGAGGAGAAATAGGAAGAAAGGCACAGTCTTAATTTCTCACGACAATTCTGAAAGGTTGGGCTTGACTATCATCTCCATTTTATGGTTGAGGAAACTGAAACTCAGAGGAGTTAGGTAACTTGCCTGAAATCACACAGCAAGGACATGGCAAAGTTCAAAAAGGAACCCATGCCCTCTACTAAAAACGTGGAAGTGTCTAGAAATCAGGAGGAGACTCGGGATTGGCTTTCACCGCAGCAGCCTGCCATCCATTCATGGCAGTAATATCTCCAACGAGCCTCTCCATCCAGTGACTCCCCCGCCCCTTCCCTACTCTTGCTTCCTATCATTTCTCCTTGAGAGGAAAATTAGCCAGCTGAGATAAACAATTATTGCAGGTTTCAAATAAACATAACCCTAGGAGGTAAGAATTCTTTTGTAGGACTTTTCTTCGGGAGGGATTTAGCAGGAGACTCCAAGATAATCACTGTCCCTACCTGCCTCTGCAAATATCCCAAACTAGAGAATACTTCCTATTTGAATAATCCTCCTGTGTCAATACTCCTCCCTGGCACACTTTTCTATTTTCTTTCAAGAGGGAACCAAAGAGTTTTATCTTTGCGATTTAATTAAGATGTGTTTGCTTGCTGCTTTGTGGAAACCAGCTTCAAGACCACCCATGATTTTTCTGTGTGCACTTTTCCAGCCTTTGGAAGGACCCCCTTGATACTCCTGCTGCCCAGCCCAAGAGGGTGAAGAGTGTCCACTGCCAGAAAGGCAACTGCCAGCGCCACCCCTCCCCCGGCCCCCGCCTGAATGATGTCAGTCCAGGGCTAAATCCTTGGGACTGAGATTAACATTAAAGGAGTCTGTATTGGGTAACACTTTTTATTTTCTTCCAGTACTGGGTATTGAAGCCAGGGGTGCATAACCACTGAGCACCATCCCCAGTCCTTTTTATTATTTATTTTTGAGACAGGGTCTCACTCAGTTTGTGGGGCTGGCCTCAAACTTGTGATCCTCCTGCCTCAGCCTCCCAAGTGGCTGGGACTACAGGCATGCACCACCACACCAAGCTAGGCGTCTGTGTTGGATGACTTAGAGGAGCAACTAGTGCAAATACCATTTGCTCTCTGGGTGGAAGGAATTCTCCTAAGCAGCAGCTGATTTGCTTAATGGGTGGCTTTGAGCTCATTCGAGAAATAAGTGCAAAGAGTGAGCAGCAGCTGTCTCACAGGCAGCCATTCCTGGCCAGCCCCTCGGGAGAAAAGCACAAACTCCCAGCAACAGCCCAGTTACAGTCACCTGAAACAAAGAAAGTTCGAAAGGAGGTTACTGGGCAGTGTCCCCCAAAACAGATCCTCCCTAATTATTTTCTTTGCCTAAGGTGACTCACACACCCTCACCCAGCTGTGCCAGCCCCACCGGGCCACACACCAGTCTTTATGTGATTCTTGGAGTGCAGGTGTCAGCACATCAAATGGCCCGAATGATGTGACCAGTTCCAAGTTCAAGGACATTGCTGACTTCAGACTTGATTCCTAGAAGGGCAAATTTTCTTGAAAAGTGAAGAAAGAAGGAGTTTGAGGAGGGCCCTGCCACCGGGAGGCCTGGGTTGGAGTCCATTAGAGGCTGCCAAGCAGGCTGTGACAGCAACAGGGAACAAACACGCCCCTGACTCCTGGCGCCCTTCTGCAGTGGAGCTACATTTGGACACAGTCTTCCCTTCTCCCAACTCCACAGTCCTCATCTGTGACGTGGGCCATTGACAGGGCTAGGGGTTCCCACACGCGGCACACAATAGTCTACCCCGCCCATGCTCCACCCTCCCCCATCACAGTGGCCTGCTTATTTCCCCTGTGAACTTGTACTTTCTCAATATTCAGACCACTCATTAGCTTTCCTGTGAGTGTGCGGTTTTCCAAACAGACTAAAAAAAAAAAAAAAAAAAAAAAAAATCTTCCTGGAGGGCAAGGTCTATGTCATACAATCCCCACCATTGCTCAGAGTACTGGACCGGTGTCTCAACCAGCTGAATATTTCCAGAAATATACACATATGAGTGGCTTGATAAAAAGACATAGCAAGGGCACAAAATATATCTCCTGAATGACAGTGAGTGAGTGAGTGAGTGAATGAGCGGATGAATTCAGCTTCCACGTAGCTCTGCTGAGAGGGCAAACTCAGGACTTCCCCTCCTCAGGGCCCCTTCTCAGAGCTGCAGGGCAGAGGCCAGCGTGAGGAGGGTGTGTGGTGGGGCCAGGAGCTCACCAGAACAAACACACAAAGCCCACAGTGAGCAGAGCGTGGGCCTTTGTTTCCTGGGCTGGCCTTTTCAGGCTTTTGTCCACAGTTCATGCTTCCTGGTACTGCCTGTGTTGTTGCTAGGCAACCACCTCTCTGAGCATCCAGAAAGAAGCTGTGGTCACAGGGGTCAGGAACCTGTGCCTGCTTCCTACTGCTGAGAGGACCCTGCAGAGATTTGTGGCAGAACCAAATAAGACCTCCCTGGGCTGTCTCATCCAGGACTCACGGAGGGAGATTTCCTGGGCACTATCAACTTTATGGATCAGACAAAGTCAGATGCCCAGGTTCTCTTAGAAAAAGAAAATAATAATAATGTCCATCAGTCCCTCTCCTCTGGGTGTGGACTGCAGTGGGTGCTCCATCCTGTCTAGTGAGAAGGACGGTGATGGTGATGGAGTTGCCACAACCTCAGAGGAGCCAGGAGGTACAGATAGTGTTTGTTTCCAAACAGATAAAAAAAAAAAAAAAAAAAAAAAAAATCAACTCCTGGAGGTCAAGGTCTATGTTTTACAATCCCTCCTGTTGCTCAGAGTACTGGACCCGTGTTTCAACCAACTGAATATTTCTAGAGATATACAAATATTAGTGGCTTGATTAAAAGACATAGCAAGGGAACTGAAGAAATGTATTTCCCACCTCTCTTTTCATACCCAGGAAGTCAGCTGTTCTCAACTAGGGGTGATGTTGACTCCCTCACCCTTCAGGGACATCTGGCCACATCTGGAGACATTTTTTATTGTCATGACTCAGAGGAGGGGAGGGAGCATCTTACTGGCACCTAATGAGTAGAGACCAGGGATGCTGTGTAAACAGTCCACAATGCACAGGACAGCAACCCGCAGCAAAGAACTACCCAGTCTAAAATGTCAGTAATGGTGAGGCTGAGAAACCCTGATCTAAGAGTGAACAAACATGTGCATGTAACTAACATCCCAGTGCCAGGTAACAGGATAGGAATCTGCAACTTTTATATCAATTTAAATCTATAAACCCAGCCCCTTCTCTCTTTATATCACATATATCATCACAGTGGATATGTGGCAGGGATGAAGATGATGAGATGGAGAACATTTATTAAGCACCTACTATGTACCAGGAACCACACTAGAATAGAGACCCCATAGTTATTCACTACTGAAGGACCAGGCTGGAATTGTGTCCTGGATCTTCTGGCATCGTCTGTCCTTTGCCACCAAAAGAAGGTAGGGATTTGTTAGGAAGCACAGAAACTCAAGAACTGGGGCTGGCCCTCCTCTCGATCCAAAGGATGGAGTGAGGAAACTTCAAACTCAACCATGTTTGAATACACCTGGGCATCGTCTCTTGCTCATGCAAGATGACATGGCACTAGGGAAAGGGGGTTAGAATGGACTCAGGTCCTGATAGTCATCGGACATGCCACCTGTCACCAAGTCCAGTCCTCCCTTTCCTGGCTGCCAAGATCAAAGGCTGACCTTCACAGAACGAAGTCTCAATCAGAGGAATCCCTGTTGCTGTTGACCTCCACAAGAACCAATGGTTACCTCTCTCACCTGGGAGCCACATGGAAGAGGAGCCGAGGGCCCTGCACTCACCCAAAGTAACATCTCCAAGCATTTCTCAGACTCAGAGAAGCAAGCAGTCTTTCAGCCACACTTACCCTCTCCATCACAAGTCTGCACCCCAGGCAAAACCTGGGCATCTCCTCCAGGGTGCTTAGAAACATCTATTTTCCTTCTCCAAGCACAAAACCTGTTGCAATTCCCTTGTTCTTGATTCAGCGTACCCCTCTCATTCCCTCCAAACACCTGTAGCACTGAGACACAAGAAGGCAGGACCCAACATAAATAAATATCTTTAGGTATGACCCAACCACAGAAATTAGTTCTTTAAATCCTCACAACAATCTAAGGCATGGGCTTTAATAGTCCCTGTTTTCACATAAGGAAACCAAGGCTGAGAGCTTTGAAGGGACTGGCCAAAGGGTGCTGTCGCAGGCTGGGTTCCCAGGGAGGCAGACCTGAAGATAGAATTCTGTGTGTGGGAATATCAGGAAGGGAGGGGATGGAAGCACAGGGAGAAGTCAGGCTACACTGTGGTCTCATCAACTCTGTGGGATTTTGGAGCTGAGCTGGCCCTGGGGAGCTCTCCCAAGGTGGACAGAAGGAACCAGGCTTTTCTACCTTGGCTTTGATCCGGCTGCCCCTGAAAGGAGGAATGACCTCAGGCCATATCAGTATTTTTCAGGTGAGACAATCCAGGGCTGACAACTGAGAGCCACCTCTGGCAGCACTGGGAGAATTCATCCTTCATTCCTGAAGAGGGATCCTGGGGCAGGTCACGGTGTCTGCTCCAGTCTCTTGCTGATAAAGGACAGAGGTGGAACTGTGTCCGGGATCCTCCATTACAGGTTTCATCCCTGATTGAAAGGACTCAAGTCATCTCCACTATTGGAAGTCCAGGCCCCCCGCAGACCCAGCAAACTGCAGGGGTGAGAGTAGGACAAGAAACACAGGCTGTAGGTGGTACAGCCCCCCATGGCAGGTCCTGGAGGGGAACAGAACCCACTCCTGGTCACAGGATGGCACACGTTCCCGTTACACACTTAGGCCCCATAGTCTGACTTTGCCTCACCCCACCAGCGGTCAGTCCCATCTCATGGCATTTCCTAGTATAACTGCATGGCATTTCTAGTACAACCTAAAATTTATACATCACAGAATTTTATACAAATTAATGATCATTTTCCTCTGAGGAGTTGAGACCCAGGTGGGTTCTTAAGAACATATAATTATCTCATCTGGGGCTGCAAAACTGGTACAAAAGAGGTGAGACTAGAACTCATACCTCTTGACTCCCTGGTCTTGCCACTGGGCACCATGCCACACCGCTGGAGGCAATGAGGCAGGGAGACGGCTCTGCTTTAAATCTGGCACCGGCTCTCCTCTTTGGTCTTTGCTCCCAGTCTCCTGCGCTCAAAACTGCACCAGTTCTTTCCTCTGCCTGCCTGCCTGCAAGACTCCTCCTTCCTTTGCTCTGTTTCTGCTCATTCTTTAGATCTTTTCAGATCCTCCAGATCAGATCAGTTCCCACCTAGCTGTCCAGTACTGGGGATGGAATCCAGGGGTGCTGTACCGTTGCTGAGGCTGGCCTCAAACTTGAGATCCTCCTGCCTCAGCCCCCTGAGAAGCTGGGAATCACAGGTATATGCCCACCACACCAGGACTCACTGCCCCTTTTATCCTCTCAGGACATCCTGTATTTATCCATCACATGTATGACTATCAGGATTAAATCCATCCTGTGCAACTGCTTATTCCCTGTCAGTTCCTTTAGACCCTGAGCCCCATGACAGGGAGACCAGAGCTGTCTTTTTCACCAGCATCTCCCCCAACACCCAGAAAGAATAAATTAATGAAGAGTACATTCTGTATGCTGCTGTTCTCCAATTCTTTCATTTCTTAGCCACAGTTGTCCTGACTTCTTAGACAAATGCCAAAGCCTCAAAGGCACTTAATGAGACTTAATAAGTCTCTTGGATCCATTCCCTCCCTTGCCCCACCCTCCTCAGCACCTAGTTCAACATCAAGCACAGAGCAGCCAATCAAAACAGTTGGCTAGTTGATTGATGGTGATGTGCCGCCTGGGCCTCCAAGACACCCCCCACCAGGAAAGGTAGTGGGGGATTCTTGTGTTTCTGCCAAGATAGAAGGGAAGGCAGGAGCCTAAGACAGCTCTGATCTGGGCCCCCGGGCAGCAAGGAGGGAATTAGTTCAAATCACATTAACATGGTTCTCAGGAAACGCTTGCTGAATTAGAGGTTACAGCCGCAGCAGCAGCCTCTTTTTAATAGGACATTAATGCTCATTCGGAGCAATTACACTATTTGCAAGGGTTTCTTAATGTTCAGCTTCTGGAGCCCTGAGAGGAAAGGGCCTTGTGTTTCCAGTAACCAGCTTCCCACTACTATGGCAGAGGAATGAGCTCAGAAATGCCCTTCCTGGCTGGATCAGGGAGCCAAAGCCCCAGAGGATTTGTGAAAGGGACTAGCAGCTGTGCCCCGACTTCCCTGACCAGCTGCAGGGCCTTCCAAGGGTGGGGCTACCTAGGCAGAGGCTAGGAGGTCTCTGTGCACAAAGGAACCTCCCCAAACCTTTCCCTGTAGTTAAGCAGCAGGCCTGCTAAGTGCTCCTAACAGCATCCGGTACCTCTCCCAGTATAGCACTTAGCATACTTATCATTTTGATTTTAATAGCATTTTCCCTCTTGATCATTAGAGTAATTAAGGCTCATTACAAAAATAAAGCACAGTGTGAAAGAAGCAAACAGATCATATTGCCAGGCAGCCGGAGGTCAGAGCGATCTCATATTTCCCTGTGCATAGGCACACAAAAAGATGTGTAAATACCGGTTTTTAAAAATGGAGTCCATTGTGCCATCCACCCTGTTTTGTGATAGTGGAATGATCACAGGCCATTTGTAATTGAGTATGTAATTGTCTGCCTTTCTCAAAGAGATGTAGCCTCAGCGTGGAACCCAACCAGCTTCACTATTTCTTATAGGGCAGAGCACCTAGCACAAAGCAGTCACCCCTTAAATGTTAGCTGCCTAGATGGTGTCTCAGGATTTTTTGAGTTGCAAATGATGCAATTAAAGTACCCAATTAAATACACAATTAAAACTGGCTAAAGGAATGTAATAACTAAAAATTCTTGGGGGCTCGGAAATAGTTCTAACTGCAAATAAGACTTGATCTATTAACTCAAACTAAATCACCCAGGAATCAATCTTTCTTTCTTTCTTTCTTTCTTTCTTTCTTTCTTTTCTTTCTTTCTTTCTTTCTTTCTTTCTTTCTTTCTTCCTTTCTTCCTTTCTTCCTTCCTTCCTTCTTTCTTTCTTTCTTTCTTTCTTTCTTTCTTTCTTTCTTTCTTTCTTTCTTTCTTTCTTTCTTTTTATCTTGTATGGTGTCAGTATCATCCTTAGGCTCCTCCTGGTGGCCCAGAAATGCAGGATACACAAGATCTCCTGTCCTCACTCCACATGGTCCAGGAGAAGAGAACCAGCATATCTCTCGTTAGCCTAAAGTGGAGCACGTGGCTTTCTCTGCATCCATCCCTGTGGACATGGGGATGGTGAGAGCTGAGGGTGGGGTCAATCCCACCCAGGTCCATGGGAGGGAATAGAAAATGAAAAGGAAGATGCAGATACTCACTGGAAATGAATGATGGCAGAGGGATGGACCATGAACAGAGAGATGGAAGAACAAATTAGCTGGGAGGGGAGCTGTAAATAGAGCTGGGCCTGTCTTACCTTCTATCTAGAGCACTTGATAGGAATGATAATGCTATTTGTTGTGAAAACACAGCAGAAGAGGTTGGGGGGGCCAAGAGATGGGCAGAATGGTATAAAAGAAAAGAAACAGAACAAGGCAGTCAGGAGAACGACAACAAGTGGACAATGAAGCAGCTCAGTTGTATCAATGACAGCTCATCGCAGCAAAAAGCCGCCAGTTACTGCCTCAGGGGAAGCCTGGAAGCAGATGTGGGTGTCCCACCTCCAGGCTCAGTGAGGCAGACCCCAGTGGGGCCCACATCCAAGACACCTTCCTCATCCTCTCCTGAGACTTTTCATCCATTCTTTCTGCCTGTGGTATTATAATAAGCAACACACACATACACACACACACACACACACACACACACACACACGACCCATTTCAGTTGTTTCTCAAGTTATCAAATGTTGTTTCATTCTTTCCACCAAAGAGGCTAACTCAATGAAACGTCTTTATTATATTACTAGGATTTTGTTTCCTCGTGTTTCGCTTTGTTTTTGTGGTACTGGCGACTGAACCCAGGGGCACTCTACCTTTCAGCTACATCCCCAGTCTTTTTATCTTTTATTCCTAAACAGGGTCTCACTAAATCACACTTATGAGCCTCCTGCCTCAGCCTCCCATAGCTGGGATTTGAGGTGTGTACCACCGCACCCAGTCTATAACTAGTTATTAAGGAAACTTTGAATTCCTTTTTTATATGTAAACATCAACTTTCTTTCCTTTTTTTAAAAAATTTTATTTATTTATGTTGGTAGAAGATGGCCCCCAGGGCGCTTCTCTTCTGGGAGAAAATTAGCGGGCTCGGAAACCCTCGGGCTCCCCACTCGAGACGTTCAGGGTGGTGGGAGGTGGCATGACCAATCCCTGAGAGCCTCACTATCCTTCCTACCTGGTAACGTAACCTAGCCCCAATGAGAGAAGAACACCCCAGCTCTCCCCACTGAATACCTCTCCACCCACTCCCCGTCCTGTACCCCTTAAAAGCCCCGACATTTCTTTCCCAAATCGCTACAGCCACCCCGCTGCTGTAGCCAGCCCGTTACCTCCCCGAATAAAATCTCCAACAGTAGTTGGTTGCCTGCTGCATTTTTGGATCCTGCTCGAGCTTTTAATTTAATTATTTATTTTTGGTACTAGGGATTGAACCCACAGGCGCTTTACCACTGAGCTACATCTCCAGCTCTTTAAATTTTTTTTCTTTTCAGACAGGCTCTTGCTAAGTTGCTGAGGCTGGTCTTGAACTTGTGATCCCTCTGTCTCAGTCCCCAGAGTCACTGGGATTGTAAGCGTGCATCAATGCACGTGGCTTTCTTTCTATTTTTAAATGCTTTCATTAGTGCATTATAACTATACATAATAGTTGGGTTTATTATGACATATTCATACATGCACATCAGGAAATTTTGACTTCTCATTTGATTTGCAATTAGCAGCCGCCTTTTCACATAACCCAAGGTCTTCACCTCAGAGTTAGGCAGACGTTTATTGATCGCTGACCATGGAATGTCCATTTTCTTAATGCTTTACATATAACCACTCACGTAAAGCTCTCAACCCTAGAAACCACGGCTTTCATAAATCCATTTATAGACAAAGTAATGAAAAACAATACAAGATGTAGCTGAGATTTGGACCCAGGTGGTCCACTGCCAGAATCTATTCTTAAATACTGCATTTTTCAGGACTTCCATGGGGACCCCTTCCTAATATGCCCTAAATCTCTAGTCGACTAATTTCAGACCTCTTTATATATATACATATTTTACTTGTAGATGAACACACAGTATCTTTATTTATTTTTATGTGGTGCTGAGGATGGAACCCAGTGCCTCACACATGCGAAGCAAGTGCTTTACTCAGTAGGGAAAAGAAGCCTGACAGAGGTGCTCTGACTGAAGATAAGGCCCCCACAGTCTCCGCAGCCTGATCCACTTCTGCCCACCGGGTCCCTTTGTGATCGCCACCAGGGAACCACATCGCTCTTCCCCAACAGGGCACAAGATTTGAACATCTCCAGAGTGTGCATGGACGCAGGGAGTGGCGAGGGTGACCCTTGGGTCTACGGGTTTCCAGGGGACGTCCACCCTCCAACTCACTTTGTGATTCTGGAAGCCATCTCAGCCATCACATTCCAGCTCTAACTCACAGGGGACCAAACTCTCTTCCCATGCCAGGCTGCTTATGGCTAGTTGGGTCAGGCTGGTGGCCAAATTATCTTCTGCTCTCTCTCTCTCTCTCTCTCTCTCTCTCTCTCTCTCTCTCTCTCTCTCCCTCCCGCCCCTCTCCCTCTCTCCCAGTCTTTCCCTCCTCTTCCTCCTCCTCCTTCTTTCTCTCTTTCCTCTCTCCTTTTTTTCTCTCACTCTCTCCTTTCCTCTTTGTTTTCTCCCTCTCCCCCTCTTCTTTCACTATCTTCTTCTTCTTTCCTTCTTCCTTTCTCCCTCCCCTTCTTCCTCCCTCTCTTTGTCTCCCCTTCCCCCTCTTCCTTTCTGCCCTCTTTCTCTCTCCCTCTCCCTACTTCCCCCTCTTCTTCCCGCCTCCTCTCTCCCTCTCCCTCTCCTTGCCCCCCCACCCCTGTATTTCTCCTGTTTCTCAATCCCTCCCCCCTCTGGCTTCCTCTTTTCCATCTGGTATTTAAACTTTACCAAACATGCTCTATTATCAGCCAAGTAGCCACTCAACATTTGTTGCATTATTGTGGAAAGTGCAATCCCCTTTATGATAAAGGAATCCTGCTTCCTTCCCTAGACTCTGAGGTCTTTAAAATACACAGAATGTAATTTGATTTTTTGAAGTGCTGTAAAACAGGTCTCTCCACAGAGATCAAAGGCTTGTCAGTGGGACATAGGGCTTTATCAGAGATAAGAAAGGCCAACATCCAACATCCCAGCAGAACTAATTGCAGGACATGCCCAGCAGATTTCTGATAAATGCTTTTTAGTGGCCTCTGTAGAAACATGTATAGCACCGTTGTGCAACCACCAGCAAGCTGTATGCTGTAGGTGGTGGTACACTTGGGGTCCTTAAGAAGAAATGCAGCCCAGACAGAAGCAGGGGATCAGGAGCCAGGTGAAGAGGGTTTAGGAAGGAGAACAGAACTATTGACTGATGGCAGCGGGGGGGGGTGGGGGGGGGGGGGGGGGGGGGGGGGGGGGGGGGGGGGGGGGGGGGGGGGGGGGGGGGGGGGGGGGGGGGGGGGGGGGGGGGGGGGGGGGGGGGGGGCAGCGGGGGGGGGGGGGGGGGGGGGGGGGGGGGGGGGGGGGGGGGGGGGGGGGCTGTTAATTTCTGGGTCTTGTGACACTTCAGCTTCCAAGTCCAAAAAGCAGTTTCTTAGTTACACCCAGGATGAAACTACCTACTGATTACATTTTTCCCACTTAGGATCCAATCTTTACATCCGCCCCTCTAATTCTGTCCATTTTTCTTCATAAAAGACCATTATTGTGGTCATCATCATTGTTTTGTGGGTGTGTTTTCTAGGCCAAGGCATAGAGCTAGGTGCTTTTTCACTTATTCATCCACTCAACACATCTTTACTGGCAAGCTATGGGCTGGAGCCAGGCTCTGTTGTAGGTGTCATGAAATAGCCAGGAGGAAAATATTCAAAGTCTCCTCTTGCCATGGGGCATATGTTCAAGTAGGAAGAAACAGATAATTTTTAAAATGAGCAAATAAATACACAGAGGCAAGCAATGAGGAGAACTGACCACATAGAGAGAGGGGTATGATTGCAGCAGAGCAGTCAGGGACTGCCCCTCCCTTGTGGGGCAATTTGAGCAGAAACCTAAAGAAATGAGATTCAGCTCTGTCCACTTCAGGAGAAGCACAGTCCCAGCGGAGGGCATGGCCCTGAGGTGGGAGCTCTTCAGTTTGAGAAACAGCTGAGAAGTGAGAAGGAAGAGCCAAGTAACCAGAGGGCAGAGGCAGAACAAGAGACCAGAGTCATAGTGACAGGAGACAGACAGACAGGAGTGGTGGGAATAGGAGGTTAAAGGGATAAGTCTATAAGCTGGGCCTACTGTCCTGACCCCCACATGCTTTCTTTTCTAAGAAGCAATTTACCTGCAGCCTTGCCTGGCCTAAGTGGACAAGATATGTTACATTGCTCAGCAAACTACCTGTTATCTGCAGGATAAATGCAGATCTGAAGTAATTCCAGTAAGAGGAACGTGAGTTACCCTGAAGGGGGACTTTTGTGATCCTCTCACAGACCAGATCCCAGAACTCAGGGAGATAAGGATAATTCTTTCTAACCATAAAATCTGTAAGAGCATGTTCCAATTAGGATCTAATTAGAAGTCAAAAGTTTGACTGACAGCAGGATGACATCAGATTTTCAAGTTTGGGCTGCCCATGACCACTCTAGGTCATTTTGGCCTGTGCCGACCAGTTCTAATAGGATTCTTAACCGAAAATTTTTTTTTTTTTTTTTTTTTTAACCAAGGATTGAATTCAGGGGTGCTTAACCACTAAGCCACATCCCCAGACCATTTTTGTTTTTTTTTTTTTTTGTTTGAAACAGGTCTTACTAAGTTGCTTAGGGCCTCGCTAAGTTGCTGAGGCCTTGAACTAGTCATTCTCCTGCCTTAGCCTCCCAAGCAGCTGGGATTACAGGTGTCTGCCACTGTGCCCTGCCTAACCATAAATTCTTACAGATTTAGTGCCTGGCTTTTCCCTGAGGCTGGCTTTGAACTCATGATTCTCCTGCCTCAGCCTCCCAAAGCTGCTGAGATTACAGGCGTGTGCCACTGTGCCTGGCTTCAAGTCCTTTATTTAAAATGACACAGTGGCCAGGTGTGGTGGCACACACCTGTAATCCCAGCAGCTCGGGAGGCTGAGGCAGGAGGATTGCAAGTTCAAAGCCAGCCTCAGCAAAGGCGAGGCACTAGGCAACTCGGCGAGACTCTGTCTCTAAATAAAATACAAAATAGGGCTGGGGATGTGGCTCAGTGGTCGAGTGCCCCTGAGTTCAATCCCTGGTACCATGAAATGAAATAAAATAAAATAACATAGTGTTAGCATATAACCTACACATACCCCCATATACTTTAAATCATCTCTAGGTTACTTATAATACCTACCACAATGTAAATGCTATGTAAATGTTCTCTCTGATATGTGGATGCTAACCTACAACAAGGGAGGGGAAGGATGGAAAATAGAAGGTCACTGAATTAGACAAAGGGTAATGAAGGGAAAGGAGGGGAAATGAGAATAGGGAAGACAGTAGAATGAATCGGACATAATTTTCCTATGTCCATATATGAATACACGACCAGTGTATCTCCACATCACATACAACTGCAAGAATGGGATCCTAATTAAATTAAGTAATATACCATGTATTTATGATATGTCAAAATACACTCTACTGTCATGTAGATCTAAAAAGAACAATAGTTGTTGTACTGTATTGTTTAGGAAAGAAAAAGTCTGGACATGTTCATTGGTGCAGACATGATTTTTTTTTCAAGTATTTCTGATTCATGGTTGGTTGAATCCACAGGTGTGGAACCCATGGTCGCAGAAGGCAGTCTATATTTCAAGGTAGAGGGCCTGATCAGTTGTGTCCAAGCACACTGGCAAATGCATCAGTGGTAGACTGACGTATGACCTTGGATTTGATAAGGCACAGCTGATTTTGATAGTCATATTTGTAATACTGATATCAACCCTGCCAGCTAAATATTATTGTCTCTATGTTACAGATAAGGAATCTGGGACCAGGAGAAGTTCAGGAACACACCCAGAGCTACATCACCAGTGAGTATTGGGGACCAGATTAGAAGGCACATGTCTCTTGCACCACCTACCATCACAACCACCACACCCTAGCCTTGTGGGTAGCTTGCTCATGGAGGCCCTGTGGGTGCAGACACAATGTTCCTGCCCACTGCGAAGTGTCAACCAACAGACCTTTTTGCCAGGTGTGGTGGTGCACACCTGAAACCCCAGCCACTCAGGAGGCTGAGAAGATTGCAAGTTAGAGTCCTGTCTGGGCAACTTAGCAAGACTCTTTCTCAAAATAATAAAATAAAAGGGCTGGGGCATAGCTCAGTGGCAAAGTGCTCTGGGTTAATCCCCAGTTACCCGCCCCCTGCCCCCCAAAAAATGTCAGCTTCTCTAACTGGATCCTAGGAAAAACAAATTTTGAGAGTCAACTGTGCTACCAGTGAGACCAGAGGAAGTAAGTAGCTGCCCTCAACTGCACAGTCCCATATTCTGTAACTTCTCTGACCTGGGGGGGATCTCACTAGCTGCCTCTTCTTTCAGATCCTGCCAAGACTCAGTCCCACCTGGTTCCCACACTCTGCCCCTTCTCGGTGTCCTCCCTGATAATCATCACCTTTAAACTGCAGTTAGTCCTCCCCCACCCCGGCATCTGTGTTTTGCTTCCTACAGCTTCAGGCAACCGTGGTTAACCGCAGTCTGAAAATATAAATAAAAATATATATATATATATATATATATATATATATATATATATATATTAACCACATTTGCATAACTTTTATTATAGTATATTGTTATTCATGTTCTATTTAATACTAATTGTCGTTACTCTCTTACTGTGCGTATATTATAAATTCAACTTCATCATAGAGATGTATATACAGGGGAAAACAGTATTTATAGGGTTTGGTCCTATCTGTGGTTTCAGGCTTCCACTGGGGGTCTTGGGACATATCCCCCATAAACAAGAGGGACTATTGTAATGTAAAACAACAATGAGTAATTTCCTATCCATGTACCTTTAGATTGTCTAATTGATTACAATGAGTGTTGGGTACTTTTTAAATATATTTTTCAGCTTGACATGTTTCATTGTTTTCCACATTTTATTATGGAGATTTTCAGACATAGGACAAAGTTGGGTAGTATTGTGCAGTGGGCACCTATTGCCCCCTGCCCCTTTGAGTCTACAGGAACTCCTCACTCTATTTAATCTGTCACACATCTGCCCATCCATTCCTCCCTCTAAGCACCATCAGTCATGTTATTTTTAAGCCACAGATTTCAGAACACTTCACCCCTAAACACTTCAGTCTATGGATAATTAACCAGATTTCAGGGTTTTATTTAAAGTTTTTTTGGTATGTGATAAACTATGCAAACAGAGAAATTAACAAATCTCTTGTATGCAGATACTGAGTCTGAACAAATACACACACAGGTGGATAAATGACACCTCCTTCATGATACAGAACTAGACTGTCACCTGGAACACTCCCTTGTTCCCTGTCCCAGTCAGTCCCACTCCACTCCAGTGGCAACCACTGATCTGATGTGTTTTCCCCAGATGGCTTTGCCTGTTCTAGAATTTCACATAAATAGAATCATACGTGGACTATTTCATGTCTGGGTCCTCTAGGTCAGGATAATGTTATTGCAATTCATGACTATAATTGTGTGTTATTAGTAGTTCATTTTCTTTTGATGTTAGCAATATTAAACTATAGGAAATATCATAGTTCGCCTATTCTCTTGTTGATTGCAATGATTATTTCATAAAGAAAATGATTATTCTTTAATGAATTTCTAGTTAAGATATGCTCCTTTCTGTTAAGAACTCTCTCATCATCTAAAGCAAACTGGGGTCTGAGTAATGGCTGTTAGGAACCTCATCTTTGAAATCAGAAAGCTCTGGATTTCTATTTCAGTTTCACCTGTTACTCACTGGGTGACCTGGGGCCAGGTAACTAACCAATGCCCTTTCTATGTCTACCAACTGGGAATAAAAATACCTGGTGACCCATAAATCAAATGCATTTCTATACATCAGTGATGAATCCTCTGAAACAGAAGTTAGGAAAACTACCCCATTCACAATAGCCTAAAAAAAATAAGTGCTTAGGAATCAACTTAAAAAAAGAGGTGAAGGACCTCTACAATGAAATCTACAGAATACTAAAGAAAGAAATTCAAGAAGACCTTAGAAGATGGAAAGATCTCCCATGCTCTTGGATAGGCAAAATTTATGTTGTCAAAATGGCCATATTACCCAAAGCACTATACAGATTCAATGTGATTCCAATTAAAATCCCAACATCATTCCTTATAGAAATAGAAAAGGCAATCATGAAATTCATTTGGAAAAATAAGAGACCCAGAATAGCCAAAGCAATCTTTAGCAAGAAGAATGAAGCAGAAGTCAGCACAATATCAGACCTTAAACTATACTACAAAGCTATAGTAACAAAAATAGCATGGTATTGACACCAAAATAATAGACCAATGGTACAGAATAGAAGACACAGAGACAAACCCACATAAATACAGTTATCTCATATTAGACAAAGGTGCCAAAAACATATATTGGAGAAAAGATAGCCTCTTCAACAAATGGTGCTGGGAAAACTGGCAATCCATATGCAGTAAAGTGAAAATAAACCCCAATCACTCACCATGCACAAAATTCAACTCAAAGTGGATCAAGGACCTAGGAATTAGACCAGAGACCCTGCACCTAACAGGAAAAAGTAGGCCCAAATCTTCATCACATCAGATTAGGCCCTGACATCCTTAAAAAGACTCCTAAAGCACAAGAAATAAAACCAAGAATTAATAAATGGGATGGGTTCAAACTAAAACTCTTCTTCTCAGCAAAAGAAACAATCAATGCGGTGAAGAGAGAGCCTACATTTTGGGAGCAAATTTTTGCCATACATACATCAGATAGAGCACTAATCTCAAGGATATATAAAGAACTCAAAAAACTTAACACCAAAAAAAACAAAGAACCCAGTCAATAAATGGGCTAAGGAGCTGAATAGACATTTCTCAGAAGAAGATATCCAATCAATCAACAAATATATGAAAAAAATGTTCAACATCTCTCTAAGATTTCATCTCACACCAGTCAGAATGGCAGTTATCAAAAATACAGACAACAATAAATGTTGGCAAGGATGTGGGGGAAAAGACACACTTATACATTGCTGGGGACTGCAAATTGGTACAACCAATCTGGAAAGCAGTATGGAGATTCCTTAGAAAATTTGGAATGGAACTCCCATTTGACCCAGCTATCCCACTCCTCAGTCTATACCCAAAGGACTCAAAAACAGCATACTACAGTGATGCAGCCACATCAGTGTTTATAGCAGCACAATTCACAATAGCCAAACTATGTAACCTAGATGCTTTTCAATAGATGAATGGATAAAGAAACTGTGATTTATATATAGAATGGGATATTACTCAGCATTAAAAGAGAAAAAAATAATGGCATTTGCAGGTAAATAGATGAAGTTAGAGAATATAATGCTAAGCAAAGTAAGCCAATCCCAAAAAACCAAAGGCCAAATTTTCTCTCTGATAAGTAGATGCTGATCCATAATTGGAGGGTGAGGGGGATTGGGAAATATGGAAGGACTTTAGGCAAAGGGAAGGGCAGAGAGGGAAGGGGGTATGGGGGCAGGAAAGATGGTGGAATTAGATGGACATTATTACCCTAGGTACATGTATGACTGCACATATAGTGTGACACTACATTGTGTACAACCAGAGAAATGAAAAGTTGTGCTGCAATTGTGTACAGTGAATCAAAATGCATACTGTTGTCATATATACCTAATTTAAATAAATAAATAAATTTTAAAAATACCTGGAGATTTCCACATAGTAATGGCACTGCACAATATGACCATAAAGACTGAGAAACTTGTGAATATAATATCTATCACAGTTGATAATAGTATATCTCTGTAGTTCTGAATGATTTAAATGTGACCAAGCCTTCTGTACTTTGTTAAAAAAAAGTGGGTTTTCCAGGTGACTATTTTGGTGAGTATCAGAATAAGAATTTATGGTACTGCTGATTCATTTTGAATTTTACACACACACACACACACACACACACACACACACAAGGATGTGAGATGCTAGCTAGGGTTAGAGTAGTTCATTCATTCCTATGCTCATTCCTTTACAAATAGCACTTGCTATGTTCTAACTGTGCCAAGCCTGGGAAAGCAACAGGAAGTCAAAAAAAAAGAAAAGCAAAGACATTGTCCTCATGGGGTTTTCAGTCTGGTGAGTTACACAGATGCTAAACAACTACTAATTACACAATTAATTATTCAATTGCCATTGTGATCAGCAAGAGTGATGTGACAGATGCTAAGGACATGTGACGGGGTTGCTCAAGGAGGCTGAGCTAGAAAGATGAGGGAGAGTTAAGGAGGCAGTGGGGAGAAGGAAGCCCGGTGACCAAGAGCTCTGTGTAGGTGGAAGTGCTGCGTCTAACCTGAGGGTCAGGTGTGTGTGCCTGTGAAGAGCAGAGAAGGAGTGCAGCTGACCAGGCTGGTCAGTGCTCCAACCACGCAGGACTTTGGGGACTGTGTTAAAAATGTTGGTCTTTAACCTCATAGCTACAGGCAGCCCGGGAGGCTGGACTGAAGTTCCTCATGGGAATGCCAGATAGGAGTTGTCTGTGCTGCCAAGTCCCTAGTACTTAGAGCTGTGCCCCAGTTCAATTTATGGAAAGGGAAAAAAGGAATAAGGGACAGTGTAGGGAAGCAGACAAGGAGGGAGGGTTACCTTTAAGCAGAAGTTTGAGATTTATGTCTTATTTGCATTGCTGGCTTCAGTGTGGATCGTCTGCTCAGGCTGCCGTAACAAAGTCCACAGACCTGGCAGCTTACGGAGCAGACATTTATTCTCTTACAGTTCTAGAAGCTGGAAGTTCAAGATTAAAGTGCCATCAGGGTCAGTGTCTGGTGAGGGCTCCCTTCTGGTTGCCTCTCCTCACAGTGTCCTCATGTGGTCTTTCCTTTGTACTCAGGAGGAGAAAGAAAGACTCTTTTGACATCTCAGCCGGGCACCATGGCGCACGCCTGTAATCCCAGCACTTGGGAGGCTGAGGCAGGAGGATTGCAAGTTCAAAGCCAGCCTCAGCAATGAACAAGCACTTAGCAACTCAGTGAGACCCTGACTCTAACAAAATACAAAAATGGGCTAGGGATGTGGTCCAGTGGTCAAGTGCCCCTGTGTTCAATCCCCAGTACCAAAAAAAAAGTGACATCTCTTCCTTTTCCTATAAGGACACCTGCGCTACCAGATTAGGTCCCACAGTTAATGACCTCACTTAAACTTAGTTATCTCCTTAAAAGCACTGTCTCTGAATATTCAACATACGAATCCCCCTGCGCCCTGCCTCAACTGCACAATTCATTTCGTAACAGGGAGGATGCTGGGGGAAACAGAGGGTTTCTGCAGTCTAGAAGTCATGATGGTGGCTTTGGACTAACTGCTGGAAGTACAGATGTTGGGGGCATTGTGCCACAAAGTGTATCAAAATCAAAGGTGGGCTGTCTGGGGCCTGGTGGGGAAGAAAAGGTATCAAGGATAGCTTCTAGCTTTCTACAATGAGCATAGTAGATCAAATAGTAGTACCCCCAAAGATGTCTGTTTCCTAATCCCCGAAATCTGTGAACATGACCTTATTTATAAAAATGGCCTTTAAAATGTAATTAAGTTGAGGATCTAGAGATGGGATCATTTTGGATTATCTGGGTGGGTCTAAATCCAATGATTGTTAGAATGTAGGCAAAGTTCCTTATGCTGGGAATGCCATTTTAATTAAAGGGAAGTTTATTAGGGGCCACGCGTGGAAGGGGGAGAAGAAGGGAAAACAGGTATGAACAGGAACAGGGACAGGCGCGAACAGAGATTTCAGTCTGGGGCTGGCTTAAATAGCAAAGTGGTGGTCACAGAGCCCCCCCTGGAGTGAGTCCTTGCTCTATAGGCTGCCGGAGGTCAGGAGGTGGTGGCCAGGGCACCTGCTACCCAGGTTCGCTGGCCAGGCTGAGGTACCTGGGAAATGTAGTCTTTTTACAAAGTACCTGGGAGGTGTGGCCTTCTACCTGGGAGGCGCAGCCTCCCTGCCCGGTATCCAACAATGATGAGTCTCCTTATAATAAGAGATAGAGGAGGACAAGACACCAGGACACAGAGAAAGCAAAGTGAAGACAGGACAGTTGAAGTGGTGTGGCCCCAAGGAGCCACCAAAATCTGAAAAATGCAAGACAGGATTCCACCCTAGAGCCTTTGGATGGAGGGCAGTCTTGCTGACACTTTGACCTTGGAATTCAGGCCTCCAGAACTGTGAGAGGATCCGTTTCTCTAGTTTTAAGCCATCTAATTTGTGGTAACTTGCCAAGCTAACCCTAAGCAACTAATGAGAAAAGCACTTTTACAGGTAATGGTGCCATTCATGGAGAAAGGGGAGACCAGAGCAACCAGGTTTTGTCAGATAGGAGGAAAAGCAGGAATTGAGCTTTAGAAATGTAGAAATTGTGGTAGCTTTAGAATGTCAAAGAGATAAAGGGCAGTGGCCGGCTTACAGTATATGCTCAACAATTTATAGCTATTATCATATATACTTTGGAATATTTCTATATTGGAGAAAGTGATTACTCCTCACAAGCATATCTAATTTCTCTGGAAGCTTGGGACAGCAAACGAGGTTTAAGTTCTGCCAACACCACAGCAAAGCTTAGCTTGTTCTTTGCAATACCTCTGTTTGAACATTAAATTAAAAAAAAAAATCCTAGTACAAAGTTCTGTTTGTACTTCTTCACCTCAGGCTGATAACAATTTCGTAACCACCTGGAAACTCTACATCACAAAAGCTGGGAGAGCCAAGGGAAAGCAGAAGCCCGCCATTCCCCACCCACAGGACTCTATCTGCAGCAGACATACGCCATCTTGTGGACACATGTGATTCCAACAGCCCAGCCCTAAACCAGAAAGTCAAGACCGGCGAGGTGCCTTCAGTCACTTTTCTTCCTACCTGCAAATACAGTTTCATTTAACTGTATTTTCCATTTAAAAACAAGGGCATGGGTGAATAATTTTCCTGGTATTTAAAATAGCTGCGAGGTAAGAAAAATGATATCAAAGCAGACTCTGAGGTATCACCCCTCAACATGTGCAGAATTGAGACCCTGGTCTACAGATGACCCCTGAAGTCTCTCCAGTTCATGGAAGGAAAGCAGCCATTTAGTAAAATGCTGCACTCTCATGGGAGAGAGGGTCTGCTCTGCTTGCCACTTTCATAAACCCATAAGAGTCCTCTTTGCGGGCTTAGAGAAGTCTGATGTCAGGCTCACTAATTTCTCCACTTATTTATTTAAAAACCAATCTAACAGAGGAGGGTGTTAGGGAGGGTTGTGGAAAGGCTAATCAGTGCACAGTTGTATTTAAATAGGAGGAAGAAGTTCTAGAGTGTCATTGCACACTAGAGTGAATATAGTGATTTTTTTTATGTGTATCTCAAAAAGCCTGAAGAAATAATTGCTTTGCTTTGTTTTGTTTTGTTACTGGGGATTGAACCTAGGGGAACTTTACCACTGAGCCACATCCCCAGCCTTTTTATTTTTTTTATTTTGAAACAGGAACTCGCTAAGTTCCTTAGGCTGGCCTCGAACTTGTGCTCCTCCTCCCTCAGCCTCCTGAGTCTCTGGGATTACAGGTGTGCACCACCAGGCCTGGCTCAAAAACTTAATGTTGTCATCAAAGAATGGACATGTGTTTACATGCGATCCTTTTGGGCTTATCTCCTCCTTGTTGTTCATTCAAACTCCCTTCTCTCCAGGACCACTGCTACTCGGCCAGCATCACCTCTTTCCTGACCAAGTGCCTGGTGGCCCATCCCTGCTTCTCCTCTAGGGTCCCCCCACTGGTACCTTCACACTGCCATCCCCGCATGCCTCCCATCATCCACGGCTCTTCAGTGCACTCAGGATAAGATCCAGCTCCTCACCTGCACCTTTCCAGCCTCGTCCTTCTCCACGTGCACCCCTCACTTACTTCCCGGCCCTGGCAATCTTCAGGATCCGGGGCTTTCTCACACATGCTTCTCTCTGCCTTGGGTACTGGTCCATGTGGTCACCTACCTTCACCAAGGCACCTTTCAGGGCACTGAAAGTCACCTTCTCAGGAGGTTTCTGGAACCCCTCAGAGGAGGTCAGGTGCCTGGATTGCAGCCCGTCCTTATCCCTCACTCACCACCACTGCCTGCTGTGATTGCTTGCTTATTTGTGTCATGAGTGCTTAGTCTGTAAGTGCCACAAGGGCAAAACTGTGTCTCCTCTCCTCGTGGTCCCATCTTCAGTTATCAGCATAGCATCTGATGCACGGGAGGTCCTTAATATCTAGTGATTGGATGAAATACGTGGCCCAGTGAGTGCTTCACACCAGTGACGAGTGTAAGGATGGATGTACACACTGTGGAGGGTGCACTGAGCTGGACTCTCCTTCCATTGGTGTAAGAGGACACTTGAAGGACATTAAGACAGGTGTCCTTCATTGCCAGTCTATATGAGTTAGTGTAAATTCTGCTAGAAGTAGAGCCTGAGACCAGATGAGTTTTGCAAAAGCAAATCAGTCCTTGCTGTGGTGAGGTGCGTGTCCGATTTCAGCCCAGAGTAGCCCACTTCACGGTCCTATTCCAAAACCTTCTCTCCCCCAATGTTTCCCTCATATGTGATCAGTGGACTAGAGAGAACAAGACCTGGTGTGATGGACAGAGGACAGTATTGGGCACAGGCAAGGAGGATTCCTGCTCCCTGTCATCCCTTCTCCCCAAATATGTCACCTCATGAGTGCCACCAGTACCCACACTCTGATACCCTGCAGGGAGGGTACACTTACCCACAATAACCCTGCTTCAGACTTTGCTTACCAAGCCCTACGTTCCAGAGTAATTGACAACTTCTGGCAGGGCAGATAATGGACACAGCTATGAGGTAAATGAGGCTATAGAAGAGAAAGGCATTCTGTCAATACACACTTAGAAACACTGCTGGCTCCGTGAGCAGTGTTGTACAGACAATAACATTCCATCAATACACACCAAGAAATACACACAGCTTGTTGGCCAGTGTTGGACCAGCAGGTCAGTGCTATCTCCACTCTCTTCAGAAGAGCTGATTGGGAAGCCACGTTCTGTGGAACATTCTAGAATGAAGGGGCAGAGCTTGTGAAGTGTCTCTCTGCTTATATCAGTCCCATGAGGTTGGCCTGACAAAGGAAAACTGTGTGTGTTAGAAAAATGAAGGCTAGATGAACGCACGCTGAAACCGCCGTATAGGAAAGGGAGGGGGATTTATTGATTCACCAAAAGAAACACGTGGAGGGGATGAGGGTGAACCGCGAAGGAAGAATGGGGGACGGACGGGAACAGGGGCAAGCGTGAACAGAGAGCGATTTCAGTCCGGGGCTGGCTTAAATAGAGTGGGGGTCAGAAAGCCCCCCCTGGAGTGAGTCCTTGCCCTATAGGCTACCAGAGGTCAGAAGGTAGTGGACAGGGCACTTGCTGGTCAGGTTTGCTGGTCATTCTGAGGATCTTGGGAAGTGTAGTTTTTCACAAAGCACCTGGGGAGGTGTGGCCTTCTGCCTGGGAGGCGCAGCCTCCTGCCTGGACTCCAACAGTGTGCAGGTCCAATAGAGCAAAACGCCCTCTGGCCTATGTGGGGAGGGACTTGGCCTGCACTTGACTTCCACTGGATATGTCTTAGGGCTTCCACAGCCCACCAATCCTCTCAGCTGACACTCTTCTTTTACACAAGTTTATACAATTGTCAGCTCTTCCCCAGTCCCCATCCATGGCCTTGGAAGGCCATCTCTGTCTTTATGTGACCTTCTCGCTCCGCTCCATCTCTCAGTATTGAATTATAACCCCATTCACAGAAAACAAGCAAACTCCCCTTTTTCCAACCTCTTGGAGGACAGAAGTCCACTTGCTGCCCAACTACTGTTGGATTCTGACACACAAGCAAGGCTACCTTGCCTTGCACTGGTGGCTGCGATTGCTTTCATGATGCTGTCACTGACCTGGCAACCAGGGAGTACTCAGCAGGACAAAGGGTGCTTTGTTTTACCCTTTCTGCAGAGGGAAAGCACCCCCTACCTCCCACCCACTGCTGCAGATTGAAGGCAGGGATGCTCTACCACTGAGCTATACCCCAGCCCTTTGAATTTTTTAGTTTGAGACAAGGTCTTGCTAAATTGCTGAGGCTGACCTTGAACCTGCAATCTTCCTGCCTCAGCCTCTAGAGTCACTAGGATTCCAGGTGTGTACTGCTGCACCCAGCTGGCTTTGATAGGCCCTTTTTTCCTTTCAAAACTTCATCATTTCTGCAGTAATGTAACACTGTCTTTAACAAGGAAAACAAAAGTCCTCCTTGAGAAGAGCTGTTGAGACCGAGTATTTTAAATTTATTTCTCATTACTTCTCACACTCAGCCTTCTTTTCTCTTCCCTATCTGTGCACACCTGGACAAACCTTCAGCAGCAAGTTTTAGAGGATTTCAAGCATTGAATACTGACTTGACAAGTCACCATTTTTTTGTTGCAAATGACCACCCCCCATTTCACAGGGACTTGTGGTAATAAGGGACTTTGTCAACCCACAAAACTGAAGAGTTGAAAAGTAGTTCCAGCTTTGAGCACGGTTGGATCCAGAGCCTCCAGTGAAGATCACTTTGTACCAGCTCAACACATTCAACAAAAACAAAGTTGCTCCTTAACAGTCCAGCTGGAGTTACCAGGTTTAGTGAATGTTTAGGACACATTTATACTAAGAAAATTACTCATTATTGATTTGAAATTCAAATTTAACTGGTTGTGTCAGCTTTAGGTCACCAGAACGACATACCTGAGAAAAACAACTTAGAAGAGGAAAGATTTACTTTGGCTCACAATTTCTGAGGTTTCAGACCATCATCAGCTAGTTCCATTGTGTGGGCCTGTGGTGAGGTAGAGCATCATGGTGGAGGGGGATCGGCAGAACTGGCTGCTCACCTCATGGCACCTGGGAAGCACAGAGAGAGCAAGGGACAGATCAGGGACAAAATATATGCTTTGAGGTCATACCCCCAGTGACTTGCTTCTTTAACCAGGCCCCATTCCAGTAGTCCATTTAATTGTGAATCAATCAATGGATTGATCGATCCATTTGTAAGATCAGACCCCCTCATGATCCAATCACTTCTCAAATACTGACCTCTGAATAGTGCTGCATTGGGAACCAAGCCCTAACACATGAGACTTTGGGGGACATTCCAAATTCAAACTATAATACTGGGCATCCTATATTTAATCTGGCAAACGTTAAGTCTGGTGCAGGTCAATTTGGGTTATATTTTGAAACCCAGTAGTCAGGAAAATGGGATAGGCCAACTGGCAAATTAGGGCCACTTGCTAAATCCCGGAATGGGGGGAGCAAGTTCAGCCCCATGTGTCACAATCATCAATAGAGATAAGGGGGGTTCTCCCTAATAACCAAGATGCTGATGCTGATCCTAGAAGAGGAATGAACCCTGCACAGTAAAAAAAACCAACCAGTGCCCATGACAGTGACCTGGAAAGTCCCAGATGATAGTGAAAATTACAACTCCAAGATGGTTGTGTGGCACACAAAAGCCTAAATGCATCTTTATACCATTCTTAATTTGCAAGGGGTATCATAATAAAGTACCATAGATTGGGAGCTTAAACAAAAGAGTTTTATTTATGTATTTATTTATTTTTTCTGACAACTGGGGAAGCTAGAAGTCCAAGGTCAAGGTGTGGGCAGGGCTGATTTCCTTTGAGACCTGTCTCCTTGGCACTCTTTTGAGCCTTTTGTGTCTAACTAATATCCTTCCTCTGTGAGTGTCTGGGTCCCACCACTCCCCTCTTTTTACAGGGACACCAGTCCATTGGAGTAGGGTCCACTCTTGTGATTTTATTTTAACTTAATCATTTCTTTAGAGCCTCTTATCTCCATATAAAGTCACATACTGAGGTGGGGGGGGGGGTTGGAGTTCAGCATAAGAATTTGGAAAGTCAATTCAATTCAGCCCATAACACTCCCTCTCTCCTTTGTTCTTTTCACTTAAGAAACAGAACAGTGAGGATGTGTGTGGCTCCTCCCCAGCCCCAGGGCTGATTGGTGGTGGAATTAGCCGTGGAGTTCTGTGGAACTCCAAGCAGAGGTCATCCCTGCTGTCCCCACTACACTCTGCTAATGTGAGTGCCCACTGACTATGCCAGCCACCAAGCTCCCCGTGGTGAAGAGCACATGTCGCAGCGCCTAGCACAAGGCCAGACACCCAGCAGATGATGCTCTTGAAATTATTTCTTGAAAGGAATGAAACAGAAAAGAAAAAAAAAAAAAAATCCTTCTAAACAATTTTAAGAGATTTAACTAAAAGGGAAGGAGGACAGGCAAACAAACTCATGATTTGAAGAGATAAAGACTCTTTAGAAGGCAAAAATGATGAGGCCTATGGATGTGTAAATGAGCTCCAGGAAGAACTAATCAGAAGGGCAAATTACAAAACAGAAAAAGACTAAAACAAGTGAGGGGAGAACAGTGAATATTTCAGTGTCTTTCTCGTTCATAAGAAATTCATGAGCAACTCGTGTTGGAAATTTTGTTGGTTTTGGTGGTGGGAGAGAATTGTAAATATGTATAATATGTAAATACCTCTTATAATAAAAGCTCATGAAGATAAATGAGCCTGTCTGCGGTAAAGATGTGAGCCATATAAGATGTTAATATAACTGTCGTCATTCTAGAAATTACCATAATGCTTACAGGACTTAGAAAAAATGCATAAATACCAGAAAAACACATACACATGCCTCTTTTTTTCTTCTTTTACTTTTTTTTCTCTTTTAATTTTTTAAAAATATTCATTCATTTGTTTTAGTTGTACACTGCAATGCATTTTATGTTTACGTGGTGCTGAGGATCGAACCCGGGCCGCGCACGTGCAAGGCGAGCGCTCTGCCGCTGAGCCACAACCCCAGCCCCCCCCCCCCCTTTTTTTTTAATGGGAGAAAGGTAGTCTCAACTCCAGGGAAAACAGACTTTGGAAGTTGGACCGATATGGGTTCAAACACGATTTCTTTCCGCCACGAGCGGCGCGACCTTGGCAAGTCATTCAGGCCTCTGGGACTCACTTTGCCCATCTGTGAGATGGAGGCAGGACATCTCGACACGTTCGGGAAGGGCTGCTGGCGTAGCCGTTCCGGGCTGGAGCCGCGCTGCTTCTCCAGCCGGCGCACGCCAATCAGCGGCCCCGCGCGGCGCCGGAGGACTGAGCCCCGGGCGGGGAGGGGCGGGGCGCCCGCCGCAGCGGAAGGGAGCCGCGGGCCGCGGGCCTGAGCAATGACGCCTGCGCCGGGGCGCGGGGCGCGCACCCTGTGGAGGGCCTGCAACTGGCTCATGGCCGCCTTCTTCGCGCTGGCGGCCCTCGTGCAGGTCAGGCGGGCGCTGGGCGGCGGGGAACTGGACCTGCCGGGCTCCGCGCCCCGCCCCCAGGCCCAGCCGTAGTGCTGACCCACCAGCCCGCAGACTCGCAGGGCTGGTCAGTTTGTAGGGAGGACAGGAATTGACGTGGAGAGCGAAGCTTGGAGAACCCAAGGGTCTCCCCACCAAAGACGCGGGTGTGTTCACTTGTGCAAGCCACACACCAGAGAGAGCCTGATTTGTTCAAATGCTGGAAGGAGCTGGGTCAGCGCATGTCACTTTAAAAGGGACTTTAGAGAAGCTGCCCTAGAGCTTTTCTAAACGTTCAGGGTACAGGAGTCTGAACAGATCCAAAGGCTGGGAAGAGGAAGCTGAACAAAACCCCTTAAAGCATCATGAAATCTGCTTTCAGATCCCCTTTGTGAAGGGGATAGTTTGCCTCATTTCTTGAGACGGGAGGGTTCTTAAAATACCCATTCTAGGTTTGGTGCATCTTCTTCAGAGTTCCCGTGCAGTTTCTTTTAAAAGATGCATGGTTGTGTGTTAACACCTGCTGTGTTCAGCCAGAAACCCCTTCAGCCATCCTAATCTGCTAGACTAGCAAATGAATAAAGGAGCAGACCAAACAGACGAATAGGACAAGATGGTACATCTGCTAATATGTCCTTGTTTCACATTCTAGGTCAATGATCCAGACGCAGAACTGTGGGGGTGGTGAGTATGAACTGCTTTCAAAATTTTCCTCCATTCAACAGGATTGTGTAGCTGCACAGAACACACGCTCTTATCTCTTTGTTTCTCCTCCCTGTTTCATTTACTTAAAAACTTAGAAATCAAAACCTTTGTAAAAAATCTTTTCCCAAGTATTTTTAGAGGGGGGAGAATCAGTGTGATAATGTATGGTGTGGGAGGGTTGGGGGTAGGGGTGGAGAATTCCAAACTCTGGGGACAGAGATCTTTCTCACATCCCCGTAATTATACTAGGCTTAATAACAGTATGACTACCTATCATTTACTAAGTGCCTACAGTGTGCTAGTCACTTTCCATGCATTATTGCTAACCTTTATGACAACCATCTAGAGGGTGTGTGTAGATTGTATGCAAATATTTGAGTATCCACAGATGTTTAGTATCCTGGGGCTGAGTGTAGGGGTGGTCCTAAAACCAATTTTGAGTAGGACCTTGGGCATATTTGAGGAGTAACATGATATACAGATAGATATATCTTGCAATCTTTCAGAAATTCAAACACTTAAGTTTGAAATCTGACACTTGTCTGCAGAGAAATAATATTTGGAACTCAGGACATGAACCAAAAGTGCTGAGGATGAGACGATTTGATTTGATTCAGGGGCACGTGAAACTTAATTACAGGCAATATGAGAATGTTGGTTCTCTACTGCACTAAAAAAGAACCAACTAGAATTTTACATATAGTTCCCAGTGCTTTCACTTGTTGCTCATTCTGAACATGGTCAACATTATTCCAAAATCTAAGAATCATTTCCTCAGTGATACTCTACACTTTGTGCTTCTATATTCAAAGACACTGGGCAAAATTCAGATGTTTCAGGAAATGTAATAGATGATCTCCTTCTCCTCCCAATTCAGGAGCACTGGTTAAATGAATACTGTAGGTTTAATTAGTTTCTATAAAAATAATTCACTCAACTAGCAGAACCACAGAACTAAAGCCTGCCATTTCCCATTCCAATGCTTGCTATAGTTTCTGGATGGTAACTCACAAGGAACAGTTAGTTTAATTGATACTGAGATGTCTCTTCTAGGTCCAGGAGAACAGGGTCCTCAGGCCATCTATTCAAAGGGAATACACCTGTCCTACTCAACATCTTTCCCTCCCAAACTCATTCCTCCTCCTGACTCAGCCATTTCTATTAGCAGAATCATTCACTGAGTCATCTTTACTTATAACTTAAATCATCCTTGACATTTCTGTTTTCCTTACCCACTGCCTTTGAGATCCCCTCAACAAAATAAAAAGCAATTTAACAAAAAATAATCTAAGTCCAATTGCTTACCTGTATATTTTATCTTTCACTTAAAGTTTAGGATACATAATATGAAAAACAAATTCCATGTCCCCACAGATCTCCTCCCTCATTCCCAGTTCAGCCCTCTATTACTTCTTCTATGGGTATTTTATTTATTTTTATTTTTTTGACAGTACCTGGGATTGAACTCAGGGCCTTACACATGCTAAGCAAGTGTTCTACCACTGAGCTATATCCCCAGCCCCATTACCTCCTCTATGGACCCCTGGAATGACTTCCCAACTCTTCTATTTAGTTCTGATCTTTTCTATTCCTAGAATACCTCCTGTATGTCTCTGTCTGCTTCAAAAACTTTTGTCATTTCCCAACATAAGTCAAAACTCCCCAATTTGGATTTGAGGTCCATCATAGTATGGCTCAGTCCACCTTCCAAACATGGTCCAGCAATGGTGGTTACTGTACCTTAGCCCTAGAATTTCTGTATGTCATATTCTACCCAAGCTTCAAGGACTCAAAATGCTGTTTCATCTGACAAAATCTGCCACTTTCCCATAGGTTCTGACCATTCTTCCTTTGCACCCTATTACAGCACCAACACATTCAGTTTTGCATTACAGTTGGTTTTGTGTATGCCAGCTCCCAGGAGGACAAGGACATTTCTTTCCTTGGGACCTTTAGGCCACCTAACATAGCGCCTCCTTTATAGAAATTCTTCCTGCATTGACCCTTGAATGGATGGGAGAATAAATAGATGCACAGATGAACAACTACTAGGTCACTGTACCTTGGGGGCTGGTACTGAATCCAACTCATTTCCGTGTTCCTTAGGATGGAAAATCTGACTAGAATATCTTACTTAAGAAGTCTGGAGGTAGCTGTTTAATGATCAACAGTGTCATCAAGGGTCTGAGTTTTCTCTACCATCCTCATGTTTATAGAATGGCTGCTGTAACTCCAAACATCTCATCCCCAGAAAAGTGTATCCCAAGTAAGAAGAAGCAAAGCAGGGCAAAATAAGCTTTCCTCCTGTGCTTTTGTCACTTTTATCAGAGAGAAAAATGTTTTCCAACAAGTCCCTTGGGCAGTTTGTACATATCACTATGGCATATTGTCAGGGTTCCATTCTGATTGTGCAGCATCCATACATAACGATTGCTAAATGCTTTTTGTATATTATCAGCCTAACCCCTCTTCATTCCTGGAACACAAACACTCATAGCTGTAAAAGTGGCTGGAAAACAGTTTTTGAAGGGACAGGTGGACAAGGGAGAGTGATATTAGGAAAGACTGCCATGGTACTAACTGTGTGTTGAATTAAACTAATTATTGCAAATGAATAATATGATATGCTTTATTTTTTTAAAAAAATAATTCCACCAAAAACATAAAAGACCATTTCAAGTGGGTTCTACTGAGTTCATGATTACTCTTATTGTGCAGTTTTAACTTGTATACTAGAAACAATTATTTTCAGTGTTTCTGCCCTCCATATTTTTTTATCTAATTCAAGACAGAGAAAAGCATCTAACTAAGGATTAATGTGTCACAACTGCCACAAGAAACTGTTATTTAAAGGACTGTTTTGTTCATATGTTTACATACACTGAAATGAGGTTTTAGACTGCTTAATCTATTTATGACAGATCTCCGATGCATTGAATGAACATTTAAAAAATCTCTGCCAAACATGATGTTCGTGTTTGTTTATCTTTCTCTCCCTCTCTCTCTTTTCTATTTCTGTATCTGTAGCTATCATGTATTTTTCTGCTGGGGGAAAACTAACCCCTTACTTCTCTAAGTGTGGTCCTTGGCACAACAGCAGTAGCACCCTGGGAACATGTTACAGTAGCAGGATCTTGGGTCCTCCTCCAAACCTCCAGAATTAGAATCTGTAACTTTAAGAAGATCTCCAGGTGATTCCTGTGCACATTAAAGATTGGAAAGTGCTGGTCTAACCCTAAATAGCATGATCCTCCACCTGTAAGAGATTACCTGACTTGCAAATATCACTATTAGCTGATATTACAGTAAATAATTATTAGAGATACAGTAGGAAAGATGAACACAGGGTCTGTAATCCAAATGTTCTCTCTGACCAAGCACAAGACAAGACACTTTTATAATGAAAACAAATCACTTAAAATGTATCGCTCTTACAACTTCCAAATAAACTAAAGTTTTGACATAAGCATTTCAATTGATGTGGGTAAGCAACTACGTTTCTGGGAAAGTTCCCATGCTTCTTGTAAGCCTACCTTTCCTACTTTCTCTCTGCCCATGACACAAATACACAGTAGGAAGTTTGGCCAGAGTCTGCTTGCTATGATTGAGGCTTGGGAACAGGGCTTCTTTAGAGCCAGTCTTCTAATTTCCAAACAACTTAGCTCTTTCCAAAATAACCTGATCTTACTGTTGGATACAATCCATACATTGTTAGAATATTTGATGTGGTCTCACAGAGATGGTATATTGGTCAAACCCAGCAGGGCCATCTAGCTAATCATGGCTGCTCCTGCCCTGATTCTCAAATAACATTGTCTTTTATGCAAGTAGGGAAGGTCAATTGGGCATCGAATTTTCTTGGAAGACATTGGGGAGTCTGCATGTCTTAAGATCCAAATTTTATGCTCAATGATAAGGCTTGAAGATGAATGAGCCTTTCCTGGAATAGCCAATGGTAAAATTACAACCCCAAATGGTAATCAGGTTATACAAGCAATTCATACTGAAACCTAGAGTGGGGAATACCTGCTGACTTCATCTTTGTTTTTATTCCTAGATACATCTCAACATCTCATATACTGGGCATACTTCTTAACCCATATATTTCCTCTTTTTGCTAACAGGTGGTATATGCTATACCTGCAGTACTGACCCTGCTTGTTGGAGTTGACCCTCTTGTCACAGGTGCGACCACTGGATTCTGAATAGAGATTCAGCAAATCAGATTTTCTTGTAACAGTGCTAAACTCCCAGGAGAAGAACAAGATTCTAGGGATTTCTTTTCTGATAACAAGAGGGGGCTAATGCTAATCTAGATCATTCTTACCAGTTTTAGGAAAACTTCACAAGGACTTGAAATAGTAAGCTATTCTTTATCAATTTGGACCCAAGACTTCTCATGCTGACATGGAATAGTGGTTATGTAGTTTAGCCCATAAGAAAGGATTGCAGTCACTGCATTGATTTCTTAAGCCACCAAACTAATGTAAAACCAGCACCGACATAAGTGCTTGTCTTGTGTTCTCATACTCAGTGGTAATCAATGCCTATTATATGTTTATTATTTACAACCATTTGTGAACTCATTTTCTTTACAAGTTATTTATAGGGTAATACCACTCCCATTAATTATTTTCTTATTTTGAATTTATTTAAAATGTATATGTATGAAGTGCCAGTTATGTATAAATTGTTTATAATGTGTATCACAAATATCTACATGTCTCATTTCTAACCTACTTATATACCATCACAGTACCTGTAGCAATGTACTGCACATTTTTATATTTCCTCCTACCACACCCCTTAAAAGTAAGTTCATATCTTATGCACTTTTGCCTATACGTAAATACATACAAGTCTTAATCCATTCAGGTTGCTATACCAAAAGCATCAAAGACTAGGCAGTTTATAAGCAATAGAAATTTATTTTCCCAGTTTTAGAGGCTGGGAAGTCAAAGATTAAAGCACCAGCAAATTTGGTATCTGGTGAGAGCCTGTCCTCCTTGGTAGAAAGGGACAAAGAAAACTTGTAAGATCTATTTTTATAAGGGCACAAATCCCATTCACGAGAGCTGTACCTTTATGAACTGATTAGTTTCCAAAGGCCCCATCTCCTAATACTATCACCTTACGGGTTCCAACATATGAATTTGAGGGAGACACAAGTATTCAGTCCATAATAATATGGCCAGGCATATGGCAGTAATTAATGTTTGCTGAATGAAAAGAATGACTGTAAAGCAGAGCTTTGTCATATATTTATTCTGTAACCAGCTTAAGATTCTTTATACATATATCCCAGGGGGCATATATGTAAAAAGTGCACTTAAAATAATTGGTTTGTATTGCCTATAGATTACCTAACTTAATGCTGGGGAAAATATAGCCATTTCACCTTTTATAGTCCTAAAAAAATCTCAACAAACCTTAAGTTGCAGTTTTATATTATAAAACAGTATCTTACAATGCAAAAAAATGTTTTTTTCTTAATTCTTTATTTCTTTTAAAACAGCTTCTAACTAGTAGGGCTGGAAGTTCTCAGATGCTTTTAGAATAAAGATTAATGATTACCATGTTAAAAATTCTAACTCTCTAGATGATCCGGGCTCCTCCTAAAGGCCCTTAGATCTGTGTCTACATCTTTAAGGTGAATTGGTCAGGGCTTCTTTAGTTACAAGCCAGAAGGAACACAGCTCCCAAGTGCTGTGACCTAAGAAGAAACATTTTGGTACAGTTTACTGGAAAGGCTGCAGATGGTGTTGGCTTCAAGCACTGGTAGACTCAGAACTTCTCTCCACCTCTCATTCCACCATCTGCAGCTCTGACTTCACTCCTGGGCTCCACTTGGTAGCTCTGCAGCTCCCAGTTCACATCGTCAGGACACCAAGCCCAACAGAATGGTGTTCTGTTTCTTTACCCTACTAACATCTCAGAATTGTGTTATTGGCTCTGATGCGTCATCTGTTTACCCTGAACCAAATCACTGTGCCTAAGGGAATGAATGCTTTTATTACCTAGCTAAGGTCCAGTTTGCTGGCATACATGGACTAGGGGTGTGAGAAGGATGGATCCCCAAAGAAAATAAGGGTAGACATCATAGGAAGGAGAGACGCTAGGCAACCAAACAAGAAAAGTCCATCGATGTTTACGTTTACTGCTCTAACCGATGTTGTCCCTCAAAAAGAAAGTGTTGTTGTTTTTAAATGCCTTTCTTGAAAGCAGATTATGACAATACAAGCACAAAAAATCATCAAGATATGTATTTTTAGGTAATTTTATTTGGAAGAGTGTCTCTGCAATCCACATATTGTTTTGCCTGGTGTGGGCGACCGGCTTGGCGTACTACTTCTTATTTCACACACAACATAACATCTTACATGAAGAGGAAGGCAGGTGAGCAGGGACTTTTGCTCTTTGGAGGGGTGGAGTAGAATTGAGAAACCTTTTATTCTTTTACAATGCTACCTTATCTATGCACAATGATGATTTAATTCCCCCAACTATACCAAAAGGAGCAGGAAGGTATTATATCCTCAACAAGCTAATGAAACTGAGGAAGTGGTGGAGCCAGAATTCAAACCCAGCACTGCCTATCAGACTCCATGATCACCATTACCCACAGTTATTACCTAATCCATTATGTAACTCTCAGGCAGTTGACCTTAACCTCCTTGTAAAGAGCAGGGTACGATACAATAACACTCGATACAATAACACTCGGTCTAATCTAATAAGGTGATAACTGTTAGTATTCTGACTCAGATCTGGTTAAGTCAAAATCATGTCTACAATTGTGATCAGCCACCTCAGAGGACAGTATTTTAAATCGGCCTCTGCTAGCCTTGCCCTGGTATGCCTTGTGTCATTTCTTCCTTTTGTCATGACCATTTGTTCCTATTTTATCAACTCTTCCTTCACTTCGTTCCACCCTTGACTCTCAGTCATAGTAAGAGCCCCTTTATTTTCTTTTCTGCACCCTGTTGGCATCTGCAAACATCAACCTTCAGACACCTGTCAGGCATCACAGTTGCTTTGCCACGGTAACTTTATTTAGGATCTCATATTGGAAAACTGGAGACCAAATCCAGCTTGGTCTGTAAACCAAATGGGTTAAATTGCTTCCAACTTGAAGCCCAGGAGTTATGGTGAACTCAAGGTGGGGCTTCCAATTACTATGGCTGAATGATTATTTTTTATTCTTTGTAAAAAGTATGTTCTTATAATACACATATCTAGAAACATATCCACCCCAAAATTATTAGTCTAAAATTATTAGTCTAAAACCCATTCCTCTGCCCAAAGAAGTGACCCAAAAATCTCCTGCAGTATGTATTCAAATTCTGCATTGGTTTGAGCTCATCCTGCCTAACACTGCAAGCTCTAAAACATGTAAAAATAATTTGATCAAATCTGAGATTGTTTTCTGGATTTTACCATCCTTCCAGTAACCTAAAGTAAGAATCTGAGTGTTTTGTTGTTGTTTGTTTGGTACTGGGGACTGAACCCAAGGGGACTTTACCACTGAGCTACATCCCTAGTCTCTTTAATTTTTTTATTATGAAATAGGATCTCATTGAGTAGGACCTTGCTAAGTTGCTGAAACTGGCCTTGAACTTGTGATCCTCTTGCTTCAGCCTACTGCATTGCTAGGATCACAGGCATGAGCCATTACAGCCAGCTCTGAGTGGGTTTTTAGATACTTAATTCTGGAGGGCACACTTTATAGTTAGCAAACAGTCATGGATCTCATACCTGCCTCTTTAGATGAAATGTATCTTCATATATTCTGAAATAATTTATGAGTCATGAGCATACTTGAAAATATCCTACAGATGCTATATATTTTGAGGGAAAGTTGCCCAATCAGAATGTACTATTAAGTGGTCATGGAGACAGTGTGCTAATATGTTTCTCCTTGCAGCCACTTTAAAAATTTGAAATATATGCTATTTTTTAGGGAGCTGTCTGGTCTGGTGATTATCACAGCATGGATGAGCCTCTGCCACAGTTCATCAAAGTAAGTTTTCAAGTCATGAAAGTCAGATACCCCTAACGTTGATAAAATCAGGTAGTAAGTGAAACTTCACAGATGAATGAAAACAGCAATCTTCTGAAAGAAATCACTCCTTTTCCTAAGGGAAGCTAATAATAGTTGATTCAAATGTTCATGATCATTCAATCATAGTATCCTATGTAGCCTGGTTGCCAGTCTAAAGAGCATTCTTTAAGAAGGAAAATGACCTCTGAAGGAAGCTAGGAGATTCAGGAAAGAGTTAAGAGTAAAGAAAGTATAAATGTGTTGGTATATATAAGTGAATATTAACATAAAACAATAATAATGATGTTTTGTGGAGTTAAATATATAGAATAAAAATATGTGGCACTAGTAGCATCTATGTTGGAAAGGCATAAATGGAGTTAAGTGTTCTGAAGACCTTGGATTGTCTGGGAAGAGGTTAAAAACACAAATTCACATTAGACTCTGAGTCAAGTATTCATATTTTAATCTTTAAGGTAACTAATTAAAGAATAGAAAATGAGTGTACAAGAAAGAAAAAGACAAGTGGGGGAAGCTAATGGGACAAATAGGAAGCATATGTTAAGAGAGAGACAGATAAAATAAAAAATATCAGAAATCACATTACATGTAACTATACCAAATATTTCAATTAAAAGTCAAAATATTTCAAAGTGTGTAGAAGGATTAAAAACCCAACTCTACACTACACACAAAAGACAACTCTTAAATATGCAGATGAAGAATATTAAAAGTAAAAAGGTAGAAGAAATTTCAAGTGCAATCCCAGCAACTTGTGAAACTGAAGTAGGAGACTCAAGTTTGAGCTCAGCTTTGGCAAACTAGTGAGACCGTGTCACAAAATAAAAAATTAAAAGGGCTGGAGATGTACCCCTGGGTTCAATCCTTAGTACCATAACAAAAAGTTGGAAAAATAGACTGTATTCCAAATGAAAGCCAGTATTGCAATTCTAATACTGAAATATTAGACTTAAAGTCAATTAGTAGAGAATTTTTGTAATTGTGATTGTTACAATTTTGCATTTTGACAATTTCCAAATACACAGAAAAGCAGAGGCTAATAACTCAGATGTACCCATTACCCAACAGTAAATATTAATATATATATATATATTTTATATTTGCTATTGCCCTTTGTTTCTGAAAAGTAGCATAAAAAGCTTGTTGTTATTGTTTTAGTATAACCAAATTTATCCATCTTTTCCCTTATTAATTCTGCATTTGGAGCCATACTTAGGAAAACATGCCTCCCTCTCAAGTTGTAAAGCAACTTACATACATCTTTTTTTTTTTTTTTTTTTTTTTTTTTTGGTTACCAGGGATTGAACTCAGGGGTACTCGACCCCTGGGCCACATCCCCAGCCCTTTTTTGTATTTTATTAGAGACAGGGTCTCACTGAGTTGCTAAGTGCCTTGCCATGTCGCCATTGCTGAGGCTGGCTTTGAACTCACGATCCTCCTGCCTCAGCCTCCCAAGTGCTGGGATTACAGGCGTGAGCCACCACGCCCGGCTTATATACATCTTCTTGTAATATATTTTGTATTTAAGTCTTTAGAATTTATCCTGGTGTAATGGTATAAAGAATGGGTCCAATATTGTCTTTTTGCATATAGTTTTCTGTTTATCTCAGCACCATTTATTAAAAAGTGGTTTTAAGATGCCAAAGCACTTTGTAATGACAAAAGCTTCCACTTATCAAGATGCTATAACAATTCTAACTAATATAGGCTCAAAATAGAAGAAAAGTTGACAGAACATTTCTCTTTAAAGAGAAAAATAGAAAATTCTGCCATTATCTCGGGAAATTTTAACATATTTAGTCACTAAGAGAACAAGTAGACAAAAAAAATCAGTTAAGATATAGATTTTAATGACACAATAAGAACCTTGACCTAATTGACATAAACAGAACACCAAAGAATGGCAGGATCAATTTTCTTTTCATGTGTACACATTGAATATTTGTTTGGAAAAAATTACATCTTCAGCCATAAAATAAGTCCCAACACATTTCCAAGGAATGAAATCCTACAGAACATGTTCTTTGACCGGAATGCAATTAAGCTAGAAATCATTAACAAAAAGATAATTAGGCAATCACTGTATATTTGGAAGCTAGGAAGTACACTTTCAAGATACATTTGGGTCAAAGAAGAAACCACATTGGAAATTAGAAAATATTTTGAACTGAAAGGGAGAACACGTCACAATTTGTGGGATGCAGCTAAAAATCATGCTTAGAAGTAAATTTATAGATTCAAATACATGTTTATAAAAAAGGAAAAAAACAGCTGGTATAATGGCACACACCTATAATCCCAGCGACTCAGAAGACTGAGGCAGGAAGATTGCAAATTCCAAGCCACCTCAGCAACTTAGCAAAACCCTATCAAAAATAATAAACAAATAAATAAAAAATAAAAAAGGCTAGGGATATGGCTCAGTGGTTAAGGGCCCCTGGGTCCAATCCCTGGTACCAAAAAGATAAGAAGAAAAAACAATCAAGAAAGGCTGAAAATCACCAAGTTTCCAAAAAACTAGGAATTCTGAAGTTCTTTCCAGTTAGGAAAATAACAGGAAGTAAGCAGGTATGCAGTAGTGCACACCTGTAATCCTAGCAGCTCAGGAGGCTGAGGTAGGAAGATCATAAGTTTGAGGCCAGCTTTAGCAACTCAAAAAGACCTTAAGCAACTTAGGAAGACCTTTATTCAAAATACAAAGTACTGGTGATATAGCTTGGTGGTAAAATGGCCCTAAATTGAATTCCCAATCTTCCTCTCCCATCTGCAAAAAAAGTCAGCAAGTTAAACCCAAAGAAACAAGAAGGTAAACATAAAAGGAGAAAACAATTAAATGAAAACTTGACCTAAAAAAAAAAAGAGCATTAACAAGGCCAAATTTATAGATTCTCTAAAATGGTTTATAACATTGATCAGCCCTAGCAAGACTAAAAAGAAAAATAAAAAAGCAAGAGGAGGCACAAATAACAAATATCAGGGATGAAAGAAAGAACAGTATGACATCTAATAGATATTTTAAAATTCATAAGAGAATATAATGAACAATTTTATGCCAGTAAATTTGAAAATAAAGATTAAGAAAACAAATTTCTTAAAAGTACAACTGACCAAAACATTTACAGAAGAAATACAAGTCCAATAACTATGAAACAAATTGAATAACAGAATTTATATTTTTTCTAAAAGAAAGCTCCAAACCTAGATGCCATAGCTGGAAAAATCTAACATTCTTGGAGAAATAATGCCCACAGTCAACAAAGACTTCCAGAAAAAGGAAAAGAAGAAATACTTTCCATCTCATTTTATGAGAGGAACTAGTAATCTCCATACCAAAACTTGCCAAGAACATTGTAAGACAAAATTATATAGTAATCTTACTCGTAACCACAGATCGAAAAATCGTGAAAAAATTAATAAAACAAATCCTACTATATAGAACGGAACCAACAAGTTGGCTTTATTCTAGAAATTATAGTTAACACTACAAAACCTACCAATGTTTTCTACATTAACAGAGTAAGAAAGTAAAGTATCTTGAACTATACAGAAAGAGCATTTGATAAAATTCAATGTCCGTTCATGATAAAAGCTCTTACAATATAGGTTTAGGAAGGAAGTTATTCTGATGAACAGTATCTACACCAGAGTATGACAGTTAATGAACAGTAGAGAACTTTTTCTGTGAAATCAGGAATGAGATAAATTAGTTATTTCTGCAGCTTCTCGGCACTGCTATAGCTATTGTAGCCAATACATTAAGGTGAGAAAAGGAAATAAAAGGCTCATGGATTGGAAACAAACTTTTGCTTCTTGGTGACATTTCTGCATATTAAGAAAAAGGATCTAAAAGATTACTATTAAAAGTAATAAGTGAGTTTAGTATGATGTCAGGTTGCTAAGTAAATATACAAAACAAACTACATTTCCATCAGCAGAGTAGCAGAACGTGATAAAAATGAAAAGTTACTATTTATAAGAACATAAAAATAATAAACTTCCTGGTAATAAATTTAGGACAGATATACAAAAACATTGCATACGAAATTATAAAGAAAACCTGAATAACTAGAGGGATAAACTACTACTGGCAAAAGGATAAATAAACAAACTAATGCAACAGAGTAGAATCTAGAAACAGATACATACATATGTATATAGACCCTTGACTTATGGCAAAGTTGGTACTACAGGGTAGCCAAGAAAGGCAGACTTTTCAATAAATAATTCCCGGACCATGAATGAAATTCCAATGTGGGAAAAAATGAAACAACTTTTACCTTACAACTTTCATAAAAAATCAATTCCAGGTGGGTTATAAAGAGGCAAAACAATAAAACTTCTAGAGAAGATAGCAATATGTTCCAAGACTTTTCTAGAGAAGACAATAGTATCTTCAAGACCTTGGCGATCTTAAGCAGGACATAAAAATCATTAGGAAAAGATCAATTTCAACATTATCTAATTAATTAATGTTCTTCAAAAGAAGTCATTGAGTAGAACAACAAGATATTTTGAACATATATAAACAAGGATTTGGAATAAGTATAAAGAATTTCTACAAATCATTGAGTGAATTATATTTTAAAATTTGAGAAGAGACCAATTAAAGTGTAACTTTAATTCAATCCTTACACTTGTTTTCTAAACAATGTATAACTTTTATTGAATTTTTAAATAATTTTGTGTCTTTATAGGAATCCAGTTGGTGGAAGAATTCAGTTGGTTGTTGCCTCTGCAATCGCTCTTTTACCACTTATCTCATGGGTCTACATATATATAAATAAGGAAATACGGTCTTCCTGGCCAACTCACTGCAAGACAGTACTTTAAATGAATTCAAGAATTGATTTTTAAATGAGAATTTTCAACTTTATTTTATAAACACTGGGGTCACAGGACAGTTTCCCAGTTTATTTCAGGTAATTTGTGCTAATACTGAAGATGATATTTTAAAAAGTCTTAAGAACTTTCTAAGATTGCTTACAGGACAATATAAGATTGGATGAGACAGTAAGAATGGGGATTCTCTGGGTGCCTTTTGTGAAGGGTATTCTTCCATAAGATAATGAAAATGCACTAGAACAAGTTATGAACCATGAGTTCTTCCAGGTACCATGATGCATGCTTGTGATCCCCACTACTCAGGAGGCTGAGGCAGGAGGATTGCTTGAGCCCAGGAGTTTGAGACCAGCCTAGGCAATATAGAAAGATTCCATCCCTCCAAAAATAATGAAAATAAATTCAGTTTCTATGTGACTTAGGCAAATATAAAAACCTCCTGGTGGATATTTCCTTACATATAAAATAGAATTAATATGTGATGGAGCCCTACTTATACAGTTGCTATCATCAAACTAGATAATATAAGAGCACCATGAAAATATAAAGTATTTACAGACGACAAAGGGCTACACATGAGTAAAATAGAGGGGAACAGAGTTTGGGTAATATACTGAAGTAAAGGTAGCTCAAGAGAGGCCTATAGCCCCAAACTAATCACAGTATAGTAAACTGATACAGTGGCATGAAATATATGAGGACTCTAGAAGAAGCAAAAGAACAGGCATAACTTGAAAATAAAAGGAATGAGGATTAAAAAGGAATTTGGGACCAATCAAGAAGAAAGCAGGATATTAATTATTCATAATTACTCATAATTCTAAATGAAAAAATTATACTACTTTTTAAAAGGAATATTCAAAGTAACCGTAAGGAGAGGATTTTAGAGCTACACTCTACCAACATGGCAGCCACTAGCCACATGTTGCTACTGAGTATTTCAGATGCAGCTTGGGTGACCAAGAAAGTAAATTTTTAATTTTTTTCCACTTCCATTTTAATTTAAAAATTGACATTCAATTATTAGAAAACCGTGAAGAGATTTTAGAATGACTTGGGTATGTGAATCTTTTTCAACTATCAATTTGATCTGTATCTGGTATCTAAATGCAGATCAAGCATTCTCAACAAAATTTAGTGTCCAAATGTAAAGTACACACTAGATTTTAAAGACATTGTACAAAAGAATGTAAAATATTGTATATTAATGTCAAAAGTAATATTTTATGACATTGGGTTAAATAAAATATATTAATTTTATTTTTTAAATGTGTCTATGCAATGTTTTAAATTATGTGGTTCACCTTGCATTTCATTTGGACAGTGCTATGAATATCAGGATGGCAACTTTTTAGCTTATGCTAGCATCAGATTTGGATTTTTATCTGAGTAGTCAGATACTCAGTTTCATGAGATTTAGGAAATACTTCACTCAGAAATAATTAGTAGGAAGAATTAGTACCTACATGTCAGGAAAACGAAAATGAATCTGATAGTTTATCTCTTCATTTTTATAGTCTTAAATACAACAGTAAGTATTCTATAAATATTTGTTAAATGAGGTAGGCAATTTTTTTTTTTTTTTTGGTTTGTTTTTGACACAGTAGCCACTAAACAGTCAGAAATTCTCCATCAAGGAAAAATTAATCAAGTTGGTATTCAAGCAGCTAAAGTGTAATTTATTTTAAAGGTCAATAAAATGCATATAATACATTGAGTTTTCCATTGTCTATTTAGCTTACATGTTATTTATGACTTTTATACCTCCTATCAAATAAGCTATTAAAGCCATACACAAAGGAATGAACTCTTTGTAAACTCTCTGTAGGTCCTACTCACCCTCCAAGTTATGCTTGATTCCTGTGCTTAAATGATAGCAATATTCAAGATATAGTTTCATAGCATTTTCATTTCCCTTATTAGCCTATGAATTCTGTAAACATTCATAGTAACTTTTGCATCTCAAATTAAGCATATCAAAGACACTAATTTACCTACATGAACACCAGTAATCCCAGCTATTCCAGAGGCTGAGGCAGGAATATTGCAAGTTCAAGGCCAGCCTGGGCAATTTAGTGAGAACCTGTCTCAAAATGAAAAGAAGAAAGGGCTAGGGATACAGCTCAGAAGTATATAGCATTTGCCTGCCCTGCAGGAGGTCCTGGGTTCAATCCCCAGTACTGAAAAAAAAAGCCTCCAAACTAACTTTTGGTGGAGTGCTCTTGAAAAAAGAGCCTGTATTAATGAACTCATTTTTAAACTCTATTTTCCTATTGAATTTAAGAGTTATTAGTAAATCTAAAATTTGAATGTTTAAAATCTGTCTTCCCAAAACTCTTGTCTTCTTTCATTGTCCCTCTTAACATACCAGCTTCTCATTTTCTACTGACAGATGTAATCATCTATTAGCTCAGAAACTCAATAGCCTTTCACTGAGTCAACGAAAGGTATAGTTAAATTTTCTCTTGGCTCATCATTCAAGGCTCTTCATAACATAGCCTGGCCTACCCTCCTGCTTTATTTCTTATCATACCGCTGAGCACCTGTGGGTGAATCCTGATAGCATTACTTGTCCCTTCTAAATTCAGTGAATCTTTTGTTGCTTCTGCTTATATTCTTTCCCACTTATTTAAACCATTTTTCTTCCTTTTTTCATGACATTTCTAATCCCTTCAAACAAAATTAGTATTTCTCCTCCAAATTCCCAGTTTTTTCTTTATATGACAACCAATTTCACATATTCATACTTATGGATGCCTTTCACTCCCAGTAAAGGTCAGTGAATACAGGAGTACATTATAGTCACCTGTGTGGTAAGCTGACTAACAGGCCTCAAAAGATATCTAGGTCCAAATTCCTGGAACCTGTTACCTTATATTGCAAAGTAATCTTTGCAGATGTGAAGGTACTGGAATGGGGAGATTACCTGGATTATCCAGATGTGCCTTAAGTGTAATCATAAATGTTCTTATGGCAGAGAGATGTGATTACACAGAAGGTGATGTGACAACCAGAAATTTGCTTTGAAGGTAGAAGAAGGGGCCATGAGCCAAGGAATGCAAAAATGCTGCTTGAGACTGGAAAAAAAAAAAATCTGCCTAGAGCCTCCCTGAGGGAGTGTAGCTATGCCAATACCTTAACTTCAGCCTGGTGAAAATCAGTTTAGACTTCTGACCTCCAGAACTATCAGAGAACAAATACATGTGGTAAGTCACCAAGTGGGTAGGAATTTGTAATAGAAGCCATAGAAAGTCAATACACCTCTATAGTACTATAGTACCTAGGTACTCAATAAGCACACAGTAATAGTTAACTAGTATTTCTTTTGTTTTTTGCCTTCAAAACTTTTTCTATACTTGGAACAGTTCCCATTTTCCATCTAGAAAGGGTTTCTGCAGATAAGCCTTTGCATGTATTATAACTGATTTGAACATGTCCCATTTGTTTTGAAAGGAGTCAAGAGTGAATTCATTTAACTAACTGTAGTCTCACTCAGCACTAGTTGGTGGAACACATCAAGCTAGGAGGCATACAATAGCACTAGCATTTGGTCTTGATTTGGTTAGAATCTTAAGAGAGCCACAGGACTTCTCTGTACACCCCTTAGAAATGGGGATGCCATATGAACTGTGAAATAACGACTGAAGGGTTTTGTTCACAAAATGGGAATACAAGCCTATAAAGTCCAAATATAGGTATTCTGAGCTAAAACTGTCCAAAGTTCATTCACACTGCAAGGTGAAAAGAAGGAAGTTTCCCTGAGCTTATTTTTATTATAAACTTTTAAGTTATATAGTTAACATATGAATATACTCTCCTTGTAAAAAGATTTTAAAAATCAGGTAAGGTCAAATAAAGTCCCTTATCAGTACCAGATGTCCCCACCATCATCCCTTCCCTGGTTTATTCTGTTTCTGACTTTTGACACTAGAAATATCCAAAAATGACACTTCTGAATATTTTATCAACTAACACACTGAAGCCATATATACATTTTGTTATGTAAGCAGAATATTGAACAATGGGATTGAGAATTTTTATTTTGTTTTCCTTTTTGTATGGTAGGGACAAATACAAGCAAAGTCATTCTCTTCCTTGAAAGGCAAACAAAACAAATCAGGCTAAAAATGGAGAGCTTTTTCCTTCTTATAATTCATTATTCGGTCTGGAACTCTGCCTCTCCCTTTCAACATCATTTTGTCAGGATAGACATGAACTGTGCCAAAGGCTTGGCTGTCTGGAGCTGTTTCAATAACTCCTTCTAGGTTGACATGGTGCACACCAAAAGGATCCTCAGAGTAGCCACCATCATGAGTATGGCCAGCAAAGAAACACACCACACACTTGTGAGACCAAATGACTGCCAGAGCATCTCTGTAGTTCCAGGCCAGGCACACACTGTCAGAGGCCTCTGGGTAAATGGGAAGATGGCCTGTTTAAAAAAAAAAAGTTATAAGCCAATTAAGAAATGTTTTACATTAAAAAATAATAGTACTCAGAAAAAAAAATGTGTATTGCTACTTCATTCAAATGGACTGAGACCAGAGAAAATCTACATATGTGAAGTAGTAGGCTATCAACACCCATATCTCTGGAGCATAGAAAGGAAGGTGTGACAGTTTGCTAATGAGGTGGGAAAAGCTATTGAACAGGCAAAATCTTGAGATCTCTGAGGCCTATACACAGTCTCAAATTGCATTAACACCAAGGAAGATCAAGGGCAACCTATGCCAAGGCCATCTGCAAAGGCAGCCAGAAATCAGGCAGATGCTGTGCTGGAATTCAATCTTATTGATTTTCTTAAATATGAATGTTATATATACAGAAAGATGTAGTACTAAATAAAAGAACAGTTTAGGGACTGACTATGGATTATGTGTCGTTTATATAAACAATGCATAGAACTGAATCATGAGACTTTGAAAACCCCCATGAGATCGGGTGGCCATATCTAAATTTACAGATAAGAAAACTGATTAAAGCATGGAGGTTTATATTGAGCCTCACAGGAGATATGTGGAAGTAGAGCCAGGAGCATTTTGAATCCCTAATGTTAACACATCTGTAAGTCTAGACCACACATATAATCAGACCACAGTTTCACTCTGAAGTTCAGATATCATGGCTCATTGATCTCTGCTACTTCCCAGTAAATCTTTTCTTTGTACTGCTACTATTCATTTTTATTCTGAAATCTAAACATGCTTTTGCTTATTATCTACTTATAATACAAGTAAAGCAGGATGAGGGTAACAGAACCCTAAAGCAGTTAAAGAACATATATGTGTGAGCACATGCCACCCACCCACACACACCCTATTTGTGTTAAGGTATAAGGGGCCAAAGGGGCTGTGTAGAAGCCACACTGACTTACCTATCAAATTACACAATTAGTTGCCCCCTTCTCCTAGAAGTACTCAGTTCTCCAGCATCCTATCAGGAGTGTCCGAATGCTTGGTCCTTGAACTTCTTTATCTATACCTAATACGTTGGTGATCTTTTAGTGATTTTATATAGCTTTAAAAATCATCTACATTGTTTGAACTCCCACATTTATATGATAGATAGCTTGAACATCTGTGCTGAATTTCAGACTCTGAGGTCTAAATTACCCACTCAGAATGTCCACTAATGTACAACAGTCATGTTATATCTAATAGACATCTCAAACAGTAGTTCCAAACCTGCACCCTGGCCCTCTCCACCCAAACTTCCTTGTCCTGCAGTGTCTCCCATCTCAGCTAATGGCAATTCTATCCTTCCAACTGAATGGCCAAAGCTCAAAAATAACTTCTGAGTAACCACAACAAATTTAAAAGCACATAAACACAAAAGGAAATTTCTACTAAACTTTACTAAAGAGAGCCTAAGGTGCTCAGTTGTTACATGTTTATTTAACCAGTTTCTAAACTTACGGCAATGGTGAAGAAATGTAAGAGACTACTGATATAGGTGCACTGCCATCAGTAAAAAGAAATGAAAAGAATATGAGATAGAGGGGAAAGGGGACTGGGATTTAAAAAAAAAAGTCTCAATTCTTTCAGCAGCTATGTGACTTTAGCTATGTAATTTCATCTCTTGGGGCTTCAGTTTATCTTTAAAATTAAAGGGTTTGGCTACATGATCTGTAGGCCTCTGCCAGATCCTATACTCTTAGCCTAGCAGTGGAAGAGCAAAACAATAGACACAAGTCAAGTACTCTAGTTTCTGAGACTAAATATTACTGAGCCAAATGGTGGTATGTCACATCCATAACCTCTGAGGGAACCTTATCTTTTCCAAACTTTGATGTCTGACAACCAAACACAAACACTCCTGTACCATCTACATGTTTTTAACCACATCTAAAAGATCAATACATAAAAATAGAAATGTAATTTCTATTTTATAGAAATTAGGACCCAGGGCTCCTAAGGCTAAAATATGAAACGGTACTTGAAATGAATTTCTTATTTAAAAATTAATATGTGAACTGATCGGACTTGGGGAGATTCTGTTTTGAAACCTAAAACAGCAACTCACATACTCTAATATATAGCAATATGTTTTGGTTATTTTATAATTCCTTACTGACTCATTTGTAAATATTATTCTCAGGTTCAGGCTCTATATTAATTTAAAACATTGACCAAGCACCCATCTTATAGAAAGAGGATATCAAAACACAAATAGTATTTGTAAGCTGCCTGGTACCGTAACCCGGGAGGAAAAACTCTCGGAGGCAGAGTTAAGCTTTTACTACTTTTACTTCTACTTTCTTAGAGCTTAGAGAGGGAAAGAAAGATTTTTAGAGAGAAAGATTAAAGCGAGCTTTTCTTCTTAGCTTAGAGTAGAGAGAAAGAAAGATCTTAGAGAAAGATTAGAGCTTCTTTCTTCTCTCTTCTTTCTTCCTTCTTCTTTCTTCTGTCTTCCTCAGGAGTCTCGGCCTAACTCTGACCAGTCATTACTTCTTCTATCTGGTTTCTCTTCTGTAACCGCTCTGCCTACGTTCTGGCCGCTCTGATTCTTCTGACCGACCGAGTGACTGCCTGGCTGACTGAATTCTCCGTTCTCCTAACTCGGACCGCTTTCACCCGGTTATATACCTTCAGGTTTGCAGGTGCCTACAGGTGCGTCACATACATATCAGGTGGAACTTATGGCTTCCAGCTAGCTACAACAGCCCTTCCTAATTAGGGCTTCTTCAAGTATTAGTATTTTTTAAAAGCTAATTTTCACCCATCTCTAAAATGCTACTGCAACCAGATAAACAATTTAAATACTTACTCACAATCACCACCTTTTCTTGGTTTGTGTCAGAGAATGTAAGAACTTCATTCAACCAGTTCAGCTGTTCTTGGCTGAATCCTCCATTAAACTGGACAAACTGGGGCTCAGAAAGTCCTAAATAAATTCAATAAGTTAGACCTAGAAAATGTCATTTTTCCCTCATTTGGGCATTTAAATTTACCTACTACAAGGACACTTGCTTATTTCTATAGGAATATTTATTAGCAGTAATTGACTTAAAATAGGCAATAACAAGAATTTAGGGTGATATATTAATAAGTTACTGTATCTTATTCCTAGTTTTGACATTCCTCTGCTTACTTCACTGGCTTTCCATCACTCTAGAAAGAAAATAGAATCTCCTTACTGTCCACTGAGCCCACTACACACTCTTTTGCCTGTTTAATTTCCAAAATCATCTTATACCTCACTAACCCCTTCCTGTGTTATTCAATAATGCCAATCTTATTCCACTTAATGCCTTCACATTTATTTTCCCTCTACTAGCTCCCTACCCCTGTTCTTCCTAAGTATAACTCCTTCCTGTCATATAGATATTAGCTTAAATGTTTCTCTCCTTGGATCATCTAATCTAAAATAGTACTCCTAGTCCTTTTCTATAACACCATACTCTCATTTTCTTGGTAGTACTTTGTGGAAATAATCTTATTTGTTTCATTGGTTGCTATAGTTTAGATCTGAAATGTCCTCTTCCTCAAGACCCATGTGTTAAAGGCTTGGCCACCAGCTCACAGTACTACTGGGAGGCAGTGAAACCTTTAAGAAGTGGGGCCTAGGTTACTGGGGCTGTGCCCTTGAAGGGAATACTGGGATACCAGTCCTCCTTCTTTCTCTTTGTTTCCCAGCTGCCATGAGGTGAGCAGCTTGTTCTATCACATCTCCTGACCATAAAGTACTGCCTTGCCACAGGCCCATAAGCAACAAGGCCAGGTGACTATGGGCTGAACACTGTAGCCATGGGCCAAAATAAACATTTCCCCCTTATAAGTTGATTACTTCAGGTACTTTGTCACAGTGAAGGAAAACTAATACATTCATTGTTTGTCCTGCCCACCTACTACCCTGATTCCCTCGATTTTGTCCTTTAAAAAAAAAAAAAAAAATGACATTGCAAAGTGCTCTGCCCAGAATGGGCATTCAAATATATGTTAAATAAATGAAGCTTCAATCATGTTGTAACCAATCCATGTGACATCAAGGCTTGGGGAGAAATCCTGACCCTGAACAACAGCGACAATATACTTTTACCTTAATGGTCCATCTTCCTGCTGAATAAAAGGTAGCTGAAGAATTTAAAGACAATGTATTAGATTCTCAGCTCAAAGGAATAATTCACCTTGAGGACTATTCAATTCCGTATTTGGATTGTGCTCCCTCAGTATCTTCATACACTGCTGGTATTTTGGAGAAGACTGATCCACGCCTAAGACACTCAAGTCATAAGCATCAAGTAAAATGAACCGAAATTTAGGAAACGGTACAAAGTGATAAGCATAATAATTCTCTGAGGGTATGGTCTCAGGATGATGTACAATCTGGTCTTCTAGAAACCTTGTGTTAAGTTTAGAGCGTGTTAAATAGTCTCTACTGAAGTTGTAGAATTCATGATTTCCCCATGTATGGTGAACTGGGACTTTAAGCATTTTGAATGTGTTCATAACAAGTTCTAGGGACTTTTCTGATGTTTTATGCTGTGCGTTGTAGCCATCGATAATATCTCCAAGCTGGAGGACACAACAGGGTGTGCTGCTTTCTTTATTCCAGTCTTCAATGGCACCCTGTAAGTGAAGGAGACTATGTCTGTAGTACCTCCGCCTGCTTCCTTGGAAATTGTATCCATCTTCTAAATCAGCATATTGAATATCTGCTATTACTCCAAAGGAGAAGAGTTGTTCTGAATTGTCAGTGAGGGTTCCCAGATTGGGCTTAAGAGCCATAACCTCCAAACAGGTTTCTAGATAAACTGAAGAAAGTAAAAAAGACAACTAAGTTAAATTAAAAACATCTTAAGTTTCTGATTAGACTGAAGAAAATGATAAAATGGACATTAAACTTAATAGTTAATTCACAAGACAACTTAACAATGAAAAAAGTGCACCCATCAGCTTGAGAACTGACAGTCTTAGGTCTAAAATACTAAGCCTCTGAAACAGTTCAGTTTCTCATATTTAATACAGATAACTTTTATCCTCTAGGAGAGGAATAATTTACAAACAGGTACTATTTCATAATGAACAAGTATTCTAATTCTAATAAAGCCAAATTCAAATCTGGACTAATTTCTAATTTACAATACATATTGACTCACCTAAAAAAATACTATACATCCTTCCCCACAAACATCAAATAATTTCATCTGTGAAGGTTGTTTGAAAAAAGTATATGTATATTACACTCACTCATTGTAATGTATACATCAGATTGCCATTATGGGTTATTTTGTGTCAGTCTGGGTCTTTCTCTTTGCTGATAGGTTGGTCATTTGAAATAAGTGTCTCATAGTTTATATCTGAAGTAACTGGGGGGCAGTAAAGACATGAAGGAGAGGAATAATTTTAAACAATGACCAAAAAAAAAATATCCAGCACAAAAACTATGACACTGATGTGAGCACTGTCATTTTAACAAAGGAAATCAAAGGCCAAGATCCTCAATTACCAACTAATTTTGCCACAAAGTCCATAATAATTAACTTGTTTTGGTAGTGTCTGAACTTATTAAAACCTAGTTGTTTCTAAAAATTCACTTGGCTAAAATTACTTTCAGACTCCCAGTCTTCAGTCATCTGCCCAATATACCTATGGAGTTCCTATTTAATTGTCTACAGACATGTGAATCCCAGTTGTAAAAGAATCCCAGTTGTAAAAGTATTCCTAACAGATGGAGGATACAACTCTATAATTGGAATAGGAGTCAGACTTCAATCAATTTAATAAGAACAAAGAAGCATTTTTCAAATTAAAACTGTTGTCACTAATGCTACATTCCTTACTTAATCCATCCAATTAGGAGCTTCAGCTATTTTCCTTTCTTCTTCAATCTCATTGGTTGTAAGTAGCCCTAAAACAGGTAAAACTGTACAAGGAAAAGAAAAAAAAAAAAAAAAGCGAGAGTAATCCTGAAAAATGGTTTGGTGTTTTCATGGTTTTTTTGTTTTGTTTTTAATTTGCTCATTTCTTCCAGCAATCCCCAACTGAAAACCCCACTAGATATTAAGTCAATAAATATGCTGACTTGTCAATAAGTATGCATGCTGGGGTGGTATCTTCATTGATGTTTCTATTAATGAAAGAAAGTCTGACTTTTCAGGTGGAGAACTTAGACACAATCACAAGAAATAAAAACTCATCTAAGTCAGCTGAAAAATCTTATAAGTTTCAAATATTTGTGAATCCAAATACAGATTAATAGAAAAATAATTTAGCAACTATGTCACATGAACATTATTAGCAAAGCTCAACAGGAAACTGTTTCTGGGAATGTTCTTATCCCCTGCCAGATGACATTATTTGTTTTTATATTTAAACTCAAAGCCTTTAAGGTGATAATATGTTCTGTGGATCAGTTAGAGAGGATTTAGTCCTTATTCATTTGATCTTCTCTCCAGTAAATAGCTGTTATTTTTGCCTGACCAGAAGTCATTTCTTTTTCTTTGAGTAAGAGCACCCAATTTTCCTTGGGTAGAATGTATCTACCCAATTCCCTACTCTTAGCATTTATCATTTGACCTTTACTCCCTGGCTTAGGAAGGGAGTGGCAGACAAATAGATGAATCAGGCCTGGCCTATAAAAGCCCAGTTTCCTCCTGACCAGTTAAGGAGTAAGCACATAACACCAGGTGGCTCAATATGCTTCAGCCCAGGGACATATCAGCAGCTACTACAACTTGAACTTAAGGAGAATCAAGTTAACTGAGAAGTAATCCAATATGAAGGAAGCAGATCTGAATGATACAAAGTACATTCCTGGAAACAGTAGTTAAATAACTGCATCTACCTGTCTCTGCTAGAATTACTCTTGGCCATTTAGTTATATGAGCCAACAAATTCCCCCAAGGTAAAAGCCAAATCAAATTGATTTGTTTTTGTCATTTAATACCAAAAACCCTGTTATATACATCCTTCATTGGATCCACAGTTTCAGTTTAAGGAAACTGAAGGACACCCCAAGATTTGGCAACCTTTTAAAGAAAGCTAAATGAAGGTGGCAAAACTTATCAAGGGGCACACACTGCATAACGAAAGTCTGTTCTGGGGTAAAAGAGACCAAAATGTTAAATGCAGCTTTTAAAAATAAGGTCAAAGACAGAGAGGCAACATATACAGAAAATATTTTGAAAAACAGAAACTTAAATTTATAATGTGGCCTGCTAAGTGCAAGAGGGAGGACAAGGCCACATCCAGGGACAAACAGACAAGCTCAGAAGTAAAGCTGGCAAAACGAACCAGAGGGCAAAAAAAATGACTCCCCTGGCTTATTCAAAGTTTTTTTATTTATTTTTATTTTTTTATTTTTTTATGGTTCAGGGAGATGCTCAGGGAACTCAGGAAGACTGGTCCAGTAAACATCTTACCAGAGGGAATGGCTTTTCTGCTCATCAATCCATTAAAAATTTAGCCAGATTTGAGAAAGATAGAGGAGAGCTTTCTGTCTTAAATCTCCATCTTCCAGGTGGGTGCAATGGTGCATGCTGATGATCAGGAGACTGAGGCAGGAGGATTGCAATATCAAGGCCAGCCTTACCAACTTAACAAGACCCTGTCTCAAAAAATTAAAAAAAAAAAAAAAAGGGTTGAGGATGTAGCCCAGTGGTAGGGCGTTTGAGCCCCAGTACTGAAAAAAAAAAAAAAAAAAACAAAAGCAAAAACAACAAAAAAAAAACTCCCTGCTTTTACAAGAGAAGGCAGAGTAGGACAAAAGGCAGAAAATATGCATATGTAGATTTAGCTAGGTTATGTTAATCAGAGTTCATCAGAAATTTCTCAGTCTCACCCAGCTCTGGTCAGGCCAGGGGGTGCAGCCCTTCAGTCTCTACTAAGTACAAGGAAACCTATGAAGTTTTTCAAAAGCTTCTGAAGTAGAAAGACAATACAATCTGTAAGAATTAGAATGTATTTTGCTTTTGAAGAGAAGGGAAAATGGCAAGTTTTTAGTGAACTTTGTTCTTTAAGTTTTGCCTGCACCACTTATCATGTGCTAAATTATTTAAGTTTTAGTTTTTAAAAAAGGTATAATCATGAGTTGCTGAAAGCTTTAGAACTTAAAACCCTCATAAGGTTTTTAATAAGTTATAATGCACAACAACTACTCTGTAAATCTCTGAATCACAAAGCACCAATAACAAGAAAATGATTTTTAAATTTTATATCTAAGAGTATATCTGTTTACTGAGTCTCAAGTTAATTAAAACTAGAATAAAACAGAATAACAACAGTATTTTCTAGAAAAGAAATGGATACCAGTTTTGGTACAATATAAGCAGGCAGCATTTTGTGAAACCATCTCAGACCTAAGTGATTTTTAAAAATAAATAAGATATATTCACAGATGTTTAACTGCTAAAAACTTGCTACAATACCAATAAAACTTCTATAACACCTAAGAGTCAGAAGGCTGAAGCTCCATGTAATAAGCCCCAAAGCTTCTAAGAAGAACTTGTGAAAGAAGACAGAAAAAAACAAAAACTTCATTTGGTGACCTCAGTGGTTTACAGTAGTGACACAAATGATGGATTCACACTAGAAAACACTTTGCATAACTTTTAGCAAGGGTCCATCAGACTCAAAGGTGTTACCAGCATTCATCCAAAGTAGGTTTAAAACGCCTACTTTGAACTGATTTAGATGCGGCAATTTCTTCTAAAAGTATAAACTTAATGTGAAAAACTTGTAAAAATGCTCTGATAAATAAACTAAGGGTAAGACTATCAACAAAATCACTTTGGTAAATAAAATTTATCAGCTAAAACATCGAATTCCACAAATTATATGTGTTTGCTCAGTTAACCCACAATCAAGCATTTGAAGAAATGAACAATAATTCTGCCTTAATAAGCAAGCTGCTTTTGTGTCCTTTTTTAATTACATGAAAAAACTTCTCCTGGGCAAACAAGTACATAGAAATAAAAGGGGGAAAATCTTACTACAGGCAACTAAGAAAAATTAACTTTGACTAACAGTGATCTGAAATGCTAAGCAAACATTTAGCAACTCTTCTAACTTGAGCATAAATTTCAGAAATTTCCAGCTGAACTTTGGGATGAAGAAACAAATACTACTGAACTACAACTTACTGGGTTAGAGAGCAGCACGCTTGGCTAGGTGGGTCAAATCACAGGGAAAAAAATTCTTTCCCCTTGAACCAGAGCTCCCAAATGCCACGGAAATGAAGACTGACGTATATTTAGGCTAGCTAAATATATATTTATATTACAAATGTATATTACAAAATGTATATTTCCTGCCTTTGTCCACTATGCCTCCTTTTCTCTTATAAAAGCTTTTATGCACCCCTGAGTCCCTGAAGATGGCTATTTGGGACAGAAAGGTCTCCTCTGTCTTACTCAAAGTCAGCTCTGAATAAGCCTAATTTCCTCTCAACTGGTCCCTGAAATTTTTGTGGAGCACCATGAGGGTAAAGTCTTTCTCTCACTATTACACCCTGAAAAAAAAATATCACACAAGAGTGGAATCATGTAAATAAGGAGGTAGGAGGTTTGGGGTTTGGGTTTATTTTTCTCCTTGTATTTTTGGAAATGCCCCACAGAGTGGTGGAGTGGTAGTGAAGATTGCAGCTACTGAGCATAACAAAAGCAGATGAAATCAATGCTCTCTGGAACAAAAAATAAACCTACATAGACTCTTAGCCTCATTAATATGTGCCTGTATTCAAGTAACAGAAAAGGTCTCAGATGAGGAAGACATCAACAAAACTTTTTAAATCAAAAACCTGAAGGGGCAGGGAGCAGTGAGAGTTATTTTAGGAGACTGGAGCCTCAGTCGACTGATTAAGGAGGGTATATAACGCAGTATATACTTTGTACAGTACTGTACTTTATGATCAGTTTGCGATGTAATGTATTCTTAGAAGTGCTGGACATTTTGGTTACACTTAACTCGCTTTTACCACCCTAACCGCACAAATTTTTAAAATTGTTTAAAAAAACTTTTAAGTCAAGGATTATTTCAAGCGCAACAGGTCCATATATACTTTGCAAGTGTGAAGGAATCAACTACCCTGAAGTTTCGCTTGGCCGGCGTCCAAACTGGGCTGGACGAGGGTGAAATGGGTGGCCAACAAGGTGGAGGAAAAGGGGCTGCCCAGTCCTGCCAGACTCCGGCCAGTCTTTCCTCTCTTCTGAGCAGGGCTCAGTACCGCCCTGGCCCGGTCTAACTGGGACCGAGAGTGTCCCTTCCCCACGGCCTCGCCGTCCCCCGCCCCCTCAACCCGCTCTGGGGCCGGCATCCACTCCCAAGGAACCACCTACCGCGCGCTGGCTCCTCGGCCAGGGCTTCCAGACTACCAGCTAGGGCACCGCGCCACCACCGAGCAGAGCGGAAAGAGCGGCTTCTTGCGACTTCCGGAGGAAGCGGAAGCAATACGGAAATGGTGGGGCGGGTCAAAGAAGGTGTGGTATCGGAAGCCCATGGCGGCACTGGTATTGGGGTTTGGCCTGTTTACGCGGCCCCCGGGTGGCCAACTTTGGCGTCTCCTTCCTCGCGGAATCGAGCGTTGGGTCCTGGAGGAGAGGACTGCGGGAGTCTTGTTGAAGCAGTGCTGCGCGCGGCGGGAGGCGGTGCGGCTGGCCTCCAAGCTCCCTGGCAGCTGCCTGGGAAGCCGGCCTTTAAGTACCGCAGGGCCGCTACCCCGGGGTCGTCAGGTCCCGAGCCGAAGGGCCACAGAGACCCCACGCGCCCCTCCAAACCTGGGGTGAGTGTACACCTGGAGGCCTCCCAGCGCCTGTCGCGGTTATCCGCAGCCATTCCATTTGGTCATACCTCAGAAACTACTAGCCAGGCCTGAAAGTGTCCTTCAACTTGGCGGTCTTATCTGCCTCTTGGAATCTCATCCCACCTTTCCCCTGGTTTATCAGTAGTACAGTGTTTAAGAGAACTTGAAAACCAGCACCTTCACTGCGGGATTAGATACTTGGGCTTGGACTTGAAGTTCAACACATAGATTCCAGTTTTTCTTAAGGTTCTTAAGTTTATATAATTGAAGAGTCAGAGCACGTCTATAATTTCTGTCTACTGAATTCCCCTTCAGGTTTTCACGTGAACCTTGAAATTGAAACAGTTGATTTTAGATGCGTGTGGATACACCTTTTTCTTGTCCCCCCCCCCCCCAGTTCTAGTTCTGACCCAAAAAGAACTAAGAGCTACCACCTAGCTCTAGTGACAGGTGAGAGAACTGGGTTTTTGGAGCTGTGGAAAGGGTTAATGAGCTAAGCCTAGGTGGCAACCTTCTTTCTTATTTTGAAACTTGAAAGAGCCTGGAAGTAATTCGATGCAGTTTTCAAAAAGCCAATTTTATTTATTTTATTTGTATTTTCAGTTTTCAGCACAAGCCGGCAATTGTTTTTTAAAGCAACAGTTGGAGCAAAGTTTACGCATACTAGTAGTCATGGTACTTGATCTTCTTTGGGTTGATTTTCCACATGAACAGAAAATGACTTGGGGAGCTTTCCCCTCATGAGTATCTTTGTAATTGACTGTATTTCAGAACTCAGCTATGACTGCCTTCACAGAAACTTTCAGTATTTTCTCATCCCATAGTAACCTGAAACATTCTGCATATTTAATAAGATTATGACCTGAGTATATGCTTATGAAAAACTCCTGTAATAAATTTCAGCATGGTTAAATGTTTGTGTCTTACTAGTATTTTTATTTTGGAAATATTTGCCCCAGTAGCCTGTTTCCTGGAAATCTTTAGCATTCACATTTGCTATTGGAGGAGCTTTATTGGCTGGAATGAAGTACTTCAAGAAAGAAAAGACAGAGAGTAAGTAGATATCTTCAGGTCATGTCTGAATAAAATCCTGACTCTGGACTAGCATCTTTTTCATTTTTGTGTTTAAAATTTTGCTTTGAAATAATTTTAGATTCACAGAAGAGCTGCAAAGATGACATAAAGTCCCCACTGTACTTTCACTTAGCTTCTTGTATAACCATGGCACATTTATCAAAACCAAAAAATTAAAAGTTAGCACAATTAACTGAAACTACAGAGTATTTGAATTTCACATGTTCAATCAATGTCTTTTATTTTTCCAAATCCAATTCAGAATCCCACTTTCTAACAATATTAAAAGACTTATTGGGAATAGATTTGAATGTGGACTGTGTGAAGTCCAGAGGATACAAAGATGACTAAAATGCCGTCCAACCTTTTAGGTGCCCATGATAGGGAAACAGACACAGAAAGAAAGGGTTTCACTAGGTGAGGTTCTGCCAAGCCAAAAGGAAACTCCAGGTGCTGTTAGATCTCAAAGGAAGGTGCAACTTTGGGATGAGAGAAGGTTACCTGAGAGGCAGACTTGGGGAGTAGTGTGAGTAGATCCTACAAACCAGTGAGTAGCAGCAGAGGCTGACCATGGTTGAGGGAGAGCCAGGCATTGTTGTGCATTAGCATCCTTAAATGTTTAGGGAGAAAAAAAGAACTTTATATTTTAGTGAATATCCCAGGACTTTTTTAAGATTTGAGTTGGAAGTTTTAATTAAATCTTTAAAATATTGTGTAAATTTGATTCAGTTCTTGATACAGCCTGTTGATGGCTGTTATACAAAGAGTAATGTTTAAATCTGGGAATGAGAATTCATAGACTATAGAATCTTTGTTCTGTAGAATTTTAGTGTAGAATATAATAAGTTTGTACTGATATTGATAAAGATGACTTTTTTGCATAATGAACAGTATTTTATTGATAAGATTGATAAGTATTTCATTGATATTAAAATGGAAAGCTAGGAAAATAAGTGACAAATTTAAAACATGCATGCTTTTGATTTTGATTTGTAATTTCATTTTGCAGTAGTATCTGTTGTACTTAGAAAATTTACTATGAGGCAATCTTAAGCGTTTCTAAATTATTTGAGGGTATTTGCTGACGTGCTGCTCATCATCTCCAAATACTTTTACTATTTCCTACAAACAAGGACATTCTCCAGTGTAATCACAGAACAACCATCAGAATCAGAAAAGTAACATCCATATGTTACTGCTTTTCAATCTCCCAAGTTTTGCTACTGGATGTCCTTTATAGCAAATGCATCCAGATCAGAACCAGACCTTGTATCTAGTTGTCTTGTTAATATCCTTGAGTTTGTAATAATTTTTCAGACTTTACCTGACTTTTGTGACCTTGACAGTTTTGGAGATTATAGGCCAGTTATTTTTTAGGATGTATTTTAGTTTGAGTTTGTCTAATGTTTCTTCATGATAAGATTCAGATCATGCACCTTTGGCAGGAATATCACAAAAGTGATGTGTCTACATTGCATGGACTCATGTGCCTTGTGGTTTCACTTTTCACATTACTAATAATGATGAGTTTGATCATTTGATTAAGATGTTACCTATCAGGTTTCTCTCCTGAAAACTTGCTCTTACCTAAGTATTTTGTGGTGTGTATTTAAATATGTGTATTTGCATGTGGTGTTCCCTACCAATAATTTTCCTATTTGTTCAGTATAAATGTATGGTTTCCTTGAGCTATTATTCTCTTTTATTTTGATACTCAAAGTGTCCCAAATTAGCCAGTGAGAACCACTTCAAGCAGATGACTATCTTTTTGATATATCTCTAGTGTGCTTTTTTTTAAAATATTTATTTATTTGCTTTAGTTGTACACAGTGCCTTTATTCTTATACATGGTGCTGAGGATCGAACCCAGGCCACTCACGTGCTAGGCAAGCGCTCTACCTCTGAGCCACAACCCCAGCCCTCTCCAGTGTTTTTTGAGTTCTTTCTGCTATAAGAGGTTCCTGGCTCATTTTGTGTTTGTTTGCTTCAGCCCTGATATCACCATTTCTTCAGAAATCTCTCTTTTCTTTTAGTTGGGGAACCTATATATACTGAAATTCAGACCAGCATTGCTGGTTCCTTTCCAGTGCTACAGGATTCTTTCTAGTTCTCTCCCTTTCTTTCCATAGTTCTAACTCCCTTATGTTATTTCGTCCATTCCCCCCGTACGTGACTAAAGTTCATTACTACATCTCTCTCCCCGTGCAGCTGCCCCTCAGAACACTTTAAGTTCAGACTTTCTTTACTGGGCTTCACCACCACCCACACCCACCCCCCAATACCAGTTCAGACATCTGTCTACTCTAGGCCAATGTGGTCCTCCCTCACCCAGCACCACTACATCTAATAGCTTATGACTGAATTGTTCCAGAAGAGGATGAAATAGTTTTGCAACTTTCTTACAGTGCTTATTACATATCATGGCATTTAATTTGGTTTTATTATTTTGTGTTTATTTTTTTGGAAAGATTTTTAACTCACTGAAAACAAACAATTTGTTCCACATTTTGCCTCCCCCATGCTTACTAATATAGTGCTAACCGTGTATCAAGTATATTTGGTTAGAATGACCTTTTTGTGTTGTGTATGTGTCTTTTTAAGAGCTGGAGAAGGAACGGCAGCGAAGCATTGGAAAGCCTTTACTTGGGGGACCGTTTTCCCTCACAACTCATGAAGGAGAACCCAAAACTGACAAGGATTACCTGGGTCAGTGGGTATTGATTTATTTTGGGTTCACTCATTGCCCTGATATCTGTCCAGAAGAACTAGAAAAAATGATTCATGTCGTGGATGAAATAGGTAAGAAAGCCATTACTAACTCTACACCATTTATGATTACTTCATGTTACTGTTTTTCTTATTCCTGTATTATGTTAGGTGGGGTATTATAAATATTTGGTCTGTAAGAACATAAAATCTCAGCATTCAGTTTGTTTCTTGCTCTGGTTCTGTAACCTTCCTGTCCACCAAAAGAAACTTGTTTTGATGGTAAATGTTAGATCACTTAAAATTGTCATTGTGGCCTGAGGCTCCCAGAACTATTCTTGTGCCTGTTTTATTTTAATCTTCACATTGCCTTTTCCCCAGTGATGATTAGATTTGCAAATCTGAAATGATCTGTAATTAGTGGGATTTTTATTAATACAATTTAGAAGGAAGGGTGCTTCCTCCTTCAAATGAAGAGTTTTAGGATATTTGATCCTTATTAATATTTATCTTGCTCTTGAGATATGATAGGGGAAAAAAACTATAAACACTGGATTGGATTAGGAAATAAGATGGCCACATGATGGAATCCAGGGTAACAGTGTTTACATAACAGCACATGTATTTGATAGGATATTTATCTGGTTCCATACGACAGAATAAATATATAGATCTACTCCATTCCATTCCCTTCCCTGTCATCTCCACTCCAGTGTTAGATGTCCCTTTGTTTCCTGTTAAGTTTGCTATAATACTTGTGAATACTAATTGGAACTTTCTTCCAGATAGTATTCCATCTCTGCCAAATTTAACTCCACTTTTCATCACCATTGACCCGGAGAGGGACACAAAAGAAGCCATTGCAAATTATGTGAAAGGTATGTTCGTTTATAATAATTTATATCTAGTTCTTACAGTTTTTGAAATAACTCATTTAACTTACAGTACCTCTTAAAATAGGACATATAGCATTATCACCAATTTTACAGGCAAATAAAAAAGTGAAGCTCAGAGTGGTGACCTGGCTAGTTAATAAATGAGAAGTAGGTTTCTCAATTCCTGGTGTAGCACTCTTTGTATTTTATCATAGAGAAAGGATTTGAACTTGACCTTCATATATGAACTAAAAAAAGCCTTAAATTGAGAGCAAGGACAAATTTCTTCTGGTTCTAGTTGTGTACTTCATTTTCTTTCTTTTAAAGTTAGGAGAAACATATGTTCTGGGAATGTGTACATTGGAAAATTAAAGATGAGTTGTTAAATTTGTGTTTTGAACTCATAACACATGTTCAGCTGTTAGTTTGAGCAAGTTGTTTAATTTCTCTGGGCTCAAGTTTCTTCAGTGTAGAAGCTTAAAAATTAGGAATGTACAGTTTAATTATTGTACATTTGATTTAATTCCTGGTCAAAACAGCCTAATAAGTATAGTTTTGTTTTTATGCTTTTTATATGACACTATCAAATGCACATTCTCTAAAACTCCAAAGTTATGTAAAAATTTATTTTGTGAAGGACCTACTATGTATATTATTTTTCACAGATCTATTGAGGTATAATTGACATACAGTTGTGTGCATATTTAAAACATAGTTTGTTACCTTTTGACATATATGCACTTGTGAAACTATTGAAACCTGAGTCACCACTTCTACTGCTGGGTAGAATGCATAAGCTTCAGGCCTCACCAATTTCTTCTTTCCTTGTTTTTGTCTCATGAATTCAAAGAATGAAACCCACTGAAGAGGAAGAGTGAGTGTAAAAGAATAGGATTTATTCAAATGGGAAGCAAAGAAACTGAGCTCTGGCAAGGCAAGAGGGAACTGGATAGGGGTTGCCGCTTGAGTATGCTAGTTTAGGGGGTTTTTTTTTTTTTTTTTTTTTTTGGTACTGGGGAATGAACTCAGGGGCACTCGACCACTGGATCACATCCCCAGCCCTTTTTTTGTATTTTATTAGAGACAGGGTCTCACTGAGTTACTAAGTGCCTCACCATTGCTGAGGCTGGCTTTGAACTCGCGATCCTCCTGCCTCAGCCTCCCAAAGTGCTGGGATTACAGGCTCAGTCATTAGGTGCGCCACCGCGCCCGGCTAGTTTAGGGGTTTTTATAGCCCTTGAGTCAATATTGTTGGTCCAAATTAATGCTAATCAGGGTTTCAAAAGTATTAATGCTATTAACAGAATTAATAATGGCCCTGTGATTTCTATTCGGGTCTGCCCCACTTCCATTTTTCCGCTGATCTCTGAGAAGTGGACTGTTGAGGTTAGTAGATCGTGCTCCTGGGCTCCGGGCTGAGGCTGTATGTGGAGCTGGTGTCTGCACCAGGCCCTAACTGGACTGCTTCAGTGTGACCAGTTGGCACACCCTGGCTTGCCACAGCCCATGCTCACCACCTGCTGTCTAGCCTACCTGGTCTACTTCTGCTTTTCATGGAGTTTAGTGGATTGGCTGTGCCACTGAATGGCTGGGGAGCATGTCACTTTCACCATAATCAAAACAATGAACATCTCCATGACCCACAAAAGTTTCCTTTACCCTTGTTAATCCCCCCATCTCCATGCAACCATAAAACTGCTTTCTATTATTATAGTTACAAACTAATTGCCTTTGCTAGTGGGTTTTATAAATGTAATTATAGGGGCTGGGGTTGTGGCTCAGTGGTAGAGAGCACTTACCGAGCAGGTGTGAGGCACTGAGTTCAATTCTCAGCACTGCGTATAAATAAATAAAATAGAGGTCCATTTTTAAAAATGTAATTATAAAGTATGTATGCTTTGAATGCCTTCCTTCAGCATTGTTATTTTGAGCTTCACCTATATTATGATATGTATCATAATCCACTCCTTTTTATTATTGAGTAGACACTGATGGACAGTTTTTTTTTTCCCTGTTTTTAGTTATGATAAGTAATAACTTTCATGTATAAGTTTTTGCATGGACACATGCTTTCATTTCTCTTGAGTAAACAACTAGGTGTAGAATGACCAGATCAGACAGAGTATATTTTACTTTTTAAGAAAGTAGGGGCTGGGTTGTGGCTCAGTGGCAGAGCACTTGCCTCGCACATGTGAGGCACTGGGTTCAATCATCAGTACCGCATAAATAATAAACAAACAAAATAAAGATACTGTGTCTATATATAACTAAAAAATTTTAAAAAAGAAAGAAACTAACAGACTTTTCCAAAATGGTTGTACGCTTTTACATTTCTACCAGCAGCAAATGAGAGTTCCAGCTTCTTCATGTCTATACCACATTTTGTATGGCAATGTTTTTAATTGTAACAACTCTAATAGTCTTGAGTGATATCTTATTGTGCTTTTAATATCATTTCCCTAATGATTATTAGCATTTTTAAATTTTCTTGTTATCTGTGATGTGAAGTGTCTGTTCACATCTTTTGTCTATTGTTTTTGCATGTGTGTACGTATGAATGTATATACGTATATATTAGTTATACTCTAGATACAAGTCCTTTATCAGGCATTTGATTTGCTAATATTTTTTCTCAGTCTGGCTTGATATTTCAGTCTCATAACAGTGTCTTTTGAAAAGCAATTTTCAGTTTTGATTAAGTCCAAATGTATCAGTTTATTCTTTTATATATAGTGCCTTTTGTTTGGTGTATAAGAAGTCTTTGCCTAATCCAAATTGACAGAGGTTTATGTTTTCTTCTTAATGTTCATAGTTTTGGTTGGGCACAGTGGTGCCTGCCTGTAATCCCAGCTGCTTGGGAGGCTGAGGCAGGAGGATAGCAAGCTGAAAGACAGACTGGACAACTTAACCCTGCCTCAAAATAAAAGGAGCAGGGAATGTGACTCAGTGATAGATTCCACCCAGGCTCAATCCCCAGCACCCCCTGCCAAAAAAGAGAGAAAAGAATAGAAGAAAAAGTTTACAGTTCTTTTTTTGTTGTTGTTATTTTATATATTTAAGCCAAATTTATGCCTGTAACATAATTATAAGATTTTCTGAAATTTAGTCAATAGCATAGTTTTGTCCAAAAGCAATTAAAACCACCTATTTATAAATTAATGCATGGGGTAATACACAATCTCTAATTTAAATGTGCTTATTAGCAGTTATTCTCATCACATAAATAAGTAAATAAAGCATAATATTCTCAAATGAATAGGTATCTGAGTTGCTCTAACTAACTGAAATACCAACTTTGTGGTAATTTTCTTCTACAGCACACACACATTTATTTCTAGTTACATTTGGAGATGGGAGAGATGTTAAAATTTTTAATTTAGTGTTTAGGAAAATTGGCAGTTTCAGCAGTTCAACATTTTAAAAGTTTGGATATGCAGCTAACGAGGCTTTGTTCACCTTTCTCATTATTTACTCAGAGTAGAAAAGAAAAATAAGCCAACCTGCTTTTTCAGTACCCGAGTCATTCCTCAATTTAGAATGAATTAATCCAAGGAACAAAAATTGGCTTGTGTACCATGGAAGAAGAAACTGCTATTAAATGTTCAATTGTAATTTTAGTAGTCTGATAAATCCAGTGTTTTAAGTGACTTCCATTAGCCCATTTATATACTTTTCAAAAACTTTAACAGCATGTACATGCTGTTTTACCCTAATCTCTGAACTTTGCTATAATTGGTCTTTGAAATGATGAGTATTAATTGTTCAGCTCTTTATTAGAAATTAAGAGTAGCACCTAATATCCATTTTAAGATATTTGTTGGAAAATAAGATGCAGATATTTTAATATGATCTTAAAATCTTTTTTCTCATATAAGCAATGAAAACCTAGTACTTAATTCATGAGAATATTTTTAAACTTCATTGTATCTCAACTCTATATATTTTTTAAAAGCAAATTAATTTAAAATATCATTTAAATTGTTGGAATGTATTCCCTTTGGATATTTCCTAATTGGTCATAAGAAGATTTGAATTTCTGTTTGTAGTTCAGAGGAGAATTTCACTTGTTCTATGTGAATTTCTTTTCCTTTGAATCGTGAAAATGGACTGGGGGTGTGGCTCAGTGGTAGAGCACTTGCCTAGGATGCTTAAGGCTCTGGTTTCTGTCCTCAGCACCACAGCAAAAAAAAAAAAAACAACCAAAAAAACTTACAGGATATGAAGAAATGTTTGGGGATCTACAGGGGGGAAAGTAGCCATGGCACTGTTTTATAACTGATGTTTTTTTGTTGTTGTTGTTGTTGGTTGTTTTTTTTTTGTTTGTTTGTTTGTTTTGAGGTAGCAGTGGTTATTTTGCTTGCTTCTCATTTTTTACTGTCTTTTTCTTGTTTTGTTTAGAATTTTCTCCCAAACTGGTTGGTTTGACTGGCACAAAAGAAGAGGTTGATCAAGTGGCCAGAGCATATAGAGTATATTATAGCCCCGGCCCCAAAGACGAAGATGAGGACTACATAGTAAGTCAGTGTTCTGCTTTTTAACCCACAGGCTAGCTCCTAGATCTTGAATATTCATAAAGCATTAAATGACTGATTGGCTTCCAAGATGAAAGAAAACTTGGGATTATTGCAAATTCCTTGGGAATTTTGGATATTTAAAAGAATAGAATCATTTGTATATATATATGGGGGTGTTACTGGGAATTGAACCCAGGGATGCTCTACCACTGAACTTTCTCCTCAGTCCATTTTATTCATTGTTTTGGAAGTTACCCAGGCTTGCCTTGAATTTGTAATCTCCTGCTTCAGCCTCCTGAGTAGCTGGGATCACAAGTGTACACCACCGCACCCAACAAGAAGCATATTTTTTAAAGATGACTTTAGTTTATACTCATCGTTTTTATAATCTAATTGCATATCTGTTCTTTCTAGTGGCACATAAATCTATGAGGCAGTATAAAATCAGATACCTTGGTGTGGAGGCAAGGCTTATTTTAGTTTTAGTTTAGAAAACATTATATTGGTTCTTCTTGCATTCTTAATGAAGCAGTGTAAGAAATAAGTTTCTTTATAGAAGCAATTGTAGGTCATGGGGAATTGCATTTTAGGTTAGATGAGGGTTCTGAAAAGCAGAAGAAAAAAATGAAAGCTGACAAAAGGTAGATTTTCTGTGAGGGTTTTTTTTTTTTTTTTTTTTTTTTGCATATCAGCTATATGCCTTGCACAGTTTGATTTAATGCATGTTTTTTTTAATGAGGAACAGAAATTCTAGTAAGTTCTTCATCCATAACTCTTTCATTAAAGAGCTGTCTTTATGTTCATCAGCACTCATGGTGCTGCAACATCAAAGGACATAAACACTGCCCCCACCCCTATCTATGGTTTTCTTCTCAGTACATTTTTTTTCCTATCACATTTGAGTTGACATTGTATTGTTGTATTATTGCGGATTTTTTTTCAGTTATTATATTCTGGTTTTTATGTATTAGTTGAGCAAAGTGATTAATCATAAGATTTTCTGTATTGTGTAGTCTGCTTTGACTGGTCTTGATGCAGCAAGGATACATCATTTTCATGTTATCTTTCTATAGCTAGCAGTATATATATAGATAGGTGGCAGCAAGATCAGAAAGCAAAGCAAACACAGATTTGGACCCTGAAATTTGTATTCACAGTGCAGATAATCCAGAATAAAGATACTAACTGTTTAATATTAAAAATTAAAATGTAAATATGTAAGTTTTATGGAGACTTCTTTGAACCTCTAGACTGTATCTTTGATCCTAGTTTGAGATATACTTGGTCTACTGTGGTAGAATTTGATTTTTGATAAGAATCAGAGTTCATTGACTTACTTTTGTTAAATCAACCAATAGGGGGAGACACTCTCCAGCTTCTTAGGTTTTTCATTAGTATAACTTATATGCCTTGAAATTATAGATTTTCACACACAAGATGGTATGGGAGACAAGAAGGTTCTAGAAACCTTCACCAGGCAAGGTGGTATACACCTGTAGTCCTAGCTACCCAGGAGGCTGAGGACAGATCGCCAGCCTGGGCAACTTATTGAAACCTTTTCTCAAAATAAAAATTTTTAAAGGACTGGGAATATGGCTCAGTGGTAGAGTGTCCCTGGGTTCCATCTCCAGTAGCACCAAAAAAAGAAAAGAAAAAAGAAAGGACCTGTGAGGAGTGAGGGAATAAAGATTAACCTTGAGGTAGAATGAGATTTTCCTAATGTCAGACAACAGTAAAATTCTGGCTTTTGAATGGACTCTTCAGACTGAGAGTATATATAAATTGGGCATGGCAAACATTTGGGATTCCTTGAAGCTAAATTTCTTTATTATATATTAAACATAAAGTATTGCTTTATTTTATGTGCATTTGTTGGAAAAATATTTTTAGGTGAAAAAAGAACAAAATGGCTTTCAAACCTAGGAAAAGATGTTCAATTTCATAATAAAGGAAATGCGATTTTTTTAATGTAATGCTACTTTTTCAGCAATGGTGAGAAAGTTTGAAAATGTGTTGTCAATATATTGTTAAAATTGGAAATACACTGCTGGAATGTGTTTGGAACAACAGGCATTTCCATGCATCATTGACAGGAATTAAAACTGATGTACCCTCCTCAAGAGGGTAATTTGGCAGTATATATTAAAGTTAAATGCCTTTTTTAGCTCAGAGGTTCTACTTTTGGGAATTTATCCTGTGCACTATAGCATTGTTTGTAAAGAGAAAGGACTGAAAACCAAGCAACCATTATTTTAAAAGCTATTATATACGTACTGATACAGAACAATGATCTGAATATTGTTAAGTGAGAAAGAATGGTATGTTGCTGATGTATAAAAATGGATATATGGCAGAAAATTTCCCTGAAAGAATGCAGTGGTTTCCTCTGAGAATTGAGGGACTCAGGGATCCAGAACAGGAAGAAGACTTTAAAGTGTATAAATTTATTGAATTTTTTATGTGCATGCATTTACCTTAAAAAAAAAAAATGTGTGTGTGTTTGTGTGTGTGTGTGTACACAACTTGGCATTAAAAGAGCTGAGTGAGTTGCTCTTGTCCAGTAGAATTAGAGATTAGCAGCATGATGATTTTTTTAAAAATATTGTGGATTTTAGAATCAGGAGGATGCTTCAGTTTAAAGTGAGGGCTGACATTCGATAACTTACCTTCCCCAGCATGTGCACCATTTGTACAGGAAAGTGCCTATTTCAGGAGTGGAAACAACATGTGAAAGAATGTGTCAGGAACTGCTAGTTTCATTATTCTATACTAGGAATTATTAGAACTCTTAATAAATGTCAATTTGCCCTGCCCACAACTCAGATGAAATATTGAAAAGTGACCACTGACAAGTGTGACAGATACGGTTAGAAGAATGTACTGGAAAATAATTTATATTGAGAACACTTAGAAAATTAAGTCCAGCATAACTGCAATTATGGTTTTTAAAAGAGAGAATATAGGGGAAAAAGAATAGAAAAAGGAAGACATAGGATAAAGAGAGGCATAAGCAACAGAGTAAGGTATGACTGGAGACTTAATTCTGATTTCTCTGTCGAATGTGTACAGAAATGTTAAGCCCCTGTCTTGGTCCTACAGTAAATTCTTCCATAACACATGAAGTTACCAGCTGTTTGAGCTCTCCTGCATGCATTCTTTCCTTATGGGGTAGGCAAGTGGATCTTTCCATTTGCTATCTCCTTATGAATGTGTATATAAAAAATAATAATCTCACAGACATATAATGTGTTTGAGGGGTATATTTGGGGAGTGTCTCCAGTTGGTATGTGTGAGCACATTCCTGTCTTCCCATCTTGCCAAATAGCAGTCAAGCCTGTGATAAATCCCAAGGACTTATAGTGCCAAATCTGCTCTTTAAAATTGGATTTTGTGGGAGCAACTAGCTAAAAAGATTGATGACTAATCTGAACTTAAATTAGAGCTGGGTACAATTTAAGAACTTAATCAGAAAAATAGATGGTGGATTATAACAGAATCCTTGGGGGTATAGTATTTGTAGCTTCTGAGGAGCTTCCAGGTGATTTGCTTCAGATGCTGATGTTCAATATGGTATATAAAAATGTGGTAGGGGAGGAAAACATGCCTTCCTGTTTCTATTTGATTACTAATATCAGGACTAAATATTGTATTAGGACATATAGATTATATAATTAAACAAAGTGAATAGTTTTTTGAGTTCTCATAAAATATGGTAAGCAGAATTTGGACAATAATGATTTCTACCTAAAACATACAGGAATACACCCAAGAACTTGCAAGGAAAGTAATTTTTTTTTCAACAATTTCATGGGACATCTCTGTCATACCCTGGTTAAGGGGTCAGATGAGATACTTTATTTAAAATGTAAGGTATTTCCAAAGTAGAATTGCTATTCCTTCCACAAGCACAGATGATCTTATGAAGCCTGCAACAACCATTTTTACCAGGTGGGTTCTTTTTTTCAGAAATCATGAGGGGGTGTTAAGAATTTAGCCAAAGGAACTCCAGGTTCTAGCTGGTGTTATAGGCAATAGCTGGTGCAAATTTTTGGAACACAGATTTTAAGACAATTCATCGCTATGAATTTGCTATATATAAGAGGCCATTCCATAAAAATAGATGCATTACAATGGTTATTTAAGCATTAAAGTTCTTTTATTCTGTAGTATTTGTTCAGTAAAATAAGTGGTTTATTTTGATAATCTTTTTGTCATCTCTCTTCCTCCACCTTTTCTCCGCAGGTGGATCATACGATAATAATGTACTTGATTGGACCAGATGGTGCATTTCTAGATTATTTTGGACAGAACAAGAAGAATACAGAGATAGCTGGCTCAATTGCTGCACACATGAGGGTGCACATGAAAAAGAGCTAGCCAGAGCAGCATCATGGATGTTGTTCTCTTGCCAAAGAGGACAGAAGCTTTGTCTCCCATAGGAGCCAGTATATATAATATGCAGCCTACAGGATGGCCTTTATGCCACAGAACATCTATGTGTTATATGAGATGTTCCCCTTGGGTTCAGCTAAGATTCTTGGAACTGTGAGGATTACAACCCAAAGTTTCCCAGGTATTCACCATGCATCCAGAGGACCAAGTTAAAATGAAAGCAGTGGACAGCAGAGGTCCCAGAAAGACACCACAGGGAGAGGCATCAGCATGCCTCTCCCCTTGAGAACAGGGCCCTTGGGGCAACTTCACCACCTCTCCAGTGTGTTGGACCCTTCCTTTCTCATACAGATTGTGGCACTGAATTTTACAGAAAGAAGTATGATTCCATAATGCTCTTGCTTTTCTTGCCTTGAACTCTTGATGGCTGGTGACAGTCATGTGTCATGTTCAGCACTCTGCCATTCAGGGCTAAATTTTATACTTGAAAGCAAAAGCTTAGTCTTCCTTGTTAATGAACATCACTGTCAGTTTTGCTCTGTCAGCAGATGCCAATTTGACTAATGAAGAGGAATAATCTGTCATTTGGACTAAACTATTATTTCATTTTCTCTAGGGGTCTTTTTTTTTTTTTTTTTTTTTTTTTTTGAAAAAAAAAATTTTAAGCTAAATGATTTGCTAGGTTTTCAGTGATACACCAAAAGAAAATCATTGTCCAAAGGACTAAGTTAAAATGAAGGCAGTGGGGAGCAGAGCTCCCAGGAAGACACCACAGTGATACACCAATGAAAATACACCAAATGAAATCTGGACATAGATACTAGGTGTGATGCAGACTATTTTTCTGCATGTTCCACATTGCGCGGAGTGTAAAATAAAGACATTTAGCTTTCCAACTTGAACAAGCATGACTTTTCTCCTGGGTAAAGAGTGGGTGTGTAATGGCAGCACACATCTCTCAGGGCAGAGACTGGTAAACTTGGGTGAGTGGGTACATGTTAAAGCAAAGGGTTCCAGGGCTAGAGCTTCATTCTTAACAGACATCCTTGCTGACTGAGATGCAGGTGATCTGGGGGCCACACCTGCAGTAAGTGTTTAATAGAGAAATAATATAAGCCATCCTTTGGTATGTCTGTTGACTGTTAAAGAAAATGATCCTTGAGTGATGAAATGAATTTTTTGTTTCTAATTTTGACTTCCCTGATACCGGGTACCATTACCATTTTCTATTTGAAGCTGCTGCTCTAGGCCAAGTTCTCTGAACGTTTTTCATTAAATCCTAAGCTGCAACAAGTATAATGCCTAGATGAAAAACAGATTCTTTTGGCATTTAAATTCTCTATACTTATGTTAAACCTGATAGAAGTATTTTTATCAAAGTGAAAGAAAACAAAAACTATAGTTAAAACTGAAGCATGTTCTCTAAGGTTCCTAAGTCATAGCCCTAACCACCAAACTTCTGAATGTGATTATATTTGGAGATAAAGTCATTAAAGAGGTAATTTAAATGGTAGGATAGGTCCTCCTTTAGCCAAAATTACTGGTGCCCTTAATAAGAGGGACACATGCACAGCAAGAACCTTTGAAGGTCAGAGAGGTCTCCAGAAAAACCAACCTGCTGACACCTTGTTCTTGGGAGTGCCAAGCTCCAGAACGGTGAAAAAAATAAGTTTAAACTACTCATCTGTGGCATTTTGTTAAGGCAAGTCTAGAAAACCAATGCAGTAGCCCATTCCTTAAACAACTACAAGATTTTAGTTTACTTCACAAGTAGTTGGTTTGAAATGACTTTCTCAGTAATTTATCAAGAAAACAAGGAGGAACTTATTAAAAGACTAGTCTTGGGTAACAAGACAGATATTAAATATCTGAAATGCCAAACATTTAAAAAGATGGTCTGTTTTAAGCCCCAAGCATTTGTGTGGCTGGCTCACTTTGCAACAAGCTTGCTCTTGGATAAATGTGGTCTTCATTCTCAGCTGTTGCCAGTTAGAGCTTGTGTAATGATCCAGAAAGGGAACAGCAACTTTTGAAGAAATGTTTCATTTGCTCTTCATTCCAGTGTCAAGTTTAAAGGCTTAGCATCAGGATGATAGAAGCAGGAAATGGGGCCCCAGAAATTTTTATTCATGAAGTATCCTCTCCTAGATAATAAAAAAAGGTGTAAAACTCAGGTTCCAGTTTATATTCTGGTCCTTGCTTGTTCCATGGCTATGGTATGCATGTGGTGATCACATAAATTCAACCAAAACTGGGGGTACCACTTAACAGAACACCCTCTCAGTTGTGCCTCATGGGAAATAAAAGTCAAGGCTGCCTTTCAATGGATTCTCACTTGAGGTCTTTAAGGAGTTTTCACTAAGCTCTTAAATGGAATTAATATATTTTTAAATGCTTTTTGTTTATTTGAAAAATATAAGAATCCTGTCAATGGAATAGGCATGGAAGTACTTAATGCACATGGGTTTGTGAGGTAACTGATGCCTGGGGTATAAGAGCTGAGATTTACTGAGTTGGGAGGCTGATAGGAACCCAAGAACAAACGTGATATGAAATTATAATGTATCTACATAGGATTTAAATATCTCATTTTTGAATATAAGGTTAAAATAAATTAAAAATTTTAACCATAATCTCCCAAACAACTTTATTTTACATATAAAAAATTAAATCGTGTATATATGTGAATTGCCTTTAAAAGACCAGTTGTTCATGCAAGCATTTTTCATCCATTTGGCTTCTACTTTGTACTACTAGTTATGAGTGACATTACTCTGTGATGATATGGGTACTTATTCCTGTTACTAATGAGGTGCAAGTAATAACCTCTTTAGCCATGTCTTCATTAGTAACACTTTAAAAAGTTAGGAGATAATTATTTTGTTCATTTTCTAAATGTGTTTCAAAGCTAGTTCATTCTGCTTTCGTAATTATACCATGTCCTCATTGGAGAAAGTTTGGACTGTGCAGGAAACTTGAAGGAAGAACACTTAAAATCACTTTTTCCATGTGAAGAAATACTATTTGGATGCATTTCCTTTCAATCTATAGCATTTTTAAGTTAATCTTTTATTGTACCAGAAGTTCACAAAAGCATTCCTTTAAAACAATTAGACATGAATAGGTGGAGCTCAAGTCTCTCTCTCCCGTTAACCCCTCCTCACAGGTAACTACTGTTTTGTGTTCCATGTGAATCTTCTCAGAATGTTTAGAATCCACTTAGGCTAGATTCCCAGGCTCAAGTTTTACTACTATGGCTTAATAAAAAGTGTTATTACCCTGACACACTGATATTGCTCAATTTTTATAATTACAGGTTTGGTAAGTATTGAAGGTCCCCCTCTCCCTTTCCAAGGCTAGGTAGTGTGTTGACAAAAGGAAAAAATAGTTTGCAAGGTAAGTTTTTTTTTTCTCTCTCACCCCAACATGCACACACACTCACCAGAGTGTGCTTGGGGTGGATGCTTAAGGAACAGCAGAAAGCCCAGCATGACTCAAGTCATGGGAGATCGTGATTCAGCTTTAGCTATAGTTTTTGTTAATAAAAAAATACTTCTGTTAGGTTTAACATAAGTATTGAGAATTTAAAAGACAAAAGGGAGTCAGAACAGTGGAAATGAGGCCAAAGAGTCCGGGAGTCACAATCCAGAGGACTCTGGGAATCACCAGACTTTGGTTCTGTTTTGAAGTATGGGGAGAAGCCCTGGAACTGCTGAGAACATGAGCCTAACCCAGTCCATCAATCCAAGGGGTTGTTACGGTTTGGATATGAGGTGTCCCCCAAAGCTCATGCGAGACAATGCCAAGAATTTCAGAGGTGAAATGATTAGATTATGAGAAGTTGATTAATCTGATGTGTTTTGCCTGTAAACAGGATGTAGCTGGAGGAAATAAGTCATTGGGGGTGTGCCTCTGAGGTTTATATTTTATTCCTCATGAGCAGAATTCCCTGCTTCCTGGCTTCATGAACTGAGCTGCTTTTCTTTACCATGCCCTTTCCACTGTGATGTTTTACCTCACCTCAGGGGTTGAGCTATCAGGTTGACTGACCATGGATTGAACCTCTGAAACTGTGAAAAAAAATGAAACCATTTCCTCCTTTAAGTTGCTCTTATTTTTTTTTTTTTTTTTTTTTTTTTTGGTCACAGTGACAAAAAGTTGACTAAAGCAGGAACCCACTGTGATTATTGCTTGGATTCTTTTGGAAGCCTAATATGAATGCTAATATCACCCTTCCAAAGGGATCTTGAAAATCCACTTAACGCTGTGTACTATTTCATGAGAACATTTATGTGCATATTTAATTGACAGAAAACTTGAGGGTTTTTTTATTGTAGAAATTTTCCAACCTATTCAAAGAATGGAATGGTTTAATGAACTTGATATGCCCATCACCAATATTACCAAAATCAACGCAGTGACTGATCTTGTTTCATCATCAACACTCCCGCTGTAGCTCAATTCCAGCATATATCTCTAAGAGACCGATTCTGTCTTTTAATAACAAAACCACAATCCCAATATCAGGCAAAAAAAAAAAAATGTTTTTTGGTTTCCTTTTTTTGTATTAGTTTCCTGTTGCTGTAACAAAGTATTTCAGAAAAATAAAAGTTAAGTTTTATTTTCATGATTTCAGAGCTTGCAGTCCGTGGTCTCTAGGCTCCATTGTGTTTGGGCCTCTGGTGAGGCAGAACATCACGGCAGGGAGACCATGGGGGAACCGAACTGCTCACCCAGCAGCCCCACGCAAAGGGTACATTCCCTTCTTAATTTCCTCCCATTTGATCCCACTCCCTAAAGGTTCTACCATTTCCCAGTATTGCCACAGGCTGGTAACCAAACCTTAAGCATAGGGCCTTTGGGGGACATTTAAATCCAAACCATAGTAATGCTTAATGCCATCAACTATCCAATCAGTAAGAACATGAGTTTAAATTTGGTTCTTGGGCTTGAAGGAGTCATAACACTGTTCATGTCGTACATGTGACTTTATGTCTACGTTTACACCAGGTAAGGAGAACAAGTGGGGATTAGAAAGAGAATCCCCCCAGACCTCCTCTTCCATTCCCAATCATGATGGGCGGGGTGGGTATTCAGGTTGGGCCAGATTGGAAAGACCATCCTATTTGTGTTGGGTTTTTTGTTGTTGTTGTTTGTGTGGTGCTGTTTTGTTGTGGGGTTTTGGTTTGGTTTGGTTTTTGCTTTTTGGTAAAACAGGAATAATTGTGTCATGATGAAATAAGATGCTGGGAGAACAAGGAAGACTAACCTAGGGAGATAGAAGTCAAAATAGTACTCAGTTCGGGCGGAGTTGGATGGTTATTGATTGAAAGGTGTCCAAGGGAATCTTCCAGAGCAATAGAAATATTCTACATAGCTTGATCTATGTGATGACTTACATACCTAAAAGTATATTAAGCTTTAAACTTAAGATTTATGAACTTCACCCTGTACAATCTATACCTCCAAAAAAAAAAAAAAAATGGAGGGGAAGATGAGTTCCTATGACAGGCAAACTTGAAAGAAAACAGGTCTGTGATATGAAGAAAGCATCAATAACACTCAGCGACTTGCTGAGTTTGGACAGAGTGATACAAGCGCATGTCCAGGTTGCCCATGGAGGAGAGGGACTGGAAGGAGATGCACAGCAGGTAGAACTCTCAGCAAGCTCTAACAAACAAAATCAGAGGAATGCTGATAGAGAAGTAGGACTGGGGTGTAACGAGGCAGTCAGGGCACAGTAGTTGCACTTAAGCACAGAATTCAAGATCTTTCTTCTCACCATTGCCCACCCCACCCTATCCACCATATGCAGGATAACCACTAAAGCTGGCACTGCCTTGAGAGGCAGAAAAGTTTTCTCTTGAGACTTTTGGAGGCTTTCAGGGACCCAGGATAGTGAGGTAAGGACAACCTGTAGGAGAACAGGCCTGTTCCCTGTTATCTGCTGCAGTGAGCAGTGGTGATTGTCAATCAAGCTGGGGACTACTGCAGTGATTCTTGTGCCCACTAGAAGTAAAAACACCAAGTGTAAGGTACCTCCCCCTTGTACCTGAGCTAGCTCAAGTATTCCTGGGCAGGTCCATTATAGTTGGTCCATTATCCATTTTCCATTCAAGGATGACACAATGATAAGGGACCCAGGCTGAGCTTTGTAGAGGTGTGAGAGCTTTCCAGTCTCTAGAGGAAGACGTACTGAGTCTTGGCCTCTGTATCTGCTGGGTACCAAGATCTTCTGACAACCTTGAGGTTATTCTGCCATTGCAGTATTGAGTGTGTCCAAACCCCCCTGCTGGGCAGGGGCAGAAGGGCCCAAATAGGACTTGGCTGCAAGTTTATAGTGAAGAGAATATGGCCTTGCTGGACGTGCAGGGTCACAGCACCTCAGAGCTCATTGGAAATGCACAGTCTCAGCCTCCACTGCAGAGCTTTTTAATCAGAATCTGGATTTTAACAAGATCTCCAAGTAATTCCTATGCACATCAATTCCTATGCCCCCACTACCTCCCACCCAGACTAAAGATAATAAAGTAATTAATCATCTCTCAATCAGGGAGTTCTTTAATCAATTTTTCTTCCACAAAACAAATTAAAGAGTCTTTCAAGTAAACAAAATCCATTTTCTGATCATTACTTTATCACTCCATTTAAAAATTTTTAATCATTCCTGTCTGTCACCCCTTGTCAGAACTTCTCTTCAGCCCAAGATATCAAGTTTCTCCACTGAGTTGATATAATTTCTGTAAAAAGGAAAGAGAGATATTATTTGGTTAGTCACTGAAAGCTTATTAGGCCTCAATGCACTACTTCCATTTGGGCGTTTTGAAATACTAAATTGAAACCAGACAGAGGACCATTTGATCCCTGGGTCAGCTCAGGCTCTGGTAAGATACTCTTTGTTACAGAAGAAAGTGGGGCCATGGTGCCCTGCATGAGTTAAATCCCTTTCTTAATAGGAACAGCCAAGTCTTTAGTGTGAAAATCAGGGCAGGCTTTTCTTTGGGTGGCTTTCTTGGCTGTCTGCTGGTCTTGGGGATCTCTTGTGGGCCCATGCAAGTGCAGAAGGCCCTGATTGGACAGGAGGGCTTCAGCATGCAGTCATTCACTAATCATTGATTCGGTCCATAATTTGGGAGCATCTAAGTCAGGTTAAATACTTGGGATGTACAGATAGACTCAGTCCGTGGAGAATGCCTCTGGAATACAAATAACCATACAAGACATAAACAAAGAATATTCTGCCCCAGTCAGTTTGCCAACCAGTACACCTAATATTAAATTCTCTTTGGAGTGTTTTATGTATCTAATCAGCATCTAATAATAGTAAGCAAAAATCAACAAGGTTACTATACACTATGACAGCCATATAGTAAGCATAATGAAAGATTATTAATTCACAATAGCCATGCAGAATTTACAATAAACATAATAAATATAATCATGATTCAGGATCTACAAGAAAATTATAAAATTTGGGGAAATATAAGATTAATGAATAAAGAAGTAGCATTATTTTCCTTAATAAGAAGACTCAGTAATATAAATATGTTAATTTTCTCCTATTAAATCTTCAACACAATTTCAATAATATTATAATGGCAAATGGTTGCCAGGGGCACAAGGGAATTTAGAGAGGTGGTGAACACGACCTATGTCTTTGTGTATGACTGCACATATATGATAGGACTCATCCAACTGTATTCTTTGGAGGTGAATTTTAATTTATACCTAAACAAGCCTTACTTTAAAAAAAGATGCAGTGGCATTTTGGGAGAGCTCAACAAAAGATTCTGAAATCAATCTGGAAAAATAAATGCAATAAAACTAGTTATGGAAAAGATGTGGGAAGAAAAAGGAAGTTAGTGAAAATAAGGGTGAGAAGAAAGGACTTGCCCTATCAATATTGTATTACTAAGCCTTAATATTTTTTTAAAGTATGGTACTTAGTATTTAGCAGAAAGAACAAATTAGACATTTAGAAATTAGAAAGAAAAAATTAGACATGGAAATAGAGCCATGTTGTGAAATTTCTGCTTATTTGTCTTTGGCACTGGGGGTTGAACGCAGGGATGCTCTACCACTGAGCTACATCCTCAGCACTTTTTGAGACAGGGTGTTGCTAAGTTGCTGAGGCTGGCCTTGAACTTTCAATTCTCCTTCTTCAGGCTCCCGAGTTGCTGGGATGATAGCCACCATGCCCAGTTCCTGTGTGTGAATCCAGTTTTAGATCCGATCTACATTATTACAATACTTTTCCTCCCTATTTTTTCTCTGGAGGTTCTGAATGAGCCTCTGTTTCTTACAACGATAAAATTCTGACTGAAATAGTAGGGAATACTTTTGTGAACCCGACATCAAAAGCAGAAAGTAAGTCTTTGCTAGGATTGATCAAAATCATATATAACAAATAATTACTAGCCCCAATATATAAGGATTATTTACAGACCCATAAGAAAATAAAAGATGAACCCTAATAAAAAGCTGAGCAAAGGATATAAATAGGCAGTTCACAAAAGAAAAATATCAGATAGATACTAGCCATGCGAAAAATAATTAGCAAATGCAAGCAGTGCAATTTTTGTTTCAGACTCACTAAAAAGAATGATGTCACCCCTTAAGGAAGAAGGTGAGTAGAAACCAGCCTTCACACAGAACTGGTAGATAAAATGTGGCTGCCATTGTAGATGGAATTTGTCAATATAGAGCAAGCCTACTATCCCATCTTTATGTGTTTATCCATGGGGAAAAAAATTAAAATGCACAAAGGTCTGTTTGCTGTAACATTTTTGTAATACAGATAATGGGCATAGCAACTAGATGCCCAGCTATAGCAGATAAACAGTGGTACATTCATGAATGGGGTACCATGAGCCCATTAAAAAGGAAATGTTGGTTTAATATTTAATTATATTGAAAGCTATTTCAGTGAATAAATAAACTGCAGAAGTTTGATCCCACTTTTTTGTGTATAAACACATGTTAACAGTGGTTAACAATGGCAATATGTTCATAAATGTGTTTTTTATTTTCTTGCTTTTGAGCATTTTATAAACCTGCCTAAATGAACATATATTCTTTTGTAATAAGAGTCACTATTAGGAAAAATAGCTGAGCTACAGAAGACAAATAGTTTATTCCTGTGTTTACTTAAATCAAGTGTTAGTTGCTTTCTACAAAACAATGCTAAGCAGGATTATGAAGCTGCAGCCAGGCTCAGGTGGTGTGTGCTATGATCCACTGTGTCTGCAGGGGTTGGCAGAAGCGGCAGTGGCTACCTTGATTTAGTCCTCCCCAGCCATGAAATTGAGATGCTGGAGTTTCTTGTGGCCCTGGGTCCTTGGTTGCTTTTGATTGCATGGAAGCAAGCATGCAGGAATCAAGCACCTCACTCACAGTCCAGGGAAGGACAGGAAGGAAATGCCTTTGGTGACATGCTGTTGCAGACATCTACCCTGGAGAATGGCAGATATGGGAATGGATCAGCCAGCTGCCTCCCCCACCCTCCTTCAGCACATGCATATGCCTTAAGTTTAAAAACAATGCTTTTGCCCAAGCATCTCTTTCTTATGCTTTATATCACAGAGTCAGAAAATAGCAGAGCTGAAGAAGACTTAAGAGGTCATTTAGTTAATGATTCCCCCTATAGTCCTAAAAGACACCATCCGGGCTCCATGTCTCTGTTGGAGCAGTGGGACAGCTCAGAGTCCCATGTTCAGAGCAAGGAAACCAAGCTCTTCCCAGAGCCCGGTTTACCTGGGCCAACTTTCTCCACTGAGTCATAGTTTCCCCACCAATTAAATGGGGATAATTCCACCTGCTCGGCCTATCCCCTAGGATTGCTGCAAGGCTCAAAAGAGATCAGGAACAAATGGAGAAAACATTGGCAATATACAGGAGAGATTACTAAAATCTTTGACATATGAGAGTTTTTAAAATAGAAAAATATTAAAATCTTAAGAGAAAGAAGACAAAGGATATGAAGAGTATTCATAGAAGAACCACAGATGACCAGCAAATAGGATGCTTAACCTCAGTCCTTACTTATAATGGAAGAAAAGCAAATTAAAGCATCAGTAAATAATACTTTTACCTATAAAACTGGCAAAAATTATAGTGAAGATACCCAGAATTGGAATGACATGGGGAAATAAACTTTTTCACAGCTTGAGGGAGGAGGGTGGATGAGGAGGCAGAGACACCTACAGTGGCTCTCCCAGAATTTATCTATTTTTTATTCTGCTGTTATGACTGTTGAGTCATAGGAATACACCCATGTTTTTCATAGTACTTGTTTTATTTCTTTACATTTGGATCTGATAACCCCTGTTATTTAATCTGACATATGGTATGAAGTATGGTCCCAATTTATCTTTTTCCAAATGGCCATCTGGTTGTCCCACTGTTAGGTAGTAGTTAGTAATGAGCAGTGGAATGCATAGCAGGGTCAAAGGTTTACTCTAAGTTACTCTTAAAGTTTTCTTTAAGTTACTGCCAAGGCAGAGGGGTAAATAACTTACAGAAGATAACCTGTGCATAGAAAAATTTCTATACACAGACCTTGAGAGTAAGCAAAGAGAAACAAAAGGAGCTAATTGGGGGAATGCAACAAGAAAGGATGAATGAAACTAACTCTTAATAGGGCCCACTAAAGCCAGGGTAAAACTAGGAGTTATAGCCATAGGTGTCTCCACGTATTTCAAAAGGAGGTTTCTCTAGTAACACAGAGTGCACTAAGGTAACTTTTGACTGGCCACTGACCCCAGCACCCACATTAACATAGGATTGACTTATAGATGAAGCCTCCCTAATAGTATGGCCACCACGATGACAGTTCTGGAGAGAAACAATTGGGGTAAAAAACTCCACTACCTGCCAGGTGCAGTGGCACAGGCCTGCGATCCCAGCAGCTTGGGAGACTGAGGCAGGAGGATCGTGAGTTCAAAGCCAGCCTCAGAACAGCGAGGCACTAAGCCACTCAGTGAGACTCTGTCTCCAAATAAAATACAAAATAGGGCTGGGGATGTGGATCAGTGGCTGAATGCCCCCGAGTTCAATCCCTGGTATCCCCAAAAAACAAAACAAAACAAAACTCCACCACCCAACTGTGAAGAGAAGTTGAACACCTGATTGGCAAAGATTGCAGAAGGTGGTCCCCAGTTCTCAAGGCAAACATCAAACAGTAATAAATTTGGAGACAGTGTTGCTTCCTTTGTCGTTCTCTGATCAGAGACACCTCTCTCTCTCTCTCTCTCCCCCCTCATCCCCTACCCTCCAGTGCTCTTTGCTTGAGCCTTACTTTACCTTCACTCTACTTTTACTTACAATAAAGTCTTTTTGCATGACTTTTGGTGTCTGACTTTAAATTTTCTTTCAGCCAAACACAAGAGCTAAGGTTTAGAGCTTCAGCAACTCATTCCTGTGACACCACCAGCACTTATTAACAAGTCCCTCTTTGCCTCACTGACTTAAGATGCAATTTTAATATATCAAATTTCCATATGTATTTCTACAGGCTTTTCAAAAGCCTCTCTCTGGACTTTATATCATGTTTCTCTGGCCAGTCTCTCTTCATGCACCTACATGACAGTCTTCATTATACAGACTGTACAGTATGTTTTAGTATCTGCTAGAATGCTTTCTGTGGCTTTTCTCTTTTTTTTTTTTTTTTTTTTTTATTTTCTTACCAAACACATAAGAAATCTGGAATCAAATTTCTAGTTCCAGGGATTGCATTAAATTTTTATATATTAACTTGGGGTTATTCAGCACTGTTATGCGGTTGAGTCATCCTATCCAATAGCAAGGAACATCCACTTTTGTGTCTCAGCAATACTTTCAGGTTTTGCACATAACTTGTTAATAACGTTTATTCTTTTGGCGGGGAGGCACCAGGGATTGAACTCAGGGCCACTGGACCACTGAGCTACATCCCCAGCTCTATTTTCTTGTATTTTATTTAGTATTTTTTTGTATTTTATTTATTTATTTATTTATTTATTTTTTTGTATTTTATTTAGGGTCTCACTAAGTTGCTTAGTGCCTCGCTTTTACTGAGGCTGGCTTTGAACTCTCGATTCTCCTGCCTTAGCCTCCCAAGCTGCTGGGATTACAGGTGTGTGCCACCGTGCCGGCTAAGTTTATTCTAAAGTAATTTATCCTGTTGCTTTGATTGGAACAATTAATCTTCCAATTGATTATGCAAAGCTTTTTTTTTTTTTTTAAATAGCTCTCCAGGTGATTCTAATATGAAGCTGGGTTTGAAAAACACTGCTTTAAATGAAAAGTCAGTGTCAGCCTTTAAATTAAAGGTTATGATTTAAGTGATAATTGACCCCAACCCTCCAAACTTGTCACCTTTTTTCCAGGTTCACTATTGTCATAGTGCCGTTTGTTCTCCATTCCATCCCTCTGGTAATGTCCTGGTGATCTTTGATCTTTCTCTTCCATGCCTCACATTTAGCCAGTGAACTAAGTTACTTGCTTCCTTTTCCATGACGTTGTTCAGACTCATCGCTACTCTTCAGTCCTATCTCTAAATCCCCTGGCAAGGCCCTGGGCCATGCCTGTCTCTTTGCAACCTCCTTTACCTTGGAATCCCTGTCTTCTCCTGTCCCTCTCAAAGCATTCTTCCCTGCTTCCGTCATGTTGCTTCATGCTCCCAACCACATGAGCCCCATCAATCATCTGAATCTAATGAGGCCTTGTGATGGTAGCTGCCAGTAATTAGGCACAGCAGAGCATCTTCTCTTTGCCAGCTGAATGTCTCAAACCTGATTGGCACTCTCTTCCTTAGTCCTCTCCTTATGTTTTCCAGGATGTGCAGAATTGTGTCCTTACCTGGTCACTCTTCAGCCTCAGCCATGTCTCACTTAGAAATTGAGGTTTGATGTTTTCAAGAAGTTTGCTCTGATTTCACTTTGCAAACTTCCCAGCTAATATCATAATTCCCCCAAACCATCCATCCCATGATCTCTTCCCATATAGTTAATGAAGTGGTTCATACCACGGCTTTGACATCAAACAGAACTGCATAATAATACTAGCTGCATGTCCTAAGCAAGTTTCTTTTCCTGCCTTCAGCCTTAGCTCTTCTGTAACTCAGCTCATCACAGTACGTCCTTCACCTCCCTCACAGAGTTTTTATAAGCATTGGATGAACTAAGTTCACAAAATCCTTAGAGCAGTGCCTGGCAGAGATTTTTAAATGCTAGCAATTTTTATCCTTGCATTACTAGTGAGCTCTTATAACAGGCTACCTAACTCTCTTGAAGGCAGACATGATAACTCGTTTTAATTTTATTGACATTTTTCATACTATATCTTTTGAAACTCTTAACAAATTCTTAGAATAGGTAACACATAGACCAAACACATATTTCGGAAGTTATAAAAGAAGTTAATAGTAAAAAAACAAAAGGAAATCTCCCTCTCCTCTATGCTCTCTCAGCTACCTGGTTCCCTTCCCAGGGAAAGAAAACTTTCGAGAGATCAATAAATGCTTGTTTCCTATGGACTTGGCTTTTCTGGAATTCAGCTTACTGAGAGTCCCTTTGTTTTCTCACTCCCTGAAAGGATCCACCCTCTGTCTTTGCCCTGCTGCTCCCCTCACCAAAACCTTCCTTCAACTACATTTTCTCATATCACAGTAGTTCTCACTCATCCATGTAGGATGCATTCCAAGACCCCCAGGGAATGCCTGAAGTCATGGAGAGTACCAAACCCCAGATACACTGTTTTCCTGCACATACATACCTGTGGGAAAGTTTAATTTATACCTGAGGCACAGTAAGAGACTAACAGCAATAACTAATAAAATAGAATGACTATAACAATATACTGCAATAAAAATTATGTGAATGTGGACTCTCACTTGAAAGAATCCAGACACATGCTACATTAATATTTTCAGACCACGGTTGACCTTGAGTAACTGAACCATGGAAAGAGAAACCATGGATAAGGGAGGACTAATGCCTCTTCCCAAAGGATCTTGGGCCCTCTTCTGACTTGTCCAGCTGGAAGTACTTTCCCCTTATTCAAATGCCATAGCATGTGTGCATTTCGGTGCCACTCATCATTTTTGGCTTCGTACTACACACTTAATTTGGGTAAATGGCTTATCCTCTTCTCATCCCTAGAGACAGAGACCTCCTTGAAGTCAGGAACCAGCTGTCTATACCTGTATCTCTTTTCAGTGTTCTTCACCTGGCACATAAGAAGTGCTTAGTTTAATGTTTGTGTTATTAAAAAATAAATAATACCGAAGGAATGTTCTAGACCAAAAAAAGCTAGAAAGTTAAAACAAACCAAGATAATGTCTAAAACCAAATTCAATCATAACTTGAGGAGGAACGAACCCACCTATGTACATGTGGGAAGAAGTGGAGAACTTTGAGTATGGACTACATAAGAAATGATACAGAATTATTTTCCATTTGATTAAGTGAGAATATGACATTGTGGAGACTGTCCTTATTCCTAGGAGATACATTTAAAGGTGTATTTAAAGTAGTTAAAGGTGAAGTTTCATAATGCCTGGTACTTATTCACAACTGCTATAGCCAAAGAAGACAGACAAGAGAGTAAGAGCAAGAGGAGAGGGAGATGGAGGAACAGGGGAAAAGGGAGAGAGGGACAAGATAAATTGGCCAAGCATTAACAGTTGTTTCATTTAGATATGAGAGTTTGTTTATTATGCTTTGTTCTTACCTGTATATTTGACAGTTTTCATAACAGAAAAAATAGGGAGTAATACCTGTTGCTGAATTGAATTAGAAGAAGACTCACAGCCTCTCCCTATTGGAACTTCTCTCTGGGGCTCTGAACATTGGCTCAGGACCCCTTCCTATCACCTCAGTGCCAGGGAACAATTTGGGCTCAGAATAAGCCAGTTCCTCATTTCCAGTGACACCTAATCCCTCTCACAGTGGGACATGGAGAAGGAAGGCATTTGATCCAGAAGGTCATGTGCCCACTGATGCTGACTTCATGCCCTGGCAGAGAGCGTACCTGGGAATGCTGCTGCATGGCTGGGAGCCCCAGTGTCCAGGCTATGGAACCAGACATCAAACAGGGAAAACAGCTAGGGAGGAAGCTGCCAGGCAGCACAAAGTGGGACCCATTCAGTGCTTCCGGAGCAGGCCTGCATTCTTGAGACACAATACATTTTTTTTTTTTGCAGCTCATGGGGATAAATGCAGCCCTCTGCTCTGGCTGGGGGATTAGCTCTGGCTGTGCGATGGCTCAGAGAACAAGGACTCCTTCTGTTCCCAAAAGCCAGCTAATAATATACCAATAGGTCATCTGTCCCCTTTTATCAAAGGGAGAATTCCACACCAGGAGAGTATCAGTTTGCTCCTGAAGCTGCTTCTTGAAGTAGCAAGATATTATCTTCTTCCAGATTTTCTCTTTGGATAGACATCTTTAAAAAAAAAAATCAAATTAAAATGTATGACTATCTATTTACCTTATCACATAACAATAAAAACATATTCAGTGTAATCTATTCAGGATTATGATAAAGAAAGCCACTCATATTGGGATGTAATACCTTCAGGAAGAAAAGAAAACTTACATTTGCCAAACATCCGTGTGCTACATGCAGCATGGCGGGCCTGAGATTTAAATATCCTACTGAACACACATAACTAGTCTGTGAGGCAGATGTATCCTCCCCATTTCACAGATGAGGAAACTGTGGTGCTTAGCAGTGGGGGAGCTGGGAGTCACAACCAGATCAGCAGACTCTAAGTCCTGTTTTATCTGCCACAACCTACAGCCACTGCCACTGTGGTGGTTCTCCCTTGCTCCTATAGATGATTTCCCAAATGACCACCAGATCTTTGATTCCCAACATCTAGTTTTCATACGGTTTTCTATACTGCAGTTGTCTTCACTCCTCTCTTCCTCATCATTTTTTCTATAGAGCTGAGTCCCATCCCTGGTGCTTCTCTTTGTGGCCTCCAGAAGCTTTCTCCCTCTCCCCACCCTCCATTTTCTCACACACCAAAGAAAAATGTTTCACCAATGAGCCCCTAAGAGCTTTCAGCTCAACATTCTGTTCTATGTCTCTGCCGTGTTTCCTCCTAGTTTCCCTTACATCTGCTTGCTGAGGATAGAGAAGTTTGATAAGGAGAAGGAAGAAAGGATGGGTAATTTGGGGAAAGCTGGGGTGGGAAGCCACCAGCACGTAGAATTTGCACTAGGTTCAGTAACATGACATGGGTATTCTATCACAAGACCCTCAGAAGCACAGAATATTTCTTAGACTCCAGGAGTATGGATGTAGTTAAATGGACAGGTTAACTGATGATTACACAGGAAAAAGCAGAATTGGCCCATATTTCATGTCCATAAAGTCCTGCCCAACAAACATGGGTGTTAAAGAAGGAACTGCCGGCCCCCAACCCCCAAGTGTCCCATGTCCTGTCCTGAGTAAGTCACTGCCCAAGATGTAGATAGGGCCCCTTGCCTGTCCCTTGCCTGCATGGGGCTTGTTAACACTGCTGCTCTCCTAGATGACATCTACCTGTCCCATGGCTGTCCTGACTAGGTTTCCCAAGGGGGCAGCCGGTCAATAGCCTGATAACTAGGGTTGATATGTCCCTGGAAAGGCAGGGCAGAGCTCAGGAGACAGCTTCCATTCAGGATATGGATGACACTTTAGAAGTGACAGTGCTATGAGAGGCATGGCTATTTGAGATAAAATTGGAGGAAGCGTGGTGGGTGAGATGGGGCCAGCCCTTCCTACTCCCTTGGCGACCACTCACCTTGCCTGGCATTTATAGAACAAGCATTTGATAACCATGCACTGCTTTGATCGGAAATTGCCTAAATCTTGGAGAGGAGTCTTTATAGTCCATCATTTTTATCTATTCAGGAGAAAGCCCCATCATTGATACTAAAATGTAATTTCTATCTTCAGGAGAAAGCCCGCATCTTCCATTTCCTTTGTGTCTTCTTGAAGTGCTCTGGATAGGGGCCCAGAATACAGAGGGTGTTTAATAAATGCCCTTTCATCTTGCTTACCCTTCCCCACCCACAGCTCTTTGAGAAGCCTGTATGTCGGGACTGGATACGGGTGCTGTGGGAGGGGACAGTCTTTTTTTCTGAGTGGGACGTATTCTCTTTAGAACAAACCACCATGGGATGCTCACGCAGCACCCTCCCAAAGATTCAGTTGGAAAATAAATAAAAAGTAGAGTGGGAATGGAGACAAGCTTCAAATATATCCTTATTCTTTTCTTAAGGCTTGATTTTTCCAGTCCTGATTTAGAAATGACCACATTTGTTAGACAACCTTCCAGCTACCCCTTCTCTGCAGGCCACACCTTCCCCCACTACCTCCCGTCTAGGCTAGCAGCTGGTCTTTGCTACTTGGTAATATATCTTAGTAATAACGGGCCCTTAAGCAGCTGTCGCTGTGAATACTGGCTGGTGGCATAGTTCCCTGTCATTAATTTACTTGTTGGTCCTACTAGTGCTTAAGAAAGGATTTAGTTAATAATGATACTAATGAGACAGACAGTCACACACAGAAAAAGAAGAGGAGGGAGAAGAGGGAAAGGGGAAGAAGGAGGAATTATTATTATTATCTATTATTATTATTCCTGGCATAAATTTTACAGTCACATAGTCTTGCCACACCCTGTGTAGTGACAAAACTCTCCGTGAAAACTCCGAGACAATTTCAACTTCTTCATCCTCTAGCATATTTGTTTTTCCATATGATGAAATTCCTAAGCAAACTGCCTGGCTGCATGTCTGTCCCCTCTTCCCATGAGGAGGGGGGAAAGCTGACTTCACCGGGAAGTGCCAACTGAGGAATGGAGCTAGGGGCCCTCCCCAGCGAGGCTGCTCCATTGCATCCAGTGGGGAAGCACCAACCCCAAGTTTAGAGAAAGGCATCTCAAACTCCCAACTTTCTACAGTTGGAAAATGGTCATGGATCCTGCTCATTTCTATATATACCTTTCCCTTGGCAATGACCAAAAATACGTGTGGAAGGAGCTTGTTCTCAGCTTGTGGCGTCGGTCATTCTCTTTCCAAATATAGAGAAAGAATGAGCTGAGGGGGTTAGTGAGGGCCTATAAAAGCCCAGGGGAGCAGCCGCCCCTCTGTGGCTCCTCTCTCGTGGGCGTGAGTGGAGGTAAGTCCCAACGCTCCTCTTTCATGCCTTTTCTCAGTCCCTGGCTCCTTGGAGGATACTAACCTGGAAAAGGTCCATTGCTCTGTGCTGTGGCCCTGCCTGGCTTTCATAAGGTGACCCCTCTCTTCTCCTCCCCAGGTGGTTTCACAGAATTACTTAGATGTAGAGTGAGGCCTCCCCGGGCCCAGATGCTCAGCCACGCTCTGCCTCCAACACCTCACTGAAGTTGGGGCTCTCTCCTCCTCCCACTCTTCCCTGTCCTCCTCAAGTGCCTTCTTGGGCAGGATCCCGATGGACACCCCTGGGTCTGTCCAGGGACTGATGTTCTCCTGTTGCCTCTCTTATAGATGAATGGGCCAGTGGGGCTCAGTGTCTTTCCTACCTGGGCTGTACACCTGCCAAGCGACTCTTCCCTGAGGACCACACTGGCTATGGCTACCAGGTGTAAATTAGCCAATTTCAGAGATTCCTTCCATTTGCAGATAACAAGGAAGCCTGTTACTACAAGCGTTTTATCAAGGGCTCCGTCCCATTTCCTAATTCTAAATGGAAGACATTACTGACTGAAGAAGGTGCCAGAATGAACTGAGAGGAGCGGGACTGATGGATGGTTGGGGGCTTTCTTTCCTTAATGGCCTCCCTGTGGGTCATCCCCCATCCACCCCTCCAGCTCACCTCTGGGCTAATGCTTTTCTTTTCCTTTTTCTTTCTCTTTTTAGTTGGTTGTCCTTTATTCTTATTAGTTTACTCTCATCAAGAGCTGATTCAAAACAGAACCATACCAGACAGTCCCAACTGCCCCTAAGCTCCTCTGTGTGTACTGTTGCAGGTCCATAGTTCCCGCGGCTGCTGTTGCCTTCTGCTGTCCTCCTGCAGGTGTGACTCTCAGGTAAGAATCAGCCATGTCCCTTGGCTACTGAAAATTTCTGGGTGGTTCCAGGTTACCCATCACTCCCTCCTCCCGGTGGCCCTCTGAAGCTAGAAAGCTTAGGCAGGAAAGGTGAGGTGCGGAGTCGGGAAAGGTAGCAGCACTGTGGCCTTCCACACAGGGGCTGTAGGCAGAGGCTTGCTTCTATTCTTAGTCCCTGAAGGAGGTGCACACTCTCTTTGAAGAATGCCTTTGTTTCTTCATGGTGTTTATTTTTCAATATTCCCTCTGCCACACCCAGGTATTTCAGAAGAGGAAAATGAGGTCTAGAGAGTAGTGCTCATCTCTATGGCCTGTCCAGCAAATTGAGAGAACTAAGTAGTTTGGATTAAATAAGGTTTATGCCCAATTTGATTCTCCAGCCTAAATCCTTTGAGCGGAGCTCCATGGGGCATGAAGACAGCCTTGTTCCTGGGGGCATCACATTTGAGGGCTACTGCATCCAAAGGGTGGCAGGGCAGATGCTGGGTCAGGTGGGGAGCTGCCTGGTGCCTGGACCAGGAGGCAGCTGAGCCATGGGTGGGTTTGCCTTGCAGCTGACATCATGAGTAGCGACACTGAAATGGAAGTGTTCGGCATAGCCGCTCCTTTCCTCCGGAAGTCAGAAAAGGAGAGGATCGAGGCTCAGAACCAGCCTTTTGATGCCAAAACCTACTGCTTTGTGGCTGATTCAAAGTACGAATATGCCAAAGGGAAAATCAAGAGCACCCAAGACGGGAAGGTCACTGTGGAAACTGATGACCACCGGGTAAGACTCGTGCATTCCCTTTGTGGGCAACTGGCCTTCTGTTGCTCATGATCACCTTGTATAAGCCTCCATCCTACCTCCAGCCACTTCCAGATGAGGCTCTGGCCCTGGGATGCCTCATAGGAAATGGATTTAGACTTCACAGGTGTCCTCAGAGAAACCAATGGAGTACTGGCTTGAGGTTGCAGGGTGGGAGAAGAGTCTGGCTGTGGTCGATCAAAGCAATTAGCTTTCAGGTGCTTTGATCAGTGTTCACAGCACTCTGGGCCAGGGGGGATCAGCTCCATGTGTCTCGAGGGTGTGGAGCTGGGAGTCCAACACTAGGAGGAATGCTTTGAGAATATTCTCCTTTGGTAGTCTAGGTCTCTCTAATTCTAGCAATGGCCATCTAACAGAGGACATACAGAAAACATAGAAGGGCAATGTGAAATAGCAGGCTCCCTGGATCAGAAATGCGATGAGCATTGTAGTTCACTATAATCTGTTCCAAGCCACTGTGGGAATGCTGAGAGAAATTCAGGATTTGGGCTTTCTATTTTCTGGAATCTTGAACAGAAGAATCTGCAAATGTTCCAAGAAAAATTAAAGAGTAAGAGACAGATAGAAGGGGGGAGGGGGAGAAAAAAGGAGGGAGAGTGGAAAAAAGATTAACAGAAGAAAAATAAAATCTGAGAGACAAGTAAAGGCGATGATATCATTGAGTTGGATGAAGAAAAAGGGCATAAAACTTGTCCTCTACTGCTACCAGGCATTGAAGCTCCCAAAGGTGGCTGTCTACATATTTCAGATAAACAAGCTAAGAATGGGCTTATAAAACCAGGGCATGAGGAGTAGGTTTCCTGAATGATAACCTGGGACCATCTAAGAAGCATAGTGCAAGAAGAATGGATGGTCCTGAAAAGCGTGCATGAATCCCTGCTTGGAGGCAGGGAAAAGGTAGGTTTGTACTCGCACTACCTGGAGACAGGACCAGGAAAACTGGCCGTTTTCAGAGGAGGTCACATAAAAAAAGGAGGTGGGGGCAGGATGAGGCGAGAAAGACAGCTCCAACCAAGGGTGCCTGAAGCTCTGCACCCCTGAAGCCTGAGGGCCTCGGGGAGGAGGTCTTTGCTTTTGAGAGGAGTGCAAAGACATTACAGTGCCTGGAAACACCGCATCTGCCTTGTGGCACCCTTCACCCGGCTTGTACTCCTCTGTCTGCAGAGAGGGCTGGGACGGGTAGAGTGGGGCTGCAGGTCTTTCATGAGCATGTGCAGGGAGGGTGGGAAAGGGGGCAAGATGTGAGGGCTGGGGGTTGGGCAGCTGCCTTCAGAGCACTCCAAATCTTGGCTAACTCAGAGGCCACTGACCTGGGGATCCAATGCCACCTCCCTCTTTCTCTTCTCTCCCTGCCTCAGGACTGCCTGTGCACGTGCCATTTTCTCTGAGTAGGTAGGAAAAAGCCCATCAGCTGCCGGAGCTAGGTTTTGGTGTAGTCAGCATCGCAGAGCTGAAAGGTTCCTGTGGGCTACCACCCCTGCCCCCAGTCCCCACATCCTACACAGAGATCCTCTTGTCTCCTCTCTGTCATTGTTCCCTCACCCCAGACCCACCAAAGAGGAAAAGAAAAACGTCCCAAGTAGGAGAAACAAAGCATACTCTACCGTCACCATCATAAGCCGCCCAGCAGCCTTGTCCTTGCTTGCTGTCAGCCCGGTGTTCTCCAGTGTCCAGCTGCTGTCTCTGCGCCAGTCTTCACAGGAGCTAGACCTGCAGCAGCAGCGGCAATGCACAAACAACAGTTAAGCGTGAGGACTCTTCCTCTTTCAGACCCTGGTGGTGAAACCGGAGGATGTGTATGCGATGAACCCCCCCAAGTTTGACAAGATCGAGGACATGGCCATGCTCACTCACCTGAATGAGCCTGCAGTGCTGTACAACCTCAAGGACCGCTACACGTCCTGGATGATCTATGTCAGTGGTGATGGGTGTCGTGGCTTTCCTGGGACATTGGACATGAGGGGAAGAGGGAATGGAGGTGAAGACGTTTGTGTGGGTGATAAGGTTTTGAAAGATTTGTGTTTGACCTGCTGTTGAGGGGAAATGAAAAAAAAAAGGAGGAAGAGAAAAAAGATGAAAGCAAGAGATGAAGTGGGTAGGAAGAAGAGGGGTTGTTGGAAGGAAGGTGGGGAGGAAGAGAGAAGAGCTAGGAGAGCAGGAAAGATGAGGCCATGGTGGGGATGGCATTGTCACTTACTACCTGTGCGAGGTCCAGCCACCGGCTCTCCCTGAGACTCAGTTGCCTCATCTATAAGTAGAAACCATATCTTCCCTCCTTTATGAGTTTATCAGAAAGAAACACAAATAACAACAAAGGCAAAACTTTTGAATATACATACACGTGGATACATACAGATAGATGGTTTTCCCCACAGACCTACTCGGGCCTCTTCTGTGTCACCGTCAACCCCTACAAGCGGCTGCCGGTGTACAACCCTGAGGTGGTGAATGGCTACCGAGGCAAAAAGCGCCAGGAGGCCCCGCCCCACATCTTCTCCATCTCGGACAACGCCTATCAGTTCATGCTGACCGGTGAGCATGTGAGGAAGGAGCGAGGGTGAAGCCTGCACTAGACAGGCTCAGGGCTGCACCTGCGCCCTCTGGTGTCCAGCACAGGGAAGGGAGGGGGAGGAGCCCAAAGAGGCCAGACCATTTAGGGCCTTGCAGACCAGGACAAGTTTGCAAGAACTGGTTAATGGAAGGGAAGAAGCAAACAAAGGAATAAAGAGAGATAGGAGAAGCTGCTCAACAGCAGCACAGGTTTACTCCAGACAAACCTGTGGGGGGTGGGGGGGGGGGGGCTCCTGGCAGAGGGTGAAACCATTTCCACTTAAAGCCTAGGGAAGTTATAGGGGAGTGGATGGGTGGGGAATTGTTGCAGTTTGGCCACTGCTAGGGGGTTGTCAGGGAAGGGTTCTTGTGGTCATCACCATCACTCTTTGTGCAGGCCACTGCTCCATGTCGAACAGGATGTTGCTCAAGATTTCGGTTCCAGGCAACAATTCTCATTACAGGATGTTGTCTGGGATTTAGGTCAGGCTGACTGTTGTTCTGGGTCACAGTAACCATGGGGTGACAGTTGTTCTAAGGTGGAGGATGTGTTTCAAAACAGCATTGCCTAAATCAAGTTCTCCCTAACTTAGACACATGAAACTGACATTTTTGTGGGCCAAAATCAAAGACTGGCAATTTCTTATGGTTTAACCTATGGTTTAACATGCTGAGAAGCCACTGGTTTTACGCAGTGTCTTTCTCAAGAAGGATGCTCTTTAAACTCTCACCTAGGACAAGAAAGAAAGTGGGGGGAAGGAGGGAGGGAAAGGGAGAAAGGAAGAGAGAAAGAGAAAGGAACAAAGAAAGATAAAGGAAGGAAGAAAAGAAAGGAGGAAGGAGGCAGGGAAAAAAAGGAAGGAACTAAAGGAGGAAAAGGAATTGCACAATTTAACTGACTGCTTGAGTGATAGGATGGAATTAGGGAGCTCCTTTTTATATTGCCATCAACTCTATTTTATTTTTCCTTTGGCAGATCGTGAAAACCAGTCCATTCTGATCACGTAAGTATTTAAGGTATAGAGTGGTTTCATAGGTGTGGCCAAAGGTGTTACTTGCTTTATTCTGTTCATTAAAAAGTGTTTGGAGCAAAGTCTGTGGTGAACAGATTAGGTTTGGGATGGGCACAAAAGCATGCATAAGACCCCAGAAAGTGGGAATTACCTATCTTTGAATCAACTAAGCAAGTGACTATGAAGCCTCCTGCCTGGGGCTCTGTCTCTTCAAGTGGTGTCTCAGCTTTGTTTGATAGGTGTATATCAAATGTGGTTCAGGCTGTCCAGATGGGTGACATCTGTTTATACATTTATCAGGACTTATTTCTTCTTCTTCTTCTTTTTTTTTCTTTCTCTCTCTGTCTTTTGATCACACTGAATAGCGGAGAATCTGGGGCAGGAAAGACTGTGAACACCAAAAGGGTCATCCAGTACTTTGCAACAATTGCAGCTGCTGGAGACCTTGCCAAGAAGAAGGACTCCAAAATAAAAGTATGGAGGGGAGAAAGGCTTGTTCAGCTTCTACTTCCAACCTCTGTCTTAACTTCAGAATTAGGAGGCTAAGTGTCATCACATTTCCCTCTGCAAGGAAAGGAGGGCAGGCTAGGATATAAAATCTTGAAGGTAACTGGTCATCTTAGACAACACAGTATGTTAGATCTTACAGGACCAGATCCTGTGAGTTCTTCAGAGACAAGGCTATAAGCCTTAACTGAGAAGGATGAAATTGGGGGCAGCTCAGGATGCCTGTCTTTTAGTGGTAGAATCAGATACCAACTGGAGAGAGAACTAACCCATACTTGCCTTTGAACCCAAATGTGTAGCCACAGTATGAAATGAATACAGACAACCTAAATGAACTGGAGAATCAAGTGGTAAAGTAATGTCCAACCAGGAGACCCAACTAATGTCAAATATGATGGAATGGCCAAAGTGTTCTGAAAAGAGCATGCTGCTGATTTGGTTGGTCCTCAAAGCGGAAAGTCAGGGAGGAAGGGACAGGCCTTACCAGAGCTGCCAGGCAGGAGAAACAGAGCTGTGAACAGTTTTTACTGTCATTTTGTGACTTAAAAATAAATCTTCCTTCCTCCCTTGATTTCTTGCATCAGGGAACTCTGGAAGATCAAATCATCAGTGCCAACCCGCTGCTGGAGGCCTTTGGGAACGCCAAGACTGTGAGGAATGACAACTCCTCCCGCTTTGTAAGCCTGAGTTGGTTGCAGTTGAATCTTTTTTTTTTTTTTTTTTTTTTTAATTTATTTATTTGCTTTAGTTGTACAAATGCAGTTTATTTTTACGTGGTGCTGAGGATCGAACTCGAGCCGCGCAAGTGCTAGGTGAGCGTTCTACCGCTCAGCCACAACCCCAGCCCGCAACTGAATCTTATTTATAGATTACAAGACAGGAAAGATGCCTGTCCTGGGGAGTTTAGAGACCAGTGGAGAGCAACAATGAGAGGATGAGACAAATAAGATACTTGCACATGAATTTCAATAAACAGAGCATGTGGCAGAACAACTGGGGCCAGGTGTCCTCTAGATGGGGTTGGTAGGTAAACCCTCCCTGAGGGGCAGTTCTTTGGCACATGAACCAAGATCTGCAGGATGAAAAGGAGCCAGGCTTGAAAGTCATCAGGAGGAGGAAGGACAAAGAGAAGAGCAGGCACACAATCCCTGAGGTGGGGAAGGGCCTGGTACTGAAGGGACCTAACAAGGGTCGGTGAGGTAAGGGGGCAGGTTGTATAAGACAGGCAAGAGGGAAGAAGAGACCTGGTCACGGAGGAGGACACAGGCCATAAGAAGTCATCTGGAGTCTACTCTCAGCACAACAGGAAGCTCCTGAAGGATCCTGCAAGCAAGGAAATTATATGGTTTGATGTACATGCTGAAAAAATTAGTCTAGTTGCTTTGTTGTCTAAATATGTGCAAGGGATGGGGGAACAAAGACCATGAGGAACAGGAACGATGGAGGCACACCATACTGGAAAGAGAAGAAGGGAGAAGCAGGAGGACATATTTAAGTTCAAACTACAGGGGGAAGGCTCCCATTCCCATTGTCCCGGAACCAGGTGGAGTCTTTGGGGCCATGGTAGAATCAGATCTCTCTTTCCTCCTGTGCAGGGAAAATTCATTCGAATCCATTTTGGTACCACTGGGAAGCTGGCCTCGGCAGATATTGAAACTTGTAAGTAGATATGCTGGGATCGGATGAGGTCTCAGCAGTTGGGGAGCAGTTTGGAAGCCCGGGCTTGCTTTGTGTTCCAGATCTGCTGGAAAAGTCAAGAGTCACCTTTCAGCTGAAGGCTGAGAGAAGCTACCATATCTTCTACCAGATTCTTTCCAACAAGAAGCCTGAGCTCATAGGTAAGGAAGCTACTGGCCCGCTTGGTCTTTCATGCACCAGGGGTTGTGAATCACTAGACCACAGAGAGTTGTAATCTATCCATAGGTAGCTCTACAACCTATGAAGGACATTTATTTTAGGCCCAGGATGTGGCTGTTTGGGCAATAACGCGCCAATTTGAAAAACATAATCAGATAGTAACAAAATAAATCACTATTGGATTCAGCCCTGGCTTATGAAAAACTCCTGAATAACTAAGCATTTAATTGTCCTTGAGCGCCCCCTTGTGTTCTGGCACGGAAACCAACCTCTCATCAAATGCTGTGAGGCCCATGCATAACACGAACAACCCAGCCTGTGGAGAGTCACCCTGCTCCTTGTTCTGTATCTAACAGAGGCGTCCGTGCACACTGTCTTCTCTGCTCTCTGGCTGTGTTTGCTCAGGCTTCTGGTCAGCAGCTTTTCAACAGATTTTTAAAGAGGCTATGATTATACCAAACAACCTGTGCTTCCCGCAGGCACAGTAGTCTCCGGTCCCGACCTTCACTCAGCCAGTTTTCCCTATTAGTTTTCCTTAGCCTACATTGAAATGCCCTGGTCATATTTGAAACAAGAAAATTTAAATATTTTCTCTAAGGTTTTTTTTTTTTTTTTTTTTTTTCTTCCCTAGTGCTGAGATAGAAACCCAGGGCCTCAGGCATGGTAGGCAAGTGCTCTACCACTGAGCTGCATCCCTAGAGTTCTTAATCAACATAGCATGAGCCGGGCGCGGTGGTGCACGCCTGTAATCCCAGCACTTTGGGAGGCTGAGACAGGAGGATCGCGAGTTCAAAGCCAGTCTCAGCAATGGCGAGGCACTTAGCAACTCAGTGAGACCCTATCTCTAAATAAAATACAAAAAAGGGCTGGTGATGTGGCTCAGTGGTCGAGTGCCCCTGGAGTTCAATCAACAGGAGGATCGCGAGTTCAATCAACAGGAGGATCGCGAGTTCAAAGCCAGTCTCAGCAATGGCGAGGCACTTAGCAACTCAGTGAGACCCTATCTCTAAATAAAATACAAAAAAGGGCTGGTGATGTGGCTCAGTGGTCGAGTGCCCCTGGAGTTCAATCCCCGGTACCCCCCCCCCAAAAAAAAAAAAAAACATAGCATGAGAGACTGCAAAGTCTCCCCTGGACTATGTTTTTAGTCATAACCTTAATATTGTAACGCTGTCTAGAGGTTACTAACTCTACATTTAATTTGGCTCTAGCAGTTAAAGTCCCAGGCCAGGATGTAAGAGCTCAAATCCACAGGTGATATTTTCCTTGCATCTCCTCAAACTACTTGTCATTTCAGAGCTGCTTCTCATTACAACCAACCCTTATGACTACCCATTCATCAGCCAGGGTGAAATTCTGGTGGACAGTATCGATGATGCTGAGGAGCTATTGGCTACAGATGTAAGTGGGATAGATGGAAAAATGTGGGTTATTCCTCCTCCATCACAGGCGCAATGGATTGACAGGCTGTTCTTTTCATGCCAGAGTGCCATTGACATCCTGGGCTTCACTCCAGAAGAGAAATCTGGACTCTACAAGCTGACAGGGGCTGTGATGCACTATGGGAACATGAAGTTCAAGCAGAAGCAGCGAGAGGAGCAGGCAGAGCCAGATGGCACAGAAGGTACAAAACCCCTACAGCAGACCACAGGTCAGAGCTGGTAGGTTGTTCACCATTCGATGTGTCTCTTGAAATGAGTTAATACTTTTTCTACCTAGAGGGGTACAAGACCCTTTTCTGGGCTTCAGATGCCTATACGCACCATCACCTCCCACTCTTGCAGAATTCCTAGAATGGTCCTGTTTTAGATGCAATGAGAAGCAACCAGGGCTTTCTGGAACCTAAGTCTGCCTTTTTAGAAAATCCCATAATATTCTGAGTGACTTCCCCACGTAAGCAGCTCAATGTTATGGAATGTAAGACATCCCAAGATGAACTCAGCCGAGCTTTGAACCACTGGATGGTTTTCAGAGTCTCTTCTACCTTGCTGAATGTCAGCTGTCTTTTCTTAACAGTGGCTGACAAAACAGCTTACTTGATGGGCCTGAACTCCTCAGATCTCCTGAAAGCCTTGTGCTTCCCCAGAGTGAAAGTTGGGAATGAGTATGTTACCAAAGGTCAAACTGTGGATCAGGTAAGGTACTGGCTCAAGGCCAGAAAGGGACCAAAGTCCCTGAGGGTCACTGTCTTCCTACTTATTAGCTGATCTTTCTCCCATAGGTTCATCATGCTGTGAATGCCCTCTCCAAATCAGTTTACGAAAAGTTGTTCTTATGGATGGTCACTCGCATTAACCAGCAACTGGACACCAAGCTCCCAAGACAACACTTCATTGGGGTTTTGGACATTGCGGGCTTTGAAATCTTTGAGGTTTGTATGATTTATACTCATCCTTTTATATATGTTTGTATCAGGAACTTGTTTTTCTTAATCCTAAAGGGAAGCTGTCAAAGTGGTCATTTTATAGAAAAGCTAGGTAGAGTGAATCAGGTTAAAAAAAAAGGACCATGTTGGGAGGGTTTGTATCATTTTGAGAGGCAAAGATTTCTGTAAAGTGGAATTTAAAAGGATGTCACCAAATAGTTAATAAAACAATAACAATAACCAAAAAAAAATGCTATCAGTGACTTAGGGAAAGCCAGAAAGAGACAATTTGATAGTAATAAGTCAATCATGTAATATTTTGTGTAATTGCTCTACTGACCCCATACGGATAGTCATCAAAGTGTGTATTTAGTTTGTATCTGGCACTAGAATGCAGGAGAAAAATAAAAACACCGAGCTTGTGGTTGTAGTTGAGGAAAAACACAAGTCAATAAGGTGCACAGAAGAGTAAGCACAAAACAAAGTGCACAAAAGACGGCCAGACTCTGGGAACTCAGGAGAAGGAGAAACATCTTGTAGTTAGAATTTTGGGGGTCAGACTCCATGGAAGAAAGGTGGTCAGAGCCTGGAAGTATGTGACTAGCTCTGAAAGGATGAATGAATTGGGGAGTCCCAAGGCAGTGAGTAGGAATGCTAGTGGGTCTCTGATTTTGAAAGTAGACTAATTTTTCACATGAATGTTATATTTTGGTGTCAGTATAACACCCTGGAGCAGCTGTGCATCAACTTCACCAATGAGAAACTGCAACAGTTTTTCAACCACCACATGTTCGTGCTGGAGCAGGAGGAGTACAAGAAGGAAGGCATCGAGTGGACCTTCATTGACTTTGGGATGGACCTGGCTGCCTGCATTGAGCTCATCGAGAAGGTATCCTCCTTTGTCCACTCAGTCCCTTCTGCCCATGTACTTTGCTTTTCACGTTTACCCAGATGCCTTTTGCCTTGTCTTAAATCCAGCCACTGGGCATCTTCTCCATCCTGGAAGAGGAGTGCATGTTCCCCAAGGCAACCGACACCTCTTTCAAGAACAAGCTGTATGACCAGCACCTGGGCAAGTCCAGCAACTTCCAGAAGCCTAAGGTGGTCAAAGGCAAAGCTGAGGCCCACTTCTCACTGATCCACTATGCAGGCACTGTGGACTACAGTGTCTTGGGCTGGCTGGAGAAGAACAAAGACCCCCTGAATGAGACCGTGGTTGGGCTGTACCAGAAGTCCTCCAACAGGCTCCTGGCACATCTCTATGCCACCTTCGCTACTGCGGATGGTGAGAGACTCCAGATTCAAGGAAGGTCTTGTCCTCACATGATCTCCTTCCCTTTGTTCCACTGGACCCAGTAGACTTTGTAGATCCTACAGCAGCTGTCTTCTTGTTTCTTTCAGCTGACAGTGGAAAGAAGAAAGTTGCAAAGAAAAAGGGTTCTTCCTTCCAAACTGTCTCTGCACTTTTCAGGGTATGAAAAATACAAGTTTAGTTGCTTGTAGTTCACTTAAGTTATATCAAAATGAGAAATGGAGCAATTCTACACTTGATTTATTTTAGAATAGTAATATTGTCTGAAACGAATCACTTCACGGAGGTCAAGTGATAATATAATAACATATACATGAAGTCTAACAAATGTGGGACCAAAATTCTTTTTTATATTTTTGAGGACAATTTTTTTGTTATTTTTTTATGTGGGGCTAAAATTTCATTGTCAATTGTACTGAGTTTGGCCGAGTTGGCTGGCCAGGGAGGAGAGCTCCCAGCACCAACTCTGCTGTGGGAGGAGCAGGACACAGATCCAAAGTTGATTTCAATAAACCATTTTATATTCTGGCTCACTGGGAGGTAAAAGACTAATAGGTCGAGTTCCCCTTATCTAAAATACTGGGGACCAGAAGAATTTCAGATTTCAGACATTGGAATATTTCTTATACACAAGGAAATTTCTTGGGGATGGGACCCAAGTCTAAATAAAGAATTCATATATGTTCTGTATATATCTTACACATATAACCTGAAGATAACTTTATGTAATATTTATAATGCACCTGCATTTCCCCTGTGACCCATCTCACATGAGGTCAGGTGTGGAATTTTCCTCTTGTGGTGTCTGTCATGTCAGCACTCGGGAAGTTTCAGATTTTGAAGAATTTTGGATTTCAGACTCTCAGGTTAGGAATGTTCAACCTGTGAATCAGTTATTTGCCTATACCTCTAGCCATTGAAGGAGAGAGTTCATTTTACTATTCTTTGGAATTCATGATAAATTTAAGACACCTAACTTATTTTTCATCACAACATATCTGTGTCTTTGTAAAAGCCTTCAGTGGACTGTTACATTAATCTTTTCCTTTTAGGAAAACCTGAACAAGCTGATGTCAAATTTAAGAACTACTCACCCTCACTTTGTGCGTTGTATAATTCCCAATGAAACCAAGACCCCAGGTGAGGCACCTGATAGCTCTCTAGAAGGTGCTCAGTTTGTGAGAAATTCTGTGTGCAGCTGATGTGTCTTGCTTCTGCTCTCAGGGGCTATGGAACACAGCCTTGTCCTCCACCAGCTGCGGTGTAATGGTGTGCTGGAAGGCATCCGCATCTGCAGGAAAGGCTTCCCAAATAGGATACTCTATGGGGATTTTAAACAAAGGTGTGCAATAAAAATGTTCTATATGCTTCTTAATGAGATATACAAAGACTGGAATTTGAGGGAAATATTGAAGTGAAAAAAAAAAAAAAACATTTCAAAAGAACAGTTGTAGGCTTTCATGTAAAATAAATAACCTGCCTATCAGTCAAGGCAAACATACTTGTTCCTTCCATGTTTTTCTCTGGGACTGATCTGATATACAGAATGGCAGGGGGAAAAAAAAAAAAAAAACATGACCTAAGAGTCCCAAGGTCTAGATTCAGGCTATTTGTTAGCAGTGTGACAATGGTCCAGCTTTTTTTTTTTTTTTTTTTTTTTTTAACTCCTGTGAACTTGGTCTTCTTGCCTATAGGGAAGAGAGGCCTAGAGTTGCTGGTCTCCAGGGTTTTTGTCTTTGTCAACAGCTTATAATTATTTATGTGGCAGATATCGAGTGCTGAATGCCAGTGCAATCCCAGAGGGCCAATTCATTGACAGCAAGAAAGCTTGTGAAAAACTCTTGGCATCCATTGATATTGACCACACACAGTACAAATTTGGACATACCAAGGTAATGCATCAATCCTGACAGATGCTGGCCTTTTTGTCTTGTTAACGTTTCCAGACCACTGACTAATGTCACTCTTCTTCCCCTGTAAGGTGTTCTTCAAGGCTGGCTTACTGGGGACCCTGGAAGAGATGCGGGATGACCGCCTGGCCAAACTGATCACCAGGACGCAAGCTGTGTGCAGAGGGTTTCTCATGCGTGTGGAATTCCAGAAGATGGTGCAGAGGAGGTAGAGCAGGGTCTTTGTTCAAATGTGCCCTCTTTGGGGGAAAGAGGGAGTCTCCCTTAGGAATAAACTATGTTGTGTTTCTAGGGAGTCCATCTTCTGCATTCAATACAACATTCGCTCCTTCATGAATGTCAAGCACTGGCCCTGGATGAAACTCTTCTTCAAGATCAAGCCCCTCCTCAAGAGTGCGGAGACTGAGAAGGAGATGGCCACCATGAAGGAAGAGTTTCAGAAAACCAAGGATGAACTTGCCAAGTCAGAGGCAAAAAGGAAGGAGCTAGAAGAAAAACTGGTGACTCTGGTGCAAGAGAAGAATGACCTGCAGCTCCAAGTACAAGCTGTATGTGTTTTAGAAATATTTTCTTTCTTTTTAAAAAATCTCCTTCTAGATTTGTTTATGTATTATTTGTGGGAATTTTTAAATTTTTTGGTTGGGATGCTCTATAAAGGATTTCATATAGAACAAAACACTGGAACATCACAAACCTTATCTCATTAAAAGGAATTGTGATTATTATTTTTTTCAAAGGAAAGTGAAAATTTGTTGGATGCTGAGGAAAGATGTGACCAACTAATCAAAGCCAAATTCCAGCTTGAGGCTAAAATCAAAGAGGTGACTGAGAGAGCTGAGGATGAGGAAGAGATTAATGCTGAGCTGACCGCCAAGAAGAGGAAACTGGAAGATGAATGCTCAGAACTGAAGAAAGACATTGATGACCTTGAGCTGACACTGGCCAAGGTTGAAAAGGAGAAGCATGCCACTGAGAACAAGGTACCGTCCTGGTGGTTGTTCTTGTTTGATATAGTCATTGCAAACTATACTTTATTTCTTCTTATGATTGCTTGTGGCTTCTTCTTAGGTTAAAAACCTTACTGAGGAACTGGCTGGGTTGGATGAAACAATTGCAAAGTTAACCAGAGAGAAGAAGGCCCTCCAAGAGGCCCACCAGCAGACCCTGGATGACCTGCAGGCAGAGGAGGACAAAGTCAATTCTTTGAGCAAAATCAAGAGCAAACTGGAACAGCAAGTGGATGATGTAAGTAAACAGTGTTAATCAGGACTCCTTCAGAGTTGAAAGAGCACCCAGGGGTCCTCTTGCAAAGCCTTTGTTCCTAAAAGAAAATGGTGCTTTTTTTAGCTGGAAAGTTCCCTAGAGCAAGAAAAGAAGCTCCGAGTAGACTTGGAGAGGAACAAAAGGAAGCTGGAGGGGGACCTGAAGCTTGCCCAAGAGTCTATATTAGATCTGGAGAATGATAAGCAACAGTTGGATGAAAGGCTCAAGAAGTAGGTCCTAAAACCACTGGTTTCAATTTTATAAGTTACAGGGGATTCTGTTTTCATGCAGTGTACACTTGCCTCCCCAGGAAAGATTTTGAATATAGTCAACTACAAAGCAAAGTGGAAGATGAACAGACTCTGGGCCTCCAGTTCCAGAAGAAAATCAAAGAGTTACAGGTAGGAGGCATTTTGATTTCTCTTTCATGTGTGGTGTCACTCACTCAGCGTGCTGGGGCTGTCTGCTCTAAGCCATTTAGAACAAATGGGCAGGACAATGGGACTGCCTGTCTCACAGGTTCCTTTCCTGCCACCTGACTCGGCAGGGATGAACAGTGATTCCCATAACTTGCAATAAATTCACAATTAAATTATTTGAGCCAACATTCAGTTGAATAGAAAATATCCTGGGTTGGTCACTACGGGGTAATGACCATGTTGGTAAAGGAAAAAAAAGTCATTTGAAAGGAAATTTAGCAATATTCCTATTTCTCTGGGGAAAATCCATAAACAGGTTTGTCTGATAGGAATGGAAACTAGCCAGTTCTTTTATTGTTATTAACATGCATTACTTAATATGTACACATTAATTGGCTTCAATGTGATATTTCAATACGTGAATACAGCATGATCAAATTCAGCCTGCCTTTATACAACTCCCAATCCTTCCCAACCTCTAGTAATCACTATTCCACAGCCAGGATCCAGGTAGTTTTTGTTGTTGTTGTTTGTTTAACTTCCACATATGAGAACACGTGACACCTGTTTTTCTGTGCCTGGCTTATTTCACTAATCATTGTGTCTTCCAGTTCTATCTTTTTAACAACAAATGTTAGGGTTTCATTCTTTTTATGGCTGAACAAAATTCCATTGTGTATATGTACCACCTTTTCTTTATTCATCCGTGGATGGGCACTTAGGTTGATTTCATATCTTGGCTGCTGTGAGTAGTGACACTGTGAATTAGTTACTCTGGGGGAACTGCCTGCCCCTGGAGTGAGTGACTGCTCACTCTCTACAGGCTCGCATAGAGGAGCTGGAAGAAGAAATTGAGGCGGAGAGAGCGACCCGCGCCAAGACGGAGAAACAGCGCAGCGACTACGCCCGGGAACTGGAGGAGCTGAGCGAGCGGCTGGAGGAGGCGGGCGGCGTCACCTCCACCCAGATCGAGCTGAACAAGAAGCGGGAGGCGGAGTTCCTGAAGCTGCGCAGGGACCTGGAGGAGGCCACCCTGCAGCACGAAGCCATGGTGGCCTCGCTGAGGAAGAAACACGCGGACAGCGCGGCGGAGCTAGGGGAGCAGATTGACAACCTGCAGCGGGTCAAGCAGAAGCTGGAGAAGGAGAAGAGCGAGTTCAAGCTTGAGATCGACGACCTCTCCAGCAGTGTGGAGAGCGTGTCCAAGTCTAAGGTGCTCGGATAGGGTGGGGCGGGGCGAGCCCACTTTCCACAAGGGAGACACCATTGCACCTGTGACCCTTCATACCTGACCACTGCCCGACTTCTCTCCCTTTCCCAATACTTCAGGCCAATCTGGAAAAGATATGTCGAACTCTGGAGGATCAGTTAAGCGAGGCCAGAGGCAAGAATGAGGAGATTCAGAGGAGCCTGAGCGAGCTGACCACACAGAAGTGTCGGCTTCAGACTGAGGCAGGTGAGTGATGTGCAGGAAACCGGAAGGGCTAAAACACACCGCACCTAGAAGGGGCAGAGCGTGTCTGAGGGAGAGTTTCTAGGAAAGCGCATTTTCAAGAAAGAAGTAACCAAAATAACCTACAAAAGGGGCCACACACAACATCCTAAAGGAAGAGAACACGGAGTTCAGTAAAAAGAGAGAAGAAGAAGAAGGGACTCAAAATATCACCTTGTTTAAGCTCTGTCACAATTAGGATCACTTCGCGCCAGATGAAATCTCATTGGCAAAAATAGGACTGGAAACTAAGACTCACGGCCTTTCTACTTCTTGATGTGCATCATGTGCATTCGGGTGTTTTAAAGAATAAAGAGAGAAACAGGTCCAGTCTGTACAGGCTCTTGGTGTGTCATAAAAATATAAAGGAACATTATTTGGGGCTTTTACATAGAAAATGTGGCTCCACCCAGGACTGGTCACTCATCACAGGTGTATCCATCTTTTGCTGCATCCATAGCAAAGACAATGAAGATGAGAAGTGTAGCTAGTTGCTACTTCTACAATAACCTTGGGGGTTCACCTCTGGAGTCATAAATTCCCATCCTTTTTTTTCTCTGACTTCTGTATAAGGACATAAACCTGAACTTACCTTATTCACCCAAGAGTCTAACTTCACATTACTAGAGATGTAAATCCAAAATATTTCTCTTAATGACCAACAAACAGCTGGAAATACCAGCCACTGGGGAGGTTTAATGGGAGTTGTTAAGAACTACTGGTAATGCTTCAATTTACCACTCTTTTCTTTGTCATATCAACAGAAGCCATTCCCAGCTTCCAGTAGTTTGAAATGATATCAGGTTGTGCTTTCTACTTCTCCTTCAAGAAGAGTCCACATATTATCATTAATTCTTTCTCCAGATCTTAGTACAGTGCCTTATACACAGTAGAAACTTGGTGAATGAATGAATGACATGAAAATCTTTCCTTCTGGACATAGGTGAGCTGAGTCGTCAACTAGAAGAAAAGGAAAGCATAGTGTCCCAACTTTCCAGGAGCAAGCAAGCATTTACTCAACAAATAGAAGAGCTCAAGAGGCAATTGGAAGAAGAGAGCAAGGTATCTCCTCTGAGGGATGCTCCCTTGATCTAATTTTCCTATAGTACCTGCAAATAAGACAAAACAAAACAAACAAAACTGCAACTTTATTCCATAGGTGATGTTAGCAGGAACATACCTAGGTTGTATGATGCACATAGGATTAAGTCCACCGGAGGCTCTTTCTTAACTCCCACAGGCCAAGAATGCCCTAGCCCATGCCCTGCAGTCCTCTCGCCATGACTGTGACCTGCTGCGGGAGCAGTATGAGGAGGAGCAGGAAGGAAAGGCTGAGCTGCAGAGGGCGCTGTCCAAAGCCAACAGTGAGGTTGCCCAGTGGAGGACCAAGTATGAGACGGATGCCATCCAGCGCACAGAGGAGCTGGAGGAGGCCAAGTATGCAACTCTCTGCTCTTAGAGAACTAGAAACCTTAAGTGATCATAGGCTTTAGAACTACTTGGGGATAAATTTGATGAATTTGTTTTTGTTACTAGATGTTTCCCTGTTGAATTTGCCTTTGAATATAGTGCTGTGCCATGAGAGGAACTTACTGTTAGTACATTTCATTAAGAAAAAAAAAAAAAAAAAAAAAAAAAAAAAAAAAAAAACTTTGGTCTTGGTTAGAGACAAGACAGACTATTGATCACAGATTTTGAGCAGACAGGGAATTCTCCTGAGCTTATGAAAACACATGGGTGCTTGAATCACATAGATTAGTGATTCCAACTTGATGAACAGTTATGTTCAAGAAGATTGAAACTTAAATAGCATCTGCTTCACTTTCATATTCCTTAAGGAAAAAACTTGCTCAGCGCCTTCAAGATTCTGAGGAACAGGTTGAGGCGGTGAATGCTAAATGTGCTTCCTTGGAGAAGACCAAGCAGAGACTGCAAGGGGAGGTGGAGGATCTGATGATTGATGTGGAAAGAGCCAACTCTCTGGCCGCTGCTCTGGACAAGAAGCAGAGGAATTTTGACAAGGTGTGGGATCAGCTTCTTCTTGGTTGAACACCATGATGTGGGGGAAATTCTAATGCCATGGAAGGATGATACTAGGTCCCATACTTGACTGTTCCCTTTCCCAAGAGGGCGGTGGCGTTGGAAAAGTCTCTGAACTTCACCAGGATGTGGTTTCCTTGTTTGTGAAACAGAAAGGGAATGGGATGGGGGTAAAAATTCCTTTCCAACACTGTCAGTGGATATGAACCAATTTCTACAATGTTGTTCAGCCCCAAGCCTTTTTCCTTCCCCCTCTTACTGGTGTGCCAAGATGGTTGTTATGTGGTACTCTAACTTAGGTCCCAGTGAGAGGCTTTGGGAATTCTCCCCTCTCAGTATGGCAGACAAGGATGATTTGAACCAATATTTTAACAAAATACTTAGAAGTTCAGGGCCATTTTCATATTAGGAAAAAAGCAATTTAGCCTAGCTAATTCCTTCCCAAAAAATCCATTTGGTTTTTGGAGATAGCAATTGTTATGGATTATCTTGAGTAAATTTATGGAATGAAATCTTGGTTAGTCCAATAATCAAGAAGGATCCAGACACCACCAACTTAGCACTAACTCTGAGACTATTTGCCTTATGGTAATATCTAGTTAGAAGCTTGGAGGAGAACTCTTAGACAGAAATCCCTTCCGTCCTGGTGTTTCAGGTGCTAGCAGAGTGGAAGACAAAATGCGAGGAGAGCCAAGCAGAGCTGGAGGCGTCTCTGAAGGAGTCCCGGTCCTTGAGCACTGAGCTCTTCAAACTGAAAAATGCCTATGAGGAAGCATTAGATCAACTTGAAACTGTGAAGCGTGAAAATAAGAACTTAGAGCGTAAGCTGTTCCAAACAGTCTGAGATGGTCCAAAACGCCTCCCTTCACACTCCATAGCCAGTGTGCTGGATAGGCTGGACTCCATTATTCAGATCCCTACAATCATGTGTATTGATGCACCCTCAGAAAGTGTTCACCATCCAAGCATTATTTTTTGGTTTCTTTGTGCTACATCTTATCTCTAGGAAACAGGAATCCTTAGAATTTTAATAAACTAGTGAAAAAGCATTGAGTTGGTGCTTTGCATGCCTGGCAACCCGTGCAGAGGCGTCCAAGTACAATTGAAGCTTATTTCATTGCAGAAGAGATAGCCGATCTCACAGAACAAATTGCTGAAAATGGTAAAACCATCCATGAGCTGGAGAAATCAAGGAAGCAGATGGAGCTGGAAAAGGCTGATATTCAGATGGCTCTGGAGGAAGCAGAGGTGAGCATGAATGCTGGAGAGGCAGCAGCAGAGACAATGAGAGGGGGCCTGTTAGGCATACTGACCCCATTCTGTGTCTTGGCTTTTGCCTTTGCAAAATCACAGTCCTAAAACCTTTCCCTTTCTCATCAAAGAGTGTAACTGAGGTTGAATGAAATAGTCAATGAGTGAGTTATCTTAAATTTATTGGAGAAAGTCATTACATTTAAAGAATGAGATTTTACAAAATCTTAGGTGAATTTCAAATATCTATAAAGTGCTTCCTGCTCCTGGAAAATATGATGACTTAAATGTTGTTGTTGGGCATGGTGGCCCATGGCTGTAATCCAGCTACTCAGGAGGCTGAGGCAGTGAGGCCAACCTCAACAACTCAGTGAAACACTATCTCAAAATAAAAATAAAAAGGGCTGGGGATGTAGCTTAATGGTAGAAATCTCCCCACCCCCCAGGTTCAATCTCCAGTGCCATGAAATTAAAATAAGTGTCATTGCTTGATTATATAATCAAAACTAAATAGCAGTGAAACATATTCTATTTTTGCACCGAAGATCAATTAGAGATTTTTTTTAAGTACCTTTGAATATTGTAGAATTAAATTTAGGAATATCCCATTGAAGTTTTGTTACCCCAAAGGTCATATAGCAGACTTTGTACAGGCACGGATACCATTTGTTTTGTTTTTGTTTTTTAAAGGCTGCTCTTGAGCATGAAGAAGCCAAGATCCTCCGAATCCAGCTTGAATTGACACAAGTGAAATCAGAAATTGATAGAAAGATTGCTGAGAAGGATGAAGAGATTGAGCAGCTGAAGAGGAACTACCAGAGGACAGTGGAGACAATGCAGAGTGCCCTGGATGCGGAAGTGAGGAGCAGAAATGAAGCCATCAGGATCAAGAAGAAGATGGAGGGAGACCTGAATGAGATTGAGATCCAGCTGAGCCATGCCAACCGCCAAGCTGCAGAGACCCTTAAGCACCTCAGGAGTGTCCAGGGACAGCTGAAGGTTGAAAGAGCTCCCTTGGGGGGTGGGAGAGACCTCTCTTGTTCTCAAATCCTCAAAGATATAGAGAAGGCTAATGGTCCAAGTACCTGCACTTCAAATAGAATTTTTCTTTTTCCTCTGGCTAGGACACCCAGCTGCACCTGGATGATGCTCTCCGGGGCCAGGAGGACCTGAAGGAGCAGCTGGCAATTGTGGAGCGCAGAGCCAACCTGCTGCAGGCAGAGGTGGAGGAGCTGCGGGCCACACTGGAGCAGACAGAGAGGGCCCGGAAACTGGCTGAACAGGAGCTCCTGGATTCCAATGAGAGAGTGCAGCTGCTGCATACCCAGGTAAGGGCAGGGAGGACAAGATGAGAGGGCTCAGCCTCAGACACAGCTGTGTAACGCCCATCCTCTTGCTGCAGAACACCAGTCTCATCCATACCAAGAAAAAGCTGGAGACAGACCTCACCCAGCTCCAGAGCGAGGTGGAAGATGCCAGCAGGGATGCACGAAATGCTGAAGAAAAGGCCAAGAAGGCCATCACAGATGTAAGGCTTTTCTTTCCTGTTCCTGCAGGGCTACCAGAACTGTGCTTCATTAAAGCCTTATGGTCTCCCCTGATCTCCAGATAGTACCGTGAGACAGGCAGGGTCTCCCCCAGGACACATATGGTCCAAAACCACTCCTACCTCCCCTCAAACTCAGCTGTTACCTCCTGCACATTTAAAAGTAGGACATAGGAAAAAAAAAAAAAAAAAAAAGAAAGAAAGAAATAAAGAAAGAAGGAAGGAAGGAAGGAAGGAAGGAAGGAAGGGATTACATCCTGCTTGTTTTGCCTACAGAAACGGCATGCTTTTCTTTCCTTCAACATCTGACTTCCTCCAAATATGGGAATGAGACCTGCTGTCACTGTCCTATCGCATTTCTGTCCCCTCTACATCTAGCTAAACTTCCTGGGAATCCTGAAAGCTCCAATGGCACCACCTGCTGCCTGATGGGAGAATACTACCTCAAAACTATTTTGCTTTCCTGTATGTTTGTTCAAGCACCACCTTAATTCTCAAGACACCTTCCTTTAATCTCCAAATCTGTGGTACTGGGTATTAAATAAGTCTTCTTCAAGCCTCAGGATCCTTTGAAAATAAATATTGGTGATACCAAAAAACAAAAACAAAAAAACAAAAAAAAAACAAAAAAAGAATTCTTGGAGTGGGACAAGGTCCCAAGGAGTCCAGTTTCAGGAAAGGGAAGATAGGATTTCCCATCCAGGCCTTGTAGGTTTCACTTATTAGGTTATTTATATCCTGGTCATTTAAAACAGTTTTTATCTCTCTCATATATATATTTATTAATACAAATGTGTGTGTGCTTGTGTGTGTGTGTGTGTGTGTGTGTGTGTGTATGGCCAGGGTGGAAGACATGCTCACTAATCATCCTACTTATTATCCTTTTACTTTAGCCTGGCCTCTGGTCCTCTGGGGCACACAGGTTTCAGCAGCTCCAAGGCCCCTGAGCTTTGTCTTCATCTTTGTGGGTATGATCTGTTTTTCAGGCCGCCATGATGGCTGAGGAGCTGAAGAAGGAGCAGGACACCAGTGCCCACCTGGAGCGAATGAAGAAGAACCTGGAGCAGACAGTGAAGGACCTGCAGCACCGCCTGGATGAGGCTGAGCAGCTGGCACTGAAGGGTGGCAAGAAGCAGATCCAGAAACTGGAGACTCGGGTACTTGCAGGAGCAGCCCTGGCCAGGCTGAGCCTAGCAGCCTCCCCATTCATGCTAGAACCCCAGACTAATTTCCTGACCTTCTCCCTCAGATCCGAGAGCTGGAGTTTGAGCTGGAAGGGGAGCAGAAAAAGAACACAGAGTCTGTGAAGGGCCTAAGGAAGTATGAGCGGCGGGTCAAAGAGCTAACATACCAGGTAGGTGAAAAGAAGATCTGACAGGCATTTTCTCTGTGAAGTGCAAATGCCACCTTGGATTCTCCACCTGCATATAGGAAGAAACACTTGAGCCCAGCAAACTAATCAGGCCTTGTACAGCTCTATTCCCTCTTCTCTAGAGACATTCCTGTTTTGTTTTGTTTTGTTTTTCATTTTTAGAGTGAAGAGGACAGAAAGAATGTGCTGAGGTTGCAGGATCTGGTTGATAAACTTCAAGTCAAAGTCAAGTCCTATAAGAGGCAGGCTGAGGAGGCTGTAAGTCAGGGAAGAGTTTGGCTTTGGGATGGTGGCCTGGTCTGGTTCCTACAGGGAACTCAGAGAGATGATCTTACCTGCTGGGCTCTTTGGTCTCAGGATGAACAAGCCAATGTGCATCTCACCAAATTCCGGAAAGCTCAGCATGAGCTGGAGGAGGCTGAGGAACGTGCTGATATTGCAGAATCTCAAGTCAATAAGCTTCGTGCCAAGACCCGAGACTTCACTTCCAGCAGGGTAAGCTGTTGACCTGGGTAAGACCCACAGTGATTGCAGACACTTTCAAGCTGGAAAGAGCCATAGGGAACCCTTTCCTTTATGGCTGGGGAATCTCAGGCTCTGGAAGAAAAGGAATTTGCTTCAAGTCTCTGGGCTGAGCACTAGAGTCAGGTCAGTAGTTGACAATCCATAAAACATCATCCAGCAAAGGGATGAGGGATGCCTAGTGAGCCCTCTCAAGCGCCCCCTGCTTCAGGAATGCCCTCCAGAGCCAAATGGGCTTGTTTGTAGTCACTATACAAGTAGGAGGATTACTACTCAGAGTATGGGACTTGTTCTATTTGATGGCCAGTTTCTCAGGCTATAGGGTGACTTCATGTAGGCAAACCATTGAAGGGTACATCCTCCCAAGGTCCAAAAAGTATCTTATGTCCCACCAAGATATACAAGTAACTCCCTGATGCTTGCTAGGAGAGAGGATGGAGGAAATATGACTCTGTTGCCTGACTTGATTAAAAGTGTCCACTTTCTTTCCAGATGGTAGTCCATGAGAGTGAAGAGTGAATGAGCCCTACTGGAACAGGACAGAAGATATGCAAAATGTATATTTTCATAGTTCCTGACCAACATTCAACTTCCATATGACTCCTTTTCACATGCAATAAATTTTACCTTGTTTTCAGTTTGGGGCATTTCATTGGATTTTTCTTCCTTTTTCCAGCCTGGAAATGATTCCTTTAATGACTTTTATGCCCAGTGTTGAAATCTCAGTAAGCAGATGGCTTTGTAAATGCAACTGATGTGTGCATATATGGGAGGGAGAGACTGCTTTGGGTTTAAACTTGAGAGGTTATACAAAAAAGAAAAAAGACAATTAGGTTAACCATTACTTTGGCAGGGGGTAGGAGGGAGTTTTTCAGAAGAGTCATGTCTTAATATGATATAAGGGAAACACATATGTTAGGTTCAGGAAAACTCTGACTCAAGTTCATGGGGTTATAAGGAAAGGGACCAGATTACCCTCCTCTGTATTCTACAGGGGAAACATATCTGGAATCTAGTAAATATTGGTTGGGCAGCTGCTCCATGCAAGCACTGTGCCCGTAGGAATAAAAATAGTGTCAGGTCCCTTTAAGAGCTCAGTCTAGATCTCCCACACGTCCGGTTATCTTGGCTCAATCTGCAGTATTTCAGAGCTGCATAACCCAAAACCTCCCCCCTCAACTCAGGGTGGGTCTGTCTTTATCTAGAAAAACACAACAGGGAGTCAGGATAACTATCTTGCTGACCTGCTGCTTCTAACCTGGGGTCATTTGTCTAATTAAACTCATCAGAAAGAGCTGCCAAGTTCCTTTATTTATCTGATTCTAGAAGATTGGGAGATGACCCAGTTTGACTCAGGAGGGAATTAAAGTCCAAGGGGAGTTCTCTTCAGTGCTCAATACCAAGTGTAGCAGCTCCTGGAATTTGCTGTTAAGATAGGAAGGGAGTGGCTATCCATGTCATATTTGGCCTGTCAGTGATTTAAAATCTTTTTGTTTCTGAGGTCATGTCACTTTGACTCACTTTCAATACTTCACAGCAACACTGTGACAGGAAAGTGAGATGTCCTTATGGTTCCTGAAAGGAAATTACAGCAATGTGAACAAGTCTGATCCATGCCCAGGCCTCAGACCTGGCCAAAAGGGGCTATAGTCATTCAGATCCTCTCAGAATTTATGAAGACTGCTACAGCTTTCCTTGGAAAGCTGGCAATGGAGAAAGAAAACAAAGTTTCTCATTGCAAAGATATTCCAAGTATTAAGCAAAGAAGAAACAAAGGAACTGGAATATCACCACTTTGATAAGAAATAGGAACGCTTAATGAATTATGACTACTAAAATCATAAAAAAATAGGCAGCTAGACATGGTATGTCCCCTGACAGAAGAACATGCTGTTACCTACAAAGAATGCCTGCCCAACAGCTTACCTTGGATCTGATCAAGCCAAGGGATGTGACAATTACCAATTTAGAAGCAACAGAGGATACAGAGACATAAAGTACAATCAATAAAATCCAAGATACAGGGAAATTGATGGAACAAATTATCTAGTTCTTTCTTTTTTTCCCTATCTAGTTCTTTCAATAAATAAATTGCAAATAAAAAATAACAGAAGAAATGAAAGGGGGAACTGTAGAATAAAAGAGATGTAATGGGCTCATCCATTAATTGCACTATATGGACTTGGTTTGTATAAACAAGTGTTAAAACATAGATACACATATGTGTACTCTATTTTGTTAAATCTGAATATGGACTGGATATCTAATGGTGATAAGGGACTGTTGTTCATTTTTAAGGCATGTGGTACTATTATTATTATGTTTTCTGAAACAGTCCTTACCTTTTAAAAGTACATGCTAAAATATTTACAGATAAAAAGGGAAGGGGAAGTGAGCAAACTATCTTTCAAGTCAACTTGTTTTACAGAATTTAAGACTTAAGGAGTCAATAAAAGAGGTTTCTGATGTATTTTATACATAATGGGGTCTCAAACTTGAAAATCTCTTGAGGCTATGGACCTGACAGTGTCTACTTATTGCAACATGTGCCATGTCACACAAAGGAGATGAAGTGAAGCTTGGTTCTGGAAGTTACCTATGACTACCTCTAATAAGCTTTGATTTTGTAAAATATACATGAGAAAAATTCATTTTCTGAGTTAATATTAAGATGAATTTTACCAGTGTTCCATATAATAAAAGATGTCCATGATTATGAAAACATAAACCTTGTTATTGAGGAGAGAAAAATGAAAGTAGGAAGTTCCTTCCAAATAAAGAACTGCTGTGCCACATAGGCCAGAAAGGGAAGGTCTTATCTGGCAATGGAAAGGAGGAAGATGAAATCAGCCACGATTTACTGCCTCTTACCATATGCACTCAGCACACACTATCTCTTGTCATCCATATAAAGATTCAGTGATGATGAACTTGCCTTAATACACCTGCTTATGATGGATGAAGAAGAAACCAAACCACTGGGTAACTTGCTCAAGGTCAAATGGCAGAGCTGAGAGTCTCTTTAGATTCCAAGACTGATTCACCCTACAAAGCACTGACTATTTGCCTGGGCAGCTGGCCTAACAGATATGAGAAACACCTTAAGGAGGTAGATCATGGGACAAAGAAGTGTCAAAACTGGGCTAATATGACCCAAAGTATACTTCTTTTCTCTCTGATTATAATTTCTGTTAACATCTTTTAGGCATTCCATTATAACCCTTCTCTTGCCTACCAAATTGGCCTACCTCATCCTCAGATAGTCTACCCTCAGACAGGCCATTCCATCATTTAGTAGAAACATGGGTGACCTTTAGTTTATTTGTAATGTCCACTGGCTCTTTTGTACATGAGCTCTAAAACAGGATGGCAAAAAGGGTGAGGGGTCTTCTTTCTTCCAGTGTATGTCTTTGGGTGGGATCCCCCATGTCCAAATTTTAAGGGCCATTTCAATCATTTTTGCCTTTCTTAAATAAATAGCCACACTCTTCTATTATTTTTTTCTGGTATTGAGTTTATTAATTTTCTTCTTATAATCTTCATATGATTCAAAAACTTCGGCTTTCCGGATTCTTTATAATGAGTCTCTAATCCCAAATCCCAGCAGTGGATTTCCATTGTTATTACCTTTTGTAATATTTTAATCATACAAGAAATACATAAGAATAGGATTCAAAAAAGACCTGTCAACTATTAAAAAGACTTCCAACAAGGATGGTATCCTCCTTCTCTATTTGGAACAGATGAGATCTTAACTTATGATTGGCAGGTGTCCCCCCTCTTAAGGACATGAGGGACACAGTTTCTAATAGAAGTAACATGTCCTTATGGGGGAAAATGGGCTGCAGTTTGCAGCCTGCCACCAGTTGGTGAGGGCAGCTTTTCATTTCTCCATGCCTGGGTCACTGCAACAGCTGAGAGTTTTAATAAAGCAAGTGTGCCTCAGAATGGGGGAATGAGCAAGCCACCCAGAACACAAAGGTCTATTTACACCCCTCCCAATAATCCCACTGCTAAAAACAGCTGAAGCTGAGAGGTGCCTCAGTGATCTGGTTGCCTTCAGCTATGCCGAGACATTCCAGAGGCTCTCATTCCGGAGGCTCTCATTCCGGAGCCAAGGCCTGAAGATGGCTCTGATTATTTTTATCTAAGATGTTGCATGCTTTCCATGACAGTGGGGAACAAGAAGCTTCAACTCTTGGGCATTTAAGGGCTTACTCCATGTTATAGCAAATGAGACGTGGCCTTCCTCCAGGCATCCTGAGGAGATTAGGAGAGCAGGGGATGGATGTCTGCCTAGGCCATCCTCATGGAGAACAAGACACCACCTGACTGAGAGAAGAGGCAACTTAAGTTAAAAAAAAATAAATAAATAAAGAACATTGTCATCACATAGGCTTCCTCAGTGACTCAGGGATACAAAGGCGAGTAAAATAGAGCCTCAGATCGTAAGGACAGTAAAGGGAATATAAGTACCCAAATGATAAGAAGAAAAATAACAAACCATAGAGGTAGTGGGTAATTGAGGCAAGTGACAGGGGAAAAAGTCTTATAGTCAGAAACCAAAACAATAGTCAATAGTTTTAGCAATGAACACAGTATTGTGAATATAGCATGCTCAATGCATACTTGAATCAAATTCCTAGTAGGGAGAGTAAAGGGAGGGAGATCTGCTGCCCTTGAAGAAAACAATTTTTCTCTCTCTGAATCCACACTCTGCCTCCACATATCAGTAACAAAGTCAGAATGATAACCTAGAAGTCCAGAGGGTTTTTTGTTTGTTTGTTTGTTTATTTTTTACAAACTTGGGGACTATCCTATCCATGAACTTTTTTTGTTTGTTTGTTTGTTTCCTGAAAGAACAGATACTACCATGGCTGTTTGCAATCACATGGGCTTATAAGCCTAAAGTGAGGATCAGGTATCTGAGAGAGGCCCAGGGGGGTAAGGCGCTATAGTGTGAAGGCAAGAGATTCTCAGCGCCTACGGCCAGGGTCAGAGCCACCATCCCTTCAAGTTTTGCCACTGGAAGTTTCAGGCATGTGTCTCCTTACACAGGTCTTTATGAATCTGTTATTTACCAACTTCCTACTACGTATCCACAGTCATGAGTAGGAGAAGCAGAAATCCCCAAGCTAGACTAGGAAGAGGGGGAGAGGATGGAGTTCATGTTTTAAAGCCTCAAGGCTCAGAGAAGAGGGTTGTGGGTGGAGGGACACACATTTCCAAATATGGCCCAGTCTCAGCCCTGGGCGAGATGAGCATCCACAGCAGCTGTGCCTAGTTTGGTCCTGGGGTCTCTGTCCCAAGGGCAACAGGTGTCAAGACCTGATGAACAGGGCATTAGTACATGGATATTTTTGTTGTGGGCATCCCAGCATCATTCCAAGGGAGAAAGCCAGCTTTTCAATTAATTGTCCTCAGCCAGAAATATCAATTGTCCTTGTTTTCTGTTTCCTAGGGACCCACCAGCTTTCACTGTCCAAACCTGCCTCATCTCACAGGTGTACTCAGGGCAATTTGAAGGTTTTGGGGAAGAGGGTAGGTTTGGAACATGCATTCCTTCCTGAACTGGTAAGGAGGGAAGTAAATATTCTCTCACAATCACACCCTGATGCAAAAAGCACATAGAAGAGAGAAGGTAGAGGGGCAGACAGGTTGACTGCCTTTGCTACCACCCCAAGATTTAGCATCCTGGGCACCTGACCATTCTGGTGAAGGAGCGACAAGGACATCCAGTCACAGAGAACTGACTTTTGAGCTGCCAGGAAGTCCTGACACTCTTCTAAACACTAGTATAATAACTACCAACATGCCAGGGGCAGCAAATGTTGTAAGCCTTCAGATACCTCATTCCTTGTTGAAAAGTAGATTAAAAAAACATGAATTTTCACCTCTTAAAAGGATTTGCTTTCAGTCCCACAGTAAATCCCAACCACTACAGGGTCTTACATGTAATGAGCAATCCATAAATACACACTGATCAGATCTGACATGGCCACCACTGACACGCCGTGGACAAGAGCACACAGCCCTAGGGGACCCATTCTCATCTTTTGAGAGGTTCCATAGACATCACAGAATAAAGCCACCCCCCTAGGGATGATCTGCATTTCAGCTGTGACCTCACTAGGTCCTGTTAGGAGCAGAGTGAGCTTTCAATAGGATGTTTCCTGGCCACCTGTTTCTTCCCCCCACTTCCTCTGTGCCCACCTTAGAGAGGGGCTCAGAGGGCCAGTGCCTGCTAGGCTGTCTCTAACCCTAGCACGGGTGCTGTCAGCAACGAGAGACTTGGACTTCTGTAGGTCTCTTCTATTCTATTCCTAGAATAGCTCTCCAAACTGGGGTTCAAATTTCTGACTCTGAGCTCAGAGACATTTCCGCTGCCTGATCAGCTGGGTGCTGAGCAGAGGTAATGCTCACTCCCCCTGGTTCCCTCCCCTACTTCCTTCAAATTCTGTCTTGTCTTGTAATCCTCAGCAATCTATGGTCTTAGTTTCATTGTCTGAAATATAGGATAAGAGATGAACATAGGATTTTTTTGTGGCTTTTGACATTTATGTAAGAAAATATTAATAGTAGTCCTGTGGTTTAAATCATCTTGAGCTCCTGAGATAAAAAGACAGCTTGAATATTAATCATTATTCTAAAAGAAAGGAAGAAGCAATTTTGACAGGTTTCTTACTGCATTTTGTGGCTCCACTGAAACCTCTTTTAGGATTTTAAAGGCTGGTGATATGAAGATCTGGCGATCTCAGGTGCCCAAATCACTATTTGCAAGCTATTCAGTCCCAAAGAGTGTACAGGTGCTCCTTGACTTACAATGCAGTCCTTTCCTAAGAAACCCATCATAAGTTGAAAATATCAGTAGAAAATGCATTGAATCCACCTAACCTACCAATCATCCTAGCTTAGCCACACAACACAGTGGAGTCTTGGTTGTTTCTCCTTGTGATCACAGGGCTGACTGGGAGCCCTGGATAGCTGCCACCGTGCGGCATCAGCAGAGGATGTGCACCATATCACTAGTCTGGAAAAAGATACAAATTCAAAATTCAAAATACATTTTCTGCTGAATTCATATTGCTTTTCCACCACCGTAAATGGAACCCTCATAAGTCGGGCACCCTCTGTACAGTGTTCAAGGAGAATGATGTCACAGCTGAGTCCAAATTAGTTGACACGAATGAATTCTCCTTAGGCCTATTTGAAACATGATTCTGACCTGTCACTCCTCTGACCAGACACTATCTGTGGCCCCTCAGCCTATCAGTTGAGGACACTTGCCTTAAATTGATCCCACAATACCTGCAAACATGGCTCTCCTTTGCTCTCCAATCCTCGACAGGTCCTTTCTACTTGTTGAGATCTTGACAGACTTCAGGTTCTCTTGGTCCTTGCCATCCATAAGTGGTCATGCCCCATCCTTCATGCACTTTCTAAATTCCCTCTACTCTTCCTGAGTATCAGTTGTGATTTACTTACTGTCTTACCTTTATATCCTAGTTCCTACCCTAATACCTTGCATTTCCAAAATATAACACACACACACACACACACACACACACACACACACACATTTAAAATAGTGAAAAAACACTGGATTAGGAGTGAGAAAATCTGGGTTTCAGTGTTAACTTTACTTCCAGTTTCTTTCATAATCCTGAGTTGCTCACTCCCTAGGTTTTGAGTTCCTTACCTAAGAAAGGAGAGGTCTGCATTATCACATGGATTCCTAGACTGAGCTGGGCATTGATATTTTTAAAAATACAAAATTTAAGGTTCTACCCTCAGAAATTGACTCAGAAGGCTGGGTTAAGGACTGGGAATCTGCATTTAAAGACTCTCTGGCAATTTTAACAATCTGCTGAAAGGAATCTTCTTTTTAAAATAACTCTATGAGTTGTTTTAAAAAACCTAGGAATCTGCTTTTTAAAACAACTCTATGATAGAGTTGTTTTAAAAAGCAGATTCCTAGGTTTCAAGCCAGATCTACTAAGTGGGAATTTCCAAGGCAGAGACATGATAACTTGTACAGTTAACAAGAACCCCAGATGACTTTTATCATAAAGTGGATCTGGGAAACACAGGCCCAGATCTGTACTGCACAAAGAAGCCTAAAGACCAACAGTATTGCATCCACCTGGGGATTTGTTAGAAATGCCAAATCTGAGGCTCCTTCCTGGGCTACTGAATCAGAATCTAATTCTAGCTCTGGATAGACTTAGAAAGAGCTTCTGGTAGTTGGCAGAACAATAGAATTTGAGAAGCATGGCACTCTTATCTGTGGTTCTCAAAAGTTGGCATGCCTTGGAGTCCTCTGGAGGGCTTGCTAATGGCCAGCCACATTATTGATTCCCCACCCTTCAGTTTCTGATTCTTAGGTTTGGGTGGGGCTTGGTGACATACTGCTGCTGGTCCAGGGACCACACTTTGAGAACCATGCCCTGGAGTGTTTCTCAAAATTTACTTCCAAGAGTGAAATCTCTCCATTGTTTTGTTTGTGTGTTTTTTTTTTTTTTTTTTTTTGTTGTTGTTGTTGTTGTTTTTCTCTTATTAATCTACTTGGGCACTGGCAAAATCCTATATAACTATTTAAATGCCAAGTTTTAGGCACAACAAAATTTGTTGTAAAAGTTTCAAGAAAGCCACAACATGGGAACTGGATTATAGTGTCTGGGCGTCCACGCAGAGAACTCCTTTCCTCCTTTCCCTGCCTCTGTTTGGATATACTGTGGTGGGAGATGCTGCACCTTGGGTTGCTGCTTGAAAAGCTGCATGAACTCCTCATTAGGAGTATGTTTTGTTACACTCAGAAACTGATTTTCTCACACTTGTCCCAAGAACTGAAACTTGGGCACTGGGATTTGAAAGGTAGGGTCATGTAGAAGGTGAGTGACACTTCAAGGTCACCTCATTTGTCTGTGGCAGTGCTAAGACTACAACAGTGCTAGTGCTAGTGCTTGCCCTGGGTTACTTAGCACGCTCACTTTCCTACTTCCTGCCCCATTGTTTACACGGTCTCCCAGCTATCCCATTTCAACCGCCTTTAGTGCAAGTTCCCTAGTGGTGCCTCCCATACTCAGGATAGCCCTCCCTCTCCTCCAGCAGTCCTGGAAGGCTCTGTTGCTCTTCCTGGCATCATCTTTCATTCCCTGACATCGGAGTCTCCCACTAGGTGGCACTGCGGCTCTGCCAGCATCACAGTCCCCAGTGAATCTCTACATAAAGTACAACCACAAGACTCGGATCCTAATTAGAATAAGATGTACTCCATGTTTGTATAAATAAGTCCAATCATACTCTACTGTCATGTACAACTAAAAAGAACAAAAATTAATAAAGATCCTTATGTGACAGAGCTGACCATGGTTCTGGCAATGTGGGTGAAAAGCAGAAGGCTCCCCTCCATTCTTTGTCTACTTCTGTTAGAGAAGTTCAGAATGGTGCTATGCCATATTGGAGTCAAAGAAAAAGGAAAGTTGGTAACACCAACTCAATTTAAAATTTTGTTCATAATGGATTTTTTTGCATTTTATTATTTTGGATTTTATTATTTTATTTGTTATATGTTATATATTTATTTATTAGATACGTACCCATGTACACACATATATAATAAACATAAGTATGTTATATTATAATAAACATAAATATATGTATATATATATATTTGGGGCAATACTGGGCATAAAACTGAAGATCTCACATATGCTAAGACATGCCACTGAGCTATATCCACAGTTCCTTAAATTTGATTTTTTTTTATAAAATTTGCAATACATTATGATTCATCTGCGTTTTTGAATCCCCCTCTTAGTTTTTACACTATGGCAGGGGGGCTCACTTGCCTCCCCCTCATCTGGGCTTGGATCACAGCAGTGCAATTCGTGCCCCAGTGTCTTAAAACATTATGGTGATGGCTGTTCTTGATGCTGTGAATGGTTCTTTTATTCTCTGAGGTTGAGACATTGAGCTGGGGCAACTTTCAGGGCAGTCACCATTTCTGGGGATAGAAGCTTTGGGAAGGATACCCAACTCACCTCAGGAAGCCACTCATCCTCCCTATAAATCCACTTCTCCCGGTCCATGTCCCCAGATAATCCTGGGTCCCAGAGTGCTACCACCACCTGGTCACATGATGAAGACCCTACCAGTGTGAGAGAAAGGTCTCCATCCTCTCAGCCCAACATATCATCTTGCCTTTTAGGGCATTCCCCGGCCCTCTGCCTGGCTGGATTTAATTCACCTCCCAAAGGGGATAGAATGCCTGTCACTCCTTCACATGCCGTGTTTAAGCACCTATATCTTCTCTTCTTCTTGTTTTGAGAGGGACCTTTTAACTTTCTCTCCTGTAATGAACTAGTGCTCTCTGTAGCTTCAAGTAGCACCTCTTTTGATGGTACTACTTTCTTTCCTTTTCTTTTTTTTGCAGTGCTGAGGATTGAACATAGGGTCTTACGCACACTAGGTAAGCATACTACCGCGGAGCTATACCCCTGGCTCTGGACCCTACCTTCTTTATATGAGCCCAGGCTCCCTCTGCAAAGTAAAGTGAAAGAAAAAGAATCAAAACAAGCTGCCCACTGAACCCATAAGCACTCACGCACTCCCAACCTAGGTTGAGAAACACCTGAGAAGCTTTTAAAAATTTCAGTGATGCCCATAGCCAATTATTGTGGCACACACCCATAGTTTCAGCTACTAGAAAGGCTGAGGCAGAAGGATCACTTGAGTTTAAGAGTTTGAGACCAGCCTGCGCAACAAACCAAGACACTACCTTACCCTGTCTCAAAAGAGAAAAAGAAAAAAAAAAAAAAAAAAAACCCAATACCCAGGCCACACCCTAAATCCATTAAATCAGAATCTCTAGTGTGCAGTCCCCAGGCATCAGTAGTTTGTAATATCTCCAAACTTTAAGATTGAAACAATTCCCAACCAGTGGGAACCAGTGTACCCCAAACAGACTTGGGCTCTACTGAACAAAGGCTATCACCTATAGGCCTGTGTTGGTGCTGCTGCCTGTGGTAGGATGGCAGACTGAGGGACAACCAAACAACAGAGGCTTTTAGGCTTGAGAACTCAGTCTTCTACCCACTCCAGATTCTCCTTTATAAACTTCACAGTGACCATCCCCCAGCTCAAGCCCTTCCCAAAATGTCCCCACCACCACGGGTCCACTATATCCACCAGTGACCAATAAGATGCTTCCATATGCTACTGAAATCCACCTGGAGAACTTGGCTCTGGACACTGGAGATACATGGGAAATAAAATTACCCTCTTGGCTCTTCAAGGGTCATCAGACAGTCACCAAATTCCCAAGAAACCACATCCTCTTAAGGTGGAAGATTCTCCATTCCTGTGTCTTGCTCCCTCCTTCCTGGTTATCCTCTATGTGTTAGAGTAGCAATATCCTTCCATCAGGGAGACACTCAGAATTTCATCTAATTTTTTTAAATTATAGGAATATGTTCATAATAAAAAGATCTTTATAAGACATACAATAGAAGTGCCCCTGCCTAGTCCATTCTCTTCTCACTTGCACTCTCTGGGGCAGGGCAGGGTGGGGAGGTACCATCCTTGACAGGTTACTGGCACACAGAACTGAATGTCATATTTTCAGAGTGAGACGTCCTCTCTGAGCCTCAGTTTCCTTGTATGTAACATGTAAATAATTACTGTACCTACTTTAAAGGATTAATTGTATGACACAAGAGCCTAGTGTGGTATTGTCTGATAGTAATGGTAGTTCCCAAAGGCTAACTCAATTATCTCAGACAGTTGCTGAAGCCAGATGGAAGTATGAAGTACACTGGCCTGTCCTGATAGTTATACTCACGTCACGATAGAAATGGGTTCATGTGGGTTAATAAAATCAGCCTGAATCCCCAATGCTAATGGTATCTGCTAATAAGCACAAGTCAGAAGCTTCTGATCCCATCTTTTAAAACCAAGCTGTATTTGATAGAAACTGCCACAAGAGGGCAGTGCTGGGCCACTTATGAGGGGGATGACATCATGGTTGGCAGAGTTGCTATGGTGGATGCTGCTTCAGTTCTAAACACCTCGCCTGTAACCTGGGGTGTCCTGTCTGCTAGTCTACCTAGGTCTCGGTTCAACAGAATCTCCAGGTGTCAGGTTATGTAGAGGTGGATGCACCCAAACTCTTTTCCAGTGCCCATCTGCAATCTAAGTCCACTTCATCATCATTAAGCTCAGGTCTGTTCTGATGTCCCAAAACAGGTTCTCCATGTAACTAACTGTGTTCCTCTCCACTTGCTCATTTGCAGAAGCGGCACATCAGTCATAAACGACAGCATTTCCCACCAAGCCTGCCTGAGAATCCTTCTCAGCCTTTTTCTACCAACTGCTCAGACTTGACATCAGAAATGTTGTATTCAGCAATTTATGAACACCCACTATGTACCAGGCACTGTTCTACTTGCCATCCCTTCCCTAGCCCAAGACAGGCCCCACCAAGGGTTGATATCTTTGACAGACTGAAGTTTCTTGCTTTCTCCAGATTCAAAATTACTCAGGGCTGAAGCAAGGTCCCCATACTTTGGGGCTTCTCCTGACAATAAGCATAAGATGAAAAGCTCCCAAATCTCAAATTCCCACAGCATACTCTAGGTTGGACCCTGCCTGCTGCCTTAGCCAAATTCAGAATGGTGACAACGCCCTCCCTGCCAATCTCACTCAAACTTTGAAGAACCCCCATAACTGTGACAAGAACTCAGAACTGTGACACTGCCCCAAATTAGACTCTACCCCCTTTACTCTTTTCCTACCAAGAGGTAAAGAAAATACTTACAGAGATTTTACTTTCCAGAACAGTATAGATGTCAAATGATGTCAAATATCCTCTCTTCCTGTCAAACATTCAAATGCTCTTGGACTTGGCAGCCAAGTGCACCATTGACGTAGGGGCTGCCTACATACCACCCTGTCTCGAGGTTTTCACTTAAGAGTGTTTTGATTGTGTGTTCTTTTCAAGGAAATAAGGAAAAATGTTCTTGTATGATTATGCAATTTTACAGAAAGGAAAGTTGATAGGGTCTTTCACATGAGGGTTACAGACTATTTTAAGAAAGGGGAGAGGAAGGATACAAGGAATCAAAGGTTTTAACACTGCTTAAACCAGAGAGATCATCAAATCCTTGTGGGGGATTTATCACTAAGATGGAATTTAGCTGACTGAATGATACAAGGCGCTCAAGATAGCAAAAGAAGAAGGGAATATTTTGGCCTATTTAACTAATCCACAATAAAGAGAGACACCAAATGTCCATCAATGAATGAATGGATAAAGAAAATGTGGTACATACACACAATGGAGTTTTATTTGGCCATAAAGAAAAAGAAAGTTATTGCACTTGTAGAAAAATGGATGGAACCAGAAACCATCATGTTAAGTGAAATAAGTCAAACTCAGAAACTTAAGGGTGTCAAAAGCACTATACAGATTTAATGCAATTCCAATCAAAATCCCAATGATATTCCTCATAGAAATAGAAAAAACAGTCATGAAATTCAGCTGGAAAAATAAGAGACCCAGAATAGCTAAAGCAATTCTTAGCAAGAAGGGTGAAGCAGGTGGCATCACTATACCAGACCTTAAATTATGCTATAGAGCAGTAGTAACAAAAACAGCACAGTATTGGCACCAAAATAGACTTGTAGACCAATGGTACAGAAGAGAGGACACAGAGACTAACCCACATAATTACAGTTATCTTATATTAGACAAAGCTGCCAAAAATGTACATTGGAGAAAAGATAGCCTCTTCAACAAACGATGCTGGGAAAACTGGAAATCCATACACAACAAAATGAAATTAAACACCTATCTCTCACCATGCACAAAACTCAACTCAAAGTGGATCAAGGACCTAGGAATTAGAGCAGAGACACTGTGCCTATTAGAAGAAAAAGTAAGCCCTAATCTCCAACATGTTGGATTAGGCCCCAACTTCCTTAATAAGACTCCTATAGTGCAAGAATTAATATCAAGAATCAATAAATGGGATAAATTCAAACTAAAAAGCTTCTTCTCAGCAAAAAAAAAAAAAAAAAAAAAAATCAGTGAGGTGAATAGAGAACCTACTAATTGGGAACAAATTTTTACCACATGCATGTCAGATAGAGTGCTACTATCTAGAATATATAAAGAACTCAAAAATCTTAACACCAAAAAAAAAAAAAAAAAAACCCAATCAATAAATTCAATAAATGGACCAAGGAACCAAATAGACACTTCTCAGAAGAAGATATACAATCAATCAACAAATATACAAAAAAAAAATGTTCAACATCTCTGGCAATTAGAGAAATGCAAATCAAAACTACTCTAATATTTCATTTCACTCAAGTCAGAATGGCGACTATCAAAAACACAAACAACAATAAATGTTGGAGAGGATGTGGGGAAAAAGGCACACTCATACATTGCTGGTGGGACTGCAAAATGGTGCAGCCAATATGGAAAGCAGTATGGACATTCCTTGGAAAACTGGGAATGGAATCACCTTATGACCCAGCTATCCCACTCCTCAGTCTATTCCCAAAGGACTTAAAAATAGCATACTACAGGGACACAGCTACATCAATGTTTATAGCAGCACAATTCACAATAGCTAAACTGTGGAACCAACCTAGGTGTCCCTCAATAGATGAATGGATAAAGAAAATGTGGCATATATACTTAATGGAATATTACTCAGCAATAAGAGAATGAAATAATGGCATTCGCAGGTAAACGAATGAAGTTGGAGAATATAATGCTAAGTGAAGTTAGCCAATCCCCAAAATCCAAATACCGAGTGTTTTCTTTGATATAAGGAGGTTGATTCACAGTGGTGTTGGAAAGGGAAGCATAGGAGAATTAGAAGAACATTAGAAAGGCCAATGGGGAGGGGGGGGAGGAAAGGGGGGAAAAAAAAGAAGGTAGAATGAGATGGATATCTTTGCCCTGGGTGTATGTATGAAGACAAAATGGTGTGAATATACTTTGTATACAAACAGAGATATGTAAAAATGTGCTCTATAAGTGTAATATGAATTGTAATGCATTCTGTTGTCATATATAACAACTTAGAATAAAAGAAAAGAAAAAAACAACAAAGTTTACATAAATACGTGAAAAAAAAAGAAGCTTAAGGGTCATGTTTTCTCTCATATGCAAAAGCTAGAAGCTAGAGAGGAAAAAGGGAAACAAAGGTGGGACGGATTTCTAAAAATCAAAGGGAGATCAGTAGGGGAAAGGGACCAAGGTGGGAGGTAGGGATGGAGGAGGGAAATGCTGGGGAGTGACATAGTCCAAATTATATTGTTATATTGTGTGCATGTATAAATATGTAACAACAAATCCCATCAATGTGTACATCTATAATGTGCCAATAAAAATGAGGAAATAAAAAAAGAGAAAAAAACCCAAAGAAGTTCACAATGGAGTTCCATTATGAGCCTGAGTGAAGAAAAGGCATGAGACCACAGGCCTTGTCTAAGTTATGTACTAATGAGCCAAGTATGCAAAATAGGGAGACCAGAAAGGAAATGTTGACTAAAATAAGAGTTAAGCTTCACAAGAGAAGGTATTCAAGAAGTCACCTGATGGCCCCAGCAAAAAAGCCCTGACAAAGTCAGCGAATGGGCTGTTGAACCTAGAGGCAAATGGCACTGTGTCTAAATATTTCTTGATATCATCACGAGCATGGTATACTATCAATAATATGCCTAAATTGTCAAGAAAAGGTAAATACTACAAATTGTACTCTGCTTAAGAGACTAGAAGAATAGAAACAACAAGAGCAACAACAACAAAAACCATGCTATATGACTCATTTATGTAAAATATCCACAGTAGGCAAATCTACAGATAAAGTAAAAATGAGTGGGTACCAGAAGATGGGGGAAGGGGATAAGGGGGACTAACGGCTACATGAGTACGGAGTTTGTTTTGGAGGTATCAAAATGTTCCAAAATTAGATAGCAATGATGGTTGCACATTTCTATGAATATACCAAAGACTACTAAATTTTCAATGGGTGAATATTATGGCATATAAAATATAGTTCAACAAAGCTCTAAGAAAAGAGGACAGGAGGGTATGTAATACGATTTAAAAATATTCCATTAGAAATTACTTCAAACCTCACCAGAGATTAGATTCATTTACCTAGAGAATTCACAGTGTGGAAAATTTCATTCTCTGGCCAGGCTGGAAAAATGAGGTGTTTCTATATAATCAACAGAGTTAAATTCAGTAAAGTAAAGAGATTAGAGAAAGAAAGTATAAAGCATACCCCTAATTCAGTAGAATCACAGATTCTCAGAGAAGGGACTCAGAGGATCATGTGACCATTCTGATATGATCTCTTATTTCATGGATGAAGAAGCAAGTCTAACAGCACAAAAGGCTTGGAACTGAAAATAAAGTCTCTTCCATATTCCAGTTCATTAGCCTTACTCCCTACCATAACCACTCTTTTTAGGTTGTTGTATCTTCTTCCATAAATGTCCTATTCATGTGCGCGCGCGCGCGCACACACACACACACACACACACACACACACACACACACACACTTCCCTACAGTCCAATTAGACTAAAATTGCAGAAGGATAATTATGAATTAATTTTAAGGAATATTAATATAAAAGCATATCCTGAGAGTTACTCCAGATTTTTAAATGGTAGAAACACTTCCTTGAATTTAAACATTCTAGGAAATGTAGCCTTGACAAATTCATACCTGAAATCAAGGACTGGCCACCTATCAACATGTGGGTGACTCTGAGTGACACTCATGCAACTCATGGTGTCCATGGCATAAAAAGACACAGAAACACACATTGTCCCATTTGGACCTGCCACTGCATGTCTCATGCTTCCTTCTGCTCTAGACAACCACCAGCTCCTAGGTAACACAAATACATTTCTGTTTCTCTGATCCTAGGTTTTTATTTATTTTTATTTAAGTGATAACATAAAAACAAAAAGCACACATACACATGATGTTAAACATGCTTATCTTATCAGTCACCTATCATTTCTGCCTGATAAGATCACTCAAAATCCTTTCTTCTAGCTTTTTAAAAAAATGTTTATTTATTTGTTTTAGTTGTACACAATGCCTTTATTTTTATGTTTTCCTGAGGAACAAACCCGGGCCACACACGTGCTAGGCTAGTGCTCTGCTGCTGAGCCGCAACCTCAGCCCCTCTTCTAGCTTTTTTTTTTTTTTTTTTTTTTGGTTTAAATATTTATTTATTTGCTTTAGTTGTACACAATGCGTTTATTTGTATGTGGTGCTGAGGATCGAACCCGGGCCGCGCACATGCTAGGCGAGTGCTCTACCACTGAGCCACAATCCCAGCCCTCTTCTAGCTTTTTGAGTATGTAATCGTTATCTATAAACAACCTACTATGAAATAGCACACCAGAACATCTTGCTCTTGTCTGTAACTTAGTACCCATGGATCAACTTTTTCCCATCCCTCCCTCCCAACTACTCTCCTCAGCCTCTGGTAACCACCATTGTATTCTCAGCTTCTATGAGATCAACATTTTTAGATTCCACATGTAAGTGAAATCATGCAGTAATTGTCTTCCTGTGACTGCCTTATTTTACTTAGCATAATGATCTCCTGTGCTCTGATTCTAGGTTTGTGTGGACACTCTAAATTATACTATTGGGGATGGGAGACAGAGATGCCTTTTAGTGGGATTATGCCTATCACACGGGGATAGAGGCTTACATTTCCATGGGGAAAATGCAGCCTTGGCATGATGCACAGGAAATGTGACTAAGAGGTGATGGTGCTATCAGGAAAATCACTATTGGGCACATTTTTGGGAAAAAGGCAACATAATCACAAGGTTCAGCATAAAGACTGACTTCCAAAATCAAATGTGAAGTACAATATTGGTCTGGCAGGTAATCAGCAATTTAACACAGGAACAAGGCTATTGCATTGAAATATGACATCAAAATAGGAGGAACACAGTCCAGGTCTCAAAGTCCCCTTGAAGACTCTCTACCCTCCAAAGTATTTTTAGTCATAGTAATTGTAGATGGTGAGCAGAGCACAGCAGACCTCAAAATAAGATGGCTCTCAAAAACATAAGGTCAGCAGATGCCATCTCCGTAAGTCAAGCCTGCAAGAAAGATGGGATTAGCTGTCTAGGGGACAGCTCTCCAGAAGTAACCCATCTTGCAGAGTGATTTGGAGTGACCTTACTGAGGAGATTAATGTGCTTCTCCCTGGCATGTCATTAGCAAGCAGCCAAACAATCTAACACTTAGGAAACAGTGTGTTGTGGTAACCTGGAGAGTAAACCACAGGGCAGTGGTCGCATGAAGATTTGGAAAGGGAATGTTGGGAAACGAAAAGTCTGTCAGCGTGTTGCCAGGAGGCCTAACAGGCATTCTGCATGAATGACCCTGACCCTTTACATAAAGATGGACTTCAACGGAGGCAAAGCTTTCAGAGTTGGATGGAAATAGAACATAAGAACATCCAACACTTGTTCTGTGCTCACTGAGTGCAGTAGTTTGGATGTGGAATGGCCGCCCAAAGGCTCTGTCTCCAGCCTGTGCTGCTGTTAGGAGGTGGGGGAACCTTTATGTGGTGAGGTCCTCTAGTCACTGGGGATATGCCCTTGAAGGGGACATATCTTCTTCTTCTACTCTCTTTCCCATCCCAGCCATGAGCTGAGCAGTTTTGCTTTGCCATACACTCCCACCACGATATGCTGCCCCCTCCCCACTGCCAGAGGCCCCAAAGCAATGGATCTGCCCTACCACAGACTAAAAGCTCCAAAACTGTGAGCCAAAATAAACCATTTATTTTTTTTTATTCGGAGTTATTATATATGACAGCAGAATGCATTACAATTCATATTACACTTATAGAGCACATTTTTACATATCTCTGGTTGTATACAAAGTGCATTCATACCACTCATGTCTTCATACATGCACCCAGGGCAAAGATACCCATCTCAGTCTACCATCTTTATTTTCTTTTTTACCCTTTTGCCCCCTCCCTTTCCCTCCTCCCCACTGGCCTTTCTAGTCTTCCTCTAATCCTCCTATGCTACCTGTCCCAACCCCACTATGAATCAGCCTCCTTATGTCAGAGAAAACATTCGGCATTTGGATTTTTGAGATTGACTAACTTCACTCAGCATTATATTCTCCAGCTTCATCCATTTACCTGTGAATGCCATGATTTTATTCTCTTTTATTGCTGAGTAATATTCCATTGTGTATCTGTACCACATTTTATTTATCCATTCATCTACTGAAGGGCATCTAGGTTGGTTCCACAGTCTAGCTATTGTGAATTGTGCTACTATAAACATTGATATGGCTGTGTCCCTGTAGTATGCTGTTTTTAATTCCTTTGGGAATAGACCAAGGAGTGGGATAGCTGGTCATAAGGTAAGCCTTTTATTTTTATAAGTTGATTACCTCAGGGATTAGTTCCAGTAATGAAAAGCTGAGTAACACACCAAATGATCTTCAGATCTTATTTACCAGGGAGAGAATACTCTGGAACAGATTGGCTCTATTTCTTGGACCCCTGGAATTCTTGTGATAAAAATCAGTTGTAAGTTTGTCTACGATGGCCCAATTTCTGACCACTTGATTAATTAATCCTAGATGCCCTGATTAAAACCAGGTTCCAGAACTTCACTCTGTCATCCTTTCATCCAGTGTTCATTGAGCATCTACTGTGTATCAAGCACTGTGGTATGAACTGGTAAAACCCAAACACAGCAGAGGGAGCTTCCAGGCCAGTGTTGGCTCAGGCCTGGAAAGTGGGTAAATATCATAGTTGCTTCTAAAGGGAACAAAGAGTCTCCTCCATCATTACAGGATCTGTATTTACTTCGCATTTATAGTCTGTTCATGAAATCAAAAGATCAATTAATCTTATAACTCCAGAATTAGTTCAGTGAATTAGTTGAGAGAAGAGCCCAGGTATCACTATTTTTTACATCTGTTCTGGTGATTCAAAATTGAAAACAGGGGTGAAAATCCCTGATCTGGTTTAACCATTGTATTTTCTAGGTAGGTGAACTGAGAGCAGAAAGAATGTGCCCCAAATGAAATTTCCTATGTGTAATGCTCACATAAATTCAGTGATTTATAGCACTCTAAGGCAGACCACAATTTGTTTTAGGCAATTTCTCCTGAATCCAGTCATTGCATTTGATTGTCATATTTGCCATAGCCATATGCACCTCTGCATACTTATTTTTTAAAAGAATGATTTTTAACTTAATAGTATTTAAGCAGTGTCGCTGACAGTAAAAGCTACAAAACACACTGTAAAATTAATAACTATTAAAATGCAATGGACTTAGCAGGAGGCCATCTTAATTTGGTTGCATGTCACAGCTTGTGCATGTGTCGCATTTTGGGACACAGGGGACAGCAGTACTGGGAACACTGTGAAGGCTTGGTAAGTCTAGACAGGTTGTAGACTTTTACCAGGAGCTGCCCACAGAAAGGGCTGAAGAAACTATAGGTAACGACAGGTACTGGGCAGCAACTGATCCTCCTGGAGTCTGTCAGTCCTTGGTGGCATTCAAATGAATATTGGTTGATGATGGGGTTGAAGTGAGGTAGGAGGAGGTAACAATGGGAAAATTTATTTTATCTCTTTTGGAAAAGCCACAGGTCACCCTGTAGCAACAGATTATTAAAATGAAGCTGCCTATACATCACCTGAAATGTGCTGATGCAAACATGCTGAAATTGATTTAGAAGGAGGAAAATATATTATGACAGAATGCTCATAAAGTAATATCACAGAGATGCAGCTTAGATTAGATGCCATCTTTTAGCCTTTGGGGTTCATAAAGATTCAGGATTTTTAATTTATCATTCTACTTACCAAGACTTATTTTGTTTTTTGAGTAAGCTCATTAATCTTGCTATCTTGTTTAATGTGTTCTAAATTGATGTGTGAGATTCTGAAAGGAGAGAAAAAAATGACTTAGTCACCAGTCTCCCCTTCAGTTCAGCTTCAGGATGAGTCAGTTTTTTTTTTAATTTTTTACCAACAAATCTTCATAATCAGGGTTTTGATGAAAAGGTTTCCAATTTTTCAAATTTGGGATTAAAAAAAAAAAGATTAAAAGGAATTGGAGAATCCATCCTCCAGTAAAGTAAGATGACCTGGAATCCTTATTGAAATTAATTATCTGGGACAAAACCGAAGACTTTGTCCATTTCTTTCTTTCTTTATCTCTCATTCTATATTTAAGAAGTTTTTCAATAATTTCAGTAATTCCACTCCTAGGAAAATCCTTTGGATGGATTCTCATACAAGTATACAAAAAGACATGAATATGGATGTTCAATGCAGCAACTTTTACATAGACAAAAATCAGAATTGTCTTAAATAATGGAATGCCATGCAGCAATGAAAACAAAGGAACTAGAGATGTGTATCTCCAAAAAGGTAAAAGAGTTAAATGGAAAACTACAAAACACTGGACAGAAAGATATTCACCAACTTCAGGATAGCTGTTGCCACGGGGATGAAGGCAATCACTTGCAATAATTTTTAAAGAGCTGAAGGGACTATGAAAAAATGTCTGTTAAACTTAGATGGCAATGGATATTTATTAAATTACTCTCTAGACTGGGCATGGTAGCACATGCCCATAATCCCAGTGACTTGGGCACTGAGGCAGTAGGATCACATAAGTTCAAGGCAACTTAATGAGACCCTGTCTCAAAATTTAAAACAATTTTTTTCCAAAAAAACTTAAGAATTCATAGTTGAAAACGAATTATTTAAGCTATTGAAGTTCCAAATAAGATGTGTGCTTATGAATTTATTGAGTGAAAATATCCATTTGTGATGGAAAGGCCTGTGTTTTCCATTCTGGGGAACAAACCCCAAACTCACCTTCTGTCATGTAAGGTGACACACACAAAATTGGCAGAAAGATCTGCTGAAGAATTAAATAAATAAATTTCAACTTAAAAAATGTATACAGTTAAAAAATAGTGAGTTAAAAGTGCTTTACTTAATGAAATAGCTTTGCTTTTAAACAATAAATGGTAGAAGATTTTTTTTTTTACTTTTTCTTTCTTTCTTGAATTTACTTTAAAAATGACAAAAATAATAAACACTCATTTTAACAAGTTGACCAATAAGGAGACAGTTAAAAAAAAAGTTGACAATCTTCCATCTCTCTTTCCAATTCCAATCCTAACCCTTTAAGTTAACCAAGGTTAACAATTGGGTGGGTATTCAGTCTTCTGTCCCTAACTCTATAAATATTTAAAAATTGTTTTTGCAAAGTTTTTAAGCTGACTCAATTTTTTGTGATTAAAAATTATTTATTTTTGTTATGGCCAAATCAATCCATAGTCATTTTAGAAAAACACACAAATTTCCAATGAGCAAAAATGAGATAAAATAAAAACAATGGGCATGCATTTTTTATTCATAAACTTAATAATATTTAAATCCCAAATAAAAAATTTAGGACAAACTCCACTTGTAGTACACAAGTGGCCATCTTCATTTATAACAGACACTTGTCATCAGAGGTAGTCAAAATTTTGGGTGGGTAAATCGCCCTGAGGTTCAAAGTAGGGAGCCACCCTGGCTCCCCAGAGTACAGCAGGGTATGGTCAGAGACAGGTTCCGCTCCCTTCCACCAGTCTACTGGCTCATCACTCCTCAACCCTCCTGTCACATCTTTGTCCTTTCTCCTCTGTCCTTCCCTTCTCTACCTCTCTCACCCCACTCCTTCCCCTTCTCCAACTGGCAAAAGAAGTGTCCATGTCACTCACCTCTTGGGTAACTGGAGCCCTTCAGCTGTTTGGGTCCTTGTTTGGAAGGGCATTTTAGCATTGCCCTGGGCTCCTAGGACAGCCAACTTCCCAGAAGGCTTCAGCTGTCAAAGTAGGAGGGTGACTTAGAATTCCTTACAAGAACTTTACAACAGTAATTAAAATAATGTATCTTAGTTGCTGGAGGGGAAAACAAATCTCTCCAGAATAGCCCCAGTCCTCTTCTGAGATTTCCATTAAAAAAAAAAAAAAATTCCCTCTATTGCAATTTGGGTTGGGGGATTCCCTGGAAGGCATGAAGGGGAAAAGCTATGAGGAAAAGATTCAAAGGTAGCATCCCATCTCTCCAGCAGGAGGAAGGCCCAGAGACAAATACAGGGTAGTAGAAGCAGATTTAGGGAACAGAACAAGAATCTGGATATTTTATACAGTAACTATCACTAAATTTCACCTTCAGAAACTGGGGATGGGACTTGCCTGGGTGAGTAGATAGTCCTTTCTTTTCTCTCTCTTTCTTTCCTCCCTCCATGACTCAATTTCTTTCTTTTATATGTCTACCCAATCTTAAACACACTTCTTCAAAAAATATATTCATTTGGAAATAGTTTAGCATTGCTGCCTTTGCCCCAAATCATGAGGATGCACTTTCCCTGGGGACATTTGCTGGTGTAAAAAGTCAACAACTCTCATGTGTATAACCAAGTGTGAACCCTAATGTGAAGCATGGACTTGGGGTGATAAGGATATGCCAGTGTGTGTTGATAATGACAAATATACCACTCTGATGCAGGAGGTTGATGGTAGGGGAGGCTATGAGTGGGCGAGGAGGAATATGGGATATCTCTGTACTTGCTACTTAGTTTTGCTGTGAACCTAAAATTGTTCTAAAAAAAATTAGCAAGTGTATTAAAACTTTTTTTTTTCAAGTAAACCACTCCCAGGAGGCAGAAATACACACCATACTCACTTGTACAACACAGCTGTAAAGCAAAGACAATCACAAGAAAGATACAAGGACTTTTAAGACGGTCCCCAGGGTCTAATATCAGCAGACACTTAGTAATCATGTGGGGAAAAGGAGCCTTGGATAGGGGCCGTATTCCCGTGCCTGGTGCCAGGATCCTTTGGCATTATCATTTTACACAGGGAGATGCAAGAATGTCTTCATAATCCAAAGCTTGGGCTCCTCCTCCTTGATCCCCATGGGGTAAGAAATCTGAGGACGGAATGAGCCTGCCAGGCTTGTCTTCCCAACATTGCAAATTTGGCTGAGAGATGGGACCAAAGCTGCAAATCCCACCAGGGCTGTTCTCAGAAACTAAGTGATAGGGTCACCTAACCTCAACTGATCTACTTGACCCTGGGTTTCTCTACTGACCCTGACCAGGGAAATGTTGTTATCAATCATATTATCCATCAGATACTATTATTCATCATGTATTATTACAAAGTCAACATTTGTTGAGTACCACCTTTGTGCCAGTCACAGAACTGACTTTGCCCCTTTTATTCTTATATAAGAAGTAGAATTCTAGCCAGGCATGGTGGTGCAGGCCTGTAATCCCAGTGGCTGAGGGGAGGCTGAGGCAGGAGGATCATGAATTCAAAGCCAGTGTCAGCAACTTAGCGAGACCCTGTATCAGAATAAAAAATAAAAAATGAGAGGTGATGTGGCTCAGTGGTTAAGCACCCCTGGGTTTAATCCCTGATACAAAAAAAAAAAAAAAAAAGTAGGTTCTATTCTTATCTCTGTTTTACAGATAATAAACCTGAGGTTTAGAGAGAATAAATAATTTGCTACAACCCCAACCCCAATATATTAAGTTTTTGAGGGCTCAGAAAAACACTCAAGTATGGCATACACCAAAGCCCACATTTTTCCTTCTGCATCCTGCTCTTGGATCTCAGTATATTAACTGCATTAAGATGAACAGCTGAGTGCTCTGGGTTTTAGAAGGGGTTATATTTGATTTATAGCATCCACAACTGGGCTAATTGAAGACCCTTTTCCTCCACCTCTATCACTCTCTCCAGATTCTTCTGCATTTATTCTCCTGGCCATCCTGAACCACTGGCTTTCTTTTTTTTTTTTTTCTTTTTCTCCCAGCCTTTTTAAGCTTTTCCAGAGACCTCTGTACAGGCCTCTGTCCAGGTCGTGTGCTTCCACCTGCTGGAATGTTCCTCCTTAATTTTTTTTTGGACAAATTTCTCTTTGAGAAATCAATTGTGATGTTGTCCCCTCCTCTCAGAAGGCTTTCCTAGCCCTGTAAGAATTACTTTTCCTATGATCCTGCCACACTGTGTGAGACTCTCGCATCTAGCCCCTACTATGTTGCTGTTTGTTATTTTGTCCATAATTCTCTTTCCAACTGGACTCTGTGGAGGCAATCATTGTTCACTTTTGCCCCCACACAGTAAGTGCTAGCACCATTGTACCAAAAGCTTATTAAGTGATCAAAATATTTGTTGTATGAGTAAATGCATACAATGAGGTTAAATTGAAATATACAATTAAGACTTGGAAGATGAATGGTAGAGTAGGATTCAGTTTGCATTGTAGACTCTACAGCTCACAATATTTGGCTGGGAGTCACACTACCCAAATCACAAAAGAAGAAAAGGCCATAGCCAAATCAGAGTGAATGTCAGTTACTGGGCAAAGCCTTAGATTGTAACTTCCTAATAGTGAATTATTATTTTTTTTTATGAAAAGTGGTCTAGGATGAAAAGTATATTCTGAAAACTGGATTTGATGATACATAAAGGTCTAATGGGAAGATTCAGTACGATTCAAGAGGACTCTCTTTTGACTAGTTATTCTTTCCTTCCTGTGACCACTTGAAAGAGAGGGAAAACTGCTTCTTCTAGAAATAAACAGAAACCAACTACAAATAAGCTTTATTCTAATTGCTTAGCAAATAATAATCCTTCTGGATATGCCCCCATGCTGCCCAGAGTGCCTTTCCATTTATCCCAAACCAGATTTTATACTAACCAGAGAAGATGCAGAATGTGTTTATAAAAAAGTTCGTTGATTTCCTGGCCTAAAACCCACCTGATCTATTGGTTCTGAGAGTTTAGAGACCCTCTGATGTCAGAGGCAGGGCAATGCTTTGAGGGTGTGATTCATGACGTCAATATTTGGAGAATTCAGTGTCCAACCTTGTCCCCAATTCCATTGACAAAAATTGCATCAAACGATTAGGTCCAGTGGTAACATGTGTCTGTCTAAGCTCAAACTTTACCCCAGGCACTGCTCTCCTAGTAATTAATTGTGACAGGGCAAAAAAGGGCTGAACCAGGCAGTGTGGACACTCCAGCCATTACACCAGCTCATTGTTGGAACAAATATTTCAAGACGATTGGTAAAAACAACAAACTTTAGCTAATAAATGCAGTTATGCAAAAACAAATAGCTATGAATTTCAGTGAGTTCATGAGTCACATGACAAGTTTTTAGCACCTGGATGTTCACTGAGCATGTATTTAGGTCTGGACTATCAGAGCAGCAGCAATAGCAGCAGAGTGGGATTGGAAATAGATGAGCACTGGCAGAATTTTTAAAAAAAAAATACAACTCTTAAAACATCTACTCCAAAAGAATCAGAGGTCATACAATTGGACCTCTTGGTAGGGTGAATCGCTGTATAGTTATATTGGGAGAAATTGCTTCATCCACTCGAATCTTGGTTTGTCCCTTTGAACAAAGTGATCGCTATCTCCACCATTTTATAGTACTATATCCCAATCCCCCTCCATAACATCAAAGGGAGAAATTACATGTAAACATTTCAAAAATACATAAAGTAGTTTTATGCTACTTACATTTCCACTGAAAATTAAAGTAAGCCTATGTTTTCAACTATTATTGTTTTTGTGGCTTTGAGAGGGTGAGGTTTTATGGGGGTTCCTTATTTTAAGAAACATTTTGATTATGTACTTTATTAAACTTTATATACTCAAACAGCTATCTTGGGGCCAGGAATGTAGTTCAGTGGCAAAACACTGGCTTAGCACAAGTGAGGCTCTGGGTTTGATACCCAACACTGAAAAAAGAAAAAGAAAAGAAAAGAAAAGAAAGAAAGCTTACAACAGGATTATTTCTATGAATGGATAGGCTCTTGCATACTCTAAAGACTCCATCCCAGCAGGGATTACTCTGAATGACTACGACACAGGCTTCTCCATGAGAGAATGTAAGAGAAGAGCCAGAAGGAAGTTCTGGAATTAGTACAACAATAAACCCAGCAGCAGGGGAGGTAAAATGGTGCCCTGCTAACATGATGGAATGCTTTATCTACATTCCAAAAGCTTAAAAGAGGTACCCGCTTTGGAAATCCTACAGTGGGGATAGCAGGGACTGGTCACACTGCATTCCCCCACTTACTTAGGTAAAACTTAAATATGGTGACTTCCAGCTGGCTTCCCACCTGCTGAGCCAAGCCATAGCAATTGCCCCAGTTTATTGAATAGCTTCTAAAAGTCCCCCAAATTTTCTATATGATGTTGCACTCATCTGAACAATGTTCCTCCAGAAAGAAAGTGCCCTGTTCTTATTCCCTTGAATGAATGATGGTACTAAATCACATATGCCAGAGATCTGAAAGGAGCTAGCTCAACACAGAAGTCATTTAGGAGCTGGAGTCCCCTTGTTCATTCCAGCTACAAAAGTGCTGTCAGACTAGAGACATGGTACTCAGTTACTCAATGAAAACCCATTTACTCATTCATTACTATTAGTACCTTGTATGTGCCAATCACTGTGCCAGTTACAGAAAGGTAGGCAAGCATGAAATCACCTGTCATAGCACTTACAGTCTAGAAGCTGATTGCCTTGCTATGTGCTAGATGCTATAAAGGCATGCGAACATTTAAAAAAAAAAAAAAAATCTTTTGCCCTGGAAGAACCACAAGTCAATCTCCTTCCTGCCTCAGGGCCTTTACACTTGCTATTCTTTCTGTCTGGAATGCTCTTTCCCCAGATGCTTGCATGACTGGCACTTTCTATCATATAGATTTCAACTCAAATGCTTTCTCATCAAAGAGTGCTTCACTAAGCATCTTTTCTAATGTTACCTCTCACTCTTTCTTCGCCATTTACCAATCACCTTGCTTTGTTTTCTTCACTCTTTGAAATCATTGTGTGAATTTGTTACTTGTATTTCCCATCTCACACACTTGAATATGATACACTTATAGGAATAAAATGTTATTCATATTCTCAGAATCTAAAAAATGCCTGGAATGTAGTAAGTGCTCAAAACACATTTGTGGAGGTCAGGTCCAGTGCAATCTTCTACAGAGAATACCTTATGAGTAGAAGAGACCGGGTTTTTATAAATATTCAAAGCTGTTGAGAGCTACTGATAGGGCTGATCAGTGAATTTTCTCTGAAAAGATCTAGATTTGGACCTGGATTATAAGGAATCAAAAAGATGAACATGGTTAGGGCCATGTAAGAGCAGGTAAAAGGGCATGAACAAAGATTCGGAAGTAGAAAAGGATTTTCATAGGGGAAAGTGCACCATTGTGGCTGGGAGCAAGGGTTCAGGAGTGAGCAGCGAGAGAAGATCCCCCAAGACAAGCTAAAGCAGCCCACGGAGAGGTTCCAATGCCAGCAGCAGAAATCATTCTCCAAAAGGTGGAAAGACTCAAGAATACCCAGTTGCATCCCTACTGAATAAAACCTATAATGTTTTTAAAAAGTGACTATCAAAATTTCTTAGGTAACACTATAGCATATTTAAAACTCTCCTTTCCTACTTTGAATATAAGTGCATGCACTGGAAGTTACAGAAAGGAGAAATAAATCTAATCACAGGTAACTCGTCCAGGGCTCTCTCAAACCTGGATGAAGGGCAATGGGGACTGGGTGGGCACAGAGAGATGAGGCTGGCAGTGCTTCCTTGGGGATCCTGTATGCAAGGCATTCATAGCAAAGGCAGGCACATCACATTTAATCAGACTCAGTACATACGGATCCTAAATCTATTGGTAGCTCTGGGACAATAAAAAGTAGGTTACCAAGGAGCTTCACTTTTATGAGGACTAGCTTTACCATTTTAAAAAGTTTAAAGTAGATTAAAGGAGGGCAAATAAAAACCTTCTTCTGCAATCATTTTGGAATAGTGGAAGAAATATTGAATTAAATTTTAAGAGTTGAAAGATACTCTTTCCTTGTTCATTTATCTATGAAAAAACTCTGCCTTAATAGCCCAGTGAAAAACACTGCAAATGCTTCTCTGTACAAGTGAAGGGGGAATGACATTGCAGAACTTAAAAAAGAACCTGATGATGTCTAAAAGCAAATGTGTAACTCTTGAAGCTTCCTTTCCACAGATCAGCTTCTGTTTGCAGCTCAGCAAACCATATGCTGTATTCACTCACTCCTCAAGGATCATCTGCTCCTCTCCAAGTATTAAGATGTCAGCGAAAATCTACCTTCTGGGGAAACTTAATCTGAGGGAGAAGAGCTGCTGACGCTCATAAAAATAGCTGTCAGACATTATGACTCCTCTGGGACACCATGATGAAGAAGGGTCATGGAGCCCAGGGGAGAAAAGTAAAATTGTTTACAATGCTCAAAGATCATACAACTCAGACACTCTCAAACTGGGGTCAAGAAGCTGTAGAGGGTCTATGAGTGGGCTTCAGGGTTTCTAGAGGTTCCCTGAAATTGAACAAAAATTTTTGTGCCTTTGTAGAATTTTTTTTAAAAATTTTTATTTTGAGACATGGTCTCTCTTAATTTGTCTAGGCTGGCCTTGAACTTGTAGTCCTCCTGCCTTGGGCTCCTGAGTAGCTGAGATTACAGATGAGGACCAACGTACTGGGGAAAACTTTCGCCTCAGAGGTCCACAACCAAAAAATTATTAAGAACCATTATTTTGATATATTACTTCCAGACATTTTTCACTCTCAAAAAAACATGTTTATTGCTTAAGAAATGCTTGAATGTATAATCTTAAGAAAAATTTAAAAATTACAGATAAGCCTAAAGTCTCTTTGCCCATACCCCTGTTCCAGATCGGTTTCCCTCTCTCTTGCTCTCTACAGAGAGAATAATTCTTATATTTTTGCATACATTTTCATAATTACACACATACACAGAAAATACATAGTATCTGAGTGTGTGTTATTATCCTAAATGGTACCATATTTTACATGTATGTCTGCAACTTGCCTTTGCAAGTTTTCACAGTATCTGGAGGATAGTCCCACATGTGTGCCTATAAATCTCCTTCATCTTTTTTACCTGTTGTATAGTACTCCACAGTAAGGCTGTGGTCAGTGTTCTTAGCCATTCCTCTATTAAAGAACACTTAGGTTGTTTCTTGTCCCTTGGCAAATAATGGAATGATTAATATTTTTGTATGGGTCATTTTATGAACCAATACAAGGGTTACTCTAACAGAGAAGCCAAAGGGGCAATTATCTATGGTATGCATTTTTAATTTTTAATTCACCTGCTAACCTCCCTTCAAAAAGTTGTTCGACTGGTTTACTCTTCCACCCGTGGTCTCTAAGATCATTTGTTTCTTACCTCCTCCTGTCACCCTAAATATTACTAATCTTTGGTTTTTTTTATTTTGCCAATATGAAAGATCAAAAGTATATTTCTTTGTTATTTCATTTGCATTTCATTGGCTGTGAGGTTCAGAATCTTTTCATATGTTTATTGACTATTTGTATTTCCTTTGTAGTGGATGTCTGTCCCAAAGAGAGTGGTCCTCTCACCCTGCTGCACACCAGAATCATTCTGGGTGGTTAAGAGATGATTAATGAGCTCCTTCCCCAGACTTTCTGATTCAGTGAGTCTAGGTGAGGTCTGTGAATGTGCATGTTCCAAGGTGATGCTGTTGCATCTAGTCCAGGAACCAGATTTTAAAACCACTGATCTGAAGAAACTGCCTGGTCCATGTACCTTTCAATTGTGCCATCTCGGTGGCTCTTAACCCTGGTTGAACAACAGAACCCTTTGTAGAGTTTTGGCCCTCTTTATGGTTCCCCCCCAGACTATACATCGGATGCCCTTCCCATCAGGACATTTTAAATTCCCATGGTGAGTCTGATGTCCAGCCAGGGTGAGAACCATTGCTGGCTGATACTAGGTGATTTGAAGGGAGACAAAGTCCTTCATTCTATTTCCTTCTCCATTACAGCATATCATAGTTGTACAATGCTCTTTCTGGGGTTATCTGAATCCATTCTTTCCTTGCATTTTGTCCAGAGGCACAATCCTGTGAGTTTATACCATACCCCCCGGAAAAGTTAAGATTTGTTCAAAATGTTTATTCTGTGTTCTATTAATGGGGCAGCACAATGTTGTGGGCCTTCAGATCTGGGTTCTTATCCCAATTCTGCAATTTACCAATGCTTAGGCTAGTGACTAAGCTTTCATTTGTTCACCCATGAAATGGACTCTTATGGACTCTTACTTCCTAACAGGCTTGTGTAAAATATCAAGGTTTATTAGGTATCGTAGACCGTGCCCAGTCTGGTAGGAACTCAACAAGTCTATACCCAGATCCCTCCCCACTTTATGACTTGAGGTTAAATTATAGTTTCTAGATCAATACCTCCATCTCCAGCCCCTGACTGATGGAACAATTGTGCTTTCACCTGTCCTATAGATTACTCAAGTTTTTCCCATACCTCTAAACCACATTTTCCTACTACTGCTAAAACTTAATTGCCCAGGCTGATTCACTTCTACATAACAGGGTAGGAATTTGCCTGGAAAGAAAGACTGCAATAAAAAATATTTTTGGTACCAAATGATAAAAGATAATCAATAAAACACTCAATATTATTGCATGTCTACTACACCCAAGTCACTAAAGGAGTTCAAAGAAAGACCCCAATCTCGCCTTCAAGAATATGAAATGGATAAGAAGAGATGTGAAACTTAAAGGCAACTAATAAATTCAGGTGGTTAAAACTGTAGGTGATAAAAGACTCTAAGGAGATCCAACAAGCAGAAAAGCAAACTCTTTGAGTGGCTTAGGTAAACCCTTGAAGATTCTGAAGTAAAAGCAGAATGTTGCTAGGTAGACAGGAGAGAGATGGTTCTGGAGAGCAACAGGAAGTGAGAAACAACAACGTAACTGAAGTGCTGAATTCTCTGCAGGAACAATGAGTACACCAGATGGATAACCTGACGTGTTTCTCAAGGGCATAGTGAGAAGCAGCACTGAAGACTAGCAAGAGAATAGCTTGGGCAGGGCAGTATAGACCAGCGAAGATATACGGGTGTCCTTTGATAGACTCGATTTTTGGTAGGAGTTGGCTCATTGTCCTAAGATTGAAGAGAAATGTGATTAAATTTTTTTTTTCGTTTTATTATTTTCATTTGTTTTTGAATTTATATTTGATGGATATAGTTATACGGCACAAAAACACAAAAGGCACTGTAGTAAAAACTCCCCTCCCATTTCTACTCCCAGGACACCTGGCTTTGCTCTTTGGAGCAACTGGTGTTACCTGTTTTGTATGTATCTTTCAAGGGGCTCTCTTACATAAATACAGTTGTTTCTTATTATTTGCTATAGTTATGTTCTATAAAGTTACCATGAATAATAAATTAGCAAATACTGGACCATTGATCCTACTGGAAATGCAGAATTTCATTCTTGTGAGTTTCTGGTCACAATATTTTAACCAGCTGAACAATACACAACCTGTTTTATGCATGTTTCTATTTATAGACACTTTATTTAATACATATTATGGATTCATTAAGATTGAATTCATGGTCAAAATATGCCTGAATGGAGCTTGTCTAACGCATGTATTTTCTCCATAAGGCACAGGCTTCTCGCACTCACGGACATCAGCATCACTTCACTCTGCATATGGGAACCAGTTCAAATAGAAAAAAAAAAAAAAAATGACCAGCAAAAAGCACAAAAATGTCACAAAAGTAGCATTAAATAGATCACAAAAAGGACACTTGTTCACAATTTGATGGCTGAAATAAAGTCAAGTGTCACCTTGTTTGACCTCAGTTTAGAATGTGTGAGTCTGCCATCTCAATGTTTTCTCTGCCTTACACATGTCCTTGAATAGCCACACAAGTGTTTGAGTTTTGATTTGAGATTTACAGATAGATTTTGGCAAGTAGGTGAATTTGCAAATATGGAATCCATAAATGCAATGAGGATGCAGAGCTGTGGAAAGAAGCAGACCCCACCCAAGAGGCACAGAGTTCTGGAAAGGGGAACAGTGACACTGGTGTTCAGAGTTGGATCATCAGAAAGCTTGGCTGTACTATCAGAGAGGGAGGGAAGGGGTAGTGATGGAGATGGTGTCTCCTTCCACTTAAGTAGCCTGGGAAAGCGTGGATGTCAAGGGATGACCAGGTGGACAAATTAAAACCAAACAGATCTTGGGCAGATAGCAGGTAGAGAGCAGAAATGGCAGGCAAATAAAATAACAAACTCAGAAGATTGAAGGGTCTACGATGGAACAAAGGAACGAGAAGTGAGCCAACTAACATCTAAGAAGAAATTTTAAAGTTTAGACATATCTGTATCTCAGAAAAGGGTTGATGCGTGGACCAGCGTGAAGATGGCAGAAGAAACTCTTTGAATTGGTGCTTAAATCAATTCCAGGGGCCAGAAAGTTCTAGGCCAGCCTGGGCAATTTAGCAGAGACTCTGTTTCAAAATGAAATAAAACAACTATTTCAAAAGCCAAAAGATGATATTATTAGTAATCCAGCTTTATGAAGGACAAACTCCCCAGAGGCCATTTCAGAGACTGTCATACAGCTTTCTACAATAGAGGACATTTGGACTTGAAGTAGAATCTCAGAGTTGGGGAGGATTTTAAGATAAAGATTAAGTTTTAATCTATCACTGTTTCTTCCCATAGTTCACCCCTCTGACTGGGGGACTTGCTGAAATTTAGCTGGGAATAAGGAATTTGCTGCCCAACTCTCTCTCTCTCTCTACAGGGCCATAAGGAGCCTATGGATGTGGTCAGGGAGGATGCTACCAAGAGTCATTATGCTTGTAAAGCACTAGAGTTACCATTTTGCTCTCTAGAAAGGACTGGATATTCCACATATCCCAATGATCCTAGCTCCTAGGATCTCCAAGTTTTGAAGGCAACATCAGTTCCTGTGATCTGCTGTAAGAAATTGCGATATGAGTTCCAAGTGCATGTCAGAGGTAGAATCAAACATCCATGAACGCTGATGTATCAGAAATCAAGTTCATGTACTAAGTGAAGTTATCTTCAAACTTCAACATTCCAGATTATGTTCGGCCTCTGTGTAGAAGCTCCCTGCCCAGTACATGTGACCATGGTCCTAGCAGAGGTACCAAGGAATAGACATTTTCTTTTTTTATGATTATTTACCTTGGCATAGGGCAGTGATTCTCAAGCAGGGGCAATCCCCCTCCTCATGGGACATTTGACAATGTTTGGAGATATTTGTGGTTGCAGTGTCTTGGGGAGGGGGTTGCCACTAGGGAGGAAGGACAGGGACATTATTAAACATCCTACTAGACACAAGTTTACTGTTACAACAAGGGGAGACAGGAATGGGAAAGACAGAATGAATCAGACATAACTTTCCTTTGTTCTTATATGAATACATGACCAGTGTAACTCTACATCATGTACAACCACAAGAAGGGGGAGTTATACTTGATGTATGTATAATATGTCAAAATACTATTGTCATGTATATCTAAAAAGAACAACAACAGCAACAACAAAAATGAGCTTGCCAGGGGTGCCCAGGATGTGCCTGGTATAGGGAGATCAAAGTAACTTTGTTTACTTTACTATAGCATCTTGTTTGGAGTGTATTTAAAATATATTGAAATGTATTGTTGCCTCTAGTCATTCTGTTGACAAGTAATTATCCTTGGGACTCATGAGTTACACTTCAGGATTTGACATACGAATGACAACCCAAAATCCATACACAGGAATTAATTTTAGAGATTCATACGTTCTGCTACACTAAATAGCATCTCATTTTTTCAGGCTTGCACTGCTGACTCAATATATTTTCCTATTTGATAACTATGTCTTCAAGGCTGGCATTAACGAAGACACTGGATGAAGTTAGCATGAGCTCATTTTGATGTAATCCACAGGTTTCATAGGCTATTGATCCTCCCTCCAACCCTGAAAAAGGCAAGAGGTAAGACTGGTTTGTACACACAGGTATTTGCCTCAGGATAGCTTTAAGTATCAAGTAGAATGCTAGTTTATGTGTGGGGGAGAGATAGTGGTAAAGAGACTGACTACCCACATTAGGGGATGCATTAATTATGTGTCTATGAAGTAGTATGTTAGGAGATAAAATCCTTCTCTGCTATTCTTATTGTCTTATGAGAGTCTCAAATTTTTCAAATAATCTTCTCAGCCCTAAATATGAATTTAGGACATCAGAGTAGGAAAAATGTTTTACTGTGCATAGGAATCACTGGGGGATCTTGTTAAATGCAGATTCCGATTCAGCAGCCTGAGGCAGAGTCCAAGATGCTGTATTTTTAACAAGCTCCCAGGTTATGTTCATGTTGCTGGCCTGTGGACCACCTTTGAGTACTACCAGGCCATGGGGAATTCTAAGTAGCCCTTTGATAGAATCTGTCACCATTTAAAAGCCACAGAGTCATAACATCTAATATTTACAAATCACCTCCATTGCTTCACTTCCTTCATTATACAATGAGAAACAAATTTTGGGGTTTTTGCCCTTTTAAGGATAGAAAAAGGAAACATTTTTATCAGCTGAAAAGGAATAGAGCATCATTGTAGATCTTCATTAAATATCTATTTTGACTTGAAAGATGGTCCTTTTTAAAAATGAATATTAAAATTTTGCTTTTTACACATACAATGTTTTTCTGGCTATTATATGACATTATTTTAAAATGTCCTTTAGTTTCTTGATGGCTTCTTCATCAGAAACTAAAGGATTTAAATAAAAGTTTTTGCTTTTTTAAGACATAATAATATTTTATTGCCCAATGGATCAGGCACTGGTAGAAGCAGGAATCAATCCTGCTGGCTGCGTCACTGTAGAAAGTCAAGCATCCCCTGTAGGCGCTGGTGTGAAGTATAGGAGGTTCCTTTTCATTCTAAAGGATCACAGCTCTGGCTGGGCATGATAGCACACTCCTGTAATTCCTGTCACTTGGGATCCTGAGGCAGAAGCATCACAAGTTATAGGCCAGCCTGGACAATTTACAGAGGCCCTGTTTTAAAATGAATCAAACAGTTATTTCAGAGTCAAAGGTGATATTATTAGGAAATCGTAGACCGATATTATGCTTTTAGATTAATCTTATTTAATCTATAACAAATCCAGTGGCAATTTCCTATAGAACAAGGATGATGATATTTGCCAAACACATACATACCTCATTGCATATCTTTACAAAGGGAATTTTGAATACTGTGTATGTGTGTATATAAAGTGATTCAGCAAATTATATACGTATAGAATACAAATCACACTCTGATAGAGATTTGGAATGGAGACTTTCAAAGTAGAATTGCAAGAACTTTTACCTTTCAGTAATAGATGTGGCTTCTTGTAAATGAGTCTGATAGTAGTAGATGTGGCTTCTTGTAAATGAGTCTGATACAAAGAATTTGGGGGGCTTTTCTTACAATATGACATCTGCTGACGTCCTGGGACTAGCAATAAGTACTTCAGGTACACATTGAAGGAAGGAACTTTGACAGAGGTAAAAACCTAGTTCAATAGTACACAAGCTAATGTCAATTGTATCCTTCCCCATTACCATAACGATCACTACCTATAACAAACAGTAGAACTATTAGAAAAGAAAGAGGCAATGAGTTTATAAATGTAACTGATACTCCCCAGTGCTTATCCTTGGATTCCTACATGGTGATTCTCTCTTCTTGAATTCTTGGCATTTTGTTGCAATTGATTCTTTCGTTTGAACATAGAAAATGCCCTCAGGTGGACCTGGTGGCCCTAGGTTTCACCTCTGCGATAGATAGCATTAGGCAAACACCACAATTCAACTAATGTTAAGGATTTTTATTCTCTTGCCCCAATCATACCAGAAGTCTATTAGTAGAGGGAAATCCGAGTGTTGGCATGATAAAAGCACCACCCAGGGAACTGGGACAAGGAAAAGACTGAAAAAAAGTCCTGTAGGCAGGACTTAGATCTCTACCACTTAAACGGGAAATCCAGAATAGGTCAAAATTCCACTGGAGAATTTCTTTGCAGCAGGTAGGTTTTGGTCAGGTAGCTAGAAAAAGACCACTTTGTGGATTATTTTGTCAGTCATGCTTGAGGTACTCATACTCAAATAGATATTATTGAAAACTACCTATTTCTAACCATATGCTGACTGCTTTAATATAGCTGGTTGGTGTTAAAATTAAGGGGAGGGTAGAAGAATAGAATAAATGTAGATAATCTGGTCATTTGAAGAAGTTGGGTAAAAGCTAAAAGAGCTGTAAACCACTGGAAAATGATCTCCACACCCCATACTAACTAAATTAAAAACATTCATATAATCTGAGTTTCACATCAAAAAGGAATTGATTTAACCAACTGATTTGAAGACATATGTCCACACATAAGAAACCTGCACATGGATGGTTAGCTTTATGAAATCACCAAAAGCAGAAGCAGCCAAGATGTTCCTCAATAATTGAATGGGTAAATAAACTGGTAAATCCATGTGATAGAATATTATTGAGCAATAAAAATGAATAATATGAAAAGACATGAAAATTAAATGCATATTGTGAGAAAAAAGTTGGAAAAGGCTCCATACTGAATGATTCCAATTATATGACATTCTGTAAAAAGGAAAATTAGAGAGATATTGAAAATAGTCAGTGGTTTTCAGGGGCTTTTAAGAGAGGATAGGGTGAACAGGTGAAACAAGGGGTATTTTTCTTTTCTTTTCTTTTTTTTTTGGTACCGAGATTGAACTCAGGGGCACTCGACCACTGGGCCACATCCCCAGCCCTTTTCTTTGTATTTTTTATTAGAGACAGGGTCTCACTGAGTCACCAAGTGCCTTAGCCATTGCTGAGGCTGGCTTTGAACTCACGATCTTTCTGCCTCAGCCTCCCAAGTGCTGGGATTACAGGTGTGCGCCACGATGCCCAGCACAAGGGGTATTTTTAATCCAGTAAGACTATTTTGTATGATACTTTAATGGTAAATAACTGACATTATTCATTTGTCAAAATCCAGAGAGCTTATAGCACAAAAAGTGAACATTAATGTATGCAACTTTAAAAAAAAAATCACATTAGTCTACACACATACATTTATTTGCTCTGTCAGCTAAAAAGAAATGACAACCCAGTAGCAATGAGCACATCTAGTGCTCAGACATTGGTTTCTAAAACCATTATTCAATAAAGAAAACCAGGGTTCCTTAGAGAGTAGCTGAATTAAGGACTGAGAAAGGAACTATATGAGATGAGCCTGGAACACCTTGTAATGCCAGCAAGTAAAAGACTAAAACAAACAAAATAAATAACCCAAATATACAATAATAGGAGAATGTAAAAGGGTTACGGTAGTCAACTGGAAGAGCTCCTGGTATTGGAAAATTTTGAGCAAAAGGGCTCAAATACTTATTTTTTTAATATTTATTTTTTAGTTGTAGTTGGACACAATACCTTTATTTTGTTTATTTACTTTTATGTGGTGCTGAGGATCAAACCCAGGGCCTTGCACATGCTAGGCAAGCACTTTACTGCTGAGCCACAACCTTAGCCCCTCAAATGCTTATTTTGTGTAAAAAAATAAGCAAAGTAGTACTGGATTACAACCCAAAGAATAAATAAATATCCATGACTTTGTACTAATATAAACAAATGAGTGAACAAATGAATAAACAGTGGAGAAGAGGCCAATTCCCAATTATAAGAATTAAAAAAAAAAAAAAAGAGAGAATTCCAAATAACAAGTAGGTATTTTGCCCTCAAGGAATGAGAGTATAAATTTCCACTCCTTTAAGATGGGTTGACCATGTGACTTCCTTCCAAAAATTCAGTATGGGAAGGGTGAAAGAAGAGTAACATTAGATTGGACAACCTGACAAATCCCACCTTAACCAGGTGATCCCAGTCATCATAAACTGTCATAAGTCATATGGGTAGTATCTGATGTAATGACAATGGCACTTCACCTCTGAGATCTTTGTACTCAAAGACTGTAACATTAGGCATGAAAAAAATATCAGAAAATAGAGGGGTTATATTATAAAATTCAAGAAGAATTGTTGCTCAAAACAGTTGAGGTCATTAAAAGCAAGAGAAGCCTAAACTCTCATGACAGCAAATATAATATCATATCCTAAATAGCTGAAATAGAAAATGTATATTAGGCCGAAACTAAAGAAATATGAATAAACTATGAACTTTTATTAATAATAATGGGCCAAAATAGGTTTTTCATTGTAAGAAATAGACTATATTAATTTAAGATGTTAGTAATTAGGGAAACTAAGTGCAGGGTATATGGGAACTCGCTGTATTACTAGTTTCTCTATAAATCTAAAACTTTGAAAGAATAGCCTAAACAATTAGTGAGGTGAATAGAGAACCTACAGAATGAAAGCAAATCTTTTCCACAAACACATCAGACAGAACACTAACCTCAAGGATATATAAAGCTCTCAAGAATTTTAACACCAAAAAAACAAATAACCCAATCAATAAATGGGCCAAAGAATTAAACAAATACTTCTCAGAAGATGATATACAATCAATTAACAAATATATGAAAAAATGTTCAATATCTCTAGCAATTAGAGAAATGCAAATCAAAACAACTCAAAAATTCCATCTTACTCCAGTCAGAATGGCAGCTATCAAAAATACAAACAACAATAAATGCTGGCCAGGATGTCGGGGAAAAGGCACACTCATACATTGCTGGTGGGACTGCAAATTGGTAAAGCCAATCTGGAAAGTAGTATGGAGATTCCTAGGAAAACTTGGAATGGAACCACCATTTGACCCAGCTATTTCACTCCTTGGTCTATACCCAAAAGACTTAAAAACAGCTTACTACAGGGACACAGCCACATCAATGTTTATAGCTACACAGTTCACAATAACTAGATTGTGGAACCAACCCAGATGCCCATCAGCTGATGAATGGATAGGGAAACTTTGGTATATATACACAGTGGAACACTACACAGCTCTAAAAGAGAATAAAATCATGGCATTTGCAGGTAAATGGATGGAGTTGGAGAAAATAATGCTAAGTGAAGTTAGCCAATTCCAAAAAAACAAAGGTCTAATGATCTCTTTATTATGAAGATACTGACTTATAAAGGCAAGGGAGGGGGGATGAGAGGAATGAAGAAACTTTAAATATAACAAAGTGGGGGGAGGAATGGGAAGGGGAAAAAGGATAGGAATAATGGTAGAATGAGTTAGACATCATTACCCTAAGTACATGTATGAAGACACAATTGTTGTGAAAATACTTTATGTAAAACCAGTGACTTAAAAATTGTGCTCTTTATATATAATGTGAAATGAATTGCACTCTGCAAGCATGTATAATAAATTAGAACAAAAATAAAATAAAATAAAATATGTTAGATCTGAAAGCCTTAGAAAGAAAAAAAAAAAAATGCTACACAACAATCTAAATGACACAAGGAGATTTGGGCTTCATTCACATGAGGAATCCCAAATCTCCAATACAGTGCTAAACATTCTCCCTTTAGTTTGTTGAGAACACATAGAGGGCAACCCCTATCTAGTCTCCTCTCTGTGGGAGCTCTGTCTCTTATCACTTGAACAAATCCTATTCCTTTCACTCTTAAACAAACAAAACAGGAGAGATGGAAGCAGAATCTAACTAATGGTAAGCAACGACATGGCTAATCTCCTTCAAACCTGTTCCCCCAAATGAGAAGTCTGTAGGGCCATCAATACCATGATCCCCACAGCCTTATATCTATCAATCAGAAGCTATACTCTTATAAATTTATGAGTCGGAGTATACTAGAGTCATGTGTATTTCACTGGTAAGAGGAACTGCCAAGACTTGGCTTATCTAGGGTGCTGAGGGAGTGTTCTTGGAAATACAGCACCCAGCATCTCAGCAAGTTTTATGATGATGTCAAGTTTCCATATTTTCAGCAGTTCTTTAGAAACAAATCCTTAAATGCTCTCACGAACATGCAAAGGAAAGTGAGCAACAGTTTTATTTTCTGCATGTGTATCTTTAACCAACAGGTGTGGATATATTTATTAGGCATTATACTGTCTTCTATAAAGGACTTGTGTGAGGCTATAAATTTCAAAATCCTGTAAGAGGACAACCCCTCCCCCCAGGTTCTTTATTTAAATGTACAGAATGGAAAAATAAAAATATACATAAAGGCAAATAAATAAACTAGCAAAGTGAAATGAAATTGTGCTTTCCAATCTATCAAAACACGGGTAACAATTAGTTAATGTGAGGATTTTGAAATCTCTTACTTTATTAATTTGGGAAAAGAGCATTTTTAAATTACTCTTTTCATTAAGTATTTTTCACACTCCCTGATATAAAAAAGTAAAATTCTATCTTGATCACTGCAAACATATATTCTTTGGAATGATTTCATCTTCTTTAAGGAGTGAACTTTGCTGAGCTAAAGAGTTTATGTTAAAACTAACAAGAAATCAAGTAAAATGTTTTTAAATGAAACAGCTGGCAATTTCCTACATATTCACTTTTCAAGTGTAGTCAAAGCTGCCTGTAGCCTTGAGCATTGTTTGTGGAATGCTTTAACTGTGAATCCCTTTGCAGGTGCTTATTCAGTGGCCCTTTCCCTGCCTCCACCTCTATGTCCCCAGGGGGTGATAGCAGGATTTGGGATTAAGCCTTATTGCCACTAACCAAAACCATCTACTCTTCAAGGTCAGGGTAGTATATAATATTAATACCGCCTTCATTGCAGCTGGAAAAGACTAAAGATCCAATTGTGAAAAGGACCTTGGGAAATACAGGGTATCTTTGGGGGAATTTATAATAGGTATCTTCAAACTCATTTGAGAGACACTCGTTTGTTATTCGTTTATTCACTTAAAAAAGTTATTAGCCTATATGTGCCAAAGTGCTTTTTTAAATGCAGAAGGTGGGAGGAAGAAAAACATTTGCTCTTATGCAGATAAGGACACATGTAGATCTAGCTCATATTTTAAAATATTGATTAGCATTTCTTTGAATCAATATTCATAATGATGAATATATAGGTTTTTTTTCCTATTACAAACATTGCTACAATGAATCTTGCGTGTGTATGTTGGTGCACCTGTGCAACTAGGTGTGCACGTTAAATTTCTAGAAGTAGAACTGCTTGCCCAAATGGTTTGTGCATTTTAGGTGATTTGGGGCATTTTAGATACTCCCAAGTTGCCCACTTAAAGATGTGGCCTATCTGAGAATCCCTTGCCAAAGGCATTTTAAAAGGCAGAGGCAGAGGCATGGGCCACAGAGGGTTAGAGCCATACTAGACCAGAAAGATCTTCTAATCCAACCCCATCGGCAAATGAAAATCCTAGTTCTGGTGGGTGGGGGGAGCTACTCTGTTTACTTCAAGGTCGCTATGTGACAAATATGTCCCCAGCTCAAATTCACAAGTTCCATATGAGGGTGGTTTGTCTTTCAACATAAGTCATCTTTCACCAGGCTGATTTTGAGCCTCTCAAGGGCAACACTCTACTTAGCACTCTGCTCAGAACATGTCTCAGTAAAGAGAAGAGACACAGTAAAGCCCCCAAAAGAAATAAGGACATTTTTCTTTCATTAAAGCAGATGTCTTTCATTTCTTATAATTAAGTATTCCTCCTTCATATGAAACCTACTTCATTCTTTCAGGAAGGTAACATTGCAAAGGCAACATTTCAGCAGGGATACCTTAAGTCCTTGGCTACAATATATATGTTTTTAAATTTTTAGTTGTTGATAGACCTTTATTTTATTTATTTATTTTTATGTGGTGCTGAGGATCGAACCCAGTGCCTCACACATGCTAGGCAAGCACTCTACCACTGTGCCACAACCCCAGCCCTAAGACCCTTATATTTTGATGAACTAATTAATAAAGAAGAAATTTCTGCACAAGACATGTTTATTTCTACTAAATAAACATAAAATAAATTGTCTAATTATTACTAGTTGATAGAAAATATACAATATTAATATTCTCAGGTATTATTTCTGGGATGCTTGACAAATGACAACATCTCTAAACTAATCAAACAAATGGACTCACTTTGGTTTGATGCAGGGCCATCCCTTCAGTTCTCTGACTTAGACTTAAGTGGGTAAGACAAAATACCTTAGTTTTTCTTAGCTGAGTAATTGTTTATTCACAAGTCAGGAAACCAAGCTCTTGCCTTTTCCGAGGCTCAGTAAACTGACAGATGATGCTCTGTATCCAGTTACCCTTCTAGACCTGCTAGTTTCCCATGGGAGCTATTTGATGGCCAAAATTCTACAGGCAGGTAGAAAGCTGATGGATTTACTGGAAATTAATTTTACTGTTTCTGTCCCCTTTCTATATCTACCCTGCTGTCCTTGGTCTCATCTCTCCTTCCATCCCTACACAGTGTCCTAAGGTCTCTTCTCTCATATTCCAGGCACGGTCTCTCATCTACTTTTACTCTCTCCACTTCCTTCCTGTTTTCCTCCTTTCCCCTTTCCAATCTTCAGGCCTTGCAGGACTACCACCAGTGTCCTCCTTCTTAAAATCTGCACTGTCTTCTCTGCCCACTGGTCTCCACCCTCTAATTTCTGTAGCCTGCTGCTTTAACTCCTCCCTCCATAATTTACTTGGTCTCCAATCACCAGTCACCCTCACACTTTTCCACTAACAGAAGCACATTTATAATGTTTCTTGACCTTCACATGTCAGTAACCTACAATTTGGAGCTTTCACATCTTTGTGTTTCTCTTTCACAGACTGCTAGAACAATCCCACTATTGCTGTAGATGCAGATATTTTCCCCTTGAAATGCTGAACTTCCAATAGTCCTTTCTGACAAAGTGGCAAAGGATCAAAGACCATGTATTACGTTTCAATTGCCCTGAATGAAAATTTAAATCAAGGCAAAAGATAATTAATCCGGGACTGGTATATAGTTCAGTGGTAGGGTACTTGCCTAGCATATACAAGCCCCTGGGTTTAATGCCTAGCACTGCAAGAAAAATAAAAGTAATAAATTTAAAATTAAATCACATTTGGAAGGGGGGGGAAAATGCTAGATTTAAACCATTGTTAATACCAACTAAATTCATTTTTTAAGAATAAAAAAGCAAGATCCTGCTAGTATTCAAATTTCTTATATTCAAATTATTTTCCTATCAAAAGTTAAAAGCTTAGGCTATTATTACTATTGGAATAGGTATTTCTTGGGAAATGGAAATTGTGTCCATGATGACCCATATTGCAACGAGATAATTACTTCTTTTCAAATGGTGCAGCCACCTGGAAAACAGCATGGGGATTCCTCAGAAAAATTAAAAACCGAACTACTGTCAGATCTAGCAACCCCATTTCTGAATATTTATCCAAAAGAATTGAAATCAAGACTATGAAGAGATATTTATGCTCCTGTGTTTACTGTAGCATTATTCACAAACAATCTTTGCAAATGAATGGATAAAGAAAATGTGGGGGCTGGGGTTGTGGCTCAGTGGTAGAGAGCTCTCATGTGTGAAGCACTGGGTTTGATCCTCAGCACCACATAAAAATAAATAAATAAAATAAAGGTACTGTGTCCATTTACAACTAAAAATAAAGAAAGAAAGAAAGAAAAAAGAAAATATGGTACGCACATAGAGTGGAATATTATTCAGCCTTAATAAAGAAGGTAATTCTATCATATGTGACAACATGAATGAACCTTGAGAACATTATGCTAAATAAAATAAACCAGTCACAAAAGGACAAATACTGCATGATTTCACTTCTATGTAGAATTCAAATTAGTCAGATTCATAGAACTAGGGAGTAGAATTGTGGATGCCAGGGAATGAAGGGATGGAGAAATGGGGAGTTGCTATTAAATGGGTAGACACTTCTGGTTATGCAAAATCAGTAAGTTCCAGAGATCTACTCTATAACATCATGCAAGAGTTAATTATACTATAGTGTATATTTGAAGGGTAGATTTCATGTTAGATGTTGTTTAGTCAGCTTTTTTACTGCTGTGACCAAAAGATCTGACAAGAACAATTACAGGAGGAAAGCTTTATTTGGGGGCTCACAGTTTCAGAGGTTTTAGTCTGTAGGCAGTCGACTCCATTCCTGATGCTTGAAGTGAAGCAGAACATGGAGGAAGAAGTATGTGACAGAGGAAAGCAGCTGGGGACATGGCACCAGGAAGTAGCGAGAGAGCTGTTTTCTCTACAACAAAATATAAACCCCAAAGGCACACCCCCAGAGACTCACCTCCTCTAGCCACAACCACCTACCTACAGTTATTACTCAGATAATCCATATCAGGGGATTAATAAATTGATTGGGTTAAAGCTGTCATAACCCAATCACTTCATCTCTAAACCTTCTTGCATTGTCTCACACATGAGCTTTCAGGGAATTCTTCACATCTAAACGAAAACAGATGACTTACAATATATTTTTTTTTAAGTTGACATTCACCAGATCTTTGGCTACTAATGATATTCAGCCAAACAAATGTTAATGTTTGCTATATGACTGACAAATCCATATGTGTTGAGTTGGGTTATACACTTATGAATATACATGGCCCAACCCCAGGGTTGATGTATGGTTGGAGAAAAGGGAACAGGAAAATGCTTAGTCACCCTGCCTTAAAAGTAGGCAAGCCAGTGGTACGTACTCTACTAGTGTCCAGTCTAGCATAGGTTAGGTACAGGCAAAAGAACCAGGGACACTGGAGGTATGCCCCTGTACTTCAGCCTTGCCATCTGACCCCTGGTTTGACAGACAACTTCAGCAGAACCAACTCCCATGACCTTTCAATCTTCAATCCTTTCTCTATAGCATCTCCTTCCCTACTCTGTGCCCTCCTACTCCAATCTTTAACTGCTTCCTTTCACCTTACCCCAGGTGTGGGGAACTATAAAAGCATAGCTACACTGGTGTTTTAAAAAACTTGTACAATCTCCATACTCACATGTTTCATTCTCAAAGTCCATTTACATAAGCATATGTGTGTGTGTGTGTGTGTGTGTGTGTGTGTGTGTGTGTGTATCAGAGTTATATACATATAGACATAGGTGTTGAATCTGCATAGATATACAAATACAAGGAAAAATTAGAATAACACAACAAATATTATCAATGTACTATAAAATATAGAAGCATTGACAATATTGCTAGTATAAAATGAGGAAAAAAGAAGACCAGTTTCTTTCATAATAATTGTCTTTACAAAGTAAAACACCTTGAAAATTTATTTACACATAAACATCATTTTGACTATGCATTTAGTTTCCTGAATTATATTACTAAGATTCAGATTCCACTTCTTTGCTACCTAATGTTTTGCTTCTCTGCTCACCCATTGCTGCTTAATAAAGATCCATGTCCTCTACCTCTCACCAATTTACCAGTTCATTTAACAGATTCTGCTGATATACCAAAGATGAAAATTATAATGATGGGCAATTCAGATTTTTGCTTGAAGATGTGTTTTTTAAGAGCAAAGCGTTTCTGAAATCAGAGACTGCCTCTAATGAAATGCATGACCAAGTTAACAGCTTACTCTAAAATTACCATCATGTTATTTCAAAGGATGACTACATTTCATTGATAGTATCATCCAGAAGCTGGATTAAGCTTAAACATATAGAAGGGAGCTGCTAGGGTGCCATTAGTGATGTTCTAGTTTTTAACCTCAATGCTGATTACCTGGCTGTATTCAGTTGGTAAAAATTCATCAAGTTATTATTCTTGTGATGTTGCATTTTTTGTATTTATATCATATTTCATTGAAGAATTTTCTTAAAAAATAGACACCCTATACTCATAAAAAGATAAAGCAGACATGGGCATCTCTGGATAAATAGTCTATCTGGTTAAACTGTCATGCTTGCAGCTTGAAACCAAGAAAGGGTAAGTTCAGGGACCCAATTTTGTACCCTGGAAGTGCATTTTTAGTTGTGGATACATATCTGAGCCCAGTCAACAACAAAATCCTTTTAGTAATCATAACAGATAGGTTTAGCTTTCAAGTAGTTTGGGGGGTGGGTAGGGATGTGGATAGACCCTGCAGAAACTTGCTCTGTGACCACATCAATCCCCAAGAGACTCTGCCCTGAGGTAACCACCTGTGCCCATCCATCCATCAGGCAATTCAAATTTGAGCTGTCAGAGCCAGTTGCCACAGACTTCTTGCAGAGCCACACACCCACTGTCTGTCTGTCTAAATATTTTCCCTTCTCCTTTTCCCCCAGGATGTCTCAATTGGACTTTTAGATCCCAATTCTTCTCAGGCCCCTCCCACTGCCTTAAATACATACAGTCTATTTAAACAAACATCTTCTTTCCACTGTTTCTCCCTTTATATTTGTGGATTGCTTGAAATTGTGCCTTGTACTGATATCTGAGTATCTTAGCACTCTGGTAATCATATAATAAGTACTCAAAGAAGGTTAGCTATTATTAGCTTTTCATCTGATAACATTATAATTTTATTTTCTGACTGTTCAATAAAGACGTTTGCAGAGATCATGGTCAGTGTGTTGGTTTTGAGGAGGTTGAGGAAAGTGGGTAGCCAAGGATTGATGAAGGAGGAGCTGTTTCCATCCCATCTTCTCCAGAGCTTCACCAGAGAGGGGTTGTTGGCCTGACTGGAGTTCATAGCTCCACGTTTTAGATGGGGATGGCTGCCCGTGGTGAAGTTGGCAGAAAGATTCAGGATGCTGTAGGAACATTTTGGAGAGGACAAACACAAAGAAAGGCAATATAGTAAATCTGATAGTTCAGAGGATGCTGCTTTTCTGAAAGGATAAATAGAGAACCCAGCGGACATTCAGATATATCAGTAAAAGGAACCATTTCAAAACATGCTTGTTAAATTTTTGGAGGATTGTATCAGGTAACAGGTTGGACTAAATAAACTCAAAGACAGCATCTAGTCTATCATGCTCCTCTTCATGAGCCCCCTACTCTCTCAGACTATTTCAGATTCTTTTGGTCTCCTCAGTTCTGCCCTCACACAGGATCAGGAGTCTCACTTGTCTCTAATTTCCAACTTGTCCTCTTTCATTTCAGTCTACTAGATCTCCATATTCGTTTCTCCAACATTCTGCATTCTTCACATTCCTCTTTCCTTGTAGACTTCAGTGGTGTCTGTTGCTTACTAAGCCAAGACCAAAGAGTTCTCCTGGGCACTTAAGGTCTAATTGAATTTAACAGGTTCCCATTCACCTGGGCAACACTCTAGATCATTCGCTATTAAAGGAAAATACTTTAGTATTTGTAAAAGAGGCCCCAAATCCCTTTTCTCCCATACCTTCTCCATCATTCACCATTGACTGATTTGAAATGTGTCCTTTGAAGTTCTTTTGACCATTAGCACAAGCCACTCAATTCTCATGCATTAATCTGTCCTTAGCTCTTTTCAAATTGTTCTACCCCTATAAAAACTTCTTTATTCTAATCTAGCATTTCTCCCATGATCATTCTACTTACCTAATTAGAACTGCCTAAGCTTTTAAATATCATTTTCCAAATGGGATCGTTGATGAATTACATTCCCTTTGAATATCTGATCTTTCTAAGAAGCTCTAAATTTAGGGTCTGTACATGTAAGAGTTTACATTGTCAGATTAATCAGTAGTAAGAATTAATTGCCCCACTGTTTTGAAAAATAGAAGATCAGGGAAAGAAAGGACTATTTTCTTGACATATTAAAGGACCATTCAATCATGAACAATTTATCCAAAAAGAAAGAATTAACTTGGATTTGAAATATGTCATTCTCATTCCTGGATCACAGAGAAAGGGCTTATTGCTTGAGATCAAAACTCAGAATGCCATTTTTCTTGATATTGGTCTATTTTATCTTAAATCTTTATCACCATGTTATTTGTTGATTTTTTTCTGTCAAAGAATATGCTCATAAACTGATATGAAGCTTCAGATTCCTCTATTGTTTCTCATCTAAACGTAAAGCCAAGATTTCAAAGGGAAATGAAGCGAGTCAATGCCTCCCTAGTCCTTGATTTTATTTATTTTGACTGCCAAAGATAAACTACAGGAAAATTACTATGAAATTTCCTTTATAGGAAAACCCATTTTTTGAGTGGCATGCTACAAAAGTCTTAAGACATAGGCTTATTCAAATACAATAGCTTTAAAAGGAAAAGATCATATATATATATATATATATATATATGCATATATATATATATATATATATATGCTGCTAAAAGTTCCTTTAGCAACTATCAACAAATTCTCCAAGTAAATAAACCCAACAAATCAATAATTTTGACAATATTGAAGGATGAGTTCCCAGGGGTATGAATCAACATAATTATACATAAAAAATGTCTTCTGAGAGTTTCTAGGTAGATTGGTTAATATTACACATCCACTTGGATGGACCACAGCATCCAGCCTTTGGTAAAATGCTAGTCTCAACACTGCTGTATCAGTATTTTTTAGATAAGTCGAACATAAAATCAGTAGCCTTCAAGAAGGCAGAAAACTCTCCATAATGGGCAGGCCTCATCAAATGATTCAAGGTCTTAAGAGAAAGATTGAGGTCCCCAAAGAAGTGCCTTAGTATCCAAGACTGCAGCATCAATGCTTCCCTGAGACTCCAGACTGCTGGTGCTGCTCTGCTGTTTTTGGATTTGCTTGCCCCCATAACAGTGTGAGCCAGTCCCTAAAAATAAACAAATCATTCTGACAGCTAGCCAGCTCATGTGTGTATTTGTGTTTGTGTATGCCCCATTTTGCTACTATGACAATTTATTGTTTCATAGAAATAATAACTAAAATACATATGTGTATGTAGGTTTTTTTTTTCTTTTAGGGAATCTTAATACAGCAGATATGCATACTTATAGCTGAGGTCCGCAAGTGAAGAAAAAAGCTATAAATAGTAGTCTTGGAGCTGAGGATGAAGTTCAGTGGTAAAGCACTTGCCTCAAATGCATAAGATCTTGGGTTTCACCCTCGGCACTGCCTAAATAAAATAAAATAAAAGGAGTTTGATAAGTATAAGTAGGAAAACTTCTTGAATTCAGGCTTTCCTCCCCCAGGTAAGGGTCCAAATGTTGTCCAAAAGTTGTCCAAGTGTGACAGAATTTTTTTTTCACAAAATAATTTTTAAAAATTACTGTAAAAGCTTGAATGAAGCCAGGTGTGGTGGCACATGCCTGTAATCCCAGTGGCTCAGGAGGCTGAGGTAGGAGGATCATAGGTTACAAGCCAGCTTCAGCAATTTATTGATACTATAAGCAATTTAGTGAGACCCTGTGTCAAAATAAAAAAGTAAAAACATGGCTGGGGATGTGGCTCAGTGGTTAAGTACTCCTGGGTTCAATCTCTGATACAAAAAAAAAAAAAAAAAAAAAAAGGATTAAAGTACTGATTTATGCCACAATGTGGATAAATCTAAAAACATTATACTGAATTAAAGAAGCTAGACATAAAAGAGGTCAAACTGAATGAACTGTGCTCACATAAAGTCCAGAAAAAACAAAGCTAACTTATGATAAAAAAATTCAGAAAGTAATCACCTTTGTGGGCAGGGGTTGAATGGGAAGGGGCACAAGGAAACTTTCTGAGATGGGGAAATACTTTATATCTTAATCTGGGTGGTGGTTACCCAGGTGTATACATAGGTGGAATTTCATTGATCTGATTATAATTCAATAAAAATAATTTTTAAAAAAGATTGTGATATGAAATCCAAAACTTAATTATATAATTGAAATATCATATTTAAGCAATATTAAGACACATTTTCCCTGAATTTTAACATTTCTGAAGTTAAGATATTCCTTAAGATCAATGTAATAGTTTAATTAGCAGAATTTTTTTTTCTTTCTGTGAAGTATTTGCAATAACAGAACATTAGATTTATTGAAAATTGGTAGCTTCTTTCCAAAATTTTTTATTTTGCAAAACCCTTGCTAAAGGGGCTGGGGTTGTAGCTCCGTGGTAGAGCTCTTGCCTAGCATGTATAACACACTGGGTTCAATTCTCAGTACTGCATATAAATAAATAAAATAAAGGCTAATCAACAACTAAATACACACACATATTTAGATATATATTTATCTCCTTGTCATCAAAACTAAATATTTCTTATAGAGTTCATACTTTATGCTTGATGCACATACTTGGCCTATTGGGGAATGTAGGTTTGCTCTAGTTTTTTGTTGTTGTTGTTGTTGTTGTTGTTGTTGGTACCAGGGATTGAACCCAGGGGAGCTTAACCACTGAGCCACATCTCCAGTCCTTTTTTATATTTTATTTAGAGACAGGGAGGGCCTTGCTGAGTTGCTTAGGGCCACACTAAATTGCTGAGGCTGGCTTTGAATTCTGGATCCTCCTGCTTCAGCCTCCGGAGCTGCTGGGATTACAGGTATGCACCACCATGCCTGGCTGCTCTAGTTCTATGACATTATTTTACAACTGCACTTTTGAGTCATTGAAAAAAAAAAAAAAAAAAAAAAAAAGATAGCATGGTTGTCTGGCTCCAGCCCATTGTTTCTCCAGCCATCACAGCTGGGACTTCAGCTTCCACTAACAGGCTTAGCCAGGTCACAACCTTAAGGCCTCACTAAACCAAAGACAGGAGAAACCTGAGATTAGTCATGACTCTGTAGTTCAATTATTCTTGCTGCCAGTCCGACTCTGTTCCCTTAGTCCTAATGACTAGTTTCAAAGAATGGATAGAAATGTCAAGTGAAGTCTTGCTCTTCTCCCAAATTAGTGTGGAAGGGACTCTATGTTCACTCACTTAGTATCTTTTCCCAATCTCATTATTCCACATTATCCTCAATGTAGGAGGTTGGAAAGCCAGATATCAGCTTTCCAGCTTCCCCTGATATTTGTGGTAGGCACAGGATACAGTCTTGGCCAATGAAACATATTAGAATCTGCAGGTACAGCTGAGGGAAGGCGAGATTTAGGAAAACTTTTGATTTCTTGCTACTCTGCCTCCTTTTGTCTTACCTTGAACTTAGATGTGGTGGTTGAATCCAAAGGCACTCTCCTGGAACTGTTAAACAGCAAGTATAAAAACCACACTGCCAAGGAGGGCAGAACAGGAAAATATAAATAACCTTGAAACTGTGGTCAAATTTTTAATGAGTGTTAATGACATGTGGCTATTTTTCTAGGAGTCCTTATCTTCTAGTTATTTATGCAGAAATAGTCATTGATTAAACGTGATGTCTAGAATTTGCTTCAAAATGGCCCAGTAAGGCCTGGAAAGTAGATGAAAGTATAAATGAAATAAGACCATTCAACATTGATGCTAGATACAGATAAAAGTAAACTATACCATTCTCTCTACTTTGGTGTATGTTTCAAATTCTCCATAATAAAAAGGCTTAAAAGATCTGGCAGATATTGCTTCAGTGATCAAGTTTAAAATTGCCAGTTATCAGTCACAAGGTTACCATCACTAGTGACAAGTCATTTTGAAATTATGTACCCCTCGATATGAGACAATGAGAAGGGCACTCCACTTTTATGTTATCCCCTCCTACAGAAAATATAGAAGCTCAGTTTAATTATGAGGTCTCATCAGACCAATCCCAAACCAGAGACTTTCTACAAAATACCCGACTAGTAAGTACTCTTCAAAAAATGCCCTAGGCATGAAAAACAAGGAATGAAAAACTGTCAAAGCCAAAGGTGCCCAAGGGGACATGAGAACTGAAGTTAATGTGGTATCCTGGACTGGATTCTGGAACTGAACAAGAGCATTAGTGGAAAAACTGATGAAATTTCCACTAAAAATTGTAGTTTGCTAGTAGTAATGTACCAGTACAAATCTCTTACTTTTTTTTTTTTTTTTTTTTTAAACCAGGGATTGAACTCAGGGGCACTTGACCACTGGGCCACATCTCCAGTCCTTTTTTGTATTTTTATTAGAGACAGGGTCTCACTGAGTTGCTAAGTGCCTCGCCATTGCTGAGGCTGGCTTTGAACTCGCGATCCTCCTGCCTCAGCCTCCCAAGTGCTGGGATTACAGGCATGCGCCACGGTGCCCAGCCAAATTTCTTACTTTTGACAAATGTACCAAAGTTAGAGGAAACTGGGTGGAGGGTATAAAAACACTTTTTGTCTAGTCCTTACAACTTTCCTGTGAATCTAAAATAAAAAGATTTGTTCTGAAAAATAGTCTGAAAGAAAGGAAGAGTGGATTCCTGAATCCTGATGGCATTTTTGAACACTGAACCAACACCAGCAATGGCCCACCTCCAAGTGTTCTTGTTATGTGAGAAAAATAAAACATTCTGGAAAGCAAATGTCAGTTATGTAGTCTGGTACTTGCAGTCGAATAAATATGAACTGATAAGACGTGTTTAATGTTGGATGCAATTAGCTCTTAAAACCCATAGCTGAAAACAATAGCCTGTAATCCCAGCGGCTCAGGAGGCTGAGGCAGGAGGATCATGAGTTCAAAGCCAGCCTCAGCAACAGTGAGGCGCTAAGCAACTCAGTGAGTCCCTGTGTCTAATAAAATACAAAATTGGGCTAGGGATGTAGCTCAGTGGTTGGGTGCCCCAGAGTTCAATCTCCGATACCAAAACAAAACAAAGCAAAAAAACACTAAGCACTTTCCAGTTCCTGAGCCTCAGTGCTGGCTAGAGGTGTCATTTCAGCAGAACTCACAAGCCCAATCCCCGCAATCCACTCCCAATCCCTAGTTCACTGAAGGGATTGACAAGAAGTGAGGAAGAAGTTGTCTCTTTGGGAACCTGCTCAAAGCAAACAATTAATGATGTTCTCAGTATGTAGTTGTGATATAAGATCAAGACTTACAAAAACAGCAGCTTTCTTTTCAATTTCAGTTCTTCATCTTCGATTCTTCCTTTCTAAAATTACTTTTTCAACTAGAATGAATTAGTAACTATAATGGAAAACAAACTTCATTCAATAGCAACAACACTATGAAATATCCATAAATAAAGTAATAAAAGTGTGAGATATATATGAATAAAACTATAAAACTTTATAGGACATGAAAGAAGATTCAAATAAATGAAAAAAACATCATAATGTTTCCAGATATAAAGATACTGCATTGTAAAGATGTCAGTTCTTCTTAAATTAATCTACAAGTTAAATATATTGCAAATAAAATTCCTATGTAAAAATGTAAATCTCATAAACTATATGAAAATTAACTCAAAATGGATCATAGATATTAATGTGAGATAAAACTACAACACATTTGTAAAATAACAGAAGAGAAACTCTTCACGTACAAAGGGTTCCTGGATATGAAACCAAAAGTACATCCATTAAGGAGAAAATTGATAAATTAGACTATCAAAATTTAAAACTTTGCTCTAGGGAAGACACCATTAAAAGAATGAAAAGAAGCTACGATTAGGAAAAAATATTTGCAAATTATATAGCCAACAAACAGGACTCATTACCAATTTATGGAGCCCAGTACAAGGTGAAATTACAGGACCTCTTGTTGAAAATTATTAAGACTTTTGAATCTGCAACAGCTGCAAATTAAATGAAGTATAGGGTCATTTTGAGCATAGGACCCATGTGACTGCATAGATCACACTCCCATGAAGATATCCATGCCAACAAAGGATTTATGTCCAGAATAGAACCCTTAAAACTCAATGGTAGGAAAACAAGCAATGCCTTTTAAAAATGATTCAACAGAAACTTCACCAGAGAGAATATAAGGACAAAAAATAAGCACATGCAAAGATATTTAATATCACTAGCCATTAGAGAGATACTCAGCAAGATATTACTTCACACTGATTGGAATAACTTTAGTTAAAAAAATACTGACACTGTTGGCAGGAGATCAAGAAGCTGAAATTCCCATATGTTTTGGTAGGACTTCAAAATGGTATAGCCACTCTGGAAATGTTTGGCAGTCTCTTACAAAGCTCAACCTACACGAATCCTTCAACCCAGCAATTACCACTCCTTGGTATTTACTGAGGAAAAATCAAAACTTACGTTCACACAAAGTGCTATATGTAAATATTTAGGGCAGCTCTGGCCCAAAACTGCAAGCAATTCAAATGCCCTTTAATAGGGAAGAAAAAGTGAACTGTGGTAGGTCTACACAATGGAATACTATTTAACAATAAAAAGGAACACATTACTGATATAATAAAAAACTTGGATGAAATCTCAAGGGCATTATGCTGAGTGACAAAAGTCTCAAAAGATTATATATGGTATGAATTCCTTCATATATATATCATTCTCAAGAAGACAAAACTATAGTGACAGAGAGTAGATAGGTTAGGGTTGAGAAAGGTGTGACAATAAAGAGGTGGTAGCACAAGAGAGGGTTTTTGTTTGTTTGATGAGGGATGATGAGACTATTCTGTGTCCTGATTTGTGGTGGTTCTTACACAAATCTATACATATGCTCAAACTCATAGATCTGTGCTTCCCCTCCAAAAAAGGTCAATTTTACTACATGTTAATTGTTTTAAGTTTCCAGCATAATTTTTTTAATGGAACTTAATAAGGTAATACTAACATTCAGTCAGAAGAAAAAATGTGTAAGAATAACAAAAAACATTTAAACAAACAAATTAAAAATGACTGTGTTTGAAGACCTGTTCTACCAGATTAAAAACATTCTTTAAGACTATACTAACTGGAGCATCGCTTTAGTGTAAATAGCTCTGTAGACAGACAAACAAATCATTGGAAGAATTGGAAGCATGTATACATGCAAGATTTGTTTATGATAAAGTTAATATTTTAGAGCAAATAAGAAAAGATGGACTATAGTCATCCCTCCATATCCATGGGTTCTGCATCTGTGAATTCAATTAATCACAAATGGAAAATATTTTTTTGTTAATGAATTGTAACTGTAACAAACAGGTACAGACATTTTTCTCAACATTATTCCTGATACAATACAGAACAATTGTTTACATAGCATTTATGTTGTATTAGATATTATAAGTAATCTGGAGAGAGTTAAGGTATGTAGTGAGATGTTTAAAGGTTATATGCAAATACTACAACATTTTATATAAGAAACTTGAGAATCCACCAATTTTGATATCCAGTGGAGGTCCTGAATACAAACCCCCTTAGATACCAAGCCACAACCACATTTTTAAAAAATATTTATTTGTTTGTTTTAGTTGTACACAATGCCTTATTTTTGAAGTGGTGCTAAGAATCGAACCCAGGCCACACACGTGCTAGGCGAGCACTTTACTGCTGAACCACAACCCCAGCCCCCACAACCACATTTCATAAATAACTGGGAACTAACTTATCTGTCTTTTATAAGTTTGATTTGTTTATCACATTTATAAAAATAAATTTCAGCAGAGAGGGAAGATGGCCGACAGGAGGGAGGTGCTCTCTGGACGCAGCTGCTGAAGGACGCGGAGTGGGAAGTTTGAGCACGTTGCTGGTGGTTCTATTGCAACTGAAAGGGAGCCGAGACATTCCTGCACCTCTGGACAGCGAAATACAAGGTTCTACAGGACCACAACAAGCAGAGGCAGAGTCGCAGCGGTTCACGGCCCGAAGCAGCGCTGTCTGTGCTATAGGCGCAGGGGCCGATACCATCTCGGCAAAGAGACGATCCACCCAGCGGCTTTGAAACCTATCCGCCAGGAGGGATAAAAAGAGGCCTAGAGGCGTGGGTGGTGTCCACGTGGAGCTCTTTCACACTGCTTGCCAAGCCGATCCCGCACGCTCTGGAGTGACACAAGGGTCTGCGGAGCTGCTGTTGAATGGGAGAACGCCGCCATCTTTGAGAAGTGCAGTGGCTGACCCAGACAAAGGGGAAAAGACGGAGGAGACAACAGCTGCAGACATCCAGGGAGCCCCAGCGCCCTGAAGGCAGCACACACCTGGGTGAGACTCGGGTAACCAGCAGGGGAGGGTGTGTCTGAGGCCAGCCCAGCGGCCACAAGAAGCTACAACTGTGGGTGGGCGTGGGGAAAGGGTGCCTTCTGGAGGGTCCCCTTCCCGGTGCCATTCATCTGTTGACACTCAACCGCCCTGAGCCAATCTTCCCCCTGAGCCATTCAGCTGCTGGCCTAGGGTGCAGACTTGACTTCACTAACAGGGTCGCAGACTATCTCGACATGGTTCAATGCAGTTGGCTTAAACTGGAAAGGGAAAAGAGAGGGGGGCTTCCCAGGGCCCGTTTTGTTTGAGACTTGGGGTTCGACTTTTTTTCTTGTTTTGTTTTGGTTGGTCTGCTTGTGTTATTGGTTTTTGGGGTTTTTTGTTAGATTGTTTGTTGTTCTTTTTCTTTTTTTGGCTTTGTTCTGTTTTGCTTTTTTTTTTTTTTTTGCATTGATTGTCAGTGTGTTTGATTGTTTGCTTCTGCTCCTTTTCTCATTCCTTCTTTTCTTCCTTCTCACTTTGGCATCTCTTCTTCCTCCTTCATCTTTCATATTTGCACCCTGCCAGTGCATACTAAACAGAGGCAAAAACAAGCTTTATGCAGAATTTGGGATTTCTAGAAACGGCGCAATTGAACTGGATAGCAAAGAGGTGTTATATATAGTTTACTCTCCATTTTCTTGATTCTCTCTCTCCTCTCTCTTACACCAATTTCTACTCGTTTATCATTTTTTTCTTCTTTTCCATCTTACTTTATATATAAATGGGTCTCTCCACCTAAGTGTCAACTCCATTCTCTATCTTCTCTCTTCTACTGATACTAAACCACTTCCAGTAAACCACGTCAATAGAACTCTCCTTTCATACTTTCCAAGAAAGAACAATTCAAGACACTTCCTTCTTCTTAAATATAATACCTCTGTATCCAATACTTGAAGCTATAAAACCCCATCAGAAGCGTACAGAGTAAATTGGAAATAATATCTGGGTTAACAAAATCTGTACATTGTGATCAAAATTGAATTTGCTGAATAGAAAGTGTTAGGTTTTAAAGTGTAAAGGAATTATAAGGGGAGCTGATAGCTTTGTACTACAGGAACAACATAAGGCATTAAGGTAAAATCGAAACAGTCAAGGTCCCACAGTGCAGGAAGAAAAGACACACAAGCAGCATGAAAAAACAAGGGAAGAAAGTGACACAATCAAATCAAGATTCCTCATCAGTAGATTTCATGGCAAACACAGTTGGTCAAATGCCAGAGATGGAATTTAGAAATTACATATGCCAAATGTTTAGGGAACTTAAGAATGAACTAAAAAATGAGATGAGGGAGCAAGTACAGGAGGCAAAAGATCATTTTGACAAAGAACTCCAAAAACAAATACAGGAAGTAAAAGATTACTTCAATAGGGAAATAGAGGCTCTATACAGGAAGTAAAAGATTACTTCAGTAGGGAAATAGAGGCTCTAAAGAGAAACCAAATAGAAATTCCAGAAATGAAAGAAGCAATAAACCAAAATTAAAGTTCAATTGAAAGCATCTCCAACAGAGTAGACCACTTGGAGGAAAGAACCTCAGACAATGAAGACAAAATATATGTCCTAGAGAAGAATTTAGACCATACAGCAAAACTCGTTGGAAATCAAGAACATAACATCCAAGAATTATGGGACAGCATAAAAAGACCAAACTTAAGAGTGATTGGTGTAGAGGAAGGGGCAGAGTTTCAAGCCAAAGGAATGAGTAATTTATTTAATAAAATAATTACAGAAAATTTTCCAAACTTGAGGAATGAATGGGAAAACCAAGTTCAAGAGGCATACCGAACACCAAACAAACAAAATCTCAACAGATCCACACCAAGACACATTATAATGAAAATGCCTAATATTCTGAGCAAGGAGAGAATACTAAAAGCCGCAAGAGAAAGGAAGCAGATCACATATAGGGGGAAACCAATCAGACTATGTTCAGATTTTTCAACCCAGACCTTAAAAGCAAGAAGATCCTGGAATAGCATATTTCAAGCTCTGAAAGAAAAGGGATGTCAACCAAGAATCTTATATCCAGCAAAATTGAGCTTTAGATTCGAAGATGAAATAAAAACCTTCCACGACAAGCAAAAGTTAAAAGATTTCACAACTCGAAAGCCAGCACTTCTGAACATCCTGGGCAACATTTTTCATGAAGAAGAAGAGAAAGATGATAATGAAAATCAACAAAGGGAGATATTAAACTAAAGGAAATACCAACCAGAAGAGAAACCAAATCAAGCTAAAGACCATAATTCAAATAAAAATGGATGGGAATAAAAATCACATCTCAATAATAACCCTGAATGTTAATGGCCTAAACTCGCCAATCAAAAGACACAGATTATCAGAATGGATTAAAAGAAATGACCCAACAATTTGCTGTCTCCAAGAAACACACCTCATAGAAAAAGACATCAACAGACTGAAAGTGAAAGGCTGGGAAAAGTCTTATCACTCACATGGCCGGCGGAAGCAAGCAGGGGTTTCCATTCTCATATCAAATAAGGTAGACTTCAAACCAAAACTAATCAAGAGGGACAAAGATGATATTTCTTATTACTTAAGGGAACCATTCATCAACAGGATATAACAATCATAAATCTATATGCACCAAATAATGGAGCACCTACATTCATCAAACAAACGCTTCTCAAGTTCAAGAGTAAAATAGACCACAACACAGTTATTCTAGGGGACTTCAACACACCTCTCTCACCAATGGATAGATCATCCAAACAAAAGCTAAACAAAGAAACTTTAAGCCTCCTTAAAACAATTAACAATTTAGACCTAACGGACATATATAGAATATTTCATCCCTCAGTAAACGAATACACATTTTTCTCAGCAGCACATGGCTCCTTCTACAAAATAGACCATATATTATGTCACAAGGCAACTCTCAGCAAATATAAAAAAATAGAGATACTACCCTGCATGCTATCGGACCATAAAGGGATGAAATTGGAAATCAATGACAAAACAAGGAATAAGAAAAACTACTCCATCAACTGGAAGCTAAACAACATGCTACTGAAGGAACAAGGGGTTGAAGAAGACATCAAAGAGGAGATCAAAAAATTCCTAGAGGTAAATGAGAACACAGATACTTCATATAGAAATCTCTGGGACACTATGAAGGCAGTAGTAAGAGGAAAATTCATTGCACTGAGTTCATTCCTTAAGAGGAAAAAAACCCAACAAATAAATGACTTAACATCACACCTCAAAGCATTAGAAAAAGAAGAACAGACCAACACCAAGAGCAGTAGAAGACAGGAAATAATTAAAATCAGAGCAGAAATTAATGAAATTGAGACTAAGGAAACCATTCAAAGAATTGACAAAACTAAAAGTTGGTTCTTTGAAAAAATAAACAAAATTGACAGACCCTTAGCGATGCTAACGAAAAAAAGAAGAGAAAAAACTCAAATTACTAACATTCGTGATGAAAAAGGGAATATCACAACAAACACCTCAGATATACAGAATATAATTAGAAATTACTTTGAAAACTTGTACTCTAATAAAATAGAAAATACTGAATGCATTGACAGATTTCTAGAGTCATATGATTTGCCTAAACTGGATGTGGAGGCTATACACAATTTAAACAGATCAATTACAAGCGAAGAAATAGAAGATGTCATCAAAAAGCTACCAACAAGGAAAAGTCCAGGACCTGATGGGTTTACAGCCGAGTTCTATAAGACTTTCAAAGAAGAACTAATACCAATGCTCTTCAAACTATTCCAAGAAATAGAAAAAGAGGGAGCTCTTCCAGACTCTTTCTATGAGGCCAATATCACATTAATTCCAAAACCAGGCAAAGACACATCCAAAAAAGAAAACTTCAGGCCCATATCTTTAATGAACATAGATGCAAAAATCCTCAACAAAATCCTGGCAAATCGGATACAAAAACATATCAAAAAGATAGTGCACCATGATCAAGTGGGGTTTATCCCAGGGATGCAAGGCTGGTTCAACATTCGGAAATCAATAAACATAATACAACACATCAATAGACTTAAAGACAAAAATCATATGATCATCTCAATAGACGCAGAAAAAGCATTTGACAAAATACAACACCCCTTTATGTTCAAAACACTGGAAAAACTAGGAATATCAGGAACATATCTCAACATTATAAAAGCTATATATGCAAGGCCCCGAGCTAACATTATCTTAAATGGAGAAAAATTGAAAGCATTCCCTCTAAAAACTGGAACAAGACAGGGATGCCCCCTTTCACCACTGCTATTTAACATAGTACTGGAAACTCTGGCCAGAGCAATCAGACAGACGAAAGAAATTAAAGGGATCCAGATAGGAAAAGAAGAGCTCAAATTAGCACTATTTGCTGATGACATGATAATCTTCCTAGAAGACCCAAAAAACTCTACCAGAAAACTTTTACAACTAGTAAATGAATTTGGCAAAGTTGCAGGATACAAAATCAACACACATAAGTCAAAGGCATTTTTGTACATCAGCAACAAAGACTCTGAAAGGGAAATGATGAAAACTACCCCATTTACAATAGCATCAAAAAAAATAAAATACCTGGGAATCAACCTAACGAAAGAGGTGAAAGACCTCTATAACGAAAATTATAGAACACTAAAGAAAGAAATCATAGATGAACTCAGAAGATGGAAAGACCTACCTTGCTCTTGGATAGGTAGAATTAATATTGTCAAAATGTCCATACTACCAAAAGCATTATACAGATTTAATGCAATTCCAATCAAAATCCCAACGTCATTCTTCAAAGAAATAGAAATAGCAATCATGAAATTCATCTGGAAAAATAAGAGACCCAGAATAGCCAAAGCAATCCTAAGCAAGAAAAGTGAAGCAGGGGGCATCACCATACCAGACCTTAAATTATACTATAGAGCAATAGTAACAAAAACAGCATGGTATTGGCACCAACACAGACTGATGGACCAATGGTACAGAATTGAGGACCCAGTAACTAATACATATAATTTCAGCTATCTTATATTAGACAAAGGTGCCAAAAATGTACAGTGGAGAAAGGATAGCCTCTTCAACAAATAGTGCTGGGAAAACTGGAAATCCATATGCACCAAATTGAAATTAAATCCTTATCTCTCACCATGCACAAAACTCAATTCAAAATGGATCAAGGACCTAGGAATTAGACCAGAGACAGTACGCCTAATAGAAGAAAAAGTAAGTTCCAGTTTCCAACATGTCGGATTAGGCCCCAAGTTTCTTAATAAGAATCCTGTAGCGCAAGAATTATTACCAAGAATTAATGAATGGGATAGATTTAAACTAAAAAGCTTCTTCTCAGCAAAAGAAACAATCAGTGAGGTGAATAGAGAGCCAACTAATTGGGAACAAATATTTAGTACATGCACATCAGACAGAGCACTAATTTCTAGAATATATAAAGAGCTCAAAAAACTTTACACCAAAAAAACAAATAACCCAATCAATAAATGGGCTAAGGAATTGAGAAGACACCTCTCAGAAGAAGATACACGATTAATTAACAAATACATGAATAAATGTTCAACATCGCTGGCAATTAGAGAAATGCAAATCAAAACTACTCTTAGATTTCACTTCACTCCAGTCAGAATGGCAGCTGTCAAGAACACAAGCAACAATAAATGTTGGAGAGGATGTGGGGAAAAAGGCACACTCATACATTGCTGGTGGGACTGCAAAATGGTGCAACCATTATGGAAAGCAGTATGGAGATTTCTTGGAAAACTGGGAATGGAGCCACCCTATGACCCAGCCATCCCACTCCTGGGTCTATTCCCAAAGGACTTAAAAACAGCATATTACAGTGACACAGCTATCTCAATGTTTGTAGCTGCACAATTCACAATAGCTAGGTTGTGGAACCAACCTAGATGTCCCTCAGTAAATGAGTGGATTAAGAAAATGTGGTATATACGCACAATGGAATTTTACTCAGCAATAAAAGAAAATAAATTAATGGCATTTGCAGGTAAATGAATGAAGTTGGAAGACATAATGCTAAGTGAAGTTAGTCAGTCTCAAAAATCCAAGTACCAAATGTTTTCTCTAATATAAGGAGGCTAGTTCATAGTATTGTTGGATGGGGGGGGGGTACATAGGAGGACTAGAGGAACACTAGAATGGTCAAAGGGAAGGAAGGGTAAGGGGAGGAGCAAGGGGGGAGGGAGGGGGAGAAAAAAAAAAAAAAAGAAAAGGTGGTTGAATGAGACGGATTTCATTTTCCTAAATGCATGATTGAAGACCTGAATTGTACGAACATACTTTGTATACAAACAGTTGTATGTAAAAAGATGCTAAATTCATGCACTATGAGTTGTACACATTAAAAATTATTTAAAAAAATAATAAAAAAAATAAAGGCAAAAAAATAAATTTCAATAGCATTAAAAATTATATAAAACAAGATTGCAAAAGTGCTTTTCAGAAATGTGTGTGTACATGAGTATATACAAGAATGTTTGCAGAAGCATTGTTTGTAATAGTAAAGAGAGAGTCAAGTGCCATCATTCCAGCAACTCAGGAGGCAGAGGCAGGAGAATCACAAGTTCAAGTCCAACCTCAGCAACTCAGCAAGATCCTCAGCAACTCCACAGACCCTGTCTCAAAAATTAAAGGACTGGGTATGTAGCTCAGTGATAAAGCACCCCTGTTTTTAATCCCCAGTGCAAAAAAAAAATGTGGAGGGGAGGGAAGGGAGGGATGGAGGAAGGGAGGTAAAGAGGGAGATAGAGAGAGAGAGAGAAAAGAAGAAGAAGAAGGAGGAGGAGGAGGAGGAGGAGGAGGAGGAGTAGGAGGGGAAGGAGGAGGGGAGGAAGAGGAGGAGGAGAGAAGAGAGAGAAGAAAGAAATGACTATCAGAGATTAAATAATATTTCATAGTATGGAATAGGTACATCAATATATGCTGTGACATGAAAATATTTTTTAAATGTAGAAAAAAAATGTACAGAATAATTTTTTTATTACTGCGGACTGAATTAGAGGAAATTATATTCCATTCTTGTATAATTATATCAAAATGAACCCTAATATTATGTATAACTAAAATGAGCTAATAAAAATGTGTATAAAATGTTTTTGTATGTGCCTATTAAAACTGCATACAATTAGATCTGAAGGACTAGGCTCTAACTGCTAACAGTGGAATGAAGGGGAAAGGAAGGAGAACATTCAATTTATAACTCCATTGACTTATATACTTAAGTTTATCAGTGTATGGAATAATGTATTATTTTTTATAAAGAGACCAACTAATAAACTTCACCACCACATAAATAGCACTAGGAAAAAGAGATGAAAAAGAAGTCTTGGGAAATGGAAGAAGGGCTCTATCAAGTCTGTGAGTCTCCTAAGGGAAAGGACATTAGAGCTAGGTCATGCCAAATCCTTCTTGGCCAATAGTGCTTTTGTTCAGGCCAGAGCTGTCCTTTTGCCATCCAAGGCCCCAGTTCCCTAGTAAGAAACGGTTGTCCAGGAATAAGGGAACTCTTCAAAGAAGTTCCAGGTTTAGTGTATGTTTACTGATTTGATAAGAAAAAGCAAAGCAAAGGGAAAAAAATCGGAAAGCAAGATAGTGATAAAGCATGAAAAGAATGTTCCACATGATTTTATATATGATGACTTGCCAAGTCAGAATTAATGTTACTGAGATTTAGAGAGTGAATAGGTAAGACTAGGTCACTGAGATCACTCAATAACCTTTTCCTATGGGATTTAGAAAAGTAAGCCAATAAAGAAAATCAGCAGCAACACAGAAAGATAGATGGATGATAGACAGACAGATGATAGACAGGTACATGAGAGAGAGAATATGTTTTTATTTACAAAATCCTCCATATGCAACTTTGCATTTGATCTGTAAAGCAGGAGAAGTATTATTATCCTGACCTTACATATATGACAGTAGAAGTTTAGAGTTTCAAGATTTGACTACAGTTTCCTTACCTGGTCTCAGGATTATCCAGCCATCTCACCTCAAGGAGAGACTCCTCACAGAACACTTTGCAGCTTCTTCAGAAATATACATAGAAAGGACCATCTCATCTAAACAATGGAAAGAAAGACATGGTTATAAAAATATTCATTTAGTGATTATATAATCATATCCTACACATAAATTCCTCTTGTTAGAATTTACTGATGCTTAAATAATAAGAATTAAAAATTATTTCAACAGAATAAACAATACTGTCAAGGTAAATCAAGTTCTGCCAGCGTCTTAAAGTGTTTTCATTGCTTTAAATTTTAATTGTAAAGCATATTGCTATCAGAATTAAAAAAAAAAACATTGCTATAAGGAAGAAATTCCTTTAGCTGTACTTCAAACTTTAAAAGTTCTTTAATATTGCTTGAGCAAATTGGACTTATATTTGGAAGTCATGGTGAGTTAATTATCACAAGGTTGCTGGGTAAAATTATCTTCTTATGACAAACATAGTTTACCACTTTAGGTCAGCTAACGCAACTTTTTAAAAAATTTGTTCTTTTTAGTTATACATGACAATAGAATGTATTTTGGCAAATTATACATACATAGAGTATACCTTATTCTATTTAGGATCCCATTCTTGTGGTTGTAGATAATGTGGAGTTACCCTGCTGGTGTTTTCAAATACAAGGCTAGGAAAGTTACATCTGATTAATTCTACTGTCCTTCCTATTCCTCTGCTCCCTCCCTTGCCTTCCCCTTTGTCTGATCTAATGGATTTCTACCCTTCCCCTCCCTACCCTCCCTTGTTTGGGGTTAGCATCCACATATCAGAGAGAACATTCAGCCTTTGATTTTTGGGTATTGGCTTATTTTACTTAGCCTGATATTCTCCAGTTCCATCCATTTATGTGCAAATGCCAATATTTTCATTCTTCTTTATGGCTGAGTATATTCCATTGTGTATATAAACCACATTTTCTTTATCCATTCATCTGTTGAAGGATACCTAGGTTGGCTCCATAGCTTGGCTATTATGAATTAAGCTGCTATAAACATTGATGTGGCTGTATCACTGTAGTATGCTGTTTTTAAGTCCTTTGGGTATAGACCAAGGCGCAGGATAACTGGGTCAAATGGTGGTTCCATTCTAAGTTTTCTGAGGCATCTCCATACTGCTTTCCATAGTGGTTGCACCAATTTGCAGTCCCGCCAAAAATGTAAGTACATATCTCCCCACATCCTCACCAACATTTATTGTTAGGTGTATTCTTTATAATTGCCATTCTGAATGGAGGCTAACAGCTCTTTACAAACAATAACAAGAACAATAATATTTTAAAATGCTAACATTTAACATGAATACTTTTTTCATAAAAAACATTTATAGCTTCAAGGTTATAAGTCAACAGTTTTTGGAACTATTAAACCACATTTTTCAATATTGCAGGAAATTGATTTGCTCATCTTAACAAAGAGACTTGGAGATATTAACCATCAGGTGAGAATGAAGAGCATTTGTTGATATCCCTTAAATTTTATGTAAAATGTGCTAATTTATTTCTTATCTTCGAGCAAGATGTGAGGGTTAGCTGAGAATATCTTATCTTCTCAAAAGTGCCTGATATCTTTTCAAAGCACCTTAATCAACAGGCCCTTATTCCTTCAAGGTTTCTTTTGAACTGCCAATGGAGACCTCTATTTCCATCATCAATGATTATTTTTTGCTAGGGATAAATTAGAGATGATGAGGCTTAAAATGTTCTGATTCCATAACAGTTAACACTTAGTGCACCGTGTCAAGTGTCAAGTGTTTTATCTCCATTATGTCCTTCAGTGGTCACACTATTACAATGGAGGAGGTGACAGAGGTTGTCAAAAGTTAAGCAATGTGGTCGAAGCCACAGGATGATAAATTTTCAACAGTGAAACTAGAACCCTTAAGATCCATGTGAATCCAGACCACGGCTCTTCCTCAGAAGACATGAAAATGAACACCTAAGTGCAGAATATACTTTTTGAAAGTAGTAATTCACATGTTTAACTTTGTGTTTTCTTCATCTGCATTCTAAGAAATATTTATTGTGTCCACCATGAACTAGGAAATAACCTCACTGCTTGTCAAATATGGTAGCGAACCAGATCTCTTGGACTTTGGTTCTAGGAAGAAGGAAAGACAATAAATTTCCATACAAGAATACAGATAAATACTAAAAGATATATTGGACAAGGACCCTGTGGAGCACTAAGGAGGGCAAGGAGGGATTCTAGTTATTTGACTTGCCTGTTCTCATTTCTCTTCTGGGTTGTGAGATCTCTGAAAGTAGGAGTACCTTTTGTATTCCCTGTTTTGTCTTAAATGATTTGCACTTAGGAGGATCAACATATCAGTGACACACTATGTAAAGAGCAATATATGCATGTATACTACTCATTTTAATATAAATCATAGTCTTTTGTAAATTATAGGCATTTGTAGCTTTCGTTTATCCTGCCTCTATTAAAGGTGGAATGCAGGATTTTCCTTTTTTATTCTGTATGGTGAAAGAGGGCAGATCATCTCATTTTATTCAGAATGTCTGGAAAACCCTGGAGAACTCTATGTGGCAAGCAGTCCTAACAGGGGAGAAATTTTTAAAAATATAATATGGTGAAAATATTTGTGTTTTTAAAGTCTGACCTTTTGGTTTGTTTCTCAAAACTATATCACAAGGCAAATCTCTAGGTGGATTAAGTCATTCAATGAGCCACAAATGCATCATTTGTTACATAATTGATGCTTTGGAATAAATGGGACCTTTGAAGGGAATGTTATCTTCCAAAGGACTTGTTGCAGTTCTTTCCTAGAAGTCACCAGACACTGAAAAATATAATTGCACATTACTCAATATGTGGGCCCCAAAAGTTACATTTCTTTCTTTATTGTACACATTTTGGGGGATCCAGACCGTGGGTCAGGCACTGAGGCAGGATGGAGATACAATGGTGAGCTAAATTCGACCTACCTTTGACCTCATGGAGTTTACCAAATAATAGTACTTTTCTCAGTTCTCTGAATTTTACTCTGTATCATGTGAATCATACTTCTTAGGGCAGTGATTCTCAATCTTTAGAGCATATCAAAATCACAGATCTCTGGGTCTTATGCCTGGAGTTTCTGATTCAGTAGGTTGGGAGTGAGGCTGGATAATTTGTACTCCCTCCATGTGTTTCTTTTCTTTTTTTCTTTTAGTTGCTGATACTGGTGGTTTGGGGACAAAACTTTGAGAACTTCTGGACTAGGACACAGAACTCAAGCACCTGCAGGTGATTCTGATATGTGTCCAGGGCTGACAGCCTCTGAAACGCTATGTGCCAATCACTGAGCTGGTTGTAGGTGATGCAGAAAATTTCAAAATAAGCACAAGTCCAGAGCCTGCTTCCAAGGAAGCTACATTGAGATAGTGGTGGTGAAACACAAAGTTGAAATTACTATGAACAACTGAAGTGCCTTGCTGAGTGTTATATGGACACAAAATCTTCAGAAATGTGGGGGTCTCTGTGGGGACCAGAAATCTGCTGAGTCTTAGAAAGTGAGCAATCTTTGGACACATTGTGGGAAAACAGGAAGTTATCAGGGAAAATTAGCCTAAAGTTTCTTTGTGTGGGCAACAAACCCAAATGCTAGTAGTATCTGTGATCCTGTCACTATAGGATTACTATAGGGTTCTCCAGAGAAAAAGAACCAATAAGATATCAGAGGGGGTGGGGACAGAGAGAGAGGGAGAGGGAGAGGGAGAGAGAGAGAGAGTTGGATGGATTTTATAATCGTTATCCATGGACAAAGTCTTTTTGATTGTAAACCTTTGCCTACAGGTCCTGAGTAACTCAACCAACATCACAATATTCAATTGAAGACAGTTCCCAGAAGTCCAATTCTTTTATTTCACCGAACCTAATTTATTTTTCTAAATGTCAACTTAGAACCAATTGCTTTAGTAAGACCTTAGTGGACAGAAACTATCTAAACATGCAGCTACCCCATAATGAATCTGAATCATTCAAGAAAGACAGGTAGCTCTGCCATTCCTGTCCTTCTCCTAACTGCACAAGGCACTTTTTGTTAAGCACTTGTATAAGTCCTTGGGCACATGTGTTATTCAGCTTTTCGTTTCTGTAACACATACTTGAGATAATCAACTTACTATGAGAAAAGGCTTACATTGGCTCAGTTTTGCACATCTCAGTCCCATGATCTATATTGTCCTTATGATTTCGGGCCTGTAGTGAGGCAGCACATCAAGCACATTCACTTCATGACAGGGTAGTGAACGAAGAAAAGAGGAAGGGGCAAAGTCTCACTATTCCTTTAGAGGGCCAGCACACAGTGACTGAAAGATCTCCCACTAACCTTAACTCTTAAAGGTTCCACCACATCCCAATAGCACCATGTTGAGGGGGAACATTTCAGATTCAAAATATGGTAGCATACATAAACGCACATGCCACCTACATACACATCCAGGCATTTGAGCTTCAATCCATTAGTTTTTCACATAATTTCTGCTTTGAAAAAATTTCAGGGTTGATCAACTAATATTTTCCATCAAGGATATGCTATATCTTTGGGGGTTTCAATGATTATTTATTTTCTTTTTGCTCAAAGAACATGGGGCTTGAGCTTCCCACAGAGAAATCAAAACAAAGCAAAATTGCCTATGTTCATTGATGGTTGGTAAAAGGGACAAGAAATTAGAAAAATCCATGAAAACTGTTGCCAAGTTTTTAAGATGGTTCAGAAGAGTGACTGTGTCTCTAGCTTTTGAATTTTTGAAGGTTGGCCTTTGACTGTATTCCAACACATGTCCAGTCTCAGCTTTTGCAGAGGAATAGTGCTTTGGATGACATTGCCATCCTTCAGGGGGGAAAACAAAACTTCCATAAGACCTAAAAATACTCCTCTGACTTGGAGTGCAGCCTTGTTTTCATCAACTCCTCTCTACTGGACCAGTTGCTTGACCTAAGACAAGCCAAAACCACAAAGAAAAAGAAGCAGTTTTGAGAAAGCTGATTCATATGTGAGTCTTCTTGAAAAGTCCAGGTCACAAAAGGAGCAAAAATCTTTCCTTCTTCAACAGTGATAATTCCATCCCTACCCCAACTCACACTCCCTTTTTCTTTTCTTTTTTTGGGGGATATAGATTTGATTTTATTACTTGTTTTGGGGGGTATGATCTTGGCAGGACAAAATAAAAGTTATTTTAATTAAGTTTTATTCTTGCAACTGAGATTTTTAAAAAATTGGGTTAATTAAAACTTTTTTACTAGTCCTAAAAATTTACTTTAAAAATCTCATCATAACAGTGATATAGTCTCATCAATGTTTACAGCAGCACAATTCATAATAGCTAAGCTATGTGTCCAAGCTAGGTGCACTCCAAAGGATGAAATGATAAAGAAAATGATTATTATTCAGCCATAAAGAAGAATAATTTTGTGATATTTGCCAATAAATGGATGGATGGATATCAAGACTATCATGCTAAGTAAAATAAACCAATTCCCCCCAAACCAAAGGTCGAGTGTTTTCTCTGCTATGTGGAAGCTAACTCACAATATGGAATGGGGAAGAATAGAAATTCAGTGGAGTAGGCAAAGGGGATAACAGGAAAGGGAGCGGGGATGGGAAAATAAAAGACAGTGGAATGAATCTGACATAACTTTCCCAAGTATGTATGTGAATATACCACAGTGAATCTCAACATCATGTACATCCACAAAAATTAATTAAAAAAATAATAACTATGAGTAAATGGCAGAAAGATCAATAAAGAGAAGAGAATGGGGGGTAGGAAGAGGTAATGGGGGTCTGAATTAGAACAAAAATAAATTCCATGCTTTTATAATTACATTAAAATAGACTCTATTGTCATGTATAACTAAAAAAAAAATTTTTAAATTTAAAACATCTCATCAATTGATAAAAAAATTCTCAAATATCAGTCAGATTATATTTTAAACCATTAAATATTTCAGTGCTCAATGGTATACCATTCTAAATTAATGGCAGTGCTGCTTTGGGATTAAACAAGATATTTAAGTCAAACTCTTGTGTCTAGCATTTGAAGCCCTTTGTTGTCACCGGCTGTGAGTGGGACTGGCAGAGCCATATGGAAAATGGGTGGAAGTTATATTTATTTCTGTTTCAAGAAGCATCAGTGGAAGGAAGGATATTGGTCGAGGAAGAAGGTAAAGGATTAGTTGCCCTGACAGAACAATCAAGTGTGGTTGAGGGAAGAAGTGATTAAAGGCAGAAGAAAAGTCCAATAAGGAGAGGCCTTTGTGGCTAGTATACATCTAAAAGATGAAAAACCAACCTGAGAGTGCAGAACCAAGTGAAAAATAAGGAACTGGTGGAGGTGTAGTAGTCAGTGGTCTGAGGACGAAGGCAAAAGCAGGTGCTCTGGTCAGCCTTGTGACATTCTGGGATAGGACATTTGTTCTTAATGAGTTAGTCAAAGCAATAGCTTCTGACACATCTCATCCTAATCTGTCTCCCTGGACTTCTCCCTTTTACTTATGTTTAACTCTGAGTCAGACAAGACTGCTTCCTTTTCCTTAAACATACCTTTCTTCCTTTCACCTCTGTTCTTTCTGCTTCCATTCTTGCTCCTAGAGCTTCTTCTTTCCTGGATCTCCATCTATCAAATTCTACACATTCCTGCATGCACCACCCTAGATGCCACTTCCATGAAATCTTCTCAGATTCTTCAACAGATGCTACCTCCTCATTAAGAAAATCTGTATATATTGTCACAGTGTACTGATTTTGCAAAGATTGAGAAAATAGGGTAGCAAAAGGCTGGTGGGGAGTGGCTATTCCATCTCATCTCCTTTAAAACTTGACATTTAAATTTTTCTGCATTCCAGAATAACTATTGATATATTTATTATCTTACCTTCCCAAAAGTATTGTAAGATTGCTAATTTATAATGTAAAATAGTCAACCTAAAGGAGTTAGAGCAATTCTGAAATAAACAGTAGTACAAGTTATACCTACTAGGCATTAAAAACTATGGAGAGTAGAGCAGGAAATCTTTTGAGTTCCACTCTGATTAGGCATGCCATTTGATACTCTTCTGGATTATGGTTTTGTCAAGGAAAAAGTGAGAATTCATCTGTACTATCCATCATCAGAGCTGTTGAAAGAAAAACGGATTCCCAGAAGATATTTACAGTCTATAAAATGTCATATAAATACTGGCATTATCAAAATAATGTTCATTTATGTTTGGCCATTCAACCAACATGTATTAATGCCTACTATTTGATAGGCATGAGGACAATAGAGACCATACACATACTGATTCTCTCTCTTAATTGCATAATCAATTTAACCTAATATAAGCTAGTAAGTGAATACTGAGATCTGCAGAAGGGAATGCATTTTTTTCCTATATTTACTATTAAATAAATAATTTGGTCATACTGGAATGTAGCTTGGTGGTAAAGCATTTGGCTAGCATGCATGAAGCCCTGGGTTAGATCCCCAGCACTGGAAACACACACACACACACACACACACACACACACACACACACACCAAAAAACAAACCAAAAAAACCCCCAACTTCTTACCCTGACTTTCATTCTTTTGCTGTTTTTTCCCCCAAAGTTTCTAGAATATTTATATACCTATATTACTTTTATAATAAGGAACAAACAAACAAACATTGGTTTAGTCTTAGGGGAATTAGTTTTTCTTTTCCCACAAAGAGTTCCAACCTCCCTTAATTAAATCCAGATTATGTGTTTTGTGCTGGTGAAACTGCTGACCATGGTGTCCCAAGTATGGTCCATTTTCCTCTCTCCTAAACATTTCACAGGATGATTTACATGCAAGTCTTTGGATTTTTGTAAGATTTTAATTAGGCATACTTCTTGCAATTTTCTGTATAATTTTTTTCATGAGTGCTCATAGATACAAACTTTCCCTCTTCCATACCTCTTCCACACCTATTTCAAATTAGGACTAAATAATGTATTCTTTGAAAACTAGTCTGGAACTATCACAAAGTCCTGTCATCTATTACAAAACCAAATTATAAATGGTTTTTGAATGATCCTCATAATATCTCTTAAAATTTTGAGTATTTACATAGTCCCCTTGCTAGCTTTGTTTTTTCTTTATAAAGCAAATTCTTAAAAAACATTCTATGACTGGACAATTGGAAGCACAGATTTCTATTGGCGCTATTTTATAAGTGTAGATTGCTGATGCAAAGGGACACAATTTGAATCAGAAAACAAGCACATTTCCTAGAAACCAATATTGACCACAAGCGGACTGACAATGGAGCTTGGGTTTAGTTAATGGAAGGCAGAAAAATGGCTCCTGGAAAACTCACATTTTGAGTCCTTATTCCTCTAGGGCTTAATCTCACATCTCTTTAATTCTGTGGTCACATTTCTTTCAGTTCCATCTATCCTTTTCTTTCAATCTGTAGAAGTGTTCCTGTTTTGATGACTCATCACTTTTTATTTCTTAAAGTAATAATATATGCACCTAGCAAAAAAGTACAAAAAGGTAGTAAGAAATGTCAGCCTGGGACTGGGGTTGTGGCTCAGTGATGGAGCGCTTGCCTCGCACATGTGGGGCACTGGGTTTGATCCTCAGCACCACATAAAAATAAAACAAACAAAACAAAGGTATTGTGTCCATCTACAACTAAAAAATAATGTGTGTGTGTGTGTGTGTGTGTGTGTGTGTGTGTGTGTGAAATGTCAGCCTTCCTTCCACCTTGCAATCAAGCATTCAGTTTCCTTCTTCAGAGATCACCAGTTAACCAATTTCCCATCACCCTTTCTTTTCCATTTCCACCAACAACTCCCTAAATCAAGTACTCATTTCTTCACAGATATATTCAAGCAACAGCTCATACAAGTTTGTGTTTCTTTCAGGGTCAAACTACCTTTCTTCTATAAGGTAGAATAACCCCAAATAAAAAAAATGTCTGAGAGAGAAGAAGGAAGTGCTGGAAAGTGACACTGGCCAAATGATACTGTTATATTGTGCTCATGTAACAACAAATCCATGATTATGTACAAGTATAATGCACCAAAAATGTGGAAAAAAGGCTGGGTGAGATCTGAGCTGAATTCGATGTACATAAGACAATGAGAGAATGATATTATATAATGTCAGTGGGGAGCTAATCTGAAATCTAATATATAGCATGATATTGTGTAAATTTTTATTAAGTTATCAAAATGGTCAATGAACAAACATGTCACATTGTAGAGATCAGAAAGGAAAATAGTTTCATTGCAAACTAGAGTTCAGAATAAGAACTAACAAAATACGGGGGCCATATTAATCCCACAATTGTTAATATCAAGTGAATAAGAAATATATGCCAGGTGTTTTCATAAACTTCTAAGCACTTTTATTATTTATTCCTCAATAACTCCTAAGAGGTAGCATTTTCTTACTTTATACAGCAGGAAACTGAGTGGTGGGAAAGGATATCCAGTTGATCTGTAGTTAAAAGTTAAATCCGGTTCCATTGTTGGGAACAAGGATAAAGAAATCTGGAGCATTCTGGAATTTGTAAACTAGAATTTGGGGTTGCTTACAATATGGTAACACCATCCAAGGTATTAGTAAGGATCAAAGAAATGCATTAAATATGACTTCTTACCTGAAAAGGATTTATTTGCACACAATATTTTTTTAAACTTGCTATCATGTTGTTTTGAAGGTGACTTGAGCCTTTTCATTAGTGCTTTCTTGACTTCTCAAATTATAACCCTCCTGAAGTACAGGTCAACTGCTGCTATTTCCTTTGAATCTCCTTACAGAGCATAGAATAAGATTCATTCTTGAATTTTCTCTCTTCTTGAACTATCACTAGTCTTAAATGTGACAGATATCCTAGGAAGTGAGCAATGGAAAGTGTAAGTCCCTGACTCAAAAGATGCTAAATATGTGCACTATGAATTGTAATACATACTACTATTATAAATAAAAAAATAAATAAAGGAATAATGGTAAAAATATTAGTGAAATCAAGAAAAAGTGAAAGTATATCTTGGACCTGTTTGCAGAGTGGGAAAGTACATTATTCTGACTGACATAGTCCTTAATCCCCAGTTCTTGGAGAACATTTACCAGTCACAAGTCATGAGCCAAGTGGCATAGGGAACAATCAAGGTATGTCTCTCAACTACTGGGAATGAGGCTTCACATTTTCTTCTTTACATTCAAAAATAATACGTTGGACTACTTCATCATCTAGACTACAGTATTCCCTAAAGTAGTTTATAAACTGAAGAAACAGAATATATAACAGAGAGGATTTAAACATAAATATAATTTTGTAAACAACATAAAAATAGGAATATTTAATAAAGTATAAGGAAAATTCTTGCAGGAAGCAGGCATGAATCAAGAGAATATCAAAAATATAAGACTGGGCTCTAAAAACAACTATTTTGTGGGGAACTAGCACCAGAGTTCACATCAAAAAAAGGTTACAGATGTGCCACAAAATGCTGATCCCTTCAATCTCAGAATGACTGGATAGGCCAGCATGGGAGGCACAGCCTTGAGAGAAGTGGCCTCCAGGTGTGAAAAGGCTGAACAGAGGGTTCCTCCAAGGGTAGTGTGGGCCTATGTACCAAATACCCTTGACAGTTTATCTTCTAATCACCAAAGGAGGCAAGCACAATGGTGGCATTTGGCATGTGCTAAGTGGAACCAAGAAGGACTTCATCAGCCAGCTGAGAGTGTGATGCTGCTTTCTGTAGTTAAGAGACCCCTGGAGTTGCTAGGAAGCTGGTGTTCCAAGATGCCTGGGGCTGGGCACGAAGCCCGGAGAGCAGCCAGCCAGAGGAAAGGTGCTGGATGGCTGAATAGGATGTCCCAGTGAAGCAGCTCTAAGTGATAGCTCCAAATCTTGGACTTTGAATATTTCAAGCACTTCTGTATATCTGTGACTGATGTGCCGCACTATAACCAACTTAGCAACTAGAGCACTCTTTTTAGCACATGGATTTTCTGAAGATTAGGCCTTCATCCTCTTTTAAAATATATTTGGTATGAAAGTGTTCAAATAAATGGGTTAAAATTCTATTCTTATTACCCTAAAAATATCAACAATTATATTTTGTCAATGAAGGAAAAAGAAGAGCCAGAAAATTTTTGAAATACAATTTCAATGGTTATAAAAATTTCCCTTTTACATCTTTAGCACCTTTTTGGGCAAAGATTGCCACGATAATTATCAGTAATTATCAACAATGCAGATACTATATTATTAAAAACATTTTGATCTGGGAATAGGTGTTATATTCAAGTATAAAACCAGATATAAACAAGTTTAGTTTGTGGAATCTAGCTCAAGTTTCACTAAAAGTTTCAAAAATATATTATTTGGAAGTTTAAGATACATTCTGTATTTAACATTTTCCCTAATGCTGTGTATATTATATTTGTTATTTATTGTTACATAAAGAAAAGTAAGGAAATGTAAAAAAAAAAAAAAAAAAAAGTAACCAAGCCATCTATATATACAGCCAAATCTCTTTTCCATGTTCCTCTAGCATGCTATACTAATATTTGCATTATTTTTTTGATGTGCAATGACATAAAAACACTGGGAAGTACTCTAAAAAAAAATCACCTTTTACTACTAGGAAATATTCAACCTTTCCTATTGCAGGCACATCAAATTAGGAGAGGACAGGAAATGATGTGCTGCATGGAGGCAAGAGATTGGGCAAAAGTAGTTGCAAGCAAACAAATAAACTGCTTTTTCAGGAAAGCCAGGAAATTCCCCGAACTATAATAATAATGGGGAAGAAAAGAGAGGACTTTCTCTTTTTAAATTGTGGAAGGCACATAGCTTAATTTCGTAGGGTTGGAAAGAAAGGATTAACAGGCGAAAAATTAAGCCTCGTAAAATTAAAATAAATATGTGTATTTTATTTGTATTATTTTATATGTGAGATACGCAAAAGGGATGCAAGGCAATTCTGAATGGTATGCCCAGCAAGGCCAAAAAGCAGTTCTGAGAGAAGCCAGGTAACCTGGCTGCCCAGCCAATGCCGTTATCCACAAGCCTGAACCTTCCTTTCAGATCATCTTCTCAAATTATCCATAGGAGATTTATCCACATACTCAATAAGAAAAATATTTCTAATTATAACCAACCATTCTTAATATGAATGAGAATTATGCAGGGACACCAGATTGCCAAGAGGGTTTTTGCCAAACAATTCCTTTTGACTTAAGAAAGAAGAGGCAGCTGCATTGTTTCCATAACTATCCATATAAAAGAGCCCTCGGAATGAAGCTGACTCGTCCTGCTTTAAAAAGCTCCAAGGTAAGTGGGAGCAGGACCGGTCTTTCAAGAGGGACACTGGCCACATCGCCTGAGCTACGGCTGCTGGTTCTGGTGCTGCTGCCTTGCTACTTGGCCTTTTACACTTATGAATTCTGTTGCTTTCTGCTTATAATAGCAAGCAATTCTGCAAATAGGATCCCCAACCCCCACCCCCGCCCTTTGATTAACTAGGTGCTTTTCCCTTTTCTTTTACAGAACTGCCTTACTTCCAGGTTACATCTTCTCACTTGCTAATAAGGTAAGATTTGGACTAACCAGTTCTTGGAGGTGAATGCAAAAGGCTCTGGGATGCGTTTGTGTCACTTAGCAACCTTTGAGAAAATGCTTACCTCACTAAATAACCTTCCAACGACAGTAAAGGGATGGAGAGGGATCGAGAGGGAGCGCTTTCACACTCTTGTTTATGACTCAGGTACTGGTGAGGTGACATTTGAGCAAGAGAATCATTTATAATAGAATATTATTTTGCCTCTTAAGAAAAAAAAAAAAACAGCACTCAGATTCCTTTGCTAAAATACTCAGATTTGATTAAAATGTATCCTGCTACTAGCATTCATTCAGTAATCATGATGCCCAAGAAATAAGAAAGAAGTATCCAGGAAGATGCTCCTTTAAACTTCTTTAAAAGCCCTTATATAAAATTACTTTGTGTAATGCTGAGTGCTATATAAAATGAAAACACTGTAGAATTTTGGTTTTCTATAATAAAGGCATTAATCAGCCCCACTACTACACTCTGCTTTTCTAAAGAGGGAGACTGGAATAGCGGATTAAAATGATTTCAAGTAATCTGATCGTGCAATGACTGCAGTGGCATTCTTTGCCAAACCAAGCATTCTACTGATGCCACTGGCAACCTGCAGACAGCACAGTCTGAAGCAACCAAGGCCTGTATTCTTTAGAAGGAAATTGAGAATAGCAAAGAGAGCACTCCTTTGGGTATTATCATTAACTGGTTTAACTGGGTTAAACTGATTGACTGGATTTGCTATGCAGGGAAATTTTGTTAGAGTGACTCTCCTAAGCACTCAACTAAAATGGAAAACAAAATTATAATTCCCCAAAATCCACTTTGAACAATTTGTCTATACATCTAAAGGAGAAAATAAAGTTTTCTTACTTTACATGGCAAGACATGGCATTTTGTGACATTATAGTAAGTGACATTTTTTATATGTAAACGGTAGCCTAAACTATTTCAAATTACTACTTGTTCAGTAGTAACTTGTTTTTTCAAAGTGTAATCATAATATCTCATGGGCTGTGAATTAAGAAAGGCTGATATTATAATCCCTAAAGATAGAGACAATGAGATCAAGTGACTTATCCAAGGACACAAGCAATTTAGCAGCAGTTCTGAGACTATAACCCAGTTTCTTTCTTTTTTTTTTTTTTTTTGGTGGTACTGGGGATTGAATTCAGGGGCACTCGCCCATTGGGTCACATCCCCAGCCCTTTTTTGTGTTTTATTTAGAGACAGGGTCTCACTGAGTTGCTAAGTGCCTCGCCATTGCTGAGGCTTGCTTTGAACTCACGATCCTCCTGCTTCAGCCTCCCAAAGTGCTGGGATTACAGGCGTGTGCCACCACGCCCGGCCAAACCCAGTTTCTTGATTGGAATGTGAGCCTTGGAGGATGAAAGAAGATAATGTATGTCAAGCTCTAAATACAGTATTGGGTGCATAGAAATCTTTGATGCATTCCAGTTCTTGTAATTATGTTTGTTTCAGTAACTCACTGGTGTACAGTAGAAATACTTAGTGCAATTTACAACTGAGCCCGTGGAATACAGCCAATATAAAGATCTACTGGTAAAACAGCCCTTCAAATTCTACAGTGTGAAATGTTTTATCCCCTTTAGGACCTCTGAGATCAGCAGCCATGAGTTCAGACTCAGAAATGGCTGTGTTTGGGGAGGCTGCTCCTTACCTCCGAAAGTCTGAAAAGGAGCGCATTGAGGCCCAGAACAGGCCCTTTGATGCCAAGACATCAGTCTTTGTGGCAGAACCCAAGGAATCCTTTGTCAAAGGAACTATTCAGAGCAGAGAAGCTGGGAAAGTGACAGTAAAAACTGAGGCGGGGGCGGTGAGTAGAGACCCAGCAGCCTGCCATATTTCATTGAATTGGGGGAGGTAGGGTTTAGTCACTCAATTGATGTTAATGGTTATCCTTCTTGTTTACTAGACTCTGACAGTGAAGGAAGATCAGATTTATCCCATGAACCCTCCCAAATATGACAAGATAGAGGACATGGCCATGATGACCCACCTGCATGAGCCTGCTGTGCTGTATAACCTCAAAGAGCGCTATGCAGCCTGGATGATCTATGTGAGTGTACCCCACCAGAGGTCTTTATCACCATCACTACATACCCTACCAGCCCTTGGCTTCCCTTGCAGCATAAATGGGTCCCAAGTAGTGACATATTTCATTTCCACTATTAGCATAACTAGTTAAATGCTCATAATATTGTAATGAACTACGTAATGAATATTACACTATAGTAAGGCACAGTGCAAACACTGGCACATCTTTTCATCCAAAGCCAAGGAAGGCCATTATCTTTGTTGGCTAGATTGACCACAGATCTCTTGATTAAATATTTGAGCAGTTACTTATTATATCTCAACTATCTGCCCACATCTTCCCCATTGCCCTCTCCCCATTCTAGTTGCAAAATCATCCCAAGGAGGGAAAAGATAAACATATTTTATCACTCAAAAATGATTTTTAGGGACAAATTTCACTCATTTTCATTCTGCCCAAGTAACAGCAATTTGCATCGATGTGTTCTGGTTCCTTCTATTTGGAATGCTACCTCTTCTGTGAAACCTTTCCAACTTCCCCAGAAGGCAGAATCTGGTGTTGTGTCCCATTGTTTCTATCCCTGCAATCACACTGGCCATGTTTTTCCTGCATCATTCATTATATCACTGTCTCTTGCATTGACTGGGAATTCCTTAAGGGGCACAATCTTATTTATGTTTTATTTCTACTGTCTTGCAGGGACCTGGCACATAATTTACTTTCAATAAATATCTTAAATTCAATATGTTATGTTACATTCATATTCTTGCATAATTTAACCAGTGCTGATATTTAGCTGGGCAACACCTGTACAGGTATATCTTTTAAAGGTAAAAAACAAAACATGTTTTATGTTATTTTAAGATTTGCTACAATTCACCTAATCACTCCCTTATTGTTGGACACTTAGCTAATATCTAAATTTATGCTGTTATAAATTTGAATTATCTTAATTCTGCAAAGGAAGTATATGCCTCTTTCTTTAGAAGAGTACAAATGTCTCAGTACAAATTTAAAAACAAGCAAACAAACATGTTTATAGAGCTCCTGTCATGTGAAAAAGCACTGTGACAAGTTCTGAGGGGAGCAATAAGAATTCTGAGTTATAGTCCCTTCCTTCAAGAATGTTGCTAGCACATTGCTGAAGCCACCAACTAAGCCGGGCGCGGTGGCGCACGCCTGTAATCCCAGCACTTTGGAAGGCTGAGACAGGAGGATCATGAGTTCAAAGCTAGCCTCAGCAATGGTGAGGCACTTAGCAATTCAGTGAGACCCTGTCTCTAAATAAAATACAAAAAAGGGCTGGGGATGTGGCCCAGTGGTCGAGTGCCCCTGAGTTCAATCCCTGGTACCACCAAAAAAAAAAAAAAAAAAAGAATGTTGCTAGCACATTGCTGAAGCCACCAACTAGTTGTCATGCTGATGCCTTAAAGAAATGTAGAACATTCCCTTTAACCCTCCTTTTTGTTAAAACCCAATTAATTAAGGAACTGAGCAAATAACAGAAAAGACCTTTGGTTAGCAATTCTTTCTTTCCTTGCAAAGACCTACTCGGGACTCTTCTGTGTCACTGTCAACCCCTACAAGTGGCTGCCAGTGTACAACCCAGAGGTGGTGACGGCCTACAGAGGCAAAAAGCGCCAGGAGGCCCCACCCCACATCTTCTCCATCTCTGACAACGCCTATCAGTTCATGCTGACTGGTGAGTTGGTCAGATGTTTTGTGTGTGCACAGTATTTCTAGCGCAGAACCATGGCGGGGGTGGGAGGGTGGAGATTTTCTCTAGCCAATTTCAAAATACTTCAAAACGATCCCTTTGAATTGAGGCAGGTGTATTTATGAGATATTATATAATGGAAAATGATTTTTTAAATGTTTAAACTTCAGTAAGGGTTGTCCATGGTTAGATACTTTACTTCTAAATGACTCAGAAACTCAAATAAATTTGAACAAACATATCTGTGTACGTACACACATGCACACTCAGACACACAATCACACATACAAACTGGATCTCCACTTATCATAATCCAAAAAACAGGAGAATAAACCTTGCCTCTGGGGTTTTATTCTCAATATCATAAATTGTGACCAATGAACATAAATTAAACATGGCACAAATGCTATTTCTCTTAGCCCAGAACCAATTTGAACAATCCTAATTTTTAAAGTATATAAGGTATTAAGACAGTTATGTTATGAATCTGTTTTCTACAATATTGTCTCAGATAGACTTATCATTATCATAAGTACCCAGAACTACTCTGGAAAGAGCTTGGAGAATTCCTTGCTAGAATAAAACATCAAAACAAACTTTTATCCTTCCCTAAAAAATATGACTAAATCCATGAGTACTTTCACAGCTACCTCCTTTTACTATATTCCTTACTTTTCCACACACTAAAAATATCTACAACATCCATTTTTCATTACTTCTTTCATCCACAATAAATATGGAACTAACTTAAGTTGTCATCAAAACCCAAATGAATTCGGGCTGGGGTTGTGGCTCAGCAGTAGAGCGCTTGCCTAGCACGTGCGTGGCCCGGGTTCGATCCTCAGCACCACATACAAATAAATGCATTGTGTACAACTAAAGCAAATAAATAAATAAATATTTTTTTTAAAAATCCCAAATGAATTCAAGTCCAATTTTGTTATTTATTTAATGGTAGAGTATTAAAAAGAAAGTCTGATGCTACAGGAAAATAGAGCCATGTGATTATCAATTATACTTTGGCTTTCAAACATTTTCTTTCATCACAAAATCTTTTCCTCAAGGGCTGGGGTTGTGGCTCAGTGGTAAAGCGCTCACCTAGCATGTGTGCAGCCCTGGGTTCCATCCTCAGCACCACGTAAAAAATAAATAAATAAAATAAAGGTATTGTGTCCAACTACAACTAAAAAATAAATGAATATAGAAAAAATAATCTTCTCCTCAAATGCAATATTTCTTGAAAGTCTTGAACATAAGACAGATAAACGTGGCAGTGTTAATTTTAAATGGGTGTGTGTGTGCAAAAGTGGGAGAGGGAATAGGAAAGAGGATTACTGGAAAGATGGTAGACCTAGGACCCACAAAGCCCAAAGAATTGCAAAACCCAGGCTTAAAAATATTAAGTTAATTCCATTTTATTTTGTCATTTACAAATGTATAAGAAAACACTATTAAATGTCCACATTTTCTCTTTTGTAGACCGGGAGAATCAGTCAATCCTGATCACGTAAGTAAATTTTATGCTTTCTTTTCATGAATGTGATAGCTGCTAGCTTTGGTACCTCATTTGATTTTGTTGTGATTTGATAGTGGAGAATCTGGTGCAGGGAAGACTGTGAACACCAAGCGTGTCATCCAGTACTTTGCAACAATTGCAGTTACTGGGGACAAGAAGAAGGAGGAGGCAACTTCTGGCAAAATGCAGGTGAGTCTGATTGTCACTGTCAGAATCCAGGCTTTGTTAGGGCTCTCAGGCAAGAAATTCCTAAGCCCAGATGTGAGGACTGCTCTCTCCTTTGCAGGGGACTCTGGAAGATCAAATCATCAGTGCCAATCCTCTACTGGAAGCCTTTGGCAATGCCAAGACTGTGAGGAATGACAACTCCTCTCGCTTTGTAAGTCTCTTGGACACTATGATTGGCTCTGTCCACTGGTCAAAATTGATGGGATGCTTGTGAATACATTCTTTGTATCTTTTATTCACATTATATTACACTGCCTTTTTTCTTCTGAACATGGATCAAAAATCCTGTCTTGAAGAATATGTGGCTTTTTCAGAGTTCTTTCTTATCTGTCATTATATTATTATTCACAATTTAACTTTTTAAATTTATGTTTAATTGATGATAATTGCATACCTTTATGAGGCACAAAATTATATTTTAATATATTTATACAGTATGAAATCAAACTAACATGTCACCTAACATGTATCAAATTCACGAATTTTAAAATAAAAGATAAAATTCTTTCACTTACAAAATAGGAGATTTTTTTTCCTAGTTCTTGACACAAATAGTATCTAAATTGATTTAGTATTAAAAGCATTACCATCTCAAGTGTTTTGGAGTTTGCAAAGATTTGATATTATTGAAAAATAAGGGAATAATATTAGTTCTCCTTTCAAGGGTAAATTCATCAGAATCCACTTTGGCACTACAGGAAAACTGGCTTCAGCTGATATTGAAACATGTAAGTGCCCAAATATCCTTGAACATAATTTCCGTTCCTTATGAGCTATAAAATTAGCCAAAAAATAAAATTTGTACATCACAGGAATTTTAATACTTTTCCCGTGTATTGTTTGTTTTCTTCCAGATCTGTTAGAGAAGTCTAGAGTTACCTTCCAGCTTAAGGCTGAAAGAAGTTATCATATATTTTATCAGATCACATCAAATAAGAAACCAGAACTAATTGGTAAGAAATATCATAATTCCTTTTCAAAATTCCTATAACATTACCTCTGAATTTATGTCTGAATTTTGTTGAATTTTCATGTACTTTATTTTAATTTTTGTGGTACTAGGGATTGAACCCAGAGCATTCTGCCACTGAGCTATGTCCCCAGCCCTTTTTATTTTTTATTTTGAGACAGGATCTCAAACAAGTTGCCCAGGCTAGCCTCAGATTTGTGGTTCTTTTGCCTCAGTATCCTGAGTAGCTGGAATTAAAAGCATGTGCCATCCCACCCAGCTTGTTATTTAATTTTTAAAATAATTTTTGTAGGCTAGGGTTATAGCTCCATGGTAGAATGCTTCCCCATTATATGCAAGGGCCTGGGCTGGATCCTCAGCATGGCAAAAAAACAGTTTGTAAATTTGGTAAAATGTATATGTAACAAAAAAACAGTTTGTAAATTTGGTAAAATGTATACTCACTAAAAGAACTCATAAGAAAGCAAAAGGAAAACAGAAATAACACTTTCAATTTCTATCACTATAAATACTAAAATACTATTCTAGTCATTTTCAGTTCATAAATAATAACATATAGATACACACATACACCTTATATAACTGAAGTAATATTTACACTCCCTTTTATAACCATTTCATGGTTTTCTCTATGTCAATAAATATAGACTCATATTATTACTTTTAATGGTTGCATAGTGTTCCACTCTAGAAATAAGCATAATTTACTTAATCATATACCTACCTTTTAATGATATTTAGGTTGTTTTCAAGACTGGATTGTAAACAGTCAACACTGTAATAAGTACTTATAACTGTTTTCATATGTAATTATTTTCGGATTTTAATGGTGTTTAAAAATAGGGAATGATAGGAGATGTCATGACAACAACTTTAAGGGATTTGAGATGGTGTTAAATATCCTTTTAGTGCCCCTTCACTGCCCATCAAGCGTCTTTCAACCAAGCATCATAAAGTGATCTTAGAATTTGTCTAGAAATCTCTTGCTTTGATGAAGATTATTATTGCTGATCTTTGATCTTTTCTATGTATTTAGAAATGCTTCTGATTACCACAAACCCATATGATTACCCATTTGTCAGTCAAGGGGAAATCAGTGTGGCCAGCATTGATGATCAGGAAGAGCTAATGGCCACAGATGTAAGTAGAACACACAAAAACTGGAATCACTGTGTTGGGTCAGAGCAATGGTCCATTTAGATAAACATTTAGTCTCCAATGGAAATAGCAAAGAAAGACTGAACTATTGGGAGCATATGCCTGTCTCCGGGAGTCAATTAAAACATTAAGATCTGCCTCTACAACATTTTAATATACCTTAATTGTCTAAAGATTTATTACTTTGGAATTTAACCAAACCATTTTTTTTTATATCTATTTGCTATAGACCAAACCACCTCTCAAAATAACAAGGGCCTTAAATTTACTATCCTTGTTCCCTAAGTTTACTTTTTGAAACTTCAGATGATATACACCTAAAATTAGACTTCTCTGTGTTGGTTTTTGATTGAACAAACCTTTCTATACCCAATCTAAAGAATTTCTCGCTCCCCATTAATACTGGTAGTTTCAGTTTGACCAATAAGTCAGGAATGAGAATGTGAACTATAAATAGCAAGTGTGTGGACTTTAACCTAACAGTTATATTACTGATTATTTGGCAGAGTGCTATTGATATTTTGGGCTTCACTAATGAAGAAAAGGTGTCTATTTATAAGCTCACGGGGGCTGTGATGCATTATGGGAACATGAAATTCAAGCAAAAGCAGCGTGAGGAGCAAGCTGAGCCAGATGGCACTGAAGGTATCAATTGAGTTGATGTCATGTTTGTTTGACTCACATTTTAAACTTGTTTCCTATGAGTTTTCCTAGAGAAGACAAATTCACTTTTAAGAATTGAGTATTAGAGTATACCTAAATAATATATTGTGTGAAACATGGGCATTTGATAGTTTCTACCATGTCTAACATTCTTTAGGGCAAACTACATAAAACACTGTACAAAACACATGTAGCTTAAAAAATTTAAGGAAGTGGGTATCTTTGGGCCATAATAAAATTGTTCTACCTTTTTCTCCCTTTCAGTGGCTGACAAGGCAGCCTATCTCCAGGGTCTGAACTCTGCTGACCTGCTCAAAGCCCTCTGCTACCCCAGGGTCAAGGTCGGCAATGAGTATGTTACCAAAGGCCAGACTGTAGAGCAGGTAGGTGCCTAATTCAAATTCATCACCAGGACAAAGAACATTTTTACAGCCCTCACATAACTTTAAGAGCTCTATCTTTGTCTTTCAAGGTGATCAATGCAGTGGGTGCTCTGGCCAAAGCCATGTATGAGAAAATGTTCCTATGGATGGTCACCCGTATCAACCAGCAACTGGACACCAAGCAACCCAGACAGTACTTCATTGGGGTCTTGGACATTGCTGGCTTTGAGATTTTTGATGTGAGTTGGTAGCTGGCTGGTATAGTAGGACATGGAAATAGTAACAAGAAAGAATTTATGAATATTTTGGCCTTTGCTTACAACTGTCAGTTATATTAAGACTTAAAAGAGATTGATTTGTCAGCTACAAATCATTTATTGCAGTGGCAATACCACTTCTATGAGAAACAATACACTTAATGACGACCCAACTTGCTATGTGATCCAAAGGGAGTTATGAATTAATTTGGTGTTATGGAGGGAAGAGGGCTCTAAAAAGCCCACAAAGCAAAATGAAGTTAACATGAAAATATGAAAGTAAACCTTTGTGATAAACAGTACGCTCTGAAAATATAGTGGAGGAATCATTTGGAAATGTTTAAACAGATAATAAAAGCTGAGAAAAAAGTTTATAATTTAGAGTCATCATTCATAAATGAAATGAGCTTTTAATGCTCATTAATGTGATATTATGAAATAAAAGTTCATATTTGATTATGAAATACATTTTTCCTACTTATAATTTTTAAGAAGTTGATCTTCTTCCTAATTATTAAAGTAAGATTTGGACATTACATAAAATATAAAAAAAAGGGAAAAGTTTCCACATAATTATATTTTATATCTAGTTAATGTTAATGTTAACATTTTGGTGGAGTTTTAAAAATATAAGTGTATGTTCTCATACTGTGTGTAATTTTTGGTATCATGATTATTTTTTCATTTCACATTAAAGAATTGAGGTGGCAGTTATTGCTCATTTGAAGTGCTGACCAAAGTGAATTCCTCACAATGTAGACTCCTAGACAATTTGTTATGGGTTGCAAGTTGGCTAGTAAGTCCACTGAAAGCTATGAGCCCTCTAAAAGATGTAGAAGATAATGGAAATAAATATGGGATGATTAAGTGGAAAGTCAAGAAAACACCTGAGTAAACTTTTTTTAATTAATTAATTATTTTTTAATATATTTTTTATTCGAAGTTGTTATATATGACAGCATAATGCATTACATTTAATATTATACTTACAGAGCACATTTTTACATATCTCTGGTTGTATACAAAGTATATTCACACCATTCGTGTCTTCATACATGCACTTAGGGTAATGATATCCATCTCATTCTACTATCTTTTTTTTTAAATTCTCTTGTCCCCTCCCTTCTGCTCCCTCCCCGTTGACCTTTCTAGTGTTCCTCTAATCCTCCTATGCCCCCTGTCCCAACCCCACTGTGATTCAGCCTCCTTATATCAAAGAAAACATTCAGCATTTGGATTTTGGGGATTGGCTAACTTCACTTAGCATTATATTCTCCAACTTCATCCATTTACCTGTGAATGTCATTATTTTATTCTCTTTAATTGTTGAGTAATATTCCATTGTGTGTGTGTGTGTGTGTGTGTGTGTGTGTGTGTGTGTGTGTGTGTATCACATTTTCTTTATCCATTCATCTACTGAAGGGCATCTAGGCTGGTTCCACACTTTAGCTATTGTGAATTGTGTTGCTATAAACATTGATGTGGCTGTGTCCCTGTAGTATGCTGTTTTTAAGTCCTTTGGGTATAGACTGAGGAGTGGAATAGCAGGGTCATAAGGTGGTTCCATTCCTAGTTTTCCAAGGAATCTCCATACTGCTTTCCAGATTGGCTGCACCATTTTGCAGTCCCACCAGCAATGTATAAGTGTGCCTTTTTCTCCACATCCTCTCCAACATTTATTGTTGTTTGTGTTCTTAATAGTTGCCATTCTGACTGGTGTGAGATGAAATATTAGAGTAGTTTTGATTTGCATTTCTCTAATTGCCAGTGATGACAAACATTTTTTCATGTATTTGTTGATTGATTGCATATCACCTTCTGAGAAGTATCTGTTCAGTTCCTTAACCCATTTATTGATTGGGTTATTTGTTTTGTTTTGTTTTTGGTGTTAAGATTTTTAAGTTCTTTATATTTTCTAGAGTACAGTGCTCTATCTGACGTGTGTGTAGTAAAGATTTGTTCCCAATTAGTAGGCTCTCTATTTACCTCACTGATTGTTTCTTTTGCTGAGTAAACTTAAGCAAATGCAGAGGGAAAATGTTAATACTGACATGATTTTCTATAAAACAGCAGTAGAGAAATAGTAGATTCTACATGTCTTCAGACCTTCCTCCACACTTTTTACTTTTTATTTCAAAGAATCTCTTTGGTCCAATGATTTTCACATCTATCATCTAAAGGCTACTGGACACAAAGTTTTTAATTTAGAAGCACTGTATTTTTTTTTAAATGCTCAAGTTTCTTAAGAGAGAAGTAAACATATCTACTTTTGTAGTTCAACAGCCTGGAGCAGCTGTGCATCAACTTCACCAATGAGAAACTGCAACAGTTTTTCAACCACCACATGTTCGTGCTGGAGCAGGAGGAGTACAAGAAGGAAGGCATCGAGTGGACCTTCATTGACTTTGGGATGGACCTGGCTGCCTGCATTGAGCTCATCGAGAAGGTATCCTCCTTTGTCCACTCAGTCCCTTCTGCCCATGTACTCTGCTTTTCACATTTACCCAGATGCCTTTTACCTTGTCTTAAATCCAGCCTATGGGCATCTTTTCCATCCTGGAAGAGGAGTGCATGTTCCCCAAAGCAACTGACACCTCCTTCAAGAACAAGCTGTATGAGCAGCATCTTGGAAAGTCTGCCAACTTCCAGAAGCCTAAGGTGGTCAAAGGCAAGGCTGAGGCCCACTTCTCCCTTATCCATTATGCTGGCACTGTGGACTACAACATCACTGGCTGGCTGGACAAGAACAAGGACCCCCTGAATGAGACTGTGGTTGGGCTGTACCAGAAGTCTTCCTTGAAAACTCTAGCTTTCCTCTTCTCTGGGGCTCAAACTGCTGAAGCAGGTAATGCTCAAAAGTCTAACATTTTCTATAGATATTACAAAATGTGATGTTAGATTGAGCTTGGAGAACTGATAGTTCTGGCTGAATGTTTCCTGGCCAAATCCATTATTCCCCTAAGCATTGAGTAGGTAGGCTGGTCTCTAATTATACATGTATGGTTCATGTCACTACTAATAGGGCTTCTACTTGCAAAGAGTGAGAGAGGAAGAACTATCATGCTCTCAACCAATGAAAGGCCTCAGCTTCTATGATTCACTCTTGCTTCTTCCACTACACTGAACATCTGGGGGATATTTAACATAATGTAGTGACCAACTTTTGCCTCTCTATACTTGCTTTATTGATTATTTCTGAAGTTAGCATATCCTAAATGTCCAAATATCGGGGTGTCCATTTCTATGCCATTCACATTATTTCCCAATGAAGAATGAATAACAGAAAAGTGGATGCAAACTTAGTTAAAAATACAATTCAAACGGAGGCACCAATAGAGAATGGAGAAATGCTCCATTTGATGAGAACAGAAAAGCACAGACATCTGCCAACAGGCAAGTGTAGCCCTGTTGATTCAGAACTACATTTAAATGATATTTCTTTTTTGTTCTCCAGAGGCAAGTGGTGGTGGAGCTGCCAAGAAAGGTAGCAAGAAGAAGGGCTCCTCTTTCCAGACTGTGTCTGCCCTTTTCAGGGTAAGAAAGAAATTGTTATTGCATTCCCCAGTTACTTTGGTAATTTTTTTTTTTCTGGTACTAGGGAATGAACCCAGGGCCTCGCATGTGCTAGACACTGAGCTAAATCCCCACCCATAAATTTGTTTTCAGAAACATAAGATCTTCCTTTCAAGAGACATTAGGAAAGAACTGACATTATCTAATGACTTCTATTGATTTTAAACTTGGAGAATAAGTATTTAAATTACTCAGAATTTGTTATCTCACCTTTCATGCTAAGTCAAATAGTGAAGAATATGTGATAGGGAATTTCATAAAACTTAATGCTCTGTATTCATAATCTAGTGACTCTGACAAGGAACAATGACATGTACACAGAGAGACTAACAGACATTTGCAAGACTAGTGAAATCTAACAGATAACCTACAACAAAGCTCACATGGTGTCCTAGCTCTTAAATTAATTCTCAATTATAACTGGTAGATTCTCTCACTTATAGATAATCTTTATGTCCTAAAATTTTACAGAGCTGGAAAGAGGAATCTATATTTATGAGAAAAAAGTTCAAATGTGGTGCAGGCTTGCATTTCCTTATTGGAGAATCATAGAGCTTAGTAGAAGAGAGAGTGATCATCTAGTATGGTTAGCAGTGGCCTTGTAAGTGTCTGTGGGTGGCCAAGAATGTGGGTAGAAAGAAGGACAGTGCTGGTATAAACTGAAAAGAAGCACATTTGGCTGCTATATGTGAGTAACTCCTGCCAACCTAAATTCAGAAAATGTACTGAGGAAGAAACTAATCTCAGGAGAAGCATTTGAGGTGTTCTCTTAAGTGAAAACGGTCCATACAGGTCATTCAACCCAACCATAAAGACTGGTCTTGTAAACACTGCCAACTGTTCATCACCATGTCCATGGTCTGAGATGACAGGATTTTTCCTGGTTTTATAGGAGAATTTGAACAAACTGATGACCAACCTCAGGAGCACCCATCCTCATTTTGTGAGATGTATCATTCCCAATGAAACTAAAACTCCAGGTAAGAAGTTACAGAATGAAAGCAGAAGACATGACGGCCACACCCCCTTATTCATAACTCTGCAGTGAGATATATATGTGTTTTTTAGGTGCCATGGAGCATGAGCTTGTCCTGCACCAGCTGAGGTGTAATGGTGTGCTGGAAGGCATCCGCATCTGTAGGAAAGGATTCCCAAGCAGAATCCTTTATGCAGATTTCAAGCAGAGGTCAGACTGTCCTAATTATGGCATATCTTGAAGTTTTGTACAAACAAATTTAATACAAGCAGAGCAATTTAGTGAAAAAATTTTAATTAGCCAAAAAAGTAAAAAGTGTATGTCTCAAAATACCCTTAGGGTATTTAATAGGCATATTATATTTTAAGCACTATGTAGAATTTTCATGGAATTTACCAAGCTCTCAACTAGTTCACAGATGTGTGTGCATAACTTTAGTTATGGAAACTATCTTTTTGATTATTTAGTATGTTTGGATTATCTCATTTAATCATTATAACAACCTAGTTGAGGTAAGCACTATCATGACTTATATATATATAGATGAATAACCTGAGGTTCAGAGAGATTAAGTTATTTGCCCAAAGTCAGACATTTAATAAGTGGCTGAGTTAGTAACTCTCCGATGCATGTACAACTTCAAATAAGTCCTGTTCTGTTGCTTCCTTTGGTTGTATCTATCTTCATTTTTCTCTCATACATAAGCTTCCAAGTGTTTTGCAGAAACAGAGGGGACATGTTACAACTCCTTAGATTCTTTTTCTCTTTCCTAGACAAGCCTGTCTTGTAAATCCAAGAATAAGCTTGGGTGGCAGCTGCAGGGAATAGGTCTCTCCTAAGTCTAGGTCTGGTGGAGTTGACAGAGAGCTCCAGTGCTCAAGACTCGATGCACCCCTAAGTTTGATTTTAAGTGCTTAGGACAGTTCTCCATACCTGAAGTATCTTCAACCAGATTTTTCAATAAAAAGCAGCTTTCTTGGACTCAGGATCTTAAACAGTAAATTCATCAAGCAGGGATAACATTATATTTTATAGGCCATCTACAGCTTAATGTGAATAAGATTATAAAGTTCTTTACTGAGAACAGGGTCTGATGAGGCGGAAAAGAGAATTGCAACTGTAAGAGATGGTAAAATGGAGTACAACTTGATAGCCAATAGGTTGGCCATCCATGTAAATTATGTCATCCCTCTTTGAACAAAGAATAATATTTTTTTTAAAAAACTTTGATTTTTAAATAAATCATTTAATGTTTAGCTATTATTTGTTTCATTAGTAAACCAATCATTTTTTTTAAAAAAACTTCATTTGTTTTAACAGATACAAGGTACTAAATGCAAGTGCTATCCCTGAAGGACAGTATATTGACAGCAAGAAGGCTTCTGAGAAGCTCCTTGGGTCCATTGACATTGACCACACCCAGTATAAATTTGGTCACACCAAGGTAACATTCTCTAAATCCAATCTGATACTATTCTTATTCTTTTGAATTTTATGCAAAGTTTCTAACCTGCAACACTGCCCCCACACAGGTCTTTTTCAAAGCTGGTCTTCTAGGGCTCCTAGAGGAGATGCGAGATGACAAGCTGGCCCAACTGATCACCCGTACCCAGGCCATGTGCAGAGGGTTCTTGGCAAGAGTGGAGTACCAGAAGATGGTGGAGAGAAGGTATAAAAACGTACTGTTCATTCATGTCTTCCATCCTCAAAAACACCCTTGAGGTAGCTTATAGTTAAGACTCAACTATGGTAAGGACACTGAAGTAAGAAGGAATGAATAGAGTCCCATAGAGAAGTAAGGGAAAACTTAAAGAATAATCACCATGAAATATATTCTGAGTATTTGGGTAAAAAATTGAGAAGCATGAAGTGTTCATAGTTCTCCTCTAACAAGAAAAAATACATCAGTGAGAAAGCAGAGACAATTTTTTGTTGTCACACATGGTTCTAATATGAATTTATTAGTCATATAATTAAAGAGAGAACATTGAAATGTATAGCATTTTCAAGAATGGTTTTACACAGGATATCATCCTATATAATCCTTCTTTAATCTGATCATTTCTATTATTGAACTATCTTGATTTAAAATATTAAGGGCATTTGTCTATGAAAGACTTGTAGTAAGTTAATATAATGTCATTAAGGGATATGGCTTCCTGGTGATCTAATTTGTTGCAGGGACAGAATTCAAAGATTATACAGCTAGTCTTCTCAGGCTGTAGGATTTACATGACCACGACCTATAGTGAGATATGCATTTTACATTGCCATTCTATGTATATCTGCTCATATGTGGATATATATGTGTAAATATATAAACAATTTACGTGAAATACAATTTATTTTTACTACTTGAAATTATGATAAAATTTCTGTGGCATTCTGTTTTACTAAAAATAATAAATTTGGGTCCTAATCACTATATATGTATTTGAGTAAATGATTGTCTATATATGAGGGTAAATAATTTATTCAAATAATCTAAATTAAAGCAAATGTGGTGTTACAGAATATAATGCAAAATTCACACAACATTAAAATATAAAAAAAATTTAGCATCTTTAATCTGATACCCCACATTCTTTAAAGGTGGTGTTCATCTCCTGGTTCCCACATGGTATTTTAGTAAGAATGTTTGAGATGCACTGAGGCACAGCAATGCTTCTCAAAGTGTAGTCCTTGATTTGCATTATCACCATCCCTTGTGAACCTGTTAAAAGTGCACAATTTCAGGTCCCACCCCAAATCCTCTGAATCTGATTCTTTGGAGGTGGAGTTCAGGAATAAGTATTTTATCAAGCCCATCAGGTAATTTTTTAAGAATGCCAAAGTTTGAGAGGCAATGAGGTACAGGAATGAGTAGAGGAATGGCAAGTCCTCAACTATCACCCCCAAAATACAACTTGTTTAATCTGTACATTTCAAAGCAGGTGAGGATTAGAGTGGGGACAGAACCTCCAACTCTCACTGCCTAAATTTCATCTCCTTTCATCATCCACACAATACCTAATTTGCAGCCATTGGATTTTAGGGAGTCCATCTTCTGTATCCAATACAACATACGAGCCTTCATGAATGTCAAGCACTGGCCCTGGATGAAACTGTTCTTTAAGATAAAACCTCTGCTAAAGAGTGCAGAAACCGAGAAGGAGATGGCCACCATGAAGGAAGAATTCCAGAAAACCAAAGATGAACTTGCCAAGTCAGAGGCAAAAAGGAAGGAATTAGAAGAAAAGATGGTGTCACTGCTAAAAGAAAAAAATGACTTGCAGCTCCAAGTTCAGGCTGTAAGTTGGGGTACCATCTTGGGTATTGCTAACCAGAATGCAAGTGCTAAAAGTCTGACCATCATGGGCAATGAGCTGGATAGTTAGCAGGGCAGACAAGCATTGGAGAGAGAAAGTTAAAGCCCTCCATGTATCCCTTCATTGCTATTGAACCCCTCCACAACAATGAGGTAGAAATGTCCATCATCTTTCATTCTACACACAATTTTATCAAACTCCAGATTTATGTCTTTTCCTTTTGAAGAAAGTCTTGAAAGTGATTTTAACATGAAACAATCCCAGATAAAATATTAAGGGGAGGACATCAAATAGGGAGGATTTTTTTTTCTGAAACTTCCTTGAACACTTCCTTGATGTCCATGAGTCTTAAATTACAATATTGACAGCTGAAAAATGGCAGCATTCAACACCAAACTTTATTGAATTATTGTTAATTATTGATATAAAAATTTCTTATCCGCTCTTTCCAATCTATCACCATAGTCAGTACCTTATTACATCTGTACCCAGATTGCTTCATCAGCACCTAAATTGCTCTGCCTACTTCTAATTCGCTCCTATTCTGTCCAAGCTACTCACGGCTCACTCCTGGGCCAGTTATTTTAGAACTGCTTCCATCAACTTGGAAATATAATTTATAAGACTGTTTTTCATTTGGGGAGAATTGAATTGGTCTGGTATAATTTACTCATCACAAAATCATATTTTTTTTTTTCTGATAAGATTAGTCTCTGCTGTCAAGATTGGGCAGTATAATAACTCCTTCAAGATTACAGAAGGAAAAAGAGCCTTTCCCTTTCCCCTCCTTTTTTTTCTTTATTGCCTCTACCCCCTTAAAATCTATTCCATTTTTTTTTCTGTTCTCCCCAGAGATTTACTCAGAATCTGTTCTACACCACTACATTCACTATATAGCTACACAGAAAACATATTCTTTTGTGTATTCAAAAGCTGATATGGAGGATCACTGGTGAATATATATTCCATGTCTCTCTCATTTTCTACCTGCTCTGTTCCCCTTAATTGGAAACAGGTGGGTTGCCAGGAATTTTTTGGTTAATTTGTGCCTCAACTTGAATTTAAAGCATCATAACCAGGATCATCTTTCAGTACTACAAAGAAATATGTTTCAATAGCAGCTGAAGGTTAATGTTTTCTGGCAGGAATGCTTCCCCATCCCTCACTGTGATTTTCTTCCTAATAAGTTGATTTCTACAGTCCCAAATACTACCCATCTCTCAAGGCTTAACTCAAATACCACTTCTTTCATTAAACCAACCTTGACCCAACTTCTCTGTTCTCTGATGTCATTAATTGCTTTCTACATTAATGGTAGCCTTTGAGAGAGAGATTTTCTAATCTATTGTGGAATATACTCTTCTAAAGGAATAGGTCAACAACCAATACTTTTTGATTTTTCTACATATGGAAATGTGCTGCACATTAGTAAGTGGTTCATGAAACAAAATCTGTGAAGACATAAACAAGTGAATACAGGAAACTCAAAGGAAAAACTGTAAAACTTTATACTTTTATCAGTGTAAAGTGTTTCATTCTTTCTTCTCAATTGTAATTTCAAGGAAGCTGAAGGTTTGGCTGATGCAGAGGAAAGATGTGACCAGCTGATCAAAACCAAAATCCAGCTTGAGGCCAAAATCAAAGAGGTGACTGAGAGAGCTGAGGATGAGGAAGAGATCAATGCTGAGCTGACGGCCAAGAAGAGGAAACTGGAAGATGAATGTTCAGAGCTGAAGAAAGACATTGATGACCTTGAGCTGACACTGGCCAAGGTTGAAAAGGAGAAGCATGCCACAGAGAACAAGGTATGAAATATACTCTGTTGCACTATATACAGGTTCTTCTTAGGTAGCAGAGGTCATCTCTTTCTTAACCCCTATAGGTGAAAAACCTCACAGAAGAGATGGCAGGACTGGATGAAACCATTGCTAAGTTGACCAAGGAGAAGAAGGCCCTCCAAGAGGCCCACCAACAGACCCTGGATGACCTGCAGGCAGAGGAGGACAAAGTCAACACCCTGACCAAAGCTAAAATCAAGCTTGAACAGCAAGTGGATGATGTAAGTCCAGCACTATCAAGGAAATTATTTCTTCTAACGGAAACTGAGTATTCTTAGTTCCTACTCAAAATAATTTATATTTAGCTTGAAGGGTCCTTGGAGCAAGAAAAGAAACTTCGTATGGACCTAGAAAGGGCTAAGAGGAAACTAGAGGGTGACTTGAAGTTGGCCCAAGAGTCTATAATGGACATTGAAAATGAGAAACAGCAACTTGATGAAAAACTCAAAAAGTAAGTATGAAAGAATAGCTCAGGAATTTGCTTCCACTGCTGGGTATGAACTAAATTATTGTCCTCTGCTGCTTTACTAAAAGGAAAGAGTTTGAAATGAGCAATCTGCAAAGCAAGATTGAAGATGAGCAGGCACTTGGTATTCAATTCCAGAAGAAGATCAAGGAGTTACAAGTAAGTACATGATCTCCAACATTTTAATTCAACAAGAAAAAGAAATGACTGGTACAAGAAACTGAGTTTGTATTTTCCATCATTTCCAGGCTCGCATTGAGGAGCTGGAGGAGGAAATTGAGGCAGAGCGGGCTTCCAGGGCCAAAGCAGAGAAGCAGCGCTCTGACCTCTCTCGGGAACTGGAGGAGATCAGCGAGCGACTGGAAGAAGCTGGCGGAGCCACTTCAGCCCAGATTGAGATGAACAAGAAGCGGGAAGCTGAGTTCCAGAAAATGCGCAGGGACCTGGAGGAGGCCACCCTGCAGCATGAAGCCACAGCTGCCACCCTGAGGAAGAAGCATGCAGACAGTGTGGCTGAACTTGGGGAGCAGATTGATAACCTGCAGCGGGTCAAACAGAAGCTGGAGAAAGAGAAGAGCGAGATGAAGATGGAGATTGATGACCTTGCTAGTAATGTAGAGACGATCTCTAAAGCCAAGGTACAACAGATATGGGAAAACTGACATTAATGACACTAACCCATATGGATACATCATAGTTTACACATGACACATTATACACATTAGGTCATTTGTTATTTGCAGTTACCCAGGAAGGTAAGCATAAAATAAATAAAGTATTTATTATTATTTCCATTTAACATATAAATAAACAGAAATCCAAAGAGGCTAAGCAAAGCAGTGTATCACCCCATTTATGAATAACAGTACTAGCTTTGGAAAATAGGTCTTTTGTGTTCTTCAGTCCCCCAAGTGGAGAATACAACTCTCCCATGTTTTCAATTATCCAATAGCAAGGTTTCAGTGTATAGAAAGGCAATGCAATAGTTTTTAATATGCTTTTAGAATATGTGCCATATAATTCTTATGGAGTCTTAAAATTGAAACCTACGATTTAACTTTTATATTAATATTGCGCAGAGCTTCATGACTAGCTTTTGTAAAATAAAAATAAATTCTTTTATATCACAATGAATATTAGATAATTTGACTTATGTATCAAAACAATTATTATATATATTTCATTTGGGGAAAAATTATAGCTACTGCAAAGATCACTATCTTGAAGGGTCTTCACTTCCTTCTTTCACTTTTTATCTTGTAGGGAAACCTAGAGAAGATGTGCCGCACTCTAGAGGACCAAGTGAGTGAACTGAAATCAAAAGAAGAAGAACAACAGCGGCTGATCAATGACCTGACAACTCAGAGGGGACGCTTGCAGACTGAATCTGGTAAATCTCCCCTCTTGTTTGGTTCCTAAGAGTGGTGGTGATGATGATGTGGTTAAGAACAAATGATTTGGTGGAGGTCTAATAAAAGCAACTGAGATCATGTGTGATTCATTGAAAGGCTCAGACTCTCAACCTAAGTGCAAGGTCATTTTGGGACAACATTGGAAATAAATATTTCCTCACAACGAAACTAAGCTCTGCTCCAGAAAGGCCTTGAATATTTATTTTTCACAAAGAGGATGTTGGGAATAGGGGTCATTCCAGCATGGACTCAGGGCCTCTTTGTCAGGACACATTTTTTAAAAAATTTGTATCAATATGAACTAAATTGCTGACTGGGGCAATGGACAGCCCAGTCTCTCAAAGGTCTATGGAAGTGGAACTATGTAGAATTGGACACTTTATCCCCCCTTTTGACAGCCATCAACATGTTTTACAACATATTTCACATAAGGCTAAAATAATTAGTTATGGAGAGGACAAAAAATTTGAGCTATATTTATTCATTTGGATTGATATGGAAGTTCCACCTTAAATACCCAAATTTAGCATTGAATATGAATATGTCAATATAGAATTCAATAATCTGAGTATTCATTTTAGGGGGATAAGGATTAAGTTTGTTTTTAACATGGGTTTGTAGAATATTTTCTTCACTTAGAAAACAATGTGCCATTTCTTTTGTCTAGGTGAATTTTCACGCCAGCTTGATGAAAAAGAAGCTCTGGTGTCTCAGTTATCAAGAGGAAAACAAGCATTTACTCAACAGATTGAGGAATTAAAGAGGCAACTTGAAGAAGAAGTAAAGGTAACAATTATTCTGAGTTGACCATAAACAGATCCAGTATACCAACTTTTAGAGGGTTTGGAAACTTAAAAACCAAATACTTAAACATCCAGTAAAATGAAGGCATAACTACCTCCATAGGCCAAAAATGCACTGGCCCACGCCCTCCAGTCCTCCCGCCATGACTGTGACCTGCTGCGTGAGCAGTATGAGGAGGAGCAAGAATCCAAGGCTGAGCTGCAGAGGGCGCTGTCCAAGGCCAACAGTGAGGTTGCCCAGTGGAGGACCAAATATGAGACAGATGCCATCCAACGCACAGAGGAGCTGGAGGAGGCTAAGTATGTGCACAGCGGTGAAAGAATGTGCAGAAAACTTGGCACAGCCAGTGAATTAGTTTGATAATGCTTAATTAACTAGCTTCTATTTGCCAGTCACTACTAAATACTGTGAATGATTCATGAATAGAGCAAACAGTCCCTATTACACTAGACTAGGAATCAAAAAATGGCAAATGATTACTAATTACAGAGCTTACTGCCATATGTCAAGCACACCAAACTCGTCGCTGCTTTAGGGGTTTGTGCCATTCCCCCTGTTTAGAATACTTTCCATACATTTCTCCCTCTAGCTCATTGTGATTTCTTTCAGATCTTGACTCAAATGTTATCTCCTGGGGGAGGCCTTTCCTGCAATAGTTGCCAATAAGTTACCCTACTTTACTTCTCTTTGTCATACTTACATCTGAAAGTGTGGTCGTGGACTTTCTGACTTGCTTATTGTTTATCTCTCCCATTAGTTTGTAAGCTTTATGGCAGGAAACTTTTTAGTCTTATTCATTGTTGTCTCAATGTCTGGTTCGTAAAAGGAGCTTGCTGATGTTTGTTGAGTGAACTAATAATAGGTCACATAGTATGAAGTTTCTGATATGCTTAAGTGTGCTAAAAATTCATAATTGTTATTATGTTTATTTCCCCCTAAAATTTTATATAATTTTTCAGGAAGAAGCTGGCTCAGAGGCTACAGGCTGCTGAGGAACATGTAGAAGCTGTGAATGCCAAATGTGCATCCTTGGAGAAGACAAAGCAGAGGCTGCAGAATGAGGTGGAGGACCTCATGCTTGACGTGGAGAGGACCAACGCAGCCTGTGCAGCCCTGGACAAAAAGCAAAGGAACTTTGATAAGGTGATTCGTGTAGCATTCACTGCTCTCTGTGACTTTTTTCTTCCCTATACAGCAGGTAACCGCTCTGGATTTTTCAGATCCTGGCAGAATGGAAGCAGAAATATGAGGAAACACATGCTGAGTTGGAAGCATCCCAGAAGGAGGCCCGCTCCCTTGGTACTGAGCTGTTCAAGATGAAGAATGCCTATGAAGAATCCTTGGATCAGCTAGAAACTCTGAAGCGAGAGAACAAAAACTTGCAGCGTGAGTACCTTTCACTTTTCAATAATATTCTTGACTTGATATTCATAATAATATTCATGACATGACTCTCTCTCATGCATATGTTTGATCAAATCCTTACCTGTCTTTTACCCAAACAACAGAGGAGATTTCTGACCTCACGGAGCAGATTGCAGAGGGAGGGAAACGTATCCATGAACTGGAGAAAATAAAGAAACAAGTAGAACAAGAGAAGTGTGAACTTCAGGCTGCTTTAGAAGAAGCTGAGGTACAGATTGAATTGTACCTTATACACCAACAAATCCAGAAAAAAATAAGTATATTGTGTAGGTTGTAAAAAGATACACAGCATAAAGTTAATGCCTTGCAGAAAAACTTCAGAATGCATCCTGCTAATGTCACTTTTTGTGGTCATTAAGGCATCTCTTGAACATGAAGAGGGAAAGATCCTGCGCATCCAGCTTGAACTGAACCAAGTCAAGTCTGAAATCGACAGGAAAATTGCTGAGAAGGATGAGGAAATTGACCAGCTGAAGAGAAACCACATTAGAGTTGTGGAGTCGATGCAGAGCACACTGGATGCTGAGATCAGGAGCAGGAATGATGCCATCAGGATCAAGAAGAAGATGGAGGGAGACCTCAATGAAATGGAAATCCAGCTGAACCATGCCAACCGCATGGCTGCTGAGGCCCTGAGGAACTATAGGAACACCCAAGGCATACTCAAGGTAAATGGCTTCAAAAGATGGTCCCAGGATGATTGGTGTGACTGCAGCCTGAGAATGTGGTATCTCAATGATCTTTCATTCCACAGGATACCCAGCTGCACCTGGATGATGCTCTCCGAGGCCAGGAGGACCTGAAGGAACAGCTGGCCATGGTTGAGCGCAGAGCCAACCTGCTTCAGGCTGAGATTGAGGAGCTGCGGGCCACACTGGAGCAGACGGAGAGGAGCAGGAAAATTGCAGAACAGGAGCTCCTGGATGCCAGTGAACGTGTCCAGCTCCTCCATACTCAGGTGGGATTTAGCACAAAGAAGTCCCCTGTCGGTTGATGTTTATCTGCCCAGAACATACAGGCCTGATTTTTTTTATATGATAGCCAGATTTTATACTTTTACCAATTTTTTCACTGTATTATTGAGAACTTTCACTATTTTATGTTAAACAAATATTACTGACTCACTTCCTATAATATTCTAAGGCTAACTCATTGTCTATTATTTTTAGTTTACTGACTCTTATTAATATTGACATCTTATTGTGCAGAAATTGAACATTGTGTATATTACAATTTTATCCCTGTAAATGATTTCATTGGCAAATGACAATTATAATATTTTTAAAAATATTTTAAATATTTATTTATTTGTTTTAGTTGTACACAATGCCTTTATTTTTACGTGATGCTGAGGATGGAACCCAGGCTGCGCATGTGCCAGGCGAGCGCTGTACTGCTGAGCCACAACCCCAGCCCTGACAATTATAATATTATAGACCTATTTAGTCTACTTATGAACTATGCACTTGAAGATGTTCAATATTCTATAACATTTCTATTTTATTTATTTATACTACATCACAAAATTTTTAATACTTAAAGCATTTCTTATAGTTTTTAAACGAATATTTTTCAAAAAAATTGTACTTTGATAACATAATAAAAATATGTATAATTTATTTAAAAATAGAACACTAGCCTGATTAACACCAAGAAGAAGCTGGAAACAGATATTTCCCAAATGCAAGGAGAGATGGAGGACATCGTCCAGGAAGCCCGCAATGCAGAAGAGAAGGCCAAGAAAGCCATCACTGATGTGAGTAGCAGGCATACTTCTCCATTAGTTTGGCAGTAAGACTGCCTACAGCTTTAGTTTTCTTGATTTTTTTGGTTTATTTGCTAACCAGGCTGCCATGATGGCTGAGGAGCTGAAGAAGGAGCAGGACACCAGCGCCCACCTGGAGCGGATGAAGAAGAACATGGAGCAGACAGTGAAGGACCTGCAGCTCCGTCTTGATGAGGCTGAGCAACTGGCACTAAAGGGTGGCAAGAAGCAGATCCAGAAGCTGGAGGCCAGGGTGGGTGTTCCAGTATCTATTGCCTTCTGCTTCCAGAGCCTGATTTGATTAAAGTTCTAAGAGCCTTCCGATTTGCAGGTGCGTGAGCTGGAAGGAGAGGTTGAGAGTGAGCAAAAGCGTAACGTTGAGGCTGTCAAAGGTCTGCGCAAACATGAGAGGCGAGTGAAGGAACTCACTTACCAGGTACAGCGTTAGCTTTTATCACCTAAATATTCTTCCTAATATATGTAAAATGCTCATATACAGTGATGCAATAGTGCTTTAAAATTAAGTCCTATGGTTTTATGATCTTTCAGACGGAAGAAGATCGGAAAAATATTCTCAGGCTTCAGGATTTGGTAGATAAACTTCAGGCAAAAGTGAAATCTTACAAGAGACAAGCTGAGGAGGCTGTAAGTATCTTTAAAGTAGAAGAGAAGCGTGAAGTCCTTGGGTTAAGAAAAGCGAATAGATAATTAGATTCATTACCCTGTTCAGTAAATAAACCACTTTACATAAGACTCGACTTTAAAACTTTTGTACATTTTTGTAGTTATTTCTTATCATTTGTAGTAGCAAAAGCTTGGTTTTAAAAGTAAGCTCTCAGTTCACAAAGAAACAAAAATTTAAAAGCAGAAACAACACAGGCCATAATCTCTGGTCATTGTCTGCTAAAATTGTCAAGTGATGAGAAAATATAAACAAAAATCCCTAGGTATTTAAATGCTAAAGAACAAACTTTCTTTTATATTTCTTTGGATAAATTTGAAATAAAAGCATAATTACTGAATAATTAATTATAAATAAAAGTACAAGGAAGATGCTACTTTTATAAACCTACATAATGAAGTCAAAGCTGTTGATTGGAAGTTATTTCATTGCTGTATGTACTTTCATTATGAATCAAAAATAAAAATGAATTAATAAGCTGACAGTGTAATCCAGAAATTGTAAATAACAAAACAATGGAAATAAGAAGCACTATTAAAACTACAGGTAGAAATTAATTAACTAGAGTATACTATTATCTTTTTTGACTATTTTAGTAATATCTAATAACTTCCAGGAATTGATAGATCTACTTTTGACTAGTTTAATCAAGGGAAAAGTTAGATAAAATATAAACTCACAACATTAGATATAAGAAAAGGAATAAACCACGGACATAAAAAAAATCTGAGTGTAATTACTATGTAAACTTACCAAAACATTGAAATCCTGAAGAAATTTATGATTTTTCTAGGAGAATATAAATTACCAATTTGCCTGGATAATTTATTTCAGAATTACTTCTGAAAATGGACCCAGGTCCAGATATGTCTTTCAAAATTTCAAGGAACAGATAATCCCCCAGCTATGTAAGCTGTTCAAGATCATGGGAAAAGACAGAGAGCTTTCCAATTCATGTTAAGAAGCCCGCATAACCCTCATACCAGAACATGTCCAAGAGAGAACAGAGGGAAGAAAATACAGGCCATTTTACTCATGAGTGCAGTTGTCGCATGGATAAATTACTAAGTAGTAAGACCCTTACTTCATTAAAGGAATTTTCTATTGGTATTTAAATAGGCTCAGTTCCTACAATGTAAGGATCACTTTATATTAGGGAATCTGTCAGTACAATTTTTACATCCAAAGCAGGAGGAAAAAAGTGAATGTTTTGTGCCAAAACATTCATAGTAAAATACATCATTTATTTCAATTTTAAAAACTATTATTAGATTCATCCTTAATATGATAAAGAATACTTAATTCTAGTGAACAGTCATTATCTAACATCAAGTATTAACAACTTTGACTTTAATATTCTTGCCTCTCCTCTGATCTTAACACTTTTTATTGTTCTACTTGTGGGGTACATATCTTTTAATATGCTTTGGTTTCAAAAATAAGGACGTGATTATTTATGAGGCACCAAGTCCCAATTAAATCACAATATTAATTTCAATGATAAGCAAAATCTAAAAGATGGTAAGATTTTGATTATCTACAAATGCCAAGTTCTATCATCCCTTAACGTCTGAAGAGTCTAGAAAGATGTACAGTATGGGCTTCTTACAATTCCATTTTTATTCTCAGGAGGAACAATCCAACACAAATCTATCTAAATTCCGCAAGATCCAGCATGAATTGGAAGAAGCAGAGGAAAGGGCTGACATCGCAGAGTCTCAGGTCAACAAATTGCGGGTAAAGAGTCGGGAAGTTCACACAAAAATTATAAGTGAAGAGTGATCAAGTCCTGATGCAATGGAATGACTGAAGAGAGGCACAAAATGTGAAGTCTTTGGTCATTTTCCTCTGTAATTTTGTCTATTCTACCCTATTGTGAAGGAAATAAAAAGTATAGAGTACTTTGCAAACAATATCCTTAGGTTTGTCTTGTTTGTTTTCTGTCTCCTAAAATGATGTGAAAGTTTGAAAAATCTCTAGCCTCTTGAACAATCACATTTAACCTGCCACTAAAAACTATTTACATATGAATACTTTTATTTTAGGTCTATGGCAATACTTGAAAACTATAAAGCTGTCACTTATCAGAGAAGCCAGTTCTGGTGAACAGAAATCTGGATATCATTTTTCTTTTTAACCTTTCCTGATACTTGGGGTATAGTAAAATCCTAGGAAGTTCCTGTTTCCTCTAATTTCTCAGGTCTATGCAAAGGATGACAGTAGCTGTATTTTCACATAGGCAATTCAGAGTGAACCACATCATTAATTCTTCTTGCTTAATAACTGTAATCAAGAACATAAATACAATGTATTCTTAATTGGTACGTGAAGATTTCCAACATTAATACTAATATGCTGTGCACATAATGTGGGTACTGGTTTGATATGAATGAGGTGTGACCCTTCTCCCTGTAAAAGATACAGGGTGGCAATCAAAACTGGAGCCATAGAGATTATTAGTTTATATATTATAATGTTTCCAGACTTTATGGCCTCCTAGATAATCATGTAAAGAACAAAAATCAATAACAAGAATATGAATAAAATATATACACACATAGTGATGAACATGAATTTGGTATAAAAAGTAAATATGGTAGCTATCTAAATTACTGAGAGAAAATTTCCTGGAAGATTAAGATTTTAAAACTAGATACAGCTGAGATACAGAGCCAAAAATATAAACTTCCTGGACAGTATGAAAGAAAAGCTAAATGCTAACTTCCTGTATAAATAGAAAGCAAGACTATCTTGGCTTCAATGGCAGCATGTGAGAATGATTTAAATTAGGCCTGTGGAGGCAATTTAACAGGTAAGTTGGATTCATGCTGTAATACCAGTTTTAGGAAGGGTGTGGAATTGCTCTTCTCACTGTATCCACCCCTCTTTCACTTTGTTCCTACATCACCTGTGAATGCTGAAGTGCCTCATAACTTGGCAGTAATTACCAAAAAATAAAGTCTTGCTTTCCATTTACTGAATAGTTTTTCTAGAGTAGAACAAAAGTCTGTCTAAAATTCTCTACTGAGAGCATTATTAAATGTTCTCTCTGAGAATTATGACCTACATTTTACAGATGCCTAATAAAGAAACAGACATTTAAGAAAACAAAATGATGTACCTGTGGTAACAATGTGAGCTAACAGTTGACTAGAAAAGCCCCTCTTGGACCCACATCATTTGCAAGACTCTTCCTCATGGCTTTAATTGACTCCAGGTAGAAGAATGTCACCAGGAAGTGTTTGGGACTGCAAGTCAGGCAACTGGGGTCTGGACAGTTGTGTGATTTATGGAAAGTTTCTTCTATTCTTTGAACCTCAGTTGCTTTATTAGTAAAATGACTGAATGGTCCCTTACAATAATAAAATAAAATGAGGATTACAACTAGTATCTCCAGAAATCTTTTTCACAAGGTAATCAACCTACTTCCATTACTACAATTGAAATATAAGAACAATAGTACAGAAATAAGTGCAAACAGGGTACAATGGGTCCCAGTACCAGTCAAACAATGCTGAGAAAGATGCATAGTCACAGAGACAATAAAACAAACATGTTTTAAAATCAAAAGTTAAAATAGAAATCAATGTTCAAGATATTATTTTCAAGCAAAATGTTAAATATATATTTTAGGAATCTGATGGAAAATAATTCATTACACACTCATATTTACAGAGAAATACTCCATTTTAAATACTTTCCTATGTTCAGTTTCATAGAGGAAAAACGATTTCACAAACAATTTGCATTTTAAAATATGAGAAAAGCAGGACAGCTCTGCTCAGCAAGGCAGTACAATTTTGGAGCAAGTCTGAAGTGGGAATGGAATGATTTCACAATGAATAAGAGGTGAATGACTAGAGGAAACAAAATAAGCTGTCTATCTTTGGCTGCTCCTCATGAAGCAAGTTTTAAAATAAGTTTTGAGGCATCATTGGAAAAACACAATGCATTGCAAAAAAATAATAATAATAATAATAATACCTTCTTGGAGGAACCAGCAAACTCTTTTATGATATTCAGTTAAAGAGCAGAAACTTTTCTCCCTAGCATAGTATTACAATTGTCAGGCAGTTGAAAAGACTTTACACGGGCTATTCAGTGAAACAGAAGAGCAGTAGGCAACAAAGTCCAGGCATTCCAGAACTTAGCTATCTTTGAAACAACACCTTACATTATTCCAAGGGCAGATCACTTTCAGATTGCCAACAACTCAAATTATTTATAGGAGATTGGTTCATATACTTAACCCAATGCGAGAGGAAATATTTCTAATTATATCCAGACATCTTTAATATGAGGGGAATTAGGCTTGGAGACCTTCTTTGCCAAAAACATGTTTTGCCAAATATGTTTTAAGAAAGAGGAGGAGGTTACTTGTTTTCCATATCTGATCCTATAAAAGTACTCTTGGAATGAGTATGGCTTGTCTTTCCTCATAAAGCTTCAAGGTAAGAGTGTGTGAGGACAGAGCTGTGTCTAGAGGACGTGAAGGGATGCTGGCTGCTTGCATGCATGCCACACATCCTGGTTCCCACTGTCCCTGGCAGACTTGCCAGTAAAGCATCAACCTACCCCATAGCAATTTTAATTAGATGTTGTAGACTTCCCAGTAATTTCCTGGTTCTAAGTTAAGAATTATGATATTGTTAGTAATTGTTAGAATTTAATCAGAAGAATTTTATTCTTTTTCTTACAGTTCTGATCCACTTCAAGGTTGTATATCTAAAGGTAAGGTAAGAGCCTGGTTGTTGTTTTTTTTTTTTCCCATTCCTTACAGAGTGCAAAGGATTTTCTGCAATGGTTTGGATGTGGCATGGAGTGGGTGCTAAAAAATAAAAGTGTTTCAATTTCATGACTGATCATACTTCTTTTGAAAAACTCTGAGGGGGAATTTATAAATTATATAATTAACTCAGATCCTTTGCAACATATGAAAATGTTTTCTCAGTCTTTGAGAATTTCATGTATTTTTTTTCTATTTCTAGCATTGTGGTTTGTCTTTTAAATGATTATAACATGCAATTCAGTACTTCAGAGGGGTATTCATTTATAGAGAAAATGGAACTTTCCATGCTACAGTTTTTACTCAGCACTATATAATATAAAAACTGACACAGTGTCTAAATGGATGCACAGAATTGTCTGAATCCTTGCCTTGGAAAAGCTGCTTAACTCCATGTTGTTTCACAATATGTAAAATGGAAATTTAGAAAAGTACAGTATTAAGATGATTTTCAGCAAGAAAAATCATTTTAATGTGTTAGTTGAGTCATTGTAATTTGAATGGAAAAATGTGAAATAGTTTATTCAAGTGAGCTTTTCTGGAAAAGGTATCTTTGTTATTATAAAATATATATAATGATCATGGACAGTATTCATTAATGCTAGTTAAAGCAGCAAAAGATGAATTTGAAAGGAAAAACTTTTGTAAAATTTTTACAAGAATATTTGCAATAAGATAAGAAAATATACGTAATACATTTTATAATAAATCTTTCTTTGAGCAAATGCTAAAGACTGATAAAGAAGCTGGGTTTGTCAGAATTATGGGAACAAGATAAATTGATGTAAAATAAAATTTTCCCCAACAGAACAATGTGAAGCATAACTCTTCACAATTCCACTTTCTTATATATTAATCTTTGTAACTCCTAAGTCTATAATGAAAACATTTTTACCATGTACAAAATAGTTCCTAAAATTTTACAACATATGCTTATCATTCTTTTACTTCAGAAAGCCAGCTTTGAGCCCTTCTCTGCATCCAGCATGTGTTTTTACAGGTACAAAGGATGTGTAAAGAGAAGAATGCTATCTGCCTGCAAATTGCTTATAACCCAACAGGGAAAATAAAAATCATGCCTGAAAGACCCCACAGCATCCTGCTGTCATCTTAGCTTTGGGTTCTGCATAAACCAATGATAGGCAGCTTATAAAGATCAATATATATAACAAATGAAACACAGACAGCAGCCAGGATAGATCTCCCAGTAGGTGAGCCAGAAACAAGCGTCTCTATCCAAATGCATGATTGAGTAGCTGTCAGCACTGGCGCAGAACAAGGAGACTGATATTCCCCCTACAACCAAGCCAGAGAGGTTGTGATACCCAATGCAATGCTAAGCACCCAACGGTCAGTGAATTCAAAACAAACAAACAAAAAACTGTTTTAAAATGTGATGAATCTAATGGTATGGTTTATGAATTTCTATAACTTCTTTTCTTCCTTTGCCAGAAGGCAGGGTCCTTAACTGGGCTGCCATCAATAACCTGCAGCCATGAGTTCTGACGCTGAGATGGCCATTTTTGGGGAGGCTGCTCCTTACCTCCGAAAGTCTGAAAAGGAGCGCATTGAAGCCCAAAACAAGCCTTTCGATGCCAAGTCCTCAGTCTTTGTGGTGGACCCTAAGGAGTCCTTCGTAAAAGCCACAGTGCAGAGCAGGGAAGGGGGGAAGGTGACAGCCAAGACTGAAGCTGGAGCTGTGAGTAAAACATCTGCAGCTGATTAGACTGTTTAAACTATGCCTCATTTGGAGTTAGGTGAGCTGACCATTATTTTCTAATCTGGTCTCTCTTGTTTTACTGGACAGACTGTAACAGTGAAAGATGACCAAGTCTATCCCATGAACCCTCCCAAATATGACAAGATTGAGGACATGGCCATGATGACCCACCTGCATGAGCCTGCTGTGCTGTACAACCTCAAAGAGCGTTATGCAGCCTGGATGATCTATGTGAGTTCTTATGGCCTTCTACTCATAGGGAGCTAATGATTTTTTGAAAAAGAGTAGATGATTAAGGTTCTTGTCAAATAATTATACACCTTTAAAAAATGTGTTTTGTTTTTTGGCACAGACCTATTCAGGCCTGTTCTGTGTCACCGTCAATCCCTACAAGTGGTTGCCAGTGTATAATGCAGAGGTGGTAACAGCCTACCGAGGCAAAAAGCGCCAGGAGGCCCCACCCCACATCTTCTCCATTTCTGACAATGCCTATCAGTTCATGCTGACTGGTGAGTGGCTCGATTGGTTTTCTTTTTCTTTTTTATATTTATTTTTCAATTGTAGTTGGATACAATACCTTTGCTTTATTTATTTATATGTGGTGCTGAGGATTGAACCCAGGGCCTCACACGTGCTAGGTGAGCGCTCTACTGCTGAGCCACAACCCCAGCTCTCGATTGGTTTTCATGTAAATTATTTTATCACAAAATATTAGTGCTAAGAAGACATTTAGAAATAATCTAATCCAATCCTCTGGTTGTTAAGAAGAGGTGACCAAAGCACAGAGAGGTATATACTATCAACACTAGAACTAAAACTCAACTATCTACCCCCATGAATTTATCAGAACTTGCTAATGCTTTATCCCTGTTTCATTTGTTTATAGGCTTCTTGCTTAGAGACACATGACCGATTTTCTGTATTTAAATAATAAGAGTAAGACTAAGTAATATCTGAATTATATACTGTCTGAATAAAAAAGCAAAATACATGTTAAATCCTTTCTTTTCCCTTTTTAATTGTTGATTATCAATTATATACTTTTAAAAGTTTTAATCATCTTTTAAAAGACATCAGAGTATATTTCAGGAGTGATAGCCTCTCTCTGAATGAAGATGATGTTTTGGGGTCACATGCATATAAACAGAAGTTGTTCTTTTCCCTGTTAAAAGGATTTCATTTTGATTGAGACACCCTCTCTTACCTGATCTTTCTTTAAAACAATGGTACATTTTTGGGAAGGCTAATAATATTAAGGTTCTATTCTGTGCCCATAAGGGGGAGAAAAAGTTTTTTCTTTGTGAGGCCAATTGACCCATTTAGAAACTAAATCTCAACACTAGCTTTCAGCCTGTCAGACCATAGTCCAAAATCATAATATAAAATGCATTTTTCAGTAACATGCACTAATCAGTAGACAGCAGGCCATTGAAATCTATAGATGGCAACTCTGGTATGTGTCTGGAATTGGGGTATGGGGTTCTTTATATTAAATCAACAGCATAAACTTCTTGTGATGACTTAAGGAATTTAAGATACAACAATATTTTATGTCTCTCTTTCCCAACTTAATTGGCTTAAGAATAATGCCATGTATAACTTGACAATAACACTTTGAAGATGCCATTGAAAATATGACACTTATATACTCACATGCCCTGTTTCCCTATAGAAAATTTTATTTATGTAACTAATACATATGCTGATTGCTCACTGTTTTTCTTCCAGATCGGGAAAATCAGTCTATCTTAATCACGTACGTATTCCTATTCTGAGACTTATTAGTATTTTTCTCACTAGAAAAATGACAAACAAAAAGAAAAAAAAAATAGTTAATGCCCTCATACTAAACAATGGCAGGATCAGTAAGAAACTAGATATTGGTTTAGCCTTATTGTAGGATGTAGACTGAGTCAGAATGTAAAATAAAAATGCTCCATGGGGCTGGAGTTGTGGCTCAGTGGTAGAGCGCTTACCTCATATGTGTGAGGCACTGCATTTGATTCCCAGAACCAGATATAAATAAGCAAATAAAATAAAGGTCCATCAACAACTAAAAAAATATTTTTAAAAAAATGCTCCAAATGAGATCATTTGCTAGTTCAGTCCTAAAAGTCCCACAGGACTTCCCTGGAAGTTGGGTATATAAATTGCTTTCTGTGATCTTAACCAGATCCTAAGACAGGGCAGAGAAGAGCCCACAGCCTTTTGGGAGGAAGAGTTGTTTGGAAATATACCAGTGACACATTTGCAAGTCCTACTTAGGAAATATCTATCCCTTCAAAGATATAACTTTCACCTCATCTGTAGTCTAAGGAAGCTGAAGAACACATGCACATTCCATACAGTTTCTTACTTAATGTTTCATTTACTATATAGTTGTTGAGTGCTGCTGTGTGTATCCCTCAAAACCAGATCTAAACACCTAGAAATGAATAAGGAACATTTTAAGCACTCAAGAATATATGAGTTAAAATGAATAATGAATGAATTTCTCTACTTGTCAGTGCAAAGCAAGAGAAATAGTATGAGCTATTTGTAGGCTGAAAAAAAGATCTAGAAGACTCTCTGACAGATATAAAAACATCTAGATGCATGAGGTAGTAAATGCTAATGGTGGAAATTATTTCATTTGTCACAATGCTTATTTTCTCATGTATGTTGGTCTTTGTGGACAGTGGAGAATCTGGTGCAGGGAAGACTGTGAACACCAAGCGTGTCATCCAGTACTTTGCAACAATTGCAGTTACTGGAGAGAAGAAGAAGGAGGAAGCGGCTTCTGGCAAAATGCAGGTGGGTCTGACTGCTACGGTCAGAATCCAGGCTCTGATTAGGGCGCTCAGGTATGAAATTCTTGAGCACCAGATGCAAGGACTGCTCTCTCCTTTGCAGGGGACTCTGGAAGATCAAATTATCAGTGCCAACCCCCTACTGGAGGCCTTTGGCAATGCCAAAACCGTGAGGAATGACAACTCCTCTCGCTTTGTAAGTCTTTTGGTCATAGAAAGGAATTCTCTGCCTTTAGATACCAGAGGGGGCATATCTAAATTATTTCAAACACATCTCTCTTGTCTACTTCCAAGTTTTGTATATAACATCATCTTTTTTAACTTACAAGGGTAAATTCATCAGGATCCACTTTGGTACTACAGGGAAACTGGCTTCTGCTGATATTGAAACATGTGAGTAACAGGACCTTCTAAATAGAATTCAAGAATGATAAATGATGGTTTGGAGGAACACTCTGAAGCTCCTGCTGAGAGTAAAGCCTATAAAACCCTAGTCTTCTGCCAAACACGCCTGTGATTAGTGCCAGTCTTATCTTGAGCCCACATGTACTTTAGCCACTCCAGGCATGAACTAATGATTCTGTCGAAATCATTGGGAACTACTGGGATTGTCCAAAGTATCCTGTTTTCAAACTAATTTCAGATCTTTCCAGGAAAAAAGTAACATTAAGGGTAAATGAGTTGCCTATGGGTAGAAGATAAGTTGTTTCTTCCTCATCTGAGCCTTGATTATTACTGCTCTTAGTAGCCCCTCTGGCACAGTATGACAAGAGACCTTGGGGAAGGAGCAGTCTCAAGACTCAATTACATTCCAAAAGTCAAGGTTCTTTTGTATGAGAAGTGAATAATGTCTTCTGCCAAGTATGTATCACTTCCTTTCTAGATATGATAGGAGAAACTGCAGTGGTATTTGTAGACAGTATATGTGGTACCTCATGGGAACATTCAGCTGAAATTTCAAGGGGCCAATAAGATTTAACTGATGACTTCTAACTCTGGGATGTTATTACCCTAAGTTCATGTATGAAGCCATGAATGCTGTGAATATACTTTGTATACAACCAGAGATATGTAAAAGTGTGCTTTATAAGTATAATATGAAATGTAATGCATTCTGCTGTCATTTCTAACAACTTAGAATAAAAAATAAATAAATTATTTTAAAAAATCACTCTAGACCACTTTTTAATTCTCCCCCAATTCAATGTTTACTATCTGTTGCAGATCTTCTGGAAAAGTCCAGAGTTACTTTCCAGCTAAAGGCAGAAAGAAGCTACCATATTTTCTATCAAATCATGTCTAATAAGAAGCCAGATCTAATTGGTAAGAAAAATCTTAAATACATAGATTAGAACTTAATTGTTGTACTAATATTATCTAAAATAAAATATATATCCTGAATTCTATGTGCCCAGAAATGCTCCTGATCACTACCAACCCATACGACTATGCCTTCGTCAGTCAGGGGGAGATCACAGTGCCCAGCATCGATGATCAAGAAGAGTTGATGGCCACAGATGTAAGTTACACATTATGTATATGAATTACAATAACAGCCAATTAGTAGGTGTTGTTAAGAATAAAATTCTCCTAAATAAGTGGTGTCTTTCTAACTTTTGTCCTTTCATCTCTCCTGGTAGAGTGCCATTGACATTCTGGGTTTCACTTCTGATGAAAGAGTATCCATCTATAAACTCACGGGAGCTGTCATGCATTATGGGAACATGAAATTCAAGCAAAAGCAGCGTGAGGAGCAAGCTGAGCCAGATGGCACTGAAGGTAGCAAACCAACCTCCATCTGGGTTTAATGAAAGAATATAAGACAAAATGCTGAATCCAAACTTGTCTCCTTTAGGGCTGAGCTTTGGGTGAACATACACAAATTCACCCTCACATAGATCTTTTATAATACAATTCACTCACTACTCTCTCCCTATGAATTGTGGGGCCCAGAGTAGGTCATATTTGGTACCTGTATTATATTTCTGCAGTCGCTGACAAGGCAGCCTATCTCCAGAGTCTGAACTCTGCTGACCTGCTCAAAGCCCTCTGTTACCCCAGGGTCAAGGTTGGCAATGAGTATGTCACCAAAGGCCAGACTGTGCAACAGGTGAGTGCATGATCTCAATGAATCATACCATCCCAGGCCTCCAAAACACGTTTTTAATAATATTAACAAACATTACTGTTTGTGAAGGTGTACAATTCAGTGGGTGCTCTGGCTAAAGCTGTCTATGAGAAGATGTTCCTGTGGATGGTCACCCGCATCAACCAGCAGTTGGACACCAAGCAGCCCAGGCAGTACTTCATTGGGGTCTTGGACATTGCTGGCTTTGAGATCTTTGATGTGAGTTAGCAGAAAGTTTGCAGCAGAAAAGTTTACAAATTTTGTTGCTCTAGTCATACATGGAAAAGATCTATAAAAAATATCTGCACTGTAAACTTAATTCACACATGAAAAAGGTTCAAAATATCATAAAAGAGCACAAACTTTGAAATGATACAGAACTGAATTTAAACTCCAACTCTCTGTCAATTCCTGTGTGATAAGGGGAATGGTATCTAATTGATCATTGAGCCATTTCAATGAAGACCCATAGAAAAAGCATCTTGCATTTCTGAGATCTTTTTGCCATTAACAAGATTTCTGAATTTAAAGCTATTAGCACAGTCCCAAGCACATAGCGTTTAAGATGATTATTATTGAGAGGATGGTGAAGGCAAAGATGGCATCAAAGAGATGGTGAGAAACACAATGAAAAATTCAAAGAAAGACTTTAAGATTCTTGTCTGCCTAATTAAGGGAAGTGATATTTAAATATTAGGATAACCTCAGAAATACCAAGGTATAGAGAATGGAAATGGCATTGTAAATAAACTCAAATTTGTCTGTCTAGAAAAGAATACTGCATAGGATAGAAAATAATCTACTCTTGGTCCTCTACCTGACATCAGTATATTCTAAGGTATCTCATCCAGAGAGGACCTATTTCTAAAATTTTTTCTATAGGTAGACTGATAGAAACTGGATGAAATTTCAGGAGGACAAAACCTATCACCCTAAGAGGGCAGTTAGCCTACCCAACTGAGAAAGCACCATTCAGAGATAAAACTTTTGTTATAAATTAAACTTTAATTTGTATTTTCCACTTACTTAGTTTAACAGTCTGGAGCAGCTGTGCATCAACTTCACCAATGAGAAACTGCAACAGTTTTTCAACCACCACATGTTTGTGCTGGAGCAGGAGGAGTACAAGAAGGAAGGCATCGAGTGGGAGTTCATTGACTTTGGGATGGACCTGGCTGCCTGCATTGAGCTCATTGAGAAGGTTTGTTTGCTTTTTTTTCAGACCACAGATTATACCACTGTACAGCATGTAAAAGAAATTCATAAAACCTTGGTATATACTATGATAAAATAGTTTTATTTGTAAACAAAATTAGAAAAATTCCTTGTTTTATTAATTCTAAGGTAGGTATTCTGGTAAAAGGAGACTGAATATTTTCTATAAAGTCCAGAACTCCATACCTACCCACAGTTTGCAGTACAAAGCCTTACATTTAAAGCCATCTTTCTTTCTAAAATATAGCTCTGACTAGAATAGTTTTTACTTATTTCTTTGGCACTTTGGCACTTTTAGATTCATTATTACTAAGATTGGAAGTATGAATTTCTAGTACTTTAAAGCAAGGCTTTCAAATTCTGGTTGTGCCAAAGACTCATTAAGACAATCATAGATTTCCATATTCTGATCCCTTTAGCAACTGTGGGATGAGGTCTTGGAATTTGTGTTTTTTAGCAAGTGATTCTGATATAGCTAATTTTCAAGTCACGCTTGGAGAAATATTGTTCTAAGGCCTTTGGAGTAAAGACACAGACTCCTCAAGAGCACAGCCCTCATCTGTCTTATTCTGTCATGTTCCAAAACCTGACATAGCACCTCATTCTTCATGGGTACTCAATAAATATTTGTTAAATCAATGACTTCTGACCAAGGAGATAAGAGTTCATTAACTCCATGGAATTAGGGAATGAATTAGTCAAATGGATTATTAATGTCATGTGTTATTTCTATAAGCACACAGAATTCATACAGCATTTGTTTCTTTTCATTCTCCCAGCCTATGGGCATCTTCTCCATCCTGGAAGAGGAGTGCATGTTTCCTAAAGCAACAGACACCTCCTTTAAGAACAAGCTGTATGAACAGCACCTTGGAAAGTCCAACAACTTCCAGAAGCCCAAGCCTGCCAAAGGCAAGGTTGAGGCCCACTTCTCACTGGTACATTATGCAGGCACTGTGGACTACAACATTGCTGGCTGGCTGGACAAGAACAAGGACCCCCTGAATGAGACCGTGGTTGGGCTGTATCAGAAGTCTTCAATGAAAACTCTAGCTTATCTCTTTTCTGGAGCTGCAGCTGCTGCTGAAGCAGGTAAGTTTCAATAAGTCAATCTTTTAGATAAAACATAAGCAGAGAAAGTGTGTCTTATGATTGCTTGTGCTTTCTTTGCCCCTCAGAGGCTGGTGGTGGTGGTGGAAAGAAAGGTGGCAAGAAGAAGGGTTCTTCTTTCCAGACCGTGTCTGCTCTCTTCAGGGTAAAAACTTCATTTTCTCTCTAACTGAATATAAGACATTAAATTTTACTCTACTGTGTGGACAAAGGGATATAATCTTGCAAGGATTTTAGAACTGAGTATGACTCAGGGAGATCAGTCAGTCAACAGTGGTAGAACTGAGTTTTAGGGAGCTTCTGGATAGTTTGGAAGAGAAGCCTCAGTAAATAAGACAGGAGAGACAAGAAATAATGCGAGTGAATGACAAAAGTTATCTGGTGGTAAAATTCAACTTTGGGTTTTGGGAAGTTCCCCACAGGAATAGGATTTAGTATAGCATGAGATTTGCTTGAGCCTTTGGGAGCCTCCAAGTGATTCAGGTACTTAAGTTCATATTAGGATAGCACTGAAGTGAATAGATTTTGAAAGCTAAAGACAAATGGATAGTGGTGGGAACTGGAGAGTGAGTCAAAAGAAAGAAATACAATAAACCAGATATGATAAGAAATGGCTCTTTAAGGAAAATTTACTGTTCTTCTGGCAATTCCATCCCCAACAACTGAAGCTCTGTTATTCTAACTGGAGGATTTCCACAGGATGAAAAACTTTGTACCCTTGGTAACATAGCCTTTAGTTTTCTGTCAATTCCCAGAATGAGCTATTAAAAGGCTACTTTATATGGAACCAACAGGGGGACACAACTCTGTATCTATAACATAAATATGTGATAAAGGAATAAACATGTGATAGAGAGGTAGACAAAACTGAAAGCTGGGTAAAGAAAGAATTGGGAGAGCTGGAGGAAGACATTGATTATTACTAAAACCAGACCATATATGTAGGCAAAAGACTGGAGTGGAGTATATATTCATTTGTTTAGAGTGTCATACTAAATTTGCAACATAAGCTAGAAAATTCAATGGCAATGAGCAACCACTTTGAAAGCTAATAGAAAACATATACAATGTACAAAAATACTAAATCGGACCACATGCTGGGAAAGTGGAAATTCCAGAGATAACTCTTTTGAAATCCAATCTAGACACTATTCAATAGAACTGAACCAATGCCAAGTGCAGGATCATTATGTCTGTATATGAAAAGGTACAAAACAATGCATTTTAAAACCAAATATTCATGACTCTACAGGAGAATTTAAATAAGCTGATGACCAATCTGAGGAGCACTCACCCCCACTTTGTAAGGTGCATCATCCCCAATGAAACCAAAACTCCTGGTAAGACACTTCCGATACCTATCCAGACAAGCCCCAGTATATTTGCTGTAGACCATGAGATATGGCACATGCATTCTTTCTTTTAGGTGCCATGGAGCATGAACTTGTCCTGCACCAGCTGAGGTGTAATGGTGTGCTGGAAGGCATCCGCATCTGTAGGAAAGGATTCCCAAGCAGAATCCTTTATGCAGACTTCAAACAGAGGTCAGATATTTTCATGTGAATTATTTTAAGAAATTCTTTTATTTAACTTTTCAATGAAAAATCCTCTATGCCTTCTATTAAAATTGAACAGAAGATAAAAATTAAGACTATTTATGGACATATAAAAAGTATAAAATTTTGCTGGACGTGGTGGCACACGCCTGTAATGCCAACACTTGGTAGGCTGAGGCAGGAGGAGCACGAGTTCAAAGCCAGCCTCAGCAATGGCGAGGTACTTAGCAACTGAGACCCTGTCTCTAATAAAATACAAAAAAGGGCTGGGGATGTGGCCCAGTGGTCGAGTGCCCCTGGGTTCAATCCCTGGTACCAAAAAAAAAAAAAAAAAAAAAAAAAGTATAAAATCCTTTTAATATACAGAGACTAGATATAAAAGTAGATATGATGGCTATATTGTTCCTATGCTAGGAAGATTTCTTGTTAGTGACAACAGCTATCACATATTTGATATTATTTATTTGTTTGGCTTAAACAGATACAAGGTATTGAATGCAAGTGCTATCCCTGAAGGACAATTCATTGATAGCAAGAAGGCTTCTGAGAAGCTCCTTGGGTCCATTGACATTGACCACACCCAGTATAAATTTGGTCACACCAAGGTAACATTCTCTAAATCCAATCTGATACTATTCTTATTCTTTTGAATTTTATGCAAAGTTTCTAACCTGCAACACTGCCCCCACACAGGTCTTTTTCAAAGCTGGTCTTCTAGGGCTCCTAGAGGAGATGCGAGATGACAAGCTGGCCCAACTGATCACCCGTACCCAGGCCATGTGCAGAGGGTTCTTGGCAAGAGTGGAGTACCAGAAGATGGTAGAGAGAAGGTATTAGCAAAGATAATATTACTTAACGCATCATCCTAGCATTTTAATTTCTGATTCTTGTTATAATCTAATTTTGAACATTTCTTTTCCTATCATAGAGAGTCCATCTTCTGCATCCAGTACAATGTCCGTGCTTTCATGAATGTCAAGCACTGGCCCTGGATGAAGCTGTATTTCAAGATCAAGCCCCTTCTCAAGAGTGCAGAGACAGAGAAGGAGATGGCCAACATGAAAGAAGAATTTGAAAAAACTAAAGAAAACCTTGCAAAGGCTGAGGCCAAAAGAAAAGAGCTAGAAGAAAAAATGGTTGCTCTGATGCAAGAGAAAAATGACCTGCAACTCCAGGTTCAATCTGTGAGTATCAGAACTCATTTTTCCCCCAATATCATGCTAAAATTTCAGTTCAGCAATCACTAAGGAAAGACCTAGATTCCATACAACAGAGTGACTTGTTATCAGTCTTTTCTAATTCACAATTCCTTTAAATGTTCTATAAAATTTCATGTACAACATTACTAACAATCAATGTGATAGGATTCCTTGTTATTCAGGAAGGAAAAACAAGCAAACAAAAAACATCTTTCCTTTCCTTTAGTTGTCCTTCCTGGAAGAATCCTGGACAGGAAGTAAAACCTTAGCTTCCTCAGATTTTCCCTTTTGAAAAAAATGCAAAAAGCAGAAAAATAGACCACTATAGTCAGTGAAGAGAGAGAATTTGTAATGAAAACACATTAACTTGAAAACAGTGTTCTGAGTTTTTGTATCTCCAGTCCCCTAATAACTTTCTGCTGTTTTAGTTTTAGAAACTTTCTACTGCCTGAAAGAGTAGGATTTTAGCAAAGATAATGCAAAGCTTTCTAGAGATAATGTCAATTTTTATATAAAGCATGGGACACAGGGATGATAGTCTCTTTATAAAGACCCAATAAATATTCAGAGGCTTGAGGAAAAGTATTTGATGAAGAGCCATTGTCTAATCTACTATTTGGCCCCAAACTGGCATCAAAATCAATAAGAGAAACATTAAAGTTTGACAACCCAGTTCTCTGAATTCAGAAGGTGAATCTATTGGGCCCTTGGGTCTGTAGATTTTCTACACATAGTTTGAAAATTGAAAGAAGGATGAATTACAAACACCTACATTGGTCTGTAATTTTCTTGTACTTTGAATAAACAAGAATTTTCCAAATTGAGAGAGGGTCATCATACTTTCAAGAATCAAGAGATAATTAAAGGGAATATGTAAGTGTGATTCATGTATTCTCTTCTTCTCTGGGTACAGTATTTTCATAATACTCCATCAAATACCAATTTAGTAAATATTTTATGTATTACAGATCCTAGGGATACAACTTTGAGCAAGAAAGAAACATTTTCCATGCTGTCACAGATTTTATTTTTAAACTTTTCTTTCTTCTCTTAAGAAGCATCCCTATTACTTATACAAATATCACTTTTTAACATGTCCCATTCTCCTTAGAGAATCTAAAGGTGTTCTCTTTAATTCCAAACTATTCTGTCACTGGAGGACAAGTTTTCCATTTAAGTCACTTTTCTGTTATCATCCTTTCCTCTCAGCTACTTCTTAAAGACTCAAGCCTTTTGTTTACTGGTTCACTATATGCTAAAGTTTTCTTAAAATAAACATTAAACAAAGAAAACTGATCTGAAATTATATGCCCCCACATTAAATGTAGGCTATAGCAAATATAACAGTATCAAAATTTCATCAGGAATCATGATTTGAATTTCTTTATTTAATCTCCAATTTTATAATGAATGGCCAGTTAGTGTTTTCTTAATGGTGAAAAGCTAAAAAAAATAATGCATTGCCTTAAAAAATATAATTTGCTTATTTGGTTTCACAATATTAATAAGATCTAAGAAACCCAAATCTGAAAGTGTCTATTGTCTCTCCATAGGAAGCAGATAGCTTGGCTGATGCAGAGGAAAGATGTGACCAGCTGATCAAAACCAAAATCCAGCTTGAGGCCAAAATCAAAGAGGTGACTGAGAGAGCTGAGGATGAGGAAGAGATCAATGCTGAGCTGACCGCCAAGAAGAGGAAACTGGAAGATGAATGCTCAGAACTGAAGAAAGACATTGATGACCTTGAGCTGACACTGGCCAAGGTTGAAAAGGAAAAGCATGCCACAGAGAACAAGGTATGAAACATACTCTGTTGTACTATATACACGTTCTTCTTAGGTAGCAGAGATCATCTCTTTCTTAACCCCTATAGGTGAAAAACCTCACAGAAGAGATGGCAGGCCTGGATGAAACCATTGCTAAGTTGACCAAGGAGAAGAAGGCCCTCCAAGAGGCCCACCAGCAGACCCTGGATGACCTGCAGGCAGAGGAGGACAAAGTCAACACCCTGACCAAAGCTAAAATCAAGCTTGAACAGCAAGTGGATGATGTAAGCCTAACAGCATGTAAAAATAATTTTTCATTTTATAACTAAGCAAGCATGAGTTTGCATTTTTATGATACAATGAGTACATACCAAGTGCTTCCTATGTATATGAAGTATAGAACATAATCGCTGCTGCAAGGGCCAAGATATACACACAAGTAATTTTTAAAAGTCAGTAATGACAGTTAGCTGTGAGTAACATATATTATGGTTAAAAAGAATTAAGGGGATGCCGGGCGTGGTGGTGCACGCCTGTAATCCCAGCACTTTGAGAGGCTGAGGCAGGGGGATCGCGAGTTCAAAGCCAGCCTCAGCAATGGCGAAGCACTTAGCAACTCAGTGAGACCCTGTCTCTAAAATAAAAATACAAAAAAAAAAAAAAAAAAAAAAAAAAGGGGCTGGGGATGTGACCCAGTGGTTGAGTGCCCCTGAGTTCAATCCCCAATACCACAAAAGAAAGAAGAAAAAAAATAATTAAGGGGAAGGAAGGTAAGTGAGCTCATCAAGAAAATTGTACAAACAAAAAAAGGTCTTTGGCCAAGCTTGAAAGGCTCGTACAGGATTATATTCTAAGCAGGGAACACAACAACTGTAAAGAAGAAATAATGTTCATTAAAAATTAGATTCTTAGGAACAAAGAGATCTCTAAATAAGGAATTTGGAAGATAAATTTGGCTTTAAATGTGATCTGATATTTAATAGAGAACCAACTGAAAATGTCTGAGTAAGCGAAACATTAATAAGGATCACTGTTTGGAATATATTGCCATGGTCCCCATCCCATTTGGTGAGGTACTGATTACAAGGTATTTCAGTGGGGAGGGAGATATAGAAGGCATGATGTCTCACTAGTAGTTTGTTGTACAGTTTAGCACATTTCACCTTTTAAATGCCGAATCCTTAGACTAGATAAATATCAACAAGCATGGAACTCATGGGACAATTTTCCTGTTCATACAATAACCAAAATAATTTGCTGATAAGATATGAATTAATGTTTAAAAGTTCAACCTGAGACAAAAAAGTGATGCCATTCTAGGAAGTACCTTCATGTATTATTAACTTTTAGCTTGAAGGCTCTTTGGAACAAGAAAAGAAAATCCGGATGGACCTAGAAAGGGCCAAGAGAAAACTGGAGGGAGACCTTAAATTGGCCCAAGAATCGACAATGGATGTAGAAAATGACAAGCAACAACTGGATGAAAAGCTTAAAAAGTAAGCAGCAAGAGACAAAAGTTTCAGGGTCTGAAATTACTATTACTATTTCTGTGATTGACATAAAGTGTTTTTCCAATAGGAAAGAGTTTGAAATGAGCAATCTGCAAAGCAAGATTGAAGATGAGCAGGCACTTGGTATGCAGCTGCAGAAGAAGATCAAGGAGTTACAAGTAAGTACATGATCTCCAACATTTTAATTCAACAAGAAAAAGAAACGACTGGCACAAGAAACTGAGTTTGTGTTTTCCACCATTTCCAGGCTCGCATTGAAGAGCTGGAGGAGGAAATTGAGGCAGAGCGGGCTTCCAGGGCCAAAGCAGAGAAGCAGCGCTCTGACCTCTCTCGGGAACTGGAGGAGATCAGCGAGCGACTGGAAGAAGCTGGTGGAGCCACTTCAGCCCAGATTGAGATGAACAAGAAGCGAGAGGCTGAGTTCCAGAAAATGCGCAGGGACCTGGAGGAGGCCACCCTGCAGCATGAAGCCACAGCTGCCACCCTGAGGAAGAAGCATGCGGACAGTGTGGCTGAACTTGGCGAGCAGATTGATAACCTGCAGCGGGTCAAGCAGAAGCTGGAGAAAGAGAAGAGTGAGATGAAGATGGAGATCGATGACCTTGCTAGTAACATGGAGACAATCTCCAAATCCAAGGTATAATTATGATTTAAGTCTCAAAGAGGTTTCTGTTGGACAGGTGTGAAACTTTCAAAGATCTAGTAATTGGCAGAAAGAGACTCACGTAATACAAGCCAGGGGACTTGCTCACTCTTTACTCAATAATAGACATACCCAAATAATATAGAGGCTGAAAACTTAGCCTCTTTCAGATAAAAAAACATCCAACTTGAGATTTTTAAGACACTTTATATTAATTACTGGGCTTTTTTTTTTTTTTTAATTTTTTTATTATTTATTTACTTATTCATCATGCACAAGTATAGTATCTTTTTACATACAACTGCTTGTATATTTTCCCCTTAGACACAATATAATTTGCTTCTCACAAACATCTCATGAGCTGACTCAGGTATTATTCTCATATCACAGTGAATACAATTTATTAAAGATGTTAAATTCTTTATTTTTTAAAATACTTTTTTGGTTGTAGATGGACACAATACCTTTATTTTCTTTCTTTATTTTTATGTGGTGCTGAGGATTGAACCCTGTGCCTCACATGTGCTAGGCAGGTTCTCTACCACTGAGCCACAATCCCAGACCGAGATGTTAAATTCTCAAAGCAATTTTGTGGTAGTTTGTTTAGACTATGTATCTTATTATTCTTTCTTTCACATTCTAAGGTCCATGTTGTTTTGTTTATAAAAATAGTTTATTCTCAAAGTAAATGCATAGTGCAACTATGTAAGTTTCAGATTACTGAAATTTTCTTTGGTGCAAATACTTGCTTGAGATGCCTTCTACTACTTTTTGAATGCAGGGAAACCTTGAAAAGATGTGCCGTACATTAGAAGATCAAGTGAGTGAGCTCAAAACTAAAGAAGAGGAGCAACAGCGGCTGATCAATGAGTTGACAGCACAGAGGGCACGCTTGCAGACAGAATCAGGTGGGCCATTTACCAATGCTTATCTTGAATGACAGATTTACCCTGGCTATGTTACTCTAGATCATATGTTACTGTCCTGAGAGGCACCTATGAACATGTACACATTATTGACCACTGGCATGTAGCTGCTTTCTTTCATAGATGAATCAATTGATGGTTCAATCAATTCAGGTCCTTTGGTTTGGGAACATTTTCAAGCAGATTTGGTTTTAATCAAAAAGTTATCCAATACCAAGAGTATCCCCACAGTAACCCTGTCACCTTTTCAAAATGCTTTCACAAGCTACTTGTTTGTTTTCCTCATTAGCCTATGTAATGTTATCCCTACTATAAAGACAACAGCTTATGGAAATGATGAAGTAACTTGTCCAAGAATACTTACTCTTGTGTTTTTCCTGAAGTCTTGCCAACTGCTGATAATTAACACAGTCAGGCAGGGCAATATTCTGGATAACAACTCAGCCAGATAGCATTCAAGTAAGGTTGTGTATTTTTGATTAGCAAAATTGGAAAGTCTCTGTATTTACTCTTCTTACTACTAACTTGTCCAATTTTCTACCAAAGTTCTATCTCCCTAAATAAGAGGTAACAAAATGGAAATTGGGCATAATTTCAGTTATGAGAGTAATAGGCAGGTGAAAGTGTTAGAGAACAACTCTACTTTTTCACATTTATTCAATTTTTGGTGGAGAGGGGTACCAGGATTGAATTCAGGGGCACTCAGCCACTAAGCACATCCCCAGCCCTATTTTGGATTTTATTTAGAAACAGGGTCTCACTGAGTTGCTTAGCACCTCGCTTCTGCTAAGGCTGGCACTGAACTTGTAATACTCCTGCTTCAGCCTCCCAAGCTGCTGGGATTATAGGCATGTGCCACCACTCCAGCTCAAATGTTTTTATAATAAGGTTCAAAATAAAGTTTTTAGTTATAAAGGCAAAAAGTACATTTCCTGAAAATAAAAACTATATACTCAAAGTGTCAAAAAGCTCCTTGTTTTTTCATTCTTAATACATGTTTATCCCTAGTAATAATTAATTTCTTATTAGTAAGTCAAAACTATGAAAGAAATAAAACTTGTGATTCTTATTAAAGTCAAATGAGATTTTTCCAAGAAACAAGGTCCAAAAAAAAAAAAAAAAAAGGTGCTGAAAGGTTTTCCTCCTTTTCTAACATAATCTAGTATATTTTCTGAATTATAGCACTTAAAGAATTGAAGACAAATTTAAATGTCATTTAGTTTAGAAACTGATTAGTTAGTTATTCAGAACCAACTCATTCTGGGCTTAGGAGGACCACTGATCATTTCTTAATATAAAAAATTTTCCAAAATTTTCTTTTGAGCATCACTTCTACTTATAGAGTCTATTGTTCAGAGCCTCCTAATTTTCATAGAATAATTGTGTTTGTTTGTTTCAATAAACTTTCAGTGGTCAGAAAACCAACACCACTGCCTTAGCTAAAAAGCACTGGAATGTTTTGTTGGTTTCATTTACATTTCTTTTCATAGGTTTCTTCATAATTTTCTACTGTGATCATGTAATCTTAAATGTCATCTGAAATCTTTGGGGTTTTCATAAGCATGTAATATACCTTGAAGGTCCCCACACTTCACATTTTCCCATAGATTTGCTCATCAGGGTTGAAGCAGATATTGGTCTTTTGTTGTATTCATGCTCTCCAGCATGTTTCAAACTCAGCTCCCTTTCCCTGCTCCAGTTTTTATTTTTAAAGACTTTAATTTTCAAAGTCAGGTTGAGTTTTCTGGATCTTGGTCTTCACAGGTGAATATTCACGTCAGCTAGATGAAAAGGATTCATTAGTTTCTCAACTCTCAAGGGGCAAACAAGCATTTACACAACAGATTGAGGAACTGAAAAGGCAGCTTGAAGAGGAAGTAAAGGTGAATCCTACTTGTTGTTGTCATCATTGTAGTTGTTTTATGGTTGTTTTTAACTTACTTTTACAAATTTTCTACTGGTGATCTATAGGAGCTTGGGGAATAAACACCACTTTAAAGATATAAAATTAAGTTGCCAATCTGTATATTTTCAGGCAAAGAGTGCCCTAGCCCATGCTCTCCAGTCCTCCCGCCATGACTGTGACCTGCTTCGGGAACAGTATGAGGAGGAGCAGGAAGCCAAGGCTGAGCTGCAGAGGGCCATGTCCAAGGCCAACAGTGAGGTTGCTCAGTGGAGGACCAAATATGAGACTGATGCCATCCAACGTACAGAGGAGCTGGAGGAGGCCAAGTATGTTCTAGATTTAGTTAAAATGGAAATGCTTCTGTTAACAAAGTACACCTGCTATGAGTTCTAAATGGGCAAAGAAGATCACTGCCGCCCACCCCCCCTCAACAAAACTAAAAAAAGTAGGGGAAAAACCATATAAATATAACCCTAATCAATAAATACAAATACCCTTGGATAGTCTATAGAAAGAAATGACAGCAGAGATTTGAAAGAGAAAGGGATATAAGACAAGAGGAAGCTGAATAATTCGTTTTTAAAGGGGGAACTTTGGACCTCATTTCATCTACATAGGTACAGATTAAATAAGTTACTTGCACTCTCAGTTCTTTCTTTTTAGATGTAAAGATGTGATTATATGTACATTTATTTATTGTAGGGGGAAAAGTAGAAAAATATGTTGTTAAAGACCAAAATGCATACAGAAAATGCTGTATTTGGTGTAGGAGAGTAGCGATGAGTTAATACAGAAGTGGAAGCACAAAACAAGCCTGAGAAGCAAAGTGTTAAAGAGGTCTGCCTGAGAAATCACTCATTTTTTCCCCACGTGAAACACCCAAATCTGTTGATAGTGATTCACTTCTATTATCCACTGTTATTTCACTGTTTAGGAAGAAGCTGGCTCAGCGTCTGCAGGATGCTGAGGAACACGTGGAAGCTGTGAATGCCAAATGTGCATCCTTGGAGAAGACAAAGCAGCGGCTCCAGAATGAGGTGGAGGACCTCATGATTGATGTGGAGAGAACAAATGCTGCCTGTGCAGCCCTGGACAAAAAGCAAAGGAACTTTGATAAGGTATTCTATCCAGTTTCTGCTTCCATATTCAACATATGATTAATCAGAGCCTGCTACCTTCGGTGTGCCTCATTCAAACCACCTGAGGGCTGTTCTCAGCAGCCTGCTCCACTGGTAGATGGGTGTGTTTGAATGTCACATTCCTGTGCTTACTATTATTCTCATTCACAATTATTTTTTCAGTCCTAGATCACTTCAACTCTGGTTGGGAGCTGCCAGAATAGATGGCTTTCATCCCATCAAACTTTCTCCCTAAATTTCTTGACCATTTCTTGCCCTTTAGATCCTGGCAGAATGGAAACAGAAGTATGAAGAAACTCATGCTGAACTGGAAGCTTCTCAAAAGGAGTCCCGTTCCCTGAGCACAGAACTGTTCAAGATTAAGAATGCTTATGAGGAATCCTTAGACCAACTTGAAACCTTGAAGCGGGAAAATAAGAATTTGCAACGTGAGTATATTTTACCTGTTCTTTAACAAAAGATTTGAAAGAATATTTACCTCTCTCAATAAATTTCTCTATTTGTTCACCAACAGAGGAGATTTCCGATCTCACTGAACAGATTGCAGAAGGAGGGAAACGTATCCATGAACTGGAAAAAATAAAGAAGCAAATTGAGCAAGAAAAGACTGAACTTCAGGCTGCTTTAGAGGAGGCAGAGGTAGACATTTTATTTTACAATCAAAAACAATCACAAGAGGAATTAGGCTCTTGTGAACGCAAGGATTACTGAATCACAAGAAATGAAAAATCATTTTTACTCTGTGTACTATAAAGATGAAGATGAAGAATTGAATATGTACACAAATAAAATAACTATATGTCAAGAACTGTGCTAGAGACAGAAAACAAAGATGAGTAAGTTAAGGGTCCTGCCCTCAAGGGCATGATCTGGCTGTGGAGATAGAGGCATACAAAACAATAACACATTTGTAGACATTTCTTTTAATAATGGAATAAAGATGCATCGTGGCAGCACAAAGATAGAAACTAATTCCTATTTCTGTAATATTACACATTTCTATTCCCCTGCTAATGTCACATTTTGTGGTCATTAAGGCATCTCTTGAACATGAAGAGGGAAAGATCCTGCGCATCCAGCTTGAACTGAACCAAGTCAAGTCTGAAATCGACAGGAAAATTGCTGAGAAGGATGAGGAAATTGACCAGCTGAAGAGAAACCACATTAGAGTTGTGGAGTCGATGCAGAGCACACTGGATGCTGAGATCAGGAGCAGGAATGATGCCATCAGGATCAAGAAGAAGATGGAGGGAGACCTCAATGAAATGGAAATCCAGCTGAACCATGCCAACCGCATGGCTGCTGAGGCCCTGAGGAACTATAGGAACACCCAAGGCATACTCAAGGTAAATGGCTTCAAAAGATGGTCCCAGGATGATTGGTGTGACTGCAGCCTGAGAATGTGGTATCTCAATGATCTTTCATTCCACAGGATACCCAGCTGCACCTGGATGATGCTCTCCGAGGCCAGGAGGACCTGAAGGAACAGCTGGCCATGGTTGAGCGCAGAGCCAACCTGCTTCAGGCTGAGATTGAGGAGCTGCGGGCCACACTGGAGCAGACGGAGAGGAGCAGGAAAATTGCAGAACAGGAACTCCTGGATGCCAGTGAACGTGTCCAGCTCCTTCACACCCAGGTGAATATAATAATAGAATGGTAGATAAAGTACAAAGGAGGGGCTTAGGGCATAGCCCAGTGGTAGAACACTTGTCTAACATGCATGAGACCCTGGAGTTCATCCCCAGTACCACCAAAACAAAAAACAAAGGAATCAAGATGAAATTCTTGCTCAGATCTTAGTGCTATTTAGAAATTTATTCATAATATTTTGTGGAGAATTAAGTTTAAAATCTTCAATGTTTCTGTATAACAATATTTTTATTTGTCTGAACTAAGCCTAGAGAATTATCTTTTAAAAATATACGATCAACTCAGATCCTTTATGGAATAACAAGGGATACTAGTTAACTAAGAGTTTATTAGAGCATTGGACATCCTAATTTTGCTCTTATGTACTTAATAATTTGATATTTTAACCAGAACACCAGCCTGATCAACACCAAAAAGAAGCTGGAGACAGACATTTCCCAAATCCAGGGAGAGATGGAAGACATTGTCCAGGAAGCCCGCAATGCAGAAGAGAAGGCCAAGAAGGCCATCACTGATGTGAGCAGAGGAGGACACACTGGTGGGTAAACTTAACTCCTGCTGTGCTCTCATAGCTGTTAAGTGATTCCGTTTTACTGCTAACCAGGCCGCCATGATGGCTGAGGAGCTGAAGAAGGAGCAGGACACCAGTGCCCATCTGGAGCGGATGAAGAAGAATCTGGAGCAGACAGTGAAGGACCTGCAGCACCGCCTGGATGAGGCTGAGCAACTGGCGCTCAAGGGTGGCAAGAAGCAGATCCAGAAACTTGAAGCCAGAGTAGGTCTTCTATCACATTCCAAACCAGCACATAACTCTGAATAACTAGTATTGCTAGAAGATGGGGGCAACCTAAGATGGAGAGATATTCCCTACAGTCTGAGAGCTCATAATGGGGCACTTAGATATGGCCATCAAAATCTGCATATGAAGGTGATAAAAGAAATATGTGGGTCATTTGAAGAAGTAGAAATTCATTGAGTAAATAGATAATAGTAATTTTTTTTAAAATGTCCACCTTCTTTCAGGTACGTGAACTTGAAGGAGAAGTTGAAAATGAACAGAAACGCAATGTTGAGGCTGTCAAGGGCCTGCGCAAACATGAGAGAAGAGTGAAGGAACTCACTTACCAAGTAAGGAAAATGGCTATCTTGGTTCTTACCCAGTCTACAATAGATTGAAAACCATGTACTGCAAACATGATGATATTGGTACTTTCAAGAAATTCACTCTTTAAAATATTATTTCAGACTGAGGAAGACCGCAAGAATGTTCTCAGACTCCAGGACCTTGTAGACAAACTACAAGCAAAGGTGAAAGCATACAAGAGACAAGCTGAGGAAGCGGTGAGTTTAGAACTCCTGGGCAGTGGTGACTGGTCAGCCTCTAGTTCTCAGATGTCACCAGGCTGATTTAGTTAAAGGGATGAAATAAAGGATGAGTGAAATGAGGAAAATCTTTTTTAAAAATGATTGAGTGAAGGCCCAATAATGAGATGAAACCAACCACTTGACAAGCCAGAGAAAACATTCTATGGAATATGCAACTCTGTGGTGGAGTGTGAGCTTGGCACACAGGAGGCCCTAAGTTCCATCCCAAGCACATGCAAGGATATGCATGTGAGGATGCACGCATGCATACACACACACACACACACACACACACACTCTCTCTCTCTCTCTCTCTCTCTCTCTCTCTCTCTCTCAAATCAATATTTCTAGGAAGGGGGAAGAGCAAGAGCAAACTTTTTTTTTGCAGGGGGTGGTACTGGGGATTGAACTCAGGGGCACTCAGCCACTGAGTCACATTCCCCACCTTATTTTTATATTTTACTTAGAGACAGGGTTTCATTGAGTTGCTTAGTGCCTCACTTTTGCTGAGGCTGGCTTTGAACTCATGATCCTCCTACCTCAGCCTTCTAAGCCACTGGGATTATAGGCATGCACCACCGCACCCAGCAAAAAATATAAAAGAGTTTGATTCAAGAAGCAGAAAGATAAGGAAGAGAGCAGCCTTAGCGGGGGCTGGATAACTAGGCAGAAGGCAGATCACAGGGTCTTCCAGACCATAGCAAGACATTTGGATTTTATTCTGAGTACAATGGGGCACTGGTCCAAAATGGGAGAGTTTTCACCTGGGTCAGTCATGACTTGATTTATATTTTTTTGAAGAATATGTAGAGAACACCATACATCCTTGAGTAACATGGGTGGGCACAGGGAAACATGTTAGGAGGTTTTCCAGGTGGTTTGGATAAGATAGTAATAGAGCAGAAAGAGAGAAATAGAAAGATTCGAAATATGTTCTGGAGGAAAAACAACACAAGATATGGTAACAGGTTGCACTTGTGATGGTGAAAGAAAGGCAATCAAGGGAATTCATCAAGTGTATAGTTTAAGTAACCAGATGGATAGTGTTAACAATGGCTAAAATGAGGAACTAAGGGAAAACCAGATTTGCAGGGCAAGAAGGAAACACAAGTTCTGTTTTAGATACATTAAATGTGAAATGCCATTATACAAGTCATGCCAAGTAAATAGTTGAATATAAGAGTCTGGAGCTCAGAGGTCTCAGTTATGTTCAAACCAGTAGATTCTTGGGACTCCACCTTCTCTCATTTTCCCATTCCATGATTAATCTAAATTAATAATTAAATATTGCCAATTTCCTAAGTATAGATATACATAGCTATATATCACAAATGAGTTCTTCTGGTTATTGATTGTTTTTATTTTTTCCCTTACCTATAATGTCTGAGAGGAAGAGAGAGGGTGGAGAAGTGTGTGTGGGGGGGGAGACAAGGAAGGGAGAGAGAACAAAGACCCATGTGTGCACATTCACACCCATACCTTGGACAAATTGCTTACTTTTTAGTTCCTGCTTTCCTCATCTGCAAGAGGAAGACTGAGATGTTGTGTTTTGTTTAGTTTTGTTGAGGTATGCTATTTAGTGATTCTAAGTTTTATGAATGTTCCAAATTGGAAAGTCACATCTGGGGAGGATTCTTAAAGAGACTTTTAGAAAAACAATGAATTATGGAGAAACTAGAACTGGTCTTCTCAAATTCCCTTCTTTATATTTAAGCATAATCAGAGACCACTCAGACTATCTTAGGAAATAATAAACTTGTTTAATTTGTAAACTTAATAAGTGTCAACAATTTATACTCAAGGCTAGCATTTTGGTTTAATATAGATTGCCTTCCTGCATTTTTAAAAGGTTTTATGTTCCATTCTCAAGATCCTGGAAAAAAGAAAGAAAAAGATTGAAAACCTGGCATATTTAATTGTAGCTCTCACATGTTTAGCTTTTCTTAAAGTTCAGAGAAATATGTCACCTGCCTTTCCATATTATCTGAGTTCAAGAAGCATAAAAGTAACTAATACAACAAAAAATTAAAAAGCATTTCTCTAGGTTTCTTTAAAAATGTTTCTAGTGAATCACTTTTAAATAAAAACAAATTCAAATTACATTGACCTAAGAACCTAGAAATTTGAACATTTCTTCCTCATAAATGCATTCCCTTTTACAGGAGGAACAATCCAACGTCAACCTTGCCAAGTACCGAAAGATTCAGCATGAGCTGGAGGAAGCTGAGGAACGGGCTGACATTGCTGAGTCCCAGGTCAACAAACTAAGGGTGAAGAGCCGGGAAGTTCACACAAAAATCATAAGTGAAGAGTAATTCATCCAAATGGTGAAAGTGGCCAAAGATACACAAAATGTGAAAATCTTTGTCACCCTGTTTTGTACTGATTACTTTGGGAGATAAAAAATTTATCTGCCAAGAACTTGTTAGTCTCTCTCTCTTTTTTTTTACTTCCTGTCAATTATCATTTTTTTTCTATGACCTATTTTTTAAATTAATTATTTTATTTTAATTAAGTATATATGACAACAGAATGCATTTTGATTCATTATATACAATTACAGCACTACTTTTCATTTCTCTGATTGTACACAATGTAGTGTTGCACCATATGGGCAGTCATAAATGTATCTAGGGTAATAATGTCCATCTTATTCCACCATCTTTCCTACCTCCAAACTCCCTCCCCTCCCTCCACTTTACCCAATCAAAGTTCCTCCATTTTTCCCATGCCCCACTCCCCATTATGGATCAGCATCCACTTAACAGAGAGAACATTTGGCCTTTGGTTTTGGGGGATTGGCTTACTTCACTTAACATGATATTCTCCAACTTCATTCATTTACCTACAAATGCCATAATTTTATTCTCTTTTATTGCTGAGTAATATTCCATTCTGTATATATCATTCTGTGTGTGTGTGTATCATAGTTTATATATCACATCTTTATATATATATATATATATATATATATATATATATATATATATCTCACAGTTTCTTTATCCATTCGTCTATTAAAGGGCATCTAGGTTGCCTCCACAGTGAATTGAGCTGCTATAAACATTGATGTGTCTGCATTACTATAGTATGCTGATTTTAAGTCCCTTGGGTATAGACTGAGGAGTGGGATAGCTGCATCAAATGGTGGTTCCATTCCAAATTTTCTAAGGAATCTCCATACTGCTTTCCAGATTGGCTGCACCAATTTGCAGTCCCACCAGCAATGTATGAGTGTGCCTTTCCCCCAACATCCTCACCAACACTTAGTTTTGTTTGTATTCTTGATAACTGCCATTCTGACTGGCATGAGATGAAGTTTTAGTCAATTATCTTTTTATGCATCAAGAAAAGAAAAAAAATTTTTTTGCTTAAATTTTATGGAAAAGTGCTTAGTTATCAAGATTAAAACATGATACAGATCAGGTAGGCCAAGACCAGTAATTATCACCATAACAGTATTAAGTACTGTCAAAATATTTAAAATACAAACTCCTCACTATAACTACATAAACTATTAAGCTGAAATTAGGATTCCTGGAGAGGGAACATTCTCTGTATTTTTACTGGTTCTCTTTAAATACTCTAGATTTGTAGTTTTTTGATAACTACAGATGTTCAGTTGTTTTCTTGCATCTGCTCCCTAGTTATCATGCTAGAATAGTAAAGAGGGAATAAAAATGAATATGTTCCTAAAATTAATTGTTCTCTTTAGAAATTTCTATATTTTACAAGTTTTTTCTAGTGCTTTTGATAGCAACAAGTTAATTAACATATAACTATTATATGTAAAGCATGTATTTTCAAAATTCAGTCCCATACTCTCATTATATTTACTTTTCTATATTGTGGCTTTCTATAGTTCTATGACAATTATTATTATCATTATTATAACTACCACAGGTTTATATGTGCTGAGGTTAGCATGGGCCTTCTATTTTTGTCAATTTTAATAGATAGTATATGAAATGACAGGTCTATTAGAAATATAATAAAGGTCATGTGAGAACAATAATCAACCTATTGAAAGGAACAATATATAATTAAATATTTTTATATAATCATCCAGTAGGCTAAATTATTCAGACCTCCCCTTTTATGGAAAATTCCCTCTGGGTTGTTATGTGCTTCCATAATCATTTCTGTTAATCACTGAAGTCAACTAATTATTGTAATGCTATCTTTTTTTTCCTGTGCATGCAAGGCAAACACTCTATCAACTGAGCTATATCCCCAGCCCTATGATCCTATATCTTGATCTAGATTTTAAAATAATTTACAAATCAATTTTTGACAGTGCTTAATATCCTATTTTCTGCCAAAGGTTTCTACTTAAAACTCCCAATTCCACATTGCCATTTCACTTAGTTATTGACTTAATGAGTAAAATGGATAGATAAATGGACGGATATTAGGTAAAGAGGCAGGAAGAGAAGAACCTGATTATGGTAGCAATTCTTAGCTGTATCTTCACTTATTATCAACCTTCCTGGAAAACACAAGATACCTATGTCCCTGAGAACATCTACCCAACCCCTTGGTTTAAATTGAAATCTGCCTCCCCTGATAACAATGCTTACCTCTTAAGAGTGACCATTATTCTCTCATGTTTTAAGAACTCCTCAGTTCTTATCTAGAAATAATCTCTCTCAATCCCACTATTGTTTATCCTCTGGTAGAAAGATCTTCCTTCTTTGAGGTTTATGCTAGTTAGTTAGCTCTTCCACATAATTAATTTTGCTACCTACTAACTTTTTATTCATTAAAGATTTTAGCACCTGCCTTCCCTCTCCACCCAAGAGATTTCAATGTCCCCATGCATGATTCATCTAATGCTCTGACTCCCACCTCCACCACCTTCTCTTCTACTCTATCTCATCCACAATCTTTCTCTGTAAAATATCCTCAAAACTGCCCAACCTCCAAAGTCACAAAAATAAGTATCTCTGTCCTGATTTTCTAGCTTGTTTTTTAGACTACTCCAACATAACACTTCTTCAACTCCACTGGCACCTCCAACAGAGTTGGACTCTCTTGTTTCTTCTATATTTATCAACCCCTATTTTCTTTCTCTTTCCAATAAAGCAAAAATTCATAACCTAGCTCTATGGCCACTTTCTTGATAAGTCTTTAAGCTTCTTTGCCACTCTCTTACCCTCCTGTCACACCTCAGTGGAAATTGTGCAATTATTAGTTCCAACTTATTAACCCCACTGGTTCCTCCAGGGTAAAGTTATATAATAAAGTATCTTAGTCATTTCTATTTTAATTTTTCTCCACTCTCTTTAAAACTCATTCCCTTTTTGGTCTCAGCAAATTATCTCACATCCTGCCTAAAAGAAAAACAGATAGCAAGTTAGTGGAATAGAAAGTCCCCCAGTCTTATTTCCCCACTACAACAATAATTCTGCAGCCATCTATGGATAAAAGTGGCTTTTTGAGAGCTGTCGGACTCAAGTAGGAGAATGTGAAACCAAGGTGAGCCCAAGACTTGGGAGGGTGGATCTGAGAAGGCAGACTCACACTCATGAGGCAGACTCACTGACCGTGGTCCTAGCTCCAGACTCAGAAATATTTCCATCCCTTTGTGAACTGGTATATGGTCCCATTTGGCTTTGGCACTGCTACCAGAATCATCTGCCAAAGGATTTAGGATGGATAGACCCACCAACCTCAGTCCTGGTCGTAGATCCTTAAGTAGCACTGCAATTTGGCTTCAGTAGCTCTCAGCTATAGTCTAAGAGTTTTCCTGCCTATACAGCGACCCATCTATAGATGTCTGAAAACCTCAACCTCTTCTGTAGAACCCACAGCAGCCCTATGACTCAGTTCTAGTTCTTCTTAACCACTATCCAGAGCCAGCACTACATGTTTAGGGAATCACAGTGACCCAGCAGGAGGAGTACTTGCAAGAACTCAAAGGAAGCCATATTTGTCCACATACCTGGTAATGGGCCACCATCTATGAACCCTGCAGTAGACCTTCATCCCAGTACCAGCCCTGCTTACCAAGGATCCCAGAGGCAATCCAGCCTACCCAGGGACTAGAAAGATCCATGCAGCTTGAAACCCTGGTAACAGACCCTCCAACCACAGACCCCACTGCAGACCTCAGTGCCGTCATGATCCAGTTCCAACCCCACTCAACCACAGACCCCATGAACTTGAGGGGCCCAACAGGTGAAGGTTTTTACTTGCTTAAGTGCATCTGTAAAGACTGGAAGATGTACTTACCCCTTCAAATGCACAGACACCAATATGAAGCTACAAAGATAACAAAGAATAATATAACACCACAAAAAGAAGCTAATAAAGCTTCAGTAACCACCCCTCCCCCAAATACAGATGAATGAATTGTCTAAAAAAGAATTCAAAGTAGTTTTCTTATAGGAATTCAATGAAATTCAGGAAAACAGAGATAAATGACTACACAAGATTAGGAAAATAACATATGAATAAGACAAGAATTTCAACAAAAAAAGTAGAAACCATGAAAAAGAACAAAACAGAAACACTGGAGATGAACAATACAATGATTCAACTGAAAAATTCATGGGGGAACTTCAACAGCAAACTCAATCATGCAAAAGAAGTTAAACAACACACTACAGAATAACCAATGAGTCCAAGAAGACATTTTTTAAAAGTGTCTTGAGACAAATGATAATGAAAACATAACATATAAAATATGGGATGCAGTAAAAGCAGTTCTAAAAGGGCAATTTATAGCAACAAATATTGATAATTAGAAAAATAAATGATTTCAAATGTATTACTTCAATGAATTAGAAGAAGAACAAATTAAGCCCAAAGTCAGAATAAATAAGGAAATAATAAAGACCAGAGAAAAATAAATGAAAGAGCTGGAAAGACAATAGAATAGATCAACAAAACTAGGAGTTTTTGTTTTTGTTTTTGGAAAATATAAACAACATTGACAAATCTTTAGCTGGATTAACCAAGAATAACTTCAAATACATAAAATTATAAATGAAGGACACCACACAAATAAAAAGGAATTCTATGAGCAATTGTACACAAACTGAATAATCTAGGCAAAACAGGTAAGTTCCTAAACATATAGGACTTCCCAAGACTTAATCATGAAATAAAAAAAGAAAATCTGAAGAAACACATTTGTGACAACATAGCGTAAACTGGAAGATACTGTGTTAAGTGAAATAAGTCAGGCACAGAGAAACACCATATTATGTAATTTATGTGTGAAATAAAAAAAAACAGGACTCACAAAAGCAGAGAGTAGAGTGGTAGTTACCAAGGCTGGTGAGAGATGGAGTAGACAGAGAAGGGAAGACCTTGGTCAAAAGGTACAACATTTCATTTAGATAGGAAAAATAAGTTGTGGTGATCTATTGCACAGCACAGTGACTATAGTTAATAACTATTTGTTACATGTTTCAAAACAACTGAAAGAAAGGAATTTAGATATTTTCACCACAAAGAAATAACAAAAACTTGAGGTAATAAATGTGCTAACTAGTTGGATTTGATCATTCCACAGTGCATACATAGAAATGATCAACAGGTATATAAAAAAAGGTGCTCAACATCATTAATCATTCAGAAAAAAATTTATCCTTTAATGGACGTGGGTTATCACAGTTTCACTTAACATGTGAAATCTTAAAACGTCAAACTCACAGAAGCAGAGAGCATAATGGTGGATGCCAGGAGCTGAGTGTTGGGAGAAATGAGGAGATGTTAGTCAAAGGGTATAAACTTTCACTTATGAGATAAATAAATCTAGTGTGCCATATATGTGGTGATAAATGTGTTAACCAGATTGTGTTAATCATTAGAGAATGTATATGTATAATCATGATGTATACTTTGAATATATGCAATTTTTTATTTGTAAATTAACTTTGTTAAATTTTAAGAGAAAAATATATGCCATTAAATGGAAATGCCTTCACATTTCTACCAAGCGAACATCTTCCTTCCAGTGAAGAGTCATCTATCTCTATTTTAGGGCCACCTCCTCTGCTTGGCAATAAATCTCATCCCCTCCATCTTTCTTGGAAAGTTATACATGGAGTATCTTTCTCTTTTATTTACATTTCCATTCTCTCCCATCCTAACTAGATCCTTTCTTAAACTCTCCCTTGATCTTATTTTCTCCAGCTATTATCTTTTTCCTGACTTTCCTTTACAACTGTATATAGACATATACAAATACTGTCTCCATTTCCTCATCCCCCAACTCTTCATCTCATTGTAATCTGGTTTTTGCTCTCTCTACTCCCCTTAAATGGATCTCACTATGATCCTCAGTAATTTCTTTGTTGCTGAATCAAATGGACACTTCTTGATCATTAATTAACTTAATCTTCCCCCTGCATATTATAATCTGACCATCTCTCTTTTTGGAAATGGTCTTTTTCCTTGATTTCCAAACTCTGCCCTACCCTACTGTCCATTCTCTTCTCTCTCCTTTATAAGTTCATTTTCAATTCGTGACTTCCCCTACTTTTCTCAAAATTTATGTATATTCTGATCCTGTTTCCTATCATAGTGGATGGCAACATTATCCACTCAGTTGCTCAAGATAAAAATCTAGGATCCACCTTGACATTTATATTATATCCACCTTTATTTCCCCATATCCAATCCATCATCAAGTTCTTTTCTTACTACTCCTAAACATCTTTCAAAACCACCTACTTCTCTCTTTGCTGTCATCTTCCTCATCCAAACCACCATCATCATCTGGTCTCTCACATACCTATGATTCCATCCCATATCTAAGCCTTTCTGAACTGCAGCCAGAGAGAGCTAACAACATTCTCTAGCCAAATTTCCAAAGAGGATCCTTGCTCACTCTAAAAGCTTCACCTTGTGAAACTCTCCTCTTTCTTTTTTTCTGTTTGAGCTACACTGACCTCCTTTCAGTTACATGAACCAGAGACTTAGCATGTGGTATTCCCTCAGCCTCAAGATCTCTGTCTCACCTCTTACCTACATGTTTTGATTAGCTAAGGCTTACTCTTCCTCCATACCTCATTTTAAATTACACTTCTTTAAGAAGTATAATTTTCATATTTCGATAAGTATGAAGTATATAGATAGTATATACATACTGTCTCCATTTCCTCATCTCCCTCATCTCTTCATCTCACTATAATCTGGTCTTTGTTCCTTCTACTCACCTTAAATGAATTTCATTATAATCCACAGTGATTTCTTTGTTGTTAAATCAAATGGATACTTCTCAATCCTTAATTAACTCTATCTTACAACTGTATTATTATACATCTAACCATATTCCTAGACCCTCCATAATAGCTTAGATTTCCCTGTGATCTGTCTTCTTCACCTATCACTTACCATAACTATAAATAAATCATTTATTTTTCCCCTCATTAAAGTGTAAACTACATGAATACAGGTTTGGGGTCTTGCCTATTCTTCCCTAGTAGAAAGAAGAATCTTTGTAGAACAATTACCTGATACATTCTTCTGTCTTATCTTTCTGGTTTAATTACTCTATCCTGATTATCTCTCCCATTCAGTAATTGCTTCCTGTCTTAACTTTCCAGTTCAGATATTGCATACTATCTTATCTCTTGCTTTTATTTATTGTATCCAGTCTTATCTCTCCTGTTCAGTTATTCTATTCTGTCTTATATTTCTCTACATTTGTCTCAAACCACCTTATCTCTCTCATTCATTTTTATACCTTGTCTTATCTTGCCTGCTTATTTATCATATCCTGTTTTATCTCTGTAGTTCAGTTATCCCATCCTGTCTTGCCTTTCATGTTCATTAGCTCATCTTCTGTTACCACTTCTTGTTTATTACATAGTCTCTTCTCTCTCTCTCTCCTTCCTCTCTCTCTCTCTCTCTCTCTCTCTCTCTCTCTCACACACACACACACACACACACACACACATAAATATCCTTCTTTATCATTCATCCTCAATTACTGCATATTGACTTCTCTATTCACTCAAGTGAAATGCTCTTTTCCCTCCTGTCAATTATTCCATCCTGTCTCGTGTTTTAACTTCAGTTATTGCATCCTGCCTTACTTCTCCTCTTTGATTACTGCATCCTATCTGACCTCTCTTGTTACTCAAGGCAAGTCCAGATTCTAAACCAATGTTTGTTTTACTTGCTTAAAGAAAAAATAGCTGTATTTATTCACATTTTCCTCTGAATTTTCCACAACCACAACATATATTTGAGAAATATTTGATTTTTCCAATCTTTTAGTTACAGTTTCTTCAAAAACCAAGAGGCTACAGTTTACACAGAAAATTTATAGAAATCCAAAGTACCCACAAAGAACTTGTAGATTAAAAATGAAAATATCTATTTACCATTACAGCTGCCTCTTATGTCTTTATAGTCATCTCTTTTTGATATCCTGCCACTTGGGAAGATCACATATTCTCCTACCTCTAGTTCCAATACTGTAGGAGATGTCAGCTGTCAACAGAGACAGTAGCAGTTACCCAGATTTCTTTTCTAGATTAAAGATACATTAGTACAACCACTCTATTTTGTTCTTTAGGGTCTCACTGAATAGGCCTATATCTATTAAGGGAGTTGAAAAATAATTAATCATTTTCTAATTAAATAACCAGGCTCACAATATTTCACTGGTGAATTCTTCCAAACATTTAAGAAGGAAATCATACTGATTCGTTAAGATATCTTCAAGAAAATGGAAGCAGAGAGAACATTTTCTAACTCATTCTATGAGCATGACCCTATACAAAAGCCAGGTAAAAGACATTAAAAGAGAAAAGAAAACTACATATCAAGATCTCTCATGAACACAGATTTTTTAAAATCCTCAACAAAACAGCAAATCAAGTTCAACAGAATGTAGGAATTACACACCACTACCAAGTGGGATTTATGTCAATCAATCTCTATCCAATACTGCCTCTTCTTACAGCTTGCTGACTCAAGGTTTTCTATCCCTGTGACTCTCTGACAACCTTTTATCCATTGACTTCCATAATTTTCTCATTTTTCTGATATGCCCATTCTCTTTATTCTCACCACCTTAAAACTTCAGGGTCCAATATATAATTATCACTTAAAAAGATTCTTAGTGATATTGCACTTGACTAACAAAATTGTATCTTGGTTAAAACCCACTACTCACATTTTCTGTGGCCACACCTAAGCAATTAAAGTTGCTGGAGAAAAACACACAACTTTGCCAATTTCACTGTAACTTCATGATTATGACTCAGTATTTTAGGCAGGTGTGGAACACATCTTGTTCTGCAAAATGACCACTTTACATCTTCTGTGTATGCACTACATCTACTCCACAAATGACCTTGTTCTGTACTTCAAGGAGAAAACAGAAGCAAGCAAATAGGAACTCACACATCCTCTTTCCATCAAATCTACCTACTATCCTGAATCTTGCCTTCACTCTCAGTCTTCTTTCCTAAAACACAAAATGTCCCTGCTCTTATCATAGTCCAATTCTTCCATTTGGCCTCTGAATTCTACCCCTTTTGCCTTGTCTTCCTCAATTATGCCTTCCCTCTCTCATGTTTTCAATTAAATCTAACTACAGGATCCACATCATTAATAATAACATACCTTGTCTCCCCCTTCTTTTAACAATATGTTTAGTCTCTACCATCTTGATTCCTTGTCTGCCTCCAGATACCACTTCATTTATTGGCTTCCCTTCTCAACATTTCTTTTTTCCTCTAACCTTTCTTAAGGGACAAAGTATTTGCCACTAGCTGATTAATCACCCCTAGGTTTTAGGTTTTCAGGATCCTCAGATATTCCAGAACCAGGATTGCTGTGGTTTTTTTTTTTTTTTTTTTTAATTTAATTTTTTATTGAGTCATTTGTATATACTTTTTTGTGAACCCTTTTTAAAATTTATTTTTATTCTAATTTATTATACATGCTTGCAGAGTGCAATTCACTTCATATTACATATAAAGAGCACAATTTCTCAAGTCGCTGGTTTTACATAAAGTATTTTTCACAACAATTGTGTCTTCATACATGTACTTAGGGTAGTGATGTCTAACTCATTCTACCATTATTCCTATCCCTTTGCCTCCTTCCTTCCCCTCCCCCCACTTTGTTATATTTAAAGTTTCTTCATTCCTCTCACCCCCCCTCCCTTGCCTTTGATAAGTCAGTATCTTCATAAAAAAGAGATCATTGGGATTGGCTAACGTCACTTAGCATTATTTTCTCCAACTCCATCCATTTACCTGCAAATGCCATGATTTTGTCCTCTTTTAGTGCTGAGTAGTGTTCCATTGTGTATATATACCAAAGTTTCCCTATCCATTCATCTGCTGATAGGCATCAGGGTTGATTCTACAATCTAGCCATTGTGAATTGTGCGGCTATAAATATTGATGTGGCTGTGTCCCTGTAGTAAGCTGTTGTTAAGTCTTTTGGGTATAGACCAAGGAGTGGAATAGCTGGGTCAAATGGTGTTTTCCTAGGAATCTCCATACTACTTTTCAGATTGGCTTCACCAATTTGCAGTCCCACCAGCAATGTATGAGTGTGCATTTTCCCCCACATCCTGGCCAGCATTTATTGTTGTTTGTTTTTTTTGATAGCTGCCATACTGACTGGAGTAAGATGAAATCTTAGAGTTGTTTTGATTTGCATTTCTCTAATTGCTAGAGATGTTGAACATTTTTTCATATATTTGTTGATTGATCGTATATCATCTTCTGAGAAGTGTCTGTTTAGTTCCTTGGCCCATTTATTGATTGGGTTATTTGTTTTTTTGGTGTTAAGATTTTTGAGAGCTTTATATATCCTTGAGGTTAGTGTTCTATCTGATGTGTTTGTGGTAAAGATTTGCTTCCATCCTGTAGGTTCTCTATTCACCTCACGGATTGTTTCTTTTGCTGAGAAGAAGCTTTTTAGTTTGAAAATATATATATTAAAAAAAAAACTCTACCAGAAATATTCTAGAATAAATGAATTCAGCAAAGTAGCTGGATATAAAATCAATACCCATAAATCAAAGGTATTTCTGTACATCAGTGACAAATCCTCAGAAAGAGAAACTAGGAAATCCACCCCATTTACTATAGCCTTAAAAAAATATAAAATACTTGGGAATCAACTTAACAAAAGAAGTAAAAGACCTCTACAATGAAAACTACAGCACACTAAAGAAAGAATTAAAGAAGATCTTAGAAGATGGAAAGATCTACCTTGTTCATGGGTAGGTAGAATTAATATTGCTGTGGTTTTTGTTTTATTCAAATTCCAAATTCCTGACCCACAGAATCCATGTACATAATAAAATGATTGTTTTCAGTCACTATATTTGAGATATGTGGTTTTATGGTACAGTAACTGGAACATGGTCTAAGCCGTCATTATATTTCATTGGCACTGCTGCAATATCTACCTTCCCTTTACCCTGCTACCTACTCTGAGCCTATCCTTGCTGCTTACAATCTACACTCACACCAAGATCAGACCGGTTTTTTTTTTAGCCTTCAGATTACATTGTTCCTTTCCTAAAATTCTCACTGGCTCCCCATGTCACTCAAATGAAAAGCGCAAGTCCCTACATTATCCCACAAGGTCCTACATTAATCTGGCCCTCCACCTCACATTTGCTACTAACTTAACTGCTTAGAAGTAGCTCGTGGGGTGCAACATGATGTTTTAAAATATTCGTGCATTATGAAATGGTTAAATCAAGCTAACTAACATATGTGTTACCTTTTTTTTGTGGTAAGAATACTTAAAATTTACTCTTTTGGTAACTTCAAAGTATATAACACATTGTTATTAACTGGCAACCATGTTGTATAATAAATCTCTTGAACTTATTCCTCTTAACTGAAATTTTATATCCTTTGACTAACATTTCTTCAATCCCCACACCCACCTCCCAACACTTGGAAACCACCATTATATTATCTGCTTCTATGAGTTCAATATTTCTAGATTCCACTTGTATATAAATGATATCATGCATTATTTGTGCCTGATTTATTTCACTTAACATAATGTCATCCAATCTCATCCATATTGTCACAAGTTGAACATATTGGGTGTACTCTTATGTCTCGACCTTTGCACTTTCTATTCCCTCTATCTGAAATATTCTTCTAGACTTCCATATGGCTTGCTCCTTCACTTCTCTGAAACTTCTGCTCAAATGCCACCTTAATATAGAAGTCCTTAGATCTTCCACCTAAGTGCAATATTCATTTCCTTTCCCTCTTACTCTGTTTTCCTTTTAGTGCTTAATACTCTCTGATATACTATAAATTTACTTATTCATTCATTTATATATGTCACCCCTGTTGACTATAATTGCCAGGAGGGCATGGATTTTGCCAGTATGCCCTGTGCTACAACAGTACCTGACACACAGTGGACAGATGATTAATATGTTTTAATAGACAAGCGAGTGAATAACCTCCCCACATGATATAAGGAGAACTATGTGGAGCACAGTAAATAGTTGACTTGAAAAGGAATCTACCATTTCTTTTCAGTAGTGATGACTCTTTGGAGTCTCAGAGAAATTTAAAATAAAAAAGCAGTTTGGCTCACTGAATGTCAGGGGGTTTTATTGATATTCTGTGTTGCTGGACACCACAGAAGTTAGAACATGAATATCTCCTGTCTACATTCCAATTTTAGTTTTTTAACAAAATTCATATAAAGAAAAAAGTAACAAACAACCAAAATAATCTTGCTCCTTGGATATTTCCCAACCACCACCTAACTTCAGCCCTATTACTACCACTTTAACTACTTGGTGTATTTGGGAGAAGTAGCATTCCATTGTGATCTTTCATAATTATTAAGAAGTGCTTAGGAGCTGGGGCTGGGGTTCAGCGGTAGTGCACTTGCCTGGCATGTATGAGGCACTGGGTTTGATTCTCAGCACCGCATATAAATAAAAAATAAAGGTCTATCAACAACTAAAAATTATATATATAAAAAAGAAGTGCTTAGCTTGGCGCCCCCTGGTGACACTACCTAAGCAGTTTACACATAAGTGTGTGTGAATTAAGTAAGATTATATATAAAATCCCATATAAGATATAGTAATTTATAATACATATGTAATATAGTTTAATTCATACAACCATGTAAGGTGAAAGTAGTATTAGATTTCTACCAGATTTTTACTTTTGATAGATAAAGAAGTTCAAGATCACAGAAACCTGTTTCCTCATCTATGAGGACAACAGTGGGGAAATGCCAGAGAGAAACTTTTATACAGACTGCTTAAATATAGTATTCACAATAACTCTCCTAATTTTGATGGAAGCCATTCTTCCCTCTCATATCTAATCATAAAGAACCACACAAATATAAGAAAGCTTATTATTCATTTCCTGTATTTTCTACTTAGACAACCCCAAGAGAAGCAAGTTTAAGGGAATTGTCTCCTTCCTCATTCAGCATTGCTTCTTTTCTATCATCCAAACTCTGCAAGGTTCTCTGATCAACTCCTGGTGGTCCATGGTAGTTGCCACTAGAATGTCATTGTCTTGTTTCAGACTTTCAAGATCTGAATGATTGGTGTATGTGCATTTCATCAAAGATTTGACCTTCAGGTAGACAATCCTCATTAGCTATATTTCTGTAATTCACCTGAGGATCTTGGTATCATCCAAATTTTTTGCTTTCATTTATCAGTATAAATGTAGTATGTTTAATAAACAGTCATGTCTATGAATCATATATCAACTTCCAAAAGAAGTAAAAATAAATGAGTTATGAAAATCTTAGCAAAAAATAAAAAAAATTATTTGGGGAAGTCATTAAACTTATGTGAGTCATTTCCATGAAGATTAAAAAAATAGCCGGGCGCGGTGGCGCACGCCTGTAATCCCAGCACTTTGGGAGGCTGAGTCAGGAGGATCACGAGTTCAAAGCCAGCCTCAGCAATGGCGAGGCACTTAGCAACTCAGTGAGACCCTGTCTCTAATAAAATACAAAAAAGGGCTGGGGATGTGGCCAGTGGTCGAGTGCCCCTGAGTTCAATCCCCGGTACCACAAAAAAAAAAAAAAAAAAAAAAAAAAAAAAAAAAAAAAATTAAAAAAATAGGCTCTTTCATAATATTGTATCAAAAGAAACTTAATGAGCATAAAATATTCAGTCTATCAATGTGTTAAAGAGAAATCCTAAGTCAATAAGATTATAAAATCAGTGAATTCATTAATCAATAATTTAAGCCAGCAGATGATATCATGCCAGACCTCAAGGACACACTTAAGAGTAGACAGATTCCCTGTCATATTCAGCAATAGCTCTTAAAACTACCAAACCCAATTTATGAGTATCATGGGTATATGTGATGATCCACCCATCCTCTCAGTCCACAGGAAGTTTTGTGGAGAGCATGTTCTTCCCCCCACCAAATAAAAATACACAGTACCCACCTCAGTAGAGCTACATCTAGTCATGAGGGTTTGCCCATGACCTAGGAATGCATGTTTTGGTCTCCCTCTATTATGCAGTAGAAACATGCATGGAACTTCACACGGCATCCTGTTATCCCTTCAGTGAAAACAAACAAGCTGGAGATATTCATGGCAAGTCTTCCAGAAAACAAACAGAAGTGTTTATATCTATTCTAAATCCCCCAGGCCTCACTCACTGGTCCATCACCACTGCCTAATCTGAGAATTCACTTTCTACTTCATGTGTAGACTCTCAGACTTTAAAAGAATCTATCACCAGTCTTTCTAAAATCCGGACCTTGGCTAGGAATTTTCTTTCTTAATATCCATCACTCACTGCTCCCAATCATAGTATCAGATCCAAAATTCATTCCAGACTCTTTAATGGCTCTAAGCACTAACAAATCAATTAGTCCTAAACTCCTCATGTTGAGCCATACTGTTGAACCAATTTTACAGGCAGGAGAGTGAGTTGGGACCTGGCTTTAAATTCTGTGATGAATGATGCAACAGCCAAGCTGGAGAAACAGTCTCAGAAGCCCTGAATCTCCATCCCCTATCAAATGCCTATAAAGAACCCTAGATCATCCTCCGACAAATTATTTATAGGTGTCAAGAAATATTTCTAATTATATCCATTCACAGCCACAGTCAGTGAATATTGTGCAAACAGATTGCCAAAAATGGTTTTGCCAAGTAGGTTCCCAAGTAGGACAGCTGAGGTAGCTGCTGTGTTTGCAGAATGGCCTCTATAAAAGTGGAGCTGAGATGCCTCTGTCCTGTCCTTCCTCAAAATTCTTAAAGGTATGTACATGTAAAAGAACATGGTTAATTTTACATTCCTCATAATGATTTTTCATTTAAGGGAAAAGACTACTATTTCCCAATCCAAATTTTTCTTTACACATTCCTAAAGATGACATTGTACACAATATAGTTACTGGTGTTTTTTGATTAAATGCAAACAAACAAACAAATAAAAAAAATCCTGCATTCTCTGTTTTTTTCTTTCAACAGTAGTTTTCTGCTTTGAGCCTGCCACCTTCTTCATCTGGTAACATAAGAGGTAAGAGGAATTTATTATTACACTCTAAAGAAAAAGGAATCTTTATATTGCTACATCTTAATAAGCTACCATTTAATTTCCTAAATTAGTATTGGATATAGGACACAAGGGTAGCTGCTCTTAAAAATGACCTCTCATAAAATTTTGACTTTTCAGGCCTTTTATCCAAACAAAATTTAATGAAACTTCTCTTTTACGTTTTGTTGGAACTTCAGAAAGAATGCTTCCATTATGTGTACTATTTAATGTGAATTACTACTCCAATTTAACCAATAAGAGAGCTCACATGGTAAAATAAAAAATGTGCCAACTTGGGAGTCAAAATCTCTAGGTGCCAATTCAAGCTTTTCTAGTTGCCTAGCTCAAGCCAGTTATCTTTTATGTATCTTCAAACACAGTGTATTGCAGTGCAATTAGCAAGGAACTCAGATTTAGGAGAATAGGTCTCATGTCTCATCATTGCCACTTACCACCTCTGTGACACTGAATGAACCTTCACTTTTCTGAGCTTTAGTTTCCTCATCAGTAAAATGAGGAGGCTGATTTCTACAGGACTGCTAAGGTCCTTCTAATTCTTGCTATCTATGATCCTAGTCAGTGGTATCAAGGACCCCTGCACAGAATGAAAACATTTAATGATCTTCCCAAGTATTCAAGTTAAGACATGTGCTTTTAGTATTATGTTAAGAATACAAATAATGATGAAAACCTACTATGCATTTAACAATTATTTTAAATAAGTTTATATTTAATATAATAGCCATATTCATTTAAAAATTAGAAACATATTTATGTAGAATTATTGCTTACTTAAACTTAAGGCAATTATACTGTGGATTCAAGGACTCCCTACAACAAACATGAGGCTCCTTGGAGGCTTGTGACTATTACTGACCTAAGACATGAGATGGAAAGGTGACATCTTCCCTCTTTTTCATAAATAGACTATACCAGAGTTATTTCTGGATGGTATTATATTATAAATTCAAAATTATTTAATGTAAAAACAAACACAGACACTGATGTAATAGAATAACATTTATCCTCTGAAGAAAAAAAATTAAATGTTCCAGTATCTGTCCCCTGAAAATACATTTAAATTTCACTGAATCATCAGGAAACTTTGCAGAAATAATTGATTTTGAGACAGAGTTTGTGGAAAATTCCATATCTAACATTCTAAGTTGAGAGGTGTTTTAATGTTGATAACACAGAAGACTAAGACTCTTCCTGGAAAGCCTACAGAAGGTTGAGGCTATTATTGTTGTTGTCATTGACAACCAAAACACATCTCCCTACAAACCATCTCCTCTTCCACTTAACAGAGGTCACTTTCTTTTAATCTAGTCAGAACAAAGGGATTTATTTTATATTCTCACAATTTGTTAGTGGAAAAAAATTTAAGTTCATTCTGGCTTGAAACTGTACACTGGCCATCAATTTCAGATGAGATATCTAAAACATTTATTTTTTTGTTTTAGAAGGAAGGGAAAGAGACAAATATGTAATATAAAACAATAAGAATTAGATTTAAAGAAATTGGTATGCTGAAATCTAGTGGAAAACTAAAAAAAAAAAAAATACAAATGAAAAATATACAACCACTGTAACGTTTTAGTAAAAATTTAGATGCTGTTTTTCTCCAAGAACATTTTAAAGTTACTGACTTTCACACAACATAAAAGCTGATAAAAGAGACTTAATTTTGATTTAAGACAAAATCACCTGTTGGATCTTCAGCTTTCATTGTACTTATGTTTCCCTTTACATACCTAATACCTGTCAGTTAACTGTCAGTTTATTTGTGTTTAGTAGGTATCTTCAATCTGGACATAGGTCCTGAAAGAACAGATGAATTTTTAACATCCAAACTTAACTTTTACATTCACTTTTAGTAATTTGGGCAAGGAGCGAAGTATACCTAAATATTTGAGCTTTTAAAATAGTTTCATTTAGATCATGATGCCACTTCTCTGTATCATCACAATGTAAAAAAAAAAAAAAAGGAGGGGTTGATAAAAGAGGAAAAAGGGCAAGTAGAAAAGATTCTAAACACACAGGGACATGACAAATGCTGCTGATTGAACATCAACCCCTACATATTTCTCAACTAAAGTTTACAGTACAGAGGGAAGAATGGGGGCTTAACATGTCACTGTCACAAAAATTAAGCTGCCAACATAGGGCTTTCAACTCCATGAGTTGATCTCAGCACCTTGACAGAATACACAAAAGTAATCCCAAAGGCAGAGGCCAGGAAAACAAAAGTGAAATCAGCTCTCCACCCTGACCTTTAGTAGTTACCTAGCTCTTTTTCTTCCTCCAAGTGCACCTAGCCCTGAGCTGCCATCAATAACCTGCAGCCATGAGTACCGACGCTGAGATGGCTGTGTTTGGGGAGGCTGCTCCTTACCTCCGAAAGTCTGAAAAGGAGCGCATTGAAGCCCAGAACAAGCCTTTTGATGCCAAGACATCAGTCTTTGTGGTGGATGCTAAGGAGTCCTATGTGAAAGCAACAGTGCAGAGCAGGGAAGGGGGGAAGGTGACAGCCAAGACTGAAGGTGGAGCTGTGAGTAAAAAAAAAAAAAAAAAAAAAAAAAAAATTAAAAAACAGTGGTGGGTAAAGGGTGGAGGAGGGCGAGACAGGAGCAACTGATCTTTTTCTACTGCTTATTGATACCCACTGGCTCCTTCTTTTCTAAACAGACTGTCACAGTTAAGGATGATCAAGTCTTCTCCATGAACCCTCCCAAATATGACAAGATAGAGGACATGGCCATGATGACCCATCTGCACGAGCCTGCTGTGCTGTACAACCTCAAAGAGCGTTATGCAGCCTGGATGATTTACGTGAGTGTCCCCAGTGACATCATTCTTCACCAACTCCACATACTTAATGTGTTCAATGATTCAAATTGAGATTTGAATTTTCAGATTTTGCCATTCTATTGCAATGTTCTCTTAGGACCAATCATTTGGTTAGTGTAAATTCTGATGCATCTGAAAATGTACATGTTGGAAAGCCATCTGCTTAACTGAATTAGTTGGAAAACTAAAGTGATCTGTGCAATAGCAATGACAGAGGGAAGCAAAAAATGAACCAAAACCATTAAACTTCATGAGAACTAACCCAGTTCTTAGGTCCCTCTCCCCTTGCCCTTAAAGCAGTATTTCCAAAGTACAATAATGAGGTAATTGCTGACTAAGCAACCCTATCCTTTCCCACAGACCTACTCAGGCCTCTTCTGTGTCACTGTCAACCCTTACAAGTGGCTGCCAGTGTACAACCCTGAGGTGGTGGCTGCCTATAGAGGCAAAAAGCGTCAGGAGGCCCCGCCCCACATCTTCTCCATCTCTGACAACGCCTATCAGTTCATGCTGACTGGTGAGTGAATCCATTACAATTCTACAGGCATTGTAAAATATTTGTATATAGTTAACACAGAAAACATCTGGCCAATACTTTGAGAATAAAACGTTCAGCACAAACATGAAAATACCAAAAACAAAAGTGGCAAAAATGGATTTAGAATAAAATGTACTGGTTTCAAAAATGTAGAAAATTTTGCTTATATTTCTACACTGAAATCCAAATTAACTAAAGCTAAATATAGCTCAAAATTAACCAAATGTGGGTATCAACTCTGTCTTTTAATTATAGTTAGTATAACCTCTTCTAAAAAGTAAGCTTTGAAATTTCATAGGGACAAGTTATCACAAGCACTACAAGGAGCTGTGTATTAGACAATAACATGAGAGAATTTCAAACTATGAACCAGGGACTGAATGGCACATGAAATGATTATTCATCTGACATTGGCTGAATATTCTCATGGATAAAATGGTGAAATGATGCATTCCATAACTATCACATTAATGGCAACAGGGGTGTTAATGGATTAATGAGCATATCTTTTGCCACTTATTTTGAAAAGACTTATAAAAAGTAAAGCACAAATTTATATAATTCTTAATTTTGTGAGTGGAGAATTTTAAAGACAACTTGGAGTTTACAAGTACTGTGTTAATCTAGGTGGTAAGTATGTTTGTTTGTTTTTTTGTTGTTGTTCGTTCATTTATTTTACACAATCTTTGGTTTCTCTTTCACAGATCGTGAGAATCAGTCGATCCTGATTACGTATGTAGACGTCATGTCTTTCTTTCTGTTGAGTTCTGATCATTGTAATGGTTATTACCGCCTTACATTCTGATTTCTTTTTTCTGTTTGGTCTTGACAGTGGAGAATCTGGTGCAGGGAAGACTGTGAACACGAAACGTGTCATCCAGTACTTTGCAACAATTGCACTTACTGGGGAGAAGAAGAAGGAGGAAGCACCTACTGGCAAAATGCAGGTGGGTATGATAATCTGAGAAAGAAAGAAAGAAAAACAGGTTTTTAAAGATGTGATCATAGTACTCCAAACCACAGTGATAAACTGTATAGGATACCAGAATTTGGAAAATAAATCTTGAATGGGCTTGTGAGAATGAGGTGAACAAGGCAATGAATGGCTAGTTTAATTAGGCAAGAGTTCCTACAAACATTTAGTAGGAGCAAAAGGTGGGTCTGACAGATACAGAAATCAAGTCCACATCATTGGAGCATCTCATTCCTGGATTTGTCCTCCATTCCATTTACTTTACAAAACCTTACCTCAAATTTCAGAATGCCAGGAAGGGGCAAGGTGAAAGGGTAGAAGGTCAAAGGGAAGTTATTTTAGTACATTGCAACTCAGCTTTCCTAAATTTCTTTATCCATCTTATTAATTTTTCTTAAGGGGACCCTTGAAGATCAAATCATCAGTGCCAACCCCTTACTGGAGGCCTTTGGTAATGCCAAGACTGTAAGGAATGACAACTCCTCTCGCTTCGTAAGTTTTTTGATGTTCCTTTTTATGTGAGAATCAGTACTGGCATTTCTGTACATGCAGTGTCGATATCTCTTTCATTTATTTGGTCCATAGCTAACAATGCCTTTTAATCAATGCTCCTTTGCCTTCTTAAGGGTAAATTTATCAGGATCCATTTTGGTGCCACAGGCAAACTGGCTTCTGCAGATATTGAAACATGTAAGTCAATAAATATTATTGATTGAAAATCTTTGGGGGGTGGGTATGGAAAATTCTGTTATGTATGTTGTATAAAATTTTCAAATGCTTAATTTTTCATTGTGGCTCTTTATTTTAAATTTGCTTAATCTGACTTTCCAGATCTGCTAGAGAAGTCCCGGGTCACTTTCCAGCTGAAGGCTGAAAGAAGCTATCACATATTCTATCAAATCATGTCCAATAAGAAACCAGAGCTTATTGGTAAGGAACATCTTGACTTATTTCTACCAATGAACAATAACAGCTTGTCTATAACATCCCTTTGAAATGTTTTTAGTGATGAAAGTAACTCTGTCTGTATACTGTTCTTTTCCATGTGTTCAGAAATGCTGCTGATCACCACCAACCCATATGACTTCGCCTTTGTCAGTCAAGGTGAAATTACTGTGCCCAGTATTGATGACCAGGAAGAGTTGATGGCCACAGATGTAAGTCATTGGTACAAAGTAGGAAAAAGCAAAGTAGTTTTCCAGTATATAACACTGTCCTTCCTATATTAGGTTGAAAAGCATTAGCAGAAAAACTATGACTAGGCAATACTACTAAATGTCTGTGGCCTAACAGTATAGCCCTTTGCCTTCCTATGTAGCATTAGAAAAATATGGGTTGTCTATTTCAAAAATATTCTTTGGGGGACTCTTTGAACCTTGATATTTAGTTTTGAAATTATAGATTCCTTCTTTCTTCATATCTTTTTTCTAAGGATTATTACTTTGGAGCTTATTTTCTTCACACATAAATTTTACACATATTTTGTATTTTCTTTTGAATTTCTGGATAACCTTTGATTGTGATAATTTTAAACTTTAATATCCCAATACCCCCCAAAATAAGGTTGACAGTTGCTTATGAAAATACCTTTTATTTCAAAAAGTTTATAATCTCCTTGTGTGCCTTTATCTTATAAATGTCAGCTTTTATTCACTATAACTTATTATTATGTTCATATGTACAAAAGTGATATGGAGTTGAAAAATACCCACTAGTTTGGGAAGTTAAAAAATGTGGCAATCTTACTCTAGGACTTCTGAATGGTCCAATTCATGCATATAAGAACATGAGAAAGTCACTTAGCCTTTCTGAACCTGGATTATGGGTGTGCGCCATGGACATGGAAGAAACTAATTCTGTGAAAGAGTTTTAGAAAATAAGAATGGTATATAAGCATACTTTCCTCTACTTTCTCTAACCCCTACCCCCATTTATAAATCTTTGCAAAGTCTAGCATGGTAATCAAATGTGATAGGAAAAAAATATTTCACTGAAATGAGAAAGTTCTTTTCATAAATGTCTCTTCCCTGCATGAATAGTGAACAACCAGATGAAGTTCACTTCCAGGCATCTCATGAACAGTTGAGCTATGACTTTGTATCAGAGAGACATATGGAGAAATACTTGGAGCAATTGTTGTTTTCATATCCTCTTTCCAATTGAATCATTCATGCCCATTAGGAAGGGAGGGTAGACTGCAATTGCATGTTAGTTTAGGACAATATATGAGAAGAAGGATCAGAAGAGATTTGGGAGACTGGAGACAAGAAACAAGAACCAAAACCCTAAGGAGCATGTGCCTGTGCAGCAAAGGCAAGCTGAAATAGATGGTAAATGCCCTGATCTTGGCATCAGTGGCTATGAGTTTGAGTCTAGTTGAGTGAATGTGGAGAAGTCACACAACATCCTTACAGTCCACATAACTCAAACAGAAAGACTGATATATGCCTGTTGGTGTTGCTATGTGGATCAAAGAGTTAAGAAAATGAGTGCCTTCTGAAGTATAGGCAAAGTGTTAGTCAAATACAAGTCCACGCACAATGAGGAAAAAGTATGTAGGCAGACCCTCAGTGGCCTGAGTACATCAGCATAGTGATAATTGGAAGGTGAGTAAATTCAACTTTCCCAACAGAGTGCTGTGGACATCCTGGGTTTCAGTTCTGATGAAAAGGTGGCCATTTACAAGCTCACTGGGGCTGTGATGCACTATGGGAACATGAAATTCAAGCAAAAGCAAAGGGAAGAGCAAGCTGAGCCAGATGGCACTGAAGGTACCACTTCTGTTGATAGCTTTCATTTGAAAGTACTCATGTCAGGAGCTTTGCAGAGACAGAGTCCATGTATTCTACTTTCTTTGACCTATCCCATGAGGGGAAAAATGAAAGGGAAATGACACACTGTCTGATGTTTTACACAATTGAGAAGATTTGTAAAGATTTGTAATTTCTGTCCATTTCATTCTTCATTGACTTTAAAAATTTTTTTAAATTTTATTATTTGCTTTTTTTAGATATACATGACAATATAGTGTATTTTGACATATTATACATACATGGAGTATAATTTCCCATTCTTGTGGTTGAACATGAGGTGGAGTTACACTGGTCATGTATTCATATATAAACATGGGAAAGTTATGTCCAATTCATTCTACTGTCTTTAGTATTCCTGTCCCTTCACTCCCCTTTGTCTAATCCAATGAACTTATATTTTTTCCCTCCCCACTGCCCTTATTGTGTGTTAGCATCCACATATCAGAGGGTTCATTGGCTTTTTGTAAACTAGTATTTATTGCTTGGTTAAAAGATGTTTTATTTAGTGAATAATGTTTGCCCACATGCACTGGGGGGAAAAATGAGATCTGAATTTCCTTGTCACTACTAGGTTAGGTTTTTTAAATTATTTCTATGTGTGATCTAATTTTGCCATATTTTGAATATTACATAGATTATCTGATTCCTCAAGCTCCAATGTATTCTTACAAAAGTGACTAAAATTAGCATGAGCAGTGGCAATGCTTTCTAACCATATGAATATATGAATAGATTTCATGACATCTGCACATCACTATTTAAGCAGGAAAAAAAAAAGTTTTTTCCATCATTATCCGTCACTTCTTAAATTGTGTAAGCCATGCTTGGTTTCACCATCCTCACTTTGTTCATGCAGTTGCTGACAAAGCTGCCTATCTCCAGAGTCTGAACTCTGCTGACCTGCTCAAAGCCCTCTGCTACCCCAGAGTCAAGGTTGGCAATGAATATGTCACCAAAGGCCAGACTGTGCAGCAGGTAAATATGATTTCACTTGAACCATAGGAGACTCGAGAATTCATTATTGTGTTTAGTTCAAAAAACTAACACCACAACTCTTCTTGAAGGTGTACAATTCAGTGGGTGCTCTGGCCAAAGCTATCTATGAGAAGATGTTCCTGTGGATGGTCACCCGCATCAACCAGCAACTGGACACCAAGCAGCCCAGACAGTACTTCATTGGTGTCTTGGATATCGCTGGCTTTGAGATTTTTGATGTGAGTAGTGAACAGACAGAAAATCAACAAATGCAAATCATTAATAATTTGACCAATCTTATTAGAGAATTCAAAATTATAAACGTACTTTACAAAAAGTACAAACTGTAATTCCTGCTGAAAAGAGTCTTTGAAGAGATGAGAATTCAATTAAATAGGTAAGAATAGAAAGAGAATTCTATTCTTTCACATCTAGAAGTCTCGAAATATGGTCCATGAAGGGTTGAAATATTCAAAATCTATCCTGGACCAAATCAGGGAAGTATAAAAATATTTTTTTAATTACTCAAAGGGAGTAGGATCCTCATTTAACAGCATTTTGCCTAGTATGCATGATTTCATGCAGTTACTTGTAAAGTGTCTAAGGAGTCAATTCTTTGTTAAGAATTATATCATACTTTAAGAAAATAATATGAAGGTTTATAATTAACCAAAATGCTTTAAATTCAAAAGAAAACATTAGTACCTTCATTGTAGATACAAATACTTAAGCTATAACTAATTCCCTATATTTATCCCTTGTCTATAGTTCAACACCTTGGAGCAGCTGTGTATCAACTTCACCAATGAGAAACTGCAACAGTTTTTCAACCACCACATGTTTGTGCTGGAGCAGGAGGAGTACAAGAAGGAAGGCATTGAGTGGGAGTTCATTGATTTTGGGATGGACTTGGCCGCCTGCATTGAGCTCATTGAGAAGGTTTGCATGACTTTTTTTAAGTCTTCAAAACAAGAAAAACAAATTGCCCACCTGCCTATGCTTAATTACAATCCCAATTCTCAAAGAACAAGCCGTCATGTTTCATGACATACTTGTGCAGTCTGATCAGTTGTGAGATATGTGACAAGTGATTCATTATTAATCAATAAAGTACAATAGTTTATAGAAAAATGACTCTAACACACACAGGTTCACATTTAAAACTCTATTAACTTCTTTCTCTTTCACTTTTATTCCTACATGATTTTATAATTATAGTAGAAAGGAATAAATACAGCTAGTCCTCTGAGTATGGTAATTTACACTTGTGTACTTATGACAATGTATTGTGCATGTACTATCCCTCATGTATAATAAAGCAAGATATATCAAGATTTCTTAAGCTGGGTGCAGTGGTGCACACCTGTAATTCCAGTAGCTCAGGAGGCTGAGGCAGGGGGATTGCAAGTTCAAAGTCAGCCTCAGCTGCTTAGTGAGGCACTGAGCAACTCAGTGAGACCCTATCTCTAAATAAAATATATTTAAAAAAAAAGACTTGGGATGTGACTCAGTGGTTAAGCACCTTTGGGTTCAATCCCAGTACCCCCCCCCCCCCCAAAAAAAAATGTTTCAAATGTTGGATAATTAACACTTCAACTGTTGAAGTCTTCAATTTACTCTATATTTACAATGACTACTGAATAAACACCAAACTTCTAAATGACCTCACCTAGAAAATAAGCTCTGAATTCCCAATTATTAAGTGGGTAGGACAATGGTTATATCATATTTGGGTATATTAAAACTTATTGAGCAAAAAAAAAAAACCTCATCAAGTAATTTTTAAACACTTTCAAAACAATTGAGTTCATCGTTTACCTACCTACTGATACCAATAAAGCACATGTGTGAATTCTACCCTAAGCAGTGTAAAGGAAGATAAAAAATGGAATTGCCCTCCAGGAAACCTTAAAATACTCAGGCTAAAATTCACAGAAATGTGAAAGAGTAGCATAAGCAGACTAGATCTTCACAGTTTGGGAAAAATGTTAATTTAGTGACATAATGTCTCCACTATTCATGAGAACTGTACAGCCTCCTGGAAAGGTATTTATTTTCTTCTCTAGTATTTCAGTTTCTGCCTCATCAAAATGTTTTTTTGGGAAATAATTTGTGAATTTGTGAAATCATCAAAGTTGAATTTACTTTCAGTCTTTCATATCAAATTTACTACTGAAAAGCATCAAACTGCTTAGAAAGCAAAACCAAATTACCATTACTTATCTCCATTGTGGTGGAGGACATAGTTTAAAGTACATAATTTTAATGATATAAAACAAGATGCATTTTTCCCTTGTCAGTAGTTCATTTTTAGTCATCAGACATAATCTTTCCTCTTCATACATTCATCATGTCTAGATTTGGGGTGAAGGAAGTTTCACTGTCAGTACAGAAGAAAATATTCAGATATATACATTTATGGAATAATTATATTTAAATGATACTTGTAGAATTTAATTTTATATAATTAACATGAAGTTTGCCAAATGGCACAGATGGACTTTTTTTTTTTTTTTAACTCAGTCTTTCTAGTAAACATATTTACCTTATGTCCTTTGACACAAAATGATTGTTACACATTTTGGCAATAGAGAAGTATCATTAAAATAGGATCATGCCTATTTAACATGTCATTCCAAGTCTTTGAAACATCATATATTTTAGGTTCCCACCAACTGCATTAACTATTGGAGCACAGTTTTTCTCAGGGACTCATCATTATCATCCCTTTTTTCTATTGTTAGCCTATGGGCATCTTCTCCATCCTGGAAGAGGAGTGCATGTTCCCTAAGGCAACAGACACTTCCTTCAAGAACAAGCTGTATGAACAGCACCTTGGAAAATGCAACAACTTCCAGAAGCCCAAGCCTGCCAAAGGCAAGGCGGAGGCCCACTTCTCACTGGTGCATTATGCAGGCACTGTGGACTACAACATTATTGGCTGGCTGGACAAGAACAAGGACCCCCTGAATGAGACTGTGGTCGGGCTGTACCAGAAGTCTGGACTGAAGACTCTGGCTTTCCTCTTTGCTGGAGGACAGGGTGCTGAAGCAGGTAATTTTTTAATATTATATGTTCTGAGTCACAAAATAGAAACATATTATTTCAGAATATATAGGAAAATATAACATGAAAATACTGGTCAATATGGTTCTAATGAAAGGAAGAGTATTTAATAACTGTTGTCCACAGTTAAGACTTGCAGAACTCAAATTAGCACTCTGGGTCAGTTAGTCTACAGCCTCATTTTTTCAATGAGAAAACAGAGACACAGATAGGTTAAGTGATTTCCTCAGAATTATACAACTCACTTTTACCACTTTTACAGTAATGCTTCCTTCAAGGATCAAGCTAAATTGGAGATAAGTAAATCCTTTGTCAGTCCTAGCACTTGGGGAATTAAAGTTTTATTCTCTTAAGTACCATAAAACCAGATGTGCAAGTAACAACATGGAAGCACAGGCAAATAGAAAAGAAGACTTCCCTGCAGATAAGCAGAGACTGACCAACCAAGCATACAACTTGCCTATCCTGGGGGAATGTGTGTATTAACAAGGCCTTCCTATTCTGTCTCCTGGGTACATCCTTCTAGAACAGGCATTGCTAACATAGAGTCAAGGAGTCTCATCCCCTTCACATATCTACCCTTTTCACTCACAGTTTTTCCCCCCTGAGTGCCTATAATGTAAGCCAATGATTATATATTCTTAGTCAACAATTAAGGGAGGAGAGACATGGAAATAAGAGGAATAAGTACAAATTTAAATTCTAAAGGGAATTTTGGCAATCTAATATATGTGGATTGTACTATTGTAAACAATTTAATTTTTTATTTTATTTTTCAGAGGGTGGCGGTGGTGGAAAGAAAGGTGGCAAGAAGAAGGGTTCTTCTTTCCAGACAGTGTCAGCTCTTTTCAGGGTACAGTATAAACATGAATTCCAGAGTAATACTTTTATTAAAAAATAATTATTATTTTTACTTAAAAAAATAATAACAGAACTTCTAAAAAGATATCTTAAGGTAAAAGTGAAAAAAGTAGTGGTGTACTAAAGGAAAAAAATCTGAAAAATTTAACAAAAAGAAGACATACAGTGTATCTCTTCACATCAAAAATTCTGATAAATGACTCATTTTCCCCAAACCCCAAATCTAAGAGATCTGCTATTAAAAAATTTCATATGAAATCAAACATTCTCTTAAAAGCATTCATTGTATTCAGTTACACCTACTCCATAGGATCAAAGTCTCCATATTAACTTTTCTCCGGCAGTGTTTGAGAAAAACTGAAACTGACTGATTTTGTATAATCAGGAATTTCCCATGTACATTCCGTATGAATGATCACTCTTGGTCATTATGATTAATTACAAGCAGTTCATTAGAATGTGAAATGGGGGTTAAATGAATTACACAGCATTGACAGGGACTCTCGTGTAGAGTCTACTACAATTACCTTAAAATTTTTCATATGGTTTTATAGGAGAATTTAAATAAGCTGATGACCAATCTAAGGAGCACTCACCCACACTTTGTACGGTGCATCATCCCCAATGAAACCAAAACTCCTGGTAAGACAGTTCTGATATCAAAACGAGACTCCAATGTGACTTCTATTTAGACTATTAGATTAAAAATAGACCTTTTTTTTAGGTGCCATGGAGCATGAACTTGTCCTGCACCAGCTGAGGTGTAATGGTGTGCTGGAAGGCATCCGCATCTGTAGGAAAGGATTCCCAAGCAGAATCCTTTATGCAGACTTCAAACAGAGGTTTGTGTCTCATCTTCTCAAGTGTTACATGAAGAAAATGTTTGTTTTTTTAATGACATTTTGTTCTCCGAAACTTATCCATATTTTCAAAGCTACTTACTAAGTGTTCTTTTTTTCAGTGAAGAAAACCCACCTTTTTATGTTGCTTTTATTTTGACAGATACAAAGTTCTAAATGCAAGTGCTATCCCAGAGGGTCAATTCATTGACAGCAAGAAGGCTTCTGAGAAACTTCTAGGGTCTATTGACATCGATCACACCCAGTACAAATTCGGTCATACCAAGGTACCACCCAGCCCAAATTTCTATCATAATTTCATCACTTTTGGACTTTCTCATGAGCGAAAACCAAATATTTAACTTATTCTTTGGCAAGGTCTTCTTTAAAGCTGGCCTACTGGGGACTCTAGAGGAGATGCGAGATGAAAAGCTGGCTGAGCTCATCACACGCACCCAAGCCATCTGTAGAGGATACCTGATGAGGGTGGAGTTCAGAAAGATGATGGAGAGGAGGTGAGGGAGAAAGCAAAAGTTCCTTCCTTTTCCACACTTTATAACTGAATTCAGAGAAGTCACTACTTTTGCTGATGGTGACTTTCCACATTCTTCTCCATTTTCATCTGTTTTTCTTTTCAACAGAGAATCCATCTTCTGCATCCAGTATAATGTCCGTGCTTTCATGAATGTCAAGCACTGGCCATGGATGAAGCTATATTTCAAGATCAAGCCCCTTCTCAAGAGTGCAGAGACAGAGAAGGAGATGGCCAACATGAAAGAAGATTTTGAGAAGACTAAGGAGGAGCTGGCAAAGTCAGAGGCAAAACGGAAAGAACTGGAAGAGAAAATGGTTGCTCTGATGCAAGAGAAAAATGACTTACAACTCCAAGTTCAAGCTGTGAGTATTACACATTGCACAGTTCAGCTATACCTTACTATCCAATTATCCAATCACGGTCTGACCAAGTATAAAAATTTCTTTCTTTTATTTGAGGGGGGGCTTGAACTCAGGGGCACTCAACCATTGAGCCACATCTCCAGCCCTATTTTGTATTTTATTTAGAGACAGGGTCTCACTGAGTTGTTTAGTGCCTCACTTTTACTGAGGCTGGCTTTGAACTAGCTATCCTCCTGCCTCAGCCTCTTAAGGTGCTGTGATGACAGGCGTGCACCATCATGCCCAGCAAGAATTTTTTTCTTAAAAATGAAAAGGTTTCCACTGAAACATTTGTTATGATTGCTCACCCTTCAAAGATACTAAGACTTGGACTGAAAGAAGCAATAGATGCAAAGCCACATGTGCTACATAGTTCATATGTGCATTTATACATAGTTTGGTCACCGGTGAAGAAAGTCCTAAGATATCCCTAGACATGTTCCTTTATTTATGAGTTTAATCTCAATCTCTTAGTTTATATTATTCTATATTCAGCAAATATTTTTGTGCATAAAATAGAAGTTACATTGTTTCTTCTGGGTAGAAAAAAGGCTGAGTTAATACCCCCTTCCCCTTAAATGTGAAAAAATAATCCTGAAATGAATAAATGACTTTTCCAAAAGTAGCAAAGTTTAGTAAGTTGTAGATTTTTTTTTTAAATCAAAGGGTTAGTTTTCCTGATTTGACCTTCCATACATAGATATTTGGAGGAGCTGTGTGACTATTAACCAGTAGACTAAAACCATGTTAACAATATTTTGTCTACTAATTTTTTTAAAGTTGGAAATTTTATTGGCACATCTGTTGACAAAACTGGTAGTCACTGAAGTTTCTACCTTTTAATAAATTGTTGTGTGTTTGCAGATACAGCTTAGACAAATGAAAATGTTTAATTTCTCCCTTTAGGAAGCAGATGGCTTGGCTGACGCAGAGGAAAGATGTGATCAGTTGATTAAAACCAAAATCCAGCTTGAGGCCAAAATCAAAGAGCTAACTGAGAGAGCTGAGGATGAGGAAGAGATCAATGCTGAGCTGACCGCCAAGAAGAGGAAACTGGAAGATGAATGTTCAGAGCTGAAGAAAGACATTGATGACCTTGAGCTGACACTGGCCAAGGTTGAAAAGGAAAAGCATGCCACAGAGAACAAGGTACAAATTGTTTTCCATTTTAGAGTATTTACAAGCATTAACTTGTTACTGAAGTATTTTAATTGAAAGTTTAATTTTATAATTATTGAGTATGAAAGAAAAACACAATTATGTTCTTTCTTTAGTCTTCACCACCTCTACCATATTTGCCTTTGCCTTTATCTCCTATTGTATTCAGCCACATAAGCTTAGGTTAGCTTCTGGTTTCTATTTTCCTTGTCGGGTAACATTGTCCTAAGATACCACCATCCTTTTCAAGACAACAGATTGTCATTAGCATTTCTATTACCTGTTCAAATCTATAGGTAAAAAACCTCACAGAAGAGATGGCAGGCCTGGATGAAAACATTGCTAAGCTGACCAAGGAGAAGAAGGCCCTCCAAGAGGCCCACCAACAGACTCTGGATGACCTGCAGGCAGAGGAGGACAAAGTCAACACCCTGACCAAAGCTAAAACCAAGCTTGAACAGCAAGTAGATGATGTAAGTGTGAAAATAAAATATTTCCCCTTAAGATGAATAAAATAAACGACTATGACATGCAACCACCAGTGATGTCCATAGCTTTTAACTGCTGGCTTGTAAATAATTCTCAAGATATTTGTTATATCTTTTTAAATTTTCCTGAGTGTCAGGCCAGTGGCATGAGGTTCAGTGCTTACAAACTTAATAAATAATACCATTATGAATTTAGCTTGAAGGATCTCTGGAACAAGAAAAGAAACTTCGCATGGACTTAGAAAGAGCCAAGAGAAAACTGGAGGGTGACCTAAAACTGGCCCAAGAATCCACAATGGATATAGAAAATGATAAACAACAACTTGATGAGAAACTTAAAAAGTAAGTATGACTCAGCTTTTAACTTGCTCAATGTATATCACTGCAGATGAAATGTATGTATAAAAGGTATAAAAAATATTAATGCTTTGCATGTAGAAAAAAAGGAATAATGGCATCTTTGGTTTGTTTTTATTAAATGAAAATGGCACATTATAGACATGTAAAAATGTCCTACTTCCTCAACACCAGTATAAAGGTGTTTAATTATACATGGAAAAGAAGACTGGTAAGACAATTGCCTACAAGCTAATGTGCTACTCTTCTACTAGGAAAGAGTTTGAAATGAGCAATCTGCAAAGCAAGATTGAAGATGAGCAGGCCCTTGCAATGCAGCTACAGAAGAAAATCAAGGAGTTACAGGTAAGTCATAACCTCCATTTTTTCTGGGCATTATAGGGAACAAAATTTCACTGACTTCACATTAATGTTGACATATCACATCTAGGCTCGCATTGAGGAGCTGGAGGAGGAAATTGAGGCAGAGCGGGCTTCCAGGGCCAAAGCAGAGAAGCAGCGCTCTGACCTCTCTCGGGAACTGGAGGAGATCAGCGAGCGACTGGAAGAAGCTGGCGGAGCCACTTCAGCCCAAATTGAGATGAACAAGAAGCGGGAAGCTGAGTTCCAGAAAATGCGCAGAGACCTGGAGGAGGCCACTCTGCAGCATGAAGCCACCGCAGCCGCTCTTCGGAAGAAGCATGCGGACAGTGTGGCTGAACTTGGGGAACAGATTGACAACCTACAGCGGGTCAAGCAGAAGCTGGAGAAAGAGAAGAGTGAGCTGAAGATGGAGATCGATGACCTTGCTGGAAACATGGAAACTGTCTCCAAAGCCAAGGTCTTTCTTGTTACCTTTTTAATCTTTATTTGCAATAATTCAAAATGGTTGACTTTACATCTGAGTATATGTAGCCAGTTTACACAAATATTAGATGTTACCTGAAGTTCAATTTTTTTCTTAATAGATATTATAGTATTGAACTGAATCACTTAAGTTTCATCTTATTTGTAGAAATCACTTTAAACTTTGTAGCTATTATCAAGAAAGATGCAATTGCAAAGACATCTAAAAGTCATATTCTATATGATATAGGATATAAATGATGTTCATACTTTCCAAAAGAAAATAATCTAATTTTGACAATCATGTGTTCATTTGTTTAACCAAAATTATGTTCACCTACTATTTCCTAAGCACCTGCCTCACAAGATTCTGATAAAGTAAATAAAATTCAACCCCTTTCCACAGTAGTTCTGGATCTTCAAATCCCAGATTTCTAAGTAGAAATGTAGTATCTTTTCTTGTTTTCTACTTCCTACCACAGGGGAACCTTGAGAAAATGTGTCGCACCCTGGAAGACCAGCTTAGTGAAGTGAAAACAAAAGAAGAAGAACAGCAACGCTTAATAAATGAGTTGTCAGCCCAAAAGGCACGTTTACACACAGAATCAGGTCAGTAACTGGGAATCCTTGGCTTTTGGAGAGACGTAAAAAGAAAAGCAAGCCTCCATCCATAAAACACAAATCATGCTTTGGGCGATGGACACCCATTTGATATTTCACCCATTTACTCCTTCATCTTTTTACCAAGAATTGATAAAACAGAGGTTCTAAGCTAAAACTGGAAGAAACAATTAAGTTCCCTGGGTTCAGTAGACTTTTGTTGCCTCAGCATTACCCCAAAATCCCATATACTAAAATGTCAAAGAAAGCTCATACACTTTAGAGGAATCAAGAAATAACCTTCTCAACATCACTAAGGCACTTGAGGGCTTTTTTTTTTTTTTTTTTTCATCATATGAAATAAAAAGGTTCATATGTTATTCCATTCTTTAAATTATTCTTCAACAACAAATCTAAAGCACTCATGTTGTCTTCCACAGGTGAGTTTTCACGACAGCTAGACGAGAAAGATGCTTTGGTTTCTCAGCTATCCCGAGGCAAACAAGCATTTACACAACAGATTGAGGAATTAAAGAGGCAGCTAGAAGAGGAAACAAAGGTGAGAATTCTCCAGTTGCTGTTTTCAATCACTTGAACTGTGTAATATGACACACACATAGAGATTATCAATGATCAGAATGTAAACTTACATTTATACATTTTTTGGTTGGTCTAGGCCAAGAATGCCCTGGCCCATGCCCTTCAGTCAGCCCGCCATGACTGCGACCTGCTTCGGGAACAGTATGAAGAGGAGCAAGAAGCCAAAGCTGAGCTCCAAAGGGCCATGTCCAAGGCCAACAGTGAGGTTTCCCAGTGGAGGACCAAATATGAGACTGATGCCATTCAGCGCACAGAGGAACTGGAGGAGGCCAAGTAAGGGTTTTTTGGTGAGGGCAGCAAAAATAAATGAAAGCAAAAATAGTGAATAAAAAAATCAAAGAGAATATTTCAGCAATGCAGCTAGGTGAAGATTTTTATTATACCATATCCTCCTTCTTACAGCCAGGTGTATGCCCCCACCTCCCCTCATGCTTCTGTTACAGAGCATATTGCATTTCTTTCCACCCAAAGGGATTGTTATTAGCTTACTCTGTATAAATTAAGTGCATTTAATTTCCTTTAAAATAAGAAAAACACAAATACTAAGATTATCTGGCAAATTATTCTAAATATTATAATTAATAATGATCAGATTTTCCTTAGCTAGAGTGTTGAATGTTCAGAATAAGACTATCATAACCACCAATATGGAATGACTTATTCATGAATTACACATACTGTTCATGGAATAAAACTCATTGGAGGGAAAAATCATCGTACTCTTATTGAAGGAAGCCTTCCTAAATTTCATTTATCTCATAGTTGTTAGAATTAAACCAAATGAGAGGGTCTGGCATGCATTTGCAGAGGGAGCATTCTAGATACGAGCGTACATGACTGGAAGAGGTCATGAATTGGGGGAGCTGGTAAAGGGAGCAGTAAATAAACTTTGAAGGATATTTGAGAAAACTATTAATGGAATAATACTGATTTTCTGGGGTCATCAAATCCAGAAAATTACTGATTAATTGTACTACTTTGAACATATCACTCTGGATCAGTTTCCTTATCTGTACAGTAAAGAGGAACATACTAGAAACTGTCTAAAGATCCTGTTCAATGCTAATGTTTTTTGATGAAATGCCTCCTGTTCATTGTTACCATTTCTTCCGTATCCTCACATTTTTCACATTGCTTACTCAGCTTATGTGCTTACTCATATTCTGTCTCTCAAAATGGTTTCATAAATATGTATAACAACTGAGATAAAGATCCCATGAGAGAAAAGAGTTCTAGGAGAGAGAAAATGGGTACTAAGAAGCTACGTTAGAAAACTTAACAACTTCTGGACATAGGGGTAAAAAATGTTGGTGAAAATATGCTTTCCTAGTCAACAGATTTATAGTTTATTGTGGTCACTTTGATTCTTTTCTTGGTTACTCACATGGACCAACTTTTCAGGAAGAAGCTGGCTCAGCGTCTGCAGGATGCTGAGGAACATGTAGAAGCTGTGAATTCCAAATGTGCTTCCCTGAAAAGACAAAGCAGAGGCTACAGAATGAAGTGGAGGATCTCATGATTGATGTGGAAAGATCTAATGCTGCCTGTGCAGCTCTCGATAAGAAGCAAAGAAACTTTGATAAGGTGGCTCACAGTTCCTAGGGGGACACCAGCATGATTCTTGTTTTCAGAGGCTAACTATTGATGTACTTCTAGGTTCTGGCAGAATGGAAACAGAAGTATGAGGAAACTCAGGCTGAACTCGAGGCCTCCCAGAAGGAGTCCCGTTCTCTTAGTACGGAGCTATTCAAGGTGAAGAATGCCTACGAGGAATCCCTGGATCAACTTGAAACACTAAAGAGAGAAAATAAGAACTTACAGCGTGAGTCATTATGATCATTCTATTTCGAATATGGTAGGGAGAGATCTTCTCAATTTTTCATTCTCCTCAACTGAATTTTGCTATTTTATTATTAAACTACAGAGGAGATTTCTGACCTGACTGAGCAAATTGCAGAGGGTGGAAAGCATATCCATGAACTGGAGAAAATAAAGAAACAAATTGATCAAGAGAAGAGTGAATTGCAGGCTGCCCTAGAGGAAGCAGAGGTACGTTTCATTTGCTCACCTATCTATATATTATAAATAAATTGAAAAATAATACAACTGAGATCTATTATGTTGCAAGCCTTTAGGGGATAATGTATATAATTCAATGAAAAATGCTGAATAATACTTTGGTAATAAAAAACTAATTGACAAAATTAAGATGTATGAAAGTTTGTGGAGTTTTTAAAATGCCTCCTTGGAGAAATCATTATAATGTGGGGTAAGGAAAAAAGCTCTTTAGGTAACCTAAATGTTTCTTTTCTTAAGGCCTCTCTTGAGCATGAAGAAGGCAAAATTCTTCGCATTCAACTTGAGTTGAATCAAGTAAAATCTGAGATTGACCGAAAAATTGCTGAAAAAGATGAAGAAATCGATCAGCTAAAGAGAAACCATCTCAGAGTTGTGGAGTCAATGCAGAGCACTTTGGATGCTGAGATCCGGAGCAGAAATGATGCACTGAGGATCAAGAAGAAGATGGAGGGAGACCTCAATGAGATGGAAATCCAGCTGAACCATGCCAACCGCCAGGCTGCTGAAGCAATAAGGAATCTTAGGAACACACAAGGCATACTCAAGGTACACTGGGGGTAAACACACCTGATGTCATACAATCTAGTGCCATTACAAAACTCAAATTTTAATAGTTTATGAGGATTATGGATAATAAATCACCTAAAGGATATGATAATCAATTAAAATTTTTAGTCACATCACTGAAAAAAAATCTTAATTTTGTCTGAAAGGCCCAGGACAGTTTGCTTTGTTATTTGCAGAGAAGACAAAGTGGTGAGAGGTAGGGAAACAGAGGGATTGATGAAAGAGTTTAGCCACATGCCATTGCATTTATCTGGACTTTGCTTGTTTAATATATAAAATAACACAACTGGACTATCTGATCATTAAGGTTACTTTTCTGATTCAAAATTTTGTAGATTTAGCCATGGTGCTTTTTATGATTCGGGATCTAAAATAATATGTCTTTTCACTGCTACTCTAGGCTTCCAAGAATTTGTCATGAAAGGTACTTGTAGATTGTTCCTATCTAATCATGCTTAAGTTATTAAGATCCAAGAATGTTCATGACCCTAAATTTGTATCCACTTTAATTGGAACATGAGTAAGAGTCTTTTTTTCTTTCTGTATAGGACACTCAACTACATTTGGATGATGCCATCAGAGGGCAAGATGACCTTAAAGAACAACTGGCAATGGTTGAGCGCAGAGCTAATCTGATGCAGGCTGAGATTGAAGAGCTTAGGGCATCCCTGGAACAGACCGAGAGGAGCAGGAGAGTAGCAGAGCAAGAGCTTCTGGATGCTAGTGAGCGTGTGCAACTTCTGCACACTCAGGTGAGGTTCAGGACTATTGTTTAGCAAATATGCTCCTGAAGCTAAAGACAATTTGAGAGGATAAGTTTGTTTATAAAATAGGGAATTATCTTGACATGGATCCTTTCCTGGATTTCTGGAAAATGTGGAGAGAGATATATAATTATATACTGAGATCTAGCTTGTTTATAAGTATTTTCATAGACGGGCATATTCATGTTCAGAGTTTTAAACTTATATAATGAAGCACAGACGCCTACCTATGAACAATGTTGGTGATCATCTTGTCTTTTACAACTCTAAGATGTACAAACAAAGTAAAAACTAACCATCAGGTATTATTTGTGTATTACATATACACATAAGGTTAATCTCATGGGATATAAAAAGAAGTTCTTGAGTTCAATTCATGGAAATCATCATTCCTGCTAGTTAGTATCTGTTGTTTATAGTAGATTTGTTAAATAAATGGTGGTATATCCTCACAATGGCAAATATGTAGTAATTATAGCACATGTTTATTACAATGGGAAGAGATTTGTAATATAATAATTGAAAGAGCAATTTCAAAGTGATATAGGACACATGATCTTCTTTTGTTAAAAACACACAGAAGATACTTAAAAGGATTAACAAAGTGTTATGAATGGCTATCTCCGGTTAGTGGGAGTACAGTAATTATTTTTCATCTCTTTTTTGCTAATTTCTATGTTCTACTCTTTTTTACAATAAACATATTATTTGCTTATGAAGTTGCAGAATATAGAAAGTCATTACAGAAAAGTTAAAATTGCATTCTAAAAATAACTTTTAAGTCAAGTTAATAGGTAACATTTTTCTTACTCATTATGAGTATCTTGAATTGATTGGATATTTGAAATACTATCAACTTTCCAAAAACAGAAGAGATTCTTGATTCAATTTCTGTACCAATAATGATGCTATTTATGCACTTGTGATATGGAGCCAACAATATGAATGAATAGCTAAAAATTAACAATTCATTTTTCATCACCTGTGTGGTGTAAATACTATATAGCACATTAAATTTGAAGGGTTTTACTTTATGTTTACAGATAGCCACTGATAACCGTTGAATATGTTTGGAATTAGAAAGGAAATTTTACCTGGAATAAGTCAGGAGAAGTTTTATGAACAGAGATACAGGTAGAAAGAAAAAAAGACATAAACTTAGACTTAACTTCTGATTTTTTTTATTTTGAACATTTTTTATGTTCAGGAACTTATGCCTGTGTATGCTAGTTCAAGCAATAATGTAAGTGGTTATAATATAAGTTAACATGATTTTCCTCTTATTAAATTGCTATAGAACACCAGCCTGATCAATACCAAAAAGAAGCTGGAGACAGACATTTCCCAAATCCAGGGAGAAATGGAGGACATTGTCCAGGAAGCTCGCAATGCAGAAGAAAAGGCCAAGAAGGCCATCACTGATGTAAGCAGAGGACAACACATTGGTGGGCAAACTTGAATCCCCTTGCATTCTCTCAGCTCTTAATTGACTCTATTTTACTACTAACCAGGCAGCCATGATGGCTGAGGAGCTGAAGAAGGAACAGGACACCAGCGCCCACCTGGAGCGGATGAAGAAGAACATGGAGCAGACAGTGAAGGACCTGCAGCACCGCCTGGATGAGGCTGAGCAGCTGGCACTAAAGGGTGGCAAGAAGCAGATTCAGAAACTAGAGGCCAGGGTGGGTGTCCACACATTCATTTGATTTCCAGCTTGTTCATGTAACTAGTTACAGCCAAACTGTTAAATGCCTTTGTTCTCTTCCAGGTGAGGGAACTTGAAAATGAAGTTGAAAATGAACAGAAGCGCAATATTGAGGCTGTCAAGGGTCTTCGAAAACATGAGAGAAGAGTTAAGGAACTCACTTACCAGGTGACTGGCCTTTTCGTATTTTCCAGGGTTATGGCTTTCAAGAAAATTTTTAAAAATAAGATGTTTTCAAATAATGGCACTATCTATTTACTGCCTCTTTCAGACTGAGGAGGACCGAAAGAATGTTCTCAGGCTGCAGGACTTGGTGGACAAATTACAAACTAAAGTTAAAGCTTACAAGAGACAAGCTGAAGAGGCTGTGAGTATCTCCACAGTGAAAGAGAAAGGTTTAGGAGAGTAGTTCGTGCCTTGAAGTTTCTAGAACTTGAGGAGTTTTTTTATGGCAAAGAACGCAAAATTAAGTAGGAAAATAAATATTAATTTAAAATGAAGTTGGGTGCAGTGGTGCATGTCTATAATCAAAGCAATGCAGGAGGCTCAGGAGGCTCCGGCAGGAGGACTGCAAGTTCAAGACCAGGCTCAGCAATTTAGTGAGATCCTAAGCAATTTAGAAAAACCCTAAATAAAAAATAAGAAGGTCTTGGGATGTAGCACAATAGTAAAGCACCCCTGAGCTAAATCCCTAGTACCAAAAATAAATAAATAAAATGAGAAAAACTTGACACAAATTACTACAGCTTTGGAGTTTCTGGTTCATTTCTTCTGAGACCAATATACTACCCTTCCTATCTAAACTCCAGCATTCATATGCAAATGAGGATCTGAATTTTAAGCTTTTAATGTCATGATAAATTCCATCTCAGAAATTTTTTTTTCTTTTCAATTTATCTTTCTTATCTTGTTAATTCTGAAATCTTCCTTAAGGTTCTCTGCACCCAACACCACTGCACCTATTTTTCAAAATTTGTTTTACAGAAACAAGACTGAATCAGATTCCCCACTGTTTTGATCTCTCCATTGTCATTGTGGCATTTTACTTTACCAGGGAGAGTCAAGTGAAAGACAGTGAAGGGGGGGTTGTAAGCACAATTATGTATATAGGCAAGTTTTCATGATGCCCTGTCCCCATATAAGTGTGTCATAAATCACAGAACTTTTTGCTTTTGCATTAATGAAGCAAACCCTGTAGCTGCTTTTAGTAACAAAAGCAGTAACAATCAGCAAATGTCAAATTTTCTTGTTCTCTCAAATGCAATTCTGTTAACAGGAGGAACAATCCAATGTCAACCTTGCCAAATTCCGCAAGATCCAGCATGAGCTAGAGGAGGCCGAGGAACGGGCTGACATTGCTGAGTCGCAGGTCAACAAACTAAGGGTGAAGAGCCGGGAAGTTCACACAAAAGTCATAAGTGAAGAGTAATTCATTCTACTGCTAAAAGGTGACCAAAGAAATGCACAAAATGTGACATTCTTTGTCACTGTCCTGTATATCAGTGAAATAAAATCTGCAGAGAATTTTGCAAATCTTAACATGCATTTGTCTGTTAATTATAAGGTTCACAATGTTATTAAAACTAATTCATTTGTTCAACATTTGTTGAGATACTACTGCGCACAGAGATGAAAAAATGATTGTGAGCAGTGACCCAACTTTAATGGAAGACCAATGACTTAAAGTACTCTGAAGGCATGCAAGAGTGATACATGTACCCTTAATTCATTCTACCAATTTTATTGAGTACCAAGTTATGTGTCTGGTATAAAAATGAGCACCAAAGAAATGACAATCATCCCTGTCTGTGAAGAACTCAGTTCAGTGAGGGGGACAACAATTCAAACAAGTATGAAACAGCATATGCAGTCTTATAAAAATATAAAAACGAAGTGTGGCAATGATTAGTTATTGAGCTGCTAACCTGGGTAGTCCAGAAAGCTTTTCAGGAGACTAAAAGTTTGTTACTCAAAGACGAGTAGACAGATTAGATAGAGAAAAGAAGATGGTCATTCTAAGAAGACAAAACAAACATGAGAATTCAGAGTAGTTTAAGCATAGGCTTCATCAGCAAAGTGTAGTAGATGAGACCAGAGATGGAAGTTAAGGCCTGACTGTGAAGGGTGACTTCATATGCAATACTCATGAGTTAGGACATGCATTAAACCAATCCAAATTTCATGAGGAGAGTTGATACAACTCTAGCAGTGGTATGTAGGGAAGTATGAGTAGGATGAAAAAAACAGAGCCTGAGAAGACTCTTAGAAAGGATGGTTCTAAAATTAGAGGCAATGGTGATGGAAATAATAATACAGAGTAAAAGCAGGGTTCTAAAACTCACGTAAAGAATGGGCTGGTCAGGAAAGCCCTGAAGAGGTTAGACAGTGCCACAGCAATTTAAAGCTTCTAGTTACTTTGTAATTACAGAGTCTGTTTTCTTTAGGGAGAAAGTCTTTTCCTCTAAATATTTTCCCCTCCAAGAAAAATGGACAGAACAGTTTAGGTAAATCTTCATGTTGACCTTCTACTTTCTACAGACAATTCTGCTTATCAAGGAATTTGACTTTTCTCTGTACCTTTCATATTTTAAGGAGGAACCGGAAAGGGAATTGATTTCTTATTTTCATAAAAGAATATGACTGAAATTTTATCAGAGCTCTTGCTAGAGTGATTTTCCTTTGATATTTTCTTGAAGCTTCAGATCTGGCTTCATTATATAGATATAAAAAATAATATAGTAGAATTCCAACTTATTACTTTACAATGGTGGATATATCCCTTTCTAATGAAGAAGCTGCTTTGAGAAATCTCCTTCCTCGTGTGGAAATCCTAATTAGCAATGAGGAGCTTGCTTCAGGAGAAGAGAATGTCAGAGGGATAGAAAATAATTATGAGGAATATTTCACCTAAGCCATAAAGACTAATGAAATATCCTGCTTAGAGTAGGCATTTATTATCAAATTTTAATTAAGCTCTGTAGAGTTAACCTATTAACCTCAGAAGCACTGAGCAACTGCTTTTTTATTCTGTCTCCTATTTAAATAATTGCTTATATAGAGAGTTGAGAGTGGATTCCATTATATATGGGTAAATTATTCTTGGTTCCCTGATTAAAACAGCAAGCACACAGTGTCACAGTTATTCTGATTAATATTCTTCCTCATCTTCCTAATAGATTAGGGATTTTCTAATAGACTTATATTCTTATCTACTAGAATAAAGCCATGCACAATAATCTAGGACTGCTTATAACACTCTTTGCTTTTTCTTTAATAGATATGAGTTACTATTGAGATTTGAGAAATGTTTTTAACCTACTGATGCTGGATATGAGAGCCTAAATAGGATGCAGATAAGGGGAAGAATGAACAAATTTAGGAGTGATGGAGATAGTTTAAGTCCAATTTCTACCTGATCTAACACTTACTGTGATAGAAAGAAATTGATATTGGGAAGAAGACTGTGATATGTTATTAAAAATATGGAATTTTTTCTCTACTTATAAAATTATTTAAAATGTATGCACAGGGAACTAAGCAGAGATGACCATGCTTTGGTGTCTTTGATAACCAGTCAGGTATCATGGCACTAATAAAGCCTCATAAGAACCTATAATAAGATCAGTTTCTTTTCTTCTCTATGTTCTAAGGATTTAACGATCATGGTTACTGGAAGCCAATTCTGAGACTACTGCCATTCCAATACTTGGAAATATCACGAATCCATCCCTCTCTCCCTCCGTCCTTCCCTCCCTCCCTTCCTTTTTTTTTTTTTTTTTTTTTTTTTGGTACCAGGGATTAACCCTTGGGGCACTTTACCACTGAGCCATATACCCAGCCCCTTTTTATAATTTCTTTATATTTTGAAACAGGATCTTGTTAAGTTTATTAGAGCCTCACTAAATTGCTGAAGCTGACCTCAATCTTGCAATCCTACTTCCTCAGCTTCTCAAGCCCCTGGGATTATAGGCGTGCACCATCACACCCAGCATCAATCTTTTTCTTGTAATTCAATTCACAAGTGTTCAAATAACCCATCAGATATAAATAACAAGAAAAAATCCCAACATTCCCCCAACTTGAAAACATTACTCTTCTTCTATCTTCTATCCAAATCTTGTAATTACAGACTGAATTCTTGGGAACTGGAAGTATTTTCACTTTAAGTAATCTTTTTATAAGTTGAAATGCACTAATTTCAACTAATACCCTAACTGGAATTATTGGCTAATCAACAATTGAAGCATCTAAAGAAACAGATTCTTTGAGATGTGCTTGCAGGGAAGGTAGCTCTCAGGCAGAATTGGGTGGAGGAAACAGAGTAAATGCATCTACAAAGGTCACTTGCTCATAATTTTGTTGAAGGCTGAGCCTGAGCATTAAGTTTTCTGGTATTAGTCCTAAAGAGTCAAGGGATTAGTGAAATCTCCACATCACTGCTTCTCAAATTCAGCATGCATTAGAATCACCTAGAGGGCTTGTTAAAGCACAGATTGCTGGGCCCCATCTCCAGAGTTTCGGATTCAGAAGTTCTGGGCTGGGCCCAAGGAATTTGCATTTCTAACAAATTTCCAAGTGATGACTACACTACACTACAGTTCAGGGACTACACTCTGCAAAGCACAACCTTTTATAAAATCACCAAATTTTTCACACACAAAAAATGTAAACTATAGCCCTACATTTACACCTATAAATTAAGCCACAATAACTCTAGACCTCAGTTTCCTCATCTGTCAAATGAGCTGAGTAATCTCTAAAATACAACCTAAATGTTTTAGATTTCAAGCACTGTTGGTACCAGTGATAATAACTGCAGCATCTTATATCCACAGCACCCTTTGTTTTATTTGCAAAATGTTTTTATTTGCAATTTGTCAGTCTGGATTCTCACAACCATGTGAGATGAACAGAATCATTTTGAAACTGAGATACAAAAAGTATAGTATGCCTAAATAAGTGAAAGAGCCAGACTTAAGTAACATCATTTAATTCTTCCTCTAGGAAATTAGACAGTATTCTGGATTTTCCACCCTACCACAACCCATGAAAGGTTTTGATGACATTCGTCCCTTATAAATAAGATCAGCAATCTAACCATTTCACCAAATCAGGGGAAGGGTCTCTGCTCTTCGTCTGGATATCCATTTGACTAGTCCCATAATTTCTGCAGGATTCTAGTCAAATTACATATTATTGGAAAGGCCTTCCTTGACTACCCAGTATCAAAAGACAACCATTTTTCCCTGTCCTGCTCTACCAATTACACTTCTTATCTCCTTGATTTGCTTTATTTCTGTCTATGTACTTACTATTAATTAAGTTACTAATTACTTAGTTATTAATTAAGTTGTTTAGCATATGTCCCCCTCTGCTAAAGTATCAGTTCTACATAGCATAGCGTTTGTTTTGTGCACTATTGAGTATCTGATGAGTTAGACCTTGCCTGGTGTTCAAAAAGTATTTGTGCATGAATGAAAAAGCTTAGTAAAAACAATTTGTGCTATGCACAATGCTAGGTTAATTTACATATATTATCCTAAAATAAATCTTAAATGAGAGATTATTATAGCACCTCTTTCTCAATAACTGATAGAACTACCAAAAAAACAATAATCAGTAGGGAGTCTCACTTCTAGGAAGACACAGTAGTTGAGCTTTTACCTATTCCTCCCAGTAGGTACAAATAAAGGCCTTGGACATTATATATAAAACTAACAAAAGAGACTCTGAATGATGGAGAGAAGAAGATGGACCAGCTAGGTATATCAAGACCCAAAGAACAATGTGGTGGTAAGCTCCCTGGGTTTTCTTTTTGCTTTACATGCCCAAGTCTTGAAGCTGAAGCAGCAGACAATATGGAAATGCCAATGGATACAGACAAAATTAAAATAAAATACAAAATCCTTTATCTCTATGTAAAAGTCAAAGAAATGGGCAACCTACTAACATAGAAAACTTTAATCAATAACTGCTCTGTGCAAACAAAACAACACACACACACAAAATGTGGCCCCAACAAAAGCTGACTGGAAAACTATACTTCCACCTTTACGAAGCTATACAGAAGTGCTTAAAAATCACACTAGAAGGATGTCAAGGTAGGTAGGCCAAGTAGAAGATGGATTTTCATCCCTGCTAGTCAGTAATGAACTCTCACCAGTGGTATTAGTAGAGCATCCTTGACTCTTTCCCACCTGGACATAGTATAGCATCTCTTGGTCTTTCCCACTGTCAGAAGACACCTAGAATAAAGTCATCACTTTTACTGCTGCCAAGTGGTAATAAGACCACCACATCCAGAAGTATTAAGGAGACCCCCACCTTGAGACTCAGCAGAAGAGAATCTGGATTTACCCTCTCTCTGGAAGTAACAGGTAGAACTACCCTCCTTCTCTTGCCAGTGCATTGTTACAAAAATCCAGCTAAAAGGATTAAATAAGATTCAAAGTCCAAGGACATGATGCAAAAACTATTCAGGTTTCAATTGGACTCATTTATCATATTAAGAAGGTATTACACTGAATGAAGAACAGATAATTTATATCCACACAAAAGCACAAGGTGACTATGTAATTTAAAAGGACTAACATAAATTCATATTTCTCTTTCTTACTTTATTTCAAAAGCAATTGTGTAAAATAACATACATAATGTATTATTGGGCCTATAACATAAGTAAGTGTCAAACACATGTAATATATTTGCACATGAGAGGTATGTGGAAACAAAGTTGTATTGGGCCAAGAAAATGATCACAGTTTGGAAAATAAGTTTAATGCCATACTCTTGGGTTTGTAACATTAAGAGATATACTATATATATAAAAAGTAAACAATGGAACACTAGTCAGCACTAAAAGAGAATAAAATCATGGCATTTGCAATAAATGGATGGAGTTGGAGAAAATAATGCTAAGTGAAGTTAGCCAATTCCAAAAAACCAAAGGTCTAATGATCTCTTTGATATGAAGATACTAACTTATAAAGGCAAGGAAGTGGAGATGAGAGGAATGAAAGAACTTTAAATAGAACAAAGAGGGGGAGGGAGAGAAGGGGGAAGGGGATAGGAATAATGGTAGAATGAGTTATCCATCATTACCCTAAATACATGTATGAAGACACAATTTTTGTAAAGATTCTTTATATAAAACCAGCAACTTGAAAAATTGTGCTCTTTATATGTAATATGAAATTAAATGTACTCTGCAAACATGTATAACAAATTAGAATAATAAAAAAATAAAAAAAACCAGAAATGAGTTGAGCAAAAAAAAGTAAATATAAATATCTTAGCAAAGTTTGGCAAAGCAAATCCAAAAATATCTAACAATATATGAAAACAACAACAACAATGATGATAATAATAATAAATCATGACCAAATGGATTTATTGTGGGAATGCAAGGTAGATTTAATATTCAAAAATCAAGTAACTCATCATAGAATAGAAGATATTATATGATGACCCCAACACATGCAATAAAGCACATTACAATATCAAACGCTCACTCATAATTAAAAACAAATAAAAACTCAGCAAACTAGCAACAAAAGAGAACTTTCTCAATCTAATAAGAGGCATATACCAAAAAAAGTAGAAACAAAATACCTATTTAATGCTGAACTAGTAAACACTTTCTGCTTAAAATTAGGACTAAGACAAGAATGTCCACTTTCCCCATTTCTAACCGCACTAGAGGTCCTAGTTAATGCAATAAGTCAAGAAAATAAAATAAAAAATATAAAGATTGAGAAAGATAAGTAATACTGTCTTTATTTGCAGAAGACAAAAATGTATATACAAAACATTTAAACAAATCTATAACAAACTAAAGAAGTAAATTGAGCATGTCTAAAATTACAAGGTCAATAAATTTTAAAAATTGTATTTTTATTGGCAACTAGAAAATGAAATTTTAAAATCAACACTATTTACATCAAAAAACCCACAAAATTTTCTAAAACAGCCTACGAATAAACTTAACAAAATTTAAAAGAAACTCTATATTGAAAACTAAAAATCATTGCTAAAAGAAAATTAAGTAGATATATTAGAGAAGGGAAGAAGTAGGTAAGAAGAGAGAGCAAAAGAGGCAGAGACAGAGATATACCATGCTCTTAGACTGGCAATTCAATATTGTAAATCTGTCTGTTCTCCACAAATGGATCTTTAGATTTAATGTGCCCACTCAAAATCCCATCAGATTTGGTGGTGGGGGGGGGGAGTAGAAACAAAGATATTATTAGAACGCATATGGGAATATAAAGAATCTAAAGTAACCAAATTTTTGAAAATGTAGAACTCAATAGACCTTAAACTTATAATAAGTAATAACCTACACTAATTGTGATAGTGTAATATTAAAATAAGAGTAGAAAAAATACATACAGTGTAACAGAATATAGAGGAATAGAGAGTTTGGCAATAGATCCACTATAAATACAGTCAAATGACTTTTTACTAATTTGCTGATGCAATTCAATGTGGCAAGAAAAGCTTTTGTAAAAATTATGCTGGGTTAGTTAGACATCTGAATGGAAAAAATAACAGGTAATACATAATAATTAATCCAAGATGAATATACTCAAATTACAAATTTCCAAGAAGAAAGCACAGGAGAAAAACTTTGTGATCTTATGTAAAAATTCTTAAACAGAATATAACAAGCACTAAATATGACATAAAAAATGATAAACTGGTCCCCTTCAGAAAACAATGTTTGGTCATTTCTCATAAATTAAAAATATACCCACCTTTTTAATCTAACAATTTAATTCCTTGATATTTAGCAAAAAAAAAAAAAAAAAATTTAAGGTGTGTCCACAAAAAAATAAGAAAAATATTCAGCAAGAGAATAGATGAACAAAATGTGGTTTATTCTCATAATGGAATACTACTCACCAATATAAAGAAATAAATAATGGATAGATACAAAAATATAGATGAATCTAAATAACATTCCTCTTTGGCATGAGTCATATGTAAGTCAAGTTATTTTCCTTTGGTTGAAGACAATATAATTACAGAATTTCATAACAGAAAAAGTAGAGCTGTCTTAAGTGTCTTAAGTGGTTGTAATTCATCTAGTCACTGGAGAGAGAAAATAGAGGAATTCTTATAGCAAAGAGAATCTTAGGAATTGCAAGCTAATTTCTGGTAGTGACTCTTAGAGCAGAAGGATCATTAGAAACTGTAACTTAATGCTTCCCTGGGCTTAGTTGTAAGGGGATACTAGCAAGTAGAGCAAGGACAAGGGATATATGCCAGACCTTGGAAGAGTCTTTAAACTTAAAAGAAATGAGCTGTCACATAAGACTGTTTAAGAGATATCTGTACGCTGGAGAAGGGTTAGAATATAACAATACCTAAGTATTAGCAAATATTACCTTGTAGTTTAGTTTTCTTACATACTACTCATTAAAACTCCTTACTTCATTGTTTATTGCTATTTAAAATAAGCCTTTCAGTATTACATCTCAAAGAGAACCAGTGGAAAATGCCTTACACTGATCCAAATCTCAGATTAAAGTGAGTGCCAAGTTCCAACCACTGACCACATCATCAGATCACCATCACTTAACAGGTGGTCATCTAATTAAACTACAAAGTAACTGAATGGACATTTAAGCCGTTTCCAAAATTTTGCTTTTAGAAGAAATGCTAATTACACAGCCTTGAACATACTTTCCTTATTTCATGTGCTTTTGTAGGAAAGAGGGTAGAATTATTCAATTTTTAATTTCAAAGCTGCAACAAATTGCCCTGGAAATTTTACACACTTACTCATAGCATATGAGACATTTATTTCCCCACACTACTGCCATTTGCTATCAACAACAACAACAACAACAACAAAAAAAAAAAAAAAAAAATATATATATATATATATATATATATATATATATATATATATATTGTGAACCTGGTAGGCAAAAGGCGCTAGCTCTGTTATTTGATTTTATAGCTCTTGAGGCTGAATATGTTTTTATGTTTACTGGCCATTTGTATTCTTACAAATCTTTTATTTTTTCTATTTGCACATATCTCTTTTTTGATTTACTTCTGAATATAACTTCTTTGTGATATATGTTGCTAGTAGTTTTTTTCCAGGCTGCCATTTATCTTTTCATTTGTTTAGGAAGCATTTTTAACTCATTGAGAAGTATTAAATCTCCATGTACTCAATCTTATGAACATATACTCTTTTCGACTTATTAAAGAACTTTTCTACCCATAGGACATAAACATACTTTGCTACATATTCTTCAGTTACTTTTGTGGTTTAACTTTGTTTTCATAGATAAAACTTCAGTTCATTCAGAACTTACTTTTATAAATGGCTTCACACAAGGAAGTAATTAAATTTTTCTTTCAAATGGTTATGTCTCAACCCCGTTCATTGAATCCTTGTTCTTTTACTAATAATATGAAATGCCATGTTTACAATGTATTAACTTATCATACATACAAAGTCCATTTATGGACTATATTATATTTCTACCTGTCTTCACATAAATTTTATACTGTTTAAATTTCATATTTAAAAATGTGTTTTGATGTGGCAAAAGCTTTTTATTCCTGGAAATCTGCTCTATTTTACTAGGAATTCTACTGTTGCAATTCTCCACCCAGGGAAACAGCTCTATCCTTTGTTACTTCCAAGTCTGTTCCCTTCCATGACAAACATTAGTTCCAATCACAAGAAATTCCATTTATTTCTAGTTATCTTAGTGTATAACCAATTTAAGTAGATCCTGAACATGTAAAGTTATTTTTATTTCACCAACAGCAAGGGCAGTCAAGCCTCCAACCTATCTCTTGATTCTATCCTTCTCCTTCCTTTTCCAAAAGTTATTGGCTTAGTTCAGGTCCTCAATTATTTCCTAAAATAGCATGACAACTGCTCAAGTAGGTTCTGCATCTCTGTTTCACTCCTCCAATCCATCTTTCATGCTTCTATCATGATTGTGTTTAAACAAATCTTAAGGTCAGTTCTTTATTTAAAACACTGCTGTGATATCCCTTCACTCACATGATTAAACCCTTTTACATTATTTTAAGCTGTGATATCCCTTCACTCACATGATTAAACCCTTTTACATTATTTTAAGCACAGGGATAACAGCCAATATTTAGTAAATATGATCGATGTTGCTAGGTACATGCTAAATGATTTACATATGTTACGCTAAATACATAAGGTGAGAAGAAATTGTGATTATTCCTCTTAACAGATTTTTTTAAAATTACTACTTGGTCTTTAAAATTTACAGCAATATGGGGAAGGAGGAAGAGAGGGAAAGAGGAAATACTAGGAACTAAAACAAAGCAAATTATATTCCATGCAGGTTTGATTATGCTAATATGAACCTATTTTGTATGACTATAATGCACTAATAAAAACATTTTTAAGAAAATTAGATGCAATAAAATAATTTAGAAAGACTGAAAACTATGGTAGGGGTAAAAGATAATTCATACATATGCTAACAAAAAGTAAAAGCAAATATAGTGTTGATATTAGATGAAATAGAATTCAAGGCAAAATGGTACTAAAAGAAGTAGGGATAGTTCATATTGTATTTTTAAAAGATATGATCCACCAAGAAGATATAATGGTCACAAATTACTATGAAGTTAGCAATTATCTTTTGAATTATACAAACCTAATAAATCTGTGAACAAGAATTCAAGTGTGGCGCTTCTATACAGTGGACTGCTACTCAGGAAAGAATGGAAGGAAGGAAGGAAAGAAAGAAGAAAAGGATGAATTACTGATACATGCAACAACAACATGGATGAAACTTAAAAACATGTTAAGGTAAAGAAATTAGACACAAAAGGCAGCATATCAGCAGAATTCTATTTATGTGAAATTTCCAGAAAACACAAAACTATGGAGACAAAAAGATCAGAGGTTTGGGGTTGAAGTGGGAATTGATTGCAAAAAAGCACAAGGGAACTTTTTGGGTGGACGAAAGTGTTCTAAAACTGAGCTGTGAAGAAGGTGATACAACTATATAAAATTTGCTAAAACTCATACAACTATATTCTTGAAATGGATAACTTTCACTTTTTACTTTATTTATTTATTTCAGTACCAGGCAATTAAATCCACAGATGCTCTATCTCTGAGCTACATCCCCAGTCTTTTTTTTTTCCTTTTTGGTACCAGGGATCGAACTCAGGGGCACTAGACCACTGAGCCACATCCCCAGCCCTATTTTGTATTTTATTTAGAGACAGGGTCTCACTGAGTCGCTCAGCACCTCACTCTTGCTGAGGCTGGCTTTGAACTAGTAATGCTCCTGCCTCAGACTCCTGAGCTCCTGGGATTACAGGCATGTGCCTCCATGTCTGCCTCACCACCCCCCAACAGTCTTTTTATATTTTTTATTTTGAGCCAGGGTCTCACTAAATTGGTCAGGCTGGTCTGGTCTTGAACTTGATCTTCCTGCTTTAGACTCCTAAGTTGCTAGGTTTACGGGCACCCAACTCCCTTTGATGACTTTTAAGGTATGTAAAATTCCATGTAAATAAAGATATTAAAAAAAGAAAAGGAACTGATCCATGTGCGAAGCCATGAAAGAAATCTCCACTAATTCACAAACAAAATATCATACATTTATCTCATACATTTGACAATTATCATGTAAAAGATGAATATAATTAAATGAAATTTAAAACTATAGCTGGGCACATGGCACATGCCTGTAATTCCAGCAGCTGGGGAGGATAAGGCAGGAGGATTACAAGTTCAAAGCCAGCCTTAGCAACTTAGGCGAGGGCCTAAGCAATTTAGTGAGACCCTACTCAAAATGAAAAAGGGCTGAGGGTGTGGCTCAGTGGTTAAGTGCCCCTGAGTTCAATCCCTGGTACAAAAAAAATATATATATATATTTTATAAATATATAAAATATTTATATATATATATATAAAACAAACTAAGAAAACCCCAAAATTGGTCTACAGTAGAATAAATTAATAAATGATCATATTGTCATATAATATAGTACTGTACAGCAGTGAAAATATAGTTACATGAAACTTCATGGAAAAATCTCACACCAATAATTTGGTTCCTAAAAAGAGAGACACTAAAGAATAAATAAAGATGTATTCAGGGCTGGGGTTGTGGCTCTGTGGGAAAGTGCTTGCCTCGCATGTGTGAGGCACTGGGTTCGAGTCTCAGCACCTCATATAAATAAATGAACAAAATAAAGGTCCATCAACTAAAAAAAATACTTAACAAAAAATATGTATACATATGAAGCTCAAAAACAGGCAAAAACTAAAATACATTACTTAGGGATACATATATAAATGTTAAAATTATAAAGAAAACTAGAGAAATGATTATGATTTCTAATTAACTTTGGGGGAGGGGGAATAAGAATTATTATAAAAAGTATCAAAAGAGGTTTGTAGGATTCTGATAATGTTCTTACCCAGATAATATCAAACACAAACACAAGAACTAAATCCCTCATTCCTAGTGGCCTACTAGGATATAAACTGTATCACACACACACACACACACACACACACACACACACACACACACAGAGTAAAAGGTTTTAACAGCTAAAACAGATATCCCTCCCCAACACCCAAATTTATACACATGGAAGTTTAAAATTCAAACATGCTTTATTTAAATAATCCTAGGATTAAAATGAAAATCAAAATTTTGAATTATTAAAAAAAAGAAAGTCCAATGAAATAGAATAAAGGAATTATTTAAATTAAAAGCAGAAAATAATGTCAGAAAACAAAAGTTATTCAATAATGGTAAATCAAAAAGACAACACTTAGGCACATATGGAACGCTGAGGCAGGAGGATTGCACGTTCAAAGCCAGCCTCAGCAACTTAGTGAGGCCCTAAGCAACTTAGGGAGACGCTGTCTCAAAATAAAAAAATAAAAAAGGGCTACGGATGTGGCTCAGTGGTTAAGTAACCCTGGGTTCAACCCCTGGTGCCAAATAAAATAAAATTAAAATAACAAAATTAAACAATATAAAGAATAAAAAAGACTAAGATGACTATAAGAATTTTTTTTTTTCAATTATAAAAAGATGCACAAGGGCTGGGGTTGTAGCTCAGTGGTAGAGCATTTGCCTTGCATGCATGAGGCCCTGAATTCGATCCTCAGCATCACATAAAAATAACTTAAAAAAAAAAAAAAAGATATTGTGTCCATCTACAACTAAAAATAAATAAAAAATAAACAAAAAGTATCAGAAGCCGGGCGTGGTGGCGCACACCTGTAATCCCAGCACTTGGGAGGCTGAGGCAGGAGGATCATGAGTTCAAAGCCAGCCTCAGCAATGGTGAGGCACTTAGCAACTCAGTGAAACCTGTCTCTAATAAAATACAAAAAAGGGCTGGGGATGTGGCCCAGTGGCCGAGTGCCCCTGAGTTCAATCCCCAGTACCAAAAAAAAAAAAAAAAAGTGTCAAATATCTAAAAGCTCAAATGAAATGAGTAACTTTCTAGGAAAATATAAGTTATCCAAATGAGCCAAGAAACAAATAGAAACTCTAAAACAAAAGATTTATGCTTCAAAAAGGTTATAGGCCAACACAGTTTCACAAAAGAACTCTATCAAATCTTTCAGGAACAGACAATTCACACCCCAAACACACTAAATGGAAAGCTACTTTATTTACCTTTACAAGACTAATATGATGCTGATATAAAAACCAAAAAGTGATAGCACAAGAAAAGAAAACTTTGACTTTATCATATATGAACTCAGAAGGCAAAATCCCAATAAAAATTTGTTGACCGAAAAGAACAAGGAATTACTATCATACTAATAGATTTATTTCATGAGTTCCAGGATAGCAAAGGTAAGAAAAGAAAAATCTACCATACACTCCACTACAATAACAGGTTAGGGAATACAAACCAATAACCTCAAAAGATGCAGAAATACTGATAAAATCAACGTATTCTTCTTAGATGCAATTCACATGCCATAAAATTAACTATTTAAATTATAAAATTCAGTGATATTTAGTGGATTCACAAAGTTATTCAATTATTACACAAATTCCAGAACATTTTAATCATCCTAAAAAGAAATCCCATGTCCATTTGTAGTCACTCCCCATCCCCACCCTCTGGCAATCACTTATCTACTTTTTGTCTCTATGCATTTTCTTAGTTAGGACATTTTATATACATAGAAACATTAAATATGAGTCTTTTGATTTGGGCACTTTTATCTAGCTTCTTTCACTTAGTATTATATCTTTGGGGTTCATCCGTATTATAGTATCTACCAGTATTTCATTCCTTCTTATGGCTGAATAATGTTCATTGTATAGGACAGATTTTGTTTATCTACCTGTCAAATGATGGATATACAATTGATTTCCACTTTTGACTATTATGATAATGTTTCTATGAACTTCATGCACAAGTTTTTGTATAAACTTATTTTCAATTCTCCTGAGCATATACCTAAAAATAGTACTATTTAACTCACTTTCATGAGCAAAATTGCCATAAAACTAGATATAAAGTATACAGAAAATATCACACATAATGAAACATTGCATGTAATCCACAATATATGTATATCAAAATATCACATTATTTCCCTTATAAAAGGGTACAATGAGTATGTCAATCAAAAATAAAATAAAATTAATTTTTAAAAGGCAAAACAGGTAAGGATACCTTATTTTGTATAGAATAGATACATGAATACCAAAATATTAGTACTATAGTAATACCATATTACTACATTAGTATGTTAATAACATGTTGATATTAATCTACATTGTCCTAAGTTTCACAAACAAATCAATGAAAGAGGAAAAATAATACATAAGTTAGAAGAGGAAGAAGACATAAAATTGTGATTATATATGATACATTGAAAACAAGAGAGTCAAATTATTACAAGTGATAAAAGAGTTTAGTAAGGGGACCATATAAGATGACACAGAAAAATCAGTAACTTTCTAAAATGTCATGTATCCTGTTAGGGATTGTTTGTGTGTGACAGTAAAGCTGAAAAAACAGTGTCTATAAAACAAATTAATGGAAGCCAGGCATAGTAATGCACACCTGCAACACTAGCAACTCAGAAATCTGAGGCAGGAGGAACATAAGTTTGAGGCCAACATGAGCAACTAAGTGAGACCCTGTCTCAAAAATAAAAAAGGCTGCAGATGTAGCTCATGATAAGAGTGCCTCTGGGTTCAATCTCAAGTACCAGAAAAAAAACAAAAACAAAAAAAATCATATTGTACAAGGAGGCTTTCCGTAACTCAAAGACTGCAGGTCATATATAAATTGTATATTCTCAATCAATCTAATGAATTTAAGAAAATATTGATATTTTTAACCCAAGTGTGTATGTGATTGGTTTCTGTATTCCACATTTTGTACCATTTTTCTGTGTCAATAGCACATAGGCTTTGATGTCTAATACGGCAAATTTTCTCTCATTATTCACCTACCTCTAAGTCATCTTGACAATTCCTACATGTGAGTTTTAAAATTAGTTTCTCAGACTATGTGGAAAATTCTATTGGGATTTCAATTTTGATTAATTTAGTAAGTTGATTTGATAAAAATAGATGCCTTTACAATACTGAGTCTTTCAATCCATAAGTTTGATACACTTTGTTTATTTTAAATCTTTAAAATGTTTTCCTTTATTTTTTCCAGTTTTCTGAATATAGGGATTCTACACAGAATTTTTACAAGTAACATCAAAATAATACATACATAAATGCACAGTAAAGGTCTAGAATATTGCAAACCAAACTGATATTGGTGGCTACTCTGAAGAGAAGAGAGGTGCCAGTACTGCATGAACTCCTATGAGTTCATCAAAGGAGAATGTTAGCCTAATATATACAGCTTTAAGTTTTACATATTTTTAAAAATGCAAGAGGTCACACAACTGCTTGTATTTATCAAAACTCATAAAATTGCAATTATTCTGCATTCCATCAATTATGGGGGTTACATGAATCATGGGTAAAAACTCATAGAACCACTCAACAAAATAAGCAAATTTTATTATAAAGTTTAAAAATTTTTAAATGTGTAAGCAATTATATAACTTTCAACTACCGTGGGTAAATTAGGCTATACATAAATTATACCTCAATATTCGTGAGCTGAAAAGGAAAGATTTTAATTAAAGAATAACAACCATAACTTGTTTAAAGAATAAAGATAAAATTACATTAGTGGTATGAAAATTACCTATGATATATTAATTTTTAAAATAGATTATAAGATGTGCATATTATATATGTGTATATAATATGATTTCACTTACATATCTGTATCATATCTCTCTGCACTGGGGTTATGAACATTTTTTTCTCTTTTCTTTTCTTTTTTTTTTAAATATTTATTTATTTACTTTAGTTGTACACAATGCAATGCATTTATGTTTATGTGGTGCTGAGGATCGAACCTGGGCCACGCACATGCGAGGCAAGTGCTCTGCCGCTGAGCCACAACCCCAGCCCTTTTTCTCTTTTCTTACCAGTATTTTTTCCTATGAGGGACACATTAATTTCTAATAATAATTTTCTTCAGTGTTAGCTGGTTGGGCAATGCTCAACTGTGAAGACTCAGCAAAGAATCTCCTCTCAGTTTGGCTTTACTGCTGGAGCCCAAATTCCAAGGATGAGCCTTGGCAATGGCCCAATGGAATGCAGTAGGGGGTTCCTGTGAGAACAAGTGAAAAACAGTGAAGGCCCTGACAGCAATGTGCCTTTGGTATCTGATCATTTGGTTACAGGCATGCATGAAAGAGTTTGCCAAACTGAATATAGCTCTTAAGAACTGACTTTGAGGTCTCACAAGGCACTGTCAAAGATTTCCTTCTCAACACACTAGAAAGCATTCTCTGACACCAGATTGGTCCCTGTCGAATTATTTATAGGCAATTGGTTCACATACTCAAAATGGTATGAATACTTCTAATTATATCCAAACATGCCAAATGTCACTACAAACTATGCTGTGGGTTCATGTTGCCAAATGTGTTGCCCTAACAAAGAGGAGGTAGTTGCAGCATCAGCATAGTAGTTCCTATATAAACAGGGCTGGCCCTTGAGCCTTATCTCCACCAAGAACTCAGAGGTAAGTGATGGGGTCTTGGGAACGCAAGGACTCCAAAAAGAAGAAAGAACTGATTCTGCAACTATCTCCGAGCATGACACTCTTCTTCCCAACTTTGAGTTTTCTTTTCATAGAGCCAGGCTTTAGGAAAGGGAAATTTTAATTCTGTAACTATATGACTGAAATTTATAGAGAGTCACTAATTAGAATCTTCTTGTTTTATAGAGTGGGACACTTCTGATCCCGCATTTTCTTCTGGGGGGGGGGGGGGGGGGGGGGGGAATTCCAGAGGTAAGATTTGGATTGATTCAATTATTGATGATAGAGAGGATTTAGTCTAAGGAAGCTTTGAACAATTCTTAATTATACACCAACTCCATGTTTTTACAGTTACATCAGTGTAAGTATTTACAAGTGACTACTTCAAAATGCTGGAGAATCTTTTTTTTTCTTTTTTCAAAATATCTTGTCTTTAGAGATTACTATTCTCATTTGAATTCCAGGATTAAAAGACCGTTTAGGACAGAATGAGTTTTGACAGTGAGTTCTCAGTGGTTCTTAAAACCATCCTGGGCAATAGAGTCAAATAGGCAAAGTCAGTTCTTAAGAGCTATATTCACATCAATCTCCCTACTGCAAAGTACTGAATACTTAGAAATTTTGCAAACATTTTTTAAACACCCTAGAAAAATTCTTAGCAAATAATGTGAACGCAAACATTTTGTTAAAACCATATTTTAGCTATTTTTGATGATTCACTGTTGTTGTTAGAAAGATTGTTGTTCTTTTAAAAAGTTGCAACTCTTACACATACAGTGTGATTAAATACCAAAGCTAAATTTAAGAGAGATCTTGCACTTTGCTAAGAAACTTAGGACCTGAAAGTAAAGCAAAAATTCAACCAACCTAACATTTCAACACTGCTGGCCTATCAATCAGAAAATAATAACTTACATACATCTGATGTACTCTTAAATTTGTTTTCTTTTCTTTTTCTGGGTAGAAAGAAAAAGAACCAAATGGAATTTATGTGGGAAGAGGGCCTCTATGATGAAGCTCTCATTTCTTGTGGTTAGATCTGTTAGCTGAAAGATGAAATCTCTCATGGCATAAGGAGAGTGTCAGAAGAGATTTAGGAATTAGAGCAATGCCAAGTCTCTTGGTAACAAGCCAAATAATGAAAAAAATCCAGAGAACAGGGATTTATTGAGATTCTCTTAACAAACCACTAAGAGACATAACACCAAAAATCAATGTAAAGAGATTGAAGTTAATTATTTGGATCATAAGAGAAAAATGACTATCTGAAAGACAAAGATATTTTTCAGAGCTTTGAAAATATCATCCTTCTTTTGCATAAGATAAACTTTCCTTCCCTATTATGTGATTGTCCTAGCATATGGCAGATGCAAACATTATGTACAAGGAGAAACAGGGATTAAACAATGACAGATTCTATCCATCAATAGTTTTAGCTACAGAGATTGTTACAGCTTAGATATAAAAACACTTAAGAATTCCATTCTAACTCAATTTCAGGCACTCAAACCTGATGATCAAGATATATGATCTGGAAAAGAAACTTACAAAGTTGTAAAAATGAAGTGTCAAATTACAGTCTCATTCCATACTAGTCCTTTAGATTATGTTAGAACACCAGTGAATGTCAAGATTGGCGGATTAGTCACAGCAGCAGCTAAACTCAACACTTTCTTCATTTCAAAGCCTAACTTACTTTTATGATTTCTGCTTCCCATTTCTTCCTTTCTTGTTTTTTTCCCCAGCACAGAATCCTCTGCTACATAAACTGCAGCCATGAGCTCGGGTTCGGATGCCGAGATGGCTGTTTTTGGTGAAGCCGCTCCCTACCTTCGAAAATCAGAAAGAGAGCGGATTGAGGCCCAAAACAAGCCTTTTGATGCTAAAACATCTGTCTTTGTGGCGGAGCCCAAGGAATCCTACGTAAAGAGTGTCATACAAAGCAAGGAAGGAGGGAAAGTAACTGTCAAGACTGAAAGTGGAGCAGTAAGTAAAAGCATAAGGAGAAAATAATCCCCATTTAATTTCTCTATCTCCTTAATTTAAGAGTTGAAGACTTATTGCTGGAAATCTCTAAGCCTGTTGCTAATACAAACACACTTCTAGTTAGTGGGTAGACATCAGATTTGAAAGGCAAAAGAATTCACAGCAGTAACTGCATGTCTTCCTTTCCAAGTTCACATGAGACTTTAGCCCATTAATACAAACCATTTCTCTTCAATTCCCAACTTCCCAGTCTGAATCTTCCAATTAGGAAAGTAAAAAATAGCTTCTCTGACCACAGAAATTCTTAAGTTATTTATTTAGTTCAATAATGTATTAACATCTCCTTTTCTTCAAAAAGAAAAGAAGCAGTTTTTTTATAATGAACAGCAAGAAAAAGAATAAAAGGATATAAACTGATAGATAAATCTGGATGGGAGAAAGATAGTGGGAAGAAAGAACATATTTTAAAAAATGGATAGTGTCACAATAAACATGCATGCAGGTACCTTTTGATATACTGATTTCATTTCCTTTGGATATATATCCAGGAGTGAGATAGCAGGATCCTGGGGGGAAGTAGGGGAGGCAAAAGGGTGATTGGATTTGATCAATGCATGCTGTATGCATGTATGAAAATATCAAGCATCCACTGATATGTACAATTAGTATATATTAATTTTAAAAATGGTAGTATCCTACTTTATCATAGGAAACATTTTCTTTTCATTAAACACTAAATAAATATATTTACATGCCTTCAAAGGATATCGAATAACGTAACAAAAATATGCGCGATTAGTTTTATAACATAAACCCTATCTCCAACCATTAATTCTAACTTGTCTCCCGCTTCCTTACCAGACTCTAACTGTCAGGGAAGATCAAGTCTTCCCCATGAACCCTCCAAAATATGACAAAATTGAAGACATGGCTATGATGACCCACCTACATGAGCCCGGAGTACTGTATAACCTCAAAGAGCGCTATGCAGCCTGGATGATCTATGTAAGTGTCCTTCAACATCTTTTTTTAGTCCATTTATTTTTCTAAAAAGAAGAGGCAGGAGCTAGGAATATAACTCATATAGAGAACTTGCTTGGCATGTGCAAGGCCCTGTGTTCAATTTCCAGCACTACCAAAAAAATAAAAAAGCAAGATGCACATGTTGAATTTTCTGATTTTCCAGACCTACTCAGGCCTCTTCTGTGTCACTGTCAACCCCTACAAGTGGCTGCCAGTGTATAACCCTGAGGTGGTGGCTGCCTACAGAGGCAAAAAGCGCCAGGAGGCCCCACCCCACATCTTCTCCATCTCGGACAACGCCTATCAGTTCATGCTGACTGGTAAGTGAGTAAGGCATGTATAAATAGAATCTATGATGAACAAACAGACCTCCTCCTAGTCTTATTATAATAATGTATTCCAGCCACATGGGACTTCAATGTTTTCAAAGAACTTTCATAGTTATGATGTCATATTCTTCCCAGCAGGCATCTCACTTTACAGATTAGTAAAATGAAACTTGCTGAATTCATTGTCCTGCCAAGCTAATACAGCTACTAAATGGCAACCTAGTTAATTCAAGAAGCAGACTTCTGTAACATAGTTATTACTGTCCATATATATATATATATATTTTTTTTTAACTTTCTGATTTGGGTACAAAAGAGTTTAAATTAAAAAAATGTTTTTTAAATCCACATCCACAGTAATGGAGTTCTCAGCCACAGCTGGAGGACTTTGTGAGTTTTTATCTTTATTTTCAAATGGCACAGTAAATACTGCCAGCCTCTTTGGTGAGTGAGTGAGGCATCTATTCACAGAAATGTATTGCCAGCCTCTCTGGCACTACTAGAACATGAATAAAGAAAGAGCTATGACTCTCCCCCCGCAAAGATTTTGAAGTGTTTTCCTATCAGAATGGAAGGGGGAAAAATCTATTTCACTTAGGAAAAAAAATATCTCTTTTCTTTGAAACATTTTTTTTTAAAAAACTGTATCAAAGTCTGTTATTCCAGTCTTATCAAAGCATAAACAAGCAGCTTAGATTCACATTAAAGGGCCAAATGTAGGATTAAAACCTTTTATCTTCACATACCAAATGTTTTGCCTCTGGAAATATTCTAAATTCTCTAGTTTCCTGTTCTTCCATGGAATTTTGGAAACTGAGAGGCTTTTGTTGTTGTTGTTGTTGTTCATTTTGTTGCACTTGTTTTTAAATTGTCTTTTATAGAGGGAAAGAGAAGAAAAAGGGATAAAATAGGAATCTCCTATTATGAATTAGTCAGGAGTTCTACAAGGATTCTATGCCAGCAAACTGCTCTTTGGTTGTCTACAGAAGCTAGCTACCTCCCAAAATTTAGCCAAATGCTGGCTTATGTCAGAGATTTTAATACTCAGCAGCTGCGTTTACACAGCTATGTACATCCTTACCCTAACTAACTCCCCAGGCTTTGGGGCTACTCCAAATTCAAGGTCACATATGGCTCCCAAACATGATTTTTGTTTGAAATCATGCACAACTGTGGCGCTCGACCTAGTTAATATTATTTTAGCTCTGCCAACAGACACCAGAATGTTGTTATCTATTCTCCACTATGTGCAATAGTATCTTCCACGATATTGTTATAGTAGAAATAAAATCATCTAAATATGATCCAAATCTGCATTTTCTTTCCCTGAATAGAACTTTAAAGTTGTTTCAAGCTTATGTCTATATCTATATCTAGAAATAAATATAGTGTTAAAAGGAAAATAAAAGTAAATAAGCTCAAAAATTCACAATTCCAGAGCTCTTCTTATTTAGTATTACCAGCAATCAAATTAGTGACATCAAAAACTGGAAGGAAACCAGGTAGTAGAAAAATATGTGGGAAGTCAAAAGACTCGAATGTCTTTGACTTTAACGGGCTTGTAATTAATATTCGAAAATTCACTTTTTCCTCTCTATGTCTCAGACTATTAATTGGAAGTCTTTACTTAAACAATTTCTATGGTTTCTTATGACCTCAAATTTATATAATTCTTTTTAAAGCATTTACCAAAAAAAAATTAAATGATGCCTGAGGTTTTCTTTTTTTATTATTAATTTATTTAATTAGGTATATATGACAGCAAAATGCATTTTGATTCATTATACACAATTGCAGCACAACTTTTCACTTCTCTGGTTGTAAACAATGTAGCGTGACACCATACACACAGTCATATGTGTACCTAGGGTAATGATGTCCATCTCATTACCCTTTGCCTGAAGTTTTCTTTAAAATAATCCTGTGAGTTTGGGATGGGGTTGAGATGACATAAAATTGGCTGGTTAAGATGGAAATTTTATGCTATATTTTGCCACAATAAAAAATTTAAAAATTGTTGCATCTGTAAGATGCTCATACAAGGGCTCAGTACATTATTGTGTCCACTTTCGCGTATGTTTAAATTTTTCTGAAACAAAATATTAAAAAATTAATAAAATATGTACCTCTGTGCATAATTTGTATCTCGTATAATATGGCTACTATTTAAAAAAAAAAACAGAAAATAACAAATGCTGACAAGGGTATAGAGAAATTAGAATCCTTGTGCACTGTTGGTAGGAATGTAAAAATGGTACAGTTGCTGTGGAAAACAGGTGGTCTTGCAACCAATTAAAAATATAATTATAGTATGATCCATCATTTCCATTTCTGGATATGTACCCACAAGAACTGAAGCAGGGTCTCTAAGAAATATTAGTACATCCATGTTCATATGAGCACCATTCACAATAGCTAAAATGTAGGAGCAACTCAAGAGTCCATTAACATATGAAGAGATAGGCAAACTGTGTTATATTCATATAATGATACATTAGTCTGTCTTAAAAAATAAGGAAATTCTGATATGTGCTATATGGATGAACCTTGAGAAAATCATGCTGAGTAAAATAAGTCAGTCACAAATAAAGACAAATACTATTTTACTCCACTTATATAGGTATTTAAAGTAGTAAATTCAGAGAGACAGAAAGTAGAATGGGGTTACCAGGAGCTAGAGGAAGGGGGAAATGAGGAGTTAGTGTTTAATGGCTATGGCATGTCAGTTTTACAAGATAAAAGAGTTCTGGAAATAGAAGGTAGTGATGGTTACAAAACATTAGGAATGTGCTTAATATCAATGAACTATACACTTGAATGTTTTTAAGATGGAAATTTTATGCTATGTGTATTTTACCACAATAAAAAACAATAAAATACAAAAGAAGAAATGCATGATTCTTTATCTTTGATTTTCACAGACTTTATACTAAGTGTCAATTGGCTATTTGGGGGGCTAGACACAAAGCCAAAATCCTAAACAAAATCTTCAACAAGTTAAAAAGAACAAGCTGTGTCTGAGCTGAATTGATTTAATTATCTTCCTATTGAATGCACTTTTGTTTTAACTGATGATCTTGATTTCGTTCATAGATCGTGAAAACCAGTCAATCCTGATCACGTATGTGATTTTTTTTTCCTTCTTCTCTGATTTGTGGTGATTGTCTTAGATGTTGATAATGTGGGCCATGGTTCTGATCTCTTCTGATTTGTTTGACAGTGGAGAATCTGGTGCAGGGAAGACTGTGAACACCAAGCGTGTCATTCAGTACTTTGCAACAATTGCAGTTACTGGAGAGAAGAAGAAGGAAGAATCTGGCAAAATGCAGGTGGGCCTGACTGCCATGGTCAGAATCCAGGCTCTAATTAGGGCTCTCAGGTAAGAAATTCTTGAGCCCCAGATGCGAGAACTGCTCTCTCCTTTGCAGGGGACTCTGGAAGATCAAATCATCAGTGCCAACCCCCTACTGGAGGCCTTTGGCAATGCCAAAACCGTGAGGAATGACAACTCCTCTCGCTTTGTAAGTCTCTTCTTGGTCATGAGGGGTCTTCTCCATCTTTAAGTATTAGAGTAGCCATGTCTGAATTATTATTTTAGTTTCATCCCTCTGTGTGATTTGATTTTTTAATACTAATCTTTATCTTTTCAAGGGTAAATTTATTAGAATCCACTTTGGTACTACAGGGAAGCTGGCATCAGCTGATATCGAAACATGTGAGTAACAGGACTGCTGACAATCAAAACAGAAAGAAGTAATTTCATTTCCAGGGTTATTTTGCAATACTTACTGTGTATGAAGCCTGTAAAATAGTGGTCTGCTGGCTTGTTGCTTGTGAGCTCATGCCAAAGTTACCCCATAACTCACTGTGTGCTCCCCTTTTCTCAGTCTGAGACTGATGGTCCTATAGCACAACCTAGAGAGTATCTGCTTCAGAAGCAACTATGATTTTTTTTCCCAAAACAAATACTAGGACTACTTGTGAGTTTCTATGAGTTACCTGTGAGGTTGCAATGTAACTTTATTCTTTATGAACTTTGCTCTTGATCTGAGCTTTAATAGATGTGTCCAAGGTAGCCCCTCACCATGGAATGAATCTGACATCATCCAAGGAAGGATAAGATATTAGATATCAACTAAAACAGAGTTCATATATCCTCCATATGAAGCGGTTCCAATTTCTGCTATTAGATGATGAGAAGCATATTAGATAATGAGAAGCATATGTACAACTACAGGATGGTCATCCAGTTGCAATCCCAGTGAAGCCAAATGTAGTGCCTCAGTTTTGACCAAAGACACTGTTTCATTTAACTTGTCAGAAGAAAAATTTTTTTCCTAGCTGTCTTTCTCTCTTTCTAGATCTTCTGGAAAAGTCTAGAGTTACTTTCCAGCTAAAGGCAGAAAGAAGTTACCATATTTTTTATCAGATCACTTCCAATAAGAAGCCAGATTTAATTGGTAAGAAATAACTTGAATTCATAAATGTTAATATTTTATGAACAATTTCTAATATAAAACATAAACCCTGAATTCTGTGTACCCAGAAATGCTCCTGATCACCACCAACCCATATGACTATGCCTTTGTCAGTCAGGGAGAGATCACAGTCCCCAGCATTGATGACCAAGAAGAGTTGATGGCCACTGATGTAAGTGTCTCTCTCTCTCTCTCTCTCTCTCTCTCTCTCTCTCACACACACACACACACACACACACACACACACATGCACACACACATGCACACACACACACACACACACACACATGCATACACAATTTTGAAAAATCCATGTGTGGTAATAATAGCAATCTAGTATGTGTGTGGTTACCCTAGGATGTACTATAAATTATCATAAATATGTGGTGTCTTCTGCCTGAACTTTTGTATGCTCATCTTTTCTGGTAGAGTGCCATTGACATCCTGGGTTTCACTCCTGAAGAGAAAGTATCCATCTATAAACTCACAGGGGCTGTGATGCATTATGGGAACATGAAGTTCAAGCAAAAGCAACGTGAGGAGCAAGCTGAACCAGATGGCACTGAAGGTACCAAATGAACCTTCCTCTGGGTTTAAGTCAGAGAATATAGCAAAAAAAGAAAAAATTAAACCCTATTCTACACTCATCTCTCCTTTGTGACTGGACTTCTGAAGGGAATATACACATTTTATACACTCTGCATGCTTTCCTCACCACTCACTTTCCTCTCCATCTCTTCTTCATTTCTATCCAGCCCAAATAAGATCCAATAGCCACTTACAAGCTTAACCTCGTGCCAGATAATTGGACATAAAATGCAGTTAACTAGTACTCCTGCCTTGCCTTAGCAATGGTGGGTCATCATATAAGATAACTTTGCATACTGGTCTATTTTATCATTATCTGGACAAGCCCAGGAGCAGGCAATAGAGGATCTGCCCAAATACTGGACAAGAGGTGAAGAATGTCCCTAGAGACATTTGCATGTATATGTGAATTCTGTATATATAAACCTGTTGACAATATAGGCAGCACATAAGATAAAAAAGGGAATTGAGAAAGAAAAATCATGTATTCTGCATATGGAAAAATATGCAGTGTAAAGAATCTATAATACAAAGCTAGTTATCTGCTCCTTAAAGCCATTCCTTAACATTTGTTCTCCCCCCCCCAAACTTTCTAGAAGTTACTTTTGAACATGACATATGGCATTACATTATAGTCACTGACAGAATTTTAGACAGAATCATCCATTTTAATTTAATCCCCACATTTTCAGATAAAGAAATCAATAAAATAAGGTTAAATTGAGAAAGGCAAAACTAAGATAAAAATCTAAATATTCTGATTTTTACTCCTCCCCAATAGTATTAAGGTTTATTTATCTTATCCTTCCAATTATATCTAAAATGTCTTAAAAGCAGGGACTATGAATTTTACCTTACATAAAATATTACAATAAACACTAGATAACATGCTTACTTTTAATGAAAATCTTCTCAAAATCAACTTGCAAAAAATGCACTAAAGGCCAGTGTACATGATCAACCATTCAGAGTCAATTATATGCCCTGATATAAGGAGAATCTTTTTTGACCTTCTATAGAATTAATTAAAGCCTTTTATTTAAATAATAAGGAAACTGGACTGGAAGAAAATGGAAAGATTAAGTTTAAAAGGATATGCATCATTTAACAGTCCCTGATTTGTGTGTCTGCAGTTGCTGACAAGGCAGCCTATCTCCAGAATCTGAACTCTGCAGACCTGCTTAAAGCCCTCTGCTACCCCAGGGTCAAGGTTGGCAATGAGTATGTTACCAAAGGCCAGACCGTGCAGCAGGTAAGCACACAACTTCAATGAATCACACCCATCCTAGGCCTCCATGATATGTTTTTAATAATATTAACAAAAATTACTGTTTGTGAAGGTATACAATGCAGTGGGTGCTCTGGCTAAAGCTGTCTATGAGAAGATGTTCCTGTGGATGGTCACCCGCATCAACCAGCAGCTGGACACCAAGCAGCCCAGGCAGTACTTCATTGGGGTCTTGGACATCGCTGGCTTTGAGATCTTTGATGTGAGTTATCTTAATATTAATACCAAGTGAGATGGAGGCAATTATGGGATTTGATATACTAGATATTTTCATTATTCATTTACATTTACAGTGTCCACACTGCTTGTTCCAATGCTGCACCTAGAACAAGACTTATCTCCAGAATATCTAGGCAGTAATAGAATGCAATAATACTAGTAATTAACATTTATTGAGCAGTCTATTTCTGGCACTATACTAGGGATTTCAAAAGGTTACTTAATTTAATCTTCAAAACAACCCATGAAGGAGAAGTTAACATTGCCTTTTGTTACAAAGAAACTTGAGATTCAGGAAAGTCAAAACACTAGCAAAAGATCTAACAGACATATAAGACAAAGCCACATAAGGAACCCAGATCTGCAGCATTTGAGCCGCACACAAGGCATCTTCCATGGAGGAGAAAAGGTAGAAGTCCAGACATAAATGATAGTCTTTTCTTGTCCAAGTTCATCTTATACAAGTGATTTAACATCCAGGAAGATGTTTTAAATGTTCGATGAAGAGATATTATCCTATTAATTTCACTTTATATATCAATTCAAGATAAGCTTTCCTAGCTGGGTGCCATGGCTCATACCTGAAATCCCAGTGGCTTGGGAGGCAGAGGCAAGAAGATCATGAGTTCAAAGCCAGCCTCGACAACTTGGCGAGACCTAAGCAACTCAATGAGACCCTGTTTCTAAAGAAAATAAAATAAAAGGCTAGGGATGTGGCTCAGTGGTTAAGTACCCCTGGTTTCAATCTCCAGTACCCCCCCCCCCCAAAAAAAAGATAAGCTTTCCTTAATAAAATGACAACCAAGGTAAAAACATAAACTTTATTTTGAATTGGAGTGTTGGGGCAGTTAAAGAAGGGAGGCTTTCCAATAAGTTTCCTTCCCTTTTGCCCTTAAATCTGAACCACAGCACACAGGACCACAATCGCATATTTAATGTATATTCTTCTGTGCAATCTTAAAGTGAAAAAGAGGGGGATTCTACCTAAACTAGTGTGTAATTGATACCTGGGCCCCTAAGGAATGTCCAGAATTCATAAGAAAGGCTCATGGCAATAATGATCATATTTTCCTGAAAATTTTGAAGGAAGAATAATTACTTTAAATTGTATCTCATTACTCTGTTATACATTGTTTTAGTAAAATTTTCAGTAATGAATTTTACCACAATAAAAAACCAGTTAACATTGGAAATCTCTTCTGTTTTGTGCAGTTCAACAGCCTGGAGCAACTGTGCATCAACTTCACCAATGAGAAACTGCAACAGTTTTTTCAACCATCACATGTTTGTGCTGGAGCAGGAGGAGTACAAGAAGGAAGGCATCGAATGGACCTTCATTGACTTTGGGATGGACCTGGCTGCCTGCATTGAGCTCATTGAGAAGGTCTGTTTGGTTTCCAAGGAAAAGTCAGGCTATAAGGATTACTTTCACATATGTCTTCAGCAATTCTAGTATTACAATTATTACTGTAATATCAAGTAATTTAAGATCTGATTAAATTGGAAAAATTTAGAAATCACTTTCTCTACTACTTTTACATTGGAAGGATGAGAGAGAGGTTAATTTTTCTACCCAGTTTTCTTTTTCCTTTTCTTTTTTTCTTTTCAGTACTGGACATGAAACTTATGGCCCCACCCATGCTAGGCAAGCACTCTAACTTTGAGATTCATCTCTAGCCCTTTTTATTTTACTTTGATACAGGATCTCACTAAGTTTCTCAGGCTGGCCTCAAACTGTGACCCTCCTGTCTCAGCCACCTGAGTAGCTAGATTACAGGGATGTACCACCATACCCAGTCAGTTTTATTCTGCTACCAATACAAACACTAAAGCAGCACTGAAAATTCTGTTTGAGGTCTGCTTCACCAGAAGAATCACCCTTATTATACCTAATCTATCTTCATTATGATCTAATATGTCATTATAAAAAGACTTTTCTAAACAAAAATTAATACACAGGTGATATAGAGTTGGTGCTTTTATGAAAGTTGATTTGTTAGAAGGAGTCAAATTGCACATGCTACTTCATAATCTATGTTTTAACTTGTATTTGTAGTTGTAGATGGACAGAATAACTTTATTTATTTTTATGTGGTGCTAAGGATAGAACCCAGTGCCTCATACATGCTAAGCAAGTGCTATGCCACTGAGCTACAACCCCAGCCCCATAATCTATTTTTAAGGCGATTAAATATACAACACTTTAAATAAAATTTGAGTTATTTATACAATTCCATTATTGTGTATTGAGTCAACATCATTCTAAGTAGGTAGGTCCTTTCCATAGCAAAATAAAACTCTGACAATAGATACATTCATTTAATAGAAAAAGAAGTGTGATGATTCAAAGCATCTTTAAAAATCACCGCTAAATGCTGTACTGACCTTTGGGATTTTTAGTCAGGTTTTATTTTAATTGAAAACAATGCTAGATTGAATGTGAAAAGAAATGGTGGGAAAGTCACTCTAAGGATTAAAAATACCAGGGAAGATTTTTTGGAGCTGTGACTCTGGTTTACATATACAAATGTGTGTGTGTGTGTGTGTGTGTGTGTGTGTGTGTGTGTGTGTGTATTTAATTGAGGGACTCATAATTTTATAAAATAACATATCTATATATTTTGAAAGAAAGGATACTGACACCACTGTTTATTCTTCTGAATCCAGCCACTGGGTATCTTCTCCATCCTAGAAGAGGAGTGCATGTTCCCCAAGGCAACAGACACCTCCTTCAAGAATAAGCTGTATGACCAGCACCTGGGCAAGTCTGCCAACTTCCAGAAGCCCAAGCCTACTAAAGGCAAGGCTGAGGCCCACTTTTCCCTGATTCACTATGCTGGCACTGTGGACTACAACATCACTGGCTGGCTAGACAAGAACAAGGACCCCCTGAATGACACTGTGGTTGGACTATACCAGAAGTCAGCAATGAAGACCCTGGCCAGTCTCTTTTCCACATATGCTAGTGCTGAAGCAGGTACTTTCTATGCCCTTAAACTAAATTAAACCTATATCCATATTCATATAACATTCTAGCCTTTGGAATTCTATTATAATTGATGGGTTTTCTTCTTTTTACCATAGACAGTGGAGCAAAGAAAGGTGCTAAGAAGAAGGGCTCTTCTTTCCAGACTGTGTCAGCCCTTTTCAGGGTAAAGTGCTAATTTAAAATGAAAAAAATCTATTCAGTTTCTATAAATTATTATAATTACAGGATTTAGAAAGGAATGGAATGTTAATAAGAATCACTTCAAATATTCACTTTTGTCATTCCTACAGGAATGGTTACTTTATTCATTATTCCTTATTATGATTATCTAATGTATTCAGGAATGCCAAAATATTCTTAGAAGCTTTTTATTATATAATGACCTGGTTTTTAGGGAAGCAGAGCTGAACTTCAAAGATATCTTTGTGAAGGTCATATTCCTGTTTCCTAATATTGCCCTTTGAAAATGTTCTTGAGTTTCTCTTTGAGAATGAGGCTGAATGTATTCTTTTTAACATTTTCTTCCACCAAAACACATCTTTGTCCTCTGAAGCACATTTAATTTTTTATACTAGCTGAAAAATCCTAGTGATTTAAATGAATGATTAAGATAAAAAAATCTCTTAAAATTGAAAGAACAATAATTTCATTACAATTGCAATTTTCTTATGTAGATAAAAGAAATGGCTCTTCCTAAGGGGAGTATGCAATACATCTAGTCTAATGACTGCTTTATGAAAATTTGTGTGGCTAAGTCTCATTCCCTTCAAAACTAAAATGTAGATATGGCCTATAACCTCTGACCTAAACAGGAAAATTTCTCTTGTTCTCTTTCTATCTCACTACTGATTTGCATTATTTCACCAAATAGACTCAGTTCATTAAGTTGTTCTTATTGTATGTTTTCAAGACTGCAAACTCACATTACTTATTTCCATTTCCTAATGGTTGAGATGTGGAAAACAATCTGACTTTTTAAAGATTATGCCTAAGAAAGACTGATCAATATTTACATGTAAGATTTTTATGGCTGGATGAAATATCCTCTCCTGTCATAATCAATCACTGTATTTTTGGAATAACTATCCCATATGCTGCAGACCATGTTCTTGGGTACCCAAGATCAACCCACACAAGATTATAGAATCTCAAAATTTTAGATTCGTCAAAAATCTAAACAAAACTAGAAGTTAGAGGACCCTGAGAACAATGAACTCAAGGAGGGAATTGAAAAAGTTGGACAATTGTTAATCTAGGTTACCACTGTAAACTGCTAGCAACTGTGAAAACTATTAGCTCTGAAAGAGACAAAAGAGACCACAGAATCATATCAACTATTTTCAGATGAAGTTCAGAGAGACAAAAGGGATTTTATAAAGTTAGGCAGCTCATTAGTGGCAGAGAAAGGTCACTAAGTCTTTTGTCTTCTGATTCCCAGTTAAGAACACTTCCTGTGTATCAAGGCTACTGACTTTGCAGTCTGTTTATCAAACAGATACTAGATGTTATAAAAATACCTAGGAGTTCTACATTTCTTCCAGCACTTAGGCCTTCTGGTTATTTAGCAGAGTAGAATCCTGAGATCTTCAAAATACTGAGCAATTGAAGCTCCATAAGTTTATGCCTATTAGTTAAGAGAGTGTTATATAATTATAAAAAAAGAAATCCAAAACAGAACTTTCTCATCAAGTCCCTTCTATTTGGTTTTCTAGGAAAATTTAAATAAATTGATGACCAATCTGAGAAGTACACACCCTCACTTTGTACGGTGTATCATTCCCAATGAAACCAAAACTCCTGGTAAGAAACAGCATGGAATAATCAAGCAGGAACAGGTTTGAAAATTCAGTGCCCAGGAGTTAAATTCTCTTCTCAATTTTTAGGTGCCATGGAGCATGAACTTGTCCTGCACCAGCTGAGATGTAATGGTGTGTTGGAAGGCATCCGCATTTGCAGGAAAGGATTCCCAAGCAGAATCTTATATGGGGATTTTAAACAAAGGTCAGTTCTCTTTTTTGTATTTCATTGAATGTTACGAAGATATCTTAATTGCTGTTCTCTGTTTATTCTATTTCATGTAATCCTCTTAGTATATATTATAAAATTAAGAGGTTGAGGTAAAAGTACAGGATAACAGGTTAGAAGAATAATAGGAACGAGATATGCAACAGAAAATCATAGTTTCATTATCTGACCTTAAAGAACAGTTAAACTTCCTACTGTTACTTTTGTTCTTAAGATTTTTATTGATATTTATTTTTGGTGTCATTTGAATATGGAATCACACCTTCCTAAGTATTCTTCATCTGTTTAACTTAACAGATACAAGGTTTTAAATGCAAGTGCTATTCCAGAGGGACAGTTCATTGACAGCAAGAAGGCTTCCGAGAAACTTCTGGCCTCTATTGATATTGATCATACCCAATATAAATTTGGACATACTAAGGTATTCTGTTACTTATTTATGCCTGATACAAGAACCTTCTGCCACTTCTGTCTCATGTAGTATGGGGATGATTTGTGACTCTCCCTTTTTCCAGGTTTTCTTCAAAGCTGGTCTTTTGGGTCTTCTAGAAGAAATGAGAGATGAAAAGTTGGCCCAGATTATAACAAGAACACAAGCTGTCTGTAGAGGATTCCTAATGAGGGTAGAATACCAGAAAATGTTACAGAGGAGGTAATGATGGTATAGAATATAAGGGTTATAATTATCAATTAGACTGGAGATTCCCAATCAGACTTTGTCATTCATTAATTATTTTGTTTTGTGGTTAACATGTGCCTCTCAACCCTACAATACATCAGCTTTTGCTTTACAGCTCATACTTGAATTCCCTCCAAAACTTCTCTCTTGCCTCCAATTCTCCCTTTCCATTTATCTCACATATAACCACAGAAACAGTTTGCAGAAAGCGCTATTTTCATCAAGCCATATCTGAGTTTGTGGCTCCCCATGGTGTCCCATATCAAATCCAAGTTGCTTTGTTTGGCTGTCAAAGCCCTCTCTATTCCCCACTTCATCTATCATTTCCAACCACAGTCTTATCCAGCCAGGCCAAACAATTTGCTTATCTCTTATGTTCATGTTTTCACAAGCCCTGTCCCCTCATCCAAATTTATCTATTCAAAGTGTCCATTTCTCCTTTCTGTAATTAACCTTACCAAGCTTATCTATACACTACTGCATTCCCTCTCCTCACACACACATCTTGCATTCATTTTGCTCATCTGTACTTATTTAGGTCTGCATTACAAGTGTTCTCAAGTCTTTTCCATGTATTTACATTATGGTTTGTGTCATAGTGTCTGCCTTCTCAGAATTGTAGTTCTTAAAAATTGGACCTATAGAAATACATTTTCCATTTTAACAAACTTGAACAGGTATGCACATTGCTACAAGTTAGTCAAACCTTGCTAGTATATTGGTATGCTTTGCAGAAAGGGTATAATTATATTGCTATTTTTTAAGTTTTACTTAGATGAAACAAATTTTAGAGCGCAGTTCATATTAAACACTCTGCAATTATTATTGATCTAATTAAGCAGATAAGACTGAGGCCCTTGAAAGAATTTAGAAAAGCCACTATATTAACAAAAGAAAGGAAGGAAGTTAACAAAAGAAGAGTATATATTTCAGTGGTGATTAAAAAAGAGAAGCTTAAAGAAAGAGATGACAAATTAGATGTTCACTTTAGGTGGGGCAATTCAGAAAGAAACCTACACCATTCCATAGCTCACATTCATATGGCAACAGCCAAGCAGCACAAGCAACTTACAATTGCTACACCCACTCCCAAATCATTACTACTGTAATATGTCAAATAATCCTTCAGTAAATGGCATGTGCTACTTATAAATTCAAATATTTACCTTCCAAAGTCAGCTTCTCTCCTAGTTTGATGGGAACTAAGAAAAAAGAATTGTTTAATTCGAATAGCACTTACATTAGCAAAGTAGTTGTACCGAGGACTGCAAACTATTATGAATGTGAGTGTTCAGAGTATATGTGTGTGTAAATTTTGCAGATAATATATATAGAATCTGACATTTATGTACAAAAGATTATCATTAAAAGAATAGTTCATGTGCAATAGTCATAATAATATTGTATCTAATGGATCAATCTACACTGATATTGTTTTGTTTTTGTTTTTGTACTGGGGATTGAACCCAGGGTTGCTTAACCACTGAGCCACATGTACAACCCTTTTTTTTTTAATGTTTTATTTTGAGACAGGGACTTGCTAAGTCCTTAGGGCCTCATTAAGTTGCTGAGGTTGGCCTCAAACTTAAAATCCTCCTTCCTTAGCCTCCCGAGTTGCTGGGATAATGGGCATGTGCCACTGCACCTGGCAACACTGATATTTTTATGTCATTTTAGAGAAGCCATTTTCTGCATTCAGTACAATGTCCGTGCATTCATGAATGTCAAGCACTGGCCCTGGATGAAACTCTTCTTCAAAATCAAGCCCCTCCTCAAGAGTGCAGAGACCGAGAAGGAGATGGCTACCATGAAGGAAGAGTTTCAGAAAACCAAAGATGAACTTGCCAAGTCAGAGGCAAAAAGGAAAGAATTGGAGGAAAAAATGGTCACTCTCTTGAAAGAGAAAAATGACCTGCAACTCCAGGTTCAGTCTGTGAGTACTCCATATTCTAAACGCTCCATGTTACCAAACCTTTTTCTGAAATGAGCATAGAGTCTGACTTACAAAATCGTCTTTGCTTGAAAAAAAAAAAAACTCAAGTTTTGTTATTGTTTTAAGTATTTCCTGAACTTCCAATATTATATGAGGAAGGAAAGGCACAAATACATCCAAGTTACAAAAGGGAAAAAGGAAGATTGAAGAATTTATTCAATAACATCATAAAATTTACTTACCATAATGGAACCAAACTGAAAGTAAAGCCCCAAAATCTCAGTGAGGAATTTTATTCCCTTGTCTTGGCTGCACTGTCTCACCCTTAAGAGTATAGTCTTATTTTCTAAACACAAGTGTATGATATTGTCTTCAAATTCAAGAAGGACAGTTAATATTCTTTCTCTCTGTATCTCCTTTTCTCAAAACCTGAGATTAAACATAATAAATATACTTGCATTGACTTAAACTGAACTACCAGTGCAGGAAGCAAAGCAATGCAACCTCGCCAATTCATCCTTTGATGCAAAGTAGAGTTCTTAGGCCTCTGTTTGTGAGTTAAGGAGTTTTGTCAGGGTGAGAAGTAAATTTGTCACCAGCATTCTGGACAAACATAACCTCCCATATTTCCTTAGTTCAACAAGCCCAATATGTCATAAGTAACCTATAAAGAGGATAGTTTTCCTAAATTTTAAGTGATTTTCAATGTTTCCTCTGATAGTTTCACTTATGTAAAAGTTACATTTTTCTCAAACCACAGGATCACGACATATCTTAACCTCTTTCCATACTCATGATCAGTTAGAGAATATTTCTAAAGTGCATCACTATTCCTAAAAAAGCAAAGGAACCATAAGAGTCCTCATTATCACCCTTTTTTATTACACTTATTTTCATATAATTTTTAAAAATGTAAGATATAAACAAAACGAACTGTGGGAAGTTAAAGAAATTCCCTGGGGCAGAGTAATCTAATAAGTTGTTGGCTGAATTGATTTTTTTATGAGTCCTTTAATCAGTCACTTATGAAAAATTTTACAAAGCTTTCTATACAGTTTCTCAGAATTACTTATTCTTATACATTCTGAAGTTCATTTTGAAGCTAATAGGTAAATCTTCAAATGGAAACGGAAATGTTAAATAATTATAGTGTTGCTATGGACTGTCAGAAAGGTTTCGGCAAATTTAAAAAAATGCTTACTGGTGTTTATTTCCTTCTTTTATTTTTTTAAATGCAATCTGACAACTAGTTGTTGAGAAGGAGAGGGAACAAACAAAATCAAAACTAACCAATTTCATTTAATCAACATCTTTGAACATCACAGCTGAAAGGCTCTTGGAAATCATTTATTCTGGTCTCCTTCTTTACGTATAGGGGGGAAAAAACAAGAATAAGAGGAATTAAACAATTTGCCCAAGGTCATACATATGGAGGCAATATTGGGACAAGAATCCAGACTTCCTTTTGCACTGTCTAGATGTCTTTCACTCTTCTACACACTGTTTTTCAGAGTCAATGGCATCTCTGATCCAATCATTATGGAGACAAGTGTACTTCTCAGCCTAACTCTCATGTCTAATTCACTTAATACTTTGTGCAAAGAATAAGTTTCAAAATTTATACCAAGTTTGCTAAATGTCTTAATGAATCTCTCAATAGGAAGCAGATAGCTTAGCTGATGCAGAGGAAAGGTGTGAACAACTGATTAAAAACAAAATCCAGCTTGAGGCCAAAATCAAAGAAGTGACTGAGAGAGCTGAGGATGAGGAAGAGATCAATGCTGAGCTAACCGCCAAGAAGAGGAAACTGGAAGATGAATGTTCAGAGCTGAAGAAAGACATTGATGACCTTGAGCTGACACTGGCCAAGGTTGAAAAGGAGAAGCATGCCACAGAGAACAAGGTATGAAACATACTCTGTTGTACTATATACACGTTCTTCTTATTCAGGTAGTAGAGGTCATCTCTTTCTTAACCCCTATAGGTGAAAAACCTCACAGAAGAAATGGCAGGCCTGGATGAAACCATTGCTAAGCTGACCAAGGAGAAGAAGGCCCTCCAAGAGGCCCACCAGCAGACCCTGGATGACCTGCAGGCAGAGGAGGACAAAGTCAACACCCTGACTAAAGCTAAAACCAAGCTTGAACAGCAAGTGGATGATGTAAGCACATTTTTAATAGCCTTTTGAAATATTTTTAAAAATATACTTTCAATTTTTAACATATTTACTTTTCCATTAGCTTGAAGGGTCTCTAGAGCAAGAAAAGAAACTTCGAATGGACCTAGAAAGAGCAAAGAGGAAACTAGAGGGTGACCTCAAATTGGCGCAAGAATCCACAATGGATATAGAAAATGACAAACAGCAACTTGATGAAAAGCTTAAAAAGTAAGAGCTCTGAAAAAAAAAATTATGTGATACCATTTTTCAATTCATATGGGTATTAAAATGACTTATTCTTCTTTCTACAGGAAAGAATTTGAAATTAGCAATTTGATCAGCAAAATTGAAGATGAGCAAGCTGTAGAAATTCAACTACAGAAGAAGATCAAAGAGTTGCAAGTGAGTGATATCACCTCTATTTTTTCTATACAGCAAAAACCACTAAAATTGAGCAGGGTTTATGTTAATGTGCTTGTTTCACTGGTAGGCCCGCATAGAAGAGCTGGAGGAGGAAATCGAGGCAGAGCGAGCCTCTAGGGCCAAAGCAGAGAAGCAGCGCTCTGACCTCTCTCGGGAACTGGAGGAGATCAGCGAGCGACTGGAAGAAGCTGGAGGAGCCACTTCTGCTCAAGTAGAGTTGAACAAGAAGCGGGAGGCTGAGTTCCAGAAACTTCGCAGGGATCTGGAAGAGGCCACCCTGCAGCATGAAGCCACAGCAGCCGCTCTTCGAAAGAAGCATGCAGACAGTGTGGCTGAACTCGGGGAGCAGATTGACAACCTGCAGCGGGTCAAGCAGAAGCTTGAGAAGGAGAAGAGTGAGCTGAAGATGGAGATCGATGACCTTAGCAGTAATGCAGAGGCCATTTCCAAAGCCAAGGTATTCAATACTGAATCTAAATGAGGGTAATGACATAAAAATATTCATCCTTTGTTCTCTGACATTAAACACAGTTTGCAGGCATTTTATAGCACTACTCAAAATATTTTTATCCTAATATATTCCACTCTATTTCATTTTTAAAAAAACTACTGGTTATGAGCCACTAAGAGGATTTCCAAATTCACTTTAAGCAAGTGTCAATATCATTGGAATATACAAATGGTCCAACAACAATGTGTACATTATTTACTCACCATGCTTGAACTCTGGCATATTCCAGAGTTGATATCATAACTTTCTACTCACACCTGACATAAATTTATACATGCTAAAAATGTTTTAGGAATAAGAGTCTAACTTTCCTTTTTATTTTTTGCTGCAATCGGTGTCTTTTATCTTTCATGGCATCTGTCCCATAGGTAAACCTTGAAAAGATGTGCCGTACTCTAGAAGATCAAGTCAGTGAGCTGAAGACCAAAGAAGAAGAGCAGCAGCGGCTCGTCAATGAACTGACAGCACAGAGGGCACGCCTGCAGACAGAAGCAGGTAATGGTACCTTCTCTGAGTACCAAGATTATGGGCTAGCTAAAGGTGATTCTGGGGATCTGAACAAACAGAAATACCCCCATTCCACAGGAGGATAAACTAACTATAAGAATTTTCTAGGCAGAACAAAAAGAATAAAAAGCAAGAATAAGCAGATAAGTTTACTAGTTATACTCTTATGGTAATTCTGCTAGTTAATTCCTGGTTTTGTAACAATATTTAAAAGCAGATCACACACACACACACACACACATACACACACACACACACACACACACACACAAGTTTTAGGCTTATTGATGTGCCACTAAAAATTCCTTTGCTTCTATTATTCTTAGGTGAATATTCCCGGCAATTAGATGAGAAAGATGCCTTAGTCTCTCAACTTTCAAGGAGCAAACAAGCATCTACCCAACAGATTGAGGAACTGAAACGTCAGCTAGAGGAAGAAACTAAAGTGAGTTTTACCATTAATTTTCTTGATTAATCAAATATAAGCATGCCCAGTAGGTACTACTTGAGGTGTATAAACTACATGAATTAAAATCACTGAATTGCCATTTCCATAGGCCAAGAATGCCCTGGCCCATGCCCTACAATCCTCTCGCCATGACTGTGACCTGCTGCGGGAACAGTATGAGGAGGAGCAGGAAGGCAAAGCTGAGCTGCAGAGGGCACTGTCCAAGGCCAACAGTGAGGTTGCCCAGTGGAGGACCAAGTATGAGACGGATGCCATCCAGCGCACAGAGGAGCTGGAGGAGGCCAAGTATGTGCTGAGAACTTGGAAGAAAAGAAAGACATAGTCTCTTAGTAGTACAACTCTGCAACTCCCAGAAATAGCTGTGATGATTTTAATAACATGAAAACAGGAAAAGCTAATATGCAGTGAGTGTATACTATGTGTCAAGTACTGTATTAGTGGATATGCATCCACTAATTTAGTTTTTATAACAATATTGTGTTGATATTATTATTCTTATCCCTATTTTACTGATGAGGAAATTGAAGCCACAAGATGTTAACCAATGAACTGAAAGATATATGCTTAATAAATGGGTACAGTTGGGATTAGAACCAGATATTCTGATTCAAGAACCCACCTTCTTAAGCACTGAGTAGACAGACACATCTCTTAAAACTCTTTTCTATAAACCAAAGGATGCCTTCCAGTATTTTCTTGGATATCAGAACTAAAGTTTTTTCTGTATATTAAGAATATATCCTTGGCAAACAATTGGGAATAAAACAACAATGTAGAAAAATTTAAACAAAAAACAAACCTGCCTTTGCTTAAACTATATGAATTGCCCTGATTTTCTATCAATTTCTTTCTCTTTGTATATACATTTTCTCCAAATGTATATAATTAGAAGAAACTGGCTATTCTCAAGGGGGAAAGTACATAAACAGAAATGAAAAGTATGAGAAAATAAATATGCTGGGCATATTTTTGTCCAATGAAATATCTAGTTAGCCTCAAATCCCCTTTGAAATGAGAAAGGATATATAAATCAAACAGTACAATTTTCTCTGCTAATCTTTCTCATAACCATTCCCAATCAAAAGTCCTAAAAATTCCAAATTACTAATGAAATAAGGCACAATGGCAGCATCAACAGCTGCCTCTAAGAATTCAATAATATACCAAGGACATGAATCCAATTGTTCACTACTTTGAAACTTTCCATATAGTTTTATCTAGAAAGTAGTTTCGGCTCCCACAGTTTTGAAAACTGCATGGGTTTTGCCAGTATAGAACAGGACTGTGAGAGAAGCCATGGAGGTTATCACTTTACCCCTGGTCTTAGCCTGGTCTTGACTGCCTGGCTTCTTCTTCAGGAAGAAGCTGGCTCAGCGTCTGCAAGAAGCTGAAGAACATGTAGAAGCTGTGAATGCCAAATGTGCTTCCCTAGAGAAGACAAAGCAGCGGCTCCAGAATGAGGTGGAGGACCTTATGCTGGATGTAGAAAGATCCAATGCTGCCTGTGCTGCTCTCGATAAGAAGCAAAGAAACTTTGACAAGGTGGCCGAGCTTGCTTAAACTTTATGAATGTGTTATTTGATTTTCTTTCTCCTTGTATCTGCTGACAATTCATTGCTTCTCAGGTCCTATCAGAATGGAAACAGAAATATGAGGAAACTCAAGCTGAACTTGAGTCCTCCCAGAAGGAGTCCCGTTCTCTAAGTACAGAGCTGTTCAAGGTGAAGAATGCCTACGAGGAATCCTTGGATCTACTTGAAACACTAAAGAGGGAAAATAAGAACTTGCAGCGTGAGTCCTCATGACCTTCCCTGTCTTTGCAGCCTGACAGGACCTTCCTATGTTGCTACAGTCTAACTGCTTCTCCCTGGTCTTTTCACACACAGAGGAGATTTCTGATCTCACAGAACAGATTGCAGAAGGAGGGAAACAAATTCATGAATTGGAGAAAATAAAGAAGCAAGTGGAACAAGAGAAATGTGACATTCAGGCTGCCTTAGAGGAAGCAGAGGTACATATAATTATGTTGTGAGAAAAACCTGAAGGCAAACATCAGTAAAAACACTGAAAGTGGGTACCATGAGATGTACACATTATTATAGATCTGATGACAATCTAAATTTGTATGATCTTTGTGAAGAACAACCTGGCAATGGTTATCAAAAGCTGTAAAAACACAAATTTTCTGATCCATCAATTCTATGAACTTATCCCAAGAAAATAATGCTAAAAAGAGGAAAAGCTTTAAGATAAAAATGGACAAAAAATTTATAGAATAGCCATATGATGGCATTCCATACATCCATTGAATAGGATTAAAATAGGGAAATATTTATGATAGATAAAAATATTTGCATTTTAAAATGAGGACAAAGTTGCATGCACAATTATGATTATGTAAAAAATATGTAGAAATGGGAAGACAGACTAGAAAACTTCACATTAAGATGATTACCTCTCAGTAGAGGCACAATTGGTAGTTTTTACTCATTCTTATACATTGCCCCTACATTTTAGAATGAACATGTATTATATAATCAGAGAAATACATATTTTTAAAACTGATAGTTTCTACACCAAATTAGTATATCATGTACATTTTAATTTATACAACAGATTGAGTTCATGTTTATTACACATTAAATTTAATCACACAATTTTGCTACTACTAAAAAGAATCTTTTTTATAACAGAAAGCATCTTTATTATAAAGCTGTCCTATATAATTTGTGAGTGAATAAGCAAAAGAATTATCGTGCCTAGGTTTCTGTATTGTACTTTGCACAATTAGATAAACTGATATATTGATAAATTTGGGTCACAATGGAATAGGCTCCAGATACTCAAGTTTTTTCCATTATTAACTGATAACTGTTTTGTTCAGGCATCTCTTGAACATGAAGAAGGAAAGATTCTACGTATCCAGCTTGAGTTGAACCAAGTCAAGTCTGAAGTTGATAGGAAAATTGCCGAAAAAGATGAGGAAATCGACCAGCTGAAGAGAAACCACATTAGGATCGTGGAGACAATGCAGAGCACCCTGGATGCAGAGATCAGAAGCAGGAATGATGCTCTGAGAGTCAAAAAGAAGATGGAAGGAGATCTGAATGAAATGGAAATCCAGCTGAACCATGCCAATCGCTTGGCGGCAGAGAGCTTGAGGAACTACAGGAATACCCAAGGGATCCTAAAGGTAAATGGGTCCACATTAGCCTCTCAGACAAGTCAGGGAAGTTACCTGTCATTCCTCAAAATACTTTGCTAGGTAAGCCATTTTTTTCACTTTTAACAAATTATATCACTGAATGTACGAAGGCAACTAAATTAAAGCACATAGAACATAATACTTTAAAAGATAACTTTATGAAGAAAAACAAAGAGAAGCCCAAAGATTAAGGTATTAACGTGCACAGAATTTGGTATCAGACAGGTCTAGGTTCAGTCTGTTTTGTCACTGCCTGATTTTTAACAAGTTATTTAGACTCTCAGAACTTCTGTTGCTTATTCTCCAAAATAAGAATGAAATGTACCTCCTCACAGGATTACTGTGAGGATAAAATGAGATAACAGATATTAGGTACTAGGTAGAACATATGGGAAATGATAAACATTAATGACTCACACATGACAAAAATAACTACTTAAAGGCAGAAAAAGAACAACTATCTATGTCTTCTGATAAGCAAGGAATATAACCATTCTCAAACTCATTCAAATGACATGTATGTCATTTCCTGTTCCTGGTATCAGTACATTCTTCTGGTTTGTCTCCTGTGATGTTTCCCATTCTTTCCATAATGTCTGAGATCTTTTTTTTATCTAATAGGAAACCCAGCTCCACCTAGATGATGCTCTCCGGGGCCAGGAGGACCTGAAGGAACAGCTGGCAATCGTGGAGCGTAGAGCCAACCTGCTGCAGGCAGAGGTGGAGGAGCTACGAGCCACACTGGAGCAGACCGAGAGGAGCAGGAAAATTGCAGAACAGGAGCTCCTGGATGCCAGTGAGCGTGTCCAGCTTCTCCACACCCAGGTGAGACAAAAGCTGATTATTGGTAAGTGATGAATCAGATTTGTTTTTATAAATACGGACATACAAACAAGGATGAGGGATATGCTTTAAAATATCGAGTGCTATTACCTTTGGGTGATGGAATTATGGGTGATTTGGGTGTGTGTGTTCCTATTTAACTTTTATTTTTTAGATTCTCAACCAAAAGGAGAATCAATTCAACACAGTATTCAAGTTGTTATTGTTGTTTTAACTTAAAAATAAGGTTTGTCTCTTCAGATTATCTTCAAAACTATGAGGTAGAATAAATTTGAATAAAAATATCTATGTCTCCAAACTCTGAAAATGTTCCATTCAGAGCTCTCATTAGGGGCACTGCAACATTTGGCTTCATTGTATTTACTGTCTGGGTGCCTCACAAGATATTTAGCATCCCTGATATGCCCAGGTATTAAATACAATAGCAACTCCTAGTCATTGGGACACACACACACACACACAAAATGGACTCCCAAGCAATACCAAATATCCACTGAAGCAGTTTTGTTTTTCTTTGAGAAATCTTAAGAAAATATTTTCATAAGACAAATTCAGAATTCCCCAGGGGAACAAGCAATGAAAGCTCACCTTCTGAGAAACTTTCTGTTCCAGACACTTACAAAAAGAATCTACTCTTTTCTAATACAGTATTCCTGACCTTTCAAGGATAGACTAGTAGTGCCAGGTCCCAGCCACCCAAGAGGCTACAGTTGGAGGACCACAAGTTCAAAGCCAGCCTAAGCAACTTAGCAAGGCCCTATACAACTTAGCAAGACCCTTTATCAGAATAAAAATATAAAAAAATAAATGGCTGGGGAATGTGGCTCAGTGGTAAAGCACACCTGGATTCAATCCCCAGTACCAAAAAAATTAAAATAAAAAGGATAGAATATTAGTGATGTCTGATTGAAATACAATTGAAAGAGCAAATAATTAATGACCATCAGTAGGGGCATTCTTAAATTTTAGAGGTGCTTATGAATAAATTAGGTGAATGTTGGAGCATTGGGGAGAGAATGAAGGAGTTTCAAACCTTGCAAATGACTGATTTTTGCATTTAACAAATATTTAAAGTTTAATAAAATATTGGTATCAAGTCCCTTGGATGAGCCAACAACAAAACATTTGTAAAATGTGAAAAGGACAAACTGAAAATCTTTTCAATTTTCACTGCCATTTTTTTTTTTTTTTACCAGAACACTAGCCTCATCAACACCAAGAAGAAATTGGAAAATGATGTTTCACAACTCCAGAGCGAAGTGGAAGAAGTAATTCAAGAATCACGCAATGCAGAAGAGAAAGCCAAAAAAGCCATCACTGATGTGAGCAAGATGTAAATTTGTCTTCTTGACACACCTGCAGTAACTGCTACCAGCAGGTTTCATTATTTTTCTTGACTTATTTGCTAAACAGGCTGCCATGATGGCTGAGGAACTAAAGAAGGAGCAGGACACCAGCGCCCACCTGGAGCGGATGAAGAAGAACTTGGAACAGACTGTCAAGGACCTGCAGCACCGTCTGGATGAGGCTGAGCAGCTGGCCTTAAAGGGCGGCAAGAAACAGATCCAAAAACTGGAGGCCAGGGTGGGTGTTTCCATCTTTCTGAACTTGGGAAAGGACAAGGAGCACTGCCTCCTACATATGGCTCCCATTTCATGTTTTGGGGCAAGGGACACCTAGCCCATACCTTTAGTAGTTTGTGGGCTAATTAATATGCTGTAAACTAATTACAAGTGTTTCTTGGTTTCAGGTACGTGAACTTGAAGGAGAGGTTGAAAATGAACAGAAACGTAATGCAGAGGCTGTCAAAGGGCTACGGAAACATGAAAGAAGAGTAAAGGAACTCACCTACCAGGTAAGGGAAGCAGCTTTCTAGAATATCTAGACTCCCCACTCAGAGGAAAAATGAAATCCTGGTGACTAATTATGTGGCGCTTACAAATAAATACATCTTACCTCCATACATATAATGAGTAAAAGACAGTTTCTTATCACAGACATATACTCAGCTAGGAAGATTAAGGAGGCCTTTAGAAGATAATACAGGGCTGCAGATATAATTCAGTGGTAGAGCATGTACTTAGTATGGGCAAGGACTTGGGTTTAATCCGAACACACACACACACACACACCAAAAAAAAAAAAAAAAAAAAAAAAAAAGGAGGAAGAGGAGAAGAAGGGAAACGGCATATCAGAAAAAAGAACTTGAGTAGATAAACTGAGAATTAGTCCTAGTTTGGCCTCTTGATTTTTAAACTTGAGTAAATTGCTGATCACTCTTAAGCTTAAGCTTTAGTTTCCTCATTTATAAAATAGAAATAATAGCATTTACTTGCCAGGGAAGAGAGGCGAGGGTTAGAGACAATGTGTGTAATTCCCCAATACAATGCCTACACAGAGTAGACATTTAACAAGAGTGGCCACTGTTAATAGAATGAGGGAATCCTCAGAGTTGGTTAAGTTTACCCCAGGTCCACCTGCTATCATACCAACTAATTTATTTTACTACCCATAGCTGGACTAATTTCTTTGGATTAAATGCACATTTTCAAACTTTCAGACTGAGGAAGATCGCAAGAATGTTCTCAGGCTACAGGATTTGGTGGATAAATTGCAGGCAAAGGTGAAATCATACAAAAGACAAGCTGAGGAGGCTGTAAGTATTTTTAAGCCCTTGAGGAAAGAAGCAAATTTCTATTGAGATCAAAAGAATGTGTTAAAGAGAAAAAAGGAACAAAGAATATACCATTCATATATTTTAAGAAAGGTGAATTTAGAAATATGAATTTATCCCCCAGATCTTAATTATAAATTAGGACTTCAAGAGAATATATTTTTATTATTAAGTACTTTGTAATGGATTGGGGGGGAGGTAAAGAAAGTCCTAAAGAACACACTTGATAACTGCAAAGAATATATAGTAGAAACTCTAACACCAGGATAAATATTCCTCTCCCTTCAGACATACACAAAATGAAGGGTTCTTAAAAACCATACCAATCTTTTACCTGAATTGAGTCATTCACTCCCTAGCAGTGTAATCAATGGGGGCTCTTCTCCCTGCATCTGCTCTCGTTACTATAAATCATGTTGAAAGGGCTGGGAGTGTAGCCCAAGGGTAGAGTACATGCTTAGTATACATGAAGCCCTAGGTTCAATTCTCAGCACTGTGGGGGGAAAAAAAAAAAAAAAAAAAAAGATGTTGGAAGATTCTCCAGCCATACATTTTCTGGTTGTCCCCCAAACTCTTCCAGATACATGTAGTGGGTAGGAAGCAAGGAAGGGAAGGAGAAAAGAAAAGGAAAAGAGGCACAAATGGCAATGAGACAAACCAACAGAGGTGGTCTTTCTTCCTTGCCTTTCTCTGTAGACTGAGTCAACACATGGCAAAACAATGTTTGTGGGATTTTTCTCTAAGTTATAATTTGACCTTACATTTACTTACTGAACTCTATTAGGATACCTGGGTCTCTTCTTCCTTTCAGCCAGGACATGCACCATGAATAAAATGTGGGCTTGACAAGAGGCTGCTCCTTCTACTCCAAAACTATTTCTCCTTTCCTTCTTTCAAGTAAAAATTGTAACTGAAGTTATAAATTCTGTCTAGATTCTAAGTCAGATGTGGCAAACAGAACATGAGAAAGAAGTATCTGACTAGAGGAAATAATCATGTATAATGACAAGTACAATGAGGACAAAAGTCACAATTCTCTCTCTATTCTTAGGAGGAACAATCCAATGCTAATCTAGCTAAATTCCGAAAGCTCCAACATGAGCTGGAGGAGGCTGAAGAACGGGCTGACATCGCAGAATCCCAGGTCAACAAACTTCGAGTGAAGAGCCGGGAGGTGCACACAAAAATTAGTGCAGAGTAAACACACTTGCCTGATGCTGCCAAGTGGTTAAGAAATGCACAAAATGTGCTATTTTCAATCACTTGCTTTATCACATTCATTTTCTCTTCATGTTAAATAAATAAAACCTACAGTAAATTTATAAACTAAAAGACTTATATTTTAATTTGAAAAATTATTTACTCTCAGATACTCACATAGCTATTTTTAACATTTATTTTGTACTTCCATTACCACCCACAGCCCCTTCCCTCACACACATCCCCCACATACACATACTGACATCTTTTGCAGGGATTATTTTTATTAAATTTCTCTAGATTGTTACAAATTAATAAGGAAAACATTCTCTGATGACACCTCTCCAAACAAACCCACTCATTTAACCATTCCATAAATAGATATTGAATATTTACTGTGTTAAATTCTGCTCTAAATTCTGTGGGTATACTAGGAAACAAAACATATTCTACAAAGGGAGAAAAGCAAGAAACAAGTAAGTAGACATGTAATGTATAAAATGATTAAGTGCTGGTGAGAAATTTAAAAGTGGAGGAAGTCAGTCACAATTTTATAGAGAGTAGGCAAGTTGGTGAGCTGCAGTGACAGGGAGGAGGTCAATGTGGCTAGAAGAAATGAATAAAAAGGACCATTCTAACATGAAAGAAGAACCAGGGATGCAGATCATCCTAGGGTCTTAGGGCCACTCTAAGGCCTTACTTTTGCCTTTACTCAGAGTGAGGCAGGAAGGCTTTGGAGAATTTGAAGAAGAGAAGTGATATTAACATGCATTTTAAAAGAATCACTTTGTCTGCTGGGTTGTAGAAAGAATGAAAAGTGCAAAGGTAGAAACTGGGAAACTAATTATGTGCCAATTGCAAAATAAAAGATTAAAAAATGTCAATGGCTTGAACTAGAGAAATAGCATTGGGAGAGGATCAGAAGTGGATGAATTATAGATTTACTGAAGGTAGCACATATAGGATTTTGAGGTAGGTTAGCTGAAAGAGGGAAAGAGGGAGAGATAGAGGAAAAGATGAAAGAGGGAGTGAGGAGAAGACAGAGGGAAAGAATGAACTATGAAAAGAGAGAGATGAAGGATAAAATAACTTTTGAGGAGTACAATATCAAAGCTAGCCTCCAGAAAGAAAGAAAGCAGAACAAGAAAATATTGTACTTCACATACTCCTCCTTCCACTTTTTAGCATCTAATCTTCCCCCACCTCTCAACCCCTATCAATCTCAATCCTTTAGCAAAAATTGTGCATACCACAATCTCAAATATGTATAAATAATAACAACAGTTTAAAACAAAAAGAAAGGCAAATTTTTCAAAATGTCTCCCAAATTTTGGGTCAAAGAAGAAATCAAAACCATAATCATAAAAACTACTAAATGTAAACATTAAAGAAAATCTTTGTGACCTTGGATTAGGCAAGAATTTCTTAGATCTAACACTGAAAGCATAAGCCATGAAAGAAAAATTAAAAATTGGACTTCATCAAAATTTAAAGTTTCTGCTCTTTATAAAACACTATTGTGAAGAATGAAAAGACAAGCTAGAAGCTAAGAAGTAGTTTCTGCAGTTTATATCCCTCATAAAAGACTTGTATTCTGAATAATAAACAAATCTAAAAGTTCAATTTAAAAAAATACCCAAAACTTTAAAAGGTTTGAACAAATGTTTCACTAAAGAAAATAGGCATGCTGGGTATGGTGGCAAACACCTGTCATCCCAGCCACTCAGGAGGCTGAGGCAGGAGAATTGCCAAATTCAAGGTCAACCTAAGCAACTTAGTGAGACTTTGTCTCAAAATAAAAAAATAAAAGGGCTAGGTATGTGGCTTAGTGGTTAAGCATCCCTGAGTTCAATCCCCACCACCAAAAGAGTAAAAAGAAAATAACAACAAAGGAGAAGACGACAATGGAGAAGATGACAGAGAAGACAACAAAGAAGAAGGAAAAGGAAGAGATGGAGGAGGAGGAAAAAAAATATGCAGAATTTCAAACAACTGAAAAATGCTCAATATCATGAATCAATAGGAAAATGCCAATTAAAACATGAGATATCACTACACACCTATTTCAATGATTAAAAGACCAAGAGTTAGCCCAGAGGTGGCAAAATGGGCCATTAATAGCTGCTGGTCATAACGTAAAATAGTACAACAATTTTGGAAAACAGTTTGGCAGCTCTTTAAAAGCTGACAAATTATACACATGATCCAGCCATTCCATTTCTGGTTATTTATCCAAGAGAAGTGAAAATATACATCCACACAAAGACTTGTACATAAATGTTTATAGCATATTCATTTCCAATAGTCAAACACTGGAAAGAATCCAAATGTCCACCAACAGATGAATGGATAAATAAATTGTGAAACATACATAAATAGAATACTACCAAAAAAAAAGGATGAACCTCAAAATAATTACCTTTTTTAAAACAATACTGGGGTTTGAATCCAGGGGTGCTCTACCACTAAACCATATCCCCAGTCCTTTATATTTTATAATTTGAGATAGGGTCTTGCTAAGTTGCCAAGACTGGACTTAAACTTGCTATTCTCCTGCCTTAGCCTCCCCGGTCACTGAGATTAGAGGCATGTGCCACCACTCCCAGCAGATAATTACACTTATTGAAAGTAGCCTGACACACCTCCAAAAAAGTACATACTATATGATTCCATATATATAAAATTCTAGAAAATGAAACTAGTCTATAGTGACAGAAAGCAAACTAATAGGATGCAGAGGGAAGTTAAGGGAGAATACAAGGGACAGTAGGAGAGAACAAGAAGAATCTTGGGATTAATGAACATGCTCATTATTGACTTAGATGATGGTTACACAAGTGTGTACATGTGAAAACTTAGGTTGTATACTTTAAATGTGCTGTTTATTACATGCCAATTATACTTCCATAAAGTTGTTTAAAATTCTTCATTGAGGGAAATACTACAACACTGAATATTGCAGGTCAAATTTTAAAGCCAGAATTAGATATTTTGATAGGAATTTCAGTAAACCTGTCATTAGTTCACTGACATTTTACCATGCTGTTTTCCATTTCATGACTACAGTCTATTTCTCCATTTATTTATATCTTGACTTCATCAGTGTTTTGTAGATTCTAACATATAAGTCCTGTGCATTTTGATAGTTTTACACATTTTTTTTCTTTCTTTTTTTTGTTAGTAATCATAAATGGTATTGTACAGATGCTCTTTCACTTACAGTGGGGTTATTTCCCAGGAATCCATGATAAGTTGAAAATATTCTAAGTCAAACATGCATTTAATATATCTAACCTACCAACCATCCTAGCTTAGAAACACAAGACATCAGATTATCAGTTGTTTCCCTTGTGATCAGAGGGCTGACTGGGAGCTACAACTTAAGAGACAGTTCTACTGCATTATTAGCGTGGGAAAAGACCAAAATTCAAAATTCAAATTCAGTTTCTATTTTATATATATTTTATATATATTTTCATATATAATTATATGTGCATATAATTATATATAAAATGTTATATATATTTTATATATGTGTGTATATGTGTGTGTATATATATGTATATGTATGTATATATATATATATATATATATATATATATATATATACATGGCTTTCATACACTTGCAAAACCATAACCTCTACCGTACAAAGAACGATCATAAATTGGGGAGGGTTTGTGCTTAATACCATCAAAAAATTACAAAACATGTTCTAAAAGCAGAATACAAAACTGTGCTTACAGATTGATACCTCAGTTGCATGTGTTTAGGAACACGTGCAAACATGTAAAAAAAAATGGTGGGAAGGAATTTAAACTAAGGTAGAGATACCTCTGTGTTAAATTTTATGAGCTGTTTGGGCAAATGTTATTTAAAGGATAAAAAATTGCAGTTAAATAGGAGGAATAAGTTCAAGAAATGTATTGCACAGCATGGTGCCTATATCTAATGACAATTATTAATAATTAGTCAATTATTGATAATTCATTATAATTAGGTAAAATAATTATTAATAAGAATTGTGGATTATTTTTGAAAGATGCTGAGAGTGTATGTTAATTGTTTTCAGCACAAAATAAATATGGGAGGCAAAATATCTATAGTTAGATACATTTAAATATTTCATTTTGTGTGCATGTATACATGCGTGCATATGAAAATATGCACAACACAAAAATACTTCAAAACACCATGTAGTACATGATAAATACATGCAATTTTGTCAATTAAAAAAATTAATTTAAAAAAATAAAATTTCCCTTCAGTATGGTTAATTATATTTTTCAATGTGTTTATTACTTTGGGAAATAGTTAGAGGCTCATATTTTAAAAATAAATAAAAATAATCTGCTTCTTAAGATTTCATATCCAGTTTTCATCACAACTGACAACAGAAAGGTGAAGGGGAGAGGGTCATTTGATGGATGAGACCATTAGCACAGCTGCTAAAAGCCGTTGCCTTTCATCCAAGCTTTCTGAATGGATTAACATTCCAGGGCTAACACCCAGCAGCTGTCAGTGGGCAAACTTAAATTCTACCTCCTGGCTGTGGCGGAGCTTTGAGCACATGTTACACATATCAGTGTCCCCAAACACCTTCACTGAAGACTTCATCGGTCACATTTTCCTAAGTGGGAAGCTGAAGCAGCAGCCGTGGGCAGATTCTTAAGCCCTACTTAAGGATGGAATTTACCACTGGATTCCTCCCTTCTGGCTCCACAGGTCACCAAGATGCTGCTTCCGGGGGCCACAGGGGAAAAACACGCCTCTCTATGACGAAAGAGAAAAAACATCCCGCCTGAGGGAACGCACCCAAAACAAGGCTTTTCTTACGATTCCACTAACCTGACCTTCATGAAAGGACGGAAGATTTTTCTCAGCTCCCAACAGAAACTATGGCCCGTGGCGCTGTCGGGGAAACTGAGAGGCTGAGCAGTGCCAGTGCTCAAATTATGAGAAATTCTGTTAAAAGCATGGACAGAGAAGATGGTTCTTTCAGAGCAATGGAACCTTCTTATCCACTGTTTTAAGAAAAATTTTTGAGTGCTATACACAGATATTAGTACCCAGGATTTTTTATGACATATAAACTATGTAATATAATATACAATCTTATAACATGCAGAAATTTTAAATGGGATTTAGAAACCATAAGAATTTTCCAGAACTTTCCTTCCAGCTCAGTCGTTTCACATGCCCTGCCTTCAAATTCCCCTCTTCTCGTCCAATATTACACACTTGCCACCACAGTCCTTCACACGGTTACTCGCTGGGATCACACAGCATAAACCAGTAGCACTCCGGTCCCTCACAAACCCTCAAATGCACACTACCCGCCAAATCCGGGTACTGCCTCCTGACCAGTCCCAACATGGCGCAGGGTTACTTCCTGCCTCAGCCTGACCCCTCCCATGATGCCTTGGGGCACATAGGAAGTGATTCCTGCCTCCTGTGGGCAACTGAGCGGGGGTCCTTATCCTGGACGTGGCGGGTTTCCCTCAAGGCTGACTGCCATCTTCTCGTGTTTTATCAGTATTGTGACCACACATGCCTCTTTACCCCAACTAGATCCTAAGGGGCTTGAGAGAATAAACTTAATCCCCACTTCCGGGAATCGTTTCATTTATTGAATGAAAAAGCAGATGTTTACTTCAGTATTTTTGTTCGATAGAATGAAGCAATGTTGAGCAGAAAGAGGGCAAGCGAAGACTGCATGACCTCACTTCCACGTGGAATCTTAAAATAGACGACTTAAGCAGGGCAAGGTGGTTCATACCTCTAGTCCCAGCTACTTGACTACTCTGGAGGCTGAGGCAGGAGGATCCCTTCAGCCCAGGACTTCCTGGCCAGCCTGGACAACGTAGTCAGACCCTGATAAAAATAAGAAATTAAATAAATAAATACCTCATCTAAAAGAAGTAAATGGCCACTAGAGCTTGGTATGGGTTGGTGTCAGGGGCTGATGGGTGGCCAAAGGTACAAAATTACAAAAGACAGGAGAAATAAGTTCTGGTATTCTATGCTACAGTAGAGTGACTCTGGTTAGTGGTAAGATATATTTCAAAATAACTAGAGGAGAGGATTTTGAGTATTCTCAACCACAAAGAAATGATAAATATACAAGGTATTGGATAGGCTAACTGCCCTGATTTGATCAATATGCAATGTATACATGCATCAGTAAGTGAAATTGTACCCCATAAATTGTACAACTATGAACGATTTATTTATTGATACAATAAACTTTATTTATTGTATCAATAAATAAAGGAAAACGTCAGGTAATACAGCTAACAGTAAAGAATAAGAAAGAATAAAATTGTCTTTATAATAACAACTGACATTTAAAACACAAAGTCCTAAGGCTAGGTATATAAGCTAAGTGGTAGGGCATGTGCTTAGCATGCACAAGGCCCTGAGTTTGATCCTCAGCACCACAAAAAATTAATTAACAAATGTAAATAATGTAAATAACAGTCCAGTGTCCTTACCTTAATTTGCATGGCTCTAAACCATCTGACCCCTGCCAGTTCAAACCCCCCATTGGTTTATCCTGCATCAGTGATCCTCCTTCTGTTCTTGCTTAGCCACACTCACCTCCTAGAGACTTTACTTTTGTTTCCTCTACATGAAATACTGTCCCCTTTTGATATTCTTGTGGCTTGCTCATTCATTTCACTTGTGAACTAGTTCTTCTCAAATATTACCTCTTCAGAAAAACTTTCACTGATCAATCTATTTAGACACCACACATCTACTCTATCCTCACCCTGCTTTCCTTTCCATTGGACCATTTATCCCTACGTGACATCATGTATCTAGTTGTCTGTCCCCACATAAACACACAACCTAGATGTAATTTCCATGAGGGCAGAGCCCAGCACAATCCTCCCAGCACATTGTAGTTCCTCAGTAAATGTCTGATGAATAAACAATTGAATGAGTGCATGTTCTCACTGTGTTGCTGGCTCTCTGCTGAGCACTACATACAGCTTTGAATCAGCAGTTCCAGGTGAAAATTTTATCAACATCCTAGCTTGGTGGGAGATCTCAAGCTGATTTTATTTAGCCCCCATCTTGAGGCCAGGCTTAAGGACTTTGCCATCATACCCCCACCAACTTTTCAGTCGCAAGAACTCTCTCAGTCCCAAGCAACCAAGATGACTGTCACCCTACTTTCAGGTATTCAGGTTCTATTCTCCCTGTTTGTTTTATGATTGTGTATGGGAGGAAGAGAGGTTAAGCTAAGAGTGTTTCACCTGTCTGAACAGGATACTAGTTGTGTGTGGTGGGTATAATGGTATGATTTGATGGACAACAGACCAGCTGTGGGTCAGCTCCCGGGTCTTACCAGACTGTAATATAAAAGACGCAAAGAACAACATTGACCTAATTTCCAGAGCCTTCTGTCCCTGGCAGTGGTTGGTGCATTCTACAGAAAAAGCTCATGATTCCTAAATCTCAGGGCCTTCTATTGACGTGACCCCCAACCATTCTGCCCCTTCCCAAACTATTCATTGACTCAGAATCCATTTTAAAGATAAGTAAACTAAGGATCAGAAAGGTTAAGTAACAACCCAAATTCACATAGCTTAAATGGTAAAGTCAAAATTTGGTTCACACACATTCTAATTCTCAAGGTCCATTATTACTACATTATCATGCATTTTAATAATATAAATATATACTTTGTGTCCAACAAAGGATGTATTTTTTTAGGGTACATTGTTAAGACCCTGATAGTAGTAATTAAAAGCAAGTCATCATTTTTTTCCTTAGTTCTGATAAGACTTTAAGCAACTGAAGTACCAAAACATAGTTAATACACAAAACAAAGGCAAATGAAAGAAGACCCTAACTCTCACAGGCATCTGTCAAGGTTATGAAGCCAGGCAGGAAAGTCTCCAGTTTACTGAACAGACATAGCTGGTAAGATTTATTCTCTGAACAGAATGTTCCCAGACCAGCCACAGAATATTTCCATGTTATTTTCAGAGAAGGTTTATATGTAGTTCTGAGCAGCGTGTATAATTCTGAAAGCATTAATGTCTTACAGGATCTTGTAAAGCCAGGAGCAATGGTCTTAGAACAGAATGACAAGCCAGAGTTGGAGTCAAAAATGTTTGGTTTCCACTCTCCCACTTACTAGCTGTATGACTAGTCACCTAACCTCACGAGCCTCGGTTTCCCACCTGTAAAATTGCAATGTCTATCTCCTCTTTGCCATTTAATAAGAATCAATTTTAATAATGTTCTTGAATGTCCCCTTATCAATTTTTGCAATGCACATTTTCAGTAGGCAAGTGCCAGCAGTGATAAAAGTTATGGATTATATTGGAAAGTTCTGCACATAGTCTATTGGGTTTGAATAAAATGAAGAGAGGGTCAGTTTTTACCTTCAGCATGAATTAGACGATCTGTCCAGGACCTCAACTTCTGATTCTGTAAGGTGGGAGTTAGACTAGATAATATTCAAGGCTCTCTTTAGTTCCAGAATCTAACATTCTCACTCAAATCTTTAGTGAAGCAGTTCAGATATGAATTAGCATCATTCACTAATGTACCTGTCCTATGACTTTCACCCAGAAATTTCTGGTCCTGACTGGAAACTCCCTCCTGCTCTTTGAAATTTCATCTGTTACATAAGCTCCTAGATACCCTGAGTTGTGAGGAATAAAACATGATCCTTTTATCAGCACAATTAATTGCCCTTTCTTCTCAAGTAGCCTCCTGAAGAATGACCTTGACCACACTATTTTCCTAGTCCTCTCTAATCAGCCTTGCTACTGCTTTCTCCTCCTCACTGTACCATCCAAATTTACATTTTCTCTGAATGAATCTTAATTCTTGATTGGTGTCAATATGATCTCCTAGGAAAATCAGGAAAACTTTTTCCTCCTCCTTAACACCTGTTCCCATCATAATCCCTTGCCTTCAAAGCTGCCACCCCCACCATCCTGCTAATATTACTGTCAGGATCACCTCCCTGGCCAATTCAATGCCCTGTTCCTGGTCCTGTCTTTCTTTGGCTTCTCTGTAGTGTTCTTTTTCATATATATTTTTCTCGAAAATGTCACTTCCCTTGACATCTTTTGACATTAATAATAAAGTTACCTACAGTTTAGAGTTGACAAGATGACTTTGCAAGGAGACTGGAGAAAATCCTTCTTGAATCTGCAGTATGGACTTAGAGCCACCACAGCATAAGCACTGTGTGAAAACCACCATCTGGTGGTTTTTTTACTTATAGTTATTTTCCTCACTCTCATTTTGTTTTCAGTCCATGTCCTCAATGTGCAACATTCCTGTGAGATTTATATTCCACAGTGATTTCAACCATTATCTCCATAAGAATGAGACTCCCCAACACAGAGAGCTGCACCTTTGACTCATTTTAACTTTGAACCCTCATCTCTGTCTGCCAGCCAGATGTCTCCACCATTTTCTCAACTCAATATGTCTCAAATCTAAACTCCTTTTCTCTTCCCTTCCCTTGGGGTCTTCTCTTGGGTATCATTCTAGATGCCCATGCTGAAATGACAGCTGGAAGAAACACAAAATATTTCCATTCCTCCTGCCTCCAACCCAGCAGTCATCAAAGTCCTGTGGGTCCTGCCTTTGGTTTTCTGTTTCATTTTAAATCTCATTTTCATCCTGCTTAATCAAGGCCCTCTTCATTTTACACCATGAAGTGTAAAATGATTTTATATAAATGGTTTTATATTCAATGTAAGTGGATGGTAACATATACTGAGTAGATTTAAATATGTGGATATCATGGAGGGTAAGGGCTAAAAACATAAATTGTGGAGTTCACAAAGATCACCCTAAAACATGCTCCTTTCACCTCTTGAGGTTAAGAAGTTCTCTTTTCTTGCTATTTCTAAGTGGAACACAGTAGAAGGAAAACAAAGAGCCTGCATAATGTTCTTCTTGAATCTGCAGGATGGACTCAGAGCCACCACAACATAAGCACTGTGAAAACCACCATCTGATACTTTGGAAAGTTTTAACACAGCGTTGAATCCCTAGGGACATCCAGGGCTAGATTCTAACCATCTTACTGCCGACCTTCCCACATGATCGTGAGGTCATCAGGGCCAATATGATCGTATCAGCAAGTTTTTGCCAAAATTTTTAGTCGATAAATAATTCTAGATGCCCAGATTCATTCCTCACCATTATATCCTATTCATCAGGTCTAAATACATCTCTACCATCAGGTCTAGACCCATCTTTAAAAAGAAATTATATATATAAAATCTGCTCACCCACCAGGTATGGTGGTGCATACCTATAATCCCAGTGACTTGAGAGGCTGAAGAAAGAGGATTGTAAGCTCTAGGCCTCAGCAACTTAGTGAGACCCTCAACAATTTAGTGAGAACCTTCCTCAAAATAAAAAGGGCTGGGGATATAGCTCAGTGGTAAAGCACCTCTGGATTCCATCCCCAGAACTTCAGAAAAAGAAAAAAAATCCACTCACAAATCATAAAATGTTCCCCTATGTTCTCAGAATAATGCTCTAACTCCTTATGTGGGAACTGGAAGTCTATCACAATCCAGCCCAGCCCACTTCTCCAGTCTCCATTTCCAGTTTAATCCCACCCTATCCCAATCCTGCATAGCCAGGCTCACCTGAATGGCCTGCCTGAAATACATCCTGGGAAGTCTTGTTTTCAAGCCATGATTCTTCAGTTCCTCAAGAACTTTCTCCCTATTCTCCTTACTTGTATAAAAGTCCACCTCCTTTCCATTGGGGTGTAGCGCAATAGTAGAGGACTTGCTTAGCATGCAAAAGCCTCTGTGATCTATCCCTAGCAGGGCAAAAATAAAATAAATTTTAAAAGAAATCACCTCCTTTAAGAGAAAATGGCAGAAGAGAGAAGAAAAGCATGGCTTTGGAATTAGAGACCCTGGATTTCCATTAATTATGGGGCCTTTTGAACAATCATTTAACCCCCTTAGGAATAATAGCAATATAAATGGTATAAGTCCTTCAGTCTTGTAGAGAAAATTAAACATAATAAAATGTACAATGATGGTATGTAAACTGGAAAGAACTGCAAAACATTATTATCTATCTACTCAAAATGATTATTATCTTATCTACTGAGTCACCACTCCCTTCCAAATCTCTTCCCTCCTCCAAAGTATTAACATTATTATTAAAAACAATTTTGATAGTTTTTATACATAAAAAACACATCATGGTTTTCGGACACCCCTGTGCATCCCACTCCTTTTGGCACTTAGCTTAATCTTGAGAGAATGACTTATCCTATTCATGCCTATGCACTTTCTTCCCATCTCCACTGTCAACTCCTTTAGGATACTGACCCTATCTCATGGTCCTGTTTCCCACTCCCGGTACAGAGCTCTGTACCATCCATGCAACTCAAAAATGACGTGATTCCAAAAGTGAGAGGTTATAGTCATAGTCTGTAGAGTTGGAGAGGGTCTGAGTCCCATTTCCACTGCACACTCCCTGTGTGGCCTTGGGCGAATTACTTAAACTCTTAGGGGTTCAGCTTCCTTGGCCATAAAATGGGAATGCAATTGGTGCCTGCCTTACAGAACGATTATGAAACTTCAGTAAACTAATATGAATCCAACTTGACATGTGATGAGTTTTTAATAAGCCTTAACCACTACTATTAAATGAAACTGAGAGTCTGAGCCCATGATTTTTACCTTATCACTTCAAGCTTCTCTCAATACAGATTCCCCTGTGAATTCTTTTGATTCATTTATTCACCAGAACATTTACTAAGCACCTGTTACATGAAAAAAAAAGTGTTCCTTCAATAAAATCAGCTGTATGTATGCCTGATAACTTTCTGTTGCTCTTTTCTGTGCCAAAATTTCTAGATGGATCTCATCCCCCAGGCTTCCTCTCTTATTTTATAAGGCAGAGACTAAAGAAGTTGATGTCCCAACATTGGGAAATTCCAAGTTCACCAAAAAGTTACTCAGGACTGGGGATGTAGCTCAGTGGTACAACACTTGCTTAGCATGTGTGAGACCCTGAGTCCCATCCCCAGCACAGAAATAAACAATAAATTTATTCATATTTCCTTACCAAAAGAATTCTCAGATCCCTCAACCTACTAACATATATAAGACTCTTATGAAGAGAGAATAGAATTTGCTCCATTTCCTAAAAGTATTTAACCAGGGAAACTTCAGAATCAGCCTGTTTTGGAAAATGCTGTGGAGAAGTTCTATTCCCTTCTACTCCTCTTCTACCTACAAATTCATTTTTTACTAATGCAACTTATCCTTTGGAAGTGGCCCATGTGAGACTCCATACTCTGGAGGACTCAATAGAGAATCTTCAATCCAGCAAACGTTGGTCATATACAATTTAAACATCTCAGGACTCTTTCTGTAAGTGCTTGAACTTCTACATGTACAAATTCACCTACATATTCAAATATCACTTGTATCCAAAAAAAACCCTGAGCAACCAAAGGAGTTGTCCCAAAGACTTTTTTGTTTCAATTAGAACCCTCTAAAACTTATTTATTCTTATTTTCTGACATTAACTTTGTAATCTGTTTCTCAATTCATAGCAGATTTTAAAAAGCAAAACCAGGCTAGTAGAGGTAAACTTACTAACCATAGGAAGAAAGTACACCAGAGAGGCTGGCCCTGAAAGTAAAAATATAAAAAGTTGGGCATGGTGGCTCATGCCTATAATCCCAGCTACCTGGGAGCCTGAGGTAGGGGATCCCTTGAACCCAGGAGACCAAGACCAGCCTGGACAACAAAGCAAGACTTTGATTCAAAAAGCAAAACCAAACACAAACAGGATATAAAAGCTTAACAATAGAAATAGTCACATCAACATAGAAACAATGAAGGCAGGGCAAAACCCAGTAAGAACCTAATATCTGTGATGACCTCACTACATCATTTCCCAGAACCTCTGAATGGTCAAAAAAAAAGTTAAATTCTATGTTAAATAATATTAAGGATATTAAATTAAATAAAGCAAAATAATTAATTAAATAAAACAAAAAATAATTTTGGAAAACTTTCCTTCTACAGTGAATTTTTAACAAATAAAAAAATTAGTAAGACTGGCTGTGCCAAATGGTCAATCTTACATTTTCCAGGAATTTCTAAAACAAAGAACACCACCCCATCTCACAGCAATGCTAGGTAGATGAGGTGTAGTTAATGTCCATGCTATTGATCGCCCATCACTTGACATATCATCCCGCGTTTCTGCCCTTCGCTGACCTTCTTAGCACACTCTGCCCCAGTTCCACTCAGCCCCTAGGACTCTCTAAGTCTCAAAGATCTGTGTCCAACGTTAAAATCCCTATGCAGCTGACTTGGCATTATGCAGCCTCCGCTGGTCATTTATCCAAGTAATTTAACAAGAGTGAGAGATCAGGGCTACGACGCATTTACATCTAACAAGTAAATGGTGATCCCCCAAATATAGCCAAGTTGGAGTGCTGGGCTGGCAGATTTGGGAGTATAAAGAGAGCTGGGGGCCACACTCCTGAAATTGCTCCGACCGCAGCGTCTAAAGGTAAGTGCGCACAAATGTCCACTTTTTTCCTCCATGTAACAATGATTAACCTGATCAGATTGCCAGTGAAGAAGGGAAGGCGACACAGAGCACTTAAAATTTAAGTTCCCTTGTTAAGGGCAGCGTCAGAGATAAGATGGCAAGGCAAGACACCTGCCTCTTCAAGATTTTACAAGCGGCAAAAAGACAGAATAAAAGCAATGTGACTAAAAAAAAATTCCTCACTGCTGAACAAAACTGAATATGATGCTTAATCCCCCCACATTCTCAAAGTTAATTTGCTATTCAATTAGCAAATTAACATGTTAACTCATCTCCTCTGTGATTGTCTTGAATATTTTTATGATTACTTAAATCTCTGATTGCAGGAAGACATCATCTAATAGAATTATTCCACATTTTGTCCATGATAGAATGCAACATCCTTTGGTTGTTATTGACAGGTTTGCTGCCTGGTCCGGTACGGCATGCCTTCAGGACTTTGGACTAGATCATATCTGACTGCACAGTAGCATCCATCACAATGACTCCAGCTTTCAAAGTCTTGTGATGCTTTGATTTCAGGCCACCATTGCATTAGAGAACTTTCTGTCATAGACTCAAAGGGTCAAAAGGAATTTTGAAGATTTTCTGGTCTGTTTAATTTTACAGAAGGAAAAGAAAACTTAAATCACAGCAGCTCCTAATAGAATTGTTATTAGAAACCTATGGCTTTACCTCCAAGTCTTACCCCTTGGGAACTAAGGATTCAGAATATAATATGCAACAAATTATTTTTTCTGAGAAATTTGTGTGCATATAAGGATATAGCTAGAGTTTATTAAGACTCGTGAAAGGAGAAAAAAGAAGGCAACCAAAATAGCAAACCAAATGCTGAAATGTGTGTTCCTTCCTGCAGGGGATTTCATGAAAAGTATCCCTGCCTCCATAAAAGTATAGGAAATTTGTTTAAATTAAAATTTATATCAAAAATTTTCAGACTCATAGCTTCATGACTTAGTCACATAATTTATAAACTTCTAAAGTTGAGATTCCTTAGTCTTGAGGAGTTTTCAGCTATCCATCTTCATCTTCTCCACAGGAATTTAGGGCATGTAAGAGGACCCTTCTTAGAACTCTTAAAGAAATCTTTGCCCACGGTTCACAACTTTTTTCCTACTGGCAAAAGAATTGACAACTGCTCTATAGCATCCAAGTTATAGTCTAGATCATTCACCTTCCTCCTTTCTTTGTTCCTTGATTCCAACCAAAGTCAGCCCTTCAAACAGATGCAAGTCCTCTAAGACTTAATTTTGTCTCCTACAAAAACACTTTTTACTCTCATTTGTTCAAAGATTTATTTCAGCATTTCCATTAACCCTTACTAATTTTGAATTCTTGTAGGACAGAAACTGTATTTCTTTGTTACCTGTTCTTTGTACTTCCTAAGGAGCTGAATAGTTGTACACATGGAAGGTTCTAAAAAAAAAGTATCATTATTAACCAATTATATATAAAGAATGATGAGTTGATCAAAACTAAAAATGCAAAATGGAAATTTTCTTTTCATCTCACCACATCCACTGTGCATTATTCAAATCTAGTTAACCAGAACAAACACAATTTCTGTACTTTATTTAAAGTCTTTGCAATTCACTCATTTTTTATTTGTTTGTTTTTGGTTTCTTGAATCACCCCTAAGAAGACACTTCATTCCTGAAGGACACTCACCAACACTTTGGGAAGCAAGAAGGTAAGATCTACTTTTGACTTGACACTGAATGCAATAATGGAAAACAATCATTATTTTGCACATTCTCATTCTTGCCATACACATAAGAAGATTAAATCAATGAATTTGAGACCAATTACTAAAATATTCATAAAAACAGATTTTAAAAATATGCAGGTTTTGCCAAAGAAAGAATAACTTCCCAAGAATTTGCTCACTGCATTGAAATGTATAAAATAGATTATAGAACTTTAACATGCAGTCTCCAAATTAGTATACTTAGTTGTTCATAGGGTCAAGATCCAGTCCACACATTGTTAACTTGACTGTTCCTTAGGCAGAATTTGCACCCCTGAATTCATGCAGCTGTATCTTTGCTCCACATGGTAATCAAACCCCTCTCCCCCAAATTTGTGTTTATTCAAGGTAATTCTAAATGAATAAAAATCAAAGGAACCAAAGCATAATTGAGTCATGACCACACTGTTGCTGACAAGACAATGTCAGATAATGGCTGAGAAATTTCCAGGAAAGAGACGAAAACCAAGAGCAGTATCATGATACCCTGAAAGCAAAGAGAGAGGGGAGCTCTCAGAGGTGGTTATGCAGATTAGGTAGGTGGGGGTGGTCATATCAATTGGCAAGTTCTTGAAGACAGGAGAAGAGGAAGGGGCACAGATACGTAGTGTGGGAGCAGGTCATGCTCATGGAATGGAGAAGAGGCTAATTAAGGTAGTTTCTAAGAGTAAATTCAGGGGCCACCAGAAGTCATCTGGCAAGAAAGTGGAGCCAGATCTAACAAGGTGAATTTCATTAGCCAAGAATAAATGGTTTTAAACCCTGGAGTCCCAACACAGTCGCATAAATATAGGGAGAAGATCTGACTTAGCAACCGCATGCACAGAGAGGATTGAGGAGCTTTGCTGAACAGTGAATGGTGAGTCAGCAGAGGGACATGGTTGCCAACAGGCAGTCACCACCTCAGCCATTACACCTAGGTCAAGAGAGGTGAGGGCACACTCTGATGGAGGAGGACATGTGGTTTGGATATCACACTTTAAGAGATTAGCCGGAGTAGATTCAGAGTAAATTGACCAGGACAGTAAAGGAGATTCAGAAACACATCATGGAAGAAGCAGATGAAGATGGAACGGGGCCTATTTAGCACAGAGAAGATAAAGTCAAGAACACAGAACAATCGTCAAGCAAATGAAGTTATCCTGTAGGAAGACTTGAGCTGGTCTTATTGTCACCAAGAGCTGGAATGAGAATGGATCATCCTGAAGTTATGGGAGCAAGATTTCCATTCAAAATGAGAAGAATCCTTAGACTGTCGAACTGGCTCAAAATAGAAATGAGTTGTGCCTGGAGGTATTCAACTAGGCTCGATGACACCTGTGTAAGAATATTGCTGCAACAACTCAAGTATCACTTAGATAATACAATTAGTAGACACTGGGCTCTAAGTCATGGTTAGAATAGGTTTTCTTTTTTCTCTACCTGAAAATTACTTGTAACTTGAGGCCTATGTAGAAAAGTCTACTTTTTCTAAGACTAAAAACTATAATTCAATCATCAGTTATTGTAGTCTCACCAACTTCAGGCTTAGCATCACAAATTTTGCAATATCCATTTAATATCAGTACCATTAATTCACTTAATAATTATATTTATCTTGATTATTTTTTCCTTGATTTTTTTCTAACTTTCCCTATATTCTTGCTGTGAAAATATTAACCAGATACATCAGAATCAGCTGAGAAATTTATAAGATATTCAAAACCTCTTCCAGACCTACTAAAAATTCCCAGTTGGATTCATATGCACATTAAAGTCTCAAATATTGCTTTATATTGCTGGTATAGATGGATGTGAAATACTCTCAATGGGAAGCATTTATTATCCTGTTTTATCAATTCTTATTTTCTTCACATTTTTTTTCACAAAATGTTACTTCTGAAATTGGGGTGCATATTAAAATCAATAAAGGAATATTATGGTTTTAATTAGCTGTATTTTCTTTCTCTGTGGAATATACAATTGATGGCATCTTATACTTTGATAAAATAAGGTAATGGTAAGTGTACAACATGGTCAAATATGTCTGTAATTTCAGCCACTAGGGAGACTGAGGCAGGAGGATTATCAGTTCAAGGCCAGCCAGGGCAATTTAGTAAGACCCCATCTCAAAATAAATTTGAAAACAAAAGATAAAGAAAGAAGAATAAGGTGAAAGCTGGGGATGTAGCTCAATTGCAGAGTGCTTGCCTCACATGCATGAGGCCCTGGGTTCAATCCCCAGTACCAAAAATAAATAAAGTTAAATAAGTATATAATTACTAAATTAAGAAAATATTTGCCTAAGATCATTTTGTGCACAACCAATGGGACTATGTCATGATCCTAGCCTTAGAAAAGCAAAGTCATTTCAGAAAAGCAAAATAACAACTTAAACAAGTTATGTCCAAACCACACTCTGAAGCCCTTGTAAAAAGATCTGGTCTCAACTACAGAAATTCTGTTGCAGATGGTTTCTATGTGTATGGTCTTTCACCATCACTTTGGGATATGTACTTAACATTAAGTCAAACTAAATAATATAAGGCTGTAAGTGTGCATTCTGCCAAGATTCCCTAATGCAAGAGTGCAGCCATTCTCAAAGTGTGGTCCATGGATCCCTGGAGATCCCCCAAGAACCTTTCAGGAGATACAGGAGGTTAAAACAATTTCATAATAATACCCAGATTTTTAATTTATCTCTTTCACTATATGAAAGATGTAAAACCAAGGATATATAAAACTGCTTGCAATTTTAAAGATCAAGGTCTGGCACCAAACTGCACTAATAGTCATGGTATTCTTCACTGCCATAAACTTGAACTAAAAAAAAAAAATTAAAAAGCAGTTCCACTAAGAATTACTTAAATTTTTTAGAGTAAGAATTGTTAAGTTTATTAAATTTCAATTCTTATGCATACATCTTTTTAAATATCTTTTGCAATGAAATGGGAAGTCCACTAGTGTTTTATGGTTGTCTCAGGGAAAACTACACGTACAGTTTTATGAGTTGCAAACTGAACTAGCCATTGCACTCATGAAACACTGTTTACTTGGAAGACCAACAAGCAGACAAACTGTGGATTATTCAAATGTAGAGATTTAGTAGTGGACATGCTCCCCCAAAGAAATGAAGTGTGATTAACTTTTGGAGGAAAAACATGTATTTACTAGAAATAAACTTAAGCCTTCAAACAAAAATTAGAATATAAGAAACCATGTATCTGCCACCATTAGCTTGACAGCTTCCTAGTATTTAAAGATATTTTCAATGATATCATAGTGGCAACATTAATGATTGTGTTTTTTCAATAGCGTGCAATGCAATGTGTCCACATTTGGAAGTTCTGTATAACTCGGTGAACCACTATTTTCCAAGTGGACACTACATAATGCTCATTCATACGGAAAAAAAAAAAAAAAACATTAAAATACAAGATAGATCAATGGATTGTGATGTAACAAAGGACAAAACATTTGTTGATATGTTTTCAGATTCTGCAACTAATCTTCAAGAAACTTCCGCTTAAGTGTTGGTATAGTATCTAACAAGAATATTCACAATTATTTGAAAAGGTGAATAAAATGTTCTTTTCTTTTCCAAATAGTGTTGCTAAGCAAAACTGGATTTTTAAAATATTAGTCAGCAATAAAAGAGAATAAAATCATGGCATTTGCAGGTAAATGGATGGAGTTAGAGAATATAATGCTAAGTGAAGTTACCAATCCCAAAAAGCCAAATGCCAAATGTTTTCTCTGATATAAGGAGGCCAATTCACAGTCAGGTTGGGATGGGGAGCATAGGAGGATTAGAGGAACACTAGAATGGCCAATGGGGAGGGAAGGGAAGGGAGGGGGCAAAAGGGTGAAGAAAAAAAAAAGATGGTAGAATGAGATGGATATCATTACCCTAAGTGCATGTATGAAGTCACAAATGGTGTGAATATACTTTGCATACGACCAGAGATTTGTAAAAATGTGCTCTATATGTGTAATTTGAAATGTAATGCATTCTGCTGTCATTTATAACAACTTAGAATAAAAAATAAATAAATTTTAAAAAAGAATGAATATTGAAAAAAATATATTTATTTTAACCAACCAAAAAATGGCAATACACTAAACACAGAAGCAGTCATAAGAGCACATCTGTCTTCTGTCAGCAGGCATTAAGATAGTCACAAAATTAAAACCAAGACTACCCTTCTCACTAATGGTTTTTGTTTGTTTGTTTGTTTGTGTGTGTGTTTGCTTTGGAAAATGCTGTCTTCAGAAAAATGTTAACTTATATTAAGATATAGGGACTTTATAGCTATTTCAAAAGAATTAAAACATTTTTAATATTCTTGCTTTTAATATCTCATATGGTACATATTGAGAGGTGTGACTCACATAAACCAAAGCTCTTGTGTTCTCAGTAGTTTAATTTTAAGAGAGTGAAGGGGTCCTGAGACCACAAAGCCTGAGAATGGCTGCCATAATGAAACCAACTAAAGCCAGGACACTAGGGGCTGCCTTCAGAGGAGTAAAGGAGGAAAATGATGGATTCTTTTCCTTTCCAGGTAATAACTAAGAAAATTTAAACTGCATGACAGCTACAAGCCAGGGCTCTCTTTGTGGCTACTATAATGAATTCTAGACTCTTAGCCATGAAATCTTAACCAGGAGTCCACAGAGAGTTCAATAGAGCCCCTGGCCAAAGTAAAACCAAATGCAACTTTTTCCCCCATCCTGGAAATTGAACCCAGCAGCACTCTATCACTGAGCCACATCCCCAGCCCTTTTTGAGACACTTCCCAGTCTGAACTCGAATTTGCAATCCTCCTGCCTCAGTCTCCCAAGTCTCCAAGATGACAGGCAAGTGCCATTGTAGCCAGCTCCAAAATGCAAATTAATCTGAATAAGGCCCAAAGCAAGGCAGGTGCTTCTTTCTATGCAACATAGAACTCCACGGAATCATAGGAAAAAGGATCTCTTTCCTTTTTGTGGTGGTGGGGATGGAACTCAGGGCCTCACGCATACCAGGCAAGCACTCTACCATTGAGGCATATCCCCAGCCCAGAAGGGATATTTAAACCTTGACCAATGGAGAGCAATATCCTAAAGGCTAAGATGGGGGAGGGAGAGCTCTAACATGTTCAATTGTCTCACTTTAAAAAGAGTATATAAAAGATCCCATTCAAAAAATATTAAGTACTTTTAAAACGGATATGGGAAGGTGTGTGTGGTAGTGTCATTTAATTCCATTTTATTTCAGTTACAGGTGAATAAATAGGAAGGAAAAGAAGAATGAAAAGGAAGAAAGATGAGACATGGGGGATACAAGTAGAGGAGTTGAGGGAAAAGAGAACCAAAGAGGGAGTAGAAGAGGCACACAGAGAGGGCGAGAAGGAACCATAAAGTCACACAGCACGCAGGAACCTTAGACAGGGGCTAGACTGGCTTTATCATTTTAAGTGGCCAAAGACAGGAATCCAGAGAAGTTAAATGGTCTGACCAAGGTCAGTGCTGGGGACTTTGGAATTGGGTTTTCTGATTTGTAAGCAGAGAATACACATAAAGAGAAGGGCCAGCAAAGGGGGGTGATTATGGGAGAGAGTGACACAAAGGACAGGAGAGAGGAAAAGAACAAAACAGAGAGTGATACACTCACACCCTGCAGTGAGTTCTAAGGCGAGATGTTGATCTAATTTAACAAACACTGCCATGCCCTGACACTGCTGCACAGAGTAGCCATCAGCCTTAGTCAGAGCAAGGTTCTGGACCCGCAGCAATCACGTCACAGGGAACTCGCTAGAAACCCCTATTGTCAGGCCGTACCCTAGATCCACTGACTCCTAAACTCTGGGGTAAGGCCCAGTAGCCCATGCCTTCAAAAGCATCCAGGGGGCTCTGGTGTGTGCGTGAAAGTTTGGAATCATTGCTGTGGACGCAGGGGCTGTTACCTCATTACCTAAGCAAGCGTGAGAAGCCTATATTCTTGACACTGGGCTATCTGCTAGTTCTACTGGGAAATGTCAGTATCCCAGCGACTGTTTCCAGATTCATTTATGAATTGGGGAAGACACTAAGGCCACAAGCTCAACAGGATGCACAAGTTAAGAAGATGCTTGAATCCTCCTTTATTAGGCTCACCAGGGTTGCCTTTAATTGGTACAGACTTGCACACCTGGGGCTGAACTAAGAGATGTTCCAAAAAGTGACACTCAGAAAGAGAAGACAATGCTCACACTTTTTTCTTAGAGTACAATTTTCCCTTTTTTGTTGCTGTTGGTACCAGGGATTGAATCCAGGGGTGCTTAACCACTGAGCCACATCCAGCCCTTTTTATATTTTATTTTTGAGACAGGGACTCAACAAATTGCTTAAGACTGGCTAAATTGCCAAGGCTGGCTTTGAACTCGTGATCCTCCTGCCTCAGCCTCCTGAGATGCTGGGATTACAGGCATGCACCCCCATGCCTTGCCTAAAATGTTCCTTTTACCTCATTCCTATTTGCCCAGTGTAAGCCATAGACCTGGTTGTAGATCCCTCAGGCCCTAGCCCTTCCCAGAGCCTTTGAATCTGGCACCCCATAGAATGGAGATAACAGGAGGCAACCCTGTAGATGCAGTGTTCTCCCCGGTATGAGACTCAGCAGTCTCCTGGTCTTCCCAGCTCGCTGCAGTCATGAGCTCGGATGCTGAGATGGCCATTTTTGGAGAAGCAGCTCCCTACCTCCGGAAACCAGAGAAGGAGAGAATTGAGGCTCAAAATCGCCCATTCGATTCAAAGAAAGCCTGCTTTGCAGTGGATGATAAGGAAATGTATGTGAAAGGTATGATCCAGAGCAGGGAAAACGACCAAGTCATTGTCAAGACCCTGGATGACCGGGTAAGTGCTGATCTCAAATGTCTTGGATAAGATGGGCATTCTTGTTTTCCTTTAGAATGGAATATTAGAAATTGCATCTAAAGACAGACTGAAACTTACATTTCCCTATTCTGAAGTGAAAGAGCAGGTGAAAGTTGCCATGCCACACACCTTGCTCCTGTCTCTTTCTTTTGCGGGTTTGAGCTTTGAGGAATTTGTAGTGTTCCCTTTGGAGGGGAAGGTGCAGGTGAAAGCCATTGGACTACTTAAAGGCAAATTGGTGCTATTGTTGATGGATGGAAAACTAAATATAGCTCTTTGGGCTGCATAGTGACTCTTAAGAGGAAGCCCAGGAGGCACTGGCTAGTTTAATATGGAGAATTACAGTGTGCCATTCAATTCAGTACTTACTGGATATCCATTAGGTCTCCATAAAAGCATGGGTCACTTTTCAAATATTTGCAAGTCTCAGCATGGACATAACCTCTGATTCCAGATCTTTATCACTGGGCTAGAAAAAAAAATGTCTTCAGTCACTCTTGGGGTTGTCCCATCCTCAGGAGTGTGGCACATTTTCAACTTACACAGTCTTGCTTCAGGGTCACATTGCTTTCTAAAATATCTATTTAGAGAAAAGTGCCAGCTCCTAAGGGTTCAGGGTACAGAGACTTTTCTCTCATCCGTTTGGCCACAGTGGGGTCTCTCTTTCTAGTCTAGGGCAGTGGGATAGGAGGGCCTCCCTTCTCAAGAAATTTAGGCTATAGCAAATCTCCTTCCTTTTACCTTTTCTGTAAAACCTTCAAAGGTCCTCTAAGCACTTTGGCTTTTGGAAAACAAAATCCAGAAAGTCCTATAGGCTCCTTCTCTTTTATGCCCTATTTTCTACCTCTCTTAAGAAAGAAGTACAGAGCCAACTGCATGCTTGAGTGAGGAGAGGCAGGAAAAATACAGAAAGGAAAAACTTCAGCAATAGCCTTGAAATATTTTACAGCCACAAACAATGCATGCTGCAGGCTCAAATGTTCTAACTAGGAGAGCAGAGGTACAAAGAATTGTGGGAGCAGGAAGAGAGGAAATGGGTCTCACATGAGGGGGCACTTGAAGGTGTCCAGATATCATTTCAATGAAGATATTCATTGAAGATAAAGGAATCCACTTGACCTAGAGCATTGAGGTAGAAATACATAAAACACATTGGAGCAGTTCCTTCCAACCTTCCAACCTTTGTCATATCCCAGAACTCACAGCAAATATGGTAAACAAAGACAACCTACCTTGATATTGACTATTCTAGGCTCAACCTGGCCACCCTGAGGGCCAAAGGGCTGTACAGCTCTGCACCCCTGCACCCCTGGAACCCACAATGGCAGACTGATTGGGGGCATCAGACCAGAATCAGTTTGACCAGAATTGGGTTAATCAAGGGCAGTTACTTAAGGATCGTCTCTAGGCCTGGAAACGACCCATAAAGATATCACTGTATGTCCCACAGTATGTCACTACTTCCACCCCTCCAGTGAAGAGGGGCGCAGATCATTGGCTTCCCCATCATTGCTTGCTTTTCTTCTCAATACCCAGACGCTCACTCTGAACAGTGACCAGGTGTTCCCTATGAACCCTCCCAAATTCGACAAGATCGAGGACATGGCCATGATGACCCACCTGCATGAGCCTGCTGTGCTGTATAACCTCAAAGAGCGTTATGCAGCCTGGATGATCTACGTGAGTGCCCTTGAATATCTGTGCATTTCATTTATCTCTCTGAGTAAAAACAAGATCCAAATGATTAATGTTCTGATTTTCCCAGACCTACTCAGGCCTCTTCTGTGTCACCGTCAACCCCTACAAGTGGCTTCCAGTGTACAATCCAGAGGTGGTGGCTGCCTACAGAGGCAAAAAGCGCCAGGAGGCCCCGCCCCACATCTTCTCCATCTCTGACAATGCCTATCAGTTCATGCTGACTGGTGAGTCATCTCTTTGTTCATGTTTTTAAAAATAATTCTCAGTTATTCAAGCCCTTAAGAGGCTTTGTCCATCTGAGCAGTGCATGAACCAAAATGATCTTAAGAGCCTCCAATAATTTGGGGATAAAAAGTCAAGAGTGCAATATCTTCTATTTACTGGTCATGATGCATGGCAAGGCTAGTGGTCATGGCCAAAGGCACACTAAGTCCATGCTTATTTAGGGGACACAAGGAAATGCCCTGCCTTATCTGCAAAGCACCTTCAGTATGAACATACTTGGAAGAGAAACTATATTAGTATCCACAAAGTTGTAAAAATAGGTAGAAAAGTCTCCCTTTACCTGCCTTTTCCCCTAAACTCAGGCTCCTGTCAATCTTCCCCAGATTTCCAAAATGGCACAAGAAATAGAGATATGGTGATACTGCCATACCATTATGCCTACCATCACTTTTATATGCTCAACTTTTACCTGATTTGACTCAGCACAGAGACAAGAAATAAAAGCCAGCATTCAAGATTAGAGGACACTTAAAAATCATCCAATACAATGTCACCCATACTTCAGTCATTTCTATCCCACATTTACAATCCTTACCATTTCTGCAAATAATATTTCTTTTCTTTAACTGAAGTAACATCAGTTTTAAAGGGAAGGTTAATATCACTATTAGGTTGCTATAGCTGCTGTAACAAAGTACTACATACTAGGTGGCTTAAACAACGGAAATGTATTGTCTAGAGGTTAGAAGTCTATAATCAAGATGTCAGCAAGGTTGATTTCTTCTAAGGCTGTAAGACAATCTCTTCTAGGCCTCCTACTTAGCTTCTGGGGTTGGCAGGCAATCTTTGGTGTTCTTAGTGTCAGAGTGCCCTCTAGCTTCATCTTCACATGGCATTCTCCCTGTGTGTGTGTCTGCCTTCAAATGTCCCCTTATTAAAAGGATACCAGTCATACTGGATCAGGATCTCACCCTACCCCGAAAGACCTCATCTTGATTAATTTCATCTGCATCTTATTTACATCTTATTTCCAAATAATTCTAAGGTTCCAGATATTAGGACTTTAATATATGAATTTTAGGAAGACAATTCAATCCCCACACTCTCATAAATAGAAATAGTTTCTCATAAGTAGAAAATAAAACTAAGAGAAAAATACAGTGACAGCCAATAAATGCCTACAAATTCTTTTTTTTTTTTTTTTTTTTTGTACCAGGCATTGAACTCAGGGGCACTCAGCCACTGGGCCACATCCCCAACCCTTTTTTGTATTTTATTAGAGACAGGGTCTCACTGAGTTGCTAAGTGCCTCACCATTGCTGAGGCTGGCTTTGAACTCGTGATCCTCCTGCCTCAGCCTCCCAAGTGCTGGGATTACAGGCATGCGCCACCGCACGCAGCTAAGTGCCTATAAATTCTAATTAGAAACTTTGGCCTCCTACTAGCTCTGAGCCTGAGACTTGCTTTCTTTGTTTAAAAGAGAGATGGAAAGCTAAGAGTCAAAGATCTACCAACATGAACAACTTTTACATGTGGGGTTCACTGTTCATTTCCCAGGCTTTCCATACATCCCACATTTAAGAAATCTGCACAAATTGTCCCCAAGAAGATTAGACAGGCCTGAACCACACCACAAGTTCATGGCAAAGCCAAACCAGACCCTAGGTTCTTTAACTTTTCCCCAATTTGCCCTGTATTTAAATCCTATCTGTTTTTTGTTCATTTGTCTTGTTTTGCCTCCTTCTGTGTTTCTAGATCGAGACAACCAGTCCATCCTCATCACGTGAGTAACCCGTGTTTGAGCCCATGATGACTCAGAAACTAGTACCTGTCGCTTCCATTTTCTTTTACTGCATTTACTTTTTTGGGGGTACTAGGAATTGAACTCAGGGGCACTCGACCACTGAGCCACATCCCCAGCCCTGTTTTGTATTTTATTTAGAGACAGGGTCTCACTGAGTTGCTTACTGCCTCGCCATTGCTGAGGCTGGATTTGAACTCACAATCCTCCTGTCTCAGCCTCCCAAGCCACCATTGGGATTATAGGCATGTACCACTGCGCCTGGCCTTTAACCATTTACTTTTAAATTGACAGCGGAGAATCTGGTGCAGGGAAGACTGTGAACACCAAGCGTGTCATCCAGTACTTTGCAACAATTGCAGTTACTGGGGACAAGAAGAAAGAGCAGCCAACAGGCAAAATGCAGGTAAGCATTGGCCTGCCCTGGAAGCTTATTAGAATAAGCAAGTCTGACATATTAGGTGAGCACCAAGGGTGTGTGCTCAGGCGAGTCTGGTAAATAGAACAGAAGTTTCTTCTTTGTATTCTCACACCAGATATTTTCAATGCCAAATGTGTGTTTTTTGTTTTTATTTTTTTTCTCCCACACCAGGCAATACTCTAATTCTCTGCAGACACCAACTGGGGCCGTGGGCAGGGGACAGCGATCTTACAATTCAATTCAATTATAATACTAACTCCCTGGAAATAGTATCGTATCCCATAGGACACCCCCATTTCAGGTGCCAATTGTAAGCCCCAGGTTGTTTTACCTGTGTTTCTGACTGACCAGTTACACATCTGGGGCTGCCATGAACCCCTTCTCAAGTTCAGTAATTTTCTAGAATGGCTCACAGAACTCAGGGAAACACTTTACTTACTACTGGTATATTGTAAAAGATAAAATTCAAGAATAATCAGTTGGAAGAGATGCATAGCGGGGTAAGACATGGAGAGGAGCATGGGACTGCCACGCCACCTCCAAGCGTCTCCACGGGTTCACCAATCTGGGAGCTCTCCAAACCCCTTTGGTTAAGAATTCTTACAGAGGTTCTGTTACATGAGCATAACTAAATCATTGGCCTGAGGTGATCAGTTCAACCCTCAGTCTCTCTCCCCTGGAATCTCCAGCCCTGTAATCAGTTCCCATGGCAACTAACCCCCATCCTGGGGCTGTCTAGGAACCCCCCAGACACCACTCATTTATCATTAGTATATAATAAGCACTTTGGAGATGCCAAGGGTTTCAGGAGATTTGTGGCAGCAAATAGGATGAAGACAGAAATATGTATCTTTTATTATTATATCACAATAAGGGGCAAGGCAGAAAGTGGACTTGGGATCTAGCACCAGTTCTCTCAGCAATAGCTGAGTGATCTTGACCAACTCCACATGCCCTCTGGATAAGGGAATAGAAACACCAGGAGTTTTCAAACTGAAGCACCCATCAGAACCAATAAAAGGGCTTTTAAAAGCGATTGAGGGGCCCAGCCCAAATTTCTGATTAAGAAGGTCTAACATGGGATCCAATGTTTTGCCTTTTTAACATGTTTTCAGCTAAAGTTCATTCTGCTGGCCCAGAGACCACACTTTGAGAATCACTAGGTTTAACAGTTTCCAAACTTCTCTGGAGCTAGAAAGATAAGTCATAGGAGTGAGGTAGAAATCCTTTTTGCCATAGTAGACATCTCAGTAACAATTTTTATGAAAAATTTTTTTGCTGTTTACAAGACATTTTTGAAAACCACTGTTTCTGTTGCATGATCTCTTGGGTCATTTCCCCTTCTGAACACACATGTCTATGATATTAGGTAAGTACAGAGGTACATGTACCTAAAAAATCCATGATTTATAATGAAATGTAACCAGAGAAGAAAGTCAGTGTGAATGTCAAGATGGAGAGGATAATGTTCTATCCCAGCATCTGGCATGGCCAGGTTTCCTTCATTGTGTCCTAATAAGAGCCTCTCTGGGGTAGGACCTTAAGACTCCTTAGGTGGGATCTGATCCATGTATCTCCACATGTCTGCACTGGACACCAGGTAGGACTGGTGGACACTTCTCCCTGGACCCTTCCCAAAGCACACACACACTTTCCAGTCACCAGTGGGCTTCTCAGGAAGACAGTCCGAAGTTCTCTCTTTTCTTCTCTTTGTTTATTGTTAGGGAACCCTGGAAGATCAGATCATCCAGGCCAACCCCCTGTTGGAGGCCTTTGGAAATGCCAAGACCGTGAGGAATGACAACTCCTCCAGATTTGTAAGACCCAGCCCAAGTTTCAACTACACCCCCCCCCACCATTACCCCCAGCCAACCACACCCTGTCCTTAAATGCTGGATGTGAAAAATTGTCACATAAACTAAAACATACCAGGACTTGTTCTACCCTCAAGCAATTCAGATTAATCTACTCAACTGGAATATTTTGATAATATGAAGAAAGTGTTGGCCTCTTCCTGACAGAGGGAGGATTTAGGTGTCTTTCCCTAACAAGTCAACATCACCTTACAGCATCCTGAAGTCACAGAGATCCAAATTCTGCAAGTAGAAATCAATTCTTGAATGCTAAAATCAGATTCTCTAGATGGTGATATTTTAAAACTTATTTTAGCTATTTTTATAAGTGTGTAGTGATATCTAATGGTAGTTTTAATTTATATCTCCCAAATAGGTAATGATAATGAATATCTGCTCATGTGCTCACTTAATATTACTGAGCAACATCCATGGACTTAACCACAGAATTCTTAGAGTGAATTATGTTAGTAGATTTGACCTACTCCAAGTCAGGAAGCCCTGGGAGCTGCAGAAGAACTAGCAAAGGCAGGGGAGATCCCACTGAGAATTGGTTGGTGCTAAGTATATTAAAGTCAATCACTCCATCCTTCAACATTTCACTTAGTATTCAGCCCAACCAAAGAGATATTTACTTCCACATTGGCAAATAAACAAACATTCAGCACTATTTTTAATTTCATTGGCCAGGGGAGCAAATACTCAGAGGTACAGCCCTCATTGCCTCTAGTTGCAAAAGTATATCAAAACTTCACACATCTCACCAGCTGGACAATCTCAAGCTCACATTTTATGGTCACCCCATGAAGATAAAGTGTTTGCTGATTATAAAGTAGATGCATTCCTCAAAGACTGTGGCTCTAAGCCCTGGCCTTTCTTTACTCAGATATGTGCTTGGTACCTTGTGCACTACCCACTGTGCATCTGTCTTCCTGGGTGCAAAACTAAGCCCTTCTTTGTGAAGGATCTGAGTGCATTTTACATGTGTAGAGATATATTACAATGCTTGGACCAATTTAGCTATGGTGCTTACCTGATTCCACCTTAAAGTGGAGACAGTGCCTTTAGGACTCCTTGTCATCACATGCATCTATTCAGTTTAAAGGCCTTTCCTCTTGGTCCTGAGCCAGAAGTCATAAGCACTCTGTTCACCTTCTGCCCACCAGACCTTTGTAGGCTAGTAAGTGACTTCCTTTGTCTTCCAGAAATTAGCTAAAAATACTGAAGCCCCAACACTCCCATTTACACATATGTCCACTGACCCTTCACAACAACCCCTTCTAGGCTTCATTCAGAAAAATATTGAGAATGTTATTGAATACTGACCATATTCCAGACTGTGTGGAATAAGCAAGTCAACATTTTAGCCCTTACATTTGTTCACAGCATGGTAGAGTACCAATTAAGTGGATATGACAAAGGGGCACACATATTTATGTGTACTATTTAAATCAATGCACATATAATTTCATATGTATGCATTATATATAAATTTTATAAAATAATATATAAATTAAATTATTATATATTTTATATGTAATTATATATGTGTGTATGTGCATGTGTATTTAATATATATGTGTGTGTATATATGTGTATGTGTATATATACATACATATATATATATATGCATATATATGTAAAAATACTTTATTTCTCACTTCCCAAGAAGGGGGAAACTCAGACCCTGAGTTGTTCTTTTGGGAGCCAGAGACCCAGGAGTTAGACTTGCCTGTAGTAAGTAGTATGTAAAACTGAGGTAAGAAATCTCAGAATTAGCATTCAGAGGCAAAATAAAAGTAGAAGAAGAAGAAATTAGACAGCCTATCCATATAATCAATTCCAATATTTGAAAAAATATTTGGGAATCCAGGTATAAAAACAGCATAAAAATCAAGGATGCAGTCAGGAATGAGGTAGTTCCAAGCAGGAAGTTGGAGAGGAGCCTATGGATGTTCAGTGAGCTGTAGGAGCAGGGCCAGATGCTCTGGGTAGAACTACCTGAGCCTTGGTTGGCTCAGGCTGGGGACTGCAGGTGTGACACAAACTGAGACAGGAAGTGCTTATGCTTCTGACATAACTACCTCCCTAACCCTGTGCTTCCCACCCATCAGTGGTAGCACCTATCAGAGGCCCATACAGAATCATATAAAGCAAGTAACTGGTGTTTTTCAACCTGCCATTGGACAGGGGAAGTTCATTCGGATTCACTTTGGAGCCACTGGAAAGCTGGCATCTGCTGACATTGAAACCTGTAAGTCTAGACACTTGATACAAATACGTTAGTAGTTTGCAACAAAGGTAACTCTTGGGAACCTGAAAACATTATTTTGTTGTTGTTGTTTCCTTAGATCTCTTGGAAAAATCCAGAGTGACATTTCAGTTATCCAGTGAGAGAAGCTATCATATTTTTTACCAAATCATGTCAAACAAGAAGCCAGAACTAATTGGTAAGCTCTTGGATATCATTCTTTTCTTCCTCATCAGTGGCTTTGGGACAATACCCAGAGTAACTGCGTCTACAATATTAAAGGGATTTTCTTGTTTACAGACCTGCTTCTGATTTCAACCAATCCCTTTGACTTTCCCTTCGTGAGCCAGGGAGAGGTCACTGTAGCCAGCATTGATGACAGCGAGGAGCTGTTGGCAACTGATGTAAGCATGAAATTAATTTGTTTATGCAGAGAATTAAGGAGTTTTGAACTGAGAGGCAGCTCAGTGAGCTCATGAGAAAACTGGGATCCAGAGACACTAAGTGATTGAGAGCTCAGAGAAAGAGTACAGTTTGCCCTTTTCCCTACTTAGCTCCACATCACAAGATTCCAAAATAAGAATACAGAGATTCTCCAAGCAGGCCATCACTCCTATCCTCTAATACTTTAATTAGAATAAATTTTTGCCTTTATAAGCTTTGTAACGTAACATTTGCTGGAAGTTTTCGGGTTACAAAACCACCTACACAGCTTGAGAAAATTTAGAAAATATGAAGAAGTGTGCCAGGCACTGAGATTAGTGGCTTTAACTGCATCATCAATTTAAGTCTTCAAGATAACTTTAGCATAGATAGTACTTCTTCCCATTTTACAGATGTGGAAGCTGAGGCTTAGGAGAAAATATATAATTTGCCTGAAGACATGGGGTCTATATATGACAAATAAAATGTTTAAGCCCAAGTCTGCCCAAGCCCATAACTTGCATTTTTTTAGTTGAATTACAGTATCTCTGAGCAGTTCATCTCTATCCCTACTGGTTTCATTCTCACAGAAACTATAAAAGCTATGGAAAGAGGTCATCTCCTTCATCCTAGGGACATTGTCCAGGGCCCAGCTTCTTAGCTTTCATTGTGTGACATTTCTAGGTGTTGCTAATTGTCTTCATGCAAGTAAAAAAAATTTTATGATTGAATAAAGTTAACTTAAATCTAGTTACATTTTTAACCAATTTTCCCTATTCTTTACCAACTTGCAAGTACAGAAAATGGTCAGGTTAATGACTGATGTTCTGCCTCCATCCCCCAAGAAAGGCCTTCCTAAGTACTGCCACCCCTCAATATCTGTGAGGAATTGGTCCCAGGACATTCCCCAGACACCAAATCCATACATGCTCAAGTCCTTTATATAAAATGAGGTAGTACATGCATATAACTTACATATACCCTTCTATATACTTTAAATCTCTCTAGATTACTTATAATACAATGTAAATGCTATGAAAGTAGTCATATTGTATTATTTAGACAATAACCAAAAAAAGTTTGTGTGTGATAGTACAGACACAAGTGTTTGGGTTTTTTTTTTAATTTATTCATTTATTCTAATCAGTTGTACATGACAGCAGATATTCTTCGATTCATTGAACACAATGGAGCATAATTTTTTTACTTCTCTGGTTGTACCCAAAGTAGGGTCACACCATTCACGCAGTCATACATGAATCTAGGATATTTCTTACCCCCATGTCCCCTCCCCTCCTCCATTTTGCCCCATCCAAAGTTCCTTCACTCATCCCATACACCCCCACTCCATTATGGATTAGCATCCACTTATCAGAGAAAACATTTGGCCTTTGGTTTTTTAGGATTGGCTTACTTCGCTTAGCATGATATTCTCTAACTCCATCCATTTACCTGCAAATGCCACAATTTTATTCTCTTTTATTGCTGAATAATATTCCATTGTGTATATATATCACAAGTTTCTTCCATTCATCTATTGAAGGGCATCTAGGTTGGTTCCACAGTTTAGCTATTGTGAATTGTGCTGCTATGAACATTGATGTGACTGTGTCACTGTTTTTAAGTCCTTTGGGTATAGACCGAGGAGGGGACAACTGGGTCAAATGGTGGTTCCATTCCAAGATATATAAGAAATATCCATACTGCTTTCCAGATTGGCTGCACCAATTTGCAGTCCTACCAGCAATGTATGAGTGTGCCTTTTCCCCCACATACTCGCCAACACTTATTGTTATTTGTATTCTTCATAACTGCATTCTGACTGGAGTGAGATGAAATCTTAGTTTGATTTGCATTTCTCTAATTACTAGAAATGTTGAACATTTTTTCATGTATTTGTTGATGAATTGTATATCTTCTTCTGAGAAGTGTCTATTCAGCTCTTTGGCCCATTTATTGCAGCTACAAGTGTTTTTTCCCAAGTTTTTTTGGTCTGTGGTTGGTTGAATCCATGAATGAGGAACCTGTGGATATAGAGGGTTGAGTAATCCTAAAAGTCACCCGGAGGTGTCTCAAGTCCACAGGGTAGCTCCCCTGCTTCCAGGTGCTCTGTTGCTCCTCCCACGCACAAAGCTACTCCTGGGGGATGGCTCATGACCAATGAGGAGGATGTCTTCTTGGGATTATATTCTCCAAAGGCTCCCTCCCCCGGCAGTAAATGCTTTCTCCTTGTTCCTTTCTGCATTTAGTGAAAGGCTTTTTCTCTTTTAACCTACAGCAACCCCTCCCTAGGACACAGGTATGCATCCCTGGGGTGCATTCAAGGGTTAATAATCATGGCCCCAGGATCTATCTTCCTCAGTTCCTGATATGGATGCTTCCTCCCCAAAGTGGGGCACCATCAAAAGAGTGGCCCACCCTTCCACATCATCCTGCTGACCTACAGGGTCTATCCTACCAAGTCACCAGACATGTCCAGACATGTTTCAGCCCAATACGGTACCCCAAAGAAGTTTTTTTTTTTTTTTTTTCATTGAAAGCTTTGCGGTAGATGGGCAAAGTGGTTATGAAACCAAACCATCAACTACTATAGGCTTTGACTCAGTAGTGACCCAGCTTAGCTCTAGCACCCATCTTATCACATCTTTCCTGAATGCCAGGTTTCTTGCCCTCATAGAACCTCAGTTCCTCACCTGGAAATTTGAAAAAAAAATCTATACATTTACAAGGTATTCATGTGGATTTAATGAGATGATACATAGATAGTGCTTCACCCAATGCTCAGCACAAAAAAAAAAAAAAGAGTTTTGCTTAAGTTTGCCCCTTTGTCATTTGAAAACTGATGTTATTATTTTTGATGATCTTCCTTTCTAGATCTAATGTTCTATAATGCATTTACTTGATTCTGAACAACACTGGAATTCCTATGTTACAATGATAAACTCTCAAGTTTTGGGACACTATTTCTCCATCACTATCTGTGTGATTTCCTTCCCACAATGATTCCTAATAGCCTCATCCAGAAAATAGCCCCCATCTATGTACAGTGGGAAGGATTTTACTCAGTTCTTATTTGATAGACAAAGACAGATCATTCACATGTTCTTCCGACAATCATACATGTCAAGCAAATGGTTTTTACCCACTGACTTACCACACCCCACCCGTCATCCATTTATTTGAGCAAATTCTATCTCATGTTCTGTAAGGAGGTGACGTCTCTGCCAGGAGAAAGCTGCAGACAAATCCCTGGGTCCTATTGAGACAGCTGGCCTTTTTTTTCCTCCCAGAATGCCATTGACATCCTGGGCTTCAGCTCAGAGGAGAAGGTTGGCATCTACAAGCTGACAGGAGCCGTGATGCACTATGGAAACATGAAGTTCAAGCAGAAGCAGCGAGAGGAGCAGGCAGAGCCAGACGGCACGGAAGGTAACTTCCTCCGAGAAGGTGGATTTGACTCCCCGTCTGTGTTCGTGAGTGGATGAGACCATGAGAGCTAAACATTACATCTAAAATTGTATAAACAGAATTTGAGTTGTCTGAAGCTCAGTGCACCTACACTGGGGAAGTCCACCAGCTTGATCAGGGACTCCTATAGTGGTGAATCACCAACCACTCTGCTAGTTTCCACATTCAAAGTTTACCTGCTTTTGAAGGTAGAATTAATGCAAGAATATCATTAAGTGAACTTCACTTTCTGTCTGTGTACATCATTACTATTAATGTAAACAATACTGTAATAATTATTTGGGCCTAAAATGAGACCTTTGATAAAGTGGGATCTAAATTTTCTTCTTCCTATCACTCCCACCTTGACATCTGTTGAACTTGACCTTGAAGAAAGGACTGGTTAACAAATGTTCCCCTTCCTAACTCTCACCTGGCTGACCCCACCACCATCCTCTGAGAGGCTTGGGAATAGAGCCAAGGGAAGCAGGGGGGCTGAACAGGGACAGGATTTACCCTCTCTCCCCCGTGTGTCCTACTCATTGAACCTCTTATCTCTCACAATGCATCCTACAAATTCTTTGAATCAAAGGCTGGCCACATGGGTCAGCCCTGATAATTCTAGCTTTATTTGTCATTACCACAGGGTGTGAAGCAGAGTGTTTTAAACCCTTGGGTAATAAGAAGGAATTAGAGACTAGGGAAATCTACATAACCTTATCAGCCCCATAAAGCCTACCTGCTTAGGTTAGTCCCTCCTGGGATAATCTCCCCTTTGTATCAACTCAAAGTTAACTGGTTAGTCATCTCATCATGGATGTGATATCCCATCATACACTCCTGCCACACTCAGGTGAAGGAGACTGTGTGTGCACAGCAGGGGGCACATATCTCAAAACCTGTCTTAGAATCTTTCCCTTGACAGCTGTGCAAAGTAAATCTCAGGAGAGAAACAGACGCCCAGCGGAATGCATTTCTGACTGGAGTAATCAGGGAAGTCTTCCTAGAGGAAGGGACACTAACCTGGACTGTGAAGGATGATTAGGACTTTGAAAAATGTGGGGGAGAGGGAAGACTAGGCATAAGAACTGCCTTGACAAGGTAGTATGGACAATAATGTGCTGAGAAGGGAGGAACAGAGAGTGGTCCACTTTAGCTATAGAGCAGCCTGTGTGTAGTGGATTTGTAAGAGATTTGAATTTAAATCTCTTTAAGTTATTATTTGATTTAAATTATTATGTGATTATTTTGGCATTTGTTCTGAAAGTCCTTGAGTGCCAGGGTAAATGGTTTAGAATGTATTTGGCATGCTGCAGAAACCACTGACACTCCAAGTAGCAAGGGAAGTGTGAGACCACCTGGGATTAATCAGTCAGCAGTCAGCTTGTCAACTCACCAACCACCCAGCCCAAGGAGTACCCCCAGGGATTCACATATAACCTATGCACATCCTCCAGAATACTTTAAATTATCTCTAGATTACTTGGAATATCAAAATGACATAAATTCTATGTAAACAGTTATGCCATATTGCTTAGAAAATAAGGACAAGTAAAAAAAAGTCTGTGTATGTTCAGTACAGATGCAATTTTTCCCCAATTATTTTTGATTCAGTGTTAGTAGAATCACACATGCAGAACCCACAGATACTGAGGACCAAGTGTAGTCCATAAGCCATATGAAATTGCCAATGTTCAACTGCTTTCAACTGTCTGTGAACACTTGAAGACAGGGTCAAGGTTTTGTGCTTCTCCCTCAGTCATTAGCATGGCACTTTGTATAAATTAGGAAAGTGCCTAACATGTATTGTCAACTGTCCACATGGCATCTCCTTTACTTCTGTACCATTTCACGTATTATTGGACTCTAAATTACTATGCAATTTATGTCTTTTTATGAAGTTGAAATATCAGGAGGTCAAGATCAATCAAAAAGTTAATTGCTGATAAAGGTTATGTCTAAGAGGCAAATTGGAAGTTCTTGAGATAGGTCCCTGGGTGATGAGTTGAAACTTCACTGAATAAATGCACTCCTGGTACATATGGGAGAATACAGAACATCAAAAGAGATTAATAGAAAACATTTCTGGGAGGAACAAGAGCCTAATTGGGTACTTTAGCAGTGGCTCCTTTTGCATGACACATTTCTCCTCTTCTGTCAGTGGCTGACAAAGCTGGGTACCTGATGGGTCTGAATTCTGCAGAAATGCTGAAAGGCCTGTGCTGTCCAAGGGTGAAGGTTGGAAATGAATATGTCACCAAAGGGCAAAATGTCCAGCAGGTAATGGAGATGCTTTGAATCCAGTTGAGGAAGGTATTTAGTTATTTTAATCGTCATCTTAAAGTCTTCTCAGTGGCAGTTTTCAGAAATACATATGAAACTGGTTTTGGCATTAAGGGGGAATTCATTCTTAGTACTCAGGGAGAACTCAAGTAATGCCAAAGAAAAAATGTTCCCCCTTCTCCCCGCACAGATGTCATGAGGGCCGGGAATCAGGCAGTGAAGAACCCTCTAGAGCCAGGCAGCCTTTTTCTAGCACCTTCACTGAGGTGGCATGGGCTGTCATCTTTCTCCTTCTCTATTGTATCTATGCTTAAGCAGAGAAGCTTTCTCCACCTCTCTGGGCGGATGACCCGTCATACCTCCCAAGTTTACAGATCTGTGTTTCCAGCTTCGCCCTGAGGTTGAGACCAGTCAACTCCAGATTCTCCTAAGAGACACTCCAATTCACCTGTCCTGGATCAAGGATCCACCTCTGGCTCCAATAAGTATGGCCAGGGGCTAGAATCATGGTTTATAGCCCTGGTTGTTAGAAAACTATCTTTGTAAGTGAAATAGTTCTCAAAGAAAGAGGAGCATCATGAGCTGGGCAAATGTCTCAAGAAATATTTAATATTATGTTGAACAGTATGAAATTGCCAAAATTCAGTGGCTTTTGACCTTCTTGACATCAATTTCATCTGTTCCAACTTAATGCAACTGTAAAAACACCAATCTGAGTGTGGTGTGGGTAATCCTTCCTCAAGGTGACCAACTCAGTGGGAGCCCTGGCCAAAGCTGTCTATGAGAAAATGTTCCTGTGGATGGTCACCCGCATCAACCAGCAGCTGGACACCAAGCAGCCCAGGCAGTACTTCATTGGGGTCTTGGACATTGCTGGCTTTGAGATCTTTGATGTGAGTTGTTTGGGGAAATGACTGGCCTACTTGGTGTCTGCTTGGCAGAATTTCCAGTGAATTTTCCAAACTCACTCAAACTCTTTGGTATTGGAAAAACCTAGTTCAACAGCCTGGAGCAGCTGTGCATCAACTTCACCAATGAGAAACTGCAACAGTTTTTCAACCACCACATGTTCGTGCTGGAGCAGGAAGAGTACAAGAAAGAAGGCATCGACTGGGAGTTCATTGACTTCGGAATGGACCTGGCCGCCTGCATTGAGCTCATAGAGAAGGTAGAGAAATGCTGCTCCCCAGGACAGCTCCTTTTGGCTGGGACCCTGGGATACTTGTTGCTCTGCCTCTTCTCTGCTAATAGATTGGTGTCCTAACCTTACTCTCCAAGGCTGTGAGCCCTCAGATGGCTGAATCCCCTTTTATAGAGAGGATAAAGCATTTGGAAAGCACCCCAGAATCTATTCTGACACGTAAAAGAGGTGCATGGGTGGTTCAGATCCAGGTGTTCAGTTATTCCCAAGAAGGTGAGTGGAAATCCAGCAAAGACTATGGCATTTCTGACCCTTTAGATTTGCCCAAAGACCCAAGGAGGAGGGACCATGCACAATGGGGTTCTTGGTGGAGCAATTCTATGAAAACAGGAGATGACATTAACTTAAAAAAGGACTTTCCATAATAATTTTGAAAACTGATCATGTTGAGATAACTATGGCTTCCTAAGTAACAATAAGAAGCCTAGATATTATTTAATGTATGATTCATCTTATGGCTCTATGAACCACTTTCTATTCATTCCATGTTCTTTTGTTCAATAAATATTAAACGCATTCTGTATATCTACTGCTGTTTGGTCATTGCACCAAACCAGGAGTCTTGCTCTTACACAGCTTATGTTCCAGTGCTTCTAGTACCAGAGTGATGGCACCAAAGAAATCCTCTTTGTCTTCTCCAGACCATGGAGCCGTTGGTAGGTACTCTTAAATATAGAAGCGTGGTCTCTGTTATCCTCTTTCCAGCCTATGGGCATCTTCTCCATCCTGGAAGAGGAGTGCATGTTCCCCAAGGCAACAGACACTTCCTTCAAGAACAAGCTGTATGACCAGCACCTTGGAAAGTCCAACAACTTCCAGAAGCCCAAGCCTGCCAAAGGCAAGGCCGAGGCCCACTTCTCGCTGGTGCACTATGCAGGCACGGTGGACTACAACATTGCTGGCTGGTTGGACAAGAACAAGGACCCCCTGAATGAGACTGTGGTGGGACTGTACCAGAAATCTTCACTGAAGTTGCTGTCCTTCCTTTTTTCCAACTATGCTGGTGCTGAAGCAGGTGAAATTCTTTATTTCCCCCCTGTGGAGAGCTCTGGGTAATTACTCATATTCCAAAGCTGCTCATTGAACCAGTAGTCAAACATGAGCTTCAGGCTGAGCTTGATATATTTGTCTGTCTCTGTTCTCCATTTTTCTTTCCCCTACTCCAACTCCTCCTGTTCCCTAAGACAGAGGTCTGTGGAGGTAAATTACACCTCTTAGTGCACAAAGTCACTACACACTGAATTGTTTAATTATGTTTTTATTAATTATTTAATTTACATTCAATAAAATTTACCCTTTACATTTTTCAGCAGCGTTTAGTATATCCATCTAATTCAAGAACAATTTCATCACCCCCACAATCTGTCAACATCAGTCACTCCTCACTTTGGTCCAGAGCCCCTGAAAACCACTAATCTACTTTCTGTCTCTATGGATTTGCCTATTCTGGAAATCAGTTACAATTTGAATCACATACTAAATGGCCTTTTGTGTCTGGCTTCTTTCACTCAGACTAATGTTTTCAAGGTCTGTCTGTGATGTAGCACATTTCATCAGTACTTCCTTCCTTTCTATAGATAAATAACATTCCATTATGTGAATATACCACATTTCATTCATCCATTCATCCATTGGTGGACTCTTGGGTTGTAGTGACCTTTTAGGTATTGTGAAAACTGCTGCCATGAGCATTTGTAGACATGTTTCTATGGGAATATGTGTTGTCAATTCCCTCAAGTACATACCTAGGAGTGGAATTGCTGTGTCACATGGTAACTATGGTAACCTTTTGAGGTGGCTGAATCCTTTTCCAAAGTGGCTGCAGCAGCTAGTGTCACTATTTAAGGTTATCATTGTATTTATGTTTTAAATAATTGCCTAACTAGAGTTGAAAAGGATAGGCTACCTTAAATGTATAATTTTATTACATTAATGTTTTTAATTTTAAAATATATTCAATATAAACATTTCATAGATAATTAGATCTTTTTAAAAATTAATGTCTAGCATACGTTGGCAGAAAAATGTAATAAATGTGTACAAATTTAAACTTGAATGATGAACATCATTTTCTTTAAAACTGGCCAGAGAATCTCTGTAGCTATATTACATAATGTCACTTAGAGATAGCACCAAAACTTTACCCTTTACAGATAAGGATATGGGCTAAATATGAAGATGAGCCATTCAGAAAAAGTAGACCAAATATCACTGACTCTAAATTAAGATAGCAAATTGGGTTATTTCTTTTAGAAAGAGAAGAAAAATTGACTTGTAGAATATTCTCAGTTCACTTTTATTACCTTCAGTTACTTTCTTAATAAGAGGTAAACAGGGGACCTGAGGGTGTAGCTGTGTAGCTCAGGGTACAGCCCTTGCCTAATGTATGGAAGGACCTGGGTTCAATCCTCAGTACTGCCAAAAAAGAAAGAAGGAGGGAAGGAAAAAGAGAAAGAGCTAAACAAAAATTGTGGGATGAAATGATGTCAACTTGAGAAAGAAATTACAATCATTAAGAGGGACATCTCAGTCATGCCAATTAGTCAGTCTGATTTCATGTCTAACCTCTAAAGGTAAGAGCCCGACCTCCTGTTCTGAGAGTCTTAGTTATTGAAGTGAAATGCCACCCGCATCTCTCCTCACCCCCACTAGTGGGGATAAAGTTGAGTGTTCCCAAATCTGGACAGTTTAAAAACATGTTATTAAAAATCAAACAAACAACAATTTAGGTCTGTTAAGTAAAAAAAAAAAAAAAAAAAAAAAAACTCCTGTTACTGGGCTTGGAAGAGGTGGTTAGAGAGTCCACTGCTGTGTTCTCTGGGCTGCATCTGACATGCCTTTCTGTGTCTGCCTCCAGGTGACTCCGGGGGAAGCAAGAAGGGCGGAAAGAAGAAGGGCTCCTCTTTCCAGACGGTGTCAGCTGTGTTCAGGGTTCGTGTTTTAGCAACTTCCACATTGCAGTTTTCCTGCCTGGTGAAAAAAATGACATGTGCTAAAACAAATGTGCTTGCTTTGGTTTGTGTCCCAGGAAAATTTAAACAAATTGATGACCAACTTAAGAAGCACTCACCCTCACTTTGTACGATGTCTGATTCCGAATGAGACCAAGACTCCTGGTGAGTAACAATCGCCATCTTGCCATTATCCAACAGAGCAGAACTTCCCCAAATGTACGTAAAATTCTGTGGATGTGTGTGGGGAAAGGGTTATAATCTTTATCACTTCTCAAATTAGTCTGTTAAATCAGGTTACCTGACTTGTAAATTAAAACACTGGATGCCATTTTAAATTCTAGTTTCACTTGCTGTGAAGAAGCTTTTTAGTTTGATGCCATCCCATTTAGTGAATATTGATTTTACTTCTTGAGCTTTAGGAATCTTGTTAAGGAAGTCAGTTCCTGAGCCAACATGTTGGGCCTGTATTTTCTTCTAGTATTTGCAGGGTTTCTGGTCTAATTTCTGGGTCTTTGATCCACTTTGAGTTGAGTTTTGTGCAGGGTGAGACAGAGGGATTAAATTTCATTCTACTACATATGGATTTCAGATAAATAGTTCAAAAATTGCTACCAGGTATGGTGGCACATGCCTATAATCCAGCAAGTCAGGAGACTCAGGCAGGAGAATCACAAGTTTGAGACTAGCCTGAGCAACTTAGCAAAACTGTGTCTCAAAATTTAAAAAGGCTGTGGATGTAGCTCTGTGGTATAGCATCCCTGAGTTCAATCCCCAGTACCACAACCCATAATTACTTAAATGACCCATGCAATATGTGGGATATACTTATATTAAAATTTTATCTAATTTAAATATTTAAAATTATTCATTTTATATCTGAAATTCAAATTAAACTAGGTATCTTATATATTTTTTTTCTGGTGCCCCTACCATGAAATCATATCCCAAGTGTTGTATGTATGTGTATAGACGTATTTCATCCATAGCTCTCATAAGATTCTGTTGGCCTCTTTTACTCTAAAGTAAAGAATCACTGCATTTGGCAAATAATGGTCTTTGGTATCCCATCATAAAAACAGCATCAATAACAACAGATTTTAGCTTTTAGCCTGTAGTGTGTGTCAGTCACCTTATTAAATTATCTCTCACCCTTGAAACAGATATGTGTGATTACCTCCACTTTAAAAATGAGAACTGAGAATCAGAGACCATATGCATCTAGATAGAGAACATCGTGCAATAAAATAAAGTAGGACTTTAACTCTGTCACTCAGTCCTAGTTCACATACATTAAAGTATAGCTGTTTCTCAGGGTCATTTGTCTCAAAGAGAACAAACTACTATCACAAAGAGCTGTGTCTGTGAGGGAGCCTACGCACAGTGAAGTCCTTCTGTACCAAACACTCATGATTAAACACCCTCCTCTTTCACTCTTTCAGGAGTGAATAGAGAGACCAGATTGCTCCAGGAAAATATCCCAGATCCACCCACCATGTCACCCCAAGCCAAGTGCATTAGTTCTGTCTGCCTCATCTTCCTTTCTTGTCTCTCAAAGGAGGATGACAAGTGGCATTTTTACTTCTTTCTTTCATAAATGCTCATAAAAGGAGTAAAATGCCCCTTTATCTGGTGACTCACTTTATAAGCATTAACTTTTTCAATGTTCTTTAGAGGGTTGTTAAAAGAATTAAATAAGCAAGTGTATGAAAAACACTTTAATCAGGGCCAAACACATTGTGAACGCTCAGTAAATGTCGTCTGTCAATCAGTAGCAGTAGGACACACAACCAGAAACCTTACCTCCCCAAATAACCAGATCTACTTATTTAGTAAAAATGGCATCTTCCATGGAATTTAGGGTTTTTTTGTGGGGGAGGGTACTGGAGATTGAACTCAGGCATACTCGACCACTGAGCCATACCCCCAGCCCTATTTTGTATTTTATTTAGAGACAGGGTCTCACTGAGCTGCTTAGCACATTGCCATTGCTGAGGCTGGCTTTAAACTCACAATCTAGAGACAGGGTCTCACTGAGTTGCTTAGAGCCTCGCCATTACTGAGGCTGGCTTTGAACTCGCGATCCTCCTGCCTCAGCCTCTCTAGCAGCTGGGATTACAGGTGTGCACCACTGCGCCCAGCTGGAATTTAGAATCTAAAGTCCCAAGTCAAAGACCAAAGCCAGTGCATCATCTTAATACACATTGCTAGGGGCATACTGCAGCCCTTACCAGTGAGCCCACACAGCTGGCCTCTCCTCCAGGCTTGGAACACAGCCCTTGCCTTGATTAAGTGTCAAATGAAATCTCATTGGCTTATATGTTGGTGTTTTATCATAAAAACATCAGTTTTTTAGGCACATATTTGCATAAATCAAACATGTATTGCTGAAGTCTGGCTTCAGCAAAGAAGGTGAGGGTTTCTCTCTATGGTGCTAGTGAAAAGAGTCAGCACAGCGGAAAAAATCAGCACACAAACACATGAGTCTGGCTGCTGAATTCTCTGTTCTTTACTTTCTTTTTTGCAAGTATATAAACGTATTTTTTGGCAGCATACATTAACTTTTTGTGGTTACGTCACAGTCATAAGACTCAGGGAAGCAGCAACATCTGCTGATTACATTTCAGACATTTTAATCTTTTTCCTTACATGTTTCAAGGTCTTGTGCAGACAGGGGTCACATACACACTGTCTAAACATCTTACAAATTTGCCACACTTATCTGTAACTAATCTGGGTCCGATTCATTTCTTATGGATTCCCTGAAGCCATTCCTCTGCACACCTGCTCAACTGCCTGATAGAAGTTAACTTTTTCTGCCTGGATTTCAAAGCACTATTGTTTCTCTATAATAGTTTTATTTAGAACCTAGGGGCAGGGAAGGGAGGCATAGCCAAATGTTAGCTATGAAGGACTTCTACCCTAAGGAATTTGTATGCATATATTTTAATCTATTTTAAAAGTAAAAGGAATCTTTTTCAATCACAAAAGGACTCTTAAAGCTTTTTCTTGGTGTATATGATTGTAATGAGAAGAGGTTAAACAACAGGCATTTACAAAGCTGTTTCTCTAACTAGAAACTTGCTATGTTAGTACAACTTCAGAAAATGTTTTTATGCTTCTAACTCAGATTCCATAAGGTTATAATTTCCAAAACCAGTCTCACACCTGGCAGCCACATATATGAGCAGAAAACAGAACAGTAAGAATATACACAGACAGGAGACAGTAAGAACATACACAGACAGGATTAACTCTCTCAGCGCCATATTGTGTGACATCTATCCAGTAAGGGGGACATGCTCTTGCTTCTACTCCCTTATCTTATGAAGAGGATGCCTTTGCTCGACTCTGTTGCAAGGAAGATGCCACAGTGTATGTAGCATGGATCCTCCAGAAAGCAGATGGCCTTCAAGTATCAGGAGAGACAGGGATGGATTCACCTCTGGGGGTTCCACAACTGTGCCAGTGGCTTACCTTTTCTTTCAGAAGGTCAATTCCAGTGAAATCTGTCATTTCCTCTCTGTTTCTCCTTTGCTCTGGGCATAGCTCTGTTTTCATTCCCTTGTCTGGAAAGAGACTAACACCCTGCTAGGATAGCCTGGGTGACACCTCAGAAAGCACTTAGTGCCACCCCTTCACTTCCTAGAAGAGGTCACACTGGACACCTTGGGATTCCAATGCTTCGCCCCTGTGGGACTGAAAGCCACAGCCCAAGGCCAAATCTCCAACCTCCACACCCACAGGCACACGTGGTTCTTTCTAGTTGTTCTTCTATAACCCCCCAGGGCTTTATGGGCTCAGAAACTGGAAACCTGAGGGAACAGGGCTGCTGCCTCAATTCCTCTGACTCTCTTCTTGTGCCAAGCCTGGGACTTTCCAGGTGTATGCTGTTTTAAAATATGGGTTTGAACCAGGCACGGTGGCGCACGCCTGTAATCCCAGCACTTGGGAGGCTGAGGCAGGAGGATCGCAAGTTCAAAGCCAGCCTCAGCAATGGTGAGGCACTTAGCAACTCAGTGAGACCCTGTCTCTAATAAAATACAAAAAAGGACTGGGGATGTGGCCCAGTGGTCGAGTGCCCCTGAGTTCAATCCCCAGTACCAAAAAAAAAAAAAATGTGGGTGTGACTACTATTCAAGTATGGTGAAGCCAACAGATCAGGAGAGGACTGCTGCTGAAAAAGATGGTTTGTCATGCACAATTCCCAAGAGGAGGGGGCTCAGCCCATAGGGTCAGGAAGGGAAGGACAAGGGCCAGGTGAGGGGGCGGGAAAATCTTAGGCAAGAGACTTCATTTTGGTTTTCATGGAAAAGAATGGGTGAGGCAGTGTCAGCAGGCTAAGCTTGTTTAGGATTGGATAGACTAAATAATTGCATCAGGCTTCAAGGTGTATGAACTGTCCCCAGATGTCTTGCTGTTGTGTGATTAGGACAGAGGGACAGTGTCCCAGAGTGTGAGAGCTGGATAAGGACAGTTTGGAAGGTAAGGGCTTTGGATTGGTTGCTTTGCATATGAAAGGCTAACTTTTAAAAGAAGTCATTTGCTAATGCTAAGAATTCACTAGCTAAGGAAGGAGCAATCTTTCCCTGGTTAGCAGGTCCCCTGAGCTGTCAAAAATCATAAAATGCAGCATGTATCTCATGGCTATCATGATTCATGCAACTGCCCAGGGAAGGGTGAGATGGCAGGAGAAAAGAGTGGGATGGAAGTAAAAGTGAAGGGGAATAAAAAGGAAAAATCTTCAGGGGTTGGGAACATGAGAAGAAGGAGGCACTAGCTCCGGGAACATTTTAGAAGTCCTGGGAGTTTGTACCAAGACAAAGGAAGACTTTTCATGGACCTGCTAGAAAACAACTCAGCCAGGGTTGGGAGGAAACATATAGAGCCACCCCTGAGAGAATTCAACTCAGAACGCTCTGCACAGAGAAGAAGGGCCTGGGAGGACAGAAGGTCCAGTCTCTGCTCTGCCACTACCCTGCAAAGCTTTTCACCTCTCCAGGCCTCAGTCTCCCCAAGGTTCTGTGGGGATTAGGAAAGGGCCCTGGCCCCCGGCCCTCCTCCCCATCTCCACCATCAAGTGCACACAGGATACAACAGGTACACAGCTTTGCAAGCAGCATGGCTGCTCTGGTCTCCCCATCATCAAATGATGGTCCTTTTCTCCCTGCTCCTGGCTCTCATGGAGATTCAGGCCTTAGCCTTGACTTTGACCATGCCCAGTTACAGCAAATCATAGGAACAAGTGTCTGTGAAGCCCCCTACAGTGTGTCAGGGGCTATTTTAATCTCTTTACATCTTCATCTCCTTAATCCTCACAATATCCTTTGAAAGTAGATACTCAGTATTTTTCTCATTTTACAAGTGAAGGTGTTGAGGCACAGAAAGTCCCTGGTTCACATAGCCAATAAACAGCACAGCACAGATTTGTACCAGTAGGAATCATCATCTGAGAATTAATGAGGAGTGGACTAGATGATTTGTAAGGTTCTGTCTACATCAGTGATTTTTTTTGAATTTCTGCTATAATTTCTATTTGGTCTTAACCAAATTTTTCTCTAGAGAATCATTGTCCAATTGAACCTTTGGGAAGGATAGAAATGTTCGATATCTGTACTGTCCGACATGGTAGCCATTAGTTATGTGAAATGTGGCTAGTGCAACTAAGAAAATGAATTGTTAATGCTAATGAATTGAAATGTAAATAGCCCCACATGGCTAATAACTGCTGTATCAGAGAGCGCTGCTCTAGCAAAGCCTTAGAAATTGTATAACAATCTCTCCTCACAGCCACCCGGGAAGCTTGTAGCATTCCAGAAGTTTCTATAAGATTAAGGCAAAGCCAGCTTTAGCCACACCCTCCCCAGCAACCCTTGTTAAGAAGCCATCATGTTGGAACTGGAGAATATCAAGCTAAATGAAATAAGCCAATCCCGAAAAACCAAAGGTTGAGTATTTTCTCTGATAGGTCGATGCTAACTCACAGAAGGGTAGGGTGGTAGGTAAGAATAGAAGTGCTTTGGATTAGACAAAGGGGAATGAAGGGAAGGGAGTGGGAATAGGAGTAGGAAAGACAGTGGTATGAAATTGGACATTACTTTTCTATGTGTATATATGATTACATAACTAATGTAATTCTACATCATGAACAACCAGAAGAATAGGAAGTTATACTCCATTTATGTGTAACCTGTCAAAATACATTTTATTATCATGCATAACTAATTAGAACAAATAAAAAAATAGTTTTTTAAAAAGAAGCCATCATGTAACCATGCTACCTTGCCTATAACCCCTCACATAGCTCCAAGTCAGAATGTTCTCAGCCCCAGTTTGATTTGTGCCTGACCCAGGCTGATTACCAAGAGTGGCCATGGTACCTCCCCCTTGGGTATGTGTCCTTCTGTTTCTTCTTCTTCAGTGCAAGTTTTAGTCATCAACCCCACTTCCCAGGGCAGGTGCTAAGCAATTGACTGATGATCACCCACCCTGAATTCAGCCTGCTCCCTACCACAGCCCACCTTCATCTCTATTTTCTCTTCTTTCACTAAAGACAAATCTGTATAGTGTAGAGGTAGGAAGGGATTTCAAGTTGTCTAATGGGAAGCCCAATAACCACTCCATGCCTATTGTGCCCTCTCTGGGAGCCTAGCTAGAATCCAGAGCCATAAGCAGAGTAAAGATCGAACTGTTGGCTCTTATTCCCATGGTTGTGGGTGCCAGAGTCTCCCTGAGAGATTGGAACTTGTAGGCAGGTTTCAGCCACCTCCAACCCTCATCTTAAAGCTAGCATTAACTCTTTCTACTGAAATCTGGGTGTTTGGGAGTGGCTCCTGGTGCCTCAGATCATCCAGGATGAACAATGAGCCGTGAAACTCTGGAGGTTTAGGCAAAAGGATTGCAAGTTTTAGATCAACCTGGGCATCTTAGCAAGACCCTGTCTCAAAATTTAAAATATACATATATATATAGCTAAAGACCTGGGGATATAGCTTAGTGGTGGAATACCCTTGGGTTCAATCCCCTGTGATGCAACAAAAAAAAGAAAGAAAGAAAGAAAGAAAGAAAGAAAGAAAAAAGAAAGAAAGAAAGAAGAAAGAAAGAAAGAAAAAGAAAATAAAAAATAAAAGGAGCTAAACAATGAAAAAGCCACAGGCATGCCCTTAGGATGCTCTCTTCCCAGGTGTGATGGACCACTACCTGGTCATGCACCAGCTGCGCTGTAATGGGGTTCTTGAGGGCATCCGGATTTGCAGGAAAGGATTCCCCAGCAGGATTCTCTATGCTGACTTCAAACAGAGGTAGGTTACTTTGTCTTTGCATCTGTCTCCTTTTGAGGGCACCTTTTGCTCTCCCCAAAAGCATTTCTTAGGCTGGTAGTCGATGAGTTCACAGCCTCCTGGGGTTTTTATGGATTTTGTCTTTTGATGGGGGATGATACCATGTTCAAAATGAGTGCTGGGCCTGCCCAAAATAGTCCCAAGGCCAGAGCCTCCTGCTTGTGACTCTAGACCACAGTGACTCGACCTCCACACTATGGACATTTGGAGCGAGATAATCCTTTATGAAGGGACTGTCCTATGCATTGTAGGACTTTAGCAACATTCCTGGCCTCTACCTAATATGCTGGTAACAAACTTACAGCTCTTACCCTCTCTCTTCTGGGCCTGGAAGTCCAGGCCGTGTTCAGAGTGGAGGAGGCGAGAGGACCGTCTAGAGGTGGGAGAACTGAGGTCTGTAGGTCACAGCTGATTTCAAGGCTCTTTTTAAGTTAGATAAGAACCATTGCCTCTGAAAGCAAAATTCCAGCCCTGCATGCAATTGCTGGGCTTCCTTTATGCTTCTCTCTCTCTCTGCCATAGCCCTAGAATCAACCCCTAAATATCCCCTCTCTCCCAGAGCAGCTGATACTATTCTACTTCCTCCTAAGGCTGGAACAGAAGGTTTAGAAGGCCTGGTCTCAGGCATGAGACCATTCTGGGAGGTCAAATCCATTCAAGACATGTTGTCCCCTTTCCTCAGGTATCGGATCCTCAATGCCAGCGCCATCCCAGAGGGTCAGTTTATTGACAGCAAAAATGCTTCAGAGAAGCTCCTGAACTCCATCGACGTGGACCGGGACCAGTTCCGGTTTGGCCACACCAAGGTGAGAACAGTGAAGCTGATAATCCCACCCCACCCCCTCCGGAGACCCACAGTCCTAACTGCTTGTTAGTTGGTTGGGGGAAGAGTCTCTTTCCTCTTTCGGTTGACCTGGCCATCCCTCTGTGATTAGGAATAGAGGGATGGGCTTTATCTCCACATTGGTCTTTAAGTAACTAGAAGCTTAGATTGGAAGCCCCAGTGGAAAGCAATGGGGAGCTTTGATGTCCTAGAGGGAGATGAGAAGAGAGACTATTAAAGGGAAGGAAAGAACCACAGAGAGATGAGAACATAGAAGATTCCAGAGACCATGAGGGCTTAAGAAGAGTAATCATAACCTATAAAATGGGTGCTAGTTATTAAACACATGTGTTTTGAATCCTTCCATACGTATTTCATTCTCCTTACAATAACCGGTGAGATAGTGGTCATGGTGATAAGGTTGGCACCTGACCCATCCGGTTCTTGGGAGGGCAAGGGAAATGGAGGGTAAAGGCAGGAAGGCAAGGACAAGGACAGTGCTCAAGGTCACATGGAGAGGTAACTCAAATAGGAACCACTGAGTGGCAAAGGCTGGCTTTCAGTCCTGCCCTGACTCCAAAGATCTACCTCCTAGAAAGAGGCAGGCTGAGGGCCTCAGATGGTCCACAGAGGGCTCTGTTTCCTTGGCTGTCATGGAGATGGAGAAAGTTCTGCCACCGCATGTTGGTGCAGTGGGCTTGAGGGTAAGACAAGCCTTTGTTGATGGACAGGGAGAGGAGAAGAAGGAAGCAGATACACCTCTGACTCTCTCCTAATCTGGCTACAGTTGCACTAGTGTTATTTTCTGGACTCATTTTTACTGTCTGAGCACAAGCTCTGACAGAATTGGTCTATATGGGGTGGTGGGCCTGGAACCTACTTTAGAACAAGTTTCCTCACTGCCCCCGAAGGCACAGCTGCAGAGACCAGAGTCACTGGGAAAGAGTCCTGGAGGCTAAACTGCTGCCGGTTGCAACCCAACACTCTGAGAGTCCAGGGATGGGCTTGGCCAGAAATAGGCTCCTCAAGAGACTGAGTTGAACACCTACTGAAGACAAAGCAGGGGTCATCTCTCTTTTATTGCAGGTATTTTTCAAAGCTGGGCTCCTGGGACTTTTGGAGGAGATGAGAGACGAGAAGCTGGTGACCCTGATGACACGCACGCAGGCTGTGTGCAGGGGGTACCTGATGCGGTTGGAATTTAAGAAGATGATGGAGAGGAGGTGATGCATACTCTCCGTTTATCTTACCCTGTCCTTCCCATGTCGCAGCTGGTTGTCACTTCCTGCTTTACTGTTGATGTACTCTCCTGCATTCATTTGACCCACATTTACTGAGCAGCAATCTCATACAGAAATGAACCCTGTCTTCCAGCAGCTCACAGAGGAGGGGGAAGCAGACGTGTGCATGGCAAATTTTAACACAAGTGCAATGTTGTAGTCAGGGGAGTGGGGGCCTGACACAAGCAAGCCCCCAAAATGCTTGGGGGTTTGGAGTTGGCATGAACAGTTCAGCAAGAAGAAATTTTGTTTTTTTTTTCTGGAAGAAGTTTTACATAACCTGTTTTAAAATATGGTCTAGAAGGGACACCAACAAGCAGGTCACTGCTATTGGAGCACTGAACGAGGCAGGCAGCAGGGGTCCCCATGCTCTGGTTGATGGGGAAGCTCCAGAAGGCATGTAAGGAGATGAGTGAGGGGATCAGTTCACTCCAGCAGCTGGGAAGAGAGTGAACCTGAGGGGAAGAAAGAGGACATGGCCTGACTGTAGTCGAAGTCCAAATTAAAGAGACAAGGACCTGAATTGAGTTGTAGTCTATGGGTGTGAGAGGAGGCCATGGAGTAAAGAAATGTTTAAGAGTCTAATTGCTTGAATAATTCAAGGAAAAGGAAAGCAGCATGGATGACTGGTTCTGTGAGGACATTAAGGGAAGCAGAACTTGGGTGGAAGCTTGGTCTCCTTGTGTAGATCTAACACCCTAAGTGCCACCGTGGACCTCCACCATGTGCTAGGAATACAGCAGGCATCAAGTTTGGTAAAGCAAATGGAAATTTTTATATATATATATATATATATATATATATATATATATATATTCCAATATATATATATATTCCAATATATATATATTCCTATATATATTCCAATATATGTATATTCCAATATATATATGTATATATATATATATTCCATATATATATATATTCCAATATATATATATATATATTCCAAAAGAAGGACCACTTTAAGGGAGATAGAAATAAGTTTTCAGGCATTCATGTATATTACTATGAAGTTGTGTAGTATAGGTGATGCTGGGGCACAGACAACAATTGAAATTAGGAAAACAGATCAGTTCTCCCAGGGCAAGAGGCTAGGAGACACTGAAAAAGGTCATGGGGTTCTACCAATACTTCAGCAGGAAGAGGGGCCCCATAAGGCAAAATACTGCAAAGCAGTAAATCAAGCAGGACTTCCAAAGAAGTGAAATTTGATTAATAATTCAAACGTGGGAGAAAGACCCAATCATCTGAATAAATGTGCTTATGGCATTGGTCACTAGGAGTCCACTGATGATCTCAGGTAAAGCATTTTCAACATGGTGGTACAGCAGGCAGCCAGGCAAATGTGAGATCCACAAATGGCTCCACGCCTTCTCTTCTTTCCAAGCTTTACACATGCTCTGTCCTGTGCCTCTCATTTGCAGAGCTACTCTAGAACCATAGGGTCTGCAAAGCTTGGCTGTACTTTCTTCCCACTCGACCTGGAAAGATGCAGATTCTGGGGTCCTTTGAGGGCAAGCGGGGGCTGAGGCAGACTAGGCGTTCCTGCAGTTTATTAATTGGAGTCCTAAACAATGTACAGGGACTCCATCTTTTGCATCCAGTACAACATCCGCTCTTTTATGAATGTCAAACACTGGCCCTGGATGAACCTCTTCTTTAAAATCAAGCCTTTGCTGAAGAGTGCCGAGGCTGAGAAGGAGATGGCCACCATGAAGGAGGACTTTGAGAAGGCCAAGGAAGACCTGGCCAAATCTGAGGCTCGCCGGAAGGAGCTGGAGGAGAAAATGGTCTCCCTGCTGCAGGAAAAGAATGACCTCCAGTTGCAGGTCCAGTCTGTAAGTACATCCTATCTGAAAATGCAAAACAAAAAAGGAGGACATTGAGCCCCTTTAAGGAGTCTATTCAAGAGGCAGTGGTGCCACTCAGTGGTCATACAGAGTATTGCAGTAGAAGGCTGGCTGCTGGTCCCAAGGTTAGCCAAAGCAGTACAGGCCAGAAATCATGTCTGCCAAGTGCACTTGGGCTATCCCTGCTCCCTCCTTGTCTTCCATAGCAGAGTTAGACGTATTTCTCTGTAGATATGAAAGTTGCTTGTGTCTTCATAATAAAAAGCTGTCAGGAGTGCACCAGGTCTTTTAAAATCCTATCAATAAAAATAAATCATTAAAATGAGATTACTCAATTCAAAGAAGAAAGATCATTTTCCATGTATGATTTCCAATGATAGGATTATATTCAAAGCTGCTTTAGAGAACACATATTTTTTATCAAATAAATAGGAAAAACGAAACCACATCTGCAGTGTGCAAGTTCTAGCAGTATGAGTGTCTCATTTCCCAGAAGTTAAGGCATTTGTGGGTTTTCCTTCTTAATAACCAACCCCCATACTTTCTTTGCCTGTTGCCTTATTGCCAAGAATTTTCTACTCCCCTTTCACTTTTCCCAATCAGTGAGCGCAGTTTTTAGGAACACTTTCCCAGGCATGGAACCATACACCTGGGTTAATATCCCAGATCCTTCACTTGTTAGCTGGGTAACCTAACACAAGTCCCTTCTCTTTGTGCCTCGGTTTTCTCATCTGTAAAATAGGCATATTAATATACCCACCTCATATGGCTATCGGGGAATGAGAGGGAGCAAGCACGTGGCTGAGGTTTGAAGACGTGCAATAAACATTAGCATTTATTCTTGCAGGTCTCTTTCAATCCATTTCTCTGCAATTCATGTCCAGTTATTAAAATGTTCTTATATGGGAAGATATAGCCTATTTTGTTGGAATCTGTCTGAGAGATTCACTACAGAGCCTTTCTGGCACATGGACTTATTAAATCACTGATTCTTATGTGTTTTTAATTGTAATGTTCTGTGACTTGAGGAGGCTCAGCTAAGGACACATAGGTGCCACTGCTCTGTTGAAAGTTAAAAGGTAGTCATGTTTTGAAAATACTAGTTACCTTGGGATGACAGTTATTTTCAGCTGCTATTTGCTAGGAAAAATGAAATAACCAGACAAATTTGTAGAGGCTTTATCCTTTAAAATGAATGTGTACATATCTGTAATCCCAACTCAAGAGGCTGGGGCAAGAGGATTGCAAGTTCAAAGCCAACCTCAGCAATTTAGTGAGACCCTGTCTCAAAATAAAAAATAAAAAGGGTTGGGGGTGTAACTCAGTCAGAAGGAGAGTGCCCCAGGGTTTCATCCCTAGTACTGAATAAAATAAAATAAATTGAACTGAACTTGTAACTCCATGAACTCCTTTGAAATTACTTTAAGTGAATGTCTCTTAAATACGTGATATCCTTGGTGGTGTAAAAAAAAAAAAAAGAGTATATGGATGATATGTAGGTGTGTGTGTGTGTGTGTGTGTGTGTGTGTGTGTATGCATGCATGTGTACCCATGTACGAGTGTGTGTATGTGTGTGTGCACAACCACTCCTTGGCATAGATACAGGAGTTGGGCTTTTAGAGGGTCAGGCCCTTTCCTTCTAAGGTTTGCCGAGTGGCTGATGAGAACTTATAATGACCTGGTACTTTCAGGAAACAGAAAATCTGATGGATGCTGAAGAACGGTGTGAAGGTCTCATCAAAAGCAAGATCCAACTGGAAGCCAAAGTCAAAGAGCTGACCGAGAGGCTGGAAGAGGAGGAGGAAATGAATTCTGACCTGGTTGCCAAGAAAAGGAATCTGGAAGACAAATGCTCCTCTCTCAAAAGAGATATTGACGACCTGGAGCTGACCCTGACAAAAGTCGAAAAGGAGAAGCATGCCACAGAGAACAAGGTGGGCACCAGCCCCTGCCCCCCCTCCATCTCCCCACTAGTCCCCACTCTCCCTCTGTAAAGAGGAGGGAGGTTGGAGCAGGAGCCAAGCTGAAGGGTAGTTAGGTCCCTCTGCCTTGTTCTCCAACCTGCAGGCTCTTCTCAACTCTCCCTTGTTGTACCACAAACTTCCAGCATTTTCTTGAGAGAGAAAGTTGTTTCATATTCATCTTTGTTGCTCTTAGCACCCAGGACAGTGATAGCAAAGAAAAACTGCCTGAGGAGCCAGACGGATCATAAAGGAGGCAGAAAACTAGATAATACCAATGAATGATTGGCAGGGAGGTGGGGTACAGGGACCCTCATGAATTACTGGCAGGTTATAAACAGATGCAAGCCTTTGGGAAGGTCTTTGGGGATTACAAAGTTGAATTAAGAACCACATACTCTATGGCTCAGAGATTCTGAGGTGTGTAGACCAAGGAAGTCTTCCACCAGTCCATAGATGGACATGTGCAAGGATGTTTATGGCAGCCTTGCTTGTGGGAGAGCTGCAGGAAATATCCAGGTCCACCCCAGGGGAACAGAGAGGCAAAACATGGCGGATGCACATCAGGGAATACCATGCAGCTTTTGGGAGCAAAAGGCCTGTGCACACACACACAGGGCATCAAAGATAAACATTAAATACCTAGGACTAAGTGGGGAGAAATACGAGGAAAATGCACACAGGACAGAAATATACATTTGGCAAAGAAATGTAAAAACACATGGCAAGATTCACACCACAGCGGTCACCCATGAGAAGGGGTAGGGGTTGAGGTCTGCTGAATAAAAGATGACAATGGCAGTGGACAATTGGAGTCAATGTTGGATAGACAATTGGGAGTGATGAACATAAACGGTAGGGAAAAGTGAAGACTGTGAACCCTGGCCACAGGCTGCCCTGGCTATAGGTAGTAGCCAGCCAACTACCATCAGGTGGAAATGTCAATCCAGCGTTGCCAGAGCTTCTGATTTTCCATGAGAAGCCAGAAATGGAGATTTTATGTGAATTTCTTTTCCCAATTGGATAATATCTCAAAGATTATAAATGAAAGAAAATATGTTTGGGGCCAGATTCAGCTCATGGATCCGGAAAGAGCAACCTCAGATTTGGAAGACGTGTACATGGAAAGCAGTTTCATTTGATGCCTTAGAGCTCTGTGCTAGATGCCCTAACCACACACCCTGACAACACCAGATTCCCCTCAGGGTTTTCTTGCATAATATCTCATGCCTTTCCTTCCCTTCCTGCCTCATTCTAAACCCCCATCAGCCAACCTAACAAATTTCTGCAGATGCATTATGAGTGAATATAGATTGATATGTTACCCTTCAGAGGTAGCATATTTGCATTTTAACAATGTCCCTCCTTGTAAAATAGAATGCAGTCCTTGAAGGAATAATCCTAATGGGAGAATCTGAGACATCACGATAGAGCAACAAGGCAGATAAAAAATTGAGAGACTATTTGGGCACAATGGCATATGTCCCTATGCAAGCTACTGGGAGACGGAGGCAGGATCACTTGAACCCCAGGAGTTTGGGCCAGCTTGGACAACAGAGTGAGCCCCCATCTCAAAAACAAACAAAAAAACTGAGAGATTGCCAGTTCCAGGAAGTAAAGAAGCAGTAGTCAGAGAAAAGAAAGACGACAATCACTTTTTTTTTTTTTTTTTTTTTTTTTTTTGGTGTCAGGAATTGAACCAAGAGATGCGTAACCACTAAGCCACATCCCTAGCCCTTTATTTTATTTTATTTTATTTTATTTTGAGACAGGGTCTCGCTAAGTTGCTAAGGCTGGCTTTGAACTTGTGAATCCTCCAGCCTCACCCTCCTAAGCTGCTGGGATTACAGGCATGCGCCACCACGCACAGAACAGCAATTACATTTGTTATTGGAAGGTTTGAGTTTAACTGTTTCAATATTAAATTGGTGATGTTATTCTCTAGGTAAAGAATCTGTCTGAAGAAATGACAGCACTTGAAGAAAACATTTCCAAACTGACCAAAGAAAAGAAATCCCTACAGGAAGCCCATCAGCAAACACTGGATGATCTGCAAGTCGAAGAAGATAAAGTCAATGGTCTAATCAAAATCAATATCAAGCTGGAACAGCAAACAGATGATGTAAGGACATTTGACTACTCTGCTTTAGTGTCTGTTACTGGTGAGGTGCAGGTGAGAGAAGGGATGAGCAGGATAGGGGGCGCCAGAGTTCCAGTCCTGGAATCAGAACCCCTAGTTCATGTCTCAGCCTTGGCCTGACCCCAAACAAGTCTGGGATAATGACCAGGTCACTTAACCTCGTGAACCTCAATTTCCACCCTATAAAATGGGAACACAAATAGCTCTACCTTGGAAGGTTTCCGTGGAAAGATCATAAAATAGAAAAATTTAGTAAGACATTGGATGCTGATATTATTATTATAATATCATCATCATCATCCTTATTAGCATCCACTTGTAGCTCATTTGGGTTCCAAAACTTCCAACCCTGTTGTAAAATTATTAAAAACTAGTTCCATTTGGAGGTGTCGCTCAGTGGTAAAGCACTTGCCTAGTATGTATGAGGCTCTAGGTTCAATCCCTAATCCCCAAAACACTAGTTCTATTTGTGGCTCTGAAAATTAATATATTCCACATCATAGTACATTCTTATTTCTCTCTCTCTTTCTCTCTCTCTCTCTCTCTCTCTCTCTCTTCTTCTTTCTGTCTCTCTCAGAACAAACTTTATTTTTTATTGGTGCATTATAATTAGACATAACAGTGGATTCATTATGCCATATTTATACATGCTCAAACATAATTTGATCAATCTCATTCCCCTTTATCTTCCCTCTCTCCCTCCCTCCACTCTATGCTTCTATTCTGCTGGTCACTTCTGTTTTTATTATGATTATTTTAATTAGTGTATTATGGTTAGATATCCAACAGCATCCATTGTGGTATATTTGTACGTGTACCTAGCAGAATTTGGTAGATTTCATTCCCTGGTCTCTCCCCCATACCCTCCCCTTGTCCCTCCCTCTACTCTATTGGTCTCATTGGTCTCCCTTTTGTCCCTTTTATTTTCAGAGATTTTTTTTTAATTATTCCTCTTTCTACTTCTCTCTTTAATTTCCACATATGAAAGAAAACATTTGACCCTTAACTTTCCAAGTCGGGCATATTCCACTTAGCATATTGTTCTCCAGTTCCATCCATTTACCTGAAAATTACATAATTTCTTTCTTCTTTATGGCTAAGTACAACTTCACTGTGTATACACACACACATACACACACACACACACACACGAAGCCCTTGCCCAAATCCCCCCACGGTTGCATAGAATAAGTAGTGGGGATGAGGTTGTGCAACCTGGACCTCCATGTGTCATTCATAGAATCTGCCATTTGTTTCTGTCGGGACAAGAACGTGCACCTATGGGTGCCAGACTCCTACAGGGAATATGTCCTAGGAAGGGCCAAATGGGAATTGGCTGAAAGAAGCATCCAGGAGCCACCCAAGGGATCTCCTAGAGTTCCCTTTGCTAGAGGAGGGAAGAGGGGGAAGACTTGTTCCTTCCGGGCTACATGCTATGGTCAGCACCCGACAGGAGCCCAGAAAGCCATGGGCCAGGTGTGTTGCTGCATTGACTGAAGGGGCTGAGCTCATTTTGGTAGCAGGGTTCCTTACTTTCTACCCATGTCTTCCCAGCTTGAGGGCAGCCTAGAGCAGGAGAAAAAACTGCGGGCAGACCTGGAAAGAGCAAAGAGGAAGCTGGAAGGAGACCTGAAAATGTCCCAGGAGTCCATCATGGATCTAGAAAATGACAAGCAGCAAGCAGAAGAGAAACTGAAGAAGTAGATATTTTATTTTCTACTTCTCCATTTGAGCCTGAAAGCCAACTTTTCCATCTTTAAAAGGCTTGTATCTCATGTTCTTTTTTTTTTTCTTATCTACTTGCAGAAAGGAATTTGAAATCAGTCAGTTACAAACCAAAATTGATGATGAGCAAGTTCACAGTTTGCAATTGCAAAAGAAGATTAAAGAATTACAGGTAAAAGTGTCAAAACTTTCCCAACTGTGGAAATCCCTTTGCAAGTGCCCTTGCACCCCTGTTTGCTCTTTCCCCCTTTGGTTCTTGAGCTTCTTTTCTTCCTCCTATCAGAAATTAGAGAGAATGTCCTGTTCTTTTTCCTTTTTTTTTTTTTTTTTTTTGCCCAGGCTGGTCTCAAACTCATGGCTCAATGATTCTCCTGCTTCAGCCTCCCGAGTAGCTGAGAACTATAGGCATGCACTACTGCAACTAGCTTTTCTTTTATTTTTTGAAATTAATATTTTAATTTTCTAAGTAACACATACACATATTTCCTTGGAAACAAAATATATGACCAATAAAACTAAGAATTACTAATAGAGAAGCATCGCCCACTGTTCCTAAGCCCAGTGGTCTCTGAGTTTCTCAGAGTAACTACCAGTTTCAGTCAGATGTGCAACCTGGTGGATCTCTTGCTATATATTTATGTACACATTTAAGATCCAAAGAATATGTCTAGAATATATTTATGCAAAATTTCATTTCTTTGCATTTTTAGCATAAAAACTTTCATACTGAGCATATCATTCTGTAACTCGCTCGTTTCATTTATCATTATGTTCTGTGTCGCTATCCATGGTAGGCATGGATCAGCATTTAACTGCTTCATAGACTTCTAGAGCAAGTCCACAATTGATTTGATCATTCCCCCGTTAATGGACACCTAGGTTATTTCCAATTTTGTTCCACTAACTCAGTGTTATAGGTATTCTTTACTACATGCTGCCAATTCCTCACCACCCAGCCCCTTCACAAAGCGGGTTGTTCCCTCCCTCAACAACATTCTTGATACGCTGACTCTTTCAGGCCCGCACAGAAGAGCTGGAGGAAGAAATCGAAGCAGAGCACACGCTCAGAGCCAAGATCGAGAAGCAGCGCTCCGACCTGGCCAGGGAACTGGAGGAGATCAGCGAGCGGCTGGAAGAAGCCAGTGGAGCCACTTCTGCCCAGATTGAGATGAACAAGAAGCGGGAGGCTGAGTTCCAGAAACTGCGCAGGGACCTGGAGGAGGCCACCCTGCAGCACGAAGCCACCGCGGCCACCCTGAGGAAGAAGCATGCAGACAGTGTGGCTGAACTTGGGGAGCAGATTGACAACCTGCAGCGGGTCAAGCAGAAGCTGGAGAAGGAGAAGAGTGAGCTGAAGATGGAGATCGATGACATGGCGAGCAACATCGAGACCGTCTCCAAGTCCAAGGTACCTGACTGACAAAGTAAGGCAGCTAAGTATAAGTTCTCCTGTCCCATGGCCATGTCCCCAAACTTACAGCATATTCTCTTCCCCCAATTCTGTTTGCTACCAATTTCTCAAATTCACTTAAGATGTGTGTCTCATCCATTTGGGCTGCTGCAACAAAATACCTTAGACTGAGTAATTTATGAACAATAGACATTTAAGTGGCAGAACACTTTATTTAAGTGTCAGACATTTATTGCTCACAGTTCTGGGGACTGGGAAGTCCAAAATCAAGGTGCCAGCTTTTTCATTGTCCAGTGAGGGCTCACTCTCTGCTTCAAAGATGGCACCTTATCACCCTGTCCTCAATGGCAGAAGAGGTAAGGGAGCTAGCTCTAGCCTCTTTGATAAGGACACTAATTCCTTACAAAGGCAGAAACTTCAAGACCCAATCACCCCTCAAAGGCCTCACCTCCCAGCTCCACTGCCCTGGGGATTCAGTTTCAACGTATGAATTTTGGGGGGACACAAACTTTCAGACCACAGCATCAATCAAGCTTGACCCAATGATCTGCCATCCCTCATGGTGGCATGGCCCTTCCTGAGTCTTACAGAAAGCTGCCAGTCCATCTGGCATGTTCTAGAACTAAACTTATCAACGGACTGTACCACAGGGCATTTATGGGCACAATTTTCTACATCACCTTCTTATCCCACAAAATGGGTGCCTGGGAGGCATAGTCAATATGAAGTTGTGCCTATGAGCATGAGCATGGGTGGATTCAGGTTTTATGGTAATTAAAGCACATAAAACTTGGAGGGGTTGGGGCTCTTCAAGAAAAAGAGCTGTTGTCCCTCAGTGTCTATGGGGTATTGGATTCCAAGACACCCATGGATACCAAAATCCACAGCTCAATTCTCTCATGTAAAAATGGCACAGTATCTGCTTACATCCCATGCACATCCTCCAGTACACTTTAAATCATCTCTAGATTACTTATAATACCTAGCACAATGTAAATGCTGTGTAAATAGTTTTTACATCATATTGTTTAGGGAATAACCAAAAGAAAAAAAATACTATACACATTCAGTAGAGATGCAATTTTAAAAAAATATTTTCAATCTGTGGTTGGTTGAATCTGAAAACATGGAACCCACAGATAATGAGGGATAACTGTATGCAAAATTATGAAAATTAGGTATGAAAGGTAGTATTTATTTTGAATAAAAAAGTAAGTCACAGATTCTTAGAGCCCAGAAAACTCCAGTTCCTTTCTTCAGAGGCCTCATGAGACCGTTTGCCAGAAATTCCTTCCTAGAAATACATTCTGCTTGCAAGGCTCCCCCTTCCCACCTGAAACTTACAGAAGCTCCCCAAATTCTCTGGGGCCCATGCAGATGGGTGCCCTGAAGCTTAACTTCATCGGCTGCATAGTAACCCAACTCTGCGTGTGACTTCAGGTAAAGCTTCTCTCAAAGAGCAGCTGTGTATGCACCTCAATTCAGAAGTGTCCTCATTTCAAGGGGCACTGAGCTGTTCTTGGAGCTATTTAGCTGGACTAGAAGAAGCAACAGTGAAGTGTGGGCCTCTCCTAGAGGGATTCCCAGAAGGTCAGGGTGTTCATCAAGAAAAAAGTGGAGGAGGGGTGGAGGTGGGGTTAGAGAAGAAAGTGGTTTCTATGGAGCTTCCTTCTATCCTTGTTTAGGTCTGGTTCAGACTTCCCTGTGATTTCTCTTGATTTCTTCCTGTGTCTTAGCCCATTTCCATCCCTATAACAAAATACCTGAGGCTGGATACTTAATAAAGAAAAGGGTTTTATTTGGCACACGATTCGGAAAGTTTGAGGGCACAGCACTGGCATCTTCTCAGCACTGCTAAGAGCCCCATGGTGAATGGCATCACAATGGCAGGAGCATATGTTAGAGTGGTAAGAGGCACCTGCAGAAGAGACATTCAGATGCTAGGCTTCTTATAATAATCCATTCTCATAAGAACTAATTAAATCTCACAAGACTAGCATTACTCCCTTCTAAAGATGGGCTCCTCAGGACCTTATTACCTCCCATTAGGCCCTACCCTTTCTTTCTTTCCTTCTTTCCTTCCTTCCTTTCTTTTACCAGGCATTGAATCCAGGGGGCAATCAACCACAGAGTCACATCCCCAGCCCATATTTTTGTTTTTGTTTGGGGGTTTGTTTTTGTTTTTGTTTTTGCTTTTTGTGACAGAGTCTTGCTAAGTTGCTTAGGGCCTTGCTAAGTTTCTGAGGCTGGCTTTGAACTTGCAATCCTCCTGCCTCAGCCTCCTGAGCCACTGAGATTACAGACATGCGCCACTGCCTGTTTTAGGCCCTACCTTTTAAAGGTCCTATCATCTCTCAATACTGCCACACTGGGCATCAAGCTTTCTGTGCATGAACCCTGTGAGGACAAACCACGTCCAACCCATAGTACTCCCTGACTGGAGTTGGTTACAGGGTTGGCCGAGTTAGAAGAAACTCCGGCACCCCCCATATGCTGCCTATCACCAGACCACCCTTACAGCTTCCCTCCCACCAGAATTGCTTTTTGCTGTCAGCTGATTTTCAAATCCAGTGGGTGGAGCACTTCCTATTACTTTATATTTTTTAAGTTATTGTATCCTTTGATTTTTCTCCTTGCGTGTTACCTTCCCATTTTAAACTCCCCCTGCTGGAATTCTTTCACATGTATGTCATCTTCTCAGAGCTTCAGAGTGCTTGGAGATCTCCCTTGGGATTAATATCACTGTCTTTTCTGCCATCTCATGCTTCACTAGCTAAGGAAAAGCATATGCTCATTTTATTTTACATTTTATGGTGTGGGAGGAGGAACAAAGAGGTCTGCAGTATATACAAGATTTCTGAAAAAACTTCATAAAAATATAGGCCAAGCTGGGCGCGGTGGCGCACGCCTGTAATCCCAGCACTTGGGAGGCTGAGGCAGGAGGATCGCGAGTTCAAAGCCAGCCTCAGCAATGGCGAGGCACTTAGCAACTCAGTGAGACCCTGTCTCTAATAAAATACAAAAAAGGGCTGGGGATGTGGCCCAGTGGGCGAGTGCCCCTGAGTTCAATCCCCGGTACCAAAAAAAAAAAAAAAAAATATATATATATATATATAGGCCAGCCAGAGTCTCAGAGGTGAACCCCTCCAAGTCACCTCAGGGAACCATTTGTATTATTCAATGAAACACTCAGCGGCGTCACATGAACACATTGCTCACAAATACCACTCACCTTCCCACAGAATTACTTATATCCTGAGGGTCCCAGAGTCCCTTTGAGTGACATCCTCTCAGAAGTTTGTGTATAAATCATTAAATACTTACCTACCAAATCCACTGTTCCAGACTACTGGTGATCAAGCAGCAATCACAAATAAAAATGAGGCAATTCGAACCTGATTATGATTTTTTAAACTGACCTTTATCTTTTCTATGTTGTATTATTACCTGATAAGAAGTCTAATTATCAAACTGTCCAGTTCAATATCAAGCACCAGAAAACCATTTTTGCCATTTATGTTGACCTTTATCCCCTGCCCCCTCCCTGCCAAAGAGTAACATGGAAAGAATGTGCCGGTCTGTGGAAGATCAATTTAATGAGATCAAAGCCAAGGATGACCAACAGACCCAGCTAATCCATGACCTGAATATGCAGAAGGCAAGACTGCAGACCCAGAATGGTGAGGACAGTCGGGGCTGTGGGGTCTGGGTAGGCCCAGGGGAGGGTGGTTGGCTTGCTGATGTAGGGGCCACATCTGTTTGGCAGGGGAGCTGAGCCACCAAGTGGAAGAGAAGGAGTCTCTGATTTCACAGCTAACCAAAAGCAAGCAGGCCCTCACCCAGCAGCTGGAGGAGCTTAAGCGACAACTGGAAGAAGAAACCAAGGTAAGGACGCCTCTTCTCAGAACGTGAGAAGCTGGGTAACTTCATTTAGGCTGGCTGAAGGCAGAGCTGTATTTAAAAGCCTGCCTTGTAGTATGGTGGGAACCTGTTGCTTAAAGTTAAAGTATCTTGACATTGGATCTCCTCTCTCATCTCTGGGCACCTCAGTCCTCTGCAGGGTGGCTGAATAAATTTCCCTCTTCAGCTGGGGGGCATCTCCTCCCTATCACTGTCCTAATATGCTCACCTCTGCCCAGTGATCCATCCCAGCCCCTTGGAATGCTTCCTCTTTCTTCCTCATCACACCTCACCCACACCTTGTGGGTCACCTCCTAGAATACCTGCTTCTAAGTACCCTTTCTCCCAAAAGACTATAGGGTTTGGGGGACACCCTTGAGATACTTACATAAGCATGAACATCATCGTGTCCTCGATTCCAGAATCTAGTGTTTATAATACATGTCTCCCCACTAACCTGTATACTCCTGAAGAGCAGGAATAATTTTCCCACACTGTAGTAGCAAACAGTAGGTGCAGTCCCAGCAGAACAGTACACATAGTAGATGTTCAGTGAATGCTACTGATGTGTGTTCAGTTATTAGAATAGGAATCCAGACGTCCACAAAACTGCATGAATGGAAAGCTGGGGTTACTGTGCACTGGTGAAGAGTTATTGGCCAATCTTTTAGAAATTTCCCCAAGCTCCATTTTTCCCTTCTGAAAAAGAACAAGTGCTATATTTACCTCCTGTATTTCTATTCCATAGTAAAGGTTTTCAGTAGACTAAAGGGAATGGGGGGAGTGGTGAGAACCAGATTCCAAACAAGTAAGGAGAAGGTCTACTATAGGAATGAGGCTCTCCTTTAGCCAGGAAACAACAGCAGTCAGTTTTCCTTCTCAGGTAGTGTTTTGTGGTTTGTGTTTTTTTTTTTAATGGTGAAAAAAAATATATAAACTTCTGCACAGGGTCAACAGAACTCTTTTCTTTAATGATAGCATCAGAGGGTGTTTTGCAACCATTATAGCTGCTAGAGTTAAACTTTCACCCTGTCCAGATGGCAGTGAGTGAGGGAAGAGACCTCTGGGCATGTTCTCTCCTGCTTGGGGTAGGAGGTCAAGCCATGGAAACAGTGCTGCCCATTTCAACAGTTTCCCATGTGGGGACACATCCCACCAATGACACCAAAAGATGCTCGCAGATTATAGCATTCAATAACATTGCATCAAGTAGTGAGAAAATTATTCCTTTTTTAATTCTGTTTCAGTCCTTCTGATTATGTCCAGGAAAAAGGTCTCAATGGGGACAACTCTTTAGTATTTGATTATTTAATTTATTAAGCAATGAAAAGAAGGCTATAGACACAGAGTCATAGCAGGCAACAGAGCCAAGATAAGCAGTGATAATATTGCTTTATTTCCATTGCATTTGTTTTTATGGTTACCTGCTGTTTATGGCAAATGTTAATGGTTTTCTACTTGCTATTGTGTAATAGTTTACTTTTTAAATAAATACAGTTGAATATAATTAAAGAGCAAACTTTAGAAAATTAAACAGGTGATATGCTGATATGGCAATGTTTTTGAAGGCAGTATGGGAATGATCCAAGTTAGGGAAAAGCTATTTCAATGAAAATACCTTAACCTGGAAAAGAATCACATATGTTTTGCAATTTGTCACCACTATAATTCGCAGGCCAAGAATGCCCTGGCCCATGCCCTACAATCCTCTCGCCATGACTGTGACCTGCTGCGGGAGCAGTATGAGGAGGAGCAGGAAGGCAAAGCTGAGCTGCAGAGGGCACTGTCCAAGGCCAACAGTGAGGTTGCCCAGTGGAGGACCAAGTATGAGACGGATGCCATCCAGCGCACAGAGGAGCTGGAGGAGGCCAAGTATGGGCTCTAAGGTTACAATAGGAGAGGTGACCCCAGCACACATCCTAAGAGGCAGAGAGGACTTCCTACCTGGAGAGAATCTCTTGTTACAGTTTCTTAACCATTCAGATAGTGTCCATATCCTCTGGGGTCTCCCTTTTCTTGTGGAGAACTAGTTCATCTGGCTCCCTCAATAGCTTCTTAGGGACCTTCTTTGTCACCAAGCATTTGGGGATTATTCAGGAGATACAATCACGTTGCTTAAAGACAGAGATATATTCTGAGAGACAAATCATTAGGCAATTTCTTTGCTGTACAAATATCCTGTGATTTACTTACATAAACCGAGATGATATAGGCCAGTCACTTAATATGTCCTCTTGATGTGATCAAGATACATGGTAAACACAAGATGTATGATGGCATCACGGGATGTACTGTTTTGCAGTAAACTTTTTTATATAAGTAGGAGGGGTACACTCTAAAAGAACAGTAACAACGATAAAATAGGTCTAGTGGTGCAGCTCAGCGGTAGAGAGCTTGCCTAGCATGCGAAGGCTGTGGGTTTAATCTCCAGCATCACACACACACAAAAAGTATGGTATAACCAGATGTGGTGGCACACGCCTGTAATCCCAGCACTTTGGGAGGCTGAGGCAGGAAGATTGCGAGTTCAAAGCCAGCCTCAGCAATGGCGAGGCACTTAGCAACTTAGTGAAACCCTGTCTCTAAATAAAATATAAAAAATAAGGGCTGGAGCTGTGACCCAGTGGTTGAGTGCCCCTGAGTTCAATTCCCAGTACCACAAAATTAAAAAAAAAAGTATAGTATATATATATATATAAACCATTAACAGAATTGTTTATTATCACTGTCAGGTATTGTATACTGTATGTAGATGTATGTATTATACCTTTATATGACAGGCAGCACAGTAGGTTTGTTTATAACAGCATTTCACTACATATAACGATGACTACCATGTCACTAGATGTGAATTTTTCAGCTTCATTGCAGTTTTAAGGAGCCACAGTTGTATGTGTTCTGTGACATGTCATTATGTGATGCATGGCTATACTTGGATCCTTTCCACTCAAATGCTAAGTCTTGCTCAATCCCTTCCAGACAGTTCTTTTTCAACCTGACAGTTACATTCTGAAATATCCCACTTTTGCCAAGACAAAAAAAAAAAAAAAATTCTGGTTCTCTTAGGAAGAAGTTGGCCCAGAGGCTCCAGGAGGCAGAGGAGAACACAGAGACTGCAAACTCTAAGTGTGCTTCCTTGGAGAAAACCAAGCAGAGGCTTCAGGGAGAAGTAGATGACCTGATGCTGGACTTGGAGAGAGCCAACACAGCCTGCGCCACCCTGGACAAGAAGCAGAGGAACTTCGATAAGGTCCTTCCCCAACCCCTTAATGGAGGTGGTGGTCAGTGACAGGCTTTCACACTTGGATGTGTGAAATGCAGACACATTCGATAAGGCCCCCAGCTAGAACACTAATTCCCAGTTTGGAGGATTCTGTGTCTCTCTTTACTTTTGTGACAGTGCCTCTGAAGGGAATTTTAGTTTTAGCCAGAACTAATTTAGATTATATTGAGATTGTAACACAGGTATTCCACATATCCAATTCAAATATCATAATCCAAATATCCAAAATGCTCCAAAATCCAAAATTTTTTGAGCATTAACACGATGCCCCAAGTGAAAAATTCCAGACTGCCTTCTTGTGATAGGTTGCAATTAAAATGCACATGTACTAAAAATATTGTATAAAATTACCTTCAGGCCAAGTGTATGAGCTGTGTATGAAACATAAATGAATGTTGTATACAGACTTGGACCTCACCCCCAATAAATCACATTTTGTATATACATAAAAATGAGATTTGTATACAATGAGACTTATGTACACACATACACACAAAAATATTACCAAAGCCAAAGGAATCTGAAGTCTGAAACACTTCTGGTCCCAAGAATTTAAAATCAAGTATACTCAACCTGTATCTTTAAGAATCCAGCAGAGCCCAGGCACCAGGGTGCATGCCTGTGATCCCATCTACTTGGGAGGCTGAGGCAGGAGGATTATAAGTTTTGAGGCCACACTGAGCAATTTAGAAAGACCCTTTTCAAAAAAAAAAAAAATAATAATTAATTATAAGGGCAGGGATGTAGCTCAGTGGTAGAGTAACCCTGGGTATAATCCCCAGTACTACAAAATAAGTAAATAATAAAAGAATCCAGAAGAGCAGAGTTTGTAGCCACTGGTCCAGAGCAGGACCCATCCTCTTTCTTTGGTCCCCAAAGAGGAAAGAGGGAAGCCTTGGCATTACTAACAGCCCTTGTTTGAGCAGACTTTCAACTCCCCAAGCCCCTTCTCCTTCTCACATGTCCCTTTATCGTCTCCCAGGTCCTTGCAGAATGGAAGCAAAAACTGGATGAGAGTCAAGCTGAGCTGGAAGCCGCTCAGAAAGAGTCCAGGTCACTTAGTACTGAAATCTTCAAGATGAGGAACGCCTACGAAGAGGTGGTGGACCAGTTAGAGACGCTGAAGCGGGAGAACAAAAATCTGCAAGGCGAGCTCTCTTGGGGCCCCAGCTGCGTGATATTTCCTCTTCCCCTCCTGCCATCCCCTTCCCCCATTTTCCCACAGCCTCCTCCTTCCCACTGCCCTGCCAAATCCTCTCCCAACATGAATCACATTTGCTCGACTGGCCCCAGGTCTCAGACCCTGTGCCTTAATGAGCATAGGATCAGCTTAGGAGCAGCTGAGTTTCATTTTTAAGAACTGAAGGCACAGTGGGTTACTATACCCACTTGTTTAGAGAACAAGACCCTTCAGGGATTCTTAGTGGCTTTGCATCTTTGAGCATGTCAATAAATCCCTTAGGACCTCAGACTTTTGCCCTGTAAAATTAGAAGACCAAGATCCAGAGCTTTCTAAAGCTTCTGCCAGTTTACACATTTTCTGGCTCTGTGATCCTGTTGCATTCTTTGTAAAGTTTTAGGATTTATTACAGTGTTCTATCCCTGCCGCTCACTCCTCTGTATAGCTCAGGTGAGACAACACATCTGGGTCTTACCGACGCCTCCTCTGAATGGCTGCCCTGTATTCTCTCCTATATAAATGTCATGAGTGAGCTGCCAACCCCTAAATTGCCTGGCAAATGCCTGTGCTATAAGCTGGAGTCTGTTGAAACAGCCTAAATCAAGCCTGTCCTTTGCAGAAGAGATTTCTGACTTAACTGAGCAGATTGCAGAAACTGGCAAGAACCTTCAAGAAGTGGAAAAGACCAAGAAGCAAGTGGAGCAGGAAAAGTCCGATCTCCAGGCTGCCTTGGAAGAGGTGGAGGCAAGTGCCTTGCCTGAGATATAACACTAGGAAGGTCAGGAAAACAGGAATCTGAGAGAATGCCCTTGTCCACCCATAGAGGTGCCTTCCTGCCAGGAGGCACTGAGTCCCCGTTGGGAAGAACATCCAACCATTCCTGGGGCCGAAAAAGCTAAGCTCTGCTACACTGTCTCCCGAGCACCCTCTGTAGCACATGTCCTTTTTGAAAAATAAATGTGTTCATTGTGTTCTCAATATCTTCCTCGCAAGAAGGAAAACTAAAAATCAATCAGCAAACATTGTGAAAGCCAGCTCAGAATCTCTCAGTTTTTTATGTTTAACTTAGGGTCATGCACAGCATCATTGGCTATCAAGAATCCTGTATAATCAAAACAGACCCAGATGTAAAGTTCAAATTTATGAGCCCTGGATCCATAATAATGATTAACATGTATACAATTTATTATGGGCCAGGCACAGTCCTAAGCCTTTTCCTATATAATTCATTTAATTCTCACAATCACGAACCTTTGTGTATGTATATGCATATGCATATATAATGTACATATGTATAAGTACATATGTGTATGCCTATCTATACATATATGTATATATACCTGTGTGTTACATGTATATATGTGTGTATATATGATTAGTGTATGTATATTATTCTTATCCATTTTACAGATGCTACAAAGAGGGTATGTGATTAGCCCAAAGCCCCTCTAAACACCAAAGCAGGTCATGTCCAGAGCAGGACAATTGGTGATGATGTTTCTAGGAAAATTTGAACTAACACAGGATAACAGAAAAGCACTTACCCTGTCATTGTAGAAAATAGGTTAGCTCTTGAATTACAGCTAGTATTAACAGACACCCACCATCGAATTTTTATTTGAATTGTGATTATTACTAAAACAGATACCATCATCTTTCTTATTAATTCCAAAGGATGCTCAATGTATAAAGTTTTATCCCACCATTAGGGATATTCAGGAGCAAATCAAATACCCGAACCTCTGAATATTGTTCCCTTCATCTGTGAAATGGGCATAAAAGTATCCATTTTACCACAATAGGGGTGAAAATGTCCATTCGAGAGGTGATGCCCACAGCACTCCCAATTGCTCCTTTTTTCTAATCAGGGTTCCTTGGAACACGAGGAGAGCAAGATATTGCGCGTCCAGCTAGAGCTGAGCCAGGTAAAATCTGAGCTTGACCGCAAGGTTACTGAGAAGGATGAAGAAATTGAACAGTTAAAAAGAAACGGCCAGCGGGCCACAGAGGCCATGCAGAGCGTGCTGGATGCGGAAATCCGCAGCCGCAATGACGCCCTGAGGCTGAAGAAGAAGATGGAGGGCGACCTCAATGAGATGGAGATCCAGCTGGGCCATTCCAACCGCCAGGTGGCCGAGACCCAGAAACACCTGCGCACGGTGCAGGGCCAGCTCAAGGTGAGCACCGCCCACTCCCACCCTCCCCCCAGCCTGCCCTGCAGCTCTGGCTTCACTCCTGGTTTCCCTGCTAGGATTCTCAGCTGCACTTGGATGATGCCCTAAGGAGCAATGAGGATCTCAAGGAGCAGCTAGCCATCGTGGAACGCAGGAATGGTCTCCTGCAGGAGGAGCTGGAGGAGATGAAGGTGGCCCTGGAGCAAACAGAGAGGACCCGCAGGCTGTCAGAACAAGAGCTGCTGGACGCCAGCGACCGAGTGCAGCTACTGCACTCCCAGGTGCGTCGGCCTTTGCTAGGCTCTAGGTCCACTGTGAGTGCAGGTAGGGCCTCCCGCAGGCCCAGGTATCTCCTCACTACCTCCTCCGCCATGCCTCTGCTCAAGGTTCACCATGGGAGTCCTCCCAGACTAGTGGTCAAGACCAACCTACTGCCAGGTAAACCTGAACTCTTGATTGACAGATTCCTGAGCTTTCTTTTATCCAAAGATAAAGACAAACAAGATCATGCATGTTGAAGGGAAATCAGAGCAAGCATGAATCATATTGTTGCCTAAAGCACCTGGGGAAAGCTTCACAGAGGAAGTACAGATTGAGTATCCCTTATCTAAAAGTGCTTGGGACTAGACATATTTCTGATTTCAGGTTGTTTTGGATTGGGGAATATTTGCACATACATAATAAGATATATTGGGGATGGGACCCAATCTAAACATGAAATTCATTTGTTTTATATTCACTGGGTACACATAGCCTGAAGGGAATTCTATAGAATCTGTTTAGGGTGCCTGAGTTTTGACAATGACTTATCACATAAGGCTACATGTGGAATTTCCACTGGTTGTGAGAAGGTTTTGAATTTTGGATCCTTTTCAGATTTCAGGTATTTGAATTAGAATGCTTAGCCTATACCATCTAAGCTGAAATCTGAGAAAATTAGGATTTCCTTTCAAAATAACCATCTTTATGAAAGTTTTAAAAAGTTGCTTGTGTTATAAAATAGAAAATATGAGCAAACACAGAAGAAACAAAATCAACCATATTGTTAACATTTCAGAGTTTCTTATTCTTAGGCCCTTGTGAATTACATAAACACATTTTTTTACAAAACTGTGTTTGATCTTTTGTAACCTATTGCTTTCATTTAATAATGTGTCATGAACTTATTTCTACCTCTTTAAATCGTCTATGATATGGTTTTTAATGGCTGGAAAACAGGCTACTATAGTGGTATATTATGGCACTTTAATCAATCCTCTATGGTTGGTTAATTTAGATTGTTCCCAATAAAATTTTTACGATTAGAAAGACCACTGTAATAAATGTGCTCATAACTAAATTTTCACACACATCTACTATTACTATTGTCTTGATATTTCTGGAAGTAAATAAATTTCTAGAAGTAAAATTTCAGGGTCAAAACAATAAAGATATTCATAATACATTGTAAATTGCTCTTTAACAAGGTTGTCTCAATTTTTATTCCAATTGAGAAACTATGTGAGGGCTCTTTTCTACAAATTCTCAAAGTTTCTAACTATTATTTCTTAGATCTTCATCAGTTTTATTGTTGGAACATACTTCATTGGGAGTTTTAGTATTTATTACTAATGAAGTGAATTGCTTCATCATTTTGCTGTATGTTGTATTTCTTCCTGTGTGTTTTTTCTACTTGTACTTCTTGCCCCTTTTATTGATTCGTCTTATTCATATCATAAGGAAGAGAATATTTTTCCATAATATATGCTGTAAATTTTTTTAGTTTGTCATTATCCTTTCAATTCTATGTATGATACATTTTGATTATTAGGATTGTTTTTCATGTGATGTAGTTAAATCTATCAACAATTTCCTTGTTCCACTGCCTTTTATTGAATAATCTATCCTTAAATATTCAAAATTACACCTTTATCATTTACTCAATTTTTTTTTGATGTTCAATTTTGGATCTTTCAGGACTTTCTGTTCAGTTGAGGCTAATACCATACCTAACAGACCACCCATGTGAAAAACAAGAAATGGTGTTCAATTATGAGTTACTTACTAACCCACCCAACCCCCTCACTTTCCATTGTTTCAAGTGCCCAAATAAAACCTTCACCACTAATATCTAATTTTTCTTGTAGAACACAAGCCTGATAAATACTAAGAAAAAACTGGAGGCTGACTTGGCTCAGTGCCAGGCAGAGGTGGAGAACTCCATCCAGGAGTCCAGGAATGCAGAAGAGAAGGCCAAGAAGGCCATCACGGATGTAAGCACTGTTCTCTTTTCATATACTGTTTGAATTTAGAAGGGGGGCTTCCAAGCGACAGCATGGCAAGTAGGTTCCATCTCCTTATGAGTACAGTTAGTGGTGGCTTCCTGGAGTGATACCATGTGAGGTGCAGTCATTAAAGAGGCAAAATGGAACATTAGAACTGGCCCAAGTAAGGCAGGGGAGATTCAATATGATGTACAAGACCAACTTTAACAGCATCATCAGTATGTTCTGGGAAGGGATGGGTGGACTGTTCACTGATAGGTCCCATGAACTTGACCAGGCCGCCATGATGGCTGAGGAGCTGAAGAAGGAGCAGGACACCAGCGCCCACCTGGAGCGGATGAAGAAGAACCTGGAGCAGACAGTGAAGGACCTGCAGCACCGCCTGGATGAGGCTGAGCAGCTGGCACTGAAGGGTGGCAAGAAGCAGATCCAGAAACTGGAGGCCAGGGTAGGGGGGGTTTGAGAGGACTCTGGCTCTTAAAATGACTTCCAGTTCAGCTTCCCCAGGCAAAACCATGATCCTGAAATTTATCTGGTAGGAAAGTGACTGCTGATAGACTGCAAAGGTAGCTTCAGGACTACTTGCAAAACTCCCTGTGAGCCAAATTTCTACATATTCTCTTTCACCTGTCCCTGCACCCCAGTACACACAAATCCTTTTTTTTTTTCTGGGGGCAGGTACTGGGGATTAAACTCAGGGGCACTCAGCCACTGAGCCACATCACCAGCCCCATTTTGTATTTTATTTAGAGACAGGGTGTCATTGAGTTGCTTAGCACCTCACCATTGCTGAGGCTGGCTTTAAACTCATGATCCTCCTGTTTCAGCCTCCTGAGCCACTGGGATTACAGGTGCGTGCCACCTCAACCAGCCACAAATCCATTTTGATATGCTAATGCCTTGGTATCTGTAGTGGGATGATGTCCTTTAATATTCATTTTCTGTTTTTCATGCAGACTTATACTATGCACATAAGAGAAAAATATGCTTTATAATTATAAAAACACATTTTATTATAATTTAAATTTTGGACTGAGATTAATTTTGATGAACAATGGTACATTCTACATAAAACTTATAGTCTCCCTTTGTCTCCCACTCCCAGGTCTCATTCTCTTCCCAGCTTTTCTAATTTCTAAATGTAGTCCGTGATTCTGGTGTATTTCCCACTCCATCCCAAAAGGAGAGCAACTGGTACTTCTTCCCAGTTAATGCACCAAGAAAGATTAACCCCCCCAACACTGGAAGTCCTGTCTGTATTTTATTTGGAAGCTTCTTTTTTATTTGTTTTGTTTCTTTGCTGATTGTTCTCTTCATTTCCTCTACCACTTGATTTTCCTTTTAGACCAGTGATGGTTTACTTCAATCATTTTTTTTTTTAATGGACTGTACTAGCAATCGACATTTTAGAGAAGGGCTATGAGGAGGAGGTTAGAAGGAGGTTGTTAGGAGGTCTCTATTGTCCCAGGGAGACAGGAAATGAAAGAGTGGGAGGGAAAGAGGATGAGGAGGAGGAAAAGAAAAGGAAACAACTTTTCCCAGCAGGAAAGCCCATCTTCTTTTATACCAACCTCCCTAGGATGTGGTCACCAGGCACACAGTTTATTTAAATATGAAAGGATTTTTTTTTAATTTTTTGCTAAAAACAACAAGGTCATAGACAAAAATAAACACTAAAATTTCTTAAGTGCTTACTTACAATTATTCCTAGTCCTATTCCATTAAAAGGAGCTTAGGTCTAGTCTTCTCATGCATCCCTCCCAGGAGGGAAGGATTAGGACCCTGTCGCCCCCTGTGGTTCTATGATTTCTGGTTTGGCTGAGAGCCCTAGGCCACCCTCTCAGGCACCTTGACTGTCCTCCAATTCCAGCCACCCATTTAACTGAGTTCCATAAACCTTTGCAAAGACCTACGGAATAATTTCCAGGGGAAAAAAAAAAGTGTTTTGTAGAGCCTGATGGAAGACAGTTTCCAGGGTCCATGAAGTGGAGGGTGTGGGGATCTCTTTGGAAGGGTTTCCAGAGTAAGCAGATTCCACTGGGAGCTTTCCAGGTTGATCCAGTGAGTCTTCAAGTCCAGAGTTGCCTCCTTTGCAGCCACTGCGATTCCAATCCCAGTTGGATCTTACTGGGTTGTGGCATTGGGACCACAGTTGAGGAACTGAGTTCTCAGTGACTGTTCCTCCCTTCAAGACTTCAGAAAAGGCATAGGCAACCATGACTTTAACAATACCTGTGCAGTACTTTATCCTTCTAAAAATACTTTCACACACTTTATCTAGTATTATCCACTTGAGGTGGACTGGCTGGAAGGATCACTTCCACCCCAAGTGATGATCATCAGACTCCATGATGGTTACCGGACCTGGAATCTGAACACACTTTTTACTGCCCCATGACCCCTCCTGCCTTACTTCATCAGGAATCCTGGCCACCTTCAATAACCAATAGACCTCTTCAACTTGACCTTAAATAGTCAAGTTGAAGCTGAAGCCCAGCCTGTGCTGCCCTTGCCAAACTGTAGGGATCCAGAGGAAGGGGCACCTTTGCAATCCTGGCCCAGTTGCCAAGCTCTGTGTGCATGAGCTGCCTCTGCCCAAAGAAGACATCTCGTTCTAATCTACACAAAGCCACTGATGGTCTAGTGGTATCCTGGTGAATAAAAATGGCTCCCAGGTCCTATTGCAAAATCTAATTAGGGAATCTTGAGTTCATCCTAAAATGACTGGCATGTGAGTCTATGAAAGATAGGTGGGGGCTCTGACTTCACGCCTGTGTTTTCTCCATCCTACCCAGGTGCGGGAGTTGGAAAGTGAGCTGGATGCTGAGCAGAAGCGGGGAGCAGAAGCTCTGAAGGGGGCCCACAAATACGAACGCAAAGTCAAGGAAATGACTTACCAGGTGGAGTCTCCAAAACCTCAGTGAATGTTGCATGGACCCAACCCTATAAATAGAAGCCACAGGTCTGTGGGACCCTGTCACAGATACTCTGTTTGCAGGCTGAGGAGGACCGCAAGAATATCCTCCGGCTCCAGGACCTGGTGGACAAGCTGCAGTCCAAAGTGAAGTCTTACAAGAGGCAGGCGGAGGAGGCGGTGAGTATAGGAGATCCCCAGGAACACCCACACACCTGGTTGTGTGCCCCCACAAATCCTGAGTGGGAATGGGTACCTGTTTAGTATCATCTATGGAGGGACCGTCCTGAGTTTCCATTTGCAGGTATAAGCATAGGGACACCTGTTCTCACTCCCCTGGTTTACACTAAACCAACCTTCCCTACCTCCACCACCTCTGTGCCTTCTTACTTCCATCCCCTTCATTTGACATTCCATCCCCTACATTCAACCCCCCTCACTCCATCCCACCCCACTCTGACTCACTCTATCCATCATGGAGCATCTTAGCTCGCCTTGCTGGCCTTGCATCACCCCAATTCTCCCTAACCACCCCTCCACCACCCCTCCACCTTCCCTGAGACACCTCATCTTAATACGTCATCACCACACCCTACACTCCCTAGTCTCCACCTCCTCCAGCCTTCTCATCCTCCTCCACTCCCACCACTCCCTTCCATCCTTGTGGATCTGCCTCTTGATCAAAGAAGTGAAACCAACAGGGAAGAAATGGAGTGGGCTGAACCCAGTGTTTCCAAAGCATCTTCTGGGGCATTAGGTCAGAGAGATGTGAATGACAGGAAGTTGGGGATAGGAGGAGGGATAGCTTTTTCTTTTATAGAAATAGACTCTGGGACAGTCTGGGTTAAACAAAGTTAAACTGGTTGCTTTACTTCAAGAGTTTCTCAGATTTTCTAAGTAATTTGTGATTAACTCCTCACAGTGGATGAGGTAGATCATGTGGCATTTCCCCACTTAATTGACTTTGGAACTTCTTATTGCGTACAGAGCATCTCTTGCAAATAGTGTTATAAGGAATAAAATTTAGAGGACCCTTCCTCAGACAAATGTCTCAGCAGATGACTTCTCCCATTGCCCTTTTTCTTCCCTGCCTAGAAGCCTGGCCAATTCCATCCTCACCTCAAAGAAGCATATTTAAATTGGTTAAATGGAGGGAGAGATCATACACATTGGATTAGTGCAGTCCCACCAAGATTTGGCAAGGCAGGAGGGGTGCCCAGGAGACCATTTAAGCCAGGAACCCTTAGATAACCCTCAAATAAACCCATACCATGCTCTTGCCCCAGACATATGGTACTGAGCAGAATGATAGGAGAAAGGGGACCTGAGCCATTGATCTCTGAGAACTTCTGGTGCCTTAGAAGAACTTTAGAATTGTGTCTTCTCCAAAAATCTCTATGGGTGAGATAGCATAGAGAAGGCATTCAGGGCTACATGGGTGGGGCATGGATGGGCAACAGCACCTGCAAGGTGAGCCCCTGTGAACACAGCTGTGAACTGGGAGCTTTGTCCTCACACTCTGGAGAACTCAGCCCACCTTTCCTCCCTGCTATCAGGTAACCCAGGGCCCATAACCTCCTCGTCCTTGAACTCCCTAGAGCCCCAGAGTCACACTGAGAGGCTCCATAACCTCATACCTCCATCTCCTCTTTAGGAGGAGCAAGCCAACACGCAGCTGTCCAGGTGCCGGAGGGTCCAGCACGAGCTTGAGGAAGCTGAGGAGAGGGCGGACATCGCCGAGTCCCAAGTCAACAAGCTGAGGGCCAAGAGCCGAGATGTGGGGGGCCAGGTAAGAGCAGACCCCTGAGACCTGGAGGAGCAACAAAACACCCAGGGAGAGCGTGGAGGATGCCTGTGGGTCCCCTCACCCCTGCTGCTGCTCACACACACACAGATGCTACTATTTTAACAAAGACTCCTAATTCCCAGGCTCTTGGGAGAATAAGCAAAGAGGCACAAGGAGACAGACATGTCGTCCCTGTCTCTCCCTGTCACTAGAGATGCTGTCCAAGAAGCCCCTTGCTTTGCGAGGACTTGTCCTGTCTCTAGTAGCTTGACGGGTTCGTTGTTCACAATGTGCACAGGGAGACAAAGCCACTTCTTAATGCCATTTTTCTGAAGTTCCAGCCTTCCCATCTGCTCCACCTGAAGGCAGTGTTCAGCCTCCCATTGAGTTTGACTCGTTTCCTGTGTACATTTTTTTTTTCTCCTACAGAAGATGGAAGAATGAGGCCCTCCTGAGGCTCGTTGCCATGGGACAACTCTGGGCGAGTGGAGGGAAAATACATGAGAAATAAATTCTCCTAAATACTTGAATTGCTGGCTCTGCCGTGTTTGTTATCATGAATTCGTAATTTTTGCAAATTCAGTTTTCCATTTCTCCCTGAATTTATAGATAGGGACACTGGAGTCCATTCTTCTGTGGGGCTGATTTTTAGATACTTACCTGCTCTACTGTAAACATTAAGAAAGTAAGGGATGTGAAAGTGGAGCCTCCTTGATCCAAATAAAAAAGGTGAAAACCCACCCCACTGCCAGGTAAATCACCAGCTTCCATAAACATTTAGAAATAAAGACCCAGCTGGGGGTGTAGCTCAGTGTTAGAGCACTTGCCTGGCATATGTGATACCCCAGTTTTTTAGCTCCAGCACCACAAAAAATTAAAGATTAAAAAAATAAACAAAAATGAAGACTCTATCACCCCACACCTATTAGAATTGCTATTAATCAGAAAGAGAAAAAATAACAACAATGTACAAAAGATAATAAGGATGTAGAGAAAAGGAACGACAAAAGACAAAAGATCATAACAAAGATATAGAGCAAAGGGAATCCTTGTGCACTGTTGAGGAGAACATACATTGGTACAGCCATCGTGGAAGGTATATATGGAGCTGGGCACAAGGGCACATGCCCATGGTTGCGATGACTCAGGAGGCAGAGGCAGGATCATAAGGTGCAGGCCAGCCTCAGCAACCTAGTGAGGCCCTGTCTCAAAAAGTGAAAAGGACTGGGGATGTTGCTCAGTGATAAAGAACTCCTGGTTCAACCCCCAAAAGAAAGAGAGAGGGAGGGAGAGAGAGAGAAAACAAGCATAGCATTTCCTCAAAAAAGTTAAAACAAATGCTATCATAGGATCCAGCAATCTCACTTCTGGGTAGATATCCAAAGGTAATAAAATCAGGATCTTGAAGAGATATCTGCGCGTCTGTGTTCATTGCAGCATTATTCACAATAGCCACAATACGGAAACAGCCTCAGTGTGCATGGATGGATAAGTGGATAAAGAAATATGCTGTAGGGCTGGGGTTGTGGCTCAGCGGTAAAGCGCTCGCCTAGTACGTGCGCGGCCCGGGTTCAATCCTCAGCACCATGTAAAAATAAAGGTATACAACTAAGAAATAAATATTTTTTTAAAAATGCTGTATATGTACACAATAGAGTACTATTCAGTCTTTTTAAAAAAGGAAATTCTGACATTTGTAAAAACATGGATAAACCTGGAGGACATTTAGCTAAGTGAAATAAGTCAGGTGCAGAAAAACAAATACAGTGTGATCTCACTTACCTGTGGGATCTAGAACAGTCAAACTCATAGAGCAGAGAGAATGGTGGTTGCCAGGGCCTAGGAGTTGGGGGAACTGGAAAATGTGGATTAAAGGGTATAAAGTTTCAATTACACAAGACGAATAATTTCTGGAGCCTTCACGTACACAACATGGTGACTATAGTTGATGTACATGCATGGGGTCCTGGGCTCCCCTTGAATATATACAGTCTCTATTTATAAACACACCTCAGTAAATATGAACAATGCTTAGAGAAAGGAAGGAAGGACCCTTTAAAATAACTATAGCACATTTTCTTCCCAGGAATTCATAGTTCTCACAAATTCAATTTTCCATTTTCTGCCTGAATTTACAGATCAGGACACTAAAGTCTACTAGGTTAAGGGTCCTAACTATAGCTGTCCAAGACAGAGTGAAAACTAGGCCCTGGAGATCCCAGACTCTTATACTAGACAACTCTGATTTTCCATCCCATGCCTATTAGAGGCTGTGTTATACAAGTCTCCCATGCCCACCCACAGTTCCCCTTAATATCTGAGCAGGTAGCAGCACTGTTGAACTCATTCACTTCCAGAAATAACAAATGCTTTGCGTGGAGAGAAACACAGGTAGGGGCCTAGAGACCACCTTGCTCCTGCTTCTGGCTAGGGTAACTTCTGTCCTCCTATATGGATCTTTCTTAGGTTTCCCAGGGCCAAAAGGCAAAGTGGGCAGCTGGACCCAAAGAACTGTTAACTTTCAAAGTTTGGGTTGAGGCTGGGCCCAGATGCTATCTTCGCTTCCCAACAAAATAGAAGCTTCTGTTAGTTTCAGTCTCTCTCTCTATCTCTATCTCTATCTATCTCTATCTCTATCTCTATTTCTATCTGTCTGGGATCCTAAAGATTCTGCTGATCCTGATTATGCTGATTTGCTGACCCTTCAGGGAAAAAGGATGGAAGAAGGATCAGTATGGATGGAGTAGGGGCCAAGATTATATGTGAGCCTTGACCTGAGTGCTTAATAGCTGTAGCTGTGAGGCCTTTGGTTGGTCACATATGTTCTCTCAACCTGAGTTTCCTCATTGATCACACTGACCTGTATGGTCAGGAGCATGGGCTCTGTATTCTGACAAACCTGGAATTCTTACAGAATTCTGATGCTATCACACAGCAGTGGTAGGGCATTGGGCAAGTTATTCTCCTTTCTTAGCATCAATCTCCTTATTCTGTAAGGTAGATGTAACAATAAAAATCATAGCTCCATACAGGCCTGGTGGTGCACACCTATAATCCCAGCAACGGGGGAGGCTGAGGCAGGAGGATCACGAGTTCAAAGCCAGACTTAGCAACTTAGTGAAGCACTAAGCAACTTAGCAAGACACTCTCTCAAAAAGGGCTGGGGATGCAGCTCAGTGATTAAGCACCCCCAGGGTTCAGTCCCTGGTTACCAAAAAGAAAGAAAGAAAGAAAGAATCATATCTCCGTGAAGGATGAGGGGATGGCAAAGGGTGCAGAGATTTTTTTGTTTTTGTTTTTGGTTTTTTTATTGGGGGGTGGTGATAGTGAAAATATCCTAAAATTGATTGTGGTCATGGATGTACAACTTTTAATATATCAAAAAAACATTTAATTTTATACTTTAAATGGATGAGTTGATGGTATGGGAATTATGTCTCAATCAAACTGTTTAAAAATCCATAGTTTCTTTGTGCTCACTTCAGCAGCACATATACTAAAAAATTCATAGTTTCCTTTACCTGTTATAAGTACTGGCTTACTATGTACTAGGCACTAAAATAAAAACACTATCATCTAATATCCTGTGTTATCCCTTTTCTCTGGTCTCTAGATCCTCCTTTCCATCTCATCAGCAGCCCATCCCAAATGCCTTTGAAACAGTGAAGTTGGAAGTTGAGGAGGATTGGCAGCAATGGTGGTAATAGAAAATGATTCTAGAGTCACTTGCCTCTAATATTACCACCATCACCATCATCATCATCATCATCATCATCATCACCATCATCATCATCACGATCATCACCACCATCAACAGCAACACCATCATTATCATCATCACCACAACCATCATGACCACTATCATCACCATCATCTCCATCATCATCATCACCATCGCCATTGTCTCCACTATTATGTCACCATCACTCTCATCATCATTGTTGACAGTTCATTAGAAATTATATTTTCAATCTTATTTTACAGTCAAGGAATCTAAAGCTGGAAGGGAGAAACAACATCCTCGAAGTCCCCCAGATAGCAGTCCCCAGTCCAGCACTCCTGATGCCCCATGGCCCACCCAATAAGAGCAATTGTATTATTTCAGATACACACAATCATTTTGTATGATGCTGACTGTCCATGTGCCCATTTTTCTCTTTTCCATTCCACACCTCAAGAGATCAGGCAGGTATTAAGGTCATTTTCTGGAGTTGTTGCAGACAAGTAATGACCTGCCCAATGTTTTGAGAAGGAAATGAGATTGCAGCTCTTCAGACTCTCTGCACAACACAGAGAGTCTCGCGATGATGGGTTTTCCTTTGGTATGCACATGTGCTAAAATGGTAAAATCCTTGGTTCCTGCACTGCCAAAGTCTCCATCTTTCCCTATCCTTTGATAACTTTGTAACCTTGGGAAAGTTACTTCATTACTTAATCTTCAGTTTCCTCACTTGTAAAATAGAATGTAAAATTTTACTTTTTCTTTCTTTTTTTTTTTCGTTTTTTTTCGTTTTTCTTTCTTTTTTTTTTTTTTTTTTTTTTTTTTTTTTTTTTTTTTTTTGAGAAGTAAGCAAGAATATGCAACAAGCTCACTTGGTCTACAGCCTGGCATGTAGTCAACACTCTGATAATCTTTTATCATGAGGAGGAAGGTTGAGACATGGCACCAGGAGGTGCCTGGAGTACAAGACAGGGATCCAGATGAACAACAGTCTGTGGCTTTGGCTGTTTCTCTAAGAGGTCTCTTCTGGTTTGAGGAGTTAACACATCATGCTAGGGATCATTTAAAAAAATCCTATGGAATTATTCCTCCCCAACACCCAAACAAACAAACCAAATCTGAATTCCGAATTCCATCTTCTCAAATACCACCCTCAGTTTACCAGCAGATCCCTAGGAAGAAACCACCCCCAAGTATCTCTGCCTTTACCTGGCCCCAGAGGTCAGCTCTCAGCCCCCAGATCTTCAAGTTAAAAGAGAAAGAACGTTTCCACATCTTCCATAGTGCCTGACAGTGTCTTCTATGGCATTAGAATTCTGATTGTGGAATGAAGAGATGAGTGAATGAATTAATGAGTCTTTCATGCCTAGACACTAGGTATGCCATGATTAGAAGTAAGTAGCTAAAGATAAAAGACAAATTTTCATTTCTTCTTTTTCCTCTTCTTCTTTTTTTCTGGGAACTGAAAGAAAGAGAAAGGAATAAAGATGAGGTTCTTGTCAGGACTTTTCTTCCCCAGCATACACACATCAAGTTCTAGGGGCAGCTATGAACCAGTATCAAGTCCTCAGCCTGAACTAGGTTCCTAACGCCCTCCTGACTATCCTACAAAAGGTCTTCCACCCCAAGTTAGAGAGTGCACAGGATGAAAGTAAGATAGCTTGGATGCTGTCCTGGTACATGCATGCTTTCCAGAGGGCCTTGGAACAGTCAGGAAATGTCTCTGAGCCTCCACCTGGGGCTTGTAGATAGTTACCTATCTACAAGATGGGTTTTTACAAGGTTCCCATGGGATGGTATGCAAAAAGGTTTCCTTTGTGATGCAGCACTGCCCAAATTGAAATTGTTGCTATTTTGCTAACAATTGTGACGATGATTCTGCTATTACTTTTGTCGCTGTTATTATTATCATCATTATTATGATTATTCAGCAGTAATACCTAGCCACCAAACTTGGACTTTGAGCTGTAGGGCTTTGAAGAGCAAGGCCTATCCTGGCCTACAGCCCCCTCCAAAACAGAACTCTGCTGCCACCTCCTGGCTATGGAAAGACATGCTTTTCATTATGCAAATAACCTAGAGATTAAACTAGTTTTAGATTAGACCATTCCTAGCCAGAGGTATTCTTGAGAATCATGATCATTTGATATAAGCCTCCGGTTTTACAGATGAGAAAATTCAAATTAGTGATAGGATCTGGTAACTCCTTAGGATACATGTGAGATCCGGACAGCCCAGGTCTCTCAGCTCCTCCTACACAAGGGGTCCCCACAACTATCCATAGAAATAGATCCTGAAGAATCTCAAGATGAAGGGCTAGGACTGGCTGGGCAGAGAGAGAGAGGAGTCCCTGATGATGACCCTAGACTGAGAGGGTCGGACCTTGGCCCTGGGTCTGCTCCACAGACCTCATCTTCCTTATCCCAGGAACTTCTTCCAGGCCAGAGAGATGTGTTGGTCAGAAGAGGCAAAGAAGTACACCTACACAGACATCCCCCTGCCCCTGAAAATGGTGAGAAAAAGTCTCTGGGATGAAGGTGGAGCATGGTAATTCCAAAACCAGGTTCTCTGGCCCTTTTCTTAGGCCCAACAAAGGACAAGGTGTCCACTCTGCAGCAAGTTACCCAAGGTCAGGACAGTGCTTTTGACCCTTGAGACCCTTTCCCCCTCTTTCACCCTGCTTAGTGCCTCTAGGAAGTTGACATCAGTGGGCTCCATTGCCCTCTGGCTTTGGGGGTGGGTCTAGCCAATGCAGGGAAAGAGGAGACTGAGACCAACATTTATTCTCTCAATATTTAGTCTCTCCCTCCTGCCCTCTCTGTCTCCAGGTTCTGGAAGCTGGTCCATCACCCATGCTTGCACCTGCAGGGTTGGCATTGGAGGCCTGGACTGTCAGAGCTAGGGTGTGCTGCATCCCTGAGGTTTCCTCATACCTCCCCATGCCTTTGTAAAGAGCCTCTTCCTCAAAAACTCTTCACATTGCACTAATTTGGACATGCCATTTCCTGTGGAACACTTGGCTGATATAGGACCTCTTCTCTACACATCTATTTCACTGGATTATGGCCCTTGGTTTTCAAGCAGACCTGCTGACCATTGCTAGTCAGACAGCTATCTCACAGCTATTGTGTGCATCTCTGGGTCACAAATCACATTCAGATAGGTAATAATGCATTTGATTTCATCACTCATTTCACCCGAAGCTCTTGAACCTATGAACAAAGTAACAGGCTGGGATCTAAGAGGGGTCAGTGGAGATTCAGAACCAGCTCATAGAGCTAATGATAAAACTTTCAGGAACTTTGTGAGTCAGTTGTCAAACATTATTTAAAAATTAAATTATGTAAGTTTACAATTAGGTGAATTCTATTAAAAACAAAGGTAGCAAATGTTTTAGACTAATAACTCTGTGGGGGGGGGGTCCTGGGGTTTGAACCCAGGAATACTCTACCACTGAGCCCTTTTTATTTCTTATTTTGAGACAGGGTCTAGCTAAATTGCTAAGGCTGACCTTGAATTTGTGATCTTCCTGCCTCAGCCTCCCAAATTGCAGGGATTACAGGTGTGTGCCACTGTGCCCAGCTAAACTAATAACTTCTTGGCCACCTACTACATTTTATTATTATTTATAATCTCCTGAAGCTATCTACAATCATTCAACCTGCGTGGTGGAAATACTACCTAATGTTCACTGTTTGTATCTCTTCCTACCTCCTCCTTTAGACACGTCAGTTTGCTCACTTGAAATTGGCCATGATGAGAATACTTGCACCACAGAAATAAGCAAACTCTACATAGCAGAAGTTATTAGTTTGTTAAACATTTAACAGCACACTGGTGAGTGGAGCCAGGGAAGTCCAAGTAAAAACAAACATGCAATTCTATATAGAGAGATATTGGAGTGTGTAAAGCCTAGCTCACCGTATAAGCTCGCACTATCCAACTAGGTCAGCTTAATGGAGGCAGCAAGCTTGAAAACTTCTCAGGACTAGGAATTCACATCCTGCACAGGGCAGGGACTGGAGGAGGAGCAGAAAGGAAAAGGGATCTGTGTTTTTCAAGTCCCAGCTCCACTGCCATGCTCTAGGCCCCAGAACTCATTCAGGGCTGGGGATGTCGCTCGATGGTGGAGCACTTGCCCAACATACTTAAGGCCCTCGGTTCAATCACCAGCACTGGAAAGGAGGGGGGGGTAAAGCTGTATTCAGCTCTATCAGAAAGTCAACTACAAGTATCTAGACAGAAAACTTATTGGTTCACCTAAAAGCAATTCCAAGAGTAGTCAATCTTCAGTCTGACTATGTCCACAGATTTGTGGTTGGAGCTAGTCTTTCAGATGATTCCTCTCTCTTCTCTCGCCTCTAAATCAACTGTACTACCAAGAAGCTTGACTCTTTGTGATTGCAAAATGGCTGGATGTGGTTTACATCCCACATCTTAAAATCCTTAGACTAGCAGCCTCAAGGGGCAGGGGGAAACAACAACTCCAAGGATGACTCTCCTTGGCTCTAATTTCACAATATGGTCACGTGCCCATGGTCAGGAGGTGGTAGGAGATTTGTGGAGTTTGACTGCTCATGTCTGAGTCATGGGCCCACCCAGGAACCTTTGGGTAGCACCAGCTCCACCCAAAACCCATGAACTGAGAGCGAAGAGTATTGTTTCCTACCCCTCCTATTCTCAGAAGAAATGGTGTGGAAAAAATAACAAAAAAAAAAATATCTCTAATGAGAGCTTACTAGTATTATGGCTGTGGACCATGTTGAGTCTGTTTCTCTTAAACTTGGGCTAATCATGCCTTCCCATTGGTCACTGAGTAGACACAACTATATGATGCTGGGTGTGGTAGTGGTGCATGCCTATAATCCCAGCAAGAGGACCTTAAGTTCAAGGTCACCTTAGGGAATTTAGTGAGACCTTAAATTAAATAAAAAATAAAAAGGGAGCACCCCTAGGTTCAATTCCCAGTACTGGGGGAAAAAAAAAAGATATGATGACTGTAAACCTCCTGTCACAAAGTGAACTATCTAGGAATGTCCCTTGGAATTTCCCTTTTTTCCCAACTCATCAGCATTTGTCTCTGCCCCATGAAAGACACTGCCACTAATGTAAGACTCTGAGTTGTGGGACATGTCTACTTCTTCACCCATGTTGAACCAGCTGGCACTCAGACCCAGCAGACACCTCTCGTCCTTCAACACTTGTGCTGAGGGTCCAACTTCTCATAACATAACATCATTTCCTCCCAGCCAGTGACCTGAATTCCATGCAGGGCCTCTCACTGCTGACAGGAGGAGGAAGAGACCATTGCTCAGAGTCGCTGCCCCACAGCCAGGGGCTTCCTGTCCCATGAGTCAGGAAGGAGAGGTCTGGGTGTGGCCAGACAAAACATCTGGACCCAAATCAGGACTTGGCTGGGATCGGGACCCAGGGCCACCCATGGCACACTGGTGCCCCGGCCAGGCGCATGGCTCCTGCTGGAGGACAAGCAGAGGACTTGACCTTTCAAGAGAAAACTGAGGGCATGCGAGGGACAGGAGCAGCTCTGGGCACAGGAACCACGATGGTGAAACACATAACAAAAACTGAAAGTGCCTTCCTCTCAAAGACACCCTGGATTCATCTCATCCGCCACCCCTCCCACTGAGTGTTCCCGGCTCTCACCCGCCCGGCTTGCTCTCTCCCAACCCTCGGAGAACACGTATCACATCCCGTCCAGACTTTTGTTTACTGTCATCGTTCATTTCCCAATTTCTTTCCACCACAAAACTGTCAACTCTATAGAGCCGGCACCCCTTCCTCATCTCAGCATCCTCCAGCGTAGATGAGGTTATATATGTATATGACTAGAAAAGATGAGTGTTCGTAACAGCTCTTTCGTAATAATAAAATAATTGAAAATAATCTAAAATGCTAAATAACAAAGGACCTCCTGAATACTGAGTACACTATGGGATTCATTCCAGTACTAGTAGCAGCTAATGCTAACTGGGCATATAACATGCGTTTTGTGCTATTTTAAGAACTTTATATAGATCTTTTTATTTCTCACTACACACCTAGGTTGTTAGTTCTTATCCTTTTTCTTTTTTTTTTTTTTTTTTTTTTTAACTGATGTGGCTCAGAGAGGTTAAGAAATTTGTCAATTTCATACAGCTAGTAAATGATGAGGCCTGAGCTTGCAATCACTGTGCTGCTCTCAGATGACTGTGTACTTGGAAAGATAAACACACACATAGTACTTGGCTACATCAAGATGTACATATTACTATATATACTGACAGAAGCTAAATGAAGGAAGTCCAAGATAATGCATACATACGGTCATAGCCATGTGAAAAAATATGGGCATATCAGAAAAGACCACATTCCCAGGAATAAAATAGTTTCTAATCTATCTGAATCTTTACTTCTCGGTAAAGCTGTGTATAATTTTTTTCAGGTTATCTATCTGTGAGTTTTTGTCCTCGGGGATCGGCAGACTATTCACTAATTTAATAGATGAATAGAATTGCTGAGATGTTTTGGAGTGAGACTGGCTCCAGCCCTCTGCTCATTCCGGGGAAATGCATTTTACAGAACTTGTGAAAACAGAGATGCGGCTCAAGGCTGGCTTTGAGGGAGTGAGATTGACTCTGGGAAATCCAAAGAGATGGAGGAGGAAACTTGGGATAGTGGGATGGGGGATCCTTGAGAAGGGTGTCACAAAGGGTTACACTGTCTTGACCTGGTCAGAAAGCCTCTCTCCTTGGCAAAGGATGGACCACTCTCCTTACTCTGCCATTCTCGCCACCCCCAATTCTCCAAGGGGGCTTCAAGGAGTGAGTGGAGGTAGGAAAGCCCAGGTTATTAGTGTAGCATTGAGGTGTCTCTGGAGGAGCCAAGCAGGGGTCCCCAGAGAGTATGTCTGGAGCAGGAGGCCCAGCGGGGCAGGGTGAGGGGTCCAGGTTAGGCAGATGCACTTTGCTCCATCCAGCCCTGTGGGGATTTCCTTCTTTCATCCTCAAGAGCTTCCCAAAACCATGAGCAGTCTGAAAATCCCCCCAGGGCTGGAGCCAGCCCAGGAAATAATGGAGGGAATAGCTGCAATGTCAGGAGGGGGTGGGAAAAAGGGAGACAGGAGAAGAGGAGACAGCGCTTGGAAGGAGGGAGTGGATAGCATTCAGATAGGGGCAGCTTGAATTGGGGCTGGGATGTGGAAACGTGGCTGCCCGAAGACCAGTAGAGGGGACGAGTCATATGCAGCCTCGAGATGAAGCCTTGAAAATGGGAGCATGCAGCTAGCTTCAAATATTGAGGTAGATGCTCCTGAGAAAAAAGGACATGCACTGTATTGTTCTAGAGCCTTGCTGTTCTAAAGCATGGCCCATGGCCCAGCATCGACATCCCTGGGGACTTAGAAAAGCAGAATCTCACAGGGTATCATGGTGCATGCCTGTAATTGCAGGGACTGGGGCATATTGAGGCAGGAAGATTACTAATTCAACAGCCTGGGCAATTTAGTGAGATCCTGTCACAAAACAAAAAAATAAAAGACTGGGGACGTAATTGTCAGTGGTGGAGTACCCCTGAATTCAATTTCTAGTACCAAGAAAAAGAGAGAGAGAATAAAGAGAAGAGAAATTCTGAACTCAGTCCCCTCCCAGACATAGTCAATCCCAACAAACACCTTACCAAGATCCACAGGTGATTTGTGGGCATATTAAACCTGACAAGCACAGATCTGGAGCATTTCTACTGAAGTTATGGTCCAGGGACCAGCATCCATCTCTGAACTGTTTGATAATGGTCTTTCACAGGATACCTGCAGAAATTGAAAGTGTTTGGAAGTTTTTAAAGTAATGTAACATTGCTGTGACACCCAGGTTTATGGTCAGTGGGCCCATCCCATTAAATAGGAAGCATTTTAGTCTTGCAGAACTGGGCACTAGTCATGCCTGATAGGTCCATGTGGATTGGGGAGAAAATCTTCACCGCAGAAAATTTGAGAAGCAGTGTTCTGATGAGTGGTTCTCAAACTTTAGCATGTGTCAGCAGCACCCAGAGGGATGGTTAAAAGGCAGACTGCTGAGTCCAACTCCCAAAGTTTCTGATTCTCTAATTCTGGGGTGGGATCTGAGAATTTGCTTTTCTAACAAGATCTCAAGTAATGCTGATGTTGTTGGTCCAGGGACCACATGGTGAGAAGCACTACTCTAGAAGACAGGTCCAGACCAGTGGGGAAGAGTTACAGGATTCAGCTTCTCACATAATATAAATAAAAAAATTTTCACAGATAACTATGTTAATTAGCTATGTAACTGCTAGCATAGAATTGGGTGAGCTCACCATTTACAAAATGCTTTAACACTCATCTCTCTTAGACCTTAAAATAGCCCTGTGAGGAAAACTGTCACAATTTCTGTTTTCCATATGAGGACACTGAGTTACCCAAGGCTGGATGGTAAAGCAGGTTGCCTGGTGGTTCAGACAAAGTCTTAAGGCCCTCCCTTCAGGTGATACTGAAGGGATGTTCACATTGGATGCAGTTTGGGTCCATAGTTTCTAAGACCTTGAAGAATGGGGAGACTCTTCTTCCACAAATTCCATCCTGCTAGCCTCACTGGCACTCGTGCAGATCCATTAATTTTATAATAAAATTCTCATTATCAGCATGTGGAATATCTGGATAACTCAGTGAGCATTTCTCTTGTGATTAAGGAATGGTGTTACAAAATCATAAACTGATAAAAGATCCATTCAAAGCACAAGATAGACCAATGGATTTTAATGTTGCATGATATGAAAAGGTTAGTGTTATGTTTTTAGATTTCATGCTGCAACTGATCTTTAAGAAACTACCAATTTTAAAATTTTGGTGTACAGAGATAAATATCTATAATTATCTGAGAAGTCATTAAAATATTCCTCCTTTTAATTTTTATTCATCCATAAAGAAAAATGAGAGGTGGGCACTGTGCTGCACACCTATAATCCCAGTGACTCAGGAGCCTGAGGCAGGAGGATGGCAAGTTCAAAGCCAACCTCAGCAATTTAGCAAGACCCTGTCTCAAAATAAAAAATAAAAAGGACTGGGGAATGTAGCTCAGTGGTTAAGAACCCCTCGGTTCAATCCCTGGTATGAAAGAGAGAGAGAGAGAGAGAGAGAGAGAGAGAGAGAGAAAGAGAGAGAGAGGAAATTATGTCCTCTGCAGGAAAATGGATGGAACTTGAGACCATTATGTTAAACAAAACAAAACAAACTCAGAAGGTCAAGGGTCATATGTTCTTTCTCATACATAGAAACTAGAAAGGAAAAGAGAAAAGAAATGTATTGGGTGGGAGTCTTTCATGAAAATTAAAGTGAGATCAGTAGATTGAGGGAAAAAAAACTAGAGGGTAGAAGGAAAGGAGAGAGGGGGAATGCTAGGTAGTATATGGGCCAAATTACATTGTTAAATTGTGTGCATATAAGAATATGTAAAAATAAATCCCACCATTATGTACAACTATAATGCACCAATAAAAAATGTGGAGAAAAAATATTCCTCTTTTTCTAACTACATATCTAGGTAAGACTAAACTCCCTTTACATACTTTAGCTAAAACAAACAAAACACAAAAGTTACTACAATGGCCAAGTGCAGTGACACACACCTGTAATTCCAGGAGCTTAGGAGGCTGAGGCAGGAAGATCGCACATTCAAAGCCAGCCTTAGTAACTTAGCAAGGCCCTAAAGCAACTTAGCAAGACCATGTCTCAAAATAAAAAATAAAAAGGGCTGGGATGTGGCTGAGCGGGTAAGTGCCCATGGATTCATTCCTGGTACAAAACAAAAACGAAAACAAAAAACACTGCAATGGATTTAATACAGAAACAGGAGAATGAGCTATCTTTTATTAAGTCAGAAAAAAAGGAGATTTATGAAAATATAAGATAATACCACACTTCTCACAAGTTATTCTGTAAAATAGTTATTTTTTTAATAAAAATATATTACTATGCTAATTGTAATGGGTTAGTTGTTATTTTAAATTAAGTATTTTTAATTTCTCAGTTTTGTTTTACAGTCTGATAATTATTAATATTTAGGACCATCATAAACCAAATTCCTTGGGCTTGATAATTTTTAAGAAAGTAAAGGGGCCCAGAGACCAAAATGTTTGGTTGTTGTTTTTGTTTCTGTTTTTTTTTTGTTGTTGTTGTTGTTGTTTTTGTTGTTGTTGTTGTTGTTGTTGTTGTTGTTACTGTTTGTTTGCTTGTTTGGTATCACATATTGAACCCAGGGGCACTTAACCACTAAGCCACACCCCAGCCTTTTTTATTTTTTATTTTGAGATAGGGTTTTGCTAAGTTTCTTAGGACTTCACTAAGTTGTCGAGGCTGGCTTTGAACTTGAGATCCTCCTGCCTTAGCCTCAGAGCTGCTAGGAGCTTTTGTTTGTTTGTTTTTACTGTGGCTTTTTGAGGTACTAGGGATTAAACCCAAGAGCACACTACCATGTAAGAGCCCTAACAAGGAGATAGCTAAGATGGCGACTAGCTGAGAGCCATAAGAGGTGTTTCAGTATTTTCACCTGATATTCATGCATTTATCTAAGAATCTTTCTATGCCCATGAAAACTATAATGCACCTGTAAGTTTGAGCTGTTGACACGTGTATACTTGTTAAGGCAAAAAGTATTTAACTGGGTGAGGTTGGCTAGAGAGAGTGTTTGGAGTTGCAGAGGTTGTTGGAGCTGGAGAGAGAAGTTGGAAGAAGCAAGAATAAAGAGCCTATTCATTTTCCAGTCTGCTTCCGAATTCTTTCCCGCAGTATCATTGCTGCAGGCGGTGATAGTTGCAGGCAGCAACACTACCACTGAGCTACATCTCCAGGCCTTTTCATTTTATTTTGAGGCAGGGTCTCACTAAACTGCCCAGGCTAGCCTCAAACTTGCAATCCTCCTTGATAGATTAGCAGGAACCAATAGGCTTAAAGGTTGCCAAAAGTTTGCCCTGTTCCACAGTAAAGGGTCAAAAGTTCACCCTGTTCCACAGACAGAGGGCTAAATGGTTGCTCTGCTCTCTGGGCAGGATGTTTCATCATCCCTGGGCAGGAGCCAATAAGCTTGAAGCCTGCCCTCACACCACAAGCAAGAGCCAATAGGCTTAAAGTTCACTCTAGAACCCCCCCCACCAGTAAGCCTTATATAAACTCCCGTCCATTCAAAGTTGGAGAGCCAGACAGAGGAGCTGAGAGCCAGCCAGCGAGCCAGACACCGAAGAAAGCAACACGACAGAGAGCTCCCCGAGACGAAAGCCAGGTCGAGAAGAGAGAGAGGCGACAAGCCAGAGAGGCAACGAGAAGAGAGACAATGGAGACAGAGAAGAGGCAGCCACCGTACACTTACCCACCGTCTCCAGCCCAACGGCAGCTGCCCTAGCTGATAGCTCCAGAGACCACAGCCGGCGCAACCAGACTCCCACCTTCCATTCCTGAGCTTGCACACTTATTGAGCTTGCACACTTTCCTCTCCCTGACTCCCCTCTCCCCATTTCTTTTCTACCCTTAACCAGCCATAAAGGCTGGTGAATAAATCCCTTGGCTGCACGGCTGGCCCCAGAGTGATTTTTGCCCTTCACTCCTGCCTCAGCCTCTGGAGCAACTGGGATTATAGATGTGCCCCACAGTGGCCAGCAGCTTCAAACTTTTTGAGAACTGCTGACACAGGGCTTTAGCTGTGACCCGAGCCTTGGAAAGGAGTAAAGATACATCCTTCCACTCCTCTCCCACTCACTGTCTACAGTGTGGCAAACTCCACAGGATGCAGTATAGGAAAAAGGAAAAGGAAATCTTCTCTCACTTCCTTTCCTGGAATATGCCCGGGGCAGCCTCCCTAAGAGTGCCAGGGGAAGTGTCACACCCAGTTCTCCCAAGCAAATGGCTGGGGAGGTTTCCTGGTAGCTGAAGGTCTGAGAATGTCTGGGCCAGTAGGGTGAAGACAGGGACAGAGGAAGGTCCCTGAAGCTAGACAACAAGAACAGCTTGATGTATCCACACTATGATGCTGATCCTGGTCCTAGTCAATGCTCCAATTAGCAGCATTGGAGTGAATGTGAATGTAACTGCTGCACTGTGTTATTGGGATTCTAGACCTTGGTTTTCTGTATAATCCCCATCTTCTTCCTTCCTCCCCACCAACAAAGCAAGCACATGTGAACCTATCTTCTGCAACTAATATATATGTGTGTGTGTGTGTGTGTGTGTGTGTGTGTGTGTGTGTGTTGTAGGAGGACATAATACCTTTATTTTATTTTTATGTGGTGCTGAGGATGGTACCCAGTACCTCATGCATGCTGGGTGAATGCTCTACCACTTGAGCCACAAACCCAGCCCTATCCTCTGTATTAATCAGCTTTTTGTTGCAGTGACAAATACCTAAGGGGAAAAAAATTAGATGAGTAAAGATTTACTTTAGCTCCCAGTTTCAGAGTATTGAATCCATGGTTGGCTGGCTCCAAGGCAGAAACAGCATGGTGGATGGGCATAATAGCCGAGGAGACCTGCATTGCCATGGCAGCCAGGAAGCAGAGACAGAGAGGGGGGCAGGGGAGGAAGAAGCCAGGGACAAGACACAGGCATGGGCATGCCTCTAGTGATCTACTTTCTTCCTCCAATGAGCCTCCATCTCCTACAGTTTACACTGCCTCCCAGTGGTCCATTCAATGGATTGATCTATTGATGACAGCCCTCAAGATCCAATCACTTCCCTAAAGCTCCACCTCTGAACATTGCCTCACTGAAGACCAAATTATCAACTCATGAACTTTCAGAGGACATCCTACAAGTTTACAAAAACTAGTTGTTTTTCCATCCAACTTAACAAAAGATTGGCGTAAATGATTATCTATATTCCTATTTCTTCTAGCATCATAGAACTCAGAGCAGATAAGCCATATCTGTGCTCTACTCATTACGATAAATGGTTAGGGTAATCCTTAAGGGGATGCTCTGGGGCTTTGGAAACAAAGAGTCCTGAACATTTTTGGGAGACACTCAAGTCCAGCTTTCAATACTCATGAGTGTAAAACAATGAAGAAAGAAAGAATTCCAACTGTAGAAATAAATTCAAACTGTTTTAGAGAGGCTATGCCCCAACTCATATTATGAGGCCAGTATAATTTTGACATCAAAACAAAATTTGTAGGTCAACCTCATTCATGAATATGGATATACAAAAATTTCTATAAAAAATGACAAACTGAATCAAGTATTATACAAGAAAGGTATTATATGTTCAGATAAGTTTGTGTTTATTCTAGGATTTTAAGTTGATTTAATATTAGAAAGTCGATTGATATCAATACATTACATAAATAGATTAAAGGAAAAATTCATAGGACTATTTTAATAGATGCAGAAAAAAGTTTGACAAAATTCAACAGCCAGCTGAATGTGGTGGCACACGCCTGTAATTCCAGCAGCTGGGGAGGCTGAGGCAGGAGAATCATGAGAGCAAAGCCAGCCTCAGCAGCAGTGAGGAGCTAAGCAACTCAGTGAGACCCTGTCTCTAAATAAAATACAAAATAGGGCTCGGGATGTGGCTCAGTGGTCGAGTGCCCCTGAGTTTAATCCCTAGTACCAAAACAAAACAAAACAAAAAAAACAGCAATTTATAATTTTTAAAAATTCTTCCTCTTGAAAGGGGCAAAAAGGAAATACTTGTAAACAATGTTGACCAAATTATGTTGTTACACATTTGCATGTATGAATATATAACAATTCCCACCACAATGTATAATTATAGTGCATCAATAAAAATATGGAAAAATGTTTCCTTTTATACCGAGAATAAAAATTAACTTCATGATTAGATAAAGAACATCTACAAAAGGTCTTACAAAAGCATACAGTTTGGTAGTTAAATGTTGAAAACTTTCCTTTGAGATCAGGAATAAGACATGGATGCCAACTATCATCATCTCTCTTCATCAAGGTACCAGAGGTCCTACTTGATACAGTAGGAAAAAGAAATGAAGAAAGAATTTGCATCTACTGTACCTTCTTCCACATGTAACAATTGACTCAAAAAGGATCAAAGACCCAGGCTGGGGTTGTGGCTCAGCGGCAGAGCGCTAGCCTCGCACGTGTGCAGCCTGGGATCGATCCTCAGCACCACGTAAAAAACATAAATGCATTGCATTGTGTACAACTAAAGTAAATAAATAAATATTTTAAAAAGAGATCAAAGACCCAAATATAATACCTGAAACTATAAAACTCTATATCTTTTTAATTCAGATAGCTTCCAGAGAATTAAATCAGGAAAATGAGGACACTTTCTGAACAGATAAAAATGTTCTATATACCAAGGCAGGTGTGGTATTACTGGGTTTATACTCCCAAACAATTGAAATAAAAGCTTCTGAACATCAAAATTCACAATGTAGTGAACAAGAAACTTACAGAATTGGAGATGATATTTTAGGCCATATGTCTGATAAAGGATTAATGCTCAGAATATATAAAGAACTCATGCAACTTAACAACAACAATGTGGTTAAAAAGTAGGCAAAGGACCTGAATAGACATTTCTCTAAAGAAATATATAAATGCCAACAAGTGTAAGCTGCCTGTCGTGGCCAGCCACAGCGCCACGGAGAGAAAAACTCGGAGGCAGAGTAAAGCTATTACTACTTTTACTTCTACTTTCTTAGAGAGAGCTTAGAGAAAGAAAGATTTTTCTTCTTCTTAGAAAAGAGCTTAGAGAGAAAGATTAGAGAGAAAGATTAGAGAGAGCTTTCTTCTTTCTTCTTTCTTCTTTTCTTCTTAGCTTAGAGAGAAAGATAGAGAGAGCTTAGCTTAGAGAAAGATTATTTTTTAGAGCTTCTTTCTTCTTTTTCTTCTTAGAGCTTAGAGAGAAAGAGAGAGAGCTTGAAAGAGAGAGATTTCTTCTTTAGAGAGAGAGAGAGCTTAGCTTAGAGAAAGATTCTTAGAGAGAGCTTAGCTTAGAGAAAGATAGAGAGAGCTTTCTTCTTCTTTTCTTCTTTCTTCCTCGGCAGCCTCGGCCTGACTCTGACCAGCAATTACTTCTTCCATCTGGTTTCTCTTCTGTCCAAACTCTTAACCACTCTGACTCTTATTTCTTCTTCTGACTACGTTCTGGCCGCTCTGATTCTTTTCTTCTTCTCTGACCCGAACTCTTCTTCTGAGCGACCGAGCGACTGCACGACTGACTGAATGAATTCATTCTTCTCTCCTAACTCCGACCGCTTTAACCCGGTTATATACCTTTAGCTTTGCGGGTGCCTCACGTGCATTTACAGGTGCGTCACATACATATCAGGTGGAACTTATGGCTTCCAGCTAGCCGCAATAGCCCTTCCTAATTGGGGCTCCTTCAAACAAGCACATGAAAGATGATCAACATCATTAGGGAAATGCAAATCAAAACCACAGTGAGAAGTTGGGTGTGGTCTCACAGGTACCTATTGTCCCAGCTACTCAGAAGACTGAAGCTTCTTGAGCCCAGGAGCAACTGGGCAACACAACATTCCTTGTTAAAAGAAATTTTAAGGGGTTAGGGTTGTGGCTCAGTGGTAGAGCACTTGCCTAGCACATGTGAGGCACTGGGTTTGATCCTCAGTACCACATAAAAATAAAATAAATATATTAAGTCCATCTATAACTAAAAAAAGAATTTATTTTAAAAAGAATTTTTATGTTGAATTTTTTAAAAAATCAGAAAATAACAAGTGTTGGCAAGGGTGTGAAAAAATTGAAATTTTTTACATTGCTAGGAATATAAAATGGTATGGTTGCTATCGAAAATATTATGGCATTTCCTTAAAAAAAAGAAAAGAAAACACCATATGACCCAGCAATTCTACTTCTGGGTTTATGCCCCCAAACAATTGAAAGAAGGGTCTCAAAGAGATATGTGTACACTCATGTTCACAGCAGAATTACTCACACTAACCAAGAGTGAAAACAGGCCCCGTGTCCATCAAGGAATGAGTGCATAAGCAAAATGTGGTATCTTAATACAATGGAATATCATTCAGCCTTAATAACATGGGTGATCCTATAGCACATTATGCCAAATGACATAAATAAGCCAGTCAAAAAAAAAAAAAAAAAACACTGTGTGTTTCCACTTATATTTATGTAGTCAAATTCATAGGGACAAAAACTAGAATGATGGTTGCCAGGGGCTGGAGGGAAGAGGAAATGAGGAGTTAGTGTCTAAAGCATCCAGAGATTCCATTTTACAAGATTCAACAAGTTCTGGAGATGGATGGTGTTGATGGCTTCACACTGAGCTGGATATTTTAAATTGGTTAAGATGGAAAATTTTATGTTGTGTATATCTTACCATAATGTTTTTAAAAACTAATCTCAGTTATGGAACAGAATACTTGTGTTGTAAACTCTGTCGTACTAAAACTGATCATCAGGACATGGAGTAGAGGAAGGGAGAGAGAGGTGCAGGATAGGTGAGCAGCACTGACTTTCTCATCTTACATAATGGAAAGTCAATTGATAATGATCAAAGTTGGAAAACACAAACAATAGAGGGTGGGGGTATTCTTTAGAGTTGTAAAGTGGGACTAAATCACATAACTGAGGGAAAAAAACGGGAAAGAAAGAAAGCATATAAGTTTAATTCCTCCTAGCTGGTAAGGAAAAGTCATTTCTATATCATCTAAATTTGATGCATCAAGAAATACAAATAATAAACATATGGCTGCACTGATGGCTGTAAAAGAAACTCCAGAGGGGCTGGGGTTGTGTCTCGGTGGTAGAGTGCTTGCCTAGCACATGTGAAGGCACTGAGTTCGATCCTCAGCACCACATAAAAATAAATAAATAAAGGTATTGTGTTCATCTACAACTAAAAAAAAAGATTAAAGAAAGAAAGAAGGAAGGAAGTAAATAAATTAATTCCAGAATGCTCTGGCAATTCCACAATGGGAGACCAGAGTCTCAGCTTCTGGCTGGGAACAAGCTATCACAGGATGTGGCTGTCCCCACCCTATCATCCTTTTTGCACTTCCCCATGTTTCAGTAATGTTCTCTCCCTATTGGCCACTCAATAGCTCTTTCAGATCTTATGAATTGTTGCTGTCTCTGCAAACTCCCGTCAAGTCTCCTTCCTCCTCCCTGACCCCCTCAGTCCTAGACCTCACCTCACTATTGATAGCTAAGTGCACTTCCCAGCCACGAAACCACTCTCCAAAGCTAGGGCTGTGTGCCCTGGGGTGCAAGTGCTCAGCCTCTCAACCTCACAATCCTTCATGATTTGGATGGAAGAGCCGCATAAGGTAATTGTAGAAATGTTGTATGTACAGTTCTATGAGAAAAAAAAGAGAGAAAGAAATCTGAAAATAACTGATCCACAGTGTCTACCTAGCCCTTTGTGTGGCCTGATTATAGATTAATTTTTTCTGCATAGTCTCACTGTCCTTCCAAATTTGCTATAGTGTTTCTTCTTTGCATTTTCATAAAAAATTGTACTTCCCCAAAACAACAAAAAATTTTTGCATAAGGCCTGGTATTGAATAGCTTCAATGTATATAATTATAATGAACTAATTAAAATAGTAGTAATAATTATAAAAGAAAAGGATCAGTAGGGTAGAGCAAGCAGATGAAGGAGGGAGGGGAGGGAAAGCAAGATTGATCAAATTATGTGCATGCACGAATATGGCTTAATGAATCCCACTATCATGTGTAATTATAATGTACCAACAAAATATTTTAAAATTTTTAAAATGCTAACTTAATTTCCTTACCTCTGAATGAAGTCTTTTTCACTTTGGGGTGTCAGGGACACCTTTGTGAATCCAATGAAAGCTATAGACACTTTCCCCATAAGCATTTGTATGCACAAGCGAACTCATAATACATAACATTTTACAGGTGATTATTTTAGGGTAAAAAGATGAACGAATGAATGAACCTACAAAGCCAAAACAATAGCATTCCTTCAGATACCTCCAGCGTCACTTGACATCAGTAGGCAGCAGAAGCCAAGGGATACCAACAAGAACAGTGCCAAGGTCTGTAATGGAATCCATCTTGCCCTGGTCCCCAGAGGGCTCTGGCTGCCCACATGCTCCAGAGAGGAGTTGGACACTCCCTTGGCTCACCTGCTCTGTAAATGTTATTTCTCCTGATCTGCACCCATGGGAACCACAGGGACCAATCAGGCCTTGATTTAGGCTCAAATTAGCCCTAGACATTCAGCAAGCTCAGGACCAGGAAGGTGGAGGATGGGGCAAAGGGAACAGGGATAATATTCAGAGAAAAACTTCCTAGTGTATTTTGAATTCCTATCCAGTGCCAAGAACAAATTGGGAATTCCCAGAATATTTCCTTTTGTTTTTTCCTCTTGAGCATCCGTGCCCTTCCCAAAACCCCTGGCATCTAACAAAAGCTGCCAAAATTCTGTTTTCAAATGTTAATGCAAATCACTTCCACAAACCTGCTTCTCCTGGAAGAGTTGATGAAACTCAGCTGAGAGCAGAGAAAGAGTAGACAGTACAAGGGTGGTTGCCCTGGTTGTGCGGAATCTAGATAGAAGGGAAGCTTGTCAGGGAGGCAGGGACTCAGCTAACATTCCAATGTCCCCAAGGTAAAGAACAGACTTGGTGTCTGGCGTGGTGGCACACACCTGTAATCCCAGCTGTTTGGTAGGCTGAAGAAGGAGGATAGCAAGTTTGAAGCTAGCCTGGGCAATTTAGTGGGACCTTACTCAAAAAAAAAAATCCTGGAGATGCTAGGGGTGTAGCTCAGTAGAGTCCCTGGGTTCAACCCCTAGTACCAAAAACAAAAAACAAACAAACAAAAAGGTTGCCAAAGCCATACTACAGAAAGGGCCTGAATTTGCTGGATTTGACCCTGGAGATGAGACTCCAGAGCACTTTATTATATTGCTTCTTTAATAGCCGGGGTAGCAAAGTGGCAAGGAAAGCAGAATATCCCAGCCTGGTGTTCTTTGGAGCCCTCCCAGCTACTCTCCTGGGTTTCTTCAGCCAGACCTTAGACCTCCCAGCAGCCTTTGCAGTCACAAGGGGCTCCCTCAGGCAGCTGGGGCCAGAGGGCCCCGGTTCTTCTACCCAGAGGCCCTTGGGGCAGGCTCTTCAGATTGTAGTTAGTTAGTCCCCACCTCCCCCACAATACATTCACACCTCCTCCTGTGGCCTCTGGGACCCCAGGGCATGAGCTCCTTGTCCAGTGGCTGATCTGCTGGGTTATACTTGTTCACAGAAAGTCAGGCCCAGATGCAGGCCCAGACTTCCCAGGCTCCCTACCCCCAAGTCCAGCTCCCACCTGGAGGTCCCTGTGGGGACAGTTCCATCCCCTCCTCTCAGGCAGGAGCGAGGTTCAGAACAACACAGGACCATCAGACCATCCGTCTGCATTTGGGGTATGATTGCCCCTCCCCCAGCCCCTTCAACTTCTACACACACACACACACACACACACACACACACACTCACACTCCTTATTTCCTGTGGACCACAATGGCTCTCCTTATCTGACAGAAGAACAAAGCCCTTTTAAGCCTTAGCCTGTACAATCATCGCCAGTTATTTCCAGGCACTTGTAGGAATTGCTTTCATTACCGTGGGCTCCTCTCTCTTGCCCGGACAATGTCACAGAGCTTTTCAGCAGCCACTCTCCTCTCTCCCCTGCAGCTTGGGCCTGTGCACTTCAGACCCCTGTTGCTCTTGCTGCTTTGCTCTCCTCTTTGGTCCTTCCTTTCATGGTGAAGATTGATCTCTGCCCAGCAGGCTTTATGCAGTTTCCCAGCCCGAGGCTTTCATCTGCCGCCTGCCTCGTCCAGTGGTATTTTAATAGTAGCATTCTGTGGGAGGATCCTTCCCCTGCACACCCCTCAGACCTGGAAACTTCCTTTCGATCCCATCAGGCCTGCCCAATGTCTATAAATATTAGCCCATTGACCTGTTTACTTCCTTGGTGACTTTACCCTCTGCTGTGGTTTGTCCCTCAAAGCTTCACGTACTGGAAGCATGGTCCCCAGTATAGTGGTATTGAGATGGGGGGCCTTTTAAGAGATGTGACTAGGTCCTGAAGAGGGGTTAACATTTTTCCACCATTGGGAGTGAATTTGGTCTCACCTGTGTGTGTATGGGGGGGGGGGAGTGTTGTTGTTGGCATGTTCTTAAGGGACTGAGGTAGTTATTGTAAAAGCAGGTTGTCATACAGTGAGTCTGGTCCTCTGGCTCTCTCCCCTGCATCCCTCGCCCACACACCTGCTTCACTGCCATGTTGTGACACAGCCCAGGCCTGCTACAGTTTGGACCTGGGAGTCTGCCCCAAGGCCCATGTTGAAGGGTTGCTCCCCACTCCGTGGCTCTATGGGAGGTGGTAGAACCTTTAAGAGGTGGGGCCTAGTGGGAGGGGGTCGGGTCAGGGGTGGGGGCAGGCCTTTGAAGGGGTTATTGGGACCCTGGACCCTTCCTCTTTCTCTACTCACTTCCCAGCTGGCTCCGTGAGGTGAGCAGTCCTCCTCTGCTTCCTGTAGCAGCTGGGATGTACTATGCCACTGCGGGGCCAAGCAACCACAGACTGAAGTCTCCGAAACCACGAGCCAGAATCAACTTTTTCCCTTAAGTTCGTTATTTCAGGTATTTTGTCACAGTAACAACAACAACAAAAAGCAGATAAACACAAGGTCTTCATCAGACACTGCCACCATGATCTCTGGACTTTCCAGCAATGAGGATTGTAAGTCAAATACACCTCTTTTCTTTCTAACTTACCAGTCTGTGGTATTGTGTTATTAGCCACAGAAAATGGGCTAAGGATTAAGTCAAATCCTTGGGATTAGACTGTCAACTCCATGAGAACAAGTGCTCCACCATGTTCAATATTCTATTGCTTATCTCTGAGACAGTGCCAAGCTTATAGTAGCAGCTTAATTAATAACTGCAGAATGTATTAAGTCCTCACCTGTGGGGTCATCAGGACCACCTCAGGGTTATTGTGAAAAATAAACAAATCGTTATGTATGAAGCACCTAGAACTGTGACTGGAATGAATGAGTTGTCAGCAAACATTAGCTATGATTGTCATTATTCCCTCTACCAATACCATGTGTACTGGGGCAAAAAGATAGAACGGAGTAACCCCAACATGTAAGGCAGCCTGACAAGCTGCTATGAAGTGGCAGGATGAGGGGGTTCAGGATCCCTGGGATCAAAGCAACTATCCCCTCCTGGGAGAACTGGGAAAAACCAAGCTGCATCTTTTTTAAAATATTTTTTTTTAGTTGTTGATGGACCTTTATTCTTATTTCTTTATATGTGGTGCTGAGGATCGAAGTGCTCTACCACTGAGCCACAACTCCAGCCCCCAGCTCCATCTTGAGGGCTGAGTAGGAGCTGATCAGTCGAGAGGTGGAAAAGGCCTTTCAGGCCTGTGATGGAAGTTCAGAAAGGGAGGCTTGGGGTAAGGCTAGGAGGGAAATTTTAGACCCGACTGTTCAAGAATAAGGACATTACACTTAGTGTATGATTAAAATAAAATAAGTCTCCACATGGGCTATTTGGGACTCCTTCTCAAAAATATCCCTAAATTAGATTCTCCCTCTCCTGGACTAATCTCAAGGTCCAACAGAATTTCCTCTTGTTAAGACCATGACTGGAAGTTCAAGTGAGTAATCACTTTTTCCAAGCCAATTCTCCAAAACTGTGCTTTTTTTTCAACTATTTTTAAGGTATGTACTGACATGATAGAGCATAAGAACTTAGACCATGGAGAAAGCAGAATGAAGTCCACAATCAAAGAAATGTGACCAGATCATAAGCCTTGTGGTTTTTAGTTCACCAAACATTCTACCTTTCAAACTAACAACAAACCCTGGAGACAAAGCCTCAATATTTCACTCATTCAACAAATTTCATTGTTTTCAGTACTGAGGATTGAAGCCCCAGGTGTTCTACCATTGAGCTGCACCTCCAGCCCTTTTTATTTTTCTATTTTGAGACAGAGACTCACTAAATTGCCCAGCCTGGCCTTGAACTTGAGAACCACCTGCTTCATCCTCCAGAGTAGCTGGAATTACAGGCATGTGCCACTGCACACAGCCATTCAACAAATATTTAATAAACTCCTACTATGTGCTAGGCTTTGAGAATAAAACATTGAAAAAGACAGCCAAAAATCCATACCCCAATGGCTTTTATTTCCAGGATTCATTCATTCTTTCTTTCTTTTTTAAGGACTAATTTTTAAGTTGCTATTTGTATAGGTAAATGTGAGGGATTTTGCTAAAACAATATCTTGAATTTCTTATAAAGGAATTGAATGCATTGAAACTCAAGGCAAAGGCTGAGGGAAGGCAAAGGCTCAGTGGAAGAGTACTTGCCTAGTATATGTGAGACCCTGGATTCCATCCCCAGCAATGCCCCCCAGACCCTGCATACAACAACAACAAAGAAAACTCAAGCCAAAAGGCATTTGGGTGTTTGGTAAAACTCAAGTAGGAAAATCCTTTTGTCAACACACTCCCTGACTTCTGGCTCCTCATACTTTTCTTTCTAGTCAAGATCAGCCTCAAAAATCCATGTTCCCACCTTCTTATCCCCTTTACCAGCACCCTTCAGTGAGGCACTGGAAGGCCATACCCATTAGGAATGTGTTCAGCCACAAATATCAAAGAGCTCAGCAACAAAGACTGAAGGATATGGACATTTACACAAGTGGTCTCAGTGTTCCTCTGGAAGCTTAGCTGTAACATTCTGGCTGTTAGTACTTTTCTGTTGTTTTACTCTTGGTCTGTTGGCTTTCCTTCCTCATACTTGTAGCATCATGGTCCCAAGATGGCTGCCACAGTCCAAGATATCACTTCTGCATCCAAGATGGGAAATGGGAGGGAAAGGTAACATCTCAACTAGTCTCCTACGTAAGGAAGAAAAGTTTTCCCAGAAGCCCCAAATAGACTTCCACATCTTTTCATTGACCCCATTAAGGTCACATGACTATAGACAGTGCAAGGGAGATGGAGAAATTTTGCATTTGGATTTCCAGCTGCAGGCAGTAAGAGAATAAATAACAGAGGCCAGCAATGCCTTGTGACGGCAAACAGCAGTGTCGTCCAGAAAAACTTTCACAGAGAAACCACATCACCTCAAGCTGATGGTTGCTCAAGCCACTAAGCCATTTTAGTCTAGGAAATACAAAAAAAAAAAAAAAAAAAAAAAAAAAAAAAAACTGAGAAGCAAAAGGGTATATTTCAGACTGAGTCTAAACATTGTTAGACCAAAATGAGGTCCATCTGGGAAAAACCCTAGGCTGGAAACACTCCCATCCCCACTTCAGGAAGGACCTCTATGTTCAGATGTGTGGCTCTGGGGCTGTGGGGTCTACAGCACAGCCAAACATTCAATACCAGGAACCCAGAGAACAGGTAACACTGTGGAGCAAGCAGAGGTGGAGGGTATTGAGTTAATAATGTAGCTTCCTCTGTTGCCAGGGATCACATCTAGAGGAACAGAAATTCCCACCTCACATTGATCCAGTAAGACCATCAACCTAGGACACAATTTTGTCAGGAATGAGGATAGGGCTAAGGAGTAATGTTCACTTTCCCATCAACTCTGTCCCTCTCCCTAACAAGCGGCACTGCATCCTCTACTCCAGTTACATAAACAATTGCCACCACCATTATTATGAGTCCAAGTGTCTCATTCATGCCAACTCATGGGGCATTGGGCTCCCCCACACAGGAAGTTGGAAAGTGACAATCTAGTCAAAACAGAAGTTTGGAATCAAACAGTCAAAAGGAAAAAGAAAACCCCAAACAAAGTTTTGTGTGTTCCTGCACATGTGTTTGTGAGAAAACACACCCACACATAATATCCAAAGGCCACATTGGCCTGATTGCCTTCTAAGCCCAGGCCTTTCCTTGTAGCTCTGACCACATTCAGATGTTTTAATTCTACAAATGAGTTTGTATTTCCACAATGCCTGTATTTCATCTGGGCAAGTTAAATCAAGTTGTTCTGTGTAGAGATTATAAACCATCATCATGCTGCTATTTGTGTTGGGAAATAATCTTGGTAAAATGAGCCTTGGTCTCTGTAGCCTATTCATGCACCTGCCTGCCTACTCATCTACCTATACACTTTTCTTTCTTTCTATCCACCCAGCCAGCTGGCCAGCCATCTATTCATCCATGCATTCAACTATCGGTTCATCAAACCATTCATCAACCCATGCACACACACTCATTCCTTTCCTGGGGCTTCCCTACTCTTTTTCTTCCTTGCCTGGGAATAATGAACATCCACTCTGCTAAGCCTTCACTTCTCAAGTGGAATGTCCTGCTGTTCCTCAAAATTCAGGATCTTTTTCGGAAGTTCTTCCATGGACCTCCGCGGGGAGACCGTGGTGTTATTTTCTGCCTTAATTCTTATGTTACTTATGTTTTACATCCCTCTCCCATTGTATAATAAATTGCTGCCTTCCGCATCTCTTTGCTATTACATTGTCTTGCTCCTCTCTTGTGATTGAAATATTCTGCATTATTTCTTATCTCCTCAAGTAAATTTTAAACTCTGTGGGAAGAGAGTGGTTTTCACTTTTTTTGCACACTCTCTCCACAGTTGGTGCCTTGCCTGATGGTATGCAAATGTCATGCAAATGCATACATCCATTGGATGCACAGGGTGTTCATCTATGACGTGAGGATAATCCTGGTGTAATAGGGATATTGTGAGTATTAATTGAGAGTGTATATTAAAAAGTTTCATAAACTACAAATCCTAGAGACATTGTTAACAATAATATTACTTTATTTTTTAATAAAAATAAATGACAATTAATAACCTTATGTTATTTTCAATCTGAATGAACAGGATATACTCAATAACCATCTCACCAGTACTTAATGCCTATACAAGATACCAGAACTACCAAAGTGGATGAACATAATCCCTGTCTTTAAGGAGCTCATGTTGTATCAAAGAGGTAGAAGTGTCAGTACCTGTGATTGTACATGAGTCTGCAGAGAGCACCAGAACACAGACACAAGTGCTCAGAGACACTCAAGGGATTCCTTAATTCTGTCTAGAGGGATTAGGAAATAATTCTCCAAAAAATTGTCACTTGAGTGAATTTGAAAGATGAATAAATGGAGAAAGAGAAAAGAACATTCTACAAAAGAACAACACAATAGGGCAGGATGTGTTTAGGGAAAGTGAAGCAGGATTGTCTGTCAGTAACCTAAGGTTCTAAGGAAAAGGAGTGGGAGGCAGATACTGAGAACCAGAGTCTGGCTCATGAACCATGAACCCATCAGGGGCTCTGTGAACCATATTAAGGATTGCGATCTTGATTCCTATGACAATGCAAAACCACAGAGGAGGGAAGTGATTAGATATGTATTTCAGCTAAATGACTGCCAGTGGTAATGCTTTCCATGGAAAATAACAGAAACTCAATTAAAACTGGCCTAAGCAAGAAAGACATATATTATCTCATCTAACTGGGGGCTTTAGGGCAAGCAGGCTACATGCATAGCATGATCATTTTCTCAGAACACCATGATTTTTCTATGTCTTCACTTGGCAAATACTTGTTATTAGTTTTATCCTTATATAGTTGCAAAATGGTGGTTCCAGTAAGATATCCAGGTACCGACAAACCCCAAAGCTTTCCCCAGCAGACACCTCACCTCCATCCCACCACATCTCATTAAGTCACATAGTCTTGTGACAAGATGAAGGCATTTGTCACAGTTAGACACAAGGAGGGAGCTAGAGACAGGGAAAACAATTGAAAAGACACTGAAGATTACTGGCAAAAAGTAATAAAACCTGGTCTAGAGATGTGGCTTTGGTCATAAAGGAGGAGGAGAAATTCAAGACACATCTGGCACGTGAAAAGGAACTTGGCAACTCACCATATGTGGAGAAGCCAGGTACTGAGAATGTTCCAAGCTTCCAATCTTGGGTGACAGGGTGATTGAAACCCTCTTGCTTGAGATGGGTGCCTGGGGGGGGGGGTCACTTGGCACACCCCACAAGGCCTGCCTGACAAAGACTGAAAGCATGAGAGAAAGGACTCACTCAATATTTCTTTCCCCTAGAGTCAGTAAGAACGGTGGTTGAGGGGCTGACTGTGGTATATTACCACCTGCCTCTCATCACTTAAGAGCTGAGACCCTTGGGTAAATTTTTATTTTCTCATTTGAGAAATGAGTTATAATAATGCCTAGTAGCTGTGTCAAGGACTAAGCAGAGTGCCTGGCATAGAAGAAACATCATGGAACGATAAGAAAGGAATCCAGGGTCCTAGACATAGTTCAGTCCCTCATTCACTGTTTGATCTCAATACAGTTAATTCAACCTGCTGAACCTCAGTTTATGCATCTATCAAATGGGAGAAATGCCTACTCATGGGGTTACTGGGAGAATTGAATTAGAAAAATATGTCAAGAGAGAATATAGAACATGGGTGGTTTAGGGTTGTCCAAATTAGAGAAGCAGAGTTCTCCTCTAGAGAAGTAGAAAATCCTAGGTACTCCTCACCCTTCTCTGTAAGCTGAGGCACGACCAGATGACCTAGACTCGTTCAATTAGATGCACATGATTCTAAACTTTAAACAAGAATAGGGAGGGGAACTGGAGCAAAAGAATAGGAATGGATTGGTGTTGGGTCACAGTAATGTGCAGTTTCAGGGACCAAAGTGGCCCTAGTGTCAGCCTCAGTGTCCAGTGTCCAGTGTCCAGGTCAAAGGGGTCAGTGTCCTGGCCTCTGGCACTTAATGGTGTTGGCAGCAACTGAACCAGTTCTGTAGCATGGGTTTTTGCCATTCTTTGACTGCAAAGCGCCATTTTGTTCTTGTTTATTTGCTTGATCTTGTTATCTAATCTTTCTGAGAAATCTATAAACTATCCCAGTAGACTTAAAATTGTTTTTGTTTTTGTTTTGTTTTGTTTTGCTTTAATCAACTTCAGTAATTTTCTCTGCTTGTAACCGGGGTCCTGACTACACTAGTGCTTTGCCTAATACTCAGCATGCAGTGAAAATTTAATATTGGTTTATTCTCCCTGTAGACTCCTTATTCTCAGCTTCTTCCCTTCCACCCAAGTTTTGTTCTAACTAAATGGTGCTATGACCAGTAGAAGGAAAGCCTCTCTTTTGTAAAGAAAACATGGAATCTTTCCATCCCATAATCATTTGCTCACCATTTCCCATGAAAGGTTATTCCACAGCTTATAAACCTGGGCACAGAGAGAAAGAGGGCAGCAAAGTGATTTTTTTAAATTTTAAAGTTTTGAGGGCAAACAGAAACTTGTTTACCCAACCCCAAAACATGATGATTAGATTCTGTGAATGCTTAGAAGTGGAATTCGGAGTAACTAAGAAACAGAATGTCTCATTTACATGGCAGTGGCCTTTTGGATTTCACAAACTGATGGAGCTAACCCATAGGCCTAATTAACTACTGAGAAGAGGTACAGCATAAATATATGTTCGGGTTCATGAGAGGCTTGCTTAATTTGTGGGTAATGGAACCACATCAGATGGTAAAGAGGACATTGAGGGAATTTAGGGAACACATCCTTAATACTCTTGGATGAACATTGCTGTTGGCTTCTAAAAAAACACTGTAAGTATGACTAGAGATAGCATATTGGGTTAACCGGGTTACTGAGGGACCACAGAACTCACTTAGTCTCATTTGGACCACAGGTTCCCTCCCTCCAATCCAACGTAAGAGAATCTCCACAGCAACTGAAGGAAATAGTTGTCAGTTGTTGGCCTTTCAGCCTCTGCTTAAAGTCTTCAGTGATGGAGCAAATGGCCCAGTAGAATGATGTGGTGGTATGTTGGCATTTGTTGTTTCTGTCCCCAAAACTTATTCATTCTTTCTTTTCATGGAAGTGCCCCAGCACCACCATTGGGAACTGTCAGTGAAGTTGTTCTATCTTTCTTTGACCAAGCCAGATTCATTAGGCTTGATGAACTTGAACTTCTTGAACTTTGGATTTTGAGTGCAGAAATGACAAGACCTTTAATGAAGACATCAGGCATTATTTGAGCTGCAGCAGTCCACTGAGTTGTTCCTTCTATCTCAAATCCTAGATTTCTTTTGCTTCTGTCATTTTCTAAGCCTATTTCCGTAGGCTTACGACTATGAGCTGCCCCAAATCCTCAAATACTATTTTTTCCTAAATATGTTAAAGGGAGTCTGTTGTTTACAATAAAAGGACCTATCTAATTTAACTCATGATGGCAATAACTACAATGCCTAGTTGTTTATAAGTGCTTCTTATAGTAAACTGAACTCTTCTTCTTCTTCCTAATTTTCACCACTTTATCTTGGGGCTATGTTTTGGTTTTGGTGATCCCCAAAAGCTCATGTGTGACAATGCAGGAATGTTCAGAGGTGAATTAATTCAATTATGAGAGCTGTGACCTAATCAGTGGATTAAGCCACGTGATGGATTAATAATATGAAAGGACTACCGTACTTAGTGGTGGTTATAGGCAGGTGGGGAATGGCTGGAGGAAATAGATCACTGGGAACTTCCCCCGGGGATGATATATTTGTCCTTGGCTCCTCACGCTCTATGTCTGCTTGCTGGGTGCCATGAACTGAGCAGCTTTTCTCCACCATGCCTTCCACCATGAAGTTCTGCTTGACCTTGGGCCCAGAACAATGGCGCTGGCTGACCATGGACTGAGACCTCCAAAACCATGAGCCAAAATAAGCTTTTCCTTCTCTAAATTGTTCTTGTCAGGTATTTTGGTTACAGTGATTAAAAAAAAAAAAAAACTGGCAAACACAGGCTGTTTTCTGGAGCAACACTTACTATTCTCCATTTAACAATGAGTCAGACATTTGAAGCCAACATATTTCCCCTTAGTTTTTTTTTTTTTTTAAATAAATATCCATGGTTTAGCAATAGGTACTTGCAAAACACAGTGTCCAAATTCATCAACATCCTGGCATCCCCATTAGGGACTATGAAATGTACAATGGGGCTGTTATTTCTCCTAGTCTCTTAATTTCATAAATGATCGCTTATTTAGCATCGACATGGCACTACTAGATTAACTAAAACCAGTTTTTAAAAACATTGTCTCTTAATCATGTAAGCCAAACATAATCTTTGTAGAAAATAGAAAACACAAATAAATAAAAATAGATAAAAAATTCTTACAACACACCCAACAACAATAATTCCTATAAACACACATCATTGTGTCCAGACTGTTTTCTATGCTTAACATATTATCTTTTCTGTTGGTAGTATAGTATTCCAATTCATGTTATCTATTTGATTCATACTTTTTGAATTGACATTTGGGTTATTTACAGTTTTTTCATATTTTGTTTTTGCTCTCATAAACAACGGCTTTGATAATCAATCTATACCTGTGTCTATATATACTTATCTGATGATTTCTTAATAACTTAGAAGTGATATTGTCAGATCAAATTTGTTTTGTTATGCATCTTTTAATTATATATCATCAAAATAACCTCTAGAAACCCATTTACATTTCTATTAACAGATGATAAAAGGTCTATGACTCTTGGAATTTTCCCATAAGATCTTGTCAAGCCAGGTGTCTCCCTTCCTATAATAGCAATTGATTTTCAGCTGAATGGACACTTTGATTTTATTTAATTGGCTCCAGTCCTTCGTTTCCACCTGTTCATATTATTACATTATGATTCAGTCAGGTAAGATTACACATCCATTCCGGCTGTGTCATCTGCAAAGCCATACAAGTTACAGAAAACATTGTTGAACAGAACAGAGCCAAGAATTGGGTCCCATGGCGATGTCCTAGGTATGTCTTTGGCCTGAGTGATAATCACTACAAACCCACTGGTCCTTCTAAGGGACGTTTGGACTTGCCCACAGTCTGGCAATTAATGAGGTAATAGCTGGCATTGCTGGACCTGGCTCCCGCTACAACCAGTGTTTGTACACCTAGGATGTTCTGGTGATCAAATATTGTTCATATCATCCTCATATCCAAATACAGATTAGCTCAATGAAAAAGATATTAACAGTTTTCCGTATTTGTATCTTTTGGGGGGTTAGGAGAAATAGAATGTCTTAATACAACTCCCATCCCCTTCTACCCTCAAAGGAAGGAATGACTCACCCCTTGCAGGTTGAACTTACAGTGCACTCAAATGTATCCATAAATAATTATATTACCAATTTTTGCATTTGAAAATTTTGCATAATTAGTATCACATATATGTATCCAAAGACTTCCTCAATATTGTATTTTTTATACTTATCCATATTGATACATATAGATTGAATTCATTCATTTAAACAGTTTTATAACCTTCTTTTAAAAAAAAAAAGACTGCTGAAAGATTATTTCCACAAAGAGCATTGCAATGGGTGTCCTTAAGTTCAATTCCTTGTGACAATTTCAAGAGTTTCTGAAAGATAGACACATAGTAAAATTGTTGGGACATAGAGTATGAATATCTTCAACATTAAATTACCCAGTTTCTCAAGGCAGTCTGCCAGTTAGTTCCAATGTATACTTCTGCCAGCACTAATTCTATGAGTTCCTTCTTCCCACATCCTTGTCAGTATTTGGTATTGTCAGTTTCACCAACAATTGCCAAATGTTGGGGTATGAAATCATTCCTTAATGTTTTAATTTGTATTTCCCTGAATATTAGTGACAGTGGGCCTCTTTTCATGTTTATTGATTATTTTGAATTATTTCTATGGATTTTGTGTGAGCTATGGAAGCCAATTTTCAAGATGGTCCCCAGTATCACCTGCCTCCTGATAGTCACACTCTGTATGGTCTCCTTCATTATACCAGGGTTGATCTCTGAGACCAATGCAATATGGCAGAAGAGCTGTTGTGTCCCTTCTGAGATTAGGGTATAAAAGATACTGCATTTTCTATCCTGGTCATTCTCTTTCTCTTGGATCACTTAATCTGGGAGAAGACAGGTGCCATGTTGTGCTAACACCTCCTACCAACAGCCAGCAAGAAACTGAGGACTCCAGAAAACAGCTGCATGGGTGAACTTGGAAGTAAATACAAATGACTTGCAGCCCCAGCTGACATTTTGGGTGCAACCTCATGAAAGACCCTAGAACAACCTAGCAAATATACTGCCAAATGCTCTACTCGCTGTAAGGTAATAAATCTAACTTGTTTTTAAGCTAAGTGTTGAGGTAATTTTCATGCAGGAACAAATAACCAAGACAACATTTTTGGACATCTATTGGGTTGTTTTTCAAAATAATTTACAGAATTTATTCTAGACTCATCTCTTTTTAGCTACAAGGAACACAAATATCTTCTCCCAACATTGGCTTATCTTATTAGTTTATTCATGATGTTTTTGATATAATAAAGGCTTAAAATTTAATGTAATCAAAGTTGTCAGTTTTTCCCCCTTTATCATTTAAGCTCTTTGCATGTGATTTATAAAATCTTTCACTACATTAGTACCAAAAACAGTCTTCAGCTGGGCACAGTGGTGCATGTCTGTCATCCCAACTACTCAGGAGAATGAGGCAGGAAGAACACAAGTTACAGGCCAGCCTGGGAAACTTAGTGAGACCTTGTCTCAAAGTAAAAAATAAAAAGAGCTGAGGTATGTAGCTCAGTGATAGAGCACTTGCCTAGCATACACTAAACCCTAAATCCAATCCCTAGTAACACACACACACACACACACACACACACACACACACACACATTTTCTTCCTATGTTTTCCCTTAAGTGCTTTGAATTTTACCTGTATTTTAAATCTTTAGTCATTCCAGAAATAATAGTTGAACTGATTTGGGCAAATCTCTCATAAAAAGTAAAAAGGGCTGGGGGGTGTAGCTCAATAGTCGAACACCATGGGCTGCATCCCCAGTACTGCAAAAAGATCCCAAACGAACAAACAAAAAATAGCACCCCCAATGCAAAAAACACCTCTCTTATAAAACTATTTTTTATATAAAAAAACTTTGTTTGTAGCCGAGTGCGGTGGCGCACACCTGTAATCCCAGCACTTTGGGAGGCTGAGGCAGGAGGATTGCGAGTTCAAAGCCAGCCTCAGCAATGGCGAGGCACTTAGCAACTCAGTGAGACCCTGTCTCTAATAAAATACAAACAAAAAGGGCTGGGGATGTGACCCAGTGGCCGAGTGCCCCTGAGTTCAATCCCCGGTACAAAAAAAAAAAAAAAAAAAAAAAAAAACTTTGTTTGTAATTTACTTCTTAAATAATTTGCTGTGCATTTTTCAGCTTCAAGATTTATTTTTGGTTCTGGCAAAGACCAGACCAAAACACTTCAATTAAAGTTGCCATCACTGTCATTATATTCTGACACAATAATCATGACCCTTTTTGCTTCTTTTATTATTATTATTTTTATTTGTCCTTTTTGCTTCTTTAATTGTACCAAAATTTGGGATAGGTTGTAGACCCTAGTCATTCATTTTTGTGGATCAGCATCTGAGTGCATTCTCTATCCCTCGAAAACTCCTCATCCCCCAAAACCTTGGTATACAGCAGAGCTGGCCTCTCTACAGAAGCTGATCACTGCTTGCTATGATTTGAATGATTCCATCAAAACTCATGTTGAAATTTACTTCCCATTGTGAGACAGAAGGGGATGGAAACTTAATCTAACTATGGCATTTGGAGGCAGGACCTTCAGGATTAAATGAAGAAGCCATAAGAGTGAGGCTGTAAATCAACAGGACTGTGACTCTATAGGAGAGACCCGAGCTAAGACGCTCTGTTTTGTCATATGATGCCCTGTGCCACTTTGGGACTCTGTAAAGGGTCCCTACCAGCAAAAATGACCCTACCAGATGCAGTCCCCAATCTTGAACTCCCCACCCTTCAGAACTCTGAGATGAATAAAAACTTTACTCTTCATACATTATCCAGATTGTAGTATTCACTTTTAGCAACAGAAAACGAACCAAGACATGACCGATGCACATTTTCCCAGCCTTTCTTGCAGCAACGATATGGACATAAGACCAAGGTTTACCAATCAAGACACATTTCCTTGGACATTGAATTGAGACCTGATGCTCCAAAGAATCATCAACAATTATGAAGCAATGCTTTTTGATCTTTAATGCCCGTAAGAATCACCTTGGAATCTTATTAAAAAACAGATTGTTGAGTTCCACTCCCAAAGAGTCTGATTCAGTAGGTCTGCGGGGAGGCATGAGAATTTACATTCTCCTGGACGATGCTTAAGTAGATGGATGGAAGACTACACTTTGAGTAGAGCAACCTGTCTGGATGATTGCAGTGGGGATGAGATCGGGTTTCCCAGGACAGCAGGGTTGCTGTTACAGCCAGTATCTGTGGTGGAAGCTGGGCTGGTTTTATGGTAGGCTTTGGAGTGCTATTCCTAGCTAGGTAGCTGCTGACTTTGTTTCTCCAATCCCACTGACAATTATGTGCCTTCCTTATATCCTCCAAATAGATTCTTTTGCCGCTTTAATCAGCTGGAATTCGTTTCTGTTGCTTGCAGCTAAGAATACTGACTGACGAATGAATTGAGCAGCTACTTCCCAAAAGAAGAAATACAAATGGCCAACAAATATATAAAAAATGTTCAACATCATTAGCAATTAAGGAAATGCAAGTTAAAACTACACTGAGATTTCATTTCATACCAATCAGAAGGGCAGTCATCAAGAATACAAATAATAATGAATGCTGGAGAAGATGTGGAAAAAAAGAAACACTTCAACAGTGCTATTGGGATGGTAAATTAATACAACCACTACTGAAATCAATATGGAGGTTCCTCAAAAGAATAGGCATGAAATCACCACATGACCCAGTTATACCACTCCTGAGTATTTAGTCTAAAAAATTAAAGTCAACATACTGTAGTGATACATGCATTCCCACATATATAGCAGAACAATACACAAGAGCCAAACTATGGAACCAGCCTAGATGTCCATCAACAGATGAATGGATAAAGAAAATGTGGTATATACACACAATGGGGTTTTTATTCAGCCATAAAGAAAACTGAAATTATGTCATTTGCAGGAAAATGGATGGAACTTGAGACCATAATGTTAAGTGCAATAAGCCAAACTCAAAAGGTCAAGGGTCAGATGTTTTCTCTCATATGTGGAAGCTACAAAAAAAAAAAAAAAAAAAGAAAGGTAGGGGGGCAGGGTAGGGATCTCATGAAAATCAAAGAGATTAGTAGAGGAAAGGAAGCAAAGGGTGGGCGGCAGAGTGAGAGAGAGGGGAAGTGCTAGGGAATGATATTGACCAAATTTTATTGTTATATTGGATGCATGTATAAATATGTAACAACAAATCCCATCGTTATGTACAGCTATAATACACTAATAAAAATGTGGAAAGACACACACACACACACACACACACACACACACACACACACAAGTACCGACTGATACAGTTACCATTTCCTTGTCTTTTAAGACTTTGACATCCAAACTATTCTTAACTTCAGTGTTCCTGACATTACTCTTCCAGATTTACACTGTTGTTTTGCATTCCTGGGATTTATGCCATTTAATACATCTTTGGTACATGTCTGTTAAATATGTATATATTGTTTTTTCTCATTTCAATAATATATGTTTACTGTAAACTTATTTTAAAAATACAGAGAAGCTCAAAGAAGCAAATTTAAAATCATCTTTAATGCCACCACCAGAGACAACCACTATGAATATTTTGTTATACTACCTTCATATTTTTCTATATACACATACACTTTTTATATATTTGGGATCATATTGTACATGCTGTTTTATAACTCCCCCTCCCTTTTTCATTTCAACAGTATAAGTCAGTGTTGTCCCCTGTCAAAAAACATTCCACAATACGATTTGCAACAGGGACATGCTTCTAGCATATGATGTACTGTAATTTATTGAACTTACCTCTGATGTTTGACATGCAGGTTGACTCAAATTGTTCACTATTATAAATAAAACTGCCAAAGTCTGATTCAAAGTGGCACATTTGAATTGGTTAGCAATTCCTCCCAGAGCCTCACCAAATTCTCAAATGTTCTCTCCTTTCACATATATTTCTTCAGTGTCTCCCCACCTGTCATGCCCTGTTCTAGTTACCTAGGATAAAAAACAAAATAGATGAACCCCCCCACCCCTTGTTCCTTGTAGTTCATATTCCAGTGGGGTGACTAGTAATAATAGTATGGGTTGATGATATACACACAAACATGCAATCTATTAACACTAAACCAATAATAAATAATAATGATGGCAGCCACCACTTTTTAAATGTTTGCCATCTACTAAGCCATTCTGTGCAGTCAATCCTCAGACACTGCGATTATCTCCATCTTTCAGAAAAGGCCACTCAATGCTGGCAGACCTAACGTTGAATCTGTTAAATCTGACCCCTCCCCAAATCTTGAGATTTGTTTTATTCAAGAAATTGGACCGTGACGTGACCCACACTTATCAAGCTTCACTGCAACTGTAGACAGAGCCCTGCCCTATACAACTACAGGCAATTTGCCTCCTACCTGTTGACAAATATCAGATCATATTTTGTACATGAGTGAAGAATAAAAACCACATGCAGTCTATCTATCACCAAAAAAAAAAAAAAGAAGAAGGAAAAACTAAACACATGATTGGAGCCTAGAGGAGGAGGAGCTGCCGACAACCATCCATAGCCAAATTGATAGAAAGATGTCAAGTCTTTGCACCCACCACACGGCAAGGAAGACATGGCCCATGGAAACATGAAATCATCGTGAGAAAACAGATGCAGATGAAAGGCAACAGACTGAGATAAATAAAAGTAGCATTAAAAGGGTGATGAAGAAGAACAGTAAGGAAACAAAATCAGATTAAAACTCTTAACTCCCTCACAGAGGGTAGAATTGATGATAACCCAAAAATAAAATCAGATAATCCCACATAGTGGTGAAGACCTGGAACAGTTAGAACTCTTACATGTCCCTTATGAAAAACAATTTGACACTATTCACTACAATTGCAGAGACACATTCCCTACAACCCCAGCAGTTCCATTTCCAGATAGACACTCTGGGGCAGTGTTTCCAAACTTGGTTAAATGTTAGAATCACATGATTTTTAAAACCCAGAGGCCAAGGCTGGACCCTGTAACAATTAAATCACAAGGTCTTAGGGGGTAGGAGCCACCCATCAATAGTTTTGTTTTTCAAATATACATGACAGTAGGGTGTATTTTGACATATTATGCATACATGGAGTGCAACCCACACCAATTAGGATCCCATTCTTGTGGTTGTATGATATGAAGTTACACTGATCATGTATTCATATATAAGCATAGGAAAGTTATGGCTGATTAATTCTACTATCTTTCCTATTCTCATGCCCCCTCCCTTCACTTCATTCCCCTTTGTCTAATCCAGTGAATTTCCATACTTTGCCTCCCTACCCTCCCTTGTCATGGGTTAGCTAATGGATGGAACTGGAGAATATTATGCTAAGCAAAATAAGCCATTCTCAAAAAACCATCAATAGTTTTTAAAGAGCCCCAAGTGATTCCAGTGTGCAGTCAAGTTTAGGAATGACTGTTCCAGAAAAATCCTACCATGTGTGCTCTGGATGACATCACCCAGAATGTTCACAGCAGCATTGTTTAATTTCAAGAACCCAGAAGTTTCCCAAAGCCCATGGGAAGAACGCATACAAGGTAGGACACTCACATAGTGACATATTTTATCACATTGAAAATCAAGTAATTGCAGCTATGCCCAGAATGAGGATGGATCTCACAAACATAATTGGGGTGGGGGACAATCACAGGAGAGGATATGCAACTTGATTTCATTTACATAATGGAAATTTCCCCAACTAGATAATGTGTTGAATAAGTTCTGTATGTCATACATTGGTTGCCACAGTATAAAGAAATCCAGAGGAATGATAATCACAAAATTCAGCATAGTGATTACCAAAGAGGAAGAGGCAGCTTCTAAAACACTGGTACTGTTTGCTTAAATTAACGGTGGTACTTTATAACATATATATATATATATATATATATATATATACACATATATATATATACATATATATGCAATAAACTTTATTTTGTCTGTTTTAATTAACTAAATGTTGCAGTGCTGAGTGGGAACCAAATGTAGGGCCTCATGCATGCTAGGCAAGCACTGTACCACTGGGTTACATCCCAAGTCCTTTTTATTTTTTATTTTGAGACTGGGGCTCCATAATTGCCTGGGCTCACCTCAAACCTGTGACCCTCCTGCCTCAGCCTCCTGAGTATCTAGGATTATAAGTGTATGCCACCATGCGTGGGGAAAATGTAATTTTATAAATACAATATCAAGAGTAATTTCCTGCAAAGAACTAAGACTCTTTGTAGGTCTCCCCTGGAGAAGTTCCCGCCCAGAGAAAATAGGTTGGCTAAATTCCAAAAGTCTCCACTCAATAGAATCCCCATTGCCAGGTTAGATTTTTAGAGTCCATGAACCTCTCATATGGCATTTTATGGACTTGGTTGGTGTCTCCTCTTATTCCTGCCCATGTGTGATTCTCTCCCACATTACATCAGGGATGGTCTGTGAGACAAACAGAATATGGCAAAGAGATGGCATGTCACTTCTGAGTCTAAGTTACAGAAGACACTGGGACTTCATTTTGATTGTTCTTTCTTCCAGATCACCTGCTCTGGGGGAGACCAGCTGCCATGTCATGAGCTTATGAGCAGCTCTACAGAGAGGCCACGTGGCAAGGAATTGAGCTTCCAACCAGCAGTCATGTGAAGGCTCCAGCCCCGGTCCAGCCCCAGCTGAGATAGGGTGACATATCAGACCTTCAGCCAGAACCATCCAGTGAGACCACTCTGGATTCCAGACCCTCAAAAACTGTGAAAGATAATCAGTGTTTATTTTAAGCTACTAAATCTTGGGGTGATTTGATCTGCTAATGTAGACAGCCAGGATTGGGGTGTAGCTAAGTGACAGAGCATTTGCCTATCATGCATGAGGACCTGGGCTCAATATTCAGCAGTAAAATAATAATAATAATAATAATAATAATAATAATAATAATAACATAAGAAAGACAATCAATACCCACATCTAAACCATGTTAGTGGATTTTAGTTCCAGAAAGAAGAAAGAAAAAAGAGGTGGAGGACAAAAAGAGATGAGAGGTCTTCTTTGAGAGGCAGCAGAGTTCCTTATGAAGTCATTATATTTTCAACTATCCCCCCACTCCTTACAATATGGGCAGTCTTCACCCATCCATCAAAACTGGAGGACCCCAAGGGAAGTACCTTTGAAGCAGAAAAGTGGTGCGGGAACCTGGGCCTGGACTCACACACCGACAGCAGCTCCCTGAAGCAGCTGTGGCACGCCTGAGCCCAGAAGGGGAGCTACCATCATAGATAGAGGTGGGCTGGCCCAGGAAACCCATGCCAGCAGAGCAGGAAAGGGGGCTGGAGGTGGGAGCAATGGAGGCTCTGAAAACTTGTCTGCCAGCAATTGAGGTTCCACCTGGCCTTGGACGTTGGAGAGAGACACAACACCTGGGCTAACACCTACATCAAGCATGACACCACACCCCAGTGCTATCTAGGACAACTAGGTAGAGCTAATGAAGTGCATTGTGACCTGATGACACAGAGGACCTGGCAGAGAAGGGAAAAGTCTCCCTTCTTTCTGTCCCATGAGGGGACTCTCAGAGCAGGCATGAGTGGCTGTAAATGAGGGGAAGGGGCACCAAAGACCAGGGCTATCCTCTGATGCTCAAGCTCAGAGCTGAGGCCTTGAACTAAAGGGTGATGAAGGATAAAAATATTTGAATGTTATGAGATGTTTACCCAAAAGAAAACTATTTTAAACTAGAAGTGACTGGACAGGGCTGATATTTATAAGATTGGGCTAACTTCAGTTTTTCCACTGCTGAAGGTGAAAAAAGTTTTTTTTTTTTTAGTGAAAAGGAAGTGAATTACAAAAATAAAGCCAGCTTCTTGTTGGCACATGGTGAAGTGGGGACTGTTTAATTAAAGTGGTTAAATAAATAAGCATGAGATCAAGCTGTGTGCTCTACATTCTATGTTCAGGGATTAGAATCTGTATCTCACTCTTTAGGACCTTGCACAATTATAAATGCAAATTTTTCAATGGTTTTTATTTGTTTCAGAATATCTTGTCCTTTGCAAATGCAATTCCTTCTTAAATTCGATACCAGCTGTGTCCTATGGAACTTTCTGGGATGATGGAAACATCCAATATCTATGCTATCCAATACAATAGCTAGTAGCTACATGTGGTTACTGAGGGACTGTATTTTAAATTTTGCTGAGTTGTAATTAAATGTAAATACCTGTACATGACTAGTGTTATCACATTGAACGATACAGTTCAAGGTGGAACTATCTTTTTTCCCACTGAAATTTTAGAAATCTGATTTCCTAATTTTGGAATGCATCTTATTTGTTTGTTTCCGGTTGCAAACTCTAAAACATCAGGATCCCTTTGGCTCAAGGTTTCTGACACTTCCACATCACCTACCAATTCTCCGAAACCAAGTTTAGAATAACTTTCATGGCAATCTTTACATCTGGAATATTTGAACACAGACTGAATATCTGGTAATACAACGGAATTACTAAAATTGCATACTGAAGTGTGTACAGACAAAAGAAATGAGACAATATCTTCTCTTGGCTCTAGGTGATGGAGTGGGGAGTGGACAGAGGAAACAAGATTGGTTGGTAATTGTTGAAGTTGTGTGGTGGGTTAATGGAAGCCTCTGAGATTAGTCTAATTGATGTACGCTATAGGTTGGATCTGGAGTGTCCCCCTAAGGTACCTGTTGGGAAGTGCTGGAACTTTTGAGAGATAGAGCGTAAGGAGGAATTTATATACATACATTAGGGGTGTGACCTTGAAGGAGATAATGGGTGGGCGGGCCTCAGACCCTTCCAGCACCCTCTCTACCTCTTCTTTTTTTCCTCCTCCTCTTTTTCCTCCAGGTAACTGAAGTGAATAGGCCTCCTCTACCATGTGTTCCTGCTGTGATGTACTGTGCTGCCACTGTCCCAAAGTGACCAAGCAACCAACAGGCTGATTTCAGACCGTAAGCCAAAAGAAAACTTTCTTCCTTTTAAGTTGTTTATCTCAGGTATTTTGTCACAGTGATGGAAAGCTGACCAATACAATGTATAAATATTTTAATTTCAAGAAGCAAAAGTTGAAGTCAGGCATTGTAAAAGGCAGGAGAATTGTGAGTTCAAGGTGAGCCTGGCAACAGAGTGAGAAACTGTCTAATAAATAAATAAGCAAGCAAGTGTTTCTAAAACATTGGAAATCCTAATATGATAAAAGTAAGTGGGAGAGGAAAAACAAGACACAAAATTATAAATATACACTATAATGAGGAATTTACATACACAGAGGGAAATACAGAGTACAGGGTAGTGGTTCGCAGCCCAGATGGCTAAGTTCAAGTCCTGGCTCTAATATTGACTTTGCTACATGATCTCAGGGAATTTTTGGTTTTTGTAGCTTTGTTAAATTCCAGTCTTCTACAAAATAAGAATCATACTCTATTATACCTCTTAAATTGCTGTGGAGATTAAAGAAGCCTATTTATGAAGCACTTAACCAGCAGCTGGCACACAATATGAATCAAATCACTTATCTTTGGAGAAAAGATTTATGAGCAGTTGCTCTTACACCACTGTATTATCAACTTTCCACAAAAGGATGTTTTTCTTTTATATTCAAGGTGAGAAATGAAGAAGGAAGAAACAAAGGGAGGGAGGGACAAAGGATCTTCTTCCATTGCTACTTCGGTGTTCTGAGAAACTGTTAGCAAATAAATTAATAATTTATCAGATGTTTTAAACTTCAGCAAAATGAGAAATCCAGCTTATGTCTAGATAACTGGAATTCCCCCAAAAAACTGTTTTATGTCTTTGGGGATATGCATTAGGTAAGCATTCTCTGCTACTTCCTCTAGCCCAGAGTGGAGTAAGATTTTGTTTCTGTGGTTTTCTTCCTTATCCCTGACCCCAGAGCTCTCCATATTGATGAACCGACCACTTAGTACTTTCTTTGCAGATAAGACTACATAAACTTCCCTTTCTATTAAAATAGTGTATTTCAAGTAAGATATAGTCTTCTATTGTCACTGTCAGTCATGACTCACTCCCCTAACTTGATGCTTATGAAATTTTAGTTTTCTTCCTTCGGTCACATGAACATCTTGCCTTAGCTATTCCCTCACAGTCTTCACATTGGAAGTTGGGAATGTAAGGTCACAAGCAAAGTTCTGGTCTAGTTGCCTACATTTTAGCTCAAGAATAACTGGGCATTGTCTCTATCATCCTGTTTCTGTCTCACAAAAGATTTTTTTTTTTTTTTTTTTTTTTTTGGTACCGGGTATTGAACTCAGGGCACTCGACCACTGGGCCACATCCCCAGCCCTTTTTTGTATTTTATTAGAGACAGGGTCTCACTGAGTTGCTTAGTGCCTTGCCATTGCTGAGGCTGGCTTTGAACTCGCGAACCTCCTGCCTCAACCTCCCAAGTGCTGGGATTACAGGCGTGTGCTACTGCACCTGGCTCTCACAAATAATTTTTTTGCATTCATTTCTCAACTCTGAGTGTATATGGTAGTAATGAAACTGAAACTACACTAAACCAATCAGATATATAGAGAGAATATAGATTCATATAACTGAAAAGTCCAAAAGGTAGAGTTAGCTTCCAATAGGGCATAACCCAAGTGTGCTAATGGGTTTTGGAAAGGTATTTCTTCCTTTCCAATTAGGCTCAACTTTCTGCTTACTGACTTCATTCTCAGTCTCATTAATGCTCAGTCTCCTAGTAGCAGCTCCAAGCCAACAGTCTGTCATGTTTATACCTCTAAATAGAGAAAGAGAACATTTCCTAATCATTTGAACAAAGTCCAAGAGACAGCACTCAATGGTACAGATTGGGTCTGAACCAATCACTGAGATTTTGATAGGCTCTTTCTGGGTTGTATACTCACCCTTGGAGCCAAAGGATGAGTTCGACCCTCTTAGGCCATATGGATGAAGATAGATGGTTTCCCTTCAAAATTAAAGGGGCTGTTAAAAGATGGCAGGACAGGGGACGTAGCTCAGTGGAAAGAGCTTGCCTCACATTTGTGAGGCCCTAGGCGAGAGGCCCAGCACCCAACACCAATAAAAGGGGGAAGGCAAAAGGATGCTAATCAGACAAAAGCAACAGCTGTCCCCTATGTAGCCAATAAAAGTCTTTTAAAATGCCCTGTGATGCCACGGAAAATCTCCTGCCTGGCACATTCTTGCCCATGTTTGGGGCGTTCTGTCCTTTGCAAGCAGCACTGTACTCTAGTATCTTAGGCTCTGGCCCAGGAAATGAAATCTTCTTCTGCACCATTGACATTGCCACTCACTCACTCCCAACATCCTTTCCTTTCTCTTTCAAAGTCACAGCCACTGACTGCACAAAAAGAAGCTGCATCACCTGTGTCCCTAAATCCTTCAATATCCTTCCAGAGACCTGGTTCAGATTTCTTTTGACTACACCATTTAGCTGCATGTGGATCAGCAGAGGCAGGCAGTAGATGAAGTTTCAGTGAATATCTCCCATCCATCTGGGACCCGTGGACTTCAGAACGATGGTGCTCACCAGGGCTGGTCTCAGGAAGGAGTTGTCTCTTTCTGAGAATACACAGGGTTTTTCCCACCTGCCTGTGGCTGCTTCTTCAGTGTATGTACACTACAGTAGCTGGCATGGTGCTGAGGACACTCTACATGTTCAGGGATCCATGTCCTGTTTCCACTCTTATCGTTTCCCAATGTCCTTTAAATAAATAAATAAATAAAGGGGTTGGGGCTGTAGCTCAGTGGTAGAGCACTTGCCTCACAGGTGTGAGGCCCTGGGTTCGATCCTCAGCACCACATAAAAATAAATAAATAAATATATTGTGTCCATCTACAACTAAAAAAATATTTTTATCCACTTTTTTATTCTAAGTTGTTATATATCAGCAAAATGCATTACAATTCACATTACACTTACAGAGCACATTTTTACATATCTCTAGTTGTATACAAAGTATATTCACACCATTCGTGTCTTCATACATGCACCCAGGGCAATGATATCCACCTCATTCTACCCCCTTGTCCCCTCTCTCTCCCTTGACCTTTCTAGTGTTCCTCTAATCCTCCTATGCTCCCTGTCCCAACCCCACTGTGAATCAGCCTCCTTATATCAGAGAAAACATTAAACATTTGGATTTTGGGGATTGGCTAACTTCACTTAGCATTATATTCTCCAACCTCCTCCATTTAGCTGCCAATGCCATTATCTTATTCTCTTTTATTGCTGAGTAATATTCCATTGTGTGCATATATATATAAATATACACATTATATATATACACACATATATATAGCACACACACACACACACACACACACACACACACATATATATAATATTTTCTTTATCCATTCATCTACTGAAGGGCATCTAGGTTGGTTCCAAAGTTTAGCTATTGTGAAGGAAAAAAACTAAAAATATATATTTTTTAAAAAAATAAAACAGAACTAAAGATGGAATCAGGAAGGGAATACTGAGGACTTCACCTATGACATATTTTTTTGTGTGTGTGTTTCTTTTTTTTTTATTTATAGTAGTAGTATGTATTACAATTCATAATGCACATATATAGCATCTTTTTACATACAACTATTTGTATACAAAGTATATAAGTACCATTCAGATCTTCAATCATGCATTTAGGATAATGATATCAATCTCATTCAACCACCAATTTTTTTTTTCCTTTTCCCCCCCCCTCCCTCCCATACCCTCCCTTTCCTTTGACCATTCTAGTGTTCCTCTAATCCTCCTAAATGACATATTTTTTAAGCTAGGCTATGGATTCAAGAGTATTTATTATATTATTAACTAGTCTTCTGAAATATTTCATAAATTTTAAAATCTACAGGTTACAACTCAAACTCACAAACTCACAAACAACTCAAACTCACAAACAAAAAAAGCCAATCTGATTGTGTGCTTTCTAGTTTAGTTGCTCATGGCCCAAAGGATGACGTCCTAACTTAGCACACAGAGTCCTCTGTGATGTAATCCAGTCTTCTTTCTTCTTACATGTTAAGGATTGTATATTTGTGTCCTCCCAAAATTCACATGTTGAATGCCCAACCTTCAATGTGGTGATATTTGGAGATGGGGCCTCTGGGAGTAAATTAAGTTTGCTGGGTCATGATGATGATGGCATTAGTACCCTTCTTTAAAAAGGAAGAAATAACAGCTCCCTCCCTCCTTCACTTTCTCCCGTTCTCTTTCTTTCTCTCTCTCCCTTTCTGTATGGCCCTTCCCTCCTACCATGTGACAGCACAGTGAGAAGACAACCATCTGAAAACCATGTGAAGAAACTTTATCAAGAACATAATCTGCCAGCACCATGATCTCCATGCTCCAGAACTGTGGGAAATAAATGTTTGTTGTTTAAGTCATCCAGTCTATGGTGTTTTGTCATAGCAGCATGACCTGACTGATACAGCACCTTCCCTCCCACCGCCATCACTTCAGGCATCTTGAATCATTCCCTAAATGTGCCATCTTCTCCCTGGACTGGATGCTTTGGAGTCTGCCTTTTCTCCTCTTTTTCATATAACTAACTCCTATTGACTCACTGTATTTGGTCAAATAGGCTAATAAAAAGATCCCATAATGCAGGGCTGAAAGCGTTGAAGTTCCTTTCTGATGTAATAGATCTGAGACTAGCAGTTCAGGGTAGTGGGAAGCTCTGTTCTTCTTGATCCACCTGCATGACTGAAACTGGGTCACCTTACCGTGTGGATTACAGCCTGCAGTCAGTTAAAAGAGAAGTTAGAGAAGGCATACTAGGATGTTCTAAGGCCCAGACCCTGCAGTAGTCCATGTCATTCCCATTTATCCCATTGGTGAGAACTTGGTCATATGTTCTCAACTAACTGCTGGGTATGCTGGGAAATGAAGTCCTTTTCAATGCAGCCATATGCCTGCTTAAAGTTATTTTGTAACAGAAGAAGGAAAGAAAGAATTTCAATAAACAATTTAAGCTCAGGTTTTAGTTCCTCTGAATAGCCTTCTCTACCGTTGATTTCTCTGTCTAATAGATGTCCTTGTGAGCACTTACTACCCTACAAACAGCCATCTCATTAGTTGCATATCTCCCCAGATTCATTCATCTCCCTGCCCCCTATTACACTATAAGAACAGTGAATGTGCTGCATGTGGTGGCACAGGCCTATAATCCCAGCAGCTCAGGAGGCTGAGGCAGGAGGATTGCAAGTTAAAAGCCAGCCTCAGCAACTCAGAGAGGCATAAGCAACTCAGCAAGATCCTATCTCTAAGTAAAACACAAAAAAAAGGGCTGGGGATGCAGCTTAATGGTTAAGAAACCCCTGGCTTCAATCCCTAGTACAAAAAAAAAAAAAAAAAAAAAAAAAAAACAGTGAATGTGGTGCTGTTTCCTTAATGCCTGGCATTTGCCATACATTGAATCCATTTTGAGTAAAAATATGGAGGAATGACTCTATAATTTGCAGAGCTCTATGCACAAGGAAAATGCAGGACCCCTTGTTCAAAAATGAGCATTTTAAGATGGTGACAGCAGAGCCTTAAACCAAGGATGGGGTCTTTCTTAGTACAGTACCTCTTGTTCCCACACAGGCTGCACACCCATGAAACCAGCCCTGAAAATATGAGCAAATAAATGAGTCAAATATACTACCATGAATCATCCTCCATAAGAAAAGTCACCTATCTCTGGAGTACTCATATGCGATGAGTAGAGATAAATCAAATCGTGCTAGTAAGTATTTGGGAAGTAAATCTTTGCCCTAAAAAATGAACTTAATAGAGGTCATCCCAATGGCAAGGGCATCTCTCACTTCCCAATGCCTTGTCATTTGGAGGATGGAGCTCAGCAGCTGGTAGGCTACTAAGTCGTTAGTGGTCCAGATGTGCAGTATCTCACCTCCTACAAGGTCCCCCTGTCAGCCAATCATCACAGCAGCAGGAGTCATCACAGTAATTTTCTTATAGCCTCGGAGCCTCTCAGAGTTGAGAAGACCTTAGAAATCTTTGCCAAGCCGTTCTCTAGCATCTGCTTAGACACCTCCAATGACAGGGAACTTCCTACCTCCTCAAGCAGATCCTTCTGTTTTTTGACAGCTCTGCGGATGGAGTTCTTCCTCAAGTTGAGCCAAAAATCTACTTCCTCGTGACTTCCACCCACTGGCTCAGAGCCACATGGAGGAACTTGCAGGTGTTTAAAGGGCTCTAAGTGTTCACCAGAAGGTAGAGGTGGCCAAGGAGCTGCACAGAGGTGAAGCAGACCACTGATGTGTTTGGCTCAGGCAAGGTTAAACTTTATTTTTTAATGGTTGCCAACATTGAAAAATCTGGGGAGCTTGTATAACATGTAGACTTTAAGCCTTCAAAACCTGGAAACTCTGACAATCCTGGGCTCATAATGCCACAATTCTACCTGCACTAAGAACATTAATGAATGGATATAGAGTGGGCAACTGCCAATCTCTTCCACAATCTGATGCACTGGCCACTTGATAGCCGTGCAAACTCATTGAACTTAATGTCAGAGCCCTTACATTGATTAATATATGTTCATACACCCAGCTTCCCCACCATAGAAGAAGTCAATGAATTGGAGGCCCATGTCTTCAAATTGGCATTGTAGGAAAGTGATCTAATGCGACGACTCCCCTGTGTCTCCTTCCTGCTCAGAGGTGTTGGCTGATGCCCCAGCAACTACATTGTGACTATGGCAACAATGATGATGGACGCTACACGTGAATGTTGAAACAAACAGATCATAATATCCTGGATCAATAGTGGTTACAGACTTGTCATATCAGCTCTACGTACCTCTGAACTATGTTTACCTTAAGTAATAAACAAAAACAAATAAACATACCTTGCTTGGGCCACTTTTATTTTAGGTAGTTACTATTAATAAATAAACTGTTTCTACTGAGGGACATCTAGGTTGGTTCCACAACCTAGCTATTGTGAATTGTGCTGCTATAAACATTGAAGTAGCTGTGTCACTGTAATATGCTGTTTGTTTGTTTGTTTCTTCAAATTTATTTTTTATTCTAATTTGTTAGAAATGACAGCAGAATGTATTATATTTCATATTATACTCGTAGAGCACATTTTTACATATCTCTGGTTGTATGCAAAGTATATTCACACCATTCGTGACTTCATGACTGGTACAAATATACTTTGTATACAAACAGTTGTATGTAAAAAGATGCTCTATATGTGCATTATGAATTGTAATACATACTACTATTATAAATTAAAAAAAACAAAAACAAAATAAATAAAATGTTTCTATCTAATATATAATTCTTTTGTCATTGCCTTTTCTTTCTTTTTTTAATATTTGTTTATTTACTTTAGTTGTACACAATGCAATGCATTTATGTTTACGTGGTGCTGAGGATCGAACCCGGGCCGTACACGTGCAAGGCAAGCGCTCTGCCGCTGAGCCACAATCCCAGCCCTCTTTCTTTTTTAACCAAGCTTTGAACCCAGGAGCACTTTATCACTGAGTCACATCCCCAGCTCTTTTTACTTTTTATGTTGAGATAGAGTCTGTCTAAGTTGCTTAGGGCCTTGTTAAGTTGCTGAAGCTGGCTTTGAACTTGTGATCCTCCTGCCTCAGCCACCCAAACCACTGGATTACAGACCTGCATGCACATGCACCTTTTCTTAAATTGAGTTTTTATTATGGAAAAGACTCAACATATACAAAGGTAAAAAGACTAATTTTTTAAACAGAAAGAAATTAATTGAGACCCTTATCTCACATCATACACAAAAATTAATACAAAATAAAGCATGGATCTAATTATAATAGATAAATCTGTAAGTAGAAAAGAGTAAATCTTCATAGTATTGGTTTTAAAACTAACTCCTTAGATATGACACCAAGAATATAAATGATAGAAAAAAAGATGAATTGGTCTTCATCAAAATGAAAGTATTTTGTGCTTCAAACACCACCACCAAAAACAGTGAAAAGACAGCCCACAGAATGAGAAAAATATTCCAAGTCACATACCTGATAAGGACTTGCATTCAGAATAAATAAGTACTACAACTCAGTTAAAAATCATTTTAATTATAAGCATTGGACACAGTAGGGCATGCCTATTGTCACAGTTACTTGGGCGGTTGAGGCAGGAGGATCATTTGCACCTATAGGTTGGAGGCCAGTCTGGACAACATAAGGAGACAGCCTCTAAAAAATAAAAATAAAAATATGAAAGTTCTAAATATGCAAAGAATTTTAATAGTCATTTCCACAAAGAAGACATACAAATGGTCAATAACAAATACACGAAAGGGTGCTCAGCAGCATTAGCCATGAGGGAAATGCAAATCAAAACCACAGTGAGATACCACTAGCATGGCTGGAATCAAAAATAGCAAGTGTTGGCAAGGATGTGGAGAAATTGGAACCCTTGTGCATTGCTGGTGGGAATTCAAAATGGTGCAGCTGCTGTGGAAAACAGTTTGGCGGTTCCTCAAAAAGTTAAACATAGAATTACCATATGATCCAGCAATTCCACTTCTGGATATTCTTCCCAGAAGAATTGAAAGCAGGAACTCAGATCTTTTTTCACCAATGTTCCTAGTGACATTGTTCCCTGCAGCCAAAAGGTGAAACCAACCCAAGCATCCATCAACAGAAAAATGAATAAAAAGTGATAGGTACCTAACAGGGAATAGTATTTAGTCATAAAATGAAATGACATTCTGGCACATGCTATAACATGGGCGACCCTTGAAAGCATTATGCTACATGAAATAAGCCAGATACAAAGGTACAAATGTTATATGATTCCACTTAACGTCAGATACCTAGAATAGGCAAATTTATAGACACATTAAAGAGGAACTACGGAGAGAGGGGAATGAGGAGGTATTGTTTAAAGTGTACAGAGTTTCTATTTAGATGTTGGGAAAGTTCTGGAAGTAGACAGTGGTGGAGATTACACAATATTCCAAATATACTTAATGCCACTGAATTGTACTCTGAAAAACAGTTAAAATAGCACATGGCATATGTATTTTGCCACAATAAAAAAAATAATATTGGACCGGGCATGTCGCTTGGTGGTACAGTGATTGCCTAGCATGAGGGAGGCCCAGGTTCAATTCCCAGTATTAAATTAAAATTATAAAAGGTTATGTATCAGGTATTGGTAAGAGTGTGAACAAGTTGGAACCCTCATACATTACTGGAAGAAATGTGAAATTGTGCAGTCACTTTTGGAGAACAGATTACCAGTTTCTCCAGATGTTAAACATGGAATTACCTTAGGACCTGCCATTTCTACTTTCAGGAACACCCAAGAAAAAGTAAAACATGTCCACACAGAAATTTTTACATGAATGTTCATAGTAGCATTATTCATAATAGCCCCTAACTGGAAACAACCCAAATGCCCATCTAATTTAACAATTTTAAAAAAAGGAACAAAGTACCCATACATGCTACATCGTGGATGAACCTGGAAAACATTTGAAGTGAGAGGAGCCAGTCATAAAAGATCACATTTTGTATTTTTCCATCTACATGAGATGTCCAGAATAAGCAAATCTGTAAGGACAGAAAATAGGTCACTGGTTGCCAGGGGCTGAGGAAAGGAGGGATGAAGAGTGACTTATAATACAAATGGAGTTTCTTTGGGGAACAATAAAAATGTTCTAAATTTAGATCGTGGCAATGATAACTCTATAAACACTATGAAAAAGTCATTGAATTGTATACTTGAGTGAATCTTAAGGTATATAAATTATATCTCAATGAACCTATTTTAGGGACTGGAATGTGGCTTGGTGGTACAGTACTCACATAGCAAGGACGAGGCCCTGGGTTCAACCCCCAGCATCCCACGCATACACACACAATAAATTGATTAATTAAAAATAAATAGATACATCTGTTTTAGCAAAATAGACTTGTTAAAGGAATCTTATGCACATGTTCCAGCCTCAATATTTATTAACTTGTGGTTGTTTTCTTTCCATCCATACACACACATGCTCTTCCTCACCTCCATATTATTTTGAAGAAACTATCAGACATCTTCTAATACAGAATTTAAAACCAGAAAAGGCCAATCACGGAGTTGGCTGGCTGCACTTTTCCTGGCTGTGTGACATGCAAGTTTGGCTCTCTAGCCTTCCTGGAAATATCACAAATGATATGATACCTGGCAGTAAATCCCTTTCTGCTTAAACTTTTTTCTGCAACTAAGAATCTTGACTGCTGTAGCCACAATTGACATTGACGTTCATCCATGAAGGGTGTTTTGATGGAAATGTGGTGTCTAAAAAGATGGCGGTTGGAGAGTGATTTGTCCTTAACGAAACTCTCTGTGGAAGCCCAGAAACCTGCTAGATGCCATGTGGAAAACTAAGTCTGTTCATAATACATGTCACAAATGCCAAGCCATTGGTGGTCTAGGCAGGATGAGTGGACAACAACCAGGTGATCAGCCGGGGAGCTGTCATTAAGGCAAAGCCATGGGCCAGGACCAGGAAGGTAGCATGGAATCAGGAGCTGCTGAATTCCAAGCAAGGTGTCAGGGGAAGTCAAGGAGGATGGCCCCCAAAAGAGAACTGATGCATGATCATAAGGTCAAGCATATTACTGTCTTGGTGCCCTGCTATGGTAAATTCTGACTCTGATTCCCTAATGAGGAATCTGCCTCCTTTCCCGAAAGGCTATGGGTGGAAACATCATGCCCTTGCCCTTGAGAGCTGACTGAGTCACAGGTGCCTTCTGTCATGTTGTCTGCCACCCGGATTCACTTCCTAGCTCCTCTGTGTCTTTAGTAAGCTGGTGAGCTCTGGTAACATCTCTACCCAACACGTTTTTGAAATAAAACAGAATCAATGGTCTTTACTAGCCCTTCAGAACCCAACTGCCCTGTGTTCATGTCAAGACTCTCCCCCCTTCTCTCTCTCTCCTCTCTCTCTCTCTCTCTCTCTCTCTCTCTCTCTCTCTCTCTCTCTCTCGTTAGCTGCATGACCTTCAACAGAGAGCTTTCTGAGTCTTTGTGGCTTTTTCTGTAAGATGGGGAAAGCATCAGCATTAAAAGAGAATAAAATCGACAGGCGTGGTGGCGCACGCCTGTAATCCCAGCATTTGGGAGGCTGAGGCAGGAGGATCGCGAGTTCAAAGCCAGCCTCAGCAATGGCGAGGCACTTAGCAACTCAGTGAGACCCTGTCTCTAAATAAAATACAAAAAAGGGCTGGGGATGTGGCCCAGTGGTCGAGTGCCCCTGAGTTCAATTCCCAGTACCAAAAAAAAAAAAAAAAAAAAAAAAAAACGTGAGAGAGAGAGAATAAAATCATGGCATTTGCAGGTAAATGGATGGAGTAGGAAAATATAATGCTAAGTGAAGTTAGTCAATCTCAAAAAAACCAAATGCCAAATGTTTTCTCTGATTTAAGGATGCTGATTCATAATGTGGTGGTGGGGATGAGGGACATGGGAGGATTAGATGAACTCTAGATAGGGCAAAGGGGGAAAAGGGGAGGGGGGCACATTAGGGTAGGAAAGACAGTGGAATGAGATGGACATCATCACCCTAAGTATATGTATGAAGACACGAATGATTTGACTCTACTTTGTATACAACCAGAGATATAAAAATTGTGCTCTATATGTATAATATGAATTGTTATACATTCTGCTATCATATATAATAAAATTTAAAGATGAAAAACAAAAGATGGGAACAGCAACTTCTATCTTAGGTGTGGGTTGAAAGGATGCTCTGAAGCTAGCTTTCTAAGGCACTTGCCCAATACCTGACATGAAATAGCTGTCCAATAACTGTGGGTCTCACCTTGCCTGCTACCCTTTATTAGTAAATATGAGGCTGAGGTGGATCTTGTATTGGCACCTTCCATATCAGAAAAGATGGGGTTCTTGTTAGTGTCGTTTTGATGTTAAAGAATGCATTCATTTTCCTTCAAAATATATTGCTTTTATATAATAAGAATAATAACAATAATAAACATTTATTGAGTGTTTGCTGTATAGCAGACACTGTACTGAGAGATTCTGGGGTCCTATTTCATCTTCTCAGCCTCACTATGAATTGAGGACTATTAGAGAAGGTCAATCACTCACCCAGCATCACACAACTACCCAATAGCTTGGCTGAGATTTTAAATATGCCTGCCTGTTGCTAGAATCTTCCTCATGCTGCTTCTCCATCTGCCCTGAGCTCTGCCTCAGCGTTGCTCAGAGCTGTCCAAAGGATGGCTGCTCCCACCTCTGGACCCTGGACCCACCAGTCCTCGGGGAAATTTTTATCAGGGTGTCAGTGCCTTCCTGACTGAGAGCCAGTACCTTGTTCTAGAATTTCCCTGCTGTCCTATCTCATCTCTGCCACCTGGGCTGCTTGGCTTCCGGGATCCCGGGCATCCTTGTTGACTTGATCACCCCAACACCTTGCTTAGAACTCTGACTCCAGCAGATCCCTGATCCTGGCCCATGGCTTGGCCTTATTGACAGGTCCCCAGCTGATGGCCCAGTGTTGTCGATCCACCCTTCCTATGGCCTGTCTTTTCCCCCTGGCTGGAGCTTGGACACCACGCCAGGCAGCTTCTGAACACACTCCCAGTGGTCCTGCCTCCTGGCCTCTGTGCTCCTGTGTATCCTCTTTGCTGAGCATCTCTTGACTTTGACCTTGCTCACACTCTCTCACCCTCTCTCCTCCTGCTTCTCTCCCCATCCCTCAGTCTCTCACACTCCTTCCCTCTCCCTCTCCCTCTTTCCCTGATGAAGCAAGCAGCCCCAGGGAAAGGCCTCTGGGACAAGAAACTGAGCACATCCTGCAGACAACAACCAGTGAGGAAGTGGATCCTGCCAGCACCACAGAGCGAGCCCGGAAGCAGATCCCCTGAGCCTCGGGATGGCTGTGGCCCCAGCCTGAAACAGACACCTCAGTGGCAGCCTGTGAGAGACTCCTCTGTGGACCCAGCTCGACCTCATGGAGATTCCTAACCAACAGAAATGGTGAGATAACATGGGTACCACCAAGTTTGGGGGTAATGGTTACAGAGAAATAGGTAACTAATGCAGCCAGGTCTTCCTCGGGCTTCTTCTGTGCCTCAACCTTCCAGCCATCCATGCAGACACTACACCACCAGGGCCACCAGACTAAAGGAATTGTATCCGTAAGCTTGGCGTTACTACAACAAAATACCTGTGCAGCTAACTTCATTTTAAGAAGGATTATTTGACTCACAGTTTGGGTGGTTAATGTCCATTATCAAATGAACTGGTCCCATTGCTCTGCCATGGCAATGACGGGAGCACATGATGAAGCAAGCAGTCACATCCAGGGAACACAGAGGGAGAAGACAGGCAGGGTGCACAACCCCCTTCTAGGCACCTCCTACTACTATATATGTATGTATATATATATATATATATATATATATATATATTTTTTTTTATATATTTTTTTGCCATCCTAGGGATGGAACTCAGAGCCACACACATGCAAGGCAAGCACTCTACCACTGACCTGTATCCCTAGCCTGTTTAATATTTTATTTAAGGAAGGGTCTCACTAAGCTTTCCATCCTGGCCTTAAGTTTGCAATTCTCCTGCCTTATCCTCCCATGTAGTTGGAATTACAGGTGTGTGCTACAGTGACTGGCTGAGGCCTCACTTCTTTTTTTTTTTTTTTTTTTTTTTTTTTTTGGTACTGGGGATTGAACTCAGGGGCACTCGACCACTGGGCCACATTCCCAGCCCTTTTTTGTATTTTATTAGAGACAGGGTCTCACTGAGTTGCTAAGTGCCTTGCCATTGCTGAGGCTGGCTTTGAACTCACGATCCTCCTGCCTCAGCCTCCCAAAGTGCTGGGATTACAGGCGTGCGCCACCGCGCCCAGCCTCACTTCTTAAAGGATCTACAGCATTTCCCAATACCACCACCTTGCAGGGCAAGCCTTTACATATAGACTTTGAAGAATGGTACCAGAATTCAAATCACAGCAAAATCAACAAAAACATTCCCTTAAAGCAACATAATTGCTTTACGAAAGATGCATTAGAACACAGCTGCTATGGTCTGATTGTTGTTGCCCCACCCCCGATTCCTATGTTGGAACTTAACTCCCAAGTTGATGGCACTAAGAGGTGGGGCCTTGGGGACATGCTTGGCTCCTGAGGGCTCCACACTGGTGATCCCTTAAAAGGGAATTAGAACCATTATAAAAGGGCTTTAGGGAGCCTGATTGTCCCCTTTTTGCCTATCTGCCATGTGAGGACACAGCAAGAGGCGCCATCTTGGAAGCAAAGAGCAAGCCCTCGCCAGGCATTGGGTCTCCTGGAGCCTTGACCTTGGACTTACCAGCCTCAGGACTATGAGAAGAAAATTTCTATTATTTATAAATTGCCCATTTTATGGTATTTTATTATAGCAGAAGAAACAGACTAAGACAATAGTTGTGGACAATTATATTGCTGATCAGTAGACAATGAACTCATTCCTTCAGGGAATACATTCTCAACACAGGGCATTATCACCAAAAAGGGGCAGAAATTGGCCCTTGGGAGGTGAAAAATCTTATATCTTTTGTGTATAAAGTGTGGACATATGAACTATATATCCACAGATAAATGTGTAACATATAAACAGATATATAATATATCTGTGGTATTAACATTTCACTGGTTTGAGATACTGATATTGTAAAACAGTGGTTGAGAAAACTGCTTTCATGTGACGAGGTGGCCCCATTTAAGTTTGAGTGCTGTAGGGAAGAATGAGACAGCAGAATTAGTATAGCAAGTTGTGGGCCAGGCAAGGTGGTGCACCCCTGAGATCCCAGCAACTCAGGAAGCTGAGGCAGGAGGATCTCAAATTTGAGGCCAGCCTCAGCAACTTAGCAACAGTCTCAAAATAAAAATAGGACTGGGGATGTAGCTCAGTGGTAAAGCACCCAAGTGTTCAATCACCAGTTAAAAAGGAGGAGGAGGAGGAGAAAAGCAGGTAGGAAGTCAAACCCACTTGACCTTGGAAATGACAGAAACATCTGCTTTTGTCCTAGTTTGAAGACTTGACCTGATGGGACTCGGATTCAAATAAGTTGGCCCCATCTCACCAGTTGTGCAGACTTGAGCAAGTTTATTAACATCTCTGTGCCTCAGTTTCCTCATATATAAATAAGGATAAAAGTAGTCTTTCCTCAAGATAGGTGTGGTGGTGCACACCTATAATCCCAGAGACTCAGGAGGCTGAGGCAGGAGGGTCACAAGCTCAAGGCCAGCCTCAGCAACTTATTGAGACCCTGTCTCAAGATTTAAAAAATCATAATAAAAAGGGATAGAGATGTAGCTCAGTGGTAGAGTGTCCCTGGATTTAATCCCCAGGACTGCAAAATAAATTTTTGAAAATTTTTTAAAAAGTAGTCCTTCTCCATTGGACTGTTGATAGGATGAAATGTGATGATGCATGTGAAGAACAAGGAAATACACACCCCCACAGTAAGTGCTCAATAAACACGACCCCCACTGACTTAGGGGTCAGTGGCAGACCCTGTGTTTCTACCACCCCAAAGCCATTCTTCTCTCCCTTCTTCCCTGCTGCTGACTGCAGTTCTCCAGGTTAGTTTTGGGAAATGCTGGGGATTCATCTCTCCAGGCTCTTTTCCAGCAAAAGATCACCATGACCTATTTCTAGCCAGTGAAATGAAGGGAGATCTGTGGGAGGGGTGTCTGAGAAGTGTTCCCTCCTTGATAAAAGAAATGCTTGGAAAAAGCTCTTCTCCTTTCATGCTCTAGGTATTCTGGTGTGAAGATGTGATACTTGGAGCTAAAGCAGCCATCTTGTTACTATCAGGGAAGAACCACATGAATTACAGACTTGGACTCAATGCTTTGATCACTGATATCATTGGCCCTGACCAGGACTTCCTGCCTTCTCTCTCTCTCTTTTTTTTTTTTTTTTTTTTTTTGTGGTACCAGGGATTGAACTTAGGGGCACTGGACCACTGGGCCACATCCCCAGCCCTTTTTTTTTGTATTTTATTAGAGACAGGGTCTCACTGAGTTGCTAAGTGCCTCGCCATGGCTGAGGCTGGCTTTGAACTCGCAATCCTCCTGCCTCAGCCTCCCAAAGTGCTGGGATTACAGGCATGCGCCACCACGCCCGGCACTTCCTGCCTTCTATTTAATTAGAACAATTCAATACATGTCATGTTAAAGCTACTGCAAGTCTCACGTTTTGTTACGTGCAACGAAGAGTAACTTGAATATCCTTACAACACACATAACCCTGTGACACACTGCTGTTCCCATTTCACAGGTGAAAGAGCTGAAAGCAGTGTGGCTGGAGTTTTGAAGATGTATCATCTAATTTGATCCTCATGAAAACTCTGTGGGGCACATTTTATCTCCACTTACAGATTTCTCCACAAATTTAGAAGATAAAATCATACCCAACCTCACACAATTGATGAAGAAAAGAGATAGGATGTAAACCAGGTCTTAAACCCAGCTCTGAATGCAGTGCTGTCTGCTGGGTGTGCTGCCACATGCTGCAGTCTCAGCTGCTTGGGAGGGGGAGACCGAAGGATCACTTGAACTTGTGAGTTTGAGATCAGCCTGGGCAACATGGCGAGACCCTGTCTCAAAAAAACTAATAAATAAGCAACATCCTTCCTTGTGTTCTTCTGTGCTGTTTCTCAGCATCAAAAATCCTTCTGGACATTTTACTGCACTGCTGATGTTGAGTAAATAAAAATTCAGTAACCCTAATTCAGGTCATGTCAACCTGAACATAATTATGTTCATTGCTGAGAAAGTGCATTTGCTAACTCAATATTAGTCGTAATGAAGAAGCATGTGGCTAAGCTGGATGAAATCCACAGTCCTAAGACCCATGTGCCAATGTATATTTCTGTCTTTAGGCTCTCAGAAAATTTATATTCCCGGTCCGCCCTTCAATTGGTAATTACCCCAGCGTCTGTTCTTTTTAAATCTTTATTATTTTTTATTCTCTCCCAGATGTTGAGTTGAGCTGCAGTGATTTCGGGGTTTCAGTGAGAGGTCCAGCTGCTGGGTTTGGGAAGTATCCACGTTTTGTTTCTCTTCAGTTCTTCGGCTTGAATTTATGATGAGGTTTTGATGAATAGCACCCTTCTCTCAGCCCTGCCTTCGTCTCGTGTGTCTGAGTGTGTGATATCTTTGGTTTAATTATGCCGATGTGTCTCTTGCTGGAAATTTTATGTGATGACTATTGCCAACACCCAGAGGCCAGGATTAGGGATTTGTGATCTAAACATCCTCGACACTACTCTCCTCAATACATCCAAAGTGAAATTGGGGAGATCGTGTGTAGCCTGTTAAATTAAAACCCTATCAGGTTGAGCATTTGAAAAAGTCTCAGTCCTGTAGTGAATGGGAATCAAGGATGTGAAGAGTCAAGACAAGATTAGGGGCAGGGGTAAGGAAGGAGGAGCAGGGAAAGAAGGATACGGGTGAGTCTGTTTACATCCACAGGACCTTTCAGTTTGAGACTTGGTTACTCAGAAACTGCAGGCTCTGTCTAACAAACTTGGTTAGATCCACTCACTGCTTGACTTTCCAATCGATTTTAAGTTCCTAGAACTCAAAAGTTACTCAAGTAGCCAGCCATGGTGGCACACCCTTGTAATCCCAGCAGCTAGGGAAGCTGAGGTAAGAGGATGGAGAGTTCAAAGCCAGCCCCCAAACCAGCTTCAGCCACTTGGTGAGGCCCTAAGCAACATTGTGAGACCCTGTTTCTAAAAAAAGTTTACTCTAATATTAGTCTCTTGCTGTGTTATGAGCCACCCCAAAATTCAATGGTTTAAAACAATGAGTTATTTTGTTATCTCTCATTGTTTCTCCGAGTCAGGAGTTTAGGAAAGTTCCAATCTGTTCTGGCCACTGGTCTCATGTTACTGCAACTGGAGAGTGGCTGTAGCAGATGGAGGCTGACTAGGCATCTCTCCTCAAGCAGGGCCTCTCCAGGTAGGGGCATTTGGGCTTACCCACAGCATGGCAGCCTCCAAGGCAACAGACTTCTTACATGACTGGAGTGCTGCAGGGTAAGGTGCAGCCACATGGTTTGTTACAACCTTTCTGCTCTACCCTTGGTTGAACAGGGGCAAAAAGCTCACCTCGCTGGCCATGGTTGCACACACATGTAATCCCAGTTGCTTGGGAAGAAGTGGGGGCCAGAGGATTGCAAGTTCAAGCCCAGCCTAGGTAATTTAGCAAGATCCTGTCTCAAAGTAAAAATTTAAAGGCCAGAGATGCAGCTCAGTGATAGAGTACTTGCCTAGTATGCACAGGCCCTGTGTTCCATCCCCAGTACTGAGAAACAAACAACAAAACACAAAACATCACCAAATTTGAAAGGAAAGCACCATAGACCCCACCTTCTGATAGATATTGAGGTTACATTATAGCAAGAGGTCCTGGGATGGGGGAGTTCATGGTGGCCATATCAGAACATGTGACTTCACTGTGCCTGTTATATCCATTTTTTTAATCTTTATTTTATTATTTATTTATTTATATGTGGTGCTGAGAATCAAACCCAGTGCCTCACACATGCCAGGCAAGTGCTCTACCACTGAGCCACAAACCCAGCCCTACATCCATTTATTGATCGTTCACTTTCCACCTCTCCTGCAGTGCTTATCACTGAACAAACATTGCAAAACCACTTGATGCAACTCGATGCAACAGTGTATCTAGCACCTGCAATTCGTTCATTTCCCAAATTGTTTATTGAGCACAGAGTGGTGCCAGGCACTGAATCAGGCACAGGGGACATGGTAGTAGGCAAGAACACCTGCCCTCCAGGATCCTATCATCTAGTAAGGGGGAAAAACAGGGAAGTAACCAAAGAAATGTATTGGGACACGGTGCATGAAGGGGAAAGAACATGGCAGAGAGCTGATCACATGAGGGGTGGGCAGAAAGAGAAGGCCTTCCCGAGGGATCCACTCAAGAAGGAGAATTAAGAATCCTGCACCAGGCAGAGGCACCAGAGGAAGGCTCCAGAGAGCCTGGGTGTAGGTGGTAGAGCTCACTGCAATGGCTGGGGGGCAGACATTGCCTGCTTGTGAAGGTGGCTAAGATCAAGGAATCTCGTGGGGAACTGGTGAAGGGTGTCAATGAGGGCTCAGCCTGGAAAGTTAAAGCCATTCCAGGTCACCAAAATCTTCTTAGAGGGAAACGGAGGGTTCAGAAGTGGAGGTCAGTAAGGCCACCTGGGGAGATGATGGCTTGTGGGCATTCTTAGCAGCTGGCAACACCTGTCCCAGGGAGACCAAGGAGTGATCAGTGTCGCTGCCATGTGAGCTCAGTGTTGATGCATCATGATGGTTTCTCTCTTCTCTCTTCCCGATCTCATTCCAGAGCCTCTCGTTGGGTCAATCCAACTCAGCACCATACTGGCAAGGGGGCTGGGAACACAAAACCCTCAAGCTGGGTGTGCTACATGCCTTGGTCCATAGCAAGGGCCAGGACTTGGGCAAGATGCTCCCAGGGTGCAGAATTTATGAAGACACTCAGAAGTCACCCCTATACTTGCACAATCCTGAGAGTGAGTGTCTCTTAAAAGTTTGCACCTCAGTTCTAGTCCCGTGTAAGATGGATTTGGAGCTGCCTCCTGGTTGAGAGCAGCTGCTACCAGCAAAGGCCTCTGGGTCAAGAAAGGGTCTCCAGAGAGAGCCATGTCTAAGCTGAAAACAGACATGAACCATGTCGAAGCTCAGCCAGGTAGAGGGAAGATGTACAACAGTGCCTCTTACCCACAGTTTTGTGTTCTGTGGTTTCAGTTTTCCACACCATGGAAAGAAAATGTTAAATGGAAAATTCCATTTTAATGCCAATTGATGGAATAAGAAATGAACAATTATGAAATAATAATTCACAAATTTTAAATTGTGCACCATTTTGACTAGCATTATGAAATCTCACACCATTCCGCTCCACCATCAATCATCACCCAGGACACGAATCACCCCTTTGTCCAGTGTATCCACACTGTATTGGTTACCTACCCATGATCACTTAGTAGTCATCTTGATTATAGATACAACAGTCATTGTATTACAGTGCTTGGGTTCAAGTAATCTTTATTTTACTTCATAATAGCCCCAAAGCACAAGAGCAGTGATACTAGCAATTTGTATATGCCAACAAAAAGCTATAAAGTTATTGCTTTAAGTAAAAAGATGGAAATTCTTGACACTAAGCAAACAAAAATCACATATTAAGGCAGCTAAGACTTACGGTAAGAAGGAATAGAAAGGTGTAAGATATAGATCAGTGGTAGAGCATGTGCTTAGCATACATAATGGCCTGGGTTCAATTCCCAGCACGCCCCCCCCAAAAAAAATGGAAGAAGGAGGAGAGGACAAGGAAAGAGAAGGAGAGGAAGTGGAGGAGGAGAAAAAAAACATAATATATATAGAGTTCCATACTCTCCTTGGTTTCAGGCATTCCCTTGAGGTCTTAGAGCATATCCCTCATGGACAAGAGGGGCCAACTGCATTCTAAGGCAAGTGAATTGTATATATAGAAAACCCCAGAGACCTTTGGGAGCCTGACTCATTAGCAACACTGAGTGAGAGAAGACATTCTAACAAGATTGTGAGCTCTCTGTCAATTACCCTGAAGTCTAGCATTTGCTTGAGTCTTCTAAATGGTGAGGGTACAGAACTGGTATTTGGGGTCCTGGTGGATGACCCCCTGAGACTGCAGGACACGGGGAGGGGAGGTAAGCCCTCTGTGGAGAACCTAAGGGAGAACCATTCCTTCTAGTGAATGATGGCTCAGGCTTCAGCTGACAACTCAAGAGTCATCTGCATGCGTTGGAGCAGAAGTCAGGAGAAATGGGTTAGGGGGAGACTCTTTGTGCAGGGGATAAATTCTTGTGGTAACAACCACTTCTAATCACCTCCACCCACACCATCTTGGTACAAGTGCCCTCATCTCTCACCTTAAATTAGAACAACAGCCTTCTAACGGGTCCCCTGGTTCTGCCCTTGCCCTTGACCAGTTACACAGTAAATAAGATCATGACCTTGGCTTCCTCAAAACTCTGCAGTGGCTTCCTATCCACTCGAAGTAGAAGCCAATGTCCTTTAAGCGGACTACGAAACAACATTATCTGACTTCCCGTGTGTGTGTGTGTGTGTGTGTGTGTGTGTGTGTGTGTGACTTTCCCAGCCTCCACATGCTCCAGAAATTAAGTGCCTATTGCCCCATCAGACCATGAGCACAGAAGAGCAGAGGCTTTTGCTTATTTTGTAAACTGCTCTAGCCAACTGGATTTTTGTGTCAAATCGGATGTTTAAGTATTGGCAAGAAATATAATTTTTCTTTAAAGAGAATATTTGAGCTGGTCAAATATATCAGAGGCTACAGATCTCTAATTTGTGGCCTCTGGTCTTGCCTGAAGGAGCTGGATATGGTGGTGCACACCGGTAATCCCAGCTACTTGGAAGGCTGAGGCAGGAGGATCACAAGTTTGGGGCCAGCCTGGGCAACTTATCGAGGCCCTGTCTAGAAGAAGAAGGAGGAGGAGGAGGAGGAGGAGGAGGGGGAGGGGGAGGGGGAGGAGGAGGAAGAGGAGGAGGAGGAGGAGAAGAAGGGACCAGGTTTGGAGAGAAGGCTCAGAACCTTAGGAGGAACACATCCTGGGGACAGCAACACCCATACCGGCCCCTTGGTTTTCATGGTGGTCATCACCACCAGGGGGAGCTCCTTCCCATCACACCTGATCACCTTCCACTAGGGTGGAGTCAAAGCCAGAAACTCTGTCCCTCCCAGAGGCCAAGAGGAGGGCATCTGGTGTGACAGGCTCAGTGGTCTGAGGCTCTCAGGCCCATGTGGCAAAGTCTCTTTGAACTTCTCAGGATTTATCTTGGGACACTCGAATACTGGAATCCTTCTGGCTCCTCAAGTTGGACTTCTGCCTCTAGAACCCTAGGTGCACAGGTGTGCCTGAGCAGCATCCACCTGCAAAAGCCAGGAGGAATGGGGCAAGGCCAGGAGGGGAAGGCAGACCTAGAAGACCCAAGCTTGTGTGCTGGAGGAGGTCCCAAACCACCACCGGAGGACAGCTGCTTGTCAACAACAGGGGGGCTTTTCCCAAATTCATGTTTTTTTACATCAAATCCCCAATGTGATGGTATTAAGAGGTGGACCTTCAGCAATTATTAGACTATGAAGGCTGTAGTTTCATGAATGGGGCTAGGGTTCTTTGATTTTTTTTTTTTTTTTTTGTGTGTGTGTGTGTGTGTGTGTGTGTGTGTTTAATTGTTGTTGTTTTGTTTTGTTTTTCCTGTTTCTTTATGCAGTACTGGGGACTGAATCCACAGGCACTGTACCACTGAGCTGCATTCCCAGCCCTTTTTATTTTGAGGCAGGGTCTCACTTAATTGTCCAGGCTGGCCTTGAACTTGCAATCCTCCTGCCTTAGCCTCCTGAGACACTGGGATCACAGGTATGTGCCACCTAGACCCCTTTTATTTTTTTATCTTACTTTTTTATACTTTATCGATGCACTATAGTTGTACATAATGGTGGGATTAATTGTTACATATTTTGCATGCACATAATATAAACAATATAATTTGGCCAATATCATTCCCAGTATTTCCCCTTTCCCTTCCTCTCTCCACCTGGTCCCTTTTCTCTACTCTCCTGATCATCCTTCAATTTTATGAGATCCACCCCCACCTTTCTTTTCCTTTTTCCTCTCTAGTTTCCACATAAGAGAGAAAACATATGACCCTTATTTTTCCAAGTTTAGATTATTTCACTTAACATAATGTTCTCAAGTTCCATCCATTTTCCTGCAAATGACATATTTTCATTCTTCTTTAAAGCCCAGAATCAGATTTAAGGAACTGGAAGAGAAATTTAAGGTCACTGAGTCAGATACCCCATTGAGCTTGAGACCCTCCTTTATTGCTTCCAACTACTGGTCACTAGTAAAAGTGAATGAAGCCAGCAAGGTCTCCCTCCCCTTACATCTCCCACAAACTCTGATTGAAATCTTTGCCTCTCTCCAGCCTCTGGGCGTGGCCTCTAACAGCTCTGCCCTTGCGGCCTCCTTTAGGAGGTCCCTCCCGTATTTGACTACAGATCTCATCACAGAAATGAGGCCCTCCTTATTCCCTGAACAAGGCACTTTTTACTTAAAGGACCCCATTTGGTGAAAAGACTCTATGCTGAGATTGAAATCAAGGATCGTCAGGAAGTAGGAGCAGAGAATAAAAATGATGGGGGTCCTTTGTTGGGGATCAGAACCAACATCTCTTACCCTAGGGCGGCTCAGGAAGGGCATGCCAAAGAAAGGTCATTAGGTAGGTCACACCTTTGGGGCACTTTGAACCGGCTTCTCTGCCAGGGTCCTAAGGACGCAGCTCTGAGCTAGAGGTCCTGCGCCCGCTGCCTCTCGTCACCAGCTGCAGCCTGTCAAGCTTCTCCCAGAGCTTTCTGGCTCCTTAGGTTGGCTCTTGTCTGCTTGGCCAAAGGAGACGTCACTCGCTGGTGCCACTGGAGTGGGAGCAACAACAGGCCCGTGCAGATGTGCGGAGGGCAGGCAGTGGGCGTGGGGGTGGGGATCTGCCCCGGGTCTCATCGAAGCTCATCCAGGATACAAGACAGGGTCCCTCCCTCTCACTGCTGCATTTGCACACTTTCATGCAACTTGCCAAATTACACGAGTTCTTTTGATAAGCCCTCCCTCCAGAAAAGCTTCCAAGAGAAAGCACTCGCTGTGAATGCACTAATCAGATCCAGCGAGAAGTTGTTCCAGCACCTTTCCCTGAAATGTGATAATCCCGTTTCTAATTTACTGATTATGCAACAGGAAAATGTCTTCCTTAATTTCATAAGAAAAGCACATTAGCCTGCTTATAGATCTCATGTTTCCTGGTGAAATCATGAATAATATCAGCTCCCTTTAATAAATGGAACCCATAAGGAACATCAAGAATGATTACTTTGTTTATTAACATGCGGTGATTAACATTTCAAAAGCAATTTAAATAAATACAGGGAGAATCTGATATGGGGCCCCAAGGTAATGATCTAGGTAGGGTAAAATTGTGTTCATTTGAACTTGGGCAATTTAAAATTCGTGCTAAGATGCTTGACTCTCACCAACTTATGCACCAGTGAATCAAATCATCTCCAAGAATCCCAGGTTATGAGGAGCGGGTCTGGGGTCCCTCCTAGAAGTGTTTCCTTTGCAAAAACAACAAGATCCTAGAGACTCTGGCCCCTTTTCCCTTTCTCTGTTTCCCGGTTGGCATAAGCAGAGCAGCACTCCTCCTGACCCTTCTGCCAAAATGTTCTGCCTCACCTGGGCCAGAGCAATGGCGTCAGCCTACCATGGACTAAAATTTCTGAAACTGCGAACCGAAGTGAACTTCTCCTCCTCTAAATTGTTCTTGTCAGGTATTTTGGTCCCAGCAAGGAAAAGCTGACCAACACACCTTTGTTGCTTTATTTTTCCTTTTTCAATTTTGTTTTGCTTTGTTTTAAGACAATGTCTCCTCATGTTGCCCAGGTCTGCACTGAGCTCCTGGGCTCAAGCAATCCTTTTTATTTTTTTGGATATCAGGGATCAAATCCAGGGGCACTTAAACACTGAACCACATTCCCAGCCCTTTTTTAAGTTTTGAGACAGGGCCTTGCTAAATTCCTGAAGCTATCCTTGAACCTGAAATCCTCCTGCCTCAGCCTCCTGAACTGCTGGGATTACAAGCGTGCACCACCATGCCCCGTTTAAGCAATCCTCCTGCCTCAGCCTCCTGAGTAGCTGGGACTACAGGTGTACACCACCATGCCCAGCTAAATTTCTTATTTCTTAATCTGTTCTGTGCTTTCCAAACTTCCTGAGCCACTGTGGTAGGAAGAATGGCTCCCTACGAAAAGTATTCATATCCTAATTTTTGTGACTATGTTCCCTTGTTCGGCAAAAATAAATAAACAAAAAATTAAAAAATAAAAATAAATTAAGTCTTTGGAGATGCCATGTGCAATTGAGTCAAGGATCTTGAGATGAGGAGATGGCCCTGGATTGGGTCCTAAATGCCATTGCTTGTTATCCTTACATAAAAGGGAGACAGAGGGAGGTTTTACCACACACAGCAGAGGAGGCACAGAGGTACAAACTGGGGCAGTGCAACCACAGGCCAAGGAATACAGGTTGCCTCCAGAGAAGCTGGAAGGGGCAAGCAATAGATTCTCCCCAGATCCTCTTAAGGAGCCAGGGCTCTGCTAGCACCTTGATTTCAGCCCAGTGAAACTGACTTGGAATTTCTGGCTTCCAAAACCACAAAAGCATAAATGAATTTTTCAATATATATTTTTATTAGTTGTTGATGCACCTTTGTTTTTATTTATCTATTTGTACGCAGTGCTGAGAATCGAACCCAGCGCCTTAAACATGCTAGGCAAACACTCTACCACTGAGCCACAACCCCAGCCCTGGATATTGTGTTAAGCCACCCAACTTTGTAGTGATTTATTATAGTAGCCACTGAAAACAAATAAATGATTTCTGCCATATCTGCATACCAATAACACTTTGGTTTACTAACATTTTTCTTTCTATCAGTTCTGAGCTAACATAGCTTTCTACTTTCACCTTATCCTAGCAACACTATTCATGAAGTCACCAGTTTGAAAGACATAAAATACTCAGTTGAACATCATTTTAAATGCTCATCCCTAGGTCCCCTACAATTGTCTAATGAGCCACAAGTAGAAGTGACCCCCCACTTTTTGAAACACTGACCCAGCTCCACGCAGCTTGGGAAGAATCCACAGTGCAGCTGGGCTTTCAAAACTGCTCTATTAAGTTCAAATTTCACTTGAAAATGATCAGAAGAAAGAAAGAATCAGCCCCTTTAAAAATAGAAGCCATAGCTCCTGCAAAATTTCACAGAGCCAGATTTTAAAATGTAGAATTTAGCAGAATCTTAAATCATTCTTGGTTGGGTAATTACCATATAGATAAGGACCCTTAAAGGGGGAGAAGGGAGCCATAGACTGTGCTAGCAGGGAGCTGGATCTGGTGGCAGAATTTAGCTAACGCGACTCTTAACCCAGCCTGAACCAGAATCTCAAGTCTTCGTGGTTTTTTCTCTCTTTTTTGCCTCAGGACAGAAGGATTCATAAGTAAAGCAGGAATCACTGTACAAGGAAAGATGCAAGGGGATTAATCCTGAAAAACCATGACATGTTAGATTGATAAAACCCCCAACTGGAGGAGAAATTGTTCAAAAGTTCCCCATGTGGTGGTGTACACCTGTAATCTCAGCTATTCTGGAGGCTGAGGCAAGAGGATTGCAAGTTTGAGGCTAGCCTCAGCAACTTATCTAGACCCTGCCTCAAAATAAAAAATAAAAAGGGCTAGGGATGTAGTTCAGTGGTAGAACACCCCTGGGGTCAATCCTTTAAATCATATAAAAAAAATTTTTTTTAAGTTTTTCACAATCAGAGGAACACCAAACCAGCCAAACCAGCTGAAACTGCTAAATTGGGCAAAGATGACAAAAACTCCAGCTTCAAAGCATCAGGGTAGTCATGCTTAAGCCTGGGAATAGATGTTGATAATACAGCCTGATTTAATCATGGCCCCCGGAGTTTCCTATGCTGGGAACTTGTTCCCCAGTGCAGTAAGGTTGAGAAGTGGAATGTTCAGGAGGTGATTAAGTCATTAGGTCTCTGTCCTCATGAATGGATGAATCGATGAATGGATTAAGGGTCAACGTGTTACTATAGAAGGAGCTCTGCTATAAAAGCAAGCTCTCTCTAGCATTCTTGCTCTGTCTCACCATGTAATGCCCTCTTTCCTTCATGAATAATAAACTTCTTCCCTTTACAAATTACCTGGCCTCAGATATTTTGTTCTAGCAACAGAAAAGGGACTAAGATACATGGTTACTGACAGCTAAGTTCTAAAAGAAGCCAGTCCTGGAATTTCACCTATATTTCACCATTTCCTTAAACATTGTTTTATCACCAGATGTTTTAGCTCTTCATCACGATGACCAAAATATCTGACAAAACAACTCAGAGGATGAAAAATTTATTGGGGGCTGATAGTTTCAGAGGTCTCAGCCCATAGATGGCCAATCCATTGTTCTGGGTCTGCGGTAGGGCAGAGCATCGTGGTGGAAGAAAAAGCTGAGAAGGAAAGCTGATCAGTTCATGGTGACTAGGAATCAGAGAGAGAGAGAGAGAGAGAGAGAGAGAGAGGGAGAAAGGGGCCACAGGGAAAATGCACCCTTCCAAGGCACACCCCAATGACCCACCTCCTCCAGCCATGCCCCACCTGCGTAGTTACCCTCAGTCAGTCCATTCACACTAAGATGGACTGATTAGGTTACAGCTCTCACTTTCCAATCACTGTACCTCGGAACATTTCTGCACTCACACAGGAACTTTAGGGAGGACACCTCACATCCAAACTGCGGCACATGGGAAGTGCTTCCAACATATATGATGGGAAGGTTGACATGCGAACACAATCTCTCATTTAATTTAGACATTGCTTTTACTATTGAGAAAAGTCATTGGAAAACAAAATTCTACTTTCTAATAGTAAAAGTCTCTTACTTTGGGTCACAAGCCTATGATCAGAGGCTGCACCAGCACATCCTAAGGAAAAGCAAGGCCTCTGACCACACCCAAGAAAGCAGTCACAGGGCCTCCCTTTGTACCTAGAGCATTTTCCCTACAGCATCAGTTGAGGCTGACCTGAGGCTACAGTGACCATTGTGTCTTTTGCCTTCCCAGGATCATTCCAGAATATTCCTTCAGGAAAATGTCTTAAAAAATATTGTGTACCGTAATGGCAGAACACCTGCCTAGCATGCACAAGACCCCAGGTTCAGTCTTTAACGTTGTAAATAAATAAATGGGTAGACCTGAGCCAGTTCTCTTTTCTGGGGGAGGGGGGAGAGGGGCCCTTACATTGTAGACTAAGTCGATCAGGATATATCATCTTCTTGGCCACAGTAACTGTTCAAGAGAGGGGTGAAAGAGAATTAGGCTCAGAACTTTTTATTCCAAATGTCTCCCCAAAGCCTTTGCATATCTGGGCTGAACCTGAGAATCAGCAGGATGGGAGCCTCTGGGTGCTATGGTAATGAGAGAGCTGTAGGAGAGTAAAGTTGACACAGAACTGTATCAATTCAAAGGAAAGAAGAGTTAGATAAGAGAAAGGTCATGACATTATTTGAGACTCTCAATGCAGTCTTTTTTTTTTTTTTTTTTTTTTTTGTGGTACCGGGGATTGAACACAGGGGCGCTCGTCCACTGGGTCACATCCCCAGCCCTTTTTTGTATTTTTTATTTAGAGACAGGGTCTCACTGAGTTGCTAGATGCCTCACCATTGCTGAGGCTGGCTTTGAACTCGCGATCCTCCTACCTCAGCCTCCCAAAGTGCTGGGATTACAGGCGTGCGCCACCCACGCCCGGCTTCTCAATGCAGTCTTGCTTGAAGCTTCCTCCCTCTGAACCCTTTATTTATATGAATTGATACTTTTTTTTAAAGTTGGGTTTCCTGTTATATATATTTGAAAGTATCTTGATAAATGATTGCTGAGGCACAGGCTGCAGCTTTGTAGGAATGTGCATGTATCTCTCACAGAGAGGCATATTATAAAAGTGTACCAGCCTGTTTGGCTAGGGACATGGTCAGACTATCAAGTTTGGATTAGATTACAGTCCTCCACTTGCCCTGTCCACTGATTTTCCTTGAATAGTGAATAACCTGCACAACCATGCTGGGAGATCCTACGGCTGAAAGAGGCTTTTCTCCTTGAAGTAGCTCGCTTCCAAGATGGCCCCCCAGCATAGTATGGTGTGATAGTCACACTACCCTGTGTGTTCCCTGAATAGAACTGACCTGTGGAACCACTGAGATGCTGTAGACATAAGGCATACAACCTCTAAAGCCAGATCATAAAAGATACTGCAGCTGTGACTTACTGGCTCTGGGATCACTTTCTGGCAGAAGCCAGTCACCATGTCACGAGGACACCTAAGCTGTCTCATGGAAAGCTCCACAGATTGAGGAACTGAGATCTCCAACCATCAGCCCTGTGGGCATGCCATCTTAGAATCAGGCCCTCCAGTCCCAGTGGAGCCTTTAGATTACTGTAGCCCAAACTGATAATGTTTACTGTAATCTCAAGCTGGGACTTTCCAACTCAGATGCTGCTGAATTCCTAACTTCCAGAAAACATATGAAATATTTATTGTTGCCAGGTGTCATGGCACATGCCTGTAATCCCAGCAACTCTGGAGGCCAAGGCAGGAGGATTGCCAGTTCAAGGCCAGTCTTTGCAATTTATCAAAGACCTGTCTCAAAACAGAAAAGGAAGAGCTGGGGATGTAGCTCAGTGGTAAAGCCTCCCTGGGTTCAGTCCCCAGTACCAAAAAAGTTGTTTAAGCCACTACATTTGGCATATTCTGTTACACAGCATAGGTAACTAATGGACGCACACTTTATCTTCTCTTTCCTAGAACCATTTCTTCCTCTTGGCAAAATTCCTCACTAGGGCTCTTCTTCTTTTCTTTTTCCTCCCTTAATTCTTTATCTTTTCTTTTCCCTCCCTTCCTTCCTTCTTTTCCTTTCCTTCCTTCTTTCTTTCCTCTTCCCCTTCCTCCCTCCCTTCCTTCCTTCTTTCCTTCCTTCTTTCCCTCTCTCTCTCCCTCTCTCCCCCTTCTTTCTTTCTCCTAGTACTGTAGATTGAACCCAGGGTCTTGCACATGCTAGGCAAGTGCTCTACTACTGAGGCACATCCCCAGCCCTTTTAAAACTATTATTATTAATTTATTTATTTATTTTTTTGGTACTGGGTATTGAACCCAGGGACATTTAACCACTGAGTCACATCCCCAGCCCCTTTTTAATATTTTATTTTGAGACAGGGTCTTGCTGAGTTGCTTAGGGCCTCACTAAATTGCTAAGGCTGGATGGGCACAGTGGCATACGCCTGTAATCCCAGCGCTTAGGAGGCTGAGGCAGAAGGATCTCGAGTTCAAAGCCAGCCTCAGCAATGGCTAAGGCACCTAGCAACTCAGTGAGACCCTGTCTCAGCTTTGAACTCATGATCCTTCTGTCTCAGCCTCCTGAGCTGCTGGATTAATAGGTGTGTGCCACCAGGCTCAGCTTTTATCATTATTTTTAAGCAGTCTCATTAAATTGCCCAGGCTGGCCTTGAACTTGTGATCCTCCTGCCTCAGCCTCCTAGACTCAGTAGCTAGGATTACAGACGTGCATCACCATACCTGGCTCTGATTTCCTTATTAGGCTACCCACCTCCTGCTCCATGCAGCCTCCATCTCATACTCTTCCTTTAATTGTAGTTTTCTGAGAATCACCCTTTGAGCACAGTGGTGCATGCCTGTAGTTCCAACTACTCTGGAGCCTGAGGCAGGAGGATCACTTGAGCCCCGGAGTCCAGGGCCAGCCTGGGCAACATAGCAAGACTCCATCCCTTAAAGAAAAAAGTATCATTCTTTTTTGGGGGGTAGGGGGTGGTTACTGGGGATTGAACTCATGGGCACTTGACCACTAAGCCACATCCCAGCGCTGTTTTGTATTTTATTTAGAGACAGGGTCTCACTGAGTTGCTTAGCCCCTCGCTTTTGCTGAGGCTGGCTTTGAACTTGTGATCCTCCTGCCTCAGCCTCCCAAGCCCCTGGGATTATAGGCTTGCGCCAATTCTCCCAGCAAAAAAAGTATCATTTTTTGATGTTGCTGACATGCACCCCTTTCCATCTGTTGCTGATTCTGCCTTCACCCAAAGAGATGGCTCCTTTTCCTATGTTCCCTAAGCAATTAGGGTGGGCAAACCTTGCTCTAAGTAGGTTTCTTGCTGGGCATGGTGGCACACTCCTGTAATCCCAGCTAAAGCAGAAGGATTGTAAATTCAAGGGCGGTCAGGGCAGCTTAGTGAGACCCTGTCTCAAGAAATAAAAGGCTGGGGATATGGTTTTGTGGTGAAGCACCCCTGGGGTCAATCCCCAGTATCTCTCTCTCTCTCTCTCTCTCTCTCTCTCTCTCTCACACACACACACACACACACACACACACACACACACACACACACACGAGGTTTCCTTATGTATCTCAACAAACTGGGAAGATTCTGTCTCTGTTGTGAGATTCTGCTCCCTGGCTTGCCCCATCTTTCCAAAGCACAGAGGGCCACAGTGTCCACGTCTCTTTCCTATGGAGGAGTCCAAGCAGCCAGAAGAGCCCTGTGAATTCTGATTTTTCACAGGACTTTGGCAGTGAGTGGCAGAAGGGGGCTGGGGGAGCAGTATGCCACCATCGTCATGGCAACGTGCTCCCTGGTGGGTCCTGGGCTGCACTCCCAGGCAGGGGAAGCAGCTCCCAAGTGGAGTGGGCATCAGAAGGCGGGGCTGCCTGGGACACAGAAGGAGCTGAGGCAGGAGGCTTAGCAGGTGTCCCCTCTCCAGAGGCAGCTAGCCAGGATGCGCTGACCCAGCAAGCCCCACATGAGAGGACAGGGCGAGCTCGACGGGGCTGACCAGTCATCCATGTGGGCGGATCTTGCCTTCCCGCACTATGGATACTCCTAGATGATGTCGTTCATTCCTACTTCTAGAAATGAAGGATAACCAACTCTAGCATCCACCAGTCCAGTGGTCCCCAAACACGTCTGCATGGTGACATTACTTGGAGACCTTTTAAAAATGCTCAAACCTAGCTGGGTATCGTGTGTGCACGCCCATAATCCCAGTGATTTGAGAGGCTGAGACAGGAGGATTGCAAGTTTGAGGCCAGCCTGGGATAATTTAGTGAGACCCTGTGTCAAAATATCTAGGTGATTCTTGTGGACTGCCTATGGGACACAGCACACTAGGCCAGCCAGTGCACGTCTGTGCATGAAAATCACCCAAGAAAAGACTGTGGACGCCTTAGACCTCATTTCCAAATCCCCCGAATTGGCCCAGGTATCTGAATTTTGCACAAAGTCTTCAGTGATTCTGAGGAGGTGCTGATGTTGTATATCACTAATCCGGAACCACGGGAGGCAAAGTTTGGAAGAGAGGGTGGTCACTAAGGAACATGGGAGGACCTGGGGAGTTGGAAGCTTCCCTAGGCTTTGCTCTATCCCTTTGGGTTAGGTCTAGATGAGGATGTTGCCCTGAATCTATCAAGTTAAAAAGTATTATTTATATAGAACACATATGATTTGGCATCATTATTTTTGCAGGGTTCAATCTAATACCAATTTACTAGAAGATGATTGTTTTAAGAGGTTTCTGGGGAGTGGGGTTGTGGCTCAGTGGTAGAGCGCTCGCCTTGCATGTGCGCAGCCCGGGTTCGATCCTCAGTACCACGTAAAAACAAAGGCACTGTATACAACTAACAACGAATAAATTAAAAAAATAAAAAGAGGTTTCTGTAAGATTTTCACCAAGGCCAGGGTGAGAGTTCGAGGTCCTAAGTAGCCCCACAGAGATATCAGATAGCTAGCAGCTTCAGCCCCTGTAAGGGCAGAGATGATGGAAGGAGGAACTCACCACAGGCTCAAATATCTGGATCCATAACTCACCTGGTAAAGGGCCACAGGTCCAAAGTCCATGTTCATTATTCCCTTATTTGAGTACTTCATTATTCCCTTATTTGAGTACTTAATTTTCTTTGTAATCTCTTTTAGATTGCAAAAGTAATATGAGCTCATATTAGCTAATGAATTGATGCCAAAGTTTATAAAGGGAAGTTAAATCTCCTCCCACCCTCCCCCTCTATTTCCAGCCTCTTTCCCCCAGTGACCAGTGTTAGCACTGACCTCATTTAATTTTAGTTAGGAAATGAGTGGTTCCTGTTTAAGTGTATTTGTCCAATTCTCAAAATTGTTCCTTTTACTTAATTGTTCCTTTACTTACTTACAAACATTTGAAATAACTTGGAATTCTTTAACCTCTGTGAATGAAGATCCTCCAAAAAAGTGGCCCATGCTGTGTTGACTTTTAAAATGGAATGAATCAGGGCTGGAGGTGCAGCTCAGTGGTAGAGTGTCTGCTTAACATGCATGAAGCCTGTGGCTCCATCCCCAGCACCAAGTAAATAAATAAAATAAAAAGGAGTAACACAGGTCCTTGTCATTCTCGTAGCACTTCATATTTGAATAATGTTGGATGTTGCTCATTAGCTATTTTCAATGCACTGCCTACTTTAGCTGTCGTGGTAGGTTGGTAAGATACACAGAGGGATGCTTTATTCCTATTGTCTGGATGAGAAAACTGAGGCTCTGACTAGGAAGGGCAGAGTTGGGACTGGCCTTTGCATCACCTGTCTTGTAAACTTAGTTTAGGATCTTCTTACTCAACTCCAGCTCTACTGTTCACACTGCTCTATTCGTTGAAGAATATCTATTACCAACATCCATCTGCGTGTGTGTGTGTGTGTGTGTGTGTGTGTGTGCACAAGTGTGTGTGTGTTGTTAGGGATGGAACCCAGGGCCTTGTGCATGCTAGGCAAGTGCTTTACCACTGAGTTACATTTCCAGCCCTAAGATGCTTTTTATTTTCTTGAGACTTTTAAAATGACTCTCCTTGATTCCTATCTTCCTCCTCCCAGCCACCAGTGTCAAACTGTTAACAGGTGTTCTTTCTGTTAAAATGTCAAGATACTTGTTCTATATAGTTATTATACACACACACACACACACACACACACACACATGTTGTCGCCGGAAAAGGATTGCAGCCTGGAACGGCAGCGCCACGGGAAGGAGTCCGGAGACAGGATGGAGACGAAAATATTCTTTAATCTTACAAGAAACTACAATATATCTACACAATAGCGATAACCCTGTCTTTACTCCCTCTGGTCTCTTCCCATGCGCCCAAGCAGCAATGGCGCTCGCTCGATCTGCTGAGTCACCGTTCAAATCTCTCGAGAGCCTCAACCAAGTCCCGCGAGATCCCGTGAGACTACGGAAAGCGGAAATGCCCAAAAATGTCTATGGCCCAATAGTCAACCGCAATCTTAGCTATCTCCACAAACAGGGCTCCTGCATTTCCCCCTTTTGTTTTAAAAGAGGGGATGCTCTAGGACGTCCATGTGCAACCAACATTCTTACCCGTCATCGGATAATCAAGGCTGTGCCCTTGACTCCTGTCTTAGGTTGATATGTCGGCCACATGAGACTATCCCGTGCGACTGTGCCTGTCTTAGGTTGTCCCCCTCTGGGGATCTTACCCGTCATTGGCTAACCAGCCATCCAATGGAGCCCTTTAGGATCGACTGTGTAAGTTGACTAACAGCCGTCCAATTGTGGGGAGATGCTGCGGCCTTAAGGCGACAAGCCTTTTGGTGACGAGCCAAATTGCATAGCATATCAAATTCTTTAAACAAATCAGCTGCCTTAAGTTCTATCAAGTAACACACTGAGTTCTCTAAACAAATACCCCCAAGGTACTGTCCCATGAAGTCCCAAACAATGAAAGATCAAAATGTCCACACTTGTTATAACACGTAGATCTAGGAGGCCCCATGCATGCAGAGCAGAGGCCACACCGCTGGTGAGGTTGTTTGACATTTGAGCAGCAGGGATGCTTGCAGCGACCGCGATCCCTGCATCTGTAGCAGCAGCCGTCTTTTTTATGTCTAGACAATGCCACCGGCAAATCTTCAGGGCCCGCTCCCTAGAGACTCAAGCATCAATTATTAAAGGAAAAGCAGTGCTATTCCAGCACTGAGTCAAGAGGCGAGTTGTCAAACTAAAAAATAGAATTATTAGATTAGAAAATTAAAGTTGATTTCTGCTCACACACATTGCAGCCTGAGCTCCCACAAACATAAGCTGGCAAAACATCATGTTTAGAACAAAACAAAGAAAGACTGAGGGTATTTACTGTATTAAAGATAGATTAAAGAAAAACTAAAAGCACTTTGGAGAAATAATTTGTTAGCTGGAACTCTCGTGTTTCTGCATATACAGCAGTCCTTTACCTGTTGAAATAATTGAAATTAATCATTTATTAAACAAATGAAGTTAATAACAAATAAGCAACCTTATGTCAAAACACCAAAATATCAGGTTATACAGCCCTAGTCATATTTTTCACTAAAGAGAAATCCCTGGGACACCTATAAAACAAAATTGAAGGTACCTTCACTTATTAAATTATTTACCCAATTTGAATACTCTTAAACTTAAATGAATTAGAGTTATTTGGATCCATATATATATATATATATATATATATATATATATATATATATATATGTATATATATATATATATATATATATATTCACAAGCGCTTTGTTATTTTTGATGTCACACTGGACAGACAGACGCACATACAAACATATATTTGTGACGTCACATTAACATGAAATTTAGACAAATACACAGACATAAACACGTATATATAAAAAAAAAAATACAATTGTGTGCACACTAAAGAGAGATCTCTTCATCCCAGCTGGGAGGAATGACACTTAAGTTGTGATGTATTTTGAAGGACTCTTTTAAGGGAATCATTCCATATCTTCATCATGGTCCTCTTGATTTTGTACCTTTTTTATTAATCTTGATTCCTCAACAACTTCATCTTGATCCTTTTGATTTGGTACTTGCTTTATTAATCTAGATGGTATCCATATTGGAGAGGATTCATGCTTTGGAAAAACACAAACAGATCCTCTCCCCCAAATTAACACTGGATCTGGACCCTTCCATGTACCTGAAAGAACATCCTTCCAGTAAACCAAAGGTTTATGTTGTTGATGTGGGTTCCAATGTCTGTCTCCAGCAGAATAACCATCAGAGTCTAAAGTTAAAAAATTTAAGGTAAACAGGGCAACTGCCAATCTGTCCTTAGGATTTTTCCAGTTTCCTTCTTTCTGTTTTAACAACATAACTTTTAGTGTGCGGTTTGCTCTTTCAATAATGCCCTGACCCTGAGGATTGTATGGGATGCCTGTTTTATGGGATATGTTGAATTTTGCGCAAAACTCTTTGAAAGATGAGGACGTATATGCGGGGCCATTATCTGTTTTAAGCATTTTGGGGATGCCCAATGCAGCAAAAGCTTGTAAACAATGAGATGTGACATCTTTAACTTTTTCTCCAGAATGTAAGGAAGCAAAAATCATGCCTGAGCATGTATCTATGGTTACATGAATAAATCGCAATTTTCCAAAACTTGGCTCATGAGTAACATCCATCTGCCACAAATGATTGGGCATTAATCCTCTAGGGTTAACACCAAAATGAGGATTGGGCAAATGTGTCATACAATATTTACAATCTTTTACAATTGTTCTGGCTTGCTCCTTTGTGATTTTAAACCTACGTTGCAAGGTGGTGCTGTTGACGTGAAACTGGGAATGAAATAAAGTAGCTTGTTGTAGCGCTGAAAGTATAAATATAGTTTTTGTAAGTTCATCAGCCTTTTGATTACTTTCATGGAGGGGGCCAGGCAAATTAGTATGTGCTCTAATATGGCCTATGAATAGAGGTTCTTTTCTTGCCCACAAAAGTTTTTGTATTTGATAAAACAATTTAAAGGCTGGAGTATGAGGTGCTATTGGTCCTGCTAACTCTAATTTTGGGACGGCTTGTACAATATAGTGGCTATCTGAAAAAATGTTTATGGGCTGGTCTCTAAAATGTTCCAGAGCTCTTACCACAGCTTCCAATTCTACAAGTTGAGCTGATTTGTGTGCAGTTATGTAAGTCATACTTTCCTTTGTAGTGACTACTGCAGCAGTACCATTTGAGGACCCATCTGTAAATACATTAAATGCCTTAGGAATAGGTTGATTTTTTATTACCTGTGGAAATATAATAGGATGATTAATACAAAAAGATAATATAGGAGACTTAGGAAGGTGATTATCAAAATTTGCAGAGGTAGAGCATCTAGCTATAGCCCAGTCATTATCGTTGAAGCATAAATATTCAATCTGTGACGATGAATAGGGAGTAATAATAGTAGCAGGGTGAATGCCAAATATTTTAGTAGAAGTTTTAAGTCCTTGAAGAATAAGTTTAGCCACCATGGAGGTATAAGACTCAATTATGCTTTTAGGAGAGACAGGCAAATGTATCCATAATAAAGGCCCTTGTTGCCAAAATACTCCTGTGGGTGTATATTGTGAAGAAATAATAATCAATATCAGCGGTTGAGTTAAATCAAATCTGTCACAATGAGCTCCTTCGATGGCTTTTTCTACTACCTTTAAAGCTTTCCTAGCATCAGGAGTCAATGTTCGCGGTGAGGATGGATCAGGGTCCCCTCGAAGGATATCAAATAAAGGTTTTAATTGGCCAGTAGTGAGGTTTAGTGTAGGGCAAAGCCAATTAATGTCTCCCAGTATTTTTTGGAAATCATTGAGGGTGGTTAAATGTTCTTTATTTATTAAAATTTTTTGGGGTCTAACAAAAGTATCCATGATTTTAAATCCTAAATATAATATGGGAGATCTGGTTTGAACTTTTTCTTCTGCTATATATAATCCGTATTTTTTTAAATTTTCCACCACATCACTGAATATATTAAATAAGATTTTTTGATTAGGGTGGGCCAGTAAAATATCATCCATGTAATGTAGACACATGAGGTTTGGATATTTATTTTTAATGGATTGGATGGCCTTGTCCACATATATTTGGCATATGGTGGGGCTATTAGCCATTCCCTGTGGCAAAACCTTCCATTGATATCTCTGATCAGGGCCATTATTATTAATAGAAGGAACTGAAAAGGCAAACCTGGGGGCATCCAGAGGATGTAGGGGAATAGAAAAGAAGCAATCCTTTATATCAAGACTAATAACATGGAAATTTTTTGGAATAGCTATAGGATTCGGAAGTCCAGGTTGAGTAGGGCCCATGACTTGCATGGTTTTATTAATTTGTCTAAGATCATGTAATAATCGCCATTTTCCTGATTTTTTCTTGATCACAAATATGGGGGAATTCCAGGGAGAGGTGGAAGGTTCTATATGTCCTGCTTCTAATTGTTCCTGAACTAGTAGGTGGGCCGCTTGTAATTTCTCTTTAGATAGGGGCCACTGAGGGACCCACACTGGCTTATCAGAAAGCCATGGTATTTTCAAAATTATTTTCTCAGTGGCCCCGAAGAAAAATGTCTTTTTCCTATATGATAATGATTTCTTTTAGGGTTAAACTTACCCTGTACTTTTTGATGATTTCTTATAGGGTTAAGATTACTCTGTAGATTTTTACATTTAACACCTGCAGGTTTGGTTGCAAGGTGTACTCCCATTTGTTGTAAAATATCTCTTCCCCATAAAGTAACCGGTAGATTAGGTAAAACATAAGGCTGAAACGTGCCTTTATGTCCTTCATCATCCTCCCATTTTAAAATTACCGCACTTTTTTCTGGGAGGTTATTATATCCCATGCCTCTTAAACTGGTTGAAGCTTTTTGCAGAGGCCAGTGTTTGGGCCATTGACGTAAATTAATGATGGAAGAATCAGCTCCAGTATCTATAAGACCCTCCATTTCTATTCCTTGGATTCTTATTTTACACATAGGCCTCCTTGTACAGTCCCGAACCCAACAAACCATGGGTTTCGAATCAGTGGAACAAAATCCTCTATTGTTCCTATTTAGAGGCATATTCATTTTAAATGACTTATGTAAATTTGGAAGGAGGAGCAACTGAGCAATTCTATCTCCCTGATTAATAGAACTTATACTTTGGGGTGAGCTAAGCATTATTTTTATTTCCCCTTTATAGTCTGAGTTTATTACGCCTGGGGTCACTTGCAAACCTAATAAGCTCTCAGGACTTCGCCCGATAATAAGTCCTACAGTCCCTGAGGGAAGAGGTCCCCTGACTCCTGTGGGAATCAGTTGAACCCCCATTTCAGGTGTTAACACTGTTCGGGCGGTGGAACAGAGGTCTAATCCTGCATTTCCTCCTGTTCCTCTGGCGAGGGAGTGAATGGGTAATAGGGATTGTGTCGGGGAAGCATCTGAGTGGATGCTTGAGGATACTCCTCCTCCAATGCCTCGTACATTTGTGGGCCCCGGGGCATTGGGCCCCTTGCCCCGTTTTTTGAATTCCTGAATAAAGGATTTCCATGGATGTCAAATTTTGAATAGCATTTATTGGCCCAATGATTTCCTTTCTTACACCTGGGGCAGCAACCTGGAGCACGGTATGAATTTGGTCTTATTTCTCTTTTAGGATTTTGCCTAGAATAGCCTGATTGATTATGATAATTTTGCCTAGAATATCCTGATTGATTATAATGTCTATGTTGAGCTCTTGTAAAATTTTGAGGGGCAGCATCTCTCACAGCTGCTGCAATCATATTCCCTGTGACAAAGGCATCATTTATATCTTTACATAATTGTATATATATGGAAAGATCCTTTTTATTTTTCCATGGCCTGATGGCTTCCTGCCAATACTTATTAGCATTTTCGTACGCTAATTGGACAACTAATGGCATAACTTGATCAATGTCTCCAAAAACTCTACCTGCAGTTCTCAAAAGTCGATCAGCAAATTCAGCATATGGTTCATTAGGTCCTTGAATTACTTTGGACAAGCTACCTTGTAGATCCCCAGGTCCTTGTACAGTTTTCCATGCCTTTAAGGCAGCTGCGTTTATCTGAGCATATACTCCTGGGGTATAATATTTTTGATCCTGTACGTCTGCAAATTGCCCTTCTCCTGTGAGCATTTCTATATTATGGTCTCCAAACCCCGCATCTGCATTTCTTTTAGCTGTTTCTATACAAAGTTCTTGAAATTGCGATCGCCAAACCAAGTATTGTCCCCCACTTAATGTTGCTTTACATAGACGTTTCCAGTCTGCGGGGGTTAAGCTAAAGGTGTTAAGGGACTCCAGTATACTCAACGTGAAAGGAGCTTGGGGTCCATAAGTCATTACTGCCTCTTTGAGATTTTTTATTGTTTTGAAATCTACTGGCTGGTGGTCCCTCCGTCCATTTCCATATTCAAATACTGGCAGTTCCCAACGTATCTGTGAGTTACCCTCGAGAGCACATAAGCGCTCAGAAAGACTTTTTATTTCTGTTTCTAGGGTATGCAAACGCCTAGTGATACCCTTCATATTTTCTGTAATCGATTTCACCCATGGGGGAGTAGAGGACACAAGTTCCTCCACTTGATGATCCCTTATCTTGGTCTTCCTTAATTTCCTTTTGTTCATTTTCTCAAAATCACCTTTAGTTAATTCCTCCTCACTACTACTACTCTCATTGGTCCTAATTGACTCAGTAACATCCTGAGTCCCAGGTTCAATTGAGACCATGTATCCTTGAAGTATCTCTAATAAATCTTGAATAGCTTTAGCAGCTCGGATCTTTGTCATTTTGGGGACGCTTCTAATACTCTCCTTACTGGTCTTAGTTGACTCAGCGGAATCTACGCTTTCATGATCGCCTTCACTGTTTTCTAAATCCTCCTCGCTAACGACAGACTCATCTATATCAAAGAATTCATCAAGAGCCTCGTACACTTGGGTCTTAGATATTTTCGAACCCATTTTAACCGCTCTGACTAGAGACTCCTGCGAGGTTTCTCAGTTCTTACCTGCCGTGCTGAATTCCCCGTACGGGCCACCAACTGTTGTCGCCGGAAAAGGATTGCAGCCTGGAACGGCAGCGCCGCGGGAAGGAGTCCGGAGACAGGATGGAGACGAAAATATTCTTTAATCTTACAAGAAACTACAATATATCTACACAATAGCGATAACCCTGTCTTTACTCCCTCTGGTCTCTTCCCATGCGCCCGAGCAGCAATGGCGCTCGCTCGATCTGCTGAGTCACCGTTCAAATCTCTCGAGAGCCTCAACCAAGTCCCGCGAGATCCCGTGAGACTACGGAAAGCGGAAATGCCCAAAAATGTCTATGGCCCAATAGTCAACCGCAATCTTAGCTATCTCCGCAAACAGGGCTCCTGCACACACACACACACACAAAGTAGCTTTTCAATCCATAATGTGTGGTGGCGCACGCCTCTAATCGCAGCTACTCAGGAAGCTGAGGCAGGAGGATTGCAAGTTCATTTGAGGCCAGCTTCTGCAACTTAGTAGGACCCTGCCTCAAAATAAAATAAAAAGGGCTAGGGATGTAGGGATGTAGCTCAGTGGTAAAGCACCCCTGAGTCCAATTTTCAGTACCATATATACATATATATATATGGTATATATATATTCTATATTGTATATATTCTATATTATATATCATAATATATTCTAATTATAAACACACACACACACACACACACACACACACACACATATATATGTTAGAATTGTTTGAAAACTAAGTACATAGGCTCTAAGACTATGAAGGCCTTTCAGAAAAGTTAAGTATATGGAGTAAACTCAGGTGCATATACTTACTTATTTTAGTGTTATGAAGAATTTCAAACCTATGAAAAAGCAGAGAGAATAGTATGATGAATCCCCATGTGCCCACCACCCACTCCGACAATTAACCACATTGTACACATTTCTTGCCTTGCTTCTTCAAAATTCCTCTTGCTCAGTTCTAGATGAATTCTGGATTCCTGAAGTTTCTGGATGTTGGCCTCTGGGAAAGCTGGGTTTCCTGTCTGCATCTTTGAATTTGGAGAAAGGACCTCTGTTCATGTGCCTTGCCGTCTCCAAAATGTCTGCAGCTCTGGGCAGTCTGAAGGGCAGTTTGCTATGAGGTTCTTTGGAAGATCTTTCCAGCCTGTTCTGCCAGCTCTGACCTTCAGGTGACCGTGGGGAGGACTTGGGATACCTCCTTTGTCTGAGAGGGAGATCCTGTTGTAGAAGCCAAAAAGAATTTAAACGTGATTCTAGTTCTTCACTGAGGCTGTCCTCAAAGTCTATGGAAAGAATTTTTATTAGCCTAGAGAGTAGATAAATTTTCCTCTACCTCCTTCAATACCAGAGCTGGAAGTTTCCATAGGCCACTCTGGCTTTTCAGTCCTGCAAGTGAAGGTTCTTTGGGTGTGAACCAGGTTCATGCACAAGGACTCCTGGACATTCAATGGAGGTCACCCCTGACCAGGCACATTCCCAGGACGGCCTCTGCCATCCTTTTCCCGGCCCTGTGCAACAGTTATCACCATTCCGGTTCTGCAGATGAAGACACTGAGGTATAGAGAGGGGCAGCCACTTTTCCTGGGCATGTAATTAGTAAGCAAAAAAGTTGGGAGTCAGATGAGCCTCATCTTCATTAATAAGTAGAGAGCTAATTATAGTCATTGAAGAGACTGTTCCTTTTCTGTTGTGATTAATTCTGAATTTATTTTTAGCCTTCAAAAGAATAGAGACTCGTGTTGATGGGGTTTTGTTCTGAGAAAGAAACGGGCTATTCCTAACAGTCATCTTGGCCAGCCCCTCCTTGCAGGAGAAAGCCAAGAACATTCTTTATTAAAGACTCAAAATTCCCCTGGGATTTTTGTCAACCTAAGCTACCTTTAATGAGGGGCTATTTTCACACCTTGGTAGAGGGACACCATATATAAATGAAAATGCCAGCTTTGGCCATGCTACTGGGGCAAGAAATTAGGAGCAGGTTTGTCTTTGAGGAAAAAGGTGTAGGCTAAGCCAGGTACAGTGGCCCACACCTGTGATCCCATTGACTTGGCTCAGGAGGCTAAGGCAGGAGGATCGCAAGTTGAAAGCCAGCCTTAGCAACTTAGCGAGGCTCTAGGCAACTTAGTGAGACCCTGTTTCAAAATTAAAAATAAAAAGGGACTGGGGATGTGACTCAGTGGTTAAGTGCCTCTGGGTTCAATCCCTGGTATTAAAAAAAAAAAAAAAAAAAAAAAGGAGCAGGCTGGGAAAAATAATCAAGGTAGTTTTTAAAGCATGTGTATGCATGCAGTATACATGCAATGTATATTTCAAGGATGTGTCTATTGTGTGACCCTGGCAAAGAAGTCCTAAGGAGGAATGACCTTAGGCCCCAGAGGAGCAGCAATTCTCTTAAACGGTATTCTTTCTAAGTCTTTCTAGGAGGGCTCCATCTTTGGATAGATTTTTCCATGCTTCAGAAAAGTTAATAGCGGTCATCTTGTTGGAACTGGGTCTTGACCCTGGAGACTTTCCAACTCTTTCTGTGGTTTTGCTTATCTCTGCTCAGCTCCTTGTTGGATATTCTGTTGTTATTTTCTCCTGAAGGGCAATCTCATTTCCACATTTCCATGCCACAGATAGGGAAGAGTAGGAATAGGTCAGGAAGTCTTTTCCACACCCTTGGGACAAGAGCAGTGAAAAGACAGACTTTAATTCCTTCCTTTCCTTTTTCTTTTTGGTGGTACTGGGATGAACCCAGAGTCTCACGCAGGCTAAGCAAGCACTCTACCCCTGAGCCACACTCCCAGTTCCTGACTTCAGTTTCTTCGTGTTATTTTTGGTCTCACAACTTATTCAATTTCTTTGAGGCCCTTCTTTTTTGTCTTCTCTTTCTCTTCAGGTTTTGTTTGCAAATGAAACCTGTGGCTTTCACTAGGGAAGCTGGTTTGGGCTGGAATTTCTTCTGGCTTCAGAGTTTCCAAGTGGGGGAAAGGGGGCTGAAGGACCTGGGAGAAAGTTGGGTTTGGCGTTCTCTTTTCCATCCTTCTCACAGTCCCCTTATCTTCTCTCTTCTCTTCCTATTTCCTTTCCCTTATCTTCTCTCTTCTCTTCCTATTTCCTTTTTCTTATTCTATATTCTCTGTCTCTTCCACTCCCACTAATCTTTTTCTTTCCTCATTTATTACTGCTGTTAAATAAAAATGATGGCCATTGCTTTGGACTGCTAAGCTCCTGCACCAGGCCCCAACTGGCCAGTCTAAAAATCAAAAAGGAGTCATGCTAAAGTTCTCTGCCATCAGTTGCAGCTAAGCTGTTTATCTTACTTTCTGAGAAATCAGTATTAAAAAGATAACAGCCAATTTTTCCAAACAGGCCAGTTTCTGATAGAATGATAATGAAGTTCCCTCTGCCTTAATCCTCACACACACACACACACACACACACACACACACACACACACACACAAAAAAAAAAAAAAAAAAAAAAAAAACCTGAAGTAATCTGATGTTAACTAATCAGGTATTTATCTATTGTTCTTCCTGTCCCCACCTCACAAGGACAGTAACTTGGAAATAACCAAACCCCTTTATGTTCCTGTCTGCTTTCTTGAGCCTTCTTCTGTCTATAAAATTAATATCCTCTGCTTGGATTGTTGAAATGCTTATTCTATTTTATGGAATGTAGTGTTGCTGGTTTGTAGAGTTGGAAATAAAGCCAATTAAAACTAGCCAAGCTGGGCGCAGTGGTACACACCTGTAATCCCAGCATTTGGTAGGCTGAGGCAGGAGGATCGCGAGTTCAAAGCCAGCCTCAGCAATGGCGAGGCACTTAGCAACTCAGTGAGACCCTGTCTCTAATAAAATACAAAAAAGGGCTGGGGATGAGTGCCCCTGAGTTCAATCCCCAGTACAAAAAAAAAAAAAAAAAAAAAACCTAGCCAGACATGGTGGTGTCCCGCATCTGTAGTCATCCCAGCCACTCAGGAGACTGAAACAGGAGGATCACAAGTTCGAGGCCAGTCTAGGCAAATTAGCCAGATCCTGTCGAAGAAGGAGGAGAAGGAGGAGAAGGAAGGAGGAGGAGGAGGAGAGAGAAGGAGGAGAAGAGGAGGAGGAGGAGGAGGAGGAGGAGGAGGAGAAGGAAGGAAGGAGGAGGAGGAGGAGGAAGGAAGAGGAGGAGGAGGAGGAGAAGGAGGAGAAGGAAGGAAGAGGAGGAGGAGGGGGGGGGGGAGGAGGAGGAGGAGGAGGAGGAGGAGGAGGAGATAAGAAAATGTATAACTCAGTAGTGGTAGAGTGCTTGTCCAGCATATGTGAGTCCCTTTCTTCACTAGCTAGTATTGTGTGATTGTTAAAACTGGGTTGGGAGCCGGGTGGGGTGGCACACGCCTGTAATCCCAGCACTTTGGGAGGCCGAGGCAGGAGGATTTGCGAGTTCAAAGCCAGCCTCAGCAATGGTAAGGCACTTAGCAACTCAGTGAGACCCTGTCTTTAAATAAAATGCAAAAAAGGGCTGGAGATGTGACCCAGTGGTTGAGTGCCCCTGAGTTCAATCCCCAGTACCACAAAAAACAAAACAAAAAAACTGGGCTGGGCTGGGGGATGTAGCTCAGTAGCTCAGTAGCATATGAGCCTTGGGTTATTCAATCCCCAGTACCTCCCACCTCAAAAAAAAAAAAAAAAAAAAAAAAAAGGAAGAAGAAAATTTTGCTAAAACTGTTGTAATTCTAATCTTCTGACACCTGTTTGCCTTCTTATTTTCTGTCTGTTGCTAACTTTACTTTCTCTTCCTTCTTTTAAATGTTGATAGGCCCGTCTAAATAAGATACCAATGCAAACTCTTCTTCCTTGTAAATGATGATGTTCCCTTATGTACAAATGAAATATAAAAATGGCATGACAATCTTTGAAGTGTATGGTCTGAGAACTCCATCTTAAGATCTGGAATTTTTGTTAAAAACACAGATTCCTTGTTCCCACCCCAGACTCACTATATCAGAATCTCCCGGGCCACGGCCATGAATAGCCATTATTTCTAACATGTTCTCCTTCAGTGATTCTCCCACACACTCAAGTTTCAGGATCTTCAGCTGGAACCTCTGGCTGGGATTACAGACACAAGGAAGGACTGAGGAGAGGATGGATAGAGCTCTTTACACCCCCCATGCCAACCCCTTCTACACTCCAAGGGAAGAAATGCACCCATTTATTTTCTCCAAAGTCAGGATTCCAAAATGCTTTCTCCAGTTCACTAACTTAATTTTCTTTTCCTTCCCTATGTTATTATTAATTTTCAAAATCAGGATCTTACAAAATTGCCCAGGCTGGCCTCAGTTCATGATCCTCCTGCCTCCTGAGTGTCTGGGATCACAGGTATGTCCTATCACACCTGCTCCAAACTGATCTTCAACATCACTGTTGCTAAGAACTCCAGGAAATAGCCATTATGATACAGAAAGACAATAGTAGAACCTCTAGTTGTGCATGATCTGTATTTTAGTATGACCATTTAAAAAATTTAATTTCATATATCATAAAATACTTCATTTTAGTGATTCATATATTTAATTTATAAATAATAGAAATACATATATTTGGGAATTTTTACTGATAGAGGTACATAGTCAAACAAGTTTGAATAGCATCATTCCAGCACTGAGATTATGGAGAATCTTCCTTCTCTCTCTCTCTTTCTTTCTTTCCCTCCCTCCTTCTTTCTTTCTTTTGCTGGAGATTAAGTAAAGAGTCTTGTGCATGCTGCTCTTTCCTGAGCTACTTCCTCAGTCCAGGCATCTAGATTATAATTTTTTTTGGGGGGGACTAGAGATTGAACCCAGGGGTGCTTAACCACTGAGATACATACTCCATCCTTTTCATTTTTTATTTTGAGATAGAGTCTTGCTTAATTTCCCAGACTTAGTCTGAAACTTGCAATCCTCCTGCCTAGGTATCCCAAGTCACTGGGATTGCAGGTGCCTCACATGGCCACATTATACATTATACATTATACATTATACATTATAACACAAGCCCCAAAGCTCTGTGGGTTGTTGTTGAATGAACTGGTGCATGTGAGTGGAGAAAAATACCTCTGTTGGGTAAAGAAAGCCTTTCTTTGTTTATTTTTGTTTTATGTTAACAGCTTTATTGGGGTGCACTTTCCATGCCAAAAATTTACTTATTTTAAGCATATCATTCAGTGATTTGCCAAATTGCACAATCATTACCATAATCTAATTTTAGAACACTTTCACTACCCCAAAAAGAAATCTTGTGTTTGTTTGCTTACTTCCAAACCTAGGCAACCACCAATCTATTTACTGTTTCTATGGATTTGCCTTCTCTGGACATTTCATATAAATGGAATCATATAATATGCAACCTTTTGTGTCCAACTTATTTCATTTAGCATAACATAATCCATGTGGCAGCGTCTATCAGAACTTCATTCCTTTCCGTAGTTGAGTACATATTCCATTGTATGGCTATACCACACCTCATCTATTCATGAACTGATAGACATTTAGATTTTTTCTGCTTTTTTTGGGGGGGAGGGCTATTATGATTGGGGTTGCTGAGATAATTCACTGTAAATTTTTGTGTGGACGTATGTTTTTATTTCTCTTAGGTAGATACCCGAGAGGAAACTGCTCAGTCATATGGTAAATTTATGTTCAGCTTTCTGCCCTCCCCTCTCTTTTTAGGTACTAGACTAGGGATTGAATCCAAGGGTGCTTTACCACTAAGCTACATCCTAGCCCTTTTTGTTTTTTTATTTTGAGACAGGGTCTTGCTATGTTGCCCATCCTGGCCTGGTCCTTGAGATCTTCCTGCCTCAGCTTCCTGAGTCATTGAGATGACAGGGGTATGCCACCACGCCCAGCTATGTTTATCTTTTTAAAAACCTAAAACCCTTATATTTCTCTGCCATCCATAGGCTAATGGAAAAGCATATAAGCCTGTCTTGGGAAGAAAAGAAATATCTGCCACAACATAACTTTTAATTGTAAATGATAAAATTATCAGCTAAGAGACTAAGGCTTGCTCTCAGGGGTATACAGTCTCACCTGGATACTGTAACATGTGTTTACAGAATTATGTGGCAATATGGAAAATCTGAACAGGAACAGGGGTCCAAACAGTCTATGCAAAATGATTTAGGAAGTGTGAAATACTTATTTTTTGTAAGACTCAATATTAGGCTTCAAGAGGGATAGATGGAAATGGGGAAAAAAAATGTTATTCTTCTCATGAGTTATTAGGAGTCTAATTGGTATAATAAGACCAACTTAGAAAAAACGTTTAATAATTACAGATTTAAATACAAGTTCGAGATAGTAATAGAAGCTAGGTGTGAGGGCATATGCATATAATCCCAGCATCTGGGAGGCTGAGGTAGGAGGATAGTAAGTTTGAGGCCAGCCTCAGTAACTTATCAACATCTGTCTCTAATAGTAATAATAATAGCAACAACAATGAAGACTAGGCTGGGGTGTAGTTTAGTGGTAAGATATCCCTAGTTTCAATTCCCCAGTACCAAAAAAAAAAAAAAAAAAAAAAAAAAAAAAAAAAAAAAAAAGGGCGAGGGGAAAATAGATAAGGGCCTTATATTTCTCTCTCCTCCCCCTTTCTCTCTCTCTCTGGGATTGAACCCAGGGATACTTTGCCACTGAGTTACATCCCCAGCTCTTTTTATTGTTTATTTTGAGACAGGATCTCACTAAGTTGCTGAGGTTGGCCACAAACTTGTGATCCTCCTGTTTCAGTCTCCAGAATTGCTGGAGTTAGAGGCATGTGCCATCGTGCCTGGCCTTATCATCTCTCTTTCAGGATCCTGGGAGAAAACAGAAATCCAGAGTACACTCTTTTACAATTTTTGGCATCCCAAAGATGTAAAAGTTCTCATTTTTATTACTGTCTTGGAGATCCTAGATCATAAAGAAGTATTAGATTATAAATCATCAAGACCATCAAACTAGATAAATATTAATAATTACCAATATTTGAGAACTTAATGTACCAGGCACTGCTTTAAACAGTTTACATGTTTCCTTATATTAATAACTTATGATATAAATACTGCTACCATCTTCTTTTAATGATAAGGAAAATGAGAATCAGAGAGTAAAGTAAATAGCCCAAAGATATACAGATAGCAAGTGGCAGAACTGAATTTGAATACAGGCAGTCCAGAGCTTACACATTTAAGTATCTCAGTTTTCACATTCTAGATATTGGCTTCAATTTCCAATGACAATTTGGAGAAATAGACACAAAGGTGTTGAGGGACTTCCCTGGTAGAGACAGAAGTGCCATTACCTGCTAGTCCAGTCTATTTCTGTAAAGACTAATATTGGCTAGGTGCAGATGTGCACACCTGTAAGTAATCCCAGTTACATGAGAGGCTGAGGCAGGAGGATCCACAAATTTGAGGCCAGCCTGGGCAATGTATTGAGTGTCTGTCTCAAAATAAAAAATTAATGCTGGGCCTATAATCCCAGGGACTCAGGAGGCTGAGGCAGGAATATTGCAAGTTCAAGGCCAGTTTTAACAATTTGGCGAGGCCCTAAGCAACTTAGACCCTGTTTCAAATTTAAAAAATATAAAAAGTGCTGGAGGATATATACAGCAGTAAAGCACTCCTGGATTAAATCTCCAGTAAACCCCCACCCCCCCCTCCCCTCTCCCAAAATCAAAGGGGCTATGGATATAGCTCAGTGGTACAGAGCCACTGTGTTCAATCCTCAGCAGGGAAAAAAAAAAAAAAAAGACTAATCTTGGTTATCACCAGAGATCCCTGTCTTAAAATGCTATTTGGAAGTGAGCCATAAGGATCCACATTTACTGAATCTGGCAGGATGGACTAGAGGAAAAAGCTCTTGATGTACAATAAGGCAGACCTGAATTCAAAGCTGCATTTTATTCGCTGGCTATATTATGGTAGGCAAGTCACATTCTTTGAGCCCCAGTTTCTTTACCTCTGATCTGGAAGCAATAATCACCACCATTTCCAGGATTATAGGAATAAGGTGAAATAATTGAAGAAACTGACAGCCATGATTAATTTGGGGGCTGTGGGGATATTGGGGGAGGGGGATCATTTGGTGCTGAAGTGTATGGAGTGCTGTGTAGGCTGAGATTTCTCAATTCCAGAATGGAAAGCAGATTGCTCACAGATTGCTACAGAGAATTCTGGATTGCAAACTGGGTGCAGTGGTGCACACCTGTAATCTCAGCCACTTAGGAGAATTGCAAATTTTTGTTTGGTTGGTTTTTGTATGGGGATTAAACCCAGGGCACTTAATCCCAGCCCCATTTTTATTTCTTACTTTGAGATAAGGTCTAAGTTGCTTAGGGCCTTGCTAAATGGCTGAAGCTGGCTTTGAACTTGTGATCTTGACTTAGCCTCCCAAGCCTCTGGGATTACAAGTGAGTTCCACTGTGCCTGGCTAGTGACTGTTTTCTATGCCAAGTTATGCAGCTCTCTGTTAGTGGTGGTTTGTTAGTTTTGTGGTGCTGGATATCAATCACAGGGCCTCATGCTCTACCACTGAGCTACACTACCAGTCCTCCAGTCCTGTGGCTGTGTTAAGGGACTTTTTTCTTTTTTTTTGTACCAGGGATTGAACTCAGAGGCACTCGACCACTGGGCCATATCCCCAGCCCTTTTTTGTATTTTTATTAGAGACTGAGATGCTAAGTGCCTTACCATTGCGGAGGCTGGCTTTGAACTCATGATCATCCTGCCTCAGCCTCCCAAGTGCTGGGATTACAGGGATGCACCACCGTGCCCAGCTGTTAAGGGACTCTTAATGGTGACTGGTCAAGAGTTTGTTTTCCCATGTTTCTGGCTAAGCAAATGTTTATGAATTTGTATCTGATGGAATATTACAGACAACCTTCATTTGCCAATTTGCCCAGGGCCAGAGGCCAGGTGGAGGCTGCTCAGGTGAGATGGTTTACATGCAGATTGCACAAAGCTAGGTTGGGTCTGGGCATGAGTATTTTTAGGAAGTTACTCAGGTGATTCTCATGTGCAGCCAACCTTGAGTACCACTGACCTAGGTGAAAGGCCCTGTCCCAGGGTCTAATTCAAAGCACTCACAGGTATGTGAGACCAAGGGCTCTTGTAGCCCCATCTGACTGATTTTAGAATGGGTATCTGGATAGGCATAGTGAAGAATGAGGCTAAAGTAGGTATCATAGAGGGCCTGAAATGTACAGATGGAAATTTATAACAAATTTAATAGGCAATAGGAGCCATGGAAGATGATTGAGCAGGGATGTGAGCAGGAAGAAGTATAGATTGTGAATTCTTTATCCAAAATGTTTGGTACCAGAATTGTTTAGGATTTCAGATTTTGAAATATTTGTACATACGTAATGAGATATCTTAGGGATAGGATCCAAGTCTAACAAAAAAATTCATTTATTTCATGTCCACCTTAAACACATAGCCTGAAGGTAATTTTTATATTTATTTTCAATTCACACCCACATTTCGCCTGCGACCCATCACATGAATTCAATTGTGGAATCTTCCACTGGTGGCATCATATCGGCATTCAAAGTGTTTTGAATTTTGGAGCATTTGGGACTTCAGATTTTTTGGATTAGGAATGCTCAACTTGCAAACACAGATATAAAAGCGTCCAGCAATTTACAGTTTAGGAAATGTATTTTATTTTTCCGTATAGAGTAAACTAGCAAGAAACCAACCTTTCTTCCTCCTCTGTGGTCCAAGATCAATTCTGTTCAGCACCTGAGGTCCAGGAATCCCTTGAGAACAGGAACTTTTCCAAAAGATGTCTGTAGTATCGTACACATTGCACGGAACATGGCAGTTTCCTAACTAGTATTTGTTGATTGACTAAATGAGTGTAGCCTCATCAGTTGGCAGGTCTAGATTCCCGCAGCGCTGGATGGACCCCAAACTGGCCTTCATTTGTACGTAAAGCTAAGGGCACTGTTTCTCTCACCTTTCGCCTTTCTTCCGTTTATCCCCATTGGCCTGATTCTAATTCTACCAACTTCACTCCATCTCCTTCTCCTCCCCGCCTCGTCCCTCCTAAATGACACGCTGCTTCCCGGCTTCTCCGCTCAGGCGCCAGGGTTCAAACCAGTCTTTGACCTATTGTTTAGTTTCTGGTGAGTCAAGTTCAACCCCAGGTTCAACCACTACAATGACGGTCACAAACACGTTCCTTCGCAGACACCTTGAAGGCAGCGCGCGTCCGTCCGCCACCCAGCATCTAGCCTACGAAACAGGCACCGAGGGGCGTTTCCCTCCCGGAGACACTGGGTGGCGGGGGCGTGCGTGGGAGCCCCTCTCCCCAGCTACTTGGCCCCTCCGCGAGCTGGCGCTCAGCCCTCGGCGGGCGTGGCCGCCCTGGCCCAGCCCCCGTCCCGCCCCCATCGTCTCCCGGAGAGTCCCCGCCCGGCCACCCGGCCGCCAGCCCCTCTCCACGTCCGCCCGGCCCCTCCCTCCCCCGCTCGCTGCCGAGGGGGATGCTCCGGGTCCCACCTCCCCAGGGAGCTGCGCATTTCCGCGCGCCAGGGCGGCCCTGGCTCGGGCCGGCCCTTACGGCGGCAGCCCGCGTTCCGCGTCCCCGGGAAGTTGTCTCCGGAGCCCGGGGCCCCTGGGTCTCCTCCCCCTGAGCCCCGCCCCCTCGCCCGGAGCTGGGATCCGCAAGCTGCCCGGCCCGGGGGCGTCGCCGCTCGCTCGGCGAAGCCAGCGAGTCTCTGCTGCTCGGCGCGGATCGCGCGTCCCCTGCCTGACCGGGGACCCCCGCGCACCCCCGACACGGCGCGCGCTCAGAGCGCGGGAGCCCGGGGCTCCGGGCGCCTGGGATCCCGCGGAGCCGCTGCCCAGCCCGCGGGGCTCGGCAGGGATGCAGTCTGCGCTGTGAGCCCGGGCGCCAAGGCCATGTCCGGCACCCGCTGCCGGACCCTTTACCCCTTCTCCGGGGAGCGGCATGGCCAGGGGCTCCGCTTCGCCGCGGGCGAGCTTATCACGCTGCTGCAAGTCCCGGACGGAGGCTGGTGGGAAGGCGAGAAGGAGGACGGGCTCCGCGGCTGGTTCCCGGCAAGCTACGTGCAGTTGCTGGAGGTAAGGGGCGAGGGCCAGGGTGGAAAGACCCCGGCTGCGGTCCTTCGGGTGCTAGCATACCTGTTGACCACAGCGGGGATCTGCTGCCATCCCTGTGTGAGGGGCGCCCCAGGGGCAGATCTGCTCGACCGACCTGCAACTCCGCGTTCCTGGGGGCGGAGACGGCAGCGCGCTCCCCTGCCGGCGTGGGCTTCGCGGGCTGCACAGGAGCGCTCCCCTCACGCCGGGCCTCCGGAGCCCATTGGCCACTCCGAAGAAGCTAGAACTTGTTGCCTGTGCGAGTTCTGGAACGAGCGGGCGCGGTGCCGGCGGTGGCAGGGCCCGCCAAAGGGTTGCACAAACCTGGTGGTCTTGGGAAGACACAGGGAGAATCCGGGATTCGGAGAAGTAGCTCTGCTTCTCCACCCTGGATCCCAGAGCCTGATGACCCGTGGACAGTTGTGCTGTCCCGGGTCAGGCTGCCTGGCCACCTCTGGGCCGCCCACTTGCTGGTCAGCTGAGCTTTACTGGCCACCAGTGGGAGCCTCATCCATCAGCAGGCTTGATTTAGGGGTGCAGTATCCCCAGCAGAGCCCCCGCCACTGGGCTCAGAACCTGAAAGTGCTAGTTCCTGGGGTTCTGGCTTGGCCCCAAGCCTACCCAGGACCTGCTGAGCCGAGTCAGCTGGCTGTTCATTGTCTGGGTGACAATTGGGAGGCCTCACTGTACTGTAATCACTGAGATCATGGTCACGGCCTGAGTGAGATCCAAAGTTTCTAAAGTCCCTTGTGTGTGTGTGTTTGGTGTGTGTGTGTGTGTGTATGGCTTGACACAACATCCCCTTTACTAAAAGGCTGCCAGACCCTAGGATTGCTCTAAAGACAAAATTAATGGTTACCCCAAATTGTGTTTAAGTATCAGTAAACATTCATATGACAAATCTTCCCCTATCATGGACATTGTATTTATTTATGCTTTTTACCCTCAGCCTACTTCACAAAGAACAAAGTAGCAAATTTTAAATGAAAATGAACCATTCAACTCATGGCCTGGAGGGGTAGGGGGAGAAAGAAAGAGAGGAACCAATGGTTATAGAGGGAGACTGCCTGAGCAGTATTCTGTGGCAACATTATAAAAAATAATACCTGGCCACCTAAAGGCACATTATATTTCTTTCAGGTTCAGAAGAGAACAACAAATTCCCTCCCAACTGGATCAGTACCATCTGAGCAAAGTTTAGGGGCTATTTCTGCTACAGGCTGGAGTGTGCTTTCGTGGCTGTTAGCCAAGTATATTTGGGAACTCTTGGTTCTATGTTTGGAGTACCTGTACTGTATGGGAGGCACAGGTGTGTTGCTTTGATTTTCCTAGTTCCTTCCTGACATTCAGATGTACAAGAAACAGATCATACTGCTTCTTATGGAAAGATCTGGAGCCTCCTGATTGTAGCTCCAGAGCCCTGGGAGAGACACATATTTTGGGAGTTTTTCTGGTGGCCACATTTTCCCAGGAAATACTGATGTGGAAATTTGGCTGGTGGATGTCTGTCCTGTGAGGAGTGTCCCTGGCTGGACTCAGCCAGCTGTTTTGGGTGGGGGCAGGGCTTAGTGGGTATTAGTAAGAACCAAGTGACTCTGCTCTTCCTTGGGAGGGGAAGAGAGGAAGACCAGGCCCAGGGGACAAAGCAGAATTATCAGATGGGACAGACTTGTGTGTGACAGTCACATCCCCTGGCATTTCTAGGTCTAGGAAATCTCTGTTGCATAAAGATTTGTCAGACCACTCCCAGCTAGTGACTTGCAGTAGAAGTGCCCATGTATGAGTGAGGCCACTGACAGGGACCTCGGTTTGTTGAGCACCTACTAGGCACTGGGTGTGGTATGTACATTATCACCAGTTCCCCTGACCAGTGGAGGAAGGGTCTAGATCTGCGTGGAACAGGGCAAGTGCAGCCCCCAAGGTCAGCATGCTGGTCACAGCATCCCTAAGGGGAGGCTTAAATGTTAGGGCTAAAATGAGGGCAGCTGCATTTGGGGGCATCTCTGCTTCTGACCCTGAAGTTCAATTTCACTCAGGGCCAGCTAGTTTTCCTGAAGGTGGAGGCAGAGGTGGCTGAAGTATTGAATGGGACTCTCTTCAGGGCCAAAGCTGATGCAGTTGTAACAGAGGAAGAATCGTGGATCAAACTCAGTGTCTGGGGACCTCCTACAGGAGCAAGCTGGACCACGAGGCTGAGGATTGGTAGGGATAGAAGATAATGCAAGTAGAGTCTGTTGGGATGGGTCAAGTCCTCAAAGTCAGACTTAGCTGGAGAAGGCAGAGCTCCCAAGGGAGTAGCTGGTAGGTGGATAGGCCATCACATGGAATCCTAAGACTTGGTGGAGCATCAGCAGGTGTGCATCAAGGTGGGAGTTAGCACAGAAGCCAGGAGAGAAGAGAAAGGGCCCGTAAGTACTACAGGTGGTAGACCTCATGTGATGTCAGCTGGGGGCACCTGACACTGAGCTCACTGGAGGAATGGCGTCCAGGGGGTCAGGGAAGCTATTGGGAAAAAGGACAGAATGGACTGGCCTCATGGGGGAAGGATGGATGCTGGGTCTACAAGTGAGAAAGGCATCTCCAGGGTACCCTCTACTCCATTGTGTCTTTTGCCCTATGAAGGAAAGAACGACACCAGAAAGCCCCATCTTGCTGGAGAGTTGCAAGGCGCCGACCATGATGTGTGCAAAATGGATACTCACCGAGGATTTCTTCCTTGTTCAGATGAAGAAAAGGGAAGTGAGAGGCCCTGGCTTTGAAGGAAGCATACACTGTGGAGGGGAGTTGGGAGCTAATCTGAGAGGGTTGCTAGATCTGCCCTGGTGGACAGCCAACTCTGGGAAGGAGGCCAGTGTGGTATAGGACCTGGTTACTGTGCAAATTTCTTTGGTCGGCACTCAGAGAAACTGGCAAAGTAGTGCAGCACACCCAGGCTTCCAGAGGATTCCAGGAATATCTTAGCCCAAGCAGAGAAGTGTGGAGGGCTCTGGTAGGCTCAAAGACTCTGGCCATTAGAGTCCTGGCTACTCAGTGTATGGTACAAGCAGCCCTTTAAAGGGAACCAGCTGCTCCCAGAAAAGGAATGAGGCCAGTATCAGTCAGGTTTCCATTACTGTGACAAAATACCTGAGATGGACAAGTTTTAAGTAGGAAAGGTATATTTTGACTCCCATTTTTAGGGTTTTCGGTCCCTGGTTGCTTGACCCCATTGCTTTAGGGCCTGTGGTGAGGTAGAACATAATGGTGAGGAGTATGTGGTGGAGCTGTTCACCTCATGGTGCTTGCTGGGAAGCAAAGAGAAAGAGAGAGAGGGAGAGACTAGAGTCCCAATAAACACTTCAAGGCCACATTCCCAATAACCTAACTTCCTTCAATTAGGCTCTACCTCCTAAAGGCATCACCACCTCCCAGTGGTGCCATGGGTACAAGTGAACCTCTAATGTATGGGCCTTTAGGGGACATGTAAGTTCTTCAGTGTGAGGAGATGTAAGCCCAGGTGGAGATTGGAGCTGCATGAAGAAAATGAAGAACACAGGAAAGGGTAACTATGTGGATAAATAATATATATATATTTATTTATATATATATATATATATATATAAAATGTTTCAACATTTTACTTTGAAATATTCTTGACTATTTATTTATTTGTTCTGTACTGGGGATTTGAACCCAGGGGTGCTCTACCATTGACCTATATTCCCAGACCTTTTAATTTTTATTTATTTTGAGACAGGGTCTCCTTTAGTTGCCAAGACTGGCCTTGAACTTGGGATCCTCCTGCCTCAGCCTCCCGAGTTTCTGGGATTACAGGTGTACATCACAGCATCTGTCTGGGGGACATTAAAGATTCTACCAGCAAAGACCTGCAGCTGGCTGTGGAACGTAAAGGCCCTTAGTTAAGAACAGCTACAGAAATCTTTCCTGAGAGTGTCTTTAGTCATGAAGAGGGAGAAGAACAGAGCATTCTTCTAATGTCATGGTAGGGCCATGGTGGAGGAGGAGCTGAGTTCGTGAAAGAGACCTGAGTCCAGGGCCAGGAGGCTGTGGAGTCCTGCCAGCTCCGAGCCAGGCCCCAGGTCACCTTCACAGACCTGGGGCTCCCATGTGTGGGAGATTTCCACCAGTCCTGTGGGATGCAGCAACAGCTCCTGGAGGAGCTGGATAGAGGAGGGAGGCCGGCTCTCCATCCTAGGGAAGACTTGAGAGTCAGACATGGGACCAGGACAGGTGCTGTGGCTGGCCATGTCCAGTGGTTATAGGGCTGAATGGGGCCCAGGAGTTCCTCAGAGCTCGCTCGCTCTTTGATTGGAGAGAAGAAATGATGGACCTAGAAGATGCCATAACACATCTGCAAAAACTCACAGAGCTTTTGGGAAATAATTTTGGATGGGTAATAAGATTGGAATGCAAATACAACAGAACTTTTCTTTAAGTAGGTGCTATTGTTAGATTCCATGATCTAGCTGGAAGGCCTAGATCTCAGGGGCACTGCTGTGGTTTGAATGTGATGGAAACTTAATTCTGCCTCTCTCTATTTTTTTCCTGGTGCTGGGATTCAAACCTAGTCTTTGAACATGTTAGGCAAGTGATCTACCACTGAGCTACACCCCAGCCTAGAAACTTAATTCTCAGTGCAACAGTTTTGGGGGGTGTTTAGGTCATGAGAGCCCACCCTCACAAATGGATTAATGCCAGTTATGTGTTTTGTAGACTAGTTGTCTCAGAAGGGTAGGGAGGACACACAGGGAACCAGTGATCCATTAGAGGGGAGGCAGCAAGTGCCAGGCCAGGCTGAGGAGAGAGGGAGTTCCACAGAGGAGGGTAAGATGCAGGAGACTTGGGCAGTTCTGCTTGGAGATTCTCTGTTGCATCTTGGGGAATTCTTGTGCTTTCTAAAAATTTGGCAGTGGAGGGAGGGGGTTCAGGCTGGGGGTGTGGCTCAGTGGTAGAGCACTTGCTAAGCATGCACAGGACCTAGTTTTGATTCCCAGCACAGAAAAACAATAATACCCAACCAAGACTCCAGTGGTTTCTTTTTAGAGGCCACATGATAAATGATGCAGCTGGAATTTGAAATCATATTTGCCTGTCCCTAAAGCCTGGGCCTGTCCCTAAGCCATTGCAATTCCAGTCTGATCTTTGCAGGTTCTGAGGATTAGTAGACATAGCATATCTGAGCTGCCTGACATTTAAGCAGATGCTCACTATGGTACTCACTTTGATTTTAATAAAGGACCTTTTTTTTCCCCTTTCTGTAACATATCACCTAAAATGGGTGTGACCTTGACCCTCACACCAGTGGTTTTTCGTATAGTCATGGACTCTGTCCACAAAAGGTATATTAGGGCTGTTGGCTCCCCAGGTATGTAATTGGGACTGAAATTATGTCATCTTCACTAAGCCATCCTGCCCTTTGATTTGGGGTCTGGGGCCTGTATCTGTAACTCCTGCAGTCTGAATATCTACCTTTGACCACCCTCTATCTGCCTCTGCCCAGCAGGAGCCACCCCCATGTCCACGCTCTGTGCTTGCCTGGTCAAGTGGCCACGCCACAGGATTTTAAAGCAGTGGGCAGGGATTCTGGATTCTATGGACTCAGGGCATCTTCACAAAAGTTCCCTTAGCAACAAGTCGGCAGGAATCCCTGACATCTATTAGCCACGATGTAAATCCCTGACATCTATTTCCACCTAGACACATGAACGAGATTCTGGCCTTCTTGTATTCTCGCCTGAAAAGGCCCAGTTTGTATTTGATGGCTCGATAGACCAGGTCTGTGAACATGGTGTTGGTGAAAGGAAATGTTTGGTAAATCAGGAGGTCTTGTGTGTATAGAAGGTATTATGACTATTATCAGGCCACACCAGGGGACATTGTTCTTGCAGCTTGCTCTCTCATTACTCACAGCAGCAAGGCAATATATGACAAGCTGTCTAACAGAATGTCAGGAGTGAGCCCCCTGGACTTAATTGCAAAATGTATAGATTCCTCTCTCTCTCTGCAATAGCAAGGCTGCTGGGGTGGTGTTTGCACCTCTGGAGAGAAGTAGAAATGGTGGCTAGCAGGTATGTCTGGCTTTTCCTTTGGCAGACCAGAACATGGTGTGACATGGTGAAGGCTAAGTTGTAATAGTGTATGAATTGTGAGAAATTCATGTGGTATCTTTGTATGTGTGTGTGCTGCAGATTGAACCCAGGACTTCACACCTGCTAACTAAGCTCACACTCTACCACTGAGCTACATCCCCAGCCCAAATGTGGAGTCTTAAGAGGTTCCATCTGCCTCCTCCTATCACATTCAGTATTTCCTCTGTCTGCCATCTGATAGATTAATATTATTTTTAAAACTATATATTCACACATATATGTATGCATATATGTGTATGAATATATACATATGCATAGCACTTCAAATACACACACACACACACACACACACACACACACACACATATGTTAAACAAGTGCTTTACTAATGAACTACACCCCTAGCCTAGAATTTGTTTTATGAGTAGGACTTCCTGGTTCATTATATCTACTTCTTAAGCTACAAGCGGTATCCTGATTCACTTCTCAGGTACTCAGATTTCACACATCAAAATTAAGCTCATAATCTGTTCTCTCTTCACTGCCTTCTACCTTCAACTTCCAGACCTTACTGTTACCACCCTCTATCTACTGAGTCACCTGACACTTCCCCTTTTGTCTGTCCTGTCCTCTTTATTAGCAAACCTTGTCCCATTCTCCCTATTCTAGAAGCATTTCTCAAAGCCTTCTCCTTCTTAACTTGGTTGGCAAACCTTTGCTGAAGAAGGCCAGGAAACATTTTAGGCTTTGCAGGCCAAGAAGCAAAATCAAGTTAAAGCTGCTTCCTTATGATTTGCAGTGCGCCAGAGGCACTGAGAGGTGGGGGAGGGTGCCCCATATGTGCTCTGTCACAAATGACTTGAGTCTGCTGCTATAGTGCAAAAGCTGCCTTAGATAATCCAAAAACCAGTGGGCATGCTTGTATTCTGGTAAAACTTTATTTATATGGATTTAAAAAAAATTTTGTTTTTAGTGAGCTTTCTGCTACTGTGAGAAAATACCTGAGAAAATCAACTGAAGGAGAATTTATTTTGGCTCATGGTTTCAGAAGTTTCAGTCTGTGGTTGGTTGGCACCATTGCTTTTAGGCCTCTGGCAAAGCAGAAATGTCATGGTGGAAGTGGTGGTAGAGGAAAGCTGCTTACCTGATGGCATCCAGGAAGCAGAGGTGGTGGTGGTGGGGGGGGACTGGGGATAAGATATGTCCTTCCAGGGAATGCTCTTTATGATCTACTTCTTCCAACTAGGCCTCATGTCCATTACCTCCCAATAGTCCGTTCAGTCAGTCCATTGATGATATCAAGACCTCATGATCTAATCACTTCCCTAAAGCCCCACCATTGAATGTTGTTGCTTTGAATCCAAGCCTTCAACATATGAGCCTTTGGGATACATTTAAAATTGAAACCACAACAGATGGGTCTCACGATGTTGCCTAGGCTGACCTCAAACTTCCAATCCTACCACCTCAGCCTCCCGTAGCAGGGATTACAGGTGTGTGGCTGGTTGGATCTTAAGTATCTCCCAGATGTCCATATGGTGAAAGGTTTGGCCTTAGCCTGGCAGTAGTGGAAGGTAGTGGAACCTTTAATGATATGGGGCCTGAGGAAAGAACTTGGGGTCATTGGGGAAACGCCCTGAAAGGGGATGGTGGGAACCCAGTCTGTTCCTCTTCCCTTTCACTTCTCAGCCACGAGAGGAGCAGTTTTGCTTCATGGCATGCTTCTGCTGTGATGATGGTGTTCTGTCCCCTGCTGAAGGCCTAAAATCAGTGGCTCTGCCTCTTCACTGGCTGGACCCTCCAAAACAAAACTCAAGTAAGATTTTCTCTTACAAAAAGAGAATACAAGCCAGGCGCGGTGGCGCACGCCTGTAATCCCAGCACTTTGGGAGGCTGAGGCAGGAGGATCGTGAGTTCAAAGCCAGCCTCAGCAATGGCAAGGCACTTAGCAACTCAGTGAGACCCTGTCTCTAAATAAAATACACAAAAGGGCTGGGGATGTGGCCCAGTGGTCGAGTGCCCCTGAGTTCAATCCACGGTACCACACACACACACACACACACCAAAAAAAAAAAAAAAAAAAAAAAAAGAGAGAGAATACATACATACATACATATGTATTTTATAGACACTGAAATTTGAACTGGTTATCATATTCACATGCCATGAAGTATTCTTCTTTTGATTAGTTTTCAACCCTTTAAAGACATAAAAATCGTTCTTAGCTCGTGGACCGTCGGCAGTTTGCCATTCCTTGTTCACGTGCTGCTCATTCAGCAGTCCCGTCCCAAATGCCTGTGGTGGGCTATGAACATTGCTGGAGGTGCTACAGGGAAGGGAGGGACCAGCACAGGAAAGAAGCAAGCTCACCTCCTAGTTCTGGTGGTGGAGGTGATAAATTATCCCAAAGTTATATAATTTCAAAGTTCCATGGGGCCAATAAAACAGGGTACTATGACAGAATAGGGGTGTAGTGGTGGTTGTGGTGGTTCCAATGATACAGTCAGGAATGGCTTCTCGGAGGAGGTGGTGTTCTATCAGAGACCTGAATGATGGAATGCCGCCAGCCACGCGGGTGTTTGGGGGACAGTAATTCAAGGCAGAGGAGACTGCAAATGCATATAGCCTGGAGTTAGCCAGTATGATTGAGATATTCTGGAGAACCAGAATATTGTGGTTGCACAAGGGCAGGAGAGGCTGGGGATGTGATGGAGAGAGAGACAGGTAGCAGGTATGACCTGGGAGTTGGATGGTTTCCTGTGTGCAGTGGGAGAGCCTTTGATTGGATCAAAGGGGAAGGAATGTTCTGGTTTGCTTTAAAAACTCATCTAGACCTTATGGACCTTTGAAGAAGGCAGGAGGAGAAGAAAGGGGACCAGTTAGGAAGCTGGGAGTGGGGTAGTGAAGTGGGATGCATTTGGAATGTATTTTGCAGGTAGAGTCCATAGGTCTCCCTGTCAAATTGCCTGGGCTGGGCCTCTGAAGATCTCACCTCTTGCAGGTCAGTTGCAATATACCATCCCTATTTGTTTCCCCTATCACTCCTTCGTTCTCCTGCTGGAGACCTCTTAAAGAATGTGGTAAAAGGCAAATAAAAATTGGGGGGAAAAATTAATGTCACTTAATGCATAAAATGCTTTTATAAGTTTTGGGGGTTTGGGGTACTGGGGATGGAACCCAGGTGTTCCATTTTATTTTTTATTTTAAAAAAATTTAAAAAAATTTGTACTGAGGATTGAACCTAGGGGTGATTTACCAGTGAGCCTCATCCCCAGCCCTTTTTATTTTGATACAGGGTCTCACTAAGTTGCTGAGGCTGGCCTTGAACTTGGCAATCCTCCTGCCTCAGCTTCCTGAGCCCTTGGGATTACAGGTTTGCACCACCATGCCTGGAACTATATTTTATTTTGAGACAGAGTCTCACTAACTTTCTGAGGATGACCTAGAAATTGTGACTCTTCTCCCTCAGCTTCCTGAGTTGCTAGGATTGTAGCACTCTTGGCTACAAGTTATTTTTTTTTTTTTAACCCAGAAAAGAAAGAGAAACACATTGGGATGAGAATGGACAAAACATTTGAATAGACACTTTATAATAAAAGACATACAAAGTCATCAACATTTTCTTTCTCACTAGTACTCAAAGAACTGCAAATTCAATTAAAAAATTGTACAAAGAAAGGAAGGAAGGAAGGGTATTGGCAGGGTGTAGAAAAATGATTTTATGTTACTTAAAAACATTAACAATGTACGTTCCTTCTGACCCAGCTATTCCACTCCTAGGAAGTTCCACTCAGGAAGCTTCTGATACGGTAACTTGTGAGCATCGAAGTGCCTGATGCAGAACATTTCTCATAATGCAGGATAGGCCACAACCTAAGTGTCCACAGGAAGAATTGGTTAAAATCAGGTTCACCTGTGCCTAGCACAAGACCAGACATACAGAAGGGCTCAAGAACTAACTTTTAGAAGCTGTATTTTAGAAATAAAAATGTTGGTCTATATTTTCATAGAGTTAGCAATAGTTTTGACTTTTTACTATGGGACAAAAAGAAATGGTGTGGTCCAGAAATGAATTGCTTTTTGAAAGCAGGGACTGCATGGTGCATGCCTCTAGTTCTAGCTACTCTGGAGCCTGAGGAAAGAGGATTGCAAGTTCAAGGATAGCCCCAGCAACTTAGTGAGTGAGACTTTGTCTCAAAATAAAAAATAAAAATGGCTAGGAATGAGTTCAGCAGTAGAGTGCTCCCCTAGCATGTATGAGGTCCTGGGTTTCTTCCCCAAAATGGGCTGGGGGGGTGGGGTGGGGACAGGGAAGATGAAAAGCAGGGACTCTGTGTGCTGCAGATTCCCTAATATCCATTCATGGAAGTAACAGATTGAAGGAATACATACATACTGGCCCCAGGCCACATTCTTTTAAATAGCCCCATTAACAGCAAATCTTTGTCTTTTGAGGAATGGATTTGACTTTCTTGGAAACAGCCAAAATTTGTCTCAAGCCAAGTCTGGTGTGTCTATGCATGTGACTGTCTGTCACCTTATTGCAGAAAGGATTTTAGTCACCTTACCAAAAAGCATATGGCACAATAAGATAAAAGCATAAATATATGAGGAAATCTCTGGAGGGGAGAAAATAAGGAAAAGGAAAACTAAGATGACTGTTAAGAGTCAAGTTTGATAAGTAAAGAGGGTAAATGAGTAGAACAGTTCTGTTCAGGGTTACAAAAGAGGTCTGACCCTCAAGAAACATTGCATGTAAACACATTTCAGTGAGGAGTAACAAATGTTACAAAAATGGCAGCATTGTGGAGCTATATGTTCCAATAGTCAGGATGGGTTAGGATGTGCTGACATAACAAACAACTTCAAAATCTCAGCAGTTAAAACAACATTGATTTGCTTCTTGCTCTTGGTATAAGTCTGTTGAGAGTTGGTTTAGAGTTGGAAGATCTTCCAGGACCCAGGATGATGGAACAACCACCATCTGGAATCTCACTAGAATGTTAAGCTTTTGCTTGACACTGACACATGACACTTATGCTCATTTCATTGTCTAGAGCACAGCCATATCGTACTTCAAGATGGTGGGAACATGCAGATCTACCATGTGCCTAGAAGGAGAAAAGGAGCAAGCTGAATCTATGTGGATGGCTCTGTTGACCATCTCATGTGCATTCACTCAGGGGATGCCCCAGTTCTGGTCTTGTTTCAGTTTTAATATTTTATCATCACACTACACCAGTGCTTCTTAAACGGAATTCTTAAACTGCTTCTAGAGAAAGTCTTCTTATAATGAATTCTCGAGATATTTTTGGATATAAATTCTGACTCAGAAGGTCTAGGATGGGGCCCAGGGTTCTGCATGTCTGACCAGCTCTCATAGGTTACTGATACAACAAGAATAGTTAAACTACAGTGTGGACCCCAGCAGGTGCCCTTAGCTCCTGAGAGTATGGTTAGCTCTTATTATTCTTTCAAATCAGCTATGTTAGGCTTAGAAAATGATATCCCAATGTGTGGTGCTTTGGAATTCTGAGTACTTTGAACTAAAGGAGAAGCAAGGTCTCTCTGATCTTCTTCCCACCCCTCCCCACCCCAATGTCCCACCCTTTTCCCTTCTAAAGCACTGGAAGGGGCTTTCTTATCTACCTAAAGGCCAAATTCTCCAGATTAGGGAGAAGGACTAGAGTTGACACCATACCTACAGCCCAGGTGAACTCTGTCCCAGGCTATCCTCTGTTCTTTGGGCCCATTCATCTCCCCTAAAAATCATTTACTCTTTCTCTAAAATTGCCTACAGCTTTCACTTCCTTCTTCCCTATGAAGAAGATACTTTAGTTTCAACCTTTTTTGAGTATAATTTTTCTGTGCACTTGTACATTAATACATTTGTTATGTCTTTTCTCCTGTTAATCTGTCTACTGTTGGTTTGTTTCACAGACTTGAGTTATCAAACATTTATGGGGTAAAAAGGAAGTTGCTTTTGCCCCTACATCTCCTTCTCTCCCATAAGATATCCCAGCATCTAGTAGATACTTGATCTGTACTTTTTGAACAAATGGGATCATTTCCTGGTTCCAGATTCCCCATGTCATTTTTCTGTATTATTATTATTTTTTTATCGAGTATCTACTACATGCTGTGCTTTCCTCCAGATTGAGCAGATACAGCTAAGACATGGAGCTGAGGTTAGTAGTTAAGGGCTTCCTTGCAGAGTCTTTGGGGACTGTCCCTTCCAGGGTGACACCTTCCAAGGTGACCTCTTTCAAGAGACTTCAGGTCCACATTAGTTCTGTTGAAAGAAAAGACTTTTCAGCCATTGAACATCCTTGTTCTTTCTCTGATACCTTAATGTCCCCTGCCTTCTCATTTGCTTGTCAGAAGACAGACAGCTCCAGGGCTAGTCAACAAAAAACTAATGAGTTGTAAAATTCTTTAGAAATTCTATTTAAAAATTCTACAGAGAGGAGTCCTTGTCCTAATTTAATCATGAGAGAAGATCCTTATTTTAGCAGTGGTTCATGGAAGAGAGTCATGAAGGCATTTGTTTTTGATTTGTAATATAATTTAGAAATAGGAATAGGAAAACTTAATTTTAAATTTAGTTTGGGTCTACTGTTCTCATTTAGCAAGTGTTTTATTGATAAATAGCTACAAGCATTTTTTCGTGCTTGGAGGAAAAAATACACAATCATGTTGAGTAGTTGAAAATTAAGGGCATGCTCAAAACAAAATCTAATCCAGTGCTGAGTCTGATGTTTTCATATTATAAAGAGGGCTTCAGGGTCTGGATATTGGGGGTTTGTCTTCTGGTATGCGCATATCAGAACCTACCTGCCTGGTACTACTGTGAATGGCACTAGACGAGCACTTCTCCAACATCCATATCCATGTGCCTGCAGACGGCATGGGCTCTTGTGAAAAGGCAGATTGTGATTTAGTAAGTTGGGGTGGAGTTTAAATCTGAAGGGAAAAGCATCTTTCTACTTGCATGCAACACAGAACAATTTTTTTTTTTTTTTTTTTTTTTTTTTTTAGTACTGAGGATTGAACTGAGTGAGCTACATCCCCAGCCCCACCCCTGATTTTTAAATTTTGAGACAGGGTCTTGCTAAGTTGCCTAGACTGGCCTCAAATTTGCAATCCTATCTCAGTCTTCTGAACTTCTGGGATTACAGGTGTGTACCACTATGTCTAGTTGCTCTTTTTTTTTTTTTTTTTTAGTGCTAGGGATGGAACCCAGGGCCTCCACCATTCTAGGCAAGCTCTTTACCACTGAGCCAAATGCCAACCCAGCATAGAACCCTTCTGTGGCTACATGTGAGGAGCTTTTCTCCATACACCAAGCAGGTCTCCATGGAAACCTGCTGGGTCTCCTAGGATCCAATTCAACCCTGACAATGTCTATGAAGAGTTAGGATGGGAGCTCAAAGGCTAAGTTGTCCCCACAAAACCGCCCCCATTTCAAATGCCCAGTAGTGTCCTCTAGGCCTTGGCATGTGCCTGTATTTCATCTTATACCACACTGAGATTCTGTATTTCTTTTTTTTTTTTTAATGTTTATTTATTTGTTTTAGTTGTACACAATGCCTTTATTTTTACATGGTGCTGAGGATAGAACCCGGGCCACACAGTGCTAGGCAAGCACTCTACTGCTGAGCCACAACCCCAGCCCTGAGAGTCTGCATTTCTAACTAGCCACTGGTCTTTGGGCCACAGTTTGAGTAGCAAGGGGTTTGGGTACTCCAAGGGGTTTTCAAGTTTGTCTGTAAGACATGTTAAATCCTAGAATTAGATTGGATTTAGGTATTTTTTCTTTTTTTCCCCAAGTTTTTAAGTGGATTATATCAGGCTCACAAGGTCATGGAAAGAACACAGGGTTTGGAACTGGACCTCTCTCTGAGCGTATTTAATCTGAGGACTGAGATATGGTGGTTGCTGCTGTTCCTGTTTGTCCACCATGGGTGTCCCTTATCCCAGGGTAGAGGTGGGGCTCAGGAAGGCTTACTGGGGATGGGCCAGGAGCCTGGCTATGGAGGAAGTGCCAGATCCAGTCTGTGGCAAGGCTGCAGAGAGGGTGGTACCTGTGACAGGAGGAGGCAGGCTCAGGGTCTGGACACTGTGTGAACCATGATGGTGGAACAAGAGACTGGGATGGCCCTGCCAGATACAGTGTTAAGAAAGTCATCCAATGGGGAAGTGGCCTCCACACTGGAGGCAGTTTATCAGTTCCAAGAGGATGCTGCATGCTTTGGGTGGTTAGGATCATGGCTGGACATGTGAACCCTGCTGCTGCCCCTAGCAAGCTCAGAACACCATCCATAGGGCCGGTGGGGGTGGGGGCAGACTGTCCCCTGATGTCAGCAGCAGACAGTACAGCAAGAGTGTGGCTCCTCTGGCTTTGAATCCCAGCTTAGCCCTTGCTGCCTCTGCAACCTGAGGCAAGTTGCAGGATCTTTCTGAGTTTTATAGGGCTCCTGTGAGGGTCAAGACAAAGTGGGGAAAGAGCTTGACACCTTGTACACACCCTATAAGCCGAGTTTACATGCCCACATGCCCTGGTGGTCATGCCAAGTTCAGTGCTGAGAGCTGCCTTTAATTGGGACTTCTTCCAGTGCTAAAGCGAGAGAGACCCTTTCTGTGGCCCTTCTGAGGACATTATGCAAGACTAGGTCTTGGTGCAGCATTGTGGCGAGGCACAGATCCTCTGTGCATCAATGCAGATTGGGATTCAGTGGGTCTGGCACGGGGTCCAGGATTCTGCATTTCTAACAAACTCCCAGGGGTACTGTTGGCCCTGGGATCACTCTTGGAATTGCAGGACTGTAGAGCACTGTAGGTACTACTAGTTAAAGCAAGTGGTGCTGTAGCTGCTGGTCATTGCTAGTTTATTGGAAACTCCTGCATAGTGCTCCCTGTAGCTCAGTCTGGGCTAGTTTTACTTGCTTCTTACCTGATGGACCTCTGGCTTCCTGGACACTTATGAAGAGGCTCCTCCTATAATGACAAAAAAGCTATTTATTGGGAGAGGTCAAGTTCAAGAGGCGGCTATGGATATAAGCTTTCCCTTTCATTCTTTTGCCTTTTCCTGGAGCAGAGGAAAGGTTTGTTTCAAGGGGCTGGATGGAAATTCTTGTTTCCCCTCAGTGCTAGGGATTGAACCCATGGTCTTGCACATAGTAGGTAAGTGCTTTATCATTGAGTACACCTCCATCCCCCAAATTCTCTTTATAAAGTGTTGCTATAGGACCCAGAGTCTAATCTTGAGCCACTGTTCTGGTATCTAAAAGAGATGGTGTCACCAAACTAGTGACTCTTGTAGCCCCTACCTGGAACCCTCAGGTCATTGCTGTCCTAGAGTTAGCCTCTCTTCTGCTGTCCGAGTTACTGCTGGGCCCTTCACAGGAGGGGTGGCCAGTTTATTTCCCCTGGTGATCTTCATTCTCCTTAGTGATGCACTATGGTTTTTCTAGCTAATTTGATCATAGAACTTTCCTGTTTAACCTTTCATAGGCCTTTTTGTTGCCTTGGCCAGCCACGGCGCCGCCACGGGAGGAAAATCTGCTGCCTACGTTCTGGCCGCTCTGATTCTTCTGACCGACCGAGTGACTGCCCGGCTGACTGAATTCTCCGTTCTCCTAACTCGGACTGCTTTCACCCGGTTTATATACCTTCAGGTTTGCGGGTGCCTACAGGTGCGTCACATACATATCAGGTGGAACTTATGGCTTCCAGCTAGCTACAACAGCCCTTCCTAATTAGGGCTCCTTCATATTCCTTCCCTTTAGTTTAAAAAGGTGCTTTCTATTTTATCTATTTTATTTTCTCTATTTTCTTTTATTTTCCCTACCTAGCTTTTCACCTTTTATTTTTGAAAGGGTGGATATTTGAGCCCTTTTTGAGGAGGTGCTGCGGCTTTTAAGGAAGCCTACTGCTGAGGAGCAGCTAACGCACTTAGTTAAGCACAATTGCATAAGCGGCTTTGACTTTTTTTTTTTTTTCCTCTTCTTTATTTTTCTTTATGGCTTTCTTGCCAAAGCTCAATGGCTTTTTTTCTGCATGGTTTTTACCATGCTATTTAATTCTCTATTTTCTTTTAAGCTCATGGCTTTTTTCTTTATACTAAAGCTCAAGGCTTTTTCTCTATATTTTTTATGGCTTTTGGCCGGCTACTCTGCTTCGGCTTTTGGCCGGCTCGCTTCGGCTTTTCGCTGGCTACTCTGCTTCAGCTTAACTGGCCTCAACTGAGTCAGAGGCTATGCTCTCTTGTTTACTACTCTTTTTGCTGGTCTCAACTGAGTCTGAGGCTATGCTTTTTCGTTGCTCTCCTTATTCTTAGCTTTTCTTCTCTGCCTGCCGAGCCCCGGACGGACCACCATTTGTAAGCTGCCTGGTACCGAAAATCCCGGGAGGAAATTTCGGAGGCAGAGTAGAGCTTTTACTACTTTTACTTCTACTTTCTTAGAGCTTAGAGAGAGGGAAAGAAAGATTTTTAAAGAGAAAGATTAAAGCGAGCTTTTCTTCTTGTCTTCTTAGCTTAGAGTTTAAGAAAGATAGAGCTTAGCACCTTTTCAATGAGGTGGGTTATTCCTTGTCCAAGTGTTTGGGACCTGAAGTGTTTTGGGTTTTAGAATATTTGCACAGTGCAGTATCTTGGGAATAGAACTCAAATATAAACACATCATTCACTTGTTTCATATGCATCTTATATACATAGCCTGAGGGCAATTTTATACGATATTTGCAGTGTGCCTGTGTTTTGGTTTGACTTATCACATGACATTAGGTGTGGAATTTTCCAACTGGGTCATAATGTGGGTCTTAAAAAGTTTTGAATTATGTAGCATTTTGGAGTTTGGATATTTGGATTAGGGATGCTTAACCTTTAAAACATGCCTGAGCTTTTTACAAGGCCTTCATGACCTGCCTGTTTGTCTCCCCAGCTTCATTTTTAGCCATTTCATCCCATGCATAATTTTATCAAAACCATATGGAACTCCTCATCCTTGGATGTGGCTTTGTTTTCTCTTCTGTGTCCTTGCCATTTCTTCTCTCTGAAATAGTCTTCCTCTGCGTCCTCTCTCTTACCCAGCTCCATTTCCTTTTTCCTTTGGACAGCTTTATTGAGAGATAATACATACACTATTGGAAGTGTGTAAGTCAAGAGGTTTTGAGAAAACTGTTCATGGAATTGTGCAGCTGTAGCCAGGATTAATTTTAGAATATTATTATTACCTCCAAAAGAAGCTGGTGCCCGTTAGCAGTCACTCTCCATTCTGCCCAACCACACCAGCCTCAGACAACCACTAACTTAGTGGATGTCTCTATAGATTTCCTATTCTGGAGATTTTGTATCAATGGCATTGTATAACAGGTGGCTTTTTGTGTCTGGCTTCTTTCACTTAGCTTAACATCCTCAAGGTCTCTCCATGTGGTGCGTGTATTAGCACTTCACTTTTATATTTCCTTGTATGGGTATACCATATTTGGTTTATCTGTTCTTCAATAGGTGGATGGTTGGGTAGTTTCTCCTTTTGGGTAAAATATTACTTCTATTTTTATGTCTTTTCTCCCTCTCTCTTTTTTTTTTTTTCGTGGGGTGGGTGGGTTCGGGAGATTGAACCCAGGGCCTTGGGCATGCCAGGCAAGTGCTTTACCAGTGCATCATACTCCCAGTTCCACCTGACCCTTTAATTGTATTTATTTATTTACCTATCTATTTATTTATTTATTTTTGACACCAGGGATTGAATACAGGGGTGCTTAGCCACTGAGACTCATCCCTATTCTTTTCTATTTTTTATTTTGTGGCAGGGTCTCCCTGAGTTGCTTAGGGCCTCACTGAGTTGCTGAGGCTGGCTTTGAACTTGTGATCCTCCTGCCTCAGTCTCCCAAACTGCTAAGTTTACAGGTGTGCAGCACCACGCCTGGCTTAATCTTATTTTTTGAGACAGAGTCTCACTAAGTTACCCAGGCTTGCCTCAAAATTAACAACTCCCTCCCACCCACCAAAATAGCTGGGATACAGGTATGTGCCACTACACCACTGTGCTGGCTTTATGACTATTTTCCTACCAAGTTCTTGTATGGATATATGTCTTTCACTGTAATGAGTATATGCTTGCTGGATCATATAGTACCTCTGTTTTAACAATTTAGAAAGCTATTAGAGTGTTTTCTGAAGCACAGATAATTTTAATATTTATTTATTTATTTATTTATTTATTTTACAATTCTACCAGGAACGTACAAGATTCCCAATTTCTTTATGTCCTTGCCAACTCTTGTTATTATCTGTCTTTTTAATTACAGCCATGCTGGTGGATGTGAAGGAATATCTCACTGTGGTTTTGATACATTTTCCTGATGATTAATCATGATGAGCATCTTTTCACATACTTATTGGCAGTTTGTATACCTTCTTTGAAGAAGTATTTATTCAGATCCTTTGCCCATTTTTGGCTGGGTTATTTTTTTTTTAATTTATTTTGCTATTGTTCTCTTTTGCTTCCTTTTCAGCCAGATTAACTTTCTGAGGTATATCCTCTATATGAAAAAAATTGCTTTTACTTACTCTACTCTCACAGCACAGACTATATCTTTGGTAATGAAGAAGTTTGTGGGGTTTTCCTCCACCAACAACTAATTCTGCATCAGACACCAGCTGGGTGTTCTGATTCAGGTCAGTTCTGACATTACGTGAAGATAACGTCAGATTCCCCCTGGCTGAAGCTTCTGTCTCCCAAGACTGTCCTCACTTCCAGTGCCAATCCCAAGCACAGGTTTGACTGGTACTTCTGAGCAACTGGCTATTAATTGGGGTTCCCATGTCCCCATCATTGGGGTTTGACTGATTTGCTTGAGAGGCTCACAAAACTCGTGGAGACATATCTACTGGTTTATCATAAGGATATTACAAAGGATGTAGAAGAAGAGATGCTTAGAGCCTAGGTTATATGGAAAGGGTCATGGAGTGTCCATGTGTTCTCTAGCTACCCTCCGGAAACCTCCTTGTGTTCGGCTATTGGTAAACTCTCCACTCCCGGACCTTTGGGTTTTATGGAGGCTTTATTATATAGGCACAGTTGGTTACATTATTGGCAGATGGTGATCAACTCAACCCTCAACCCATCACCCTGGAGGTTAGAGACTAGCCCTTCTCTGGAATCTACCTAGGAGCTGCAGACCATCATTCAACTCATTAGTGTACAAAATTACACATTACTTTGATGGTTCAAAGAACTTCAAGGGCTGAATGCCAGGAAACCAAATATTTTTCTTTTCTTTCTTCCTTCCTCCTTCCCTCCTTCCTTCCTTCCCTCTTCCATTCTTCCCTCCCTCCTTCCACTCCTTCCTTCTTCCCTCTTTCCCTTCCTCTTATTCCTTCCCTCCCTCCCTCCCTCTCCTTTCCTTCTTCCTTCCTTCCATCCTTCCACTGAGCTATTGAGCTACATCCCCAGCCCTCTTTATTTTTTTACTTTTGGACAGTCTGGCTAAGTTGCTGAGGCTGGCCTTGAACTTGCAATTCTCCTGCTTTGGCCTCCCAGGTAGCTGGAATTACAGAAGTTTACCCCCTCACCAGGCCTAAATACATATATCACAATATCACAAATTTGTTTTAATTTCTCAGCCTCGGGGTCTGATCTCCCATGAGGGTTCTGCTGACCCAGCTCCTACACTCTTCTTCTGGACTGTTTATCACTCACCCTACTAGGTTGGAATTCTGTCATTCTCGCTGGACCGTGGGTTCTCTGAAGTCAAGGATTGGGTCTCTGCTCTATGTAGATTTTAGTCCTTAGCACATGGCCTGGCACAGGGACTTGGTGAGAAAACAAAGGACCAAAATCCAGTCATTTCTACTACAGTAGTGATGAATTCAATTCTGGGTTTGCTACTGTGATGGTTATTTGGTTTCACGTGATGAAGACAAAAATAACTATAAGGAGTTTGTAGAGTGATACTCACAAAACCTCTGTTCCCATCCAGGCATCTGATCCATATGGACTACAGGTAACAAGATGGACTGGGGAAAAGAGTGCATGACTCAGCAGAACATCCCTACAGCAGGGCAGATAACTCAGATCCCATGGAGTAAAATTGTTACCATGTATCTGTAGGGCAGCAAACCATTACTGTTTCTTGCTGGAGAGGAAAACAGGATCGAGCTCATAGGTCTCCCTTGGGACTGTTGATTACTGGGTCACTCCTACAATGGGAATTGTGTTGGTCAGCTTTCTGTCCCTATGACAAAATGCCTGAGAAAATCAACTTAGTAAAGGAAGAGGTTTATTTTGGATCATGTTTCAGAGGTTTAAGTGCTTGGTTGCTTAGCTCTGTTGCCTTTGGGCCTGTGGCAGCACAATGTGTCATGGTAGGAGCACATGGCAGAGGAGTCCTGTTCATCTCCTGAACAAAGGGAGAGGGAGAGGAAGGGTCCAGCATCACAGCATCCTTTTCAGAGCTCCCAGTGACCTCTCTCCTTCTATCAGGCCCCACCTCCTAGTAGTGCCATATGCTCATGGCCAAGAACATGGCCTTTTGGGGACATTTAAGATCTAGACCATAACAGAAGTGTTCTCGTTCTGTGGCACCAGGGGAGGCAGCCTGGGGTAAAGGTAGTGGTGGTAAGCATGGGTGGCAGAGTGAATTGCACCTGCATTTGGACCCTGGTTGGATAAGCCTCTGGACATGTCACTTATTACCTTGTACCTCAGTTTCCATGTCTTTAATTGGGATTCATATGCCCACATTTGAGGATTGTTTTAAAAGTCATGGTCATCTCCTTTAACGTATCTATTCTGCAGAAAGCCTGATATCATTGCTCAATATGTGCTAATGGTTGCTGCCTTTATTTATTTATTTGTCCAGTGCTGGGGATGTTTTGATTATTTCTTATTTCCCATCCATCACTCAGAATGCTTGCTTTTTTTTTTTTTTTTTTTTTTTTTTTCACCAGTGGTTGAACACGGCCGCTTAACCAATGAGCCACATCCCCAGACCTTTTTATTTTTGCATTTTGATACAGGGTCCAGTTGCTTAGGGCCTCATTAAGTTGCTGAGGCTGACTTTGAACTTGTGATCCTCCTGCCTCAGCCTTCTGAGCCCCTGAGAAGAATGCTTGCTTTTTTATTTCTTTTTGCTTTGTCTTAGAAAAAGAAACCTGCTCTTCTGTGAGTCCCTCTGGATCATTATTTTTGGTGGTGACCCAGTCTTTCTGACTCTTGGCTATTGCAACCTTAACTCCGTTTTAATCTTAGTTCTTCAAAGTTGTATTTGTTTTGGTGCTGGGGATTGAACCGAGGGATGCCCTACCACTGACTTTCATCCCCAGTTCTTTTCATTTTTTGAGACAGAGTCTTACCAAGTTGCCTAGGCTGGTCTCAAACTTGGGATCCTCCTGCCTCAGCCCCCTAAGTAGCTGGGATTAAAGGGATAAACCACTGTGCACTACAGTTTCCGTTTTGTCTAATTTTAGCATCATCGTTGAAGATAAGTTTGTCCAAAAAAGTTATGGCCTTCTGTGCATATTTAAGTCTGTCAAGGTATATGTGGACTATAAACATAAACCTGGAATTCCTCTTTGCAGTCTCCTCTCATCCAGAGCCTATGGGTATGATAAAATATGACCAAGATTAGAATCTTAACAGGAGGTCAGTAATTAAAGGGAGCCTTATCTTAGAGCAGGCAACAGATAAAGGAACCTGTAAACACATATTTTTTTTTTTGTACCAGGTTGCAATCAGGAGTCCTAAAATATCTCCCTGCCCATGGGTAGGTTACTGCTTAGTATGAGGGCAAAAGCTCTTGTCGTTGGGAACCATAGACCTGTGGGTATAGTCAAGTTGTGACATGGGGAAGTTGATTCCTTCTTTCAGCATCTAGCTGCAATCTTTGAAGCTTTTCAAACTTCACTTGCAAAGCTCTCAGCTCATCCTTTTTCTCCAGTTCCCTTCATTAACCAGGTAACAGAGAAGACTTCACTCCACCTTAGGAAGAATGCAGAGAATATCTCCCTGTTTCTGGCTCCCTGCTTCAAAAGGAAGTGGCAAGTTGGGCTTGGTGGCCTGTGCCTGTAATCCCAGTAGCTCCAGAGGCTGAGGCAAGAGGATCTTAAGTTCAAGGCCAGCCACAGCAAGGTAGAGAGACCCTGTTTAAAGAATAAAATAAAATAAACTTCAATAAAAATACTGAGGATGGGATGGGGGATGCAGTTCAGTGGTTAAGCACCCCTGGCACTTAAAAAAAAAAAGGCATTTTTTGTTTGTTTGTTTGTTTTTAGCACATACAAGGGGGAGGGGGATGGATCTCCAAGGTCTGCTTGCCCCTCTGGCCAGCTTACCAGTGCATGCTGATAAAAAGTGTGGGGTTGGAGAGACACTGAGCTGGGGCACAGGATGCTCATTAGGAAAGATCTGAGCCATGTCCATGTATAGCTCCAAGGAGCCCTTTGCTGGGTATGGACTTCAGAGATCCTGACAGGTTTAGAATTTCAGATGGCCTTCCTGTGCCTCACACTAGATGGAATAGTCAGGGTGAAAAAGAAGCAAGGTTGCTGTGCAGGCAGAGTCCTCTGTGTGGAGTCATTCTGGGTGTTTTCCAGGGTGTGGGGAGCCCTGCCAGTCAGGAAGATGTTGGAATGGGGCTTGGCCAAGGCATTGCCAGACACGCCACGGGGACTGGAGAACCAGCACTGGCCTGAGCCCTTTGCCCTGCTCCGGGCTCCTGGCCCAAGAAGCCAGTGATCCTGGAGCAGGAGTGTGGGGGAGGGGAGCCCACATGTCTGAAATCCTTGATTTTCTGGTCTTGGTGTTTGCTGGTACTGGGAGGTAGCTGATCATAGCAGATGATTTTCCTGTTATCCACCGTTCTGCACCCCAGGGGACTGTGGCATGTACCCTGCACCACTCCCTCTAGGGATCCCTAAGGCTCTGTTGGGCCCAGTTTGAAAGCCTGTGCTATGCAATGCCAAATGGTTGACTCCTCTCCCTGCCCATCAGTCTCACTCCGGGGAGTTCCGGTCGCTAGCAGAGCCACTCTGGAGAGCTTCTGAGGCACTTGCCAGGGGTAGTTGGTGTGTTTTGTTACTCTGCCTAGCTGGTGTGCTTTATTATTAGTCTTGGGGAAATCATTTCTCTGAAAAGCTGTAGAAGGTGTAAATTATGCCTCGCTGCGAATCATCAAGACTATATATTTATTTATTTATTTATTTATTCAGCTACAGCTGCAAGTTTCTTGCAAATGAGGACCGATGTGAGATGCGGATAAATTGAAAAGGGTTACAGTGCAGACAGACAGCTGACATGATTGATCATCAGACTTACCTGTACGTGGCTTTCTGTGGTTTGTAGGGAGAGGGAGAGCAGCAGCCGTGCTCAGAGGCTGTACTTGGTGTGAGAAGGCTGGAGAGAGTGGTTGAAGGTGACTGACATCACCCCCAGGAGTAGACAAGTTCTGCATTAACCTGCTCCTTAGTAAACATCTTCGCATGTCTACTGGGCCAGAGCTTCCAGGCTGCACTTGACCATCAACAGTGTCCTCCCCACACCTCATTCCAGGAGAATCACCTCTGAAATCCCTACTGGCTCCCCATGGCCCCAAGTGTCCAGGTCCTCCTTGTAAGGGCAAACAAACCCTGTACAAATAGCACATGACCTGCCTTCCGCCACACCTGCCTCCCCTTCCCTCTGCTGGGGAGAGAGTCACCTTGACCTTGACACTTTTATGTCTTTATGGTATCTACTACTTCTGCCTGGGTCCCCAATGTGGGGATGGGCTAAGAACTCTGCCTTGGCACCCTGCCTAGGCACTATGGTTTGGATATGTTTTAAGTGTGTCCCCCAAGGGTTCGTGTGCTAGAAATGTGGTCCCCAGTGTGGCAGTGTTGAAATGAGGGAATTTTTATAAAGTGGAGTTTAGTGGGAGGTCTTTAGGTCATTGGGGGTGCTGCTGTTTGAAGGGATTGATAAAGTTTTCATGGGACCCCTGAGTTAATTCTCATGTGAGGGTTATTATAGAAAAAACAAGGACGGCCTCTCCCCTTGCTCTGGCTTTCTGTCTCCCTCTTACCTTAGTCCCTGCCGTTGTGATGCCACCTACTAGAGCCAAGCTGTTGCTGGCATTATGCCCTTGAATGTCCAGAACGATGAGCTAAATCATAAATCTTTTCTTTTATAAAGTTATCCAGCCTCAGATATTTCATTACAGTAATAGAAAATGAACTCATGTGCTGGGAGCATGAATCTGCATCAAGACTCAGCCTAGGGACAACTCATCTGGTGGCCTTCCATGCCTTCATAGGAGGTCATTTCTTCTAGCTTCTCTAAGGCCTCCCACTGTAAAGATAGCTGCCACACTGGACTGCAGTGACTTATTTATTTGACCATTTGACCCACTACACTCTGAGCTCCTTGGGCCAGGAAAGTGCTTCATAAACCTCTGTAACTGCTCTGGTGGGTTATGGTGCTTAGTATCTAGGACATCTGGATCAAGGAGTATTTGGTGGCTGGCTGGGTGGATGAACTGGCTGGGCGAATGAAGAAGGATAGAGGGGAGCTTGCCTTTAAGAACTGAGCGCATCTCGTCTGATTTGGGCTCATGGCTTAACCAGCCTTGCTCTGCAAAGGCATGAATGGCCTGTGGTGAGAGGAAGCTTAGGGTCGTGGAAAGCTGAGATTGGAAGGCGAGTATCCGGGTCAGCTCAGAGTACTGGACATCAAGGAAAAGCCACTGGGTCCTGGAGGCGGAGGCCCTTCGACCACAGGCCAGGAGACCCTGGAATGGGCGCGTGACAGTTGAGCAGGAGTTGTCGGGAAGTCCTCTCTCCCAGCCTCTGCTCCTCAATGGGGGACTGCGGGGACTTATACCGGGCCTCTGGGTTCAACTGAAGGCCCCTCTGGCCCCTCCACAGATATAGTCATTGGCCCATTGACTTTGCAAAATGGATTTAAGATCTGCCCCTCAGGACGACCTGAAGGAGTTTTAAGGTGGCAGTGGACGTGAACATGACTTGAAGTTCATGGGCTGGGTGATGGTGAACACAAGTGCCATTACGAGAGGCTGTGCAGGGGGTGGAGGGAGTCTGGGGCTCATGGCCCCACTGTCCCTGCTTTCAGGTGGCCTTGGCTGAACCTCCCATCCCACTGCCATGGCCGTCCTTTCTCCTCGGGCCCTCTGGAGGTTGCCTTTGAGGCCTCTTCCTGAGACCTCCTCGTCCTCCGCTCAGGTGATCGGGAAAGCTGTTGAAGTGCTTGGTGCTGATGAGCCTCCTCCTCCCTTCCCTGCAGCCTTACAGTGAGCCCCTCCGAGGCTCCAGGTGCGTGAAACCGAGAACGAGTCAGAGTGGAACAGACTCAGGGCAGAGGCATGTGGTTCATGGAGAAACTGCGTAGGTGACGGGAGCCATATGCCAGCACAGCAAGGGGCCTGAGGGGCATCTGGGCCCATGGGGGCACTCAGGGCCTGTGAGGGGCTGAGCTGTGTCCCCGCCAACTCTCATGTGGAAGTCCTAACCCCCAGGACCCCAGCACATGACTGTGCTTTGGAGGTGGGGTCCTTACAGAGGCGAGTTAAAATGCAGGCATCAGGGTGGCTCCTTTTTTTTTTTTTGGCACCTGGGATTGAACTCAGGGATGCTGACCACTGAGCCACACCCCTAGCCCTATTTTGTATTTTATTTAGAGGCAGGGTCTCACTGAGTTGCTTAGCACCTCGCTGTTACTGAGGCTGGCTTTGAACTCGTGATCATCCTGCCTCTCAGCCTCCCAAGGCTCTGGGATTACAGGTGTGCGCCACCATGCACAGCATCAGGGTAGCTCTTGATCCAAGGTGACTGGCATCCTGAGAAGGAGAAGTTAGGACTCTTGGAGAGAGGGCCATGTGAAGACAGACACAGGAAGAGGAAAGCCCCCTGTAAGCCAAGCAGAGGTGTCGGAAGAAGGCAGCCCTGAGCACACCTTGATCTTCGACTTCTGGCTTCCTGAACTGTGAGAAATTAATTTCTCTTATTTGAGCCGCCCAGTTGGTGGCAGCTGCCTTAGCTAATTTTATCCCTTAGTTGGGATTTGGGTAGATGACTTAATTTACGTGGTTCTGCTTGGGGTGAAAACTTGGAAAAAGTGCAACAAAACAAGGCTACTCTGTTTATCCCTATGTTTTCTTCCTAACACCTGCTCCTAGCTCACGGGCCTCATATTCCAGGTATTTCCCTTGTCATCTGTCTCTCCCTCTTTGACCACAAGCTCCATGAGGACAGAGCTGCGTCCACGTGTCCATCACAGGGTCCCCAGAATGCAGCCCAGGTGAAGTCCCTTAAAGGCACTGGGAACACATCTTTTGGGTGAATTCTGTCTGCAACAAGGGCCTGGAGTCACATTCCTCACTCTGGGCCTACCTCCAGACTTTTTAATTAAAACAGCTGGTTTTGCATGTCGGGTCTCTGCTCAGAGCTCACCCTGCAAGGCGGCTCTCTGACTTACCCTTGGTTCTGCAGACTGCATCCTGTGTACTTCTCTAATCCCTACCCAGGCACTGAATGTGATTAACATGTGTTAAAAATCAGAGAGGAAAGCTTGCATTATTAGTTTTTGTTTACACTTGGTGAACTGCGCCACACATTCTATTAAACCAAATCGTACCAGCCAATGAGTTGGAACGCTGTCGCCCCCAGAGGGTTAACTTAATGAGGCCAGGGATCTGATCCCTGCAGCGTCCCTAACACCTATGACAGTGCTGGCCCAGAGCTGGGCACTGAGTGGTATTGGGGATTGAGTGGTGCAGTCCATATAAAGGACAGGTGGGTCGATGCCCAGCCTTTCTCAGTGCTCCTGCGAGAGTGTCTGGCCCTCCCTCCAGCTGCCTCCGTGCCCATTGCCCCATTTTCCTCTTCAGGCTGTGGCTGCTGGTTCTTCTTTGTCTGCAGCCCCTGATGAGGGCCAAGCTGTCATGCTGTTACCTCCTCACTGAGAGGAGAGAGGGTCTCCTTTTATATACCTCTAAGCACCCAGGCCCCTGATTTTAGGAAACTCTTGACTTGCCTGGGAATTGTTGGTGACCACCCGGCAATCCTCCTCCTCCTCCTCCTCCAGATGCAATTTTCTCTCCATTGTTCTCTACTCCCCCATCTACACTTATTAAAAAACCGAGGGGAAAGTCATACACCGTACAACGCACCATTGTAAAGTGTACAATTCAGCGGCATTTGTTACATTCTCACTGCTGTGCAACCATGACCACTACCCAGTTCCAGAAGATTCTCATCAGCCCCCAAATAAACCGCGAGCCCGTTAAGCAGTCACTCCCACTCTCCTCCCTGCCCGCTTCTGGGGCTTCTGGGCGATTGGCAGCCACTGATCTGTTTCCTGTCTCTGTGGATCTGCCTATTCCATCATCTGATAGAAATGGAGTCACAATCTTGGCCTTCTGTGTCTGGCTTCTTTTTAATATGATGTCGTCAAGGTCGCTCGCAGGGTAGCATGCATCAGGACTTTCTTTTGTGGCTGGGTTGAGTGATGTCCCATTGTCATGGATCTGCCTCCCTGGATTATCCATCCACTGGATGCTGGCATTGTGACTGTGTTCTGGCTCCTGTGAGTATCACTGTGCACTGCTCTTGGGGTTATTTATTTATTTATTTTTGTACCAGCGATTGAACCCAGGAGCACTTAACCACCGAGCCACATCTCCAGCCCTTAAAATTATTATTATTATTATTTTTACATCTAGAGACAGGGTCTCGCTGAGGTGCTTAGGACCTCGCTAAATTGCCGAGGCTAGCTTTGAACTCCCAATCCTCCTGCCTCAGCCTCCCGGAGCCGCTGGGATTACAGGCATGTGCCACAGCACCGGGCCTTGCTCTACTCTTTTTTGTCTTGTGTTGAAGGCCTGCATTACCGTTGGTGGAAGGAGCTCTTGAGAATTGAGAAGGCGGCTAGACGGCGTGGTTGTAGCTCCATCCATGAAGTTTCAGCCAGTCCCGTTTGTGCGTTTCCTAGTGGGCATGCGCGGCCCTGCCTCGCTTGCTCAGCCGGGCAGAGTGTTGTGAGAGGCACGCATCGCTGCGTGCGAGGTTAAGTCCTTCCTAACTAAGCCGGAAAGTCCGATGTCAGAGGATAGATGTTGTTCCTCATTTTCCTGTTGAGTTCTCTCCCTTTCTGTTTCCCCGCTTCCTCTTCTCTGCTGTTTGAACTCCCCTTCCCTCTCTTTTTCTCTCCTCTTTCTTCAGCTGGCCTGGGGACGTAGTGGAGCATTCTGGTCTGGTGCCATGCTGGGGGTGAACCCGGTGAGGGGATGTCATGGGGGCATCCTTGGGAAGGGCAGGATGAGCGGCAGAGGACGGTGGAGGGTGACGGGGTGAAGGCAGCCGTGGCTGGACCCAAGGAGGGCGAATGAGGGCCCTGATGGTGCTGTCCCATCTGGTCTGGATTTAGGGTCTTGTCTTCGTTTACAGACAGCGTTGAGGCCTTTTGTGGGCCAGGAGGTAGCCAGAATGATGGATCCTCAGGCAGATATTAGAATCAAACAAGCAGACCCGCGGGACACGTAGGGGCAAGCCGCAGGTGGAGAGGTGTGTGCTGTTCTTGGCATGTTGCTTTGTGAGTGCTCAGTCTCCTGCAGTCCTGTGCATGCTTCTTCCCCAGCCCAAGTTGAAGCTTCTTGAAGGCAAAGATGACAAGTAGCTTTGAGTTCTCCATGCATGCTTGGCCCATGGAGTTCTGAGTTCATAAGGAGCTTTTACTGTATGTGGTGACCACAACTTCAGTTATTTCATTGAGTAATGATGACAAAGGGCTTTGTCATGGATTCTCATTTAATCTTCTCAAAAGCCTACTAAGGTGGATTTCATCTCTCAGAGGAAGAAACTTAAGGTTCAGAGAGGTTAAGATACTTGCTTGGGACACACAGCCAGCCAGAGGTTCCAGCACTGCTTGGAACCAGTGTTCTCCACTGCTTCCCCCTCCTTAGCAGGGGCTGTCTAGTTTTTATAGCAGATAAGAACCATGTGGCAGTGCTTATTTAAGGAGATGGGAAATGAATCCTTATGTAGTTGGACTTAGTTCATTTTGGAGAATATTTTCCCCCTTAACCTCTTAGAATTCTCAAGTCTGGAAGCAGTTCTGTAAAAGTTGCAGGTGGCCTTTCTTTCCTCTTACTCAAGCAGTACAGATTCCTCTTTTCTCGACAAACTTTGGAGATGCTTCAAGGAAGGCTGGTTTCCTGCTAAATTGGTGCGTTCCTCATTTGCTCCCGGAGGATCTGGTATAAGGAACTGTTGTGGCTGACTCTGGGTGACAGGCACGGAGCCAGATGTGCAGGATGGTGTAGCCTGGGGTTGGGTTCCGGGCTCGCTGTTGGAGCTCTGTGTTGGACCACGTTCCTGAGAAGTCTGGCTCCCCAGCGATCTGGCAGCGGAGCTGGTGTGCTGGAGCAGGAAGCCCAGGGAAAGCGTGCCCAGAGGAAATTCGGTCAAGATGTTCGCTTTTAACACCTCTGGGGTTTTTCCAAACCAGAAGAGGAAAAGATTCTGGTTTAAGAGATGAAGGAAGTTTTAGGGTTTTCCATGAGTGGATCTCTGATAGACCTGGCTTCCTGGTGGCTCAGGTGAAGGGATAGGAGGAGGAAGAGGAGGAAGTCATACCTGGGAATTGGAGGGATTTGTGCTCTTGGCTGGGCCTTAGGCAGATTGCTGAGTTTGGGAAACCGTCGGTCATCAGTGGCACTTGCCAGGCCAGCCATAGAGAGTGCCCAGTGGCCTTTGAGTTGTCATGGATCTGTGACTGGAAGGGCTCTGAAGCTCAGATACCTCCCCCAAGGTGACAGAGCTGCTGGACTTAAGATATAAAGCTAAGAGGGACCTACCTTTTTCTTTCTTTTTTTTTTTTTTTTTTTGGACACCGGGATTAAACTCAGGGGCACTCGACCACTGGACAACACCCCCAGCCCTGTTTTTGTATTTTATTAGAGACAGGGTCTCACTGAGTTGCTAAGTGCCTCGCCATTGCTGAGGCTGGCTTTGAACTCGTGATCCTCCTGCCTCAGCCTCCCAAGTGCTGGGATTGCAGGCGTGCGCCACCGTGCCCGGTCCCTACCTTTTTCTTTGGAATATTTTGTCGCATTGACATGATAAGGGGTTCATTCGTGAAACCAGTGTTCAATGAGCTATTACTATGTGCAGGGTGTATCCTGGGGAGCTCGAGAGAATAGCAAACAAGACCACAGACACCCCTGCTGTTGCCTTCCCAGTGTTTCCATGGGAGGCAGCAAGCCAGTAAAACTCTGCAAAGTTCGTGGTGACTTAGAAAATGGGTGAGTTTAAGTGGGATGGACAGAGAAGGTCTCCTTAGGAGAGGACATTTGAGTAAGGCCCTGAGAGATATGAGGAAGTAAATGTGTGGGTTTCTGAGAGAATAGCGTTCCAGACAGAAGGCAGCGAGAACAGTACACGCAAAGGCCAGGAGGCCTGAGCATTCCTGGAATGTTCAGGAAATAGCAAGGCAGTCAGCATGGCTGGGGCAACATGAGTATGTGGGACACGAGGAGGATTGAAGATGGTGACATACTTGGATTTTGAATGCATCTTGAAGGTAGGACCAGTGGGATCTGGATGTGTGAGGTCTGAAAGAGAACTTAAAGAAGGCTCCAAGGACATTGGTTCCAGCAACTGCAAGGAAGGAGCTGGTATTACCCAAGAAGGTGAGGACAGGAAGAAGTGGGTTTGGGGAGAAGGTCAAGCTTGTTTTGGACAGGTTCAGTTTGAGAGGCTCTCTGTGTGTTGAAGGAGTGATATTTAAGATAAGCCATTCAGGAAGATGATTCTTGAACTCAAGAGAGAAATTGAAGTTGCCATGGTGTAGATGGTCTTCAAGCCACCACATTGGATGAGATTACCTAGGGAGTCAGGTGTTTAGAGAAGAAGCCCAGGGATGGAGCCTGGAGGCTCCCCAGTGACAGTGTGGATGGGAAGGGAGGCGGAAGGAACCAACCACTGCTAAGGGAAGGGAGCAGGAGGAAAACCAGGAGAGCAGACAATATCTCCCTGGGTGTTGAGAAGGCAGCCACAGAGTCACCGGGACACTGACTCCACCAGCAGTTCTCAAGGAGTGGAAGATGCAGGCACACCCCCAAAAAATATCTGAGACAAGATGGCAGTCACAGGATGGTGAGTTTTCTGATATCGTCAGCATCCTGTGTGTGTGTGTGTGTGTGTGTGTGTGTGTGTGTGTGTGGTGCTGGGAAGGGAACCTGGGCCTCACACTTGCTGGGCAAGCCCTCTACCACTGAACTACATTCCTAGAATCCTTTTTAGAACAAACACAAATATAAACTTGAGCATGTTTGATGTCTATTTTTTTTTTTTTTGACTGAGAATTGAACCCAGGGTGCCTCACAACTGAGCTACATCCCTAGTCCCTTTTGTTTTTATCTTGAGACAGGGTCTTGCTAAGTTGTTGAGGGTCTTTCAGAGTTGCTAAAGCTGGCCTCAAACTCATGATCCTCCTGCTTCAGCCTCCTGAGTCACTGGAATCACAGGTGTGTGCCATCGAGCCTAGCTAGCATGGCTGATATTTATGTGAGCATTTCCCTTAACCCTACCCAAGCCTTCCTGGCAGGCTTAACCCACAACTAGTTTTAGGGAAGCAGATACTGTCCCTGGGGTTCACATTGCACTGAGTATGGATGTGCATTGTATTTCTCTTAATTATTAATTTTTAATCACACAAGTAATATATGATTTAGATCATGCATCCTCACCCTGAAGCGGGAGGGAATTGGTTCTTGGCTGGCAAAAGCATCTTAGGTCTTAGAGTGCTTTATAGCTCTCCAATGGGCCACGGTATCTAAACAGATATATAGCACGTCTGTGGTATTAAAATTTCATGATAGAGGGGGAGCGATTAGAAAAGAAATATCTCAAAAGGCTCCTTGGAGAGGGCAATAATGAAAAAATAGGTTGAGAAATCCAGAATTATTCTAAACCCCCCCTTTAACTGCCTTCCCTGTCCCTTGGGGAAATATACCCTGATGATTTGTGGACTTGGCTCTTCTGTTAAATAAATAACGATAAAAGTTTTTTTTCTTCTTTGTTTTTCCCCACTCAATAATATATCTTGAAGATATGTTCTTATTAGCGTGTATACATTAGTGGTTATTTATGAAGGCTGTGGGGTGTTCTATAGTATGGATGCAGCATAGCTTATTTTTTTTGGTTGTGGGGATGAAGCCCAGGGCCTTGCACATGCTAGGCACAACACTGTGCTCGCCTCCTGGCCCGTCAATATATTTTATTTTCCCCTAGTTGATAGATATTTAGAGTATTTCTGTTTTTCTCCTTCTTCTCTTTGCTATTAAAAATACCATTGCATTTGTTTTGTGGAGTGCCCGTGTTTGATGGCCCTCGAGGGTAGCAGAGGACATCCTGGCTGTAGGGCCAAGGGTCCTCTGGATAGGCTGCATGCCCATCTTGTTTAAGGCTCTGGAACCGCCTGCCCCAGCACATTGTCTTCTTCGTCTTTCCGACAGCCACATGAAATTGACATTTTTTTCACACTCTACTCTAGCTTTGAGAAAACTGCATTTTAATGAGATGAAAGTCACTTGTCTGAAGGCCACACAGTACAGGTCGTATGGCAGAGTGAAGACCTAGGTCAGAGTCTTCATCCCTGAGAACGTGAGATGGCAAGTTAGAGAGGGACTTCAGGGGATCCCTCAGATCTGTGATTGAATGTGCCTGGGGGGTTGTCCCAGGGCCTGGCTCACAGATTGGGTCCTGGCTTTATCAATATGCCAATCATTTCCATGCGGTTTAGAGTTTCTTATTTCTCAAACATTACAGTGCCTGAAATTCTTTTATTATCTTGGATTTTCACTGACTAAGCAAGATAGGCAAAAGTTTTCTTAAAAAAAAAAAAAAATCTCCTTAGTTCAGGGCTGGGGTTATAGCTTAGTGATAGAGTGCTTGCTTAGCATACACGAGGCTATGGTTTGAACCCTAGTGCCATAAAATTAAAAAATCAGTTCACAATATATTACTAAAGACTACAAAATACCATGAACAATAAAATTCCAGCTGGGTGGAGAATAAGTGTGTGTGTGTGTGTGTGCGCGCTGCGCGCGTGTGAACCCACACATACATGAGCATATAAGAGAGACTCTGGAAGAAGATTCATGAAAATGCTACTGGAAGTTCTTACTGGGTCAAGGCTCATGGGACTATATAATTCCTTTTTGGAGCTTTCTCTGGTTAGTCCTCCTCTCTAGTATCCTTCAAATTACATGTCTGAATGTCATAATCAGAAAAACATAATTCATTATAAAAGAGAAGCGTTGATAAACACTTTATTCAAAAGCAAAAGGGAGGGAATTAGAGAGAAAACCCTAACTTGGTTCCTATAAACTGTGGTTCCCATTTATATATATGTATATATATATTTGCGTGTGTGTATGTGTGTGTGGTACTGAGGATTGGTGGTACTGAGGATTGAACTCAGGAGCACTCTACCACTGAGCTACAGCCCCCAACCCTTTTTATTTTACTGGCCAAAGCTAGCCTTGAATTTGTTGTGATCCTCCTGCCTCAGCCTCCCGAATTGCTGGGATTCCATGTGTGCGCCACTGCTCCCAGCTCTGTGTGTATAGTTTGAGTTCTCCCTGTGGGTGAGATGAAAGAGCTCCCGTAGCACCCCACTCATGGAAGCTGCTGGTGGCCCTGGGTGCTGTTTGCTCTAAGATCTCTGTTGCTGGCCAAAGGCAGAATCACTTTCCTGTGTAACTGGTGGGGTGTCTAAGGTCAGAGCAAGGCCATGTGAGTGTGCAACCTGCCCCAACTGAACCAGCCCACCTGAGTGTCCTGTTTCCAGATCTGAGGGCCTTTGGCTCTTCCCCCAGAGGAGGCTCAGCCCTCACCCCCTATGGGAGCTGCATGTATTGGAGTTGGGGGTGGTGGTGCAGAAGTGCTAACTTCTGTGTAAAGATGTAAGTAACATATCCTGTGCATACATTTGCTTTGGGTGCACATTTCTGTTTTAAGATGTCCAGAGAGAAAAGGAAGGTTTGACCTTGCAAAGGCACTGGTGGCAAAAAGCCAGTGGTTTTCAACCATTGGATGGTGCTTGCCTACCTGCTGACCAATCTGTAGAACCCAATGCATAAAAAGCATTGCTGAGGAGAGAAGAGGAGGCAGAGATGGATGAGGGCACTAAGTCAATGCTGCAAGAATTCTTCAATGGCCAGGCACAAAGGCTCTGTTGGCTCCCAGGGGGATGGGGACAGCTGGCAGAACATGTACTTGGCTCCTTTTCTGTTTTAGTAGTGGCAAGATGAAGCCGTGGTGCATCTCTAGGACAAAATGAGTTTACATCTTTCCTAGACAGTTATTATCAATTTTTTCCCCCAAGAAAAACAATCGTAGAGGCCATATTTCTAGTCCTGGCTGCATGTTGGGAATCGCGAAGATGCAGGGATACCCAGGCTGCGCCCACGCCTATGAGGTCAGACCAGATTGCAATGAGCATCCACAGGTGAGCAGCTGAGAAAGCATCACAGCAGGCCGGGCCATTGTTAATGGCATCAGTCATGCCCTAAGCAAGCCCCTTTACCTGTGTGCTATGTGAGTGCTCTGATCTGTATTCTCTACTTTAATCCTGCGGGAGGGGCTTGAGTTTGCTCATTTGACATTAGGAGTAATTGCCCTAAGGTCAGCCAGCTGGAAAGTGGCGTCTCAGGTCTGTGTGATTCAACGTGAGCCTCAGCCTCAGTGTTGCTCACCCACATGGGCAAATGCAGTGGCTTGTGGGGAGGAGGGGAGTGCCAGAGGTGCCTGGGAATTAAGGGCTTGCTGGCGCTCAGAGCACACAGCCCTGTCCCTGAGCTGAGACAGAAGGACCCAAGCATTTTAATTTGGGTAGGAGGTGTCCTCTAGAAACTCTTGGTGTTAGTACAGGAATGTTCTGAGATAAAACAATTGAATCGTGAGAGTTGCCACCTCATCAGTCTATCCTAGTTAAATGGACTGACTGGGTGTTAACTGTAGGCAGGTGGGGTGCAGCATGCCCTGGAGGGTGCATCTTCCCTGTGGCCCCTTTCCCTCTTCCTGCTCTCTCTTTCCTGGCTGCTATGAATGCAGCAGTGCCTCTTCACCATGCCCTTCCGCCATGATGTTCTGCCTCACCTGGGCTCAGAGCAATGGACTTGTCCAATCATGGACTAAACCTCTGGAACCATGAGCTAAAACTTTTCCTCCTCTTCAATCATCTTGTCAGATATTTTAGTCGCAGTGAGAGAAAGCTAACTAATACACCAGGTGAGATATAGGCTCTTGATAAAGATTAATAGAACACAGGTGATAATAAAAATGTGTAAGATATTTTTATTTCTTTCAACTTTACATTCCTTTCTAAAGCAATTTTTAAAATTTTTCAGTTGTCGATGGACCTTACTTTTATTTATTTATATGCAGTGCTGAGAATCAAACCCACTGCCTCACACATGCTAGGCAAGTACTTTATCACTGAGCTACAACTCCAGTCCCACTTTCTAAAGCATTTTTATACCTAGATGTTTTTCTTTTCTTTTTTTTTTTTGACCTGGGGATTGAACATAGGGGCACACGACCACTGGGCCACATCCCCAGCCTTTTTTTTGTGTTTTGTTAGAGACAGGGTCTCACTGAGTTGCTAAGTGCCTTGCCATTGCTGAGGCTGGCTTTGAACTCGTGATCCTCCTGCCTCAGCCTCCCAAGTGCTGGGATTACAGGCGTGTGCCACCACGCCCAGCGTTTTTATTTTCTTTAAACCTTATTCTAATTTATGCTTTTCTTTGAAAAATTTGTCTTTGCCCATTTATTATTATTTTAAACTATAGTAAAACACCCATAACATAAAATTTGCTGTCTTACCATTTCTAAATGCACAGTTCAGTGGCATGAAGTACATTATGCTGTTGTGCAGTCATCACCACCATCCATGGTAAGAACTTTTTTTCGTATTGCAAATTGGAAAAATCTATACCCACTAAACAATAAGTCTCAGCCCCTGAGAACCACCATTCTGCCCTCGGTCTCTGTGACAGACTGCGCCAGCCATCCCCTATCAAAGGAATCCTATAATATTTGCTCTTTTGTGATGGGCTTATTTTGCTTGGTATTCTAAAACATTTTTAATGGGTAAATGATTTATTCTTTAAACAAGTGTAGATTCATAGGAAAATGGATTAATCAGGGATGGATTTTTTTTTTTTTTAAATATCAACTCTGGAAAAGCAACTTGACAATGGAAAGTGACTTGAAAAGATGGATTTTTTTAAAAAAATGACTCACAAAGCAAACTCGGTTCTCTGCAATTCCTTGATTTTTTTTTTCCTTCTTATTTAAAAATACCAGGGCTTGGGATGTTGCTCAGTGGTAGAGTGCTTGCTGAACACGTGTGAGGTCCTGGAATCAATTCCCAGTACTGGAAAAAAAATTACAAGACCATTTATCAGGGATGAGTGGGAGGAAGACCCTAGGAAACTTGAAGGATGAGCTAAATTCTTTAAATAAATTCGGAAATGATCGGGGCAGTTCACACCATTCATAAAATACGCAGCACCCTCCTAGAGAGAGCGAGGAGTCACTTGATTTCCGCCCCCTGAGCTGAGCTTGCTTGGCCCTCTCAGTACGGGCTGTGTGCTTCTAACACTGGGCAGCTCCTGCTTCCTCAGCCTGGCTGCCAAAGCAGAGATGGTACCAAGCCAAGTCACTGGTCTCAGTGCCTCTCTAGAGGGACCCAGCATGAGCCTTGGAGATACCAGCCTTCAGAGGGGGAGCCCAGTGCCGTTCTGCCAGAATGCTAGGAAGGTGCTTTTACAAAGCTGATTGGCAAGTTGACATTTGTGTTTGGCTTTGTCATCTGTCATCGGGTGTTTTTGGCTAGGATGGAGGGCATGTTTGATTTCAATGTAATACTTAATGACCGAGTGGAACAACTGAAATCTGGGAGATTAGCTGTTGAGCGGTCAGTTGAAATGTGTGGGAACGTGAGCCTGCAGGAAGTTCAAGTTCAAAGACTGTGAACTTTCTTTCCCATTTGACACAGTATAATTCTGTTATAATGCCCAAATTAGGGGACAAGAGGACACCTACTGTATCACTACGGCATCTGTTGTTTGTTGTCTCTTGTTCTCCCTGTACTAGTACTAAAACCTCAGTTTCTCTTTGAGAAACCAAAGAAGCAGTGGATTCACAGAAAATGAATGGTTGGGTTTAATTGAATGGTTTTGGTTTGGTTGGACCCACGCTTGACTTGAATCCCATTGCCACAGTGTACCAGGAGCAGACATGTGACCCAAGCTCTTTCGGTGAGCTCCTCCCACACCCCATCCCCAGGACTTTTTGCTGTGCAAATTTGGGAAAGAGGTGCTTTTTCTCCCCTGAGCTGTTAAAGCTGGGAAGATTATAAACTTGGAGCTGCCATGTCTGTCTTTGCTAGTGTTGGGGGAACATCAGAGAATGAAGCTAGGGAATAAAAAAAGGGAGAAGGAGAGAAGGAGAAAGAAGAAAACAGTTGAGGTAATGTTGTTAGAGCACCTGGATCCATTAATACCTGAAGGTCATGCACTCTTGAACCTTGAACTTCCAAGATTCATGAGCCAATGCCAACCTTTCATTTTTTTGTGTGTCTGAAACAATTTGATTTAGATTTCTGTGGCTTACAACCTACTGTGCCCCATCCCAAACAATTATATCACAAGCTTCCCATGTGGTACAGGAAAGCTCCATATTGTGAATGTGTGATGTGACTCAGCAGGTAGCTGTGACGAGCCCTTGTTGTCACAGTGAGATTGCAGAGTGTCATACAAGGGTTGAGAGTCATAGGACCTAGGATGCCTTTGCCCTCCTGGCAGGGTAACTTGGGTAAATCTCTTAACCTTTCTAAGTCCCAGCTCCTAACATTCTTAAAGTAAGGGAATTAAACCAGGTGGTCTCTGAAGTCACTTTCAGTTCTGTACCATCCACAGTTTGACTCAGTATCTGTGTTTAAATGGGCTGTCGGAAGAGGTATAAAATCAAAGAAAAAATTAAAATTTCCCTCCAAACTCCAGACCTCTGCACATTTTTGGAAGACACAAAACCATTTTTACCTAACGTTTAAATTGCAGTACATCCTGCATAACAGAAATGTGCTCACGACATAAATGTGGACTTGGTGACATTTCCACAAGTAGAGGTCACTCATGTCATGAGCATCCACACCAGGACACCAACCTTTACTAGTACCCTGATGCCCCTCTCAGCCAGTTTTCACCTCAGAGATGCCCACGGTCTTGACTTTACTGCCACATATTAATTTTGCTCATTTCTGAATTTTATGCAAACAGATCATAGAGGAGGTATTTTTGTTTTTGTTTTTGTTTCTTTGGTAGTGGCATTGGGGGGTAATCTGAGATTCTCTCACCGCTCCTGTTGTGTGTGGCAGTAGTTCGCTCTCATTGCTCTAGCCTGTCCCCGTATGAATGAGTTTGCCACCAATTATTTTTCCTGCTCTTGGTGGGCATTTGGGTAGATTCACACCATTATGAATAGTGTGCTACTTTGGACACTCTGGTACATATTTTTGGTGGACAGAGTCTTGGCTGTCTTGAGTGATGTGCACCAAGGCCTGGGATGCTGAGTCAGTAGGCATATCCTGTGTTCAGCTCTGGAAATTCTACCAGGTAGTTTTCCACTTCCAGCACAGTCTGAGTTCTGTCGCTCCTTGTCTGGGTGAGGTGTGGTTGGTCTTTTTCATTTGAGTCATTTGGGTGAGTGCATAGTGGTCTCACATTTTGTGTGTATGTGTGCAGGTTTTATCTTTATCTCTTTAATTAAAAATTTCAATATTTTATTGTGAAAAAATTGAAAACTACAGAAAGTGACGTTTTATAGTGCATTTATATACTCACCATCTAGACTCTGCCATTAACATTTTATTATTCTTGCTTTGTCACATACCTCTCTATCTATCCATCTTATTTTTTTAAAGCATTTTGAAATAAGTTGAGAGCAATAGTACCCTTCACCCCAAACACTTCAGCATACAGAGCGTTAACTAGAGGAGAATATTTGTAGTTATTTTTTCTCCTTTGATGTGCAGGTTTAGTATCTCTTATCTGAAATGCGTGGGACCAGAAGTGTTTCTGGATTCACATTTTTCTGGGTTTTGGAATATTTGCAAATACATAATGACATATATTAGGGATGGAACCCAAGTCTAAACATAAAATTCATTTATGTTCCATGTACACCTTATATACATAGTCTGTAGGTAATTTTAGGTGATACTATATATTTTTAAAAATTTGGGGGAGGGGTAGTACCAGGGATTAAACTCAGGGGCGGGCACTCAACCACTGAGCCACATCCCCAACCCATTTTTTTGTATTTTATTTAGAGACAGGGTCTCACTGGGTTGCTTAGCACCTCACTTTTGCTGAGGCTGGCTTTGAATGTGTGATCCTCCTATCTCAGCCTCCCAAGTTGCTGGGATTACAGGCATGTGCCACCGTGTATTTTTAAAACCTTTTTGCAGGGGTGGAGAGTGAAGCCAGGGCCTTGCACATACTAGGCAAGTGCTCTACCACTGAGCTTCATCCTTGGCCCTATTTTGTTTTTATTTTGAGATAGGGTCTTGCTAACTTGTCCAGGCTGGCCTAGAACTTGCAATCTTCTTGCCTCAGCCTCCCACATAATGGACAATATTTTAAATAAGTTTGTGCATGAAACAAAAATCTCATGCAGTGGAATTTTCCATTTGTGGCATTGTGCTGGTGCTCAGAAAGTTTCAGGCATTGGGACATTTTGGATTTTTTATATTAGAGATGCTCAAACCATGTAATTTATGTGCAGTCAAATGCAGGTGTCTTAAGGGTCTTTTGCTGAATTTTGATAAATGCATACCCCTGTGCAGCCCAAACGCTGTCAAGATGTAGAGCATGACCATCACCCCAGGAAGTTCCCACAGTCCCTCAGTTGTCCTCGCCTGCACCCCACCAGAATCAACTACTGCCCTGATTATTGATAGATTGATTGACTGCACTCTAATGTCATGCTGTGGTTTTAATTTTTGTCTTCTCATGACTCATGGTAACTCATGGTTTCCTGTCTTGTGGTGTGTGGAAGGATTGTTTTTAAAGTTTAAGGAGAGAAACTGAGGGGACAAGTCCAGTTGACTGGCAGGAGGACCCAGGGTCCACGCCTGAGGCAAAACTTGTCCCAAAGTATCTGCTGTTAACAGAATTTTCACACCTCCAGCACTTCCCAATGTCAGGAGCAAGGAAATGCTGATTAGTAAAACTTGACCCCAAATTGGATAGAGCAGTGGGCTTTCTAAGCATGGAGCTTGAAGCCTTATCTTCTCATCATTTCTAGTTACATCACTTCTTTCCCCATGAATGGCAGCCTGCTGGAGAACTCAGAATCATTAGCAGATTTTTATAGAGACTTGACCCACAGCTGCCAGAGGAAGTGTGACCCTGAGTTCCCCCACCTTGCCTTCGGATTTACTTTCAGACAGAAAGGCAAGGTGTTAGCACAAAGAAAATGTTTTCGGGACAGTTGACAGAAATGGATCTCTGAAAAAACCATTTCTCTTCTTAGCTGCAGGGTTGGCAGGTCTTGCTTTCCGGGGCTGTGGCCCCTTCCCCAGGCTTTTGTAAGCAGAGGACTTGGGTTTGCTGCTGGTTCATAAGCAGCTGCCTTTCCTTCGCCTCTGTCTGTGACGTCCTATGCTAGGCATCAGTGGTTGTCACCAAGACTGGGCTAAGGTTGCAGGGAGAAGCGGGGTAACCTGCATTCTGGGTTATTTTTCTACTTAGCCTCATTTAGCTAGCTAGCTAATTAGCTTTCTTTTTCTTTCACTAGGAATTGAAGCCAGGTGCCCTGTACAACTGAGCTCCATTCCCAACCCCTTTCTTAACTTTTGAGAAGGGTCTCGCTAAGTTGCCCAGGCTAGCCTTAAACCTGAGATTCTCCTGCCTCGGCCTCCTGAATAGATGGGATCATCGGTGTGCACCTCTGCACTCAGCAAAACTCACCCTTTTAACATATACACCTCAGTGGTTTATAGTATAATTATGGTCTAGCATGTTCACTAAGATTGGAATATTTCCATTTCCCCCCAAAGAAACCCATTTCCCATTAGCAGTCACTCCCCATTCACCCTTCCCCTAATCCCCTCCATTTTTGACTCTGTGGATTTGCCTATTCTAGGCATTTCATATAAATGGAACCATACAATATGTGGCTTTTTGTGTTTAAATTTTTGAATTTAGCATACTGCTCTCAAGGGTCATCCATGTTGTAGCACGAGTAAGTACTCCATTCCTTTTTATGTCTATATAATATTCCATTGTAGGGTATATTTCATTTATCCATCAGTTGGTGGACATTGGATTGTTTATACTTCTGACTATTTTTAACAGTGCTTTACAAAGTTGCTTCTACAAAAACCTGTGTGCAAGTTTTTGTGTGGATACGTGCTTTTAGTTCTTTTAGGTATTATGCCTAGGAGTGGAATTGCTGGTTATGTGGTATCACTGTTTAGCTTTTTGAGGAACCACTAAATTATTCCTGCTTCTTCAACTGCTAATCCTCAAATGAAATTTATGTATTGTTGCAAAAATTTAACTGGTTTTTTATGTTCTTTGGTCACAATATCCTAAAATTTTATGAGATGGGCTATGTTATACCCTTGACAATGGATCTTTAACATCTAATAGGCCATGCTGCAACCTTCTGGAACAAGAAGATGGCTTGTTGGTTCAAATGGACCAGGGTTTCTGTTCTGATTTGGATCTTTATGTTCACCAAAGACCTGTATGCTAAAGGCTTGAGCACCAACCTGTGTTACTATTGGAAGGTGGTGGAACTTTGAGGAGGTAGGGCCTCCTGAAAAGAATTTAGCTCATTGGGGGTGTGCCCTTGAAGGCACTATTGGGACTGTGGTTCTTTCCTTCTCTCGTTGCTTCCTGGTTACCATGAGGTAATCAGCTTTGCTATATTGTGTGCTCCTGCCCTGCACAACTTTTGACTGTGGACTAAAACCTGTGAAACCATGAGCTAAAATAAACCTTTCCTTCATGTAATTTGATTATCTTAGATATTTTGTCACAGCAACAAAAAGCTGACTAACACATTTTCCCAACCATTTTCGTCTTCCAGTATACCTGAAGGATGTAACAGGATTCTTTACAAGCCGGAACAGGTTCTCTGAGGAATGCAGGTGAGGGGTCTAGGTCAGCCAAAACAAGCAAACATCCCCTCACCCCACAAAATAACCTCCCATCCCAAAACTTTATGCTTTACAGCTTGTCCAGGGGTCTTACATGTGATATGTGACCAGCCCTCATTAGCAGTTATTTTCCTTATCTCATCGGAGTATGTTGGAGTCTCAGAATTTGTGGTTTGCTGCCAGGTTAGAAGTAGTGGAGAGTGAAGGAGAATCTTAGCATTTAAAACTTTTAAACTTGGAGTTCTGTACTCTTTCTTTGCAGAGGGAATATGGTGGCTTCACTAAGTTGCCAAGAATGGTCTCAAACTCTTGGACTCAAGCCATCTTTCTGCCTCAGCCTCCTGAGTAGCTGGGACTACATGCCGCCACACCCCACTGAACTCCTTTGATGATGAACATTTTTTCAGTGTTCACGGGTTATTTTAAAATCTAGATAGAGTTATTCTGATTGTCTTTTCTTTTAAGAATCACATTAGTAAGAGAGATTGAGCATGGCTTTGGGAACCTTCAATAAGTATCATGCTTGGATCTTGGACACGGCAAGGAGTGGCTGTTTGTAATACCCATGTGCAAACTCAGCTACCCAGTGTAGTTTTACAAGTTCCTTTCCTATGTTTGTGCCTGCAAGGTTTCTTAGCACCCCCTGTCTCCCAGCTGATAGAGAAGTCTTTCTTTGGAGCTATAAGAGGAAATATTGGGATGTTCCTGTTCCCTTAAATAGCAGATAAATTCCAAACTGGTGGATGGGCTCAGCTGTGGGATCGAAAACCATTTACAGAAACTTTGGGGGATGTTTTCCTTTTTGTCTGAGTGTTTTAGAAATCAGCTTAATTGAGGTTGTCTGAGGGCTTCTGCAAGTTCTATTGAAACTGTTGTGTATTTATACTTTGCTGTGATGTGATTAAACACACAGACACATATGGGCCACCCTCCACTTCCTCCTAACCCCACTTCTGGGGCCCTGCTTTGGAGTGTGTCGGCACCTGTCTGTGGATGCGTGAACTATAAACCCAGTGCAACTGGTGCAAATATGATGAGCAAAGTATTTGATCATGTTTTAAAGCTAATTGGGTAGCTGAGCATTTGAAGGCTTTTGGCTTCCTTCTTGCTTACCATAAATCTTTTTTTAAAAAAAATATTTATATATTTGCTTTAGTTGTACACAATGCCTTAGTGTTTACGTGGTGCTAAGGACCACGGGCCACGCACATGCTAGGCTAGCGCTCTACCGCTGAACCACAATTTCAGCCCCTACCATAAATTTTGACATAATAGGTAAGCCCCAATTTGGTAAGCCCAAAGGAGCACAGTTTCTAAAACAGAAGGTCCTAAATGAAGGAGTTTTTATTGTCTAGCTACAGGAAAACAGAGCACTTTCAGCTGTTAACCCTTGGAGAAGTCTTAGCCCGCCTCATGCTAAGATGGTCCGTTCCCAGCATGGTCCTTCAAAGCTGAGGGAGCATCAGTCTGCTGCAAGGTGTGTGGAAGTGCAGATTGCTGGGCCTCACCTGCAGAGGGTCTGATTCAGAAGGTCTGGAGTTGGGCCCGAGAGTCTTCATTTCCAACAAGTTCCCAGGGGATGCTGGTCTGTGGTCCACACTTCAAGTGGCAAGATTTAAGAGAATTCACTGCCTGTCTTTTGACAGAATTTTTGCCTTTAAGAAAGACAGGAAGAACTGGGCACAGGGCTATAGGCCTGTAAGGCCAGTGACTCTGGAGGCTGAGGAGGGACTTTGAACTCAATATCCTCCTGCCTCAGCCTCCCAAGCCACTGGGATTACAGGAGTGTGCCACCATGCCCAACTGAAAATCAATATTTCAATCATCCTTTGAAAGACATGCCAGGACCTATTCCCCAAGACTCCCTTTAGGGAATCTTTTCTAGGGTTGCTCCTGGGAGGTGGATTTGGTAGGCATGTTGGGTTACTTTCATCTTTATGTGGTGCTATGGATTGAAGCTAGGGCCTTGTGTGTGCTAAGCACGTGCTCTACCACTGAGCCACAGCCCCACCCTGTCATACTTTCCATTGAATCCTAGTTTTGATCATAGATGTCCTGTGTTCTGGATTTACCCAGCTCAGTTCCTGGGAAGTTTAGGGTGCGCTAGTGTTTTGTAGGGGTCTACGTAGACAGTTTTAACAAGTGGGTCCTCCTGAGTTTGGAGGGGTACCAGACGCTCCCTTTGTCCTTATGTGTATGCAGATGCTGTTTCTGAATTTATCCTTTAAATGATGGGCCATTTTTCTGAGGTCTGTCTGTGCGGGCACTGATCTTTGACAAGGGCCTGCTGGCTCAGAGCCTGGGGTCTCACACTCTGAACTGCTTCCTGTAAGATCCTGGCTGGGGACTCCCCAGGGCAAGTTCTCATTGTTGAGGTGACTGTTCTTGTTCCCACAGACACAAAATAGTGGGCCTTTCCACTTCACTGAGCTCCAGGGTTAACCCTTTGGGAGCTAGAAGACATCTCTGAATCTGGGGGTCTTAGAAGTCACTAGTACACCAGTCCCCACCATTCCCTGGTAAGGTATTGGCTTTTTGATTGCTCATCCTGACCACTAACGCCTATTGCCCGCTCCTGGCCCAGACACACTGTCTGTTCAGTAGTAGGCATGGCGGTATACCTGGCAGGAACAGTGAATCTGGTAGTATTCTTGCTCCCCGTGCCAAGGTCAGTGCACAGATTGGCCTTCTGCACTGGTGAGAACTCAGAACTTGGTCCTAGGGGCCCTGGGTGCTGTTTATCTTGGATGCTCCATAGGACCCATTCATCTGATTCTGCAGTCTTTGGAGGTTCCATCCAAACCTCTGCTGGCTTTTCTAATGATGAGCTTGGGGAGCCCCTCTGGTCCTACAGTGCTGCTTGAACATCCCCTGTCACCTTTTAACTTAGACTAACCTGGGCAGGACTTGCTCCAGAGAATTCCCTTTGGGGAATTGTCTGTGTATCTTTGGAAAATACCCAGGGTCTTTGGAACTAAGTGGTTTCTGTCTTGGGCTTTTCTCTCTTTTCTCATCCAATCACCCTGCTCATCTTTGATTATAGATTTGGTTTCTAGAAGATTCTGTTCAGAGGCAGGTAGGACTTGCTCCTAGGAGTTCTATTGTTTTTTCTTATACCTTTCCCAATGCATCTTTATATATAGATAGATAGATAGATAGATATAGATAGACATATAAATAGATACATAGATATAAATATATAGATATATATCTTTATATATAACTATATTTCATATATAACTATAAGTGTCTTTATATACATATATACACATATATGTATGTGTATGTATGCATATATACACATATGTACATATATACATATATACACATACATACATATGTATATATACATATTATTTTAGTTGTAGGTGGATACAATACCTTTATTTTTAAAAAAAATTTGTAGTTGTAGATTGACAGAATGATTTTATTTGTACATTTTTTTAATGTGGTCCTGAGGATCAAACCCAGTGCCTCATTATTTTATTTATTTATGTGGTGATGAGGATTGAACCCAGTGCCTCACACTTGCTAGGCAAGTGCTTTCCCACTAAGCCACAGCCACAGCTCCCACAATGCATCTTTGATATACAGAGGTGGTTTGTTCTCTTCCCTTTGATGTGCATTTGAGCATTTACCTGAGGCAGCCCTGTGGCTCTGTTCTTTACCAGTACCTGTCCTAGGCCCCTGGAAGTCAGCCCCAGACACAGAGCATTTGCAGCCTTGATCTGAGCCAGGCTCTCTGCCAGTGGGGGACTGTGGATTATCTGTCAGTCTCTGCCTGGGGCCACCAGCCCTTCTGATACCATCTTGATGGAATGGTCCAGCCAAGTTAAGAATTCCCTTTGGGGAATTGTCTGTGTATCTTTGGAAAATACCCAAGGTCTTTGGAACTAAGTGGTTTCTGTTGTGGGCTTTTCTCTCTTTTCTTATCCAATCACCCTGCTCATCTTTGATTATAGAAGTAGTGGATCTGGCCAGTGGCATATCTGCCACCCAATTCTCATGAACTATAAGAAAAAGATTAAAAGATTGAACATGCCCAGCAGTTTGGGAAACTAAGACAGGAGAATCACAAGTTCAAAGCCAGTCTCGGCAACCATGAGGCACTAAGCAATAAATAAAATACAAAATAGGGCTGGGGATGTGGCTCAGTGGTTGAGTGCCTCTGAGTTCAATCCCCAGAACCAAAAAAAATAAAATAAAATAAAAATAAAAATAAAAATAAATGAGCATGCCTAATCAAAAAGTCTGAAATCCAAAGTGTTCCAAAATACAAAATGTTTTGAGGATTGACATGTTGCCAAAAGTGGAAAATTCCACACCAGAAAGTTTCATGTAAAAGATGTTTAAAATATTGTATAAAATTACCTTTAGGCTGTGTATGTAGGATATATATGAAAAGTAAATGAGTTTCATGTTGGGACTTGGGTGGGTCCTATTTCCAAGATATCTCTTTTTTCTTTCACTGTCTGAAAATATATGAAATATAATACTTCTGGTCCCAAGAATTGTGGATGAGGATGCTCAACCTGTAGTGATTTGCCAGATCTTCTCATACGGGATACTGGGGATCTGAAGAACGACCACTCACTTGGGGCTGATCTCACAGCTCTGTGCAGAATCCAAGGTCCCAGAAGTGCATCTGGGTTGTGCTCTGAGCAGAATCATTCTCTTGCACTTTAGGGTGGCCTCTGTGACCTGGCACTGCCCATAGGACACCTGTTTTTCAGGGGCGAGCACTCTGGCAGCCATGGTCAGAGCACGCTCCTGGCTGTGTTATAGGGAGCGTGAGGGGTACAGATGGACCCAGCTACAGAGTCCTCAGCTTTGGACCAGGTCCTAAAGTGGATCTAGTCCGCAGCCTCCCCTGTCCCCTAGAGTCCTCGGAGCCAGGAGCCTTCTGTGATCATATCTCACCAGAGCGCCCACCCACCCCTCCCCCGTTGTCCCAGCACTCTGAGCACCCAGACCCCTTTCCCCGCACTGCTAGAATGTGGGACCCACTGCCTCCAGGGCCCTACCCTTCTCAGTCCTTCCTGCCAACAGGAAGCTCTGGGCCAGAGAGAGATATGGAAGGACAGGCCTACCTCAGCCCCCTCCTTGTGCATTTTCCTTCACCCTCACCAGCTCAGCACTGTGGCACTCTTGCCTGGCAGGACATGCTCTGTGAGTTTGCTAGAACTAGTTCCCAGAACACAGCACAAGAGATTGGGGGTTGGGGTGGGGTTTGCAAATGACAGAATTTATTTTCTCATGGTTCTGGAGACCAGAAGTCTGATTTCAAGATGGTGGCATGGCTGGGTTCTTCTGAGACTCTCTCCTTGGGTTTCTTCCCATGTCTTCACATGATCTTCCCTCTGTATGTGTCTATGCACTAATTTTTTATAAGGACAAAGGTCATATTGGATTATAGCCCACCCTCATTTGGCCTCATTTTCTTTACTTACTCACCTTTACAAAGACCCTCTCGTCACTGTAGTTATACTCTGAGGTACTTGAGGTTAGGAGTTCAGCATAGAGATTTGGAGGAAGGTAGAGAGGTAGATGCAGCTCACCTCACAGCACAAACCTGGTATTCACATCTGAACCCCCAAGTTCAGCATACCCCTCCGTATAAAGCTGTGCAATTTGATCAAATCTGCATGGAACAAAAAAATTTACATGAGCTTGAAATATATTAGGCACATCCAAGAATCTTTTACTCTAAGAATCATGGTTGGTTTTAGTGTTCTCATTTTGTTTCCTGTTTTTAAACCTTTAAAAAATATGTTGCTTATGATATAGTCTGTTTTATGGACTTAATTTTGTGTGCATGTTTCCTCAGATAATTTGAAAGGTTTACAATCTGCTTTTAGTTCTAGTAGTTATCTTTGTAACTACTATATAACTTTGTAATATACTCTGTCCTCTGTTCTTAGTACCTACTGACTCACCACTAGGAGCAATGACAAAATCATTCTGAAGGGTGTTAATCTTAACAAAAATAACTAACATTATACCTTATTTTTAAAGGAATTTTAAAATTTCAACCCTCTCCACTACCATGTATTGTAATGTAGCCATTATACACATTTTATTTTTTCAGTGCTGAAGATTGAACCAGGGGTGCTTACTACTGAGCTACATCCCCAGCCCTTTTTATGTTTTATTTTGAGACAGGATCTCACTAAGTTACTGAGGCTGGCCTTGAACTTGTAATCCTCCTGCCTCAAACTCTAAAGTAGCTGAGATTATAGGCATGCACCACTGTGACCAGTTATTGTACACATTTTAAAGGTGAAGAGTTCAAGGACCAGAGAGGCACAGGAACTTGCTCAAGGACCCTTGGCTTAGTATCTAGCAGACCTGAAATTCAACCTGGAACTTGTCTCTCTCCCTCCATTATCTCTCTCCCTCCTTTTTATTTCTCTGCACAGGGGGTCTTTGTAGGGTAGTAATTCAGAATTGCAGGCCTTGGAGCTACTTGGGTCTGCCCTGGGAGTTTGGAGGTCCGGTTAGGGCTGCCTGGGTACTCATTCAAACAGTAGTTCCAATGGCCCCTTGATTTGGCCTGTACGCAGCCTCCCAAGGCAGGAATTTCCAGAAGGTGAGAGGGCCAGGACCCTGGAGCCACCTCCCTGGGTTTCCAGAAGCAGACTCTCTGGGGCTGCCAGAGAAGCCCAGCTAGACACAGGCACAGGGACACACCAGACGCAGGTACACTTGTGCACGCTCACACACAGGGATACCACTTTTTAGGGAGAATCTTTATAGGGATTGGTTTCATGTCATTGTGGGGCTGGCTAAGCAATGTCTCTGCCCAGCAGCTAGAGGTGCTGACAGAGATCACCCTGTCCCTGCATGGGAGCCATTGGGACACAGTGGGTTGGTGGCCCAGCATGGGCCGCCATCTTTAGCTCTCAGGTCTGCAGGGCTGTGCATAGAGAAGAGACTTGGTGATTCTTTATTTTAATCTGGGCACCTACAGGGGCAGAGTGGTAGACTTGAGTTCCACCACCCCAGCCTTCAACTTGAGTTCCACCTCCAGCATCTCTAGAGACTCCGGCTCCATGACTACCTGTCCTCTGCAGGACCTCTGGTAAGGAGTATCTCGGTGCCTGTGTCAGGCAAGGTTCAACCAGAGAAGCAGAATGAGTAGGGGAAACGTATGTAGGCACAGATATAAACAGAGATGTGTACACAGACGTGTGGAGACTCATACATGGAGGCATAGAGCAGATCCACAATAGAACATGCAGGTATAGACATGCCCACAGACATAGGTATGCACATACCTATAGACAGAAACATGTACATGGACATGCATGTAGACAGAATCACCCTTGTAGACATAGACATTCATGTACAAGTAGACACATGTGTCATGAACATGCATACGTAGACACGTATGTAGGTAGTCATCCTTATAGACAAAGGCGCAGATGGACAGTAGGCACATGCAGGTATAGACATGCTTGCAGACATAGGTGTGCACATACACATAGATACATAGACATTTAAATATACACGCACACATAGATACACCAGGCACAGCTCACGTGTACAGAATCATACACAGATATATACATTTTTAAAGAGGGTCTTTATAGGGATTGGTTTTACACAGTGTAGAGCTGGCTAAGCAGTCTCTGTTAGGCTGTTGACTCCATATCTGAATCTTGACGTCATAAGATCACAGCTAAGCCAGGCGCGGTGGCGCATGCCTGTAATCCCAGCACTTGGGAGGCTGAGATAGGAGGATTGCGAGTTCAAAGCCAGCCTCAGCAATGGCGAGGCACTTAGCAACTCAGTGAGACCCTGTCTCTAAATAAAATACAAAGAAGAGTTGGGGATGTGACCCAGTGGTTGAGTCCGTTGAGTTCAATCCCCGGTACAAAAAAAAAAAAAAAGATCACAGCTATTTCCCTTCCACCCACCAAATCTCCCAAGAACCTTCCTGTGGCCTACCTAACCAGAACCTAGAAGACACAGAATTCTGAGACTGGAGTTCATCCTGCCAAGTGGACACATAGAAAGTCATCTTGGGTGATCCGGTGGGAAGACAGCAGGCTAGGGGGTCAGAATCATCAGAATTTCCTTATTGTGCAGCTTTTAAGAAATGTTCTGATCTGTGCCTCTTCCCTTAAAAGAGAATAATACTACTAATAACCTCATGGCAGAGAGTTATTAATTAGGAGGATTAAATGGGATTGAGAATCTCAAGTCTCTGCTTTGTTCCTGGTGTTGGGGTAAAGAATCTCAGACCTTTCGCAGTTCTTGATACTAACCAGGAACATAATATATAATTAAGTTTGACTCTGTCTATGGACAAATGATTTCTTCACATAGGCCTTGTGTATTTCTTCCATTAAGTTTATTCCTAGGATGCTGATATTTCTTTTTGTTATTGTGAGTGAAATTTAATTATGTTTTTAAATTGGTTATTGATGATGTATGGTTCCAGAAAGATGCTAATAAATAGCCATATTCCTATCTGTAATGGGAATTCCTTTGGAATTTCCTCATAACTCTGTTACTGGCTGTTGGTTTTAGATTAGCATTTATATTTTCTATTTAGCATTTTAATATCCTTTTTATGTCTGTTTTTTTTTTTTTGGTGCCTTCATGGAGAGTACAAGATTAGGTTGGTTTTCATACCCAAAAGAGGCTTTTGCAAAGCCTCGAATAGATATGGAATTTTATCAGGTGATGCCCATCAGCATCTCCCAAGACGATTATATATTTTTTCATTTTTGGTACATTAATATGATTAACAATATTAATAGATTTTCTAGCAGGACAGAATGTTGAAATCAGAGACAACTCAATGGAAAGCATACAGGATAGAGCATCTGGAAACTTGGATTCCAGGTGTCCTTTGGTTCTCGGGCACACCTTTGACCTTGGACAGGCCAGTGTGCGTCATTATTCCTCTCAACAAACACCCCACCTTGGACCTTCCTTACCTGTGAAATGTGAACTGTCACATTTGCCCACCCTTTCTAACTAATGAGATAGAAGAATGAAGATGAGTCAATAGTGTTCTTTTACATTTATTTTAGTGCTTTTACATGTGATTCCTTAGAAAACTTGGAATGGAACCACCATTCGACTCAGCTATCCCACTCCTTGGTCTATACCCAAAGGACTTAAAATCAGCATACTACAGGGACACAGCCACATCAGTGTTTATAGCAGCTCAGTTCACAGTAGCTAAACTGTGGAAGCAACCTAGATGCCCTTTAGTAGATGATGGATAAAGAAACTGTGGTACATATATACAATGGACTATTACTCAGCTTTTAAAGAGAATAAAATTATGGCATTTGCAGGTAAATGGATGGAGTTGGAGAATATCATGCTAAATGAAGTAAGCCAATCCCAAAAAACCAAAGGCCAAATATTCTCTCTGATAAGTTGATGCGATCCATAAGCGGGAAGGGGGGGGGGGGGGGCGAGCATGGAGAGAATGGAGGAACTTTGGGCAAAGGGGAGGGAGGGGAAGGGTGGGGACATGGGGGCAGGAAAGATGGTGGAATGAGATGGACCTCATTACCCTAGGTACCTGTATGACTGCACATATGGTACGACACTACATTGTGTACAACCAGAGAAATGAAAAGTTGTGCTGCAATTGTGCACAATGAATTAAAAAGTCATTCTTCTGTCATGTATAACTAATTAGAACAAAGGAAAAAAAGAACCACAAAAAAAGTATAAAACAAGATGGTATCAAGATCTCAATTGTTGTACCTTGGCCAACAATTGAGATCTTGTTCGTTCATTCATTCATTCATTCAACAAGTATTTATTAAGGATCTGTAATGGCCTAGGCATTGTCCAAAAACACTGGGAAGAGAGTGTTTAGTAGGCACATTTCTTGCACAGTGGAGCTTGCAGTCTTACAAACCCACACTTAACATTTGTGTGTCAGCTGAGTGATCAGTACTCTGAAGATAAAGGGGTGGTGGTAGGGTAGAGAGTGAGACAGGTTGTATGAGAGGTTTTACTTTAAATGAGGTGTTCAGAGGGGAGGGGATATTTGAGCATAGATCTTAATGAACAGAGGGAAAATCTGAGGAAAGAGTATTCGAGGCAGTGAAACAGCAAGTGCAAAGGTCCTGAGGCAGTGATGCCTTTATAAATAGAGTTGGGTGCACAGGCAGGAAAGGGTAAGGACTTGAGGTCTGAGAGTTTAAGGCAGGTCCAATATTGCAGGACCCTGTGGACCATGCCAGGGACTCTTTTTTTTCCCCTAAGCATGAAGGAAAGCCATTGGAGGGTTGTGAGCTGTGAGGACGTGTGATCCATTTCCCTCTCTTAAAGGTTCACTCTGGCTGCCGAGTGGAGAATGGATTGGAGCTGGTTATGAGTTGAGGCAGACAGGAGGGGATGGCGGCTCAGGCTGGGATGATAGCCTTGGGGGCCGTGAGAATGGATTTGGGGTCCATTTTACAGGAGGTGCTGACAGGGTTGTCTGATGAATTGGAAGTCTCATCTCAGGGACGGCACTTTGGCTTTTCCTGTGAGAAGAAAACGTGTCAGCCTCCCCGCCTGCTACAGTCGGGGGAAATCTGGCCTGCATTTTCCACAGCACCATTGCGCTGAGTGGGGAGAAACCCCGAGGACCCCCAGTGAGGATGCTCCAGGCCTCAGCTGGACTGAGCGCTGAAAATAACTGAAGGGTTTGGATGGCCCCAGGAGAAGTCATGCCCCGAGGCTGGGTCTACTGCAGGGAGCATCCCTCCCTCCCTCCCCACAGGCCCAGCCTCCCCTGGGCTTTCAGAAAGGCCGAGGAGCAAGGTGACCTCACACCACACCGTTAGAGTTGGCATTAGTTGTCAGACACTTGGCCATGGGTGACGTCCTGATGAATTAATAAAAGACAGAGACAACATTTGGGAGGCATTTGTTTTCCTTCAAGGAGTCTAGCCCCCTTCTGACAGCCTTTTGTGTGGTTTGGGCCTGACCCCTCCCCTGAGCTGCGTGGGGCCCACTTGCTCGTTCCTGCCTGGGCTCTTTAAACTCTCTCCCCAGTCTGAAGCGGGAAGAGGTCTCATCACTGCTGGTGTTATGGCCTCCAGTCTTCCCCACTGTTTTCTGCTCACTTGAGATTCCTCCTCTAATCTTCTGATGGAAATTTCTTTCTTTCCAGTATTTGGGCACCCAGGGCTGGGCGGCACCCTCCCTGCCCCCACCCTCCTACCCACCCTCACCCCCCAGTTCTGAGGCTTGCAGATGTCTTATGCGCTCACTGGGCCCGAAGCGCAGAGGTGGCACCAGAGCTGGGGTGGATAGGAAAAAAAAGGAAGGCAGTGTGCCGGCTCTGCCCGTCTTGTTCCCACCTGGGTCTGGCAAAGCACCCAGTGAGCCAGGATTACCAGGTGGGATTGGAAACGTAGACAAACATCGCCCAGCAGCCTGCGATGGGGCCTTCGGGGCTGCTCCCTGTTCTGACCCCAGCTGCCTTTATTAGCTAGGAGAAGGCTTTCTGGCTGGCTTAGTTCCTGCCTTCGTGGTGGAGGACCAATCTGTGTAATGGGCAGAGGGACAACACTGGTGCCATCTAGAAGACTAGTTTCAGGAAAGAGAGAGAAAGGGATGGTTCTGGTGGGGAATGGGGACCCGTGCACACTGTGGGTGGGAGTGTAAACTAGCATGGCCACTGTGGGGATGTGTGTGGTGGTTCCTCGAAAATTAAAAATGGGGAGGCATGTGGTCCAGCAATCTCACTACTGGTTATATATCCAAAGGAAATGAAATCTAGGTGTCAAAGACACAGACACACACACAAATGTCATTGAAATAGTCACAATAGCCAAGCTATGGAACCAACCTAGGCATCCATTGACAAAGGAATGGATAGAGGAAATGTGGTATATGTATACAATGGAGTACTGTTCCACCTTAAGAAAGAAGGAAACTTTGTCATTTGTGACAACATGGGTTAACCTGGAGGACATTATGACAGGTGAGACAAGCCAGGCATAGGAAGACAAAGACAGAACAATCTCACTTATATGTGGAATTGCAAAAGTTGACCTCATAGAAGCAGAGAGTGTTAGGGGTTTCCAGGGACTAGAGATGGTTGGAGTGGGGAATTAGGGAGAGGTTAGTCAAAGGATATGAAATTTTAGTTATAAGTGTGCAGTGGTGCACGCCTATAATCCCAGCAACTCAAGAGGCTGAGGCAGGAGGATCACAAGTTTGAGGCCAGTCTCAGTGATCTTGTGAGACTCTGGCACACAATAAACAAGAAAAAGGACTGAGGATATAGCTCGGTGGTAGAGCACCCCCAAGTTTAATTCCCAGTATCAGAAAATAAAAATTCAATTAGGAGAAATAAGCTCAGGAGATCTATTGAATGACACAGAAACTGTAGTTGATAACAACAATAATTTGAAAATTGCTGGGAGTAGATTTTGCGTTCTCACAAATAACATATATGTGAAGTAAGGCACAACAGTTAACTCCATGGAGTCATTCCATAATGCATTCATATTTCAGAACAAGGTGTTCTATATAATGAACATAAACAATTTTAATTTGTCAATTAAAAATGAAATATAAAATTGAGAGAAAGAGAGAGAGAGAGAGAGAAAGGACTGATCAGGAAGGAAGGTAAATGTGTGAGAGAAGGATGCTTGTAGGGGAGAAAGACACAAGTCACCAAGGCATGGGGGTGTTAAAGTCTTCTGGAGCAAGGGAGAAAAGAGATTTGGGGGGCAGCTTCAAAGCCTGTAAGTCAGATGAAAGATTGGATAAGAAAATTCTGGGTTCTGTTATGCGTTGGGAATGAAGGCACTCCCAGCCTCCCTTAATTGCTTTAAAAATAATTTTCAGATGACTGAGTGATGGTCTTTGAATGTGAGAGCATGTGGAGGCAGAGCCAGGGCCTTAGACCCAGAAGCCACGAGTGACAGTCAGCTTTGTGTGCACATGGGGTGGGGTCAGGGGTGCTGGTAAGGAATTCTCAGCCACGTTTAGAGGAAGTACCATCCTTCGGAGAGAGACGTAGCAGCTGGTAAATCTGACTGAAGGGTGTTCAGTTATGGTCACCAGATCTCTGGGGAACTGGAAAGGGGCCAGAGAGAAGGACACGTGGGTAATGAACATGCCTCTGTATATTCATGAGTGTGTGTGCTCGTACATGCAGGGATCCAGGGGACTTCGGCATTCCCATCGCTGGTCCAAGCAACCTTGGCTGTGGTGATCAGGGCTCCCCAGGTTCAGAATCTCAAAAGTTTACATGAAAAAGCAAAACCCAGTAATCACAGGAAATCTGAACAATCAAGTGCTGCTCTTAAAGGCCTAGATGTAATTGCAGCAGGAGACACTGTGGGAGGAGGAAGAGTTGTGAGCAACCTGGAGGGTTCTAGAAGCACAGTGTCCAAGTTCAGTCCTGGCCCTGGTTTGGGTGTAGAAGTAACAGCTATTTCCTTTTCCCCCCTCTTATTCATTTATTATTTATTTATCTACTTATTTATTTTTCCTTTTTTTTTTTTTTTCATGGTGCAGGGTATTAAACCCAGGGTCTTGAGCATGCCGGGTCAGCACTATTCCACTGCACCCAACCCAGCCCTCTTTTATTTTCTTTTAATTAAAAAGAAATTTTTTTTGGTATCAGGGATTAAACCCAGAGGGGGTTTATCACTGAGCCATGTCCCCAGCCCTTTTTATTTTTTCTTTTGAGACAGGGTCTCATTAACTTGCTTAGGGCCTTGCTAAGTTGCTGAGGCTGTCCTGGAACTTGTGATCCTCCTGCCTCAGCCTCCCAAGCCCTGAGGATTACAGGTATGCACCTGTGCCTGGCTTTTACTTTTTTTTTTTTTTTTTTTTTTTTTTTTGGTACCAGGGATTGAACTCGGGGGCACTCGACCACTGGGCCACATCCCCAGTCCTTTTTTGTATTTTATTTAGAGACAGGGTCTCACTGAGTTGCTAAGTGCCTCACCATTGCTGAGGCTGGCTTTGAACTTGCGATCCTCCTGCCTCAGCCTCCCAAAGTGCTGGGATTACAGGCGTGCGCCACCGCGCCCGGCTGCTTTTACTTTTAGATAACAGTTTTACTGAGATATAATTCACATACCATACAGTTCACTCACATGGCTTTTAGGACGATCACGGAGTTGTGCAACCATTACCATAGCCAATTTTAGAACACGTTTATCATTCTGAAACTGTACTCATTAGCACTCACTCCCCATTTCCCCAATCACCCCAGTCCTCTGCAACCACTCATATGCTTTCTGTCTTTCTATATGTGCTCTGAACATCTAATGTCAATGGTACAATATGTGTCTTTTTGTGTCTGACTTCTTTCACCATTGTAGCTTGTATCAGGACTTTATTTCTTTTTGTATCCAAATAATACTCCACTGGTATGACTATATCACATTTTCTTTATCTGTTGTCAGTTGAGGAGCATTTGGGTCATTTCTACTTTTTGGCTGTTAGGAACAATACCTCTGTGTACATGTTTTTGTGCAGATATGTGTTTTTAGTTCTCTTAGATATATACCTAGGAGTGGAATTGCTGGGTCGTATGGTAACAGTGTTTAACCTTTTGAGGAGCTGCCAGGCTGTTTTCTGAAATCGCTGGACTAGTTTATATTCCCAGTAGGACTCTGTTAAGGTTCCAGCTCTCCACGTCCTTGCCAACTTTTGTTGTTATTATCTGTGTTTTTTATTCTAGCTGTTCTAGTGGGTGTGAAGTGGTATCTCCCTGTGGTTTTAATTTGCGTTCCTCTGAAGACTTCAATGCTGGGCATCCTTTCATGTGCTTACTGACCATTCAGAGAGATCTTCTTTGGACAAAGGTGTATTCAGTGCCTGTGCCCATTTGTCCAATTGGGTTGAATGACATATGTCTTTATTATTAAGTTGCAAGTATTTTTCATGTGTTCTAGATAAAAGTCCTTTATCATATGAATGATTTGTGAAATTTCTTTCATCCTCTGTGGATTATATTTTCACACTTTTTACTGTCTTTTGGAGCACAAAAGATTTGTCTTGATGAAGGCTAATTTATGTGGTTTTTTTCTTTTATCTTTTGTCTCTTTTGCTTTTGTTGTCATGTCTAAGGAATTATCACCTAATCCCTGGTCACGAAGATTTATACCTGTGTTTTCTTTTAAGAAGAAAACTCTTATGGTCAGGACTTTGATCCATTTTGTGTTAATTTTTGTGCCTACAAGTTGTTGTGAGCATAGGTCCAGTCTTATTCTTGTACATGTGATACCTGTTGTCCCAGCATTGTTTGTTGAGAAGACTGTCCTTTCCCCCATTGAATGATTTTAGCCTTTTGGTCAAGATGCCTTTTGCCTGTGGTTACTTAGTCAAAAAGGGTGAGGAAACTTTTCATACCAATCTAGTGATTCACAAGGAGAAATCCATAAAGCATGATTTAGGTTATAAGATCATTTTGTGGCCAGGTGCTGTGGTGAACACCCATAATCCCAGGGGCTCGGGAAGCTGAGACAGGAGGATTTCGAGTTCAAAGCCAGCCTCAGCAATGGTGAGGCGCTAAGCAACTCAGTGAGACCCTGTCTCTAAATAAAATACACAGTAGGGCTGAGGATGTGACTCAGTGGTCGAGTGCCCCTGAGTTCAATTCCCAGTACCCCCAAAAACAACAACAACAAAAAAGACCATTTTGTTTGTAATTTAAAAAAATCATTCACATTTTTCATTAAAAAACGTGATAAGCAATGAACAATGTTGTCAAATAAATGTAAGTAATGAGACACTGAGTTTTATATTCTGACCCAGTGAAGCGGGGAGGGGGAGGCACTTGGCCTCTGCTTGCTCTGGAATTCGATAAGCTGTGGATTGAAAATCAAATCTGATTGCATCAGATGTGGGAGCCTTGGCCGTGGGTCTGTGGACATGAGGAACTGCAGGTCTCCCTCCCATCCACATCCTGGGTCCCCTCCTCTAAGGACAGCTCAGGGCTTCTCGGCAGCAGGAGGTCAGCGCAGGGACAGCCAGGCGGAGGGAGCAGTCGTCTGTGGACTCTCTGCAAGCTGTTTCTTGGCCTTGATTTAGGAAGGGGATTAGGGAATTGTTTCCTCTCTCAACCTCCACCACAGAATGGAATCCTAGAGCGCCTGTGGCCTCTGCCTCCCACGTGTGGGTTGGGTGGTGGAGCCGCCCCGGAACTGCTGGTGTGGGCTGGGGAGGACGCACCACAGCCTCGTGTGTGACTTGGGGCCCTGCTCCAGGGCGGGGTCGATGGCTTGGCTCCCAGGCCTGGCCTGGCTCCCTGGAAACTGGACCTGCATCCCCTACCAGCACTGCTCTTTCCAGAGTCCACCCAGCTGACGGCCAGCGAGCGGAGGACCAGCTAAGCCCCAGATGCTGAGCCGGCTGGCTCAGTGTTTGCCTGTTCTCTGCAGAGAGCTTATGTGGCCCCAGAGGTGGTCCTGCAGTTTGCTCAGATCTTTGTGAGGGATCTGGTGTTTAATCGGCGTCTCCAGGGAGAGGCTTAGGGTTCCAGATTAGCTCAGATCACTCTCCCCTGGTCCACACAGCCTGCTTGGGACTTGCCCAGGCTCGGGAGTTCAGGACAGAACTGAGGTTGGCTTACACCGTGGAGGGGACCCTCAGTCTCTGCTTTTCAGTCATAGCTTTGGACTTAGGGGGAGTCTCTGCCACATTCAGCATTGCCCTGGTTCAGGTTAATGTCTTTAAAACCAGAGTTCTCAAGGAACACTTGTGTCATCCAGCCTTGGCTTTGGCCTGAGCCTGTCCCTCAGTGAGCACCCAGCTGAGATACTTTCAGGGTTGTGGATGGACTGTGGATGATGAGGTTCTGGGGCCCAGAAAGAAATGAGCACTCCTGTGGTTCCTTCAGCCCACGTCTGCTCTCTTGCACCTGCGGCCAAGTGCACAAAAGCCCCTCTCCCTGAACCATCAGCCCTGACTTACAGGTTCACCTCCTTGGCCATGTTCAGCTCAAATTCACACTTTAGGCTGCGTAGAAGTGAGAGGGCTGCATAGTGGTCCCTGCAAATCAGGGACCCCCTGAGATAAGCTGGGGTGGGATCTGAGTGGGAGCTGATGGAGGCGTTGCTGTCTTCCAGGGCTCCCCAGGACACTGTGATAGCCAACCCCACTGTTCAGAACTAATATGATGCTCACGGTCACAGAAGATCAAACCATCTCTATTTGGGGATCACAAATGTATGTGTCAGGGGCCAGGCAGGTCACTAAGGTCTAAGGAATTGTGTGCCATAAGAAATAGGCAGGATCAACCAATCACTAGGACAGAATACAATGCCCAACTCCAAAACCAAAATCTCCCCATCTTGATATGTTGCCAGTTGATTCGAATAAAAATCAATCACAACAACTCTGTGTACTGGCAAAAATCCACCAGTGGGCTGGATCCATCTAGCCTTCAGGTTATATCCTTCCCAATGCATAGGAAATAGTACCAGAGGCACACACAGGCAATCTCCCAAGGTCAGATTCAGAAAGCAGCCTGCATGCACAGCTGGGTTTCCAGACTCCCTGTTACTGATGATATTGTCTCTTTTCAGCTATACCAGTCTCTCCAGGAGAGAGGAAACAGATTCAAAGAGGCTAAGAATGGTCACATAGGTCAAGTGGCAAAGCTGGTATTTGAACCCAGAACTGGCTATTTGCTCTGTTATCATTGGGAAGTAGAATCAGAGTCTTTTGGTTCCAGAGCTTATTTTCTTCCTAATGCCTCACACCAGGACTGGCTGCAAACCTCCTAAAGAGAGCTGTTGCTTCCCTGAGTTCTGGGGACTTCTCAGGAACTGGAGGGGAATCTTACAGGGTGTGTGTGTGCGCGTGCACACACACTCTCATGCGTGTGAATTCTCTGTCCCTCCTCTTCTCCTCATACCCATTCCTTATTCAAGGGTTTCTTCCCTGAGAACTCTGAGGAGTTCCAGAAGAAGGGAGCCAGTTGGAGCAAATGCTCTTCCCTGTCTGAGAAGCAGCCCCACCCCTTTGCAAGAGTGGCCCATTTAACCCTTGCCCTTCCTTGAGTCCCTGGATCATTCATTGCTGGCAGTGTGCTGTCCAGGACACCAGAATCCTGTCCCTAGCCCCTACTGTGAGATCTGGGGGCTGCTCTGTGCTAGGAGGCAGGTGACACTCAGAAGAGGCCACTGATGGGCAGGCCCCACAGCAGGCACGCTCCCATGGAGTCAGTCCTGTTCAGTCCTCTCTGGCTCTGCCGACTCTGAAAGTCTGTCTCGGGCCTGGGCGTCCGTGTGCAGTTGGGGGAGTGGAAGGGAAGTGTTAATAAATAAAGCAGGGTGGAGGGGCTTCTCAAACATTTACTAGCTAAATATTTTCCGGATGTTTTCATAGTCCTTTAAGGCCAACCGGGGGAAGACTGAGCAGGGCTTGGCCAAAACCCTGCAGTGGCTCCCACCCTCGGCTGACCCGCTTGTACACTGGCCTCAATCCCAGCCCCAGACTCCTCCTGTCCCATCGCCCCGTCACATTTACTCCCCTCTTTCGTTCTACAGGGACAGAAAGAACAATTTCCTTTTTCAAACTTCCTTTGTGCAATTGTATGACCTGTGGTTTTCTCTTTTAAAACTTAATATCTTTAAGTACATTTCTTCCAGTAAATTTATCTATAGCAGTTTCGGCTTTTGCTATTAATTCATAGTTTGGATGACCTATTATTTACGATCCCCTAGTGATGGACACTGACATTGCTTCCCTCCCCCACCGCCTTTTGGCCGTTATTAAAATCACTGTAGGTAACATTCTTGCGACGCTGTCTTTTCTCACTGAAATTGAATTCCTGGAGAGTGTTTTTACCTGTGAGCAGCGTTCATGTTGACTCACGCTGTCTCATTGCTCTTTACAAAGGTTGTGCCAAGCTGCAGTCCTTGAGGATTCCTGGTGCCCCATTTGCTGGTCCCAGCGGGCATTTGCAGGCCTTAAGAGAGCTTTCAATGAGATCTGTTGCCACCTGCAGACAGTGTGTTATTGGAGCTAGGTAGGCAGCAGGCCCGTATCTGCCAGGGGGCCTTGTGTGTGTGTGGCATGCATGGGGTGTCTGGGCTCTTCCTTTGGGATTTAGTAAGGAATTGTGCCACGGAGGCTGTGTTGTCCTCTGGGTCTCACAGGGCACCTGTGTGTGTGTGAGTTTCTGGTCAGGCCTTCCTGGCCTGAGTCTTGCAGTGTGAGCAGGGGGCGTCTGTACTGGGCTTGGACTGTCCATTTCCATGTCTGCCTTCAGTTTGGCCTTTCCTTGTTGAGAGCTTGTGAAAGGCCCCGCCACCACAAGGGGCTGGTTGGAGGCGGGAGCCGCGTGGGGAGCTCTCTCCGGCACAGTGACGGCTCTGTTTCCTCCTCTGCCTTGCCAGGGGCCCCCATTCACGGGAAGGAGAGTCACACATTCCCCCTTGAGATAAGAATAGAGCCCAACTGTGCCCCAGGACAGAGTCCAGCTTCTTCAGCCGGCCCTCCGAGGCCTGGCAAGGGCTCCAAGATGGTACTGGCATGAGTGGGCCCTGGCTGCCTGCCCTGCTGGCCTCTTGTGCATTGTATGGCCAGGACACTGGGCCCAGTGTACGTGCACGCCTGCCCAGCGCCCCCAGGAAACCCACCATCTCTAGGCTCTACCCAGGATGAAGGGGCTTGTCCTTAAATCAGCGGGGCCAGGACTCTGTGGTGCCTCTCCTCTTACCTGAAAGGCCTCCAACTTCACCCTCTGGCTGTGATCCCTCCAAGGATTAACCCCTGCCATCCATTCCTGGAGGGAGGAGTGGAGCCCAGGTTGAGAGAGGGAGCAAGCCCTAGGAGGAGCTGGTGGCCAAGTATCAGGAGGCTGCTCGGTAAGCTGAGGACCTCTGCAGCCTTCTCTTGCAACACCAAGGATGGTAAACAGAACCCAATGGGGCCAGAGATTGAGAGAGTGGTCGACAGGGTTACAGGACCTCTTCCCTTGTGTCTGAGGTATAAGATGGAATACCGGAGAGTCATTTCAACACCAGGACTAGACTAGGTGCCATTAACCAGGCCAGTGACGTGGACAGGGACTGGGGATATAACTAGGGGTAGAGCACTTGCCTAGTGTGCATGAGGCCCTCAGTTCCATCCCCAGCACTGCAAAAAAAAAAAGAAAAAGAACAAAAAAGAACGTGGAATGTTCCCCAGCTCATCTTGGGATCATATGGGTGATCTTTAACCCACTTGCTACTCTTCAAATTGGAAGGAAGGCAGGACTTCTCAAAGCGTGGTCCCTGGGCCGGTAGCACCAGCATCCTCTTGGAACTTGGAGTTGCACATTCTCAGGCCCACTCCAGACACGGCAGGTCAGCGCCCCAGAGTGAGGCGCAGTGCTCTCTATTGCAACCTGCACAGCTCTAAGCAGAGTGTTGGAAATAGCTTGCAATCCTGTCCCAAGTCCAGCAGGTGACTTCAAATGGGTGTTGAGGACCCAGCAACCCAGAGGGCACATGCTCCATCCAGAGGCAAAATAAGTAGATATAAAAATCTTATTGGTTTAAACATGGACTCTCCCAAACAGCTTTAAAAAGGAAAAAGAAAAATTCAGCCTGCACGTTTTTACACATTTCAGTTAATTCTACGTCTGTGTGAGGGGGGCCGTTTGGAGTTTATGGGTTCAAACACCAAGGCTCCGCAGAGATGAATAGCTTGCTGTGTACAGCAGCTATGATCGGAAGCTGGGCTTTCCACCTCCATCCAGGGGCCCCTTCTTCCCCCACGTTCTATTTCTATGGCTGTTAACCACCCAGCAATCAGCCCTCACATCAGTGGGGAGACGGCCCTTCCAGTACAGAGTCCTTGGTGAGCCAGCCCCCAGGTGGCCCCTCGCTTGGTCTGAGGAAATGGGTGTGTTTGGGGGAGTTTGAGCAGGGCCACACACCTAAACCCAAGTGTTTGGGAAAGTGCCTCTAGTGGATGGTGTCTGGGGCCCTCTGCTAGAGGCTCGTAGAAGTTCTAGCTTGGGCACAGGCCACCTTGCAAAAGAGAAAGAAAGCACCATTTGCAAGTCTTGGGTGGAAGAGAGAGATGGAAGAAAATACAGTGACTTCCTGGTTTGGAGACTTTAGGAGTTTCTGAGAGTCCCCTGGGTGGGTGGGCCTGGGGGAGCAACGTGGCTGGCATTACCCCTGATTACAGATGAGAAGGCTCGTTCCGAGGGGTTCCAGGCACCGTGCAGCTGATAAGTCCTGTCCTCTGATGTCCTTTTGCTTTCCTCTTGCCACCTCCAAGGGATGTGGTCCTGATGCGGTTGTGTGGGGTTTTGACTGGGTGCCAAGTGTGGCAGTTGCAGGACCAGCCTCTTGAACATATCTCTGTGCCCTTGGTGAGAGGTGGTGCAGTGACCTTGTGCATTTAGCAGCTTCGTGGCAGTGGCTCACAGAGCTCCAGGCAGCAACAGGACCTATCGGGTCTTTCCCCATGGGAGTTAGTTTTGGAAGTCAATGTGGGGGAAATACCAGGTTCTTTAATGGGGTGCTTGTGGCATTCAGGAATCTTCTGTGCTTTTAAGACTCATGAGGTTGGATATGAGAGAGGCCCAGGAGGAAGAGGAAAGAACTCTCAGTGCTCTAAGGTTAGATCTTCAGGATGCCCTGCCTCTATTTTCCCAGCTTCTCAACCAATAAATGTGCATATGGCCTCACAGTTGATCCGTCAATTCAGGACTATGTAATAATGACAGATGGCATTTCACCATTCACCCAGCGCTGTTCTAAGCACTTGACTTTTATTCGCGCGTTAATCCTCATAACGGACCTGTGAGTATCACCAGGCCTGTTTTACAGATGGGGAAACTGAGTCACAAAGAAGTTAACTTCTCTAGTGTCACCTAGCCAGTGAGGAACAGAGCAAGGAATTATATTCAAGTCATCTCTCTCCAGAGCCCAAGCTCTTAACCACGGGCTGCTCTTCCTAGAGGGTCCATCTGTACCCCATTGGCTATGTCTGGGATATGGTGTGTTCCCCCAAAAACTCACATTGAAATTTGACTCCTAATGTAAGGATGTTGAGAGGTGATGGGCTGTAAGAGGTAATTAGGTTATAGGGCTCCATCCTCATGAATAGTTTAACGTTTTTTCTTGAGAGACTGGAATAAGTCTCAAGAGAATGAGTAAATTGGGTCTTGAAGGACTGGATTAGTTGCCTTGAAAGTAGGTTGTTATAAAGTGAAATGCTCCTTGTTGTTTTGACCTCTTACGCATGTATCTGCTCATCACTCTGAAAGGTGCTCCTGCTATGTGATGCTGTCCTCCATGAGGCCCTCACCAAAACCCCAGCAGCTAATGGCACCACACCCTTGAATTTCTAGAACTGTGAGCTAAAATAAACCTTTTTACTTTACAAGTCATCCATCCTCAGGCATTCTGTTATAGCAACACAAAATGACCCTCATCTCATGAAGGATCTCTTAGCCCTTGAAGTTTTGTCATGTTTCCCATCTTAAATTCACCTGACCACCGAGTTTGGTGTCCCAGTAGGTTTTTGCTTTCATGTGACAGATGTGATGGGAGGAAATGATGAGAGAGGATGAGAATGAGGGGAGGGACCAGAGAGGGATGCATAACTGCCCATCCCTGTCTGTGAAGCTGTTGTGGTGTGGGAGGCTCTTGAGCAGTTTCTCCTGAGAAGTTTCACTGTGCTTTTGAGAGAGAACCTTCCACACACATGGTTTTGAGGATTGCATCTGGGTCTAGCAGGGCCATTTGGGGGAGACTCAGTAGTGGGAAGGGGAGGAAGAGTGATGGAACCCACCTTCCACAGTTAATGGCTGCTCTCAAGTCCCCACACTCCAGGGTGGGAGATGAGACTAGAAGAGTTTCTGAAGGGGCTCTTGGTGGCAGCTCCATCCACTGGTGGCCAGGGGCTAGCACTGGTCCAGCCAGCTCACAGCTGGACGTGAAATGGAAAGATGTGGGGGGTTCCAGAGCGGGGAGACCATCCGGGATGTGTACGAAGTCAGCCTTGAATTTCTTCCAGACAGGAAAAGCCTTCGTGCTCTGTTCCCGGCAGTCCCTTGGGTGGTTAACACTTCCAAAAAAGAGCGTGCTAACTTGTGGTCAGAGGTTTGAGGTGACAAACGGATTTGGCCTCCAGGTGTGCCTGCGTGTGACATCCTCCTCTGCTCACCCTCTGTCCTGACCGCCCTGTCAGTGAACACAGTCCGACGAGAGGAATCAAAACCCGCCTAACAGGTGCGTGGTCAGGACTACCTGGAGGTGGGCCCACTTCATCCTGGGGTTGTTTCTTCTAGAGAAAAGGTGGGTCTTCAGCATGGAGTGGTCAAGTCTGTCAAGAAGGCCCTGAAGCCAGTAGGTGCTTAGCGACCACAACCGGGCAAGGTGTAAGGATGTTCTTTGGGCAGCTTCTAGAAAAACCCTGGAAAACCGCTCAAGAAGAGAGTAGTTTGTGGGCTGAGGTTGTGGCTCGGTGGCAGAGCCCTTACCTAGCATATGTGAGGCACTGGGTTCGACTTTCAACACCACATATAAATAAATGAATAAAGTAAAAAAACCATCAACATCTAAAAAAAATTTTTTTTAAAAAAAAGAAGAAGAGAACAGTTTCCACTAACTGGGTTACAGTGGTATTGTGGGAAGGAAGGGAGGAAGCCTTGACCAAGGTAGACCTGAGAACTTGACCAAGAATCTGAGTCAGTCTAGGAAGGGTCCCCAGCTCTCTGTTCCAGAGCGTTAGGAGTTTTTTATGACTGCCATGTTTGCAGGAATTCCCTGAGGCAGTGAGTTCCTGCTCATCTGTAACCCTTCTATATTTATTTGCTTCAACCCCATCTTCCTAAGTAAAAGGTCAGCTTCGTGAGGATGGAGAGGGCCTGGGGCAGGCCCATGGTGGGCACTCAGTGACCATTAGATGAAGGAATAAATGAATGAAGAGCTAGGAAGATCTTCAGCTGTGACCTGGAAGCAACGGAGGCATGTTGAACCATTTAAAATTGCCGTCTCCCTCCCCTGGTCGATCTCGACCTTCTGATTGCCCTGACCTTGTTCTACCCCCTTCCCATCGCCTTCTTTATAGTTCACTTATTCCTTGTGTGTCTGGTCTGCTGCCCCCGTCCCTCTCCTGCCTCACATTGGAACACGTGCTCCCTGAGGGCCCGGGATTTCCCCTTCTGTTTTGTTCACTGACATGCCCTGAATACCTAGAAACAGAGTCTGGCACTTGACATGTGCCTCATAAATATTTACCAAATGAATGAATGGATCCAAGTACCTAGAATCACTTATCTAGTGCCTTCTGTCCCTGTCCCCTTGAGCACTTTGCGTGCTGTGCTGGTGTCCAGTGGAGGGGAGGACCTGCCTGCCCCAGGAGGTGTCCACACAGCCTGGCTGCCTGCCTTGGCTTCCTAGGACCACCCCAACACCTCATGACAGTTCAGACACAAAAGAACTTTTGGGAATCTTCTGGCAGGGCAGCAAGGGCAGGCTGGAGTGATTGACAGGTAGTGAGTGGAACTGTTCACAGCCAAGGAGTTTGGTCTGACTGCATTCCTGGCTCTGGCCCTGCCCCCCACACACCAGTTCCCACCCTGTGGGCTGTGAGAAGTGGAAAAACGCCTGGTTGAGCAATTGAGGGCTACAGCAAAATCCCTGTTTACTCAGTCGCTATTATCTTGTCTTGCAACCAGTACCCAACTCACAAACTTAATCTGGCTGTTTCCACACCTCAGAGAGCAGCAGGGCCCAGTGCATCCTGTTACCCTGAGGGCAAAGTGCAGACCCAAATCCTCAGTCCTCCCCCGCCTGCCACCGTCATGTATCCAGCTGCAGACTTGACATTTCCACACAACCTGTCCAAAGCTAGATGCCTGGGCTCCTTCCCAGGCTGGGCCACCTGTGGCCTTTTTAGTTCAGTAAATGGCAAATCTGTCCTTGCAAGTACTGAGATCAAAACCCTTGAAAACCTCAACTCCTCTCTCACACTTCCCACGTGTTAGGAAGCAGATTGGCTCTTGCTGCAAAACAGATTTTTTTAAAAAATCTGACCACTACTCAGTGCCCCCACCACTGATCCCTTGGTTGGAGCTACAGTCACCATCCTGAGGCCTTGGGAGTACTGGTCAGTTTCTAAGTACCCTGGTTCCCCTTGTCTTCTCTTTTTAAATGATAAGTCTGATGATGTCATGCTTCTACCTTGGGGACCCTGATGGTTTCCCATGTCAGCAGAGTCAAAACCAAGGACACGGGGTTGGGGCTATGGCTCAGCGGTAGACCTCTCGTCTTGCATGTGTAAGGCCCTGGGTTCAATCCTCAGCACCACATAAATAAAATAAAGGTATTGTGTCCACCTACAGCTAAAAAAAAAAAATTAAAAAAAAAAAAAAAACAAGGACACATCCACAGTGGCCAACAACAACCAAAAATATTCAGAAAAAAATTGCTTCGTACTGAAAATGGGTAGACTATTTTCCTCATCATTATTCCCTAGACAATATAGTAAGACATCTATTTACATAGTATTGGGTATTATAAACAACTTAGAGATAATCAAAGTATATGGGAGGATGTGTGTAGGTTATATGCAAATACTATGTCATTTTATATAAGGGACCTGTGTGTCTGCAGAGCTTTGTACCTGTGTGAATGGTGGAGCCAATGTCCACGTAGGGTCCTATATTGTCCTTGGTTTCAGGCATCCATTGGTGGTCTGGGAACCTCTCCCCCTAAGTTAAGGAGGAACTTTTTAAAGTTTTGTGTGTTTCTTGCAGGTGACCATTGTCAAGAGTCTAAGGGACCCAGTTGATTTCTAAACCCAACCTCATTTCATCAGAGTAAGATGGAGATGACCTAGATAGGTGAGGGACCCCGCTAAAGTTTATAGGTGGCTAAGCTAGTTTCCAGAGCCTCTGGGTTTCAGAACTCCTGTTGCTTCAGCTCCCATTTGGGGCTAGGGAACTCCTTCTCCCCACTTCTCCCCACTGCCACAGCCGGGAACAGCATGCCTCACTGCTTAGAGCAGGTGCTTAGAACTGGTGTAGAAGGTGCAGGAATCCACGCTGGTAGAGCGAGTTGGTGGGGAAGGCATGAGGTTCTCCCCAGGAGCGAGGGATAGGGAAGGCTGAGGGGCAGGTCTTGTCAGTAGCAGCTCATGTGGAGAATGGGGTGTTGGGAAGAAGGAAAAGAAGGTAAGAAGTGGTCCTCAGGGTGGGAGAGAAGGTGGGTCAAGAGCTGTATGCCCATGATGGACACCTCAGGCTTGGGGATTCCCAGAAGAGTCCTTGGCCCCTTCCTGATGTACCAGTGGCTGTTGGGCAGACCACTTCCTGCCATCTTCTCTGGGGAGAACAGGTTTTGAAGCGCTTCCTGAGTTGGGGGGAGGTGCCACTTTGCCCCCAACCTTCCCTCAGACTGCTGATGAAGTGTGCTTTGTTATGAACCTGCAGCTGTGTTTTTATACCACACCGGCCTCCCTCACACCCGCCAGTCCCACTGGGGGCTCCCCTCCCTGCCTGCCTGCTCCCCTCCCTCGTGGGTCCTTCCCTCTGCTGGCTGGTGACTCACGACGAGGCTCTTGTGCAACATCTCAGGCTCTTGCTGTCTGAGATGTTTTCTTTCATGCCATAAACTCCCCTCCTGATTTATGTCTTTTTATTTGGGTTAATATGTTCCACATTTTGGTCTGGAGATTAGTATGTGGCTCATTGTTAGAACCACCAAAACCCCAGTGCCCGACTTGGGTTTGGCACAGAGAAGGTCGCCAGACAGACACAGACAGAGGGCAGCTTGGAGCTTCACCCCTAACCCCGGCTGGCTTGCAGCTGGCCTGGCCCCTCCAGCCTCCCTGCCTCCAAGGCAGAGGCTGTGTGAAGAGGCACCCCGACTCCCAACTGGCCAGGAACTTGTTCTTATGCCAGTTTCCTATAGAGGACACACGTCTTGCAATGGTGTGAAGAGGTAATTGCCCTCAGCCTGTGACTTCGCACTGAAGAAGCTATGTGTCAGGAAGTGACACGCAGTTGTAGGGTGTGGAAAAATGCTATCTCTGTGGCTTTGAAAGTTGTCACATGGCAGTGTGTGTGTGTGTGTGTGTGTGTGTGTGTGTGTGTGTGGTTTTTCTCTTTTTACTTTTTGAAACAATAATATTACCTTTGTTGCTATGGTGGTGTGTGGGGGTGGCTAGTTGGACAGAGCCCCGATGCAGGCGGGCGTCTGGTGTCCATAGTGACTGTCAGGCAACAGCCGTGGCACTTGCTCTGATTTTCTTCCCTGGAGTGAGAAACTGGTAGGGGGGACTTCCATGGTGGTTGTGTATGCCCTGCCTTCTAGGGGTGACCGGGGTGTGGTGACATCTGAGTGTGGAACAGGACTCTGAAGCTGGGATTTGGGTTTGGGGGCACATTCCCTGGTCATTTCCAAGGCTAGATTACTGCCTCGATTTGCTGAGGGACAGGTGTCTGGGAATTCCTTTTCAGAGGACCCAGGTGAGGAGGAAAGACACATCCCAAGCAGAAAGAGGGACCCCATGCCCGTGGCACCCTGGGGGCTTGGGGCTGCTGTGCCTGGCAGGTGCAGCATCGTGGAGAAATGTGTTTGGGGTGTGCTCTAAGCTTATGGTTTAGTATACGTACACAAAAGCTTGCAGATGTTCCAGGACTTGAGGTGGGGTTGCCTCCTAATAAACGCATTGTAAGTTGAAAATATTGTAAGCCCGAAATACATTGATTGCACTTAACCTGCTGAGCATCCTGGAATAGCAATAGAGCACATGTAGAGTGTCGGGGGCGGGGTTCCCCTCTAGATCACAGGGCCCACAGGATGCTGCAGCTCGCTGCTGTGCTGCCCAGCAGGAGACAGAGGATCAGACGCACATGGCCAGCCTGGGCAAAGATCAAACCTCAAAATTCCAAGTACCGATTGTACTGAATGAGTATCACGTTGCTACCATCGTAATGTCATGGAAAAAAAGAAAAGAAATAGAAAGGAAAAAAAATACCCCCAAACAAAACAGGTCTGATCGATGAAAGCTGGGGGTTCTCTGTATCTTTCTTAATTTCACCCTTACTGAATAGGTAATGTATGCTCAAGTCTGATGTTTGAAAGGCATGAAAGCACACAGAGTAAAAAGTTGGTCTCTCTTCCACTCTGGTCCTCTCCCTGTCGTTCTCTTCCCCAGTGGCACACAAGTCACCACTTTCTTGTGGGTGCTTCCAGAAATGGTGCAGGTGTTTACAAATACCTGTGTCCCTTCAGTTTCATTAGCTCAGGTGTTAATTCCCTTCCTACTAGCTCCCTGTATCCTTCTGCACCTTGCTGCTTTTATTTATTCATTTTGCAGTGCTGGAGATCGAACCCAGGGCCTTGCACATGTTAGGCAGACATCTGCGCCTTACTAGCCCAGCTGCTAATGTTTCCAATCCCTATAGTGTGTCTTGGAGTCTGGTTGATAAAGTCCTCCTGTTGAATGGCTTCTCAGCCCATTTCATTGATGACATATGGGCTGTTTCTAATTGGTTTCCTGCTGTTTACCTGTTGATGCTGTGAATAACCTTGTGCACCCATCATTTCACTGTGGGCAAACATCTCTGAAGGGTAAATTCCTGAGGCTGAAAGATTGGACCCCAAACTGTGCACATTATGTGTGTGATTTTGTTAGAGAGGACCTGGTTGCCTCCTTCAAGACAGTTCTAGCATTCACTTCTATGAAGGACCTAGGAGTTACTGGTCCCCACAGCCTAACCAACGTAGAATCTTTTTGGATTTAAAAAAATTCCTGTGTGGAAAAGTTCGTCTTTGCTTCCTGTTGAATTCCTCTCCTTGTGTCTCCCGTACTCCATTGCTATCTCCCATGGGGCAGTGAGTAAATGGGGTCTGGCCTGGTTCCCAAGGACCCTCAGAGGACCCTCTGTCCTATAGATTCTTCTGTGGGCTTGAGACAGAACCCCTCTACACACACTTTGAGTCTCAAGGGAGGCCTTCTTTTCAACATTTGAATTTCTCTTCGTGATAACACTGTTCTGTTTCTACATGTGATTCCCCTTATCTTTTCCTACTTCCTCCTCTCTCTAATCTCCATCTGACCCCACCTCATCCCTGCATGACTCCTATCTTTGGTTTCATAGGCTCCACCTTGTTTCTTCTGCTTCTCATGTTCCAGAGATACAGTCTCTTCAGTGAAAAGCCAGATTCGCGCAGATACCTGTGGACACCACTGGGAGTTGTATGTCTCAAGACAGATTCATGCTCAAGAACAAATTCCAGGGTGGGTGGGTGGGGGTAGCAGTATTTCTCTCCTCTTAAGCTTTTCTAGTCAGGGGACTGAAGGTGGAACTGAAGCCAAGAATCCTTGGAGAGATAGATGCCCAAAGCTGGTACATTCTGATAGAACTTTCTATGATGTTGAAAACAGCCCACATCTGTGCTGCCCAATATAGTAGCCACTATCATGTAGCTGATGAACACTTGGGGTGTGACTGAGAAACTGGATCTTCACTTTTATTTAATTTGAATGAATTTATATTCAAATAGCCATATTGCCCAGTGGCTACCATATTGGATTATGTGTTTCTAGATATATACTTGGGGTGAGAATATGAGAGTAAGAGTCTGAGAAGCAGAGTGTACCTAGTCTAGGTTTCCAAAAGTCAAGAAGATAAAAAAATTGCAGCTGCTTAGTGACTGGTCTTAATTTTGAAACTCATGCATTTTTTCTATTGGAAATGTAATTCACATTAGGCTGCTAGGCCCATCATGGAGGATCCCAAATTCCAACTTGAAACACAGGCCTCCCTTGAGAAAATCTGATCTGCAAAGAAATATACATCATAGACACTGAGGGAGGCATTGTGGACCCACGTGAACAAGGCAAATTGGCTCTGTCCAAATTGAACATCGGAGGCTACTTTTCAATTCACACTTAGTGGCTTAAAGCCAGACATTCCTTCACTTATATTCTAACATCTGAAGTCTGAAGTAAGTCTTACAAGACTAAAAGTGCAGGTGTGGGCTGGGCTGCCTCCTTTTGGAGGCTCTGGGAGACTGTTCCTTTCCTTTTCTATTTTCCAGAGGCTTCTTGGTATTTTAAGGCTCCACACCATGTTGCCTTTTCTCCCCATTTCCCTCGTCACATTGTCACATTGGCTTCTTCCCTCTTTGACCTTCTTGTCTTCCTCTTAGATAGACCCTTGTGATTGCATGTAGGGGCTACCTAGCTAATCCTCCATCTCAAAATCCCTAACTTAGCACACCCTGTTAAAGTCCCTTTGGTCACATAAGCTATTGTTTGCAGGTTGTGATTAACAAGATATGAATCTGTTTGGGGGTCCATTTTTCAGACCACCCCATGGTGGACTTTACCTCTTGAAAAAGAGCAATTTTGTGCAAGAGAACATTATTAACATGCTGGTCACTTTCTGGGCATGTTGCTTTGGTGCACACAGGTAGAACTTGGCTATTCATGTTGAAGGTGTGATGTTCTAGAACTGTGGATCTCAAATGTTGGTTATCAGAATCACCTAGGGAATGTAGAAAATGTGCAGAAGCCCAGACTCTACCTTACTTCAAAAAGCCTGGATCTATGCCTTCTTTTTTAGCTCTCTGGATGATTCTGGTCCTCAATAAAGTTTGAGAACTATCACACCAAGGGAGGGGGTGACCTTAGCCAAGATCTGTGTGCTGCATGTGGGAGGTAGGTGTGAAAGCCAGGCTACAGACAGGAAGTACTGGGAGGATCCTAGGAGGGGCCAGTGTCTGCTGAGGAGCTGCCACCCAAGCCACACCTGGAAGGCCAGAGGAGGTGTGACTTCCCAGCTAGCAGAACGGGTATTCCAAGCAGAGGGAAAAACCTAACTAGAAGCACCAAGGTAAGCATGGCACCTTTGGGGACATGGAATGTGTTGCTATTTGGGGCCAGAAAGTCTAGGGACAGGGAATTGATTCGGCCAAGGGAATATTAACAGAAGTGACCTGTGCATGTATTCTGAATGAAGTCATGTCAGGGTGGAGTGGATGAAGGACTGGACTGAGTGGTGGGAGGGGCAACGGGGAAAAGGTGTTGAGAGATTCAAGAGGAAACAGGAACATGACATGACTCTAACAATCCATGAATACATATTGGGCACAGTGTATTGGGGCCATCTGCTCTGCAGGCACAGGACTGGGAGTTGGAATGCAGTAGTGAGTAAGATCAGCAGCTTCCCTGCTCTCATAAGCATACTTTGGGGTGGGGCAGTGTGGTGTGGTAGAGTTAGGCAATAAGCAGACCAACACAAATAAACAAGAGAAGCATTAGGTAGTGGCAGGCACTCTGGAGAGTTACACAGGCTCACGTGATTGGGAGTAACTGGTTGCTTCTTTAGTTTGGGGCTTAAGGAAGGCATCTCAGAGAAGGTGACATTTAACCTGATGTCTGAATGATAAGAAAGCAAAGAAAGCACTGGCCATGGAAAAAGATGGGGAAACAGCACTCCAGGTACAAGTAATTGCAAGTGCAAATGCATAAGAAAGGATGGAACTTGCTTTGTCCAAGGAACAGCTAGAACAGCACTGTCCTATAGAACTTCCTGCAGTGAAGAGAATGTTCTACATCTGCCCTATTCAATACGGCAGCCACTAACCTCCGGTGACTGCTGAGTGCTGGCAATGTGGCTCGTAAGTGAGAAAAACTGAATTTCACATTTGATCTGAGCTTTGAATTAGTTCAATTTTAAACTTAAATAGTTGCATGTAGCTAGCATCTCCTGCATTGGACAGCATGGAGTTAGAAGATCATGGTGGCTAGAGGGGGAGAGGTTAACTGGAGTAAGATGAGGTAGACATAGACTTCATTATTTTGTGAATTAAGGCAAGTATTTTGGGGAGGGGATGATTTTAGTTAGATTGACATAATTGATTAGTATTTTTATATTATTGTTTTTGATTTGGGATTTTTTTGTCATTATTTTTGCTATCTTTGAGATGGGGAGGGCTGGCTTCAAACTCCTAGGCTCAAAGATCCTCCCACCCAAGCCTCCCAAGTAGCTGGGTCTACAGGCATTTGCCACCACACCGGCTTCTGGTTAATGTTTTATGAGTTTACTGAGAATGAATAGCACGGAATGAAAAGTGGAATTAGGAGATCATCGTAATAGTGTAGTGGGTGTTGATGGTGCTTAGGAAATGGGGTGGCAGCAGTGGATAGGAGAAATGTGGATGGATTCCAGATGAGTTTTAAGAGAGACAAATGACAGGAGGTGAGAGAGGTGGGCTGTAGAAGGTGGGAGGGCTTGATCATAGATTTGGGGCTTAAGCAACTGATGGGCGTTGGTGCCATTTATTACAATGGGGTATGGACAGCAGGTTTCATTTTGGTTTGAAAGTAAGGAAAACAAGTTCTTTGTTGAGTTCGATAGATTTTCCTCCTGAGCATCACTGTGCAGATGACAAGAAGCCAAGTAGCCTTGGATTGTGAGGAAGTATGTGAGATGCTGTGGAAGCCCAGAGAGTCATGGTTTCCGGAGTGAATGTTGAGTGCTTCAGGCTGCCCAAGAACTGGAGGAGATACAGGTGACCTTGGATTTAGTGACAACATGGAGGTCACTGGTGACTTTGAGGAGAGTAGGCTTAGTGGAATGTGTAGGAGAGGATTAGAGGTAAGAAAGTAGAAGCGGTGACTTCTCTGTGACTCATTTGGTGAACATTTTTTTTTTTTTTTTTCTCTGAGGAGAAGCAAAGGAATAAGGCAGGGTCTGAAAGCCTAGGCCAGAGGACACATTTGCCAATAGGATTTTTTAAGTAGAAATTGTACGCTGATGGGTAAAAGCAGGTGGGTTGTCTTTGGTGGGAGGAGCACCTCAGTCACTGTAGTGGGAGGAAAGGTGGCGAGTGTAGGCACTATGGGGGTGGGATGGCATTTAGGTGGTGGGTTGTGAGCAGTTACTGTCTAATTTTTCCTCTTTGTAAGTGAAGTATGGAGGCAAAACCATTATCTGGGAAACTAAATAATTATTTTGGAAAATGGAAAACAAACCTGGGTAACTCTAATGGGGTTGCTAGGTGGCTTGACCTGTGACTCTCAAATTTGAATGTGCAAACAAGTCACCTGGGGATTTGTTAAAATTCAGATTCTGTGTTGCTGATCAGCTCCCAGATGGTGCTGCTGGTGCTGGTTCCTCCACTTTTGAGTAGCAAGACTGCACAGCACGTCCTCAGTGGAAGCTTGGGAAGACCATGGTCCCGGACATGGTGATGACAAGACATGCCTCTTTACTTGCCCATTGAAGTTACATTTAGGTCAGGGCAGCTAGTGTTGAGTATCTATCTGAGGCATGTGTTCATTCACTTTAAGCAGTTTTCTAGGTTATGGAATCATCTGGGGAACTTCAAAAACATAACCAGAAAGCAAAAATACCAAGGCCTCCATATTTTGATTGTGATTACATATCTAAATTAATTGATGTGGGGTAGGCCCCAGGGTACCCTACTTTTTAAAAGCTCCTCTGGTGGTTCTAGTGTTTACTCAAGCATGAGAAGCAATGATAAAAATACCAGGTCAAGAGAATCACCATGGGAGTAGGTAGCCAAGGTGGAGGTGGAGGCAGGGCTGCCCTAGAATGTGTGGGCTCTTGCCTATTTAAACAATTTGAGTCACTCAAAGTCAGCATGCCAGGATTGTTCTACCTGCTTAGTCTTGCACAGTCCCACCAAAGAGTTATCATGTCACTTAGCAGGAACAAACCTGGAATGTTCTGGGATGGACCCATACGTCACATAGAGCTCCTTGGAACATCTGGTTCACCTTATGCATGTGATCCATGAGGGGAAGGGGACATCCAGACTTGGAGAGGGGGTTCTGCCAGTCATAGGCCTCTTAGAAAAATTCAAAGAAGGCAATCTGTGGGCATGGGGCACCTTGAACCATCAAGCTGATCAGGAACAAGGGTAAAAGAACCAAGAAGACTGAAAAGGAGAGAACCCAATTTATAAGATGAGTTGTTATCTTACCAACCAGTTGCCAAAACTCATGATAGGAATAGAAGTCAAGGGCTAAAGTATGTCTTCAACAGATGAGAGGGTCTGAAAGAGTTGGAATGGCTTGTGGTTGAGCCTGCTGGCCCTTGGTTTTAAGTGGTAGCAGCCCAAGTCAAAGTGGCTGGTAGCAGCACCTAAAAAGTGTGGGACAAACAGATTTATTATCTACTGTAAGTGAAAAGCTTCAGGCATGTGGTTATAGCTCTGGCCCTTTCTTGAGATGTGTTAGGTGGCCTCAAAGAAAAAGGTGGCCTCAGTTTCCTGTTGCTCACTTTGTGTAATCCCCTTCCGTTGAGTATGGGTGGGCCTTGGCGACCAGCTTCTGACTGCACAAGTGATGGGGCGTCTCTTCTGAGAATGGATTACAGTGAGGTGGGGGCTTTGGCCTTTCTCTCTGTCCTCTTGCTGAATGGTTCTGAGAGCAGCTATCTGCTCCTCTGTGTCCCAGTGAGAGGCTCATTCAGCAGGAAACTGATGCCTGCACAGCCAGCAAGGGCTTGAGGCCTGTGAACATGCACATGAATGGGCTTGGGAGCAGGTTCTCCTCCAGTGGAGGCTGGAGTGGGCCACAGCCCTGGCTGCCATCTTGATTGTAGCCTGTGAGAGGCCTTGAATGAGACTCAGGGTCTGGGAGGGCCACACCCTGATTCCTCATCCCCAGAAACTGAGATGGAAAATGATTGTTTTAAGTCACTAAATTTGGGGCTAATTTGTTTAGCAATAAATAAGTAATGAGCAAAGGACATGCCATCAGAGAATTCATCTCTTGGCTTTGCTTTCCTTTCTTTTGTATTGACTTCCTTCTCTGGCTTAGCAACCTCTTCAGAAAGATTTTAGAAACTATCAGTAATTTTGAAAAAAGAAAGAAAGGAGGAAGGGAGAGAGGGAGGGTGGGAGAGAGGAAAGGAGAAAGGAAGGGAGGGAAAAAAAGAGAGAGAGGAAGGAAGGAAAGAAAGAAAACAGGAAAATCACTTGGCAGATTTCAAATGGAGCCTGGGGGTGGCATGGTTAGGAGGTGCCTTTAGCCCTAACCTTACACAGTGGACTGAGAGTGGACCATGGGTAGCACTCAAAGGAAAACCAAAGTCAGTTGACTCCAGAGGGGAGAGAATGGATGGAAAGACATGGAAGTAATGGGATTCTTGAGGTTCACTTGAATGGGTTTTGAGAGATCTGGTCCAGCTCTCAGGCAAGGAGGGAAGCAGAATGGTTAGTGTCACAGAATTAGGTGGAAAAGTCTCAAGGTGGGAAGGTAGAAGCTGCAAAGAGACCGGTAAGAATGAGGACAGAGAAAAGACCCAATGAAAGTGGCATGCTGTGTCTTACTGTACGTGAGAGTACACATGCCGTGTCTACACAGAGACCTTAGGAAGGGAGAGGAATGGCAAGAAGTCCAAGGCGGGAAGACTGTTGTCGCCTGAAGCGCTTGGAGCAACGGAGCCGCGGGAAGAAGTTCAGAGGCGAACTGGAGACAAACAGCTTTTTATTTTGATAACTTTTCTCTCTGGTTCTAACAACGACAAACACACGCCACACACACCACCACCACAAAATGGCGCTGACCCGATCAGCAATTTCGGCCAAGTCACTCGAGATCCCGCAACAAGTCCCGTGAGACTACGGGAGGCAACAATGCCCAAATCTCCACGGCTCATAGTCAACCGCAATTCAAGCCAATCCCCAAACAGGGCTCCTACAAAGACGTAGACCATTCTTCCGAGTATCTGGCAATAAGCTTTTGATCATCTGTGCTAACTTGGACACAAGGTTGCAGGCTGGGCTAGAAATATAAAGAAGTCAACCACAAAACATCAAGGTTAAAAGAAACTGTATAAATGGTTCCTTTCACTTCTCCATTAAACCTGAATAACTCTACCATGTCTTCATTTAACCAAAAGTTTCCATTTCCTCATCCTGAGCCTTTAGAATTCCTAACAGGAAGCTGATAGATGGATTTCAATGTCTTTTCTTGTCTCTCTTTCCATTCTTGGTTTCCTATTTAGGTGCGAAAGAGCTGGATTAATAAATCACAATATTATGGCTCAGATTCAGCAACAGGAAAGAGAGTCCTGGCCTTTACTGTCTTTGTTATATGCTATTGGGTCGGAAAGGAGGCTGATGCAGTGAGTTTGGGAGGAAATTAACTAGTGATGCTCCTGGATGTGGGGTGCAGCATGTGGGTGAGAGTGTTACTTTGGGATTAGACTGAGCAAAGGGCACCCCAAAGTTGGTACACTGCGGTGATGCACCTAGAATGACAGAACTCACAAAGTTATGGAGATTCAACTTCCTTTTCACCATGAAATGTGTCTCTAGATGCATTTATTTGCACTGTTGTAACTGGTGATGCCCTGCAGGGGATGGTCTCTTTTCTACTGTATTGAGTGTCTCAAAAAAAAAAAAAAAAAAAAAAAAAGGAAGAAAGGAAAAGAAGAGAAATTAAACACAGTTCATTCCTCACTGTCAGTGCCCCAATGCCAGGGTGGGAAGCAGTCTGCCAAAGCCAGCTGAGGCAGAGGAATGATGTCTCTCTCAGATCAGTAAATTCTGTGACCATGTTTCATTGGCCACAAAGGGTTGCAGAGTCTTTGCCTACTTGGACTACAGCCAGCTTTTGGCAAAGCAGTATACTTTGGCATTTATGGTGGAAGCCTGGCCGGGCCATATGGAACCTTTTTCAGGTTCCCTAGGAATGCACCCTGGCTCTGCAGTGGGCTGGTGGAGCAAGTGTTGTTTGGTAAACATGGTCCCCTGGCAGAGGGAGTGGTGGATGGGTGTGTCCCCACCTCCCTCTGCACTTTCTGATGACTCACACGCTGCATTCTGGAGACAGATCATCAGATCCAGCGGATTTGTGTCACGAGATGAAGAGACAGGGCTCTGGGAGTTCCTGGAACTGGTCAGTGGAGAGGTGGACAACAGGTACCCATCTCTCATCTCCATGCTCGTGGCCACCACTCTGCCCCTCAGTTCACTGATTTTTACTATCTGTATTGGGAAGGAGGTGACTACCTGGCCTGGGGGACGTGCATGGCTCCGGTGGACCCAAGCCAACCCTCACGCCTACCATTACGAGGTATGATCCCACCTTATCCTCCTAACTCTGCCATCCCAGGATAAGAAGGCCTGACCTGCCTTTGGCAAATCAAGGTTGGTGCCTGGACCACCACATTCCACCTGTCACTCTGTGTCCTCCTGTTAGGTTTTTGTATGTGCTGAACACAGAGTAAGTATCTGAGCATAAGAAGTCACTGAAGTGCAGCCTGAAAGAAGGCAAAGGACAGCTGCACCTGTATGGGGTGGATGGTGAGTTGTGTTCAAAGTGTCTTTTAGCTTTCCCAGAAGCCACCTCCTTTCCTGGCCAGGCTGTCCCTCAGCCATACAACCCTCCAGCCCCAGATCACTCTTCATTCCAGGTGCTCTGACTGCCCAGCCAATCTGAGGAGTTCCTTAGGGAAAAGGAAGAGGGGCAGCGTAAGGTGGATGGGCACAGTAGGTGGCTTAGGAGTTCAGGGGTACCCAGGGTCTCTCAGGCAAAGGTGTCTCTGTGAACATTTTCCACCCTCCCACCTGGCTCAAGGGCGGAAGAGGCTAAGTGTGTCTCGGGTGTGGTTACCTGCAGAGTCAAAGGTAGGCACAGGAACCCAAATGAGATTTTACAGCTCTGAGGCCATGGGTTTATAAAAACTTGAAAAACAAAGCAGCCTGGAAGGGAGCCCGTGAGGCTCATGGAGGTACACTTAGCTGGTACACCTGTGCCCCAGGAGAGCCTCACTGATGGACACACCCCGCACGTTCCAAATGCCCTGGACTTTAGAGGTGAGCTGTGTGCCTTGGGTCCTCTCCTTGGTGCTTTGCTTCTTCCTCACCCTGGGAACATGCCCATGCATGAGGCCTACACCTGGCAGGGCCCTGAGTGACCGTGCAATCCCAGATGAGAGAGTGTCACTTATGCTCTGTCATCTTCCTCCCACTCAATCCAAAAAGCATTTATTGCTGGGCGTAGTGGCACACGCCTGTATCCCAGCTACTCAAGAAGCTGAGGTGGGAGGATCACTTGAGCCCAGAAGCTGGAGACCAGCCTGGGCAACATAGTGAGGTCCCATCTAAAAAAGAGTTTTTTTTTTTTTTTTTTTTTTTTTAAATCAGAAAGTATTTACTGAGTGACCTCCTAGGTGAGATGCAGAGATGACAGTGAGTGTCCCCAACCACTGCCGTCATAGCTTACATTCTTGTTGAGGAAGAACAGTTGTAAATAGACAACTAGAATGAGCATATTCAGAATATTATAGGGATTCAGAGTGGGAGATAAGGGGGAGAAGGATTCACAGAGGAGAAGACGTTGACCCTAAATGGAAGAGCAGGATTCCCAGCTGCCAGAGGGGGAAGGCAGCCCAGGCCCAGGGATCTGCATGAGCAGAAGAAGAGAGGTAATTAAATAAGACAGCTTGCTGGAATGGTTGTTTGTTTGTTTGTTTGTGGCACCAGGGATTGAACTCTGGGGTGCTCTACCACTGAGCTTCATTCCTCAGTCTTTTTTTGTTTATTATTTTGAGACAGGGTTTCACTAAGTTGTCCATGCTGGTCTTGAACTTGTGATCCTTCTGCCTCAGCCTTCCAAGTTGCTGGGATCACAGGTGTGCACCACCATACCTGGCTGGAATGGTTTCAGTTAGTATTTATTTTTATTTTTATTTAGAAAATGTCTGGCATGGCTGAGGGTAGGGCTGGGACAAGAAGATTAAGTAAGTAAGTTATTTGAGGCCACAGATGGGATCCTTTCTATTGCAATTACTAGAAAACCAGCTCGGTATGGCATAAGCAGAGAAGGGAATGTTTTGGACTCTGCTGTGGGATCATGGCTGTAGGATCCTAGGTTCCTGCAGGAGCCCTGTTTGGGGATTGACTTGAATTGCGGATGACTATGAGCTGTGGAGATTTGGGCTTTGTTGCCTCCCGTAGTCTCACGGGACTTGTTGCGGGATCTCGAGTGACTTGGCCGAAATTGCTGATCGGGTCAGCGCCATTTTAGTGGTGTGTTTGTCGTGTGTTGTTAGTTGTTGTTAGAACCAGAGAGAAAAGTTATCAGAATAAAAAGCTGTTTGTCTCCAGTTTGCCTCTGAACTTCTTCCCGCGGCTCCGTTGCTCCAAGCGCTTCAGGCGGCAACAGGTTCCAAAGATGTTGGGATATATTCTCTCTCACTTGAGCTGCATTGTCTCCCATCCCAGCTGACCAGCCCCAGGTTGAAGATTCTAGAAAGGCTTTCTTCCTGCTTTGAGGCCAATAGCAAAAGAGTACTGCTTTTTCCATAGAGTGCCAAGATTAAGCCCCCATTGTGTTGGGTGACCTTTGGGAGCCAGGTTTCATAGCCAGAGGGATGGCGTGTGAGTCAGCTTTCCATCATTGTGACAAAGCACCTGGGATAACTTGAAATGAGGAAAGATTGACCTGGGCTCACATTCTCAGAGGTTTCAGTCCATGGTCAGTTGACTCCACGGTGTCTAGGCCTGCGGTGAGAGCACATCATGCGTGAGTAAAGCTGCTCACCACGTGCTGGCTGTCTGGGAAAGAAAAGAAGTGGCTGGAAACAAAACAGACCCTTCAAAGGCATGCTCCCAGTGACCTCCTTCCTGGGCCCCACCTCCTGCTAAGGAGGTAATAGCCTATTAAGATATAAATCCATAAATGAGTGAGTCCATTGATGAGGTCAGAGCCTCATGATCCAGTTACTCCCCAAAGGCCCCACCTCTGAGCACTGCTGTACTGGGGACTCAGGCTTCTATACCTGAACTTTTGGGAGATGTTTAGGATCCAAACCATAAAAGATGGAGTGTGCTATCACTTGGGTATTCTGGGGATTGGCTGGTGTGGCCTACACCTGAGATTGGACAGTCAGAGTTCCCCGTTGGAAAGTAGGGTGCCCTCTTTTTAAGAGGAGGATTGGGGGGCCCAGCAGGAGCAAATAACAGATCAACCACTGGCTTAGCAACATGTTCCAGATCCTGAAAGGACTAGGGGTTGTGTTTTGCATGCTGTGCAGGGCCCCATCGCAGGCTGAGTAGTTGGACACTCTCCAGACCAACAGAAGAGGGGGTGTTTAAAGTCGGAGGGACTAGCGGAGAGAGAAAAGTGGAGATTGGGGCAGTTGAATAGAGAGGATTAAGGATGTGATTGACTGCAGGGAACTTGATAAATGGGAAAATCAAAGATCTGATGATTGGCCTGTATAAGGAGTGTGTCTGTGGCAGGGAGTAGATGGGGCAGCTAGAATTTGGGACATGGAATTTGAGGTATCAGCAGCCTGTGATTCTCAGACTGAATGTGGTTTATGATGTAGTAGGGATCCTCATGCAGACCTGAGTGATCTGCAGGGATCTGAGGGGACATGAGAGGAACCTTCCAGAGAATTCAGCATGGGGTGGGCAGCAGTGGGGATGGAGCTTCTGGAACACACTCATAATGGATGGGAACAGGATGAGGACGAGCAGGAAGTGAAGGGAGGAAGGGAGTTGGCAGAATCCACTATCTTTCAGATGAAGGGAACACATCTGAGGAGAGGTGTGTGTTGTGCAGAAGAGGAGCACCTGGTCAGAGGTGTCCCAAACAGTGACAATACTGTTTGCATTTGTCCAAGTCGTCAAACTATATGTTCAAAGGATGCATTTGATCATATTTAAGTTCCACCGCTATAAACCTGACTTAAAACAGTCTTCATAGCAGCACAGTTCATAATAGCAACAAAATGGGAACAACCCATTGTCCGTGAGCGGCATAATGTATAAATAAATTGTGCTCTGCTTACACAATGGGTTCCTATTCAGTGAAGAAAAACTATGAAAAACAAAGCAATGAGAGATGCGTACAGCCACAGACCGCTCTCACACACAGAACATTTAAAGAGAGAAGCAAAACTAAAAAAAAAATATTTATCCCAGTATGTTTAAATTAATATGAAGTTTAAAAACATGCAAAATCTAAACATATTCTATTTGATAATATGTATATAAATGGGTGAAACTAAAAGGAAAAGCAAGTGAGTGGTTTTTAGGAAAGTCAGGATAGCATTTGGTTCTGGGATCAGGAAGAGACACTCAGAGTTTATGATGTTTATTTCATATTTATTCATTGTGCTACACATTTATAGTTCATGTCATTTTGGGAACATGTATCATATTGTCTGATAAGAAAAGCCTTTTTAAAAAAACATCAGTAAATAAATACTATATTTATCAGCTGTTTCTGTGGCAAGTGTAATTCTCGGCTCCTCATCTTTGTTGCTACATTCAGTCTGCACAGTGGCCCTACAATGAAGTTCCTCTTTTCATCCTCAGTACATTGGTAAACTGAGGCACCGGGACATTTGTTAGTTCAAAGTCATATATCCCAAGAAGAGTACAACTGGAATTTGAAACCAGGTTGTCTGGTTCCAGAGCCCCTGCCCATAACCACTGTGGAAGGTTGAGAAGATACTGTCATAGAGGGCCACCAGAGGTCCCAGCTGGTGTTGGAGGACAGGATCAACTGAGTGGAGAGGGGTGGAAATCATACTGATAGAAACTGAAATCAGTGAAAGATGGCGAGAAGGTAGTTAAAACACAAGATGAAGCCTTGTTCTGTCTGTATGGTGCTTACAAAGTCCTTTCACTTGCTCTTTTGTCAAACTTTGTTTTAATGCTGATACGAGGTAGGTTTTCAGCATCCTGGTTTTCAGGAGAGCAAGGGCAGAGCCAGTAGGCTGTGGAGGGGAACTAGACCTCTTGGCCTTGTGGTTGCAAGACCTACATGCTTTCAACCCTCCTGTTGATGTGTGGCCTTGAGCTCCCTGACATCTGTCAGCAGAGCCTGTATCCTTCAGGAGTGACCCCGCTGTGCATGCAGGGAGAAACCAGATGTGTCCTCTCTACTCGGTACCATGAAGGATATAGCTGCTCAGCACCTGCTAGGGCTGGCTGAGTGCCTGGGAACAAATGCAAGCTGTTGGTCCAGGGGTCATTGCCTTAGGTTAGCAGTTGGTGGCCTGCAGCCCCTGCTCCTTGGGTCATATTCTCCTTGTGTTCCTGGTTGCTCTCCTAGGCTCCCTTCTCTGCCTTGGGAGCAGGATAGCCCTCAGAGTCATCCCACCCCTGCCGGCTGGTTTGATGAGCCCACATTCCCACTACTTAGTCTGTGGGTCAAGGCTGTTCCCATTCCTCTGCTCCCTGTGCCCCGGCGCCAGAGGGGACCTTAGTACATCCCTTCTCAGAGAGCACTGATCCTCATCTGATTTTAGGAGTGGCTAAGCAGCATAGGATTTAAAATGAGAGGCTTTGATCACATGATAAAATATGCAGTAGTGTTCAGGGAAAAGCAGGGCCTTAATTGAACACAGAGTCTTAATGTCAACTATAGTTTTTAAAGTACATAGTAAGAGAAAGCACAGAAGAAATACAGGGAAATACTAACAGTAGTACTGCAGGTGTGTTCAGCTGCCCGCCTTTACTTTTTGATCTTTTTCCCTATAACCACCACGTCTAAGATTGTCCTTCAGGATGCTGGAGACATGGAATTTTACTCTGAAGAAGGCAAGTATCCTTTAGAAAGGTTTAAGTTGGGGCATGATATGGGCGGTGTGTGCGTGCGTGCGCATGTGTGCACACATTTGAATTAAAATAAATTTCAGCTGTGGATGTAGCTCATTGGTAGAGCACTTGCCTAGTATGCACAAGGTCCTGGGTTTAATCCCCAGCACCACAAAAAAAGCAAGAAAAAAAAAGGCATAAATTAATCATTTTGAAGTCTGCATTTAGGACATTCACAATGTTGTGTAACCATTACCTCTAATTCCAAAACATTCTCATCATTACCAAAGGAAATCCCATAGCCATTACACAGCCACCCATGAGTCTCCTGGCCCTTGACAACCACCAAGGGCTCTTGGATTTGTCTCTGTGGACCATCTATTGTGACATGATTTTGGATGAGCCTCTTTAGAAGAGTCACTCTGGCTGCTGGGTGGAGAATGAATGGGAGGTGGTGGCCATGATATAGAGAAGAGCCACTTTAGAGTCTTAAATTTTTTTTATTGTTCCTTTTAGTTATACATGACAGTAGAGTGTATTTTGACATATCAGTGGTTGAACATAATGTGGAACTACACTGGTCATGTATTCACATATGAACATAGGGAAGTTATATCTGAATGATTTTACTATCTTTCCTATTCCCATTCTCTCTCCCTTTCCTTCATTTCCCATTCTCTAATCCAAGAACTTCTATTCTTCCCTAGTTCCCCCCCCCCCTGCAATATGTGTTAGCATCTGCATATCAGAAAACGTTTGGCCTTTGGTTTTTTGGATTGCTTATTTCACTTAGCAAGATAGTCACCAGTTCCATCCGTTTACCAGGAAATGCCATAATTTCATTCTTCTTTATGTCTGAGTAATATTCCATTGTGTATATATACCACATTTTCTTTATCCATTCATCTGTTGAAGGGCACCTACGTTGGTTCCATAGCTTAGCTATTGTGAGCCTTTAGAGTCTTGTTGCTCTGGTCAAGAGGGATGCATAGCCTGTGCTGTAGACATCAATAGAGGAGGTGGAGGAAATTGCTAAGAAGGTTTTGGAGACAGGATTTGTTACCTCCTGAGAAATCCCATGGCAAAGAAATCTGCATGGTTTGAATGTGTCCCCCCAAAAGTTCCTATGTTAGAAGCTTAATTCCTCAGTGGGGCCATTGGGAGATGGAGTCTAGTGGGAGGTTTTGTTCGTGGGGAGCCTTTATGAATGGATTAATTGCTTTCTCACCTATCAGGTTAGTTACTGGAGAGCAGGTGACAAGGTAAGGCATTGTGTCTTGTGTCTTTTGCACACCCTAACTTGCCCTTCTACTGTCTGTCATGAGTTAAAGCTGCATGAGACCCTCACCAGATGATCCACTGGATCCCATTCTCCAGAACAGTGAGTCAAGTCAACCTCTATTCTTTATAGATGACCCAGTCTCAGATATTCTATTATAGGAACACACAGAGGACTAAGACAAAGCCTGTGTGACTTGGTTTAATCCACATTTGACATTGGAACCTCTTTTTTCAAGTAGCTCTTCTCCAGTGTTCCAGCATACACCCCAATGTGGCAGAAAGGGGACTGGCCTGGAACTTGGAAGAACTGGGTTCTGAGGTTGCCACCACATCGTTTTGAGACTTTAGGCTAGTGACTTCATATCTGAACATTCCACACCCTCATCCAAAACTGAGCACATTAATGAGCTCTGAGATTGCACAATTCAGTGATTTCATGTCCTTGGATAAGTCTCCATCATCTGCAAAGATGCCCCAGCATCTAGGGAAAGTGGCTGTCTTTGTGTTTATACAACCTGCACTTTTCCACCCCTCTAGTTTCTAAAAGCCGAGTTGTCTGTAGGTAGAGTTAGCATGATTGAGTTTGAAAGTGGACTTGCTGGGCACAGTGGCACACACGGTCATCCCAGCAACTTGGAAGGCTGAGGCAGGAGAATTACAAGTTCAAGACCAACCTCAGCAACTTAGTGAGACTCTGTCTTAAAAAATGTAAAGGGCTCGGGATGTGGCTCAGTGGTAGAGCATCCCTGGATTTGATCCCCAGTACTGGGGGCAAGGAAAGAAAGAAAGTGGACTTTCATTCTTGGGCAAACTGAATTTTCATCTTGGGGTTTTCCTAGAAGAATAAAATGGAAAAACCTACCTCACTGCCCTCATCTGGCATTTCCAGGGACTGCTCAGAGTAGTGGTTCTCAGCTGGGATAGAGTAGCAGGCTGTGTCTCTGTCCCTGTGAGGTGTGCTGCAGAGATCCATTCTTGATAGTTCTGCAGTTAGTCACTTTTGTGCATAAGTCTGAATAAACTCATAAACTCAAGGTTTTCCACCCCCCCACAGTCTGGAGATTGAACTCAGGGCTTCGCACGTGCTAGGAACATGCTCAACAACTGAGCTACACCCCCAGTTCTTTTTATTTTTTATTTGGAGCCAGGGTCGTGGAAATTGTCCAAGCTGGCTTTGAATGTGTGATCTTCCTACCTCAACCTCTGGAGTACCTGGGATTACAGGTGTATGCCACCACACCTGGCTTCTCGTTTGCATTTGCATCACCTTCTAGTGTGTATCCGTCTTCATTCTTCACACTGTAAACTTAAAAGCTTTTGTTTTTATTTTAAGCAAATACAATCATGTGCTCATGGTTAAAATCAAAATCAGATCATATTAAAGTGCGCAGAGTGCAAAGCATTAACTTCATGCACCCCTGCTCTTCTTTCTAGCCCCACTTCTAATTTTAAATAAAATACCCATATGACATTTCTCAGTTTATTAACTTGGACACTATCTATCAGGTCCCTGTATAATAGATAGACAAGATAGTCACTTAGGCTAGGCCCCAAGTGTGATACTTTGTTGTTTTGTGGGTGCCCGGGATCAAACCTTGCACAGGGAAGGCGAGTGCTCTACCACTGTTACACATCCAGCCCACTTCTCTTCTTTTTATTTTCATTTCTTCTGTGAGCTGAGCCTTCACTGGCAGTTGGGTCATAGAAACTGCATCCAGAAATTGATATCCAGGGAGTACTTCTTAAGGACTTAGTTCAAACTGAGGGTTGAAATAAACAGCCTGAAACTCATGGTCTCTAAAGGCCTTTTTTTGTTTTGCTTTGTTTTGTTGTAACTGTGTGTTCTCTCTCCCTGAATCCTTAGGAGGAATATCTTTTAGTATTAAGGCAGGAATGGTTGTGCGTCTCCTGAGCAGGGGCTTAATTAGTCCTGAGGACACACAAGACCATGTAGCCAAGCACAGGGCTTTCTCTCCTTATGCTGGCTCCAAAGCTCCAGGCCAAACTTAGCGTCCTGCTCTTGAGCTGGAGGATTGGAACTGAAGAGGTCCCCAACCTACCCAGACCTCATCTAATTTTTTTTTTTTTTTCTATTGTTACTTCCTCTTCATCTAATTTTGCACTCTGGGTGGCTGGATTAGGGAGCGCAGCCTGGGAACATTTGTCAACTCTTCTCTAATCCTAATAGTCTCAGAGAAGCTCTGGTTCACTGTGAGGCCTCCCCACCCTCCCGGCCTTTCCCTGGCGGAAAGAGGACCTGTGACCTTCACATCCCTTCCCTGGATTTGTGTGCACACTGCACTTTCCCTTCCCTTCCAATGTGGAAGCAACCCGTCCAGAAATAGGGTGGCGTGGCAGCGTGCCCTGGGTAATTAAGGTTGATTTATTTCCCTGTTAAAGACACCAGGCCGTGTAAGGATTTACCTTGAATTCATTCAGATCTCTGGGCTGAGCCTTGTAAAAAGATGCCCCACAATTAGTGCCGCGTGGAGCCGCCCCTCCAGCCCAGGCCTGCACAGGTTTAATGAGAGTCCAAGAGTAGCCAGAGGCGCTTGATGTTGGAGCACTGGCTCCCCTGTTCCTGAATCCCCCATTGCCTCAGCTTGGGGGCTCAGAGAATGGGAATATCAGAGCCAAGAAAGATGGTCATCTGCATGCAGCCTGGCCACCTGGGATCTCATACCCCCACAGCTGGTCTCGTTGGTGCCCCTACCAGAGCCATAGTTGTGCCAAGTTTTGTGTCTCATTTATTTATTCCCTATACATTTTAAACCAGTGCAAACTTCCTTTTTCCTTTTATAAGTTGAATCCCCCTAATCTGAAAAATCCACCATGCTCTGAGGTAGTCAACTTCTTTTGAACACTGTCTCGATGACGCAGTTGCAAGATTCCACACCACAAGACTTTGGCTCATGCACAGAATTATGGGAAATATACAAAATTACCTTCAATCTGTGGGTAGAAAGTGTATAGGAAACACAAATGAATTTCATGTTTGGACTTGAATCCTGTCCCTAAGCTATCTTGTAATGTATATGCAAATATTCTAAACTTAAAAAAAAAAGAAAAAAAAATCTGATCTGAAAACTTCTGGTCCCAAGCATTTCAGATAGAGATAATCAAGCTATGCCTACTGAAGCTGTATTATACCCAAGTGTGCAGGCAAGGTGGGTGTGCACTGGTTGAAGTGAGGGTGGGGGGTCCACTCCTGGTACACAGGGTCTGTCTCCCCCCCAAACGTCTCACCTCATAGATGGGTGAGTTGCCTTGTTTTCAATTTCCTTACAGAGGATTCTTAAGAGACTTGTGGGGTTTCAGAACTGAAAAGGGCCTTAGAATTCAATGCTGCTCCCCTTTCTCTGTTTATAAACAGATCCAAAATGTTAAATCTCCCCCAGGACCCTGTTGGGGTCTTTATTTCAGAGCCCAGTGGTCACACACACTGGCTGTGTTGTAGAGCCAGTCCTTTACAACCAAGAAGGCTTGCAGACTGTGTGAGGACAGTGTTCTGGAAGCTAGATTGCTCTCTTCCTCACTCCCTGGTTCAGGCAGATTTTGTAGATTTATTGCAGCAAGCATGCATGTCTGTTGGGTGCTGCTAGCCACAGAGACACCCAGAAAACTTGGCCTCTCTGTCCCAGGAGCTTATAAGTTCATCGCTGAGCTGGGACCAAGTTCATGCTACCCTCCAGCAGAAGACCTTTCATGACAAGTGCTATTGAGGTGGTGGTGTTGATTGATGCTCCTAAAAAAAAATCTTGATCGGATTCTTCATCAGCAATGAAGAATCAGGGGAGAGTGCTGGGTGCCATGGCACACACCTGTAACCCCAGCAGTTCAGGAGGTTGTGGTAGGAGGATCATGAATTCAGCCAGCCTGAGCAACTTGGCAAGACCCTGTCTCTAAATTTTAAAAATACAGAAAAGGGATGGGGATGTGGCTCAGTAGTGGAGCATCCCTGGGTTCAATCCCCAGTACAAAAAACCCCCAAAATTTGGAGGAGAGGATTACCCACTCAGCGGAAATCAGGTTAGCGGAACCTGTGTGGTATTCTTCTGTGCAGTTCTCTCCTGGGGAGCCCCGACGGACCTCACTCTGAAACTGGCTTCACCTCTCTCCCTCTGATGGATTCCCCTATGCATATTCAACCCCTTTTATAAAAGCTCCCAATTTACTAGTGAGAACCAGGGATCTTTCCTTTGTTTAGAGAGAAAAAACAAAAACAAAAAACATGTAAGCCCCAGATTTTATGGACCCTTCGCAGAGGCTGCTGATGGCCAGTAGAGTCCCATTGTGAAACTGATGGAATCATTTAGTAGCTTGGAAGGTGGTCTACTAAGATCTGGGTTTCCTCTTCTCTTGGGGACACTGGGAGTGCATTGGGATCTCCACTGTAGCTCTTAATGTCCCCCCTGCCCCCTGCAGCTCTCTGGATCCTTAACTAACCAGAATGCATTCCCATGAGCTAGTGGCTCTGTAGGGTCTCTTCTAAGACTCCTTTTGCTCCTCCCTGGACCAGTGTATGACTGAACACAATTTGTTCTGAGATTACACCCAACCTACTGCAGGACCTGTCAGGATTATTTCTTCCACATGCCACCCTTTAGGATTTATTAATGAGCTTTGGTCTGAAATCAGAATTCTGTGCTGCCAGCAGTTCTCATGGCTTTTAACAGCTTGTGCAATGCTAATTTATTCCCTTTTTGTGTCACGTTTGATTCCCTGCGCTACCCTTGGCCTTAACTCAAACACTTGTCGCCATTCCCACTACCTATAAGGAGAACCCGGAACAAATCCAGGTGCCTTACCACAGAGCCAAAACAGGAACTGGGAATGTCATGTGGGAAAGAAGGTGGCATTTTCTGAGTCTCAGAGGGACACATGCGGACCCCAGCTATCTGCCTAGATACAATCAGTGGTGGAATGCATGCATTCTAGGCTGATGAGCTAATGGCTTTGGACTAGGCTAGTGCAGTGCCAAAAGTGTGAGTCACTCTGTTACAGGTATGGACAGCAGTGAGCATGCTCCGTTGCCATAGGAACGTGAACGTTTTATTCGTCTCAAAGCAGAAAGAATTCACTTCCACTCCTCTGAGATGAGGATGTTTCCCATACTGTTTCTCAGATACCTGTGTTCTCCCAAAGGCTCCTCCCCAACCTACCCCCTGCACCCCATGCACAGTGCTGTCACCTAGGGTGCTGTCCTGGCCCCGAGTATGCAGTGGAGCCACTGCTTCATAGTTACAGCCAATATCCCATCATGCCTCTGATGCCTGATTTGAAGATTCAGTGACCAAATATTTTCTTGTAATGAGGCAATATAATGAGGTGACAAGACCTGGGCTTTTAAAGAGGGACAGATTTGGCTCAGCTTCTGGCTTTGTTGCTCATGAGCCCTGCAACCTTGGGAACCTGTATTTCTTTCTCAGCTTCTGCATCCTTACCAATAAACTGGCATAATCCCTGCTTCACCAGGCTTTTGGAAAGACTCAATCAAGATGTGTCCAAGTGCTTGCTTGGCACATCACTCAATAAATGGTGGTTCTCTTTTATTGTCTCCCTGAAGCCCTGGGGGATTTAAGCAGAGAAGTCAAGGATCCTGAGAAGTTAGCTAAGTGACCAACTCACTCAGGGACAGTTGTCTGTAACTCAGAACTCTGGGCTGTGGGTTGTAAGAGCCCTAATTGAGGATAGCTAAGATGGTGGTTAGCTGAGAGCCATAAAAGTATTCAAGTATTTTCACCTGATATTCATGCATTTATCTAAGAATCTTTTTATGCCTGTGAACACTGTGTGATGCACCTGTAAGCTCGAGCTGTTAGCACTTGTCCTTGTTAAGGCAAAATGTATTTAACCGGGTGAAGTTAGTTAGAGGGGGGTTGGAGTTGGAGAGGTTGTTGGAGCCGGAGAGAGAAGTTAGAAGAAAGAAGAATAAAAGAACTTTTTCATTTCCAGTCTGCCTCCGAGTTTTCTCCCGCGGTATCGTTGCTGCAAGTGGCAATTGCTGCAGGCGGCGACAGTGGGTCTTGTATACCTTGCACTGGTTGGGTGATGTGTCACACAGCAATCTGCATGCAAACCCCAGAATCTGATTCTAGCTGACGTAATTTCATTATTTTTGCAATTTATTATAAAGATACCAGAGTCTTGCAGAGTGAGCAGGAGGCTGAAACAGATAGAAACCAGGTATTCAGCCATGTGGGGCCAGGAAGTAGGAGTAACAGGAACAACCTTAAAGCAGAAATAGCATTGTCGGGTTGTTTGTTGGCGTGGAGGAACTGCACGCATGCCTTTCCTTCTCTTGCCCATGACTCAGAGCATCAGCACAGAGCATCTGGAGACAGGTCACACACTGGGCCCTGGGAAAGAAGGGACCCCACATAACCCTTTGGGTTTGTCAAAAGAGGGCTGATGCCTGGATTAATAGACCCACAGAGAAAGTGCCTAGAAGTGGGAGAGATAATTTCCCAGAAAAGAAGTGGGGTTCCATTAAAACGTGGGGAAAGGATACTTGGAACTGAAACCTTGAATATCCTCTGCAGCCATCTTGAACAAATCTCACTTTGGGCTTCTTTTCTGAAAACAAGAGATTTGAGATGATCTTAAAGGACCCATCAGTTTCTAATAGGAGTTCTCTTAATTCTTCAGTAAAAAACTCTTCCACTGGGAAGAAATAGGAATTAACATTTAGCTGCCTTAGTTTTTCATTCTCCCCCTAAACCTTCCCATCACTCAATATAGACATGTAATAACCAATATTTTTAAAGTCTACTTATTTATTTATTTTTGGGTACTGGGGATTAAACTCAGGGACACTCGACCACTGAGCCACATCCCCAGCCCTATTTTGTATTTTATTTAGAGACAGGGTCTCACTGAGTTGTTGAGTGCCTCATTGTTGTTGAGGCTGGCTTTGAACTCGTGATCTTCCTGCCTCAGCCTCCCGAGCTGCTGGGATGACAGGCATGAGCCACCAAGCCAGGCTAAAGTCCATTAATTTTTAATAAAATATTTACATTTACAGAAAGTTACAGAGATAACAAATGTTATCTGCCACTTATATTTTAAAAATCAACTTTACTGAGTGGAAGTTTACCATAAAATTAAAATTTCATGACTTGACAGAAGTATATACCCTGGTGACCGCCACTCCGGTCCATCAGTGTACAGTCATCCCTCAGTATCCATAAGAAATTGGATCCAGTTTACCCTGCGATTTAGTATTTGCATCCTCTAGTATACTTTAAATCATCCCTAAATTACTTTTGGGGAGGGTACTGGGGATTGAACTCGAGCACTTGACCACTGAGCCACATCCTTGGCCCTATTTTGTAATTTATTTAGAGACAGGGTTTGAGTTGCTTAGTGCCTCGCTTTTGCTGAGGCTGGCTTTGAACTCATGATCCTCCTGCCTCAGACTCCTGAGCTGAGGGGATTAAAGGCATGTGCCACTGCACCAAGCTATCCCTAAATTACTTTTAAAACCTAATAAAATGTAAATGCTGAAGTTGTAATACTATATTGTTTAAGCAATAATGATTAGAAGAAAAGTCTGTTACATGTTCAGTACTTATGCAAATTTTTCTGAGTATTTTTGATCCTTGGTCTGTTGAGTCCACAGATATGGAGCCCATGACTAAGAAAGACTGATAGACTAGGTCATCTTCCCAGAAAGTTCTCTCTTGATCCTTTACAATCATTTTCTCTCTTCGGTTCCCACGTGTCTTCCAAGGTCATCTGTGACCTGATCTCCATCTTATGGATGAATTTTGCTGTTCTAGAATTTCATAGAAATGGGGCATGTAGTATGTACTTCTGAATCCAGCTTCTTTTGAACAAGATGATGTTTGGCATCCATCCACATGTTTATACCAGTGGCTCACTTCTTTCTAATGCTAAGTAGAATTCCATTAGTTGAATTTACTACAATTTGCGTATCTATTTGTCAATGGATGGACATTTGGTTTGTTTCCAGTTTTGAGCTATTCTGAACAAATTTGCTGTGAACGTTTGTGTACAAGTCTTTCGGACATGTTTTCATTCCTCTGGTAAAAATACCTCAGAAAGAAATCGCTGGATTGTATGGTAAGTATATAAGAGGTGGCAAAAGTGATTTTCTGAAGTGGTTACTAAAGTTCACGGTTCACATACGGCAAGATGTGAGCTTTCGATTGACTGTTCCCCTTCTAACGTTAATTTTTTTTTTCCATTCTAGTGAGTATGTGGTAATTTCTCATTGTACTTTTATCATGTGCTTTCCTGAAGATTGATGATACTGAACAATTTTAATGTGCTTATCACCATTCTAGATTCGACAAGTATTAGCATTTGCCAAACATCAGTCAGAAATAATGCATTACTTGGCATTGAACATCCTTGTGTGTTCCTCCAATTCTATTCCCTTTTCTGCTTCCCTCCCTGGAGGTAACCACTCTTCTGTGGTTGTTATGCATTTTCCATGTCATGTTTTGAATTTTTATTAACATGTATATATATCCAAAATAGTATTGAGTAATGTGTGTTTTGAAGCTGCCACAAAATGTGCCCTATTGCATTTATCCTTTGGCAATTTGCTTTTTTTTTTTTCATACATTAGGTTTTCGAGGTTCATCTATGTCATCACACGTAGATCTAACTGTTGCATAGGTTCCTAGCATGTGCATGTGCCACAGTTATCCCTATTGGCAGGTGCTGCATTGTGTGTCCTGTGCCTATCTCCTTGTGTAGCCTGTAAGTTGTCCCTGGGGCTAGTTATCTAGAAAGAGCATATCCCTGTCTATGTATGTGCATCTGGACTTTGTCAAATAGTGCCAAATTGTTTCATAGAGCTTTTGCAAATATATACTGCCACCCACTGAGCATCAGAATTTCCATTTGCCTTGCCAAACACATCAGACTTCTTATTTTTGCCATCTGAGCACCTTGGGCTGAAACTACATTTGCATTTCCTTCATTGTTAGTGAGGTCCTGTATATTTTCATGTCCATTTTCCCATTTGGATTTTCTCCCTCATGAGTTTTCTATGCCTGCTGTTCTCATGTTTCTTTCTTGCTGTCTTTTAATCATTGTTCTATCTTTTTATTTATTTTTTACTGTTGTATTTCGTTATGCAGAAGTTTTTCCATTGTAGTCAAACTTATTACTGTATTGCTTCATGGTTTTTGCTTTTTATGCCTTAAGAAATCTTTTCTTATCCCCAGGTCATAAGATAGTCTAAAATTTTGTTTCTTTAAGTTTTGAAGTTTTGTATGTGACAATTAGATTCCCCTCGCTCCCATCCCCGGTATTGGGGATTGAACCCAAGCCCTCATTCATGCTTAGGCAAGCACTCTACCACTGAGCTGCATCTCCAACCCTTTTTAAAAATTTTATTTTGAGACAGAGTCTCACTAAGGTGTTCAGATTGGCCTCAAACTTGCAATTCTGGGATTTCAGGTGTGTGCTATTGCACCCAATTAAATCTTTGGCCCATCCATAATCTCCTTTTGTTGTTGGCTATAGTTGTATTCATATTCTTTACCTAATTGAGTAGCCTGTCACCCCATTTTATTCATTAAATTTATCCTCTTTTTACTACTTTTTTTTTTTTTTTTTTTTTGTGGAGTGTGGGGGTGCTGGGGATGTACCTAGGGCCCAGCATGTGCTAGGCAGGTCCCATTCTGCTGCTGCCCTGCCCCTCCAGCTGTTCCTCACTGATTTGATGGCCACTTGTCATGTGTTCCCATAAGTGTGTGATCTGTTCCCGGGCTTTGTCTTCTGTTTTGCTGGTTTATTTGTGTATCCATTGCTCACTATTCTAATTATTATAACTGAATAAGGATCCTAACTATCTCATGGAACAAATCTTCATTCTTCTTCAAAATTGTCTTGGATGTTCCTGAACCTTTGCTATTTCCTGTGATTTCTAGAATCATCTCTTGTGATTTTTGTTGAAATAGCCCTATATTTTTGAGATTAGGTTGGAGAGAAAAGTCTTCTTGGTGATATTTCTTTCTTTTTCTTCTTTTATTTTTTTTTTTTGGGGGGGGGGGGGGGTCAATTCAATTGGGAATTGAACCCAGAGGCAATTTATCACTGAGCCATATCCCTAGCCCTTTCTATTTTTTTTTTTTTTTTATCTTGAGATAGTGTCTTGCTAAGTACTGAGGCTGGCCTCAAACCTGTGATCCTCCTACCTCAGCCTCTTGAGTTGTTGGGATTAGAGGCACACACCACCATGACCAGCACAATTGTGTTTTATTTGCTTGACTTTTTCCTGTCCCTTGCACTAATTCTTCTCCCAGATTCTTCATTAGACTTGTAAACATTTCCCCACATACTGTCAACTCATGATATAATCTTTCAGGTCTGTTTTCAACATCATGATAAGAGTCTGTTTGTTCTTGTCTGGTCTGTTGAACAGTTAACATCTTAAGATCTTCCTTCATCATTATCCTGTTACTTTCCTTGGCTTCTTTTCTACTTTTTGGATAATTCTTGGGTATAACATCTTCCTCTTCCTTGGTTTTCTTCCTTGTTTTATTGGAGCACACCCTTTAATAGTTTCCTGAAAAGAAAGTGGGTCTGATCTTAATCAGAAGTATGAATATTTGCCTAATTGCTCTACTGTCAATATACTTGTCACCTGTCCTCTAGGGTATTTCCTGCCATCTGGGTAGGATGTCAGCCACTTGGCTGACAGAGGTAGCAAGGGATCTAGGAGGCTCTTCTCTCACTTTTTTACCCACCTCTGGTACTGGGGATTGAATTCTGGGACACTAAACCCCTGAGCCATATCCCTAGTCCTTTTTATTTTTTATTTTGAGACAAAGTCTCATTAAGTTGCTTAGGGCCTTGCTAAGCAGCTGAAGGCTGCCTTACCCTCCCATATGGCTGGTATTACAGGCATGGGCTGCTGAGCCTGGTTCTTACCTCTGCCTTGATACCTTTGTGTCTGTGAGCCTTCCTGGCCTTTTTGAAGTTCCGCATTATAAATTGGCTTATTTCTTTTCTCTTTCTCCCTCAGGAGACATATAGGTTTCAGTTTTCTCCTCTGTGCTAAGTCACTGCCATTTGCCCATTTGTTTTCTATCGTCCAAAATTTTGTTAATGTGTCTCATTTGTTGTCAACTCTTAATTCATTTTTTTTTTTGTCCCTTTGTAGCTTTTTTACCTAATTTTTTTCCTAGTCATTTTTATTTGGGTTCAGGAGAGCATGGAGGTAAATAATCTGTTTTTAATCATCCATTTTAAACATAAGTATTATATTTTCCAATTGTTGCTGGCATATAGGAATGCTGTTAGTTTTTATAAATAGATCCTGAAGTGTCTTATTAGTTCTGGTGGTTTGTAGAATTTCTTGGACTTGGGGGGTAGACAGTTGTATTGTGTGAGGATGTCAGTTGTGTCTTCCTTCACAATCCATATGTTATTTATTATTGTTGTGGGATCTTTAGTTCCAGTATTGAGAAGAAACTGGTGGTGGTGGTGAATAGCCTTGTCTTATTCCTGACTTTAACTAACCTGCAGTGTTTGCCATTAAGTATGAAGTTTATTTCAATTTTTGATAGTTATGATTTGCCTGACCAAGAAAACTCCCTTCTAGTCCCAGTTTGCAATAAGTTTTAATCACATATGCATGTTGAGTTTTGTCAGGTGTTTATTCTGCATATAGATTATTCTGCATTTTTTTCTTATATTTATTTGTTTGTTGGTTTATTGGTACTGGGGATTGAACCAGGGGGGCTCTGTCTCTGAGTTACATGCCCAGCCATTTTTATTTTATTTTATTTTTTTATTTTGAGACAGGACCTCATTAAGTTGCTTAGGGCCTCACCAAGTTGCTAAGGTTGGCCTTGCACTTGGAATCCTCCTGTCTCAGCCTCCTAAGACGCTAGGATGATAGGCATGTACCACCACACCCAGGTCTTGTATTCATTGTTCAGTGACTTTTCTGATGTTTTAACATCTCTGTGCTTCCAGGATTTGCTAATGCATGTTTCAATTTTTTTTATACTTATACCCTAAATGAAGTTAGGAGGCAGGCTTTTAAATTCCTTTCTTGCTATATTGTTCTTCTTTGAAGTACTATCAGGGTATTATAAAAGGAACTGAGTGTTTTTCTCTTGATTTGTGGATGAGATAGTTCAAATGTTGTCTTTTTCTTGAAGATTTGAGAAAACTAATCAGTAAAACCACACAAAGCCATTATAGTTTCTCAAGGTAGATTTTTGACTGCTGGATCAATTCCTTTGAAAATTATAGATCTATGCAGGTTTTTTATTTCCTCTTGAGTCAATTTGAAAATTGCTATTTTTTCTGGGAAATTGTTCTAAGTGGCAAGAGATAACAAATAACCAAGTAATTCTAGGACTTGTACAAAAATAACATGTCTAGCTAATTCATGCTACCAACACCTAGAAGGTGGAGAGAAGAGATCGAAGGTAAGGCATCCTGGGATTTTGTATTATTCAGAAGGAGAAAAGAGCTATTGATTAACTTGCTGCTTGTAGTCCAGTGTCCACGTTAAAAATGTCAGCATAACCACCTAAGTCGTATAAATGGACTCTACGAATGCCCAGTTTGTCCGAGGAGATGGGAATACATAAAACGCAATCAATCCAAAAAATGCAAAATCAGAGGGAGCAGAAAATGCAAAGAGAAAAGCCTAATAAGGGAAAGTGTGTTCTTAGGGTGACCTTTTGGTAGCACTTGCCCAAGGACACCCGCATGCTCTCAGCACCCCGGTTTTCCCTCACGCTGTACACATAGCAGCATGATTCTGTGTTTGCTATCTTTCTCTTACCAGAAAGCAAACTCTTCCTGGAAAGGGGCTGGGTCATTTATTGTATAGTCTCAATGCCTGACATACCATAGGTGCTCAGTACATTTTTTAATAGCATGATAACTAAATAGATAAATGATCTGATAAGCAAATAATTCTTGACATGTTATTCTGCCATCCTTGATGGCTACAAGGAAGCATTTTAATCTGAGATTGCATTGGTTAATCAGTGAATTAGGGAATGGAGGAAGTAGGTGTAGTCTTAAATTTTCCTGGGGAAAAAGTCATTGTGAGATGCCTCCATTGGAACTGCCTCTGAGTCCCTGAACTGTCTGTGTTGCCATTATGCACTTGATCAGTGCCTGGCAGTACCTAGAGATTCCCTTGCATCCCCAGTAGCCTATATGCTTGAAATTAGTGCTTCTCAAAGATGAGTGTGTGCACGATTCACCTGGGGCTGTTGTTAGAATGTACGGCCTGATGAAGAAGAGTCTGGATGCTGTGTTCATAAATAAGCTCAGTGCGTGCCATTCTGTAGACCATGCTTTATATAGGAAGCCAGTGCAAATGACTATGCTGAGACTCTCCCAGGTGCTCAGAGATGCCAGAGTAGAGAATGAGCTCAAATCATACCTGTTCTAGGATTGTTAGGATCCAACCCTACACTGTCCCCTTGACCTCAAACTGTGAATTGTGGAACCTGCTGTCTCTAGCTCTGCCTCCAGTCCCTGGGGTGGAATTAGCTCACTGAGGTTCCTGCATACTGATCACACTCTCCCTCCTTTTCCTGTTTCTCAGGCTGAGCCACGTAGCCTGTTGGGACATGTTGCATCCTGGGAAGCCCTCATCTCCGCGATTCTCATGTCACTTGGCACTGTTCTCCAGCCCTATCACGCTTTATCTTTGCCATCAAAATCCCATTTCCTTGTCTTATTCCAGATAGCCTTTACCTTGTTGTCACTCTGGTCCCCCCAGGTAAGAGGGCCATCTTTCCCATTTGCATTAACTGTCTGTCCAGGGTGAGACAGAGGCAGCCTCAGTGTGTACATTTGGAATGAAGACATGAGCCAGAGAATGATGACACTCACTTTCTTACTTCTTCTTAGTTCCCGGTCTTTACAGAAATGGCACAAAACTACTGGGAATTTCCCCGTTGTAGATAAGCCACTGATGCACCAGTCCTGGGGCCAGACAGACCATGTGGGGTAGCCCTTCCCTGAACCCAGCTCCCCAGGTCTCTGTCCTTGCTTTCTCTGCTTCATGTCACGCCTAGGAAATGGTGCTGGCAAGTGGTCCCTTCTGCTCTTTACCTTGCATCAGTATTGACTCCTGCAAAGTGGGGAAGGTTTGTGGACAGGAAGATCATTCTTTCAAGAAATGATGGAACCTAGGGTTTCTAAGGCTATTGGTTGCAGTTTTACAGAAAGTATATTCAAGCCGGAAGAACCTTGGACACAGCAGTGAAACCTGAAACTTGAAGATTGTTCAGTTTTCTCCAGCCATGATCAGGGGAAGCCTGTCCTGATTCTCCTCCATGGATACTCACAGGTGTGGGAAGCTTTGACCTTTACACATCCTTGGGAGAAGGCATGGGAGTGGGTCAGGGACACGGAGCCTGTTCTGCATTCCCTCTAGCATAGATGCTGTGGAATGGACGATAGTTAAAGCATGGGCTGGTGGCCCATGGGATCTTGTGCTGGCTTTGCGTTGTGGGGTCCCAGACGTTCCTAAATCCTGAACCTCTACTGAACAAGCTGTGGGCCGGGTAGTACCTGGGCCAGGCAGGTGACAGAGCTGGGTGAGGCAGGAGTAGCCTGGCAAGGAGACATGAGAGCTGCCCTATTGGTGCACATTGGATACCTTGCAAGATTTAAAAGCAGCTGGTCTCCATTTCTCCCCAAGACCTGGGCTTAGGGTGAGTATCCCTGCGCGATTCTCATGGGCAGCCAGAGTAGCAAGCCAGAGTAGTGAAGGAAGAAGAAGGTGGCGACATTTCTCCTCATTCCGAGCTTGTAGCAACTTCAGTATGGTCTTCCTGATTTTCAAGCGATGATTGAAATCTTTATGTTTTTCTGGGGAACTTTTCTTGTTTTATGTATGTTGGTAACTAAGTCAAATATTTTTCTAAAGTTCTGCAGGCCAAGCAAAGCAGGGGAGCTAGATTCAGCCCATGGTCCCGTTCGCAGACTCTGGTCCGCAGGGCAAGCCCTCGCCTGACACTGACTTCAGCTGGACTGGGTTCCATGTTGCTGGTCATTCTCCGCAACACATGGGTGCCTCCACCACCTCCACCCCATTTCTTGGTCTTGATCCCAGCCTCAGAGCCCAGCTCTGAAAAACAGTGTTTAATGGGGACAGGCCCTGGGTAATCTGCATTGTCCCACAACAACCCTGTGTGATGTGCATTATTTTTGGTCTTATTTCTCAGATGTGGGAATTCACTTGCCCAAGGAGTGGTGGTAGAGCCAGGACTCCAGGCCAGGTCTGTTTGCTCCATAAACTCTGGGTCATGTCAGTGGCCTGCACTGCTTGGAGTTCTTCAGTGACCACTGACTTGGTAGCTGGGAATGTCCCATTAGAGAGTCCAAGTGGGACCCTCTGACCTGGTTAGGTGATTTCTTAAAGTTCATGACTAATTGATATTTATATTCAATACCTAATGCCAGGTCAGAAGGTAGTGTGGGGTCAGGATGGGGAAATGGAATCTTAGATTTAGTCCCTGATTTTTACAAAAATGGAAGCAGAAAGTAGGAATGAAGAGAGAATAGGAAGCCAGGCTGGGAGCAATTAGGAGGCTTGGGTATCATTGTCCCTGACTGATGGTGGGTGGTGGCATGACTCCTGGGGCTTAGTGGCCTCCAAAGCTAGAGACCAAATAAGAGTGAGTGGGGGATGAAGCAGCAAGAGCAAGCCTGTCAGGACTGAGGGTGGAGGAGCCGGGGTGCCCGGGAAGCCGAGAGGCCCTGATGGGACTAGGGAGCCAGACAAGCAGGTCCAACAGTGCCTGTGGTATACGTGGCACTTCCCCAGGTGCTTGCCAGGATGGATTTGGATGGTCTATGGGCTGGCTGTTCAGTACCAGTGAGTCACATCAAGGGAAGGTATTCCTGTTTTATTTCTCTCTCTATGCTTATGATTACGATGGAGAGAAAGTTCCAGGTGGTGCTGGGTGAGAGAAAGCCTTCAGCAGGAAATAATATCCAGCTGGGATTGAATATCCTTGCTTGGTTTTCACTGTGATTATTTTGAGGGCTACTGTTGATCTCTGGCAAATTTTTCTGTTCAATCAGTTTTAAAAAGAGAATACAAGAGTCAACTAAAAAAAACATTAGTAAGCAAAAACAGTAGTATGAGATTATACTGAAAATTATATGGGGGTCAGTGAAAGATCACTTCCCAAGAGGTGGTGGATGTGGGGGTTAAACTTTCTGGCTGGAGGGCCAATTGGACCAGAGTTCAAACCCATTAATAGCATGACCTTGGGCAAGTCATTTCATGTCTTCAAGCTGTGGCTGACTCTGTTGTAAAACATTAATATTAATATGTGAGCTGCTTGAGTGTCAGATGCTTGGCCCAGTGCCTGGCACAGAGTCACAGTCAGCGGCACTGGTTACTATATGCAGTGTTCATCAACGTGCAATACCCAGCTCAGAAGCTGGTGCTCATGGACTCACACATGCTTGGCACAGGCTGGATTTGGTGTCAGGATTCGGCCACTGGAGGGGCCAGCCAGCCGGGGAGATCCCTTCTGAAGAACATTCTATAGTCAATGTGCAGAAAGAGTTAACGTAGCCAGCTGGACGTTGCTCTCCGTAGAAGGGCTTACCTGGTGGTGTTGCCCCCCAGGTGGTGTCTGGGAAGTTGGGTTTAGGAAGAATTTCCACTATTCCCTAAATGATAAGGGTGGCTCTTCTCTGACCTGTTCATATACATGATGTGGTTTATGCTGAAAACCTGCTTTTCTGCTGGAAACCTGCAATTTTGGTACATGCTGGGCAGGAGATGCCTGTGATCAGCCCCCAATAAAAACCATGGACACTGAGTCTCTTGTGAGTTTTCCTGGCAGGTGACATGTCACACATGCTGTCACCACTCACTGCTGAAGAAATTAAGCAAGGCGGGCCCATGTGACCGCACTGGGAGAGGACTCGACTAGGTGAGGATTCTTGGGACTCACCTGGCTTACTCAGGACCTCGCCCCAGGCTCCGTGTCCCTTCACTAATATTGCTTCAAACTCTCTTGCTGAAATAAATCCTAACCTGAAGAACAAATATAATGCTGAATTCTGTGAGTTCTTCTAGCCTGTCATCAAATTTGAGGGTGTGATCTCAAGGACCCCCAACATAGCTTTTTTCTGTCTTTAGTTCAGGGAATAAGATCAGGGTTCCATCCAGATATAGGTATCCTACTAGAGTTGGAGGGAAAGGGTATTATGGGGTTGATCTTGCTCCTAGAAAAGAGCCTTCCTATCGAGAGCATATGGGGAGCTACCCTTTTTGGGGTGCTGGTGTGATGTCACTGTACTTCTTACAAAGCAGCTTTAGAAGGTTTGGGAGAGAGTCAGGCACAGTGGCTTACACCTGTAATCCCAGTGATTTGGGAGGCTGAGATAGGAAGATCACAAGTTTGAGGCCAGCCTCAGCAACTTAGTGAGACCCTGTCTCAGAAGCAGGTGTAACTCAGTGGTAAAATGTTCCTGGGTTCAATCCTCAGTACTGAGAGTGGGGAAGGTTTGGGAAGAAGTGTTGGATTGTTTTGTTGTTAAATGTAGGGCTTAAGCCTGTCATTCATGCTAAATCTCTGAAGGACAGAGCACAATTATTTGTTTTTGCAGACCAGAATAAGGACCCTTGGTTTGGCACTGATAGCATCAGAGGCGCCACACCCTGGTTCTTTACCACATGTGACAATGGCCACGCCTTGGTGGTTGGTGTCAAAATTAAGGAATGTGGACATCAGCTTTCCTCCAAGGGATCTGACTCAGTTAAGGAACCCGCTTGTCCCTTGGTCTCTGCTCAGACTTCCAAGAGATGGCTTATGATCTCTGATCATGTACACCCAGAGCCAGGGCCAGCAGGGCACCCAGACCATCCGGGCTGTATTTTCAAAGGGCTATCTTGCTCCAGGGCAATACTAGAAGACATTCCTGGCTTAAGGCTGGTGTGTGTGTGTGTGTGTGTGTGTGTGTGTGTGTGTGTGTGTGTGTGTGTGTGTGTGTGTGTAGCATGTGGGGATGGATCATCAGGGAGGTATTCAGCATTGATGCCATTGACCTTTGCTGGGACTCTCCTTTGGCTAGTGGGAGGGGATGAGACTGGGGTAAGCTCAGAGAAGTGGGGCACTTGCTCATCTGCCTGGGGGAGTGGAGGAGGTTGGAATGAAATAGGAGGCAGAGGAGACTCAGCTGACGTGGGCTGGGGGCTTGGGCGCACCCCACCTCATCACAGCATCTTGTTCAGGATGGAAGTAGAATGTCAGGTTGGAGGAAGCCAGCAAGGGCTGACCGATTTAAAATGTCTTATGTATATTAACTCATTTAATCCTTGACAGAGGTGTCAATAATAATGTTGTTGTTATTAGTTGCATTTTCGTGGGAATTGCTTATGACAGACACTATCCGGAAAGATCTAGTAACTTATCCCGGGAGAGCCTGGATTTGAACCCAAGCAGTCTGGCTCCCAAGTTCATCGTCTTCACCACTACATGGTGAGGTCTTGGTGACCTGTAAATGGTCCCCTCCAAAATTCAGTGAGCCTGACAACCAGTCAGAGTTGATCGTGGCCACCAGGGTGCCATGAAACTAACAGTGATGTCACAGGTTTTATGTACTAGTTATATGTTTGTTTGTTTTCCTAGTAGATCTTGAAATAAATAGGACACAATTTAAAATGTGAACCTCAGCCCACTTGCATCATCTTGGATACCACCTGAAGGGTTCACATTGGTGCCATGAGGGTATAGGAACCTCGATTCCTTGGGGAAGCCCTCTTTACTGCTTTGCTTGCTGAGCCTAGGCTGCAGATCACAGGGGAGGCCTGGGAGTCTGGTTTTGGTCACCGCCTTTCCCTAGAGCCATTTCTGCTCTGCAGTGTGTGCGTGTCCTGACAAAGCACTTCCACGTGGTACACACAGCCTTTGGGTTATGGTCAGAGCTGAGCATGTTCACAGTGGCACGTCTCATCTACAGCTGCAGAGAGAGGATGGGCTGACTTGGCTTGATGGGGGGCAGCTGATAAGGGCTTGTCTGTGCCCTAATCTCCAGAACTGGGAAATATTCTTTATTTGGAAAGGGGTCTTTGCAGATGTAAGTAAGTTACAGATCTTGAAGAGATTGTCCTGGATTATCTGGGTAAGCCCTAAATGCAATTGCAAGTGTCTCACTGATAGGGAGGTCCGGGGAGATTGGATTCCACATGGATGAGAAGGAGGAGGAGCAGGAAGGCAGAGTGGAGCAATGCACTCACGAGCCCAGGAATGCCAGCAGCCACCAAGAGCAGGGAGGGGCGAGGACTGGATTCTCCCCCAGAACCTCTAGAGGGAGTGTGGCCCTGCTGGTGCTGATTTCAGACACCTGGCCTTCAGAACTGTGATAGAATACAGTTTTGCCAAGCTTGTGGTGATTTGTTATAGCTGCCAAAGGAGGGATTTAGAAATGCATACATCTTTGGGGAACGGGAACAGTCTTGCCCACAAATGCAGGCAGAAGAAAGGAGCTCAATCTCTAAATTCTCCCTGCTTTGTTTGTGTTCTTTTAGCTTTGCGTGTCACTGTTCCTGTAATACCTTGACCCTTACCAAGATTATGTTACCATTACCTTACCATTAGCCAAGATTATGTTAGATATTATGGTAATGCCATTCAAATTGGCTTCAAAATAAAATGGAGTTTATAGCCCGGCGCGGTGGTGCACGCCTGTAATCCCAGCACTTGGGAGGCTGAGGCAGGAGGATCGCGACTTCAAAGCCAGCCTCAGCAATGGTGAGGCACTTAGCAACTCAGTGAGACCCTGTTTCTAATAAAATACAAAAAAGGGCTGGGTATGTGGCCCAGTGGTCGAGTGCCCCTGAGTTCAATCCCCGGTACCACAAAAAAAAAAAAAAAAAAAAAAAAAAAAATGTAGTTTATGGATTGGGATAACTGAAACATTCCTAGACATCTCAGCTTCAGGCATGGGTATCTGATCAGGTGGCTTAGTCAATGCAATGTCAGCACAGTCTGTTCTCTCTCTGTCCCTGCTTCCCTCTCTTCCCCAACACCCCATTTTCTTCTGCATTGGTTTCATTCTTAGGTTTCTCATGAAAGGGGCAGGTGACCATTAGCATTTTCAGGCTTGCAATCTATCATCATCACACCTCTTTTCCCTAATAATTCCAACAAGAGTCCAGGGATGCAGCCCCAGATGACTGACTTGGGTCATATGCCTATCCTGGCCCACTCCAGCCAGGGGGACTAGATGTGCGTATCGGCCAGGCTGGAATCACTTGTCCCTACAAACCGTGAGCACTGAGAATAGGGAAAGGTGCTTTCCAGAGGAGAGTTCACTCTGAGCAGAAGCAGGGGTGTGTACCTTGCTGGCCAGGCAAGCAAGCATGTGGATGCTGTCAGTTGCATCTGGCCTGGTGATTGTGGGGACTGAAAAGATGCCCTTGGAGCCCACCGTGGTTTCTGGGCCACCAGATTTTACCCAGGATATGTTTGGAAACGCCAGATCATGCTGAGCAGTTTTCCCTCCATCCCAGCCTCTGGCTCAGGGATCGCAAGTGAGAAGCCCATATTCTCAGCCCTACGTGTCAGGGTGGGGGGACCAGGAGAGGAAGAAACTGATCCAGGAGGCCCCAGAGGCAGGGGATGGAGGGACAGAGCTGAGAAGCTACAGTAGCAGCTGGTGCCACTGCTGCTGGGATCTTATATTTGAAAATCCCATTCTCAAAGCATCTTTTTAACTTCTTTTGGCATTTACATGACTTATGTTCGATCTAGGGAGGGCTGTTTTGGGAAATGGGGAAGGGAAGTGGGGACAAGCAGTCCTCTACAATGGGGCTCTTTTTGGCAGCTGTCTTCAGGGGCCGGAGGGTGATTCACTGGGGGCACGGAGGCAACAAAGGAACTGCTGTGCCTGGATGGGGGGAAGGTGCTTCCTTTGCCCCTTCACAGCCCCTTGCAAGTGAGAGCCCTGGGCCTGGAGTCCCAAAGGAGGCCCTTGGTCAGGGAGGGTGACAAGCTGTTGAGCCGTTCTGGATGGTGGTCAGGAAGCTGCTGTGGTGAACAAGTAAGAGGAGTGGGGACAAAGGGTTCCAGGGCTGGGCCTGCAAGGTTCAGCCTCAGTGTCATGTCTTGTCAGCAGCATGACCTTGGACAAGATCCTCAGTCTGACAAAGCCTCAAGACCACCTGGTCCAATGCCAGTGTTGCCCTGCCTAGTTTTAAGTGTGTACATAGTCCTGGGGCAAGTGACAAACCCATCAGCTGCGGTTTCACCCTCTATAAAACAGAATCTGCATGGTTTCAGGTTACCTGCCTCAGACATCGATGTGGAGATTAAATGAGATAATGTACATCAATGTTTAGAGCAAGGCCTTATAATAATCCCTGAGTTGCACTGAAGCTGCCTGTGGACAAAGCCCTTCTGTCCTGCTTTCCTCTGAGGTATTGGGGTCTGGAAGGGTGTCCAACACACACTTGTGGGCATGCAGCAAGTATTTGTTGGCTAAATGAACAAATGCCCAGTGTCCCTATAGCGGATGTATTGGCACAGGCTATCTTAGCCATTGTGTCAGGACTGCCTACATCTGTCACTCTGTGCTTTGGAGCAGACTTGGTGGCTTTAGCAGAAATGCTGACTGATTGCAGCAGAGAGGTTAGATGAGTGCTTCGCTGTGCCAAGTGGAGAGCGTGGGATTGCAGGGGCCATTCTGGGGTGTAGGACACGGGGACATCCAAAGTGTTACCATGCCTCTGCCCATCATTTTATGGGGGTGGGAGGAAGCAGACATTCCATTCATGGGAATGATAAGGAACAGCCCTGCCTGGCTGTGCTTTAGGGGAAACCCCACAAAACCTACCCAAGCCTCCCTTCTGTGCACCTTCTTGACCCACTGTGGGAAACCCAGCCAGCAAGCAGGGTTGCTCCAGAGAAGGACGAACCTGATTGCAGCTTGGCCGATTAGCGCATCTAGTCGCCCTGGACAGAGTGGGCCAGGATGCACACGTGACCCAAGTCAGTCATCTGGGGCTGAATCACTAGACTCCTGTTGGAATTATTACGGGAAAGAGGTATGATGATGATGATAGACTTTTCTTTTGTCTTTTAATTGTAAAATAAGGTATAAAAATAAATGACGTGGGCTGGGGTTGTAGCTCAGTGGCAGAGTGCTTCCCTAGCATGTGTGAGGCGCTGGGTTTGATTCTCAGCACTGCATATAAATGAATAAAACAAAGATCCATCAACAACTAAAAAAAATTACAAAAAAGACATATGCTATATTGCAATATAATTGTCAATAATAAAAACAGTCAAATTGCTTCTTAATCATAAAGATTTGACCTGTACTGCTCTTATCCATATGAATAAAGACCATGTAGGTGTGTTATAAGCCTTCACAATTCCTTAAAAGCTTTTTAAAATTGATTTTGGGGGTCTGTCGTTTGTTAGTAACCCTCTCCCCTCTGTGTCTGCACAGGGGAACAGGGTCTCCTGCGCTCCTCTGTATACCGTAGGCCTCACCCAAAGAGTAGAGGACTCCCCTGGTTGCCCACAGCATCCTGGGGCGCCAGAGGGCATTTGGGGAGGGGACAGATCTGCAGGGTCATTAGGAATTAGCATCAGCTTACTGGTGGCTCAGCACTGCTGCGGGAGAGAAGAAAAGAAGAGAGGGAGTGGGACATGGGAAGCTCCAGCCAGCTAGTAGCAGGGATTTCAGTGACCACAAAGCAACCCACCAGCCAAGCAGAATTGGCTATGCTATTTGAAGTTATTCATGTAGAGAGGTTTAAACGATCCATGTCCACTTCATCCCTGTGGACTCTATAGGCAAGATATATTTTATACATTTTTAAAGTTTTAGACTGTCCATATTAGTCTGTACTGTGGCCTCTCATCCTGGGCACTGTTGACACTTTGGGAGGGGCCATTCTTGGCTGTGGGTGAGTGGCCCTGTGCATGGCAGGTTGTTGAGCAGCATCCCTGTCCTCTGCTCCCTAGATGTCAGTAGCCTCCTGTGGGAGGCACCATAATAACGGCCCCCTCCAAAAAGATGTCCCTGTCCTAGTCCTTGGAAGCTGTGTATCTGGGTGTGTCATCGGGCTACATGCCAAAGGGAATTTAAGTTGCCGATGGAGTTAAGGATGCAAACCAGCTGACCTTGAGATGGAGAAATTATCCTGGATCATCTGGATGGTCCTTATAAATGGAAGACAGAGATGGAAGTGGGAGAACCAGAGAGATGGCAGTGTAAAGAGCACCTCACCTGCCATTGTTGGCCTCCAAGATGGAGGAAGTAGCCTTGGGCCAAGGAATGGGGCAACCTCTAGAAGCTTGAAAAGACCTGGGAACAGATTCTTCCCTCACAGATGCCAGCAGGAATGTAGCCTTGCCAACACCTTTATTTTCGCCCAGAGAGACTCACTTGTGACCCACAGAAAGCTTGGGATTGTCGCCGCCTGCAGCAATTGCCGCTTGCAGCAGTGATGCCGCGGGAGAAAACTCGGAGGCAGACTGGAAATGAAAAAGTTCTTTTATTCTTCTTTCTTCTAACTTCTCTCTCCGGCTCCAACAACCTCTCCAACTCCAACCACCCCTCTAACTAACCTCACCCGGTTAAATACATTTTGCCTTAACAAGGACAAGTGCTAACAGCTCAAGCTTACAGGTGCGTCACACAGTGTTCACGGGCATAAAAAGATTCTTAGATAAATGCATGAATATCAGGTGAAAATACTTGAACACTTTTATGGCTCTCAGCTAACCGCCATCTTAGCTATCCTCAATTAGGGCTCTTACATGGGATAAATGTGTGTTGTCCTGAGACACTAAGTTTGTTCCAGCAGCTGTAGGGAACTAATCCAGCCTCTCCCACCCTTATTGTGACAACTAGTAAACATCTCCAAATATTGCTAAGCATGTTCTGGGAGGCAGAATCCCCCTTGGTTCAGAAATACTGGCTACACAGAGCGCCATATTGTTTCCCGAGAAACAGAGGGGTTTCCTGTGCTCAGTGATGAGAATGAGCTTGAAGCGGGTGCACCCAGCTCAGCGTGCTCTGGGAGGAAGAAGCCCGTGGTGGGAAGGAGGGTGGGTGCCACAGAGGCTCCTGGAGCTGTCACTCTATCATTAACAATACAGTTTTCCTGTCGGTGCTTGTACATCTTTGGATGAAAGTAGAAAAGAAGACGAACTATCTTCAACTGCACCATAAAAGAGAATATAAAAAACTCCATAAAACACTAAAATGTCAGCCACAGCAGGATTTCTAGCTGAGACTTTGGCAAGGGAGGACAGACAACAGGCCAGGTGCCCCGGGCACTGTTTGTGGGAGTCCTGGGAGCAGAAGAGAGGCCAGGGGAGCCCATCCCAAGCTGGGGCCACCAGGCCTGGGCTCTGGGCCAAATACATAGCTCCCTAGTTTCTGGAGCCCAACCCTGATGCTGTAATTCTGTTTATTTTGCTGAATGTGAAATCCATCTGGTTTTGATTTCTTCCTTGTAATCCGTCATCTCTGTGTGGCTTCGGAGCCAGCCACCATGCAAAGTGTCTTTGAAGTTGTTGTTTTGGGGAAGGTAGATAGTTGTGCTCTTCCAGGGTTCAGGGGACAGCCATGAGGTTCACATTTGATTTGAGAACTGTCCCAGAAGTTGAGAGAGGGAAGTGGGCTGGCACAGTGGATTCTGGTTCTGGCTTACAAGGCCAGGCTGGGTCAGACAGGAAAGGAGTTTGCAGAACCCATAGTAGATTTGCACAAAGGTCCCCCTTGGGTCCTCAGCTTAGGGCACAGGTACTCTTAGTTCCAGGTGTCTCAGGGCAGTCAGATGGAGCTGTGGTTTTTGGCTTCTCTTTGCCTGTCATGTTTGGGGGTAGAGGAGATACAGACAAGGAAGAGGCTGTGAGCAAGTAGGCTATGGAGAAAGATCCAGTTTTGTGGCATTAATGAGACATTGGCCAGATTGTTCCATGATGGGCCAGTCTAATTGGCATATCGATGCCAGGGGTTCCCAAAGCTTAGCATGCATTTGAATTGCTCTCCTGGAAGGCTTGTGCAAACCCAGACTGCTGGGCTCTACCCCAGAGTTTCCGGCTCCTAGTGGGGCCCCAGAGTCTGTACTTTCTAGTGATGCTGCAGTGATGGTCTGAGGACCACACTTTGAGAACCACTGGTCCAGAAGAATACAGGGATCTGTATAACTGAAAATGATCCTAATAGCAAATACTTCTCAGGACTTGGCTCTTTTGGTATGAGGACCCCTGCTTTGAACTGAATATTCTTGTGAGTATCATCATCTGTGGTTATTTTTTTCCTCCAAAGTGAAAGTAACATTTATTTTTTCAGTTGTCATACAGTAAAGTTGACTTCTTTGGGCATACAGGTCTGTGAATTTTAGCACATGTATAGATTGGCATAGCCACCCTGGCAGCACAATGCCGGAAGTGCCATCGCCCCAAAACTCCCCGTATGTTATTGCTTTGCATTCACACGCTTCCCCGCCCGAACCCCTGGTGCATGACCTCTGGTTTTGTCTTTCTGACTCTGTCTTATAAATGGAATCACATAGGATGTAACCTTTTGAGACTGGCTTCTCACTGTATTGTACCTTTGAGATGGATTCAAGTGGTTGCACGTGTCAGTAGTTGGTTAATGATTGCAAATGAGTGTTCCCCTGTTTGGGTGTTCCGTGGAGGGCTCATTATTCCCTGTTGATCATCTTTTGGATTGTTTCTGGTTGGGGGCTGTTGTGATTGGAGCTGCCGTGTTGATCAGTTTTCCATAACTAGAACAAATGCCTGAGGGAGACAGGAAAGCTTTATTTGGGTTCACAGTTTTGGAGGTTTCAGTCATGGTCAGTTGGCCCTGTTGCTTTTGGTCATGTGGTGAGGCAGCACAGCATGGCCAGCAGTAAGTGGTGGAGCAAAGATGCTTACCTCAAGATTGGTGTGCAGTCAAGAGAGGAAGAGGAGAGGGACTGGGGTCCCACCATCTCCTCGAGGGCACACCCCCATAACCAGAGTACCTCCCACTAGACCCCACCTCTTGATGTCCCCACCACCTCTCAGTAGCACCGAGGGCTAGACACCAAGCCCCTAAGACATGGACCTTTGAGGGACATGTAAAATCCAAGCTAATGCCAGGTTTGGTGGCACATACCTGTAATCCCAGTGATTTGAGAGTCTGAGGCAAGAGGATCTCAAGTTTGAGGCCAACCTCGGCAATGTAACAAGGCCCTGTCTCAAAATAATAAATAAATAAACAAAAAGGACTTGGGTGTAGCTCAGAAGTAAAGCACCCCTGAGTTTAAGCCCCAGTATCAAATAAATAAATACATTAGCAGCTTCTCTGAAGATTCACATACAAGACATCATTTCTTTGGATAGATACCTAGGAGTGGGATTACTGGTCATATGGTGTGTGTTGGGTATGATGGAGAATCACCACACTGCTCTCTAGAGCAGCTGGGCCATTTTGCTTTCCCACCTGTAATGTGTGAGAGTTTCAGTTGCTCTAGATCCTTGCTGGAACTTGGTATTGTCAACCTTTTTGTATTTAAGTCAATCTAGATCACACATGATTTCAAAATCTGTACATGAACTTCAGAAAGACTCAGGGAGTTGTCCAAGATTCTTCGTGGCTCCTTGGAGACTAGGATCCTTTTGACATTTTGTACTGAACAGAAGTGCTAGTCATACCACATGTTGGGTCTAGGAACCAGCAGCTTCTATGCTGTCCTGGGGCGGGGTGCAGGGGCATTCAGCAGTGTCCAAGAGGAACATAAGAAAGAGAAAGTGACAGAGGGAAAGATGGGCTTTCTGTTGTCATATAGGTGGAAGGTATTAGACTGTTCTTCCCCCCACCCCCACGCCTACTTATTTTAAGTCTTAGTCTCAGAGAGGTTAAGTAGCATGCTAAATGTCACTCAGCTGACTGGTGGCCTCTTGACTCTTCTCTTACTGCAGGCAGCAACAGGCCACCTTTGTTTCCACAAGCATTCTTAGTAATGTCACCAGGGCCACAGACTGCCCTGCTGTGGTGCTTGAAGAGTAGAACTTTTGCAAATTGATATACCTGGTCAGGATCATCACATTCCTTTAATTGTCTTGGCCCCGTGTCCACACCAGGCAGGAGCGGGCTTTAGGAAGGAGCTTGTGCAGGGGACGATGTCCGTAGCTGGAACCAGAGCCGGTGACTTAATGGGGAGGAGGCGATTCATTAGGACCAAATACTCCTCTGGAGGCCCTCCCACCCACCCTCAGGGGAAGGGGCCCAGCTGTCCTGGAAGGCTGTGGACATGCTTTTCCAATTGCAGAATACTTCTCTTTCATTTTGAATATCATTTGTTTGGTTGCCACGGCAACGTCAAGTCTCTATTTTAATGCTAACCTGCGTGGTTGCAACTTTCTATATATAAATGCTGCTTTGCACAGTGAATTAGCCGATGCCACTGGGAAGCAGGGGATGGGGAGACAGTGGCAGAAAATGACCAGCGTGTCAGATTTGCATAAGGACGGACTGCAGGGCTGAGGTGAGTGAGAGCCCAGGACAGGGCTGGTTATCTTTGGTACAGATGCTCAAAGCTAACTGGAGCGGGTTGAGCACAAAGTGACCAACCACTCCTGTGGATGGAGAAGTCTTCCTCAGGTAGCCCGGTGCTGGGCTAGGGTTTGGCTCTGCTTTGGAGAGACTTGGGTGACTCTTCTGTTTCCTATCCCGCTATGCCTGCAGAAAGTCTGTGTTGCATGGTGACCCAGGTCTCTGCAAAGAAGAGAAAGCCAGCTGGGCAGGGAGGGTGTCTGAGATGGGCTCAGTGAGGTTTTCCTGATTTCCTTGGTCTTACCTCCATTTACTGTTTCAGATCTCCATGTCTTTGATTTTGCTTTCTTCTTAATTCCCTAGTGTGGCCAGTCCTTGTAGGGACCAAATGGCTCCAAAGGGTATGGTAGAGTTCTCAGAAGAAACCTGGAAAGGTCTTTGGGAATCAGTAGGTGCAGCTCTCTCAGGCTCCCAGAGAGTCAGAAACCCAGAGTGGTGGCACACTCTGCCAGATGTCACACAGCCAGATAGGAAGAGTGAGGGACTGGAACCTGGAGGTCACGCGATCTTCTGGCTCACTTGCAGGTGCCACATTTGTGCCCATTCTGCTGTGGGGTCAGGGGAGCAGGCAGGGTACACCTCAGTTAAAGGAGATACAAACAGGAAGTGCAGTGGGAGAGGTTCCTCTCTGGTGTCAAGAGTTGGGGAAATGTAATGAACATGAGATTATGTAACGAGACTGAGAAGGCTTCTGGAAAAAGCATGGAAGTTCAAGTATAGAGAACTTGGATTTGTGTGGATTCGGCCACTTTCTACCTGTGTGAGAATTTTGTCGACTTTCCTGAGGCTTGACTTCCCTACCAAAGCCTGGAGTGTGCCCAGTGTTTTCCTCCTGCATTGCTGCAAGGCAGGTCACAACCATTGTGAACTTATCGAGGACAATGTGTGGGTCACCATGGGGCATGTCTGAGGGCAGCATAGTTTGCAGACCACAAAGCATCCCATAAGTGTCCATCCATAACTTTGTTCTCCTGCAGCTGGGGGAGAGAGTAACACCACCATCGGAGGATGCTGAGTAAGCTAGGGTTCTCCTTAGAGTGGGTCTCTTGGTGTAGTGTGAAGTGCAGCACAATTGTATTGCCAGAATATCACACTTGGCCATCCTCTTCTATAATATCAAACATTCAGCAAGTATCTTAAGAGTGTTGGCCCCAAAGGTGTGGACATTGTTCTTGAAATCAGAAAAGTTGTGATTATAATCTGAGTGTCTTTGAATGGTACGTGGTCCACGGGGGCTGGGAGATTCAGAATTGAAAGAATGCCCTTCTACCTGGGTGAGTCAAGGAAAGTGTAATAAAGGAATCCTTTACAGGATTTTTTAAACGGAGCTAGAGGCAAAGGAGGGGATCCTATAAAAGTAGATTGGAACGTGAGTCCTGCACCACAAAGTACGTGTATGTAGTCAGTGTCAATTAGCATGAAAAACAAGGTCCAAGTGCAGTCCATGTGGCAAGAATCAGTGTTGGTTACCTGAACCATTTGCTTTGTGTTTATGTTGGGCCTTGAGGTCAAATGTGCTTTTTACCATGAATTGGACTTTTTAAAAAAATAATAATTTTTTAAAGTTTGAAAACTGCTGTTCTTAGCTGAGCCCAAACTCTCTCTGGAGATGGCTATTAATTTCCTTTCCGGGAAAACCTTGGTCCCCATAGAAGGGGGAGTGAGGGTTTTGCAGGGGACTCAGAGGCAGCATCATTTTGAGAGGCTAATATGGCAGCACAGACAGGGACAAGTGGGCCAGCTGAGACGCTAGAGCTTTGGAGATGGGGAGGTGGTAGTCCCTTCTCCCAGAGGCTGGGGACTGCCAGGACAGCAGCCTGTGGGCAGAGTGAGGGGGATGCCTGTGATTCTTGCAGCAACTGCCACATCACTTTGTGGCCCTAGGTCACCTACTCCTGAGCCCCTCTGCGTTTTTTAGCTGTAGATTCCTTATACCTCCTGTGAGGCTGAGATCCAGCCCTCCTTCCCACCAGACCCCAAGGTGCTGGCTTCTAGCTGCTCAGGTTTTTTTCCCCATGTGAATTGCTGCTCACCATGACAACTGTGCCATCTCACCTGCACATCTGTGGACATGTGTCTGTCCTTCCCCAGGCTGCCTTGCCTGGCTCACCGTCTCCTCAGTCCCAAGTTCCTGCTCCAGGAGAGGCTCCCCCGCCCCCATCACTTTCTCTGCCTCCTTCCCCCGCTGGTGGTCCAGCCCTCCTTCCTTAACTAGTTTCTACTTCCTCACACACCTCCTCCCTTCCGAACCTCCTCACCAGTGACTGAGGTGGACAGACTTTCCAGGGTCCTTTCTACCCCAGAATCCTTATCCTGTGCTTCCCTTCCCAGGAAGGTTAGGTCTAGGCTGGGGGAGCACGACTCAGGGTGGGAGCCAAATGGCTACACTTTATAGTCCCTGAAAAGTGCCCAGATAGACCAGAAACTAGCATCCAAATGCATCTACCAGATATGGACAGTAAGACGTCATAGCCAAAAAGATGGATGGCATGGGGTAAATTTGCTCATTCATTGATACTCCAGGGGAAGTAGCATTTAATTCTTTAAAACTAGGGAATCCCCTCTTCATATGGTACACAACCATTAAATCCAATGGTTGCATGCTAGTGTTCAGAGGGTAAAATCAAGTGCAGACTTTTTTTGTTATTGTTGTTATTTTATTTTTGTTTTCTTACCCATGCCTTTATTAAGATTGTTTGACTGGGTTGCCAACATCCTAAAATCATACTATTTCGCATTAAAAATACTACTTTCCAGTTCTCTTGCAAAAGTGAGGAGCTCTGGCAATAGAGCCTACTGTCCCGCATGGCCACAATATGCTGATGGTGGGGTAGTGAGATTTCCACTTAGCTGCAGTCCCCGCCCATCTCTGCTGTCCACCAACCCTGACACTAGTAGTGGGATAGCTGCCATTATTCATTTCATTTGGGATCTTTTTCTTATGGGAAGGGAAAACGTGAAATATTTCCTGCATCCATGTCTATGGAAAGAAGGAAAGTAACAGGGCTATTATTTTCAAAAACAGTTTTAGTCTATTCCTTTCTGAAAATAAATTTTTATCAATTTCCTAAAGATTAATATTCTAAGATCAGAGGTAGATTTAGAACAAACTCTTCCTTTCCTCCTCCCTCCCTTCCTACTTCCCTCCTTCCTTCCTTCCTTCCTTCCTTCCTTCCTTCCTTCCTTCCTTCCTTCCTTCTCTTGAAACCAGTGGTTCTCAAAATGTGGTACCCAAACCTGCAGTGGCTGCATCTTTGGGTAACCTGTTAGAAATATGAATTATTGGACCCACACAGAATTCCCACTATGGAGTGTTCTACCTCGGGATGACTGCTGATGTTGGAGAACCTCTGTTCTGATACACCAGGTGTGGGAAGAATGCCAATGTTTATTATTGTCATTTTCTGTCCTTTTGAGAGCCAGAAGGGAAGAGGGGCAAAGAGCAGGAGGGAAGGGTCTCACCTCCACACCCTGTGCACACTGAGAGGCAGGAAGCTCATCCCGTCAGATAGGATTTCAGCAAACCCTCGTCCCTCTTCAGATATCCAGCACTTCCATCTGTGGATACCCCTGCCATTGAAGAATGTCTTACTCCATTTCACGTTCTGTAACCAAATATCCCACTGTTATTTATAAAGAAAAAAAAATGTGTTTGGTTCCTGGCTCCTGAGGTTGGGAAGTTTAAGAGCATGGCACCAGAATCTCCCGAGGGCCTCTTTGCCGTGGTGGAAGGCAGAAAGATAAGAACATGAAGGAGCGATCAAGCTCAAGAGGGCCGAACTTGCTTTATGACAAGTCTGTTCTTGGAATAATGAACCCCCTCCCAACCACAACGCCACTCATCCATCCAGGAGGGCTCTGACCGAATCATCTCTCAAGAATGACATTAGGGATCAAGTTTTCCAAATATGGACTTTGGGGGACATATTCCAACCATAATCATGAGCAAGCTGGTACCTTCAGCTGCCTTGGAGAGATGGCCATTGGGTGGCTGTCCCAGGGGACCAAGGAACTGAATCCCAAGAGGGTCCTGGTTGGCTGCTCAAGCTGATCAATGATGGCCTGCTTTCAGGAGCTAGGGGTCTTTAGATGGATTTTTTTTTTTGGTAAAATTATTGAGTTTCTCCCTCTCCCCACCCCCCAACTGTACTGGAGATTGAACCCAGGGATGGCCTACCACTGAACCACATCCCCAGGCCTTTTAGTGATTCCCAGGGTCTCACTAAGTTGCTTAGGGTCTCACTAAGTTGCCCAGACTGGACTCAAACTTGCAATCCTCCTATCTCAGCCTCCTGAGTTGCTGGGATTACAGGTGTCCACCACTGTATGCCCAGCTTAGGTAGAAATATTAGACCAATTCTTTAAAACCTATAGACAAGAGCCAATCACATATGTCCATTTTAAATCCAGCTGTGGTAATTCAGACTGCTGTTTCATGGGCAATCACTTGGCATCCTCCAGCTGCCTATCCTCCTGAAAGCTTTGATTACTTTAGTGGACAGTCTATGCCAGCCAACAAAGCCAGTCTTTTCTGAACATATTTATTTAGAGAGCCAAAGACCTTGGAGAAGCTCACTTTTCAGACCCCAGCCAAGCCATTGAAGATCTTGTACCCCAAACGCATTTCATTCATTTGTTATTTGGGGATGTCTGAGAGCATTTAAGTATCCCTTATAGGGTGGAGTAGATTAAAACATGAGCAGGGCTTCAGTCTACTTTTTGGTCTCTCCTGATTTTCCTCTGCCCTCACTCTTGATGCCTAGGTGACTCCAGAAAGCCTGGACCACTAGACAGAGTGAAGTGTGTCTCCTGGGCCAGAGAGTTGAGCCCAGCCTCCCAGCATTCAGCCTAGAAGGGAGGCCCTGGCACCCCAGCCTGTGTTGATTACTGGAGCGCTGAGCCTCTAGCTGCCTGGGCAGGTGCTTTCTGCTGGAGGTCTCTGCTCTGCCAGCCCCTGGAACAAAACTGCTTACAGCCACTCAGTGCACGGTGCTCAGCGGACACCTGCTAGGGTGTGATTTCACTTCAGGGGGCTGGTCAGAGCTCTTTGCTGTGAAAATGGTTTTCTTGGTACCCACCCTCTTTAAAAACCTGTTTCTCCGCTGGGACTTTTCTCATCAGTTAACGAGGCTCCCTGCTGACAACTAGCTGTTACCTTCCACCCTGTCAGATTGATAATTAGGGGTTTGGCTGGTGGTGGCTTCCTGCGTTAACTTCCTCCCTGGAGTGTTTTGCCTTTGGACAGAAGATTCCTAGACACTGAAGTGCAGCCTCAGGTATGGTGGGGCAGGGGGTAACCTGGGGTGAGGAGGAGGAATTGGCACTAATCTTGGAGACAGAATACCAGGTTCTAAGTAGCACAATTATAAAATGAAAATAAGTCCTTCCCTCCCAGGGTCCCCTAGTCACCATCTGATACTGGGTATTAAACCCAGAGATGCTGTACCACTGAGCTACATTTCCACCCAGCACTTTTTATTTTTATTATTTTTTTTTTAATTTTGAGACAGGGTCTTGCTAAGTTGCTGAAGCTGTCCTTGATCTTGCAACTCTCCTGCCTCATCCTCCCAAGTCCCTGGGATTACAAACATGTACCACCTTGCCTGGCTCCCAGAATTTTTGCAAGGGTCAAATAAGCTATTCTGAAATAAGTTCCTGGCCCACAATAAATAGTACTCTGGCAACTAAGAACAACAAAAAGATAAGGTCTCATGGTGAAATGCAGGCAGGGTAATTGACTTTGAGGATATCAGATGGTGAGAAAAAAGAGAAACCTAGCCCTTTTCTTATTATCATCCAACTTCACTCCTTGTTAGGAGCTTGGGGTAGGTGAGGGGAGTGCTCTCTCGGGGTGTCCTTTCTCAGGACAGGAGAGTTCCAGTAAAGCTGTGGGCAGCCCCCTCTGTGAGCATCATCAGGGTCTCCTGTGGCGTGGTCTGCAGCACTTGGGCCAGGGCCGTGTTTGTTTCTCAGCCTGGCTTGCTTTCAGCCCACTGGCCCCGAGGGCTGGGTGGGTTCTTTGGCCCCTGGTTTGCTGGCCCCTTCTGATGGCTCTCTGGATTCCGACTTTGTCTTCCATGTGCCCTTCCTCTTGCTCCTCCAATCAGCCTGCATCAGACAGTCAGATGGTATCGTTCTGGAGCATTCTGCACAGACTGATGGGGAAGCCCATGTGACCTGAGTGACAGCCTTGGTGACCTCAGCTCATGGCTTTTCTCAAAGGTTCTTTGGTAACTTTACAGGCATGGGACAGCGTGGGGGGAAGCTAACATATCTACCAGCATTTCTGCCCTCATGTCGGATCTTGATGAAAACTCTGCAGACTAGGTGGTGTCTTTTCATTTTTGTGTGTGGAGATGAAAAACAGCTGAGGTTCATGGAGGTGAAGTGACGTGCCCAACGTTAGGTGACTGGTAAGTTGTGATGCGATTTTTTTTTTTTTTTTCTGCGCCTGGCTGAAGGTGAGAAGCTGGGCTTGGGGGCACACAGACAGATGTCTGTGGTCAACCGAGTGGTTTAGGGGACTTCTGTCTCCTGTTCTTATCCCTGTCCTCACCCCAGCCACCATGTACACCTCATGCTGGTAAGAGCAGAATAGAGGCTATGGGTTTCTAGAAGGCTCTGGAATCCTCCAGGCTTCTTGTTAGAATGGAGCTTTGCATCTCAATGAGTAGGAAAAAAACAGGCCAAAGAGGATCTGCCAAAAGGGAAAATCAACTGGGTTTGTGACTTCACTCCTCTGGGTAGGCAGATGTTTCCTCCCTGGGCCTCCGCCCTCCACTGGGCTGCAAACAGATGGGAAGTGGCTGGTGGATGAGCAGACGGGGTTGGATGGAGGGGGTCACCTTTCCCAGAGCAATGTTGAGGGCAGTTTAGGAGCAGCCCTAAATGAGGCTTTGGCTTCTGCTGTGCTGTCTGACCACAAGCTTATCTTCTAGCCATGATGGTGACAGCCACACCAGGGTTTAGAGCAGCCAAAGGGCAAGAAGGAGGGAGCTCTGCATGGGGACTGGGGAGATCTGGTATCCAGTCCCTGTCTCTGGGCCTTAGTTTCCTCATCTTTAAAATATTGATGTGGAATCAAGGGTCTCCAAGGCCCCTTCCGTCTTGGTTTTTCAAGCCAGCTTTTTGGTTAAGAAAGTTCTTTATCTTCACTCATTTTGTTTTTGTTTTCTTTAAAGATAAAGCTCCCTTAGCCTTCTAACCATTTAATGAACCCGAATCTAATAAATAACAATCATTTTAGGAGCAGGCAAGTGAGATGGGATATGTCAAAGGGGAATTTATGAGCATTATTTAAATATTTTTAATAAGGCTATATATTCTTGCATGAGCTCATAAAAGAAAATAAGTTAAAGATTTTAAAATACATTAAAATTAATATGCTTATTGTAGAAAACTTAGAAAATACAGAAAAGTGAAATAAGAAGAAAATGGGGAGATTCCTTTTCTTCTTCTCCTTTTTCTTAATGCTGTGTATATTTTTCTCCATAATTGTGATTACCTATATTTAGAATTGTATATGCTGATTTGGGGAGGTGGAGTTACATAGTTGTAAAAATAATTTTAAGAACTCATTTTAGGGGTGGGGATGTAGTTCAGTTGCTAGAGTGCCTGCCTAGTATTTGCAAGGCCCTGGGTTCGATACCCAGCACCACCAAAAAAAAAAAAAAAAAATTTTTTTTTTTTTTCTTTAACTGAAGCTGGGTTTGATGGGGCATGCCTGTAATACCAGTGGCTCAGGAGGCTGAGGCAAGAGAAGTACCCCTGGGTTCAATCCCTGGTACAAAAATAATTAACTGAAGCACGCCTGTAATCCCAGCACTTTGGGAGGCTGAGGCAGGAGGATCGCGAGTTCAAAGCCAGCCTCAGCAATGGCAAGGCACTTAGCAACTCAGTGAGACCCTGTCTCTAAATAAAATACAAAAAAGGTCTGGGGATGTGACCCAGTGGTCGAGTGCCCCTGAGTTCAATCCCCGGTACCCACAACAAAAAAAAAATAATAATAATTAACTGAAAAAGATGTTTAAATGAAGCAAAAATTTAAACATGGTAAAATAAATATAACTAAAGCAATGAGATTCGGGATCACACAATAAAAAGATAAACTTTATTAATGTTCTTGTGTCTTTCCTTAGTGCTTTGGTTGGGATACGGAGAGCATCATTTTCCATAGTTGAAATCATATTGCATATCTGATTTCCAAAGTAGAACAATTCTTGGAAGATGATAGAAAATAGGATTTGAGAACACAAAGCACCAGCCATTGGGTGATTTATTAGTCTTTCCTGATTTAAGGAAGAAATAAAAAAAAAAGACTTGGTCTATCTAATAGAATTTTAAACATAGAGAAAGTCATTACTTAAGTTTTTTTGACAAAGAAAACGGTCATTGTGGTCCTTGACGTAGCGCAGCTTGGGTTTGGTGGAGGCAGGAAGCAAAGACTCATTTTTTGTTGATTCTCCCAGAACAATGTCCCCAAAGATGGAAGTCTCCCATTGTTGGCATGTGCCAGGACAGAAAGGGCAGCATCAGTTCTGCCTGCTCCTTACCTGTGACACGAGGCTTAATGCACTGGCCAATGGTACAGGAAAGACACATATCCCGGTCCTGGTTCTGGGACAGACAGGAGCAAGAAGTAGAGGTGAATGAAACATTAAGACACCATGCTTTTCCCCTGAGCTAGAGAACCCACCAAACTGTACACCACCTGCTGGGCTTCCGAGTGAGTTTGGAGTTTATTATCTACACTGAGCAAGAAATGACTCACAGATGTATATACATAGTTCCTTCCCCCTCGTCATCTTCTTGAAATTGATTTATCTCTCAGTGCTTGGAAGCTAAGTGGGTGGTGTCTTCCCTTGCAAGCCCAAGAGAGCCTTCCTATTTCTTTAATACATGGTTGTTTTGTTTTGGTTTGGGTGCTCTACCACTGAGCCACACCCCCAGACCCAACCCTTTTTACTTTTTACTTTGAAACAGGGTCTTGCTAAATTGCTGAGTCTCATGTCACTGGGATTATGGGCATGTGCCTGGCTAATGGATGAAATAGTAATACAGTTTGGTGGATGTGTATGCTTTGAATCACACGCCTTCCAGAGAAGATCATCTTTGCAGCTCAGTTGGTTCCATCTCTCTCTCTCTCTCTCTCTCTCTCTCTCTCTCTCTCTCTGTATGTGTGTGTGTGTGTGTGTGTGTGTGTGTGTGTGTGTGTTGGAAAGGAAGTGAATAAAATACTATATATTTATATGTATACATACACATGTGTGTATATTTATATATGTGTGTGTGTATAGATACATATGATCTTAATTGGCTTTATTTTTGGTGCTAGAATTGGGCAGTCATTCCATTAAACAGACTTAAGTATTCAACAACTATTTATCGATCACTAATAGCAATAGACAAAGGAATAACTTTGGCCTGTAAGGCTTGACTTCAGTGAGATGTGACCTTGAGCACTCTCTAACACTTGCCCAGGGACAGTCCCAGTCCCTGATGTGGGCACTAATACAGCAGCAAGGAAAACAATGTCCCTGCCTTTATTCTGGTGGGAAGAGCTCTCGTCATTAGCAGAGTAAAGGAGAAGTCTGAGAAACATTTGATTTCCTAGGTAACCTTTTCTCTTGGCCTCTTTGTGTGCATGATTTTTGATCACTTATTATCTTTGCAAATGATTTTTTTTCTGGTCTTTTCTAATGAAACACTTCTTAAATATCTACTGTCTTTTTATTTCTTTGCTTTTGTTCTTTGCAATTTGGGGAACTTTTATCATTTGCTCTTTAAGTCACTAATTTTACCCCCCTTTTGTTCTGGGGGGGGGATGAAATTAGGGTTTTGACCATGCTAGGCAAGAGCCCTACCACTGAGCTACACTCCTCAGCCCCAAGTTTCACTTGTGGGTTTAAGTAAGCAGTTTTTATATAATCCTTACCTCATCCATTTGCTTCTGTGGGTCATCCCTTTTTATTTTGGCTGTGTTTTTCCATTCTAATTTTCTGTTCCTCTTTCAAAGAGGGCCCAAATTCTTGCATTCTGTTAGTTTCCAAGGTTCTTCTGAATTATTTCCTGAGCTGTGCTCTTCCTCTGAGTCCTCTGGATGGTATTTCCTCTCCCTGGTTCTATGCATTGTCCCCTTTTCTCTTTGGAGACATGGCATATGCCTACAGACAGAATATAAGGACTCCTGCTGCCCTTGGCCCTCTGACCAATGGGGGAAGGTCAGCTCCCCTTCACAGTCACTTACCTGTCGGTTCTGTGATGCACACGTCTCTCCATCCCATTCCCATTTGCACATTGGCTTCTACCTGGAGATCTGCCTCTTTCCTAACTCTGTCTCAGATATTCTGAATTGATAGAATATGAGAGAAATCACAATTCCAAGGGTCCTGTCTCTGCGCCAGGGCATCTTCCTGCCCTTATGTGTGGGAGTCATACTCCTCAGAATGGCGGTCACCCCTCCCAAGCCCCTGTTGTCCCCCTGTGCCAGATCACCAGTCTCTGGGGAGCTGCTGTACCTAGATGGGTGGTGGGGAGGGAAGGCAGCTCTGAGACTGCATCTGTGTAGGGAGGGCTGGCTTCTACAAGGTGGTGAAGGCGAGAAGTCCATCTCAAATCAGGGGTAGAGGGGGTGAAGGTGCCGAGCGGTGTTTCCCTTTTTACAACTGGTCTCTGTTCTGTAAGATTTTCTCCATTCGCTCCACTGGCTTCTGAGATGCTTTTTTCTCAGATTTAGACTATCTTTAAAAACAACATCAAAAAATTGGGTGAGTTTTCTCTTTTCCCTTTTCTTCCTGTTACTAGTTTAACAGCATAATAGCAAATTAACATAGGTGTCCTGAGGGTGGCTGTCTGATGCTGCTTGCCCCTATCAGGTGGAGACCGTGTGTGTGTGTGTGTGTGTGTGTGTGTGTGTGTGTGTGTGTGTGTTGCTGGGGATGGAACCTAGGGTAGGGCCTTACACATGCTGGGCAAGCAGTCTACCACAGAGATCCATTCAGCCCTTATCCCTTTACCATGCAAATCTGCATTTCCCTTTATTGTCCCCCCCTAACTTCCTAGTCATGATTCAGATGCACACTTCAGGGACCTTGGCTGTGTGATTTGCAGGGAATTCAAGTTTGGTTTTCTGGGATTTCCTGGAATCCCAGATTCTTGGGAACACTAGAAACTGTTTTGTGGATGCCACACGATGTTTTTGTGCATGATCTGAGGCAGCGTTTCTCAAAGTGTGCCTCGTTGACAACTAAGGACCCACCAGATAATTTTAGATCATGTTGAGATCACCATTTTTATATATTTATTTTATTGTGCAACATAAAGAAAAAAAAATAAAGAAACAACCAAATCAGATGTGAGATTTCATTTATTACTTAGGGCCAGGCTAGATTTAAGTTGGATGTAAGTCAGTTAAAAAAAAACAACAACACATCAAGTAGGCTGGGATGTGGCTCAGTGGTAGAGCATGTGCTGAGCATGTGCAAGGCCCTGGAAAAAAATGTAATCCCAAGCATGGAAAGACATTTAAATCATAGTGCTGCTATCGCACAGCGATGGGTCCCGCTGTGACAGTGGCATGTGAATGAATGAAGTTTGGGAATCCCTTAGAATCAGGGCTGTGAAGAGCTCTTTTAAATGGACAACCATATGAAGAAATTTTACAAGGGTCTTTGGATTCTCCCATGTTAGAAACTGACTGCCCCAACAGGAGCCATCTACCCAGGCCACCCCTGGACCTGGAGCAGCCACCACCTGTGGCCCTTTCCTCTTTCTTGCCTTCTTTTATAATGGCATCTTAATATCTTGCTTCCGTTGAGGTGACCTGCTCTCTAGCTCCTTTGTGTCTGTAGTCGGTCTCCATGCCCATCTCTCCTCCACAGTCCTCTTTCCACGATAAACCGGACTCACCCTCCCCGTATCAGCATTTTCTTGGAAATGATGAACTGCTCGTTTCTTGCTATAATCCCCCTGGTTTAGCTTCTGTGACCGATTCTCAGCAACCACATCCATTCATGTCCCCATGTCGCCCCTGAGTGTCAGAAACTGGTCCAGGTGAAAAGGGGAAAGGATGAAGACCTGGGCCCAGGGAGTGCTACAGGGAGTAACTGAAGCCACAGAAGAGGGAGGGATTGGCCCGAGGAGCATTAGGAGAGAGTTTGTTCTTCCACTGCGTAGGTGAGAACGTGTCTCAAGTGCAGCTCTCTCCTTTATGTTCTTATGAACGCTGAGTAGACCTGTTGGATTTCACCACCGTCTCTGTGCAGTTGATGGAGCTCCACGTGCCAAGGGCCAGACAGACCCCCACTGCCCACTGAACACCTTGAACGTGGACGTGCTCCACCACATCCCCTTGCACTGGTTCCCCACTCTGGCTGGCTCTCTGGGTCCCTGGTCCTCACCCCTTTCATTCCCTCTGGAATCAACTTTACTTCTTCCCATGGCCCCTTATCTCATCAGTTACCAAAGCTCATTCTGCTTCTTGCATCATGTTCCTGGTGCCAGGGTCAAGCCCTGCTTTTGTGTCTCTGCTCTGAGGCCAATTCTTTATCTTCTGACAGGCCTCCCTTGATCCTCCCAGCCAACAGTGACCCCGCCCTCCTCCAGATTCTGAAAGCTCTTATTGTCTCTTGACTTATCCCTTGGCACTGGTTACAATCTGCTTTGATAGTTGTTTTTTTTTTTTTTTTTTTTTTCCCTACTTCTATTTGTGACTTATCTTCCAAATTTTAGAAGTCAGTACCTACTATAATACTTGCCTCCATCTTCCACAGCAGTCAGGAAAGAGCAGTTAGCAGCTGTTAGTTGGTTGATTGATCATGTAGCCAAGAGGCCACATTTGCGAGGAGGGGTGGTCCTTGAGACCCTGTACCCTGGAGACTACACAGGCTGGTAAATAATTTTTCCCTTCATGACTATGAAGCATTTAGAAAAAGTGAGTCATCACCATACCCAGATGTTCTTTCTTGTTATCATTATAAGACAACACAATTCATCCTAAGGAGGACAAGGGCCTACAGAGAATGTGGCCTATTTTGGTTGATAGTTTTCAATTCATTTCAAACAAAGAAAGGGGGCTGGTCTTAACTGATTCCATTAAACTCAGGGAGATCTGACTTGGTGGAAATGATTGTCAGTCTTTTCACTTTGGGATCATGAACTTCCTGCTGTCTTTCATTTGTACCTGTGGCCCCAGAAAGGCGAGACCTACCTATTTGCAGAGGCCAAATGGAGAGATCATTAAGTATATTTTTCACAGTCACCTCTAATGATAGAGGACCATTAATGAAACAGAACTCAAGTGGCTTATGAATTGACATGCCAAGAGGTACCCCACCAGTAAGCCTGTTACAATGTATTTGTGAATCTTTCATCTCCTAAGGGATTAACCTTGGGGAAGCCTAAAGAATAAAGTGTCTGTAGGACTAGTGTGTTCGACTTGGCTCTAGCCAGAGTATATTAGCTTCCTGGTTTATAATGGCCCAGAGAGGTCTCTTGCCCTTGACCAGGGCCGTGTTGGAGTTTGCAAGGGTGACTATTTCTGTGTAACCTGTAGTGCTAGATTGCAGTATTGTATCTATTCATCTGTGTGGTGCCACTGTTAATGCTGAACAGGCTTAACGCTGTCCCCTCTTTGTGATTTTTAAAACCAAGAAGTCATGGACTGTGAAAGCTCCCATGGCCATTTTAATTTCACAAAGCCTGAAGGAGTGAAGGAGAAGGTTTCATCCATCTAGGATCAAATGCAGTTTTGCTTTTATCTTCTTGTGGGTGAGCGGGATTCCAAAGGCAGAGAGGGACCTTGATCCTGTCTGTACATTTCTGGCCTCAAAGGTGAGGGTATGGGTTCCCCATCAGCCTCCCTCCCACACCTCAGAGAGAAGATGCCAATAACTGCCACCAGTGGGGACCCCGCCTGTGGATGCACTGCCCACCTCCTCTTAGTGGCTGGTTTGAGGCCATTTGACAAATACAAGCATAGCATTTCTTTTTCTTTTTATGATGGAGGGCAAGAGGGAAAAAGAGATTGCCTCAAAATTGCTTGCTCCAAGTCTCTTCCTCCCATTTATATACCCTGGGACTATGATGAAAAATTTAAAAAAAAACAACAGAGTGTATTGTAGTTAAACATAATATGGGGCTCATTTTGATATATTCATAAATGTATGTAACATCGTTTTCTCCAGTTCAATCCCCAGTATTATCTCCTTCGCTCTTCTTCCTTCCCCTCTCCCCCTTCCTCTATTGTATTGGTCTTCTATTTATTTTCTAATTGGTACATTGTGGTTATATATAAAACTGGAATGCATTGTGATGTCTTCATGCATGCACATTAGCATGACTTGGTGAACTTGGTGAGCTTTATCCCCAGTTCTTCTCCTTTGCCTCCCCCCCTGACTCACCCTTGGTCCCACAGGGCACTGCTGCTCCTTCTGTGATGAAATTTTGCAAAGAACAGCACTGATGGTGTTTCCTCCCCTGCCCAGTACCCATTGTTGGTTTCTTCTTGCTTATAAAAGAGAGTCAGCATTTGCATTTCTTTTCACCAACAGACCTACCTTCATTTTAGTACTGGCATATTGTGTGTGTGTGTGTGTGTGTGTGTGTGTGTGTGTGTGTTTGGTACCAGGGATTGAACCCAGGGGCACTTAACCACTGTGACAGTTGCTGTGCAGCCATCACCATTATCACCCACAGAACTATTCCATCTTGCAGAGTCACATCCCCAGCCCTTTTTATATTTTATTTAGAAACAGGGTCTCCCTAAGTTGCTGAGGCTGGCTTTGAACTCAGGATCCTCCTGCCACTGGAATTATGGGTGTGCGCCACCACACCCAGCCTCTCCTGTTTTTTTCTCCTGCTGGCCACATGGCTTGAGTATCGTCCCCTTACCTTCCTTCCTGATCCATCTCCTCTGTTAAATGCAGATAATTATTTTCCCTGTTGATTTGTTAGGTGGATTAAGTCACAGCAGATATGTGAGATTCACAACAGCTCCTGGCCCAGAGTGAGTGCCTACCAACTGGTCCCTGTGGCATTCTTAGAGCAGATGGGAGCCCAAGAATTAGATAGGGGAAAGTAGAGCCCCCCAAGCAGCCATGTCGATGGCTTTGAGAAGGAAAAGAAGTGTGCCACGTCCCTAAGCAGAAGAGCCCACGACTCGCAGGGTGCTGGCCACGTTGCCCCAGCTTCCCCAAGACTGAACACAAAGCAGAGCATGGTGAATCCTGCCGTAGATGCCCAGCCCCCCTTTCTGGTCAGGCTGTCCAGGCCCCTCACCAAGAGGCTGGGGTGACTTCCCTCTGCATGCACATTGCCCTGGAGGTTCCGTCTTCATGTATCTCACAGGTTGGTTTAAATGTCCCCAGGTCCCTTGATTTAAGCCATCTCTGTGTGTCCCAGACTTTTTTTTTTTTTTATTGCAGTAAAACATACAACATAACATCTGCCATCTTCACCATTTTTGAGTGTCTGGTTTGGTGGCATCAAGCATATTCACGTTGCTGTGCAGCCGTCACCACCATCACCCACAGAACTATTCCATCTTGCAGAACCAAACTCTGTTTCCATTAGACACTAACTCCTCATTCTCCACCTCGGAGCCCCTGACGACCACATTTTCCTTTCTGTCTCTATGAATTGTGACTACCCAAAGACCCTCATATAAATGGCATCATGCCGAGTTGTTCTTTTAGACTAGTTTAATTCACTTAGCATAATGCTAAGGTTTATTCATGTTGAACCTTAAGGTTGGTCCATGCTGTAACATGCCAGAATTTCCTTCCTTTGTAAGGCAGAAGAATATTCCACAGTGTTTACCATACCACTTCTGATTTATCCATGCATCCATCAGTGTCCCCTTGGGTTGTTTCTACCATTTTGCACTGTGCATATAATGTCACCATGAATGGGGGGGGAGGGGTATATAAATATCAGTTCTTTGCAATATATACCCAGAAGTAGAATTGTTTGACCATAGCATGAATCTATTTTATTCAATTTTTTTGAGGGATCACCATGCTTTTTCCCCTGGGGGATGCACCATTTTACATCCCCCCCCCCCCATAATGCACAAGGGTTCCAGTTTTCAACATCCTCACCAACACTTGTTCTTGTCTGGTTTTATTTTCCTGCATTTTTTTGTTGGAGCATTATAATTGTATTTCTGTCTTTTTGATAGTAGCCTTCCTAAGGGATGTGAAATAAGAACTCATTGTGGTTTTGATTTGCATTTCCCTAATGAGTGGTAATGTTGAGCATCTTTTCATGAGCTTGTAGGGCATTTTACATCTCCTTTGGAGAAATGTCCTTTGCTTAATTTTTAAGGGGCTATTTGCTTTTCATTGCTGCGTCTAGACTTCTTCTTGGGCTCAAGGAAACTGAGGCTCCTCGCCTTCCAGCCATTGATGATAGTAACAACAAGAATACCTGCTTTAATCCTGAGCATTACATCTTCCTCACACTATGCTGAATGTTTACATGGATTTGCCCCTTGGATCCTCCTGACAGCCTTTTGAGAAAGAACCGTGACACAGGCCTTGCCCAAGGTCTCCCAAACTATGAGCAATGAGCAATGATTTTGTGTGTGTTTATGTGTGTGTGTGTGTGTGTGTGTGTGTGTGTGTGCTGGGGATGGAACCCAGGGCCTTGTGCATACTAGGCAAGTACTCTATGACTGGGCTATACCCCAAGACCCAGCTTATGAGTAATGAGACAACTACAGCTTAGTCCTGGTCTGACTCTGTCCATAGATGGGAGACTTGATTTCTTAGCCCCTAACCAAGAAGCAGCTGTGCAACTGCTTCATAAATAACAGTTCATCCATATGCTTGTGAGAAGCAGTGTCATATAGGAAACCACAAAGACCTTAGGACCTCAATTTTTCTGTAAAACCATATTTCATTCTTTATAAGGATTAGTTTCTAAAATCCTAAAGGTTTACCTCTGAGAGTAATCACAGAAATATATGGAACTTTAAGTGCTGAATTTTCAGCTACCCCAGAAGGCTTCTAAATGGAAGATGATGGATTCAGCTGGGATCCAGACATAAACTCAGTTGGTTGGTGCTGTATTGCTGTCTGGGCCCAATCCTTTCTTCACTCATAACTTACAACTTTGCGACCCTCCGGCCCTGTCATCTGAGTCACATAGCGTTACCCCCTCCTTTGCCTACTGTTTGTGCAGGTTTGGTGGTTGAAGGGACAAAGTGAAGGCCCGGGCTGCAGACCCACATCTTGACCTCTGGGGGCACCAGATTAACAGCCCTAGACAGGTCTCAAACAACAGGTCTTTGGGGAAACATTCACCATTCTTTTTATGTTGGCTTTTTAACTGGCCTTGGGTTCACACAGCTGGGGCTCTGGTCAGGGCCAGAGCCAGGGCTAGAGCTATGACTTTGGGTTGGGAAGAAATTGGCAGAAACATTCCCCAGTGGAGTTTGGGCAGGTCCTGGGAGTCCCGCCTAAAATGCAGTGGACAAAGCTGCCCTTGTCCACAGACCTAGGGGTGGGAGGCATCTGGTCAGTGACACAGGCTTGGCCATTGTATGTCCTGACCTCAGCCAACTTTTTCTTTTAGCTGAGAAAGGGAAAAAAAAGAGTGAAGGGGGGGGGGGATGAAGTCCTCCAGAAACGTTGCATCTGGAAAGTCCAGAATGAGTTGTTGATTTCCCAACAGACGCTGGAGCAGATTTGGAAGGAACTATGCAATGTAGTGGGTTCTTTGTGCAAGAACAGCTTTGAGAAAAGCCACAGGAACATCCTCCGGGGTGCCCAGAGCACAGGCCCTGGGGTAGCTGCTTGTCAGCCTCACATCTCACAGAGGGTGACATGGAGAGGAAGCTGGCCAGAGCCGGGCTCTGAGTCTGGGGACTTGAGAGCAGACCTCAGTCTCTGGGCATAGCAGCTCCCCAGGAGGATCAGCCGTTCTTCAATGGTAAGACTAAAACCTGCTTGCCTGCAGGTATGTGTTCAGTGCTCAAATGTCCTTCTCTGCATATTTCTCAGATGCCTTTGACATTTTAAAGGGCCATTCTGAAAACCTGCTGAGCTTTGAAGGTCTGGGGACCCTGTGTGTCTGGGGGTACCTTTCACGGGCCTATGGGATGAACAGGGAGAAAAGACAACACAGGTCATTGTGTAAGAAATCAGGAGAGGAAAGGAGGAGGAGAAAAGTTTAAGAAGGGGTGTTTGTGGAAGGAAACGGGTCCCCCAGGAGCAGTGCAGTTGCAGGTCTGTAGTGAAGAAGCAGAATGGTGATGGGGTTGATAGTCTGGAATGGAGTTCAAATCTTGCCCCCTCTACTTTTCCAAATATGAAATTTAGCTTCTGCCTGTGTATCTCTCTCGCCTACCATGGCCTCATTCTACCTGGGAGACTAAGAGGTACAAGCTCTTGAGGGAGATTATAAAATGCTATATGAAGACTGGGAGTGGGGGGCCTGTTGGAAGCCTCAGAAGGTGGTGGAGTATCTGCCCAGTGATATACTATGGTTCCAAGCCTGGCCGAGGCTTCTTTCCAGTTTGGGAGTGGCAGCTGCTACAGTGGAAGTTCTTCTGAGACTTACGAATAGAGCAACCTTGTTCTGCCACCAACCTTTCCACCTCCGAAAACTAGACACTCCCTTTCCTGGGGATGAGACATCTCTCATCAGTTCAGCCTTTTGGTGACCATGCTCTAAAGGCTCTGTACAGCCGAGAGGTCCAGTTTGTGTAGACAGTTTCTGCACAGAATCTTCCTCTACCTCACTGGGCCAGTGAACCTCTGTGATTTTGGTGTGGCTTCTGAGAAAGGCCTGAACCAGTGCCGGGAGAAGGGAGAAGGTGCTTGTTATCCAGGAGCATCCTCCAAAGGGCCAGTGGACCTCCTGGGAAACTCCAGAGCTCCACAGCAGAGCTTCTTCAAGGTTAATGTGGCACAGTGGTGCATACCTATAATCCCAGCTACTCACTCAGGAGGCTCAGACAGGAGAATAGCAAGTTCAAGACCAGCCTAGGCAATTTAGCAAGACCTTGTCTCAAAATAAAATAAAATTAATAAAAGGGTTAGGGATGTAGCTCAGTGGTAGAGCACTTGCCTAGCAAGTGCAAGATCCTAGAATCAATCCCTGGTACCTCCACCCCCTCCCCCCAAAAAAGGTTAATATGCATCTGGACTGCCCAAGGGTCTTCCCAATGCAGACCCAGTGCTGGGGTATGGCCTGGGACTCCGTATTTGTAGCCCATACCCCAGAGGATTCCTGTTCTGCTGGTGCAGAGGGCTGTCCTTGGAAAATCATTGCTGTGAGGAACACAGACCAGTCCATCAAGTTCTGACCAAGTCACAGCTGCCCTGCGTCTGCTGCGGGTGCTCCTGGTACTTTCAGGTCTGCCTGCGGACGGTGGCATGGTGGTTTTGGGAGAAGGAGGGAACAGCAAAGCAGATGAACACTGAAGGACATGAAAGGAGCTGGGAAGAGCCCAAGAAGTCAAGCTCTTGACAATGTGGGGCATGTGGGGTGCCAAGGCCATTGGTGGGGTGTGCCCAAGCTGATGTGGACTGTATAATGTGACAGGTGAAGCAGATGTACTAACTGCTAGCAGGAAGACCCAGAAAAATTCCACTGGAGCCTGTCTGTGCTGTGGGCAGGTGAATTCTAACTTAAGAGTGTAGCAGATGACGGACACAGAGACAGAAGCCCAGCATGTGGGGCAGGAATCAAGTTGCTAGGCAAATAGAGCTGCGACCTTGAATGTGGCTCTGACAGGGAAGCATGGACACAAGCCTATCAGGACTATACTCCTCGCGGGGAGAGATAGGATCCCAAGTATCTGGGGCCTGGGCAGCATTTCAGGAGTGGTCCATGCCTCCAAATCATGTCTACACTCGAATGTGACATTTTTCCTCCTACAAAAATGGCATGTCCTTAAAACAGATATATTAATGCTAACATTTAGAATCATTGAGTATTAGGGTATATATATCCCACAGAGACCATCTGGTCCAACTTCTGCATTTAAGAGATGAGGAAATGGAGGTCTCCTAGCAGTGATGCAGTGGGTTGCTTAAGATCTCACAGCAAGACTGAAGTGGCTTCAGTCCTAGCCCCTGGGTCCCGATTCACGTTCTGTGTTCTTTCCACATTGCCACAGCACCATGCTAGTTCCCAAACCTTGGCTTTCACCCTCTATGCATCAGTAGCAGAGACTCCAATATTGCAGCCAAATTGGGTTGGTTGCAGTGCACCCCTTACTGACTCAGAAACTGCTGTAGCCCCCATTAGGCTTCATCTCCCTCTGGGGCTCCTGGTTCAGAACCAATTAGGAGCATCTCTTGGAGTCAGAAGTCTTTGATCAGGATGACTGGGAACACAGGCAGTTAGAGCTGCAGAGTTAACCAGAAGTAACTAGAACGAGTCTCCATGGTGAGACTTGCTACTTCCGTTTCCTTTTGGTGCCCGCGGGCTGCTACAGCCCAAAAGGAGCGACCACAAAGCCAGGCCAGCTGGATGGCAGCTCTGGGTGGGCGGGCAGACCGAGCCACCCACCTTTATGCTCTAATGAGCTCCCATCCGCCTTTTGTTAGAATGACACCAACTCCCTGAGGAAGCCTGCCTTTGCCCCCTGAGCATCTGCACAGAGCAGCCTTGCCCTTGAAGTTTCTTTCTGGTCGGTAGTTGTTTTGCATGTGATGACAAGCTAGCAACTTTCAACTGCCTTCCTGACTTCCTAAAATATTCTTCTGTTATTATTATTTAATATATTTTTATTTTTAATTAATGCACAAGAATTGCACACACTCATGGAGCACAATGTGACATTTCAGTACGTGTATACAGGGTGTGATGATCATATGAGAGTAATTGGTGTATCCATCCCCTCAGACAGGTATCATTTCTTTGTGCTGGGAACATTTGAAATCCTGTCTACTAGCTGTTTTGAAATATTCAATTAATTGTTGTCAACTATATTTATCCTACGGTGCTACAGAGCATTGGAAGTTATTCCTCCTACCTAACTGCATCCCTTTACCTGTTAACCACCCTGTCTGCCTCCCCCTCCTTCCCCACACACTTCCTGGGCTCTGCTTCTTTGAAATCAACTTTTTAGCTTCCACATATATTTCTGAATTTCTTAAATCCATTTTTAATGGAACAATGCTTGGTAATTTGGGTTATAGGTTTTCTTCAGAGGCATAACAACTATAAAAAATGCCAGAAATATTCAGAAAGGGGGTTGGGGGCTTGTAGCTTAATGATAAAGGAGAACTTAGGAGGAAAGTATATATTCTGTCTGTCTGTCTCTCTTAGTACTAAGTGTTGGCAAATCTCTTATTCTCAGACTTTCACCTGTGCAAAGGGAAATTTGACCAGGAATCATTTAGATGGGTCTCACCCTACCAGGAGCTCCCCAGGGAGATTATTAGAAGTGAACAGTCCTCAAAGTGTCTTTCAAAAGTGTCTTCTAAGTCAGATACAACGGTGCACAACTCTAATCCCAGCTACTCTGGAGGCTGAGGCAGGAGGATGACACGTTCAACTGGGCTACTTAGTGAGACACTGTCTCCAAAAAATAGAAAAAGAAAAAAGTCTTCCAGGACATGGTAAATAATTGATACCATTATAGATACAAGCTAGCATAAAGCTAGGATGCATTTCAAGAACATTTACCGTCAAGAGAAATGATAAACTCTAGCACAACTCCTTAAACAGATTAGGACATGTCGCCACAAATTGGCCATAACAGTGGCTAAAAGGAGACTGATCCCCAAGAAGTCTGCCTCCTCATGCAGACCTGAGACCAGAGCCACAATCTTGAATCCTGATTTGGGCATGTATTTCATGCCCCATTTTATTGAATTTTTTTTTTTTTTTTTTTTTTTTTATGTCTCAGCATTTCTTTTCCACAATTCCAAGTTCGATTTGGTTGAGGAAATGGAAGGAGACCTAGACTAGAAGATTTGAGGCCTACTCGTTTGGGAAAAGCATGCAGTTTAAAAACAAAACAAAACTAATGTTTCATGATCATCTGTGTTTCTTATCAGGAGCTCTCTGTAGTCCCCATTTGTTTATGTGGCTGCTGCTTTTGCAACTGAGCTGGGCACTTAAATGCTTTGAAATTTCCCTTGCGGTGGTGTTAGGCTCCATTACGAAAGACATCCCCTGGGTTCTGGAACCCCAGTGCTTGAAGGCTGGCAGCCCCTTCACGTTACAGATGAGGAAGCAAAGTGCCCAGAGATGCTGTAGGAAATGCACACACGATAGCTTGTTATCTGTAACAACACTTGGGAGGTATGCTTGCTTTCTTTTTTGGTATGGGGGATTGAAATCGAGGATGCTTTACCACTGAGCTACGTCCCCAGCCCTTCTTACATTTTAATTCAGGGTCTTGCTAAGTTGCCCAGACTGTCCTCAAACTTGCCATCCTCCTGTCTCAGCCTCCTCAGTGCTGGGATTACAGGCCTGTGCCACCAAGCCCTGCCTACTTGAATGCTTTCTACTAATGCTTTTGTCATCCTGAATGGAGGTAGACTATAAGAATGGTCCACTCTGTTTTTGAAACTGCCAGAGAAGGAGTGGGAGAGAACAAACCCACATTCTTCAACTGCCCATCAGGAAGCAGGGCGTTTGAACTGAATGTCCGTGTTAATCAAAGTCTGGTGCTTTGGCTTAGAGGTGGTTTCATTTTGTCCCCCAAAGGTTCATGTGCTGGGATCTTGTCCCAAGTATAGACGTGTAGAGGTGCGAGACCATTTAAGAGGCAGCAGTGAATGGAAGGTGGATAGGTAATGGAGCCATGGACCTCAGATGAGATTAATGCTGGCCTCTCTGAGTGAGTTCTCATAAAAAGAGGGTTATTATAAAGCCTAGAGAGTGAGGCCACATCACATGTTTGGTCCCTTCTGTTGCTGCTGATTCTCTTCCTATTTCTGTTTCCCCGATGTTGTAACACTAGTTCCATGTTCTTGGACCTCCCAAACTGTGAGCCAAATAAACCTCTTTTCACTATTAAGTGCACAGCCTCAGGTATTTTTTACAGCAATGCAAAATGGACTCATACAACTGGTGAGCAGAGTCACTTAGGTTTTCTGGCTTCAAAAGCTACCAGAGCAGAATGCTTGCCCCTTTTAATTGCATTGAAGTATCAGAACCAATGGACTTTAGCACTGGGACAAAGCAGGAGAGCTTTATCTAGAGTTTCCCAGTCCAGGCTTCAAGCTCTGGAAACAATCCCTGCTTCCCATCCTATTTCAGAGCTGTTCTCTGTTTTCAGGAGCACCTGTTCCTGCCCCTCACACCTATACACATTCTTTCCTTGGGTCCGATAGCCCTAAAATATAGTGTAAGGCCTTCAGGTACCTGCTTCAAACCTCCGTAAGAAGCCAAAGGAGGGGCTGGGATTGTGGCTCAGCGGTAGCGCGCTCGCCTGGCACGTGCGCGGCCCGGGTTCGATCCTCAGCACCACGTACAAATAAACCCATTGTGTACAGCTAAAGCAAATAAATAAATAAATATTTAAAAAAAAAAAAAAAAAAAAAAAAAGAAGCCAAAGGAGTGATGCTGATATTCACTGATATTCACATTGATGCTGGTTGGTCAATGCTGAGATCCTCCCAAATGATGGAAAAGACAGAACAAGCAACTCTCAGATCCCTGCCATGCTGTAGGGTATCCCTGGACAGATGCCACCAGCAAAAAGGACCAGCCATCTCAGATACAAAAAATACAAGGCTATTCAGATTTCCCCACATGTCTTGCATTATCTATTAATTAGCCCTTCTATCTTCTATCTGCAGGTGCAATGACCATAAAGATCTCTTTCTCCAGGGTTGGAGGGGGAATGTGTGCAAAGCCCACATAAAAGGCATTTTTTTTCCTACCCTGTGCGCCTTGACCTCTGGACTCTTGAGGGCTGTGAAATGGCTTCTGACCCAGGAGGGGGGCATCTAACTCATCCTTTCATTTTTCAGGATCATTTGCAAATCTTTTCATCTGTCTTGGTCTCCCTGGAGACCCCATGTTTTCTAACTTAGCAAATTTCCCTGTGAGGATTGACTTCCTGTCTCCTTGCTGCATGGACTCCATTGTAATTGTGTTCATCAAAATTCCTGGTTAGCCAGATCACTCCATTCCTCTACAGGGTCAGAAAATAGAGACCATTGTTCTATGTCTTCTCCCTGCCCAGTCCTGAGAAACATACCCAGTGAGTTGATTGGCTCTCAGGGAGGCACTGGGGGCTCACAGACGGACATTCAGGGTGGCCAGAATCCTCACTGAGCCTACCAGGATCAAGGTAGGTCTGATGTCTCATGGGTTGCAGCCTTCAGGTCTTTGGCTGGCAGGTTTGCAGGTACTGGGAGAAAACTCCTGTGGCCCTAATGTCTACATCTTGTGGTGGGGCACCAGTCACAACCACAGCGTGAGACTGCCTCCCACTGATTCAGGGACACAGAGCAGTGATGGGTGAGCGTGTGAGGGAAAGAGAGTGATTGAGTGTGGAAGAGCAGAGCAGATTTTTCACGGGGACTGGAGTTTGCAACCTGGCTGGGGGAACCCAAGTTAGGCACCCTCTGGGCCCTCTTATCTATCATCTAGGAAGCCTTTGGGGGCAGAGGGGTCAGACATGAGCCAGAGGAAGAGTCAAGCCAGTGAGATGTGGATTACTGCTACCCGGTTCATTGTGACCCCATCTATCTACTCTGGGCAATAAGGACACTTGGATCATACCAAGTTTGGAAGAGTTTCTGGGGACATTTACATTTAAGCGATTAAAGCCTGGTTTGGGAAGTTCCTTTTATGGATTCAGTGAGGCAGCCTGGCTGAGCAGGTGGTTTCTCATAAAGATTTGAGGATATGTGTGAAGGGTTCTGGCAAAACCTCTGATGGGTTGGACACAGTTACTGAGAACTTTGTAACCAGAGGAGTAGAAAGAAGAAAGGTGACCTTTGTGGCTCTCTTTGACTTTTGTTGGTAAGAGCCAGAGGTGAGTCTTATGCAGCTGACCTCTTTTTCACATGGCACCAACCAGAAAGGTTCAGGGGAAGTAGATATGCTCAGACACGGGCCAGGAGATGGCCACAGTCTTCACTGAGGGCTTCTTTGAGCTTTGGCTCTGGGAACCCAGTGTGGGCTTACAAAGTAGAGGAGGTGGGACAAGTGAGGTCTTTGGGAAGCTCTGCCTTGCTGCTGAGTTTTCCCTGAGCCTGCAAGTAGCCCAGCCTGTCTACCTCAGTGGATTCTAGGGCTGAGAATTTCCTATGGAAGCTGATTGTTCGTGGAGCCAGTAGAATGAAGGTGATTGTCACAGTGCCAGGGTCTTTGCTGACTAGGATCCCATCCTTTCTGTTATGTTCCCTCTAGTTGGGAAGCTCCAGTCTCTGAAGAATACACAAGTGCAGACACTAAAATGTCAAAGGACAGGGGAAAGAGCCAACTGGGAAGGTATCTGATAGTTTCAACAGGAGGAACAAGAGGACACAGAAGATATTTCTTTATTGGAATGATGTCTTAGTTCATTTTGTGTTACTATAACAAAGTACCTGAGTCTTGTTGCTATATAAAAAAGAGGTTTATTCAGCTTATAGGTCTGGAGGTCCAAAAGTATGGCACCAACACTGGCTTCTGGTAAGGGCCTTATGCTGCCCCATAACATGATAGACGGTGTCACGTGGTAGAAGAGTAAGGTAGGGGGGAAGACAGGCAAGCCACATGGTGAAAGAAGCAAGAGAAGAAGCTGAATTTGCTTTACAACAGCTTTTCAAGCCCTAAGAGACCTAATCCATTCCCAGGAGACAGGCATTAATCCCTTCCAGCAGTGATGCCTCCAATTACCTAAGGATCTCCCACTAGGCCCCGCCTCTTAAAGGTTCTACTCCTCTCAACACCATTACACTGGGGACCAAGCTACCTGCACATGAACCTTCAGGAGAACAAATCACAGTATAAACCATATACACACCATAGTATATAGGAAGGAAGAGCAGTATCCCACTTCGTCTTCCTTGGTATCTTACTTTCATTTTCTCTTGCTTCTTAATCTTTTCAAGTATTATCTGGAATTCATGAACCAAGTCACCATTTTATTATTTTTTTACAGTTTCTATAGTGAATGGTGACTTTTGCACACAATTCTATGGCTGGGTTTATAATTATTAATGCATTTTTGTAAGTTACTTTCAGTATTCAGCCTTGGTTCTTTTGACTGTGACTTCTTCGTTCTTTACCTGTGCATTTCATAATCTTTCAGGAACTTAAAGTCCATCGTTTAAGTGCAGTTGGCTTTGTGTCCACAGGTTCCGCATTCATGGATTCCACTATCTGATCATGAATATTTGAAAAACAAATAATGTCTTTTTTTGGTAATGGGGATTGAACTCGGGTACTTGACCACTGTGCCACACCGCCAGCCCTATTTTGTATTTTATTTAGAGACAGGGTCTCACTGAGTTGCTTACTGCCTCACTTTTGCTTAGGCTGGCTTTGAACTCATGATCCTCCTGCCTCAGCCTCACAAGTTGCTGGGATTACAGGCATATGCCACCGCACCCAGCAGAAATTGTGTCTTAATACTTAACGTGTACAGACTTTCTTTCTTGTCATTATTACCCGAACAATACGGTATAACTATTTAGTTAGCATTTATATTGTTTTCTATGTTAAAAGTAACCTAGAGGTGGTTGAACCTACACAGGAGGATGTGTGTAGGTTCTATGTAAATGCTGTGGCATTTTATAGAAGAAACTTGAACATCTGCGGGTTCTGGCATCTGTGGGTGTCTGGAACCAATCCCCTGTGGATACTAAGGGATGACTGCATGTTCGCTAAGGAGGATACATACACAGCCGTGTTTCTGAGCCCTTGTCTATAGGAGAGTGTGTTTCTGTCACCTTCCTTTGTACCTGAAGGGCAGCTTGGCTACATGTAGAGGTCTAGCCCCACACTACATGGGAAGTGTCTTTAGAGATGTGGCTACAGATAAGTCTGAGACCAGCCTCGTGCTTTTTCATTTATTTATTTTACATCTTCTCCCTTACATGATCGTAGGAATTTATCCTTGTCCTTGTTTTGTTAGTGTGTGTCTTCGGTTTGGTTTTTTAAAAGTCCTTTGGCCTCCAACAGTGGAGGATCTACCACAGCTGCACAGCCTGGGAAAGGTTTTCCCCATCAACGTCTGTTTACAGTTCCTTTCTGTTAAAAGCCTTTGTTCTGGTCTCCTCTTCAGGAACACCCAGTGTCTATCTCTTGGCTTGGTATTCTGTCCTCCTGTTTAATTTAATCTTTTTTTTTTTTTTTTTCATTTTCTTTCCACTCTGGGGGAATAATCCTCCACTTTGTTTTATGCATACTCGGTTTTTCTTTTCTTTTGCAATTCTGATTCTAGGTTTTATTGCAACCAAAGTGTGTTTTCTTTTGTTACAACCTTTGAAATTTCCCTAGAGTTTTTAATGTTTCTTGTTTCTTAATTTTGTTTTCTTTTCTAAACCAACTTGTCTTTTTCTTTTCTTTCTTTCTTCCCCCATTCTGCCCCTTTGGTCTTTGTTTGCTCTGTCCTTTGGATCTCTTGGTCTTGCATGCCATATCTCCCTTCCTTCTATTGAGGTTGCTAAATAGTCTAGTTTGCAGCATATTTCTCCTGGATACTATATGGGAAATCTGCACTTAGATATTTGTGATTTGCTTGAGGGTTCTGGATGCTGTTTCTCCATATGTTTTCTGCAGGTAAAGAAATGCCCTGTATTGCCTTTTCCTCTCACCTGCCTTTACTCAGTGTCCATTTGATCTGTCAAGAGCTGGGATCTGTTCACAGGTGGAGCACACATGTTGTTTGGGTTGCCATTCTCTACCTGGTTCATGAAACAGCCTGCCCAGGTCTATCTGAAACCCAGTTCCTGCTACAATTCCCAGCTTTCAATCATGCATTCACTCACTCATTCATTCACTCAATGCTCTGGGCACTGTGCTAAGACTAAACTATGAAAAAGATGGATGTGGTCCCCCCTTCCTGAATCATATAGTGTGTTTATCTCTTGATATGGTGTCTCCTTCTCCTCCTTTTCTTCTTCCCCCTGGCCACGTCTCCATCTCTGGCTTCCAGGAGAGCATGAAGACATCGCTAGGGTCCAACCTCTCTCCTATGAAACTACCTTGTGAAGACCACACTCCCCAGAATGCACAGTGCCATTGCCAGGTTGCCCTGCTTCTTCCCTAGCTATTTCCTGTGAGATGCTATTTCTGAATGGATAGGAAGGCTGCCAGAGCTGCAGAGACCAGTACTTTCACCTGTGAGACAAAGGAAAGATGCCCCGCATTCTGTAGACACTGACTCTGAGGCTGGTGATGTCATGGTGGGAGGTGGGGCCCGCAATGGGTAGCTGTTCCCAGCTCTGTGTAGGAGTCTGCCCACCCTAAACAGGTGTCCAGCAGAAAAGGCATGATGATGAAGTGAATCACCAGCCTGCAGCCTCGCTGGTCTTTGTCTTTCCTGGTGGACACTTGCGGTCCCCATCAGTAATTGGTCGACCCTTCTGTTCAGTTCATAACTGGCAACAGAGGCCACTCCTGGGCTCTCCTCCCACTTCTCACGGTGAGCTATTAATGAATCAGTCTCCAGGGACTGAGGCCTCCCAGGCACACCTAGGCATGCCCTGGCCACTTCTGGAGGTCCAGCTGGATGTATGGCTGGGGAAGGGAGAAAGTGCTGCAGAGCCCTTTGTGGAGGAGCCTTCAAGCGGTGCCAATCACAGCACCCGGCTCATTAGCAGTCATTGTCATGGCAACGGGTCTGCCAGAAAGTGGCTCGTTAGGCTGACAACTTCAGAGATGTTATATATAGATCTGGGTGTGGGGGGAGAGGGGTGTGGAGTCTTGTGGATATGCCTTTCTTAGTGCTCCTATTGCTGCTGGGTTTGGGGTGTAAGAAGACACAACATAGGGGACCTTAAAACTCTCTGATCTGGCTGCTAAATCGAGCGCCTGAAGACCACCCGTGAACGCCTGCAAGTAGCATTTGCTCGCTGCTTCAGAAGGTAAGAGGCAGGTGCTCCCAGAAGCATCTTGCAGGTGGCGTCCTGGGATGAACTTGAACTTGAAGAGTGGTGGAGGCTGTGGGGAACTGAGTATAGGGGTTGGTTCCGCCTGGAGGCTGCAGACCCAACCTTGACTCTTTCTTAAAATGGTTTGTTTGAAGAGTTTGGGGTTAGAGGATAGGATCTTTCTCTTTAATAAGTAACTGTGCAGTGCAACACTGTCTCTTTACAAATTGTGCTTATTGAAATTTTATGTTCCCTCCCAGTTTCCATTTCAGAGGTGATGCTTTCTCTCAGTTTCTCTCACTAACCTGAGTAGCTCCAGAGTAGAGTGAACATAGGGCTCAGCCAGGATATGTGCTAAAAATACAGACCCCAGGTCCCAGTTTGATTTAGTGTCTGATTCAGGGTCCAGGAACGTGCACTTTAACCCGCCTCCGAGGTGTCGAATGGGTTATCCCAAGGTGACCACATTTGGAGAAACACTGCTGTAATGGCATTTTTAAAAATTTGTTTCTGTTTTTGCAATGCTGGGGATTGAACCCAGGGCCTCATGCATGCTAGGCAAGCACTCTGATCTACACCCACAGTGGGGCTTTTGTTTTTAATCTCTAGGTGACTGCCCTTGCTTGTCTGCTCGACTTTTTTTCTAGGGGGAATCAGTGGCCACCATTAAGACGGACATTTTTTTTTTTTTTTTTTTTTTTTTTTTGGTTGTGTTGTTTTAAATAGGGAGACCAGAAAGTCAGCCTACAGCTAGGGAACGTGATGGCTTGGGGGAGGGTGGTGATGTTTGTGCATATCTCCCAGGAAGGCATATGCTCATTTGGAGACTGTGAGACAGGCAGGAGAATCAGGCCTAAGCTGTCATCCTCCTTGGGTGGGAACTGGGTCTGGGGTAGTCCAGGTGAAAAGGCAAAGCTGATTACAGACCCCCAGGGGAGAGATGGGCCAAGCAAGGTAGCTTGACATTAGGGAACTGGGTAGAAGTCTCTAGAACACAGCTAATATTTTTGTTTTGTTTGTTTGATGCTAGCAATAGTCTCAGGGCCTCTTGAATGCTAAGCATGTGCTCTACCCCCAGCCCAAAGCTAACATTTTAAAGAAGTTTGGTTTTAGCATTCAATTAGCTGTGCAGCATAGGGCACGATATTAAGCCCTCTGACTCTTAACATTCCTTGATTTAAAATGGGGATAAACGGCCATCTATGACACAGGCTAATTGTGAAGATAAGGTAATTGTGTGAAGCACCAGGCCCAGTCCCTGGTGCACTATAGATATTTGGTGACTGATGAAAGTCATCACTAATATGTGCAAATGGAATCTCATCTCAGATCTTTCTGGAGAACCTACCAGACTAGGGTTTTGAAGTGGTCAATATTGAGCTTTGCAGTAGTACATATGAAATATGGTGAAGCACAAAAACATGGACAAGAATGTTCACAGCAACATTATCCATAACGGCACCAAAGTGGAAAGAACCCAAAATGTCCACCAGTGGGTGAATGGAGAAACAAAATGTGGTATGTATTCCCATACAATGGAATAATATCCAGATGTTTTACAAGTGATGTGCTGATACATGCTACAGGATGAAAGACCTGTGCACCCATTTGGGGGTACAACAGATTGATAAGTTTCATATACAGTTGAGCAGGTTGTCAACTGAACGAATAAGGGTGGGATAGAAAGGACTAAAATCCAGCTTGCACTTTGGTCCAGGGTGGCTCTTCCCAGAGGGAGACATAGGCTTTTATGATTCCCAGAGACATCTATGTGTTAGGTTCAGAATTTCTGAGTTGAAGGAAACTGCCTTCATTTTCTCCCACCTCATCCTTGCTACCTCTAATCTTCTCCCTGCCAGGTAGGGCCCCCTGCCCCTCACTGTGTCCCCTCTGCCTCCTGTTCCTACTCCCAAGGGAAAGAGCTGACGGAATTGAAAGAGAGAGGCCACAAGACTGAAGAAGGGAAGGGAAGGATTTAACTTGGAAGGAAACTAATTAGAAGTAGTTTAGGAGAGACCTTAATTAGTAGGTGTTTATCATGCTGTATACTTCTAATGACTGGCAGGGAGCCTTCCCGGGAGGCCGACTGCTCCTGCCCCTCCACAGCCACTTAAGAGTGATGTAATGTTGGTGCTTTTGGCCTCTTAAGTGATGGCTTATAGGTGGATCTAACTTCTATCTTTACCATATCATTTTTGGGGGGACAGGGGAGGTAACCAGGGATTGACCTGAGCCACACCCCCAGCACTGTTTTGTTTTATTTAGAGACAGGGTCTCACTGAGTTGCTTAGTGCCTCACTTTTGCTAAGGCTGGCTTTGAACTTGCGATCCTCCTGCCTCAGCCTCCCAAGCGGCTGGGATTATAGGTATGTGCCACTGTGCCTGGCTACCATATCATTTTTTATTGTGATAAAATATACCTCAACTAAAATGGCCCATTCATGATTTTGCTACCTTTATGATACTATGCAACCCACGGACACTGTCTACTTCAGAACATTTTCATCACCCCAAAGGGAGAACCCTGTACCCATTCTCCCTCCCCTGAGCCTTGGCAGCCACAGCTGATTCTGTCTTTATGGCTTTGCTTGTTGTGGGCATTTCATGTAGATGGGCTTACATAACACGTGGCCCTCTTGTCTGACTTCCTTCAATTGGCACGATGCCTTCACGGCTCCTCCGCGTCCTAGCATGTGTCAGTGCTCAGTCTCTTTTTATTTCTGAGTACTGTTCCATCATGTGGGTGCATCAAATCTCACTTCCCCTCCATCCATCAGAGGGGCATTTGAGTTGCTTCCACTTGGGTGCCCTTATGCAGAGGTGGCCATGGACATTGGTGTCCGAGTGTTTGTTTGACACTTATTTTCAACTTGGGAGGTGTATACCCAGTTGTCTCCATGTCTTTTGACTCCCAATTTGTTTTACGTTAGTCAACAGAGGAACTTCTTTCTAAGAAAGAAGGAGACAAGGGGCTTGTGGCTGCCTCAGAAGATGGAGGTCAGGCGGTCAGGTGGCAGGCTGAGAGGGGACCCATGGCCGTGTGGCCATGTGGGTGGAGGGCGGAAGCCACCTTTACCACATTGAAGGAAACAGGCTGTCGGCCTGGTTGCTGTTTTCCTGCCCCCTTTCGGCACCTCTTGGTGTTTTCCGGCTTCCCTGAGGCTCCTGCGTTTCCTAGGTAGGGGAGACTTCGGGGTAGTTGTCGTACCTCCTTGGTCGTCCATGAATGACCTCACATGTCAACTGGGGTTTCTTCTGACGTCACAGGGGTATATAGATATATTACCCAGAGTCATTCTAGAGAGAAGAGTCCCATGCAGCTGTGAAGAAGGAACAGGGTCCTTCTGCTTTTTCATAGGTAGGTCACTGAGGGGCAGAAGGTTCAGTCCACCTGCTTTCCAGTCCTTGGAGGGAGCGGTCTCCTCACTGCCCAGCCTTCCAACAGCACACGTTAGTCAGCACCTTCACGTGTTGACCTTCTCTGCAGCTGTTTCTGGGGTCGTCTTGGAAACAGAAACCTCAGAGAAGTAACTGTTGATGGTGACATTTCCGATGTGAAGGGGACGTTGGGTGGGGAGGACTGTGCACTCGCCTGAGCTTCACACCACAGAAGGTGGAGCCTGGGGGAAGCCCTGTCCCACTCAGACCCCCTTTCCAATGGGAGCCCCCATCGATGGCGCACCCCTGGTGACAGACGCTCTCCTGGCGGCCAGGTAATCACCTGGCCTGCATCTTCCATCATCTCCCCTGCATCTTCCACAGCTGGGCTGGTGGGAGCATCTTTCATTTCACACGTGCGACAGCAGCCTGGCTGTCATTTGCCTGAGGTCATGTGGTTGCCCTATGGCCAAGGTAGAGGGCTGGCGTGGGGACACTGTGAGCCTGGGGCTGGAAGGCAGTGCTCCCTGTGCCGCTGGGCCCCTCTCTGCAGCCCACGGCTGGCCCTGTCAGTTTCTGACCTGGCTCACACCCTTGAACAACTTCCCGTTTCCTCCCACATAATTCAGATGAGCACCGATGTGGCCGTCCCCTCTTGGGTATTCTGGAATATAGACTCAAGGAAAGGGAACCTAGCATCTTAACCTTTTGGTTCTAGAATAGTTCTCTCTTTAGCCAAACCCTCAATCTTTTTTCCCCCCTTTGGTACCAGGGATTGAACCCAGGGGTGCTTAACCACTGAGCCACATCCCCAGCCCTTTTTATTTTTATTTTGAGACAGTGTCTTGCTAAGTTGCTTAGGGCCTTGCTAAGTTGCTGAGGCTGGCTTTGAACTCGCAATCCTCCTGCCTCAGCCTCCCAAGTCACTGGGATTATAGGCGTGCGCCATCACACCCGGCTCAAACCTTCATTCTTTTTATTTATTTATTTATTTTTAATTATTTTTTATTCTAAGATGTTATAAATGACAGCAGAATACATTACATTTCATATTACACATATATAGAGCACTTTTTTACAAATCTCTGGTTGTATGCAAAGTATATTCACACCATTCGTGACTTCATATATGCACTTAGGGTAATGATATCCATCTCATTCTACCATCTTTTTTTTTTTCCTTCACCCTTTTGCTCCCTCCCTTTCCCTCCCTCCCCATTGGCCATTCTAGTATTCCTCTAATCCTCCTATGCTCCCCATCCCAACCCGACTGTGAATTGGCCTCCTTATATCAGAGAAAACATTTGGCATTTGGCTTTTGGGGATTGGCTAACTTCACTTAGCATTATATTCTCTAACTCCATCCATTTTCCTGCAAATGCCATGATTTTATTCTCTCTTATTGCTGAGTAATATTCCATTGTGTGTATATACCACATTTTCTTTATCCATTCATCTACTGAAGGGCATCTAGGTTGTTTCCACAGTTTAGCTATTGTGAATTGTGCTGCTATAAACATTGATGTGGCTGTATCCCTGTAGTATGCTGTTTTTCAGGTCTTTTGGGTAAAGACCAAGGAGTGGGATAGCTGGGTCATAAGGTGGTTCCATTCCAAGTTCAAACCCTCATTCTTAAGCCCCCTGGCCCTCCTGTAACTACTACTACCTGCCCCAGCCAAAATGTGCAACTACTATATGGGGATAACTTTCCCTCCCCCGTCCCCTGTCTCTACTCACCATTAGGCTATTTGTCTTGCATGTACTCTAGCCATCTTCCAATTTGGGGAGAGGCTGGAAGAGCCACGTGTGGAAGCCCAGGTGACCCTGCTTAGGTGTGTGCTTGTGCTTAATGGAGGTGCTGCATTGGTGTGCAGAGAGCCTGGTGGGACACTGTGGTGCTTTGGACCCCACAGCTCTGCCCCTCACTGTTGTTTGCTTAGAAAACGATCTTCCACAAGGAATCAAAGAGGCACTGTGGGGTAGCAGGAGCAGGTGTAGAAGACAGAAGCATCCAGGGCACAGGGGAAAGCTTTTAATTAAGTGGTGAGAATTCAGAATGAAACATGCACCAGGGCCATAGGCAGGCTGTGTTCACTGGCAATCCCAGGAGAAGCTAGGATTTGCTCGTGCCCCCTGATGGCACGCGGGCCACCACAGGAAGCAGAGACATACAGCGTTATGGCCTGCACAAAGCGGAGGGCGACGTGCCAGTGCGTCCCCCCACGGCTCCCTTTCAATTTATCATCGGATTTTCCTAAGCACTGGTTATCAGCGACCAAAAGAAACCACCCTGGTGGGCACTGCTGAGGGATGTGGGGGACTTGGGGGAGCTGATGGCCTTTAATGTTTCTGAACAGGCTCTGACCTTGCTGGGAAACCCACCTCCATCCTCCTCCTTTGGTTAGAATTCTGACTTTTATCAGTTTGCTTTCTTCAAAAAGCACAGCAATCATGTGGGCTCATTTGGACCCTCGGTCCTTATTTTTAAATATTCTTTATCCAGGAACTTTTATTTTTGTGCTTACTGGAGAAAATTTAGATGGAACAGATAAGTAGAAGAGAATAAAAATCGCCCCTGTCCCACCACCAAGGGATCACGGGTGCTGTTGAGCCTGTGTCGATTTTACATCGAGTTTCTCTGACATATATGTTGTTTTCTGGTTGTGTTTTAAGACAAGTCATACCATGCATGGTAAAAGGATCAAATGTATGCAATGACATCCACTGTAAAGACAGTGTCTGTTTTGTCTTAGAATCTCGATTCTCTTGGCCAGAGTGATTTGGACAATTGGTGAGAAAAATCCCCCGGAACTGGACTTTCTGGATCCAGCTCTTGATGAATTCCCGGTGTTATTATGGAATATTTTACATTTCACTCTGCCATGACTTGCATTAATTACTTCTGCTAGGTTTGCACAGTGGGCCTGGGGCTTCATGTGCTGCTGTGCTCAGTGGTCCTGTGGAGTCTAGGCTTCAGATTCACAGCGGGAACACACAGAGTGACAGGGGCCCCTGGCAACTCAGCACCCCCACCACCACTGTGGTTGACTTTGTAAGGGTCCCAGGAGGAGAAAGCCCAGCTCTGCTAGCTAACTGGCATTTCCCTGCATGCTTCAGAGGATCACTCCCTCAGCAAAGGGCTCTTGCAGGAACCAGTGCTCCTCATGCTGCGTGCTCATGCAGCCCTTGAGTTTACACCTGTGTCACCAGTGTCACCAGGGAGGCCCGTGGGCCAGGCTGTTCCCAACATGGAGCAACTCCAGGGTAACTTCTTCACCCTTTGACTTTCTGGTTTAAAAACAGTCGCAAAAATGCCAAACACGAGTGACCTTTTCTTCGCTCTTCCACAGAAGCCTGGAATGGTCCCCCCTCCGCCAGGAGAGGAGAGCCAGACCGTCGTCCTTCCGCCTGGCTGGCAGAGCTACTTGTCTCCTCAGGGCCGGCGTTACTATGTCAACACGACCACCAATGGTGAGTCCTGCTTGGGGAACAGCATGCACCAGCGCGGGTGTCTGTCTTTCTGAAGGGTGCTTTTTTCCTCCTTTGGTTACATCCCCCCCTTGCTCCCTGGCTTTTAGGCATTTTCCTTCAAAATCTGTGCTCGGGGGCTGCAGTAGAGTCCTTCTTGCTCCATGGTGTGGGTGCTAGGGGGTCCAAGCCTGGGTCTGTAGTTCTAGAGAATCTTCAGGGGAAGGCTGCCCTGGGAGGTTTAGCTCATCCCTGGAACCTACATCTACTTTGGGCATCTTCATAGAATCCTCCCTCAGGGTCTGAAGCTACGTTTTCAAATGGCATCTCGAAAGTTCTCCAAAGGTATCTCAAAGCTGGTTTAGCTCCAACCTAAACAGGTTTAAGCTATTGGATATTTTCCTGGAACTTTGAATGTTGTAATGATACTGATGTTTTAAAACAGGGATTGCAAATGTACATTTTCTCTGATTTCATTGCAATATCTTTTTCTCTTTACTGAATCATCTCACTGGCTGAAATTTCTCAGAATGTCCTTTGGTAAATGCTGGGGCCATGTGTGGATTATTTATCCCATTAGATAGCACAGGTTCCATGTGCATTTCTGAGCTGAGTAGGTCTGCACCCCCGCGTCTCTTAAGTGTTTTGGACTTCCTAGACCTTCCAAATGACTCCAGCATCCCTGGATATAGGGCAGAGATTTATCAAAGGGTGTGCCATGTGGCAGCTTCTGTCAGGACATCGTTCAAGTTGTGGGTCGAGGACAGGACAGAGCAAACTAGCTAAGAGACCAGTGTCTGAGCCTGCGTGACTCCCCAGGGACTTTCCCAGAGAGAACCAGGAGAATCAGCCCAAGGAAAGTTAAATTTGGAAGGAATCATAGACATGTGTGCCAAGGTGGGACATGAAATTCTACCCATCCCCCCTACCCCCCATTGGCTCAGCTGTGGCTTCTCACTTCTTCCATCTGTGCCTGACTTCATAGCTACCTCTTGCCCCTGGAGAGGGGGATTGTTAATATAGCTCATGATTGTGAGCCTTCACGGGAGGAAGTGACTGGAGAGCCAGCTGCTGTTCAAAGGAAACTGACAGCTGCCACTCTGGGCAGCTGGTTTATGGGTATCCCCCAGCAACCTGACCTTCTGCAAGCTCAACTGGGCTGTTCTAAATGAAGAGGTAACCAGAGTTTCTAGGAAAAGGGAAGTAAGACTATTTCTAACTGTCTTCATTTCCTGCTTCCTCAAAACACATGAGCAGTTTGACCTACTATCCGAGACTTGAAGTTTCAGAGGACTGTGTTTGTATGCAGTTCCCCCTCTGTGAAATGCAGAATAGAATTTGGATCATCAAGAATTTGGATCTGAGCCGGCGTGGTGGCACACGCCTGTAATCCCAGCACTTGGTAGGCTGAGGAAGGAGGATCGCGAGTTCAAAGCCAGCCTCAGCAATGGCGAGGCACTTAGCAACTCAGTGAGACCCTGTCTCTAATAAAATACAAAAAAAGGGCTGGGGGTGTGGCCCAGTGGTCGAGTGCCCCTGAGTTCAATCCCCAATACCAAAAAAAAAAGAATTTGGATCTCTTGTTCCAAGGGCATGGGGAAAGTGGCTTTCTCAAATCAGCATCTTTGTTTATCTTTTTTTTTTAATATTCTTTTTTTAATGAGTACAAATGGAATTCAAATCAAAAGTAAAACTCTCTGGTCCCATTTCCTAGAGTTTTTTATCACATGTCTCCTTTCAGATATTTGTATTCTCTCATCTTATAAGCATATGTATGTTTACTCTCTTAAAATAAATTGAAAAGTACTATCCATATTGTCCTTTAAATTTCTTCCTTCCTTCCTTCCTTCCTTCCTTCCTTCCTTCCTTCCTTCCTTCCTTCCTTTCTTTCTGTCTTTCTTTATGTGGGGGGAGGGTACTGGAAATTGAACCCAGGGGCACTGAGCCACATCCCCAGCCCTTTTGTGTATTTTATTTAGAGACATCTCATTGAGTTGCTTAGGGCCTTGCTAAGTTGCTGAGGCTGGCTTTGAACTCGCGATCCTCCTGCCTCATCCTCCCAAGTCACTGGGATTACAGGCATGTGCCACTGCACCTGGAATTAAATTACTTTAAAAATGTATTGGTGGGGGGGCTGGGGCTATAGCTCAGTGGCAGAGCATTTGCCTAGAACGTGTGAGGCACTGGGTTCCATCCTTAGCACGGCATAAAAATAAACAAATAAAAAATAAAGGCATTTTGTCCACATACAACTACAAAAAAAAAAAAAGGTTTTTTAAAGTGTATTGTGGACATCTTTCAATACTTTGTGCATTTCATCCTGATTCATTCTTTGTAATGGGTGTGCCAATAGTTGATAGCATGAGGGTGCAACCATTAATGATAGCACTGAATTCACCAATGGATATTTCAGTCACCACATCAATAGCTGGTGTCTGGCAGCTTTTTTCCAGGATTTGGACTTTAGTGTATGCCACTGGGGCAGAACTTTCTTGCAGGTCTTGGGGTACAGTGATCCCAGGGATGATCCAGCTTGTGGGTCGACAGACTTTCTCTCCAAAGGACCAGGTAATAAATATTTGAGGTTTATGGTCTCTGTCACAGCTGCTCAACTCTACCATTGCAGCATGAAACTCCACAGGTGATATGTAAATGAATGAGTATGGAGCTCTGTTCCAACAGAACTTACATTTACAGATACCGAAATGTACGAATTGCAAATTACTTTTCTGTATTGTGAAATGTCATTCTTTTGATTCTTTTTCAACCATTTAAAAATGCAAAAGAGGTGGGCACAGTGGTATAGACCTGTATAATCCCAGCTACTGTGGAGGCTGTGGCAGGACAATCATCAATTCCAGGCCAGCCTTGGACCCTGTCTCAAAAAATAAAAAGGGTTGGGGACATAGCTCAGTGGTAGAGCTCCCTGGGGCTCAATCTCCAATACCACACACACACACACACACACACACACAAAGATGATTCTAATCCCCAGGTCTATGGGCCTATGGTAACAGGGCTGCACGGGTGGCCCGTGTGGTACTCTAGGTTATCTACTGGGCTCCACTGAGCCTTCCTTGCCTTCTTTTTCATGCTGAGGGTGATCTTGGCTCCTTGGTCTTACGTTCTAGATACGTAGTTGTTTAATTCATCATTTACTTGTTCAATTACGTGAGCCATCATTCATTCCACACATGCTTTTTGAGCCTCAAATATGTACCAGGCAGAGTATACCTGCCCTAAAAAATTGTTGTCTTCTTGTAGTGGAAGCAGATTTTAAATAAATACCTATCTGACTGCAGTTCTGAGGAGGGCTGTGAAGGACAAATCCAGGGTATTTGAAGAGACCCATGACCCCACGTCACAGAGAGAGCCTGCTGGGTCAGGGGAGGCTTCCTGGAGGAGGGGTGAGACTGAACCCAGGGGTGCTTTCCTGCAAGAGAGTCCCTATCATAGTATCCACTGTTCTTTTCATACCTGTGTCCATATCACCTCCTGACTCCTAGAGGCATCTGTGTCTGTCCCTCACTGCTGGGCCAGCCGTGTCCCCAGTTTCTGCCCCAACTCTTAGGTCCACGTGCCAGCCCTACAGGCTAAAGCGTGGTCGCCACCCCCCCACCTCCAGGCAGGAGTTCCATCCACACGCCAGACCCACTGCCCGCTGTCAAAGCCACAGCCGGCCCTCCCTCTCTTCCCCTTTGTCTACCTTTCTTCTAAATATAGTCCTCCCTCAGTATCCACAGGGATTTCTTTCAGACTCCTGGATAAAAAAAAAAAACTGCAGATTCTCAAGTCCCTTATATAAGGTGACACAATATTTGCATATAACCTACGCACACCTTCCTATATACTTTCAGTCATCTCCAGATTGCTCATAATACCTAATACAATGTCAACACTATATTCATAGTTGTTATACCGTATTGTTTAGGGAATAATAAGAAGAAAAAACGTCAGTGCATGTTCCGTACAATACAAATCTTTTAACGCTGAACATTTTCAGTTCCTGAGGTTGATAGAATCCACCCAGGCAGAACCCACAGATAGGGAAGCCCACCTGTCCTAGTCTTCCTCACTTAATCCCTAATCTTCTCTCTCCCAGAGGGTGCTTGGGCATTATAGGTGTTCTGTCCCCTTTTTCATACCACCTACAGATATAGCCATCTGAAAGCCTCATTTACATTTGTATCCCCTTGCTCTGGCTAATCTTCTTATTTGCACAGCCATTTAGGATTTCATGGATGGGGACTGTCACAGTGCTAGCCACTGTGCCAGGCTCTGGGCATATACAATCAAGCAAGACACTATTGCTGCTTTCAGAGACTACAGTTCTTTTTTTTATTTTTTGGTACCTGGGATTGAAAGCCACTTTCCCTCATGCCCTTTGGCAACACAGTGAATAATTTGGGACAAGAGATCCAAATTCTTTTTTTTTTTTTTTTTTTTTTTTTTGGTATTGGGGATTGAACCTAGGGGTCCTTAACCTCCTGCCTCAGCCTCCTGAGCCACAGGGATGATAGGTGTGCACCACTGCGCCCGACCAGAGACTACAGTTGTAATGGGGCCAGAAAAACACACACACCTAAAAGCATTGTGGGCATTGGCACTGAAATGTGGGAGCTCAAGGGAGAGACTAGTCAACTTTATCTGGGGATCAAACAAGCCTTTGAGGAGGGACCCCTTGACCCGGACACTCTTAAGTTGATGTTGTAGCCCAGGCAGAGAGCAAGGCAGCCGGAGAAAGACAGGCATCGGTATGGAGCGACGAGGCGAGAGAAAGTTAGGGGTCTGACCTATAAAAAGCCCCTTGAGGCATTTTGAAGAGCAGGGTCTTTATCCCCTGAGCAGTGGGAAGCCACGGAACATCCCCAAGTAGTGGTGCGACAGGATGAGAATATCACGGCAAGACTGCTTGTGTGGCAGAGTGAAAGATCTAAGAGCAGGAAGCATGGATTCTGACAACCTAAATGAGAAGAGAAATATTGAGGTCAAGTGGCAGTCTACAGCAGCAGCTAGAAGGGAGGAGGTGGACTCTGCCAGGCAGTGTGTGGCAGGTCAGGGATAGGGAGAGCTTGGATTCCTGCTGGCTTCTTGCCATAGGTGAGATGTGCGTAGGGGAGGCAGGAAAGCAGTTTGGAAGAAAGAAAATGAACCCATGTTGGGCATATGTTTCCTTGGGGGACATTAAGGTGGAGATGACTAGCCTATTTTTGGATGGATCGATCTGTGACTCAAGGGACATCTGAGCCAGACTGGGAGCCTGGGGGAGCTCTGTGGCTGCATGGCCAGGCATGCAGAGGGTAGGATGGATTCACCTCTATTTGCCCCCTTGGGCTGATTGCCACTGTGCAGTGACCAACCTGCACAACTGCATGGGATGGTCTAGAATTTGCCTTTCTTTAGCAGAGAGCTGCTGCGATCACCCAGGGTAGGCCATAGGAGAGAGCCCTGTAGCATAAGGTTTAAGGGAGGAGCCAAGGGAAACTTTAAAGGAATTGTCAGAGATAGGAAGAATCCAGGGACAGCAGTGTCATGAAAGGCAAGGGAGAAAAGATTGTCAAAGGAGGGGAAGACAGAGACACACTGAAGTACAGATCAGATTTATGGTAGGGTGATCATTTAAATCACTGGGGAGAGCACAGATTATTTAGTAGATGGTGTCTAGGAAACAAGCCAGATGGCCAACAGGAAGTCTCAGTGGGTAAGTTAATGTGATAAGGCTGTTGCTTTCATATAAACTCACCAAAGCCATCAGAGCATGATTCATGTAACTTTGGGAAGTCCCCATCTCCCTGATTTCCCCACAGTTTGTGGCTCCCTTGGGTGTTTCATCATGTAGAGTGGCCAAGGTCAGCCCCAGGAACTCCAGGGGTTCTGGTATCTGGAAATGGGTTGTCCTGCAGCGTCTAGGAAAGTGCTTCATTCTCCACCAAAATTGAGTGTTTGGCTAACTTGGGACTGTGTTTTGGTTCATAGAGAGTGAGCTGTTATCTGTAGCCTACCCCATTCAGAGAGTTTGTGTTTCAGGACTGTCTTAGTCTGGTCAGGCTGCTTTAACAAAATACCATAGATGGGGTGGCTCATAAACCACAGAAGTTTACTCTCACAGTTCAGGAGCCTGGGAAGTCCAAAGTCAAGGTGCCAGGAGATTTGGTGTCTGGTGATGGCCTGCTTTCTGATTCATACAGGTCTGCCTTCTTGGAGGAAGGGGCAGACAAGCTCCCTTGGGTTTCCTTGAGAACAGCACAAATCCCAGGAGAGTGAAGCCCTCATGACCTAAGCGTAGCCATCCTAGGGAGCACCTTCCAAATCATCTAACACAGGGATTGCCAAAATACAGCGCACAGGCCAAATTCAACTCAAGGCCCACTGTTATAAATAAAGTTTTATTGGAACACAGTCTTGTCCTTTTGTTTCCATGCTGTCTAGGGCTGATTTGCACAGTGATGGCCGACTTGCATCATCCCAGCAGAGACCATGGGGCATACACAGTCAAAAATAATCACTGTCTGGCCCTTGGTGGAAGATGTTTAATATTTCTGCCTAACAAATAAAGCCCGTTCATTTTGTTCTCCATGTGATAAAGGTGATTGCTCAAGGTTACCTGGCTGTTTATAAGCCAACCTATGACAGGATTCCCAGTCTTTGGGTTTTTTTTATTTGTTTGACTTTGTCTTGGCTTTTTGTTTTGTTTTGTTTTTGTCTCAGCAATCAGAAGGATAGGCATGGGGGTGGTGACTTATCTTGGCATAAGGATAAGCGAGTTCATGGATTAGTAGATAAGGAGAGTCATTGGAGTTTTAAGAGTTTGCCTACACATCATGTTTGAGCATCAACTGAAACCCAAAGGAGCTGGCAATTGTTTTTTAAGCTCTTTTGACAACAAATCTTTGTCTATAAATGTTTTATTATGTTTGCAAGTGAAACTTGGTGTGGACTAAACCAGGTTTTGAGCTTTCGGATTCATTTGCTAAATAGTCAGTAATTTTCTTGATTTCTTGTTTTAATTTTTCTTTAAATGGGTAGATTCCAATTTAACTTTATTACACCAGGAACTAATGTGAGTTTCTGGGTGAGTTTTCCAGAAGAACACTTTTAAAAAGCATTCCTTGAGTTTTCCTTTGTTACAAATAATTGGATACTTTTTCTAAATCCCCAAGTAGAATGGCCCTGATAATTCCCTGTTAATAAAAGTTACCCTGAGAAGCTTCTACACCTAAAAACACCAGTCTGTTTTCTTCTGTCCATCTGTGTTGAGCAAATGTGAGCCTAAAAAGATGTTTTTGTTTGGCACTTTCGATTGATGAAATTGGGTTTTGTGTGTGTGTGTGTGTGTGTGTGTGTGTGTGCATGTCAGCACACTCAGGTATGATCCTTATTTTGGCTTTATGGTTTTTCTGTAGTGGACTCTTTGTGGAAGGCTGTTGGACTTTTCAGCTTGTTGTTAATCTGCTTCAGTGTGGGATTTGCTCTTTCTTCTAGGGCATCCATTTAAATTTGCAGTGTTTAGGTAGTACTAAAATATAGATCTCATTTCGACCAGTTTTTTAAGACCAATAATCTCTAGTTTGTGGTGAATACTTAGTGCGTTGCTGAGTCATTCACATTGTCAATAAGTTGAAGATCCACAAAAGACAAAGGAGATGGATTTTACCTTTTTTTTTTTTTTTTTTTTTTCTATTCTAAGAAGCTGAGTTACTTTGAAAAAGACTTCTTATGGCAAACAATGGGAGGATGTACCTCTTGGCTATTGGCCAGAGACACTGATTAGCAGCAAAAGGTTCAGACAGGGAAGTAGAGCATAAAGAAGTGTGTGGAATATAACCCAGCAATTTCACGCCTAGCATATGCCCAAGAGAATTAAAGTCGCGTGTCCACACAAAAATCTGTGTGTACACGTGAGAGCAGCAGTCTTCATGAGGGCCAGAAACAAGCACAGTGGCCATCAACTAATGAATGGATAAATAAAATGTGGTATATGCACATGATGGAATTTAGCCACGAAAAAGGAACCATGTTGGCTACAACGAGATGAACCTCGGAAACACTTGGTGAAGTTAAGACAGACACAAAAGGCCACGTGCCGTATGCTTCTATTTATATGAGATGCCTAGAATAGGCAAATCCATAGAAACAGACAGTAGATTAGTGGTTGCCAGGGGCTGGAGGATGGAGTGAGTGGAAAGTGACTGCTGATGAGCACAGGGTTGAGGTGAGCAAAGTGTATTATAATTAGATAAGGTGAGGGTTACACAACTCTATGACCATACCAAAAATCCCTGTGTTCTGTGCTTTTACAGAGTGAATTTTATGATATGTAAATTATGTTGCAATAAGAGTGTTACTAAAAATAAACATGTCTGAATCATGGGCAAATCTGTGACTTTCTTGGTGGCCTGCAGAAGCAGTTGTTTAGACACCTTGGTCAGGAATTCCCTCTGCTTGGTTCCCAAACTTTGGTGTACATCAGGAGCACCTAGGGAGTAGAGGGGGGTTTTTTTTGTTTTTGTTTTTGTTTTAATACCAATCACAGACCTACTGAATCAGAATCTGTTATTTGAAAAGAATAAAAATAAAAAATAAAAATTTCTGGTTTATGTTTTCTAGTAGTGCTTTCTAATAGTCTCCACCAATTTTCTTTTTCCTTGCAAGAAGACTTAGTAACAACGAAATTGATGGAGGTATAGTTGTGTTAGTCAGCTTTCCACCACTATGACAAAATACTTGAAATAATAAACTTATCCAGAAGAAAGGTTGATTTCGGCTCAATTGGGCTGAATTTCACTTCAGAAATTTCAATCTATAGTTGCTTGGCCCTGTTGCTTGTGGCCCATGGAAGCGACACAGGGGAGGACACTAGGGAGGCACTATTTGCCTCGTGTGTCCAGGAAGCAAAAAGAGAAAGAAAAAGGGGCTGGGGTCTCAACATCCCGTTCAAAGCTATGCCCCTGATGGCCTAACTCCTGTCCACGACGCCCCACCTTCTGAAGGTTCCTCCACCTGCCAGTGGCATCACAGGCTGGCCACCAGTCCTTCAACACATGGACCTTTGTGGAACATTTAAGATCCAAATTATGGCGAGCGCAACGCGTCCCATGTTATAAAGTTGAGGAGGAAATTTAGATCCAATTTCCACTTCCAGAAATAAATGAGAAAATGCAACATTCTTGAAAAAGTTAAACATGCATCATAGTTCCAGGGTTAAAGGTTATATATTCATAAACTATTAAAGTAGGATGTCATGGGAAAGCTACTTGAAAACAAATAAATCAATTTTATGGTGACAGGATTTGGAATGAACGTGAAACTGCCAAGAAAGGCCCTTCACCTGGTTGATGTTTATATTCTTAAGGCCATCCAGGCAGCTGACTTGTGTATATTTTCCAGCCTTTATTCTTATCTATTTAACAAGATACAGTGGCAGGTCTTGTAATTTCAAAGCTTTTGAGTCCATAGCTCAAAAATTGTTTTGATTTCAGCATTTTTGCCATTTAAGAAAAAAAAGAAAGAAAGAAAGAAATCAAACATGGACTCCGGTGTCAACTTTTTTCTAAGTCAGGGAATGTGGGGCCCACACTATTCTCATTCATACATTCTGGTTAGTACCCTGGCGTCTGGACAAGATGAATAGCATCCTTGCCTTTGCATCTAGTGTCAACAGTTTAGGCCTTGGAGGTTCAGAGGGGTTGTAAAATTTCTTCTTTCATTTTTCTCTTCTCTGGAGATTTTCAGACCGAGACATAATTGTTTTAATCTCATCCTTTTTGCCATTTACAAAAAGGAAAAAGAAATCAGGCATGGATTTTGTGGTCAACCTCTACTTTGGTTAAGAAGCATGTGCCAGTGTATAGTCACTGTCCCCTCACCATTCACTGTACTGCAGAACCCAATGGCCTAATCAGGGCTGCCAGGATCCAAGAACATAGTGGCCAGATCCCTACCAGTCATTACATTGACCAGTCATTACATTCATTTGTGTTAAAGGGTAAAGAAAGTTCAGAATGACTGTGAACTGTGAGCCCCTAAGGATTGATGTTTGCTTGGTTTGAACTTTTTATTTTTGGTAGTATGTGGGATTGAACTCAAGGTCACACACATACTAGGCGAGTGCTCTACCACTAAGCTACACCGCCATCCCTCCTTATTTTATTTTGAGACAGGATCTCACTAAGTTGCCCAGATTGGTCTCAAACTTGGGATCTTCCTGCCTTAGTCTACTGAGTCACAGGGAGTACAGGGGTGTGGTACTATGCCTAACATTTGGATTCTTATTGAAAAATGTGGGTCTAGCAATTTCTGTATTGGGTATATATTCAAAGGAAATGAAATCAGTATATCAAAGACATACCTGCACTCCCATGTTTATTGTGTTATTCACAAAAGCCAAGATATGGGATCAAACAGGGTGTCGACTAATGAATAAATAGGCAAAGATAGTAAACACACACACACACACTCACACTAAAATATTATTCAGTCATTTAGAAAGGATGAAAATTTGGTCATTGCAGCAACTGAATGGGACTAGATGAATTTGTGTTAAGTGGAAATAAGTCAAGCACAAAGACAAATACAGCATGTCCTCACTCATGTGGAAGCCAAAAAAAGTTAATTTTGTGAAAATAGAGTACAATAGTGGTTAGTAGAGTCAAGGAAGGGTGGCGGGGAGAAGCACTAGAGGAGGAATGATGGGTAGGGAGGCACAGGTAGACAGCTGGAATGGGTTCTAGTTCTACAGTTTACAAAGCTTTATTATATGTTTTTATAAAGAACTGGAAGACAGAAATTAGGATCCCCCTCCCAAAGAACTAAGAAGTTGCTGGATGTGGTGGCACAGGCCTGTAATCCCAGCAGCAGCAGCTCAGGAGGTTGATGCAGGATGATCACAAGTTCAAAGCCAGCTGGAGCACCTCAGCAAGGGCCTGAGCAACTTAAAGAGACCCTGTCTCAAAATAAAAAATAAAAAGGGCTGGGGATGTGACTCAGTGGTTAAGTGCCCCTGGGTTCAATCCCTGATACCAAAAAAAAAAAAAAAAAAAAAGTTTATTTAAGGAGATTGAAATCTTAATTTTTCTGATTTGATATTTGTACCTTGTATACATGTATTGAATGATCAAACTATACACCCAAAATATGCATAATTATTCTGCATCAATGTTTAAAAGGTGCTGGTCTGTAAAGACCCAATTCCTAGGGAAATGGCATTATAGTGTCATGGGATTGGGGACAGGGAGGTGGCAGTTGGGCAGTGTCAGCACTTCTGGAATCAGGTGAACTGTCTGCAAAGGCAGGCCAGTAAGTGGATGTCACATGCTGGATTGTCTGTGGACTAGAGACTGCCCACAGAAGCATTTTATACTATGTATACAGTTCTTAAAACATTCAATTAGTTGCCTACATTGGAAAATTGGGAATTTTTTTGTCAACAATTGGAGGCTTAATCTCTTTTAAAAAAATACAAACAGTGATGTGTGGGCTCTATTGGACCCACCTTCCTGCCTGGTATGGTTCAGATATGAGGTGTCCCCCAAAAGCTCATGTATAAGACCATGAAAGAATTTTCAGAGGTGAAATGATTGGATTATGAGAGCTGTAACCTAATCAGTGGATCAACTCACTGTATGGGCTAACTGAGCCATAACCATAGGCAGGTAGTGTGTGGCGGAGGATGTGCCTTTTGGGTGCATGTTTGTCCCTGGTGAGCGGAACTCACCCTCTGCCTCCTGGCCGTCATGTCCAGAGCTGCTTTGCTCTGCCACACCCTCTGTCATGATGTTCTGCCTCCTCTTGGGCCCAGGGCTGTGGAGTCAGCTGACCATGGACTGAACCTCTACAACTGCAAGCCAAAACAAACTTTCCTCCTATAAGTTATTATTGCCAGGTATTTTGGTCACAGCAATGAAAAGCTGACTCAAACACTACCTGAACACAGCTGGGTGGAGCCGAGAAGGTCCCCTCAGCTTGAGAATTTTTTCCAGTTCCATTGGGCTTCACACATGTATCGTCCACATCCAGTTCGGTAGGTGTTCGAGTTTTATTTAGCCCTGTGTTCAGACAGAGCCTCATGGTTTTGCATCAAGTATTGCAGGTGAGAGGCAGCATCAGACACAAAGTTGGGAAGATATTTTATGAATGCATTTGGAAATGGGACATGATAAATAAGGACCAAGCAAGAGAATAAAGAATCTGGGGAGAGACAACTGACTAGTCGGTAGTTATGAAGCATCAGTTGCAAGAGGATCCTTTAAACTCATTCTTCTGACAGGATCTTGCTAAATTGCCCAGGCTGACCTTGAACGAGTGATCTTCCTGTCTTAGCCTCCTGACTCACTGAGACTACAGGTGTGCGCCACCACACCCAGCTTGGTTTGGACAGATCTAACCAGTGTAGCTGTTTAGAAGGTCAGATGCTATGGAGTCAGTGAAAATTCTAGCACAACTGGAAATTATCTGTAGGTTAGATTGTAATAAGTGAGTGGGCAAGGACCATGTGAATTGATTTTCAAGCAACAAGTGTTTGCTTAAATGACTTCTCTGTGCCCTTTTCTCTTCTTCTAATTACCCACTTGGATGGCTTCTTGCAGGGCAGGTGTGGGCAAACACAATGCAAACAGCTACATGCTTGCAAAGACCAAAGCCTTCCTGAAGTGGATATGGATTGTTAAATGGGACTTTCCTTGTGGGTTGGCCTTGATTTTCCTTCCTGCATGAATATACCTCTAAAGGTTCCTTCCAGCTCAAAAATTTTCGCAAAACCATGAGTTGCAAGCCCAACAGGCTCATCACCCACCGCTGTTTGGGAATGTTCTTCCATATGTAAAGCTGGCAGGATTTCCCGTGGGTGAGATCTTTATTGTTGGAGGCAGATCTTGGAGTGCGGTAACAGCTTTTTGTTATTTCAGTCCGAGTCGGATTCCAAAGTAGGCAGTGCTCTTCCAAGAGGTGTGGGAGGAAGAAAGTGGGGTGAGAAGTTAGTCATGCAAGATGCCCGTGTTTGCTGCATGCCCACTCCCTGTGAGCATTTGCTGAGCCATGCATTGGGGCCACCAAGACGCACAGGGGTCTTGTCGTCCTTGGACAGATCATGGACTGTGGTTTACCAAAGTTCCTGTCCTCTTGTAACTGGGGTTAATTCCTATGTGCATACCCAAGACACCTTCCACCCCAGAAGAAATAGCTCCTGTAACAATGAGAGGAAGGAATTAATCCAGTGGTCTTCTGCAAGGATGGATATGAGCACAAGATGCCCCATCCCCTAAAACTGGGCCAGGCTTTAACTCATTAGTAGCTATGTTGTGGGGATCTCATGTGGGTCCTGATGATAGAGATGAAAACCTCAAACACTTTGGAACCACCTATTGGGTTCATTCTTTCCCTGGTTCTCTCAGGTCAGCTTGATATAGATTGCTCGTTCCTCCTCCCTCCTTTCCTCTTTTGGCAGGGCCACTGAGCTACAACCCTTGTTGGTATTGTACTTCAAAACAGGGTGTCACTAAGTTGCCCAGCCTGGCCTCAAACTTGGAACCTTCCTGCTTCAGCCTCCTGAGTTGCTGGGTTTGCAGGTATGCCTGGCATTGATATAGTTCCTACAGTTATTATTGGTGGTGTTGGTGGTGGTGGTTTGTTGGTTTGGTTCTTTTAGCCATTTGATTTTTTGTTTTAATTATTCAAAACTTGTTTTTGTAAATTAGCTTTCTGACTCTGTGCTTATGCTGGCAGCCTTTCACAGTGAGTTTCTTCTTCTCCATAAGGAAAGCATGCTTGATCCTGTCATGCACGCATGTCGCACACATAGAACCACCGTATTACGCCCTGCTTACATGGGTTTTTATGTTTGCTGGTTGGTTTGCTTTACACAACCTCCTCAGACCTTTAGGTCTCACAGTACAAGGCTCTGGAATTCTGCCTGGGCACATGCTGTGTGCAGATTCTGGGGCTTTCCCAGCCCTCCTGGTATAAAAGTAAACAATGTTATTGCCAGGGGTTTGGGACAGCCTGGTTTTGTTAGAGGCTGTATTGTAGGAAAGACATCATTCCAGGAGGGGAAAAAAGAATTGCTGTAGTTTCCAGTAGCAGATTGGTGGTAATGTACTGAGCAGAGGTATGTTCAAGTTAGGCATAGTTCTTGGGTAGTTTTGATTTGGGGGCTTTTGTACGTTTTTAATCACCTTACTGCTGACACCTGGATGAAGTTGCACCTGCTATACTGGGAACTGTCCTTTCTTGTCTTCATTAAGGCCAGAAATGATTGGCCTTAATAACTGATTGATTGATTGATGGATGGATGGATCGATCTCAGTGCTAGGGACTAAACCCTGGTACTCGTGCTACCAGGAAAGTGCTTTCCTGCTGAGCCACCTCTGCAGTCCAAGGCCAGTGGTTTCCCACAGTGGTCTTCCCAAGCCCCAGCACAGCGTCACCTGACTCTTGTTAGACATACAAATCCTCAGGTTGCAGGCCAGACCCCAAGAATCAGAAACTGGAGGTCAGGCCTTGTGATCCAAATTTTAACCTGCCCTCCAGGTGATTCTGTGCTGCTCTGAAGTCTGAGGAACTCTACTTGAAGCCCACCTTGAAGCCTGCCCCTCCTCCTAGCAGCCTAGCATTTTGCTGAATAGATGAAGAATTCATGAAATTCTAAGATCTCTTTGCAGGAAGTTTTTGTGTTCTGGTTTCCCCTTGCAGTACTGGGCATTGAACCCAGGGGTGCTTTACCACTGAGCTCCCTCCTCAGCCCTTTTAATTTTTTCATTTTGAGATGGGGTCTCCCTGAGTTGCCCAGTCTGGCCTTGAACTTGTAATCCTTCTGCCTCAGCCTCCTGAGTCATTGAGATTACAGTCGTGTATCATGCCTGGCTGTAAAGAGGTTTCTAAACCTGTTCGTGCAAAATTTTATTTCATTCGATTCCAAAATGCTACCTATTTCATCCCCGTTTCATGTGGTCTTCTCTATCCCAAATACCCCTTCTTGATGTGCGAGAACAATTTGAGAAGAACTTTTTTTTGCTGAAAATTTCTATACATGTTTTACAGCACTGGTTGGGATGTGGACATCTCTTATGGTCCTGAAAAAGCCTGGGCCCTGGAGGGTGGGGTGGGGGTATATCTGGGGATGAATGACTTTCTTTGGGAATCTAGCAGGTTTGCAGGTGCCTCTGGGGCTGCACCTCAAAGAGATTATTGCTTGTTTCCATTTCCCGAAACAATTTTAGGTTTTTCTGACAATTTGCCCAATCTTGTGAAAAGCAACACTCTCAGTGATTTCGAGCATTATTTATAAACCTAAAGTCACACCTTTTACTGGAAAGTCTTCTATATATAAGGATTAGCAATGCAGTGCGACTGAAGTTAATAAATGCCGAGTTTCTCAGAAAATAAACAACAACCACAAAAAAAGGTGATGTATGAGTAGAAAACACAGGTTTATGGAGGATTTTCTTAGCAGTTGAGCGGTATGATTTTTCTGTGGAGAGGTTATGGAAGTCCTCCTGTTTCAAACCCACAATTCAGTAGTGCCACAGAAGAATATTCCAGAGACCAATCTAATGCCCCCTGGATGGGGTCGTGTAGCTTGGAGGGTGTCCTTGAGCAGGTTTTTTTTCTTTTTTATAAAACTAAAAAGCCACTCACACTAGCTTTTACAAAAGACACATGACTGAAGGACTGGGAAATCATATTTGCCCCTTGTTCAAACAGCATTTGTTGACCTATTCTGCCTTCTGCCATTGTCCTGTGAAGTACTTCTTTATCCTGTACTGAACTGGTCTGCCTATTTCTTGTCCATCTTTTTCCATAGATCTTCCTCTTCATTCCTGCACCAATGCCACACATTTTCATCTAGCTTTCTCTCATGGGAATTTCCCATGTATATTAGCCCACCCTTATCCATGGAGGATATGTTCCAAGACCCCCAGTGGATGCCCGAAACCACAGATAGAATCAAGCACTAGATAGACTGTGCTTTTTTCATATATGTCTAATAAATTTATAAATTGGGCACAGGAAGAGATGAAGAACAACAGTAATAAAATTGAACTATTATAGCATTATACTGTGATAAAGTTATGTGAATGTGATCTCTCTTAAAATCTTTTTTTTTTTTTTTTTTTTTGGTGGTACCGGGGATTGAACTCAGGGGCACTCGACCACTGGGTCACATCCCCAGACCTTTTTTGTATTTTTTTATTTAGAGACAGGGTCTCGCTGAGTTGCTAAGTGCCTCGCCATTGCTGAGGCTGGCTTTGAACTTGCGATCCTCCTGCCTCCACCTCCCAAAGTGCTGGGATTACAGGCGTGCGCCACCGCGCCCGGCAAAATCTTATTTTAATTACAACTTTTAACTTAAAAGAAGCACTTTATAGCTTCTCTTTGCCATATCTCAATTGCCAGCATCACTGTTAGTCCACTTTGAGGCAATCATTAAGTAGTATAAGGGTTACTTAGACACAAATACCTTGATACTATGATCTGAACATTAACAGGTGGGTAGTATATACAGTATGGATACACTGAACAAAGTATATGTTACTTTGTTCCTGGGTATAATGAAGCAGGATGATAGAAGATATCATCATGCTCCTTAGAATGGTACACAGTCTAAAACTTATGAATTATTTATTTCTGGAATCTTTTATTTAATATTTTTGGATCATGATTGACCTTGGGTAACTGAAACTGGAGAAAGTGAAACCACAGATGTGGGGGTGCTATGCATGGTAAAGCATTCAAATGTGACATACTGTAAACATATAGTCTTTTTACTTTGGTATGAGCCAGCATACCAAACGGATGAGCCAGTATCAAATGTTTCATGTGTATCAGCAATTTTCAATGTATATGTAAGCATGTATGTTTTACTTGCACTCATCTGTAAAGGTGAGGACTTTTTTGTATTTATTGGTATGTTCTGGAGATCCTTTTCACATGAGCACTGCAGACCTACCTCATTCACTTTCACAGCTATACAGATTCCCTCCTGTCAATACCACATAGTCAGTGCCCTGTGAGTGCACACTTAGGTTGGTTTCCTGGGCGCTTTCTCCGGTTAACAAAAAATTCTCCAAAAAGGATACACTTACTTGCATCATTGTACACATGGAACTGTTGTTTGGTCAAAGGATAGATGCACTGGGGATTTAGGTAGGTATCTTCAAATTGCCTTTCAAAGAGAGGCGAACGGGCTGGGGTTGTGGCTCAGTGGTAGAGTGCTCGACTAGCATTTGCGCAGCCTGGGTTCGATCCTCAGCACCACGTAAAAATAAAGGCATTGTATACAACTAAAACAAATAAATAAATATTAAAAAAAGAAATATGATTAAAAAGAGAGAGAGAGAGAGAGAGAGAGGCATACTTACCTGTTTTGCCAGATCCTCGGGATTATCAGTCTTGAAAGATTTAATTTATCCCATGGGCAAAAAAGTAGTATCTGGCCGGGTGCAGTGGTGCACATCGAATTCTAGCAACTTGAAAGGTTGAGGCAGTAGGGTCATGAGTTGGAGGCTAGCCTCAGCAATTTAGTGAGGCCCTAAGCAACTTAGTAAAACCCTCTCTCAAAATAAAAAAATAAAAAGGGCTGGGGATATAGTTCAGTGGTAAAGCACCCCCCCCCCATTCCTGGATTCAATCTCTAGTACCAAAAATTTTAAAAAAAAAAAAAAAAAATAGTATCTAGGGCTGGGGTTGTAGCTCAGTGGTAGAGTGCTTGCCTAGCATGTGGGAGGTGCTGGATTCAATCCTCAGTATTGCATATAAATAAATAAAATAAAGGTCATTGGCAACTAAAAAAAAAAATTTTAAATAGTATCTATTAGTCTTAGCTTGTGTTCCCCCAATTCTGAGTGAAAATAAATATCTTTTCTTTTTTATCGATTGTGTATAATTGTTTTTCTGAAAACCACCCATGTTTGTTCTTTGCTTTTTTTTTTTTTTTTTTTTTTTTTTTTTTTTTTGCAGTGCTGGGCATTGAACACGGGGCCTTGTGCATTGTAGGCAAGCTCTACCACTGAGCTACATTCCTAGCCCCTCTGCTTTTTATAAATTGGATTGTGACTGCTTTGTAATTCATACAATGTGAGGGGGATTGGGGCTCTAACCTTCTCTGCCTGGCCCCTTCTAGGTCTTTCTTTCTGTCTCTTTATCTTTCTTTTTATCTACACACAAGCACACACAGGCATGCTTTTTTAAATCAGCCATTAGCCACGTTACTGAACTTGGTTCTAGTGTTGCTTTGAGTGAGTCTTCCTCCCTTCATTCATCAAACACTTCCTTGAATGCCCATTCCGCTGGGTGCCTAGGAGACAGGGATGCATTAATTGACAGTCTCAGCCCGCAGAATATGTCTGGTGGGAGTGGTGGATAGGAAAGTCTGTGTTATAGGAAGCAGTCACTCACCCAGATGGTCGGTTAAGTGCCAGAGGGCAGGGAGGAGTCTGTGAGATAAGTCTGTGAGATTCCCATGCCCCTCCCCAGTGCTCAGAAAGTCAGACTGACGGTTGCAGAGGGCACATGGGCTGGGCCATCAGGTCACCAGGACTGTCTCCATGCCCTAGTCACGGTGAGAATGCCCCCTGCCTTTCCCTCCTCAGCTCTGTCCATGCCAAACACCTGGGAACACTGCTGCTTAAAACTCACCTGTGCAGTCTTCTAACTCAGGGTTTCAGCACCTGAGACTCAAGGGAAGACTTTGACAGGGAGGGTGCGCCTTCTTGGAGCCCCCCACCCCTTACTGGAACTTACTGGAACCTTCTCTGTGGAACCTTTGCCCTCTCCACAGTGCTCACAGCCCTTGCTCTGCCTCCCCTCTCATTTTCACCTGTTCTAGGACAGACTCCGATTTGTAAAGTGCTCTGGGAACTAAGACAGATAACAAAGCCTTACACCAAGCACTGGCTCTCCCGAGAGGGATGTTCACCTGCTATTTTCAGAAGGTTGGGAGGGAGACAGTGGGTGTTTCCGGGTTCCTTAATTCACCTTTACTGCTACCACGTACCTTGCCTAACATAAGCCTGATCCTTCCCTGGGTTTGGTTTTGTTCTTGTTTTTGGTTTTTCCAGTCCGGGCACCATCCTTACCTAGGATGGTGTTCCATGGTGACATTACTGTGGACTACATCTGCTTTTCCCATATCTGGTTTATCACTGAGATCGCTTAATAAAAATGGTGATTTCTGGGTTCCAACTCAAACCTGCCAAACCAGAATCTCCAGGCATGAGGTCTGAGAATCTGTGTTTCTAACAAATAGCCCCCGTGATTCGGATGAGTGGCCAAGTTTGGGAAATGAGACGGAGTTTTGCCGAGGACCTGTGCTTAACTTCTGTGTTTCAAGTACCGACACTTGGGATTAGACAGTTTCTTTCTTGGCACCTGTTCACAGTCTTCCTGCACCATAAGATGGGGCATCGTGCCTGTGAGCTGGCACACTATGGGCTCAATGGTGACATGTGTCTTCCTACAACCCTCATTGCCCTTCAACCCAAGTTGAGGTAGGTGATCTATCTTTTAAGTGCTCAGAGATTCCCAGTGTGTCTGTGCAGGTCTGCACTGTATAAGGAGGTTGGTGAATCGAGGATCCTCTAGCCAACCCTGTTTCTGCCCTTTCCCAGGCCCTCTGGGCGACCAGAGCCAGACCAGAGCCTGTTTCAGGCACACGTCAAAGAACCAGGGAACCAGAGGGGCCACTGGTGCATCCCCTTGGTGTTATCAGCCTGTGTTATCTATAAAATTGGCACCAGTGCCACTGACCCCCTGTGAACCATGGGGTTGTTCTAAGATCTTGTGAGCTGCTGGAGGGGGAAGTTGGGGGACACTGATAGTGATGTTTCTGTGGTTCACTTAGGGACACCCCAACAGCTTCAGCAATTCTCAAGGAGTTTGGTCTCCTCTTCACCCCTAGCAGCATAACAAGGGGCCCTGCTCCACCTCTCTCTAGGAGATGTCCTCTATGGAGGCATGAAATAGAGGGGGAGGCAAGGAGCTGGCATTTGGGGAGGAAGTTGGGAAGCAGAGGAGAGGGGGAGAGGGCTGGAGAGGATCCTGGTGTTTGGAGTCTATGAGGATTTGTTCTCTGTCAGAAACTGCTGGAAGCTGTAGGTGCCACGTGGACTTCACAGCCCACAAGCCTAGGACTACTGTATTGTTATCCCCACTTCCCATCACGGAAACAGGCTGAGCAACGCGGTCATTCGGTTACAAGGACTCCAACTGGGATGTAAGCGTCTGTCTGTATGGCCCAGTGCCTGGATTCCGAAGGACCTTGGACTGCCTCAAAATAGTGAAGGAGTATTTTAAAACACCAGAGCCTTTATTCCACTTCTTTTCTTTCTTACAACTAAGACCCTTGTCCCCAGATTCTCTTCCTCTTCAAAGCATGAGGAGACGGATTGCACAAGGGAGCATTCCTGGGTATCAGGCCATGTGAGGGCTTCTGCCAGCTCCTGGGAAGTGGCAGGGTTTTAGCTTGTGCCTCCCCTTCTCCTCCATCACCCCAAGCTTGACCCCCTTGAGGACCTCAGGTCCCCGGGGCTTGGAGTCTGTGCTTGGTGAAGCTCAGGTCACAAACTCTGGGGCCCAGTGGCCGTGGTGAACTCGACAGTCTGCCTGAGGAGGAAGCTCTAGGCCTGAGTTCAGCAGCTGCTGCCTCCTGTGATCAGACATGGCTGATCCCGCGGGTCTTGACCTGGCAGGGGCCTGAGAGGCAGATGTGGGAGAGACGCGTTCGTGTTTCTCTATTTACTGAGGGTCTTTTCCCGCCAAGGAATCTGAGCTGCGTGAGAACAGAGTCGGGGGTATCTCTGTAGAAGCTGGTGTAGGACATGGATTGGGATGACGCTTCCCGAGGGAGAATGTCTTTAGTGATTTAATGGAGCAGTTCTCCCTGGTGTCACTTGACCATTCCGGAATCTTCTATCTGCCCACAGGGTGAGAAGCTAGCCTGGAGGAGGCTGGTTCCAGGGCTGGGGGTCGGGAGTGTCCTAGCCTAAGCTCCTTCTTCCCTCCAGCCCTGCCTGAGCAAGACACCCACAGGTCCCAGCAGCGTCTCGGTTCTTGGGAATGGAGGAAGTGCCACCAGGGGTGGATGCAGAGGTGCAGAGGCCCATGGGTGGTCCCTGGGCACTCTTGCCCATATGCCTCCTCAGCTCCTGCAGCTCCTTCTGGGGGTATTAGGACAGAGCCCAAGATAACTCCACTATGGAGGACTCTCAGGCTGGCTGAAGAGAGAGGACATCCATAAGGGGCATATCGTGGGCACCAGTGGTGCTGAGGGAATGTGGTGGCCCAGTCCAGGAAAACTGCTCAGAGGTGGCCACCGGATCATGTCACAGAACAAAGAGGAGAGGACTGCGTTAATCTCATACAGAGCTTAAGACCCCAAAACTCTCTCCTTTGGGCTGATGCTTGTGGTTGTTTCACCCTATGGCCATTGTGGGCAGCACAGAGTGAGCACACGGCCAAGGCAGCGGGCCAGGGCAGAGGCAGGAGCCACGGAGGGCCACCAAGGCCTAAAGATGGGCTTGTGGCAGATCCCCCCACGTTCAAAGGCCCAGGTCCAGGGGTTCCTTGTGACTTTAACCCTGCATTGTTCCTAACGCAGGCCATCTTGACAAGGAAAATGAAGTCTGAAAGTGACTTTACAATTAATAACTCCTGAATGGCTCATGGTTTTGAAAATGTTTGAATCTTCCTTCCTTCCTTCCTTCCTTCCTTCCTTCCTTCCTTCCTTCCTTCCTTCCTTTCCTTCCTTCCTTCCTCCTCCCTCCCTCTTCCTTCCTTCCTTCCTTCCTTCCTTCCTTCCTCCCTCCCCTCCCTTCCTTCTTTCCTTCCCTCCCTCCTTTCCTTCCTTCCTTCCTTCCCAGTACTAGGAAATGACCTCAAAGGCACTTGAATCACTGAGCTACATCGCAGTCCTTCTTATTTATTTACTTATTTAATTTTGAGACAGGGTTTCACCAAGTTGCTGAGGTTGTCTTTGAACTTGTGATCCTCCTTCCTCAGCCTCCCAAATTTCTGGGACTACAGACATGAGCCACTGTGCCTGAGCCATCATTATCTATTATTTCAACGTTTGTGCTTTGAAGCTCAGATTTACATAGCTTTCAACTTTTCAGTGATACTCTCTCTTTACAAGTTTTTTTTCTACACAGGCAGGCTCCGAGCCACTGATAGGGGGATTAGCATCCCCAACTCTTAGCACTGACCAGCTCTCTGGGGCTGGTTTCATTCATGGTCAGACGTTTGTGTATGCTTGGCTGCCCTGGCTTCAACGGAAAAGGTCCATGCGGAGTTGTTGCCATTAGGAAAAAAGGTTGTGTGGGGATCAGGCTGGGTGGTAAGAGGATCCTGGAGCTCGCCTCATTCCTTCCACCCTGACCTCACTGTGCCTCCCACAGGGCCCAAGGCCTTCATGGCAGTGGCTCTGTTAGCAGGAGTGTAGGCAGTCACCTGGGATGACCTAGGGCCCTGGGGATGGAAGCCCAGAGAATGCAAAAGGGCCTCCATCCAGGGTTCCTTGGACTCTGGGCAGCCACTTCAGTCTTCCCTTGGCTTTGTCAAACAGCCCAGTGCATCATAAGCAGATTAGGGAGTGTTTTATTGGAAAAGACTTGGAAATGGCTCCCTCCCTGTGGGTGGTACAGTCATCTGAAGGGGTTGGTTCTGATGTTAGTGAGGTCACCCAGCCAGAGCCCCAGTGGCTCTCTCCAGATGGCCTGGCCAGGCCTGGTCTGGCTCCACTCCCCCAGGCTCCAGGCTCTCAGCTGTCTTTTATGTCTTGGGTTGGTTCAGTCTGGCTAAGACATAGATAGGCTGGGCGGAGCCCTTCAGGCAGCTACACGGTCCCTGATGGATCCCAGTCTTTCCTCTGGTGGCTGATGTCACTGACCTTATTTTAAAAGGAAGACCCACCAGCTGATGTGGGGACTCTGTTATTTTATCTTGTGGCCATAGCAGGGGCCTTCCCTAATGGCTTCTTCCCTCCACTCACCTGTTCATCCATCGTGTAAAACCTACTACCTGTAAGCCACCACCAAGCCCCGGGGACACACAGACAGAGCTTAACTTTTAGACATGCAATATTTAGAGAAACTGCTGCTCCCTGTTCCTTCCTCGCCTCGAGCTCTCTCGTGAGACAGGCTCCAGGTACCGCATGGCATCAGATAGTTCAGGGGCTGCTGGCGAGGCTCTGCACCCCTCCGGAGAGCTGGCCTGCACGTTGAGCCCTGAAGGCTCCTCTCCTTGTCCTTGCTAACCTGGGTCATCTCCAGTTGCCCCAGAAGCTGGAGTCCATACGCACTGTCCCCCAGTCCCCAGCTGGCTGCTTCGTGGGGAGCTCTCCTTCCTGGTTATTTCTGGGTTTTGTTTGTTTGTGTTCTGGGAGTGGAACCCAGGGCCTTGAACATGCTAAGCACCTACTCTGAGCCAGCCTCGCCTCGCTCTTTTGAAGGTTGCTTGCTCATGGAAGTCCCACCGTGTTTCTGTTTCTAGCCTGGCCTCTTTCTGTGTCGCTCTGTGCCCAGTGTCAGGGGCTCCATGCGTGTCAACCTATTAACGTTCATTGCAACCCTCTGTATGTCCTGTGGTTATCCCCGTCATACAGCTGACAGAATGCAAAGCTTAGGTGACTCTAGAGGTCACCCGGCATGTAAATGGCCAGTCCTCAAAGGCTTGCCAGGACCCTTGGGGGCCAGGCGGGCAAACTCTCCAGTCTCAGTGCCCTGTTGCCACGCAGCACGCCCTCCTCTCCCAGGGGAGCCCCTACACCTGCTGGCAACCTCTCTCCTCATCGGAGACACCCCCCCCCCCCGGCTCTCTTGTTTCTCACTTTGTCCCAGATGCTTTCCTTACTCACCTTCAGTTCTGTTTTCCTTCCCTTGAGACAGGAGAGGATCGTATTACCTCTGATAATCCCTCTCCTGGAACCCTAAACTCACCTTTCCTAAAACCCAAGCAGTGGGTTTTAAAGACCACCATTTAAAACTAGAGAGTAGGAGTATTAGGGCCTAAAACACCAATTACCACAACGCCTTTATTTTGAATGAAGAATCAGAGACCAGAGAGGTGGTATGACTTGCCCAGAGCTACACAGAAATTTAGGAGCATAGCTGAGGCAGGAACTCAGTTCCTTTTTTCTTTCTTTCTTTTTTTTTTTTTTTTTTTTTTTGGTACCAGGGATTGAACCCAGGGGGCGCTTAACCGCTAAACCACATCCCCAGCCCTTTTTATTTTTTATTTTGAGGCAGGGTGTCTCTGAGTTGCTTTGGGCCTTGCTAAATTGTTGAGGCTGTCTTTGATCTCGAGATCCTCCTGCCTCAGCCTCCTGAGGAGCCACTGAGATTACAGGCCTGTACCACCCTGCCCAGTAGGAAATCAGTTCTCTTGAATCCCAGTTGAGAGAAGCCATCAAAAGGGTTTTGTTTTTGCTTTCAGTGTTTGAAACAGATTCCTGGGTGATAGAATTTTTTAAATTTTAAAATTTTATTATGTCTTGTTACATCCACCCACAAATAACTCCATAAGAAGTTCCATGAAGGCATTGGGCATTAAATCAACACCACCCCCCCCTTGGATGTGAAACATTACTGAGCTCATTTAACAGAGGAGGAAACTGAGGCTCTGAGAGATAAGGAGCTCAGGCCAGGTTCTGCTAGTGGTAAGAGGCAGAGCCGAGTTCAGCCCTTCAAGCCTCGGCCCTGTGCTATCTGATTTGAGAAAGGCAGTCACAAAAGTTGTTACGTGAAACAAAAGTCCAGTATGATTTTTGTTTCATTTTAAATATGAACACATGCTTACTAAAGAAATGGACATGTGGACCCCAAATGTTGATAGCGATGTCCTCTGGTATGGGATTATGGCAATACTTACTTTTTTCTATGTGTTTTCCTCAATTTTCAAACTTATATAGTGAGAAAGTTGGACTTGGGATTTTCATTTGGTTGGTTGGTTTTTGTCCTGGGGGTTGAATCCAGGGGCGCTTGTCCACTGAGCTACACCTTCAGTTCTTTTTGTTTTGATTTTGAGGCAGGGTCTTACTAAATGACCCAAGCTGGCCTCAAACTTGCAATCCTCCTACCTCAGCCTCCCAAGTCACTGGGATTACAGGAATGTGCCCCCATGCCCAGCCCAGAAAGTATCATTTTTTATCACCAGATAACTTGTAAGAAGTCTGTGTTCCCAACAGCGAAAGCAGATCTGGTGGTACTGATAGCAGAGCTGCAGGAGGACTTTGCTTTCTGATTGGACTGTGTGGCTCATCAGAAGAGGGAGAGGTGGCCGGGAGATGAGTGGCCACAGTTCAAACAAGACAGAAGGGTGGCATCGGGAAGGCCCTTGGACATCATCCCCAGCTGGGAGAGGGCTGCTGCCTACAGATCCTCAACCAGGGCTCCTTCCTGCAGGCTCAGGAGTTCCAGGTGACAGTGGGCATTTGGGGAAGAGATGCCCAGTCAGCAGCTGGGGTCCTGGGACCAGGTTTTGGAGCATTGAGGACAGAAGTGGAGGGGCAGGTAGGGTGGGGTTCCTAGGGGTGTCTGGGGGGATCCCAGCTGGAAGCTCATCTCCTCTGACCCGCCCACATGCAGAAAGGCCCCAGCAAAGGGCAGCTCTGTTGTCATGAGGGACAGGTGTGTGGGCAGAAACCAGGTCCCTCTGTGGCCGGCGGAAAGGACAGCGATCAGCCCACCTCTGGTGTCTCCAGCTCGGACCATCTCATTCTGCTCCGGGACACTCAAGTCTACCCAGTGAAATTCTTAAAGTGATTTTGCTTTTGTCTTTGACCAGAGACCACCTGGGAACGTCCCAGCAGTTCTCCTGGGATTCCAGCCAGCCCTGGCCCTCACAGGAGCTCTCTGCCTCCAACAGGTACGGTCACTCACCAATTCGGGGCCATGGGGAGGGGCCACACAGCCACCTCCCAGCTGAGACTCGGGTCCTGGGGCCTGAAACTCAGACCTGGGGAGGGGTCAGGCCGGGCAGTTCCCTTACGCCTGTTGCCCAGCAGTTTGGTAACTCCCTGGTAGTGCCGGCGACAGCTGTGGTGGCCTCACGCGCCTGTCCACTTGGGTGCCTTGGGCAAGGAGATGTCTGGGTAAAGTCAAGCATCAGAGATCCTCCCTGAAGTGGAGACAAAACTACTGTGTGTGGCTTTGGTGGGCCTCAAAGAGTAGACACTAAAAGGAGACAGATTTGTACAGGGCAGCTTTCAAACAGAACATTCTGGAAAGGTAATGGGATTCTTTATAAGGATGTGGGTTCTCTGTCTTCAAAGGTAATCAGGCGGAGGCCTTCAAGGTCGACATTCCTATGATAGGTGGAGTGTACTTCTGAGATACCAGGAGGAGGGTTGCAGGACCTATCAGCAGGGAGAAGAGTTTCTGATTTCTTGTGGTTTAAGCCGTTTTTTAAAATGTCACCTCTTCCAGGAAGCCTTCCCTGACTGCTCTGTTTAGTGCCCTCACACATTTACCCCCACACATTCACTCTGGATCACAGCAATGTGTTGCTTTACTGAACTCAAGAGTTCTCCCTGTGGATTTTGCTCACCTGTGTCACACTGTTGAGCCACCTGAGGGTGGGGACTTGGTCTTTTTCTTCCTTTTAAAAAACTTTTTTTTTTTTGTTTTTGGTGCTGAAACTGGAACCCAGGGCCACATGCTAGACAAGCACTCTACCACTGAGCCACACCCCAGCCCTGGTTCATTCTCCCCTCCCCCCAACATCTCTTTCTCTCTCTCTCTCTCTCTCTCTCTCTCTCTCTTTTATTTTTTTATTTATTTTTTATTTTTTTTTTTTGTGGACTCCGGAGTCCCCACGGGGAGCCCGGCTTCATCATTGAGTGACTTCACCAATGTCGCCATATTACATGGTGTGAAAACCACAGTTGGTGGCTTTCACCTTTAGCAGTTTAGCCGGGGCAAAGGATGGTTGGAAATTTAATGTTAGTAGCTTGAACATGTGCAGAGGGTCTAGCAGGCCAGCAGGAGATGCCAAGGCAGCGGTGACGTCCTCACTGTCTGTGGAAGAGGAGGGCAGAGTCATCAAAAAGTCCTCGAAACAAAGTAGTCAGAGGTAATGAATAATTTCCCTGAAGCAAAACAGGAAACTGGAGGAAGAGGAATTTAATAGGAGGACTCTGGTACCAGGGGTCCAGTCTTTGGTACTGTGTGCCACGGACACACTGAGAAATAAAACCATGTGATGTGAGTACCTCATTCGAGGATATGAAAGTCTTGGCCAGCAGAAAAACTCAGAACTGGACATGATAGAAACATTACCTCTAGGGAATCAAGCAAGGCTTTGGAGAGGTGAGTGACTGTTTTCTGCTAAGTTTTTTTTCTTTCTTTTTTTTGTTTTTGTTTTTGTTTATTGGTGCTCAGGATGGAACCCAGGGGTGCTCTACCACTGAGCTCCATCCTCAGCCCTTTTGTTGTTGTTGTTGTTGTTGTTATCTTTTGAAACAGGGCCTCACTAATTGTTGAGTCTGGCCTCAAACTTGCAATCCTCCTGCCTCAGCCTCCAGAGTTGCTGGGACTACAGATGTGCACCACTATGCCCAGCAGTTTTTGAAATTTTGAAATTTGTATTTAATTTGAATATGTATATATATATATATGTATGTGTCTATGTGATATATATACACATTTTTTTTTTTTTACTTAAAGTTTAATTGTTTTTAAGAGGAACTTTGTTGTGTGCAAGGAGAATGGGACATTTGTGGCTGGTTTCCTAGGGAGGTGGCAAGTGGTTCATTCTCAGACCAGGAGCCCAGAAATGGGCCCATCGAGCCTCTGTAGCTGCTGTGTGACAAGAGGCAACTCCAGACCACTGCCTCCTCTTTCCTCATTGTTCTCTGGGCTTTCTTAACAATAGGATGCCAGCGTGAATGATGTGAGGTGTGGCCCTCTCTCCTGGCTGGCTCTAGGCCAGCAGACGCTAGAAAGAAAACATAGTCACTTCTCTGGCCTGAGTGGGCTGCGTGGTGGTTGAGGACAGCACCAGGGGCAGAGGGAGGCTTGGCCTGGGGAGTGGCAGGGTGGACGGCTGCTGCGCTGCCAGGGCTGGCCAGGCCCTGCCCTCTGAGTGCCTGGGATCACCTCTGCAAGGCCTGCTCTGCTCCAGCGTCCCTAGGCAGCAGCCTGGCCCCTGCCTGTTGTCGGGAGAGCCGTCCCCAAGGAGGAGAGCTGGAAGGAACTGGCTTAGAACCCGGCTAGAGACCAGGGTTTGCAGACCTCCTCCTTCACCCAACAAGCACATTGAGAGCTCTTTCTGGCCCGGCGTGGTGGCTCCGCCCATAATCCCAGCAACCCTGAAGGCCGAGACGGGAGGATTCCAAGTTCAAGGCCAGCCTCAGCAACTTAGCAAGACCCTGTCTCAAAAAATAAAAGGGGCTGGGGTTGTAGTTCAGTGTGGAACGTCGCTGGGCTCAATCCCTATTCCCCCTGGCCCCTGCCCCCCATAGAAAAGAGCCCTCTCTGCCCAGTGCTGAGCCGGTGCCAGGCCTCTACAGAGGGGGAGTGGAGGATAGGGTCAGATCCAGAGATGCATTGCCAAGATGGCCCAGGCTGGACATTGTGGACAGTGACTGTCCCCTCTGCTCTCCACTCCAGGGGTCTAGGGCAGCAAAGTCCACAGAGTCTTGGCATCAGGTGCTCTGGGAAAAGGGGCTACGTGCTCAAGTACAGACTGGAAACTTGTTCCGATCTTTGCTGACTCACAACCAGCCACAGACTTGCTAAGCTCGAGAATCTCAACTCCAAGGAGCCTTTGCCCTCCTGGAGACATGGGGCAATGAAGACATTCATGACTGTCACCATTGCAGGGAGGTGCCCACAGGCATCTGCTGGGCAGAGGCCAGGCCTCCAGCTAAACACCCTACAGTGCACGGGAGGCCCCACCGCAAAGATACCTAAATGGCAGTGGTGCCGCGGGTAGGAAGCTCTGCTTTCAGGGGACTCCGAACATCAGTTCAGTGCTGGCCCGCTGAAGCAGGAAGCAGCAGCACCAGCAGGAAGAACTTGTCCCCATTCTAAGGCCCACCTGTTGACACGCCCCCACATTTTAGTATCTTGGACATCAGACACATAGACTCATCAACACAGTATATCCTAATTGAACTGGAGACATCTTTTTTTCTTTTTTTTAAGCACACTTAAAACCCGGGTGCTTCTAACACTCAACGGCATCTTAGATCTGTGAGATGACAACTTGTGAAACTGTGGCCTTGGGCTCCTTGCCTCTCCCTGCAGGGCCTCTGTTTTCCCCATTCACAAATTCTAAGCCAGAAGGAGGATCCTGGCTGAGGGCCTGGCCAGCCCTCCTGGATCACTAAGGCTCAAAGCTTTCTGCCCTGGGGCTTGAAGATGCCTCTATGACTCCATCCACCCACCAGGATAAAAGGGAAGAGAACCCACCAGTCAGGCAGTAACAGAATTCAGGATATTTTGATGTCTTTCTTACTAGTTTTTGAACCTAAATTTCATAATAAAAAATAAAGTAGTAGCCACATTGGTATTTCTCTCTGTAGGGCAGAGCTAGTTCCCCGCCCGCCCCCCCCCCCAACTTCTTTCCTCATTCAGTTTTGCAGACAGCTTTCAGGAAGTTGAGTTTTATTCTGGCAAAAGAAATAGATGCAACAAAGACATGATGTTGTTTCAAGACTCAATTCCCAGCCAGGCACTGTGGGGCAAGCCTGTAATCCCAGTGACCCAGGAGGCTGAGGCAAGAGGATCACAAGTTAGAGGCTAGCCTCAGCTACCTAGAGAGACACTCAGAAATTTAGCAAGACCTTGTCTCATAAGAAAATAAAAAGGGCTAGGGACATGTGGCTCGGTGGTAGATGGCCCCTGGGTTTGATCCCAGTACTGTAAACAGCCATCACCACACTACTCTGCATCCTTAGGCTGCTGGGGTTTTGACTCTCCCATCCCCTACCCCTGCTGGGTTGGGGGGCGGTGGGCTTGGATCTTATCCCTTTCATTCTGCTCATGTTTTTGTGAAAGCCACTGTGGTGCCGTTATCAAACCTTCTCATTCCAAAATATGGGAGCTGTTGTTCTCAGTAACGGGAATCCGGCCACAGGACAAGACAGACACACTGATTTCTGCTCCCGGGGAACCTACAAAATGGGGCAGTTGCAAACAAGCACATATGAACTATGTCAGGTGTTTCTTGCATGTTCTGATGTAAAGAATGAAAGTGGGGCAGTGTGACAGAGTGACTAGGGAATTAGGGAAGGCCGCCATGAGGAAGTGACATTTAGGTCAAGATTTAGGGACAATGACGAGATGGATGTGTGTGTGTGTGTGTGTGTGTGTGTGTGTGTGTGTGTGTGTGTGTACGGGGGGAAGGTTCTGGGCCAGGGACCAGCTAATGCAAAGGTCCTGAGGCAGGACAAAGAGTGTAGATTTGAGAACAGAAAGTGGGCCTCTGAGCCTGTCTGGAGGGTGGGGAACGAGCTGGGAGTGGTATGAGATGAGGGAGGGGAGTTGGTGGGGGCAGAGCTTGCCACGCCTGGTAAGCCTGAGGAATGTGCTGGGTTTCATTCACAGTGTTGTGGGGGAGCTAATGCAGTGGAGGTGCGCTGTCTTCACAGGAAGCTGCCAGGCTGCACTTGGCTGTGTTAAACTGTTTGGGGTTATAGCAGCAATGGGGGAATTACCTGCAAAGTGGGGGTTAGGACCGCGTGGAAAACCCAGCCACGTTTCCTGACCACAGACATCCCCTCTGGTGGCTCCTGAAGGGAACACGGAAACACAGGTCGGGAAGAATGTCCCAGGAAGCGCAGAGGAGCCTCGCCAAACCGTGGGAGGCCAAGAAGCCACAGGGCTCAGCCTTGCTTTTGCTGTGGAACTTCGGAGCTTCTGAGAGGGGCTGAAGGACCACCCTTGGCAGGGCTGGTGGCTTCTTGGTGCAAGTCTGTTGGATGTTGCTAAGCAAAGCCAACCAGGTTGCCAGGTAGGAGGGAGAGAGCTGGAAACAACCCGACCCCCCAGTTACATTCCACTCTTCGAATGGGGTGAGCACTGGCTGGGGCTTTGCCTGCGTTGCCCCTTTAACGACAGCAGTTAGGGAGCGCTGTCAACTCAGTAGGTTTTTTTCTGTCCAATGCCAGGATTTCTCAATGAGAAGGAGTAAAAGCCACAACAGAAATCCTACGATGCTCCTCAGTAACCACTGCAGATATTAAAACTCGTCTCTGGGCTGGTTTAACATGCACTGTGAAAATATTGATTTGTAGAGAAAGAAATAGTAACAGGCTGAGGGAAAGAAAATCTAAGTGCAAAACGAGATTCTGGGAATGTGACATGTGAGTCACTGAGTAGAAAGAATGACAGCACCCAGCACTGTTGTCCCATAGCACAGCATGTGACCACGGAAACGGTCTCCATTGCTGTCCAACATGGCAGTCACTGGCTGCACGTGGTTATTGGGTACTTGGGATGTGGTTAGTATCAACGTGACTTAATTTAATAGCTTTTTAAAATTTGGAAATGATTTTAGTTGGGCACGGTGGTGCACGCCTGTAATCCCAGCACTTGGGAGGCTGAGGCAGGAGGATCACGAGTTCAAAGCCAGCCTCAGCAATGGTGAGGCACTTAGCAACTCAGTGAGACCCTGTCTCTAAATAAAATACAAAAAAGGGCTGGGGATGTGGCCCAGTGGTCGAGTGCCCCTGAGTTCAATCCCTGGTACAAAAAAACAAAAAAAAAAATGGGGGATGATTTTATATACTTATAGAAGAATGGTGAAGACAGCACAGGAGCTCCTATATGCTCCCTGTTTTAAAAATTATTTTTTGGGGGTAGGGGTCCTGGGGATGAAACCAGGGTCTCACATGTACTAGGTGAGCACTCTCCTGCTGAGCTGCACCCCAGGCCTCCCTGGGTACTCTTTCCTCAGTTTCCTCTGTTCATGTCACCTATGACCCCAGTCCATTTGTCAGAATTATGAAATTAACAGCATACTTTACTATTAACGCAACATCAGGCCTTATTCAGATTTCATGTTTTTCCACCAATTTCCTTTTCCTAGTATAGGATCCAATCCTGGCAATCACGTTCTGTTTAGATTTTATTTGAACTTGATTTGTTGACGTTCAAATAGCCAGCTGTGGTAGTGGCAATTTACAGACTATTTTGCTAACTGTATCCCACAGAGCAAATGTGGAGAGGGAATTCTTTTCTGAGCCTCTGAGCCTGGGATGTGCATTGAACTTGATTTCAGTGTTTCTTAAGGATAGAGGAAGTGTCGTATTTACTGAACTTGCCCTGGCAGGGGCTTTGGGGAGCTGCTTCTGAAAACTGGGTTCAGGATCTGGCTTTGCCCAGCCATGGGAGCTGAGTCCAGCCAGGGCTCATGCGTAGGCCTCTGGCAGCTCCAGAGAATCCAGATTAAAGTGCAGAGAGCAAGTGCCTTTGCAGAGGCCCAAGATGGGGGGCGGAGACCTAGCTAGGAGCACCAGGGGCCAGCCAGGAAGATGCACAGACAGAGAGCTGTGCTTGCCCTGGGCAGAGGCCCTGGGGGAGGGACTGCAGCACCCAGACCCTCACCCTCACCAAACCTTCTGCCCCAGATCAGGAAGCCTTGACCAGCTTACCTGTCACCTTCATGACCACAGCAGGACCCTCCCTCCTTGCAGAATTAGCAAGTGGTCAGGCTCCCAGTGGTTTCCACAACCCTAAACCAGAGATCCCAGTTGACTTCAGAGGATGCGCCGGTGTGCAACCCTGTTGGAAAGGGGCTTGCTTCTCCCTTTAGAAGCTGTGTTCCTATGGGCTGGGGCTCCAGGGACTCTACAGAGACCAGTTGAACCTTTGACGCCCCTGGGGAATAGCCCCAGGTTTTCAACCATTCACAACCACAGGCAAAACTGTGGTGACAGTTCCATCTTTGGGAGCACAGTTTATGTCTTAGCCAGGGCAAACAGTGAGGTCCGGGTAGCCAGACGGAAAACACCGCAACAGAAAGCTATTTGTGTAAAACTGCTCCCCTAAATGCACCAGGGTAGACAAACGGTGGATGCTCTGGTGGTGAGTGTGATGGAAAGGGAACCTGCAGGGCCTCCCAGGACACAGTAGCAGGGGCAGGGGTCGTCCGTGGTGCCCAGAACCCTCAGAGATGCTGAGCGCACAACTGACGCCAAAGCTTTCCCACAGCTGCAGCTGTGTTTCCCAAAGTGGGCTCCAGGTCAGTTCTGCTTCACTGCCCCAGATGGGGTCTGGGCCTGCTGCAGACTGCTGCTTGTGAGAGTCATGGTGCACATCAGTGTGTTTTAAAAGGCCTACTGTGTATGAACAATTTGAATGTGAATCATGCAGGCATTTGTCCTAAGCTCTTTGGACCATAGGACCCTAGCCCTGACCTTTACTGCTTAGTATTGACAATAAACACCCTACAGACGTGGTACTCTTGATGACACAGATGGGGAAACGTTCCCTTCCACTGTTTTAAACGTTCCCTTCCACTGTTTTATATACCAAGGGTGGATGGAAGGAAGGAGGGGAGGGGCAGGGAAGGAGGGAGGATGGGTGGATGGAAAGAAGGATGGATGGGAGGAAGAAATGATAGATGGATGGATTTCAAGAACCATGGCCTTAGAACTCCAAGGAGGTATAAGAGGAGGGTGTCAGGGACTGATTTTTTTTTTTGTGTGTGTGTGTGTGTATTCTTTTGTGTTCTTCAGGGAACAAGAACCTGAACATTGGGACTTGGAGGATGGAATGTTTTATAACAGGGGCTGGGGCTGAATAGTAGAAGCAGAGCTTCCAGGTGGGGGACTTCTGGGAATTTGGGGTGGCAGAAGTGGCCAGCTCTTTATTTCCTGGTATCTTTGAATTTTTTTTTTTTTTTTTTTTCGGTACTGGGGATGGAGCCCAGGGGCACTTTGCCACTGAACCACATCTCCCACCCTTTTAAAATTTATTTTATTTTATTTTATTTTGAGACAAGGTCTGGCTAAGTTGCTTGGAGCCTTGTAAGGTGCTGAGGCTGGCCTTGTACTTGAGATCCTCCTGTCTCAGCCTCCCGAGTCTCTGGGATTGTAGGTGTACACCACTCTGCCCAACTTTTAGTAGCTTTTCTAATGTTCCTTCTTCTCCCTGTTTTTATACACTTCCCCTTGCCTGGACCTCCTTTTCCTCCTTTCTGCCCAAATATCTGTCCCCTCCTCTCATCGTACATCTCCCAAGCCCTCTCCTTATCTGTTTGACAGTCCATAAAGTACTGTGTGCATGTACGCATATGCACCTGTGTTTATATTTACTTTTGAAGTTACCAAAGTTACCACATAGAGTTTTTGGTTCCCTTTTTTTAGTTTTAACTTTAAAAAGCCTGAGTTTGGAGCCGGGCACAGTGGCGCATGCCTGTAATCCCAGCACTTGGGAGGCTGAGGCAGGAGGATCACGAGTTCAAAGCCAGCCTCAGCAATGGCGAGGCACTTAGCAACTCAGTGAGACCCTGTCTCTAATAAAATACAAAAAAGGGCTGGGGATGTGGCCCAGTGGTTGAGTGCCCCTGAGTTCAATCCCTGGTACAAAAAAAAAAAAAAAAAAAAAAAGTCTGAGTTTGGCATTTTACATTTCTTATATCCTCAATCTGAATTATGTTTCTTATGGTTATGAGTGACCCTTGACCAATTTTACTTCCCCTCCTGGACGCCGGAGGTCTCAGAAGCCCCCACTCTGGCCTCATTTGCTTTGTGGCTGATGTTTGGTGAGTTCGGAGCCCAGAGGACGAGGAGTGCCAGTGATGATCTTGTGGGCCTCACGGCTCTGATCTCCACCGATCAGCTTTCTGAATGTGCCTGGGAGTGTTGGAGGGAAATACAACAAGACAGATTGTCAGAGGAGAGCCGCTGTGTGGGGAGAAATGGTTGAATGGAAAATTCGTTTTTCTTTCCTGGTAATTGTTTTGACATGAGTAGTAATTAGCCAACAGCTGACGGGCCAGAACTGAAGTGAGAACAAGAGATTGGATTAGGGGCAGGATGCTCCTGCTTCAGTAGTCCCTGGCCATTCTGACCCTGCCGGGCTGTGAGCCTGGGGGGTGCTGGGCTGGGAGATTGACAGAGCCGCCTATTGAGGTGCACTTTGAGCTCCTGGGAAGGGGCGGGTAGGGGTCAGGACAGCCTGTGCCCTCAAAGAGCTAGGAACACCTTGGTTTACAGGGACCCAGGATCATCAAAGATAGTGACGGTACCTGCCCCAGTAAAAATGTGTGCATTTCATTTTCGTAGACTGAACTGTGGTTCTGGTTTGCGTTTTCTTTTTCTGGTTTTAGGATCAGGGTGATGTCGGCTTTGTATAGAGGCTGGGAAACCTGCCACACGTTTCTGCCCTCTGGTACAGTTTGTGCCTGGGTATTTCTTTCTTGAGAGCTTGAACAAATTTGCCTATAAAACCATCTGGGTTCAGTGCCTTTGATAGGGAAGTCATTTTTCAAAGGTTTTGCTCTTTTTGGCATTTCTAGTGTTCCTTGAAATCATGTTGATAATTTGAATCTTATGAAAAGTTTGTTTTTTTATTAGCATAGATTTAGAAATCATATGCTTCTCTATTTTTTTTTTTTTAAATCTCTACTACGTTTGTTACTTTTATCTATTCTGGTTCCTAATTCTGAGCATTTGTGGTCATTTCCAATATAAGCTGGCTCATTTCCTGCTTTCATTGTGATTCCAACCCCTCCCCCTGCCGATACACACCACGCAGACACACCACACACACCACACCACACACACACCACACACACATGCACACACACACCACACACATACCTCACACCACACACACACACCACACAACTGCACACACCACATACACCAAACACACACACCACCACACACCACACACATACACACTATATACATCACATACACGCATTACACGCACATACCATACACATACACCACACAGATATATACCACATACACACACCACACACACATATACCACACACACACCACACACAACTGCACACCACACATACACACACCACACACATACACCATACCATATACATCACACACCACACACACACATTACACACGCACATACCATACCCATACACCACATACAGATAACACACATACATATACCACCCACACACCACACAACTGCACACACACCACTTATACCAAACACACACATACACTCCATACTTACCACACACACCACACACCATACACATACACCACACCACATACATCACACACCACACATGCACATTACATACACACATACCATACACATACATCACACAAAGATAACACACATACATATCCCACATACATACCATGCACACACACACACACCACACCACACACAGCCAGCTCTGGGTCGCTAATGTCATCTTGTTTCCTAACAAACTAATTCATATTGATATTCCTTTGTTTTACTTGTTTTCCTTTGTTTTATTTCATTTGGCCTTTTATACTTTTTACTAAAATCTTAAGTTGAGTGTTTAGTCCATTTATTTTTATTCCTTTGGGTTTGGTGATGAAATAATTAAGACTATGGACTTTCCTCCCAAGTATGATGCAGGCTTTATCCCCTGGCTTTTTATGTTTTTCCTTATCATTTGCTAAATTTTGTATAGTTAGTCTTAAATTCTCTTTTGACCTGACATTATTTATGAGGACATTTTCTTAATTTTCCAAGTGTTTGGGAGTTGGGATATTGGGAACTTTGTATGTTTATTTCTTCTTTAATTAATATCTACGTTTATTGCTTTCTGATCAAAGAATGTAGCCTGTGTTCTCTATGCCTTTTATCATTTATTGACAGTTTATTTGTGGCTTAAACATGGCCAACATTTTTAGTGTTCCATGGCTTCTTGGAAAAAGATGCCATCTTTTTTTTACAGGGTCTGATGTTTAATGTGTCTACTTCAATCAGCCTTTAAATTAAATTTATTCGGATCTTACTTGTTCTTACTGTTGTTTATTCCTCAATCTCAGACTGAGAGCAGTATCCTGAGGTTTTCTCCTGTTGTCTTGAAATTTTCCAGCATTTGTGTCTTATCCATTTCGGCACCATGCTATTGGATTAGTAAAATTCCTCAAGTGTTATGCCTTCACTGTGGGATGTAGTTCTCATTGGTCCAGAGAGGCCCTGGCATCACTATATCCCGATCCGAGCAGATTCCCCTCAGTACCCTTGGCATCCCCCGATAGAGCCCTGGCCTCCTCTTCTTAAACTGTCTTTTTTATTGGGTTGGTGTTATTGGCATTTGGCCAGTCTCCTGAGGGGCATGGGTGTGGATGAGACCCAAGCTGGCCACACACTTGTTGATTCTTGTTCCCCCAGCCACTGCACTAGGAACGTGCTCTGTACCCGTTTTCTCTTTTCTTGGTGTGTGCGTGTCCACCCTTCAGGAACATGGACAGACCCTGTGGATCAGGGAGAAGCCCGCTGCCCGCCAGCTCTCTGCTGAGTGTGGCTTTGCTAGCAGAGGGCCCTGGGTTTTCACTGCAAGCTTAGAGAATGGAGGACCTCCCCCAGCATGGAAAGGGTTCTTCCTGGAACGGTCGTCACCATCCTAGTACCCATTGTTTTCTTCCAGCCCTGGCTACTCCATATTGAAGGTTGGGTATCCCTTATCTAAAGTGCTTGAAACTAGAAGTGTTTTGGATTTGGGATATTTTTAAATTTTGGAATATTTGCATATATATAATGAGATATCATGGGGATGGGACCCAAGTCTAAACACAAAATTCATTTGTTTCATATACATCTTATACACATAGCCAGAAGGTAATTTTATACAATATTTTTAATAATTTTATGCATGGCTCAGATTTCATGGTGTGGAATTTTCCACTCATTACATCATGTGAGCATTCTAGTAGACATTTTGGATTAGGGATGTGCAACCTGTAGGCAGTGTTAGTGACTTTTAGCCATTGTCTCCTTTACTTCCTGCCATACTGCAGAGCTTTCTCAAAAAGAACTGTGACACCCGTTATATATCTTGGGACAACAGTATGTCTTCCTCCTGTCTGACCTGCACTATCTGTGTTGGCGCTTCTTTCAACCCCAGGACGTAAGGCTGGCTTGCTTTTCTGGTCTCCAGAGGTTGTTCAAACTGGTGGTACAAAGGGGTTAAATTCAGGGACAAAAGCAGTATCCTCCCTGTTCCCATCTCTCTCTTCTGTTTTAATGAAGTACTTTATTACATACAGATCCCTTTTGCAATTACTGCCTCATTTGACTGTCACACCAGAAAAGAAGGTTTGGAGACTCGGTAGAATTACCCCCTAAGCTCATGTAACTATAGCCAGGCAAGAGCCACACTGCCTCTGGGAACCACGACTATCTGAGTCCCAGTGTGAACTCAGGATGTCAAGAGCATGCAGCCTGTTGAGGGCCTGAACCTGGGAGCATAAGAAGTGTCCCCCAAGAGGCATATGTCCATAGGGGTAGAATTTTAAAGCCTCTGATTATTTTAATTTTAGCAATACTAAGATTCGAGAAAGTCTGTATATGATCACCTGGCTAGTAATTGTTAGAGCCAAACTTCATGCTAACCAGTCAATCTGGTCATCATTCCGTCACACGGGTTGAGCATCCCTAGCCCAAAAATCCAAACTCTAAACCTTTTTGAACATCCCCAAACTTTTGGATTTTGGAGCTTTTCAGATTTTGAATTTTGGGGTTAAGGATGCTCCACCAAGACTGAGGCAGAAGGATCACGAGTTCAAAGCCAGCCTTGGCTACAGAGAGGCACTAAGCAACTCAGTGAGACCCTGTCTCTAAATAAAATACAAAAAAAGGGCTGGGGATGTGGCTCAGGGGTTGAATGCCTTGAATTCAGTTTCTGGTACCCTCCACAAACACCCCAAAAAAAGAAAGGATGCTCAACTAGTATCTAAAGTCTGCGCAAGTATTCCAAAATCTGAAACCCTCTGGCCCAAGCATTGCCGATCAGGAATACCCAACCTGTACCTATACCACCCTGCTCCTGCTCTGAGATGAGGGTGGAGAAGTTCCTTAGAGAGAAAGGCAGGCAAGGTATTGTAGGAAAGTGATGGAGGGGCCACCTGACTCAACAGAGAGAGAGCTGTGACCTTTGACCAGAACCCAAGACTGCAACTGATTGGTGGCTCTGACTGTTGGACTCTATGACCTCACCTCTTGTTAGACACCCTCCTGAAAAGAAATTCAGTCCCCTGACCATTCAGTAACTTGGGTGCTATGGATTAGATAGAAGTTCTCAAGCCATTCCCAGCTCTGCAGCTAATGATGAGACCCTGAGAGACCATCTTAGCCACGTGAGGGCCTCCCAGAACCCAGGGAGTGGTGGGAGAAGGGACTGTAATGGCCAAGTCGAAGGTGCCTATTTGTGGCCCTCACAGCATCTGAGCCGTGTCTCTGTCCCCGCAGTGAATGGATACCACGCATCAGGGACCCCAGCGCACCCTCCAGAGACTGCCCACATGAGTCTCCGAAAATCCACCGGTGATTCCCAGGTAAGGGGTCCCGTTAAGGGAGGCCTAGGAAGGGGCTCAGGAAGGGTTCATTGAGATGGGGATGTCCTGGGAGTCCCCGTGGCTCTCGCCCAGTTCTAACCCCTAGGTGGAAAGTGACTGGCACATCTGGGGAGTTCTAGAGTTTCCTGATGGGGAGAGGGTTGGATCATCGTAGTCCGTTGGTTTTCTAGACAGTGAGGGTGGTTTGGAAGAGGGGGTGACGGGGTTCTAACTGTCAGGACAGAGGGCTCCGTTCTGCTGGCTGCATTCCTGACACATACAACCCAGGTTTCCCTTCACTTGAGAGTGTGAACAGGCCAGCCATTTCCCATTTCCATCTCTTAGCTCTCCCATCCCCAGAGGTCACCCATCATCTCACTTGCTAAGCCATCAGAGAGATAGCTATAGGACGGAGAGAATTGGCAGTGTTTCACAATTCCCAAACTGCTGTCTCATTCGCTGTCTCAGTTGACGCTTATGCAAGGGCTCAAGGCAGGTGTCAGTACCTTTCCCATGGTGTATGAGACCGTGGAGGCGCAGACTGGTTAAATGACTTATGCAGGCTCACACGGTGACTTGGGTCAGACTGGACCTGAAGCCCTGTCCATGGTTTCCCCAGGTACACTAAAGCTGCTCTAAAAGGCTGAGGGCTAGTCTTACTTTGTCTACCCACAAGTTATCAAGAAGAGGTTCTCGATGAAACTTCCAAACTCCACCAGACCTTTTCTTCTGTTCTTTTCTTTTTTTATTATTTATTTTAATTAAAATGCTAGAACCCAAGGGTGGTGACAAGGATGATGATTGAGCATGATTATGATGACAACATTGCTGATCTTGACAAGAACAGTAGCTGCTTATGCAGTGGCTTCAATGTACCAGCCAATGAAAGAAAATCCCTTGTGCTCTCTTGGTACCATCAGTTAAGATGTGACACTCAGCTCCAATACAGGCAAGAGTGTTCATTTGGGGGAAATCATTAAGTCATTCTCAAGAGGCTGAGCGTTGGTTGGGCTCAGGTTCAGTTTAGTTAGCTCTGGCAGAAAATTTGGATAGGTCAGGACTACCTAAATTGGGATGGATGTCTGAGCCTCCTGGGCCTCTTGTTAAAAATGTAGATTCTGATCCAAGAGATCTAGGGTAGGGTAGGTATTTCCCAAGCCTGAGTAGTAGGGATCTAGGCTTAGTCAATAGTACACAGTGATGTGTCCTGCTCACTCCCCTGCTCATAACACCTATCATCAATCAACCTGGATTTGTGTGTTTACTGCTGAGCTCCCAAATAGCCTCCCCTAACACAGCTCTGTCAGTCTGCTACAAGGGAAACTTACTTGTCATCTGACTTGCAAGTGTTTCTTAAGAAATCAGTCTAAGTTCTACTTGTGGGTTTCTTCAGTTTTGTTTTTGTTTTGTTTTGTTTTGTTTGGTGCTGGGGATTGAACCCAGGGGTGCTTAACCAATGAGCCACATCCCTAGCCCTTTTTATTTTTTTAAATTTAGAGACAGGGTCTTGCTAAGTTGCTTAGGGCCTCACTAAGTTGCTGAGGCTGGCTTTGAACTTGTCATCTTCCTGCCTCAGCCTCTTAAGTTGCTGGGATTACAGGCATGTGCCACCACACCTGGCTGCTTATAGTTTAATAGCAAGGAAAAATCACTGGTGCTAACCTGAGCATCATTAGGAATAATGTTGGAAACAGCTCCCCATTCTTCCCTCTCCTCCAGAAGTGCTATGAAGTTGTTACTCAACCATTTCAGAAAATGTTGACTGGCATAACTAATTTATAACTCAGAATCTGATTTAATGGTGTGAATCATAAGCCTTTGACATAGGAATTTCTCTTCCAGAGTCTGTTCTTGAAATATGTTCAGGGATTCTGATTTATGCTTAAAGTTGTTCCCCGAGCATTATTTATAACCCTGTAACATTGGACCCGACCTAATTGTCCAGCAAGAGGAAATGGGGAAATGGATTCTTGCACTGGACATCCAACCAGCCAGTGATATTCTGCAGCCATTCGAAAAGTGTTCTTCTAAGGAAAATTCAGCGATTGGTAGAAATGCTCACAACTTAACACCAAGTAGGAAAAACAGAACGCAAATAATATATATCATCAGTCTCATTTGTGGGAAGAAAACCTACACTTATGTGAGGAAAAATAAGTGAAAGAAAAAGAAACCAGAACATTTATGATGGTTTTATCTGCATCTAAGACCATGGTTCTCCATCAGGGAACATTTGATGACATTAGGTGGGGACGGGGTGCTAATGGAATCTAGTGAGTAGATGCAGGGACATTGCTAAACATTCCACAGTGCACAGGATGGATCCTCACAGCAGAAGATCACTCAGGATGTAGATGCAAGTTATGCTGAAGTTGCGAAGCCTTGATCAAAGATCATGGGTAATTTTTACTTCCTTTACATTGTTAAATATGTTTTAAATTTCTTAGAATGAAAACATTTTATTTTTATAGAAGACATTATAGGCTTTTGTTTTTGTGGTACGAGAGGCTGAACTGTCACTGTACTACTAAGCTACATACATACCCAGCTGGGTTTTGTTTTGTTTTTTGTTTTTGTTTTTTTGGTACCAGAGATTGAACTCAGAGGCACTCGACCACTGGGCCACATCCCCAGCCCTTTTTGTATTTTTATTAGAGACAGGGTCTCACTGAGTTGCTAAGTGCCTCGCCATTGCTGAGGCTGGCTTTGAACTCGCAATCCTCCTGCCTCAGCCTCCCACGTGCTGGGATTACAAGCGTGCGCCACCATGCCTGGCTCAGCTGTTTGCTTTTTGAGACAGGATTTCCCTGTCCTCACTGTCCTCGAACTTGTGATCCTCCTGCCTCAGCCTCCCCAGTCACTAGGATTACAGGCGTGCACCACACTGCACCTCTTACTACAGTTTTCTCTTATAAAACATAAAAGCTGAAAGGGAGGTACTAATATTGGGGATTCCGTTCTTTTAGGCTGTGAAAGGGTAACATTTGGATATGAAAGCTACTACTGTGTGTACTAGTTTGAGCACCTACAGAGTTGGTTATCCAAAAAGGTGCTAAAGGCTAAACATAAAATTTTGAAGGTTTGTTTTTTGCAGATAGTACTACCAACAATGGATCCCTAAGGATACCATCTCGTCCAGCGCGCAGGGTGATTCACTCACACCATCCCAGCCTGTCAATCATAACTCAACAATTACACTCAATTATTGAAACATGCGTGAATGCGCCAACAGAGGAACACACACCCATTTAAGAGGCAGGGTGTGGGATAGATAGAGTGGTTTGTTCAAGGTTACAGTGACAGAGCTCAGACTCACGTGTTCACCTTCTGTCACCGGCTCCTTGCCCCTCACTGAGCAGACTAATGGAGCATGCTGAGGGGAGGAGGGCATACCTAATTTTCATGGAAACCAGGAGTGTGTATATACCATGCCCTGTCATGAGTAGATCCTATGCCTGAGCGCCCCAGTGGTTCTCAAGGGTCCTGCCCCTTCCTATGCCCAGCCTTGGCACACCTGCATGGGTGGGCACAGGTGGTGGTGATCTGGTGCCATCTAGTGGAGAGTTTCAGTAATGCAGCCCTATTGCCCCGCACTGAAGGTACTAGTTAGTGGAGACCTCCTGACTGGGAGGAGGGGTGGGGATCAAAGGCTAATAGTCTTGACAGCCTTTGCAGAAGCAAGTCCCAGCCAGTCCATTTCCTTCCTGCCCACCAATGCCCCGGACCTTTTGTGATCCATTCCTCAGTTGTTCTGACTTGCCATGAACTCCCCAGGAAGATGGAGGGAGAAAAGAGAATGGGACTTGGGACTTGGAAACTGAAGTGACTCATTGAAGACTGGAGTTTAAGGTGGAAGGTGGGGGCTTGCTGATGCTCCCATCTGCCATGCTCCGCCTCTCTGCCAATTTAGTACCACGTGTTCCCCTGAGCTCTTACATCTTTGCCAGGCACTGAGACATAGAAGGATGTGGCGCTTGCCTTTATTGGGGAGGGGGGGACAGGGAGGGGGGTCTATAGCTGGTATGGGAGAAAGACATTTTATAAATGATTATGTAATTTCAGCAGTAATAGAGGAAATGTATGCTAGGAGGACCCATCACGGTGGTGGTGGGTGCTGGTGGAGACGTCAGGAGTGGGCTCCTGAGGAAATGATACTTAGTTGAAGGCTAGAAGTATGAGCAAGCCCTCAGCTTGGCTTGGCAAAGTGATGGGGGAAAGACCAAAGCAGTAGAACCCCAAAGATTATTTGCAGGGAGTGGGAACAGGCTGTGAAGACATTTGGAGCAGGGTCTTGCTGAGTCACTTGTGAATGGCCCACTGCAGTTAGCAGGCAATTTGTATATGCCACACCTGTTGGTCCTCACGGTGACCGTGGAGCTGCCCAGGTATAGCCAGGACACCAGACTGGGGAGGGGTTTAAAAAATAAATGGAAAGGAATTCTCTGGAATGGTAGGCAAAGAAAATTTTAAACAAATATTTGTTAAGGGAATTTTCACACTTTTAAGCAAGTTGAGGTTATAGTCTGATGAAGTCACATAGACCTATCATTTAGCTTCAGCCATTGCTGGCACTTGACCTGTCTTGTTAATCCCATGTCATTTATGCTCCCATCTGCACCCCTAATGCTTCTCCCCCAATTTTTAAAGCAAATTCCTGGCATATTGTTTTAAATATAAATATTTCAAAATGTATCTCAAGCAGGAAAGACAGCATAATGCCATTATAACATCTAAGAAAGTAGAAATTTGTGTACTAAGCCTGTATGTAAATTCCCTAGTTGTCCCCAGAAGCCTTTTCTAGTCTGCTCTTCTCCCCAGTCCAGGATCCATTCAAGTTTTACATGTGGGCATATTGGCTACCCTCTCTTTAGCTTGTCTCTGTGGGTCTCTCTCTCACAAACAGCTCTGTCGAGATATAACTTACAGCATAATGCACTTATATTGTTATTACTATTGATATTATTTTGGTACTGAAGATTTAACCCAGGGATACTTTACCACTGAGCCACACACCCATTCCTTTTTTTATTTTTATTTTTTTTATTTTGAGATAGGGTCTTGCTAAGTTCCTGAGGCTGGCCTTGAACTTGTGATCCTCCTGCCCCAGCCTCCCAAGTCGCTGGGATTACAGGCATGCGTCACTGCACCCAGCACCAATCCACCCATTTAAAACATATAATTCGATGGACGTTTTTCACATATTTACAGAATTGCACAACCATAATCACAATAAGTGATTTTCATCGTCCCAAAGAGCATCCCCCCAAGCCTTAGCAACCACTTTCTACCTTCTGTCTCTGTGGATGCTCCTGTGCTGGACATTTCGTGTACATGGAATCATGCTGTTTGCAGTCCCTTGTTGCTGGCTTCTTTTACTCGTAGAGTTTCCCGGGAGGTCTGTGTTGTAGCACAGGTCAGACCTTCATTCCTGTGGCTGGGTGATTTCCATCGTATGGCTAGACCATTTTATCTGCGTCCTCACTTTAATCTCTCTTCATCTAGGTGGGTCCCTCACATGTTATCTTCCTTTTGTCTTTCCTCACATTGGCTTTTAGTCTATTCTTTGAAGAGTCTGGGTCAGTTGGCTCACAAAACGACCTATATTCCTGATCTAATTGTCTTTTGCGTAGATCCAGGTTAGGCGGTTTGGGCGAGGGAGCCACCAAGTAGGGCATGCGGAGTTCTTCTTATTACATCTTACGGGGAGGCACCACCCAGACTTGCACCCCAATGGAGGGGCTGAGTTTGACCTCTTGGTTAGCATGACAGGGGTTCATTTCCCCTTTCTAACGTGTCAGTAATCTGTGGGGTGACAGGGTGATACGCAGAGACCATCCTGTTCCCCAACACTCTTCTCACCCAGTGCTTTGAGCATCTGCAATGATTCTGGCCTTAGCCCCTTTTGACATTGGGGTTTCCAAATGGTGGTCTTCTCATTCCTTGTGATTTTGATTGGCACTCTTCTGAACGAAGGTTCCCTCCTCTCATTTGGGGGTTAGCATTGAAGTCATATTTCTGCTCATAGGGGCCCAAATGTGGCCTGTGGGAGCCCCTTTCAGCTGGCCTCTGCATCCCTTTGTTTTATCTTTGTGTATTTTCTTACTTCCTTGCGCAATAAGATGTTCCAGGTCTACCTTGTATTTGGAATTAGTCATTTTTCCAAGAAACTGGGGTTCATTTTAATAGGAAATAGTATTTAGAAACCAAGTTGTAGCTGGTAAATGTTTTGACTGTGATGAGGGGTCATTCCTCTGGGTCCTTTCCATGGAATACTACAAGGTGGGGGTGTGTGTATATGATGTGCATGTGTGTGTATGTGTACTCATCCATGATGATGCATGTATGTGATGTGTAGACATGTGTGAAGTTAGAATGAATAGGCACAGGTCATCAGTGGCAAACACAGAGTCTGATATGGCCCAGGGCATCCCCTGATACCTGATCCAACCTGATACCTGGTTGAAGCTGACAGGGCAGAAATCAGGGGAGGTACTGACTCCCACACTTAGATAAATGATTTGTATTTCTATCCTGGCCCAAGTTATAGGGAGGAGGTGTCCAACCTCATTCTACAGAGTCTTATACACGTGGTCCCAAAGTAAATGCTCGTGGATGATGGAGATCTTTTTCTGCACCCCTGCTACAAAGGCATTTGGAAAACAAGATACTGTCTCAGGTCTCAAACCAGAGAGATGGCAGAAAATAGAGGAAAGAATTATGCAGGCTTATTTTCCAATTTCCACTGGTCTGTTTACTAGTCTTGGGACCCTGGATGATGTAGCTTCTGCAAGCCTCAATATCACGGTCTGTAAAACAGATGAGAAGCCATGCAACTTGCTGGGGTTGTAGGATTAAATGAGATTAAGCACGTCAAATGGCAAGCCTGGTACCTGCCTTCCTAAGCAAGCACTCACTAGACGGTGGCTCTTGCAATGCTCCCTCCCCTTAGTTCTGTTCCTCATCCTTCTCTGCATTCCCATCATTGTGGCATGCAGACACAAAGGCTATGGCCACGGCTATCGGGGCACTGGTTGCTTCCCTGGTGAGCTGCAGTGGCGATGGTGACAATATAAAGAGAGATTGCAGACCACAGAATCAACCCCAGATGTGCCTTTGTGACAGGTATGTCCTTAGCCAGTGTCTGCGTAAGAGAACCAGTAGAGGGACTTCTGCCCTTGTCTCTTCTCCTTGGTGGCCAGCACCTGGGGATCCTGCCAGGTGTCCGTAGGCCTGTGTCACATGATCCCCAGCACCTGGGGATCCTGCCAGGTGTCCGTAGGCCTGTGTCACATGATCCCCAGTACCTGGGGATCCTGCCAGGCCCCTGCCTGCCTTCTTCCTGGGCAGTTTTGGCAAGTGCCTTGGGACAGCACTGATGGCATGGGAGGAGGGTATGGGGTGAGCCAGCTGGATGGGTTGATGCCTTAAAAATGAACCGCAGTCTGACATTGCCCCAGAGCCTCTTGGGTGACCAGGCAGTTACCCTAAGTAGAGGCATCTGAATAAAACAACAGAAGGTGGATCAGATCAGCGAACCTCCGAGTGAAGTCTTCAGATTTTAGTAGGAAAGGAGCTGGCCCCACCTGAGATGACCTGCTGGAGCAGCATCTCTGGGAGATGCAGTTGGTACTCTGTTTGGGGCAGGTACCTCAGTGAATCCTGATACATTTCAAAGTTTGAGGACCAGTGATGATAATCCATTATGCAGACGGTGAAACAGAGACTCAAAGAGGTCAGGTTTCTTGCCTGGGGTCTCAAAGCCAGTAAATAATTTCTTGTCTGTGAAATGGGTAGTCCTTAAGGTTCCTTTGCACTAAGCATTCCAAGGATATCAGTTTTGTGAGTTGACTTTACTTAACAGTCCATGTATTTAACAGCCCACGTAGGACTGTGTCACGGTTGGGCTCCTGAGGCTGGCACTGACCTGCTCCTGCACATGCTCATCTGACCAGGTGGTCCAGGGTTACCTTGGCCTGGGGGTGGGGCTGCCAGTTTCTTTGAGGCTCCCTGGAGAAGCCCCGCTATGCTTCTTCTATTCTATTAAAAGTGACAGCCACTTCCTTATACTTGCCCAAAGATAGGGTAAGTCTCAGCCTCAGCCCCATGACGTCCAGAGGATGGCTGTCCACAGTGTCTTAGAGTAAGCTTCCTAGGTCACTGTGTGACTCAGGATGGACACACCGCAGGTCCTGCCTGGGGACCTCTAGTGTTGAATTTCAAATGCAATTGCTGATAGAACACCTGAGACCTAGGACTGAAGGTTCTCTTTAGGGTCCTGGATTCTTACGGCAAATGCATGTATATACATAGATATTATGTTGGCAACCTCTGATTTTCCCTCTGAGCACAGTCCTGGGACTTTTGCAAGCTACTGAGGACTTGTGGGCTCAGAGATACTTGGGACCCTGATTTTCTTGCTGGCAACAAGAAAAACAAAAAGACAGTCCAAAAACTGACGCTCGGTTCTGTTCAGAAATTCCTCCCGGCTCACGAGCTGGAGAGAGCATCAAGTTCCCGAGGTGGCTGCGCAGTGCCCCTGTGCGGGTTGTGTTTAAGGTTTGATATTTTGGACCTGGGGGATCCTGAATAACATGTCATGTGCTGAGTCCTCAGTGCCAGGAGGTCCTCAGTGCCATCTGCTTTAACTCTTCATTCCCCAGTGAATTCTGCCGCTCAAGCAGTGAGCAGCATGCCGAACCAGTTACCAGCAGAGGGCAGCGGAGGGGTTAACTCCCCAAATCACAGAATGAGAGAAGAGGAGGGGAGACCTGGTTTGGAACAGTTTTCCCATAGCCTATGCAGGAGGCTTCCTCCACTTCTCCGGGCACAGGAGCAGCATGCGAGCTCAGGAATTTTCCTTCGTGCCCTGGCCCAGAGCGGGGTGACTGGGAGTTCACAGCAGACTGAGCACCCCTGAACTTCCCCAGCACAGGGCTTTCCACCAATCCCTCCACCCTCAGGGAACCTGAATGGGGGAAAAAACAGTCCAATATGGAGAACAGCTTTGATGATGTCTCTTACCTCTCTCCCCAGAACCTGGGATCCTTGTCACCAGGCAAAAAGCAGAGCAAGGAAAACACCATCACAGTAAGTGGCTTCCCGCGGGGTGCTCCCAGGCTTGGGCAGCAGGCCGGGGCATTGGACCACAGCTGGTCTGTTGCTATGGCAACGTGGGCCGCCAAGCAGAAGTGATGCCCAGCCTGGAAACGGGGAAGTTCCAAAAGCTTGAATTTAGCGGAAGTTCTCCAGCCCACCTCCCCTTCTTCTGTCAATTTCACATTTCCACATTCGTTCTCTCCCCTGGTGAAGGAGTGGGAGGAGGGCTGTGGGGATGATGCAGAAGCCATTTCTGTGGGGCGGGCAGGGGAAGGTACGAGTGCGGGAGTGGGTTGAAGGGGGTGGACCATGCTGTGTGCAAGTGAAGTGACGTGCAAATTACAGCCACGGCAGGGTTGCTTTTGTGCAGGGAAACTTCTGGAAGATGTCAAAGTTAAAAGCAAGAGAAAGCGCCCTAAGAATAGAGTTCCTGGGAGTTCCTAATGAGAAGCAGGCAGCTTCCACCTAGATGGGCCAATCTGCCCCCCAGGGCTCTTCCAAAACCCACTGAGTGCACGTGTGGAGACTAGTGGGAGCCCCTCCCCCACCTCCCCATTGCAGCTCTGCGCTGGACTTGGACAGGGCCCTCCAAGTGGGGAGAGGAGCTGTCCAGCTGCTCAAACAGCCCGCAACTCAGAGACTTGAGAAGCGGGGTCCTAGGTGTGCTGTCTTCACAAGTGCAGGGGTGTCAGAGACAGGGGATTACTCTCTTGGGCTCCATCTCAACACCATTCTGAGCCATTCTGACCACCCCCATAGAGATCAAACTAGGAGTGATGCATTTCCCTGGCCTGTCCAGGGTGGAAGATTCTGCTTTGCAGGAAAAGGAGCGTTAAGCAAACAATAACAACAATACTAATCTCTTTTATGTGCATTTATAACACATAAATAGTGTTCCAAGTGACTCGTTTTGCCTACCAGCTATGTGAGGTGTGGTTGATATAATCAATATAGTAGAGTGATTATGGACCTAGACTCTGAAGCCAGAGTGTCACTCATGGCACTTAAAAGCTGTGCAACAGCTGGAGCAAGATACTCTGTGTCCACATCTATGAAATAGGGGAATAAGGGCTCCTGAGACATAAGGATGGTGTGCGGACTGACTGGGTCTGTATATGCATAGCACCTAAAGCAGAGCCTGGCACATAGAGGGTGCCCTGTATACACGAGTGTGATAGCACCCTGTGACAGATGAGGAGGCTGAGGCATGGAGTGGCACTTCACCCAAGGTCACTTAGCAGAAAGCATCAGGATTCAAAACCTATGTTCTCGCCCCGGGGCAGTGCCCTTCTGGAGCTGGCCTGGTGCCCTGGAACTCAGTCCCTCTTGACCACAACCTCCCTCTGTCTCCTGAGGGCTGGGCAGAGAGGCTTAGCCTGCTGGGACTGTGGGCCTGCAGCAGCCTCCCTGTTACTAGAGGAGCTCCAGGAGCCAGGCAGGGAGTCCCCAGGTGCAGACTTACAGAGGGTATAGTCTCCATGTTCAAAATCGTCATCAGATGCCCCAGAATGCCAGGGCAAAGCAGGAGCTCCCCCAGAGTCTCCCAAATTAGGGGGAAAGGAGAAAGAGGAAGCATGGTGGCGGCGGGGTGGGGTGGGGCTCATGTTAGAATTCTAGAAGAAGAAGAAGTGGGAAGAATGAACAATGAGTGTTTCCCTGGCCACAGTTGTCATAAAGACCTGTAATGACAGTGCCCGGGCCACGCGGAGGGGCACCTGCCAGGCTCCGTGGTTCAGCCAGAGCTTTACCTTTTGTCAGTGGGCTGAGTGTGGCCCTGAGTCTTCCTCAGAGTGGCACGCCTTGTCCTTCCCTGCACGGTGCCTCCCCTGTTCCCTCCCACTGACCTACATCAGTGCTTCTCATGAGATGGCCTGTGACATGTTGGTATTCATGGCCTCCAAGATCCTTATTTAAATTGCAGATTCCTGAAAGGGTATCCAGACCTATGGTGGGTCTCACTGATGCCAGGCCAGGAAATTCTGCATTTTCACCAACACTTCCAGAATGTTTTAACAAATACTCCTGCCTTGAAGAATTGTTGCTGGGGATACTGAGCAAAGCTGTGGGAAGAGAGTCATCGGGCTGGCCAAGGGTCCCGGCCCCAGCCCAGGAAGCCTCCCAGCCCAGCACTGGCCACCACGGTCCCAGTGTCTCCAGTTGAAGACTTCTATGCTACTGTTCCCCCCCCCAACCCAGTGCTCTCTCCCTGTGCCCAGCCTCTTGCTCTGGGCTTTGATTCTCCAGAACTCAGGGCTTCTGTAGGGGAGGAGATGCTCAGGAGGAAAGGTTGGCCCTGTTCCCCAGGAGGCTGGGACATGAGCTTCCCTCTCCTTGGCATGTGGGGATGAGGTGAGCAACTCCCTATGCTGTCTTATCCTAAGGAGCAGGCATTTCCAGGCCTGGGCAGCAAAGGGTGGTATGTCCACGGCTGGGGCGCAAGAAGGGAGCTTATAGCCTGGAGCTGGATTCGAAGGGGTAGACGTGTGGGTGGCCTGGCAGCAGCGGGCAGGGACTGGCAGCCTTGCCTGGCTCTCGTCCCCTCTGTCAGCAGTGCTGGGCTGGCAGGTGGAGTGGGCTGTTTGATTGGGAGTGACGGGTGCTAATGGCAGCTCAGAGCTCTGGGCACAAGTATGTCATGTCCGAATCTTGAAGGCTCCAGGAAAAGAGGACGGCAAAGCCGCAGGGCCGTACTCTCTCCTGGAAGGCGAATCTGGAGACTCTTGGGATCCTCAGCCTTGGCTCCCCAGCAGAGCCCATCTGGAGCCACAGGACCCTGGTAGGCGGCGCAGGCTGGAGATGGGCCCTCCTGGTCCCGCGCTGCTCACCCAGAGTCCCAGCTCTCCCCACCCTCCTGGATCAGAGGCTGCTCCGCTGGAGCCCTTGGTTGTCAGGCTGTGCTCCCTCAGTCTGCAGGAAAGGAGGCCGGGCCTCTGTTCTCTGGCACAGCCCCATGCTTGGTGAGGGGATGCCCTAGGGCCTCCCCACCTTGGCCCTTCAGGTAGGCCACTGTGTTGAGCAGTTCTCATGCCAGAGCTAGCGGCAGCCCCCTGGGCATCCCCAGAGTTTCTGGAGGGCAGCCCTTGTGGGCAGTCTGCCCCATACAGAATGGCACTGGCAGGACTGCCCGCTGCCAGTGTACACGCCAGCAGTTGAGGCAGGGCAGGGAGTGCTCGCCCATTTGTCTGAGGGTTGGAGAGAACAGCACTGGTGCGAGCGTGAAGATGAAGCAGGTCGAAGCTGGCGAGCTCAGTAGAAGTGAGGTTGGGGGTTGCCACTGGAACTCCTCATTCCCAGTACCCTCTGGGAGGCACACCCATCTTCGGCTCCCTGTTAAGCTTCCCTTCCTGCTTGAGAACCTTCTCCGTGTATTGAAAAGGTCGTGTGACGAGGGTTAGGTGCCTAGATCTGGTCTGGCAAGGTCTGGCGCCAGATCACCTGGATTCAGACCCTGCTCCACCATTACACAAAAGCTGTGTGATATTGTGTACGTAACTTAATGTCTCTGTGCTTCAGTTGACCTGCCTGTAAGATGGGGCTAACAACAGCACCTGTTGGAGATTACATGAGTTGATGTCAGGAAGCACTTAGCAGGTGGCTGGCCCAACCTTAGCTATTGTTGAACAGAAAGCAGTTCTTTGGGTCAGCTCCTGTGTGTGCAGGGTGCGAGATGGCATCAAGGTCCTCTTCCTGTTCTAAGAGTCTTTGGGAGGGGACAGATTGTTTCCCAGAGGTGTAGCTGGACCCTGGTATCAACTGCCTGGAAAATGTCACCCAGGAAGGGACAGGGATCCACACATGGAAATTTCTGTAGAGAAAGACCTGTCCTGCCTTCTCTTTCCTGCTTGGGACTTGTACCCCTGCTGGACGGAGCCTTCAGGTCCTCCCAGCCCTTCTGAGCCTGGGCTTGAGGCCTGGAGGTCACAGGTCAGAGCGAGTACCTTAAGTGAAAGTAGTGGCGCCGGACTTGGGAAGCCGGCTCTGCACCCTGCTCGGCCCCTCTTCAGCCCCAGGACAGTGGGCTGGAGCATGCGCCTCTCTGGGCTCGGTTTCCTCGTCTGTGTCTGAGTAGCACAGGCTCTGCAGCAGGCACTGCAGCTCTGATTGCTTCCTGGACTTGCGCACACCACACAGCCCTCGCCACCCCCCTCTGCTGTTGCCCCCTCCTCCTAAGTCCACAGCTCTACTCCCATTTCCCATCCCAGTAGATGGGAACACACCTCCTCACCGGGGCCAGCCACCTTGGGGACTGTCAGCCTTTCACTGTTGACCTTTCGAGCTGGATTGCTCTTTGTTGTGGGGGGCTGTTCTGTGCATTATCGATTGTTTCTCAGAAGCTCTGGCTTCTACCCACCAGATGCCAATAACAGCCCTAACTGTGACAACCAAAAATGTCTTTCACCTTGCCAGATGTCCCCTGGGGTGTGGGCAAAATCACTCCTGGGTGAGAGTCACTGAATTGACTTCATGGTGCTGTTAAGTTTATCTGCAAAGCATTTCCAGATTCATCTCGTATCTCCCCTTTCCCATGCTGCTGAGCCATCATTACGACTCAGCCACAGCCTCTGACATCACCCCACCCAGATCCCTGGCCCTTCCTATAGCCTCAGCACCCTGCGCTCAGCCCAGTGGGAGATTCATCCCAAAGAATCACAGTGACTTACTATCAAACTTCGAGGGCAGACCCTGTACCTTAACATCACTAGTCTCCAGTCATTGCACTAAGAAACATTTATGGGGCACCCTTTCTGTGCCTGATGCTGTGCCAGGCACAAAGGAAACTGCAGGGGAAAGATGGCCTCGATCCCCTTGGAGTCAGGCTGTTAAGGAAGAGAAATGTTAACTAAGCCATAGTGAGAAATACCATCACGAATGTGTGCATGCAGGTTCCTGGGAGGATCTGGCATGGCACGTGTCACGGAGTCGCCATTTCACAAATGTCAAGAGAGTGGAAGAGCAAATGGTCCATCAAAGGACGTCATGATGGAGGGCTTCAGCTCTGTCGTCAGTGGATCTGGATTCTGTGATCCCAGCTTTTTCTTATAAAATTCTTGTAGTTCCCTGCCCATAGGGTTGTTAGGAAGATGAAATGAGAATGGAAGCAAAGCTCCCGGCCAGGTGCCTGATAAGGGCTTCCCAGGAATACCCGAAGTCAGTAGGACACCTCCCAGGAGGCCAGTGATGTGCAGTTCTCCAGAGGCCCACCAGGAGGTGCTGGGAAGTCCCTGGGGACTAGCTGGGAGTGAGAAATCCTGAAACCAGAGTGGGGCCGCTGGCCAGGCCATCCCCAAACATGGCCTCCCGGAGTGGAATAAGCAGCAAGAGGATTTGTCCTGAGTCGCCCCGACTTTCCTGACTTCACTCCTGTCCCCCAGCTGCCCTTCCCTGGCTGTTACAGGGCCTTGGGAGGAGCCCCTCACCTTCCAGACCTCTGACCCTCCTGGTTCCCGACTAGGCGTCTCTCTGGAACCATACAGGATCTTAGAAGAAACGATGGCAGAAGAGTGCAAGGTGGCATTTCTCTTAGCTCAGCTCCCCAGAACTCAAACAACGGGGACACCAGGACTCCCTGAGGCTTAGAGTGGAAAGTCCTGTGACTGGAGGGCAGTCTGCCCTAGCGGAAGCGCGGATGGCTTGACTCATTAGATGTGAAGAAAGGAAGGAGGAACTTCTCCGGAAGCACAAATGACCGAAAGGGGAACAGACCCGATGGATCAGCAGTGCCCTTTATTGAGCAGCGGAGTCGGGCAGTGAGGCTTCAAGGGGCACATCTTTGGGGGATAACTGGCGGCGGGCCCCAGGAGGGTCTGGGGCCTTAGCAGAGCCAGGTCCTGGGAGGAGCTAGTCACTTTTGGCGGGCCTCTTGGTGGGCGGGGCCGGGTCATGGGAGGAGTTTTGGTGGCGGGCAGGTAGAACTGGAAGGGAAGTTCCCTCCCTGGAGCCTATTGTCCCCATCCTGCGCTCTCTACCGGAGCTCATCCCTTGTCCTGGGTCCAGGAGCCATCTTGGTACTGCAGTGTGGCGGAGCCTGCAGAGACTGCAGCCCGATCCGTGAGTCTACAGCTTGGTCTGTGTGGGCCTGTCTGAGCCTAGCAATCCGGTGGGAAGTCAGGATCTGGGAGCATTTCACCCCGGGGAGCACGGTTGGGGAGGCTGGAGAAAGCTGGGCTCACCCCAGCTCGGCGAGTCCTGAAACGCTCGGGGACAGACCGGGTCCCCGACCCCCTCCCCAGTCCCACATCCACTGATCCCTGGGTCCAGCCAGGTCCTGTATCCGCCCGGCACTCAGGGACCTTCAGCTCCCCAATCCCCACTCTCCCCACTCTTCCAACCCCTCCCTAGCCCCCAGCCCGGCCCATCACTCGCTGCTACACGCCTGGCCAATCAGCCCCATACTGAAAAAATTCTTTGTGAGAGGCACAGGGTCCCGGAGCCCAGCCTGTGCCTGACCGGACTTTTAAACCAGGGCGGGAGAGATGGAATTTGGAGACTAAATCAGAGGTCAGGAATTGTGGGGTCCACAGTCGACATAAGGGGGCCAAAAGTAAGATCGGGCTCCTAGCCAGGCTTGGTGGCGCAGGCCTGTAATCCCAGCACTTGGCAGGCAGAGGCTGGAGGCTCACGAGTTCAAAGCCAGCCTCAGCAATGGCCAGGCACTTAGCAACTTATGAGACCCTGTCTGTAATAAAATACAAAAAAGGGTTGGGGATGTGGCCAGTAGTCGAGTACCCCTGAGTTCAATCCCCGGTACAAAAAAAAAAAAAAAAATCAGCCTCCTACTGAACACAAGGGAGACACAAAAAAGAGACTCCTGGGGTGCAGTCTTCCAACATTTTCCATGGAGATCTTTTTTTCTTCCCCTATTTCTCACAGGTCTACCATTGTTGAAACCAAGTATTTTTCATGTATCAGTTCATTGAGGACCGGGATGTCTGAATAATATATTACAGTTTTGTTGTATTTTATTATTACTTTTTTTTTTCTTTTTAAATTTTTAAATTTTTTATTTTTTGGCACCAGGAATTGAACTCAGGGACACTCAACCACTGAGCCACAGCCCAGCCCTATTTTGTATTTTATTTAGAGACAGGGTCTCACTGAGTTGCTTAGCGCCCTCACTTACCTGTTTCCTTAGATTCTCTCTCTTGTTTGGCTGCTAACAGCCAACCTCTATGAATTCCTCTTTCTATAATAATTTTTTACTTCTACCTTCTCCTTCCTCATACACATCACATCCTATACCACTTCTATTCTCTCTTTGTCCACCATTTGAAATTGTAAGCCCCTTTTGCTAACTTAACTGTTTATATTGTAGACAATAATTCAACACATCATTTCTGTATATTGCAACCAAACTGTAGACGTCTCAATAGGAGCTATTTGGTTGAAGGCTGTATATTGTTTGTATAAGGTGCTGTTAATATTGGTCTCCTCCTTAAAGGCGAGGTACTGGAAACCTTCAGGGACGCTACAAGTCTACAGGGTAGAAATTACTGCCTCAGATCCACACGGCTAGATGGGAAGACACACAAACAACATGAAGAAACAAAGGAATAAAGTGCTCCAAACCAACCAAGATGCTCCAATAATCGAATCCACTGACAAAACAGTAGAAGAAATGTCGGAGAAGGAGTTCAGAAGGTACTTAGTAAAACTGCTCCATGACATAAAGATTGATATAAGAGAGCAAATGCAGGAGCTTATGAGCAGTAAAATCAGAGAGATGTTTCAGGAGATGAAAGATTACTTCAGTAAAGAGATAGAGATCCTGAAAAGAAATCAAGAAGAAATCCTTGAAATGAAGGAATCAGTAAACCAAATTAAAAAGTCAATAGAAAGCATCACCAAAAGACAAGACCATTTGGAAAACAGAACCTCAGGCAATGAGGCTGAAAATGAAGTTGGCCACACAGAGAAGATGGTAAGAAACCCTATAGGATTTTAAGAGCGGGGCTCTGGGGCTCCTCCATCTTTGTGCCTTCCATTTTGGTGGTCACAGAGCCTTCCTGGTGGTTGCCTCTCCCTGCAGCATGGGTCATGAATGCTGCTTCTCAGAGTGTGATCCCAGGACCATCACAAATCCTGGGAGCCTTGGCCTCACCCAGACCTCCTGAATCAAAAATGATGGGAGTAGGACTCACTAATTGTATTTTAACAAACATTCCAGGTGACTCCAAAGCACACTCCCCCTCAGCTCTAAGACAAAAAAAAAAAAAAAAGGAACTGAGTGGAACTTAGGAAGAGTCCCAGTCCCCCTGGAGACTTTCAGATGGCTGGGCTTGGAGTCAGCTGGGATTTGTCATGGAAGGGACTGTTCCTGGTATCATCTCCCCTTCAGGTTAATGGGATCTGTCTTCACTGGCACCCTGGGATGGGCAATAGCATTCTTTCTCTGAGGGTGGGTCATCTGAAGAAGGCTGAGCAAGACCCATTTCCCCTTCCTGTTCTGACCGAACTCTGGTCAAGTTGCCTTTCCTGGTGAAGTTCTTCCTTTGTAGGAAGATATTTCCCCAAGCAGAGGCTCAGGCCAAGAGCAGTTTGGGTAAGAAAAGAGGAAGGAAGAGGGTGAAGGGTAGAGGTGTGTTTGTGGGGAGATCGTCTTCTGCAGCATGAGAGGCTAACCAACAGGCCACTATCGGCCAGGGCCTCCTTGGATGCACAGCATGGGGAGCATTGGGAGAAAACTCCCCACCTCCAGAATCTTGAAGGACCCACCTTAATCTTGACCTTGGTAGGATGCAGTGCCACCCATCTCCAGAGTTCTCTGGGTCATTCCTGCCCCTGATCCTCCTGTGTCATGTTCTCTCCAGAGTAGGAACCCCTACTTTATCTCACCAGATGTCGGTATGCAGAAGGGGCTCCTCCCTTTGGCTGGGACTTCTCAGCTCTTGTCACAGGACATCAAGTGGGACTTGTGTTCCTGACTGCTGGGGTAGGAAGGAGCTAGATTAACTTGAGTTAACTTCATGTCTGGCCATGCCTGGTCCTGATTCAGCTGACAGCGGAGTTTGATGGGTTTACACAGTATTGTTTATATTGTTAATAAGCTGTGAGTGAATGGCCAAAACTTGACAATTGAGGCAATTCACATAGAAACCGTGAATTCCAGCTTCTCTTTTGAGTCCTCACATCATTTGGTAGTACTGGACTCCTCCTCTTGCTTGTGAATCTGCCCCTCAGAGGCATCTCCATGGACCCTGGCCCTGGCTCAAGGGAGGAGCTTCTTCCCCTCCCTTCCAAGCTGAAGTGTCCATGGCAACGGTCGCCTCACTGGTTAGCACCCGCCACCTGGCATCAGAGTTTGCATACTGCCCCCCAAACCTTGCGTTTTCTGCACAGCTGTTCCCTTTAACATCCAAAGTCTCTCCTTGCAGGTATTTGGGCTGCAAAAAAGTGGGGGGTATCAAAGATTGATATGACTCAGGGCTCATTCTCACAGAGAAAACAAACTACCAATTCCAATAGCAAATGGAGGATGCAGGGCTTGAAGCCACAAAAACAGGAACAAAACAGGGACAGCCAAGTACCACCCCCAATGTGCTTGGGCAGAAAAAAGTCTGAGACAACCCGAAAACTTATGCACCACACTCCCCTTGGCAGGGAACAGACTCAAGTGTGTACCTGGATTATAATTTTATACTATAGTTGTTCATATAATATGTATCTTGAAGTAACCTCTCACCTCTGACCCTCACCCACACCATTCTTTCTTTGGGAGCAAATCATTTCATCACTTTGCAGAAGTATTCTACCCAAATAGCCAAATGTGCTTATATGCCCACCTTTTTTAAAATACAAACAGAATATTATTCTATACGTTGCTTTTTATCTCCCTCATAATAGTGTGTTCCAGGCACTTCCCTTATCAATGTGTAAGAACTTTATCACTGTATCCTTTGCCATGGATACAATACCTATTCTCCCACTGATGGACAATCAGGTTGTGACATGGCCTTTTGCTACCATAAATAGCATTGTAATGATAATCATGTTCGTATGCCTCAGCACACAGGGATGAACATATCTGCAGCACAGACTCCTAGAAGTACAATTGCTAGGTAGAAGGATCTATCCTTTTAGATAGATAGATCCTATTAAACTGCCCTACAAAGAGTTTGCCCTGATTTTCCACCCCTGGGTTTGCATGAATGCCTTCTAGCACTGGAACATCTGAAGATGCCTATGCATGGTCTATCAACTTGGACCCAAGGGAGACCTCTTTAGTGCTCTCTCTAGGGAGCAAGGTCTTTCCCATTTTTCCCAACCCTCTGATGAAGTAATTTGCTTTCTGTTCTGCATCCTGCAGATAAATTGCGTGACATTCCCTCACCCAGACACAATGCCTGAACAGCAACTGCTAAAGCCAACGGAGTGGAGCTACTGTGACTACTTCTGGGTATGTGCTGCCTCAGTGTCACCCAACCTTCACTGTGGCCCCGATGATCAAGAGTGCACATCTGGGAGAGCTCTTGAGCCCAAAGTGGAGTGGCCTTTCTTGTTGAAGCCCGAAGTTCTGGCAGTCAATTTGACATCTGAAATCAGAATTTAAGACCCTCTTGGAGCCTAGATCATTCTTTAAGTCTGAGGGAATCAGCAGGGTTTTTGTTCATGGCAACATGGAAGCCCCCACCAGAATACCCATGAACTGAAGGGTCATTTTCTTTGATGTTCAGCAAAGGCAGACTAGAGGGCTTAGGAATGTAGCTCAAGAGGTAGAGCACTTTATTAGCACACCTGAGGCTCTGGGTTTGATCCCCAGCTCTGCCAAAAAAAAAAAAAAAAGCAAAGACAGACTAGAGTTAGCTTCAGTAGACAAATCTGGGCTCCAGACCTGATGTCAATGACCTTGAACAAGTGCCATTTCCAACAAAACAGGGATGGGTTCAAGGATGTTCAGAGAGCTCCAGCTTTAAACATTCTGTGCTTGTAGAACTTTTGCATATTGCTTGATGGACACAGAGTTTCAGTCTTGCAGGATGAGACAGTTCTGTGGGTGGGTGGTGGAGACAGATGCATGACACTGTGAATGTGCTCAGTGCCACTGAACTGCACAAAAAATGGTGGAAATGATAAGTTGAATATCATCTGTTTTTTGCCACAATCAAATACAAATTTTTAAAAATAAATGCAGAGTCCTATACCTCAGGAACTCTTGAGGGCAATCCCAGAAACATTTGCATTTTTTTAAAGTCAGCAGTGATTTTTCAAAAGTAGATTTGCCTTATTGTGGAATCAGATAGTGGTGATGGTTGTACAACCTTGCAATTATTTTAAAAACTACTGAATTGTACATCTCCAAAGAGAACTTTTGCAAAGACCCTGAGGAAAAGTAAATAAATAAAATCCTTTCCTTTTCACCACTGTGCAAAATGGATTATCTATCCTTTTTTAGATTTGCTGAGTACTAGACAAAAGTGCTTTTTAAAAATTTTCTACCAAATCATTAATACTCAGAAGCTATCCAAAGATTCCTATTGACCTCCAGTAGGGACAGTTCCTATTGATGCAGCTGTGTGGCTTCGAGAGCAGAGATATGTGCAGAGGTTTTGCTACAAAGTGGTATAAAATGGGATCAGGCTTTGGCATCAAACAGGTGTGGAGAGAGGAGCTCAGAAGTCTGGGAGCAGGGATCCGTGTATATGACTTTATCGGGCCCTGTGAGGATGTTGGGTTTTATGCTGTTTGTAGTAGGGAGCTGCTGGAGGGTTCTAAGCAGAGAGGTGTGCTGTGATCTGCTATCTATACATCCTGCAGGCGGGAGTGAGTTAAGAGGTGAGTGGAGATGACTAGGAAGAATGGTGGCAGTGGCAGAGATGGGGAGACATAGCTGCATTTGCAAAGCTCACCCCTAAAGGACCACTCAAGGGAGGAGTGTTTGTGCCCTGGGAATGGGTGCTGGGGAGCCTAGCCTGGAACTCAGTGCTGGGGGATTCAGGGAGCTGGAGGGAGCATGTGAATCCTGCCTGCTGGTCAGCATCATCTGAGGGTGTGACACTTAGGGTGCTCAGATTAATTTCCGCCCTCTGGGGACTCTGATGCTGGTTCTCAAGGGTTTCTTTCCTGACCATCAAGATATTTTACTCTAATAGAAATTTTTCTTATGATGGCACCTGGTACGCGCCTGTAATCCCAGTGACTCGGGAGACAGAGGCCGGAGGATCACACAAGTTCAAGGCCAGCCCAAGCAACTTAGTGAGGCCCTGTCTCAAAACAAAAAGGGATGGGGATACAGCTCAGAGGTAGAGCACCCATGGGTTCCATGCCCAGTACCTCAAAAAAAAAAAAAAAAAAAAAAAGGGGGGGGAAGGGGAGGAAATGAAAAAGGAAGGAATATCTCTCTGCTGACAATAGTCATTAAAGCCATTCTCTGGCTGGTTTTCCCTGGAGCAGATGAAACACTCAACTTGTCCATCCTAGAGGGGAGGCAGATTTGGGTTCAGTATTTTGATTAACTTTTTCTTTGCTTTTTCGTCAAGATGTGACATTTAGAGTGAAGTGCACAAATCTTCAGTGCATGTGGAGAAACTTGAGCAGCAAGAGCAGCCCCACTATGACGTGGCTCGTCCTATAGGGTGTGACGTCCTGTCATGAGAGGTGTTAGCAGTGTGGCCAGAGGGTCTTGGGTCAGCGAGGCCGAGGAAGGGATCTTGAATTGGGCAGGACCAGGGGCTCCATAAAATCGTCCATGCACTTGGCCACTGTAAATGGGGCTCTCTGCAAGCGTCAGCAGCCTCTTTCCTTTCCTCTGTCCTGAATGTCCGATCTGAAAGAGATCCTAGAGATGCACACAGCTGCGATCACCAGGGATATAGTGGAGGGGAGGGGTGCAGCCTAGGACTGGATGAACCTGACCTTGTCATCTTGTGGGTCTTTCCAGGTGCTGGGACAATGTTCCCACCAGTGTGCCTCTCTGTGATCTCAAAACCCATTTTAATTCCTTCCATTAAGAATCAAAGCATTTAGCCGGGTGCTGTGGCGCACGCGTGTAATCCCAGCACTTGGGAGGCTGAGGCAGGAGGATCTCACGAGTTCAAAGCCAGCCTCAGCAATGGCAAGGCACTTAGCAACTCAGTGAGACCCTGTCTCTAATAAAATACAAACAAGGGTTGGGGATGTGGCCCAGTGGTCGAGTGCCCCTGAGTTCAAATGCTGGTACCAAAAAAAAAAAAAAGAAGAAGAAGAATCAAAGCATTTAACCCTGGATTCCTAGTAAAGGAAGGCTGTAATGCAGGAGGACACCATTTTAATCTTGGTGACATCCACGGTCCCATTATGGCTCTGTGAGTTGGTTTTCCAACAGCCTGGCCTTTTGAACAGATGATAGGATGCATGATGAGCAGGGAAAAAGTAAAAAGGGATGCCAGGTGGTTGAGGAAGTACAGATAAAACAGATCATTTCATTTGAAGTTTTAAGAATGTTTACAAAGATTAAGTGGGTCCTAGGTCCCATTTCATTGTCTTGGATATCTCAGGTCCTGACTTTTATTTATTTATTTTTTTAATGTTTATTTATTTGCTTTTAGTTGTACACAATGCATTTATTTTTATGTGGTGCTGAGGATTGAACCCAGGCCGCGCACGTGCTAGGCGAGTGCTCTACCGCTGCCACATCCCCCCCCCAGCCCCTGACTTTTATTTTAAAGTAACTAATAATCGATACCATTAATTGAGTAATTACTATGTGCTCAGCACTGTGCTGGGTCAGTGTTGCCAGGCAAATTTGGGTGCTTTCTGGGATCTGCCTTCCCTGCATGCCATTCTCCGGGGCACCAGATGTCACCTGAATGTTTATGCTTCTTTTTCCTTCCCAGGCTGATAAGAAGGACCCCCAAGGCAATGGCACCGTGGCTGGGTTTGAACTGCTGCTCCAAAAGCAACTGAAAGGCAAACAAATGCAGAAAGAAATGTCTGAATTCGTCCGAGAGAGGTAAAGCCTGGGTCCCACCCAGTTGCCAGGGACTGGTGAAGGGCCCACCGTGAACCAGTGGCCTGAGGGGAGTCAGCGGGTACTTGGCACTGCATGACCAGTCTTGGGCTGGTTAGCATTAAGGACAACACAAGGCTGGAGTCCCAGATGCATGGCTTCTGGGGTAGATCTGCTTGGCAGATGTGTGGCTTTGGCCTGTACAGTGCTTTTGAAAATTTGAACCAACATTTAAAAAATGCTGGTAGATTTTACATTAAAATCTGGATACCTGGCATCTCTTGAGAAAGCACAGGATTGGTGGGATTGCCTCTTCACCCCTCGAACAGTGATTGCCTGGAGGTCAGCCGCAGTACCCTAGGGAAGGGGCGTGTGTTCCCATTTTGCTGCAGTCTCCACCACTCCCTACTGTATCCCCCACAGACTGTCTTACTCCTTTATCTATATCTGTTCCTCATTTGAAGCACTGTTCCTCTCCATAATCCAAAAGGGGAGTATTACCTTTCAGTTCTTCAAACCAAAACTGTTCAGGCCAAGGCATGTAGAACCATCCCCTACCTTCAGGGAATATACCAATAATTTGTTTAAAAAGCTTGGGAACACTGATGAAGAAATCATCAGTTCAGTCTCATAGAAATAAGGAAAGCTGCAAAACAAAAGAGGAGTTCCTTCTCCTTCTCCTTCCTCCTCTCTGAGACTCTGATAACACACATTCACATACCCACACACTTCCACATACCCACCATTCACACGTGTGTACGCATACACATGCACAATTTTGCAAATAGCGTTTCCAAGGCATATTGGAAATATTTATAGCAAATGGCAGTATCTTTTTAAAAATATTTCTTTTATTATAACAACCATAATCAGGTAATAATGCCTTGGCATTTTAAAGCACCCTTTTCCTTAGGAGGCCCATTTTCTATTTGTGTAATCAAATCTTTATTTTATGACCCATTAAACTGGTAAGGAAATTGGAAGGCTGCATTGCTCAGGAATGAGAAAACAACAATATAAAACAGGCAAATAGAAAAAGCGTTGTGTAAGCCAAAGTCTGAACTGGCTCGTGGTTTATGCTCATAACAGCGTAATGTTAGCAAATACACAGGCTCTGCCATTGCAGGGCATTCTGGGTTTCCCAGCTGAGATGCAGATTCCTCTAACTTTGTCAGTCTGTCTTGGGGCTACAGAGGACGTGCCGTTCAGAGCCAAGAGAGGCCAGAGCTAGGCGCAGGGGTGAAGTGTGCCTGGCTAGGGACAGGATCCCTGGATTGCCTCCGCTGAAGAAAGCAGGGCAGGGGTGGGGGCGATATAGGCTGGTTTTGGAGGTGAGGCTCAGGAGGCAGATGGCAGGTGCCCTTCTCTGCCCTGGCCTGTCCTTGGCACTGTGACATGCTTGGATCTGCTTTCAAGAGGCTTGGGCCACACTCTGGAGGTTCAGGCTGGCAGTCCACGTGATCCTGGGCGGGCTGGAGGCGAAGGCGGAGGGGATGGAGGGGAAGCAACAGCACTGAGAGAGAAACCAGTGTTCGGCTCTGGGAGACCGAGAGACTGGCTAGAGGTATAGGTGAGAGGAAGCAGAGCAAGAAGGAGCGAGATCATGAGCCTCTGTGCCAAGTCGTGCGACCCTTACTATGCAAAATGCTGCTGCCACATCATCAGCCACCCTCTGCACCCGAGTGGCCAGGAAACAAACCCTGCAGCCCCTGGGGTTTTCTGTGTACTGTATGAAGGCCCCAGGGCTCTCTGGGGTCCCATCCCTCTGGCCAGCTCTGGTTGTCATAACAGCTCTTCTGCCTCCCACGATGGCCCCAGGGAACACTTAGGTGGTGAGCAAAAGCCTTTGACAACACACTTAACGCAGACATGCCTGATTCACAGAACACTCTTCGGAGAGTCACCTTGAAAGTGTGTGAAGGGTCTGCCTGCTGGAAGCTCTGTGCAAGGCAGCCCTCCTCCCCAGCGGAGCAGACTCAGGCTGCCGCTCTGGACGCTGGCTGGTTTCCATGGAAATACTCATGCCCTCGACAGTACTTTGCAATTAGAGGCGTTGGGGTGGGAGAAGGTAGAGAGATGTTCTATTCTTGCTTCTTAGAGGCTGAGGCCATCTGGGAGGGTCTAAAATCAGAGTTCCAGGCTTGAAGGCAGAAGGAGACGCGTGTGCCATCCTGGTGGTCTGTTATAAGTAGCATTCATTCATGTAAGAGCTTCAGTGGGTCCAGCCTTTTTCCAGGAGCTGTGCAAATGACAGTGCTCATCTTCACGGCCCTAGGAACAGGCGGAAATGTCCCACTGTGCAGTGGGGGTGACAGAGGTTCAAGCAGTTTCATGCATTTATTCAATAAATATTAAGAGCTGCACATTGTCAGTTTACGGTCTGCTGTGACCCAGTGGTTCCTTGACACAGCTGCTACATGACAAGAAGCAGCTCCCATCCACCATCCAGCACTGGAGCGCTGATGCATTGGTTTTTCCGATTTGCAGGATAAAGATTGAAGAAGAATATGCCAAGAACTTGGCTAAACTCTCTCAGAACTCCTTGGCTGCCCAGGAGGAAGGGTGAGTTGGGAGGAGAACAGACGCACTTTGGATGGGGAGGTCTCTCAGCCTGGGTCAAGGTGGGATCCATGCTCAGGTTGGTGGCTCCTAGCTCAAGGTATGCCCTCGTGACTGAAGGTGCGCACTGTGGCTCCGGTGGGGCACCATCACTCCAAGTAGACACCCATGGCTTGAGGTGGGTGCTCACGGCTCAAGCTGGGTACTCGTGATTCAAGATGGCTGCTGATAGCTCAAGGTGGGTGCTCAGGTTTCATTGTGGGTGCTTATGGTTCCTGGTGTCCACCTATGGCTCAGGGAGGATGCTCTCAGCTCAAATTGAGCACCTGAGCCCACCCAAGGTGGGTACCTATGACTCAAAGCATGGATGTCCATGTTCAAGGAGGGAACTTCTACGTCGTCTTCTCTCTAGTGACCCAGGGCCCTCCTGCCAGGTTCTGGAGCACATCAGAAGCTCCTCTGCCCTCTCCCCTGTAGCTGGGCAACAGCCTTTAGGTGCCCACCTCTAGATCCCCCTTCTCTGAGGGCAGGCTGGGAGGAAACTGGGCATGACAGGATTTCATGCCTGGCCCTTGGAACTCTCTCCTCTGGGCCTGAGGCCCTTCCTGCTCCCACTGTGACCCTTCCCACTTCCGTGCGTCGGGCCAACTCTCAGCCCAGCCTTCTGTGCTCTGTGAACTGAGTCTGAGCCCTCATGCATCACCAGCAGGCATGCCAATGATAGTCCCTATGGAAAGCAGTTTGGCAGTTCCTCAAAAAGCTAAGCATAGAATTACTCCATGCCCCAGCAGTTCCTTCCTAGGTTTATATCCGAAAGAGTTGAAAATAGGGACTCAAACAAGCATTTACAGAGAAGCACACTTTGCAATGGCCAAAAGGTAGAAACAACCCAAAGTCCACCAGGGGATGAATGAGTATACAAGTTGTAGGATATGTACAATGCCTAGCCATGGATATTCAGTGGAGTATTATTCAGGCATAAAAAGGAATAGAATTCTGAAACGTGCTACTATGTAGATGAAGCTCAAAAACATCATGCTAAATGATGGGAGCCAGACACAACTGTGGTCACATGGCATAGGATTCCATTTATATGGAACGTCCAGAGTAGACAAATCCATACCGACTGAAAGCAATTAGTGGTTACCATGGCACGTGGGGAAGCGGGACACGGGAGAGAGTGCTTCATTGGAAGAGCTTTCTTAGGGAATTTGATGAATCTGCTAAAATCAAATATCACAGAAAGTGGCTTAAATTGCAGACATTTATTTTTTCACAGTTCTGGAGGATGGAAGTTCAAGGTCTAGGTGCCAGGGCTTTCCCCTAGTCAGGCACCTTCTCGCTGCACGCACACAGCCCTTCCTGGTGTGTGCTGGGGTGGGGTGGGGGAGCTTCCTGGAGTCCCGACTAAGAACACTCTTCCTATGGGATCCAGGGCCACCCTATAGCCTCATGAACCCTTGACAGCAAGGACACTGCCTCAGCCTTCACTACTTCCTTAAAGCGCCCCCCCCCCAAATAGCAGCCCCACCAGGGATTAGGGCTTCAGCATATGGAGTGAGGGGCCCCAAATTCTTACTCTGTGACTGGTGATGAAAATGTCATTGGTCGCACAACACTGGGGACGGGCTAAACACCAGATTACTCACATTAAGTGGGTTAATTTTGTGTTACGTGATTTTCACCTCCATAAAAAAGAATAGTAATGAAGACTCTCCTCAGGAGGTTAGAGTTGAAAGGGTCCCCAGAGGTCATCTCTCCGTTCTGACCTTCCTGCACGAGTCTCTCTGAAGTCCTCCCACAAGGGAAGTAAAGCTCCAAGAAGGAAGCCATTCTGTCACGGGATGGTTGTGATTGTCAGAGAGCTGTGATCTTCAACAAGTCCAAGTCTGCCTTCATGGCCTGAATCCTTCAGAGGACAGAGAGGTTGCCACATAAATGTGGTTTTGATTAAGGCCTCCGCATGGGCCGACTGCACAGCCAAACAACCTCCTGGGAATGGTTTTCACCAACCCGGCCAGCCACACACCACAGGGTGGCCCCGCAGACCAGTGTCTCTCCCACAGATTAAGTGGGGTTAATTATTTTCTGGCCCCTCTGCTCCATGCAGAAGGGGACATGCAGGCAAAGTAGCCCCCGCTGCCTGGGAGGGACTTTCCTAAGACGCCCCGTGCGCTGCCACCACTGTGCTGCTCCGGAGTCTTCCGGCTTCCACCTCCTGGGCCTGGGCTGCTGCCAAGGACACTGTGTCCCGCCAGCACACACAGCATATGCTCCTAAACCACACACCAGGCCTGCGCCGCCATGCTGCACACACACATCCATGCAAACACGAGACAAAACAACACACACATAGGAGCATCGGCCCACTCGCCTGCACACGCACACGTGCCCGTCACCATTGCACATGGTAAACCCGTGCACACACTCCCCCCAGCAGGCACTGAGGTGTGCACACGTGGACCCCCTACACACACGGTGTGCAAAATGCTGTTGTGCATTTATACACAGATTTGGGCGTTTAACACAACCCACCTTGCAAACTTTCCAAGTGCAGTGCTGAAGCTGAGAAAGTGGGTGCCGTCTAGGAAGCTGCAGGGGGCGGGGAACTGCAGAGGCTTGTACACCCCGAGCACTGTGGTCAGATTGGCTTTCAGAGGACACGTGCATGCTGGTGAATAATTTATTCTGCCTTCAGTTTTCCTGTCCTGTGTGGAAAGGAAATGGGATTTTGGTCCCTCCTGGCTGACAGTTGTTGACAGGGTCACGTGCATTTTGATTTGGCATGCCTCAAACCATATTTTGAGACAGAATGACATCTATTTGTTTTTTTCAAATGAGAGAATGTCTGAGTGGATTTTTTTCTGAAATTTTTAATGATTTTATTTTTGATTAACATATTAATTGCACATGTTAACAGGGCTCAGTGTGATATTTCCACACATTTTGAAGTGACTCTAGGGGTCTAGGAGTGCCAGGGAGGGGGAGCCATGCATGGGGGTGCATTGGCTCAGATGGGTTTATTTGGGTGTTTGCAGTAATGTCCTTCCACCTGCGAATGCCCAGGTGGGGCCAAGGACATTGTCCTGGGTGGAGACTTGACTTGTTCGTTTTCTCCCAATAGCCTGAGCTGACATTCTCTGGTCACCATACATGTCCCTGGCCAGTCACTCACCATACACTCTGCTGACAGCAAATTTCAGCCTTTCTGTGGCTCTCATTTGTACCTCCCACAGCCTGTTCTGTGTCACTCAGGTACTAGGGGCAAAACCCACTCACCTCTCTTTAATCACGTTCCCACGGGTCCTAGGACATCCTCTGTAAGCCATGTGTCACCTTGGCTAGGACCCGTCTTGAGATCATTCATGTGCACGACATGAATGAGGGTCAGGGTTCCTTTTGTCCCTGTGGATATACAGTTGTCTCTGCACCATCTGTTAAGTTCATCCAAGGGCTCAGGGTGTGGCTCAGTGTGGTAGAGCACTTGACTAGCATGCACGTGGCCCTGGGTTCCGTCCTCAGCACTGCAAAACTGGGGGGCGGGGGGCGTCCCTCAGCATGAATCCGTTCATGAGGGCACAGCCCTCGTGGCCTAATCAATGTCTCAAAGGTCCCACCTCTTAACGCTGTTGCAATGGGGATTAAGTTTGCCACACACATTTTGGGGGGACACGTTCAAACCATTGCTCTGTATTCTGTATAACTGCCACGATTGCTTCAACCCTCCCCCACCCTGGACCTCCCACCCCCCTGTAGGATCAGGTGGGATGCCTAGGCCACCCTCAGGGGCCAATGGCCTTGGCCCAGCTTCCAGCAGCTCAGGCAAAGACCAGTGTCCACAGCTTGAATTGCCGCAGACTCACTCCAGCTCTGCTCTGTTGGGCCCCCCGGGGGACCTTTCTTTGCTGCCCAGACTCCTAGATAAAAATCCGTGTCATTTCCCATAAACAGCTCCCTCGACCTGAGCTAGCACTCCCTCCACACTGGACCACAGATCAGAGGGACCATTCTGCTCCGTTGGGTCATTCTTAGCTGCCGCCTGGCTGCTTGGCCGGGAACCCAGAAGTGTCACAGTGTGCTGTCTTTTTAATCAGCTTTTCCCACTCAAGTTTAATGAATTATCTGGGGGAAGTGGCTTTTTGATGAAATTAAGTCAACTGAACTTTCAACCTGGATTTACTGGCTAGGTTGAAGAGGTTGGGAGCCAGGAGGCAGGGGATCACTTGGAATGGTCAGTGAGGTTGAGAAGTTCCAGATAATGAAGGCTGTAGTGTCCCTTTGAAAGTCTCAGGGATGTCAGGATATTTCATCTATTTGAAGCCTCTCCCTAGAGTGGAGAGGGGATTTCACTTAGAAGACTTGATCATTCTCTTGTAAGCTATGGGCAGCAGCAGGACACGTTACCCAGAAGCTATGCCAAAGAGCCAAGCTCCTGAGGATGTGAGGGGAGACTTCTCTGCATGTGGCTGTACCTACCATGTCCCTAGACCCAAGTGGTCCATCTGTGCCTCTCCTGGAAGCCAAGCAGCTGCAGAGTTGCCTGTAAGCAGGGTTGCGCAGCAAGTGCCTCACATTCCAGAGGGATTTCTCCCTGATGATGCATCTGTCCACCTTCATTGAATTACCAGCAGACATTTGTACATCTTCCCAGCAAACCAGGGAGGAGTGATGGCAAGACACTGGGGACCGTAATCAGCTGGGTATCAAGGCCCTTGCTGCAGCCAAGGACTGGAAACGGCTGCCCACCTTCTTGCACCTTCCTCAGCCCCTGCAAGCCTCTGGGTTCTGGGTATTTCCCCAGCCACTTGGCTGTCTGCTGTGGCCTTTTCTCTTAGCTGCAGAGGTCAGGCTAGCCCACCTTGGCTTTGGTGGTTCAATCTGGCCCTCTGGGTGTTTTGTGTCTGACCTCTGCCTCCTCCAGATCCAAAGTGAGATGGTATATACCTTCCCAACATGTGGGCTTGAGACCCACCATTCCACCTTAGGATGGGCTGGGGCTTTAGACCTGGGGTTGGTACAGCCCTTTCTGGGGTCCCCTCTAACAATGTCCTACCCATTGCAGCTCCCTGGGAGAAGCATGGGCCCAGGTGAAGAAGAGCCTGGCAGATGAAGCAGAAGTTCATCTCAAGTTCTCCGCCAAGGTAAGCTCCTCCCTGCAGCTCAGACCTGGGCTGGTCTTGCACAGTGGTGACCTGATAAATGCTTAGAAACCATCCAATTTGTAGTGTTTGCCGATTCCTGTGGTGTAAACTTCAAGCTACAACACTTGAAAGTCACTGAAGACAGAGTTGGAAACGGTGTACACTAGGACATCGTTAGACAATGTTTCCATTATACAGACAAGTAGCATAAATAACCAGCAGTATCCACCCAGGGCTTGGATAATAAATAGTACAATGGGAATAGGAAATAGTAATTGCTATTTATTACCTTTGTTTTTAAAATAATGTTAGTTATAAGTTCACATAATTTAATTTTTAATAATGGTTATGTTTCACAGTCAGCTCAAGAAAACTCCCGAAAAGTTAACATTCTGTTCCTGGGAGCCACTTGGCGCTCTGTGTACATCTGTGACAAGGGTGGACACCCTCTAGTTTCTTACATGGACCCCCAAGTGGTGTCACCCCAGTCTGTCTTTGCCAGACTTTCAGAGGAATGGATTGGCATGTTCTCTCTCTTCTTGGTGTCTGGAAATACTAGACTATGCCCAAGGGAGAAAATGTTTGCTTTTATTTGTTGTTGTAAAATTTCAAAATGGGTAAATGGCCTTCCTTTTATTTGGTTCTAAAGACACTAACACTAGGAATTTTTTTTGAGGATAGGAATGTTCTGTCCTTTTCTCTCCACTCTCAGTGATCAGGATGGTGGTACCTATCCCAAAGTAGGTGCTTCACAAATATTTTCTGAAGTATTGAATGCACGGAACCTTCTGATAGTCTCTTCCTCACCCCATCTTTTCAGACCTGTTTGTCTCAATATTTCTCAGTGACCCTGCCGTCTCCACTCCCTGGCTCATACTTCCAGCATTCTTCTCTGGCTCTCAGTTCCTTTTTAAGTAAAAAATAAACTAAGTGTCTGATTGAGATAATTCACACTAAAGTGTGCATGACTTGATGGAGCTACCCATTAGCATGCCTGCCTTCTAAAGGGAGACCCTCACGAGGGCCATCATCTTGGTGTCCCCAGCTGGTGTCATCCCACCATCACCAGTCATATATAGCAGCCCGAGGGCTAAATTCTGTGAGCCCCCCCCCCCCGCCCCCGATATTTAAATACTTTCCTTGTTACACGATGGTAACTTTGCTCTTCCCGGGGCTTCCACATTCAGCACTCACTGGTCTTCTTACTTTGCTAGCTCCGTTCCCACTTACAGTTGCAGTTCCCTGCCTTGGGGACCGAGTGATGTGTGTTGCTGAAGGACAGGAATATGTTGTATGCCCAGGTCTCCCCGCTGTACCCCATAATGGTCCTCTGCACACACAATGAATGACTCGAAGGACTGAGACCATAAGAGCTTTGTAAGGAGCGGGGGTGGCAAGAAAGCACAATGCTGTTGGCAGCTCCTTGCTGCTGAAAGATGTTAGTGCCCCAAGATTGAGTGGACACCTGGCTGTGTGTGCAAGTTCCCAGCTAATAAAAGCACACATTGAACCAAGCACTTCACGGGAAGATTTCTGTTCAGGCTGTGGCAGAGAAGGGTGCTCCTTGAGTTGGTGCCTTTCATATGCTGTATACAAAACAGTGAGTTTTGTAAGCAGCAGGTCTGACCCCAGGTCTCCCTCCTCTCCTGTCTTAGCCCCAGACCTCCATTTACTGGGGTGGGGGTGGGGCTGCCACTCTCCTGGTTTGGGAGCCGGGCCAGGAGCCAGGGCTGTGCATGACTGGGAGCTTCCGCACAGTTTGCCTGCTGGATCCCCAGGGTTCTTGGTGGCCCTTACTCTCCTTCAGCGGGACCCCTGATATTCTCCGTTGTTTAGCGGTTGGCAGTACACCCTCCCTTGCAGTGGTAGTGACTAGGTACTGGATATAGTCCATCCCTCTTGGTTTTAAAAACCACCATACAAAACAGCAGCTCCACTTCAGAAATGAGACGAGCAGAGATGAAGTCATAGCCCATGGTCATGCCTCCAAGTGGACTTAACTACAGCAGAGCAAATGGGAAACCTAATCCCCAGACCTTTGCTTGGACAGGCCCTCTCCTCAGTAGAGGAGTAGCATTTAAATAAGACCCCGGGGCTAGGGTGTGGCTCAGTGACAGAGCTCTTGTCCAGCATGGGGAGGGCCCTGGATGCCTCAGGAACACTCTGCCTTCCCCCAGGAGTGGCAGCAACAAGATGCAAACCATCCCTCCAAATGCTCAGAACATTTCAAGTTCGTGTTCATGAAACAGCACAGATGCCACCATTCAGCTGACCAGAGCAATATGACGCATGTTCAACACAAAACAGACTTTGCCATGAGAGCTGCTGCTACTTCTAGCCTGTCCATCAGTGTTGGTGGCCTTGGGCATCAAAATAGCAGCCTAGTGGTCTCATGGCAATTTCTTGAGAAAGGGGCTCCAAGGATTTGCGTGTCTGCCGTGGATAATGTGCCTTCATATGCACAAAACCCATTTTCACGTCTGTTCTAAAAGGCATCTTGAAATTCTGCTCTGAGTGGTCTGTGTCAGGGGTAAAAGCTCTTTAAAAAATGCAATTTTGTCACAGCAATCTCTGCGGCTTTTCTAGTCAACCAGCTCAGGCCATCTCTAATAGCAACAGGTTCCTAAAGAATCAGCGTTGCCACCGGCTCCAGCGGAAGAAGGGAGAATAGGGAGATTCCTTCTGACGGGAGAAAATCTAATCGTGCAGTAGAAGCCTTGCATTCTGCAGAAGATTTCTGGGGGCAAGGGGAACAGGATAATGAGTTTTAGCTCAGAGCTGTCCCTAACAAGCTTCGTGACGTTGGTCAAGTCACTCAGCATCCCTGGGGTTTCATTTCTTCATGTGCAAAATGAAGAGTTTGAATCAGATCAGCCACTGTGACCCACAGGAACACCCTTCACCTGGTCACCTGGCACACACAGGCCCACATGCAGGTACCCACTCCAATATCTACTCAGATTGCCTCACCTGTATGTGGCCAAAATGAGTGTTTCACAGGACTAACCCTTCGACAGAAAATGCACTCAGATATTTTCTATCCAAGTCTGGTGTATTCTTATCAAAAAATCTGCTCCTGACCTAGTAAATTGATTTCCATCATTTGAAAAAACTCTAGGCTGAGCAGTCTAAGGTGAAATTGCTTCCATCTTAGTGTTTCTCTTATTCTCTTCGGATGTATGAGGTGAAAAGAAGTATCAATGACAGCCAAGCTTCAGAAAGGGAAGGAATCTGCTCCAATGGCCTCGCCCATCACGTATAGGACAGGCCATCCACGGGGACAGCCTTTCAGGAAAAGCTAAATATAAGTATTAAAAGACATCAAGCCATCTGTTTAAAGAAAAAAAAATATGTCTTTTAAAAAGGAGTTCATATAGGTAGAGAGTTGGAGAATCCACGGATCCTCATTTACACAGTTGAATCACTTTGGACAACTAGTAGCTTTATTTCCTGTTGTTTGGAGTTTGGGGAAAGATTTGGATACACTGGCAGGTTTGTGGCCCTTCCCCAGACCACAGAACCTGGGGCTGGGACCCATGAGGCTTTAATGTTGAGGAGTTCCTTCAGGTCACTTCTGGGCATGGGAAAGTCTGGGAATTGCTTGTTTTCCAAGTCTTCAGAAAGACGGCCCAGAATTTTTGAGTCAACCCTCATAGACCCCAATCAGCTGGTTCCTTGGTGACTGAGTTATGGAGCAACTCCTATTCAGTAAATGCCTGATCTGGGTACGTGATTGTCTCCATCCATTTTCTTTGTCTATAACTGAATACCAGAGACTGGGTAAATTATGAAGAATAGAAATTTATTTAGATCAAAGTTCTGGAGGCTGAGAAGCCCAAGATCTCTGGGGCTTTCCTGCTGCGTCGTAACAGTAGAGGGCATCATCCCTTGGCAAAACAGAAGATCTGACCTTATATAAAGCCACCAGGGCCATTGTACAATCTCACTCATGGCCTCATGTAATCCTAACGACCTCCCAGAAGCCCCCTCCAGATATCATCTTGTGAATTTGAGGATTAAGTTTCCAGCATTTGAAGTTTGGAGAACATATTTAAACCATAGCAATAGGGGAAGGGATTTGTTTCTTATCATGAACTCTCAAGTTCTTAGCGTCTTATAAAACTTCCACCAGATGGGGATGTTTTCCTGGGTGAGGAAAGTTTCAGGGGCTCAAAAAAATAAATAACAGGAGACATTCACAACCGACATCAGGAGGAGTGTGGCGTCTGGGTGGCCAGCTCCCTGTTAGTCTTTGAAGATCATCCAACAGCAAGACTGTCTGCTCACCACCTAGGTTGCCCCTGGCTCTACCAGGGCAGGGCCACATTGATCCATTTTCTCATAAATTTCATGCTCACAACCAAACTAAAGCAAACGTTCTGTGAAAATATTCTCAAAAAGGATGTGAAAGAGGGAATGAATAAAAGGAGAAAAAAAAACAAAGCTTAAAAACTTGATGGTAGCCGGGTGTGGTGGCGCACGCCTGTAATCCCAGCACTTGGGAGGCTGAGGCAGGAGGATCGTGTGTTCAAAGCCAGCCTCAGCAATGGCGAGGCACTTAGCAACTCAGTGAGACCCTGTCTCTAATAAAATACAAAAAAGGGCTGGAGATGTGCCCAGTGGTCAAGTGCCCCTAAGTTCAATCCCAGGTACCAAAAGAAAAAAACAAAAAAAAACCAACTTGATGCTACCCAAGTCATCACAAAGCAGAAGGTGGTTCCCTTTATTAGGAATGTGAGGGGCACCTGGTCCCCTTCCAGCCGTATGAATTAGGAAAAAACCCTGTGGATGCAGCTCAGGACAGTCACCCCTGTGAGTCACCAGCAGACCTTCAGTAGCTCCCACTGTGAATTCCTCGAGGTGGGGACCACATCCAGGTCACCTTTGTATTCTAGGCACTTGGCACCTAGCACAGGTGTTCAATGAATAGAAATTATCTGAGATCGCCTAATTAAACGGCACCCTCTCAGTTATTGATTGAGCTGCCTAGCAGTCACTGTGCTAAATGCTTGGGGACACAGATGGGTGACATGGTTTCTGTCCCCAGGAAGCTCCCAGTTTGGAAAGGAATAGAGAGGGACACTCAAGCAAAGCTGTACAAGAGGCAATGGCACACAAGGAAGCGTGGGAGATGGTGCACGTGTTAATTAACTTGATTAAGCTATGTCACAGCATATACTCACAGTCAGGACGTTTCCATCTATAATGGTGGTGTCCCAGAAGCTGTTATTGCCTAGTGATGTCATAGCCATCTTAGTGTAAGTATACTCTGTGATGTTGAAAGGACAACAGAATCTAGCAGCGCATCTCAGAATCTATCCCAGTCCTTAAGTGACACACCACTTAAATACCTATGACATATTTCAAAACATACTGTGCACGATCAGTGTACACAGCAAAAAATAACTTTTAATGAAAAATTTAAAAAGTAAAGATGAGAAAGCTTGGAGGAGGAAGGAGTCAGCTGAGGGGGACTGAAAAGGCTCCAGTCACCCACTCCTAGTTACTGACGCAGGGCCTGGGAGCCCAGGTGGGTTTGTAAGCAGGCCTGGTAAGCCGCCATTCATCTCTAGCCTTCCAGTCCCGCCAGGCTGATGCCCAGCCCCAGTCCTCACCTGGTGGGGAAAGAGGAAGACTGGTCCCCACCAACTGTAGCTAATGCCCTAGGTCCTGAGTGTCCTCTCCACCCTCCTCCACAGCTCCACAGCGAGGTAGAGAAGCCCCTAATGAACTTCCGTGAGAATTTCAAGAAAGACATGAAGAAGTGTGACCACCATATTGCTGACCTCCGCAAGCAACTCGCCAGCCGCTACGCGTCGGTGGAGAAGGTGAGAGGCCAGGACATTGGGGTGGGAGTGGGGGAAGGTGGGAGCTGCTGGAACAGGGTGGGCCAGGAAACCAGCTGTGACTCTGGGTGCTACAACAGGGACCTTTGTCCCCAGGTGAGGGGGAAGGGGAATCCAAGCCTCCTGCCCCACCTGAGAAGCCCACTCATCCACGGGCAGGCAGGAGACACTTCCCCATGGTCCTCAGATAACTGCTCCAAGGGCTAATGGGACACCACGCCCGCTGTGCTGCTATGTGCGGTCCCTGTGTCTGGGCCTCTCCTGCAGATTTTCCCCTGGTTAATCACCCACTTCCAGAGGCCCCATAGCTCATCTTCCTGAAGTTAGTCATATCTCGTGCAGAGCTGCTGGTGGCAGCCCTGGAGGGAAGGACTGCTCTCCTTGAGGACTAAGCCCAGGGCTCTGGAGAGCAGAAGGAGGCACGTGCCTCCACAGGCACCCGAGACCCAGCCAGCTGTCTCCACTGAAGGACTGGAGCTGCTGGTAGAGGTCAGGAGAGTGAGCCACCACGAGGAACCAGGAGGAGGGCAGGCAGGTGCTACGAGGGAGCGAGAGGCTCGAAGCTCTGAAATGCCGTGCCTGGTGCCACCATCCTGCCACTCACTTCTGGGAGGTAACTCAGATGACTTTTGTGGTCCCTTCCTGAGAGGTGGTAATTTTAGGACTGGATCCTCGGCACAGGTACATGCACCAATGAAGACGTGGTCTGATAGACTGATGAAGTCGAGACGCAGCGGGAAGACAGGCACGAGCAGAGCTGGTCTGTAGGCTTTGTCATTGCCTGTTAGCTGGTGGCACCACTGGGACTGTCTGGCCCCTCGGGGCCACTGTGGCATCATCCAGGCAAACAGAAAATGAAGGACTTGAGCCAAGAAAAGGAAGGCTAGGTCACATGGCCCTGAGGCACACCCCACCTCCAGGTTGCAAGCTTTATAACAGCTTCTCTGTTTGATGTCGTTGGACCCCAGGCCCGGAAAGCCCTCACAGAGCGACAGAGAGACCTGGAGATGAAGACCCAGCAGCTGGAGATCAAGCTGAGCAACAAGACCGAGGAGGACATCAAGAAGGCCCGGAGAAAGTCCACACAGGCTGGTGAGCCCCTGGGCCGCCCACCCCGCCTAGTCACCCCAGAACACAGGAGGGGGTGTGCCCAGCATCTCTCCCCAACATCCAGGGATCTGGAGGGGAAGCAGGCCAGGCTGTTCCCAGGCCATGGTGGGGGGCTTGGATGGCTAATGGTCTCCACAGCAATGCCTTTTTCTGACCTAAGCTCTGCATTTCAGACCAGGAAGTAGATGAATTCTTCATTGTGCCAGGAGTTCAGAGCCCTGTCCCTGATTAAAGCCCACAGAAGTTCATATCTCTATCCACCCATATAAGCTGCCCCATCTCCCCAGGGAGTGCTACTCTGAAGGTTGAGATATAGGAGTGGGCTCCTGCAGGCGTTTTGTTTGAATGATCACCAGATTTCAGTGGCTCCCCTTCCCCCAGTGTGTTGGTTTCTGCTGCCACCTAGTGGTAAAGGTTAGCCAATACACAAGGAGGAAGGGAAAGGCTGATTAGAAAATGTTAAAAATTCGGTGACTATTTCTAAACTAAATCAAGTTTCACAACATGCAAGAGCAGTGCATATTGCCTCTGGAGTTAATCTGTGTGCTGTGAAATTATGGCCTGAACGATCTTTAGGTTCCTTTCATCTCAATTTCTGGTGAAACTGTTACAATTGATTTCATTATGAAATGAAGCAAACACCTTCCAGACATTTTGTAATAAAGTGGGGCAGAAATTTGTCAACCAAAACTAATATTGTATAAACATAATATTTAATACATAGATCTTATAATGCATCACATTAAATTACTACATCCAGAAGCATTATTATAAATTTCTAATATATTTATTGGGAGTGGAACCCAGAGAGGAAAAAGATGTACTTAAATTAGTTTGATTTATTAAATTATTTAAAAATAAAATTATGTTGCAAAACAGTATGTGGCAAACTAATCAGCATACGAGAGTATAAAATGTTATTTGCCCAAAAAAATCACCATCAATACTTTAGGGTGCTTTCACTTTTTAAATATTTAGATGTATGTGAATTGGATTGTGTTATACTCTGTATTCTGAACTTAAGTTAATACATCTTAGAAGTTGCCCATTTCATTTCCTGTAAATCTATTTATGCATACATCTATGCATATCAGATGTTTTAATAATTGCCCAATGTGTATCTAACTATCTGATTGTATCCAAATTGATTTCATCATTCCCCTAATTGATTTTTAGGACTTTTAGATTGTTTCAGAGTGTTTGCCAAGCCAGCAATGCTTATCAGAATTATTACTTTGTGTATGTGTAAAACCAGATCCGCATATAGACAGAATATTGATGCTGGGTTGAAGGTTTTTCTTCATTTCGATGAATATTTCCAAATTGCTATCCAGAGGAGGCACCCACCTATAGCATCTCTGAGTACCTGTTCCCTAAACCTTAGAGTATTGTGTACTTTGAAATCATTGGTGTGCTGGTGAAAAATGTTTTATTTGGTTTTCTCTGATCAGGGTTGAGCATTTAAGAATACAAATTATTTCTGACTTTTCTGTGAACTGATTAACTTGTCTCCTCTCCCCATTTTCTTTTTGAGTAACTGGTCTTGTTCTTACTGACTGATAAGAATTCTCTATATGGAGATTAACCCTTTGAATTGAAAATATTTCCCTAGGTTCTATTTTTCTTTTTTTTTGGTGGCGCTGGGGATTGATCCCAGGGCTTTGTGCATACAGGGCAAGCACTCTACCAACTGAGCTATATCCCCAGCCCTCTTTTAATTTTTTGTTGTTGTTGTTTTTGTTTTGTTTTTAAGCTTGTTTGCCTAGCTTTTTGTTGCTATTTTTGTGTACAGAATCTTTTCCCTGTGGCATTTAGATTTGGGGGAGATAAGCTTCGACCTCCCAAGATTTTTTTTGTTTTTTAATCATCCAGTTTTATTGTTCTTATTTGGGGAAGAGGGTATTTAGGTATTTATTTTTGTTTTTGTCTTTAACAGTGAAATATTCAACCCACCAGACATTTCTTTTTCCTCTACCCAGGTCCCTAACCCCCACAGCCTCTAATTCGTGTCTTCATTTCTGCTGTTCTCAAGACATTTCACTATTGGGGGTTAATTTCATCTTTGAGCCAAGAGCTGTCTCAAAGAAAATCTTTACATTTTTCAAGAGCAAGGGCTTTGATACCCTTGTTCTTGATTCCCCCTGCCCCAGTTTCATTTCATTATCATCAAATGATACAGAATCTTATTCCTGTAACTTGAAATTATTTTGTGGCAAAAATGACTAATACAACTACCTTGGGCTGGAGGTAGCTCAATGATGAAAGGGCATGTGCCCTGTGTTTGATCACAGCACTGCAAAAAGAGAGAGAGAGAGGGAGAACTATCTTTATTGAATACTTACTATGTTGGGCCCAGGCTATGTGCTGGAAGGTGATGTCACAGCCTCTGTAAGGAGGTCTTTTGTGAATGAGAAAACCACTGGGAGAGAAGGATGAGCTGGGTGCACCACCTTGGTGGCATTGCAACATCAGAATTCAGTCTTCTCTTATTCCAAAGGCTCTGCTCTTTGCCGTTTTGCCAGACAGACTCAGAAATTGCTGCCTTTCCTTTCTTCCTGTTCCCTTTCCTCCTCTCCCTCATCTTTTACAAGACTGCTGGAGGGAGGGCATCCAGTCCTCTTGGGGGCTAAATTTGAATTCATCATCGCCGTTGTCACCACCATATATTAATACTTTGCTATCTTTGGCAATCTCCATTCTCAGCATTTTACATGTGTTGGCATAGTTAACGAAGGTGCAACTAATATACTCCCATTTTATAGATGAAGACACTGTGGCACAGGCAGGCTAGTTGCTGTGTCCAGGGTCACACAGCTAACACATAGTGGAGCTAGGCTGACAGCACAGGCGTTCTGGTTCCAGAACCCACGTTCTCCACTGGCACTATTCAGAAAGGTCCAATTTCCAGTCCTGCTATGATTAGGAAACTACATATCAACAAAGCTGTGTGCCAAAGCACTTGCTCCTCCAACTATAATTTGTGCAAGCATTGCTGTAGGATCTGCTGAAAATGCAATTTCTGGCCCGTTGATCTTAGGCACCTCCTGGGTTTCTGCATTTCTCGCCAGCTCCCGGGGGAGAGGGTTGCCGATACCGCTGGTCTGTGAACTAGGTTTTGCATAGTGAGGTGCCAGGGTGCTAGTACACTGAGTAATGTTTGCAGTTACCTCATAGGTTGCTCTCGTTCTAATTACAAAATGCTTCAAACATGCATATTATTACAGAAAGTGATATGCTAGCCATCAAGATTTAATAGTTATATTTGTTCAGATCTCTCTGTTATGAAAGAAAATGCTATAGAAGGAGCTCATTCCTGACTGCTCATCCTCTCTCCCCAGGTACCTATTCTCCTGAAGTTTGTGTGTACCACTAATGCATGTTTTGATTTTTTAGGTTTTTTTTTTGTTTTTTTTTTTTTGTTTTGTTTTGTTTTTGAGGTGCTGGGGATCTAACCCAGGGCCTTAGACATACTAGGCAATGCTCTGCCATTGGACTACATGCCCAGCCTGGGTGCATATATTTGTACTGTTACTGCATGAGCCAGAAACCATCAAGCAGATTATTTGGTGATTTGGAATGATATCCTGTTGCGCACACACACATGCATACAAAGACATGGCCTGCAAACATTTCCTTTAATTAGTACCAAGTTGTTTGTGACATGTGTTTTAACCAATCAGAATTCTTCAATGTGAGAGCACACCGTGGTCCTTAGAGCAAGAAGCATTTTTTAGGCTTGTGGTTGGGTTGGGTGACCTAGGAGCAGTCTCCATGCACACACACTCTCTTAATAAGAAACCCCACCCTGAATTCTTGGTGTGTGCTGTTGAATTCAGGTCGATGCTCTGAAGCTAGTCTCTCCTGAGATGCTGTGGTACCCACTTCCCTGCTTTCACTCTGCTTTTCTCTTCTTATCACCTCATCCCCCAACTTTCCAGTGGCCACGACTGCAGGGAGCAGAGAGGGCCTGGGCGTGGGTGCAGGTGGGGAAGGGCAGTGCAACATGGTGGGATATAGTGTGTGACTGAGCATGACGGAGGCCTTTGGCTCTTCCAGGTGATGACCTCATGCGCTGTGTGGACCTCTACAACCAGGCCCAGTCCAAGTGGTTTGAAGAGATGGTGACCACCACTTTGGTATGTGATCAGAGACACTTGAGCATGTCAGTAGCAGGGGCTGGTGCACAGGGAGCCCTGGGTGAGTGGTGGGAGACACAGCGTGGGCATGGAGTGGAGGTGACCATAGAGATGGTCATTGGATCTATTCCAGGGTTGGAATCAAGAACTCAGTCTGGACTCGTGTGTGCATTCAGATCCTTGCTATAGCGTCTCCTGTTGCATGAACTCAGGCAAAGGCTGGGTGGTGCTGTATCCTCCTTGGGCTGTCTGCTGAGGGATTAGGATCAACCAGAAATTTCCCTAACTGAGCAGAGAGTGGCCCCTTTAGGTGAACAGCCACGTAGTAGGAAGAGAGACGATTCTCCACCACCCACCCACTCACTGGAGAGTTGTAGTCCATCACAGGAGATCCTTAGAAGGCATGCGAACAGGTGTGGTAGGGGGAGCCATGCAGGGAGGTGGGGGGCTCTGACCAAGGCGGCAGACCCCGTGGTGCTGTCCTGAGTATTCCTTGAAAAGGGGCAGCATCTCCACGTTGGTCAGGACCTGCTAGAGTGAGACAGTGAAGTGTGGCTGGTACTTTGGCCAGAGGGGAGAAGAGACATCCTCCCAACTACTCATCCCTTCATCCTACTGCCCGAAGCCACCTGCTGTCCCTCCTACAGCCCTGCCCGGCTGGCTTCACCAGGTGTCCGCCCACCAGGGCAGATTAAAGGGCTCCACCAGTGACCTGTTTTACTCCCTTGTTAATCTCTTAATTATGTCCCCTGCTTTATCCCCCTTCCTGATTAATCACCTGGGCAGTGACCTAGTTACGTACAGAGTAACAGCCTGATCCCCTAAATTCCACAGACACAGAACCGTCTAGACACTGAAGGACAAGCCTTTTCCATTCTTCCCTTTGATGATGGCTGGTCCACTCCTGCCCCTGCACCTGGTGCCTGTTCTGCCCCATCAGGGTGCTAGGGCTGGGCTTGCAGAATCAGGATTGAGAACACGGTTCAAATCCTGCTCTTCCCATTGTTCCGAATTGCCTGGAGCATGTGGTATTCCCTCTCTAGGTGTTAGTTCCCTTGCTCAGAAATCTCACAGAATATCTTAAAATTATATTGAGAACAATTATATACTGTATGTAAAGCTTTTTGCACCTTATTGGGCAAAGCAGGCTTTCAGGGTAAGCTAGGAGCTGCTCTCCGAACCTTCACCTTCACCCTAGAGATGGGCACGTTCTTTCTTGAAGCCCAGAATGTCAAATGGGGTTGGGGTTCAGCAGCCAGTGACTTGTGTGTTGGGTGCATGGTGCTGTGGGGCCTGTTTGGTGGGAAGGTCCCAAAGTGAGGGATAATCTCCGAGGTCTCTGGTCTTTTTTTCCTCTGCAGGAGCTGGAGCGGCTGGAGGTGGAGAGGGTGGAGATGATCCGGCAACATCTGTGCCAGTACACACAGCTGCGGCACGAGACGGACATGTTCAACCAAAGCGTGAGTTCCCCACCCCGGGGCAGAGGCCAGCGAGACCCTGGGGAACAGGGGCCAGGGGAGAGCCACCTGGCTGTGTGCCATGGCAGGTTAAGTGGCCACTGCAAATGAATCATTTCTTTTTTTTTTTTTTAATACCAGGGATTGAACTCAGGGGCACTGGACCACTGGGCCACATCCCCAGCCCTTTTATATTTTATTAGAGACAGGGTTTCACTGAGTTGCTAAGTGCCTCGCCATTGCTGAGGCTGGCTTTGAACTCGCGATCCTCCTGCCTCAGCCTCCCAAGGGCTGGGATTACAGGCGTGCGCCACCGCGCTGGGATCAAATGAATCATTTCTGATGTAGACAGTGGGCAGGTGTCCCTGCTTCTGAATGATGTTCTGGGATAGATTTATTAGGGTTCCTAGATGTCCATGTGATCCATCCTGTGCGCATGGAATATGCACAGGTGAGCTATTACCTGAAGAGAGAGAAGCTCGCCATATTTAAAACAGCTGAAGACATCATTGCCTCCCTGGGCAAATTTCTCAAACAAAATGATACAAAAATACAACCTCTAGAAATATTTAAAGTACCTAATGCTAAAGTTGCATTTGTTCTGTTCTCTGGTGGTTGGTGTGGAGACACATGAAGGAAAAAGGTCACAGGCCACTGAGCCTTCAGGGCACTCTGCCCTCTCAGCCAAGTCTGGGCGCTGCAGGATGCACAGTTAGGACCAGTCCCAGGCACTGGCTCTCATCACCCTCTGCACATTGTGACCCTCAGATAGGTTTCCCGTGGGGCCCTAGAGCATTCTAAAGACACTGCTCTGAACAGAGATTGGGCAGGAGCAGCACGGTGCAGAGGAAGAATCCCCAGCTTGGCCCCCCCACCTTTGACAGTGTCCCCTCTTCTCTGTCCCTTGCAGACGGTCGAGCCTGTGGACCAACTGCTGCGAAAAGTGGACCCGGCCAAAGACAGAGAGCTGTGGGTCAGAGAGCACAAGACGGGCAACATTCGCCCCGTGGACATGGAGATCTAGACACGCCTGTGTGGCCCCGGGGGTCCTGCCCAGGAGAGGGGCTGGGGTCCCACAGAGAGGAGGTGGTGGCTCCCGCTGGGTGAAGCTGCCCTCCCAACCCACTCTCCTGTCCACGGAGGAGAGAGCTGGCAATTCCAGAAGGGTGATTGGATGGCCCAGCTGGGGGATCCCAAATACTCCAGGCCAAGAAGACAGACCTGCAGCCCTGCCCTTGTCTCTAAGCCTGAAGCCCCCCCAAACCCCGTGCCATGCTTGTTGCTCTGAGAACAAACTGAGGCTGGAACTTTGTGGTCCCTGCTGAGTTCCATAGGGGTGGCCGTCCCACACTTGTGCCCTTGGATGCCCCAAAACCCATCCTCCAGCCGGTCCCTTTATCTCTGGGGCTTTGGAAGATGAGGGAAGGGCTGTCTCTGCCTCCAAGCCAATGTCAGGATCAGAATCATGGATAGAAGGTGGCATCAGCTTAGCCTGCACCTAGAGTCCCTTACAGCCCTCTCTCTACTTTTCTCATTGCATTCTGGGAGCCCAAATCTGGATTTTCTTGGCCACTTTCCATCCCCGTGGGTCTTGGGAAGGCCTGTTTTCTGTCTTCCCAGACCAAACCCTGCCCAGAGAGGTCAGGATGGAACTACCTCATTCGGCAAATTAGCCCCAAGTCGGAGCATTGAATCATGGTTCCTGTCAGACCAGGCATCCTCTCTGAAGTCTAGGAAATCCCCATCCATCCATTCCTCAGCTGCTTTCTCAAGGCGGCCCCCACCCCTGCCCAGTCTCACTAGAGGGAGCTTTCCAAATTCTCAGCCAGTGAGACCTTCAGCTGTGTGCAGGTCCAACAGCTTTGAGAGGTGGAGATAAACCAGACGGGGTCTATACCATGGTGTCCTGTCCATCACTGGGCTATCCTGACCCCACTCTCCCAGGCTGCCCACCATGAGCTTAATGGGGCTAGGTCCGTCCTACATGGGAGACAGGTTAGGGTACGTCTTTGTCATCCCCCATATGACTCCATCTGCTCATGATAGGGTTTGGACTGCTATCCCATCTGTGGGCATTGCAGACTCGTGGCCATAGGAGTTCGTTGCTATCCAGGCGTGCCCTGCCACCTAGGCCTCCAGCTCCTCTGAACTTTCCAGAGCCCTGTGCCAAGCCCTCACTTGGTGCCAGCACCTCTCCCTCTGTCCATCTTCCCTGGAGAAGCCTGGGCCAAGTGTGACACTGGAAGCTTTTCAGCACTGCCTCTGGGTTCAGCCCTGTCACTTCCTTTCTCTGCTACAGCAAACACGATCTCCACCATGTTAGTCTAGAGAATCAGCCTGAGGGGGCTGGGAGAAAAAATTGACACAGTGAGCAAGGAACAGCTTCTAGCCAGAACCTCTGTTCTGAGAGTCCATCTTCTTCATCTTTCCCATTGATGGCTTTGGGCTTGACTCATCTCCCAAGGAGGCAGAATTCTGCAAGCACAATTCACTGGTCTTTCCCTCGGTGTTACATGCCAGTAATGGATATTAATCTTGAATCTTTCAGCATCTCTTCCATTGAATTAGAATTGCTTTCTCATAGTTTATGTTAGAAAGATGTTCAGTATACTAAAGCAAACCAGATCTTGTCACTTTTTTTTACTAAAACATCCCAAGCACAAAAGCCAACGTAAAGGTGTTCACAAACGTGGAGGGGGGGATCTGTCCACAATAGGATGGAAAACCACTCCTTTTGCATCTGGGCTTGGATCATGACACCAGCTACCACTTTCTTGGCTTCTTTCTCTAAAAAAATGGGTGCTAGTGGTTATTGCTTTGTGGCTTAGTAAACTAATCTATAGATGATTTTCAAACATCAAAGCCAAGAGCCTTGTAATTAACATTTTGAGTGCAGTGCGGCTCCTTGGCTTTGTCTTATTCTCTCTCATTGATGGTCCCCAAGTCCTCTGTTTGTCCCTGATGTGGAATGAGCTCTCTTGCTCTTCCAGGGTAACCCAAGTAGGCCAAGTCTGGGCCAGTCCATTTTCTGAGGTCATCCTTACCCCTCGTCCCCTCACCACCTCCTCTTTAGCCTCTTCACATACACCCCTTATGCCCTCCGAGATGTTCATTTATCGAGCATTTAGTAAAAGCCAAACAATGTGCTGAGATCTAATCTGAGGATAAGATGTACCTCTGTCTTCAGGGAGGCCCGTGAATCTGTTTGGTAGAGGCTTATCTTTTCCCTAGGGACCTCCATAGAATCTAGGTTTTCAGAGGTGCTGTCTGTTGTGCTGACATTTTTTCATTCACTTGTTCAGCAAATGCTTAGAACAATCCCAACGCTGTGCTGAGGAATGAAACAAATTATGTGAAAGGTGGACACTGTCTCCTCTCTGTAGACAGGCAGATGTTTAGACCTTTCTGGAGAGGAAGAACATTGCATACTCAGGCTATATCTACCCACTGAGATTCTTCAATTATGAACTACTACCATGAGGTATTCATCTAGTGGGTGGAAGGTGGACAACAACACTATTTTGATTACCTGGTCGCCAGACCCTCATGGCCCATTTCCAACTCCAAGTATAAAAATTTCTTTGGCTGCTTTTTAATAACTCATTGCTCTGCAAATAGGAAAAGTGAAAGCCAAGGGTAGCCAGAGTACACTATGAGCTGACACAGAATTACAAACAAGGCTGGAGTCCAGGCCCACTGTCCCTATTAATAAGGGACCCCTCCCCCACACTGGATCAGGACGAAGTCTAGAAAATCTAAAAGTGCATTTGGAGTAACAGGCATGCCATCTGGATTGTCATCTTTGTTTGCGGTGGTGGGGATCAGCACCCAGGGCCTCATGCGTGCAGGTTAAGCGCTCTGCCACTGAGCCACATCCCCGGCCCTGTGGTCTTGCTAAGTCCTGGTACTTAGGTTGTGGGAGGATTTGGCTGGTTTATTCGAGTGGGTTTCTGAGAACAGATCAGCCCCGCCACCACTGTGGGACTGATGCTCTGTGAAATCTTGATTTAAAGGAAAAAAAATATTTCTAAGACGAATGGTATTTAAAGTGAATCAGTTGCCATGACAACCTCCAGGGAGCCACTTGTTCCCCTTCATTTTTTTCTAGTGCTTTTGAGCAGTTCTGCAAGGCACAGGCTATTTGGACCATGTAGCGGGCGGCCCCAGGCTCTGTCAATGGAACTACCCTGGGCCTCCTCTCTGTCACTTGTCAAGGCTGATTAATGACAGGCAGGCAGACACTGTACAAATTCATGGCCAGGGGTTCTTTTCTATTCCCTTTGAAGAAAACAATTACTAGATTAGTGGATGGGTGCATAAAGATCTTGGCTGAGCCGAAGTCCCTTCTTGGAAATATAAGCCATAAAATTCAAAGGTTGTCAAAAGACCTTACTTGTTTAGGTGATTTTATTTTCCAGCTGTAAAGTAGCCTTGGCAAGGAGAATTTGAACAGGAGTTGTTATGTAGGTAGGGACAGCACGTCACATGTTCAGTGGGGAACAGATCAGCAGCCAGCTGGCTGAGCCTGCTACCACCTTAGCAGGACTAATTCCCATAGTCCTTCCCACCTCCACCAAAGCTCACTGCCACCTCCTTTTCACAGGAAAATTGAGGTATAATTGACAGAGCAAAATTCAACTTTTTAAAGTATACAGCTCTGAGAATTTTTTGACCAAATAATGATCTTGTACCCAGCACCAGAATCAACATCAACATTACTCCAGAAAGTACTGCATAACCCATTGTGGTCCATTCTTTCCTCCCACCCCCTGACCCAACAACCCTGACTGATGCTCAGACCCTATTATTTTCCCTTTTTCAGAATGTCATGGACGTAGGCTTTGAATCGCCCGTGGTGTGTGTGTGTGTCAGGAGCGTGTCCCTTTTCTTTGCCAAGTGCTTTCCCCTGCCTGGGTATACCACACTGCTTCCTTATTCGCAAAATGAGTCATTTGCCCTGGAAGTTCACGGCCTGGGAGCTTCACCTTGTTTGTGTCACTGCTTCCTAGGGCTCTCAAGGCTCCTCCAATGCTGGCTCTACCCATAAGTACCCACACACTGAACTTTTTGGTTCATATTGGGTTTTTGTCAGTGCAGGAAGCAGCCAGGAATTGGAGGGGAAGTGGCAGGCAGGGTCAGAATCGTCTCCCACCTCTGCTGCATCTCAGATGAAAGATGTGCTCCCTCCTGGGACCCTCGCTTCAGTTCAGTGGGTCCTTGCATTTATTGAACATCAGGGCCTCGAGAGGCAAGCGGAAAGAACAGGGCTGAAGGGCCAGGACTGGCCCCAGGGCACATCAGAACCTTTCCCTGGATCTGTTGTTCCACCTGCCAGTGAGGGTGCTTGTTTTAGATGGTCTCTGAGACCTCCAGCTCCAACATCTCTCCTTCCCTCCTTGTTTCTTATTTCATGCCCTGTAAACATGGTCACGCCTAATCTGAGTGTCACCTGCACTGTTGAGCATAGAACTGCATAAACTCCTCACAAGGGAGCACTTCTCCACTTAGACTCCAGTGCAGCTAAGAGTTTCATGAGCTAAGAATGAAGTGGTTCCTCCTAAGACTACCCCCAACCCCAAAGAAATCATTAAGTGGCTACCTTTTGGGTCTGTCCCTAGGAGCCAAGACAGGCATGAAGACAGAGCCACCTCTGTCAGGTCCTTGCGGTTGCTGAAGTCTTGCCCAGCCGGCGGTCATATTGAGCCCGCCCTGTGCCTTTGTCCCAATAGGTGGTGGCAGAGATAGGACCAACTGTGGCCAAGGCCAGGCTGTTGGTGACCACACCTCTAAGCAAGTTCTTGATCATGGGCTGCTCAGTGAAAGGTGAGCCCTAGAAGACAACTGGGAACCTCTCCACCTGAATTGGGGACAGTGTTGGATTCAGGCCAGATGAAGGTCAGGGCTGAGAAGCCAGAACTCAGGGTCCCAAGGTAGGAGCCAAGGCTGCTGAGACCCCCCGGGGTTGGGCTCTGCCTGGAAGGACTCTCCATATCTCCCCCACAGGAGCTGTGGCTTTCCTGAAGGTGAGGGACCCATTCCAGGTGCTGCAGGGCAAGGTGGGCCTAAGAGAGGACAAAGACCAATGCCCCATTTCCCCAGCTCCTGGTGGCTGGGCATGGCTCTGGGCGGGGGCCAGGTTGGACAGAGTGTTGGGTGGGGGTGACCTTCGGACTCTCTTGGTGGTGCTCGGGGACATTAGTACATGATAAAGCATACAATTCCTGTATGTTTTCAGGGGAATTCCTAGTGGGATTGTAGTGGTGGAAGGTAAATGGTCAGGACCAATGGGCTCTCATGGGGACAGAGAAGGAAAGCCTGCAGTATTAGAGGAGAGCCAGGACTTGCCCTGCCCTGCCACCTCCTTTATCCTGTAGCCTATTCACACCTCCCCATCTGGACCTCTGTGTCCTCATTGTCGATGGGGCGCTTCCCTCCTGCGGCTCCCTCTGCAGACAGGCGCTCTGGAGTTGCGGACCCCACGCAGCCTCGTGGACCCAGAGACGGATGTTCCGAGGGTCTCCAGTCATCCTGGGAGATGGCCCCCAAAGTTGCAACTCTCTCCCTTCCCTTAGGAAGGCGATGACTGGAGGCATGCCCTTCACAGACACGAGCACATCAGCAAACCCTACGAAAGCGGAATTTTCTAACAAAATAAACTTGCTTGTTTGGTCTGTTTTCTGTAACTTTTGCTAAATACTTTATACATTTTTTGATGTTAAAAAGCTGTGTCTCCTGCCAGCATCCCTTTACCCCGGTATGAATGTGTTTACTTCACATTGTATATCCTTCCATCCTCTGGCTGCCTAGATCAGTAAATAAAATTGATGTAATATAATTTATAAGTAACACTGTTGACACTCTGATCCCGATGGAGGCTGTAACCCCCCCTCTCCAACTCCCCCCATCCCCCATAATAGCATTTGTGTGTATTAAAGCTGAAGAATTAAATGTTTAAAGAGTTTAAATTTTGAATGTGTTTGCTATATATAATTGCCCTGCATTATTATAAAGCATTTTCAGGAAGTTCCATGCCATCTCATTTTTCCCCCTTCAGTTCTGGGTGTACACTTGAGATGCTTAGATTCATCCATGTAAAATAAACTGTCCAGAGACACTGGGTCCCACAGGATAACCCTTTTTCCTCAAGGGCTGCCACACTCCCTCTATGCGCCCGGCCTCAGCGCTCCTCCAGGGCTCTCAGGGTTGGTGATTGTTTTACTCCTGATGATCTAGCAGGTGGACAAAGGGCACCTGGATGTTGGTGCCCAGATGGATACTACACTGATGTCTCCAGCTCCATTCCCCTGTGACTTCCTGTCTGTGGGTTCCAGCCCTCTGCCTCCCTTCTGCCTCTGGGGTTGCTGGTTCTTGGTGTTTTCCTCCTTCATCCATTCATTTATTCATTCAATAATCATGGAGCATCTATTATATGCCAGACACTGCTCTGGGCTCTGGGAGCACATGAGAGCCCTGCCCTCATGCAGCTTATGCTGTAGTGGAAAGTGACTGGCAAACCCCAGAGACCTGGTGACTGTGTCATCATGTGGGTGCAGAAGATGTTAAATGTGATGGAAAAAAGGAACAGGGCAGGGTGAGGGTGGGTAAGTTGCAGTATGAACCAGGAGGGTTGTTGAGAAGGTGGCATTTGATACAAGGCAGGGAGACCCTGGAGGGATCCTGGCAGGTTGCTGGGGGAGAATGACCAAGGTAAATGTGGCCAGCATGGCTGGTGCAGAGAGAGCAAGAAGAGAGCAGGTGAGCTCAGGGAGATGGCAGTGGGATGTGACAGGAGCTGTGGGACTGTGCTGGCTATCATGGGACTCTAGGGGACATGGGCAGCCACATGCAAAGCCTGACTTTGGCAGAAGCAGGGAGACCTGTTAGGAGGGACAGGCGATATCCCTTGCAGGAGTGCTCACCATGGGGGTGGGGAGAGTGGTCAGGTCCTGGGTGGAAGGTAGAACCAAGACAACGTCTTGGCAGGTGGGAGTGGGGTGTGGCAGGAAGTGAGGTGCTGGGGATGACACCAAGCCTTTCCATCCCAGCACCAAAAGGATGCTCCTACGGGGGGAGCATGCTTCCCTAGTCTGTCTCCCCACCACTTCCAATCATTTTTGCCCTCTCTGTGCAAACGTTCCAGGCCAGGGGACCGGGAGGGTCATCCTGTCCTTAGCTCACAGCAGGGGAGGTGGAAGAATGGGAATGAGGCCAAGGCTGAGCTCCTGCTTCTGAGAGAGAGGCCCAGCCTCTGGGAAGCATTCGTTCCCTTGGATTCAGGCAAGGTGGTCAAGGGGAGGCACAAATGGAGGTTCTTTGCCTGGAGACATGGCCTTCTCCCCCGTAACAGCAGCCAGTGGTCCTTAGGGTACCAGGAGAGTTTATGGCCTCAGCTCAGACTTAACAAATCCGCTCACAATACATCATCTCCAGCAACTTGTTTGGCTAAGGAGCATAAGCTCTCCCTCTGAGAGAAGATGTTTATGCAGGTTTTCAAACAAACCTCCAGGTCATGACCCCTCACTCTGAGCAGCATCAACACAGCTGCCTGCAGCCCCCTCCCTGCCCTGTCCCCTCCTGTGGGGGCCCCTTCTGGGCACAGCAACCTGACAAATGCGGACTGTACCAGGATGCTTCCAGCTCCTTCCTCTTTGCCCCCAGAATGAACAGGAAGCCTGGGGGCTCTGGCATCCTTGCACTTACCCCAGGGCCACTGGACTTCTTGTCCCAGCTCCTCGCCTGTAGAAATGGAGATTCTGCCCCCCACAGCCTCCTGGACAAAGAGGCAGCTGTAGATTAAAGAGCCCAGAACCAGGAGCTGGCAGACCTGGGCTCTCCAGGTTGCTACTTAGCAAGCATGTGACCCACAGTGGAAGACGTGCCTTTTGGAGCCTCAGTTGCTCACCTGTGACAACCGGCCTTGCCTTGTATGCAGGTCTGATGGTACCCAGAGGCTCTTCTGATCACCTCCCACTGGTGGTCCGAGGCCCCTGGATTTGCTCTCCTTCCACTCCCCAGGGATGCCTCAGGCCACAGGACTCTCCATGTGAATGTGATTCGTGATTGGAAGTTGCAGGTAGGTTGGCTGGTTTTCAGGTGTTTGGTGACTGTCCTGTTTCTAACTACTCTTGAGAACAAATGCCTGCTGCAGAATGGTAAAAGTCTAGAAGAGAATCGGCTCTTATTAAGAAATAGTTTTCTCTCCCAAACTTGTAGGAAAAACTGAGTTCACCCAAGCACACACGCTCCTCACATTAAGGTGCCCTGGGAAATACTCTGGAACCACATTGGGAGGTGCGTGCAGGAGGGATAGGTCAGCACCTCCGTGCTTGACCTTCTAGGTTCTTCCTGAGCAATGTCAAGGTGGAGGCTGTGGCTTGGAGAAGTGTCTCTCAAAGGCCCATGTGTTAAGGCTTGGTCTCCAGCCCTTGGCACTATTGGGAAGTGGTAGGACAGTGAGAGAGACCTAGTGGGAGGAAGTTAGGTCATTGGGGGTACGGCCTTGAAGGGGATGTTGGGACCCTGGCCCCTGTCTGTCTGTCTGTCTCTCTCTCTCTGCTTTCCGGCTGCCATGGCGTGAGTAGCTTCTGCCATCATGCCCTTCCACCGTGACATGGGCCCTGCCACCCAAAGCAATGGTGCCAACCGACTGCGAACTGAAGCCTCCAAAACAATGAGCCGAAATAAACTTTTCCTCTTCTTACATTGAGTATCTCAGGCCTTTTGTCACAGTGACAGAGAGCTAACACAGTGGGCCTGGCAGGTGGCCTTTCCCAGCAGTGAGGACCCACCCACTCTCCCCTCCCACCCTTCTGTTAGGTAATAGGGTGCAAACCCCACTTTCCTGCCTGGAGGCTTTGGGACTTGTCCACTAGCAAGGAGGAGACAGCTCTCCCACCCTAGGGGGCAATGCTACACATGGAACCCCGTCTCTGTGGATCTGGGGTGCACCACCCTCCTGGCCTGTGGGTGAGTCCTTGTCCACCTTCCCATGTGCCTCAGTGTGCCCCCCTAATATTCTCAGCCAAGCCAAAAGCACTACTGACCTACACTCTGGGTGGCAAGAACTCAGGGGTCCAGCATGCACACGAGGGTCCTGTGGTGTCTGGTGCTCACACCTGAGCTGCTGCGGTGGCGGGGGGCCCTCCTGTGCCTGCCCCCTCCCTCTGGCCACCTTCTCTATTATTCGCTGATGTGTACTTTGCCCTCCAGCTCCCAGCACCATGCTGGGCTGCAAACCAGTAGCCTGCAGGCTAAAACTGAGCCACAGACACGCTGTGTTTGGCCCACACCGTGATTTCTAAAAAACTGGATTAATTGTCAACACTAAAAATATGGTAATTACATTTAAAAAAAATCTAATTTATCTCTAATTAAGAAAATCTTGCAACAGCTCAAACTTAGTTTTTTACACATTCACAACGCAGGTCATTTCTGTGACCCCAAAAGGTGTGGGGATTTCTCCCCACCATCAAGCAAGATGTCAGTTCTTCAGCAGACACCAGCTGGACACCGTCTAATCCAATTCAATTCTGACACTATCCATGTGGGGATAATGCCAGGTCCCACAGGGTGAGGGCTCAGTCCCTGCAGTCCCCATTTCAGGTACCAGTTTCAGGTTGAGGCCTCCAGAACTTCTGACTGGCTACATATTGGGGATCCCAGGTCCCCTCATTAGGGTTGATTAATTAGCTAAGGTGGCTCACAGAACTCAGGGAAACACTTTGGCTTACCTGTTTATTATAAAGGATATTTCAAAGGATACATACGAGCAGCCAGAGGAAGAAATACACAGGGAAAGTTCTGGATAGGCCCATCACAGGAGCCTCCATCTCTGTGGATTTGGGGTACACCACCTCCTGGCACATGGGTGAGTTCCTGTCCACCTTCCCGAGTGCCTCTATGTGTCCAGAGCCCTCTACACCCTGTCCCTTTGGGTTTTTATGGAAATGTCATTATATACTGGGTGGAGAAACCCAGTCTGTCCAGATTCTTCCAGGCTTCTCTGTGCAGCGTTCCTTCCTCCCAGGTGTGGGCAGGGCACCTGTGGAAATGGAGGTCTGTGATCTACTATCAGATAAGGTAGGTCAGAGGATCTCTTTATGGCCAGCTCTAAGACAGAAAAGCAGGAGAAAACGAAAGTATATTTTTAGTTTCTATGACCTGCCTTGGGAAAGAGAAAATCTAGTTTCTAAAGCCAAACTTACAGAGAAAAAGGAGCAAGTGAAAGGAGGGCAGGAGAAAATGAGAGAGAGAGAGAGAGAGAGAGAGAGAGAGAGAGAGCAAGAGAGAGAGAGAGAGATTGTTTCTGAGGCCCAAAGCATGCCAAGATGGTTCTAGTCCTTTAGAGAATAACAAGAGCTATGGAAAGTATGAGCCAGGAATCATGAACAAAACCCAAAAACCACACATCATGATACCACAACTGGGTCAGCGTCACAGTTGAATGGCCACATTCTGTGTGTGACAAAGCCCTCGTGCCTGCAGCTGCTCCCCTGGTCCACTGGTTTCACTCACTCGCCACCTGCTGGCAGAGCCTCCCTGTTGGCAGAGTCATTTTTGATCCTGGTTATTGATAAATAACAACAAAACTAGTACAGATGCTTCTCAACTTACAGTGGGGTTACATCCTGATAAGTCCATCATAAGTTGAAAATATTGTAGATAAAAAATGCATTTAGCACACCTACTAAACATCATAGCTTAGCCTGGCCTGCCGTACACTGGCTCAGAACACTTACATTAGCCTATGCTTGGGCAGAACCGTCTCTCTCTCTCTCTCTCTCTCTCTCTCTCTCTCTCTCTCTCCCTCCCCCCTCCCCTAGGGAATTGCACCCAGGGCTTCTTTACCACTGAGCCACATCTCCAGTCCTTTTCTCATTTTCCATTTTGAGACAGGGTCTACTAAGTTGTCCAGTCTGGCCTCGAACTTGCCATCCTCCTGCCTCAGCCTTCTGAGTAGCTGGGGTGACAGGCATGTACCACTGAAGCAGGCTAGTGTTGAATATTTCATGCAATTTATTGAATACTGTATTGAAAGTGGAAGCCCAAATGGTTGTCTGTCTGGGTACACTTCTGCACAAACATAAAGTCAAAAAATTGTAAGCAGAACCACTGTTAAGTCGGGGACCTTCCATAGGTGTTCAGCACTTGCTGTGACAGGTCGGGTCTCTTCGAAGTGTGTCGCACGTATTGACTCATTTCAGCTTCATAATAACAGTGAGACAGACACAACTGTGCCCACTCACTCAAGAAATATTTACTGAGGGCCCAAATCTGCTAGGCTCTGTTCTGCCAATGGAGGATCATCAGGAGCAACATGAAATCTCTTCCCCCTGGAACTTTCATTCTGGTGGGGGCACAGTGTGGGGTATGCCAGTGGAGATGGGGCTAGAAATAGAGTGGTTCCTATAGGTCTTGCTGAGAAGGTGACATTTAAGCCAAGATGTGACTCAAACGTAGGATTAGGAGAGCATCCTAGGCAGAGAGAGGTTAAAAAACATGCCTGAGGTCACACAGCTACTTAAGTAGCAAAGCTGGGATTTAAACACAGGCTGGCTCCAGACCTTGTGCTAAACACTACATTATAAGGCTCAGCATGAGGCGCAGTCCCTGCCCCCGAGATGCTGGGAGTTAGTGCTGCAAAACAAGCAGCTACCATCAACCCTTACACCGCTGGAGTTAGGGCTGGGAGGGACTCTGCCCGCTTATCTTTTCTTTTCAAGGAGGCTAAGATGAATTGATGGCCTGCTCTGGGCTCTTTTAATCTCAGGATGGTTTGGGGAGCTACCGCCCCCACCCCACCCGGAGCGTGCCCTCCCCTCCTCCTTCCTCCAAGGACTGGGAAGAACTCCTAATCCTCCTAATCCGACAGCACCTCAGTCTCCATCTCACAGTGCACAGAGCCCCGACAGCCCCGAGGACAGGCACATCCCACTCACCTGCCCAGCCGGTGCCCACTCTCCCTCACCCATGGGGAACAGCAAGAGCGGGGCCCTGTCCAAGGAGATCCTGGAGGATCTGCAGCTGAACACCAAGTTCACAGAGGAGGAGCTGTGCACCTGGTACCAGTCCTTCCTGAAAGAGTGCCCCAGCGGCCGCATCTCGCAGAAGGAGTTCGAGAGCATCTATGGCAAATTCTTCCCCGACGCGGACCCCAAGGCCTACGCCCAGCACGTGTTCCGCAGCTTCGACACCAACAGCGATGGAACCCTGGACTTCAAGGAGTACGTCGTCGCCTTGCACATGACCACTGGGGGCAAGCCCACCCAGAAGCTGGAATGGGCCTTCTCCCTCTACGACGTGGACCGCAATGGGACCATCAGCAAGAGCGAAGTGCTGGAGATCGTCACGGTCAGTCTCTCCCCTTCCCATTGGGACTTAGTCACTGTCACTGCTACTGATGCTGCAGAGGGGCGGGGATCCAGGCCGGCCAGCCGCTGTGAGAGCAGGGAGGGAAGGGTCTCCCCTATACTGATGGGAAGAGAGGGAGGGGCACTTCCCCCAGCTTCAGTTTTCTTCCTAGAAAAATCGGAGTGCTTCCAAGCATTCAAGTTGGAATTCTGCCCCCCTCCCTGCTCCTTTCCTCCAGTATTCCTTCCCTTTTTCCTCCCCTCCTTCCTTCCTCTCCTCTTTCCTTTTCTTCCTTCCTCCCTCTATCCTCCATCCCTTTCTTTCTCCCTCCACCGCCCCCCCCTTTTTAATTAAATCTCATTCAAAAAATTTCAGCAGTTTACATTCAAATTCTAACAACGATTAATTCAAACACACAACACGTTTCAAATATAAAGTAAAAACAGGTCATAGTTGGGGGGGGTATGAAATCTGGATTCTGGTCCCACCTTAGCCTCTGCAGCCCTGAGCCTCAGCTTCTGGGGGCCTGTCAAATGTTCTAGACTTCCTGGCAGTACCCTGGGGCTCCTCACAGGCTCCTGCCCCTGCAGATCTCCCAGTGTGAATTCCCCTCTGTCCATACTGCCCTAGGATCAAGTCATTTGCTGTGAATATTATAGGTGTCTTGAAAATAATGTTTTATCTAATATATAAGTAATCCATGAAATTTAGAAACATATGCAAAAGAAAATTAAAATTGCGTCTAATTCCAACATCCAGAGAAAACTACTGTTTCACAGATTGCTCTACGCCTTTCCGGTCTTTTATCTATATCATTTTAAACTATTTTAGAACTATAACATATTCACACATGGTTCTTACCATACTTTTTTCAGTTACTCTTTTATCATGAGCATTTTATGTATCACTACACAGTCTTCAAAAACATCTTTTTTTACATTTCATCTTAGCATTCTTTTCCTTTTGACTTATTTTTTTTAAAAAAATATTTATTTATTTGCTTTAGTTGTACACAACGCAATGCATTTATGTTTACGTGGTGCTGAGGATCGAACCCGGGCCGCGCACATGCTAGGCAAGCGCTCTACCGCTGAGCCACAACCCCAGCCCTTGACTTATTTTTTTTTTTTTTTTTTGGTACCGGGGATTGAACTCAGGGGCACTCGACCACTGGGCCACACCCCCAGCCCTTTTTTTGTATTTTATTTAGAGACAGGGTCTCACTGAGTTACTAAGTGCCTCGCCATTGCTGAGGCTGGCTTTGAACTCGTGATCCTCCTGCCTCAGCCTCCCAAAGTGCTGGGATTACAGGCGTGCGCCACCGCGCCCGGCTTGACTTATTTTTTAATTGGTGCATTACAGTTCTACATAAAAGTGGAATTCATTGTGTTGTATTCATATGTGCACATGGCATAGTTTGGTAAATTTCCTTCTGCTCTTCCTCCCCTTCCCCATCCCTCCTCCCACCCTTCATTCTCCTTCCTCTACCCCACTGTTCTCCCTCCTGTTTTGATATGGTGCCACACACATACTTTTGAATTCCTTATTTCTCTCTAATTCCACATATAAGAGAACACATTCAACCCTTGACTCTCTGAGTCCAGTTTATTTCACTCAGCATGGTGTTCTCCCATTCTATCCATTTACCAGCAAATGACATAATTTCATTCTTCTTTATGGCTGTGTAAAACTCCATTGTGTACATGTACCACACTTTCTTTCTCCATGTGTCTGTTGAAAGACACCTAAGCAGGTTCCATAACTGGACTGTTGTGAGTTATGCTGCTATAAACATTGGTAGGAATGCATTACTATAATATGCTGATTTTAGTTCTTTCAAAAACATTTTTTAAATATTTTTTGAATTGTTGATGGACCTTTGTTTTATTCATTTATTCATATGCGGTGCTGAGAATTGAACCCAGTGCCTCACGCATGCTAGGCAAGTGCTTTACAACTAGGCCACAACCTCAGCCCTCAAAAACATTTTTAAAAATATTTTTAGTTGTAGATAGACACAATTCCTTTATTTATTTATTTATTTATTTATTTAATGTGGTGATAAGGATTGAATCCAGTGCCTCACACAAGTGAAGTGCTTCACCACTGAGCTACAACCCCCAGCCCTCAAAAATGTTTTTAATTGCTGTTTACAATTCCACTTTATGGTGAAGCCTTAAGGTTATTTAAACGTTTCTAATATTTTTGAACATTAGAGTGTTTCATTTTTCCTATTATATCAGTTATAGTTCCCTTCCTTTACTATATTTTTACTTACCCTTTTTTAGTCCCCTGCCCCATGTTACTTACTCTTTCACTGCATAATTGTAACAGATTTTATGCCAATTTTTTTTTTGCAAAAAAGTGGGGTGTGATGATTGTGTGAATCTCTTTTAAAAAAAAATATGCCAGTATTACTTTAAAATCATTTGTTACTGAACTCTCTTTAGTTCAAAATTAAGATGCACAGAATATATATGATAATGTGATGGTCATGATTATGTGGTGAAATACAGTGCTTTGTTTTTCTAATTCCATTCCTGTTAGGAGGGAGAATATTTTTCATACTTGATATAATTTTTTGTGCATTTGTAATCAGGCTTTTATTTGCAGAATTTTTTCACCCTTATTAGGAGAAACCATAAATAAAATACCAAAGCATGCAGCTCTTATTTATGGTCACCCTTTGAGCTCAGCTTGGGTCTCCTGATAAGGACAGACATGTGTTAGCTGCACTGTAAGATGAGCAAGCTCCCCTGGGTCAGCTGAGTGGTCTCTGGGTGGTGTGGGATGAAGGCCAAGTCTCCAGAGACACCTAAAGGATGCTGGGCCCAGCAGAGACCTGAGGTTGGTGCTCCATGAGGGAAAGGGGAGGGGAGGAGAAGGAAGAGAGAAAGGGAAAAAAGGAAAGGGAGGGAGGGAAGAAGATGACATCAAAGACTGAGGCTGTGCAGGTGGCAAGGCCCTGTTCTTCACCAGATCACAAGATCAGGGTTACAGCTCTGGTCTGAGAGTGATGAGTTCTAGTCGCAGCTCTGACAACAACAAGCTAAGTGGCCATCGGAAAACCATATAAACTCCTTGGAGCCAGGGTGAGGATATAATGCATTCTGTGGCCTTTCCCAGGGTTCTTTAGGGGCTGTCTGTCTCCCCTGCCCATGTTGTGTGTGGGGCAAAGCCACCAGCCAGTCACTTCTTCACACTTGCACATGGGGTCTGTGACTCAGGACAGACAGAGTAGTCCTGGGAGCCACCTGTAACTCTGTCCACTTTGGGAACTCTGAATGCTGCCCTCAGCTACTGGGGTGCATTTCCTTGTCACTCTTTTTTTAGTCACAGGAAGCTGAAAAAAACCTTCTCAAAGCTGTTGGCCTTCCATATTCTAGGCTGATTTCATGGGCATTACTGCCCCCACCTGACCTGCTCTAGATGTCCTCAGGGAGGCAGAAGGCTCTGGGGAGAGACACTAGCCTCCCAAGCTCTATGCTGACACACCTGCCCATACTCTGAGCCTGCCCAACACCCAAGGACCTTGGCGTCCACTCTGGGTGTTACTGAGCTAGTAGAATCCTAGAAACCTAGAGCTAAAAACATATGTTGAGGCAACTTGTCCCTTTACCTCGTCTCATAGTCTCAAGGCACTTGCTGCTTTGCTCTTTGCTGTACACCTGGTACCTTGATTAGAGAAGAGGATTAACAAGGTGAGGCAGATTCTTTAGCCCAGAGCTGAGCCTTTCTCTGGATCCTTCCCTGAGGGCAAGTGAGGGGCTTCTTGTGCCTTGGGAAGACCTTTGTGAAGGTCTTGTTGACACTGTCCCTCCCCCTTCCCCAGCCTCACCTGCCTGTGTTCTCCAGCAATAGGGAAATGAGAAGACTCTGAAGTAACACAAGGTTGCAAGTTCTAGAACAAAATTGCCTGGATTAGAATCTCTGCACTCTGGTGTGACTTTGGACAAGTTGTCTCAGTTTCTTCATCTGTAAAACGGGACTAATAATACCTATTTTGTAAGGTTGCTGCGAGAGTTAGATGTGAAAATGCTCAGAACAGTGGCACATGGTGTTCAACCAGTGTTAGCCATTATTGCCATAAGCCAATCCTGCTGGGCTCGGACTCGGAAGAAGCCATTTGATACTTAAAGCCTGTTGGCTGTGGGGTCTGTGATAGTGGCTCCCAAACTCCAACTTCAGTGCTCCTGTTGGATTATCACTGCAAAGTGTTTATTTCTCATTTGCATTGTTTTGAAAAATGAAAGTATTGTGGCTACATGACTAGAAAATTCAAACAGAAAGGTGCAAAAGAAGAAGTAAAAGTCTTTTTTCACTCCTTCCCCATATTTTCTGTCCCTTATGAGAATCTCACACAATGCAGATGACTCCCACCCTTCCGCAGAAACTTTGCTTTAGATCAGGTGGGGACCTGGGCGTCTGTGTTGCAACCACTGCCTTACAGCAAGTGCCCCAGGCTGCTTGGCACTGAAAAAGGGAAATTGTGAGGGAGGTGGCCCAAGGTCCTTAATGTGTTCTCCACAGTGGCCCTACCAACTGACATTCCCACCGATGGTGTGCAGGGGTTCCCTTTTCTCCATCCTTGCTAGCACTTGTTATTTTTTATCTTTTTCATGGTATCCATCCTAACAGATAGGAAGTGATAGCTCACTGTGGTTTTGATATGAATTTCCATAATGATTAATGATGTTGAGCATCTTTTTGTAAACCTTTTGGCCATTCAATATGTCTTTTTTGGAGAAATGTCTATTTGGGTTCGTTGTCGTATTTTAAATTGAGTTAAATTGTTCTCTCGCTCTTGAGTTGTTGCAGCTCCTTGTATATCTGGGATATTCATCTCTTATCAGACATACGGTTTGCAAATATTTTCTCCTGTTCCATAGGTTACCTTTCCATTTTGTTAATTGTTCCCTTTGCTGTGCACAAGTTTTTAAGCTTGCTATGATCCCACTTGTTCAAAACTCATTGTCAAGACCCATATCAGGAAGCTTTTCTCCTATGTTCCCTTTTAGGATTCATAGTTTCAGGTCTAATGTTTAACTGTTTGGTCCATTTTGAGCAGATTTGTGTGTATGGTGTAAAGTGTGGTGGGTGTTTCCAGGGTTGCCAGCCCCTTACTGCTCTCCTAACAAGTTCTTTCTCTCCATCTGGTCCAGGCCATTTTCAAAATGATCAGTCCTGAGGATGTGAAGCTCCTTCCAGATGATGAGAACACGCCAGAAAAGCGGGCTGAGAAGATCTGGGGGTTCTTTGGAAAGAAAGATGATGGTGAATTCCTTTTTCTACATTGTATTTGATTTTACAGTCTTGGGCTGTTTCAGGGAGACCCCAAGGAGACCCACTCTTCTGAGTCACAGCACCCAGGGGGATGCTCTTGTCACCATCCATGCATCATACACCCAGAGCTGTCTGCAGGAGTCTGAGGGGGGAATGGCTAGAAGGCTCAGCGGGTGCCAGTTTTGCTGCCACCCCAGAGCTGACGCTGCTGAAGGGAGATGTCACCGTAGCCTGGTCACACCCAAAACTGGTTTGCCACCTGGGATTCCATGGGGGAGAAGGAAAGTCCTAAATGACAGAGCACTTTTGAAGAAGAATATTTTTTGTTTAATAACGAAGTTAACCTACATTTAAGGAAGAGTAAAACGTGAAGGCAATAAGCTCATTAGCCATTGGTATACAAATGGCCAGTTTCCCATTAAATGGATTCTGTTTTTAGACGCCTCAGTTTACTTGTTTTTAAAAATGCTTTCTGCACAGTTAGAACAAGGGTAAAGCACAGCTCAGCCTAGCCTTAAAATAGTATCGGGTGCCAAGTAAGTGGAATCTAAATTTATCTGAGTCTACTCTGGGAGGTTAGTTTGGATTGTCCAAGAGGCACCACCAACATAGATTTCAGTTAGATTGTTCGGGAAGCACTGGGAGGAAGGCCACTGAGGGAAAACTGTCTGCAGGAGGCTGGGAAAGCTGTCAGACTGTCGTGTGGATCTGACCCCTGTCAGGGAGAGAGGAAAAGAAGGAAGGTTGGGTACGTCTAGTCTTCAACAGCAGTGACTTCTAGGAAAATGTTGGCACAGCCAATGAGACGTCCCCAGTGGGCTGTCCTGGTGCCCCTGCCCTGTGCAGTCTCTGACTGGAAGCAGCCCGTGGGAAGTGTGTTGAAAGCAGTGATGGATTCTAGAACTTGGTAACTGGAGCTTTTTGTCCCTGATGCTCATGACCCTGACTGGAAAAGCGGGTGTCCGGTGAGGGCTACAAACCCATAGGCCACAGGGGCCAGAGTAATGAAAAAGGGCGCAGCAAACTGCAACTTCACTAAGTGAGGGGGGCTGTCAGATAGGTCTAACGGCTTCCAGCACATTCCTCGTGGGAGTCTGGAGCCTGTCAGTGTCATGACATCTGATTCTGTTTTATTTTCACAGAGAAGCCAACAATTGGGATGCTTAAAATCTGAAGTGTCTCGATTAATAAAACACAGCACATCTCACACACATCTAAGGGGCTAGCATTGGCCCTCTCTGTGACCTCTGGGACATTGTCTTACCAGGGTTTGAGAAGACAGGCCTGAGCAGGATCTAACCAAGGGCAGGTAGAGATGATCCAACCATACTTGTCTTCAGTCAGTGATGAAGTCAGGGAGTCACGGGGTGGCAGCCAGGGCGAGGCCGCCAGTGCCTAGGGCACATAGTCCAAGAGGCACCGATCTCGGGCGCCAGTCCTGTGCTCACAGGACCCGAAAGTGAGCGCCTCCTTCAATTCCACGCCCAGACACTTCACTTACCTCACCCCAGTCCACCCCGATGGACCTCTTCTCCGAGCACCTTACCTCCTGCGTTTGCAGAAACCCGGCTGCTGGCTGCACCTCCCAGAGGGGCTGCGCTTGCTGGTTCCATCAGCTCTCCAGTCTCCTTCGTAACCTCCCTCTGGCTGCCCCTGTGCTGCTATCTGCTAACCCGAAAACTGACCCAGCCGAGCCTGCAGAAGGGGCTGGTGTTGCTCCTGCAGGGCCACGCGGGTCTGTTTTCCCGTGGCCCATCTGGAGACGACTCAGTGCCAGACTTGGGTGGTGGGAGCTTGGGCTGCTGTGTGTGGCTGGTGGAGCAGTTGGGATTATAAATCCAAACATCACCACCCAGACTCGTGCAGGCTGCCATCTTGGATCCTATCTGAAGATGGATTAAGGCTGCCCCCAAAAGGCTCAGGACATAAACCTTTTGGAAACAGAATTCAGTCCACTAACACTTTGTTGAGCACCTACCAGGCACTAGGCACTATGAGCATACAACCACAAGCAAAAGGAACATTTGTCTCATGCTACAGTTATTTCTGCATGAAACTGTCTTTCCCACCAGACTAAGAGCTTCCTCGGGTGGGACTTTATCTATCTTCTATGCCACACCCCACCCTCTGCCTCCTGCAATGACCTCAACCCCAAGCACAGTGGTATCTGGTACACAAAGAGAAGGGCTCCGTGACATGCATGTAGCTGAGTCCAACTGAATTCGGCAGTAAAAGCATTGGGAAGCTGGGCCTGGCTGGGGGAGCAAGTCTGGCTCGCAGTTCTAATCCCAAATAAGGAGTTAAAGCAGGCTGGGGGCCGTGGGGTTGGATGAGTGGGAAGGAATCACAAGTTACCAGCCAGGACTCATGCACGGCCTGTGCACTATGAGAACCCATGAGACCCCTTCGCAAGCCAGGCTCTCCCTGGCATGTCCTGGTCCCTTCACCTCTCACTCACTCCCTGGGGGGAGGTGGTTCCTCCACCAAAACTCTGGGCCTTCCCTCTGTGTCATTTCGCTTTGCTCAGCTCTGTAGATGTTCCTTCAGAATTTGAGGCATGAGACTTGGGGCAATATTGAAAATATACTAACTAATAGAAATAGTTATTATTGATAATTATCTAAATAAGAGACACAAAACACAAGAATGGTATCTTGGGGTCCTGTGCAGTGCCAGACACTGACCTTGTCACTGGTTCATGGTGAGGTCTGAGGATCCTGGGGAGGAGTTGAGTATCTGGGGTGGGGTTGGGGGGACCCTTGGAATCACTGAGTATTCAATATGTTCACAACAGATACAAACCTACTAGGCATGCTGACTGGATGTCAGCCTCTTTGCAGCTTGAGACAGCCAGTCCTGACTAATTCTTTTCCCCCATGAACAGATAAACTTACAGAGCAAGAATTCATTGATGGAACCCTGGCCAATAAGGATATTCTGCGACTGATCCAGTTCGAGCCTCAAAAAGTGAAGGAAAAGATAAAGGAGAAGAAACCCTGATGCCAACTGCTATGCCCTTCTCTCCCCACTGCCACTCACTTCAACTCCTGCAGGTACACACACACACACACACACACACACACACACACACACCCATGCACACGCATGCCCAGGGCCAAAAGAGAGGCCTCCGAACCCTAGCACAGCACCCTACAAACCAAAGCATCTTTAGCAACCCACCAGTTACTTCTTCACCCTGTTTCTGGTATCCCTTCCATCGCACCCCACTCACCACCACCTCCCCACCCGTCTGTGGCCCTACAATAATCCCAGGATTAGGTCATAGGAGTCCTAAGCGGCAGCCCCATGTAAGCTCCTTTGTGGCTTGCTAAATAAGCAGGTTCAATAAATGCAAGAGGAGCTGAGCACCCAGCTGTCTGGTCTTTCTTGAGTGGGAAAAGGAAATGATTTCTGTCAGCTTGACCTCAAAGACAAGGCTGTGCTGCAATCGCAGAGCAGCTGAAAGAGACTGTCACTGTCCCACTCTCCCCGAAGGTGCAGTCCAAAGGGGATGATGGATCTTGAAGACACCAGGACCAGTGGCCAAGGTTACCATGGAGACACTCAGAGCACTAGGGGAGGATGGAACAGAAGAGGGTCACTTGTTGGGGAGGACCGGGGATGACAGGCCCAGTGGATGATGGCGGAGGATGGGGTGGAAGAGGGGAAGCTTGTTCCTCTCAGGCAGGAAAGAACATCCTCAGTTCCAGGACTATGAGCAGGTCAGGGGGAGGAGCTGGAAAGGGAAGGAGAGGGAGGGAGAGAGAATTGTGAGCGGAGCTGCAAGGTAGGCGGGGCCCCTTCAGCCTTTGGCAGGCACTGCGCATCATAGCGGATGGAGTGGTGGCATTGTGGAGTTGAAAGTCGGAAGGACTGACATTTGCAAGAACAGCGTAAGCGTAAGGCAAGAAGGGCAAGACTGGGGACAGCAAGGCTGGCGATGATGCTTTGGGAATCTACCAGTGGCTGGGACCCAGGGGCGGCACTTGGAGGGAGAGGACAGGATTCTTAGGGACATGTATAGGACAGAGTGTCCTCCTGACTGGCTGCAGGTGCAGGAGGAGGGAAGAGTGAGGATGGTGACCAGGTTGTAACTTGGGACTGCACAAATAGTGATGTCACCTGCTGAGACAGGGGTCTCGGGGAGAGTTGCTCATTTCACAGGATAATGAGAAATTCAACTTTGGTGAGTGGGGAAGGCTGAGCCCTGGACACCCTTGAGGCCCCTCATTTCAGAGACCAGGAAAGGGAGGCCCAGTGATAGGAAGTATCACTGCCCAAGGTCAGCCAGCTGATAAGTAGAGGCCAGGCCAGTGCTAGCCGCCAGCCCACATTTCTCCTTAGAGTCCCACACTATGAGTGGATTCCCCAAGATCACTGAATTCATGGTTTTGAAGGCCCATTTATTCTCCCGCCTTAAGTTCTAAGATGAGGCTGCTGAAATAATGGGCTCCACGCACTCTTGATCAACCTGTCTGGAACATCCTGAGGCTGGGTGGTGTCTGCTGGTGTTGGGGAGTGGTGGCATTGTGCTCCTCCCATCCCCCCACCTCCCAAGATTTAGCCACAGCAATGGCCCTGTCACCGCCCCCAGAGAGGGACCCTCCTGGTAGGGAACACGAGAACAACACTTGGGGGTAGAGCATTTCCTATGAGGATGGAGCATGTGAGAATCTCTGAAGGCATGATTTCCTGTGATGAAAATGTCATCATCTCCATGGCATAGACGAGGACACTGAGGCAGAAAGTGAGAGTAGGATTTGGTACTTAAATCTGAGTCCCTTTGATGACACCATGGTGCCCCATGGGATTGCGCAACATCAGAGAAGGAAGGGGAAGGACCGCCACAGCATCTGGTCCAGAGGTTCCCCGGGGAGGAGGGCTGTCATTAGAATCACCTGTGCAAGACACTCCTCCAGGTAGACAGAGGGGCCTGCTCAGGGAAGGGGAAGACTGAAGTCCAGCCCAGGCACATAACCAGAGGCCCTGGTGCCTTCCTTTTGTGCTCTTCCCATCCCCTCCCTGAAGGAATCTGGTTGGTGGCGTATGAGGCTGGGTACTTTTCACTTCTCTCTGAGGTCAAGGTATCATTGTCACTTGAGTCTAAAAGGACCGACACTTCATAACAAGGTCCTTGTTGTCCTGTGATTCAGCAAGAGAAACAAAGGGACACTTGGGCCCTACTGGCCAGGGGAGATCCAAAGAGGGATCAATTTAGCACATCCTTTGTTAGCTTAGAGTGAAAGGACCATGTGGACTGAAGCTCTATGATACCCTATGGAAATAAGTATAGAGAACAGGGATCAGTGTAAAGTTCAACTTGGCTGAAAGGAAGAGAAAGAGGTAGAAGTGGTGATGGGCTATGTCATCAAGACTCTTCCAAATGCAAAAGACAGAAGACCTAGTACAAATTATTGTGGCACACATAGAAATTTATTAGCTCTTGGAATGGAAATTCTAGTAGTAGTTCTAATTTCAGGTCTGGTTTGATCCAGGAGCTCCTACAATGTCTCAGGTTTCATTTTCCATCTCTTGGCTTGTGTTTTGATGTCACCATCATTCTCAGGCAGGTTGTATCCATGATGGCAAGATGTTCACCAGCAGATCCAGGCTGACTCGATCCAGGCTGACTCCCTCATGGTTCCAATTTCAGGAGAAAAGAGAATATCTCTTTCTGTTGAGAGCACCAACCAAAGTCCCAGGATTGCATCACACTGCCTCTGACTGGTTATATGCTTGTCTCAGATCCAAAATATGGTGCCTAGAGGATGTCATTTCCTGATTGGCCAAGCATGGTTTTGTGTGTACCCCCGGAGCTAAAGATGAAGTCAGAGAACTCAAAATCCATGGGCTGAGAGTGGGAGATGTGTGGTTTCCAAGAAGAAAAGTGGGATTCTAGAAATAAAATTATAGAAGGTTGTAAAAATAGATGTGCACTCTACAGATGTTGGGGAGATCCTGCTTCCTCATGTACATGTAAACTGAAGGGCAGAAATGGATTATTATCTTACTGAGAACAATAATACAAACTGCACAGGCCCTGATTCCACCCACCCACAGGATCCCAGCCCCTTGTGCAGTGCCCCCTTTTTGTTTGTTTGTTGTTTGTTTGTTTTTGGTACCCAGGATTGAACCCAGGAACACTTCACCATGGAGCCACATCTCCAGCCCTTTTTATTTTTTTTACTTAGAGACAGGGTCTGGCTAAGTTAGTTGCCTAGGGCCTCATTAAGTTGCTGAGGCTGGTTTTGAACTTGCAATCCTCCTGCCTCAGCTTCCTGAGCCTCTGGGATTACAGGTGTGTGCCACCATTCACAAAACCCCTTGGATATTTCTTAACATCTCCAGGAGATCGCTATCACAGAGTCACCAACAAGTCTCTCGGTGCCAGGTGCCATTGCTACCCCCAGGCACCAAATTTTCCACCACCTGATGTGTTCAAGCTGTATGGTCATCTGCCAGGGAGTCTTCTGGGTTATAATCTGTTAAAAGGACCCTGTAGAGAATGACATGTGTCATGTAGTAGCTTTTGTCACTAACTCCTAGAAGCAATTCTAGAATTTTTTGCAGCTTCTTTTCTCTTACCAGGCTCCAACACTGTTCTTGGAGCCAGGAGGTGACAGACACCATGCTGCTGTCCACTCCATCCCTGTTTCTGACCCTTGGTGGTTATGCAAATCTATCCAAGGAGCCCAGATAAGCCTGCATCTCAAGCTCTTAGGTTGCAGCTGGGAGGAGGGTCCTTTAATAAAACCCACAAAACTTGGCCAACCACATCAACATTGGCTATCTCTTAGGTTATGAGAATCAGCTGAATGTGTTCTTGCAGAAGAATTTCTAAGTTCTAAATGCAACACAGGTGGGAGACTTGATATTAGTTTGTCTGGACTTCATCAAGGTATTGTCAGATTCCAGGGAAAGCTCTTCCTTTCTGCCTCAGCCAGTGTTAACCTTGGTCATGTATAAAAATCACTCAGGTGGTTTTGACACCAAAAGCACAGGCAATGAAAGAAAAATAATTGACAAACCTCACCAAAATTTAAACCTTTTGTACATAAAAGGACACTCTCAAGAAAGTGCAAAGACATCCCACAGGATGAGAAAAAAAAATGTCCAAATAATATATCTGGTAAGGGAAAATATGCAGGATATTTAAAGAACTTCTACAAATCCACAACAAAAGCAAACAATCCAATCTTTTATATGTGCAAAGATTAGAATAGATATTTTTCTAAAGACGACACAAAAATGACCAATAAGCAATCACATAAAAGATGCTCAACATCATTAATCATAGAGTAAATGCAAGTCAAAACCATAATGGGATAACATTTCACAGCCATTACAGTGGCTACAATTTTTCAAAAATAGAAAATAAATGTCAGTGAGGATGTGGATTGCTGGTGGGAATGTTAAATGGTCCAAGTGATATGGAAAATCGTTTGGTAGCTTCCCACTATATTAACCAGCAGCACCAGCAGAAGATCTAGAAATTCTACCTCTAGGTATACCCCCAAATTTGAAAGCAGGAACTCAGATATACATCTCTACCAGTATCACCATTATTCACAATAGCTGAAAGGTGGAATCAACCCAAGTGTGCATCGACAGGGGAATGGGTAACCAGAATGTGGTATAGCCACACAATGAAACAGTATTTAGCAATAAAAAAAATTACTGATACATGCTACAGTGTGAATGAATTTTGCAAGCCAATCACAGACTGCTTCATGGTTCCACTTATATGATCTATCTAGACTAGGCAAATCCAGAGACAGAAAGAAAGAAAGTTTTCTAGAGGAGGGAGAAATGGGAAGATGTTGTTTCACAGGTATAGAGTTTCAGATTGGGAAGGTGAAAAGATTCTGGAGATGGATACTAGTGATGGTTGCATGAGGATGTGAATGTACTTAATACCACTGAGCCCCATGCTTAAAAATGGTTAAAATGACAAATTTTATATTATGTATATTTTACCACAATAAAAATCACTTATAAACTTATTATATATATATATATAATTTTATATAATTTTGTATATATATAATTTTATATATATACAATTATATATATTTTATATATATATATATATATATATATATATATATATATATGATGCTCAGACCAATTTGAACCAATTCAATCCAAATCTCCAGAGTCAGACCTGGCCATTGGTCTTTTAAAAAGTTTCACCATGTGAGCAAAAAGGGATTGTCACAACAGGACTGGGAGCACTAGGCTGGACCTTCAAGTCAACAAGCAAATGAGTGATTTCAGGGGCAGTCTAGAAAGGGGACTTTCCCTTTTGACCTCTGAACTCCACTTCTGACCCCTCCCCCTCTGCCAACCCCTTTGAGTGCTTCAAATAATGTGCCATCTGGTCACCAGCTAAATGCCACAGCCTTTCCCCCACCATTTCTGTTCAGAAACAGTGCACTGGATTCTCCAGGCATGGGAGAGACTTTCAGTTCCAGTAAGAAACAAATACAGAAGAATGGACAAAATGCAAATCACTTAAATAAACTTGCTTTAATCATTAGCAGGGCGAGAGCAAGCAGTGCGGGCACACCACAGCATTTGTGGAAGGGGGAGTGGAGGACATATTTACAAATGTTTTGGAAGAAAAATGTTTCTCCTAATTGTGGCAGGATCCTGGATAAGTTACTCCTGGAAGCATCCACTGCTCCCTGAGGACATTTCCCTCCTGTCTCTGTTGACCAGTGTGTGTAGAGCACCTGCCCAGAATGAGCTCCAGGCCAGGGACTTGCTGGGAATTTGATGGTCCCTAGTTTACCAAAATCTGATTGGATAAGGAGCCAAGGCAGGGACATTTGCAGAGAAGGGAAAATTATATACTTTAATAATTGAACTATGGATAATCTAGACACTGAAAAATAAACCTTTGCTTCATTATGCACTTGCCTAATAGCTTCATTTCTGTTCTCAGGAATGAAAGCAGTATAAAATTTAAGGGGGCACCCAAAGTCTCCATAGTGAAGATAAATAATACTGCAATGCAATCATTTAAAAATTAAAATTCCTGTTAGAAAGTCCCAGATCAACAAAATATCAACATTTCAGATAAAGTCAAGGTCAGAGCTTACATTCACATGAGCTGGATTCCCTTGCCATCCCAGCCCTTGTGCCAATAACACTTTATTTTTAAAACTGTCCCATGGGCTCTAGTTTGTGAATTTGATTTTTAAAATACTGCATTCAAGTATGATTTTCTTCGATTACTGAGTTTTTCAGATGTGAATAGTTACATTGCCCTCATCCTGGCCCTGCTACAAAATATCCTTGAAAACAGAGTTGCCAGATAAAAGACAGGATGCAGAGTTAAGTTTGAATTTCAGATGAAGGAGGTTCCATGGGCTGCACTTGCACATGAAGATTGAGTCTGAAGTTCAAAGGTAGCAGTATATCATGTATTTTTACTTGTTAAACCTGGCAGCCCCACTTGAGAAGTATCACCAGGTACCCCCTAAGACGGTGTTTGGTTCCATAGTAACATGCCCCACCCCCCACACATACTTTGCAAACACCATGTGAGCGACACTCCTGGACATCAGCACAATGTGTCCAGAGGCTTTTCCTCGCTTGGTCTTCATTTACCATCTGGCTTTGTAGTTTCAGACACTGAGCCTGACCTCAACTTCCTGGCCCTCCTGGCCCCTGTGGATTAGGTTCTGGTACCCAGCTCAGAGTTCCATCAGCAGGACAGGTTCCACAGTGACAGCTGATACAGAGCCCTGGGCCTCTCAGCAATCTGTGTCACTCTCCACATATCCAGATTCAACTAGTCCTTTTGCTTTACCTAGGCACCCTTCTGACTTTCAGCATCCATCTGGGGAGGAGAATTCTCATCAGTAGGGACTGGGGTTAGGAAGACTAGCAATAAACCTCCCAGAGCAGGAGGCCTGGTCACTAATGCACCAATGGTAAACCAAATACAGAAAGGCATTTCCAGCCCTAATGTAGACCATGTCAGAAAAATAGGTAGAGCCAGAAAGGATGGAAGAGAACCAGTGATGATATTCAGAAGGTCCCTGGGAACTGGGACCAATTGTCTGAGGAGAGCTAGGGTTGTAACAGCTTCAATGGAACTTCTGACCATGGAGAGAGAAGTGAGAGGGAGAGAGGGAGACAAGACTCTACAGAAGAGAAAGAGGAAAGAAGCAAGGAGGAGGTAGAGGCTGGTGGTCAACATGGCCTCATACCTGCCCCAGGAGGGCAGGTGCATCCCAGCTGAAGTGTGGATGCACAACACCTTACTTCACCCCACTGTGGGCTATGCCTGGGGTCTTCTAGCGCCCTCTCCCCTGCCTAGTATTTTCCAAGAGTGAAATTGCATCTGAATTACCTGGGATACTTGTTAGTTCCAATTCCTGGCCATCATCCCAGACTCACTCTTTTTTTTTTTTTTTTTTTTTTTTTTTGTGGTACCAGGGATTGAACTCAGGGGCACTCGACCACTGGGCCACATCCCCAGCCCTTTTTTGTATTTTATTTAGAGACAGGGTCTCACTGAGTTCCTAAGTGCCTCGCCATTGCTGAGGCTGGCTTTGAACTCGTGATCCTCCTGCCTCAGCCTCCCAAAGTGCTGGGATTACAGGCGTGCGCCACCGCGCCCGGCTTCCAGACTCACTCTTTCAGAATCTCAGTGATGAGCCTAGGATTTGGCATTTACAAAGCTTCTGAGGGGGTTCCTATGCACCCTAAACCCAATCTCAGATGAAAACCAAGTACTGTGAGGAGAAAAGGAAGAGATACTAACTAGACTCTCTCTCTCTCTCTCTCTCTCTCTCTCTCTCTCTCTCTCTCTCTTAACAAGAGAATTCTCTTCATCCCAGGGTTCTGTTCACTTGAATTTGGGGCCAGGCCCCAGGGACTGGTGGTCATTCTGGGAAACACACCAGTGAAGATAACTAGGATGACAAGGACAGGCAGAAGCTGTGGGCATTACACAGCTTCATTTATGCAAAGTTTGAAGAACCTAAAGACTGACTTTGTGTCTGAGTGGGCATAGTGAACAGGGAAAGAATAATTCTGCACCAAATGACATCCATCCTACATCCCCAGCTTTCTCGGAAGTCCCCAGATTGCAGATCTGGAGTCCCCTGTCCTAGAACTCACTCTCTTCCAGAATCTCCTCCATGGTGTTGGCCAGGGTGAAGTCCCCCTCACTGCTCTCGGACAGGCTGCTGCCACGGGGCCAGCGTGTGTGGCCCCGGTGAGGATGGGCACCCAGCTCCCCGGGGCCCTGCGTGGCCAGGTGTGAGCCGTCAGGAGAGGAATTCAGCTTCCGAAGTGTCTTGGCACCATCTCCATGTGAGAGCTTCTTGGGACATTTCCCCAGGAACCGGAAGTTCTTCCCCAGGACCCAGGCCCCACAGCCCGAGTGGCGGTCTAGCAAGAAGCGAACCCAGCACTTCTGCAGTTCAGCCTTCACCTGTCAGGTGAGACAAAGGTAAGGTTATAGTCTTGGAATTATCTACTCATGTGTCCGTTCAGCACCATATTTATTGAGTAGCTACTCCATGCTACCCTTGGGAAATTTACCTTCTATGTGGCAAAGACAAAGAGAAGCAAACAAAGACACATAAGCATAGCAGATGACAACAATACTATGAGACATTAAACAGGACAACGTGGTAAGAAGTGTTAAATGAAGACCATAGGAGGCCATGGTTTTGCACTAAGCTCTTTCCCTGGACCATCAAATCAAGATGGAGTTATTCATGCTGAAGTTCCACCTCACCAAACCCAAGACTTATTTGCCCTTCAGGGGAGAAAGATTACAGCAGAACTTTCCAAAGAGACCAGGTTCAATTGGTCTGCTTAATGAAGTTCTCTCTGCCTTAACCCTTACACAAAAAGTCCACCTGAGGTAATCTGAGGTTAACCGATCAGTTGTTTTTCTGCCAGTCTGTCTACTCCTTATAAGGAAAGTAACTTTGAAGACTGCTTTCTTCTTCTGCCTTCCTCCATGAAACTAATGCCCTCTGCTCAGACCACTGACACACTTATTCTATTTTATTGAATGAAATATTGCTCGATTTTAGAATTGCAAATTAAGCCAAGTAAGATCTTTAAACTTAATTGTTGCAATTTTTGTCATTTGGCAGGAGATTAAGAGCTTGAGATATGGTATTTGGAGGGGACTCTGTGTGGTGGCATTTGAGCTGAAATGTGCCTGATGGACAAGGAGCCCTTGCATGAAGATACAGAAGCAGCAGCAGTGAGTGACACAGAAGGGCGATTTTGCTCTGGAGAGCTTACATTCTAGTCGGAGGAGACAAAAACGCACATATAAACCTGGAGTAGAGGGAGGGGGAAATACAAGGAGGCGTGAAACTTTACCAACTCCTAAAAATAAGAGAAAACACCTGTTCTGCCCCTTTTCCCATCAAGCCTTTCCCCCAGGTGCTACAGGTTGATCTTGAATGTCCCCCAAAGGCTCATGTGTTGAAGGTTTGGTCCTCAGCCTGTGGTACTGTGGTGACATTGCAGGAACTTCAAGAGGCGGGGCCTAGTGGGAGGAAGTTAGGTCACCGGGGCAGACCACTGGAGGGGATATTGGGACCCCAGCCTTCCTTTCCCTCGCTCTCTCTCTGCCTCCTGGCCACCATGAAATTAGCAGCTCATTCCACCAAGTACTCCCAGCATGATGTGCTGCCTTGTCACAGGCCCAAAGGCAAAGGGGCTCAGCAACTACAGACTGAAACCTCTGCAACCATGAGTCAAGATAAACCTTTCCTTCTTTTTAAGTTGATTGTTTCAGTTATTTGTTATAGTAACAGAAAGCCGCCCAGCTCCAGGGAAACAGAAAGCTGGTTGGGGCCATGCAATAATATTAATAAAAATTACAGTTCCCAGGTAGTGAGCCTTTATTACCTGCTCAGCATGCCCAGGGCATCACTATAAGGTAAGGACAGTTTTGTTTTGTTTTTTTGAGAAAAAGGAAAAAGGGTATGGCCTTGCTAACAAAGGAGAAACACAGGGAACTCCTGTCCCAAAGGCTGTGATTCTGCCCATCAGCAGGTACAGGGGCTCTTAAAGAGGTGATTCAAAGGCGACATTCCACATGTTCTCTGTTGGAGTTGCAATTCACTTGTTTGTTAATTTGGGAGATAGTCATTTTTGAGATTTCGGGTGCCATCCCCAAAGTCTGGATGTGTGTACTCAAGAACAGATAAATCTGTCTAAAATGAGGAAGAAAAGTAATCCTGTTTCCCCTGAGATTAGGGAGGGGGAGAGATTAGGGAGGAGCAAGGAGAGAGGAAGAGAAAGAAACCTATCTATTTTAAAAATAAGTTGGAGTGGCAGAGCAGCAAGGGCTATATTCCAAACATAAAGTGGACCACTGTTACATTTCCCAATGTCAATTTCTACATTCCACATCTATGGAAAAATGAGCAACAACATCTCCAAACTGCTTAAGGTAAAGCCAGTTGTTATTCCCATTTTATACACGAGAAAACTGAAGCTAACTGAGATGCAGTGACCTCTAACTCATAGAGCTCCTAAGTAGGTGATCCAAGGCTTGGATCCAGATTTTTGGATCCATGCTTGTTTCCTCCATCACACTTTCACCTTAGCACAACTCCAGCAGGGCCAAAACTGGGTTCTGAGCTTTCACACACCCATCATGACACCTCTTCCTATTTGTCTAAGGTGTGTTCTGTTCTTCTTCTAGCGTGCTTATAGTACAGGCTAGTCATGGTTACAACATCACATACACAGAAACCTCTGAGGAAAGTAGGATTCCAGCCCCAGCCTCACCAGATGTTGGGATGGCAACTTGGAAAACATACCTCTCCATTGACAAAGCCATACTGCAAGGCCACAAGGAATCCCTGGAACAAAACGAAGATGTGATGTGAACTTTGGGTAGATGTGTCTGAGAATTACCAATGAAGTCCAAGACACCCTCCAAAGAGGTATGCAACTACATTGCTTACCCTAACTAGAGTTAGTCATACTAGTTATGCTAACTTGGATTTCTAAGGCATATCCTCTTACTTTGGCATCTACCACCCATACCAGCCTAGCATTGGTGGTCATAGGTATTCATAGATCAAAGATGATTAAATCCCCATAAATCATTCAATTATATGAATACCAGGCAGGCCACTATCCCATTTCTACTTGACCATGGTGGTCATTGGCTAATTTATTTTGCCTGACTTGCATTCTTTCCTTTTGGAATCTGACACTCTTCTATTCCTTGGGCCTCTGGCATGGCTGCCAATCACATGGTTTCCACATTGTAGAATAGCTATCACCTCAATAATTGGCCCAAATTGGCCTGTGACCCAAGCAAGGCCAAGAGTTCTTTTCACTGGGAAAGGGGAGAGTACAGCACTCTCTTCCCTTCATTTTCCATCTTTATAGACAACGTAAACCCAGAGATACTGCTAGAATCTTCCCACCTGCATGGAGAGAGCCCACATCAGCATGAAACCAAGAGAGATAAAAGCAGAGGCCAGAGAGATGGTGAGCGTCATATTTCTGATGATATTGCTTGAGAACCTGGATCCAGATGTCTGGTCCTAAAATTTTTCATTTATGTAACATAACAAATATGCTTTTCTTTCATCAGAATATTTCTTTTGAAAAGATAGATCATTTCCTGTCTGTGGTTTCCCATCACACTTAGAATAAAATAAACCTCCCTAGCCACAGAAGGTCCTACGTGATCTAGGCTCTGTGTCTCTGTGTTGCTGATTTCATCTTATGCCATGCTTCCCTTCAGCCACTACAGTCCAGCCACATGGGCTTCCTAGATTCTTGGAGCTTGTCAAGTTCATACATTAAGTATCTATTGCTGTATAACATAGTGGATCGAAACAATAAAGATGTATCATTTCATACACACTCTACAGCCAAGAATCTGGCAGCGGCTTAGCTGAGTGTCCTGCCTCAGGTCACTGTTAAGTTGCAGTCAAGGTGCTGGTTGGAACTACAGTCATCTGAAGACTTGGATGGCTCCCAGAGTGGCTCACGTGCTGACAAGTTGCTTGCTGGCTTTTTTGATTGTAAAATTGTAGATTGTAAATGCACTCAGGATCATTATTTTTAAAACTGATGCACATACGTATCAATTAGAAATATTCTCAGTTGCAAGGTTAAACATAATCATGATCACAGAAACAAAGAGGTAGGATTTTTTTCTCACACATAATAATGATCAATTCATTCATTAATATTCAAGCAAACTTAAAGAATATGTTCCACTTCTCTGGACTTCAGAATCAGAAACATTGATGTTCAGATTCCTGTTCCCCACTGAGCTGGATGATGGTGGGTAAGGTGGATGTGCTTGTCAGCAGGAGGCTTCAGTCTCTCCACACAGCTGCTTGAGTATACTCCTGTCATGCAGCTGCTTTCCCCGAGAAGGAGTGATCCAAGAGAGCAAAGCAGAAGCTGCAACCCATTTTATGACCTAGTCTTAAACGTCACACACCATCATGTCCACAATATCCTAATGGTCACATAGGTCAACCCTATGCAAAATGGAAGAAGAATTAAAAAAGGGCACAGATAGCCACTGAAGGACTTTTAGAGGCTGGCTACCATAGTTCACTTCTTCTCAAAGCCCTTCACACTTCCTGTTTTCTGGAAGATTCTCCCTCAATCTTCTGCCTAACAAGCTGCCTAAATTCAGATCTTAGCTCAAATATCACCATAAAGAGGTCTTTCCAGGTCACCCAAGTCACTATCACAGTGGTCTATTTTATTTATTCTTAATACCAAGATTATATTGTAATTTGTCCAGTCGGTTATTATCTGTCCCTCTCTGCCTCACTTGCAGTAAGACTTGTGTCCTTATCTTGGCTTTTCACTACCAGAGCCCCAGCACCCGAAAACATGTCTGGCATTTAATAGGAACACAAAAAATATTTGTCGAATGAAAGAGTGAGTGAGTGAATGAAAGAATGGGTTGAGGAGATCCTGTCACAATTAAGAGTCTTGCCTCGTACAATATGAAACCAATTCTGAAACATGGCAAGATGGTTTCTTCTTTATTCTCCTCATAGTTATTTAGAATTGTGGACCCAAGGATTATAATGAAAAGACTATAGATATCAAGTAATGGCATTTTCATTTACAAAACATTTATCTTGGAGAAGTTTCAATAAAGGGATAATCTCTTGAATTTGGAAAATTTTTCTGGATTCACCCTATAGCTGCCAAAAATCTGGAATCAAAGATACTTTAGTTAATGTTTATTTCTGTTGATTCCCCAGACTTTTTGACACTTTCTGATTTTTTGAACAGCCATCTGTGAGAACCTACACACCCTGACTTTCCTTAGTTGACATGAAGGCCTGTGGAATTTGGGCTAAGTGCCTGGTATATTTGAGTTGGATTTGTGTTTGGGACCCAAGTTCTTGAGTGTTTCTGGGAAGAATCTCACAAATGCCAGTACTCACCAGGAAAGGACACATTTCCAACTAAAGGGTGAAGGTCCCAATGGCAGGCTGACTCCTTCTATCTCTTGATAATAATTATTGTCAAGGTTTTTATGCTCTTCCTTGTGTAAGCCTTTGTCAGTACATCCCTTTTGCAGCCTGGTCAGGGATCTCCATGTTGGTCATCCCAACATCAGATTCTGCCTACCCATGTGGAATTTTCCTTCTCTTATTATGACTATAGATCCTACATGGGAACATGGTGGTACTAACTAATCATTTCCACACATACAATCAAATCAGAGGTTTACAGCTGCCCTGCATGGTTGGCAGGACAGGTGATACTCACCTCTGGGCACATGATATAAGAACTGGATTTCAACACGCCAGAGTTCTTTTTTGGGGGGTGGGGGGAGGTGGTTGCCAGGGATTGAATTCAAGGCCACATGCCCAGTGAGCCACATCCCCAGCCCTATTTTGTATTTTATTTAGAGACGGGGTCTAACTGAATTGCTTAGCACCTCACCATTGCTGAGGCTGACTTTGAACTCATGATCCTCCTGTCTCAGCCTCCCAAGCCGCTGGGATTACCGGTGTTTGCCACTGTGCCTGGCGCCAGAAATCTTTTTTTCTTTTTCTTTCTCAGAATTCTTATAAACAAGTCAGTTACAATAGGATTCCCATGACAAATGTGTCTTTTCACTTCCTCAGGTTCTTTCTTCACTATCTTAGGAACATCCTGGAGTATGATTCTCATTTTAGGTAAAGAGACTCTGAAGCCAATAGGTCCCATAGATTACATGGTTTTTACTTCATTTATCACCAGGGCTTGGCCATCTCTCCACAGGTCCAGTGACAGCACAAGACTGGTGAAACTTTATTATGGTTTGGATACAAAGTGTCCCCCAAAAGCTCTCGGGTTAATGCAGGAATGTTCAGAGGTGAGCTTATTAGAATGTGAAAGTTGTAACCTAGTTAGTTCATCCTGGTGTGAATGGACTGACTGGGGGTAATGTAGGCAGGTGGGGCGTGGCTGGAGGAGATGGGTACATGACTTGGAAGATTCCCTCTTCCCTGCAGCCCCTTCCCCTTTCTCTCTCTCCTTCCTGGTTGCCGTCAATGGAGCAGAGCTCCTGTCATGCCCTTCTGTCCTGATGTTCTGCCTCATCTTGAGCTCAGAGCAATGGAGTCATTTGTCTATGGACAGAGAACCTCAGAAACTGAGAACCCCAAATGAACCTTTTCTCCTGAGTTGTTGTCAGGTATTTTGATCACAGTGCTGAAAAGCTGACTAAAATACTCCCTAAGCAGTAAACCTCTGGAAGAGTGAAGAACCCTCCAAAGCTGAAAGAAAAGGAAGCTATTAGGGCTAATGCCTGTTCTTGCTGATTCCCATGGTAGAGTCCCTAAGACATAATCCACCAAATGTGCCCCACATGTGTGCCTACCCATGCTTTCACCGTACCTAGTAGAATGGAGGGGGATAGTGCCAGGGTATTCAGAAGGTTGGAGACCTTTGCCCACAGAGAAGCCCTCAAGGTGTGTTTTCTGGCTCAGTCCTTATACAAAACACCCTGCAGAGTCACTCTGATTCCTCAAATTCCACACCGTCATTAAAACTAGTAAAACTATTCTTGCTTTAAACCAGGCAGTTTTGGGCAGTTTGTTACACAGCAACAGATGACCAAAACATCCCTTATGTCCAAGGAATCTGATAGGCTAGGTTTCTTTCTTAGAAATCTGCCCCACATAGCTCCACATGAATTTTCTGGTCCACAACTAGCCTTAGATGTGTGAGATCAGTTGATTAAAAGCTCACATTGATTGATCATGCCCTGGGGCTGGGGCCAGCGGAGGGCAGGAGTAAGAGGCCATCAAATACTGTTGATATGAAACAGCTGCAGCATTTTGCCTTTTTTTTCCCCCCTAATTTGGGATTAACTTTTAAAGAAGATTAAGGCCAAGCAACACAGGAAACTCAAATTACTAAATCTTAGCTTTTGAAATCCCCCAAAACATTGAAATAAATTAAACATGTTTTCATAATGAAAAAAAAAAATGTTGCTTAGTCTCAATTCAAAGCCACAAATAAGAATTCCGCTCCAATGGGAGGGGAAAATAAAACCTCGTCCAACTGCCCAGACCACATCTCAGGCTCTGTCTCCTCAGTCTTTGGTGAGCAAAGCACATTTTCTGTGCTCTGTGCATAGAATCTAAGCACCTGACCCTGTCTGGTGGCAATGGCTTTAGGACTCTGGTCTAAGAAAATTGATGTCTCCTGGTTAAGATCCTTACAGGGCACCTGAGAGGCATTACAGTATGGTGGTTATAGGCAACATCTTAACCTCCGGGTTAAAAATCTCATCTTTGCCATGTGTTCTCTGAGCCTCAGCTCTTTTGTCTTTAAATGCATATGATAACTTCTTCAAAGACATATTGTGAAGATCAAGACTGAAAGTTTCATATTAAACAGATATTGTGTAATGTACAATTTTAATTCCTTTGCTGGTATTTTTACTACATTTTTTGTGTTATTAGTATTTATTCCAAGGATCATAAAAATAAATTTGAACTTATTACAATCGATTTCACATTAACATTCTAGCCATTCTAGTCAAATATAAAAATTTTCTTCAAAGTAGCTCCATTTATTCATTCCCCTCTAGTGTCATTATTCTTATTTATACTAGATCTTAATGTGTTATAAACCAAATAACACAATTTATAATTGTTATTTTATATAATATTATGTATTTAAAATCAGTTAAGAAGAGAACAAAACTGTAAACTATGTAGTTTTTCATATTTTCCTCTGTATCTACCTTTTCCAGTACTTTTTATTACTTCATGTGGGTTTGAGTTATTATATATTGTTATTTTCTTCCAATTTCAAAGGAAGAACATCCTTTGAAACTTGTAGTAGTGTTTGCCAACATTCTCTCAGTCTTTGTTTACCTGAAAATGTTTTTATTTCACCTTTGTCTTGAAACACAGTTGTGCTGGTCACAGAATTCTTGATTAACACGTTTTGTTTTCCTTTCAACATTTTCAGTGTGTCATACCACTGCCTTCCTGCCTTATTCTGTTAATTGTTTTGTTGGTTCTATTATGTAATGGGTTGTTATTCTCCATCATCTTGAGATTTTCTCTTTGTGTTTGGATTTCAACAGTTTTGACTGTAATATTCCCAGGTGCAAATAAATCTCTTAGTCTTATGTTTTCTGGAGATTATTGAGCTTCCTGGATGTACAGATTAATATTTCCCATCAATTTGGGAAAATTCTCACCCATTATTTCTCCAATATTTTTTTCTATCCCTATTTTTCCTTGTCCTTCTAGAACTCCCATATGTATTTGTTGGTATGCTTGATCACATTCCATAGGTCTCCACAGGTATTATTTTTCTTCATTATGCTTTCCATCTTTTTGTCAGATTGGATAATCTCAATTGACCTATCTTCAAGTTTATTAATTCCTTCTTCTACCATATTAAATCTGAGAGTCCACCTTCTAGTGAAATTTTCATGCTAGTCATTGTACTTTTTAACTCCAGAATTTACATTTAGTTCTTATTTTATAATTTCTCTCTTTCAGTAGAAATATCTTTTATGGATAAATTATTGTCATCATACTTTCCTTTAATGCTTTAAACATGATTTCCTTTTATTATTTGAACATATTTGTAATGGCTTCTTTGACATTGCTGTCTGCTAATTCCAACATCTGGATCCCTCAAAGAGTTTCTTGACTGCTTTTTGTCCTGAATATGGACATCTCTTTTTTTTCCTTTGTATGTCTCCCATTTCTTGTACATGTCATTTTTTTCCCCAAAGCTGGAATTTTTTTAAATTTATTTATTTTTTATTAAAGCTGGAAATTTTAGATATTATATTATAGCAATTCAAAATTCTGAGTCCACATTCTCCATTCCTGGTGTGGTGGTCATTGTTGACTTAGTAACTTTTTTGAATTACTATTTCTGTGCAATCTGTCTCCCTGTGGATATATAGCCACTGATATCTATGTTCATTTCAAAGTTATGGGGTATATGTGTGTGTGTGTGTGTGTGTGTGTGCATTTTATCTGCAAGACTGGACTCCTGTGCTTGTTTAAAATAAACAGTTGGTTAGCCAATGATTAGTCAAAATTATGCTCAACCATCTTGAGCCAGTAAGGCTCTCAATAGCCTTTGTCAATGGATCTATGTGTTTCTGGGGGAACACATTCAAAGTTCATAGAATTTACAAATTTCCCTGGCCTTTACTTTCTATCAGGCCCTCTCATGTGTCTGTGTGTATGTGCAGGAGCTCATATTCAGACAGGATGTGTGGATATACTTTCTGATCTATCTTGAATATGTATGCACTCTTGTGCATCTACACAACATTTCATCCCACCAGAGAGATACATGGGAGTTTAACAAAGCCCAATATGGTGGTCTCATTTCTCAGATTTCCCTGTTAAACTTGTGGCTAGGTCACTAGTCCATTTCTTGCCCTAAATATAACTGTAACATCAGGCTGTGACATTGTTAGCTGGTCCCTTGCCACTGAGATCACTACTGTATTTGGCAATGCCTAGGCCTGTGAGATTTTTCTGCTTTCTGATCCAAATCAAGTCAGCCCCCTTAATGCAGTGAAGCTGCTTATTTTCATTAGAACTTCCTAACTGATGGTGCAGGGGGTAGAGAACTAAAGTATCACAGCCAAAAAGGATACAGATTCCCACTGTTCTTAGTTCAGTCATCTTTCTTGAATAAAACCTTGTCAATCTTTCCTTAGCTGTCCTTTGCCACTGTTGATCACTACTGTATTTGGCAATGCCTAGGCCTAAAATTTTTCTGCTTGCTGATTGAGTCAGCCCCCTTAATCAAAGCTGCTTTTTACTTCTAACTTTGGGGGGTAGAGAACTAAAGTATCACAGCCAAAAAGGTTACAATTCCCACTGTTCTTTTTCAGTCTCTTTCTTGAATAAAACCTTGTCAATCTTTTCTAGTGCCTTTGCTTCTAGTATCCTAAAATGATTGCTATTGACAGTTATCAAATTCTTTTGGAGGAGAGAATTTGTTAAACTCCTTTCTTCCTTTCCAGCGAGTCCTGCTTCTACATTAGCATTTAAAGTTTATTAATTCTAAGTTCCTTACTGTTTGGGGGACTTCTGCTCTGTCCATGCTGTTAGCACTTATCTGTTGCATTAGTGGCCTTTACTAATGAAGCACATCTCCCCATATTCACGTCCCTGTGCTAGATCTATGATTTGCTTTAAAGAACAGAATGCAGAAGCAGCATCAAGGTGTCAGTTCCAGACCTAGTCATTTAAAAACCTGGCAGCTTCAGCTTTTTGCTCTTGAGGACCCTGAACTGCCACATAAGAAGTTCAGTCACTCTGTGGAAAGACCACAAGAAGAGAATATGTTGAAAGTGAGAGTCCCTAAGACCCTATGGAGGTCAGCAAGGTATTTGGAGGTGGACAATGAGGCCCCAGAAATTTGACAAATGAGGCCTGCCCCGGTTTAAGTCCCTACCTATGTGTGAAGAACCCATCATAGAATCTCCAGCCCCCACAGGCTCACAGGGGCAAAGGTTAGCCACTGCTACCTGGATTCGTGACTCTCAGCATCATGAGAGGAAAAAAAAAAAAAATGATGGTCATCTTAAGTTACTAAGTCATAGATAGTTTAAGTAATGGATAACCAAAATAGTCAGATAACTTAATGACAGTCAGCCTCTGGTTTCTAGTTTCATCCCATACACATCTGTCAGGCTCAAGAACCTCCTGCTGTCTGGACCTATGTCTCCTTTACCCAAGTTGTATTGTGTCCCATGTGCACGTCACCTGAAGCACAGACAAGGATCACTTTGCACACTGCTCTGCAGAGGACCCAGCAAAAATAGGCCCTTAATAAAAGGCTTCATGTTGACACACTCAGCTAATATGATCGTGAGTCACACTACCTATTACAGCCCAGGAACTAGCCCTGTTCCTTTCTGAGTCACTGAATCATGCTGTCAGAATCAAGGCAACACCTCCCATCTGCACGCCCTTCTAATGCCAAGGGTCCTCACCAATGAAGCCTGCTCATGCCAGAAATCTGTTTTCATCCACGCATCTCTTCATTCTGAGCCTGTTTAAATCACATGCATTTTATTTTCTCCCAAGCCAAGGCATCATGGTCAGACTCCTACTTACATGGAAGGAGCTCAATGTCAATTGAATGAAGAGTCGTATGAGTTTTGAAAATCCTTGAATTTGGTCATCAGTGATGAAAGAGAAGAGGATCTCATGGACGCCCAATAAAGGAATGAGGACCAGTGTTGATTTTGCCAGTCTGCAATGACAACCAAATAACAGTCACAAAGGCCACACTGGGACTAAGCAGCATTTCCTGCTCTTTGGTGTATGTCTGTATCATACTGATGCATAGTTGATTTTCCAGTTGGTCTCTTTGACTACACATTTAATGCATAAGTGTCTTCTTTACTGTTGCATTCCTTATATGTAGTAGATGCTCAGGAATCATGACTGCAATGAGTGCATGAATGAATGACTCCTCCCATCTAGGTTTATCATATGCACACAGATATTAATGTTTTGCCTGATAGGTAGATATTCATGCAAGTAGCTGCTGTGCCAAGACTCCACACCTCCCAGGTTTGACAATTTTCCTATTACATGGCTAACAGATGTCTCTGTCTCTTTTTCTGCTCAGGTCTTTCAATGTCAGGACTTTTAATGGCAGCCTGAGAATGGAGAGAAAATGAGTTGCTCAGGATCATGAAACTTAAATGGCAAATTCCAGCCTGGAAGTGTGGCCTTTGACTTAACCTCAGGCCCTGCAAATCCAAGCTGGGCTCTGTCATCAGCCCTCAGGCAACCCTCAACCCTGCAAGGACTACAGGAAATGAAAATCTGATCCTCCTCATAAAAAGTGCTGCGTGGAGGTTTGCTGCTGTATACAGTCTACACAAAAAAAGACAAACATTCCTTTGTACCACCCACGTGTAAAGTGCACAGCTGGGGCCCAAACACTCCAAACTGGTGAATCCCAAATGTGGCTGGCTAGTAAAATTCCTTACAGAGCTTTTAAAATATATCCAGTAGACCCTCCAAATATGTGGGTTCTGCATTGTTAGAGTCAACCAACTGTGAGTGGGAAATGAAAAAAAAAAATCTGTTTATACCAAACATGCACAGACTTCCCTTGTCATTAGCTTCTAAACAATAACTGTATTGCAACTATTGATATAACATTTACATTGTTTTAGGTATTGAAATAATCTAGAGAGCAGGGTGTGGTGGCGCACGCCTGTAATCCCAGCACTTGGGAGGCTGAGACAGGAGGATCACGAGTTCAAAGTCAGCCTCAGCAATGGCGAGGCACTTAGCAACTCAGTGAGACCCTGTCTCTAAATAAAATACAAAAAAGGGCTGGGGATGTGGCCCAGTGGTCGAGTGCCCCTAAATTCAATCCCCAGTGCCACCAAAAAAATAAAAACTAAAAAAAAAGAAAAAAATAATCTAGAGATGATTTCAAGTATTTGGGAAGATGGGCAGGTGGCAAACATCATTTTTTACATAAGGAACCTGAGCATCTGTGGATTTTAGTATCATGGGGGTCCTGGAACCAAACCTCCATGAAGACCAAGGATGCTTTGGTATCCATAAGCTTCCTGTGTCGACTCCCTGAATCCAAACCTCTGGAAGTTGAGTCCTGAGACAGTGAATTTTAAAGAATTTCCCATAGGATTCTGATAAGTAGCTCAGTTTGGGAATGACTGCTTTTTACTATTTTACTATTTCTTGATTTGAAACTAACCACATTAGCAAAGGTGACTCATATTCAGGGTACGAATAAAGCTATTGTCTAATATGCATTGGACAAAAAGGAGACTAATTGCAATGTGTTTTTAGCCCTAGTCACTTCTCCACGCCCCTGGAGGTAGAGATGTAGAAACTCAAGAGTGTCGTCAACAATTTACAGGCAATTCTTCAGGAAGGTTGAATTCTATCCAAGTAAAAGTTTACTAGAATCCTGTATCTGAGACCCATTCAATGCAGTGTCATCAATGAAATAAAAACCTTTCACTATATGCCCTTAGAGGGGAGTAGGAGCTACCATGTAGGAGTGACTCCACCTGTCCTTGTGGGCTTGTGTCCCTGACCCTTGACCTTCAGGGGAGCCCATGAGTCATGTGGTTGCAGGATCTGGTCATGTGGTTCTCCTGAGTGGAACTCAGATCTACTCCTACCCCCATTCCCAGCCAGGGGGGAGTCTCTCTGCTAAGCATAGTAACTTGGAGAGAATATTTTGAGAGTTTTCCTCCTTCTGCTCCTTCTCCCCACTCCTCTTCTCCTCCTTCTCCTTCTCCTTCTTGTGCTGGGGATTGAACCCAGACCCTTGTGCATTCTAACCCTACACTCTATCATTGATCAATATCCACAGAACCTAAGGGTTTGGGTTTTGTTTGTTTTTGTTTTGTCTTTTTTTTTTTTTTTTTTTTTAATTTGCAGGAGTGTTTTAAAAACCCTCTGTGTCAAAGATTGTAAAATGGTGACCATAGAATGGATTTGACCTGCAGACAGTTTTGCTTAAATGATGTAGTGATTTTTTTTTCTTTCTTTCTTTTTTTTTTTTTTTTTTGCTATTGGAGACATCTTTAAGAAGATTGTAAAGCAATGATGTCCAGATTTTCATCCCTTGGAAACAGGACATTTAGGGGCCAAACTCCTGCTTGGCAATCATTGGTTCCGGCCAGGTTATAGCCCTCCATTTAGAGGGAACCTGGGATCTTCAGCCCCCACCCAGCCTCAACTACTCACTTATGATCATATTTGGCCCTTGCAAGTGTCTGAATATGTGACCCTTACTCTGGGCTATCTGGGCTTTAATGACACATACACATGCTTCCTGTGGGCCATGTCTTACCATGAACTTATTCTGGGACTATGCTATGGCATTGTGTGTTTTTTAAAAATAAACTTCATAATTTGGAATAATTTTAGGTTTATAGAAAAGTCGCAAACGTGGTACAGAGTTGCCACCACGCCCTTCCCTCCGTTTCCCCTTCTGTTAATCTACACACGGCCATGACACACCTGTCAAACTCAGGGAGCCAACATGGGAATGTTTCTAGTAACTAAATTGCAGACTTTATTTGGATTTCACTGTTTTTCCACTTAATGTCTTTCTCACCTTCCAGGATCCCACACTGCGTTTAGCATGGAATGACTGTTAATGAGGAACCATCTTCTGGGGCCATTTTAGTCACTATCACCCCTCTGGATGGATGCAAGAAGGGATTCTCCACTACTCACGTTCTTCTAACTTCTCTTAGATGAAAGTACTATTTGTGACCCAGCTCAGATGAAAATCCATAAATAGTCAAAGCAGTTTGCTCCTATGGACTTGTGTACCCTTATTTTTCATCCATAACCATTTGTTTATTTAACCAGTACAGTTTATTATGGTCATTTAACTATTCAACAAATATTTACTGCATAGCTGCTCTGGGTACATGAGCGGGTACAGTGGGAGTGGACGAGTTGGAGATGAAGGTGGCTGTGTGCAGGGGCAGCTCTTGGATCTGGGTTCAAATACCAGGGTCATCAATTACTATCAATGTGAACGTGGGCAAATTATTTAACTTTTCTGTTAGTTTCCTCATCTGTAAAAAGAGGATTATACTAACAACAGCATCTGTCTGACAGGGTCATTGTAAGGATTAAGCCAATAACATGGGATAAACCCCCAGAATAAATACTATCTAATCATAATAAATGATTGATAAATTTAAGTTATCACTATGTTTAAAGAAGGCATCCCTGCCTTTACATTGCTATAGCTTTAGTGATTTTGATCAATTTTATATCCGTTTGTGATGTGTTTAGTCTATAGTTGCTGATGGGGCTCAGAACTTGCTTCTTCAAAATATGGTAACTTGACTGTTTTAAGCTGAAGAAAATTGAGAAAACTACAGAAGTTTCCTGTCACTCTTCAATGTTTTCTCTACTTCTCCCGTAAAATCCTCTCAAAAACCTACCAAGGGGAGCTGGGGTTGTGGCTCAGTGGTAGAGCGCTTGCTTACCATGTGTGAGGCACTGGGTCCAAACCTCAGCACCACATAAAAATAAATAAATAAAACGAAGCTATTATGTCCATCTACAACTGGGGAAAAAATTAAACAAAAAACAACGTACAAAGGATTTTCTGAACTGCCCCTGACGCAGATCCAAAGGCCCTCCTTTGAGAGGTGCACTCCCTGCACCCCCAGGGAAGGAACATCCTTATCTCTGAAGACTCAGAAGAATCTGAACCCACAGGTCTTGGTTAGTTCCCCCAGTTTAGTCCCATTCGATCACACCCCTTCTGTCCACTGGCATTTCTCCATGACTCTCCATTCCTCATCAAACCTAACCTAAAAATGTATACGTTCAATCGTTTCTTTGGGTCTTCATTTCCTCATGAAGGCTCCTGCGTCACATAAAAGTTCCACATCAGTTTGTATGCCTTTTACCCTGGTAATCTTGTCAGTTTGACTTTCAGATCCGCAGCCAGGGACCCGAAGAAGATGGAGCAAAACCTTTTCTCCCTCAAATTGCTCACCAGGAAGTCCTTTTGGGAAGCCCCACTGGGTCTTAGCATGTTAAAAATGACCCTCTTTTATGAATTCCTTAGGAGTTCGATCCTCATGCATCACATGGAAGGTTAGGATGGTTCATCTGTGAAAAGAGAACTGTCTCCTCCTGGGAACCACAAAGAACAGAGAACTCAGGAAGCTAAAGGTCTGCTGGTTCCTGTCCACAATCCCTGGACATCATTTGCCTTTCTTGGAGCCCTGAGAGTCCCCCTTCATGCTTGGCTCTGCTTTCCTGCTCCAACACATAAAGATGGGACATTTTCTGTTTCCTTTTCTTGAGGGTGGAAGCTCAGGGACAAGGGCTAAGAATACAGAAGATTCTCCAGCTCCTAGCAACTTGCCTTTTTGGCAGGGCCTAAATGTGTTTAATTCAAACTTTCCTAAAATATACTCCTGGAGGAAAGCCAGGTCTTGAACACTACATTCCAAACGTTTTCAAAATCTCAGAGAGTTGGAGGCAGCCTGTACCTACCAGAGTTTGGATGAAATGCTTTGGGCCCATCAGAGGGCTTTCGGGGAAAACAAACATGGAAGGGAGAAGTGGAAGAGAAGCGAGCTTTCAACGCAGGAGAGGGCAGTGTGAGATGGGCATGCTGACAGCTTATTGGGTAATGACAGTAGGTATGCTGACAGTAGGTAGCCCTTCCAGAGCTTGGAAATGAGGAAACTAGCACTACTTCCTGAGAGCAAAGTGACAAATGAGCTCACAGATGCTGTGGGATTCTCCAGCGAAGGGAGCAAAAGTAGCATGGGTGTGTCCTGACGGATAGGTTCCTAAGTTTTTGCTAATTAAGAAGCATAAGCCAATCAACTGAATTATACTCTGCATGAAAAAAAAGTAAATAAGTTGTCAGCCTGCCCATCTCACATTGCCCTCTTCCACACTGAAAATGGCAGTGACAATTACAAAGGAGGATGTTTTGGCTACTCATCCTGCTCTCCTCTGTGGAGGACGCACTGGCTCTGGAGAATGAACCACATTCTCAACAGGTAGATGGTGCAATGGGCCAGGGAGGTTTCTCAGGTGTCCTTCAACACCAACCACTCTGCTTTGACAACACTCTCCCCAAGCAACATTCTGGTGACCTCTGGATTTCTGAGAAACATTGTAAGTCATGTGTGCACTGCAAAGGAATGGCCTACCCCATCCCCACCTTCTACAGATATTAAAAATGAATAATAGGCTGGGTGTGGTGGCACATACTTGCCCATAATCCCAGCAACTCTGGAGGCTGAGGCAGGAGGATTGCAAGTTCAAGGCCAGCCTCAGTAACTTAGTGAAACCTGACTTAAAACCAAAAGGGCTAGGGATGTAGCTCAGTGGTACAGTCCCTCCTGGGTTCAATCCCCTGGACAGAGGAAGACGAGGAGGAAATGAAGGAGACGTCATCATCTACTTTATGTACATGAACTTCTTATAAGTTCAGTGGGCATCAGCCAACCATTCAGGAACACAGAGGCCCACCGTACAGTCTCTGGGTAGTGGCAAGCCCACCAAGGTGAGGCCTCTGACCCTGGGAGGCCTTTGGGTAGACATGCACCCAGGTTCCCTTTTTCTAACTTTTTCCTTGAACAAAGGTGGGGAGAGAGAAAAAAAGAAATTTCTGGACAGAGCATATATGTCAGGCAGGGTTACTCTTTCCACCCTCAAAGCACCCATCCTGGATCATTGCTCAGTCATAAGGGTCTTCCCCAATGTCTTGATTTACCTTTCCCAGATCAATGGCTCCCAAGTGAGTATACACACCCCAGGCCTGTGCTGACTTATTTAATACTGGAAGAAAACATAATCATAGAAGAGAATAGTAGTTCTTTGTATATTAATATTTATCTATCAGTTTATATTTTCTGTTTATTATATATATAAATATATATTATATATAAATTATATATATATACATATATAAATGATGAGGGACATGCTCAGAATTTCTTTAATGATCAAGATGCATGATCAGAAAGCGTATCTTGGAAAACCCTAGAAAAGGGGAACTATCTTGGAAACCCTAGAAAAAGGGGAACCCTGGAAAAGAAAACAAAGAGGCTTTATAGAAACACATTCAGCATGCCTAAGCAGAAAATTCCATGTGTTATTTCTCTACAGCATGTGATCAGAGGTCCTCTATCCTGGCTGTGTATCAGAATCCCCTGGGGAATCCAGAGGCAGTCTATATAGCAGGGTTCCATCCCATGCTTCCTGAGTCAGTAGTGGGGCTCATGAGGCTGTGCTTTGAGCTGGCTCTCAGGGAATGCTTACAAGCAGTTAGGGTAGAAAGATATTGTGGAGGGTCACTGAGGGTCTGGAACATGGAGAAGGTCCCAGGAATGCATGGTGGACTTTGGGGACACAAAGCAGCAGGGGGTTGGGCTCAGAGTCCTTTGGAATTCATCTGACCCCTGATTCTGCCTCCTGGGAGTATTCACCTCTGTCCAGCTTCTGGGTACCCTGCTTGTCCCTGCATCAAGAGGAGTGCCCTGCCTGAATGGACCAGGAGCTACCCTCAGAGTAGTGAGAGAGGCTGAGTCTTGGGAAAGGGGCCAAGGAGGCTGCTCGGCCACTTGGAGGCCCGACTGGAGGCGCCAAGACAGACAGTGCAACTCCCGGGGGCCCAGGCCAGGCCAGTTCCCCAGGGCTAAGGGTTTCTGCAAAATATTTGAGCGAAAGCCTCAACTAGCAGCTCTAGTATATATTTGCCCATTCCTAAACAGGGTATGTTTACCCTTCACGATGTCGTGGAGCAGGCATTGGGGGACAATAGGATGTGAGGTCTGGATCCTGAGCAAATGCTGCTCTCCACCTCTGATTAGGGGGGCCACCTAACTGAATTATATATCATATATGAGATGAGAAATATGCTCAAAATTTCTTTACTGATAAAGATGCATGATCAGAAAGCTTAGAAACCACTATCTTTTCCAGGATAACCCTGGAAAGGAAAACAAGGATACTTTACAGAAGCCTCCTTGAATTTTCATAATAGGCAGGAGACGGGTCTGCCTCAACACTCCCATTTTATACACCAAAACAGGCCAAGTGGGGGCCAACACACTTGCCTAAGGCCAGTCAGTGAGTCTGGGGTCGTGGGCAGCTCCCCACCAGCCACCACCTGTCTCGTGCTCCACACCAAGGCCCCAGTTCTTAGTGAAGGAGCACGCATGCTCCTTGAAGATGGGGTCCACGTTGTATTTACCTTTTGTACCAATTGGAGACATTCATTAAATGTTAGTCAGATAAATGGAAAGACCACCAATTTGACACCTGGCTTAGCCTTATAAAGAGTGAAGGAGCAGGCCCGGAGCCATCTTCACCCCCTCCCACCTCCTCTAGCCTGCTATGTGGACCAAAGTTCCTACTTTAGAGCCATCACTTGGGTTAGAACACTCCTTCCTCTACAGCCCAGCTGAAATCACCTGCCACATCCAAAGGAAAGGAGAACTAGGAAAAGAGGGAGGGGGCCCTCTGTCTCCTTCCTTCCATCCGTCCTTCCTTCCTTTCTTCATTTGTTTTTGCAGCAGCGTAGATCTCAGTAATGTGCCATCTAATTTATGATTAACAAGGACTGCTGTTGCCACAGAAAGCAGGAAAGACACAGCAAAGCCAAATCACAGAAAAAGCAATTGTATGAGGAACATATTTCCTTAGACTCCTGAAGTTTGTGGCCTTATTTCTCAAGGTCTCAAAAATACTCAAATCTCTTCTGAGTTACAAGTATATCTTTTGTTCTGTGGCTTCAAATCCTCCAAAGAAGGCAACTGCCAAATTTCCCTTCAAATAAGGCTTTCCTTTCTCCATAAGTCACTCATTCTTAGGGACACTTTACCGTCTTCTGCTGGGGAAATGACTGTGTCCCGGCTACTCACCACCTGCTTCCTTTTCGTGGGGCCAGAAGGTCCTCCTCACTGCAGGTCACATATGCTCTATGACACTTTTTTTCAGAAGGGCTTTCCCTGACTCACCTTAGCAGACAAGTATAATAATGCAACTTTTTCTGCCCTTCCCAGGACATTAGGCAACACCACAAGAAGAATTCGAAATAACCTTGGACTGCTGACCACCGACCGCAGGCCACTCACCTGTATTTATAATCTCTGAAGCACATTTGATGAGCTTTCAGCTTTGAAATGAGAAGCCTGAGGATTTTCAGGAAGATGAAGAAATTAACCTTGAAAAAAAGAAAAAGCAGATGTAGGTAAGTAAGGATGGGTTCCATAATGCTGTGATATGGAGGACACTGGGCATGGCCATCAGCTCCTCACCCACAAAAACCAGGGGCAATGTGGCATTTAGTTGGTTGTGGTAATTAATTAATCTCCACTGCTCCAAAGGCCATCTGATCTGAAGGTCTACAAGGGATTTTAGAGTATCATTTAATTATTCTTCTGCTTAGTGAGGCCCACAGCTAAAGCCATCCAAGACAGAGAGATGAACATTTTCTTCATCATCATCACCATCAACAACAACTCACATTTTTTGAGTACTTACCAGGCCAGGCTTTGGGCTAAGAACATTCCATAGATTATTTTATTTAATCTTCATAACAACCCTCCCTGAAATAGCCACAACTATTTTTATCCTCATAATACAACAAGGAAATACAGGCACAGAGGAGAGGAGTATAATTTCTAAGTTTGCACAGCTAGTCAGTGACTAAGCTGTTGCTTAAGCTCAGATCTATCTGATAACAACCTTCCCTTCATTTAAACAGAATGCCACACTGATGTTCATCTGTAAAGAACTCTAGCCTATCCTGGTGTGGGGGCACATGCCTGTAATCTCAGCTATTTGGAAGGTTGAGGCAGGAGGATCACAAGTTTGAGGCCAGTCTCAGCAACTTAGTGAGAACCTGTCTCAAAATAATAATTTTTATTTATTTGTTTGTTAGTTTACTTATTTATCGTTGTTGTTGCAGTACTGTACTGGGATTGAACACAGGGGCACTGTACCACTGAGCAACATCCCCAGTCCTTTTTATTTTTTGAAATAAAATTACTAAATTGCTCAGACTGGCCTCCAACTTGGAATCCTCCTGCCTCAGCCTCAAGTTGCTGGGATCACAGCTCAAAATTAAATTTTAAAAAGGTTTGGATGTAGCTCAGTGGTAGAGCACTTGCTTATCATGTGTGAAGCCCTGGATTCAATCCCTAGCTTTGCAAAACAATAACAGCCACAGAGAAAAGCAAAATGAGACTCTGGCTCTGTTGGTGCCTAAGTCGAGGTCCTGCTGCCACATGGCGTTCACTAGTCAGAATGTGTACTCCAGTCCATAGACACTTTCCTTAACTGTCCTAGATGGGACAAATCCAGCCCTTTGTTGTCAATCTTGGTAGAAATGGTAAGATATACCTGCAAATTCCTCCACACTTCTCCCTTCCAAAGGCAGAGCCTAATTGTCCCCTCCTCCATGTGAGCTAAGTTGAATGACTTGCATGTAACAAAAAGAGGAAGTGATGCTATGTAACTTCTGAGCTAGGCCCCCAAAAGGATGGCTTCCCCCTGAAACACTCTCTGGGGGAAGCCAGCTGCAGTGTTGTGAAGACCTTAAGGCAGGCTCTGGAGAGACCCACACGGGAGAATGGCGTCCCCCTGCCACCAAATGGTGCCACTTGCCAGTTGTGTGTAGTCACCTCTTGGAGCCAATCCTCCAGCCCCAGTCAAGCTGCAGCCCTGGCTGACATCTCGACTCCATCCTTACAAAAGCTCATGAGCCTCCTGGAGGTGTAGAAGAGCAAGTGGTTGAGGAACTATTGAGTGTGGGCTTGGATAATGAAGAGGAGACTGGAGAGGGAGAGAGGGACTTTCAGGGTCCTGCTAAGGAGTTTGAGGTTTTTTTTCTGAAAACAATGGAGAGCCAGTGATAAAGTCAAAGCAGGCAAGTGATCTGGTTAGATTTGTACTTCAGCATTTCAGAAAGGTCGTTTTGGCATCATGGTGGAGAATGGATTGGATGAAGACAAGATTGGAGGTGACCGGGTTGGAGGCAGTTTTGGAGTTCCTGGGGAGGGGGAGAAGATGGAGAGGTGAACTCAATCTGCTGCCCTGCTATTTGTGATGGAGAAGAGTGACAATCAAATGAGCTTTATAACGGGCTGGATGTGAAGTCAAAGATATCCCCGATGGGCTGGCGTTGTGGCTCAGCGGTAGAGCGCTCGCCTAGCACGTGCGCGGCCCAGGTTCGATCCTCAGCACCACGTAAACATAAATGCATTGCATTGTGTACAACTAAAGCAAATAAATAAATATTAAAAAAAAGATATCCCCGATGTTTCAGGATCTCAAATATGTGGTAGTGCTGTGAACCAGGAGAGGGACCACGTGGAGGTGGAAGAACAGTGGTAAGAGGAGGAGGAGTCCAGCAGTTTCGAATGTAAGAGATGTCCCAGGCAGTCAGATATTTATGTTTGCACCTCAGCAGAAAGGTCCCAATCAGGGTATAAAGCCATCTGAGTGTAAAATTATTCAGGGAGACTGTAGAGTGGGAGAGAGGGAGAGAGGCTTAAGAGACTGACCTTGTTAGGAAGGGAACAGTGAAGGAGAGGCTGACAGCAAGAGATTGAGACAAAGTAGCCAGGAAGCCCTGCTCAGTGGTGCATGCCTGTGATCTCAGTGACTCAGGAGGCTGAGGCAGGAGGATCGGAAATTCAGAGCCAGCCTTGGAAACTCGGTGAGACCCTGTCTCAAAGTAAAATTTTAAAAGGGCTGGGGGTATAGCTCAGTGGTAGAGCACTCCTGGGTTCAAACTCCAGTTGGAATGAGCTACATAAAAGAGGCATTGGAAGCCCATGAGGGGAAGAATTGCAGGAAAGTTTTTTTTTTTTTTTTTTTTTTTGTGGTACTGGGGATTGAACTCAGGGGCACTCGACCACTGGGCCACATCCCCAGCCCTTTTTTTGTATTTTATTTAGAGACAGGGTCTCACTGAGTTGCCAAGTGCCTCGCCATTGCTGAGGCTGGCTTTGAACTCACGATCCTCCTGCCTCAGCCTCCCAAAGTGCTGGGATTACAGGCATGCACCACCGCGCCCGGCTTGCAGGAAAGTTTTAAAAGCTGCATAGAACTTAGCAACAAGGGCTCTCTTAGTAAGAGAAGCCAGGCTGTGATGCTTTGTGTTTTAAATGAAATGTGGAGAGACCCTGTCAACCATGTTTAAGAGGCTTGTCTGTAAAGGGAAGCAGAGATAGAATAGCAGCAGACTCAGGATACCAAATAGAGACCATGTCACTCCCCCTCCTTTTTTTTTTTTCTTCAGCTGTTATTTTAAGATTGAAAGATTTAATAGTGTCTCCATTGCAATAGAGAAGGAACCAATGGAAAGGCTGATCAGATGACAATTAATGGAATAAAGTCTCTATAGACATTGATCCAGGACTAATGTCTCTGTCCAGAAATAAGATCTTTTAATCACATACTGAAACACAAGCAATAGAACCTAACATATACCTGTTATTACTTGCTCTATCAGCCTTAGGAGAATTAATGCTTAAAGCTAAAAAGCTCGAGTTTCAGGCAAGCAGCTATTTATCTAATCGGTAAGCCAACAGGAATGATGGAATTTCCCAGCCAAAGGATATTTAGTAACAGAAAATTTAAATACAAACTAAATTTAACCAAGTAATTTATCCCCTTTAATGGGATATCTGTTTTTCATCATAAAGAGAAAAACCCTGGGTGCCCGACTTAGTGATTTGTTGAACACAGACATTTTTCTTACAAAGCAAGCTTCAACAGCAGAGAGACACATCTTTCAACAAATTAATTTCAGTCAGGACTGTCTCCTTGGAAATAAAGGGTTGAGACAAGGACGACATGGATTCTTTGTACTTTGTGTCTTCCAGAGACCAGACAAGAGAAATCAGCCACCAGGTCGCGTGGAGGAAGCACTTCCTCACTGCTGTGGAGTGAAGCACCATCCCGGGTTACCATGGAGTCTGTTCCTCTAGGCTTCCAACAAGACAGGAGTAGGCAGTCGTATCTGGTTGTGCTGGTCTTCATTTGTGCATAGTGACAAAGGACCTAAATAAGGAACTTTCTCAAAAACCAACAACTCCTCTAGGATTCTGCGACCAGATCAGGAGCACTTAGGACCTCAGACATACAAGGCTCCCTTCCAGGTCCCTCACAGGACGGCCTGCCTTCCCATATATAACATTCTTGGTGGCACTTTTTGGCAACCCAGAATCTGTGCACAGATCTGCAGCTCCAGGTTGGCTAAGGTGATTGCTAGCCTGGCAGGAGCTCAGGGGCAGGCCTCATGCACCCCTAAACCCTCCCACCTCTCCCCAACCCCCTGTTTCTCTGATTTGCTATGTAGACTAAATGCCTACTCTTAGAGCTGCTCCTTTAGGCCAAATCACATCTTTTCCAAGAGCTGTGCTAAAAATGTACATGTCCTATAGAAGACAGGGATAGGCTGAAGGAGGAGAGAGGAGATCCTTCTCTCATTCATTCATTTTTCCAAAAGGGAAAACTTCAATAAATTCCTATGATCTGATTTACAATTTACTTTTACCATGTAAAGTAAAAGACAGGACGCAGCATAGCTAAGTAGAGGATGGGACAGGACATGGCATGCAGGGAGACTCCCACTGTAACACTTCAGGAAAGGAGAATACGGGAGAGAGGAGACGTCTCCGGAAACCTGGAACAGCTGAAAGTCCCAGAGTTCCTGGTTGGACATAGGACCTAAAAAGAGAAAAGGCCAATGAAGACTGATTTTACCAGTTTCTCAGTTTTCCCAAGTTCTTAGACTATCAGAGGAGATTCAGTGAGAGTAAGTGATGGCTTTGACCTCATGAGGTCAACAGATAGTTCTATTCAATTTGTTGACTCAAAAAAAGCTATTTAATGGGTGTTCAATCTGGTCAGTCTCTGACTTCCAAGGATAAGGATATGGGTAGAAAGTAATCATTCTACAAGACTATTTTTTTAAAAAATATGGATTAAGTACATTTGTTATAAAATAATATTATATTATTAAGCTTATAATCACCATTATAATCAATATCCAAGTGGGGGAATCCAGCGCATCGTCCCCAGACTGATTGGGCCTCGGACCATCGTTTGGAGAGAACATCTTGTGAATTTGTTTCCATGGAATGTGTAAGGTTATCTCTGAAGAATGGGACTAATCAAGGCTTTGTCTATGGGGGTAAGGGAGACTAAGACATAAGTCTTAGTCAATATGACTCAACTCAAAATGTACACTCAGGGATGATAGCTAGGTTAATCTAAGTAGTGAAGTCTTATACAAAGGAAGAGGTGGGAATTTTCCAATTTTTCTGTCTGGAGAAAAACCCAAAGAATACCTGGATTCTTCAGGTGTCACATTATGGACATTTTTGTGAGATCTTGTACCCACAGAGCAGCAAATGGAGTCTGCCAGTGTGTGTGGACATTCAGCATGATATGCATTCACTTCAGCCCAGACACTGATCAGCAAAGGCAGTCTCAGCATGGGGGTGTGGAAGGGGCCCAATTATGATAACTGGGCATGCTTACCAGGGAGCCTGGGATAGTAGACTCTCCTTGGTCCAAATGCTGTGTTCACCATGCAGGGTTGAATTCTCCCAGAAACCTCTGTGCTATGATCCAAAAATTATGGCCCAAGCTCAAATATGGCCAAGATAAAAGAAAATTGTTAAGTACCCTGAAATCTGAAACACCAAGTGCTACCAGTTCAGTCTTTATGATTATATTACTTTTATGGTATTTTAATTTAAATAGAACATATGTAGAGGTCACAGAAATTTTTTTTCAACACAATAAAGATATGATGTTTGGCTTATGTCACAATCAAGTGCATTGTGGGGAACTCTGCTCCATGCAGTCATTCAAGGACCTAAGCTCCTTCCATATTGTGGTTCAGAGAATTCTCTTTTGGAGTTGGAGTTATGCCAGTTTATATTGTTAGAAACTGCAATGTGTGGTTACATATGACCACAAGAAGGCAGATATTGGTTCAGTCATTGTCTGATGGATCTTAGAATGATAACTATGAAATTCTGAATCTCCAAGGACAGGAATGAACCTAGCATCAAGCCAAGCACAAAGAAGGTGCTCAGTGGATGCTAAATGGAAGAGAGTAGATAAGTGAACCCTCAGTGGGGAGGAATCTGCATTCAGTCAGAGTTTTGATTACATAAGTCATGGTGGAGTCTAGGCTAGATAATTTGCAGGCCTCCTAGGCTGTTCTATTGTGCAGCCAGCCACTGGCCAGTCTAGGGTTTCTCCACCTCAGCACCCCTGACATTAGGGATAGTATACTTATTTGTTCTGCACATTATAAGAGATTGTACTGCATGTCTGGCCTTCACTCCCTACACTTCAGTAGCAAACTGCTCCTGCAACTTGTGACAATTAAAAATGTCTCCAGACAGGGCTACACATCTCAGTAGAGAATCACAAGTCTAGTCCAATTTTGATTTTATAAATGAAGAAATAGCAGCCCAGATATGTCAACTCACTTGGCCAAAGGATACATCACAGATCAGTCATGGTGCCTGGGTTCCTTACTCCTGATCAGCTCCTTCCACTCCACTATATGGATTTTCTTTTCATTTTCATGTTTGATAGGACACATAGATTCCACTCTTCTGGAAGTCCTCGAGTCAGTGCACAAAATCCTAGACTCCTAGAGCTATATGGGCTGGGAAGGCATCAGGTTCAGATTCCTATCATTCAGGAAAGACTTTTCTCTATCATCCATGTCAGTGTTTTACCAGTTCATGGTTAAATAAATATCCTTCCCCTAGAACAACTGTGTTGTGGTCAATTTTACTCTTGAACTTGAGAAGAGTTTGTTTGATGAATGTAGGTGCTCCATTATTTGAGGCATATAGATTTATGATTGTTATATCCTGTTGATGAATGGTTCCCTTAAGTAGTAAGAAATATCCATCTTTGTCCCATTTGATTAACTTTGGCTTGAAGTCTACCTTATTTGAAATGAGAATGGAAACCCCTGCTTGCTTCTGCAGGCCATGTGAGTGATAAGACTTTTCCCAGCCTTTCACCTTCAGTCTATTGATGTTTTTTTCTATGAGGTGTGTTTCTTGGAGACAGCAAATTGTTGGGTCATTTCTTTTAATCCATTCAGATAATCTGTGTCTTTTGAATGGCGAGTTTAGGCCATTAACATTCAGGGTTATTATTGGGATGTGATTTTTATTCCCATCCATTTTTATTTGTATTATGATCTTTAGCTTGATTTGGTTTCTCTTCTGGTTGGTATTTCCCTTAGTTTAATATCTCCCTTTGTTGATTTTCATTGTTTATTTTTCTCTTCTTCTTCATGAAAACTTTTGCCCAGGATGTTCTGATGTGCTGGCTTTCAAGATGCGAAATCTTTTAATTTTTGCTTGTCGTGGAAGGTTTTTATTTCATCTTCCAATCTAAAGCTCAATTTTGCTGGATATAAGATTCTTGGTTGACATCCCTTTTCCTTCAGAGCTTGAAATATGCTATTCCAGGATCTTCTTGCTTTTAAGGTCTGGGTAGAAAAATCTGAACATAGTCTGATTGTTTTCCCCCTATATGTAATCTGCTTCCTTTCTCTTGTGGCTTTTAATATTCTCTCCTTGCTCAGTATATTAGGCATTTTCATTATAATGTGACTTGGTGTGGATCTGTTGTGATTTTGTATGTTTGGTGTTCGGTAGGCCTCTTGAACTTGGTTTTCCCATTCATTCCTCAAGTTTGGAAAATTTTCTGTAATTATTTCATTAAATAAATTACTCATTCCTTTGGTTTGAAACTCTGCCCCCTCCTCTACCCCAATCACTCTTATGTTTGGTCTTATGTTGTCCCATAATTCTTGAATGTTCTGTTCTTGGTTTCTTGCCATTTTTGCTGTGTAATCTAGATTTTTCTCTAGGATATATGTTTTGTCTTCATTGTCTGAGGTTCTTTCTTCCAAGTGATCTACTCTGTTGGTGATACTTTCGATTGAGCTTTTATTTTGTTTTATTGCTTCTTTCATTTCTGGATTTTCTGTTTGGTTTCTCTTTAGAGCCTCTGTCTCCCTATTGAAGTAATCTTTTACTTCCTCTCTCGCCAATGGATAGATCATCCAAACAAAAGCTAAACAAAGAAAACTTAGGCCTCCTTAAAACAATTAATAACTTAGACCTAACGGACATATATAGAATATTTCATCCCTCAGTAAACAAATACACTTTTTTCTCATCAGTACATGGCTCCTTCTCCAAAATAGACCATATATTATGTCACAAGGCAAATCTCAGCAAATATAAAAAAATAGAGATACTACCCTGCATGCTATCAGACCATAAGGGATGAAATTGGAAATCAATGACAAAACAAGGAATAAGAAAAACTACTCCATCAACTGGAAGCTAAACAACATGCTACTGAATGAACAAGGGGTTGAAGAAGACATCAAAGAGGAGATCAAAAAATTCCTAGAGGTAAATGAGAACACAGATACTTCACATAGAAATCTCTGGGACACTATGAAGGCAGTAGTAAGGGGAAAATTCATTGCACTGAGTTCATTCCTTAAAAGGAAAAAAACCCCAACAAATAAATGACTTAACATCACATCTCAAAGCACTAGAAAAAGAAGAACAGATCAACACCAAGAGCAGCAGAAGACAGGAAATAATTAAAATCAGAGCAGAAATTAATGAAATTGAGACTAAGGAAACCATTCAAAGAATTGACAAAACTAAAAGTTGGTTCTTTGAAAAAATAAACAAAATTGACAGACCCTTAGCGATGCTAACGAAAAAAAGAAGAGAAAAAACTCAAATTACTAACATTCATGATGAAAAAGGGAATAACACAACAAACACCTCAGATATACAGAAGATAATTAGAAATTACTTTGAAAACTTGTACTCTAATAAAGCAGAAAATACTGAATGCATTGACAGATTTCTAGAGTCATATTATTTGCCTAAACTGGATCTGGAGGCTATACACAATTTAAACAGATCGATTACAAGCGAAGAAATAGAAGATGTCATCAAAAAGCTACCAACAAGGAAAAGTCCAGGACCTGATGGGTTTACAGCAGAGTTCTACAAGACTTTCAGAGAAGAACTAATACCAATGCTCTTCAAACTATTTCAAGAAATAGAAAAAGAGGGAGCTCTTCCAGACTCTTTCTATGAGGCCAATAGTACATTAATTTCAAAGCCAGGCAAAGATGCATCCAAAAAAGAAAGCTTCAGGCCAATATCCTTAATGAACATAGATGCAAAAATCCTTAATAAAATTCTGGCAAATCGGATACAAAAACATATCAAAAAGATAGTGCACCACGATCAAGTGGGGTTTATTCCAGGGATGCAAGGCTGGCTCAACATTCGGAAATCAATAAACATAATACATCACATCAATAGACTTAAAGATAAAAATCATATGATTATCTCAGTAGATGCAGAAAAAGCATTTGACAAAATACAGCACCCCTTTATGTTCAAAACACTGGAAAAACTAGGAATATCAGGAACATATCTCAACATTATAAAAGCTATTCATGCAAGGCCCAGAGCTAACATTATCTTAAATGGAGAAAAGTTGAAAGCATTCCCTCTAAAAACTGGAACAAGACAGGGATGCCCCCTTTCACCACCCTGCTATTTAACATAGTACTGGAAACTCTGGCCAGAGCAATTAGACAGATGAAAGAAATTAAAGGGATCCAGATAGGAAAAGAAGAGCTCAAATTAGCACTATTTGCTGATGACATGATAATATAACTAGAAGACCCAAAAAACTCTACCAGAAAACTTTTACAACTAGTAAATGAATTTTGCAAAGTAGCAGGATACAAAATCAATATCCATAAGTCAAAGGCATTTTTGTACATCAGTGACAAAGCCTCTGAAAGGGAAATGATGAAAATTACCCCATTTACAATAGCATAAAAAAAATACCTGGGAATCAACTTAACGAAAGAGGTGAAAGACCTCTATAAGGAAAATTATAGAACACTAAAGAAAGAAATCATGGAAGAACTCAGAAGATGGAAAGACCTACCTTGCTCTTGGATAGGTAGAATCAATATTGTCAAAATGTCCATACTACCAAAAGCATTATACAGATTTAATGCAATTCCAATCAAAATCCCAATGTCATTCTTCAAAGAAATAGAAAAAGCAGTCATGAAATTCATCTGGAGAAATAAGAGACCCAGAATAGCCAAAGCAATCCTGAGCAAGAAAAGTGAAGCAGGGGGCATCACTATACCGGACTTTAAATTATACTATAGAGCAATAGTAACAAAAACAGCATGGTATTGGCACCAAAACAGACTGGTTGTCCAATGGTACAGAATTGAGGACACAGAGACTAATACATATAATTTCAGCTATCTTATATTAGACAAAGGCGCCAAAAATGTACAGTGGAGAAAGGATAGCCTCTTCAACAAATGGTGCTGGGAAAACTGGAAATCCATATGCAACAAAATGAAATTAAACCCTTGTCTCTCACCATGCACAAAACTCAATTCAAAGTGGATCAAGGACCTAGGAATTAGACCAGAGACAATACGCCTAATAGAAGAAAAAGTAAGCTCCAATTTCCAACATGTCGGATTAGGCCCCAAGTTCCTTAATAAGAATCCTGTAGCGCAAGAATTATTACCAAGAATTAATGAATGGGATAGATTTAAACTAAAAAGCTTCTTCTCAGCAAAAGAAACAATCAGTGAGGTGAATAGAGAGCCAACTAATTGGGAACAAATATTTAATACATGCACATCAGATAGAGCACTAATTTCTAGAATATATAAAGAACTAAAAAAACTTAACACCAAAAAAGCAAATAACCCAATCAATAAATGGGCTAAGGAATTGAAAAGACACTTCTCAGAAGAAGATACACATTTAATCAACAAATACATGAAAAAATGCTCAACATTGCTGGCAATTAGAGAAATGCAAATCAAAAGTACTCTAAGATTTCATTTCACTCCAGTCAGAATGGCAGCTATCAAGAACACAAACAACAATAAATGTTGGAGAGGATGTGGGGAAAAAGGTACACTCATACATTGCTGGTGGGACTGCAAAATGGTGCAACTGCTATGGAAAGCAGTACGGAGATTTCTTGGGAAAATGGGAATGGAACCACCCTATGACCCAGCCATCCCACTCCTGGGTCTATTCCCAAAAGACTTAAAAACAGCATATTACAGTGACACAGCCACTTCAATGTTTATAGCAGCACAATTCACAATAGGTAGGTTGTGGAACCAACCTAGATGTCCCTCAGTAGATGAGTGGATAAAGAAAATGTGGTATATATACAAAATGGAATTTTACTCAGCAATAAAAGAGAATAAAATAATGGCATTTGCAGGTAAATGGATGAAGTTGGAGAATATAATGCTAAGTGAAATTAGTCAATCTCAAAAATCCAAATACCGAATGTTTTCTCTGATATAAGGAGGCTAGTTCACAGTGTTGTTGGAAGGGGGTACATAGGATCAGAGGAACACTAGAATGGTCAATGAAAGGGAGGGAAAGAGAGGGAGCAAGTGGGGAGGGGGGGAAGGAAAAAAATTGGTGGTTGAATGAGATGGATGTCATTATCCTTAATGCATGATTGAAGATCTGAATGGTACTTATATACTTTATATACAAGCAGTTGTATGTAAAAAGATACTATACTTGTGCATTATGAATAAGTAAATAAATAATTAAAATAAATAAATATCCTTTCCTTTGACCAAGAGGGAATTTTTCCCATTTCTGTCCAAACTCATTGCCTCTGTAGACACAGACAATAATCATTTAACCATGTCCTAATACCTTCATAAACCTGAGAATGATTGTAAAATGGTCCCCGCCAGGCATGCCTGTTGACTTTTGTTAAATGGGGCTATAGATTAATTAATGGTTTGGTTTCCAAGGAGAAAGAGTCCACTAGGCAGTTGTAAGGATATCAGATGGACATTACAGGAAGAGGAAATATAAAAGCATGGTAGATGTGAAATACCACATTGGATTTGGAGAACTTTTGAGTTTCTCCATTTAAAGTAGAGCGCAGGATGTCCATGGTTGGGGAAGCAGACAAGAATGGCAATAATTACTAAATGAAAGGCGTTTGAAACCAAACCTAGGGAAACAGTGACCAGTCAAAGAATCAAAACTAGAAGAGAAAACTCCAAAATTTTACTCCAAAAAGATCACTCTGGTTCCAATATGGAAGATGGATTGCTGGGGGCAAGAATGAAGGAAGGGAAATCAAACAGAAAGCTTTTGCAGAGGTTTTCACAAGAAATCCCAGAGGGCTGAATAAAAGCAGTGAGAATGTAGTTAAGGAGATGACTTGGAAGTATCATTAGAGGAAGAACTGACCAGACTTGAAGTCTGAGTAGATGTTGCAGGGAGAAAGGAGACAAAGTACGAGAACACAAAGATTTGTGGCTTGCTTGTCTGGATAGATGAATGGCTTTCTAGATGGGATGAGCAGGAAGAGGAGAAGGTTTAGATGGGAAGATAAGGGTCCATTGTGAACTAAGATGATTGTGGGGCCAATTGTGACTGGGCTTGTAGAAGCAATAGCAGGCAACACTTATTTTATCCAAGGTGAGGAGGACAGAGTAGATTCTCTTGTCCTGCTAGGACAGAATGTCACTCCAGGAACTAGGAAGCACCAGAAGAAATGAGCATGCTGGACAGCTATGGCCAGCTGATGTGGCAAAGTCCAGAGCAGTAGTGAGCACAGCCTCACCTGCCCCTTGTCTCACTCCTCCACAATCCTTTCTTCCTCAATCACACTGTGAAGTCGGGGTCCCAGCACCCACCTCTTTCCTAGATAACTCCACCACTTTCCAATAGCAAGATCCAGATCCACTAGAGTCATTTAAGAGCTTCTGAAACTACAGCTGCCTGGTCCCCACTCCCAGAATTTCTGATGTTGTTGGTCTGAGCCACTGTGGGGTTTCAATGTACAACCAGTTTTGAGAACCACAGCTGTGGACAAAGAGCTTCACTAACTTTCGTGTGCATCCAAAACCTGAGGGTCTTGTTACAATGCAGAGTCTGATCCAGTAGGTTGGAGTGGCGACCTGAAAGTCTGAATTCAGGACAAGCGCAGTAGAGTCTGGCACTGGTGCTACTGGGTCATCCTTTGAAGAGTAAAGGTATAGCAAAATACTTTTCAACTTGGCTGCACATGAGAATCCCCAGGCCACTCCTGAGATCAATAAAACAAAGATATCTGGAGGAGGGACTCAGGCCAAAAGAATTTTTAGAGACACCCAGGTGATTCTAAGAGCAATGAAGTTGGAGATGTTTTGAGAGGTATTGATGTAACTTCTAGAGGACTGCAGGGTAAATACTAAGGATACAGCTAGATGGAGCCTGAATTCCATCAGAGTGAGGACTACTGGCTTCTCTCCTCCTTTAATTCTTTTCTTCAGTTACTGGACACATGGCCAAGAGCAAATGTTCCAAAGGAAGTCAACCACACAGTCCACTCATGGCACACTGTGGGCCCTGCCTCACCTGCCCCTTGTCTCACTTCTCCACGACCCTTTCTTCTCCCGTCACACTGTGAAGTCAGGGTCCCAGCATCCACCTCTTTCCTAGGTACCCCCACCACTTCCCAGTAACATTTATTAAGTGTCTTCTACATACCAGCACAGTTCTAAGTACTTCGTGTATTTGAATTCAATCAGTCTTCCCAATTGACCTATGAGGTGGGTGCTATTATATTTATTGTACTGGTAAGGACACCGAAAAGATGAGAAGTTCAGAGCCACAGAACCAGTAGGTGGGAGCTGGATCTCAGCCTGATGGGTCTGACTGGGTGACTGCTGGCATCGGTTACCATAATACTGTACTACTGCTCAAAAAATATGTATTGTCTCTAGAGCCGGAACCTGGGGTCTTAACTTTTGCAGACTCTTTCAGACATCACTACCTTGGTTCAAACTCCCCTGGGTTCTAATTCCATCCCTCTGCCATCTTTTTCACTGGTGACCCATTGCTTATCTTTTAAGTCTGGGGCTAAGTATTAACATCTCTGTGCAGCTGTATAGGACAGTCAGGAAAACACCCTCCTCAGTATCCTTCCTCGATCTCATACAGGCTTCTGCTTCAGCCCCAGCAAATTTCAAGTTCTTACTTAGAACTTGTTTGTTGCCACTGTGAACCAAATGTCCTATTCATCCTGGCAGCTAGCCTAAGTATGTGGTAGGCACCCAATAAACTTATTCAGTGGATATTTGCTGGAGAGAAGATAGCAGAAGTACATGTGCCACCTCATAGGCAAGACGTGACGCAGCCCTTACAATCTGGGGCTCCTCCACACCCTAGGTTTTCCTGCCATTTCTATGAACATTATTCTTTCCATGTCACACCCAGGTCTGAGCAGAGAATTGCCATCCTCTAGTGACAAATGTTGATATTCTTCTATTTAAGAAATAGCTTTTTTTCTTTCATGATACCACTTAATTATATAAAATGGAAAAATATAGACAATCCAGCAATGACTTGGACAGTCATTGAATATATAGCACCCAGCACCCAACAGGCACCCAGAGGTGAGGATGCTATGTCTAGGGTGAAGACCTATCGTCGCCCTCATGGATCATGCCAGTCTTCCTATGTTGGCTAACTCCCTGCCCCTTCCCTCGAGCTTCATTGACAGATTTCATTTTTGCAAATGATTACCTAAAGGGCTATTGGACTCTAGGTCAGTTATCTCTTCCCCTGCAAAATATTTTGGACCACAACAAATCAAGGCCATTTTGCCTCAAGGTCTCAGAGCATCATCTATTTCCTGATTCTACTACCCATGAAAGATTGGTGTCAATATCTTTTGTATGTTTTTCTCCTCTAAAAGTAGTTTCTTTGGTCTCTTCCTCCCTCCTTCTAATGGTGTTAAGCTACAGCTGATAGCCAGGCTGTCACTGGGCTCCTTTATGCTGCCCAGGGCTGTGTCCATGTAACAGTTGAGTACGAGATCATGGAGCTGACCAAAATCCCTGTATGTAACTGAAACAGAGAGAAGGCTTACAGGGTAACCCTGAATCAAAGTCCTGAACCAGAACAAGGAGAAGTTTCTATCTTCTAGTTCATCAGAAACTGCTCACTGCTCCTTATTAAAGGGCCAGAGAATTGGGGGGATGGAGGAATGGAGGTGTTCCCCACAGTTGCTGAGCTCAGAGGGGAAAGAAGTGGGTAGAATCTTCCTTACCATTACACAAAGCATCATGGGTCCTCGGATGATCCACCAGATTTTCTTATTTCCATTTGTTGCCCAGCATCTAAGGGCAAAGAACAGGCAGGAAAAGACAAAATAGAGACAAGGCTGCGTGTCAAAAGGATGCTCACCTTCAAGCATTGTCCCAAGAGGTAGGACAAGGAGAGAAGAGGATCAAAATCCTTTGTATTAGCACTGGTGCTGTTGATTTTTCTTATCATGAAATTGCTCTTCCATGTTAACGGCCCAGCACATGGATTCTTCCACATGTTTCTCCATGTTCATACAAACATAAATCCTTAATTAGAGTTTTCTTATTACTTCACTAAACTGTTCATATATATATGTACATATAGGCATTTACATATGAAATATATATACATATATATGAAATATATACAAGGCATGATTCACTTATGGGCCATACATATATGGCACATATATGTATATGGGATTATATATATGGTGTACACACATAAATGTATAAAAATATACATACGTATGTATAGATGTGTGTGTGTATGTGTGTTGGGTGGTGATTATTTGGAGGAAAAAATGGAATTACATAATATACATTGTTCAGCAAGAGGCTTAAAATATCCATTGAGATTTAGTCCCTAAAAGTCAAAAGATAATAACTAATTTGTTTTGTGTATGTGTGTTGTCATAATATTCCACAATGTAAGTTTGCTACACTTTGTTCAATGATTCTCATACTAATGAGCATTCATGAATTTTTATTGTTTCTGCTCTATTTTTTTCTTTCTTTCCATGAGCAATGCTGCAATACCTATTGCTGGGCTTTGTCTTTACATATGTACCCAACATCCTAGCTAACCTGCACAGCATCTTTGTGATCATTTGCATGTGTAACTAAATGAATAAACCAATGACTACAAGATCTTTGATTTACTTTATCTACATTCCTCAGTATATTCTAGATGGACAAATTGGAAAGAGTTGGATATTGTCTTTGGGGAAATTATGTAGCTCCCTATATTTGGGCATATCTGGGAATTATTAATTCAGGAAAGAGTAAAAACAAGTAAATTTCCTACCCCGTGTTCTCCAGGTGTGCACGGGCAAAACCCCAGGGCACAACAAACAGCACAGGAAAGGCTGCGGAGAAAGCATAGAGAAACATGGTTAGGAGCTGGTTGGCTAAACCTGCTTGGCTCTCACCCCAGCCTGATAGGCCCCAGAACAGCTGGTCAAAACTCCAAAACCCTACATGGAATCATGGACAGTGAAAATTGGAGTGGCACAGGCCCATCCATTAATTTATAGCAAGAAACCATGACCCAGAGGAGAAGGGATTTGCCACCTGTCACAAAACAGTTTAGAATAAATCCAAGGACATTAATCAAAATCTCCTGAGTTGTAGGCCCTGGTTACTTCCTATGAATCCTTCAGGGTCAAATTCTCCAAGGGTTTGTGAAGATATAAGTTCCATATCTGAATACTCTTGGTCATATTTTTAAAATTAAAATAAAAACAAAAAATGCATAGACTGAATGTTTGCACCCTCCCAAAATCCATATGTTGAATCCCTACTGTCAGTGTGACAATATTTGGAGGTAGGATCTTTGGAGGTAAATAGATTTAAATGAGGTCGTGAGGGTGGGGTCCTCACAGCAGGATCAGTGACCTTATAAAAAGAGACTATGGAGCTTGATTCCACTCTCCCTCTCTACCGTGTCAGGATACATCAGGAAGGCAGCAGTCTGCAAGTCAGAAAGAGCCCTCACCAGAACCCATCTGCTCTGGGTAGGATCTGGCATAATCCCCAAAGGCTCACCTACTGAAGGTTTGATTCCCAATGCAACACTGTTCAGAGGTGTGGCTCTGGGGGAGTGATTGGATCATGAAGGCTCTCTCCTCATCAATGGATTACCATGAATGAATTAATTATTTGGTGGCATTATGGGGTGGTAGCAGAAACTGTAGGAGATGGGGCCTAGTTGGAGGAGTAGATCACTGAGGATGTGCCCTGGAAGGATGTTTGTTGTCCCCTAACCCTTCTTCACGCTCTCTCTCATTTCTTTCATGGCTACCATGAACTGAACAGTTTTCCTCCACCACACCCTTCCACCATGATGGTCTGCCTTACCTCAGGCCCAGAGCAATGGGGCCAGCCAACCATGAACTGAAACCTCTGAAACTGTGAGCCAAAATAAATCCTTCTTCCTGTAAGTTGTTGTCCTCAGGTATTTGGTCACAGTGACAGAAAGCTAGCATACTGACCATGCTGGACTCCTCAACCTCCAGAACCACAAGAAATCAACGTCTGTTGTTTAAGCCACACAGGTGTTTTGTTAAGGCATCATAAGCAGAGTAACACAGTTGAGAACAGCGTAGGAGAAATATTATCTGATTCCACCAAAGACCTTTCAAATTTTTTAATGTGTACATTGGCATCCAGGTCCACACACACCCTTATCTTCACAGCCTCTTATCATTGAGAAATTATCTGTCCCAGAAACCATCTTCCAATTGGTTTTCTAACTGCAACAAAAGTCTCTATCAGGATCCAATGCTCTAACAGGTCCTCAGGAAAAGAGGCTGGAGGTCACGTTACTCACCCCAGCCCACCACCAGGTATCTGGGCCATAGCCGCCTTTCAGGAAGCACGGTGGGCTCCAGCAGTGCATGGAGGTAAAGACCTTCCACCAGCAGCCATAAGTGGTTGGCACCCACGCAGTAGTGCAGGAAAACCTGGACGGAGCGGCAGGAGGTGGATATCTGCAGAGGGCAGAACACCCGAGGGTGAGTCCTGGCTTTCCCAGCATCTGAATCCCAAGTGAGCAGAGGAGTGCCTCCCTGGACACAACCCCTCTCCCCTCCTCTTCTCTCTCCTGGGCCTTTGCTGATCATCTCAGAGAGACAGCAATAATATAGAATATGAAGTATCTAGAAAGTTTTTTTTTTTTAATATGACAAAGGTTTGATAAAAGAACAATTTATAAACTTTTAGTCAGGTATAGGTAAACAACTATAAAATGATACAGTACCCCAGGCAGAAGTAGCAGAGATCATTATCATCCTATGACTACAGGGGTAAAGCAGAGAAAGGGATAACAGGAAGGTCTCTTTCCTAGTCTCTGTATCTAGAAGAGGCTTTCTATTTATAACCACAGTCCTATATGCACATTTTTTATTTGTTCTAATTAGTTATACATTGTTGCCGCCTGAAGCGCTTGGAGCAACGGAGCCGCGGGAAGAACTTCAGAGGCAAACTGGAGACAAACAGCTTTTTATTCTGATAACTTTTCTCTCTGGTTCTAACAACGACTAACACATGACAAACACACCACTAAAATGGCGCTGACCCGATCAGCAATTTCGGCCAAGTCACTCGAGATCCCGCAACAAGTCCCGTGAGACTACGGGAGGCGGCAAAGCCCAAATCTCCACAGCTCATAGTCAACCGCAATTCAAGTCAATCCCCAAACAGGGCTCCTGCAATACATGACAGTAGAATGCATTTTGGCACACCATGCATAAATGGAGTATAACTTCTCATTCTTCTGGTTGTGCATGGTGTAGAATCCCACCGGTCATGTAGTTATTTATGCACACAGGGTAATAACATCAATTCATTCTACTATCCTTCCTAACCCTGTGCCCCCTCCCCTCCCTTCACTCCCCTCTGCCTAATCCAAAGTACCTCTATTTTTCCAAGCTCCCCCTGCCTTATTATGAATTAGCATCCACATATCAGAGACAACATTTGGCCTTTGTTTTGGGGGGATTGGCTTATTTTGCTATATGTGTTTTTTTATAAAGCACCTGTTTTTTTTTTTAGTTGTTTTGCTAATTTTATTCTTTTTTAAAAAAATATGTACAACTCATAGTGCATGTATTTAGCATCTTTTTACATACAACTGTTTGTATACAAAGTATATTTGTACAATTCAGGTCTTCATGCATTTAGGAAAATGATATCCATCTCATTCAACCACCTTTTCTTTTTTTTTTCTTTTTCTCCCCCTCCTTCCCCTCTTGCTCCCTCCCTTACCCTCCCTTCCCTTTGACCATTCTAGTGTTCCTCTAGTCCTCCTATGTACCCACCTCCATCCAACAATACTATGAACTATCCTCCTTATATCAGAGAAAACATTTGGTACTTGGATTTTTGAGACTGACTAACTTCACTTAGCATTATGTCTTCCAACTTCATCCATTTACCTGCAAATGCCATTAATTTATTTTCTTTTATTGCTGAGTAAAATTCCATTGAAAGCACCTGTTTTTATCGTGGATGAAGTTGTATCTCTATTTTGCAACACCTAGGCTTTTTAAATGTTTTGAGGTGATGGTTTATGATAAATGTTAGAACTAGAAAATAGAGCAACATATGAGTATCCTTTTGTCATATTTATAGAAAAGAAGCACTTTGCATATGGAACTTTTATTTGTTCTAATTAGTTACACATAGTAGATATGCATTTGATATGTTATGCATATATGGAGTATAACTTTGATAGTAGAATGCATTTTGACATGTTATGCATATATGGAGTATAACTTCTCATTCTTCTGGTTGTACATGGTGTAGAATTACATTAAACAAGTAATCATATATGTACATAGGATAGTAGAATACAAGCAACAATTAATGTTGGTGAGGATGTGGGGGGAAAGGTACACTCATACCTTGGTGGGACTGCAAATTGGTGCAATCACTATAGAAAGCAGTATGGAGATTCCTCAGAAAGCTTAGAATGGAACCACCATTTGACCAGCTATTCCACTCCTTGGTTTGTAACCAAAGGACTTAAAATAAGCATACTATAGTGACACAGTCACATCAATGTTTATAGCAGCTCAATTCACAATTGCTAAACTGTGGAACCAACCTAGGCGCCCTTCAACAGATGAATGGATAAATAAAATGTGGTATATATGCACAATGGAATATTACTCAGCCATAAGGAAGAATGAAATTATGACATTTGCCCATAAATTGATGGAGAATATCATGCTAATTGAAATAAGTCAATCCCCAAAATCCAAAGGCTGAATGTTTTGTCTAATATGTAGATGCTAACTCACAGTAAGGGGGGTTGGGGAAGAATAGAAGTATTTTGGATTAGACAAAGGGGAATGAAGGGAAGGGAGGGAGAATGGGAATAGAAAAGATAATAGAAAAAGTCTTTATTACTACCATTGACACCAGAATAGAATATTTGAACATAAAATTCATAATTAAGCCATAATTTAAAACCTTCCAATTCAGAAAACTTTGGGTCCAAACGGCTTCACTGGTATAATCAATCTACCAAATATTTAAGGAAGAAATAATATAAATCTTAAATAAATTTTTCCAGAGAATAGTAAAAGAGGGAAACTTTACCAATTTAAAAGGTCAACACAAACTTTATACCCAAACCTGATAAAGACATTATAAGAAAAGAAAATAACAGGCCAGTCTTTCTCATAAATGTCAATGAAGAAATGCTAAACAAAAACAGTATTAGCAAATTGAAACCAGTAATATAGGAGGAAGTTTAATCTATCAAAACTTCGTCTGATCTATTCCAGGAATGCAAGTTTAGTTTAATAGGTTATTGCTTTATTAGCATTATAAAGGAAAAATGATCTCCACAGATTTTCAATGTGGAAAATCTCTGCTTCTTTTTTTAAAAATTATAATCCAAAATGAATGAAGAAAAAGAATGAAAATTTAAAAATATCAATATCAAGATTTTGTTTACAGATGAAAAATTTTCCCACCTGAGAACAGCTGGTAGCCATACCATAGGTGAGCCCATTTGCCTCTGGATTCCTTCAACTGGCCCACTGTTGAGAGGCTGTTGTGTTCTTAAATCACAGGCTGCTTCTCTAGCCAAAGAGCCCCACCCACCTGCCCTCTGATTCCCAAGTTTGACCCAGCTGGTGGGAGGCTGAATTTAGATGGTGGAGGAGGGAAGGGGATTACCTCTGACAGATAGGACATCCACCCACTCTCATTGTCCGGCCTCTTGGAGTAAGAGTTATAGAAGACAACGTCCTTCACCAGCACAGCCAGGGCTTTCAGGATGAATGAAGCAAACAAGTTCATGTGGATGTAGTTGCGTGTACAGTGGAGCTTTCTGAGCAAAGAGAGAAACAAGTGTGGCTCTCAGGAAAGAATGGCTGGGGACAAAAGGTCCATACCTAACCCACCTGCCTATCTACATGATTTCATAAATGGTGGAATTGAAGTAGGAAATTTAAGTTGCCTGTCAAAAGTCCCACATCATTAATTAATAGAGCTGAGATTCAAATCCAGAAACTCTGAGGCCAAAATATGGCTGTCCAAGGCTCTACTCCCTTTGAGAATAAGAGCATTTGTCTCAGAGGCATGGGGGAGGATTAAATCAGTTAATTCAGGTAAAGTGCAACTAATAAGTGTCCAGAAAAATATCAGCTCATTTCCTCTCCCTGGAGCCTCCTGCTGGCTCCTTGTCATATAAGCTGATGTGACACAGTACATCCTCAGTCTCTCCAGCCAAAAGGACTCCTTTCCACCATTGCACCTCCAGTGTAGCACATACCCGATCTTACTTTGGTTTAGAGCTATTATTACATTAAAGGACTTGAGGCAGGTCCTTGTATTTTATGATGTATGCATCCTCCTGCCTGACCAAACAGTGGGCTATTCAAGGGCAGGGAAGGGGCCTTGGTCCTTCTGGAGTCTGAGGCAAAACAGATACTTGGTCAACCCAGACAAAGCTGGCATTACTTCTTGCAGGGCTGAACAGTTCTTTTATCCTGGATTGGTTCAGGGGCTTTGGGAAGGTGTAGAGGGAGGTCACAGGTAGTCAATGGGCACAGGCTATAGAATTCTCCCATAGCTCAAGAATTGCTCTCTCAATGGGGTAGATGGTCCGGTCTCTGCTCCAAGAACCATAGAACATTCTGGGGTTAGAGAGTCAGATGAGATTCAGACCTGGGGCTAGCAGAGCCCAGTGGGAGGAGCCCTGGAACTAGCATCTCCAGGGTTCCATCCAGTCTCCTGCACTGGTGTTGAGTGCTCATTCTGCCATGTTATACTCACTTATGTTTCTTAATGGGCCGAGACCACACGGCAGCCTTTGAGGGCTCCCCAGTGGGTCTATAAATATCTTACTTGGGTGATACCCAATAATGTGATTTAGTAAAAGCATTGAGGCTTTGAATTCTGAAAGATAGTACAAGCAAAAATGCTCAGACCCTGGCTCCATCACCCACGAGCTGTGAGCTTGGACAAGTTGCTTTGTCTCTCCATATTTCAGTTAACTCACTTATAAAAAGCGGGCAATATTAACACTGACCTCCTAGGATCAGAATTAATCTTAATTTGAATTAGGAAGAGATTTAAATAACTCAATGCCTGTGAAGTGCTGGGAGGAAGCACTTAAGTAATTAATAGCTAAATGGAATTCAAAGACGCTGGGTTAAAATCCCAGCTCTAGCATCCACTTGCCTTGAAGGAAGTTTCTTAATCTCTTCTGTAAATGTAATGCCTCTGATAGAGTTGTGGTAAGAAGGGGATGTGGTAGTAACAAGTGTGATCAGGGACTTAGACTAGGGTGAGGGCACAGATGGCATCTGATCTAAAGGAGTCCTGGATTCACATTCTAGCTGTGTGTCACTCTGGTTTTACGGCCAGTCACAGTTCAATGCCTCTCCCTGGAACTTAGATAACTCCTTTCTTCCCCTTCATCTGCAAAATGGGATGGATGCCCTGAAGACTCTCAGGTCAATTCCAACTTGAGGAATCATGACATCATCCAGCCTAATCTCCTACTGCCTTCTAGAGGTAGCTGTTGAGCAAACTGCAGGATACATGCCTGATTGTATGTCCGCAGGAGTTCTACTCACCGAAGAAACAAGAGGAGTGTGAGAGCCAGGAAGAGGGAGATAAGAGAGAGGGAGTATCCCACCGTGTACATCAGCTGCAACGTTGACAGCAGGGCATAATTCTCCACCTGAACACAGAGGAAGAACAGATGATGATCAAGACAGAACCTACAACCGCCAACCGCATACCCGGGGCCACCACAGGTCTAGGCATAGACTGAGATGCGCCCAGGTTCCCCAACATATTTCTAAACCTCTCCTTTGCTATCCTTGTTGACATCCATGCAGGGTGGCTTAGACTGCTCTCTGGCACATCTCAGAGCCCTCAGTAGGTCTCACCCCATGAATGGATCCACAGCCCAGCATTGTTGCACCAAGAGTCACAATGTCATAAAGGAGTTGTGTCTAGGACAAGAGCACGCCTGGGAAATGAGGACAAGCTCTTTGTCCTTGGGAGTGCTATTCCTGGAGTCTCTGAGTCCTCCTCCCTGGAAGATTGGGCCAAATTTCTGTCTGGATGAATAATTTCATAGATTATTTCTTTGAAGATGGCCCAAAAGAACAGAGCAATGTTTTCTCTACGATTCAGGATAGCCCGAGTGTGAACAGAGATCATTTATTAGAAATTCTGTGTTATTAAGTGTAATTTTCCAATGGAGTCCCACCTTCTCCCTCAATCCTTTATGCATATTTCAGTTTCTTAATAACTTTCTGTACAAAAATACACAGTAAATGATTAATATCTACCAAATTAGGCATTGAACTACTTTGCATAATTTGTGATATGTACATATGATTTGTAAGTATGCATAAACTGCACATACTTAAAGTATAAAAGTTGATAAGTCTGAAAAAATGAATATATCTTTGATTTTATCACCACAATAAAAATAATGAACATTTCCATAACCTCCCCAAAAGTTCCCTCATAACCTTTGTAATACATGTCCCCTTGTCCTCATCACTAGCTCATTGCTATTCACCCCACGCCCAGGGAAATACTGCTCTGCTTTCTGTCATTAGAGGTCAGTTTGTATTTTCTAAAATTTTATATAAATAGACTACTTTGACATGCACTCTTTTGTCAGGTTTATCACATTAGGAATACTTATTTTGAGGTTCATCCATGCCATACCATGTTTCAAAAGTTTGTTCTTTTTTCATTGCTGAATAGTATTCCACTGTGAAATAACACACTTTATTTATCCTCTTACTTATTGATGGACGATTGGATTGTTTTCAGTTTTGGGCTTTCACAAAGTTTTTATGAGCATTTCTGTACAAGTCCTTGTGTGGACATAGGTTTTTATTTCTCTCAGGTAAATACCTAGAAATAGAATGGTGGAATAGTATGGTGAATAGTTTAACTTCTTAAGAAACTGCCAAACTGTTTTTTAAAGAAGTGGTAGCAATTTACATTTCCATCAGCTCCTCTGAGACTTCTAGTTCCTCTGCATTCCCCCAATACATAGTACAATGTCTTAAATTTTAACCATTCTAATGGTATGCAGTAATACCTCATTGTGGTTATAAATTGTACTATCCTAATAAATATGATCTTGAGAATCTTTTCATTGCTTATTTGCCATCTATATATTTTACTGGGTAAAGTATTTCTTCAAATATTTGTCCTTCTTTTAAACCAAGCCGTGTCTTTTCTTATTTTTGAGTTGCAAATGTTCTTTTTGTATTCTAGATTCAAATCTCTTGTCAAATACATGTCTTGTGAGTATCTTCTTTCATTCTGCGTATTCCCTTTTAATTTTCTTAGTAGCATGTTAAGAAGAGTAGAAACTTTTGATTTTGGCGAAGTCCAATATATCAACTCATTCTTTTCTAGTTTATTATTTTGTATCCTGGTCTTTTTTAAATATTTTTTTTTAGTTGTAGGTGGACACAATACTTTTATTTTATTTATGTGGTGCTGAGGATCGAACCCAGGGCCTCACACATGCAAGATGAACGCTCTACCGCTGAGCCATAGCCCCAGCCCCTGTATGCTGTTTTTAAAGCCTTTATTTAACCCAAGAGCTTTAAGATTCTAAGCTATGTTTTATCCCAAAGGGTAAAACACTCAGGCCTATGATGCATTTCTAGTTGATTCTTACACAGTGCGAGGCAATAATTGAAGTTTCATTTTTGGTTATGTTTTCTGGCATTCCATTGTTCTGGCACCATCGTTTAAGAAATACATCATTTCCCCCATGGAGTTGGTTTGGCACTTTTGCAAAAACAAGTCGACTTTCTATGTTTAGGTTTATTTTTGGACTCGGTTTTGTTTCCTTACTCTATATATTTATCTTTGTGCTGATACTGTGTTGTCTTGATTATGGTAGCTTCGTAGTAAGTCAAACTGAGTTAGTGTTAAGTCTTCCTACTTTGTTCTGTATCAAAGTTGTATCAACTCCTATAGATTTGTATAAATTCTAGAATCATCTTGTCAATTCCTACCAAAATTCTGCTTGGATTTTTATTGGAATTGCATTGAAACTATGGATCAGTTTAGAGAGACTGACATCTTAATTATTAAGTCCATGAACATAGTCTATCCCCCACTTTAGTTAGGTTTTAAAAATTCCACTCAACAAAGTTTTATTGTTTCCAGTATGAAGCCCATCTTTTGTCAAATACAGCCTTACTTGTTTCATATTTTAATGCTGCTTTTATTTTCTTAATTTCAATTTTCAATCACTTGTTGCTAGTATATGAAAATACAGTTGATTTTTGTATTTGGTCTGTATTTTGAAAACTTGTTAAATGCACTTATTAGGACTAATAGTGTTCAGTGTAGATTCCTTGGGATTTTTCTATGGATGATCATGCTATATTTGAATAACAACATTTTTACTTCTTCTTTTCCAAACTCTATGCACTTTGTTTCCTCCTTTTGCCTATTTCTCTCTCTAGGATCTCCAGTACAATGTTGAATAGAAGTAGAAAAAATGGAATAACTTCCTTGTTAAAGATATTAGGGGAAAATAGTCACTCACCAATTAATATGATGTGAACTTCAAGGTTTTTAAGGTGCCTTTTATATTAATTTTCTGTGGCTGCTGCAACATGGTACCACACAGTTGATGGCTTAAAATAATACGACTTAATTCCCATAGTTTTGGAAATCAGAAATCCAAAATCAGCTTCAGCTAATAACAAAGTGTTGGAGGCTACAGGAAATAATCTGTTTATTTGCCTTTTCTACCTCTGTATTTATGTTCTCTGGCCCTCTTTCCCAATCTTCACTGTCAGCAGTGTAGCATCTTCTCTCCTCTCTGACCCGTGCTCTCATCCTTACATCTTAATTCCCCTATCCCCCTCTCCTTAGGATGCTCATGTTTACATCGGGCCCAACAGGATCATCCAGGATGATCTTCCCTATTCCAAGTCCCTTACCATAATCCCATCTGAAAAGACCTTTTGTTGTATAAGGTAAATGCTCACAGGTTCCGGAGATTAGGACTTGGACATCTCTAGGAGGCCATTATTCAACCTACCATGGCTTCATCCAATGGAGAAATCTCCATTCTCTCCCTAATAGACTGAGAATTTTTATCATGAGTGGAGGTTAAATTTTGTCAAATGCTTTCTTTTCATCTATTGAAACGATCACCTAGATCATCTTTTTTGGTCTGTTAATATGGTGCATTTCATTGATTAATCTTCAAATTAATCAGACCAACAAATGGCATTCTTGGTTTAACTGCACTTGGTCATGATATAGGAGTTTCATATTGTTGGGTTCAATTTGCTAAAATTTTTTCCAGGAATTTTTGTGTATGTTTCTGAGGGATACCAGTCAGTAATTTTATTTTCTTGTAATGTTTTTGTCTGATCTAATGATGGTCTCATAGACTGAGTTGGGTAGTATTTCTTCCTTTTCAATTTTTTGGAAAGTTTGTGTGGAACTGGTATCATTATTTTGTCCTCTATTTCTTCCTTAAATTTTATCAGTTTGGACTTCATGAGCTTTAAGAATCTGCTACTAGGTATTAAGATTTAGGATTAAGCCAGGCGCGGTGGCACACGCCTGTAATCCCAGCACTTGGGAGGCTGAGCCAGGAGGATTCTGAGTTCAAAGCCAGCCTCAGCAATGGTGAAGCACTTAGCAACTCAGTGAGACCTGTCTCTAATAAAAGTACAAAAAAGGGTTGGGGATGTGGCCCAGTGGTCGAGTGCCCCTGAGTTCAATCCCCAATACCAAAAATAAATAAATAAATAAATAAATAAAGATTTAGGATTGATAGGTTCTCATGGTGAATCTATTTATTATTATAAAGCATCTCTCTATAACCCTAGTAATATACATTACTCTAAGCACTATTTTGTCTAATGTCAAAATACCATCCCTCCTTTCTTCTGATTAGTATTTTTTTTCTTGCATGGTATGCCTCTTTTTCATCTTTTAAATTTTAACCTTAGTCTGTAACATTAATGTTCTCTGGATAGCATATAGTTGGGTTTTGCTTTGATTTTTCATCTTAATACAACCTGATTTAGAACATTTATATTAAAGATGGTTCTTTATCTGGTTGAGTTTAAAACCACTGGGTTTCTCTCAGTCCCATTTTTTAAAAATTATTTTTCTTCTTTTTCTGGCTTATTTTTTATTAGTTTTTAATTCTATGTTTTCTTTTTTGTGACATTAATTAATGACTTTTTATTCTTTGTTTTGCTTTTTAGTGACTGCTTTAAGTTTTATATTCTATGTCTTTATCTTATTATTGTTTATCATGAAACAATATTTTGCTGCTTTGTAGCTTAAGAACCTCACAATAGTATACTGCCATGTCACCCATCCTGGCCTTTTTGAAATTACTTCAATGTATATTTAAAAAGTGCATAATGGTTGTCATTATTTTTGTCACTTATCTTTCAAGGACATTTTAAAAATAAGATTAAACATTACCCCATATTTACCATTTCTAGTGTTCTTCATATCTTTATGTAGGCTGAAAAATCCACCTGGTATGTTTTTCTTTCTGTGTTAGGATCTCCTTCAGCATTTCTCATACTGCTGAACTGGATGGAGATCTCTTTGTATAGCCTTTGAGCTTTTGCAATCAATCCCAATTACATTTCTATCTAGAATTATTTTCTATAGACCTCATTGAGGTGCCTATAATCCTGCCAGGTCCCTAACTGCTCTTGTTCATTTCTTCCGTATTTCTAAGACCAGATAAGACCCACCTGTTAGAAGAACCCCCAAACTGCCCCGCCCCCAGCCCCAGAATTCTTCTCTGCTTACTGTCAATTCTTATTGTCAAAGTACTTGGAGTCTGTTTCACAAATTGTGGCATCAATTACATTATTCACTAATGCTTTGTTTGATTTCATCTTATTTCCCCATAAATTATAAACATCTTGAAAGTAGAGAATTGTTTCACATTTCCACATAGTGTGGTTTCTAAAAATTGATAATTCAGGTGGCATATAAAGACTTTACTAGGTAATTTTAACATCATTTTACTGGAAATATGAAACTAATGATTTAATTAAATAATCAAATGATTTGTTTCTGGCATTATTATTTCCAAAAACATATGTGTGTGTTCTGTGCTTTCCAGGAACAAATTAGGAGAAATGTTTGTTTTTTGTTTGTCTCTGTCTTCATATTGGGTTTCCAAGAAGCAAATCCCGAGAGGAGGATTGGAATGAAAGTAGGGGAAGGGAGAAGTGAGAAGGGAGAAATAAAGGTACATTAATCAAGCCAGTCACCACAATGGGAAGCTGGAGCTTGACCCCACTGGGGAAGCTGTTAAAGCCTCAGGATTCACCACCTCAAGACCCAGGGAGCTGAGGTATTTATAAACCAACTCCTTCCAGTCATTGGTTGAGAGCTACTCCCAGGAGGGCATTAATCCCACAGCGCTTCTTGTCTGCATTTCAGCAAAGTGGGCTCCTAGAACCCCAAAACCAGCAGAGAAGTGCATGCACTAGTGATAAGAAGCTAGGCAGTTGTGTGCTGAAGTGACTAGTGCAGGAGGTATGGGCAGAGCACCAGCAGCACCTGTGACAGTTAGTTTGTGTTCCTTTAGAGGATTCTCTTAAACCATCATCCACATTTAGACCACTACCAAAACCTAGCTACTTCCCTAGAGGACCCATAAAATCCAAACAGTCTCCAGCTCACTAATAATACCAACAAGTAACTCTTAATTCACTCAGATGACTTTATGAAATGCCAATGTGCAGTATACAACATGGAAATTAGCATTCTCATGCACTACTGGAGGAAGGGTGAACTGGTTTAATTCCTGTAGAGGGAAAATTGGCAAAAAAATTATACATATATATGCATGTATATACATATATATGTGCATATGTGTGTGTATATATGTATATATAAGCATATATATTACATATATTATATTATGCATAATATACATATGCATATATATATATATATATATATATATATATACACACACATATGTATTTAATCAAGTAATCCCATTTCTAGGAATCTTCCAAAGGATGTACTGCCACAAATATGAGGCAATGTATACATAAAGGTTATGGCAATTTTGAGAATAAAAGATTGGAAACAAATCACCTTAGAATAGTGCTGAAAAAACTGTGCTATGAAGTGCAATGCAGCTGTGAATACATATTTCTAGGAAATTATATAAAATGATTTCCAAGATATGTTGTTAAATGAACAAAGAAAGATAAATAGTAAGGTATATTGTACACAGCTTTCTGTGTAAGGAAAATGGGAATAACATATTTACATATTTGCTTAGTTTTGCAACAAGAAACAAGAAATAATTATAAAAATGATAATAAATGAAATAGAAAACAGAATAGTAAACAAAATAATAATAGATAATAATAATAGTGACAATATGATACAATGATAAATAAAACAAAGAATGAGCCAGAAAATAATAAAAGTGCTTATATGGGAATAGGTAAGAATAACGTAGAAAACATAGTGTCAAGAGTAAGATATCTTTTATATGTAGCTTTGAATTTCAAACCCTGCCAATATTTTATGTATTAAAAATAAAATTAATATACAAACAATGATTCTGCTGAGAAAGAAATTAGGAAAACCATCTCATACCATTCATGATACTTTTAAAAAATACTAGGAATAAATCTAACCAAAACATCTCTATATTGAAAACTAGAGAACATTGAAGAAAAAAATTGAAGAAGACCCCAGAAGATGGAAAGACCTCCCATGTTCATGGATAGGAAGAATTAATATAGTTTTAAATGGCCATTCTACCACAAGTAACACACAAATTCAATGCAATCCCCATCAACGTACCAATGACATTCTTCACAGAACTAGAAAAACAATCCTAAAATTTACTTGAAAGAATAAAAGATTTGGAATAGCCAAAGCAATTCTAAGCCAAAAAAGCAATGCTCTGGGCATCACAATACCTGACTTCAAATTATACTACAGAGCTATAGTAACAAACACTGCATGGTACTGGCATAAAAACAGACACATAGACCAATGGTACAGATCAGAAAACACAGAGACAAACCCACACATCTATAGTCCTGATCATTGACAAAAGAGCCAAAAACTACATTGGAGAAAAGACTACCATTTTAACAAATGGTGCTTGGAAGACTGGTTTTTCACATGCAGAAGAATGACACTCGACCCTTATCTCTCACTCTGCACAAAAATCAACTCAGAATGGATCAAAGACCTCAGAATTAGACTCAAAGCTATGCAACTCCTAGAAGAAAAACAGAGTCAACACCCCAGCATATAGGCACAGGCAACAACTTTCTCAACAGGACCCCTAAATGTCAGGAAATAATGCCAGGAGTTAGTAAATGGGATGGCATCAAATTAGAAAGCTCTGCATGGTAAAGGAAAAACAATTAGGAATGTGAAGAGAGAACCTACAGACTGGGAAAAAAATCTTTGCTACCTGCTCTTCTGACAGAGATTGATATCTAGAATATATAAAGAACTAAAAAAAAAAAACCCTTAAATAATACAATTAATAAATGGCAAATGAATTAAGCAGATACTTTTCAAAAGAAGAAATACAAATCACTAACAAGTACATAAAAAATGTTCAACATCATTAGCAATCAGGGAAATGCAAATCAAAACTACATTGAGATTTCATCTCATATCAGTCAGAATGACAGTCATCAAGAATACAAACAATAATAGATGCTGGAGAGGATGCAGAGAAAAAGAACACTTTTATACTGTTGGTGGGATTGCAAATTTGTACAACCACTATGGAAATCAGTATGGAGGTTTCTAAAAAGACTAGGCATGGAACCACCAGATGACCCAGCTATACCCCTCTTAAAGAATTAAAGTCATCATACTATAGTGATACATGTATACCCGTGTTTATAGCAGCACAGTTCACAATTGACAAACTATGGAACTAGCCTAGGTGTCCATCCACAGATGAACAGATAAAGAATATGTGGCATTTATACACAATGGAGATTTAGTCAGCCATAAAGAAAAATGAAATTATGACATTTATAGGAAAATGAATGGAACTTGAGACCATTGTGTTAAGCAAAATAAGCAAAACTCAGAAGGTCAAAGGTCTTATGTTTTCTCTCATGTGGAAGCTAGAGAGGAAAAAAGTAAAGAAAGGTGGTAGGGCAGGGGCTGGGGCTATAGCTCAGTGGTAGAGTGTGCGTCTCACATGTGTGAGGCCCTGGGTTCGATCCTCAGCACCACATAAATAAAATAAAGGTATTGTGTCCACCTACAACTAAAGAAAATAAAAAAAGAAAGAAAGAAAGGTGGTGGGGCAGGGATTTAATGAAAATCAAAAGGAGATCACTAGAGAACAGGGCCCGGGGGCAGAGAGAGGGAAAGGAGACGGGAAATGCTGGGAGTGACACTGGCCATATTGTGTCATCACATCATGCACGTACAGATATGTAACAACAGATCACTATGTATGATTATGATGCACCAAAAATGTGGAAAGAGAAAAAAATGATAATAAAATCATAGAAAATGGTGAAGAATCCTTAACACTAATAGAAAACAAGCGAACATAAGATAACTATGTGGAGAAAATGATTATTTCAAACAATTATGAACACAATATTCCATGCTTGGGATATAACCTAGGGACAAAAATAACTGCAAAGGAATCTCAAAATGTACCAAGTAGGTTTATATTTTCAGTGACAATTTTTTATATGTATACATATTTTATATTTGTTCTTTTTAGATATACATGACAGTGAAGTGCATTTTGACGTGTTATACATACATGAAGTATAACTTCCCATTCTTGTGGTTGTACATGATGTAGAGTTACACTGATCATGTATTCATATATGGACATAAGAAATTTATGTCCAATTCATTCTATTGCCTTCCCTATTCCCATTCCCCCTCCCTTCCCTTCATTCTCCTTTGTATAATCCAATGAACTTCTGTTCTTCCCTTCCCCCAACTTATTTTGTGTTAGCATCTACATATCAGAGAGAACATTTAGCCTTTGTTTTTCTAGGATTGACTTATTTCACTTAGCATGATAGTCTCCAGTTCCATCCATCTACTGGCAAATGCCATAATTTCATTCTTCTTTATGGCTGAGTAATATTCCATTCAGTGACTATTTTAATATCTTAATTTTGAAACTATTTTTTATGCACTATAGGAAAAGATAGATAAATAATTATGATAATGTTATTAGGAAGTAAGACTTCACTGAAAAAGATACATAAATACAAAGTAAAAGAAGGTTAAAAATCATAAATATTTAATATTTAAATTAGAATTGTTAATATGAAGTCTTGATTTTTTTTCCTTAACTCTATATAACAGAGTTAACTCTGCACAGTTGTAATAGTAAAGAGCACACCTAGCACTTACGTCTAGAGTTCTAATACCATTTCTCCGCTTAAAAAACTCAAAACCCCTTTGAGAAGCAGCTGATTCTAGGCCTAGAGCAGGGAAAATCCAAATGAGCATAGACCACAATGTGTCAGGAAATAAGCAGGTGCTCAAAGAATAATAAGTTATAACCAAAGGGTACAAGAGCCAGTTTGAAGGGATTTTACTAACTAAATCTAGAATAAATATAATATATATAATTTTTTGTACTGGGGATTGAACCCAGGGGCTCGTAATCACTGAGCTACATCCCAGTCCTTATTAGTTTTTTTATTTTGAGATAGGGTCTCCCTAAGTTGTATAGGGGCTTGCTAAGTTGCTGAGGCCGGCCTCAAATTTGTGATCCCCCTGCCTCAGCCTCCCAAGTTGCTGGGATTATAGGCATGCACCATTGAACTCAGTTAAATCTAGAAAAGTTTAAGTATCCAAAAGAATAATGAGTGTGGATGGGACCAAGAAGAAAAAGTCAGAGCGTGTGTGCCCCGCCCCACCCGTGCCCCATGACAGACAGGAGTGGTACACATTCAGGAACATCAAAACACGACCCAGCCCAGCACCTTTCAACTGACCAGAGCTGCAGCCAAACATGCCAGGATCCCAGAGAAGACCTCAGGACAGTCCCCAGTCAGCCTTGACTACTGCATAATTTGCCTGAGTCTTGTTTTCCATTCTGCAAAGCAAGACTAATACCATGCATGTGTGAGTTTGTCAGGATGAACCCAACTACTATGTATAACTATAAAGCTTTAATTAGAAAAAGTGACTAATAAAAATCCAAAAGAGGGAAAAAAAAAAGAATAATGATTATCAGCAAATAAAATAATTTGTAAGTTCACTGAGTCACCCAGAAAAGGTGGTGAATGGGTGAGATCTTTGCAGAAGAAAGGAGGCTAATGAATGTAGAAGGAATGGTAGGACTTAACTGATTCCTGCAGGCATCATTGACGAAGGTTGAAACACTGCTAAAAGTCTGTTAGGGAAAAAAGATAACCCCACCAATTATCCAGCAAGTACAAAATGAGAGACAGGCTGTCTCTACCTTGACCAAGTGATTGAACATCACAAACATCACATCATTCTCATGCCACAGCTACCATTTTGGTCTGGAGGTGTGATGCTATCCAAGATACGAAGCACTTGTGAAGATTAACTTGCATGTCATCGAACTTCCAAACCTAACTTCTGGTTTACAGGAAATACAGAGGAGGGAGGAATCAGTTTAATGACAGACCAAGAAAAAAAAAAACAAATCCAATCCAGATTATGGGACATTCTTAAAAAAAAAAAAAAAAAAAAAAAAAAAAAAGGTCTCTTCAACAAACCTGTGTCATGGGAGAAAAATGTATGGCAGACTATTCTAGATTAAAAGATACTGCAGTGATAGAAAACTAAATGTACTATTTGAACCTGAATTAGGTCCCGGTTCAGGGCAGAAAAACTAGAAAAACTGGAGGAAACTTGAAGATGAATAAAAAAGATGATGGATGTAATCACTATTAATTTTATTTAGTTAGGATAGAGTTATGTGAAATAATGCACTCAATCTTAGAAGATAACTGATTAGTATTTAGGGGTGAAATTTCATGATGTCTACAAACTTCAAATATTTCAGAAAAAAGAAAGAGCAGAAACAAACATGGCCAATGTTAATGCATTTTGAATCTAGATAGTGGATATCTTATTATTCTTTTAATTTTTCTACATGTTTAAATATTGCAAGATACAATATTGGAGATTATATAGATATATTAAAATAATATTAAAATTAAAATTAATCATTTAAAAGATATATATTAAAATTATATCATGTGCATAGATATCAATTGATGTATGTGCATAAATTAAATTCTGTATTTAAGAATAGAAAGCACTCTTTATAAGGGCAGAGAAAGCAGCTTGAAGTAAGGCAAAATAACAACTTATTTCCATACTACTTAACACAATTCCATACTAAGGAATCTAAACATATTTGTTAATGCTTATGCATGTACACACACACACACAATCTTCTTGAGGAGTGCCACTTAACATGCAAAGGACCCCCATTAGCTGGGAGAACATAACATATTTTGCTTGCCAAAACTCTGAAGGAAAAAGATTTACTAACAATGTCCTTTTTTGGGCAAAATTTCAACCCACTATTAGAAATACAGGTAAACATGACAAGAAGGCTCTTTTTAATTTAAATTCTTGGAAATCTGGCCATTTACAGAGGGGAGGGGGACTATGCCCTTTTCCTCACTTTTCTAAAGAAAGGAACCTATGCTTCCTGTCTTGGACATGCAGTCTTCAAACCTTGTCTTGCCACCCCCAGGTGCTGACCAGGGATGGCGCCAGGCAGACCTGAGCGGGGTTCACACCTGCTGGTAAACTTGGTTCTTGACTTTGGCAGTTGATCTGTAAAAATCATCTGGGGAACTGTAGAACCAGAAGAGCAGATCAGTTGACTCAGAATGTGTGAAACCCTTTGGTCAGCACTGAGTGAGTGCCTACCGTATGTAAGGGCTATTGTGCACCCCAGTAAAAGGCTAAAGGTATTCAAATATGACTATTACTTTCTGATTATTCTCAAGCAGCTTACAATGCAGGAAGGAAGATAGGAAATAAACACAATTTGCTTAATTCAAGGCTTACAGTTAGCATGACTTTGGTGTTATAACAGAAGCTAAGCAAATTAATTGATTTATTAATATAAATAAATTGAATGCAATTCAACAGAAGGTGTCACTTTGATCCCTTTAAGAGGTGTAACCTGTCACACAGTAAAACAACCTATGGAACACAGAATTCTGTCAACTCAAACCAGGAAATAGAATTTAAAAGTGGTTTAGAAAGAATTTCCTGAGGACATAGAAGATATGTTGGAAGGGAGGTGAAAGAGGAAACATGTCACCCGGTACATGGTGTGGTCCTACTAGCTTGTGAGAGCTGGCTGGTCACTTTTCAGTGAATCAACTGGAAAATATTATGTTATTAAAAATTAAACTATGTAAATTTATAATGAAATAAGTATATAAAAAACAAAAGCTGCACATGCTCAAAATTAGTCACTTGCTATTTATTTTTCTACATGTCTGCACTCAGTACTGTTGGTGTTAATTTTGTTGTTGTATCTGCCTGGAGGAAATACTCATGGTGGCTACCGAGCCCCCTCTCTCTCTTTCTCTGTATCGAGTAACATCACATTGGCAGGCTGTAGTCAGACATGTTGGCAGTATTTACACCCCAGGAACTGGCAAATGTGACAAACCAGAGCTTTCTTTTTCCAAGGATGGAAGCAAGAAACCAATTGTCAGACATTTACTAGCACAGTGCACTACTGGTATTGATAACACAATCAAACCAACCTTTGATCTATAGGCAACCATGTCCCCTGAGAAAGAAACCCCTACTTTTAAAGGTCAGTTTGTTTCTTTATTGTAAAAGTTTTAGTTTTTTGCCTTAACCATGGCAAGCGTTAACCAAACCATTCCATTTATTAATAGTTTTATGTTAAATTCAGACATTGGATTTTCCTTAATATTTATTACAAAAATTTTTGAATATACAGCATGTTTCTTGTCAGGCCTTTTGGTCACAGCAGTGAGAAAACTGACTAAAACGCTAACACACAAGCCATGCAAAGAGGGCCCCATCTTATGCATGCCTGGAGAGAGGCTAAGTGGCTTAGGTCACACAGATAGTGTTTCTAGAACTGAACTCTTTGCCTTCCCCTGTTCCCAAACTTTACACTGCAGGAGCCCTGTTTGGGGATTGGCTTGAATTGCGGTTGACTATGAGCCGTGGAGATTTGGCCTTTGTCGCCACCCGTAGTCTCACGGGATTGTTGCGTGATCTCGAGTGACTTGGCCGAAATTGCTGATCGAGTCAGCGCCATTTTAGGGTGTGTTTTTGGCGTGTGTTAGTCGTTATTAGAACCAGAGAGAAAAGTTATCAGAATAAAAAGCTGTTTGTCTCCAGTTTGCTTCTGAAGTTCTTCCCGCGGCTCCGTTGCTTCAAGCGCTTCAGGCAGCAACAGGTGGCGGCCCGTACGGGGAACTTCGGAGCGGACAGGTAAGAACTGAAAGGTCTCTAAAGATGGGTTCGAATATAACTGAATCCCAAGTGATAGAGGCTATGCAAAGACTCCTTGATATACCTGACTCTGTTCTCAGTGAGGAGTATATAGACAAAAGTGAAAGTGATCAAAAAAGTGTAGATTCCACTGGGCCAACTGAGACCAGTAAAGAGAGTATTAGAAGAGACCCAAAAATGACAAAAATCCAAGCTATTAAAGCTATTCGGAAGTTATTGGCGAAAGCTGAAGGATACTTGCTCTCACTGGAACCTGGGCCTCAGGATATTGCTGTCAGTGAAATTAGCAGTGGTGAGGAATCTAGTAAAAGTGATCCTGAGAAAATGAGGAAAAAGAAATTTAAAAAGACCGAGAAAAAGGTCCGTCAGGCAGAGGAGTCACTTGTGGAAGTGACTACTCCCCCATGGGTGGAATCCATTACAGAAAATATGAAGGGTATTACTAGGCATTTGCATACCCTAGAAACAGAAATAAAAAGTCTTTCTGATCGCTTATGCGCCCTCGAGGACAACTCACAGATACATTGGGAACCGCCAGCATTTGAAAAGAAAAATGGACAGAGTGTCCATCAGTCAGTAGATTTCAAAACAATAAAAAATCTCAAAGAGGCAGTAATGACTTATGGGCCCCAAGCTCCTTTCACGTTGAGTATGCTGGAGTCCCTTAACACCTTTAGCTTAACCCCCTCAGACTGGAAAAGTCTATGTAAAGCAACATTAAGCGGGGGGCAATTCTTGGTTTGGTGATCGCAATTCCAAGAACTTTGTATAGAAACGGCTAAAAGAAACGCGGCTGCAGGGTTTGAAAACTATAATATAGACATGCTAACAGGAGAAGGGCAATTCGCAGACTTACAGGCTCAAACAGATTATGACTCAGATATATATGCTCAGATAAATGCAGCTGCCTTAGAGGCATGGAAAACTGTACAAGGACCTGGGGATCTACAAGGTAGCTTGTCAAAAGTGATTCAAGGAACTAATGAGCCGTATGCCGACTTTGCTGATCGACTTTTGAGAACTGCAGGTAGTGTGTTTGCAGATGTTGACCAAGCTATGCCTTTAGTTGTTCAATTAGCTTATGAAAATGCAAATAAATGGTGCCAAGCAGCCATCAGGCCATGGAGAACTAAAAAGGATCTTTCCGTATATATACAACTATGTAAAGATATAAATGGCGCCTTTGTCACAGGAAATGTGATTGCAGCCTCAATGAGAGGTACTTCCTCTCGAAATTTCACAAAGGCTAAACGTAGACATTATAATCAATCAGGATATTCCAGGCAAAATTATCATAATCAATCAGGCAATTCTAGGCAAAATCCCAAAAGAGAAATAAGATCAAGCTCATACCGTGCCCCAGGCCGCTGCCCCAGGTGTAAAAAGGGAAATCATTGGGCCAATAAATGCTATTCAAAATTTGACATCCATGGAAATCCTTTGTTCAGGAATTCAAAAAACGGGGCACGGGGCCCAGTACCCCGGGGCCCACAAATGTACGGGGCATTGCAGAAGGAGTATCCTCAAGCATCCACTCAGATGCTTCCCCGACACAATCCCTACTACCCATCCACTCCCTCGCCAGAGGAACAAGAGGAAATGCAGGATTAGACCTCTGTTCCACCGCCCGAATAGTGTTAACACCTGAAATGGGGGTTCAACTGATTCCCACAGGAGTCAGGGGACCTCTTCCCTCAGGGACTGTAGGACTTATTATCGGGCGTAGTCCTAAAAGCTTATTAGGTTTACAAGTGACCCCAGGTGTAATAAACTCAGACTACAAAGGGGAAATAAAAATAATGCTTAGCTCACCCCAAAGTGTAAGTTCTGTTAATCAAGGAGATAGAATTGCTCAGTTGCTTCTCCTTCCCAATTTACATAATTCATTTAAAATGGGTATGCCTCAAGAAGGGAACAATAGAGGATTTTGTTCCACTGACTCAAGTCCCATGGCTTGCTGGGTTCGAGACTGTTCAAGGAGGCCTATGTGTAAAATAAATATCCAAGGAATAGAAATGGAGGGATTAATAGATACTGGAGCTGACTCTTCCATTATTAATTTACGCCAATGGCCCAAGCACTGGCCTCTGCAAAAAGCTTCAACCAGTTTAAGAGGCTTGGGATATAATAACCTCCCAGATAAAAGTGCAGTAATTTTAAAATGGGAGGATGATGAAGGCCATAAAGGAACATTTCAGTCTTATGTTTTACCTAATCTACCGGTTACTTTATGGGGAAGAGATATTTTGCAACAAATGGGAGTACACCTTGCAACCAAGCCTGCAGATGTTAAATGTGAAAACCTACAGGGTAATCTTAACCATAAAAGAACTCATTATCAAAAAGTACAGAGTAATCTTAACCCTAAAAGTAATCATTGTCATAAAGGAAAAAGATATTTTTTTTCGGGGCCACTGAGAAAATAATTTTGAAAATACCATGGCTTTCTGATAAGCCAGTGTGGGTCCCTCAGTGGCCCCTATCTAAAGAGAAATTACAAGCGGCCCACCAATTAGTTCAGGAACAATTAGAAGCAGGTCATATAGAACCTTCCACCTCTCCCTGGAATTCCCCCATATTTGTGATCAAGAAAAAGTCAGGAAAATGGCGATTGTTACATGATCTTAGACAAATCAATAAAACCATGCAAGTTATGGGGCCTACTCAACCTGGACTTCCTAGTCCCGTAGCTATTCCAAAAAATTTCCATCTTATTACTCTTGATATAAAGGATTGCTTCTTTTCTATTCCCCTACATCCTCTGGATGCCCCCAGGTTTGCTTTTTCCGTTCCTTCTATGAACAATAATGGCCCTGATCAGAGATATCAATGGAAGGTTTTACCACAGGGAATGGCTAATAGCCCCACCATATGCCAAATATATGTGGACAAGGCTATCCAACCCATTAAAAATAAATATCCAAATCTCATGTGTCTACATTACATGGATGATATTTTATTGGCCCACCCTAATCAAAAAATCTTATTTAATATATTCAGTGATGTGGTAGAAAATTTAAAAATATATGGATTATATATAGCAGAAGAAAAAGTTCAAACCAGATCTCCCATATTATATTTAGGATTTAAAATCATGGATACTTTTGTTAGACCCCAAAAAATTTTAATAAATAAAGAACATCTGACCACCCTCAATGATTTCCAAAAACTACTGGGAGACATTAATTGGCTTCGCCCTACACTAAATCTCACTACTGGCCAACTAAAACCTTTATTTGACATCCTTCGTGGAGATCCTGATCCATCTTCACCACGAACATTGACTCCTGATGCTAGGAAAGCTTTAAAATTAGTAGAAAAAGCCATCGAAGGAGCTCATTGTGATAGATTTGATTTAACTCAACCGCTGATGTTGATTATTATTTCTTCACAATATACACCCACAGGAGTATTTTGGCAACAAGGGCCTTTATTATGGATACATTTGCCCGTCTCTCCTAAAAGTATAATTGAATCTTATACCTCCATGGTGGCTAAACTTATTCTTCAAGGACTTAAGACTTCTACTAAAATATTTGGCATTCACCCTGCTACTATTATTACTCCCTATTCATCATCACAGATTGAATACTTATGCTTCAATGATAATGATTGGGCTATAGCTAAATGCTCTACTTCTGCAAATTTTGATAATCATCTTCCTAAGTCCCCTATATTATCTTTTTGTATTAATCATCCTATTATATTTCCACAGGTAATAAAAAATCAACCTATTCCTAAGGCATTTAATGTATTTACAGATGGGTCCTCAAATGGTACTGCTACAGTAGTCACTAAAAAAGAAAATATGACTTACATAACTGCACACAAATCAGCTCAACTAGTGGAACTGGAAGCTGTGGTAAGAGCTCTGGAAAATTTTAGGGACCAGCCCGTAAACATTTTTTCAGATAGCCACTATATTGTACAAGCCGTCCCAAAATTAGAGTTAGCAGGACCAATAGCACCTCATACTCCAGCCTTTAAATTGTTTTATCAAATACAAAAACTTTTGTGGGCAAGAAAAGAACCTCTATTCGTAGGCCATATTAGAGCACATACTAATTTGCCTGGTCCCCTCCATGAAGGTAATCAAAAGGCTGATGAACTTACAAAAACAGTATTTATACTTTCAGCGCTACAACAAGCTACTTTATTTCATTCCCAGTTTCATGTCAACAGCACCACCTTGCAACGTAGGTTTAAAATCACAAAGGAGCAAGCCAGAACAATTGTAAAAGATTGTAAATCTTGTATGACACATTTGCCCAATCCTCATTTCGGAGTTAACCCTAGAGGATTAATGCCCAATCATTTGTGGCAGATGGATGTTACTCATGAGCCAAGTTTTGGAAAATTGCGATTTATTCATGTGACTATAGATACATGCTCAGGCATGATTTTTGCTTCCTTACATTCTAGAGAAAAAGTTAAAGATGTTACATCTCATTGTTTGCAAGCTTTTGCTGCATTGGGCATCCCCAAAATGCTTAAAACAGATAATGGCCCCGCATATACGTCCTCATCTTTCAAGCAGTTTTGCGCAAAATTCAATATATCCCATAAAACAGGCATCCCATACAATCCTCAGGGTCAGGGCATTATTGAAAGAGCAAACCGAACACTGAAAATTATGTTATTAAAACAAAAAGAAGGAAATTGGAAAAGTCCTAAGGACAGATTGGCAGTTGCCCTGTTTACCTTAAATTTTCTAACTTTAGACTCTAATGGTTATTCTGCTGGAGACAGACATTGGAATCCACACCAACAACATAAACCTTTGGTTTACTGGAAGGATGTTCTTTCAGGTACATGGAAGGGTCCAGATCCAGTATTAATTTGGGGAAGAGGATCTGTTTGTGTTTTTCCAAAAGACGAATCCTCTCCAATATGGATACCATCTAGATTAATAAAACAGGTACCACATCAAAATGATCAAGATGAAGTTATTGAAGAATCAAGATTAATAAAAAAGGTACAAAATCAAGAGGACCAAGATGAAGGTACAGAATGATTCCCTCAAAAGAGTCTTTCAAAATATTTCACAACTTAAGTGTCATTTCTCCCGGCCGGGACAAGGAGATCTCTCTTTAGTGTGCACACAATTGTTTTTTTTTTTTTTTTTCTTTTTATACATGTCTTTATGTCTGTACATTTGTCTACATTTCATGTTAATGTGACGTCACAAATATATGTTTGTATGCTTGTTCGTCTGTCCAGTGTGACGTCACAAAGAACAAAGCGCTTATGAAAAAGAAAAAATATATATATATATATGGATCCAAATAACTTTAATTCATTTTAGGTTAAGAGTATTCATTTTAGGTAAATAATTTTATAAATGAAGGTACTTTCAATTTTGATTTATAGGTGTCCCTGGGACTTCTCTTTAGCAAACAAATATGACTAGTGCTATATAACCTGATATTTTGGTGTTTTGACTTAAGATTGTTTATTTGTTATTAACTTCATTTGTTTAATAGCTCATTAATTTCAATTATCTCAACAGGTAAAAAATTGCTCTGTATACAGAGACTCAAGGGTTCCAGCTAACAAATTATTTCTCTCAAGTGCCTTTACCTTTTCTTTAATCTATCTTTAATGCAGTAATTACCCTCAGTCTTTCTTTGTTTTCTTCTAAATATGACATTTTTCCAACTTATGTTTGTAAAAGCTCAACCAGCGATGTATGTGAACAAAAATCAACTTTAATTTTCTAATCTAATTATTCTATTTTGTAGTTTGACAACTCGCCTCTTGACTCAGTGCTGCAATAGCACTGCCTTTCCTTTAATAATTGATGCTTGAGTTTCTAGGTAGCGGGCCCTGAAGATTTGCCGGTGGCATTGTCTAAACATAAAAAAGACGTCTGCTGCTCAAACATCAAACAACCTCACCAACAGTGTGGCCTCTGCTCTACATGCATGGGGCCTCCTACATCAACATGTTATAACAAATGGACATTTTGATCTTTCATTGTTTGGGACTTTACGGGACAATGCCTTGCGGGTATTTGTCTAGAGAATTCAGTGTGTTACTTGATGGAACTTAGGGCAGCTGATTTGTTTAAACAATTTGATATGCTATGCAATTTGGCTCATCACCAAAAGGCTTGTTGCCTTAAAGCCGCAACATCTCCTCACAATTTGGACGGCTGTTAGTCATCATATATAGTCGATCCTAAAGGGCTCCATTGGATGGCTGGTTAGCCAATGACGGGTAAGATCCCCAGAGGGGGACAACCTAAGACAGGCACAGTCGCACGGGACAGTCTCATGTGGCCGACATATCAACCTAAGACAGGAGTCAAGGGCACAGCCTTGATTATCCGATGACGGGTAAGAATGTTGGTTGCACATAGACGTCCTAGAGCATTACCTCTTTTAAAACAAAAAGGGGGAAATGCAGGAGCCCTGTTTGGGGATTGGCTTGAATTGCGGTTGACTATGAGCCGTGGAGATTTGGCCTTTGTCGCCACCCGTAGTCTCACGGGATTGTTGCGTGATCTCGAGTGACTTGGCCGAAATTGCTGATCGAGTCAGCGCCATTTTAGGGTGTGTTTTTGGCGTGTGTTAGTCGTTATTAGAACCAGAGAGAAAAGTTATCAGAATAAAAAGCTGTTTGTCTCCAGTTTGCTTCTGAAGTTCTTCCCGCGGCTCCGTTGCTTCAAGCGCTTCAGGCAGCAACATTACACTATTAAAATACTTTTAGTGTTTGATGGGAGAATATTTAAATGACTTTTAAAACCTATACAATTTTGAAATCCAATGAAATGATGAAAATAAGTCACAACTTAAGGGATAGGGGAGAAGAGTGCTTTGCAGGCTCAAGTTAGGATAAAGAATAAGGTAGGGAAACATCTAGAACACATGAGAAATTGAAGGCAAGGCCTCTCTCTTGCTATGTTTTCTATCTCACTGAGGGGCATTTCCAATTCCCCCATAGGTCCAAATCAGCCACCTGAGATCTCGGTGCCCCTGAATCTACCCTCTCACACCCCACCCCCAGCACCTGCTCCTATCCTTTGTCTCCTTGGAAAGCTGTAAACCCATGCTCTCTCTTCTTCCCACTCCACTGGTGTTCTTCTCACATCTGGGCTGTTAACGAGATAGCTCCAACCTGTTCCTGCCTCCGTCCCCAGCCTGACCCCAGTCCTAATCTCTCTCCAACTTGTCAGAGAGATCCTAACACCTGTTCTGAATTATATCCCTCCCACAGTTGCACTTGCAAAGCCCTAAACCCTCCAAGGGGCACAGGAGACCTTCATCATCGCATCTCCCCTGAGGTCTCCAACCCTCTACCTCCTCTTCCTCCTCGAGGCCTGCCTCACCCACAGGGCAGCACTCAAAGTTGCCTCTTTGAAGGAGACACTTCAACGGACACCTACCTGAATGACGAGGAGAAGCGAGCCACAGGCAAGCTGGGGAAGTCATCCCAAGCACAGGGAAGAGCTAGGACCAACCTGGAAGACCCAATTCACTCAGGATTTCACGTCACACCCTGGTAGTGGGAGTCCATTTGCTCTTTGACCCTGGCTATGTTTTTCCTTCTGTCAAGACTGTTCTTGTTCTCATCCTTCCCACAGCCATCTCCTTCTCACCCTGCAGGGCTCAGCTTGGGCAGCCTTCCTTGTACCCAGTCTATGTCAGTGTCCCCCTCTTCTGTGTGCCTGGGCATCCCATTCTTCTGTACCAGCAGTTGTGGGGCCTCTATGCCCCCCTAAGACTCTCAGATCTTTAAAGTCAGTATCTGCATTTTAGTCACTGTTGATTCCCAGTGCCTAGTGCAAAACCCTAGCACACAGTGGGCCCTCAATTAATGTTTGTGTCCCAACTATTTGAAAGAAACAAGAATGTGGCCCAATCCTCAAGAACAGAAGTAGTAATATTTGCTGGCAAGGATGTGGGGAGACTCTTCCTCACTTATGAACTGTCGGCAGGACTACAAACTAGGACAACCACTTTGGAAAGCATTATGGAGATTCCTCCAAAGCCTAGGAATGGAACCATTATATGCCCCAGCTATTCCACTCTTTGGTATTTATCCAAAATAACTGAAATCAGCATATTATATTATAATGATACATGCATGCCAATATTTATAGCAGCACAATTCACAATAAACAAGTTATGGAAACAACCAAGGTGTCTGTCAACAGATGAATGGAAAAAGAAAATGTGGCATATATACACAATGAGTTCTACTAAACCACTGCGAAGAATGAAATCATGTCATTTGCTGGTAAATGGATGGAACTGGAGAACATCAGGCTAAATGAAATAAGCCAGACTCAGAAAGTCAAGGGTCGAATGTTTTCTCTCATATGCAGAAGCTAGATAGAAATGAGGAATTTAAAAAGGGAGATCTTATGAAAAGAGAAGGGAGAACAGCAGTATAGAGGAAGGGGACAGAGGGAGAGGGAGGAAAGGAGAGAAAGGAAATGAACTGCAGCACAGGACTGACCAAATTATGGTAAGTGCACGTAAGAATATATCACAATGGATCTCACTTTTATGTGTCAAGTATAAAGCACCAATTTTAGGAAATAAATAAATAGAAGGAAGACCATTTGAGTATAGAAAGGGAAACAGGAAGGGGAGACAGGAGGGTAAGAGGAAGTACTGGGTATGAAATGGAACAAATTATGCTATGTGCATATAAGAATATGTCATAATGAACCCCACTATGTTGTATAAATCTAATGCACTAATATTTTTTAAAATGTGACCCTAGATAGACATCCTCTTCCTCTCTTCCATGCTGCTCCCTTGCATTTGGACTTGAAGAAAGGTGGACAGGATTTGGACAAACAGGAGATCTTTAGGGAGAAAGGCAGGAGCCCAGCAAGAAAGTAGAGAAGAGCTGTGCCTGAGGGGACTCCAGAACAGGATCCTGCGAAGAAAGCACACAGAGAGAAGTCTAAAGCTCGGGCTTATTCGTTCACCCAGCCTTTACTGAGCTGCCAGGATGATTTGCTGAGCAGTTACTACCCCGGATCCTGGTGTAGGGCAGTAACTCCTACTTAGAGCTTGCTGACTTCATGTCAGACTTTCTCCTATGAAATTTATGTCTCTTAATGCTCCAAATCCTCACAACCATTGCATGCCACGAATGCGATCGCCATGGGACGGGCAAGGTAGCAGAGGCGCAGAAAAGCGAAGTGACTGGTGCCAGGTTCACAACCTGAAGTGATGCCCAGAAATAAAGTGCCTGGCTCTGCAGTTGGGCTGTCTGACTCCAGGCCCTGCTACTACTGGATCTGCATTATAACAGATAAGCAATCACAGGAGAAGTTCAGGGCATGACCAATGCAATACAGGAACTCCACCAGGGGTGTGGTAGAAATGTGGTTCAGTGGTAGAGCACTTGCCTAGCATGTGGAAGGGTCTGGGTTTAACCCCCACTGCATGCGCATGTGCGTGCACGTACACACACACACACACACACACACACACACACACACACAAATAGCAGAAAGTGACTATGGAAGATAGGGATTGGGTAGTCATAGAAGACTCTTTTCTGAAGGAGAGAACTAAACTAAAGCCTGAAGGATGAGAAGGAGCCAAACACAGGGAGCTGGGGAAGATGATCCAACGGGGAACAGCAAAAGGCCAGGATCCACGTCCCGTGGGATTTCACGTTTCACCTTAGTACCGGAAGAAATTCCATGGCTGCCACGGTGGGTGCCGCTCTGTGGGTTGTGGACCTCCCCTGGCCAGGTTTGGGTGAGACAACCTGTGGGAAGGCTCTTTCTGTGGCCCCTACAGCTAGGTGCCCTGCAGGAGGGTGGTTTGGGCCCTGGGCACCTTATCACCAAGCCGGGCACACTCACATTTTGTTTGAAGCTGTGGTTCTCGGAGCATTCGGAGTCATCCTGCCAAATATCTGTGGCGTTCACTAGGGTCTGCCAAGTTCCCCGAGCCAAGCAGTGTCTGTAGGCTCTTCCTGAGCTCTCTGAAAGTAAACACAGCTCTAGAGGAAAGGTCAGAACACACAGCCCATCCCTGAGCACACTGGAAGGCCTTCACCCTGGCCACAAAGCTGTGGAAAATCCCAGGGAAAGGGATTTTTTTGTTTCCCTCTTTGGGGGCTCATTAGCATCCTTACTGTTTATTTGGGATAGAAAGGAAAACATGAAAGTCTCTAGATTTCGTAACAAACCATGATCCACTAATGTCTGCTGTGTTTACCCAAAGTCTCTGGAGTTAGAACAGTCCCTGGTGACTCAGAGATGTGTAAGGTACAGCCCAGCTGGGAGACGCTGACCTGGGCTCCTGCACTTGCTCAGTGGGGCATCTCTTCCTGATGCCCAAGAAGAGCAAGCAATGGGTGTGAGGCAGACAGACGGGGCTGAAGCCTGTTGTGTCACCTAATGAGTGGGTGTCCTGGGCCTAGCCCTCCCTCTCTGTGCCTGCAGCTTTCTTCATCAAGAACTAGAACAATCATGGTGCCACCCTCTGTATTTTAAAGGAGGATTAAATGAGTGTGTGTGCAGATGATGGGCAAATTGCTCTGTCCACACTGAGTGCTGTTGTGACTTAGTCACATCTACCCCAGGTGCACCTCCTGAAGTTGCTACTACCTGTAGGACCAGAATCTGGAGTTGCAAATGAGAAGTGGAAATTTGCTGGAATTTACTAGACCAGACCCTACACATCACAGACCAGCAGTAGCTATTTTCTGCATTTAATCATTGGGTACCCACATGGTACATCCACCTGCCCAGGCAACAGTTTTGCTAGGGTGTCTAAGTGACATCTCAAACAATATGCCCCAAACCAAATTCTTCATCTTCTCAAAACCTACTCCCCCTACACATTTTCCCACCTCACTGGATGGTAAGCCCAGCCTGTCAATCCTCTGGCTGCAGGCCTTGGTGTCATTCTTGCCTTCTCTCTGTCTCCCGTAGCCTTCACCTGCTCCATTAGCTAATCATCTCCACTTTGAAATATATCCAGAATCTGACCACTGCTTTTCACTGCCTCCTGCCCTCCTAAGTGGAACCATCATCTCCCTTGGAAAAATGTCTCCTCTGACAGTCCTGCCCCTCATATCTACGGATGGCCTAACAATCAATGACCTGGACAAGATGTCCATTGCATCATGTCAATATCTACTCAGTATCTTCCAAGGACTTGAGAACACATCAGAATCCTTTTATGGCCCCTACAAAGCCTTGTAAGACATGACCCCCAAATCTCTCTGCCCTAACTTCTTACTGCTTTTCTTCCCCTTTTACTTGAGCCACATTTGCCTCCTTCTCTTTTTGAAACAGACCACCCATGCTCTCCACCAAGGGCTTTGACACCTGGAAATACTTCCGCTATTGGCCAAAACCTTACCTCCTTTAAGTCTTCACTGAGACATCAGCTTGTCATTGAAGCCTTCCCTGACTACCCAACTTACAGTCACCACCCACTCCTCCCATCCCATGCTCCCATTCATTCCCCCTGCTCTCGCTTGTGTAAAATATATCACATCTACACTTACCCATGATGCTCACTGATTTTTGTCTGTCTGTCTGTCTTGCTAAAACATGAGGCCTATAGGAGAGGGATTTTATTCTGTTTTGATCACTGATATCTCCCAGGTGTTTATAAAAAATGCCTGGCATACTATAGGTGCTGAACAAATATATGTTGAATGAGTGAATGACAATAGTTCCCTTGACACCTGTGTTCTTCATGCTAATCATAATGCTCTATGCTGAGGATGCTAGGATGAACCCAGCGAACTCAAAGTCCAGGCAGGAGATTGCAAATAAAAAGTACCACTGCAATAGCTTCCAGAGGCACTTCCCTGCCTCCGCCCCACTCCTCAGTCAGCAGCTACGTGCTGTCAATGTTGTCCTCCATAACTACAAGTCTTTTATGTCCTTCTTATGCTTTATCACGTTCTGGGGCTCCAAATAATCTTCCCCTACAGAGGAGAGTTTAAAACCCCTCCTGGAATATACGATTTCTTTCACAATCAGTCCCCAGCCTCATTGATCAGTTGTAGATGCCAAGAAAACCTATATTTATTATCTCACTCTCTTCCATCTTGAATCATAAAGCTCATTCCTTTATTCTTAAAGAATTCTTCTGCATCCCTTTACATTTGTAGAGGTTCTTCTCTAAACCCCTCCATTGTCTTTACATTCCTGTTTTACTTTAGGAACCCATGTGGTTTCTAAAGATTTAATGAGAAAAATACTTTAGGAATCTACTTGGATTCTAAAGACCTAATTGAGTGGGAGAGTCACTTCCCACGTTTTGCAAATTATACTCCCTTTAGTACACTCCAGAAGCCCAGAACCCACTTTTTAAAAAGAGCCTTTAACTCAATTGTCTGGTGAACTTGGAGTCTGGATCCCTGTTTTATCCTAGAGTGGACTGTACCTGTAGTTTTAGCTCCTGGGAAGGAACAGATGGTGGAGCTGGGAGGTGGTGGTCGTTCCTTGCACCACTGAGGAATGTGTGGACGTGTGGGAGCTGAAAGATGTGAAGGAATCCAAGGGCCTCAATCTTTGACTGAGCTTTAGCTCCACTTACAGAGCACCTGCTAGGTAGCCAATTCTGGGTGTTCCTTCTCATTTGTTCCTCAAAATAATCTTAACTAAAAGTTAGCTATTCCTTTACTGCAAACAAGGAAACCACCATTCAGAGGGCTCCAGGAACTTGTCTGGTCTCAGAGTATAAAACAGAGATTGTGTCTAACTTTGGGGCCCCTGACTCTGTATCCCTGAGTTCCTTTCAGTTCACCAAACTGTCTCTCATGGGAACTGTTTGCCTAAACCCTCCAGACCCTGCTGTCCAGACAGTTCTCTAGTACCTTCTCCCCCAGCCTCCCTGAAAAACTCACATCCTCATGGCTCTGGATTGATTCCAACTGGATTTCATCAGAGAATAGCTCCATAAAATATGTCACTAACTCTCCCACCCAGAAGTGCATCTTCCTTCTAAACTCTATGTGTGTGAACGTGCATGTGCACTCACAAGAGGATTCAAAATATTGAAACCAAAGTACAACTGATGTGATTACCTATTGAACTGAAATTAAATACAAGATGCTATATCTTACTTTCTCAGAGGCTCATTCTCACCTTCTTTTACCTGGAGCTTTGTAACTGCATATATTACCAGTTTTAGCTGTCCTTATATTTGTCCATGGTCTTTGGTCATAGGTAATAGAATTCTAACCAGTAATTGCTTCCAGAATAAAATGATCAAGACATTGGGCTTCTTGGGCAGGATGGTTTCCTAAGTAATATTCACTTCCTTTAAACAGGATTGGAGTCAGCTAAGTGGTTAAGTGCTCCACTCAAATCCCATGGGACTTGAAAGTGCCAATTCAATGGTATTTCCTTCGAAAGCTGATGCAAAGGAAGGCTTAAGTCCTGCCTCTGCCTCCTCTCCATGACACTGACCATTCTTAACCCTGAGTGCAATCAGATGCTGTGGGAGGCAGGTCTGGACGCTGCCATTTATGAAGTCAAGAGAGATGCTGTGTAAATGGAACTCCCAAGAATAGTAGAATTTCAGCAGACAAGAGGAGAAGAAGAATGATTTATTACCAAGAGCTTAGACACCTTTGGGGTGTGGGGAAAGGACGTAGGAAAAGTAGTTGGTTGGAGACTTCTAATTAGCATCTGACTAGTTTATCCAGGAGGAACTAGCCTTTAAAGAAATTGTCAAAAATTATTACCTTCATTCCACCAAGGTAGGTATGAAGGGCAGGGAACAGAGACATTTCCAGGAGAAGAATGAGGCCAGCACACATACTGATCAAAGGTTCCATTACAAAATATGCCTGTGGAGAGAATAATGAATATCAATATTTGAGCACAGGGCCTGGAACCCAGAGCCCACCTTGCTACTGTAGGAAGCTACATGGGCCTCCTTCTTTCTAGATATCTAAAAGATGAAGAATGATTTGGGGAGCAAAGGAATGCTAAATGCAGCCCCAAACGTTGTGCCTTTATCTACCCAGATTAACTCCCAGTCAGTTAATGCAATGTCCAGGTCATGCTGATTTTGCTTTGTTTTATGTGAACCAAGCTCTTACAGAAACTCAGGGTCAGAAGGACACTTGAAGGTCCAGCCAATGCCTTACGTTCCATAATTAATTTGACTAAATAATTGTCAAACCTTCACCAGTTAGATCCCAGAACACACATACAATGAAATGTGCAAAATAACAAGCTGATTTAAGGGCATCTGTGGAATCTAGGTTCCTGGCCACGTATACATAATATGACAGGAATTCAATCTACAACAGTTCAGTCGACAAAGTACTCATGTTCGAAGACTAGGCAGTAAGTGTGGCAGATGGCTTTTATCAAAGAGGGCTGCATCCATACACATCCCATCTCATGTTATTTTACAGTGAGAAGTGTGTTTATAGTCACTCTCCTTGAGCCTGGGTAGAACTTTGTAACTGTCTCATCCAACTGAGCATGGCAGAAATGATGATGTGTGACTTCTGAAACCAGGTCATACAAAGTGATGTGGCCTCTTGTCAGGCTAGCCCTTAGGAACCCAGCCCATGTGGACAGGCCATGCAGATGGGCCACCAGTTGCCGGCATCAGCCAATGGTCATGGGAGGAGGCTTTGGGTGATCCTGGCCCCCAGGTGTTGAGTCTTTCAGCTGAACTCCAGACATTACAGAGCAGAAACCAGTTAGGCCCACTGTGTCCTGTCTGCATTCCTGATCCACAGGAACTGTGAGAGACACATGATTATCATTATTTTAAGCCACTAAGCTTTGGGGCAACTTGTTACACAACCACAGATAACTAATACATGTGCTTACCAGAAGGTTTCTTGAGTAAGTCTCTCAGACACTTCTCTTTGTACTGAGCCCACTTCCGAGTTGTCTCCTCAAGGAGAGATCCTGTGGCCTGAGCAGACAAAAACAAGGTCACCCCCAGTTAGCTGCAAGCTCAGATGTAACCCTGTTACCTCACACCACAATTCTCAAGCCTTCCCACTGAAGTGCCCATGGCCTGCAGCAATAGAATCTCTTCAACATCTTCATTCTATCTTAAGATACATATGAATTTTACAGACACTCCATAATCTAATCATATTGATTGGGGGTGGGGGTTGGCCTTTTTCCTTTTTCTTCGAAATTTTTGAGGTTGACATTTCAATGTTATACATTTTTCCTAAACTTTCACACCCTCCCACCCAAATGGCTATATACTCCTAAGACTATGTAGAACCCAGAGAGAGAACCATTGTACCAAGAAGGGCTCAATAACAAATCTGAGAAAGGCCTGCACAAGCAGGTGCCTGTGGGTCCAGGGTCAAAGCCACTGAGTCAGCAGATGCTATGCTACTGTATCGAAGCCTTGAGTTTTGGTTTTTCCTTCCGTCCTTCTCTTTCTTCCTTCTCTTCCTTCTCTTCCTTTCTGACACAGAACCATAGGACCTTGGAAATACAACGCATGCATTTTGGACTTTTCAGATAACTGCATTGTCTGGCAGCTTCTCATGGTGTACCTGTATGACTTCTCTTGGTTTAAAAAGGGCCCTTCTCTCCCACCCTTCATTCAACTCCATCTTTTCAGAGCCCCATTGTGTGCAGGGCCTTGTGTGAAGGAGGAATTGAAGGGGTACAAAGATAAGTGTGTCTGTTGCCCTAAAAGGCACTTACAATCTGCTAAGGATAAGGCTGTTAGGTAATGAGCTGGCACAGGAAGTCCAGTGCCACTCTACCCCGTGTTCCCATAGCTCCTTCCCTACCTGGCTCTGTCCTTGGCTTTGCGCTTTTGTCTCCTCTCACAAGAGGCGACGAACTCAAATGCTTTCTTGAGTCAGGTAGATAACACAGAAGACTGAGGTAGAACAGGGGCAACAATAGTGGGTGGAGGAAACTGGGGAGGTGCTCTGCCTAAAGGTATTCAAATGTGGTTAAAGACATGCAAGTACAGTCAGCCCCTGCACCCAAAATCAATCCATCTGTGAGCCCAACGGGTGCCCTGCTTCTGCCTCCTGAGGAATCAGTCCGATCCACCCTCTCCCTCCACTGTCTGGCATGGCCTCCTGACACCACAGCACTCGTGGTGGGTCTGTGGGTTGTTCCTTTGCAGCTTTTCCAGAGAATCACACAGCCCGCTTTCTGAAGAAGAGCTCGTGTGGTCGTCCTTAGTTCAAGGTTCATGGTTAGCTCAGTGCATGGTTCCCTTACCATCTCAGTAATTTTTGCAAGGCCTTCCTAGACCAGAAGACATACCTAATAAGTCCAATTTGCTAAGTAGATAGGTCCAAACAGTCCACAAATATTTATTTCTTAACATCTTAGTGCCTGCTGGGCTTTGCGCAATTTCGCACACTTTAGAATGGAACTGGACACCACCACCTGCCTTTCCTTTTCCACACTGATTTTTGCTCTGTTCAGTACTTGCTTTTTGTCACAGCACCTGAGGGAAAGCCAGTTTTTGAAAGACATCATGTCATCAAAGGGATGAAAGTGTGATCTAATTTCAAAACCCACAAATACCTTGCACTAGTAGTGAAACTACTAGTGACAAGTGACGGGTATGACTGTGCTTTCCTCCAAAACCAAAACATCTTACAGTACCCTATGAGTTCACAGTGGTGCCCTGAGGCACCTTTAGCACACAGTTTGGGAACCATGGTATTACTCAATAGGTAGAAACAAGGATGATACAATAATTGGCATTTATCCCTCAGTTTCAGTTTGCAGTGAGCTTTGAATCTTTACTAATAACCAATCTCTCTCTTTCTCTCTCTCTCTCTTTCTCTCTCTAAGTCATGGCCCAAGAGGTGACAAGTAAGTTTATTAACATACTATTTAAAGAAATAAACATCCTAAGGGGACCATAACTGACTCATATAAATTTTTTTTAACAAATGCAGCATATGAGTTAATAACAAGACAATAACTCCTAGAATTTGAAAAATCATCAGCATGAGACCCTTTCCTGCACAAAGCACTATTTATGTCCTCAGAAACCTTACTGAGACCTCCTTAAGGAAGAGGCTATAAAATCAGTCCCTGAACTAACATTCCCCTGTCTTCCTGCTCATTGCCATGACTAATGGCCAAGGCCAAAAGCAGAAAAATAAACTAGAGCTAAAAACTACTGAATTTGGTCAGTTAGGGAAGTTGGACAGACTCGGGCTGTCTTCCCAGGTACTTGTCCTAAAGACATCCAAAACAAAGGAGGCACATCCAAGTTCAATCCTGGCTAAATTCCCAAAGTAATGAGGAAAGGAGACATATGGGTGGGATTTTTTTCTCATTGGGAAGTCCAGCTTGACTTCGCTGCTCTTTCCCATGCACAGGTGACCAGCGTCCATGACTAACTTGGTTGAGAAGGGATTAAGAAAGGGGGGAGGGGCAGATCCCTTCCTATTGACTGCTTAAATAAACCTATTTTTCTTTGTTAGAGAAGGAATATGCTTCACTGTAGATAAAGTAGAAATCACAGATAACCAAAGGAAAGAAGGAGAAATCATAATCTCATCACTCAGACATCACCATTGACTTCCACACCCTTCTCTGCCCATGTGTGTATTTTACTTTCTTGTTCTTCTGATTTATTCTAGCCAAAAAGGAAATCATATTGTTCTGTGGCCTTTTTATTTTTCACTTAGAAGACATACTGTGAATAGATATTCATTCCAAGAAATACATCGTAACCGAAATACCCTTTAATAGTTACACATTATTCCATGAATTAATGCGATACAATTTAGTTTTTAAATCCTCTAGCACTGAACATCTAAGTTGTCTTCAGATGTTTGCTAATATAAAGGATGATGAGATAAACATCCTCATTGCTAAACATTTTGAGAGTACATCTTTATTTTCTTAGAAGTTTTTTGAATAGGAATTTATGGGTCACAGAGTACTCACATTTTTAAAGGTTTTTGATAACATACTGTCAAACTGTTTATCCTCATCCAGCAGTGAATTTTTTTTTTTAATTTAAAACTCTGCATACCGGCAATGTATAAAATCCACTTCTCCAAGAGTCTTCCTCCATAGTTTATGTTTTTCAATGCCAAAACAACTCCAAAATAACATAAATGAGTGAGTGGGTGTGTGCGGAGCTAGCACTATTTCCTTGCTTGTATTTAGAAACTAAACTGTCCCTGAGAATTTCTCATTAACTGAATTTTATGAAGACTTCCTGCAACAAACAGGCCAGGGTCATTTATATTCCAGGCAGGGAAAGCGTCTATGAGCAAACTCCATCATGAACTAACGTCTACGCAAAGCCTTGTAAAATAAACATCTGGAAAAATAGTATGGGATTGGAGATGGAGAACCAAGAGGAGGCTCGTCAGAATCACAGACACGCTGGAGACAGACAGCTCTAAGAGCTCTGCACACACAGACTGGGTGTTGGGGGGCGAGGGGACCCATTAGCAGGTATATGGTTGGTTATGGAAATACCAGAGCTAAAGGGCTAAGGTGTGGCTTCGTCAGCACTTTAAGCCAGCCTGAGGCACTGCAGATTCTGCTGTTGTTATATATAAATAGTCATATGTCAACATCTCCCAAGAGTGCTAGAGAAGACAGAACACAGGGCTTCAACCCGCGGTCCCCTCACCCCACCTGGGTAGACCAAGGGCTCCCTGCTCATGAGCTACGTGCTGGAAAGCAATGTTGGAACTCCTCTGAGGCTTCTTCTCCCCATCTGTAAAATGGGTTCAGTAATACTACCCTTCCCAGAGGGCTGTGGGCATTAAGCAAGACGATGTGTGAGGATTGTTGCATGACAGTAAGCCCAATGTTGTAGCAGCGCTTGGCGTGTGGTAGGCAGTCCGAACATGTGGTGGACAGAAGGTGAACAGAACGAGGGAATTAGCGAGGCACATTCAGTTTTTTTTAAAAATACTTATTTATTTACTTTAGTTGTACACAATGCAATGCATTTATGTTTATGTGGTGCTGAGGATCGAACCCGGGCCACGCACGTGCAAGGCGAGCGCTCTGCCACTGAGCCACAACCCCAGCCCCACATTCAGTTTTCATATGAAATATTCTAAGAATGGTAATAAGGTTGAGAATTCAGCATCACCTCTCCCCAAATGGCCACACCACTAACAATGGAAGCCCTGGAGCCAGAGGCAGACCAGGGCCACCTGACCCTCAGGGATGTTCTGGTCACTCCATGGGAGTCTGCCAGCCATGGCAAGAATCCCACAAGACCAGAGGCTGGGCTCACATTTACAAGCCATGAGAGCTCGAGGGGAGTCTGTGGGAGAATCTGGATGCGGGGAACTTGTTCGGAGACTTCTGCTTCTCTAGTCCCCGGTCAGCCCCACAGAAAAACTGAGCAAGAGAACCTGAGATTCAGCCCCACAGCCCTCGCTCTGTGGGGTGAGGGGAAACTTCACATTCTGAGGCTGAAACAGGGGCTAACCCTGTGCAAGGAACAGAGGAGGAACAAGTTCCCTAGGCTGCCCAGGCTTCTTTCTTACCGTGGAATTGGGAGTTTCTTCCCATCATAGTCTGGTATAAAAAAGGGAATCTTCAAAGGTGAAGGGCCAAAGTCTGATCTCAGGGAAGAATACGTCAAGCTACCAGAAAACCCAAATATAGAGGGCAGTTAAGTATATCATAATAGATCCTGAACGCCTGCAAAATCCTGCCGTGGATCTATATTTATTGACAGGCAATGCTGCCTAATCTCCCAGGGTTCCATTTCCACATCTTTAAAATGGGATTAACAAGAGAACTGTGCTCTCAGTGTTGCTGAGAACGTGAAATGAGATAAGGGGTTGGCGGGGGTGGGGTGGGGGTGATGGTGGGGGTGTTGCTCCTGGAACTGACCCTAATGCCAATTAGGTGTTTATGTATTCATATTATTAGTGTGGTTTGTTATTAAAAACAGATTACAAAATAATACTTATATTGTGACCCTATGTTTACTGTCCTAAATTGTATGTAAATGAATGGTAGAAAAATGTCCAGCAGGAGAAGTTCCCAAATGTAAACAAGGGTGATCTCTGGCTAGTGGAATTTCAGTGATTTGTAGTTTATATTCAAGATAGTTTAGGTCATTTTTTAACATTCTATATTTTTATATTTTAACATTCTATATTGTATAAATAGAAAGAAGGAAAGGAAAGGAGGAGGAAGGGGAAAGAAAAGGAAAAAAAAAGAATGGAAAGAGTAGAAAACCATCCATTCAATATAAACACTGAGAGTGCTAATGAAATCAATGAAGATATAGGCAGCAATTTTAAATGCTAGTCGCAGAGTTTATGCAAGATGAGAAAATGCTTATAACATGATGTAAATGGAAAACCAGGATACAAAATATTGTATGCTTCATCATTTCAGCTGTGTAAAAAAAATGCACAGAGGAAGGATTTAAGGAAAATATTCCAACATATGAACAGTGATTATCTCTGAATGCTAGGATTATGGTTGATCATTATTTTCTTAATACTGTTTTCTACTTCCTGAATTTCTTACAAGGGGCCTAAATCACTTCGACAATTACAAAATATGCACAACTGATAATATTAATAAAGAATAAAGAACTTCTCTTACTTGCTTGATGAAAACCAGCAGCACCAGGGTGAGGAAGGGCCTCCCAGGGGTCCAGAGCAAGAGCAAGTGCTTCCCATGGGAAAGGAGAGAGCCAGCGCCCCCCGCAGCAGGGATGCTCACGGGCAGGGTCCAGACCCCAGGCAGGGACCCCAGGCCGCTTCTCCCAGGCCCTGCCCAGCTCAGCTGGGGCCTCATCCTCCTGGCACACTTTCACAAGTGCGGACACATCCCTCCAACAGTCCAAGATGTACCGCAGGCTGCCTCCTCCTGCATTCCTCCTCGTCCAGGGAGGAAGTGTCTGCACAAATCCTCTGCACGACGCGCGCGGAGAGTGTCTGAACAGATCTGGAGTGATCTACCGAATCTCCAAGTTTCTCATCCCCCTCCTGCCCCCCCAAAGGCAGGGAGATTTTTCCCAGACCTTCCCCAAGTTGGCTTTGCTCCGGGCAACTTCCTCAGCAGGCCCAGAAGAAACAGCAAGCGCTCCCTGGACTCCACCCTGAGGCTTTTGCTCCATGCACAGGGCCAGGAAGAGACAGGCTGGGGTTCAAGTGGCCAGGGAGCAGCTGGTGAGACAGGGTGACCTCCAGACACCTGGGAGACCGGCGTCTTTGCAAGAGGAATGGGTCTTGCTTGATCAACACAGAGGCAGGGCCATCTCTGGCCCCTGATTATGCCAGGAGAACAGGCAAGACAGTGACCCAGGCCAAAATACAGCATCTCCTGACCCAGGGCCTGAAGCAAAAAAAACACAATCAATGACTCAGGTTGTCTACACAATAGCAAAGCATTGCGCTGAACAATCCAAACTTCACTCCTCTTGAATGCCCACTTGTTCTGAACACAACATTTTGTTCTTCTGAACACAATGTCGCTCAGCCCACCTAGCAGATCCTTTTATGGAATGCATGCTCATCACTTACTAACCAACATGTCTACACCTTCTCACCCCAATTCACATTTGCAGTTTTTTCATCCATAATCTTACTTCATTCATCCTCACAAGAACCACCTATAGGTACCAGGTTCAGAGAGGTTCGAGTGCCTGCCCAAGGCCACACAGCAAGTAAAAGGCAGAATCAGGTCTTCTGATCACAGTCACCTGACCACAGCTACTCCAGAAGGTATCATTCCCCACCCCTGCCCTCTCAGGGTGATCCCTTATTCTCTAGCAGGCTCATCACATCTTGAAAAGGGTCCACCTGGGCCCAGCGCAGTGATACACACCTATTATCCCAGCAGCTCAGGAGGCTGAGGCAGGAGGATTGCAAGTTCAAAGCCAGCCTCAGCAACTTAGGGAGGTCCTAAGCAACCTAGTGAGACCCTGTCTCTAAATAAAATATAAAAAGGGCTGGGGATGTGGCTCAGTGGTTAAGCACCCCTGGGTTCAATCCCTGGTACCAAAAAAGTGGGGGTTTACTTGGCCCTTCTCATCCCCCCTCTCCCTGACCAGCTCTCAGCATCTTTCCAACTTTTTCCAGCCTCCCAAACAGGAGACCTAGGTGGGAGGTATGCAGATGGGTCAGTAAAATGTTTCCATTTAGTTGTCTGTCCTTCCTTCCTTCCTTCCTTCCTTCCTTCTTTCCTTCCTTCCTCCATCCCTCCCTCCTTTCCTCCCTCCTTCTCTCCTTCTCTCCCTTCCTCCCTTCCCTCCCTCCTTTGTTCTGCATGCCTGCCTCCCTTTCATCCTCCTCCTCCCTCTCTTCCTTTCCTTGTCTCCATTTAAATCAAACCATCTTGGCCAACTTATCTGTGTACTGAATTCTGAAAGTTGTGGGGGAAATAGGTGAAAGCTGCTTAATAGAAATCCGTGAAACCCCACGTGGAAAGATTTTAAACCTTAGTATTACAATGTTCAATCCTAACAAAGAGCCCCAGCATGGACTCTTAGGATGACACGAGCTCTGGAATCCCCATGAGGTCCTCTCTTAGGTATAGCAGAGAGCAGGATGAAGTGACAGGGGAGGAGGAAAGTCCCCAAGGGATGGGTTCAGACACATTGGCTAGAGTTGTCCAGCTATAACTGTAACTGCACGGTAAGGAACCATCCTCCAAGTCGCCTGCTGGTAAGGAAAGTGCCTGCTTTGTGGGAATCTCCTATCTCCCCTCTTTGAACTTTTTCTCAAAAACATTCTTTTTCCAAAGGAACAGGTGTTGGGTCCACACTAGACTTCCCCTTCTGTTGGATGGATGCCATCTAGCGACAAAATGCTGTAAAGCTTCTTGCCATGAGAGGGCAGCAACCTGCATGCACACGCTCCCAGGATTTGCAGGGCTTCAGAGAGCACCGGGCGGGGTTCCTCAGGCTCCAGCAGGAGAGAACCGACATAGTGGGAGTGATGCACTCGTCACCGCCCTTTTCTCCTACCTGCTCAGGCAGGTAGATCCTTGGTTATATCTGGAGGTCTTCAGGATCTAACATGCAATCAAGAACCTGCGTGTTTTGGATGCCACACAGAATATTCTGCCCCCCTCCATTCCTTCCTGATCTCAGGCTTCTGACCGTTCTTACATAGCTTTTTACTTTTCCTGGAGTTTCTAATTGCCTTTCCTTTGTCATCCTCATGGAATTTTTTTTTTTTTAATCACTGAGGCTTAAGTAAAAGGCAGATGTTTTGTATGCTCTGAGATGCTTTGTACCTCTCCCCAATCCCATCCCAGAGGAGGGCACTCGGGGGGATGCCCAGCCTCCCCACACTCCTGCACTGGAAGAGCTCCTGAAGGACCTTCAGCATCACTGCACCTGCCAGTGACACTTTTAAGGGAACATTAGTGACAGCACTGAGGGCTCTGTCAGTATCTAATGCCCCAGGATGGTGAATTCTGTGCCCAAGTGGAGTCTATGCCAGCCTCCCCATTCTACACACCCGGAGGCCCTGAGGCAGCCTGCCTGTACCTCCCATCTCAGAGTCCCTGCACAAGGCAGCTGTCCTCTGAACTCTCTCTATATACAGGGCTGGGTAAGAAGCAAGTCTATGGAGTCCTTAGGATTTCCTGTACTGTAATCTAATACTGAGGACCCCGCTCAGTGCAAAAGGCAAGGTGTGGAAGACTCACCCAGACTCCCATCCAAATGGGACCCTGGACTTCAGTCAAAACCAGCACTCTCAGCTGCACACAATGGCACACACTTGTCATCCTAGCCACTCAGGAGACTGAGACAGGAGGACCACAAGTTTGAGGACAACCTGGGCAACTTAGTCTCAAAATTAAATTTGAAAAAAGGGCTGATAATGTAACTCAGTAGTGGAATGCCTGCCTAGCATGCACCCTGGACTCAAGCCACAGCATCACAAAACAAACAAACAAAAATTAGTGCTCTCCACAATAACCAGTGGAAGCAATCCAAGTGCCCATCAACAGAGAAACAGATTTTTTTAAAAATGTGATGTAATAAACACAATGGAATATTATTCTGCCAAAAAAGTTTCTGACACGGAAACTTCAGGGTTCATCACAACATGTGAACCCTGATGACATTACACATTATACCACCTTGAAATAAGTTGGACACAAAAGCAAATACTGTGTGACTCACTTCATTGAGGTCCCGAAAGTAGTCAAATTTATAGACAGAAAGGAGAATGGCCGGCTCAAGGGCCCAGGAAGCGGAGGAGCAGGAGTCTTGGTTTCATGGGGCGACGGTTCAGTTTCGCAAGAGTTCTGGAGGTGGACGGTGGTGGTGGTTGCCCAATAGTGTGAGCGTATTCAATGCCACCGAACTGCACGCTCAAAATGGTCAAGATGGCCAATTTTATGTTATGTATATTTCACCACAAATTTTCAAAATAAAGCACTGCCCTCCTGCACATCTCCGTCCCGGGAAGGGCTGAGGGTCTAACCCCGTGTCCCCGCTCTGCGTCTGTCTGCGTGTAGCCCTCCCACCACCATGCTCACGTGGACGCAGCACACGGGAGCACACTCAGATTCCCCAGGGGACATGAGGAGACTGTCAGGACGCCAGATGGCAGGGCCGAGGAGTGGGGACCATGATGAAGAGGGGAGGAACTGGCCCCACGGCTCAGCCTGCGGCCGAGCACCTCATTCAGCCATGGACAGGGCCAGGCGGCAGCAGGCACTGACCCTCCTCCCCATCTGCCTGGCCTTCGCCCTCTCACTCACCGCCGTGAGCAGCAGCTACTGGTGTGAAGGGGCGCGGAAGGTTACAAAGCCGCTGTGCCTCGACCAGCTGCACGGGATGAACTGCATTCACTTCAGACAGTCCAACAGCAGCTATGGCAGCAAGGACGAGAGCCAGGTGGTCCAGTACATTTGGGAAATAGGGGACGACAAATTCATCCAGCGCAGGCTCCACGTGGGGCTCTGGGAATCCTGCGAGGAGAACCTCAACAGCACAGGTGAGCTCAGTCTGCAGGGTCGAGGGGGAGGGGGAGGGGCGGGCACAGGTGCGGGATGGTGACCACAAGGTGGTGCTCTGGAGCCGGGTTACCTGAGTTTGAATCGTGCCTCTGCCACAGGCTGTCTATGCTTCCCCAAACAATGTCCTCTGACCCTCAGGTTTCCCATCTATAAAATGGGAATGGTGGCAGTACTTATCTTGTAGAGTTATTGTAAAGGTTGAATGACGAATTTCACATAAAGTACTTGCAACAGTGCCTGACACCTTGTTAAGTGATTATTAAACATTAACTTTTACCCTTTGTCATTGTCACCCAATCCCAGGAGGATCAAAGGTGGCTTCACCCAACCCTAAACTACATTTCTGATATTTCTCCTGTACTTTTAAGGGGTCTTGGAACCGAAGGTTTCTCTTCGTAAACAGACTTACACATCCAGGAGCAGTGGTGCATGCCTATAATCCCAGTGACTTTGGAGCCTGAGGCAGGAGGATCTCAACTTTGAGGCCAGCCTGAGCAACTAAGCGAGACTCAGCAACTCAGCGAGACTCTGTCTCAAAATAAAAAGTAAAAAGGACTGGAGATGTAGCTCAGTGGTAAAGTGACTGGGGTTAAATCCCCAGTACTATTTACAAAACAAAACAAAACAAAACAGACTTTACAATCATCGGAGCATCTCCCACATCATCTACCAAAGCATGACCCTTAATAAGTCAGACACTTAGGTACTCCTTGAAATAACCGTGCAAGGCATATATCATTCCTCAGCTCATAAACAAGGAAACTGAGGCTCAGAGAGTTTCAACTTGTACAGCTGTTAAGACTACTAAGACCATGAGAGGGGCCTCTCCACTCCTCTCTTCGTAGGTAGTGCTATCTTTGTATAAGGCTCAAGGGTCTTAGCTCAGTGACCAACTCAGATGATGCTCCAACGATGGTAAAAGTCTGGGGTGTTTTTGTTTGTTCGTTTTGGTACTATGGACTGAACCCCCAGGGGCACTTCACCATAAAGGTCTTATAGAAGGACAGCACTGCCTTTATGGTCAGATGCAGGAGGCCTGTGCCCCTACATCCTCAAGGATTCCCAAGACAGTCCCATATTTTGAGGTTGGCAACTATAGACACCACATCCATAGACAAATTGCTTGAAAGCTTCTACTCCCTTGTCCAAGTCCCCATTTGAGGACTGCCTACTTCTATTTCCATAGTTATATATAAAGGTCACACCAGTTATCAAATGTTGGTGTGTACCAGAATCATCCAGGTACCAAGCCCTGGAGGTTCTAATTCAGTAGGTCTACAATGGGTCCAGAAACCTGCATTCTTCTTTTTTAAAAAAGTTTTAACCAAAAATGACATTTTCTCATAGATAAGAGATCAACTCATTTGAAAGGCTTATAAGAAAAACCAACAATCCCTGATCCTTCCTCATAACTTAGTTCTACCCTGCAGGAGAAGCCACTTTAACTTAGTTGCTTCATTTTAGACGTTATTTATTGACTTTCTGTTATAATTTTAAAAACTTAATTCTCTCATACCACAGCACCCCACATGCCATCTTCCTTCATAAATGATATTACCATTCTATTTAAATTGGCAAAGCAATAATTCATTTTGACTGTACAAATATATATTTTTCATTCTACACAATCATGGATGGTGTTATGATTACATTAATTGTTTACTATGGCTCTTCCTGGAGTTTCTCATTACCTTTTCTTTTCCCACTCTCATAGCATTGGTATTTTTATTCTACTCAACTCTCTTTTATCTAGTGGTATTAGTATTTCTAATAAGCTTCCCTGGTGATTTTGACACACACTAAAATGAGGGAAGCAAGTTCCAAGGCACAGAAAAACCCACTGGCAAGAGGGATTCGGTTCCGTGTGGAGGAAATTCCCTACCAATCATTTGGGCATCTGGCACAGGGGTAGGCAAGTGGGGGTTACAAAGGTAAGTGAGCTGAGAGCTAAGGACCTAGTGGGAGAGAGCTACGATCAGAATGAAACAAGGAAGAACATGGCGATGGTTATGAAGAAGGCTCACCTGTTCTAGGGAAATGGGAAGGAGGGAGAGGTTATTTATAGTTGTGGAAATGAGGAAGGCTTTGTAAAGGAGATGGCCTCTGTGCCTGTCTGTGAGTGTGATTTGAACAGATGGACATTGGAGTGAGGTCATTCCAGGAAGACAGTGACCCAACGTCCGAAGCAGCAGAGCTTAGGTACTGCACCAGAGCAAGAGGCAAGGAAAAGAAGGAAGCCTCTTTACAGAAGAACACCACTGTGTGGCTCCTCCATGTCCCCTGAGGCAGCTTCTCCTCCCTGCAGCACAAGGTCACAGTCACTCTAGTGCAGGGAACTCAACAGGACAATGTTCCTTAGAAACGGTTGGTCGAACTAGAGAGGGGCTGGGGATATAGCTCAGTTGGTAGAGTGTTTACCTCAGTAGAAGATGAACTTGAGGACAGAGTTAGAAAATTAGACAAGTTGGAGCTGCTTCCTTGGGAACCAGAGAACTGGAGGTAAAGCTCTTCATGGGCTGGACTTGAGGAAAGTGTAGAGCTGGACAGTTAGGGAGGACTGGAAGCAGCTGTGTCACCTGGCCTCCTGCGTATCATAAGGCAGGTACCTCCCACTGTCACAGAAACACTGAGCAGGTGAAGGGTGTAAACAGTCCCAAGATGTCTGATAAAATATTAACTAGCATGTGTGTGGGGTGCATTTTATATTTTCTTCAGGCTAAAACAAGAGTTAAAAGTACAGTTCAGAGACTGTGTGAGGATCTTTGATGTTCCTTCCTCTAGAGAAAGCCCTCATGGCATTTCTGCCAACCCACAGCGAGTTCACACACACACACACACACACACACACACACACACCACCTTCACCACTGAGGGATCACACCACTGAGGGTTTTTCCTGTATCATCAGAGACACCCACTGAATTCCAGGGAGGGCTTATGTTCTCACTGATTCATGTGCAACACCAAGCAGAAATAAGGGTGTATCTCTTGATCCCTTTTTGATTTGTGTGTGACTATGTTTTTGATGTCAGGACAGAAAAAGATCTGAACAAATGCCTCACTGTACATTGCTAAAGATTACCCCACAGAGAGCTGGGGGTGTACCTCAGTGGCAAAGTGCTTACCTAATATGCACAAGACCCTAGGTTTGATCCCCAGCACTGGGAGAAAAATAACAAAAACAAAAAAGTTTACATCACAGAGATGCCTCTTGAGATGCTCTTTATTTTTATTTTTATTATTTTTTGGTACTGGGGATTGAACTCAGGGGCACTCAACCACTGGGCCACATCCCCAGCCCTTTTTTTTGTATTTTATTAGAGACAGGGTCTCACTGAGTTGCCAAGTGCCTCACCATTGCTGAGGCTGGCTTTGAACTTACGATCCTCCTGCCACAGCCTCCCAAATGCTGGGATTACCGTGCGCTACCGCGCCCGGCTGAGATGCTCTTTATTTTTAAAATATAGATTTTGATAGACAAATTTGGAAAATTTACATTTTATATTTTCTTCTTGAAAATTCACAATATCCATTAGCATATCAAAATCTCTGAGAAGACCCACAGTAAAGAAACTTGTTTAATATGACATATCTCAATGTTTCCCAATATATATAATTTTTATTATATATATTCATATGTGTATACATATCTGTGTGTGTGTGTGTGTATGGATTAATTAACATTTGGCAAGACTGGTGGAGTACACTTTGATAAAAGCTGGCCTATGAAACAGAGTCACTTTACAGATGGGAAAACTGAGTTCTAGAGGTACAAGTGACCCATTGAAGATACTGACAGAGCTGGATGTGGAACTCAAATGCCTTAACTCTTTGTCCTGACTTTTCCTGCCCGCCCCCCACCATGCACAAACTCAGCTGGAGGGTAGCAGCTCTACTAAGTCTCAATGAATAATTTTGTGCCCATCAACCTAAAAATCCTCTGCTGACATTTGACACATTTCTGAGTATAAGAAGGTCATCAAGGTCTCTAAATATTGCCATCATTTTATCAGGAAGGAAAAAAGAAAGACATCTTCCTCAGAACACTTTTTACACCATCCCCAAAAGGAATATTGTTACCTCTAGGTTGTCCCTAAAGCAAAAAAGTTTAGAATTAATTTCTTACTTAATGGAAAATAAATGAATATCGAACATATTAGAGGATAAATAAAAAGCTGTATATCAGAAGATGCAAACTCAAATGCTTGTCTATAGGAAGAGGTGACAAAAATGGGTGAAAAAACTGGATTGCCAATGCCCTTGAAATTTCCTGCTTCTGGTACTTGTGAACCCACTGCAGTTAGATCCTCTAATTTTTCAAAGGAAATAAGATATTTGACCTTTTTTTTTTTTTTTTTTTTTTTTTTTTTTTGTAAAATGTCCCGATTTTAAAATCTCTTTAGAACATTGCACGAGCCCAACAAGATATGTTTGCAACAGAGTGTAGCCTGGAGTCCCAGCTGGAAAATACACTTTCCAAACACCTGCTATTTTATTTAGTTTTTCACAGAGTCTGGGAGATTTGGGGGCATAAGGAAAAAAATGGGGTTAGGTCTGGAGGTGAATGGAAAGAACCCAACAGTGTTTTGGAGAGAAGGGCCAGGGTTGCTCAGTGGAGCCGGCAATGAGGACTCCAGCCAGGGAAAGAGGCTTCTCAGCCCTAAACAAATCCAGGGTATCCCAGCACCCCAGTTCTGCTGTCCCATGGGGCAGCACTGCATGTTTTCTTTCCAAAACAGCCCCACCTGTCTAAAAGTTGACTCTCCCAGTGTTATGGTTTAGATAGGAGGGGTCCCCCAAAAGCTCATGTGTGAGAATGCAAAAAGGCTTGGAGGTGAAACCATGGGGTTATGAGGGCCCTAATCCAATCAGTGCATTAATAGGGGATTAACTGGGTGGTGACTGTAGGCAGGTAGGTTTTGGCTGGGGGAGGTGGGTAATTGGAGGTGTGCCTTTAGGATATATTTGTGAGCTGAGCCTAGGCTCTCTTTGCTTCCTGGTGCGGTGTCCTGAGCCACTTTCCTCCACCACTCTCTTCCGCCATGATGTTCTGCCTCACCTAGAGCCCCAAGGAATGAAGCCAGCCTTCTATGGACCGCAACTGTGAGTCCCCAAATAAACTTTTTCCCCTCTAATTGTTCTTGTAAGGTCTCTTGGTCACGCCAGTGAAAGAGCTGACTGAAACACCCAGGAAACTGTTACCTGGAGCGCTAGTTCAGGACTTCCTCTGTACAAGCCACCTCCAGTACTTCTGCCTTTTCTCCGCCCAGACCTATAAAGGGAGACCATGTCTTTGTTTCCACATTCTAAAACAAGGATTTGAAATGAAAATTCTGGGTAGAGGCAATGCTTAGATATTCTTGTCCCTAGGTGAGTCCTTTAACCAAGGTAATATGCTGATTTTAGACTCTATGCTGTTCTACCAATCTCCAAAAGTTCAAGGAGAGGGGGATCTGTGCACCCCAGATGGGAGGGTGAGCTGACTTGACTGGAGATGGAGAGTCCAGCTCCGAGGACTTGGGCACCCTCTCTAGGGCTGGCTTGCTGTGCTGCTTGGCCACCAAGAGCTGCCAAGCTATGTAACACCCGTCTCTCTGGCTTCATGGGATTTATCAAGATTTTTCCTTTTAATCCTGCTGGCTTTATTCAAAAGGAACACCATTTCTGAGGATTCGAGTTAATCAAGGGGTCACTCTGGTCTGACTCTTTGGGGCAAAGCTATACTCACCCTTCTAAGCTATTGTGAATTCCCTTAATCTGCACAGCTGGCCTCCACCCGCTCTGTGCCCTGCCCCTGGCCCTGCTCCTGGCCTCTTTACTCTTTGGAAAAGGCAACTCTCCTCAGAAGACAAGGGAGACCCTTACTCCTTGCTATGCTTTTGGGCATAGTTTGAGTGTGTCCCACAGAGTAGGGAAGAATGTATTAGTCTGCTTCCTGTTGCTATAACAAAATGCCTAAGGTATTTTGTGCTGGAAGCCTAGCCCTCAGTGTGGTGGTGTTGAGGCAGTGGAATCTTTAAGTGGTGGGGTCTGGTAAAGGGTCATAGGTCATCGGGGAAGCCACCCTCAGAACAGATTCATGTATTCTTTGTGGGACCCTGGTTAGTTCCTGAGAGAACAGGTTGTTATATAAAGAACAAACCTTGCCTGAAATTCCTTTTGCTTCCTGTCTTGCCATGTGTTTATTTTCTCACTCTTTTACACACACTTCCACCATGGTGCTGTCTGCCATGTTGTGATGTAGACAGAAAGCTCTCCCTAGAGCTAAGCAGAAACTGGCACTATGCTCTGGAAACCACAAAATTGAAAACCAGATAAACCTCTTTTTTAATAATGTTCCCAACCTTAGGTATTTTGTTACAGCAACAGAAAACAGACTAATGCATTCCTCCATACATTAGGTAGAGAGATAGCAGGTAGTGATGTGGGAAAAGGTACTGATTCTCAAGTGGGAAAACCTTTTCTTTTTTTATGGGGCAGGGGGAGGTACCAGGGATTGAACTCAGGGGAACTTGACCACTGAGCCACATCCCCAGCACTATTTTGTATTTTTATTTAGAGACAGGGTCTCACTGAGTTGCTTAGCATCTTGCTATTGCCGAGGCTGGCTTTGAACTCACGATCCTCTTGCCTCAGCCTCCCAAGCTGCTGGGATTATAAGCGTGTACCACCACGCCCACAAGGAAAACCTATTTCCCAATTCCTAACTCTACCAACCTGTTTGAGTCTGGCCTCTAAATCTGTAAAATAGAGATCCTTGCATTTGCCTTTGTCAATAATTAAACAAACAAAAATGTGTACGGTGATTTACAAAAATGCTTTCACAACTTTCTTATTGGAGAACTTTTATTCTACCAATTTTACAGATGAAGAAAGCAAAGCTCAGAGAGGCCAGGAAACTTCCTATGTTTCCTGACTGTGGTAGAACTAGGCATAGAGGCCAGGCCTCTTAGATTTATGCCACGTTATCCATAGTCCATATGCTGCTGGCTGTACTCATGGGGCTGTGGTTAGGATCTGATGAAGTGACATGAACAAAGAGTACAATATCATCCCTAAAGAGCTCTGCCAGAGAGCAGAGTGTGAGTGTTGGGATTTCCCCAGTGCTATGGGGACCCCCTAGTAGCACTGAAGGGACTCAGATGACTTTTTGCCACTGTCATGTTGCTGCCAACATTAGAGGATCAACAAGGGAAAGTGTCCAATTGCTACACATTCAAGTCCAAGAGTATTTCAGCAGAGACGCTCAACCAAACGGTTTCCGTCATAAACGGCTTTTGTTTCGGCTCTTCCTCGACCTTCACAGAGGAGCAGTGCCGAGGGGGAAGGAATGAGGCCTTGTGGGCACTTGGGGTCTCGTCAGAATGATTGTGATGGATCTTAAGGCTTATGACCTTTAAACGTGTACCTGCTCAGACATATTCTCCTTCCCATGCACTGTGGACTCAATGGTGGTGTCCTCCCCAAATTCACATGTTGAAATCTTCCTCCCAAAGCCATGGTATTGGATGTGGGGCCTGTAGGTGGTAATTCGGTCATAAGGGTGGAGTTCCCGTGAATGGGATTAGTGGCCTTCTGAGAATAGTCCAGACAGTTAGCCAGTTCTTTCTGCCGTGTGAGGATACGGACAAGGAAACAGCCTGGAAGACAGCCTTCACCTGATCCTGACCATGCTGGCAGGCATCCTGATCTCGGACTTCTAGCCCCCAGAGTGGAGACGTCCATTTCTGCCATTGCTAAGCCCCCCAATCTATGGTAATGTGTTACAGCACCCCAGACTGACAAAGACACCAGCTGAGCCTGGTGAGGTAGAGGGTGAAAGCTGGGTTGTGCTAAGGAAGCAAAAAAGTAAGCTCGATGGGAAGTCAGGTTGATAAGAGTCAGGACACAAAAGCCCAGAGGAGAAATTTCAGCTCCGTGCCAGAGGAAGTAGCGAGCAATTGTGAGTTCTTGAACAGGAACATTAAGTTTTAGGATTTTCTCCTTATAAAAGAAAAATAATTTTTCTGAGATCTAAAAACAATCCCCAAATTTCCCTTCGAACCTGAAAACTTCCAGCAAAGGTAGTGGACATGATCCCTGCCCTCAGAATACTCAGAGTCTAGGAAGTAGCAATGTTTCTGCTAACCAGAAATAAATAAATATATATATAAATACATATATATAATTTTGTTCCAATAAGGTTTTAGTGTATGTTAACTGTGATAGCAGCTTCCTTATATATTATCTCATTTAATGTTCAAAGCAAGGTGACTATGGGGAGTATCAAATCTATTTTAGAGATAAGAAAGTCATTCTTTTGAGCAGTCATGATTTATGCCTCTTTGCTTTCTTGGCTTGCTCTATTTGGGGTCAGACTGAAGCAGATCCCTGTGTTTCGGGTACCTTTTTTACAGCCCTGGGTTGCATGAAGTTGGGGATGTAGTGGGACGGCTGTGGCCTCTGCACACCTGGGTATGATGCTGATATTGCCTCTTTCTGTGTTGTCCTATCCCATAGTTTTCCCTCAGGCACTCACCCTTGTAGGAGCCCTGTTTGGGGAGATGGCTAAGATTGTGGTTGACTTCGGGCCATGGAGATGTTTGGGCATTGCCGCCTTCCGTAGTCTCACGAGACTTGGCCCGGGATCTCGAGAGACTTGGGCCAAGCGCGGAGGGGGTCGGGGCCATTTTGGTTGTTGGTTGTTTGGTAGTGTGTGGTACGTGTTAGAGTTGTTAGAGCCAGAGAGAGAAGCTGACAGAATAAAGATCCTGTTTGTTTCCAGTCTGCCTCTGAACTTATTCCCGCAGCTTTGCTGCTCCAAGCAGCCATCGCTTCAGGCGACAACAGAGCCTCAGACCAGAATTTGGTTTCATCTGCATACCAAGTAAATATCTGTGGATTTGGTGCTTTCAAGGGGACTACATGTCTAAAGCAGCAACTTAAGCTTTTCCATCCAACATAGACAGCATGGCAGATGACACTCATGCAAAGCATACCTCACCCCCAGAGCACATGAATGAGTCTGGTGGTAGGTCTGACGATACCTAACACATACATGATAACTCCTCCATTTGTTTTACAGTCGAGAAAGCATGATGGCATACAAGCCTGGGTCACTTACCTATTAGAAGGCTTAGTAACAGAAATGGTTCCAAATCTGCTCAATTTCACTTTTAAAAATCATTTAAAATGTTGATACTTTAACCAGTAAAAAAAACATTACCTGAGATTCATATCATAGTGGATGCTGTGTCCTAATGTCAGAGCCCTTGTTATTATTTGCAGGTTCAGTCTGGATTGACTAGGTTATGCTGCAATAACAAAAAATTCCTTAAAATTCCAGTGACTTAATCAACACATTTATTTCTTGTTCACTCTATTTTTCAGGTCAATATGGGTATCTCCTCACTGTAGCCATTCAGGGACCCAGGGACAAAGGAACAAGAACCAGTAAACAATTCATTGGCTCTTAAAATTTCTGACCCTCTCATTTCTGTTCACAGTTCATCGTCCAGAGATGTAGGTCACATTGTCAAACCTGTGTTCAATAGGACAACGTTAACAGCACATGTTTTATGAGCATAAAAGTAGTCTTCCATACCACCCTTTTCTCATTCAAAATGCCCCTAAGTGACCCCTTTTACCCCACTGGTGACTGCCTTCTCTGTATCTTTTAGGTGAACAGTGTAGGAGTTTCCAGAGTGTAGTACCAACTGAAGAACAAGGTACGTGTCTTACTCATGTTCCACCCATCAGCACTCCTCATAATCTGAACAATTTTTATTGTTCTATTAGATCTAGGGGGAAAGATGAGACCATACTTTATGGTTTTCCCATGAAGTCAAATCCAAAATCCAAAACCACAGACCTCTCCACATGCCCCATAGCCCTGGAGTGTTAGCAAACATTAAATGACCAACTTTACAGGGGCAGGGGAAGCCCTAATTGGTAGCATCTGCCACTTTCCCTGGTGTCTCCAAGTAGGCTGAAGCAGAATAGATGAGCCCTGGCGTACCGCTGCCTATAGCACTTTGCCTTCTCTATGTCACTCATTCAACTTGTAATGACTTTCTTAGTATTTATTCTCCCAGCTGAAAAAGAGGTTTTGTGGAGACAGGGAGTGAATCACATGTGACTCATTCATTGATATGTCCTGTCACCTAACTTGCCCTACAGTAGGACTTTTACAATCAGTTTCCCTTCATGTCCCCTTTGCTCATTCCACTCCATGTCCAACACAGTTCCTAAAAGCCACAGTCAGGATCCCATCCAGAGGGTGAATGAGGGGCTTGCTCAGAAGTAAGTGGGCTTGGGTATTTCCAGACAGGGCTCTGCAGCTCTCAGACTCCTGCTCTCACACTGAAGTTTGCATATCTTCAAAAAGGAAGAGACAGTGTCTTCTGTTGAAATAAAAACAATGCGTTGACTTTTGATCTGGAGAGTGGGGACCCCAGTTATCTCTCATGTCCTCGCCCTAGGGTTTTCCTGAGTGTTTTTCCCTCCCAACTATGGTCAATCTTTACAAATATCTCCTTCAGGTCCTAGGAGCCCCTTTATTTGCCAACTTTCCAAGATTTAGCAGAGGGATTTGTGAGTTTGACTCCAAGGAATTTGCTTTTTATGGTTTGTTTCACAAGTCACTATGGTTTGGAAATGGCTTGAGTATGTCCACCAGAAATTCTTGTTTTAGAAGCTTGGCTTCTAGTGTGGTGATGGTCAGAGGTGATGAAGGACCTTTAAGAGGTGGGGTCCAGTAGGAGGTGTTAGGGTCATTGGGGCGCTGCCTGCACAAAAAATTAACGTAGTTCTTGTTTGACCCTAAGTTTGTTCTTGTGAGACAGTTGTAATAAGCGAGATCACTTGGTCCCTTCCCTCCTCTCTTGCCATGTGATCTCTTCCTCTAGTCCATGCTTCCACCATGATGCTATCCACCATGATATGGTATAGCCAAGATGCCTTTGCAAGAACCAGGGTCTTGCATCATCCCAAACTATGAGCTCAATAAACCTCTTTATTTTTAAATTTTTGGGGGAGGTAGATGGGGTAACCAGGGATTGAACTCAGGGTCACTTGACCACTGAGCCACATCCCCAGCCCTATTTTTTTTTTTTTTTTTTTTTTGTGGTACCGGGGATTGAACTCAGGGGCACTCAACCACTGGGTCACATCCCCAGCCCTTTTTTATATTTTATTTAGAGACAGGGTCTCACTGAGTTGCTAAGTGCCTCGCCATTGCTGAGGCTGGCTTTGAACTCGCGATCCTCCTGCCTCAGCCTCCCAAAGTGCTGGGATTACAGGCGTGCGCCACCGCGCCCGGCTCCCCCAGCCCTATTTTGTATTTTATTTAGAGACAGGTTCTCACTGAGTTGCTTAGCACCTCACTTTTGCTGAGGCTGGCTTTGAACTCTCGATCCTCCTGCCTCAGCCTCCTGAGCCTCTGGGATTACAGGCATGTGTCACTGCACCTGGCCTAAACCTTTTTCTTTATGAAGCATCAGCCTCAGGTATTTCATTACAGTAACAGAAAATAAACTAAAATAGAAGTGAGATAAATCAAAGGTTTGAACCGTTCAGTACTTCCAAGTTCTAAATGCCCAGCATTTCTGTCCTCCTTTAATTTTGCAGGTGTTTTATGGTTCTGCATTGGGGCTGAGGTCCTGGTTGTCGTTCTGATACTGACAAGTGCCATCCTCCTGGGCTCCAGAATGAGTTGTCACAGCTGTGGGTTCAACTGGCTCAAGGTGGATGCCTCAGTAGCCATCCTCATGGTGCTCGCAGGTACTCTCCAGCAGCATCAGTAGAGAAGGTGGAGTCCCCTCAGCCTGCCCCAGAGGAAACACAGTAGTTCGGGTTGGGTGTACCCATTGCCAAAAGTAAGCTGACTGCTTCCTGTCAATGGCCAGTTCAGCAGGCCAACTGTTCCCCTGAATAAGTCACTGAATTAATTCCACTGGGTGGAAGCATTGTTGCTTTGTGACTGATGAAAAGAAAGGGGATTGGCACATATGGATATTAAAATTTATCAATATATCTTTGTCACAACCAGAGAAGAGGGTGCACTGGCTATGAGAACAGAAATCATCTCATTTAGTATGGTGGTTAGGTCTAAACCTGTGGAAGAATCCTGCCAGGTTCAAATCTTTACTACTTAAGAACTGTGTTTATCTTCTGTAAGTTAGCTATCATAGCTAGACTGTATAGACTATAGTGATAACCAAGTAAGAGAGCATCTGGGCACAGTGGTGCATGCCTGTAATCCCAGAGACTCAGGAGGCTGAGGCAGGAGGGTCATGAGTTCAAAACCAGCCTCAGCAACTTAGCAAGGCCCTAAGCAACTCAGTGAGACCCTGTCTCTAACAAAGTATTTTAAAAAGGGGGATAGGGATGTGGCTCAGTGGTTAGCACCCCTGGGTTCAATCCCTGGTACAGAGAGAGAGAGAGAGAGAGAGAGAGAGAGAGAGAGAGAGAGAGAGAGAGAGAGAGAGAGAGAGAGAGAGAGAGAGAGAGAGAGAATCTAGTATATAGTAAATGCAGAATAAATTGGAAGCTTTTAAAAAATTATCCAAATTTGGTGTAAATATTTCATTAAAGTAAAGAACTACTTTTTTGGTTCTACTTCTGTGTTCTCTAAACAACCTTTAAAGTAACTTAATTTGGTCTCCTACGTGAGTCTGTCCTCCAAGAAAGAACCCAGAACAAATTATTCCTTCCAGTTCTCCAGGTGGATCAAGTCTGTTGATAGCACGTCAATCCAATTTGCATGTCACTTTTGTACTTGATGAGTGTAGCATCTTTCCCAGGTCTTATCATCAGAGAGTACAATGATAAAACTTCAACTTCTGGATCTTCCTAGCAAAGAGCCAGGGCACAGACCCTTGGAGACTCCTGTCCAGGTCCTAGCACCCCCTGAGGTCCTGCCTGATTGTGATTCCGCCTCTTTCTGGATGTCTCTTCAGTTGCAACTGTAGAAATGAGACACCACGTGGAATGTAAAAAGGATGTATAGGTGCAGACACATCATGCAGACTCTGCGGGCGCTAGAGGACTCCTAACCTCCCGCTCATGCAAGGTAGAGAGCGCTTCCACCAGGTTGCATTCTTACCCGTGGCTCACAAAGCTTTCCTTGTGCAGGGCTCCTAGGCATGGTGTCCCACATGATGTACACAACTATTTTTCAAATCACGGTGAACCTTGGGCCAGAAGATTGGAGGCCTCAGACGTGGGACTATGGCTGGTCATATTGGTAAGTTGTTCGGTCACGCGCTCCACCCTGGTGGACGAGCAGCGGTGCACGCGAGTTTTGTAGGACAACTGACATTGGTCATGGTGCTGACACCTGCTACTCCTGTGACTTTGAGTTGGTTTTGTAACCTTTCTGTAGCCCAGTTTCCTTATCTGTAAAATGAGGATATCTGCCTTAAATAGTTTTATAGGGATTTGAAGAGGTTATTTTTACAGAATGCTTGGCACACAGCAAAATCCTCAAGAGATGGAGACATTGTTGTTACATTATTTAAACAGACTGGCAGAAAGTGCCCTGAGCTAGAACTCCCCTTCAATGAGAGGAGACCCAGCCCCTGTGCCTAACGGAAAGATAGGCTATGGCTTAGAAGTTCTGTCTCTAGCAGAAAGGCTTGGCCATGTCATAAAAGACCATAGGAGTTCTTGTTAACATAGGCCTCCAAAGCATATTAGATCCTAAAAATAGAGGTCCACATACCTACATTTTCATCCTACATGGTAACCTCTTGTGTTAGGTGAAAGTTGGTGGGTTAAAAATGGCATCATTCACGTCAAATCCTGACAGACCCAATGAAAGCCCCGAGGGAGAGCTCTTATGCATGATTTGCCTAATAACAGGAAATTTTTGCAAACTGTAGTTTACTGTGAGTCACACAGGGACAACTAGAGGCAAGGATAGTTAGCCATTTAACCATGAACACCTGCCAGATACACTATCTCAAAAGCTTAATCCAAAGCCACAAGGGCCTAGCTGGAACCTCAAGATTACAAATAATCTTGCCTAGCAACTGCAACACAAGCCTACCACAGCTTGCCACTCCTGAAAGACACCACTGGCATCAACAGATCTGTTTTTTTCTTACTGGGGAGTGAACCCAGGGGCACTCTACCATTGGGCTACATCACAAGCCATTTTTATTTTATTTTGGGACAGGGTTTCCTAAATTGCTGAGACTGGCCTTGAACTTGCCATCCTCCTGCTCCAACCTCCCCAGTCACTGGAGTTAGAGGTGCATGCCACAGCGCCTGGCAACAATGGACTTTCTTTCAAAACAACTTAAGTAGCTCTTTTCTTTTTTAATAAAATCACAACCTTTTCCTTTGTTCTTTGGATATGCCAGAAGCTACCCTGGTCTGTGCATATGATCTTACAATCCTATTCTTTGTTTATCCCAAATAAAAACATTTTGCTTGGAGATCTGTCTTAACATTTTCATTTGACGGTGACTTTCCTCTTTGTAAAACACACAACACTTTCAGGTTTCCCTCCCTCATCCTACTATCCTAGAGTTTGGAGAACATGCCTGTGTTGCTATGATCCTTGTGCTGCATAACTTATCAGGTTTCAAACTCTTCTTTTTCTTTACCTTCCCAGTCTGAAGATGTTAAGTGTTATGAATGCTTTTCTGTACACCTCCACCTGTTTATCACTTTAGTGGCTTCTCTCTCTGTACTACAGCCTCTGGTTCTGAGGGGTTATCACCAGCCCTGGGCACAGCTGAGCACAGATGAATTTCAGGTGGGTTCTTATCTATGACCAATTTGTATCAAGCTTCCGTTGCTATAGATGGAAGCAAATCCCAAACCACATAGGAATCTGAAGAATGTTGTTTGTTTTCAGCATCATTTGGTTTGGGTTTTGTTCCTCTTGCTTATAATTACTTAATTTTTAATAAAAGATACATATGCAAATGCTTTTCAGAATCAAATAATATGAAGTATAACAATCTATCAATTCCACCCCCTCCAATTCCCCCAAAGCGCCCCTCTTCCCCATCTTCCTGCTCTCTTCTGAACTGGTTGCTGCTAGAGACTTCCCTTTGTCATGAGACTTCCCTTTGCCACTCACTTATATGTTGCAGTGCTATTTCCTAGGTCCCATAGTATTATCCTATTTAGTTTATGTTCATGTTTTATGGGAGCGCATCCTCAAGTAGCTTCCTAAGAAAGGATTCAATGAGAGATCAATTTTTTTCCTTGCGTGTCTGGAAGTGTATTTATTCAATATTCCAGACTTGATTGTTTGGTGAAGTACAGAATTCTTTCTCAACAATCATTTTCCCCTAGAATTTTGGAGACACTGCTTTGTCATTTTCCAGCATTATTGTTACTGTCCAGCATTCAATACCATTCTAATCGTGTGTCCTTGTAGGTGGCCTGATGTTTTCTTCTGAAATGTCTGGATGATGTTCCTTGGTGGTATTTTCTTTCCATCACATTCATTCTTCTTTCCTGTGCTTGGTGGGCCTTTTAATCTGAATATTCATGTCCTAGGATTCTGGGAATGTTTCTTGTATTACTTCTTTGATTATATATTCCCCTCAGTTTTCTGTTTTCTTACAACCCTTGTTAGGTAGTAACCTAACAAGGTCTCTTGAGTTAATTATCTCAATGTCTTATTGCTTTCCTTATATTTCCTTATCTCTCTTTTTGTTATACTTTCTGAAAATTTTCCACTGCATGTCCTATAACATTTTTTATTGAATTCTTATTTGGAATCATTTTAATTACCAAGAGCTCTTCTTTGTTTTCTAGTTGTTCCTTTTTCCCTAGCATCCTGATATAGCTTTACAGATGTAGCATCTTTTTATCACTCTGAAGATATCAACCAAAGGGTTGTCTTTTTGCTGCTGTTTCCTAGTTTCTTGTATTATCTCTTTCCTTTAGAATTCCTATTTGTTTATTTATTTATTTCCCTGTTTATTGGTGGGTCTTTCCCTCAGATTTTGGCATCCTTGACTATCAAGTCATATTTAAGGATAGCTGAAACTCTCAAGCAGAACTGGAGCTGATCTGCTGGTGGACCCTTTGGTATGTGATTGTGTATGAAGCCTTTTTTTTTTCCCTTTCCCTGAAAATTCCACCTCATAAAAACACAGGTGCTTGTTGATTTGTAGAAATTCTTTCTCTGCAATCACTTTGGAGGGAAACCACCATTGGATGGTTGCAATACCTGCAAGAAGAGGAATGAGTCTTCATGGCTGGCTGATTTCTGGGGTTAGGTATGAGAAAGGGACTGGAGAGCTTCCCACTCCATATGCAGATTTCCATGCAACCCCATGTCTTCCGACCAGCATTCTCCCCCGCCTTCCACTGAGCCTGCAGTCTCTGAATCTGGAATCTTTCTTCCTTTCACTTTGTCCAGAGAATAAACCTTAGCTCTCTTGGGGGGGAGGGGGAGAATGTGATATGGAGGAGAACTGGGGACCAACCATCCCCATGTCAGTACCCTGACATTTTTGTCCTGTGTTGGTACCTGAAAGTGCCAGTCTTTCAAGGATTCGGTGGGGCGGATCCAGCAGACTTCCTGCCTGCCTTGTTGGAGCCTCCTCTGTATGATGTGTTGCGTCTCCCTCGTGAACGAGTTATCCCTCTCCCAGGTGCCTTCCATCCTCTCCTGTCTCCTCTCCAGTTCTCTTGGCCCTTGTGTGTCCACACCAGTTCATCAGCCTTCTCATTTCACTGGGTGTGGAGGGATGCACTGGGTCCTGGAAGTCAGTCTCCCATTGAAACGCAGAAGTCCCTCTCCCTCCCCTTTTTGCAGGATATGCAGCATTTTCTCACATTTGGGGGGGCTGCAGCAGCAAATTGCCTAATGTGATCATAAGACACATAGTGAAACCCCCTTATCCTAAATTGTACCTAGCAGCACAGGACACAACCTTCCCCACAGATAATTAGAATTTTTTCCCAAATAATATTTCTCTACTCTCAGGGGTTATCTTCAGCTATTCTCATAATCCTGCCCCACTTAAATCAGAATAATGAAAATCCATTTATGGAAACCTTTGGTAAGGCCAGGCCCCACCCAAGCCCTGAAGAACACCCCTGGTTAGCCAAGTGCTTAGCATGAGCGGGCAGCAGAGCCCAGTGAGTTGGCAGCTGTCTCTTGGGTCACAGGGTCTGGAGCCAAATCCAGGATGGCTTACTGAGGGGTGACCGTAGACAAGTTACTTACTTCTCTGTCTCCGCTTTCTCATCTGCAAAGTGGAGATCTTCACTGTGCTCCCACTGGGGGGCTGCTGTGAGGTTACGTCAGGTAACGCAGGGTTCACCATGGCATCTAGCATACAGTGATGATATTAATTATCATTATCCACCCAGAAGCATGTCTGCTCAGCTCTACATATCTGTTGTCTTCTCCAAATGGGTAGCTTGTCCGACACAGCCCTTCTCTCTATCCCATGATAATGTAAACATTTAAACATCCTTTGGGGTTAAGTAGATGCTAATCATCATGTCACTCACTGAATGCGTCAAAAGAACACTGTGTGACAGCATGGATATTAGTCCAGTTTTGCAGATAAGGAAACTTACACAAACTAGTGAAGTAGCCAGCTCAAGGTCACAGAGACAGTAAGAGGTGGGGCCTGCTAGTGTAAACCCAGCAGGATGATTCCAGAATCCGTTCTGTCAATCACTGAGCTAAAAAGCATACTGGCTGGTCTCTGGAATTTGTGATTTAAAACAAAAACAAAAAAACAGTGCAGATCCAAATGGGGTAGAAGCAGGAGGTGGCTTTTCACCAGGCTGACCCTCAGCAAGAGGCCCTGGAATCACAGCCCTGTGCCCCTTCCTGACTCTGCCTCTTGTCAACAGCCTGGCCTGGGGTTCTTTTGCGCTGTGCATGGGTGTGTCCGTCACGGTCATGAGCAGATACACGGCAGCCCGCCTGGAACGCTCAGAGCAGCAGAGGGAACAGAAGAGCACACAGCACCCTCAGTGCCACCTCCCAGGACCCAAGACTTCACAGAGTGGTTGGGAAGCAGGGGCCACCCCCAGCCCTGAAGGACGTGCCTTCCTGAACATCCCAGGCAAAGTGTCCCTTTGCTAGCCGGTGGCCTCTGGTCGCCAGATCAGCACACGCAGATAAGCCAGGCATTGTACCCTAAGTGAACAGCTCTGGGGTGGACTTCAGAAGATGAAGGTCCAGGTAACCCTCCATTTCCCACCCCACCCTTCACGAAACACCTTTGGCTCCAGCCTCTCGTTCCTGTTAAAATTCCAGTATCTTTAAGTGGAACAATTTGTACAGAAGATATCAACCATTGACACTGTAGTATAAAGGAGCTCCTTCAGCTTTCTCGACAGTGAGTTTAATAAAAGGACCAAGGAAAGAGGGAATATGCAAACACTAAGAGGAAGAGGAGATGAGGAACGAGAATGGCAGGTCTTTATAATGGATGCAAAATATGGAGCCCGCATGGATTTATTGACAGAAAAGCCTGGAATATTTATCCCCTTAATTGACAGAGAAAATGTGTGGCTATATTACATACTTTCCTTTTCTTTTTTTTTAATATTTACTTTTTAGTTGTAGTTGGACACAATACCTTTATTTATTTATTTTTACATGGTGCTGGTCAAACCCAGGGCCGCGCACATGCTAGGCGAGCGCTCTACCGCTCAGCCACAAGCCCAGCCCCTTCCTTTTTATTTTCATCAAGAAGGTAGAAATTTAAAAATAAGCTTATGTTAGTTTAAAAATGCTTTTTCTTTTGAAACTTTACGCTATCTAACTTTATACTTGCTGCCTATTTTCTACTAAAATCAGTTTGGAAGGATAGTCCAATGATAGAAAGAACTGTAAACACAGTCAAAGGGAGTGACATCTTATCTCAGTTAAGTGGAACAAATGTTTGAATTGTCCTGCTTAAATTAAATAGCCAGGCACTTTTGCTTCTAAAAATAAACATTGCCAAGTATGCAAGTCTCGTTGGAGGCACCAGTGTCAGGTGGCTTTCCTGATGTGTTCAGTTACAATATTCTATCAATTCATCTTATATTTTAAGCTAACCCGTGATTGAAGCCGCAGGTTGTCAGACACATAATTTGAGTGGGGGTGGGGGATGGAACACTGAATTCTAACAACCCTAAACGTGTCCTAGCTCAGATCATTTTGTTTAATCATATTTATGTAAGTTTACTAAATCTACATTCTGATAACAGTCATACTGTTACCTAAAGGGAAAAATCCAACTTCACTTGTTCATGTTTGGAATTTGTGTTGAGCACCTGCCTGACAAATGTGGGTCCCCTGGAATTTTGTGCCTCGTTGCAACCAAACACATTTAAAGAGATAGAAGGTGGATTTTCTTCTGATGTATGACCAAATCAAAGAATGTGTGTTGGGGTTTCTGGGGCTGTCTACTCACCTAGAACAGAAGGGGTGGTGCCAATGGCTTCTGCCCTTCGTGGTGTGGAGGTCCTTTTATATACCACTGTGCGTAGCTGTGTCTGTAGATCCCCTGAGACTGTCATCATATCGAGTCAGATCTGATCCTGGGAGAGGAAATGCAGGAGCCCTGTTTGGGGATTGACTTGAATTGCAGTTGACTATGAGCCGTGGAGATTTGGCCATTGTCGCCACCCGTAGTCTCACGGGATTTATTGCGGGATCTCGAGTGACTTGGCCGAAATTGCTGATCGGGTCAGCGCCATTTTAGTGGTGTGTTTGGCGTGTGTTAGTTGTTGTTAGAACCAGAGAGAAAAGTTATCAGAATAAAAAGCTGTTTGTCTCCAGTTTGCTTCTGAAGTTCTTCCCGCGGCTCCGTTGCTCCAAGCGCTTCAGGCGGCAACAGGTGGCGGCCCGTACGGGGAACTTCGGAGCGGACAGGTAAGAACTGAAAGGTCTCTAAAGATGGGTTCGAATATAACTGAATCCCAAGTGATAGAGGCTATGCAAAGACTCCTTGATATACCTGACTCTGTTCTCAGTGAGGAGTATATAGACAAAAGTGAAAGTGATCAAAAAAGTGTAGATTCCACTGGGCCAACTGAGACCAGTAAAGAGAGTATTAGAAGAGACCCAAAAATGACAAAAATCCAAGCTATTAAAGCTATTCGGGAGTTATTGGTGAAAGCTGAAGGATACTTGCTCTCACTGGAACCTGGGCCTCAGGATATCGCTGTCAGTGAAATTAGCAGTGGTGAGGAATCTAGTAAAAGTGATCCTGAGAAAATGAGGAAAAAGAAATTTAAAAAGACCGAGAAAAAGGTCCGTCAGGCAGAGGAGTCACTTGTGTCCTCTACTCCCCCATGGGTGGAATCCATTACAGAAAATATGAAGGGTATTACTAGGCATTTGCATACCCTAGAAACAGAAATAAAAAGTCTTTCTGATCGCTTATGCGCTCTCGAGGACAACTCACAGATACATTGGGAACCGCCAGCATTTGAAAAGAAAAATGGACAGAGTGTCCATCAGTCAGTAGATTTCAAAACAATAAAAAATCTCAAAGAGGCAGTAATGACTTATGGGCCCCAAGCTCCTTTCACGTTGAGTATGCTGGAGTCCCTTAACACCTTTAGCTTAACCCCCTCAGACTGGAAAAGTCTATGTAAAGCAACATTAAGCGGGGGACAATTCTTGGTTTGGCGATTGCAATTCCAAGAACTTTGTATAGAAACGGCTAAAAGAAACGCGGCTGCAGGGTTTGAAAACTATAATATAGACATGCTCACAGGAGAAGGGCAATTCGCAGACTTACAGGCTCAAACAGATTATGACCCAGATATATATGCTCAGATAAACGCAGCTGCCTTAGAGGCATGGAAAACTGTACAAGGACCTGGGGATCTACAAGGTAGCTTGTCAAAAGTGATTCAAGAACCTAATTAGCCGTATGCCGACTTTGCTGATCGACTTTTGAGAACTGCAGGTAGTGTGTTTGCAGATGTTGACCAAGCTATGCCATTAGTTGTTCAATTAGTTTATGAAAATGCAAATAAATGGTGCCAAGCAGCCATCAGGCCATGGAGAACTAAAAAGGATCTTTCCGTATATATACAACTATGTAAAGATATAAATGACGCCTTTGTCACAGGAAATGTGATTGCAGCCTCAATGAGAGGTGCTTCCTCTCGAAATTTCACAAAGGCTAAACGTAGATATTATAATCAATCAGGATATTCCAGGCAAAATTATCATAATCAATCAGGCAATTCTAGGCAAAATCCCAAAAGAGAAATAAGACCAAGCTCATATCGTGCCCCAGGCCGCTGCCCCAGGTGTAAAAAGGGAAATCACTGGGCCAATAAATGCCATTCAAAATTTGACATCCATGGAAATCCTTTGTTCAGGAATTCAAAAAACGGGGCACGGGGCCCAATACCCCGGGGCCCACAAATGTACGGGGCATTGCAGAAGGAGTATCCTCAAGCATCCACTCAGATGCTTCCCCGACACAATCCCTACTACCCATCCACTCCCTCGCCAGAGGAACAAGAGGAAATGCAGGATTAGACCTCTGTTCCACCGCCCGAATAGTGTTAACACCTGAAATGGGGGTTCAACTGATTCCCACAGGAGTAAGGGGACCTCTTCCCTCAGGGACTGTAGGACTTATTATCGGGCGTAGTCCTAAAAGCTTATTAGGTTTGCAAGTGACCCCAGGTGTAATAAACTCAGACTACAAAGGGGAAATAAAAATAATGCTTAGCTCACCCCAAAGTATAAGTTCTGTTAATCAAGGAGATAGAATTGCTCAGTTGCTTCTCCTTCCCAATTTACATAATTCATTTAAAATGGGTATGCCTCAAGAAGGGAACAATAGAGGATTTTGTTCCACTGACTCAAGTCCCATGGCTTGCTGGGTTCGAGACTGTTCAAGGAGGCCTATGTGTAAAATAAAAATCCAAGGAATAGAAATGGAGGGATTAATAGATACTGGAGCTGACTCTTCCATTATTAATTTACGCCAATGGCCCAAGCACTGGCCTCTGCAAAAAGCTTCAACCAGTTTAAGAGGCTTGGGATATAATAACCTCCCAGATAAAAGTGCAGTAATTTTAAAATGGGAGGATGATGAAGGCCATATTAGAGCACATACTAATTTGCCTGGTCCCCTCCATGAAGGTAATCAAAAGGCTGATGAACTTACAAAAACAGTATTTATACTTTCAGCGCTACAACAAGCTACTTTATTTCATTCCCAGTTTCATGTCAACAGCACCACCTTGCAACGTAGGTTTAAAATCACAAAGGAGCAAGCCAGAACGATTGTAAAAGATTGTAAATCTTGTATGACACATTTGCCCAATCCTCATTTCGGAGTTAACCCTAGAGGATTAATGCCCAATCATTTGTGGCAGATGGATGTTACTCATGAGCCAAGTTTTGGAAAATTGCGATTTATTCATGTGACCATAGATACATGCTCAGGCATGATTTTTGCTTCCTTACATTCTGGAGAAAAAGTTAAAGATGTTACATCTCATTGTTTGCAAGCTTTTGCTGCATTGGGCATCCCATACAATCCTCAGGGTCAGGGCATTATTGAAAGAGCAAACCGAACACTGAAAATTATGTTATTAAAACAAAAAGAAGGAAATTGGAAAAGTCCTAAGGACAGATTGGCAGTTGCCCTGTTTACCTTAAATTTTTTAACTTTAGACTCTAATGGTTATTCTGCTGGAGACAGACATTGGAATCCACACCAACAACATAAACCTTTGGTTTACTGGAAGGATGTTCTTTCAGGTACATGGAAGGGTCCAGATCCAGTATTAATTTGGGGAAGAGGATCTGTTGTGTGTTTTTCCAAAAGACGAATCCTCTCCAATATGGATACCATCTAGATTAATAAAACAGGTACCACATCAAAATGATCAAGATGAAGTTATTGAAGAATCAAGATTAATAAAAAAGGTACAAAATCAAGAGGACCAAGATGAAGGTATAGAATGATTCCCTCAAAAGAGTCCTTCAAAATATTTCACAACTTAAGTGTCATTCCTCCCGGCCGGGACGAGGAGATCTCTCTTTAGTGTGCACACAATTGTATTTTTTTTTCTTTTCTTTTTATACATGTCTTTATGTCTGTACATTTGTCTATATTTCATGTTAATGTGACGTCACAAATATATGTTTGTATGTTTGTTCGTCTGTCCAGTGTGACGTCACAAAGAACAAAGCGCTTATGAAAAAGAAATATATATATATATATATATATATATATATATATATATATATATATATATGGATCCAAATAACTTTAATTCATTTTAGGTTAAGAGTATTCAATTTAGGTAAATAATTTTATAAATGAAGGTACTTTCAATTTTGATTTATAGGTGTCCCTGGGACTTCTCTTTAGCAAACAATATGACTAGTGCTATATAACCTGATATTTTGGTGTTTTGACTTAAGATTGTTTATTTGTTATTAACTTCATTTGTTTAATAGCTCATTAATTTCAATTATCTCAACAGGTAAAAAATTGCTCTGTATACAGAGACTCAAGGGTTCCAGCTAACAAATTATTTCTCTCTAGTGCCTTTACCTTTTCTTTAATCTATCTTTAATGCAGTAATTACCCTCAGTCTTTCTTTGTTTTGTTCTAAATATGACATTTTTCCAACTTATGTTTGTAGAAGCTCAACCAGCGATGTATGTGAACAAAAATCAACTTTAATTTTCTAATCTAATTATTCTATTTTGTAGTTTGACAACTCGCCTCTTGACTCAGTGCTGCAATAGCACTGCCTTTCCTTTAATAATTGATGCTTGAGTTTCTAGGTAGCGGGCCCTGAAGATTTGCCGGTGACATTGTCTAAACATAAAAAAGACGTCTGCTGCTCAAACATCAAACAACCTCACCAACAGTGTGGCGTCTGCTCTACATGCATGGGGCCTCCTACATCAACATGTTATAACAAACGGACATTTTGATCTCTCATTGTTTGGGACTTTACGGGACAATGCCTTGCGGGTATTTGTCTAGAGAATTCAGTGTGTTACTTGATGGAACTTAGGGCAGCTGATTTGTTTAAACAATTTGATATGCTATGCAATTTGGCTCATCACCAAAAGGCTTGTCGCCTTAAAGCCGCAACATCTCCTCACAATTGGACGGCTGTTAGTCATCATATATAGTCGATCCTAAAGGGCTCCATTGGATGGCTGGTTAGCCAATGACGGGTAAGATCCCCAGAGGGGGACAACCTAAGACAGGCACAGTCGCACGGGACAGTCTCATGTGGCCGACATATCAACCTAAGACAGGAGTCAAGGGCACAGCCTTGATTATCCGATGACGGGTAAGAATGTTGGTTGCACATAGACGTCCTAGAGCATTACCTCTTTTAAAACAAAAAGGGGGAAATGCAGGAGCCCTGTTTGGGGATTGACTTGAATTGCAGTTGACTATGAGCCATGGAGATTTGGCCATTGTCGCCACCGTAGTCTCACGGGATTTGTTGCGAGATCTCGAGTGACTTGGCCGAAATTGCTGATCGGGTCAGCGCCATTTTAGTGGTGTGTTTGGCGTGTGTTAGTTGTTGTTAGAACCAGAGAGAAAAGTTATCAGAATAAAAAGCTGTTTGTCTCCAGTTTGCTTCTGAAGTTCTTCCTGCGGCTCCGTTGCTCCAAGCGCTTCAGGCGGCAACAAATCCGTATCAGAGGATTAATGCACGGATGAGGTTAAAACTCTCATAGTCCAGTCGTCTCGCCTCTCAACCGTCCTGCATTGTCTCACACGTGAGCTCTTGGGGGACACCTCATGTCCAAACCTTAACATAAACCATAACATGTGCAAGGCCTGGCTGAAGTGGTGAATCACAGCAGGCACAGCCAGCCACTTATAGGTCACTGCTGCAGCTGGATATAACAGGATCATTTGACAAAGTGAGTGAGGTCCCTTTGGGGTTGGATGTGCTATGTGCAACGCTGAAATTCTTAGACCTTTTCCCAAAGGATTTGCCACCTTCTTGGCCTCTGCTTCTTCATGACAGCAAGGGCCAGGGCCATCTTCTTCCCATGGGCCTTCTTGCCTTTTGGTATCTTGGGCATCTGGAAGAGAGAGAGCTACTTTCTGTCCCTATGAATTTCACCACTCTAGGTACCTTGAATCATACAGAATTTGTATGATTTTGTATAAGTGAAATCATACAGTATTTGTCTGTGAGAGGTTTGTTTCACTTAGCATAAGGTTCTTGAGTTTCATCCATATTTTGCATGTGTCAGAACATCCTCCTTTATTAAGACTGAATCACATTTCAGAAAATTAATTTTGTAAGATGTCCAGCTACTCCAACAACCCACCATCCCATCTCATCCTTGCTCCCTGCTCTACTCCAGCCCTGCCATCTCTACCTGAAGGCCTCCATGGACAGGGCGAACCCACCCTGCCAAAGGGAGATCAGGAGTGGAAACAGCTTCGTGAAGCAAAACAGGTACTGGTGCTGGCTGGAAAAAAGATGCCAAGCCAACCACCCCTGCGTTCATCCTTAAAAATATGCATGGGGGATGGAGGAGCAAGGAGATGAGACTGACCCAATGACTTACGGTTCAGAAAATACACACACATACATTGCCTCATTTAGCCTTGGTAGCCTTTACCTCTGAGCTCCATGACCATTTCCACACCCCAAAGGACCTGCAGAAGATGAGATTTTCTATATTCATAAGCACAGCCCCCCAAACTGTTGCCCAATCCTTCTGCCTAGCCTGTTGGGTGTCCTCAGGAATGGGCCCTGACATGCACAGAGGATGGGTGATGATGAGAACCAACACAGACAAGAAAAGAACTGGCAGGAGGAGGAGACTGAAGTCTTCAGCCCTGTGATGGGCCAGACCCTTTCAAGGTGTGGTAGACACATCACCATTCTAATTCCACACACTGACACAATGAGGAAGGTCACAGATAACTGAACATCCCTTGTCTGAAATGCCTGAGGCCAGAGTGTTTCAGATTTGGGATTTTAAAAATATTTGCCTATACATAATGAGATATTGTGGGGATGGGTTCCAAATCTAAATACAAAATCCATTTATGTGTCATATACACCTTATACACATAGCCTGAAGTTCATTTTATACAATATTTTTAATAATTCTGTGCATGAAACAAAGTTTCATGGTGTGAATTTTTTTTGCATATGGTGTCAGTGCTTAAAAGGTTTGGGATTTTGGAGCATTTTAGATTTCAGATTAGGGATGTATTAGTATTAGTATTCCCATTGCCAAATGGAGAGTAGGTTTAAGCACGTGCCTGAGGCCACGCATCGTAAGTCAGAGGACACACTGGTTGAAATTCAGGGCCATCCCCTCTATACCCAGGACGCTGCCTTCCTGAGGGACAGAGCAGGAGGCCAATGCTCTCCTTCCCTCCTCCCTCCCTAGGGAAGGCTGTCAGGGTAGGGCCCCCAGGCATTTTATGGGGAGCAGTAAAAGGGTTGTAAAAGCTGGAGAAGGCATAAGGAGATATATTTTTCTGGTTCAGAAATGGATTGTGAGTGTTAAGTTTCTAGATCTATAATTTGAAGCTGGGTGTGTCTTCTGCTTGGGACCAAGGAGGCTCTAGAGTATGCAGAGGAGAGGGAAGGCTGAGACCAGCTCTGATCCAGACTGCCTGACATCCCAGGTTTTCCAGAATGGTCCCTAACTTACATGTATCCATACTAGTTACTTTCAGTTCTTGATCCTAGAACTCAAAATACTATCATTTCAGATGGCTTCAAGCTTCTCCCCTAAGGACAGCAGTAAAGCAGACAGGTATGTGCTGCAAAAATCTCTTAGTAGACTTAAATATGTGCTTTTGGTTGGAATATTCCTTGTTGAGCCCTGCAGCAAATAAGTTGAAAGAAAAGCAAACCCTCACAGCCTGTAACGGATATCAGTTTTCAACAGCACAACTAAAATTCTTTTGGCAACTTTGTCTGAGTCCAAATATAATTCCACACCAGAGAACCCACTCTCCTGTCTTTCTTCTTCCCCATTACCAGGGTCAGGAAGCAAAATTAAAGGTGCCCAGTATTATTCAACTGTCACAAATTGAATGTGAAGTGTTCCCCAAACGTTCCTGCATTTCTACAGGAATATTCAGAGGTGCAACGATTGGATTGGGAGAGCTGTAACGTAATCAGTCCATCCTAGTTTGAATGGACCAAAGGGGTAGGCAGGTAGGGCATAACTGGAGGAGGTGGGTCACTAGGGGTGTGCCTTGGAAGGGTACTCTTCCCTGCAGGCCCCATCTTCTCTCTCCCTCCCTCTCTCTTTTCTCTCTCTCTCTCTCTCTGCTTCCTGACCCACTACGAGGTGAGCTGCTTCCCCCTGGACCCTGTCCCCACGCTGTGTTCCCTCATCTTTAGGCCCAGAACAATGGAGTCGGAGTCTGTGGACTGAGAACTCTGAAACTGTGAACTTAAAATAAACTTTTTCTCCTCTTAAGTTGTTCTCACCGGGTGTTTTGGTCCCAGTGATGAAAAAGCTGACTAAAACATCAACTGCTGTCTGAAGAATTTGTAGACTGGTGGCTCAAATCATCTTTCAGACTTGTAGAGGCCATCACCCCAAATCAAGGTCAGTGGAAGACTACTTTCAAAGCATAAAGTCTAGGGAGTTTGGGTGGATCACAAACCACCTTGCAGGGCTGGCTCATTACAGAACCACTGACAGCACATCTTCAGGAGAGTTGAAAACACAAGGTAACCTTCACTTCCTGCCCATGATGCCACTCACCACTTCTCAGACCGTATCTTCTTTCAACCAATCAGCAGCATGGAACACCAATAATCATCTGTTAAGAGAAAAACCTCAACAAGCTAACTTGAACAGGCTTATTCAAGCAAAGAATAATTCATAAATCAGGAGGACTCAGAACTCAGAGTGCTCCTGCAGCATTGTGAGCAGCAAGCTTTTATAGGCGAACTTGGACGCCAAGTCGAGAAATCACCTCATTGGTTGCAGGCAGGCGGCTGCCTTATGTGGGCGTGGCCTTGTTCGTTGGCTGCCTGCAATTGGCTGACGTTTGGCTGTGTATGATTGGCTGGGACCCAGCTATTTGTTACAAGTTAATTTTCTGTTGGTTTTTTAGAAATGCCAAGTATGGAGACAACCTCAGGCCAATGACTTCCTCCTTACTTAATTTAATACATCTCCCTTAAAAGGCTGTCTCATCTGTTCCTACAACACTCCTCTCCGCCGTCACACCCCGCCCCCCATATGGCCACTCCTTTGCAGCCTTCTTTCTTAATTCCTCTTCAAGTCCCCAAACTCTAAACGTTGGAGCGCCCAGGAGCTCAGCGCTCAAACATTTCCCTGTCTATACTCACCCTCTAAAAGACCTCATCCAAGTGCATGGTCGCAAATACCACCTACACGTGTTAGCTCCCTAACATGTATCACTAGCCTAGACCTTTCCCCCAGACCTCCTCCAGACCAGTAGAACCAAGTCTCTGCTGGACACGTCCACTCAGATTTTTCAGGGACTTCAAAATTAGCACACATCAAACCGAACCCCTAATTCACCAATTCACAACCAATCTTTGCCTCCTGCAGCCTCCTCCATCTAAAAAAAAAAAAAAAAAAAAAAAAAAAAAAAAAAAAAAAAAAATGTGGGGTGGGGACTCTGATCATATTAGTTGCTCAAGTCAAAGTCTTGGTAACCCTTGACTTCTCTCTTGATTTACTCTCCTCTGTCCAATCTATCAGCAAATCCTGTCTGCTTTACCTTCAAAATATATCTGAAATATATCTGAATTGAGGCAGGTCTCACCACCTTGGCTGCTACCGCCTCAAAGCCACCGTCACTGCTTGCCTGGTTAATTTTGCATGTTCCCAACTGGTCTTCCATCTTTGTCCCCTTACAATCTGTTTCCAATAAATGAAAGTCAAACCATGTCTCTTATTTCCTCTGAATCTTACAGGGATTACTATTTCCTTTAGACTAAAAGCCAAAGGTCTAGCCATATCCTACATGATATAAAGTCTCTCAACTACCTCTCTAACCTCACCTATTACTCACCTCTGCACTTGCCCCTCTGCTGTAGCACACTGGCTTTTTTTGCTGCTCCTTGAGAATACCAAGTACACGCTGCTCCAGGGCCTTTGCATATGCCTGATCTCAGAAGAATGAATTAAAAATGTGAGGTATATTTACACAATGAATAATCTCCAACTTCACCCAACAATATGGATGTATCTCACAGATGCAGAGCTAAGCATAAGAGTAACAACTTTGTGAATCTATTTAAATGACTTTAAAAAAAGAAAATACACAGAGAGAAAGGCAGAGCTAATACATGCATTTTGGACAGTAATCCCCCTTCTGGAGTGGAAAGACACATGACGTGGACATGCAGGCTGTGCTCTGCTTGACCATCTGGATGCTGGTCACAGGGATGTGTTCAGCTTATGAAGGTTCATCAAGCTCTACACACGCAGTGAGTGGCATGCTTCTAATATGTAGTGAACAGCCACAAAATATTGTGGGGATTTTCTTTATTTTCCTGGTTTTCTTTATTTTCCTCATTTCCAAGGAAAAATGCCATTTCCCTCATCCCCACACCTGCACAACATTGCTGTTTGCCCTACTTCCTGGTCAGCCTCATAGTCTTCTCCACACAATGAGAACATTGTTGCGACTGTCTTCTGGGTTTTCATGGCTTGAGTACTTGAACTGAGTACTTGTTTCTCCGTTGCTAACTGTACTGAGTTATAACTGTATCTTATGCAATTGAAATATTTAACATGTGGGATAAATTCTTAGTATTTTTAATGATAACAGATAACAAGAGTCATCTCCTGTGCAGCAGTCTAGTCCAGGTACACAATTTGCAGTATCTTATTTTGTTTTCCCAACAGTCCTGCAGGAAAAGACTATTATTCCCATTTTACAGATGAAGAAACTAAGGCTCAGAGAGCTACAAAATGCTCCCCAGACAGTGTTCTTTCTGATATTTTGTGTCACACCTCCAAACAGTTCCATCTGCAACAGGCTTTGTTCTATTTAATAATTTTTTTCATTCCCAACCAGAAGCGGAATAGCAAAGGGCCCTGCTGCCACCTCAGTCTGAACTACTGGAAGCTCAATGATATGGGAAGTGTGGCCGAGGATGTCTGGGCAGAGAGTCCCAGGTCCAGATCCCTAATGCTCAGCCCCCAGTTGCAGAGGAAACCTCTCCAAACCAGGAGAGCTCCAACAATCCTGGCAAGGACTCTGAAATCAGAGCCGGCCAGCATGTGTCCCTGAATATCAGAATAGACACTATATTTACCCTGAAAAGCCCTTTAGTGCCAATGAGAGTTATAAATAACCATTAAGGCCCAAGCAAGTGGCCTTAACACATGGATTTCCTTCCAAAAATGCAGACCAATTTTAATTAAATTTGCTATTAACCTTTGGGCAGGGCAGGCCCCCTGGATCCGGCTTTGCTTTCAGAGACACCGTGAGTAATTTCCTATTTCGTGGACATTTGGGGTTGAGCATGCTCACTGGGTGTTCAGCTCAGAAGCAAACTTCCCGGGAGCTTGCACAGAGCTGAGTTTCCAGGAGAAGAGGCTCTGGGATTGGAGTGGCTGTCCCCTGCAGACCTGGGCATCACAGTTTCTCTGCAAAGTCAATCCTTTGCTGACCCCATTTCCCCCCGCCCCCCAGAGCAAGATGGGAGTCATGGCCATGCTGATGTTGCCCCTGCTGCTCCTGGGAATCAGCGGCCTCCTCTTCATTTACCAGGAGGTGTCCAGGCTGTGGTCAAAGTCAGCAGTGCAGAACAAGGTGGTGGTGATCACGGATGCCATTTCAGGACTGGGCAAGGGTAAGCGGGCTTCACTCCCTCAGAGCCTGAGGGATGGGAGGTGGCAGGGGAGCACAAGAGCGAACCTACTGGGTGGGGAGGAGGTCAATTCTGTGTTCTCTCCTTGCATCTGTCACAAACCAGGAAGTTTTTTGCTCCTTGAGAGGCCACAGTTTCCTTGCCTGATAAATGAGCGGATTGGAACTTACTGGGTTGCGATTGCGCATCCTGAGGGATAAAACCCATCTATGGATGCTATGGGTTTTGCTTTCACAGATGTCCAGAAAATTTGAAATGCAAAGCCCTTAGCTGGGGTTGCACCTGGGTTTTGAGGCCAGACTAGGGTACTGGGTTCAATTCTTGGTGCCAGCACTGACCTTGGTCATTTTGTTGCGGGGAAACAGACTGGTTGAGAAGCAGCAAGCAGCACTCGGAGAGGAGAGAAACTCCAAACTTTATTTTATGTGGGTGGGCCCAGAGGAAAACAAAACTCCAAATTCTGAGCCCGGATCCACAGTTTCTCACAATATTTATGAGCTATCTAGTGTCATAAATTTTCTAGTCTACCCAATATACGGTTGTGCACAAGGTTTCTAGTGGGAAGCATGTTTTCAGATGCAGAGTGTGATAAGGGGAAGAACTGGCTCCTCTTACAAGACCTTTAATAAATCTCTAGCCTTGGGCCCTGCCCCAGCCTCCACAGGTACTTCGTTTACACTTCAAAGGGGAATCGTCAGACTCCCAGGGGAAATTACCTACACTCCCAAAGGTAGGGACCCATGGTCTATCAGGCTTCCTGGAGAAAGGCTGCTAGCGTGGAGGAGAACCGGCCCCTTCCCCAGCATTGGTTTCTTACTGTAACATCTTTATAATTTCATTTCACAACCAGGTCTGGTTTTACCATCACACTTTCATTTCTCTGCCTTCAGTTTCTCATCTGTGAAGCAATGGTGCCAGCAGTCTCTACCTTATACCGTGGTTGTGAGGAATAAATAAATTCACACATGGGTGGCACTTAGAAGAGCACCTGGGAGCCGCTCAAGTGTTTATAATAATGATACTGATGTACAAATTTAAGCAGAGCCTGCCTGCTTCCATGTGCCACACTCCCTACCACTCCCTATTGTGTCATTCTTAGCTTGATTCTTTCAACCACCTCACCGCCTAGTCTTGAAGGCATTTACACTTGCAACCCCTGAATTAGATAGTCCCAGGGGCTCTTCTGCTGGTGGCACTTGTGACCTGAGGGGTTCTAAATGTCCTTTGGTTTTGCAAGATTCTGACTCTTTCCTTCCAAAAATGGTAGCACACCCCATCTGTTATATAGGTCAGGGGTGATTTCTGCTGTTTTGTTGTTGTTGTTGTTGTTTGTTAATCAAGCACAGAAATCCACATAGCCAAACATCCATTGGTCACTCAACAAGTGACTAGTGGTCCACTGGGTCCTGAGAATTAATTCCTTCCAGAGCGTCTCTATTGGGGGGTTGGGCACTTTTTCCCATGGTGCCGCCATCATGAGAACATTTGTAATCTCTGAGAATTTCCTCGGTGCCTTCTGCTCATTCTCCTGGGCACCCCAATGGAGTCCATCTGCATGCTTTGAGAGTGAACTAGATTTCAGTGGGTGATCAGCTTGGGTCAACCAAGTCAGCACAGAACAAAGCCTGGGGCACGTAGACTTGGGTCTCTCTGTGGCCCCTCCATGAAGCCATTTCCCGAAGGGCTATCCTGCCTCATTAGAACCGGCACTCGGAAGGGAGAGGACACAAACGCCACCTGAACCTTCACAGGAGCAAGCCAGAGCACACATTTGCCAATCGAATGAGACGTCAGGCGACAGTTTTACCCTGGAAAATTGGAGCCGTTCAAAGTCAAAGACTTTGGAAGTGTTGTTCTCCACATAGAAGATGTCTGTCTAGCATCTGGCCAGCCTGCCAACGTGTACTCCTTGAGGTGGCCTCCACCCACATTGCCCCTTCCTGTGGGCCCCTGAGGAACTGCCCTCTGAGATCCCACCGTCCTTTGTTTGCCCCATGCCATCTTCAGCTCACTCCTTGGGCTGTGCCCCGACTGTGGGTTTCCGAGTTGGTCCCCTAGACAAAGCTTCCTGAGTGGAGCCTGACTTTTGTTCACCCTGGTATCCCCAGCACCTGACTCACACTTGGCATGCAGTAAATTCCCGACATGTGTTTAAGTGATGAATAGCCTCTAACAGAGACCACGAGTTCAGAGAAGTCGCTCATTTAGATACGCATGTTCCTCTGTGTTTGCTTTATTGGTTCCCAGTATGGTCCAAGAATATGCTCTGTGTGATTCCAATTCTTTTGAATTGTTGATGCATGTTTTATGGCCTGGACATGGTCCGTAGTGGTATACGTTCCTGAGGGCTTGGTGTTTGAGGAGGTTATTCAATTCTTCTATGTCCTTGCTGCTTTTCTTACTAGATAGCACTTCTAGTCTCCCTATTGCTGAGAGCCACATATCTGTTTTAATGGTCTCATTTGTTAAAAATCTCATTTTGTTATAGCCACACATTGCACTAGGACCCCAGGAAATACATCTCAGGAGCAAAATTGCATTTGCGGGGGAATGTGGCCTATTCTGTCCTGACCACTGTCAGTATTCTTTCTTACTGCATCTCATTGACCCTCCCTGGAAGGAAATGCAAAGCAGAAAGAAATAAAGTCCAAGTATTTAGAAGTAACTTGAGAAGCTGGGCATGTGTGACCTTAAACAAATGCCTGGCCTCAGCGAGCCACTGATTCCAGGTTCCAACTGCTCCATTTCTCAAGCCTAGGGCAAGAAAAAAGAGAGAATGAAGTGGGCTCTGTGCAGCCCACACATACCCTGGAACCATGGAAACTGAAAGAACCTCCAGGAAGCATAGGCAGCAGGGAGGAGGCAGCACCAGGTAGTACACTAGGAAAGTCAAACCAACAGACCAAGGTTGAAGGAGCCTATAATCAAGGAGATAGCTAAAGATTGCGGTTAGCTGAGAGCCATAAAAGATGTTCTAGTTTCTTTCCACCTGATATTAATACATTATTCAAAGAATCTTTGTATGCCCGTGAACACTGCGTGACGCACCTGTAAGCTTGAGCTGTAAGCACGTGTCCTTGTTAAAGCTATATGTATATAACTGGGTGAGGTTCGTTAGTGTGTGTGGGGAAGAAGAAGGTGGTGGTTGGAGTTAGAGCATTTGGAGTGATTGTTGGAGCTGGAGAGAGAAGAAGAATAAAAGACCTTTTTTCTTACCTTGCCGCCGAATTCCCCGTACGGGCCACCACCTGTCGCTGCCTGAAGCGCAAGTCGCTTGGAGCAGTGAACGCCACAGGAAAATTCGGAGGCAGGATGAAAATGAAAAAAGGTCTTTTATTCTTCTTCTCTCTCCAGCTCCAACAATCACTCCAAATGCTCTAACTCCAACCACCACCTTCTTCTTCCCCACACACACTAACGAACCTCACCCAGTTATATACATATAGCTTTAACAAGGACACGTGCTTACAGCTCAAGCTTACAGGTGCGTCACGCAGTGTTCATGGGCATACAAAGATTCTTTGAATAATGTATTAATATCAGGTGGAAACTAGAACATCTTTTATGGCTCTCAGCTAACCGCAATCTTTAGCTATCTCCTTGATTATAGGCTCCTTCACAAGGTCAGGACATTCAACCCTTACCCCAATTCCCCACAATTCAGACAAGAAGATCGCCCCACCCTACACCTGCTGTGTCTGTGGCAAGAGTGACAATCAAAATACTTCAACCACTGTACTTGAACTGCTTTGGGAAGTAGCAACCAAATGTCTCTCCTGCTCATGCTTTTATCACTTCTAAAATGTACAATTTTCCCTCTTTAAACATTGCTGAAATCACACCACGTGCAGTGATGCATGCTTGTAATCCCAGCACCTGGGGAGGCTGAGGCAGGAGGATCAAAAGTTCAAGAAGACCAGCCTAGAAAACTTAGTGAAAACCTGTCTCAAAATAAAAAATAAAAAGGGCTGAGGACATAGCTCAATAATACAGCACCCCTGGGTTCAATCCCCAGTACCATAAAAGAAAAAAAGAAAAAAGCTGAGATCAGGCTCTTTCAGGGCATCTTACAATCCCTATAAAGCTATTGTTTCTCATTCTATGACCTCTGAAGCCAGGAAGCATCTTACAGTCAATGGCATCTGAGATTTGATGAAATATTGGGAAGGGTTCTTTGTGTGTATTGGCTAGTGTCCTGGTGCTTGACACAGATAAATGCTGAGCCCAGCTGATAAAGAATAAAAATAACACCCAGTGCAGCAGAGCCTGGCCTCAGCAGAAAGTATTTATTTGGGAGTGAGTGGTGCCTCTGGGCTTAGAGTGGGCTGCAGCCTCCAGGGCCCTCCTGGGAAAGCAAGGTGTCAGCAGAGGAGAGGTCCTGGCTGCCTCTCCTAAGGAGGCCAAGGCTGCAGGTTTAGTCTGGCTCCTGGCCACGGGCCCTCCCCTCTCCCAGTACCCAGCTTAAGAGGGAGGGAAACAATGAGTGGGGGGACAGTGTACCCCAAACACGCTCCCTTCCCAGCAGTGGTGGGATTGGCCAGGAGGCATCCTAGTGTGGAGAACAAGTCAACTCCAACCTGGACGTCGGACTTCAGATTCCTTGGCTTGACTTCCTGGCCTCACCACTTACTTACAAGCTGTGGGACTCCAGGAAATTCAGATCAACTCAAGGAACCTCACGTCCCAATTTGTAAACTGTGACCGGCATGGCTGCTACAGTGCTAACGGTTGGAATCTAGAGTGTCCCATGGTGCCACGAGAAATCAAACACCTGCTCTGAAGCCGGTGGGCAAGGCAAACTTTACCTCTGCCAGAGGGCGAGCTACAGACCCTGGCTAGCAAGGGCGCAGGAGGGCGGCCAGCCTGCCAGCTCTTATGTCTAACTCGGCGCTGCCCTTCGCCCTGATAGGAGGAGCGGGATTACACAATCCACGCGATTGGCTCATTGTAAAATTGGGGCGGGAAAAGGGAAGGATTGTGGTTGAAATGGTTACAATTGGATCTTACATCCCAATCAAGGCTAAGCGCTATATTCTGGAAATGGACCGCCCGCCGGACTTTCTACTTCTCACACCCCACAAGAGCTCGTGCGTCCCCATTGCAGCAAGGTTCCGAGTGGAAATTTTAGGGGGTTTCAGGCAATAATCGGATGGTGAGCCCTGTAACCTCATAGGTTGATTAATCCATTTGGTGGATTAATAATTTGAATGAACTACTGGGTGGTAACTGTAGGCAGGTGGAGTAAGGCTGGAGGAAGTAGGTCACTGGGCGCATGGCCTTGGCGACTTTATCTATCCCTGGCCCCTTCCCCCTTCCCCGCTGCGGTAGAGCGAGTGGCATTTCTCTGCCACGCCCTTCTGCCTTGATAGTTCTACAATGGAGTCTGTCCACTGTGGTCTGTGAGCCAAAATAAATCTCTCCTCCTCTAAGTTGCTTTTTTTCCAAGTATTTTGGTCACAGCAACAAAAAGCTAACACATAGAGCCCCTCAGCATTACAGCCGCAACTCCGAAAAGTTATTACGCTCCAAATGAAATGTCTTCATGAATTCTGTTATCATCTAGTCCATTAAAAAATGAAAAACTGATTAAGTTAAAAAAATAAAGAACACCTAGAACCCCACTCACTGGGGAAAGTGCCATGCCAATGCTTCATTCTATCTCCTCCCCATCCCCCTGTATGATGCTCTGGGATATGATCATTTGTGAATGAAAGAGACTAATCAAGGGGGTGTGTACTGAAACAAATTGCCTCAGTCTCTTTCAAATGTTTTCAAAGGGGGAACTTTTTCCTCTGCAGTTTAAGGGGAAAAAAGAAAGAAAGAAATCTCAGACATCTCATGGCTTTCTGATTACTATAGATTATGCAAAATCCTTTGATCATGGTAGGTTTCAAAGCATAGCACTGATTCAAAAATTGGGATGCCTAGTCCAATATACAATAAACATGTCCATTTTCCTTAAAGTTGAACTTTCTCTCCCCATCCTGCTACCCCCAACTAAAGCAAGTAGTAGGCCAGCTTCCTGCTGTTTCTGACCCTCCTAGGGGCAGATGGGCAGGAAGGAGAGAGAGAAGAAAGAACAAGGGACACTCTTACCTCAACTGACATGTTATAAGATGGTTCCAAGCTGCATGGACCTGGCATGTGCTTAAAACTTAAGTCTGGCTGGAGTTGTAGCTCAGTGGTAGAGTGTTTACCTACCATGTGCAAGGCCCTGGGTTCCAGCCCCAGTGCTCTGAAGAAGTAATTCTTCCACCCTCTGTGAGGTGGGGCATATGTGCTTTTTCTCCACATTGTCCCTTTGGCCCCTGGTTTTGTGGCTTGTCAACTCCATGGAGAGCCTCCTTTTGGAGTCCCACTTCCCTTCTAAAAAGTCTTCTTGGGCAGACTTCAAAAGAGCTCTCAAACAAAGCATGGCCCACCTCTGGTCCATTGTGGCCATGAGCTCTTTTGTAATTCAGACCATTCCCTAAGGAGCAGCCCCAGTTTTCTTTGCCTCTGCCCCTGGCTCTTGCCCATTACATTTCTCAGGCGTGACCCAAACAGTAGTCATTAGTCTAGTTGCAGGGAACTCCTAGGGTCCCTCTAGTGCCTTCTCTCTAGGATAGAGGTGACAGGAAAGAAACATCTCTCTAACCCTAGTCCATGGGCAGAAACTCACTCAACAGTTCTCTCCAGAGAACTTCCCCTCCCAAGTTACCTCTCTCTCTCCTCTTCTTTAATCCATTGGCATGATCCAATTTTTGGCTAAAGGGAATGGAATTTCCTAGGGTTTCAGTAATTTTCTTTGAAAATCTGCATCTTGAACTGCCACCTAACTTTAGAATTTTAACCCTTTTTTTTTTTTTTTTAAAAAAAACTTAGTTTATTGTGAACTTCTTTGTATGTCACTAGATGCATTTCAGCAAAGTCAGTTTCAAGGGTTTCAAAATATTCTGTCTACATATACTATAATTTACCTTACCAATCTCCTATTATATTGGACATTTGCAATTACCTTCAACTCTTTACTATTATAAGTGGTACTGAAATAAACAATCTTATGTCTATGCAGACTTTCTTAACTATGTCCTTAGAACAAATGCCTAGAATAAGTGCTTTTAAAGGTACTGTCAAGTTTTTCTTCCAAAAGACTATAGCAATGTATATTTCACTAAACTGAAAGTGGGGGGAAAGCCTCTTTTCTCTTGTCTTGCCAAAGCTATTATCAGTTTTTCTCTTGGTTGTCTGTTAGATCAAAATTTGTGCTGTGTTTAAATGTGCATCTTGGGCGGGGGTTGTGGCTCAGCGGCAGAGCACTCGACTCTCATGTGCGCGGCCTGGGTTCCATCCTCAGCACCACGTAAACATAAGATGCATTGTGTACAACTAAAGTAAATAAATAAATATTTTAAAAAATGTGCATCTCTTTATTATTGGTATAAACTCTTACCTTCTGTACATTAACTCTTGGTCCTTTTTAAATGAATGCTACCTCACCTCCTCAGTTCATTTCTTTATTAGTCTTTATCTTTTTTCTTATTGATTTGTAGGTGTTCTTTGTATGTGAAATAAAGTAGTTATTTACTTATATACAGGTTATAAGTGCTTTTTCTTGATATGTTCATTTTTAGTGCTTTTTTGATGTAAGGTTTTTAAGGGTAAAATCTATAAATCAAGCCAGGTGCAGTGGTACATGCCTGTAATCCCAATGGCTTGGGAGGCTGGAGGATCCCAAGTTCAAAGCCAGCCTCAGCAACTTAGCAAGGCCCTAAGCAACTCAGCAAGACCCTGCTTCTAAATAAAATACAAAAAAAGGACTGGGGATGTGGCTCATTGGTTAAGCACCCTGGGCTCAAACCCCAGTATCAAAAAAATAAAAAATCTATAAATCATTTCTGTTGTGATTTGTTTCTTCAGTGCATGCTCAAAAGACCTTTCCCCAACTCAAGAACATATATTCAGCTCTACTTTCTTCTAGTTCTTTTACAATTCTATTTTTATGTTTAACTATTTAGTATATTTTGGTATAATGCACTTAGTTTTTCCCTCCCAAATGGATATCCAAATACCACTTTTTAAATAATACATTCTTTTCCCACTAATTCAAAACACTAACTCTATCAAATATATACTAAATTCTCATCAATGTCTGGCTCTATTTTCATTAGTATTTTTATCTATGCTTAAGTTACTAACACTCTCATTTCTTGGGCTTTTGTAATTTAATAATTATTTTTCAAAATATTCTTTGCTTTCTTCATATTTATTATTCTGATTCAAATATGCAAATTATTCCAAATAAAATTTAGAGTCTTTTTGTCATTTCTCCAGACCTGTTGGGATCCTGATTTCCTGCATCAAATTAACATGGAGATGAATTGACATCTTTATTGAATTTTGCCATCCAGAATCATAATGGACATCCCCTTTCTCAATAAAACTTCCACATTGGGAGAAACCATACATTTTCTGCAGTGCTAACAATTTAACATGACATGATTAATGCAGTCACTTATTATTTATTTTTGGTACTAGGGATTGAACTCTGGAGTGCTCAACCACTGAGCCACATCCCCAGCCTTATTTTGAATTTTTTTTTAGAGACAGGGGTTCACTGTGTTACTTAGCACCTCACTGTTGCTGAGGCTGGCTTTGAACTCTCAATCCTCCAACCTCGGCCTCTCAAGCTGCTGGGATTACAGGCATTCACCATTGCGCCTAGCTGCAGTCACTTCTTGATGTGTGAAACTCACCCAAGCTTCCCTCCTTCCAGCTCTCTCCATCGCACCTGTTTTTTGTTTCGTTTTGTTTTTCAGTGCTGTGGATAGAACCGGGGGCCTCCACATGCTAGACCAGCACCCTACCACTGAGCCACAGCTCAACCCTAGTGCACCAGTTTTCAGACCTCACTGAGATCTCATGCCTAGAGCCCTTGACCTTCACTCCTGATCCTGTCTGGCTCAGATAGCATGGTCCAGCCCCTCAATTGCTGTCCCTCCGATACCACAACTTCCCTGCCCACAAAGCTCACATAGGGAACCCCAGCCAACTATCTTGTCCAGCGGGTATCCCCCTCTCCAACCACATCAACCTGCTGCCCCTGCAGGAAAAACACACACACACACACACACACACACACACACACACACACAATTACAAGACCACTTTGAGCCACTGCACCCATGAACCCAGCCTCCAGTGGACACCCAGTTTGCTAGGTGTCCTTCAGTGTGCCTGGTCAGCCTGGGGACAATACTGGATAATGTCCTGGAGGAGGGGCTGCTGGTGCCTCCCATCGATCCCTATGCTTGGCCAGTTCATCTGTTCTCCAGGTGTTGTGCGTTCTGTCCCCAGGCATTGGCTGGTAATGGCTCACAAATGCTTTCTTTCCCAGAGACTTGTCCTCTGCCAGTGAACAGTACCTTGCCTAGGAGTTCTACAGCCTCAGAGGGGACAGCCACAGTCAGGGACTGGCTGACACCAGTGTGCAAAAGCCAGTCCTCTTTCCTCAGCTAGGACTGTTCTGGATAGACTCTGGAAACTTCCTTGGATCAAGCCAAGGCCAGACTTTGCTGAAGACCACAGCCTTGGCTGGCATCTGCTCTGTGTCCTCACTCCCAGATAGGTTTTTGAGTATTCCCCCAAAGCCTGGCCACATGAATCCCTGTCTCAGAGACTACTTCTAGGGGACCCAACCTGAGATACCACCTCCTAAGGTTATGATGAGAATTAAGTGAGCTAATATATGCAAATCTTTTTCAACAGTTCCTAGAACAAACCAATTGTCAAGATATGTGAACCATTGTTATTTTTAAGTATCAGGATTATTGATACATAGGAATACTGTGTGTCTACCATTGTTGCCCAGTTGAGAGAGTGCTATGTTGGGTCAATCTGGAATTAGTCCAGAATAAAATTAATTAGACAGAAATCAGATACACATTTTTACAGAAAGAGGCCTGGCTGAGGTATCTATCCACAGGGAAAATGTGGAAATGGCGGGGGTGGGGATTGGATCTGGACAAGCATGGTAGCTGTTCTCAAGATTTTAGGTATCTTTGGGGTTATCTGTAGGGTTGTGGTCCTAAATAAAAGCTAGGAGTACAGGCTCATGTTTGTGTTCAATATAAGAAAGAATTTTCAGTCATTAGAACTATCCAGCAAACTCACCTACTGTGAGTTTCTCTTCACAGGAAGCAACTAAGCTGAGGCTAGAAAGGACTGAAAAATCTGGGGTGGAGCTCAGTGCATGTGCTTAGCTTGTGCAGGGCCCAGGATTCAATCCCCAATACATGCACCAAAAAAATAGGGAGAAGGAAAAGAAAAGAAATTCTAGCCTAGAGAACGATCTGAATGAAATGACCTTTGAAGGACCTCATAGTGATAAAACTTTTGAATTCTGTGTGTGTGTGTGTGTGTGTGTGTGTGTGTGTGTGGTGCTGGGGATTGAACCCAGGACCTTGTACATTCAAAGCAAGCACTCTACCAACTGAGCTATATCCCCAGCCCTCTTGAATTCTTTGACTCCTTGAATTTATTAAAAAGGGGGGCTCTCCGCCAGTGGCTCCAATGGACCCCACAGTAAACCTATCCTACTTCCTTTTTCTCCACAGAGTGTGCCCGGGTGTTCCATACAGGTGGGGCAAGACTGGTGCTGTGTGGAAAGAACTGGGAGAGGCTAGAAAACCTATATGATGCTTTGACCAGTGTGGCTGACCCCAGAAAGGTAAGTAAGGCCTCCAGCAATTGGCTTGGGTCACTCGTAGGTGACCCAACAGTTCCTAGAACTCCAGTGATTATTGTAGCCTCCAGTGATTATTGAGGAGGGGCTCTTGGGCCAAGTGGAATAAATTGGTGATTGCTTTGGGCAAATGGGAGGAAATGGTCCCATTGCCCTTGACACAGGCATAAGGGGTGGCTTGCTTTACTGACCATGCCAAAAATTTGGCTTGACTCTCACCCTGATTCTGTGTTGTTACACTCAAAGGATCTAGAATACAAGGAATGTTCCAGGTATTTGTTGATTATAGACAGGGCTGGTTTTAAAACAAACAATAACAACAAATTCTCAAATGACAACCCTTCAAAGAAATCAGGGACACAAAGTCTCCTCCCAAAAAGTCACCCAGGAAGTGAATAGTTATCTCAATGCAGCTGCAATTTTCCAAACATTTCAGGAGCATTATTTAAGAATTTGCCCTTGAGGCTCTCCTTGGGATTTTTGGTTTGTTTTTTAATCTGTACCCTGGAGGTTGGATTTGACGCTTGTCAACAGCCAAAAGTAACTTAGAGCTGAATCTAGTATTTGAGGAGATGGATCAAATAGGACAACATGGAATTCTCTGAAGCATTTCTTGGGATTTTACTAGGTTACAGGGTTTTGCAGTCAGTTCTGTAGACTCATCTTCTTTCTTGATTGCAGGACCTCTCAGAGCCTTTGATATGCTAGTGTGCATTGCATGTCTCCAAAAAGCACTTGGAGGAGAGTCTATATTTCCCACACAAATGTGACCACACAGTGGTCTTTTCTCTTGAAAGCTATATCTCAGAACTAGTGTCTGTCATACACTAGGACTGTATCAACCACACAGTGCCACCAATTTTCCTATCTGCCCTTTACCCCTGGACCAATAGAGTCTTGATGACTGCAAGTGTCTAGAGCTAAACATGGTACCTAGCACATAGTAGGTGCTCCAAAAATACTGTGTTGAGTATCTGATTTGGGTCAAAACCAAAATGTGGCTCCATAGTACTGCGATGGATTTTCTGAATCTTGTAAGCCAGTTTGGAAAGCACTTTCCAAAAAGGAGTTCAGAAATGTTCAAAGTAAGGATATCACCATGGAACCCTGCTAGGGCTCCAAAAAGGACCACTGTCAAGGCCGAAACTCATTTGGATTCATCAGTTCTGGAACCTTGGCCAAAAATTCAGATTTACTACTGCATTCTAAGATTTGGAGTTGTTGTTGCCCTGATCCCCAGAATGAAATCTTCATCCTTCTCCTTCATCCCAAAGTCGTTTCAACTTCTTCTTTGGGGCTTTTTTGTTTGTTTGGGGTGTTGTTGTTTGTTTTATTTGCAGTTATTCCATGAGCTTTGAATTTAAAAAGTGGTTGCTCTTAGACTGGGGGTCCCCAGGGCCTGTGAGAGAGCTGGTCCCACACATGGCCTGACCCCACGCATCTCTCGTCGGTTCAGCAGACATTCACCCCGAAGCTGGTCCTGTTGGATCTCGCAGACATCAGCTGTGTCCAGGATGTGGCAAAGGAAGTCCTGGATTGCTATGGCTGCGTGGACATCCTCATCAACAACGCCAGCGTGAAGGTGAAGGGGCCTGCCGATAAGATCTCTCTGGAGCTCGACAAAAAGATCATGGATGCCAATTACTTTGGGCCCATCACCCTGACCAAAGGTCTCGTGAGTTTCATTTCCCTGTGGGTTTCTGGGCCACAGGATGCTAGGGAGGGCTCTGTCTGGTAGCCAGACAGTCATGCGATTCTGGCCAGAATTCCCCAACCCATCAGAAAACTCCCGGACTTAACAACATTCTCACTGTAAACGTTGGTGACAGAAAAGGGCTCCTGGAAGTGTCTACCTGGTATATTCCAACCTCTCTCTTAGGAACCCTTCTGCTCCCCCACGTCCTGCCCTTGACCCCTCTCCCTGTACTCACACCATGGCTCCCTCAGATTCAGCATCTCTGCATCCCTCTCTTCATCTTTTGCCTGCATTTTGCTACATCATCCTTTTAGTTGAGCAGCTTCTAACTAGGACACTTGGTCAAAGGTTCTGTCTTCAGAAATAAATTAGAGAAAGAGTTCATCCCCAAACTATGAGAAACCCAGTATTCTTTCAACCCCTTCATAGAAACAGAGAAGGCAGGAGGAAGGTGCCTCCTTTAAAGGTGAGCAGGAGACTCCTGTGTGGCCCACAGAACACATCTAAGTGGAGGAGTATCACTGCTGAGCTCAAAAGCAGGTGTGAAGCCATGGAGGTTAGGGATGGAGATCACCATGAGCTAGAAGCGCAAGTTGAAGCCTCTCTTCCTCTCTTGGGGACTGCTGTATGGCAGGAAAATGAGGAACCAAAAAGTGAAGTTGGAATGGACAGGACTGGTTTCTCCTCCTGGTTGGGTCTCTCACATGCTGAGGGACCTGCTCTGGTCACTAGCTCTGGGCCTCTGCTCATGTCTAACACAAAGGGGCTAAATTCAGTTGGCCCTCCTGAAAATTGAGTCTTCAAGCACCATCTTTCATTTGGGGCCCCACCCCATTCACCTGTACCATTAATTTACTTAGTATCCTTCTCCACTTTTCCTCATTTTAAAATCGAATCCACACTAGGAAGAATATTTATCATACCAACATACACATAAACCCCTCTTCACTCTCATGAATAGAAGGAACACTGAAAACTAAATGAAGTAAGTTCTTCCAACACAGCCTGGAGGATGTTCAGTCTTTCTCTTTGCTAAAAGATTTGTTAGCACTTGCAAGACAGGCACGAAAGACATATTAGAACCAACAAGAGATTTTTCTTTCTTGAGACAATAGAACAATTAAAAAAGAAAAGGTCTTTCCTATTATTAATAAGTTGATGTCACTTAATTAATATATATTGGTATGGCATTTAAAATCATCCAGCCATATACCAGCTGAGCTGGCCCTCTCTTTGAAAACACTGGATCAATGATTGTGGGGGTGGGGGGACTATTCCTGCTGCAGTCTAACTGCCACTGAGGTAATGGTGTCATGTGTGATGGAGAGGGTGGGGGAAGGGACTGCCTGTTTCTGCCTGACCCCACTCAGATTTCTAACTGTGACTCATTGTGTTTCCCAGTCCTGCTTCCCAACATGATCTCCCGGAGAACAGGCCAAATTGTGTTAGTGAATAACATCCAAGGGAAGTTTGGGATCCCATTCCGCACAGCTTGTAAGTTGCTAAGACAAAAATGGCATGCCTCTTGTTGTACTTCTTACATGGTAAGACGTGTTATGTCTAAGACCAGGCATATGATTGATTACTGGGGCAAAGAATATCTCATCCAGAGATGAGATGGTGTCTACAAAGTTTTCTTTTATCCATTCGTTTTTTTTTTTTTTTGTTTTGTTTTGTTTATTTGTTTGTTTTTTTAGTATCTACAGCATGCAGATCCCTGTGGGAGATGCTGGGGTGTGAGAGAGGGTTCCTCTCCTCCTGACACTCAGCCTCACAGATGGGCAGGACATGTGCTGGCTGAACATGACAAAGCCAGATGAAGGCCACACTCCTACTTGGATGCCAGGTCCCAGCTAAAGCCCTTTCCTCCATGAGGATACCCCTGAAGGACAGGAAAGATTCAAACTGGGGAAAAGAAGGTTGAGTTCACATCACAAAATGGGTTAGAGATGGAGACATTCTGAGGAAGAAAAAGAAAGAATGGAGAGTCCCAGGAGAGGGGCAGCCCTAAAGTTAAGATGTTTCCAAGTGGACGTTCATGGGATCTGTTGGGAAAATTCCAGAGATATTCCCACCTCCTGTAAGGTAGGCTCTGGGAGGGCAGGAAACGTGCCATTTCCTTGTCTTTATGGCCCATGGTAGCATGTGCAAAACAGGAGCTCATTGAGCATCGAATGGACAAAGGGAGAGAGGAAAGAAGAAAAGAAAATTGGGCAGGTTCCCTGCATGGTTGCTAGGGCTGCTATACCGCAGACTGGTGTCTTAAACCAAATAAATGTATTTATTAAGTCCATACTGGCCCACCTTTACCTGTGCAACCTGGGGCCATTTGTTAGCGCAGACAGACTAGGACAAATGCAAACTTCACAAATCAGCTCAGCACTTTATTCAGGAACAAATTTTCACACAGGAGCAGGGGATGCAGGGACGAAACACCACCATGGTGGGACTCATTTCCCTGATGGAAAATGAGCCCCTGAACAAAGAAAGGGCCTGGCTTACACAGAGGTGGTCTAGTGAGCATATGAATTTTCTTTGGGTACCCAGGAATTTGGAGTTTGTTTGTCAATCAGTGGAGGAGTCAATTTTAGTGCTTAGGAATTAAGGGTCTGTTTTATGGGGCAAAATGGGGGGGGGGATCTAGGGTTAGTGGTCAGTTTCTGGAATTTATTGTACAGTGGTTGATATCTGGGAAGGATTTGTTTACAGAAGGGTTAATGCTTCAGCCTCTTCCCAGAGACTGCCTTTCCAGGTTTGATGGACATCTCCTCCTCAGGGTTTGTTTTATCACTGGGAAAGAGCTATATAGGGAAAGGATCAAGCTCTCAATGTGTGGCTTTCCTTCTCACTCTCCTTTCCCCAGGTCTCACTACTGTTGGGGTTTGTCATTTTCCATACCTAATACCATTCACTCACATAATCTCTCAGCTTCTCATTCCTCACTATTCACAAAGTAGGCACAATAGTTCCTCTGCCCCTCTTCAGTCCATACACAGTCACCCCTCAGTATCCACAGAGGATTAGTTCCAAGAGCTCCCCCACCCCCAGATATACCAAAATCCCTTAAATAAATTAAATCATAAAGTATTGCATATAACCTACACACATCCTCCTGTGTGCTTTAAAACATCCCTACATTACTTACAATACCAAAGTAAGTAAGTAAGTTCTATGTAAAAGTTACTAGATGGTATTGTTTGTGGACTAGTGACCTAAAAAGAGTCTGTACATATTCAGTACAGATGCAATTTTTTTTCTGAATATTTTTGATCCACGGTTGGGGAACCCAGGGATACAGAGGGCCGAATATCTTAAAATAATGAGATAGTGAGTCCCACACAGGTGCAGAGACTCACATGAAATGATGTGTGCAGGTTCATTATACACACCAGGGAGGGGCAATGGGGGGCGGGGTAGGGGTACAAGTGGAGGCAGGTGCCCTCTGGGTTTGGTTCAGCCAGCACGATGGCAATTTCTTTTTGTTATTTAACACTTAGTTATGTGAATGTTGGGACATTTCAATAAATGTCAGGATTTCAGTTTCTGAACAATCTGGAAGGTATTGCCCACCTTCCGTGGCAACAGCTGGGGGAGCTGAGGGGTGAGAGCACCTGCAGGCACAGCCTGCATGCACTCTCGTTCCCCTTGACTCCTGGGCTGCTGCTCTGTACTCATGGCTCACATTTTCTTACTTTTGAACCTTCTGGAAACTAGAGTGGTCATGCAAAAATGGATGACTTATCCAGGGTTTCCATAAGCCAGGCTCTGTGTGACGCAGTTCACACAAGGCTCTTTGTTCAATGCTTAAGGCAGCTCCTCCTTGGTGAGCCTCATTTTACAGGTGAGGAACCGGAGCCCCAGCCCTGCACCCCAAGCCCTGCACAGTGAGGGGGCTGGATGGTTTTCCCAGGACAGTCTGGACCAGCATGCCTGGAAAGGACTGCCTGGCCCCTCAGGCTGGAGAACAAGGGAGGGGGAAGGGGTCTGGTTGTAGGTATCTGAGCATGGGGGAGGGACCACAATACATGCACCTACTGCCTCCCTCTGCCTGCAGTTGACACCTCTAAAATGTGAAGATGGGGCCCACATACTCAAGAGGTGGCTCTTAACTTCCCATCACTTTTGGAGTATCCACCATTTGGAATTTCTACAACAATTCTTTACCTAATCCATGGCCTTCATGGTTTGAACTGGATTTGGTGCTAGACAGTATGGACAGTTTCTCCAAGAAAAAGAGCAGGGGCTGGAAGCAAGAGGGAGATCTGTCCTCCAGGCTTACCACAGCCACCAGCTGGCCCCAAGCCTTGGATATCAGCAGTCCTGGGAAGGAATGGGAAGTCATACCCGTGCTGGGCATTTTATGTTTGCTCATTTGATCTTCACAATAACTTGTCAAGAGGGATTTCATCTTCATTTTTTTTTTAAAAAGACACATTTACTCAGCGTCATGATCAGACTATTACATTTAGCAATCAACAGCATGGGTGCAAAAAAAAAAAAAAAAATTCTACATTAAAACCCTTTGTTGGAATGCTTTCCACTTTCCACATAACAGAAACTAAAATAACCTGTTATACAATTAGTCACAAATACAGTCCTCAAGTTTTTTTTTGCCCAGACACATGGGTATTGTCTAAACCATGTCTTCTTTGTAGCAGCTAGGCCCTGCCACCACTGTGCTTGGCTGAGTTCACAAATCTGTTGTAACCCGTAGCTTCCCTGTCACTTCTCTGGCTCTCCTCTCCTGCTAAGCTTTGTTTCCTGGAAGTATTAAAACCTTCTGCCACTGCCATAGCTACTGCTGCTGCTGGAACCGCCATGGCCACTACCTTGGTTTCGTGGTTTGGCAAAGTATTGGCCTCCACCACCATAAGGTCCAGAACTTCTGCCTCCACAGTTTCCACCCTTCATGGGTCCAAAATTTGATGACTGATTGTTGTAACTGCCAAAATCATTGTAGCTCCCACCACCTCCAAAATTGCTTCCACTACCACCACCAAAGCCGCCTCTGCCTCCTCCGTTGTTAGAGCTGTCGTAGCTGCCACTCCCGCCATAGCCACTGCCCTGGTTTCCATAACCCTGTCCACCACTTCCATAGCCTCTGCTTCCTCCAGAGTAACCAGGGCCGCCTCCTCCATAACCACCATCATTACCAAATCCATTGTAGCCATCCCGGCTGCCACCATATCCACCACCACCACCACGGCTGCCACCAAAGCCACCACGACCACTGAAGTTCCCTCCACGACCAAAACTGTCATTTCCACCAAAACCACCTCCACGACCACCACCAAAGTTTCCAGAACCACTTCGACCTCTTTGGCTAGATGAGGCGCTGGCCATCTCTTGCTTTGACAGGGCTTTCCTCACTTCACTGTTGTGGCCATTCACAGTATGGTATTTCTGAATGACAATCTTATCCACAGAGTCATGGTCATCAAAAGTTACAAAAGCAAAGCCCCTTTTCTTTCCACTGCCTCGGTCAGTCATGATTTCAATAACTTCAATTTTCCCATACTGTTCAAAATAATCTCGTAGGTGATGTTCTTCAGTGTCTTCTTTAATGCCACCAACAAAGATCTTTTTCACAGTTCAGTGGGCCCCTGGTCTTTGGGAATCCTCTCTTGAGATAGCTCTCTTTGGTTCCACAACTCTTCCATCCACCTTGTGTGGTCTTGCATTCATGGCTGCATCCACTTCCTCCACAGTGGCATAAGTGACAAACCCAAAGCCCCTGGAATGCTTGGTGTTTGGGTCTCTCATTACCACACAGTCCGTGAGTGTTCCCCATTGCTCAATATGGCTTCTCAGACTCTCATCAGTTGTTTCAAAGCTCAGCCCTCCAATGAATAGCTTCCGCAGCTGTTCGGGCTCTTTAGGGGACTCTGATTTAGACATGACGGCAGCAGGAAGAGAGATTTTAACGATGCTTTCTCGGCGGCGTCCACGGGCCTCATCTTCATTTTTAAAGATAAGAAAACTGAGTCTCAGGTAAATTGGCCAAGGACATACAGCAGGCAAAGAGTAAACTGGATTCAGTCCCAGCCCTGCCTCTTTCTACCTCTTCAAGAGGGCTTTGTCCTCATCTATAAAGCAAAGCCTGGACTCGTTAAGGCCACTTCCAGCTCTGAGTTTGCAGGAATGTGTATGTTGGCCCTCTGGTCTCCAGTGTACCCACCAGGAAACAGGATTGGGGCCCTTCCCCACTTCTTGCTTGTTTTTCTTCCAGATTCAGCATCCAAACATGCAGCCCTAGGCTTCTTTGACTGCCTCCGAGCCGAAGTGGAGGAATATGATGTTGTGGTCAGTACCGTGAGCCCCACTTTCATCCGGTCGTACCATGTTTATCCAGAGCAAGGAAACTGGGAACCCTCCATTTGGAAATGTGAGATGTCAGAGGGAGGCTGGAAACTGGGGTGGGGGGGAGGATGATGGACTGTGGTTTCAATAGACCCAGGACTCTGAAGCATGAGTCTGGGGATGGTAGAGCCTGGGCAAATAGCTAACAGCAGGATTTGGGTCTCAAACCTCTAGGACAAGACACCAGGGAAAGAGAATCCCGGTCTGCAACCAACAGACCATGGCTGAGCTGACCCTAGTCATTCAACCTGTTCCACAGTCTGCCTATTTTGCATATGTAATATCCAGAATTTGGGCTTTAAGAATTGTTCTGCTAGCCAGGTGTGGTGGTGCATGCCTGTAATCCAGCTGCTTGGGAGGCTGAGACAGAAGGATCATTGATTTCAAAGCTAGCTTCAGCAAAAGCGAGGCACTAAGCAACTCAGTGAGATCCTATCTCTAAATAAAATACAAAATAGGAGTGGGGATGTGGCTCAGTGGTTAAGTGCCCCTGGGTTCAATCCTCTGTACCAAACAAACAAACAAACAAAACAAACAAAAAAACCTGTCCTATCCCCCTTTTCCAAAATGGCAGCACAGAGTGGAGGCTGACTTTCAAGCCAGACCACCTGCACTGGAAGCTTGCCTATGTCGCAGATCAGACTGTTGAACACTGGCAGGTCTTTAATGGCCCTGTGCCTCAGTTTCCCCTTTAGAGAATGAGGGATAATAATACCTACCTCACAGAGTTGTTAAGGAGCATAAGCTTCCATCTCACCAGCCCACCATGCGTGCTCTATAAATGCTCGTAATCATTATTCTAGAATATTCTAAACTCTACATCTAGCCTACATTGAAGAACCAATATGAACCAAGCTGGAGTCAAAGCAAGTGGTCCCAGGAAGCTCTAGACAAACACAGCTTCACAACGACAAAAGGCAGCCCCTTAATTCATCTAGCACCTTCTTATTTCCTAAACTCTTCTGTGTACCTACCTTCTCCTGCTCAAAATGCACTCATCAAGGTATCAAGGAGGAGCTAGGCCCACTTCACAGACGAAGAAAGAGAGTCAGGCGGGGTGGGGGAGGCTAGTATCTCCCCAGCGGTAGAGGCCAGGGGATGGCAGAGGACGACCTGGAAACGATGATACTAGGGATGGCCTACTTTCCCCCAGATTTGGGGCAGGCAAAGAGTTCCTGGCAGCTTGTTTCCCCACCAGGCCATAAACTCCGCCCCCTCCGGGGCGCCTCAGTCTTTTTCAGGAAGCTGGCCTACGGCGTGCACCCGGTGGAGGTGGCCGAGGAGGTGATGCGCACCGTGAGGAGGAAGAAGCAAGAGGTGTTCATGGCCAACCCCATCCCCAAGGCCGCCGTCTACCTGCGCACCTTCTTCCCAGAGTTCTTTTTCGCCGTGGTGGCCTGTGGGGTGAAGGAGAAGCTCAATGTCCCCGAGGAGGGTTAGCTAGAAGGAGCCAAGGGGTTACTCATGGGAATAAAGGCTTTCCTGGCAGGTTACAGCTGGTGTGTCTTCTCCCTAGCGCTGGGGTCCCTCACAAGCCCTATGCCCTAACCTGTGGGAGCTCTCCCTTTGAGAGGCACTCGCCATCCGGTTGAGGATGGCTTGGAGCCTGCCCAGAAGCTGCAAGGCCTCTGGGTGTCTCACACTGATGTTCCCGAGACACACTTCCCGAACCTTCCCTGCTCTGGAGGGTGAAAACGGGAGCCACAATGCGTGCAAAACCCACATTATACACACACGCTGTGGCCATGGGCCTGCTCAGAGGCTGCCTCAGAAAACCACCTCCTTTGTATGCAAGGGTGACCTGCTCACATCAGCCTCAACTCCACAACCCTTAGGATAGAACAACCCAGCTGGACTTTCTGTAAGGATGGAAGTATAGTTTGTATTGCCCAATATGGTAGCTGCCAGCCATATGTGCTATCACATGAACAACTGAATTTTTAATTTTAATTGTGATTAATTTTAACTTAACAGCTGTTATTTAAGTATTATATAATGTAATTGTTATATATTCATTGTAACTATTAATAACATTAATAGTTACAATGAATATATTATGTAAATGATAAAAATATATTAAATATATTAACTGTGTATTAACACTAATATAAATCATTGATATATTATTGCATATTAATGTATGGTTATGAATTGATATTAAGTTTAACTGATGTTATTAATAGCCTCTCTCATTGGCAGTGCAGCAGAGCTAAGATAGACAGCCTGACGCCTTCCCCCAGGGACTGAGTTCATTGGCCTGAAGGGTGGCCCTGCTGAACCAGATTTTTAGATTCTCAGTTTTTCTAACACGTGCAGTGAACACTGAGAACCTCTGGGTTTCCACTTCATTGCAGACTTTTCTTACATTCTCAAAGCAAAATTCATTTAAAACCTCCATCCTCATTACTGGTGGACACTTCACTTAGTGTAGTTTTTTTTTTTTTTTCTTTTAATATATTAGATGATTTGGGGGCTCTTGGAAAATTTAGGGCAGGTTTTTTGCACAAATATTTTAAGCTAGCTCAAAGTTGTCTGATTTTTATAGATAAAACAAGGCAAAACTTTCTTTCCTGAATATGTGATTTACAAAATTAACATATACACATTTTACAAATGTACATATAAATCTTCATTTAAAAAGTAAAATGCCCAGGATCATGTGATCACCCTGCAGTCCATCTGACCCCAGAATGTGGCTGATGGTTGAGTCCTACAGACATAGAAAAGCAAGATGTAGGATAATTTAGGAGGGTCAGTCAGCAAGGTAACTTTTTTTTTTTTTTTTTTTTTTTTTTTTTTGGTGGGGGGAGTACTTGGGATTGAACTCAGGGCACTCAACCACTAAGCCACATCCCCAGCCCTATTTTGTATTTTACTTAGAGACAGGGTCTCACTAAGTTGCGTAGTGCCTCGCTTTTGCTGAAGCTGGCTTTGAACTCACGATTCTCCTGTCTCAGCCTCCTGAGCAGCTGGGATTACAGGTGTGTGCCACCGCACCTGGCTGGTAACTTTATTTTGAGAAGTTGTCATTATTGGACATGGGCACTATAGGGGTGCTGAGGACAGAGCCAACAGATGGCACATGGGGGACTTCAGGGACACAACTGAGGCAGAAAAGTGGCTGAAACTTAATTGGTGGTCAGAAAGTAGGGATAGCAGCTCTGGAACAGGTGGGACTACATCTGGGGCCACAGACAGCCAATCCTTGGGACTTACCAGCACTGGATCTGGGCGGAATTTGGCCATCACCCAAACCCATGATATGGGTCCTCACCTGCTCCTTTCAGGACTCTGCCTGGTCACAGGTGAGTTCCAGACCAAGGGTGGGAGAGAGAGGCTGAACTTTGGGTGACACAGGGGCGTGGTGGTGAAGGGACTGAGTTTGGAAGCATCCACTTTGGTACTGAGAGTCACTTCCTGGAAGTGCAATGACTCTGAGGTGGAGGAAGACCACAGACACCTGGAATTCCCCCCAAAGAAGCCCTAGAGCAACAGACTTGTAGAAAAAGGACCCTCCTGTGGACGTGGGCCTGCTCACTCTTATCCTGTCAGCTGGCCAAAGGTGCCCTGGGGCAGAGCCTGGTCAGAGACCTATGATAGAGCTAGTAAGAGTGACTGGCAGATACCCCCAGGCCCCGCAGTCAGATTTCCTGTCCTGGACTTTGTTCTCCCCCTGACTGAATACTCCCTGTTGGTTCCAGATGCTAACTCATCTCTGTGAACATTCAGGAGGCCTTGCTGCCTTCTCAGGATGAGGTATCTCACCAGCCCAGCAAATGAAAACCCACAACCAACCCTTACAGGGAAACACAGTAGGAAAATTTTTAAAATGTTAAAGGGGCCAATGCAAGAGGTTGGGGTTGGAGGAAGGAAAACATGCAATATGAATAATGGCCACCAGGTGCCACTGTGGCTCTAAACCCATTTTGTCTGTGACTTCTCTCCACTGAAATATTGCATAAAGCTAACAATATGATATTCACAATTTCCAATGAGGTTCCCTTTCAGCATCCCATCTGGTCTTTACATAAACCTTAATTCATTCATTGCAAGGGTTGCTAAGCCATTTCATAGATAAGAAAACTGAGAATGATCATGTGCTATGGGATACTAGTGCTCTGGGCAGAACGTGGTTAGTCCCTGAGACACACAAGGTCTGGACTCTAGGAGGACCCGGTAGCCATTGGCTGTTCCAGACCACAGAGTGGCCACCCTGAGACACTGTAGTGCTTTAAGGCAGGCTTCACACAAGAAAGAAAGATGGAGATGATTTTCTGGGAGTTTTCCCCCCCAATATCTACAAAATTGGACTAAATAAGAAAGCATAACGAAACAGAAAAATAAAAAAATAAAAAATCACATTCCCCAGCAACCACTTTTGGCCTTTGAGCCTTACCCTGAAAAGACCAGAATTCTTATGGAGAGCACATCACTTGGAGCCTCAGGGGTCTCCCAAGGTATGGCTGCAAGACCAAACAAATAAAAGACACGCTGCAGGGGGCAGCCATGGCTAGTGTCCAGGACACCCTCTCTTTGCCCCTGCGGATCCTGGTACTTCTCCATCTCAGTGCGCCAGGATCCTGGCCCGTATGGACAGCAGCAATGGGCTCCCTTGTCTCCTGGCTACGGACCCAGCTCAGACCCTGGGGAGTGGCTGTCAGGAAAAGAATGAGGCTGGAGCACTCAGGCCCCCAGCTCTCTCCCTGCCAGGTCGCTGTAGTTGACTGAAACCCGGCTCCCATCAGGCAGGGGTTGGGCAGGTATCCCTTGGGACTGGCTCCCTCCTTCTGTCCCTTCAGGCCTAGGTGTTAATGGCTCCTGCTGTTGTTAGCCCTGGTTGTTTCATCATCCTTCTGTGGGTTCTCTTAACTCTAACCACACCTCTATAACAAGTTCCTTCATTAAACTCTCCTTGATTACCTCATGTGGTAGGTTGCATTGTGTGTATCCCTCCCCCAACAAAAAAAGGTATGTTGATGTCCTAGTCCTCAGCAACTCAGAATGTGACCTTGTTTGGAATGGGATGTTTGCAAAATGTGACTAGTTAACCCCTTTTCGATGTGACTGATGTTGTTATAAGATGTGAAAACAGAGACACACAGGGAGAAGGTCCTGTGCCACTGAAGGCAGAGACTCGTGTTGTACAACTGCAAGTGAAAGAATGCTGAAGGCTGTCAGCAAACCGGTGGCAGCTAGAAAGACACGAGAAAGTTGTTGTGGTTTGGATCTTAAATGTCCCCAAAGGCTCATGTGTTAAAGGCTTGGTCGCCAGCCTGTAGCACTGTGAGGAGATGGTGGGACCTTAGGAGGTAGGTCCTGGTGGGAGAAAGTTAGTTATTGGGACCTCTGATCCCTTCCTCTCTGTCTCTCTTTGCTTCCTGACTGCCACAGATGAACAGGTTTCCTTTTCCGTGTGCTCCTGCCATAAGAGTCTGCCTTGCCACAAGCCCCAAAGCAAGAGGGCCAAGCCACCATGGACTGACATCTCCAACACTGTGAGCCAAAACAAATTTTTCCTCCTTTAAGTTGATTCTCTCAGGTATTTATCGTCACAGTGATGGAAAACGAACACAAAAGTGCTCTCTTCTTCAGTTTTCACAGAAAACAGGGTCCTGCTGGCAGCTCGAATTCAGACTTCTAGCCTCTAGAACCGTGAGACAACAAACTTACATTTCAAGCCACCTAATTTGTGGCCATGTGTCACAGCAGCCTAAAAAATTAATACATCCCATCTGTTTCCAGCCTGGACCTTGACGGACACAGCCAATACCCAGAAGAAATTCACAGGACTCATTTGGAGACACTCTAGAACCAGAGGAAGTGGCTACTTCTTCAAGGACGCACAAGCAATCTTCTAGGTGCACTCACTGTGCTCAGAGAAACAGCTGGTCCTATAAATCATCATAGACCTAAGCAGCTTCTAATTGAAGAGAACTACTCACTCCAAAATTGCTAGTGAGAATCTCAGGCCCCCAAATGGAACACCTCTAGGGAGGAATATTCCAAGCAAATCTGTTCAGTGACAGATATCGGAATACACATGAGCAGAAGACTTGGCTGTGAAGGCAGAACTCACCAGAGTTTTCTGCAGAGAAGAGGGTCCAAAACACTGAGATCCTGGTGCCCTGAAGGCAGATAGTATGATCAGCATGGTGGCATAAACCGGTGCAGGAAGATGGACTCCTAAATCAGTGGCTCTGCACCAGCAACCAGCCCGATGTGGTCTGCCTAGCCGAGAAAACCTCCACTGGCTGCCAACCCGGATCCCCACACCATTCCTAGAAGGGGATGGTCTTCTCTGACTTGGGATCCCTTACAAGACTGAATCAGTAGGCTAGTAGAGACACACTGTAAGTCAGTGTAAGCGAATCATGGGCTACCCTGGCTGCCCTTGACCTCTCACTGTCATTACCACTCCATATCCTGTGGCTGACCATGTGGATCCTTAGGAAGTCAAATGCTGTGTCAGTCTTGACTCTGAGGGTTACAAGCAACAAGAATCCAACTCACATGTTTGTTCACCCAAATAACCAGGAAGTTCTATTTCAGTCATCGTTAAAGTCCAACGTCCAAATGGTGCCATCAGTATTCCATCTTTTCTTGACATTTCTCAGCAACATATGCCATTATGTGGGCTTTACTCTCAGCTCTCCCTACTATCAGAATGAGATGGACACCAATAACTCCAGACTCATGTCCTATGTGCTTAGAACCCAAGTAGAAATAGATTTCTCTTTCCCAATAGCTCAAATTAAGTACTCATCCCCTTGGGGTGGATGGCCAGCTTGAAACAGCCACTCCCTGTCTGATTGTCCTGTCCTGGGTGGGCCACATGCCCATCCTAGGGCAGGAGACATGGGCAGCTCTGCCTGAACAATAAGAGCAGAGGGAGGAAGGTTACTTTCCCAATAGAAAACAAAGATGCTCTTTCAAGAAAGAGAGAACACATATTTTTCAGGCAAAACAGCATTTCTAAATGCTGTCCCCAAAGAAAGCAATGGAACAAACAACACTGGGCATTAACAATTCTTTTGCTGCCCTACTTGGATCTCTCCTTCATCACTTGATGCAATGCTCCCAGCAAGCCTCCAAGGGAAATATTGATTCCATTTCTATTGATGAGAGAAACAGATGCTCAGCAAGCTGGATAGGTCAGTTAGCCAAAGTCACAAAGTCAGTGGGAGAGCTGGGACTTGTTCATGGAGATGGCTAGACCACTCATGGACCAAAATCAATTGTCTAGTCATTCTTCTCCATGTGAGAACTGGGGAAAGTTTCTGAGTGTAGGATCAGACCAGGCGCCCCCTCCTGGTCTGCCCTGGGCAACAGTGGTATTGGAGAAAGTCTAGGTTGCAAAAGTAAGTCAAGGAGCTTCCATCAGGATGGCTGAGCTATGGTGGAGGAGTTTGGTCTGGACTAGTTAGTGTTTTGTAGACACAAAGGGGAATGTCCATGTATATAGGCAAGAGAGGAATCTGAAAGATTTAGCAGACACTTTTGGTGCCCCATGACAAAACTTCCTACCCATCCCCACTTTCAGCGGCAGCTGTGGTGAGAGGCTCCATGCATGCTGACCCCATTCCATCTCACCTCTCCATTCTCCACTTTTCTATGTCAGGACTTTCTCTGAAGCTTGATACCACCTTCAGCCCTTGCAGGTTGGTCCAGAATTATAGAAAAGTTCATGTTCCTAGGGGTCCTCCATCAACAAGGACAGTAACTGGGGGCCAGTGTCCCAACTTCTTATGCTTTGGAGGTACAAATGAGGCACATTTTACATGCTTTCTCACAAAATCTGCAATAGGATTGAGCCCAGATCAATAGCACAAATTATTGGCATCTTATCTTTCCTTGCCCCACTTTCCCCATTCTGTGGCTTCTGCTTCCTGAGGGGCAGGTTGAAGTGGGGAGTGCCTTCCTCATTGAGGTGGACTAACATCATGTTAGATATTAGTAGTTTGCAAGAAACTAAAATTTACTCAAACTCATTCACGTAAAAAGGGAGTTTATTAAAAGAAGAAAGAGAAATTTCAAAAAGCAATGCACCAGGGTTCTTGGAAATTGAACTATTTGGAGAGACGTCTCTATTTGTCTTTCTTTCTCTCTCTCTCTCACACTCCACATGGTATTCTGCCTGATTCTTTCTGGGTCTGCCCCATTTTTCTGTTCTCTTGCAAGTTGCCTTCCTGTTTCCTCAGGATTTCTGTTCCCACACAGATCTGACTTGCACACAGCCTTGGCTTGCTGAGTGCCAAGTCTCACCCTAAATCTCTGAACTCTCACAGCTTGATTCTCCAGAGCAAGCTAGAGCAGTCTCTCAAATGCCCCTCCTCCTTATCCTAATTTGTGATTTTTTAAAAAATGGGTCAGCTTGAATCAAGGGTCCATCCACGGTTCAGTTACCTCTTGGGCTGTCCTCTTCCAATTCATGTGGGTGGGACTGGATCTGCAGGAGCACAGTGAAGAGAGGCAGTGACTAGTCAAGGGAGTGAAGCAGAGCTGAGCTTTAGAAACACTAAAGTGGGCATGTGGGTAAGAGCAATGGGAACCGCAACAGGTGGGGGGAGATGTGTTGGGAGACTGTTGAGCAATCAGATGATGGGCAAAACGGGGTCAGGTGGAAGGAAGGGTAGAGGCAGATGAAGTGATGCAGGGTACAACTGGTAAGATTTGGTGACTGATTAGGAGTGAGAAGTAAGGGAGAAATACAGATGACTGGAGGTTTTACTAGGAATAGAAGAGGGTCAACCATACAGAAGATGCTCAAGTCTATCATATGCTACTTTTGCAGCAGGATATCAAAGTATGAATCCAATATGTCCACCTATATCCTTAGGTGGCAGATGTTTGGACATTCTTTTGTTCTGCTTGTTGAGGTATGGTTATTTACATAGGATTACATTCTTTCTGATCACATTGAATTGAGTCTCACACCCAGATTTGCCTAGTCATCTAAGTCTTGATAAAAGAGAAGCTAAATGTTAACAATAGACTGCAATGATGAAAAAAGACAATTTAGTCAAAAATAAAATTCTTTCCAGCTTAGATATAGCCATTCATAAAAGAAAGGAGGACAAAAGACTCTAGACTTAGATAAATGGCCTTACCTTAAAAATTGCAAAATTAAAGATGCAGAAGAGAACAGATTTAAAATGTTTAATGTTTGGAAATAAACAAATGGAATCAATATACTATTTAGGCATAAACATGTATGTAAGGAAACTATATAAAGAAAAGCAGGAGAGAAGCTGGGCACGGTGGTGCACGCCTGTAATCCCAGTAGCTGGGAAGGCTGAGGTAGGAGGATCTCAAAGCCAGCCTCAGCAACAGCGAGGTGCTAAGCAACTCAGTGAGACCCTGTCTCTAAATAAAATACAAACTAGGGCTGGGATGTGGCTCAATGGTCAAGTGCTCCTGAGTTTGATTTCTGGTACCCCTGCCAAAAAAAAAAAAAAAAAAGGAAAAGAAAAGCAGGGGAGGGATTAACAGCAATTAGGAGGACGGTTGGGGTGGAGATACGGCCTAGGCAAGAGGCATGATAGTTTCAGGTACACTGGTAAACTTAGTATTTCTTAAGCCTAGTGGTGGGTTCATCAGTGATGTTTTGTTATGCTTCCTTAAAGTATTTGCATACATGATTTATACTTTTATATCTATAAAATTATATTGTATGATTTTTACAAGTTAAGAAAAAAAACAACATCCTTCTTTATGCATGTGCGTAAACAAGCCGTTGTGGTCACTCTCCTCAGAGTATGGCATCTGTGCCTCCCAAGAAGAGAAGGACCACTGGAAAGACCATAGGGCTCTCGCATGAGTTGGAATCTGAGAGATTAAGACCGTTGCTCAAGTCTGAAGCCTCTGATTCTTCCCTGAGTTACCAGAGTCTTGTGGAACTGTGGTCAGAACTGTAAAGAATTCCACCTCCACAAGTGACTTGGTCGTGTGATGCCAACTTTTTAAAGCATAATATTAGTAAAATGGGGGTGCAACTAGTGCTTACTGTTGTTTGGGGATAAATGAAGTGTTTTGCACATCTGAAAGTAAAGGGTACTCAGATGCTAAGGGCCCAGCCTACAAACCTTCAGCGTCTGTCATTCTTTGAACATCTTTCAAGTGGAAAGCTATTCCTGAACCACACAAACCAATTAGAGTAGCCATGCAAATAGAGATGAGAAAGAGAGCTCTAAGCAAATGGACCAATGATGGGGCAGAAGATCTGTAAGATCCTGGAGATTTCCACCCCCAGCCTTTAGAGTCTTAAGTCTGTTTCTAGCAGGAAAAGAATCACAGTGGATTAGTGAAAAGACCTCAAAGAAAATGTAAAAAAGAATGACTCAAAACAATGGTGACACCAACTTCAAACTTTCCTAAGCATAAATTGAATTATGTATGTATTTTATTTTAAATAGCACTAAGTATCTGCCATGTGCTTTGCTATAGATTATGCAAAGACAAATAAGTCTTTGATCGCAAAGATATCCCGAGACCATGACTATCTTTGTTTGCACTGACCAAAATACCTATAAATGTGTACATTAATTTTTTTATCTTATAACAAACATTTCTATTTCTGTCTTGCCCTTTATATCATCAAAATTATACATGTTCATTATTAAAATTCTTTACAGAAAAGGCAATATTGAAAATGAAGTTTCAACCTGCCGCTATAATTCTTTAGAAATAATATTAAGGATTTTAAGAATGCTTCCAAGTTAGTTGGTATATAGCTTTCCAATTTTTTTTGAGCATCATACTATACCATATTACTTTATAACTTGTTTTGCCTCTTAGAAGGATGTCTTGGGGGGCTGGGGTTGTGGCTCAGCAGTAGAGCGCTCACCTAGCACGTGCGTAGCCCGGGTTCGAACCTCAGCACCACGTAAAAAACACATGTGTACAACTAAAAGCAAATAAATAAATATTTTTTTTAAAAAAAGAAGGATATCTTGGGCATCTTCATCATGTTCATACATAGAGGCCCACTTCTGTTGTTGTTGTTGTTGTTATAGTTGACATGCTAAAAATTCCTTGAAATGTTTTATAAAGGTAACACATTAATACATGGGGGTGGGAAATAATATCACAGGAGATTAAAAATTGTTGGAGAAAACTGAGTAAATTATACACTGCATCTCTGTGTTATTCCTCACATCTACATGTGAGTTTACAATTCTTTGGGGGAAAAAAAACTATTTAAATTTTAAGATAATTTAAAAAAAACATTAAAAAGGGAAAAGTAAAATTCTTCATCTAATTTCTCAACTCAATGCCAGTCCCTAAAGATATTTACATTTTGGGGGATAAACTTTTAGATTAAAATATAAGATACATATAGAGAAAAGTATAGAGATCAATGGATTTTCAATGGATCAAATGTTTCCAACACAAAGATGAATGTCTGAAGTGATAGGCCAATCATCCTGACATGATCATTATGCATTGCATGCATGTATTGAAATGCCACGCTGTATCCAAATATATATGTGTGTATATATATGTGTGTGTGTGTATATATATATATACATATATATATATATATAATTACTATACATTGGTTAAGAATAAAAATATATTTCACAAAACCAGCCTCCCAGAACTCACAGTTCACTCCAAACATGATTTGACTAGCCCCACAATACGCAAGGATGCTTTCACCTACACAAAACTGTTTATGCAATTGACTTTTTAATCATTAAACTAACTGTACTTATTCATGTTCTATTTGACCTTTGAAGTTATTTCAACCCATCATTGTTAGAGGGAAGAAAAAGTCTGAGAAATTGATAAGCAGGCTATCTCTTCCTCCATCAAGCTACAGATACAAGTAAGCCAGAAACAGAAAGCAAAATGCCTTGAGCCTCACAGGATTTATCTATCCTTACTTGATGCCACTAGTTGCTGGAACTGTAACCAAAAAAAAAAAAAAAAAAAGTAAATTTTCTTTTTAAAATCTTTCAATATTTTCTTCCCTGTCTCCCTGTCTTTATTTTAATTTTGTCTGTGAATAATTGAAACTCAGTTCCAGTATCCTGGTCTCTATACAATCCTAGCCTAGGTATCTCTCAGCTGAATCACATTTATCTACTACCGGTATCTGCTGGCCAAGCTCCCCACATCCACCTCAATATTTCTGCAGAATCAAATCAACTCACTGGTCAGAAATATCTGCTTCCCTCTTACCTCCCACAAGGGTCCTGGAGCCAAATCTGACCAAGCTGTGGGTCAAAACAAGCATTTTGTTCACTTTCTTCTTTTTGACTGAAAGTGATCACAAGATATCACTTAGAGTAAATTGTTCTGGCATACTAAAGTTCTAAAGAGAACTAAATCTGCCCCGTTACCTAGAATACCAGCTTAAATCCAATCAGTAAAATAATTTGAAGAGTCTGGAAAGGAAGGAAGAGTTTGGTAATACATCTTGGGGTCTCCCCAGTGATAAATAACCTACAGAATATTTTACTTGTCAATTGGCTAACCCTGGGTTCATTTCAACATAACCTAAGATAAAGTGAGCAAAAAATAAATTATTTTATGAATGAAGCTCAGAGCTACTATGTCTAAGCTGGGGGTGGGTGTCCTAGGCACTGCAGGATGATTAACAACCTCCTTGGCCTCTATTCACTAGACATCAGTAGTACTGCTCCTCTTCTCCCTCCTCCCAATTTGTCTCCAGCTATTTTCAGATGTCCCCAGGGAGGCAAGATCATCACCGCCCCCTCGACTATTGAATTATCTTGTACATGAACGATAGTTAGTTAGCAGAACTTGGTTATAAACACAGATATTTCACTTACCCTCCTGCCCTGAGCAATTCCCAGAAACTCATTTCTAGATAAAGAAAACAACATGATGTTTCAGTTATTTGCATCTTCAAGAGAATGAACTGGAAGCTGGGTGAAGGTACAGCCTGGCCTTGTCCCCTGGCTGGTGACCCTCAGCTGGATGGTGGCTGCTTCCTAAAGCTTCCTAACTCCAACTCCACCTTCTCAATTGCCAATCTGATTTCCCCCCAGAATTTGAAGGGATGCTGATGCCACAAATGTCAAAGAGAAGGAGCCTTTGAGAAAGAAAGAATAACTCACAGTAGAGAAGCAGGGCAGACTGTGTTGGAAAATAAGCCATTGTATTTGGCCTTTACACAAATCCATCCGATATGTCCATATACGAAGCCACTGCTCACTTGGCAAGAGCAGTCTCACAGCCTTGGATGGGGCCAGCTCATTGCAGTGGATGAAAGATTGAAAGGAAGAAGAGGGGGAAAGGGAGAAATTCAGGGAAGATGATTGGGCAGAAACATGGAGAGCAAGATCGTGGCTCACAAACTCCACCTCACCCTCCTAGAACTTACTAGAGCCCTGGGTCCAAACCTGGACCATATGCCAGTAACAAGCCATCTTTGTGGAGCAGTGACATACCACTGAATCATAGGGTATGGATTCTTCTACTGAGGTTAAAAGGAGCCAGCAATCTTTTCCCTTCTTATCAAATAACAAAATGTGTGCTTGACAAATAATCATTGATTTACGTATGATCTCTAGAGACTTAACAACCTGTAAAGTAAATTCCATCTCTTGTCTCCTCTTCTGGAATTCCACATGTCCCTTTATCTTGATGGGTTCCTTCCTGTGTACTTCTCCAGGCAGATTTTACACACAAACGTTATGTTTCTTGAAGAAGCACAATAAATCCTGTCCAACCACTGCAATTTACCCAAACAAAAATCTCATTAGAGGACTGACACAAATAATCGCTACAGGAGACTTTACAAGAGAAAATTTTAACTATGAGAGAAGATTGTTTGTGGCAAAAAGGGCTTGAACTGGAAGCCACAGTAATTGCCAATCATCTCCCAGTTTTTTGGGGACATTTACTTTGTTTTATTTTCTTCATAGAATAGATCATTGCATGAAAGTTTGTTGCTGCCTTAGGCAATGATACCGCGGGAAAGAAATTGGAGGCAGACTGGGAATGAATGGTTCCTTTATTCTTGCTTCTTCTTCTCTGCTTTCTCTCTCTCTCTCTTCTGTCTTCTCCCTCCCTCTGATGCCCCGGCCTGGTTAAATACTCTACACCCATCAAGCACACACGTGTTACAAGCTCAACTTACAGGTGCGGCACGCAGTGTCCACAGGCACAGAAAGATTCTTAGTTAATTACATTAATGTCAGGTGTAAACAAGTAAACGCTTCCTCTTGGCTCTCAGTCAGCCGCCATCTTAGCTACTTCCTCATTCAAGGCTCTTACAGAAGTTTTTACTTGTTTTTGTTTTGTTTGGTTGTCTGTATCTCTAACAAAACGTAGGCTTTGTGAGATCAAACCCTGATCAGAACCATGTTTAGCTCATAGCATATAGTCAATAAATGTTGATTGGAAGGGTTATGTGGATAGATGGACAGATCCATAGGTGGGTAAGTGAGTGGGTAGATCAATGAATGGATAGATGAATGGATCAGTGGATGGGTGGGTGGATTGACGGGTGGATGGTTGGTTCAATAGTGGATAGATGGATGGATGGATGAGTCCATCTATCTCCTCTCCCTGTCTCTCTCTCTCCCTCCCTCCTCCCCACCCCGCTGACTGTTCTGCCCAAATAAAGACCCATCCAGGCTCTGATCACAATCTCATTCCATCCCTGATCAACTGAGTTTTCAATGTTTATACAAGGTAAAGATGTTGACTTTTATCTTCTGTTCCAGGTGCTCCTTTACTAAGAAACAGGGGGAAAGAATCCTTCAGAACACCTCGTTCTTTTGATCAGTCATGAGTAATTAGAAAATGTGAAGTTACCTTCTCGTATCTAAGGAATTACTTAAGCCTGAGATTTCTTGGTGAGAAGGTCTTAGTCCCTTATCACACTGATTCTGTGAGTTACAAGACAGGGACCTAGAGGGGGAGGACATCCTTGGACCTATTTTCTTTCCATCTCTGGTCCAGCAATGCATAGCTATCAGGAAGTAAGAAAAACGTAGCCATTCCTAGAGATTCCATTGAAGAGCAAGAGGTTCAGGTCTAATTCATTCCATGTGTATTCAATAAGAACATGCTCATTTTAGATGTTGATATACATCAAGGGTTTACATAATGAATAACCTGGACTGTGCATAAATATTCTCCACCTGTCTACAATATAAGCCCTTTGAAAATTCCAGGCCAGGCAAATGTTCTTATTCAAACTGAGAATTCTTTAAGTGCTTTAAAAAAAAAAACTGATCAAAATTTGATCTCATTAGGGCTGGGGTTGTGGCTCAGCGGCAGAGCGTTCGCCTTGCACGTGCGCGGCCCGGGTTCGATCCTCAGCACCACATAAACATAAATGCATTGCATTGTGTACAACTAAAGTAAATAAATAAATATTTTTTAAAAATTTAATCTCATTAAAAGATTGGGGCTGGTGTCTAGCAGCTAAAAGGGCTATGGCTCCCCAAGGGCCCTATATGAACTCTTTTCTGTTCATCCATAAAATTTCACCCTTCTTCTCTTCAATGTCAGCTCTTTCACCCACCAGTTTTACCAACCCCTTCCTGCTTATTTGTACTCCCCACTTAGAGAATCAACCTGTTCCTGGAAATCTAAACTGAAAGACAACAGTGCAAGGCCTAGTGGCCAGGCATCACTAAGTGTGCGTGTATGATTCCAACAGGTTGAGCTCCACTTGCAGGAAGAGGCTGAGAGGACAAGCAGAGGCTTGGAGGAGTGGACCGTGGATCTAGGCAAGGTAACCAGGAAGGAGCAGTGCTGTGAAGGACTGATGTGGTCCAACACTGGCCTTTTCTTTCTCAGCCATAATTCCTGCTGAGCTCTTCAGCAGGACCCGAGAATTCAGTACTCAACTCTTCTTGTCTTTGCATGAAAAAGTGATTTTTCCAATTAGGACATATTTATGCTTTCCAGTTCTTCTGTACCTATGTATAAAATAGGGATCAATGAGTATTGGCATATTTTTTTTTGATAACTTCAAAAAGTTTAGATCACTTCTTGCCAACGTTTTCCAGGGTCCCTGAGGTTTGTCTTCTGCCATCTTGGCATTTCTGCAGAGTTGTGTTCACTCCCAGAAAGCCACAGTCTTGGCTCTCTTCCTCCAGGCCTTGGGACAGATGCTCTTCAGTGGAGACTCAACTTTTCCCACCTCTAAGGGCAGTGACTCAAGTAAACATTCTTCAGCTTCCTAAAGGCATTCAGTCTCCTTCTTCTTCAACAGATGTTTTAGCATCCACAGAAGTAACTGAATACACCAAGGGGTCTTCCCTCCATCACAAGGAACATGGGAAAGGGTAAATAGCAGAAATTAAATGGAGTAAAAATACCTTTTTTGGTATGTTTTAAATTGAGCTATTTCCCACATGCAGCAAAGCACATAAATTTAAAAAGTTCAGCTCAAAGAAATGTTATCTATGAACACACACACACACACACACACACACACACACACACACACACAACCATCACACAAATCAAGTTATGGAACACTTTTATCATCCCAGAATGTGTCCTCATACTCAGTTAATACCTATCCCTCAGAAGCTACCATCATTTTGGTATTTATCACCCCATCAATCATTTTTACCTGTTTTTAAATTTCATATAAATGGAATCATGAAGCATGTACTTTTTTGTTTTGCTTTTCTTACACAATTTCTTTGTGAGTCATTTAGGCTGCTGCATATATTGGTAGTTGGTATTTTTTTATGTTTTTCTGAGATATTCCATGATATATTTATTCTAGGGTTTTCTTTTTTCTTTCTTTCTTTCTTTTTTTTTTTTTTTTTTTTTTTTTTTGGTGTGGTGCTACAAATTGAACCCAGGGCCATGTGCATGCAAGGCAAGCACTCAACCAACTGAGCTTTATCTCCAGCCCCTAGGAATATTTTTTATTGACCTGTTTCTAGAGTTTGGCTCTTTATCCCCAGAGTGGTACTACTGGGAGGTGGTAGAGTTTACGGGAGGTGAGGCCTAGTGGGAGATTCTTAGGTCCTTGGAGAGGTGCTCTGAAAGGGAAGTGGGACCCCCACCCCTTCCTTTCTCTCTGCTTTCTGGCTCATGATGAGGTGGGTAGTCTTACTCCTGCATGTGCTCCTCACCACAGGCCCAAGGCAACAGGGCCAATCATTCATGACTGTAACATCAAAAATGTGAGCCAAAATGAGCCCTTTCTTCTTATAAGTTGAGTATCAATAAGAGAGCAAGAGTTGAAAAAAGAGAGGTAAGGTAGAAAACTATTATGATTGTCCAGGACAGATTTGGTGGTATGGACATGAGCAATAGTCACAAAGATGGAAAGAATTGCTCAGATTTTAGACATCCTACATCTCTTACACAGGTCAACTCTGCAAGCTCTGACTGCATTTTACCCCCTAACTGCACTTGAATGTGGTGCTCATTATGAGTCTAATGTGCCTCACATTTGTATAGGACTTCCCATTTGAAAAACTATGTGGGTCTCTTTTCTCATTGCATTCCCACAGCATCCCTATGAGTCAGACAAGTCAAAAGTTACTAAAGAGGTTAAAAATCACATAACTAGAAAATGGCTCACATAGGAGCACTAAATTCTGTTCTGGACTCCCCCTATACCAACTAACACATTGTCTATCCACAAAAATCACATAAACATGTTTTCCATAGAAACATGGAAAATTTAGCCCACGTTGACAAAAAGCTTACAGTCCAAGATTAAAAACAAGCCAGGCAAACATCTCAATATATTTTAACTGGGGATATTTTAACATGTAAATGGTCAATGCTGGAGAGAGAGAGAGAGAGAGAGAGAGAGAGAGAGAGAGAGAGAGAGAGAGAGAGAGAATAGGTATCTATCTCCACCTGGGCTTTCACTAGACAAGGAGAAATGACCAGAAGGGGACTTAATTTAGGTCATAGAAGAAAGTTATAGGGAATAGGTGAGGGGAATGAAGTTTTGGAGGACTTAGATTATTAAAGCTAGAAGGAAATGTAACAAAAGAGAAATGCTGTTTTGCAAATGAGCAACTCAGGGTTCAAAGAGGAAAATAATGATGTACTGAGATAAGTCTATTGAGTGGATAAGAGAGAAGTGGTTGGGCTGGACGCAAGCAGGATGAAACTTATTGAATGAATGATTCTGTTTAAACCTGCATGGGAAACAGGGAAGCTGGGGGGTGGGGGCAGGATGCACAAATGAATCAGATGAAGAGGGCAGGGCAGAGAAATGGCAGACTTGCTATGGTGGCTGTCACTGTCTCCATGCTGATGCCCATTGGTGAGCACTCTCTCCCTCAGTGAGAGTTGGCAGCATCCAGCAGACGTCCACTTCTGAGCACCACCTTCTGGAGCTAGAATCTCCTCCTCCTCCTCTCTCTAACAGGCCCCAACCTCTACTTCCTGTCCACTCCTTTTGTTGAGTTATTTTGATCCTGACCTACATCAATCCACTTTTTGCCACAGTTCCATTCCTGAACTATCCTGTCTTTATCATTTGTCTTTGCTGCCTGAAAATTCTGGAGGGGTAGAAATTTACAGGAAATATGTGAATTAGTGACTCCCCCTTGGTTGTCAAATAAGGTCTAAAGAACTTAGCTGAACATTTAGCCAGTGACTGGCCAAAAGGCATCAACTTTATTCCACCCCAGTACTTAGTACATATTCTACACACTTGTCAACCCTAACACATGTGAAGCACTGGGTTCAATCCTCAGCACCATATAAAAAATCAATAAAATAAAGGTATTGTGTCCATCTACAACTAAAAAAAAATTTTAATAGATATGTTTGAATGGAGACTTTCTAACCCTGCTAGAACATTAACTAAAATACAGTAGACCCCCCCAAAGTGGCAACAACTGATATGACATTTGTAGACGATCCATCTTGACATCCTGTGAAACTCCAAATGTAAACCAGAGTAAGTGATGAAAGTTCTGGTTGATCAACCTTGAATAATCTTTTCTAAATGAATGGTGTTTTATCCTTTAAAAAGTGCAGTAATATTTATTCAGTGTTAAAAGTTCACACTGTTAACCAATTTAATTCTAGCATCAACCCTGCAAGATGGGTGTTATCATCATTTCAGTATGATGAAACTCCGGCTCAGACAGATGAAGCAATCTGCCAAGGTCACAAAGTAGGAAGTAGCAGAGCAGTGTTTGAGATCATGTTTGGCTGGTTCCAAAGCACAGACGTGTAACCCCTTTTGCAAACACTAACTCTCCAGCTTTTGGAGATGTTTTCCTAAATAATCCTGGGAGGTGTCAAGTGACTGTCTCATAATTCCACTGCTGTGCTGGTAAATTGTCTCTCTACAAAAAAACAAAAAGTCCCAGTTTGTAATGCTTGCTGATTTCTATTGTGTAGATAAGTCTACTGTGACCAATTTTAAAATACCAATGATGATGTATTAGTCAGGGTTCTCTAGAGGAACAGAATCAACAGGAAGTATAATTATAAAAGAGGGACTTATTAGGTTGGCTTATGTGACCAGAAGCTGGATAGTCCACAATAGCTGTCTGCAGGCTGGGGAGCTGGAAGAACCAGTAGCTGCACAGTCCAAGAGGCTGAAGCCCCAGAACAAGAGGGATCAACAGTGCTACCCTAGTCTGAGACCAAAGGCTTCTGGAGAATCTGCTTTGGAAGAGTGAAGAAGCGAGAGCCTGATATCCTCAGAGGATCACAGCAGCAATCAAGAACCCCTTCAAGAAGAATTGAGCTTATATCTGCTGCTGCTTCCTTGTTCTTCCAACATTTATTCCATCTAAGCCATCATCCTATTGGTTGGTCCTGCCCATGCTTAGGGAGGGATCTCCATTTCAGTTGGCTATCCCACATGCCAATCATTCCTAGACACACACCCTCATCAACACACCCATAAGCCTCTTAATCCTGGGTATCTCTTAATTCAATCAAGTTGACAATTAGGATTAACCATTACAAAGTTCTGAATATTTAACAGTTGGGCCTCAGGAGCTGGTGTGCACCCATTACAGCACCCTACTGCAGAGTTCCCATTTGAGTGATGAACAAGCAAGGTACACAGACATCAATTAACTTGCCACAAAGTCATATAATTAATTATAAATCCTGCACTTGAACTTAGCACTTCTACAAAAAGGCCAGCAATGGCCTCCACTACTCCATTTGTAGTCACCATGCAAACAAGGAAAGGAGAAAATCACCATTACCAAAGACATTCTCCAAAGTACCTTCTTGAAGGGGGAATATTCTTAAAATTCAATCTCTAATTTAGTTTTTTCAAACTTCTGACACCAATTGGGGTTTCTTTAACAGAATGGGCTAAATGGAGGGTCCTACAAAAATGAGCAAAGGAAAAAGAAATTAAGAAGGAAAAAGGGGGAAAATAGGATGGGAAAACATGCAGAAATATTAGCACAGGCAGAAAGTAAACAGAATGAGAAAATAATGTTTCTAGGCTACAAGAGTGGACACTTGCTGTTTTGTCTGCCCAGTTCCCAGTTGCTGGGAAGATCACCCCAGTCTTTTTTCTGGGGAATGAAGTTTCATTTTCAGTCCTCAGAGTTTGGCCAGAGCTGCCAATATTTCCTGGTTCTAATGATGAACTTGAGGCCCAGGAATAACCAATGAGTGTCATAGTGATGATGCTCATGTCATTTGTCAATCAATCCACATAAAGCCATTCAGAGGAACCTCTGGGTCCTGAACTAGAACCACTGGGAAAGAGGCCACACTGGTAGCATATATGTCTGGAACTCCCTTCCCACAGAGAGAGAACCTGCCTGAGCACAAAGTCAACAAAAAAAGAAAAGTGAAGCCAAAACATAAAAGAAAACTGAATCTCAATACCACCATGTGAAACTCAAGATTCAATTGTGTGTAGGACACTATCTCTTGACATTTTAGTTATGGGAGCCAATAAATTCACTTACACTAACTAATTTGAGTTATGTGTTCATGATATGTGCCAACTAAGAGGATCCCAATTAATGCAGCTTCTGCATAGAGTTGGGGTCCTTGTTCCTTCATCCTGAAGTGATGCATCTCAGAAGGGCCTTTAAAAACACTGAGGGCAACTGCAGACCACCCATGAGCTACAACAGTGCATCCCACTGAGGGCAGCATTCACATTCCAGTCAAATAGTTTACATCTATCAAGATGTGAATATTGCCCCATGGATGTGACCTGTGGTCTGGTGGCCCTGCCAACCACCCACACAACATAAAACCTACATGAAAGAAACTAGGCTTCGGGCAGCATCAAAATGATTTCATGAGCACAACACTTTAATATTTTTTACCCATTTGCTAATTTACTTGTCAAAATTTTTGCCCTGCTTTCAGCAATGCACAAGAATAAACACAGCCTCTAGGTAGGTCCAACAGCTGACAGCTGAAGTGATAGGATCTCTAAAATTGGATTCATTGGTCCATTTCCCTAAGGTAGTAGAACAAAAGATTTTTAAACCTCCAGAAATAATTATATTTCATCCAGCTTCCCAGGAACCATCTCACTAATGTTCTAAGGGTAGTCACTTGGGCTGTCTCCTCAAGGCCCACACCAAGTTGTTTAAAAAACCAGAATGTTTTGGTTCCCAGAATATGTCTGACTTGAATTTTCCATGGTAGGTCAGAGAGTCCTGGTAATAATGTTAACTAGTGTTTGCTTATTAACTCATTTAATATAATAACCCCATTATCTCCACTTCACAGATGAGAGAAGGAAGCACAGAGAACTTAACTTGACCAAAGTCAAACAACTAAACAATGGCCTAGTAGGCTTTGAACCCAGGCACTGGCTCCAGAGTCTGGAGTCTGGTTGTCTATGCTATCAACTAACTAAAAACCATCAGTGCTGGGGAGACAACCTGGCCCAACATCAAGATTAGGAAAAGGAAGACCAGACAGATGAAGTGAATTCACTTAATTTATTCAGCTACTCTGATGACAAAGCCTCGTCAAAGGTTCTTGTCCTCCAGTCCAAGGTGCTTTCTTATGACAAGAGGAATAGAGAGGTGCGATTAGGTCAGGTATAAAACATTCCAAAGTCCAAGCCAACTGAGATTTCAGAAATGCTTCCCCACAGACCCAGAGGTTTAGCAGATATTGATACAGGACTGTGTGCACAATACTAATTTGAATCCAACCCAACATGCCCTTCAAAATTCAGTTCCATGCACTTCAACCTGGTTTTCCTGAGTGTGGCAGTTCAGGGCATGACCAATACAAAGAATTATTTCTTAGGTCCAGCCCTTTGGGCCTCCCAAATTCTTGGACCCCTCAAACAAAATTCCAACAGGAGTGCCCTGCTACAAAATATAATTGCCCTTGATTTCCATCCTTCATCTTATCATGACACAGAGCCTCTGTCTTGGTCTTTGATCACAACATGTATGTCAGTATCTAGTCCTGATGTTTCCTTGCCAGGATATGTGTGGGTACAGAAATCTGCAGCAACAGACCCAGACCCCACTGTGTTGTTACCATGATGTCACAACAAGTTTTGTTCACTGAGGATGCCTTTGAAGGAATCTGGGGACCATGTAGATAAAAATGTAATCTAAAAATTAAATTTTTAGATTAAAATTTAAGCTAAAAACTAAAATTCCATATCCATATGTAAGAAGGACATTATAGAATTTAAATATAGAATAATAAAAATGGATTACCTTCATGAACTATTTGTGATTTTCTCTTTCCCAGATTTAAAGCTGGCACATAAGAATTAGTGCATTTCTTGGGCCACTCTGGTTTGTTTCACTGTGGGGTTAATTTTCCATGGGCTAGTGTCAATCTAGAGAACCTCTTCTGCACAACTTGTGGACCAAGATTCAGTAGAAAGTGTAAGTAACCACTAATGAAGCAATTACACCCCATTTCTTAATTTTTTCAGAGAAGGGCTGTCATTAGAGACCCTCGTATTATAGAAACTCTGGAGAGAAATATTCAAAGAATTGATAGAGTATGAAAGATTCCACCAAGGAATATGTGCCTCAAGATTGTCCAATTTACATCAATCACAGCTTCTAAGAAAGGGTGCTATTGCTCAATTTCTGACTGAAACTTTCCATACTGTCAGAAAAATAAAAAAAATAAGGCTTGAAGAACAGAAAGCAATTTTCCTAAAAGCAAAAACATTAAGATTCACTCCGGGAAGATCAAGTTTTAAATTATATCTGGCTTGCAGCCCTGGATGCGGCAAGAAGGGATGAACATAGAGCTGTTGGAGATGCTTCCCCCATCAAGTTGGTAAAGCTGGCTCTGCAGAACAAGTGTGGGTAGAGCTGGGCCTCCCACCTTTTCTTCTCTCTGCATATTCACTTCATTGACTACCACTGAAGACCAGCTTGTCCACAGAGTGGTCATCCATTTCACAGTAGATCCTCCCATTTCTGACACCAGACAGGTACTTGGAGTCCCCATTTCTGTCTAAAAATACTCTTCTGAATAACTCATGAGTTGCAGAAGAAATCAAAGGGGAAGTCAGAAGGTATTCTGACCTGAACAAAAGTGAAAGCACAACATATCAGAATTTGTGGAATGCCCCTGAAAGTATTGTCAGGAGGACAATCGTGACATTAAATGTCTACACTAGAAAAGAAAGAATCACCCATCACTGATGTCAGTGTCCACTTTCAGAAACTATACAAAGAGCAAATTAAATCCAAATTAATCTGGAGAAAAGATACATAAAGATAAAACCAGAAATTAATGAGATAGAATTGAGGGAGGAAAAAAAAAAAACTCAAGAAAACCAAAAGCTAGTTCTTGAAAAAACCAATATAATAAATCAGTAAACTTCTAGCCAGAGTAAATAGGCATTCCCCGCCCCCCGACCACCACCACCAAAAAAATAGAGACACAAATTATCAATATCAGCAATGAGAGAAATAATATCACTATAGATTAAACATATTTCCAAAGAATAATGCTGTAATTTTATCTTAGTAAATTGAACAACTTAGATGAAATATGAAAATTCCTTGACAGATACAAACTACCAAAGCTCACTTGACAAGTTGGTAATCTGAAAAGTTTACTTTCTTTGGACAAAAAATTTGAATAAGCAGTTTTAAAACTTTCCACAAGGAAAAGTCCACACCCAGATGGTGTCACTGACAAATTCTAAAAAACATTTATGGCATAAGCAATAACAATTGTAAACAAATTCTTCCATAACATTTAAGAGGAGAAAATATTTTCCAACTCATTTTATGCATATAGCATTATTACCCTGATATCAAAATGAGACATATATTGGAAGGAGGAAAAACAGATCAATAAGTCTCATAAGCACAGATGCAAAAATTCTAAATAAAACTGCAGAAAATAAAATTCAACAACATAAAAAAGAATAGTATACCATGGCCAAATTAAGTTTATCCCAGAGTGAGTAAAAAGCTCTTTCAATATTCAAAAATAAATTCATATAATTCACTCTAACAGGCTAAAAAATAAAAAAAAATAAGATAATTTCAAATGGTGCAGCGCCGGGTGTGGTGGCGCACGCCTGTAATCCCAGCACTTGGGAGGCAGAGGCAGGAGGATAATGAGTTCAAAACCAGCCTTAGCAATGGCGAGGCACTTAGCAACTCAGTGAGACCCTGTCTCTAATAAAATACAAAAAAGGGCTGGGGATGTGGCCCAGTGGTTGAGTGCCCCTGAGTTCAATCCTGGTACAAAAAAAAAAAAAAAAAAAAAAAAAAAAAAATGGTGCAGAAAAATTTTTTGTCAAAATCCAAATCCACTGCTGATTGAAAAAACAAACAAACAAACAAACAATGACCAAAAAAAAAAAAAAAAAAAACCCACTTCTTTCAGCAAATAAGGAATTAAAGGAAAGTCCCTCAACCTGATTGGAACACATACCAAAAGACAAAACAAAACAAAATAAAAACCTACAACTAATATTATGCATAATGGAGAAACTCTGAGATTTTTTCCCCTTATGATCAAAAAGAATGTGAGGATATTTACTCTCACTCATATTCAAATTATAGTAGAGTTTCTGATGCAATATGGCCAGTACAAATTACCAGTGCAATATGACAAATAAAAGAAATAAAGGTATATAGATTGGAGGGAAGAAGGAAAACTATATTTTCATATAACACAGTTATCTATGTAGAAAATACTCTTGAATATACACAAAGGCAACTGGAAAAAATTAGTGAACTTAAATTAAGCAAGGTCACATGATACAAGGTCAATTGTATTTCCACATGCCAGCAACAAAATTTCAGAAATTGAAAATTTTAATGTCTCATTACAATACTAACAAAAGTATGAAAATTTAGGACTAAATTTGACAAAATATGTGCAATACACATGTACTGAAAATTATCCAACACTACTTAGAGATAAGTAAAAAGACCTAAATATATGGAGATATATACCATGTCCATGGATTGGAAGTTCATGGATTGTTACAATGCCTTAATATGAGAACTACCTATCTAGTTCTCTTCAGTTCTATAGATTCAATGTAGTCCTAAATAAAATATTGGAAACTTTTTTGTTGAAACTGACAAGTCCATTCTAAATACAGTATGACAATGCAAAGAACCTAAAATAGCCAAAACAACTTTGAAAAAGAACAATAAAATTGCATAACTTATACTACCTGACTTCAGGATTTTTGTAAAATTAAATAATCAAGACAGTGTGATATAGATGTAAAGGTGGACAAGTAGGTAAGTGGAACACATAAAGTCTAAAAATAGACCCATACACATGTGGTCAATTAATTTTCAACAAATATGCCACGGTAGTTCAGAGGGGAAAAAATATTCTTTTTAGCACTACATGAAAAAATTAACTCATGTGAATCACAGATCTAAAATTATACAACTTGAAGAAAAAACATAGGCAAAAAAAAAAATTCACTGTAACCATAAGCTATAGTCATTTCTTAGCCATGGCACCAAAAACACAACCTATAATAGAAAAATATTGAATAGACTGGACTTTTTTCAAAATTAAAAATAACTTTGCTCTTCAAAAGTCAATACTGAAAGAATTAAGAGACAAGTCACAGACTGGAAGAATCTATTCCTAAGCTATATATGATGAAGGGTTTGTAACCAGAACACACAAAGAACTCTTAAAACTCAGTTTGGGTAAGAAATGAATTCATAGATTCCACAGGCTACTGGTTACCCTGCCAGTTGAATTGTCCATCTTTCCAAATCTTTTATATTAAAATTTAAGGAGTTACTTAGTAAAGAATGAGATATGACCATTGGAACTGAGATACCTGTGAGAATTCAAAAAATGTTGTTGGACTCAGCTGAATCCCCAGACATTTCTGAAATCATCCCCATCGTGCTTCTTCTCTGATTAAACTGTGGCCCCCTCCTGCGGAAGCACTCATCATTTCCCTCATGGTCCATCTTTCATTGTTGCTCCTTAGCAACCAAAGTTAGAACTCAACACAGCCTTTAGTATGAAATGGGGCTGAGTGGTGGGAGGGAAGCCTTGGTTAGGGATCTAAGAGAAATGCTAAAAAATGCCTTAAAATAGGGATTTTTTTTTTCCCAGAGGATACATTTTTTTGAGTAGTCAGCCAAGATGGATAAAATGTCATTTCGGATAGGGTTCAACATGATATGAATACATTCACCAGTGAATCTAGTTTGAAAATCAGCCTGCTGTGGTTGTTAGAGTTTGCTATTCTGGCCAACATAACCTAGACCTAACTGTGTCCAGAAGAAATGGAACCAAAAGCCATTAATGAAAAAAAAAAAAAAAAGAAGGAATCCAAAGACTTCAGGAGATGTATCCCCTTCACATAGCCCCCAACCTTTAACCTTGCCATGAGTGGCAAGTGAGTGAAGTAACAAGGAAAAAGCACTTAATGACTTTACTCAAGTTAAAGAAGAATGCTGCTGGATAAAGCTGTTGTTCAAATGAAGACCTTGATCTTGGTGGTAGCACAACCACATATTGGTCAAGCCAGGTTAAAAGCAATTAATCATCAAAGGTCAAGTGGACACAGTTTTGTAACCAGTCTAGGGATGGCACACCATACAGAGAAGGCTGGCAATAGCTTGGTTCTCCAGAAATTAAATCACTGGGCAAGCTACTTAGTGTTATTTCAAATAACCAAAAACTCTCAGATATGTAGAACTAGAAATTTGACTTGTATTAAGAAGTCTGAACTTTTTATTGACCTGAGTTAGTTTGCAAATCTGGACTCCCTTAAGTGACAGGATGGAGGGGTATCATTGTACCCACCACCACATCTGCAACACAAACTTCTCTCCCAAAAGAAACTGTGGCCATTTGCCTGGCCTGACACTAATCCTCAGGAATCCAAAATGCCATGGGGCTTGGTCAGTCTGAGTGGGGACTTATCGTGACTTAGTAAGAAATGAAGCTCTATCCCAAGATGCAAATCTTGGCAGGCCCAATGGAAACTGGACCCTTTTCAAGGATACTTCACACTTCTGAGTGTTTAATTGGTCTCAGCAAGTAGCAGAATGCTACACTGGTTTCCCTTGGCCAAGTTTCATGTGATCCATATAGTTAACACTACCTGAAATTACCTTAATTATATTTACTAGTTCTGGGTCTTTTTAAACTAGACTATGTAGGCTGCTTAAAGGCAAGAGCATTGTCTATCTTATTTCCTATTAAATTTCCAGAGCCTGATATAGTGTTTACTATCTAGTGGACCCTCAAATGTTTATAGAGTAAATTATGATAGGGTCAGGAAAATGTCACAGAGCAATCCCTCCCAATAAATAAAGCAAATCAAGAACAAAATTGCATCCCTGCAAGAACCAGATATTAAGGCCACAGAGACTTTAAACCCACCTGCTATGTCCGGATTCCCATCACGTCTCCACTCAGCTCTCCCCAATTTGGTGCAAAACGTTAATGAGATTTGGAGAATAGCTATCTTAAGACTTAATTAAAGAGTGAGTCCAATGAGAAGGGCTTTTCCAGATATGTTCTCCTTGCTGGAATAAGTAAATACAGCTCCTAGCACTTGGAAATAAGCTATCGATCCAGCAAGTGCATTTTTCTCCATTTTGACAAATAGGAAATACCACAAGCAATTTGATTTCAATTGACAGGATTAGTAGTATAGCTTCAGAGGGGCAATGTTGCTATTTTCAGTGATTCTGAGAAAGAACTGCAGACCCAGGGTTACCTGGGTTCAAATTCTGCTCTACTACTTACTATCTGTGTGGCCTTAAGTAAATTGCTTAACTCTCTGTGCTTCAGTTACCTGGTCTGCAAAACAGAAAACAGTACCGACCTCAAAGGATTATTACAAATTAAATGAGTTAACATTGTAAAGTGCTTGGAAGAGTGTTGTACACACAGTTATAAATGCTAGTTATAAATGCTAGTCAGATCCAATTATTAACTGCTATCTTGCAGCTCTAGGATGTAATCAAGTCAGCATGGCACTTAATTGATTCACCATTCCCTAGGATACCATGCTGGTCCACCACAGGTGATAGCCCACTGAGGCTAGCATACACACCTTCACTTGTTCCCAGAAATATAACCATGTGACTCCTATTCACTATAGTCTCCCCTCCTCTAGGCTTCCTGGCTTTCTCCTCTGACTACATGGGCCCTTTAACCTTCTGGCACCAACATTGTGAACTCCAAGCCTTTCCTGCCACAGACAAGTGGAGGGAAAAGCAGAAGGCCCTACACCTGGGGACCACTTTAGGAGTGAGGGGCAGGCCACCACTATCAGACTAGTGACTGTGCCTCAGACAGTAGGGAGAGACTAGCCAGAGTCCCCAGGCTTCCAGAGGAGGAATAGAAGATATTTCTGCATTCTGAGCTAGGTCCATTCCTGGCTATGCTATTGGATTCAGTGGCTTTAACCTTTCTCTAAACCCAATTTACAAATTTCCAGGGAGATCTTTATGATTAGAAAAAAGCACCCAAGTGGTCCTCCTATGTCCCCTCCTCAAGCATCACAGGCTGCACAGCCTGTATCCAGACGCACAGCCAACGCTGGTCCTGTTCCCTCCAATCTGGGCGGAAATCGGACTCAGTTATTCTCCATCTTCTGTTCTTACAAACTCTCCTACCAGTTCCTTCTAGGGGGAGACACAGCCTCAGGGAAGAGGATACAGAGAACTTAGGCATCTTTGTTGAAGATCTGGGATGGCACATATGTCCACCAGTGTCCAAATGGAATTATTTCTAAACGTCCAAAGTTGAAAACCTGGGGGTAAATACCCTAATCCGTAGCATATTACAGAGAACACTGCTAAAAACTATGACCCTATCATGAGAGGGTCCCTAAGCATGCAAAGGTATCCTAAAAGCTGAATCTTAGGGGACAGAAGCCTGAGGAACATGAGTAAATTACAACTCAGTCTCTTAGAACACAAAGAAGGTGCAGGAAGCCTGCTAAACTCCTATCACTCAAGGGGACTTGGACAATTGTGTCCTCCATCATATTGACCAGGAGTACAACTGAAAGCTTGAAGAACCATGGACTTCCTTCAGAATGCAAACGCGCATGTCTAAGAGGATACCCAGCGCCCTCTAGTGCCAGGAAGCTGGAAATAGAAGAATAGCTTCTTCTATTCTCTCCTATTTTTCTGTCCTGTTGCTCAGATGAAAGATGAGTTGTCATTTTCAGTGGAGTGAAAAAGGGACCCCAGGCTTATCGGTTTCTTAGAAATAGGATATTTGTAAAAATAGCTATTAAAAATGTGCAAAGCTTTAGCGAATACATGGTCCATCGAGGCAGGCTCAGACTCTCAGATACTGGCAAGTACAAGTCCCCCAAAGAAAAAAGCATCCCAAAACTTCTACTTCTTTAGAAAATAGCATGTCATTTTAGTTACTAGCACTTTTAAATTTTTAGAAAGAACTCAAGTAACAATTTTCTAATAGACAGAGCAATGAGACAAGTTTATGCAGCAGGAAAGAAACAAGGTCCTTTATCAAATTTGAATAATTCAGAAATCCATTTGCATGTCTTACTGACATGATTTTATTAAAATTGTACATAGATCTCATAATTAAAAAAAAAACAAACAAAAAAACTTCCCTTCCCCCCGTATCAAAATAGTTACATTTTTAAAATACCTTGAAAAACTTTAATACAATTATTTAATTATATATTAAATACTCTTCTAAAATATCAATCATTTCTCTTCCATCTCTCCTAAAAATCTTGCTTTATTATCATGATCACTTTTTCTCTCTTTTCAACATCTTTAACACTTATCCCAGAGAAGCACTAAAAAGAAAAGATTTTCCTTGGAAGCTTACTATTTCAAAAAAGAAAGAAGGAAGGAAAACCCACTGACAATATTTGACATGACACAGAGGATTCTTTTTAGTACAGTTACTCAGGCCCTGGAATTATTTAAACTAAATACCAGTTCTTGCACTGACATGACAATGTTAGCCCAATGGCATCCTCTAGTGGCCAGACTACATCAAAGCAACCAACAATATAGTAGGGTTTTTGGATATAGTAGGTGCTGGAAGTCCTTATGGCAACTAAAAAAAAAAAAAAAAAAAAAAATCCCTTTTTCAGAGTTCACAAGACAACTGGATTCCTAAAAGCCCACTCTGAACACAAGCTGCCTACGAATGCTCAGTGCAAAGTCCCAAGAAAACCAGTTTCATGCAATACTGAAATATTCCATCAGAAGCTAGATTCAGGTAAAGTTTTTTTTCGACCTAAAGAGAGAGTGTGGTATTTCACCCTTTGCAAGGTGCCATAAGAAGTCTGATCCCCAAGAATACTCCTTTGTGAGGTTCCAGTGGCATTGGGTCTTGGGGGCCTGGCGGCTTTGCGAGGGAGGTGGAGAGAGCTAGGCGCGGATCGGATGTCCCTCTCGAGGTAGCTGCCCAGGCCCCGGGCCAGGCCATCCTGCAGCCTCAGGGCAGGAGATGGGCTCTGAGCCTGCTTGTCCACAGCAGGGCTCAGCCTGCCACTCACATGGGAGACTGGTGGTGCCGGTGGGGAGCCCCCAGTCCTGTCAGTCTTCCTATTTCCCTTCTTCCAAAACATAGCCCTCAGGAGGGTGAACGTGCCCTGTGGGAGTCTGTCTTTCTCAGAGGACCTGTCCTCCACAGTAGCCCTCATCTTGGGTAAGGTGCCTTGGCCACTGTCCTTACTGTTCCTAGACAATCCTGCAGAGGGAGAGGGTGGGCTGCTCTGGCTTCTCACCTGGCCACTTCCCTTCCAGTTCATAGTCTTTTGGCCCTCTGCGCGGGACAGCTTCTCATTGTTTATCGAGGGCATCACAGTGAGGGGCAGGTCAAACTTTTTGGGAAGCCTGATATCCTGGCTTGCATTTTCCTTTAGTGTCCTGGCTGTGTTTAGACCGTCGGAGAATCCAGGGGCAGGATGGTGGTTGGGGTGGCCTGAGGGACAAGGCACCTCAGCTAGTCCTCTCCCACTGGCTCGGCCACTATCTTCACCTTTAGCAGAAAGGGTGACATTTGACCTTGGTGACGTGGACTTTTCATCCCCTCCAGCGGCGCCCGTTAGCAGCTGCACGATGGACTGGCTGGTGGATCGAGGTCTTCGTCGGGACTCCAAGTACTCCACCAGCTCGACAGACGGACCCGGGCGTTTCTCCCTGGGTCCCAAGGACCAGCGGAGAGGCATGGTCTTGAAGGGCCCCTGCTTGGCTCGAGAGGGGGCGGGCACCTTCATGCTGATGCTTCTGCCAGGAACACCCCGAACCAAAGGGCTGGACTCCAGTCCACCTGAAAGAGACACCAAGACCATTAGTGCCCGAAAAACCCTCCAGCTGCAAAAGGACTGACCGCAGTGCCATTCACCTAGCAAACAGAACACCTCTGAAGCACCAGGTGCGGGGCGGGGCACTGGGGACACAGCAGCGAGCAAGACACACAGGGCTCCTCCCCTCAGGAACGCCAAAGTCTCACCCGCGGTCCATGGAATCCATTCACACCTTTGAAGCCACAGAGAAAGCCAGAGCCAAAGGAGGCACAGTTGTCAGTTTGCAGGGGATTAGTTCCAGGACCTTCCATAAATACCAAAACCTACAGATGCTCAGTCCCTTATACAAAACAGCATGGTATTTTGGTATTTGCATATAACCCAAGAACATCCTCCCATCTACTGTGAATCATCTCTGGATTACTTATAATATCTAATACAATGTAAATGTGATATACTCTTTTATCACTTAGGGAGTCATGATAAGAAAAAATAGTCTGTATGTGACCTGTTCAATAAAAACAAAAAACTTTTTTTGGTACGGGGGATTGAACTCAGGGGTGCTTAACCACTGAGCAACATCCCCAGCCCTTTTTTTTTTTTTTCCCCTTGTATTTTGCTTAGAGACAGGGAATCACTGAGTTGCTTAGGGTCTCACTAAGTTGTTAAGGCTAGCTTTGAACGTGTGATCATCCTGCCACAGCCTCCTGAGCCACCAGGATTACAGGCATGCGCCACCACACCCAACTAGAGACAATTTTTTTTTTTTTTTTTTTGGTACCAGAGATTGAACTCAGTGGCATTTGACCACTGGGCCACATCCCCAGCCCTTTTTTGTATTTTATTAAAGACAGGGTCTCACTGAGTTACCAAGTGCCTCGCCATTGCTGCATTGCTGAGGCTGGCTTTGAACTTGTGATCCTCCTGCCTCGGCCTCCCAAGTGCTGGGACTATAGGCGTGCACCACCGCGCCTGGCTGGAGACAAATTTTTTTAAAAATTGTTTTCAATCCCTGGCTGATTGAATCTGCTGACATGAATTCCATGGATCTGGAGAGCCAACTGTATCATGTCCCTGGCAGAACAGGGTCCTGATAAAGCACAGTCTTAGAGGCAACCAGCCCTACTAAGATTTAACATCATTTTCATCCCCTTCAAATGCACCCATGAAACAGAATGCTCAATACATGTCTCTGCTTTTTCAGGTCACTTAGGTACTTGTACCTTTCAAATGCAAGAATCTCAGATATCCCACTCTGGGCTAAAAAGGATTTAAAAAAAAAATCTGTGTTTAATTTTATCAACACTGTCTTGTATTTTGCAGTATCTGTATATAGCTGTGATGACATTTTTGAAGTAATGTTAAGTAAGAAATAGTCTTCAAAAACCAGCATAATCCAACTTGCAAAAATATACATATGTGCTTATGTATCACACATGCATGTGAAAACATACAAGCAAGGATGAAGAAACAGATACTGCAAATAACAAGGTGTGGAGGAGCTTTAAGGTGCTGTGTATAACTGATTGTCTTCTTTATTCTTCCCTACATATCAGCATTTCTTCTACAGGGAACATATATAGAACCAACACTGTATATTTTTTCTTAAGAAATTCCCAGTCATCCGTCACTGTACCATCAAAACATCTTTATTTACATGATGCCTGCAGTCACTGAGAAAGAAATCTTCAAGTGAAACACACAAAATCCACACGGCACAAGGAGAGTCAAACGCATTGAGAAAAGGTTGTCAGTCAAGCCTTTCACCCACAACTGGCCGCTATCAATGTGCTACTTCATCGTGGAAGATAGTGTTTGAGTCCCTCCAAAATTCACATGTGGAAACCCTATGCCACAAGGTGATGACATAAGAAAAGGGGCCTTCAGGAAGTGATTAGATGATGAAAGGAGGGCCCTTGGAATAGCACCCTTAAAGAAAAGATAACAAAGAGTAAACTGGGCTTGGTGGTACACACCTGCAATTCCAGCAATTCCGGAGGCTGAAGCAGGAGGATCACAAGTTTGAGGCCAGCCTCAGAAACTGAGCAAGACCCTGTCTCAAAATAAAAAGGGCTGGAGGAGTAGCTCAGTGGTAAAGTGCCCCTGGGTTCACCCCAGTACCAAAAAAAAAAAAAAAAAAAAAAAAAAAAATTCTTTTTTAAAGGAAAAGATAAGAAAGAGCAAGCCTGTAATCTCAACAACTTGGGAGATGGAAACAAAAGAATTGCAAGTAGGAGGCTATCCTAGGCAATTTGGCAAGACCCTGTCTCAAAATTTAAATAATAAAAAAAAAAAAAAGGACTGGGGATAGAGTTTAGTAGTTTAGCACCCTTAGGTTCAATCCCTAGTACCACAAAGGGTAAAAAGGAAAGAGCTAATTAGATCTCTTTCTGCCAGATCTAGATACACAAGAAGCCAACCACAAACTGGAAGAGGCTGTCACCAGAACCGACCAGGTGGCACCTGATCTCAGACTCGCAGCCTACAGACCCACAAGGAGTAAATTTCCGTTGTTAAGCCACCCAGCCTATGGTATTCTGATAGAGCAGCTCAAATGGACTCAGCAGAGAACACCTCCAAAAACAAGCAAGCACCGTTGCCCCCCACCCTTCAGTAGCACGACCAACGTGCAACCTCAGTGTGCTCTACAGGGAGGGCCCTGTCGTAGAGCAGTCCTAGAGTCCTGCCACAGCTTGTGCCTGGAATCTGTTCCTTCATCCATGTTTGTATGTTTTCACATGCATGCACCTGAAACTTACAGGGACATGGGTGACAGAGAGAACAACGGGGTCATGTTGAATAGTGGTGGAGGAAGTCAACTGCCCACCAACCACACAGCCCAAGAAGAAATGATCAGAGAGAAGTCGGGCACGATGGCACAGGCCTGTAATTCCAGCTACTAGGGAGACTGAGGCAGGAGGATTGCAAGTTCAAAGCCAGCCCCCGCAACTGAGAGAGGCCCTAAATGAGTTAGTGAGACCCTGTCTCAAAATAAAAAAATAAAGACAAGACTGGGGGGTGTCGCTCAGCAGTAAAGGACCCTGAGTTCAATCCCTGGTTACCAAAGAGGGAAAAGAAAAAAGAAATGCCTGGAGATGGAAGGAGGAGAAACTCATTACTAACCACAGGAGGAGCTGGAAAGCATCTCAGAGGCTTCTGCTAGGATTTTTACCTTTCGGGTTTTTCTTAGACCATTTTTGACAGATTTTTAGAAAGCATTTCTTTAGCATTAGCCAAGAATAGACATGATTTCACCCCAAATACTTTGTCATTTCAGTTTGGATTGACCTTGGTGCTCCATCATTAAATTCCCAAACCTCAGGAAAGATGGAGAAAAAAAAAAAAACCTGTTGTGGAGCCCCAGATGTATGTGAACTTTTCTTTTTTTTCCCTCTTCCACAGCCGTGGGAAGAGCAGAAAAGGGAGCTTTGTAAGAGGAGGACAAAGCTGCGACTTTCAGCCTTTCACAATGTGAGAACATCGCCTGGAGCCCTGGCAGGTGGCTAGGGGACTTGGCAGCTGCCCTAAATAGCTGTCCTTCCCTGCTTCCTGGTATGAAAGGGCCCGAGGCCAGGGCTGACATCAAGGCCTGCCCTACATGGCTCAGGAACCATTCCTCAGATGCCTGAGGAATCTACCTACAGAAGCCTTTCTCCTCTTCAAGGCAGCGCTGAAGAAGCACCCAATCTCCGTTTTCTCCCTTTCTATTTATTGTACTATCGTAACAGGATGTGAACAGCAGAGGATGGATGGAAGCGAGGAGGTACCCACGCTGACACGCGCTCCCACTTCTCAGCTGGGGTGGACGCGTGTCCTGAAGTCCCCTGGGGAGACGGGCCTTCTGGAGCCCCACAGCTAGAGGGAGGGGTGGCGTTCAGGGAAAGCCGAGCCCCGACTCTGACCCACCCCAGCACCCCCAAGCGGAGCCTATGGATTTGCTGATTTCCAGCCTGTCTGGCCTGAGACTCGGGCAAGTCTTAAGTCTTAGGTCCTTTGAGGATATAAACAGTTCAATCTTCCTGAGGTTACAGAAGTGCCGTTGTCTATAGGCTGAGCTTCTTGGGACCCATAAGAGCCCTCTGCACACAGATGGTGCGTGAGCAGCTGACGGCACAGCCCGCACCCCCGTGGCCGCTCTGGGGCTGGCAAACACTGCTCCAGAAAATGCCGCCTCTGCTCCTGTCCATGTGTGGTCACCTGGATTCCTCCATGACTTTCCATCCTTGGCTTGTGAAGCGAGGCAGCAGTCTGGGCTCACGCTATCTGTTACGAGAGTGGCCTTCGGGGAACCTCTCCCATCCTTTGCCTGCCGTGACAGGTCAAATGCTTTCAATCTCTCCAAAGACTTCCATTGTGCCTCATCCATCCATCCAGTGATGCATTCAAAAAACATTTCATGAGAGCTTACTGTGTGCCAAGGGTCGCTTTTTAGTTCTGAGGATACTGCTGAGGGGAAAAAATATGAAAATCCTGTCCTTAGAGGGTTTGACAGAAAGCAAAAATGTACAATTTGACATAATGTACTGGTAAGTGCTACAGTGGAGAATAAGGCAGGGTAACAAGGGTGGCAAGTGGGTGATGAGTGAGATTGGAGGGGAGACCTAAAACAGGGAAGGAGGAAACACATGAAGATCTAGGAAAATACGCTCCAGGCACCGGGGCAGTGAGTGCAAAGGCCCTGGGGCAGAGGCAAGCTCAGTGGGTAAGGGAAGCAACATAAAGACAAGCATGGCTGGAAGCACAGGATCAAAGGGCACCCACTAGAGATCCCTATCTTCTTCTCCCCCACCCACACTCAGTACTGGGGATTGAACCAAACTACATCCCCAGTCCTTTTTATTTTTTTGTTTTGAGACAGGGTCTTGCTAAGTTGCTGAGGCTGGCCTGAAATTCTCTGAGCCCCAGTCTGTATTTGGAGATATCACTGTCTCTGGCTTTGGTGTCAAAAACAATTAAAGGATGGGTGTGGTGGAACACACCTGTAATCCCAGCGGCTCGGGAGGCTGAGGCAGGAGGATCACGGGTTCAAAGCCAGCCTCAGCAAAAAGCAAGGTGCTAAGAAACTCAGTGAAACCCTGTCTCTAAATAAAATACAAAAGAGGACTGGGGATGTGGCTCCATGGTTGAGTGCCCCTGGGTTCAACCCCTGGTAATAACAACAACAACAACAACAACAACAACAAAATTGAGCCACCAGTATGAGACTGGGAGAAGAAAGGCCAGCTGGCAGGCCACCAGCCTTTGGGAGCCAAGTTCCTGCCCCTTTCATCACTCCAAGAATCGCTGCTATCCCAAAGAGAGCAGAGCAGAACCCTGTGGGCAGCAACAGAAAACAACAACACATATGCACAGAGTCCAGCAGCCAGAGACTGAGAAAAAACAGAACCCAATTAGAATAGGCTGCTCATGAAATAAGCCACCGGAGGAAACAGACAACAACTGAAAACAGCCGGTTAACTTCAACAGATTCATGGAGGGAACACCAGGAACTGAAAAATGTGACCTTTGAGATATAAAATTCAATAAATGAAGGCTTGCAGGATCACTGTCAAGCCTCAAATGAACAACCAGAAAGACAAAGTGAAAGAAAGATCTCACATCATAACAGCAAAATGGCAAAATAGTAGTGACCACCAGAGAAAGAGCAGGAGACTGAGAGGAGGGGTCCAGAAGACCCACAGACAACCCAGGAATCTGAAAAGCAGGAGAGAGAAAAAAAAAAAAAAATTTTTTTCCCCCAAATAAAGGTTGAGTCTGTAGAAGAAAAGGCACCCCCAGGTCTAGATAGGTACACAAAAACAAAACCCAGGAATATGCTACTAGCATTTCTAAACTCCAGGGTCAAAGAGATACTCTTAAAAGATTCCAGCCAGAAAGAACAAGTGACACTCACATGAAAGAGAACAGCTTGTACTTCTCACCTGCAGCCCTGGGGCCCGGGAGACCGTGGGAAAACAGCTACAGAGGCCTGCAAGAAAAGCACTGCAACCCACTGTTCCGCAGCCAGTCAGGAAATACCTGTGGCTACGCTAGGATTTAGAACATAGCCCGAAAGAGGGCTCTGACCAAGTGCTGAGGAAGCAGAACCAAGACCTCAAGACAGAGGGTGAGAAAGGGAAAACCCACAGTGTACGGTGGACCCTGAGATCCAAGGACCATCCACCCTACACGGGGAAGGCCCATGGTCTGGGAATAGCACCTCAAGTCAAATCAGGGTGTTTAAGGCAGGAATGCTAGTAATAGTCTGGAACAGAGAGTTCTTAGGAAAACCTAAGAATTGGGGAGTCAGAGGGGACTTGTTCCCCAAACAGACCAGAGGAAGCACAAAAAACATTTCAAAGGGGAAAAAATGGAAACAGAAGTTTACATCTTCTCACCTTATTGGTGAGGGCGGGGGGAGAGAAGGCAGAGATGAAATAGAATGCCTGTCTCGGAGGCAACAGTTCCCATCTAATAGCTGGAAAATGTGGTTGAGTATAAATATTGAGAAAAGCAGGAAGTAACACAGTGGACAAGTCCAGCAGAACTTCCAAATCAACAAGGGAAAGAGGTATCAAGCAGCAGCATAAGCCAATCAATCAAAATAAGAGAAAGAAAGAAAAAATCTAAAAGTTTCTTAATTAAATGAATGAAATCAAAATTTGCAGTTGTTACACTGAGTATGAACAGACTGAATTTCCAAAGCTCAGTGGCAGAATATTTACCTAGCCTGCGTGGGGCCCTGGTTTCCAAGAAAGGAACGCAAGCAAGAAAATAAGACAGGCTCTGAATTTTTAACATCAAACAAATCAAAAAGCCCAACAACATATCATTTACCAGAAAGCACTTAAAAGTAATTCAAAAAGAAAAGTTCACACAGCAAAAGCAGAAGGATACCATGTAAGTGCAAACAGAAAGAAAGAAGGAAGGGGTAGGACTATCCATCTTAAACAAAGTAGAATTTAATGTTAAAAACATTAAGCAGGAAAAACAGCAACATTATAATGATAAAAAGCATAATTTGTATATTAAAAAATACCCAACAGTCACAAAATTGCAGACACCTAATAATGAAGCAGCTAATGATTAAGGAAAAAATTATTAAAATTCAAGTAGTACGTAATTAAAAATACAGGAAGGTTTCAGTATATCTCCTTCCTGTCAGGCAGTCGTAGAGAAGGCCAAATTTAAAGACACAGAGGAACTAAATAAATGATCAACTCACCTAATTTAATAGTTATGATACGAAGCTCACATTCCTCAAGTAGACAACGCACACTGTCTTATAGGTACATTGAACGTTTACAAAATACTAATCATGGCCTGGATTACAAAGAGGGAACAAATTTTGAAAACCACATTCTTGGATCATAATCCATCAAATTACAAAATAAAGAATAAAAAAAAGTGACTAAACAATCTTAAACACTTGAAACTCTCAGATAAAGTCTAGATCAAAGAGGAAATGAAATACTACCTGGAAAGAGCTGGAAGAGAGAAAAACAAAACCTATGAGGCCCAGTGAAAGCCACAGAGGAAATCTGTGGGTCACTGGAGGCTAAATTGGATCACAGAACTAAAATGCCTACAGGGGGCTGCAGGACAGCTACAGCCCCTCCACTAGACCTGTCTGTGTCCCTAGGGCTGTGCCCCACGTTGCAGGGTTGGGCCACCCTTTGGCATTGCTTCCTTATGGGGAAGGCATCACATGCATTCATCCTTGGAAGCAATGAGAAAGGGGCCCCGGCACTACGCTTCCACAGAGCTGAGAAGGCGTTCAGAGCCTGTCACAAGCAGTACTGACAGTGATGAGCACCTCTCTTGTGTTACAGACACTGCTACCCACAGTGTGCAATCACAGAAACACAAAGGGAAAAGAGATGCCCAGACAGGGTGAGTCACAGGAGAAGACTCTGAGGAACTCAGACAAATCCAGGGTGTGTGCGCATGCTACTAGCAGGGTTGGGTCTGACAGCGAAAGGCTGGCAGGCAGAAAGCCAAATACTGGGGAATAAATTAACTAAACTGTGATATGTGAACCATTACAGACCAGAGGGTTGGATTCAGTGATAATCTTGTTGCTTGAAGATTCTATCATATCTATTCACTCATAAATATGTAACAAGAGCCTGGTGCATGCCAGGAACTGGGTTGAGTACTTGACACAGTGGTAACACAAAGTAGAAGGAAACAAGCAGCAAGCAAACACATACTCTATGTCCCAGGGATTCCACTCCTAGGTATACACCCCACAGAAATGCAGACATATATACACCAAAAGACATGAACAACCAGCGACTCAGGAGGCTGAGGCAGAAGGATTGCAAGTTTGAGGCCAGCCTCAACAACTTAGTAAGACCCTTAGCAACTTACCAAGACCATTTCTCAAAATTAAAAATAAATAAATAAAAAGATTTGGGGATGTAGCTCAGTGGCAAAGCACCCTGGGTTCAATCCTCAATACCAAAAGGTTTTTTTAAAAAAACAGGCATGAACAAATATATTCATAGCAATACAGGCTAAATATCCCTTATCCAAAATGCCTGGGACCAAAAGATTTTAGGATTTTGAATTTTTTTAGATTTTGAAATATATGTGGATATATAATGAGACATCTTGGGGATGGGCCCCAAGTGTACATATGAAATTCTTTTGTATATCATACAACCAGAGGTAATTTTATACAACATTTTAAATAATTTTGTGCATGAAACAGTTTCATGGTGTGGAATTTTCCACTTGGGACATCAGTTGTCATTCAAGAAGTTTAAGATTTTTGAACACTTCAGATTTCAAATTTCCAGTTTAGGTAGGCTCAACCTGTAGTGTTGGTATTTGCTCCAATCTGAAAATGACCCCAAAATTGCACCATGGTAGAATAAATAAATGTGGCTTATTGTTATAGTGTGGGAAATTTGGATAAAATGGTGCAAGCTACCAAGAAGCAGATACTTTGTGCCCAGATAGTCTGTCCTGGAGGATCCACAGTAAAACGTGCATGGGTTTTTTGAGAAACCACAAATATCTCAAAATTCCATACATCTGTAATAACTCAAGGTTCTTCTTTTAACCATCAGGCCATATTTCTTCAGGACCAACCACCAGGCTAGCTTCTATGATGGCTTCTAGCACCCCAGTGAACCCACAGGAGGAGGTGGTTCTTCTACCTCGCCCTCCGCACTCTTTTTCCACATCCCTGTCTTTGCTATTTTATTGACAACAGTCAACAGTCTCTTCCCCTCATATATACAAATAAACTTCTGTGCAGAAAACTATGTATCTCTGAGTTGTTTTTATTTACAGATAGAATAAATGAAAAATTATTGCTACACATAACATACAAACCTCACAAATAAAATGTTAAGCAAAAGAAGCTAAAGGAAAAAGGATGCATTCCCTATGGCTCCATTTCTGCAAAGTTTTAAATGCAGGTAAAAACTGATCTGTGGGGCTGGGGTTGTGGCTCAGCAGTAGAGCGCTCACCTAGCACGTGAGCAGCCCTGGGTTTGATCCTCAGCACCACGTAACAATAAATAAAATAAAGGTATTGTGTCCAACTACAACTAAAAAATAATTTTTTTTTTAAAAAAAAACTGATCTATGGTGTTAGATGTCAGAATAAATGCTTAACCTTCATGAAAGTAGGAAATGGTATTGACAGAGAGAGCCAGGGGAGGAGGGTTCTAGAATTTTCTATTTCTTAATCTGGTACATGCCTATGTTCATTTTATAATAATTCACCAGAGGTACTCTTGTGATTAGTATACATTACTGTGTGTGTGTGTGTGTGTGTATATATATATATATATTTATATATATATATATTATATAAATATAAATATATATATATATATATATGTATATATATATGGTATACATGTTATGATTATAATATGTAAAAATGTATGCAAGTATATGCTGTATATATAGCAACGAATACTAATCACAAGTGTATATTTAATATTTCTATGTGTGATATTCTCTCTATATAATGTTTCTATTAAAATTTTACATAAAAATCTAAAAGGAGATGATAGAAATAAGAAAACTAAAAATGTAACGTGACCACTTTAGCGCAGAGGTTGGAGACACACACTCACAGGCACACACACAGACACAGAGTTCTGAAGGACTTTGTTTCTGCAATGATCCCCTTGCTCTCCTGCACTAGGATTCTAGACTGGATCATCTGAATGCTAACATGTTCTATTATTTCCCACTTGGCAAAGAAAAACGAACAAACACCACAGTCAGCCCCCTGCTCTGCTGCAACAGACCCCTTGATCACACTGTGGGATGGCCTGTGCTTGCTGTCACTTCCGGGAACCCAGGCTCTTCTCCACCTGTTACAGCCAGGCTTCCGTTCCCTCCAACCCACAGCAGAGGCTCTCGGCACGTCACAGGGGGCCCTCCATCCTGACTGGCCCGTCCTCACACTACTCAGCCTCCCGGAAGTATTAGGCACAGCCACTTCCTTCAGCAAGAGTTGCTCTTCCGCACCTGGGAGCCATACTTCCCTGGATAGCTTCCCATCTCCCTGGCTGCTCCTTCTTGGTTTCTCTGCTGGCTTCTCCACCTTTGCTTGACCCCTAGATGTGGCAGAACTCCCAGGTCTGGTCTTCAGTCTTCACTCTTTTCTACCTCTGCTATTTCTCACTGAGAGCTCAGCAAACCATGTGGCTTTCAATTCCATCTGTGTGCTGATGACTCTCAAATACTTATCCACTCCCTAATTATTATGTTGATGTGGATGTCTTACAGGAATCTAAAAGTCACCCTGCCAAGAACATGACTTCCCTCCAAAACTGATTCTGTTCCGACCCAACTCGTTCCCAATCTCATGGACTACATGACTATTCACCTCATTATTTGTCTTCAAGAGCCTCGTTATATCTTAAAGAGCCATCCTTGGTCATTCTCTTAGACCCTGCATCCAGCTTCAGGCAATCCTCTAGCCTTATCTTCAAGACAGAGCCAAGGCTTGCCCCTCTCTTCCCTAACACAGCAGTCCAAGCCACCGTTCCCTCATAAGAGCCACCTAACGGGCCTCTTCCTTCCACTCTCGCCCCTCTTCCATGGATTCTTCACACAGAAGCACTTTTAAAACTAAAAACCAGACCAATTTCTTCCCTGCTGAAAACTCTCTAATCCACTGCCTTTGGAATCAAGTCCAACAGGTTTGTCGTGATCGGCTCCGGTCCACCTTCAATCACTGTGGATTCCTCATTCATCCTGCTCCGACCACAGCTCTGGTTTCTTCTGCCCTGCACCCCACCCCATGTTCACTTCCAAAGACAGTGCCTCCGCTGGAGCACACTCCCCAGAATTCCACGTGAGCCACCCTCTCTTACTCGATGTCACTTTCTCAGAAAGGTCTTCCCCACTCACCCTAGGAACAGGAATCTCTCTCTCTTCCCCCTTTGCCTCCAAATCTTGTTTCCCGATTACTTATTGTTTGTTCTTGTCTCTGCTTTAGATCACACTGCCGCCTTAGTGAGCCTGTCGGCACCACGTGAGACAGTAAGTTCCATGGGAGCAGAGCAAGAATGTAGAGCCATTTCTTAGTATCCATGGAGAACAGGTTTCAGGACCCCTTGCAGATACTGAAATTCTTGAATGCTCAAAGCCTCATAAAAGAGTGAAGAATTTGCATGTAACCTACACACATCCTCCCATGTACTTTAAATCATCTCTAGATCGTAATGCCTAACACAGTGTAAATGCTATAGAAATGTTGCAGTATATTTTCTTGGGAACAATGACAAGATAAAAGCCTGTACATGTTTGGTACAAGCATGATTTTTTTTCCCCAAAGATTTTCAATCCATGGTTGGTTGAATCTACCAATATGCGCCCTGCAGAAATGGAGGGTCACTGTATTATGGATGGAGGATCATGGATGGTGGGGTGAGAGGCAGGCAAAGGCAGGTCATGGAAGACCCTATCTGAAAAACGAACAAAGAGGTGAAAATGCTGACTAAAACAGAGAGTAATATATTCATCATAAGAGTTGCAATACAATTTTTTCTACACTTAAAAAAAAAGATGAATAAAACTCTCATACCACTGTCTGTTCCAGGCGATGAAGAGTTGACACTTTCATAACGAGAAGGAATAGCAGTTGTTACATAAAATGAAAACAAAATCAGCGAAATTTAGCCCACATACCCTTTTCCTGGTGGCAGAGGCTGTTTGGGAGGACAGGAGAGTCAGGCACCTGAGCCAGGGACGGGCAGGGGGCAGAACTCCAGGACAACAGGCTTCCCCTGGTGCTGTTGCCATTGTTGCTCCCGAGCCTCAGCAGCCAGTGGTCAGATAAGGAGGAGCTGGTGGAGCCTGCAGAGGAAGCACAGACAGGGAGGCTGGACCAAGGGGAGCTTCCTATACCCAGATTTCACTCCTACCACTCAGCCCTGGAACCACAGAACCAGAGCAGGACTACAGATACAAAAGTGAAAGACCAGCAGGGAAAGCTGTAATGGGGTGTCCACGTGACCAAGTTCAGAGAGAGGTATCTGGTCACAGGAAGCAAAGTGCAGATGAGGCTGTCTTTCAGTTGGTAGGGCTCTTGCCTAGCACGCCCAAAGCCCTGGGTTTGGTCACTAACACACACACACACACACACACACACACACACACACACACACACACAACCACTAATGAGTATTGAAATACTTTCCATGAAATTATTGGTCACCCAACTCTGGCTTCGTAAACATGCTTTTTGTTTGTTTTTCCAGAGGCAAAGGACTTTATTATTCATGTCAATAGTCACAGACGGACTAACAGCATTTTATCCCCAGGACCCGTGGCTCCAGTTCCTACAGGTCAACATACAACAGCTATACTATAGGAGCATACCCCAACTTCAGGGAAACCAAATCTTTTATAATGGGCATGAAGGATGCCTATCTACCCTCTGATCTGGAGGAGACATCATTATGCTAAAAAGTATGAAAATCTGTCCATCTCTTATATGCTAAGTGTTTATTCTTCTTTGAATGTCTGCCTTCTACAAATGGAAGTCAGACTTGCATTAGATTTTACACAGACATGCTGAGGGCCCTTGGTTTTATATGGTCATTTTTCCAACAATATTTAGAAAATCAGATTACTTTTTTTTAATTAAGTGCTCTCTTGTCCTAAAGATAAGGATGGCCACTTTGCAGAGTGGAGCAGGTCCATAAAAGAGTCAGCTTTGGTATGTTTCCCTCTAGACTTTCAAGCAAGTTTAAGACTAAAGATGAATTGTTGGGGTGCCATTAAGCAGCTACATGTTTTAGAAAGGCCCTGTACCCCTTATAACAGTTCTTCCCTTTCTTCTAACAGGGTTAATCAGATTTACATAGCATAAATTTAATTAAATCTAGCTTGATATGACCATTAGGAGAAATGGAATCACATACCCCACCCCACCCCACCCCAAGTATCCCAAGTCCTGCATACAAGCCAGACGTGATGGTGGATGCCTATAATCCCAGCCACTCAGGAGGCTGAGGCAGGAGGATTTTGAGTTCAAAGCCAACCTCAGCAAAAGTGAGACACTAAGCAACTCCATGAGACCCTGTTTCTATATAAAATATAATATAGGGTTGGGAATGTGGTCAGTGGTCAAGTGCCCAAGTTCAATCCCCAGTACAAAAGAACAAACAAACAAACAAACAAAACCTGTATACAAATATTTACTCTTTCCCCCTTTCTTGATTTACAATATATCTATCCCACATCCTGACAAATGGGCTATTGGCCTATGGGGCTCAGACTTTATTTTTTTTTAACTAGGGATTGAACCCAGGGGCATAATACCACTAAGCCATATTATCAACTCATTTTAGTTTTATTTTGAATCATTAAGTTGTAGGAGGCTGGCCTTAAACGTGCAATCCTCCAGCCTTCACCTCCTAAGTCACTGGGATTACAGGCATGTGTCATGACACCTGGCTTGGGGGTTCAAATTTTTATAGCAGTAGCCACAGTTTCCTCTTTTCAATCCTTGCCTATCTTCTTGGTCCTGGATACTCAACTAAACACCTTCACAGTTCTTAAGGTGACATCCCAAATCCCTTCTCCTAATGAGCGGCTGTACCCACCTCTCATGGAGCTGCTGGCTGACCAGGGAGGGATGCTGTTTCGCTTCTGATAAAATAGGATGTAAGCCCCTCTGGTATTGACCTCATCTTCTCGAAGTGGTTCCACCATGCTGTCATCATAACTGTACCACTGGCCATCCAGAGAGTTCCGGCAATAGGCTGCAAAGGTCCAAACCCCAAGTCTCAATTATCAGGGCCCCAAAGGGCAAGAGGACATTTTCCACTGGCATAGCTGAAAAATGGACATGCTTATAACAGAATGAGAAAGAGAGTCACATGGGGCAAGAAATGAATTCTGTGGAATCAGAAAAGATCAATACTCCCCAATTCTTAATGATAAAGAGCACTGCAGCGTAAGTTGAATCCTTATGCTGCAGCCCTTTATCAGGTAAAAATCTCCTATAAAAGGGAGCCCCATATTATGTAGCCACACAGCATAGTCTACGTTCACCCCATTTCTTCTGAAAAATTTCAAAATGTGCATCTGTAATTAAGTATGCAATAAGTGGAAATGAGAATCACAGCTGAGACTTTGGTACACTTCTTTTCTACCCAAGAACTAGAAATAACATTTCAGGAAAGATAATAAATGATTCTCATCACCTCCCAAGTAACAAAAAATATCACTCTTCTTGCCCTTTACATTTCAGTGAACAATACCAAAACCTACTGATCTGGATGTTAGCAAACTTTTTCTGCAAAGGACCAGATAAGCAAATAGTTCAAGCTTTGCAGGTCACATATAGCTACATATACTCTCTGCCACAAATTCTTGCTCTTCTTTTTTTTTTTTCCCCACCCATAGAGTTCTAAAACTTGTAGGTTATACAAAAACAGGCCCTGGACAGAATATGAACCTGGGCCTATAATTAACTAACCTCTGCATTCATCTGGACCAGGCACCTAGGAATTCATCTTTGTTCTTCTTTTCTCTTCCCATGAGAACCAGTCCAAAGGTCATTCTTACTAATTCTACTTCCAAAACATGTCTTGAATATTCTGTCAATATCCAATCAATACTGTTGTTCACTTGAGCCCCAGAAACATCCTCCTAAATGTAATTCCACCTTCTAGTCTCATTGGAATCTACTGTATACTCATTCTCCATAGAGCAGAGCAACTATTTCCATTTGTACACTAGGTTATGCGGTTACTTCTCTACTTAAAGCCTTTAAATGGCTTTTGTGATAGTGTAAGGGTGTTTGCTCCTTGGAATCATAAATGTTATAGTGTCTTTTTCCATGCTAACTGACAACTCCTGGGTAGCCTTAGGATGGGAACAGTCACCAGAAAGATCAAGGCAAGATTTGTAGGTTGGGACTTTAAGCCAATGAGACAAAAAAAAAAAAAAAAAAAAAAAAAAAAAAAAAAAAATCAAAGTTCAGAAATAAACCCAAACATAAAAATGCAATATCTGATATTGGAGAAAGCATTACAAGGAATTAAGTAGACTTTTCAATTAGTGATGGTCTTGGTACAAATTGGTATCTTGTGGGGGTGGGCGAAAGAATTGGATCTCTCTCTCTTCAGAGCATCACGAAACTCCAAACAGGAGATTTAAATGTAAAAAGTCTAAAACCCTAAAATTGCTAGTAGAATACACACCGAGAAATACTTTTTAATCTTAGAGTGAAAAAGTTTTTCCATGAATGACTCAAAATCCAAATGTCACAAAAGAAACAACTGACAAGTGGGCTACCTAGAAAAAGTACAATAAAAACCTTCTGCATGGCAATATGACCACCAGAAGAGTCAACTAGCCGAAGTCAGGGACAGTTACAACAATGGGTTTGAAAACAATCAAAGGATATGCACAGAAAATTCACAGAAAAGAAACCGCGATGACCCTTAGATGAAAAGAGGCTCAAGCTTACTCTTACACTTACAGTGAGATATCATTTCCCCCTCTAGGCTGGCAAAAATCCAAATGTTTTATAGTATATTCTACTGGAGGGTTATAAGGAGGCAAGCATTCTCTTACTGCTGAGAGGACTGAAAATTTCCTACAACCCCCTGTGCAGGGAAATTTGATCGTATTTGTCAAAATGCAGACCCAGTGATGGAGCGCTTGCCTAGCATACACCAGGCCCTGCACTTGATGCCTCGCACCCCAAAAGCAAAATCAAACAGAAACCTCACCGACCAAGCTACCCAATTCTGAGACTTGGTCCTACCCATAAACGTGTACCTGTAGGAAATGATATACCTAAAGGGTTACGACAGCAATACTGGTAAGAGCAAAAGAGTGAACCAGTCCAAAGTCCGTCAACAGGGCAATTCACATAATTCATATACCTACTTGGCACATTTATAGAAGATGGGGAAACTTTCTGTAAATCTGTTAAGATTTCTAAGACAGATTTTAAGAGGGAATTAAAAAAAAAAAAAAAGCCAGGAGTAACACAGAAAAATATTACTTTTACTTAACTTAGGGGATGGAGAGGAAATACAAAAAAGAAACATATTTAAGTATATGTGACCATATACTCACAATTGCCTACATTTATACAAAGAAAGCATGAAGAATAGAAAAGAAGCTATTAAAAGCAGTTACCCTTGACAGAGGAGGGATCGACTTTTCACCGTCCACTGTTTTAGGCTATGTGAGTTCTGGAGTTTAGGCACAGTGCTCTGTCACCGTTCAACACATTGAAAATGAAACAGAAGGCATTGTGGATTTCTAAAAATGTCCATTTCTGACATGTAGTGAAATGACCATGCTTCCAGAAAGCAGAAAGGAGCAAACCCACAATGTTGAAAGACACTCGGAGAAAGAGTGACAGCTCAGATTTTGCGAGCCCAGCACACAGATGGAGTGGCGGACGCCACCAGCGGGGCTGAGGGAGTTCAACCCAGATGAGGCCTGCTGCAGGGGAGAGGGAGGAAGGGAGCCTGCACCAGCATGCAGCCCCAGAGGCTCAGAACTATGGGTACTGGGTGTTACAAAATGCTGGGTGAGGGGGAGGCCAAAAACAAAAATCGGGATGCTCCAACAAAGAAATAGGACAAGAAGTTAAATCATGACAGCCACAGTAAAAAAAAAAAAAAAAAAAAAAAAAAAAAAAAAAAAAAGCAGGAATGTGGTTAGAAGACAAAGCTGAAGAAATCTCCCAGAAAGAGATAAGGAGATGCAAGAGTGAAAATGAGAGACTACTGCAGAGCGTCTGAGTTTCCTAGTGCTGCTGGAACAAACCACCCTACACTCAGTTACTTATGACAATACAAATTTATTACTGTGAAGTCCAGAAAGTCAAAAATGCAAAACAGGTCTCGATCGTCTAAAATTGAGGTGTCGGCGGGGCTGCAATCCTCCTGGCAGCTCTCAGGGAGAATGAGCTTTCTCATTTTTCCAGCTTCTCAAGGCTGCCCACATTCCCTGGTTCCTGGCTCCTTCTACCTTCAAAGCCAGTGATGAGCCAGACTCCGTGACGCACGCCTGTAATCCCAGCACTTGGGAGGCTGAGGCAGGAGGATCGCGAGTTCAAAGCCAGCCTCAGCCATGGCAAGGCACTTAGCAACTCAGTGAGACCCTGTCTCTAATAAAATACAAAAAAGGGCTGGGGATGTGGCCCAGTGGTCGAGTGCCCCTGAGTTCAAACGATGGTACCAAAAAAAAAAAAAAAAAAAAAGCCAGCGATGGCAGTTGAGGTGGAGTCCCCATCAGCATCACTGACCATCCTACCTTCGCCTTTCACATTTAAAGGAGGCTGTGATTACATTAGGTTCACACGGGCTATCTAGGAGCATCCCTTTATCTTGAGGTCAGCTGATCAACCACCTTGACTCCCCCCTTGCCAGGTAAACTAACATATTCACAGGCTCTAAGCCTTAGGACATGGACATATTTAGGACATCATTATTCTGCCTACCACAGACAGGGAATGTCCACACACACATGAAGTAATACAAAGTAGAGAGTTGCTCGTTGAGTGCAGGTTGAGCATCCCTACTCTAAAAAGCTGAAATCCACAAATGCTCCAAAAGTTCAAAAATTAAAACACTTAAAGTGTTGACATGATGCCCCCAAGTGGAAAATTCCACACCTGACTTCATGTCATGGGTCACCATCCAAAGGCAGATACACTAAAAATATTATATAAAATGACCATCAGAATATGTGTACAGGTGTATATGAAACAGAAATGAATTTCACGTTTACTTACACATGGGGTCCTCTCCTCAAGATAACTCATCACAAAAATGCAAATATTCCAAAATCAGAAAAAAAAAAAATCCAAAGCAATTCTAGTCTGAAGCATTTTGGATAAGGGACACTCAACTGTATTATAGTGAAAGTTTGGAACGATCGAAATGTCCATGAATAGAAGATTGGTGAAATAAACCATGGTACGTGCATACCATGAAATACTAAGCAATTGTTTAAAACCAAGAATGGCTTAAGTCTCCGTATACCAATATGGAAATATCTTAAAGATATATTACTAAATGAAAAAAGCCAGGAACAGAATTACACATACCATATTCTACCCTGTGTTTAAAAAAGAGTGTGGGAAGTGAAGCTTAGGACTGTGTATCTACTTGTGTTTGCATACAGAAACTCTGGAAGGACACAGAAAACCACTAAAAGTGGTTTGAAGAGACAAGGTTAACAGCAACACTGTTTGTTGTGTGGGTTTGTTTGTTTTTTTAACATCATTTGATTTTTTTTTGAGCCATAGGAATATATTATCTACTTTAAAAAAAAAAAAACGTATTTATTTGCTTTAGTTGTACACAATGCAATGCATTTATGTTTACGTAGTGCTGAGGATCGAACCCAGGCTGCGCACGTGCTAGGCGAGCGCTCTACCACTGAGCCACAACCCCAGCCCCATATTATCTACTTTTAATAATTGAATTTTAGAAATAAGCAGGTATGTTAAGTGAAATAAGCCAGGCACTGAAAGACAAGTACCATGTGATTTCCCTCAGGTGGAACCTAAAAAAGTTGACCTCATAGAACAGAAGGGTGGTTACCAGAGACTGGAGAAGGAAGGGCAGCGAAAGGGTGCTCAGTGGGTAGGTACCAAGTCATAGTTAGGAATAAGAAGTTTTCGTGCTCTATTGGGCAGTTAGGGTGGCTACAGGTGATGACAATGTACTGTAATTTTCAAAAACTACAAAAAAAAGATTTTGAATATTTTCATACAAAAAAATGATGCACGTTTGAGGAGCTAGATAGGCTTGCCCTGATTTGAACATACTATATATATATGTATGTATGTATGTATGTATCAAAACATCACATGGTATACCCTAAAAATATGTAAATTTTGTGTGTTAATTTTTTCATTTCAATTTTTAAAAATGAATACAAGGAAATTTCCAGATCTGACCATCAGGCACAGGGTCCCCTGAGTGCCCAGCAGAAAAGAATGAAATCACCCCCACGAAGGTCAGCCTGCAAAATCCAGAGCACCAATGATAAAGAACCTGAAAGCTTCCAGGAAGGAAGAAAAAAAAACCACAGATCCCAGATAAAGGAACAGAAATGAAACTGGCCTGACCCATTTCGACACCAAGACCTCCATTCCATTCTCATGATGCACCCCTGTCCAAAGAGGGACAACGACCATCCATCTAGAATTGTATGTCCAACCAGGCTGTCAGTCGAGGGTGGGAATAAAGGCATTTTCTGACACGCAAGGACTCAAAACGTATGCTCCCATCATCCTCTTGGGAAGTTGCTGGAAGGTGCGCTTCTCCTAAAATGAAGAAGGTGGTGCTCATCTACGGCACCCTCTGCAGTTGGGGGATCATTTATGTTAGAAGTCACTCGTCTCTGTGGGGCAGAAACCATGGAGTCTGCAGCCGAGTGGCTCAGGGCTCTGCCATTTAAGCAGCGGTGTGGGCTCATCAGGAAGAAGACCTTGCAAGATGGCACAGATGACAGCCCCTGGCCCAGATCCCACCTGGGGCTGCACTGGCAGCAGACGCTGTCCTGCGTCCACCCTTGCCAGTCCCCTCTTCCTCTGGGACTCTTCTCCCCCTGGATTTAGTATAAGCAGATTTTTTTTCCCCCAGGAAAATGGCGGCATATGGTGTGAGCAAACAGACCCTGGGACACTCTGCAGAAACCGGGTCCCTTGTCACCAGCTCAAAATTGCAGATTTTTTTTCCTTTAATGCTCCCCCCCAGAAAAGGATCTGGATTTAGCATTTGATGAGACACATACCAACCCTTCCCATTCCTACATCCCCCGTGATTTTACATCAGTGTTCTTAATTTATGCTGGAGATACCCCGAGTTTATATGTAAGAAGCCAGCACATGCAGCCTGTTAAATGACAAAACCCAAGTTCCAGTTGTCCTTTTCATCACTAATGTGTGCACAGGGATTAATTCATCTATGATGTTCACCATAAAAAAAAAAAAAAAAAAAAACTGAGGTTAATACAGCAAGAAAGATGTCTCCCCAGATAAAGACGGATTGCCAAGAATTTCTGTGGAGCTATTTTTAGCCTTGAGAAGGGAGACTGGAGAAGTGGCTGGACAGAATGGTGCTTCGGGCTATGAAGATGGCAATCCTCTCATTGGTGCAGAACGGCTGTGGGAGAATGGGAAGGTACTGTACAGTAACACAGGAGCAGTGCGGTGGCCACCTTACCCTTCAGTATGACCAGCCCAGCCCCACCCTCCAACCCTCCCCTTTGTCCACTCATGTGCCCCCTGACCTGTTTACTACATTCTCATTTCTCTCCTCCCCAAGGGCAGCTATATGTCCTCCGTGGCTGAGAGCACATCCTAACCTCTCAGAATCAGAAGGATCATACAGGTCAGCCTCCACTACCACCCACAGGATGGACGCTCAATTGCTGCTGCTACCAATAGCTCTCCTGCAGGCTTCCTTTGGTCACTGAGATATTTTCAAGGGACAAAAGCAAGCAATGACATAATCAAGAACAGTGATAGGTCAGGATGCTCTCTAAAAGCTTTTATGGGAAAGACTATGAACAATGGAGAGAGTTGCGTGGTAATCTGCTTCTGTTTTTCAATTCATCTGTGGCTCCCAATTTCTCCAGATGAACAGAAAGGAAACTTACCCCATAGAATAAAAAGATACGCGATCTGATAAGATTTCTTGTGTTGCATCGCAGATGAGGTTAAACATCATTCTCTGGGTTCCAATAACGATCCTCCTACATTTGACATGCCTGAAAATGTGGGCTGTAACCATGAACCTAACTCAACATCAGCTCGACAGGTGGGACCAGGTGGCACACGTTCTGGTGTGCAGGTGGGAAGGAGTCAGCCAGGCCGAGTGCCTGGTCAGTATTTAAGGAGTGCCAATTCTTTTGAGGCTCAGGCCACAGCCAAGACACACAGCCATGGCCGCCATGTGCAAGAGGCAAAGCAAGGCTCACCTGTGTAATGCCCACCTTGCAGACTGCCGTGGTGGTTGCAGACCGCGTACAAGTCATACAGGAAGTCCAGGGGGTAGGTGGTGGGCAGGCAGGCCGGCTGCTTCCAGGAGGGCCAGGGGCCTGGCACTGGCTTGGAGCTGGTGCTCCTCTGGGCCACATGGGGAGCCATGTTGAGTCCTGAAAGCGGGAACTTCACCAGCGTGGAGAGCTTGTTCCTTCTCTCTCCCACCTGGCAGAACCTTTTGAGGTGGATGATGAGGATATCGGGCAGGGTCCACAGGCTCAGCTTCACCACGCCCCGCTGGAGGACTTTGCAGTGGGGGCACTTCCACGCGTCATCCTGGGCCAGCTGAAAAGGAAGCCACCAGGACCGTGAGGCCTTCACCCACCGCAAGGCCCCAGGCCCCTCCCCGGCCAGGGCGTGCGCCCCAGCGCGGACCTGCTCCTCCTTGGTGTAGAACTGAAAACATTCGTCCAGGGTACAGCTGGGCTGCTGGTGGGTCTGCTGCTGCCGCCAGACACTCTCTGCATCCTGCACCCGCTCCTCCTGGAGGCTCCCAAAGAGGCTGCAGGGAAGGAGAGGACACGGTGGTGTCCAGAGCCTCAGAGCCCTCGCCCCTCCAGGACTGGTCTCATCTGGCTCCTCACGGCAAACCCAGGGCACAGCATCAGCCGGGGGAAGGCACAGTTCCTAGGAACCTCTGCACGCTTCCCACTCTGCACTTACTCTATCTCACAGGAGTCCTGTCTCCCCCTCCAGCTCCTCAAGGAACCATGTCTCGGGCTCATCCCCTTTGTTTTCCTTGTCCTAACACAGTGACTCGAGCCTGGTAAGGGATCAATAAATACTTGGACTGGAAAATGTCCTTTTTCAAAGTAAGACTGATGCTCTGTAAGAAGAGCCTGGACCGGAGGCAGACGGCCGGGGTTCCGATCCCAGCTCTGTCTCCTATGAGCTGTATGACCTCGAGCAATTGCTTAACCTCTCTGTGCCTCAGTTTCTACCCAAGAAGTGCAGAATATAGCAGTCCCTACCTCATAGTACCCCCACACAGGATGTCATGAAGATTAAATAAAATGCTTAGAGCAAATAAAGTGCTGAGAGCAGTGACCAGCACAGGTCGGGGCTCCATAAGCACGCGCTACCCCTGCCACCACCATCATGAAGACCGTTGCTAGCGTGACCATTTACATACGATTCTCGCTCAGGTTTGTCGGGTGAACTGTACACTGCATCAGGGACTTGTGCACGCTGCCTTACGGGGGCGCTGGGGGAAAGACTGGAGGGTGCAGGCAGGCCATCTCAGCTCCGGGGAGGTCAGTTCTGTGGACTCACCACTCCTTGGCAGAGCTGTCCCACTCCACGGCCAGCTTGACATGGGGGGGCCCTCCTGGCTTCCTGAGGTGCAATGCCCTATGGAGAGAACAAGGAACCCATCAGAAAAGACAGCTCTCCCCACAGCTCCGCAGGGCTCCACAGCCTGCCTCCAAAGGCAGATGCGCCAAACTGACTAAACTGAGGCGAGCTAGCTGCGGGGTTGCTAAGTCCGCCAAAGGCCTAGTCCTACACCTGCCTCTTCACGTTCTCCCCTCAAGCCTGTGGGAGCGTCTGGGTCTTAGAACATTTTGGAATATGACGAGGGCACAGACCAACTGTCCCTCTGCAGCCCCAGCTACCTTCTCAGTGTCTTCACAGGACAGTTCCACAGGAACATCCCAAACACACAATAAAGATGAAACCCCAAGAGACCCTGCAATGTTCCTACACCACAATGCAGAAGGGGCACCCTCGAGCCCACCCACCCAACCTCAGAAAGTCTCCTCCTTCCAAACACTCCAATGTACAGAAAGTCTCGGTGTGAGTCAACCTGCAGCTCCTCCCAACTGCTGGGACTCGGCCAACTCCAGAAAAGGCTGGTTCACTTTAACAGAGAAGAGAAGGGACCAGAAAGAAGTGGAGGGTGTGCGGTTTTGCTCCAAGATCAGGACAGATACAAGGGGTGGTGAAGTCCACACCCAAAAGACTGTTTGGAATTTGTAGCAAGACAAAAGGGGGAAAGTCAGATGAGTCCCAAACTGTCACCAAGATGACTCAATAGAAGTTGGAATAGTCCCAGGGTGGAGACAGGATGGAAGAGTCCTCGGGTGGAGTCGAGGCGCCTTCCTGCACGACTGAGAACAGGTGGAGAGGTTCTCCGGGCTCGGTGAGCCCCCACTGGTTCAGGGCAAACACTGATCGCCTCTCCTGTCTTTCTTTTCATAGATCAGTGAAAACTAAGCCTTGAGTAAGCCTTCCTCTTCCCTCCACCCCCCCTCCTTAGGAAGGAGTGCCTTTTCTGCTGGGTGTGATGGGGAGGATCCAAACCAGCTCCACCCCTCCTGCGCCCCTTCCCATAACCTAAAGCATTCCAGGCTGGCCCTCTCCCTCCCCCAGGCCTTGAGCTCCCTGGAAGCAGCTCTGCCCCTGAGATTAGCGACAAATTTTTGATTCAGAGGAGATAATACTGGGGGGCCCTCCATCTAAGACCCTTTCTTAGAACCCCAAACTCCCCGTTTCTACCGTGAGGGAGGGCTGCAATTGGGAAGCTCTGCCTTGATGGTGGGGGAGTCATTTCATTCTGGGGTAACAAAATTGGAAGTCCAAGTTGGACTCCTAGCTAAGCTACATCCGTTTAATCAGTCTTATCAGCTGGGCCATAGAAGGGGCAGAGGAATGGCTGTAGCCCAATGTTTGCTCTCAGCATGGAAGGTATCATTGGTTGGACAGCTCCATCTCCCCCGATTACAGCCCTGATTCAGACAAGAAAGAGGACATTATTTGATACACCTGGCGAGCCGCTAGTCCAAGCAGAGTGCGTGCATAAACATCTCTACCCAGAAGGTGCTCAGAGTCTAATGGGGAAGCACACACAGAGATCGATGCTATACACCCACTGTGTATGTGGGGACTCAGAGGAAGCACTTGGCTTCTCTGGAGGGCAGGCTAGCAGGCATTAGCCAGGTGACAAGCGGGGGCAAGGACTGCACAGGCAGAGGGCTGAGCAGGAGTGAAGGTGTGAGCTGAAATATCCAAGGCATGGTGAGTGGAGGCCATCTGGTGAGAGGAAGGCTTCATCCTTGGTCATGTGGACATTAACCAGTGGGCTCTGGAAGGCCACAGCAGGGCAGGGTGTGTAACAGACAGTTATGAAAGCAGATGGAAGAGAGGGATGCTGACCGGGAAGCAGGTAAGTTAAATAGGAAGCTTCCAGAGCAATCCAGGTGAGCGGTGAGCAGGGCCTGAACTCACACAACAGTGGTCACCACTGGAGAGGAGGAAATCTGAGGAAGCACCAGGATCTGGACAAACAAGACCTGATAATGGACTGAATATAAAGAAAAGGTGAGAAGAAAGGATGAGGGCACGTGGCAGTCACCACATAGATAAAGAAGATAGGAAGAAGAAAGGCTTGAGCAAGAAGAACTCAGATTGGCAAACATTTAGTATCTATGAGACATTTAAGTAGAACAAGCAGGTGTGCATCTAAGAGAAAAATCTAGGCTAGATATGTAGAGCTGACACCTTTAGCATACAGAGAGGTGATAGAACCAGGAGCAGGGTCATCCAGGAATGGAACACAGAGGAAGAGAGCAAAGGGCCAAAGGTAAAAAAAAAAAAAAAAAAAAAAAAAAAAAAAAAAACCATGGAAGCACAACATTTAAGGGCCCCAGAGAGGGAAAAGAATACCTCAAGGAGACAAAAAGAAAATTCTAGGAGATAAGTGTCTATGTGGTATATCCATTCAATGGAATATTATTCAACCTTGAAAAGGAAGGAAATTCTGACACATGCCACAATGTGAATGAACCTTGAAGATACCATACTAAGTGGCATAAACTGAACACAAAAGGAATAAACACTGCACAATTTTAACACATGAGGTATCTAGAGTAATAAAATCCATGGGGAAAAAAAGTAGAATGGTAGTTACCAGAAGGTAAAGAGAAGGGAAAGCTGGGGGTAGTTAGCTTAGTGGCTACAGAGTTTCAGTTTGGATGGATAAAAAAATTCTGGAGATAGATGGTGTCAATGGCTGTACAACAATGTACATGTATCTAATGTCACTGAGCTGTACACTTAAAAATGGTTAAAATGGTGCATTTTACATCATGTATATTTTATCATAATTTTTTTAAAAGGAAGAATTTTCTAGAACCAGAAGGTACCAGGATAGGCAGGCTAAGATGGGCTGAATGGAGGTTCTGTGAAAGGGGCAAGAGATGGATGATAGCGGTGCTTGGGAGAGCTGTGCTGGCAAGGGGGGGGTGGGAGGGGTGGTACCAGGCTGCAGTGAGACACTGGGTGAGTGGCAGGTGTGGCCCAGGACAGGTGTCTAGCTGTACTTTTTCCTAGGGCTTCTCAAACTCCCTATGATGAAAGACCAGTTTGTTGGCTTGTTTCCAAACCATACAGAACACTACTTTGATCAAAAATAATACAAATGTAATTTGGGTACAAGGTCCATTCTTTTTAAAAAATGACTACACTCAACATATCTTACGTCACGCTATCCTATTGCTTTGACGTTTCTAAGTATTTCCTCTCAAGCTCTTGTCATGGACCTGTGATGATCAGCCTGTAGTTTGGAAGGATGAAGACTGTTTGGCACTTTGAGGAACACAGTTCTCATCCCCAACACTGAGCACCTTGAGGAGACTCTTCTTCTCAGGGCTGCCTTTTCCTGTAAGACCCAAACGGGCCTGACTGACATTTATCCTGCTTCCCTATCTCTCTAGAACACTACCAGTCCAGTGATATGAATGGGGTCTAGGTCCCAAAACCTTCTAGACTGCTCCTATCCTAGTTCTAGTAAAGGGAAATAATTTTTTTTAAAAATAATAGAACTTGTCCTATCTACAGTTCAAGAGCAAAGGGGAAAAGGGGAAGAAGGGGACGGGCGGTAGGAAAGACTGTGGAATGCGATGGTCATCATTACCCTAAGTACATGCATGAAGACACGGATGGTGTGACTCTACTTTGTGTACAACCAGAGATGTGAAAAATCGTGCTCTATATGTGTAGTATGAGTTGGAATGCATTCTGTTGTCATATATAACAAATTAAAGTTAAAAATCAATCAATCAATAATAGAACTTGTACCCAAATGACATTTTTTTAAATTATTTCTGATCAAAGTAGTAGTCTGTAATGGTCTGGAAACAAACCAACAAACTGGTCTTTCATCACAGGGAGTTTGAGAAGCCCTCCTGCTGGAGTCAGGAAATCAGAAAACCTTACTGAGAACTTAGGGTCTGTGAGAAGAGGAGCAAAAATGGGAATGACCAACGCACAGAGCAAAATTACCCCTTAGATACCGCACGGGCCCTAGCAGATGGCACTGCCAAGGCTGCACACAGGTGGCTGTAGAGGGGTGCGGGGAGGACCAGGAAGTCAGGCACAGCAGACACGGCCCTGCCGGCTTTGTCCTCCAGCTCCTGTTCACAGCCTTTCAGAGTTTAGGGCCGATGTTTGGGTGACAGCCTTTTCATCCACTTGGGGGGACACTCCAGTTGGATTCGGTAGCACGACCTCTTTGAATAAACATGGGCATTTTAGTTAGACCAATCTGGAGTCAAACTTGGGCTTGCCTGTTAACTCGATGTGTGAATGTAAGCAAATTCACTAATCTCTGAAAAGTTCAGCATCCCCTCACCTTTGAAGTGGCCATAATAGCGTTTCTCTGGCCATAAGGGTTAAAAGAGCAGAAATTCTCAAAGGACCCAACCAGGCTGATGCTGAAGAGGGAAGAGATCATGAATAGCTAGTATTGTGAGCAATTTTATTAATGCATTGCCTCAAAGGAGTCTAGTCAAATAAAAAAGCATTTGTTTTTCTTACCAAACCTTCAGCCTCCTTACCTGTCAACTGCCCAGTGACAGAGTGGCCGACTGTCCTGTGGGGATAAGTAACTACAGGCCAGGGAAAGTCCCACCACCCGGATGGAGAACAGAGACCCCAGGTTCTGCCAAGACAAAAGGAGAGGAGAGGGATCATCAAGTGGTCCTTGGGTTATATGAAAACAATGTTCAACATCTCTAGCAATTAGAGAAATGCAAATCAAAACTACTTTAAGATTTCACTCCAGTAAGAATGGTTATTATCAAGAATACAAGCAACAATAAATGTTGGCAAAGATGTGAGGAAAAGATACATTTGCACATTGCTGGTGGGACTGCAAATTGGAACCACCATTATGGAAAGCAGTATGGAGATTCTTCAGAATGGAACCACCATTTGACCTAGATATCCTACACCTCGGTTTATACCCACATGACTTAAAAATCAGCATACTACAGCCACATCAATATTTATAGAAGCCCAACTCACAATAATAGCTAAACTACGGAACTACCTAGGTACCCTCAACAGATGAATGCCTAAAGAAAATGTGGTATATATACACAATGGAATATTACCCATCCTTGAAGAAGAATGAAATTATGGCATTTGCCAGTGAATGGATTTAAATTAAAATCAAGTGGCACAGAAATAACTCAAAAAAGTCCATCATTTTTTTCTAGTTTTGTTTGTTGTTGTTGTTGTTTGCAGTACTAGGAATTGAACCTGGGATGCTCTACCACTGAGCTACATCCCCAGCCCATTTTATTTGGAGACAGGGTCTTGCTACATTGCCCAGACTGGCCTTCTCAACATCCTCTCTCAGCCTTGGAGTTACTGAAATTACAAGCATGAGCCCCCACACCAGGCATTCTTCAATGTGTTTTGAACATTCCTTTAATAATCAGTACTTAAATTGCCCAGGCTGGCCTTGAACTTCTGATTTTCTGGCTGATCGGGGGCAGACAGATGTGGGTGATGGGAACATGAAGCCAAGCAAATAATTCTATAAACTGAGCCCACTGCACTGACCCCCACATGTTTTCACTTCTAAAAGCAATTTACCTGCAGCCCTGCCAGGCTTAAGTTGACAGGATGTGTTACATTCCTCAGCAAGCTACCTGTTATCTGCAGGAGGAATGCAGGCCCAAAATAATGCTGATAAGAGGAACACAAGTTACCCTGAAGGCGGGACTCTGGTGAACTTTACACCGCCCAGATCCTTATCTACTCAGGTAGATAAGATAATTCCCCCTAACCATAAAATCTATGAGATGTTCCAATTAGAACTTGTTGGCATGGGCCAAAGTGATTTCAGATGGTCCTGGCACTGGGGACTTGAAAGTTTAACATCATCCTACTCTCAGTCAAAAGTCAAGAGGTGGACCTGGGAGGAACTGTTTGGAAAGTTCCCTGGGACCAATTTCCAACAAAACTGGAGGGCAGGAGAGGTGTGCTGTCCCTCTTCTCTCTGAGAGGACCCACGCCTTCCCTTGAGAGTAGCCCCTTTCCCTATCCCTTCTAATAGACTCATGCCTGTTAATCTCAGCAAAATGCCTGAAATCTTTCTGACCTGATGGCATGAATCAGGTTTTGAAGGGGGAGGTGTGGGTGGGGGTGGGGTTCATGGTGCTACCTTAGTTTTCCAGAAGGCCCCAGCTCTGTAACTGTCTCAGCATAAAAAATTTTACAAAGGGCTGGGTGTGTAGCTCAGCGGTAAAGTACCCCTGGGTTCAATCCCTAGTACAAAAACCAAACAAACAAAAACTTAGTACTTAAAACTCAAAAGCTAGCCAGGTGGTTGTGGTGGTGCATGCCTGTAATTCCAGCAGCAAGGAGGTTAAATAAAAACAAGAGATACAAAGTTTCATATATTAAGTAATCACTTTTTAAAAGATTTATATTCTATCTTTTAACACAGTAATATAATATGTTTAATATATTAAACCTTCCTCTAGATATGAATGCAGTGTATTTAAATAACCAGTGTTTAACTGGAGTAGATACCGATACAGGTCAGTAAGTAATTTAACCTACTTTATTAAGTAATTACCATCACCACCAATGAAACAATTATTTAGAACAAGTTAATGCATATTTTACATACTGCATGCAAAATAAACATTTATATATTTCAAAGTAAGGCTACAAAGAAACCTCCATCTTAGTTTTTATCTAAAATACACATTTTACCATAGTCTAACATTTCTGAAATTGAAGTGAATCGTACAGTCAGTGATCTGTTTTTGATGAAAGGTGCCTATTAAAAATTCAGTGGAGGGCTGGGGTTGTGGCTCAGCAGTAGAGCGCTCGCCTAGCACGTGCGCAGCCCGGGTTCAATCCTCAGCACCACGTAAACGCATTGTGTACAACTAAAGCAAATAAATAAATATTTAAAAATAAATAAATAATAATTTTTAAAAATTCAGTAAAGCCGGGCGCGGTGGCGCACGCCTGTAATCCCAGCACTTTGGGATAGGAGGATCGCGAGTTCAAAGCCAGCCTCAGCAATGGCGAGGCACTTAGCAAAATGAGACCCTGTCTCTAAATAAAAACAAAAAAGGTCTGGGGATGTGACCCAGTGGTCGAGTGCCCCTGGGTTCAATTGGTACCCACAAAAAAAAAAAAAAAAAAAAAAAATTCAGTGGAATAACACAATTAAAAAATGGGCAGAGGACTTGAATAGACATGTCTCCAGAAATATACAGATGACCAATAAGGACATGAAAAGATAGTCAATTAGCATTTGTAATTAGGGAAATGCAAATCAAGACCACAATGAGATACCACTTCACCCTCTCTAGGATGACTATAATGTTTTAAAATTTCTTAATAATAGGGAAGATAACAAGTGTTGGTGAGGATGTAAAGAAATCTGGACTCTTGTGCATTCATTGCTGGTGGAAATTTGTGGTGCAGTTGCTGTTGAAAACAGTGGGGCAGTTCCCTATGACATGGAACTACCATATCACCAGTTACTTCCACCCCTAGGTCCATATCCAAAAGAACTGCAAGCAGGGACTCCAACAGATATTTGTGCCCCAATGTTTCCAACAACATTATTCAAGACAGACAAAAGATGGGAACAATACAAGTGTCCATCAACTTAGGAACGAATAAACAAAATGTGGTACATACACACAATGGGATTTCAGCCTTAAGAATGAAGGAATGGTACGTGGAGTACAGATTTGTTCTCAATTAGTAGGCTTTCTATTCACCTCACTGATTGTTTCTTTTGCTGAGAAGAAGCTTTTTAGTTTGAATCCATCCCATTCATTAAGTCTAGATTTTAATTCTTGTGCAATAAGAGTCTTATTAAAGAAGTAGGAGCCTAATCTGATATGATGGAGGTTTGGGCCTACTTTTTCTTCTAATAGACACATGGTCTCTGGTTTAATTCCTAGGTCCTTGATCCACTTTGAGTTGAGTTTTGTGCATGGTGAGAGATAGAGGTTTAGTTTCATTTTGTTGCATACGGATTTCCAGTTATCCCAGCACCATTTGTTGAAGAGGCTATCTTTTCTCCAAGGTACGTTTTTGGCACCTTTATCTAATGTAAGATAGCTGTAGTTGTGGGCATTAGTCTCTGTGTCCTCTATTCTGTACCATTGGTCTACACATGTCTATTTTGGTGCCAGTACCATGCTGTTTTTGTTACTATTGCTCTGTAGTATAGTTTAAGGTCTGGTATAGTGATGCCACCTGCTTCACTCTTCTTGCTAAGGACTGCTTTAGCCATTCTGGGTCTCTTATTTTTCCAGATGAATTTCATGACTGCCTTTTCTATTTCTATAAGGAATCTCATTGGGATTTTTATTGGAATTGCATTGAAACTGCATAATGCTTTTGGCAAGATAGTCATTTTGACAATATTGATAGAGCACTGATCTCTAGAATATATAAAGAACTTAAAAATCTTAACACCAAAATAACAAATAATCCAATCAAAAAATGGGCCAAGGAACTGAATCGACACTTCTCAGAAGATACACAATCAATCAACAAATACATGAAAAAATGTTCAACATCTCTGGCAATTAGAGAAATGCAAATCAAAACTACTCTAAGATTTCATTTCACTCATCAGAATGGCAGCTATCAAGAACACAAACAACAGGGCAGCTCAGCGGTAGAGCATGGCACGGCCCGGGTTCGATCCTCAGCACCACGTAAGCAAAACATTGCAAACTAAAGCAAATAAATAAAAATTTGCAATAAATGGAAAGGATGTGGGGGGAAAGGCACACTTATACATTGCTGGTGGGACTGCAAAATGGTGCAGCCAATATGGAAAGCAGTATGGAGATTCCTTGGAAAACTGGGAATGGAACCACCTTATGACCCAGCCATTTCACTCCTTGATCTATTCCCAAAGGACTTAAAAACAGCATACTACAGCATACTACATACTACACAGCCCCAATCAGTGTTTATAGCAGCACAATTCACAATAGCTAGGTTGTGGAACCAACCTAGATGCCCCTCAGTAGATGAATGGATAAAGAAAATGTGGTATATATACACAGTGGAATATTACTCAGCAATAAAAGAGAATAAAATAATGGCATTCACAGGTAAATGGATGAAATTGGAGAATGTAATGCTAAGTGAAGTTAGCCAATCTAAAAAATCCAAATGCCGAATGTTTTCTCTGATATAAGGAGGCTGATTCACAGTGGGGTTGGGACAGGGAGCATAGGAGGATTAGAGGAACACTAGAAAGGTCAATGGGGAGGAGGGGAAGGGAAGGGACAAGGGGGGTATAAAGGAAAAAGAAAAAAGAAAAAAAAAGATGGTAGAATGTATGTATGAAGACACAAATGGTATGAATATACTTTGTATACAACCAGAGATATGTAAAAATGTGCTCTATATGTGCATTATAAATTGTAATGCATTCTATTGTCATATACAACAACTTCAAGTATTAAAAAAAAAGAATGAAGAAATGGGCTGGGGATGTAGTTCAGTGGCAGAGCATTTGCGAAGCTGGCTCTGGGGTCAATTCCCAGCAGAAAGAAACAAAGAAAGAAAAATAAATAAATAAATCAGTCAATCAATCTACTACATGCATGTCAGCACCTCATTCCTTAATTAACGCCCTCAGCCTGAACTCCTTCTAGGGCTGAGGGTGTAATTCAGTGGTAGAGTGTTTTCCTAGCATGCCTAAGGCCCTGCATTTACTCCCAGCACTACAAAAGGAAGAGGAGAAGGGGGGATGGATTCTGGCACATGGTACAACATGGATGAAACTTGAATACATCATGGTCAGTGAAATATGCCAGATACAAAAGGAGAAATATTGTGATTCTTAATTATATGGAGTACTCAGAATAGGCAAATTTATAGTTAAAAAATAGAATGGTAGTTACAAGGGGATGGGGGAAGGAGGGGAACTGGTTTAATGGGTTTAAAGTTTTAGTTAAGAATGATGAAAAATTGGGGTTATAGATAGCAGCGTCAGTTACACAACATTGTGAAATATAATTAATGTACATTTATGAATAGTTAAGATAAATAAATGTCATACATATTTTACCACAATAAATGAAATCTTCACTCAAATAAATGAAACATTGTTCTTAACATTATCACTGATGGATTCAGCTACAATCAGAAAAAAAGGAAATTTTCTTCAAACTTGAAGGGAATGGCAGACATCTATATAAACACTGATAAAATACAGGTTGAATTTTGACAAGAGAAGAAGAGAAAAACATTAAAATTCCAGGAAAATCCAGGATTGGTGACACATGCCCATAACCTCAGCTACTCAGGAGACTGAGACAGGAGGATTAAAAGTTCAAGGCCAGGGCTGGGGTTGTGGCTCAGCGGTAGAACACTCGCCTGGCATGTGCACGGCCTGGGTTCGATTCTCAGCACCATGTAAAAATAAAAAAGCATTGTGTACAACTAAAGCAAATAAATAAGTATTTTTAAAAAATGTTCAAGGCCAGCTTCAGCAACTTGGGGAGACCCTGTCTCAAAATTTAAAAAAAAGAAAAAAAATTAAAAGGGCTGGAGATGCAACTCAGTGGTAAAGCATCCCTGGGTTCAATCTTTAGTAAAAAAAAAAAAAAAAAAAAAAAAAAAAATTCCAGAAAAGATGAACAGTGAGCACTTGGGAAGACAGAACAATCCAAAACAGATTGAGAGAGTTGAGTGGATTCCTTTGGCGATGGCAGCTTATATGTGCAGGGAGCAATGGGACAAGAGGGCAGGAGGTGAACCAGAACCTGGCTGTGCAGGGTTGCTATGATTTGGATATCATTTGTTCAATTTAACTGTTCACCAAGGGACCACTGTCACTGAAGGTGTGGTCTATAGGGTGGCACTATTACGAGGTAATAGAACCTTTGGGACATAAGGCCTTGTGAGAGGTCATTAGGTCACTGGGGCATATCTTGGAAGGGACTGTGGGATCTTTGCCCATTCTCTCTTGGTTCCACTTGGACATATGATGATTTTGCTCCTATATGCACTTCTACCATGATGTGTGCCATCTACTGTCCTTACCAGAACTGACTGGTAACTCCCACGTCCTTGAACCTCCAAAACTGTGTGCTAAATAAACCTTTTCTCTTTACAAGTCAGTTTCCTTGGGCATTTCATAGTAGTCTTGAAAAGCTAACTAGTACAAAGGTCTTGAGTGTAAAGTTCAGGGAGTTTGTGCATTTGCCTAATCTATAACCACATTCTAGTTGATCTGTGGCTTCAACAAAGAAAAATCAATGGCTAGAAGCCAGCTGACTTCAGGGGATTAGATTCAGGGTTGGCCATGGAAGGATATACTTCCTAAGAAAACCATTAATTTCAATCTGGGAAGAAAACATTTTTCTCTGTCACCCCAGCTGAGCCTTGCTGTGTGCATGGCAAGACCATCTATCAACAAGGCACCAACATCTGCATGAAGACGGCTGATCTTGCCCTCACACAAAGGGGTAGTGCTGGCCACACATGCACAATTTTACAAAGTGATCATAAAAATGTTTCAGCAATAATAACTTTTTTTCATAATTCATGCAAACGAATTCTGTCTAGAAAACTGGTTACTTTCATAAGAAATATTTTATTGTCTTCTATTCTTGGCTAGGGAGATTCATTTTAGAACCTTCAACAGATGTTCACAATGTTTAATGTCTTCAGTTCACTGTTGAGAATTTTTAATATATTCTCTTCAAATTATTACCATATTGAGCCAATATTTAATATAGCATTAAAAGAATGAGCCGGGTGCAGTTGTGCCCGCCTGTAATCCCAGCAGCTCAGGAGGCTGAGGCAGGAGGATTGAGAGTTCAAAGCCAGCCTCAGCCACAGTGAGGTGCTAAGTAGAATGAGACCCTGTCTCTAAATAAAATACAAAATAGGGCTGGGGATGTGGCTCAGTGGTTGAGTAACCTTGAGTTAAAAAAAAAAAAAAAAAAGAATGATGGGTTAACCAGGTGGACTAGTCCAGGAACCTCACAACCATATGGAACACATTATTCCTACAGAAAATTACACCCGACCTCATATTTACAAATGAATCTATGGGAAAGCATCTGTGGTCAAGTTGAAGGTTTCCTGTATTTGAATTTTGCTGGCCCCAGGGATGGCTTGCTTGATAAGTTCCTAAAACTGAAATGACTATAAAGATACAGTAGCAAAAGTATACATGTATGACTAGGTAAAGAACCAGGGCAGCTGAGATCAATGTTCACATGAAAGTGGTTTCATCCACTTTCAACAAGCAGCAGCACACCAATTTAGGAGATGGCTAAAGCTATTACTAGATTTTCTGACCTACTTGTAAAGAAGTTAGTTTCTAATTTGGGCACCATGGCAGACCTGCTCTGTAGTACCATTAACAAAATCCTTTAGAGACAAAAGTTGGAACAAATGTACTGAAGGTCCTTAACAAAGTGGCATTTGGTGTAAACCCTGAATCAAATGTATCATTTTTGTTTTCTAAAAAGGAAGAAGGAACATGAAATATGAGAGTTATCTCTGAAATAAAATTGGTATATCCCCCAAATGAAAGACTTGATGAGGATAGTTGGGAAGAAACAAGATTCTGATGCTACTGACCTCTGTCTCTAAAACTTTCAATATCTTCTGTGCCAGGTGGCCATTGAAAGGGTATCTGATATCATAGGAGCTGAAAACTAAAGACTTTATAAATGCCATATATCAATGATTTTTTTTTTAAATTGGGAACTGCCAATCTGAGAATAACTGAACAAGGCAAAAAAGGTGTTTCCCCTTGAGTCCTTAATCTCAGTTTCTCAAAAACTGGACTTTATTTTAATATCTAGACTTTCACATGTGGACATAATCATCAATTGTAACTTTCCACAGAAATGATATCTCCAGTTCCTTGTAATTTTTTATCTTACAATATAAATTTATTACATTTATAAATTTCACAATTTATTACAATGTGCTATCCTCTAGGGAAAACTATAGAAAACCATAAATTTACAAAATTGAGAATAATAATGTACATGTTCCATTTTATTCCAATGGTGTTTGGAAATAGCAAAGAAAAAGCTCTGTGCATAAAATGTGTTTTGTATTAATGCAAAGATTAAAACATTATTGGCCATAAAATGGTTGCTTTCTTGCATATAAATCCAAGTTGTTTGATAAAGCAGTGAGCACTCTCATTCACAGCAAATTCTTCTCTCTCACATGAGTCACCCCTGGATTCCACCCTCTTACACACTACCACATCCCACGGTGTGAGAATTCACACTGACCTGTGTGGGGGCCTCACTCCTCATGAGATAGCGGACCTTATTGAGAATACACTGCTGGAGTTGGGCCCAGGAAATAGTTCTGTCTTCTCTTATCAGGAAAGGTGGTCCAAATCTGGAAATCCACGGAAATCAGGTTATTTTAGCATAGGAAAGTCCCCAACAATACCCAACAATCTTGAGTGCTTGTTCCACTCACGGGTTCCTTTCAATTGGATAAGTAAAGAGTTAAAAGTAAAGCACAATATAAAACCACCAATCAGAAAGCATCATTACTTAAGAGACACTGCCTTGAGTCTCTGTATGTAAGAGGCCCAGAGATGCAAAGCCAGGGAGGTACTGCAATACAAACAGACTACTCCAAATGATGAACTGGCTGGTAAAATCCACAGCAGCAGAAAGGGACCAGAATGTCAGAACCAGAGGAAAGCAGGGTGGAGATAAATCCAGATGACACAATTGTCAGCTTTGTATTTGGGGAAAACTCTCATTACTGGAGATGTTTTCTACATCTCAACCTACAAAACTCACAACAGTGAACTGGTAGTGCAAAGAACACTGGATGTGCCTATGACTGGAGGTCCTAGCTCTGCCTGGGCATCACCGGATAAATCACTGACTATTCACTGTTCCCTGATCATGTGAAGGTCCAGTAGATCAAGAATGTGCAATAAATTTTGCTAAAACACAGTACAAATATGAGGTGATGTGTGTGAGCAACCACTGAATGGACAAATTGGTTTAATTCTATATTATTAAACATTCAAGTTGCTTCCAATTTTTTATTTAAATACTACTTGCTTATGGCAGGAACTGCATATATTCTTGTACATACACTTTGGTTATACATGACCAATTGTTCCTCTGGAATAAAGTTCTAGAAATGCAAAGGCAAGACAAAGCTATTTATCCCCAAACTGCCCTCCAGAAAAGCAACACCAATTTGCCAGTGACGCAAGTTCCCAATTCCCTGGACTGTTGCCTGGAATGAGTATTTTCAATTTCTAAAGATTCCTCAATAATTTGAAAGGTTAACAATAGTATCTTGCCATTGCAATCAGAATTTCTCCTACTAATGCACTGAATATTTTAACCTATGCCTGTATTTCTTGGGTGAACTTGTATCCATCTCTGTGGTCTCATTTTACTAAGAGTGTATTTCCCTCATTAGTTTCACAGAGGGGGAGCTAGGTTTTCATAATGGACATGAATCCTTCCCCTATCACATAACATAAATATTTTTCCTCATTTGTCCTTTGCCTCTTAAATTTACTTTTAGTTTAAATTGTTAAATATATTTCAAATATTAACATTTTCCTTTATAGACTCCTCTTGCCTTATGTGCTAAATAGTCCTGCCACCCAAAGACATAAATATTCCCCTAAATTATCTTTAAGATAGTTTATGGGGCTGGGGTTGTGGCTCAGCGGTAGAGCGCTCGCCTAGCACATGCGCGGCCCGGGTTCTATCCTCAGCACCACGTAAACATAAATGCATTGCATTGTGTACAACTAAAGCAAATAAATAAATATTTAAAAAAAAAAAGATAGTTTATGGTTTCCTTTTCTATAACTACCTTTCTGATCAATCTGGGATTTATTTATATGAAGTTGTGGCAAGGATAAAGAACTAATTATTTTAAATAAAAGAAAAAATCAATTAGCTAAGCCATACTTACTGAATAATTCATTCACTCCCTAAAAATGTGAAATATTTACCATTTTATCATATAATAGATATTTTAGACTATTTTAGCACATTGATTTAATGGTATATTCTTTTGTCTATATTATAGTATTTTAATAAATAAAAGTTTATTCTGTTAAGCTGGACACAGTGGCACACTCCTGTAATCCCAGCACTTGGGAGGCTGAGGCAGGAGGATTGCAAGTTCAAAGTCAGCCTCAGCAATGGCGAGGCACTTAGCAATTCAGTGAGACCCTGTCTCTAATAAAATACAAAAAAGGGCTGGGGATGTGGCCCAGTGGTCGAGTGCCCCTGAGTTCTATCACCAGCACACACACACAAAAAAAAACTTTATTCTGTTTTAATATAATTCCTCTTTTTCCTTTCCTCTTTCAATATCTTCTGTTTTTTTCTTAACAATTTATTATTCTAGAAAAATTTTAGAAATATTTTATCAATCTAAACATATCAGAATTCCCTCTCTCTGTGTTTTTTGGCAGTGCTGGGGACTGAATCATGGGCTTTGTATATACTAAGCATGCACTCTACCACTGAGTTACATCCCCAGCCCAGAATTCTATCTTTTAACACTTCATATTTTTAAAGTATTATTCTATTTTTAGTAGACAAATAATTATACATATTTATAGGGTTCTTTTAATACATACATACAATGTGGAATGATCAAATCAGGGTAATCAGAATACTACCTCAAACATTTATCATTTCTTTGTGAACACTATTTAGACCATATAAGAAAGCTATCTGGTTTTGTTTATTTGTAAGGTAACCGATCACTTTTCTGAATGCTTCCATCAGTTCTAATCACTTTCCATTTCTTATTTTCTGGACAGACTACCATATAATATACAAATAGTGGCAATTTCATTTCCTCTTTCATTTATTTATTCATTTATTTGTTTGTTTTATTCTTTGAGATGGAATCTTGCTAACTGTCCAGGGTGGCCTTGAACTCATGATCCTCCCACCTCAGCCTCCCAAGTAGCTGGGACTACAGGTGTGTACCATAACACCCTGCTTTTTGCAGTACTGGGAATTGAACCCCAAGGGCCGTGCACGTGCCAGGCAAATGCCCTGCCTCTGAGCTACACCCCTAGCCCTTTCCTCTTTTCACAGAGCCAATTTCTTTGAGCTCAGCTTACTGCACTGCCAGCCCTTACAACACAATATAAAATAATAGTTGGTGAGGGCATAATAATTGTTCTTGCAATTAGCAAGAAAACTCTGATGTTTAATTGAGGATGATGTTAGCCATCTGCTAAAAGCAATTATTTCTAATTCTCTTGTTCAGAAAGTCTCCTACTCCCTTTTCCTGGTTTATTAACCTTGGGAGTGGATATTTAATTTTATCAAGTTAAAATTATTCTAGACAGAATCCCAAGTACAGGTCTACAAATCCCAGACATGAAGTTTAAAAAAAAAAAAAAAAAAAAAAGGATGAAGTGAAACATACCTGCTAGCCTGTTGCCCTGACCCCACCAGGTTACAGAAAAGGATTAGCACCTTGTTCTCACTGTGAAGAGGCAGGGAGAATCGCTGACCCTCCCGGGCTGCCAAGCGTGGAGACCCCAACAGACCCGGTGGATGAGCTGGAGGAGACAGAAGGGTGTTAAAGGAGCTCCTTTGACTGCCCAGAGCCTTGGCTTTTCCAGCCCTCTTCCTTTCTGAGCATCTATTTACCACCAGTGGGAGGACATCAGGGGGTTATCAGGGAGGAGACAATAAGGTTCTTGGTACTTGTGCCATTGGGCATCTGCCATACAAAGATCATAGGCATGAATTTGCAGTTGTGTTTGGCCAATAATTTTAAAATACGGCAGAGGTTTATTGGACTCAAAAAGCTGCTTTTATGCCTTGATCAGAGAGCCCCCAGACAAAGAAGGTAAGAGGCTTATCTATGGAGGAAGAAGAGGGATTCAACTATTCTCCATTTATAATCAATTCTGAAATATTGACTTTCAAGGAAAATATATGCGGCCCATGAGTGAATTTGAAACAAGGGCTTGTTTCACTGGGTTGTAACAAAGTCAGGATCTATCAATGTTAAGTTCCACATTCCAAAGCTTGGAGTGTCCCCGCTGATTCAGAGAACATCAAGCATCAGGATCTCATAGTCTGCAGCCACAGTTGGCTGAGGATTTGGGGCCAGAACACAGGATTCATCTGGGGTATGTCAGTCACCCCTTATTGAAAGGAGACACATTCCAAGGTGTTCCACAGATGCCTGAAGCCTCAGATACTACCAAACCCTTAAAAGTTGTTTTTTTCTTATACATTTATGCCTATGATAAAGCTTAATTTACAAATTAGGCACAGAAAGGGATTAACAACAACAAAAATAAAACAGAACAATTATGAGTTTGGGATATATATCAGCACCGTCCAGCATGTATAAGGCCCTGGATTTGATCCCCAGCACCACCAAAAAAGTTATGATATATTACAATGAATCCCACTATTGTGTGTAAACAAGATACATCAATAAAATATGTAATCATTTAAAAATTTATGAATTGTTATTTCTGGACTTTTTCATTTAATATCTTCAGACCACGGCTGACCATGGGTAACTGAAACTGCAGATAAGGAAGCCATGGATAAGGGGGAACAGTTATTATACTGTAATACTGGCACAAGGTTCTTTAATATGAGCCTTCTAGACTGACTAATTGGGCCAAAACAGATACATAATAAGAGACCATTAGAAGTTGACTGTGAGCCAGGCGTGGTGGCACACGCCTGTAATCCCAGCACTTGGGAGGCTGAGGCAGGAGGATCGCGAGTTCAAAGCCAGCCTCAGCCATGGCGAGGCACTTGGCAACTCAGTGAGACCCTGTCTCTAATAAAATACAAAAAAGGGCTGGGGATGTGGCCCAGTGGTCCAGTGCCCTTGAGTTCAATCCCTGGTACCAAGAAGAAAAAAAAAAAAAAAGTTGACTGTGCCATTTAATATTTAGGAAACTAAGCATCAGAAAGTGGAAGCATTAACAAAAAAGTAATTTACTAACTTCTTTGGCCATCTACTGCACAAATTTGCAGAAATTTTACTTTAAGCACAGACTGAATCATAAGAGACCCGCAAATGAAGATCATACCAGTACCTACAGGAAATAGTGCTTCTCAAACTGTTGTCCCTGAACCAGCAGCATGCGAATCTCCTGGGAACCTGTTAGAAATGTGAATTCTCAGCCCTATCCCCGCTCAAGGCCTACAGAATCAGAAACTCTGAAGACAGAGCCCAGAAATCTGTTTCAATAAGCTCTCTGGGTGATTCTAATATTCACTAAAGTTTTGAGAACCCCACTATTAGGTGGATAATTTCTAATATAAACCCTCTGCACGCCAAATTGCAGGGAAAATAAAACTCACACTCTAAACACTAAAACTCAATGTTTTGTATCTCAGCACTCAAAAGAGGACCTCTCAAACCTATAACTCATAATATCCAAATAAAATTATTCAAAGCCCTATTATACCTGAGAGAGTCCCTTGGCCAGGTGATGGAGGGACTTGAAAGGCATACACATTATCTCCCTCTGCAATGGTATTCAAGTCCTCTTCATCAAAGAAAGACCGCTGGAATCCATTGGGATACAGTTCAACCAAGATCACCTGAAATGAGAAGGATCATTTTTCCTCTTGATTTCTCTAAGAGAACCTAACAGATAAGAAATTGAAGTGACAGATAGCCTTAAAACTCCTTTTACCCTTTCCTTGCAAGAAGCTACACATTTTAAGTAATAAAAATCAGTAGTTACAACAATCAGATTGACCACAGACATCTCAACCACAATCCACCCCCTAAAAAAAAAAAACCTTGAAAATCTAAATTGTTATACCCAGCTGAACTATCATTTAAGAATTATAATTAAATAAAGACCCTTCAGATAAAAAGTGAATATTTACCACTTAAAGAAGTTCAATGAGAGAACTTCCAAGTAGTTTTACTAATCTTTTTTACATTATGCTATATGTGGAAAACATGTTTATGGAACACAGGTAAACACAAGGAGAAGGTTTGGTAATGGAGGGGAAGGGTGACTACCTTGGGGGTCCTAGCTGCCCAAGACCCAACTTTGCTGCCCCAAGACTGAAGTAATCAATAACTCAGCATTTATAACTCATATAATCCATTCAAGGCACATTTGCTGGGAAATTCTCTTGTAAAAGATACATTTCAGTATTCAGGGGAAAAAAAACTGAATTGGAAGGAAAATGTGAGTTATAAGAAGAAAGGATAAATCAAAGAAAATGGAAATCATAAATACTACTTTTGCTACAAGTGGGAGAGAAGGGAAGAAGTATTATGATACAAAACAATATCAACTATCTATGATTATCTAAATCAAAAAGGTATAAAGGTAAGCCAGGTGCAGTGGTGCATGCCTGTAATCCCAGAGGCTCAGGAGGCTGAGGCAGGAAGATCATGAGTTCAAAGCCAGCCTCACGAACTTAGCAAGGCCCTAAGCAACTCAGCAAGACCCTGTCTCTAAATAAAATATAAAAAGGGGCTGGGGATGTGGTTCAGTGGTTAAGCACCCTGGGTTCACTCCCCAGTACCAATAAATAAATAAAAATAAAAATAAAAAGGGACAGGGATGTAGCTCAGTGATAAAGTGTCCCTGGATTCAATCCCCCATTCAAAAAAAAATGCTTTAAAAAAAGGTATAAGGGTAATTAAAACACACCAGATCTTTGTAACATTACCCTACCTTAATTATTCATGCTGACATTTTAAAAATAAATAAATAAAATATATATGTCCTGGGCTGGGGTTGTGGCTCAGCCATAGAGCACTCACCTAGCAAGTACGTGGCCCGGGTTCGATCCTAAGCACCACATAAAAATAAAGGCATTGTGTACAACTAAAAACAAATAAATATTATACACACACACACACACATATATATCTCAAAATACTTTTAAACATCTGCAATCAGATAATATAAGTGGAAAAAAACTGCTAACAAAACATCAAACTAGATTTCAAGTTCCAATCAAAAAAGTTCCTACATGTCGGGCATGGTGGTGCATGCCTATGATCCCAGTGACTAGGGAAGCTGCAGCAGGAGGATCAAAAATTTGAGGCCAGGGCCTGGGGTTGTGGTTCAGCGGTAGAGCACTTGCCTAGCCCACGCAAGGCCCTGGGTTCAATCCTTGGCACCACATAACAATAAACAAATAAAAATAAATGTATTGTGTCCAAGTACAACTAAAAAATAAATATTAAAAAAAATTGAGTCCAGCCTCAGCAACTTAGCAAGACTCTGTCTCAAAATTTTAGAAAGAAATGAGAGGCTAGGGTTGTAGCTCCATGCTACAGAAAGAAAAAAAAGAAAACAAAAGAAATTCCTATACTAGCATGCCCAGTTTTTCTATCTCCTTGAGCCAATATATCATACCTCTCACATTTCTGACCATCCTTCTACTATTATTCAAACTCTATCTCTCTGGAATTTTCCCCTTTTGATCTTTTATGACTTCCATTTCCCAAAAAAATTCCCTCTCTCTCTCTCTCTCTCTCTCTCTCTCTCTCTCTCTCTCACACACACACACACACACACACACACACACACACACGTGGTCTCCTAGAGTTTACAAAACAAGATGAAACACACACACACACACAACACACACACACACGTGGTCTCCTAGAGTTTACAAAACAAGATGCATGTTTTTCCCCTATTTAAAATCCTCATTAAAAAAAAAAAAAAATACAGCTGGGCACAGTGGTGCATGCCTGTAATCCCAGTGGCTCAGGAGGCTGAGGCAGGAGGATCATGCGTTCAAAGCCAGCCTCAACAAAAGCAAGGCACTAAGCAACTCTGTGAGACCCTGTCTCTAAATAAAATACAAAACAGGGTTAGGATGTGGCTCAGTAGTCAAGTGCCCCTGAGTTCAATCCCTAGTACTGCCCCCCCCTCAAAAAAATAAAAACTACAGAGAGTGGTAGAGATCAGAGAGATTGTTGAGATGGGGGCAGGAAGGAGACGCAGGGGTGGTGGAAAGGCTCAGTAACCAAGGTGGCTATGTAGGCGTGCACATAAGTAAAACTCAACAAACCACAACTTTAAGGTCTGTACACTGTATCACAAATATGCATACCATAACTACAAAGTTAAAAATGTTTTTTAATTTAGCAAAAATTCTACGAGGTAGTCATAGAAGTTTAAAAAAGGTCCATTTTACAGCTAAAGAAACAGAGGGATGACCAATCACTTACATGGTCCAAGGTCAGGGGGCCTAAGTGTGGCTGAACCCCATTCAGAGCCCCTCCCATTCTGACACACTGCTTGTCACCACCATCACCTCCCACCCCACTGTGTCATGGGGACCCCTCCAGGCAGAGTGAATTCAATCCTTTACAGGACTCCTTAAAAAACAAAAGAGAGCCATTCCACCTTCCCCTGAATCTCCTCCCTTGTGTCACACATCCTCGTCTCTCCCAGTTGTTCCTCATATTTCATTTATTGTCCCTTTAGCACCCTGGTTTATATTCTCAGGAGTAAAACACAGAACAAGGGGCTGGGGTTGTGGCTCAGCGGTAGAGCACTCACCTAGTACGTACACAGCCCGGGTTCGATCCTCAGCACCACGTAAAGATGAAGGGCATTGTGTACAAATAAATAAATATTTTTTAAAAATCACAGAACAAGAGCTCAGGCTCTGAAACCAAAACACCTGTGTTCAAATCCTGGCTCAGCCACTTCCTAGCTGTGTGACCTTGGGCAAGTCACTCAACCTCTTGTGACTTCTTCCCTCGCTATCACAATGAGGATACTTATAATATCCACTTTACAAGAGTGGTTGTGGTAAAATCGACTATGAATATATTTTTTAGAAATATGCATTTAATTTTTTTAATACTTTTTTTAGTTGTAGGTGGACACAATACCTTTATTTTTATTTATGTGGTGCTGGGGATCAAACCCAGGGCCTCACACATGCGAGACGAGGGCTTTACCGCTGAGCCATAGCCCCAGCCCCGACTATGAATATTAATGAACATAAAATTCACAGAATTGTGTCTGGCACTTGGGAAACACGACTGAGGTTAGCTACTGTCAGAAGTATTCCCATCACAGTCACCATTGCCTTCTTGGAAGGCAAAGCATCCTTTTGAGGTCATCCTGTGTGATGATGTGGGGAAAGTTAAGGCTTGGTAACTTCAGACACCAGGAACTACTAATCAGACAGAAACCCATGAGTCATGCTGGAGTCACCTGGGAACCACAAATTAGCCTAGGCAGCTGGCCAGGTCAGCATTCTGTCATCCAGTGACCAGGCCCCCATGCAATTCCATCACACCTCATCTGCAGGGACGCCTCCTTCCTCCGCAACCATCTTCCTCAGGGAGGCCACTGTGCTGAGGATCGGCACAGCCAGGCCAACCCGCAGAAACCGCTGGCTCTTACAGAGGAAGACCAAGGTGACGCTCAAGAACCTGGAAAATAGGAAGGGAGCCACATCCTTAAAGAACTGACATGAAGTGTCACCAACAATGATTGACAACAGCTAGTTTAGAAAAGTTCCTTGTTGGGTATACTACCACCAGGTGGCAGCAGAGAGCCAAATCTCCTTTAACTGCTTTTCCAAAGAGTTAAAAATAAAACAGTATTGGATTAAGAATCACTTCACAGACCTCTGATCTCAAGACTCTAATTCTTAATAGATAATATGAAGCACAAACAAACTGTAAAGTTTGAAAAATATATCAACCAAGCTGCTTGCTTCTAGTACAGATCAACCCTATTAATGACTCTCCTTTCTTCTTTTTGGTACTAGAGATCAAACCCACAGTGCTTACCTGAGGTAAATCCCCAGTCCTCACTTTTTATTTTGAGACAGGTTTTTTCTAAGTTGCTGAGAGTCTCCCTAAGGTGCTGAGGCTGGCCTCAAACTTGTGATCCTCCTGCCTCAAACTCCAGAGTCACTGGGATTACAGGTGTGCACCACAGCACCCAGCTGATTCTCTCCTTTATTAGTGAAATTTACCCTTGGAAATACCTGCTTCTACTTCCCACTATCCCTGCTGATTTACCAAGGGCCACTTTCCAGACTGATGTTTCTCCTGTTCTATACTATTCTGTAATAATTGCCCAAGTCACATAGATAGTTAGTAGGCTTGGACTTGAACCTGGGCAGCCTGTCCCAGAGGCCACAGTCTAAGCACTGGGCTATGCTGCATCAGAATGGGAGTCTTGGGTCACATCTATCATTAGCACTATCTAATGATAGTGTAAGGCATGATATAGCATAAGCCAATAGTCACATCTGTGACAGACAGCACAGGATATCAGAGCAGAAATAGGTTAAGCTGGCAGGGAAAGTTTCACAAAGATGTGTCTGCAGCGGCATCCCACAGCTGCAGAAACGACAACTGGTAAAGGGTAGGAGATATGGTACTTAAGGAGGTGGGGAACACAATGAAGAAATGTGTCCATCTCCATGGCTCCCTACCTACAAGCTCAGAGATATTCCATGACACTCTCATGGGCGAGCTGACTTCCCGGCCACTGCTAAGACAGCCTTCTGTGCAGCAGGCTGCGGACCCTTGACACTGCAGAGCCCTCAAAGCCCTTATCCATCCCAGCCTCTGCTTCTCTTTTTCTCATCTCCCCTCAAACAACCCTCTTCCTCTTTCTTTGCTCCTTTAAGAAATCATTTTCCTACAACTTCACAAAAAAGAAAACACACTTGGGCTGGGGTTGTGGCTCAGCGGTAGAGCACTTGCCTTGCACGTGCGCGACCCGGGTTCGATCCTCAGCACCACGTAAACATAAATGCATTGCATTGTGTACAACTAAAGCAAATAAATAAATACTTAAAAAAAAAAAAAAAAAAGAAGATACACTTTGAAATAAAGCAGAGGAAGCAGTGGTGACTGTTCTTTGCTCTGATCTGCTCCTGTCGGACCTGGTGATTTCAAGGGGGCCCCAGTCAGTTTCTCAATGGGCAAGAGACACAGGCCTGGCAAAGGTGCCCATACACACAACATTATGTTGTTCACTGTCCCCTCCTCTGCTAAAGAAGGGATGTGACTTTGTCACATTCAGTACTGAATGTCACCTGGCTGCAGGACTGGTTTCTAGAGAAATGCTGAGTGGAAGCAAAAGTAAAAAAGCATGGTGGATACAAGGCCAAAAGGCTCGACGAGCAAGGATTTAAGTCAAGGGCACAGAGGCAACTGCAATGCTCACATACCTCGTCTGGCGCAAGGGGATGGGAAGTGACACACACAGGAAAGGATCAAAGGTGTTGCTCTGTTTCAGGCAGTGGGGGCAGGTCAAGGAAGATCTGTGAGGACAAAGAACAAAGATGGATGTGTAAATAAGCGAACAATTTGGTGGCCCCTTGAAACGTTCAACATAAAATTCCCATTGCATCTCTACTCCCATCAATTCCACTCCAGAAGAACTGAAAACAGGTGTTCAATGAATACTTGTACACAAATGTTTCTGATGGCCCTGCTGCTCACAAGAGCCAAGAGGTAGAAATAGCACAACTGTCCATCAACAGATAAATAGGCAAGCAGAATGTAGTGTAACCACACCATGAAATGTAACTCAGCCATAAAAAGGAGTGGAGTCCTGATACAATGTGGGTGAGCCTTGAGAACATGATGCTAAGTACTTAGAAAGATCTCAGATGCAGCCGGGCAGGGTGGCACACGCCTGTAATCCCAGTGGCTTGGGAGGCTGAGACAGGAGGACCTCAAGTTCAAAGCCAGCCTCAGCAAAAGCCAGGTGCTAAGCAACTCAGTGAGACTCTGTCTCCAAATAAAATACGAAACAGGGCTGGGGGTGTGGCTCAGTGCTTGAGCGCCCCTGAGTTCAATCCCTGATACAAAAAAAAAAAAAAAAAAAAAAAGATCTCAGATGCAAAAGGCCACATAATGTATGATTCCATTTATATGAAATATCCAAATCAGGTCAAGTCACAGAGACAGAAAGCAAATTGGTGGTCATCAGGGGTTGCAGAAGGGAGAATGGAGCATGGCTGCTAACTGGGTACCAGAGCTTTTTTTCTGGGTGATAAAAAATGTTTAGGAACTACACAGAAGTAGTAGTTGCACAATGAATGTAATGTAATGCCTCAGAATTGTACATGCTTAAACATCACTTTAAAAGAAAAGTAAAATGGTTTATTTTATAGTAAAGGACCTTCACCTCCATAAAAAAGAAAGAAAGAAAGTTGAACCACATGTTAGTGCATTTAAACATGGGGAGGGACACTAGCACCCCTCTGGATAGTAACAACATGCCAGTTTTCAAACTGAAGGAGTCTCAGGATCATCTTTCACCTTCTCTGTGCCCCAGGATTACATGGGAAACTTTTTAAATATTTGGGTGGCCAGGCCCTACCCCACAGGGGTTGTATTTGAAAGCAGATGGGGAAGGGGCCCAGGCACCAGAATTTTAAAATTTCCCTAAGGGACTCCAGTGCTCACCTGGAGTGGAGAACCACCGATGGAGTCTGCCCTCCTTCTTGTACAGACCAAGAGCAATAAAGCTCAGGAAACAGTGGCAAATTATAATAGTTGACACTGAAATGGCATTTGCTAGGAATTGGGCATCCCTCTAAGCATCAGCACAGATTACCCCCACGTACTTCCCATAAGCAGCCAGCATTTTATGCAGGAGCCCTGTTTGGGGAGATAGCTTAAATTGCGGTTGACTATGGGCCATGGAGTTTTGGGCATTGCTGCCTTCCGTAGTCTCACGGGACTTGGCCTGGGATCTCGCGGGACTTGGCCGAGACTGCTGATCGGGTCAGCGCCATTTTGGTGGTGTGTGTGGCGCGTGTTAGTCGTTGTTAGAGCCAGAGAGAAAAGTTATCAGAATAAAAAGCTGTTTGTTTCCAGTTTGCCTCTGAACTTCTTCCCGCGGCTTCATTGCTCCAAGCGGCCATCGCTTCAGGCGGCAAAAATTTTACCCATTTTACAGAAAAGAAAACTGAAACACAGAGAAGTTAAGTAGCTTGCCAAAGGACACACTGCTCTGAAGTACCAAGGCGAGGCTCAGTTTCCAGAGTCCGTGCTCCTCATCATTCCTGAATTCTTGAGTATAAGTGAGCAAGGAACTGCTTACTTCAGAGGAGATATTTATATATTTATCTTCTTCCCAACTCTTACATTAACACTCCCTTACTTCAACAAGGATCACTGAAAGTGAAGCACAACTTTACATTCCACATGGGTACACCGATTTTATTTCCTTGACTGTATAATTCACCATATTATTCCAAGATATGAGGGGTTTCTGCACACTCTGTTCCTTATCCTAAAATCTGCATTAACTGCGTTGAGGATACAGAACATGCCCTCCTGGTGGCCTGGCTCCGTGCTCTCTGACCTGGGCAGTCTCGCCTCGGTTAAGTCAGCAAGTAAACTGGAGCAGGTATCAGGACCAGGTTTCCTGAATCCCTTTGGAAAGTGCTTGTCCTGCTCAATTGGTTTTCCACTGAGCAGACAAAATAGGAAAACCCAGAGGCAAGCAAGAATGCAAACCTGGGGTTGCCACCCAAGGAGAACCTGAGGCCTCCGCTCATGGCTGGGTGAATCTTTCCGATGCCAGTTAACAGAATGAACACAAGTTATCAGAAGGTCAACAAGTGATTTTAGGAAACAGACCCTCAGTGGTTTGGGAAATATTGTGGTTGTATCATGAGGAATTTTTGGTGAGTGTTTTGATTTGTTTTGTTTTTTCCAGTCCTGGGGGCTTGAACTCAGGACCTTGTGCGTGCTAGGCAAGCGCTTGACCACTGAGCTACACCCCTGGCCCCCATTGTTTTGTGTTTGATCTAACATTCCTACTCACAGCCTCTGGTAAATTCCCCCTTGGAGAACCATGGTAGTGTTCTGGTAACAGCAACATAAAAACCACAGCCAGCCAGGACTTGGCAATCCTGGGGGTCTCCTCTGCTGCTGCTGTTTCCCTCCCCGTGTCCCCTCCCCCTTCTCTCATCACCTACGTGGTATAAAATTGTCCTGAAGGATGTACTTTTGTCTTTGGGAAATTTCCAAATCTCCATTTCACATTTATGCAAACAAAGAAAACACAGTATTTTTTGTTGACTTCTTCATTTTTTTCAGCCTATTTCAACTAAGCTGGGCTGCATTTTTTTTTCCTTAGAGTTACGTCATACTAAACTGGTCCAGGGAGATGACCTTTACATTGAGCCCCAAATGTGCATCAGGGAGTAGGAGATGTGTAGTTTGCAGAAAATTCCGAATGGGCTAATCTTATTTTATTCATGCATTCATTGGTCCTGTCATGCTGGAGATGGAACCCAGGACTTCACACATGTTAACCATGCACTGTAACACTGAACTACATCCCCTTTAAATACTACCTTAGTATTTAAAGAATGAAAATATGGTATTGTTTTCAAAATAAACTGCAGAAAGAATGGAAATATACCGGTTTCACCAAAGTTGAGAAACGAGGATAATACATGTGACCAACAGATCCAACATAAGGCCACATCACTTGTATAGAAAGCTCTGGCTGTGGGAGCAGGCTGTTGTAATACCCCAAATGTGGCCAGAGAGGTCCTTTCACCCTCACTACCTCCTCCAGAGCACTTGCTATCCTGCCCTATCATACCCTGGGCACTTTCAAAAGAAAGGGACAGAAAATCACGATACTGCCCTTCCATGGTCAGGAACCCATTTCCCTATGGTATTCATTTTTCTTGTCAAATTGTTTCCAAAATAGACTCTGCCTAGTTGGGCATGGTGATACACACCTGTAATCCCAGTTATGAGAGACTGAGGCAGAAGGATGGCAAATTTCACACCAGCCCCAGCAACTTAGTGAGTAAAAAGGGCTGGGTACGTAGCTCAGTGGGCAAGCAACCCTGGGTTCAATCCCCAGTGCCAAAAATTAATTAATTAATTTAATTTAAAAATATACTCTGCCTAAAAGGGAATGTTGCCTGAAATGGGAAAAATAGATTAGACTTTCTGGAAATAAAGTCTATGAATGACAGGAAGAATTTGGAACACAACACAAACACCTGTGCTCTAGCCAAAACTCCAACATCACAACAACTACATTTTTCCTCCAGCCCATAACCTCCAACACTCTAACACTGTTCCCTCTTCTTTCCTCCGGCACCCCCCAAAACACCAGACCCTTAAAAAGGGCTTCAGAAGGCTGGGGGTGTAGCTCAGTGGTAGAGTGTTTGCCTGGCATAAATGAGGGCCTCAGGTAGAGCCCCAATATTCAAAAAAAAAAAAGGCTTAATCGAAATGGAAGAGGGAGCACCTCGGTGTGTAGAGGCCTGTGAATTACTAGATAATTTCACATCATTCCCAATTTCACACACTTTCATAAGGAAGGTTGACACCGTCCTAGCATGTCCTCCTGCATGGAAACAGATAAGGGGCAGCAGGTGCCAACCCTTCATGGCCACCAGTTTAAAGCTGTCCCCACCCCCACTGCTGAAGAAAGTCACGTCTGGTGCCTCGAAAGCCCTCACCTGGACGGGGTCTCTAATGACACTTTCCTATAGACTCTCGGGCACAAAGCAAGTATTTTTAGCGGTCACCAGTCCATTTTTAGCACCAACGCCTCATTCTTACTCATCCTCCTACTGGGGAGAACTCTGCTTAAAACACTGCTAGTCCTTAATATCCGACCAGCTCAAACGTCCCTTGCTCAGGAATCTGGAACTCACCTACACCAAGCCGGGCCCTGTGACAGGTACTTTAAAACACCCTCCTTAGCACTCACCAGGTAAGATTCTATGAAAGCCCTGAAGTCACCCTAGACTCTCATCTTTCCTCAGTCCCTTCACCCCTAGCCCACTAGCAAGCCTTGGTGACAATGTTCAAAAACACACCCCAAATCCAGCCGTTTCCCTCCATCTCCTTCGCTGCCTCCATGGTTCCAGGCACCATCATCCCCCACTGCGACGGCTATGGCAACATCAAATCCCGTTTTCACTGTCACCTCCCTCCATTGCCATAACAACCACATCATCTCATAAAATGATGAACTAGAGCACACCCTGCTTTAACCTCTGCAGCAGCTTCCTGAGTCTTCCCCTGCATTGCCTGCTGGGTACTGGGGACTGAACCCAGGAGTGCTCTATCACTGAGTTGCATCCCCAGCCCTGTTTATTTTTGTTTTTAGAGCAGGTCTCTCCCTAAGTTGCTGAACATCTCACTAAGTTGCTGAGGCTGGCCTCAAACTTGGGATCCTCCTGCCTCAGCCTCCTAAGGACCTGGGATTACAGGTGTACACCACCACACCTGGCTTCCTGTGTCCTTTTGATTGAAACCCACACATGGACTAAAAACATGCCTTACCAGGCCCTTGGCAGTCACATTGGCCTTTCCATCTCTTGAACTTACCAAGATCACTCCCCTTTGCCTTTGCCTCTGTCTAGAATGCCTTGTCCCCAGTTACTTGAATGGTGAACTCCTTTCACCCAACTCTGGCTCAAATGTCCCTCTGAAAAGAAGCTTTGATGATCACCTATCTTATGCTGGCTGCCTCCCCACCTCCCAAGTTACTCCCTATGGTTCCCTGAGCCCTAGCACAGGCTGTTGGTTGACTTGCAAATTGTCTAATGTGCCCCCAGCAGAATGTGAGCTCCATGGGAACAGGGGCTGGGCGTTGTTCACAGCACCTAGAAGAGAACCAGGCACACAGTAGGGCACAAGTGAAATGTCTAGAGAATGGGAAGAGCCATACCACATACCCTCAGGATTGGTTCAAGGACCCCACCCTGCAAGCCGGGCGCGGTGGCGCATGCCTGTAACCCCAGCACTTGGGAGGCTGAGGCAGGAGGATCGAGAGTTCAAAGCCAGCCTCAGCAATGGCGAGGCACTTAGCAACTCAGTGAGACCCTGTCTCTAATAAAATTCAAAAAAGGGCTGGGGATGTGGCCCAGTGGTTGAGTGCCCCTGAGTTCAATCCCCGGTACCAAAAAAGAAAAAAAAAAGACCCCCCCCTGCAGATACCAAATTGTGTGCATGCCCCTGTCCCTCACCTAAAAGGGAAGAGTATTTGCACAGAACCTACACACATCCTCCCACAGACTTTAAATCATCTCTAGGTGATTTATCACACCTAATACAATGTAAATGCTGTACAAAGGATTGTCCTACCATATTGTTTAGGAAATAATGACAAGAAAAATCTGTACATGTTCAGTATAGATGCAATTGTTTCTTGGTAATGGCGACTGAATCCAGGGGCACTTTACCACTGAGCTGCATCCCTAGCCCCCCAGCTTTTTTTTTTTTTTTTTTTTTTGGAAGGATTAACAGAAATTTCCCAGCCCTTTTTTTATTTATTTATTTATTTTACTTTGAGACAGGGTCTTTCTTGCTCAGTTGCCAAGGCTGGCCTCAAATTTGTGATCCTCTAGCCTCAGCCTCCCAAATAGCTGAGATTACAGGCATGCACCACCACTTGGCCAGAAGTGATGTTTTTATTTTTACCCTCAGTTGGTTGACTATGCAAATACAAAAGCTGTGGATACAGAAAGTCAAACATATATACACACATACACACACGTATATATATGGATATACACATATGTACATATATATGTATACACATGTATGCATATGTTTATATATGTACATATGTGTGTGTGTATGTATATATATATATATATATATATGTATATATGTATATTTGGTTACTATTTCTCTCTCATGGACAAGGAGTTATTTTCCTTATGGTAACCACTGGGCCAAGCACAGCAGCGTTTAAACATTTAAAAGAAAGAAAAAAAAGTGCATATATGGACATGAGGGGAGAAGCATAGAGAAAACAAAGTGAGAAAATAACTGGGTTAATTTATGGCACAAGGACACCAATGAATTGGACGCCTCCTCACTCTCTAACACGGACTCTCCTTAGTCTCCCCCTTCCCTCCTCCATGTCTTCTTTCTCTTCCTCTATTCTTTTTTTCTTCTGTCTTTTTATTTTTGTTTCTGGCAACCTCTGCTTTGGATACCTGAGGATAAGACAGATGTCCTGTCATGGCTAGGAGCTTTCAAGGTCGGCAGGCACAAAATCTAGGTTTGCTCTCTGCATACCTCCCGGAGGATCACCTCACCTCTCAGGGAAAGAGCTGGCCTTCCTTCAAGCCCAGCAATGAAAGTTAGGCTCATTTAGAAGGGATTTTGTTACCCAATGTTTCAGCATCTGAGGGCAGAAATGGAAAGTCATCCCCTCTCCCCACCCCCCGCCCCTCTGGCAGTTTCTTCAGCCTCCTCCCTCCCTCGTTAGAACCTCAACTTCTCACATGCTATGAGTCTGGGGTGCTTGCAAAGTGCTCTATTGACTCTTTGGCCTTCCTAAATACACAATCACCCTCAAAGGGTAATCATAGCTTATTTATCACTGATTATGGAATATAATCTAAATCCTAAAGCAGAACAGTTTCTTGGCACAAAGAATGCAATCCCCCAAATGCATGGAAGGAAATGACTGCAGGTCAGGAGATTCTACAAGACTGAGTGAGTGTCACTTGTTTAAAGAAAAGTAATTAAAAGAAGAAAAACAACAGGACAGGGACTGTCAATCCAGAAGAATCCTGACAAAAGCTCCACTTTGAAATGATTTATTGCAACCTCCAGAAGGGAAAAAATGTTTTAAGGTTTTGGTATCCACAATTGAAGACAAGATAGCCCAGCTTATGTGCAATGAAAAATCACAGAAAATCACAATGAACAATCAAGATGAGATGGAAAAGCAATGGAAGAGGAAGAATTACAAAGGAAGCAAAGGCAGGGCTCACGCTTCAGGGAATCACAGAGGACAGATGCTGGCTCTGCCACTTACTGCAAATCCATGCAAAAAGCCCTACTTCCCAGATCACAGCACTCACCTCCTGGAGTCTTAAGGATTAAATAAAAAGCACATTTTACACATATGTTTACATTACACAAAAAGGGCTAGTTGTAGAGCACTTGCCTAGCATGCATAAGGCCCTGTGTTCAATCCCAGCCCTGCAAAATAATAACATTATATACGTATAATAGCACATAATATACCTCATTTTATATATTCCATATATTACAAATATACATTTATATTATGTAATATTATATGATGCATTATATAACATACTTCTTAGATTTTTATATAAATATCAGATAAATATTATTACATATAAATATATGTTAAAAGCCAAATGCTGTGATGCATGCCTGTAATCCCAGCAACTAGGAAGGTTGAGGCAGGAGGATCACAAGTTCCAGGCCAGCCTGGGCCAGTTAACAAGTCTGTTTCAAAATAAAAAATAAAGATGACAGGGGATATAACTTAGTGGTAGAGCATTTCTGGGTTCAATCTCCAGTATCAAAAAAATGTGTGTGTATTAAAATTATATATATAATTATATATATATATGCTCTAAAGAAGTTGAACTTGTAGAGGCTGAGAGTAGAAGCTGGAAGAGGAGGAAAGATGCAGAGACAGGGAAAGGTTGATCAGGTTGCTCAATGGTCACTTAGAGGGAGCCACAGCTCTGGGGTGCTATTGTACAGTAGGGTGACTATAGATAACAAAAATTTGCTGTAAATTTCAAAAAGCTAAAAGAAAGGATTTTTAGTTTTCACCATAAAGAAATGATAAATGTTTGAGAAAATATGTTTAATGTGATTTAAAGACTGCACAGATTTCACACATATGAAAACATGATATGGTACACCCATTAATAGGCACAATTTTTATGTTTTTATGTATCAACTAAAAATAAAGCGTAAGTATTGATATTTAAAAATAAATGCACATGCATACGTACTCATAGACAAGCAAGCGTCTCACCCAAAGGTGTTCTGTAACTAATGGTTTCCCCTAAACCCTGATCACTGGGCCTACTCCCACCTTAAAGCTTGACTCATTCCTGTTGAATCTGTTCCCTCCCGGTCACTAGATCCTATTCATCCTTCAGACCCATCAACAGGCATGCTCCCCTGAGACCCAGGGGTGCGGTGGGGGTCTCCTCTCTGACTTATCACAGCAATAAGTGCTTTCACTAAATGTTGTGATACTTGAAGATATTCTGCCTGTGTTGAGTTTGTACCTTCATATAAAAATGCCCCAAGAGCAGTACGTGCTTTTTGAACTCAAAGGCTATGCAATTTATCTATTTTTATATCCTCCATAATACTGGGAACACTTGAACTCAGAATGACTTGTTCAGCTGGGCTCTCTGGCCATAAAGAGCAAAGAGGAAGGCTCTCCCCAGCTTCGGGGTGACTGCTCACTAGTGATATCCCAGCCTCCACATTCGTCCTCCGGAGATTCGCCCTCTATCACCCCTCCTTCAAGGGGAGGTGGAAGGCCTGGAAACTGGGAAGAAGGAAAAGAAGAAATACTAAAGGTCAGAGACAACAAGAGTGAGTGATTAATCGGGGTTTGTCATAGGAAAGAGAGGGCTGTTTTATGGATTTTGTTACTTTGTAATCTCAGGGTCAATGGCCAGGGGAGAGCAGTTACCAGCAAGCAAGTGTGCTGAGCCCTTGGGTGACACATGACTGATCTTACCTGTATTGTGCTTGAAAGTGGCTTTGCACAAAGCTTTGGCCTACAGAAAGCTGGGCTGATGAGGACAAGAAGTTCTCAGAGGACTGACTGGCTTCCGGTGGCAGCTGGAAAGAAAGGAAGAAAAGATGCAAGATGAGAGGCAATCCCCAGGACCACCTGTCACGTGACCACTCCCAGGGCTCAGACCTGGGCCCACACCATCCCTTTCTGAGCCTCCGTGGACTCTTGTGCTTCAACGCTGCCTGTAGCACTATTCAATGCTCTCCCAATCCCTCAATCTCCCAAAATACTGAACAGAGCACGCATGTACTAGAAGAGCAAGACAAAAGCACAATCCTTGGCAAATGCTCACCCCTAACTGCAAGCCTCAACTCCTCCCTCAGGATGGATGGCCCCATTCTTTACCTCCATCCTGCTGGGGCCTGATTGACCAGATGCCCCTTGTACATTTCACCTGGGTGGGCGTCCATCACTCAAACACATCCACACCAAATCTCTCCATGTTCCACCTATTAAATATGCCTGTCCACATTTTCCGGCAAGCCGGTTTCCATCTTTTGCAGAGGAAGCAGGCTTTGCATTGTGTAATTTGATACAAAGCTTCCTTCGCTCCACATATATCATCAGTTCTGCTGTGTGCATCTTTGCACTCCCTTGTGTATTAGTTTCCTGTGGCTGCTGTAACAAAATTATCACAAGCTGGTAGCTTCAGACAACAAATTTATTTTCTCACAGTTTCTTGTGACTACACAATCAAAATCAGTATCAGTGGGCCAAAATCAAGGTGTTGGCAGAGCCATACTCCCTCCACACACTCTGAGGAGAATCCACTCCTTGCTTTCTCCAGCTATGGGCAGCTGCTAGAATTCCTGACGTATGGCCATGTCACTCTGGTCTTCGAGACCACCCTCTTTGAGTCTCTTTCAGCTTTGTCTTCCTGTTGCTTTCTCCTCTGTGTGTCTCTAATCGCTGCCTTTTTTATAAGAATACTTGATATTGCATTAAAGGTCCATCTGGATAATCCAGGTTAATCACTCCATCTCAAGATCCTTAATCACATCTGTGGAATCTTTACCATACAAAATAACGTGTATAGGATGGAGATATTTGGATCTGATCTCTTTTGGGGGTAATTTTCAAGCTATCTGATGTTGGGGTTTCTGCCTACCCCAATGCCACCAATTTCCTCTGGACTCCTACCACTCCCAATATGAATTACTCCAAGTTCCTAGTTTCTCTAAATTTATTTATTTATTATTTTTTGATAGCCAAGTTTCATTTATTATAAAATATAGGCATTAGTGAAAATGTTCTAAACAAAGTAATGATTTCTATCATCAGTTACAGAATTTCCTCTGATCATTTGGTGGCATCACTGATGGATTTAGACTTCAATTTAAGCTTGATTTTTAAAGTTCCTTTCTTTTTCTCCCTATGTGACAGCCCATGATGCCAAGCACATCACAAATTCCTACAAACACGGATATTTTGACACACCATGGTTGGTTCAACCTTAAGAAGAATTTAGAATACAGTATGGATGAGGGGACTGGAACAAGGTTTGGAATGGGACGGAGATCTATGACTGATTCTGTTCTGGACCACTAAAGTGTGTCATTTCATTTTCAGAGTTTCCATAATTATAGCAATGATCTCTGAAAGACTTTTGTCTACACTGATTTGGATGAAGTTTTCTGGAGGTGATGGGGGCTCCAGAGAATCAAACCAGGACTGTAATAATGCAGGGGGCATAAAATGTTCTTTTCTCTGGAGTAAGCGTCCAGAGATGACCTCAAATGACCTGCTCAGATGGACCACCAGGAGCTGCACCTCAGCTGGCTTTTCTTCCTTTCTTGACTCCCCACATTTCAGAGGCGCACCATCTTTTCCTCGAATTAAGATGTCTCTGTATGTTTTCTTCAAGGCTGAACAGGCTAGAACCACATGCTGTCCTGAGGCTACATCTCTTAGTAAAATGTCATGCAAGTTGCAAAGCCATGGAATCCTATTCTGGTCATTCAACAGTATCCCTTTCTCCATCTTCGATTGATTTTCCTTTGGATGATAGTCATCTGCATCCCAGAATTTCCATCTCAGCTCAGATGCTAGCAGGGTGCCCCTGGTGGATTCTGGGTGCGTCCCGCAGGCTCCTCTGAGCGCCCTGAACGCTGCTGCCAAGAGGTGGAGCGCGTGTGGGGCTGGCTCCCGAGTCCGCCTCCAGCCTCAGGGAGCATCTGGACCACCTCCTCCTTCTAAACTTACTTTTAACCCCTTGCATAATTACTCCCTACAACAGGAGACACAATTATTTATTAAAATCCTGCTATGCAAAAATCACTGTCCTTGAAAGGTCTGTCCCTGAGGGCAATCCCAGAATCAAAGCCACTCATACTACAAAGCTAATTAGTAAAATATAAAATTAAACTACAAGAGCGTCCATACAGCCACGGTGAAACATGCCCTAGGTCAGTGTTTCTCGACTTTTCATCATTGCTCCCCTCAAGGAGTCTTTTTAGACTTTTTTCCTAATTGCCCCCCACCATGAAACCAGGAAGTCACAGGTAAACTGTGCATGTGCCTATTTACTGTATGAGTATCTGAGCATGATTTCTGGTGCTTTGGGGCCTTCGGTGCTTGTGGGATATCATCCCCATAGAGAAAAAACATTCATTAGAAGAACACACAGGCAGTGAGCAGCAGAGGAAGACCTGGGTGGAATTCGAGATGACTGTTGAAGGATTTTCGAAAGCTGAGGATGGAAGGAATACGCGTGAAATACCTGGGGTAAGGTGTGCTGATGTGCACAATTCACTTCAAAGTGTATCAGAAAACAAGCTAGAAAAGAAAGATGGGCCTTTGGGTAAATGTGTCATAAAGTAGACAGTAAAACGAAAACTGCAGATTCTATGTAGTAGGTGTGTTTGCTGTATAATTAATCCAACATTTCCATGTTATGAAATTTTTCATAATAAACTATGGGAACAAATAAGTGGCAAGTACTCACGATGGTCACTCTTATCTGTCCCAAAATTTTATCATGGTCAGTTTGATTAAAATACATGAAGTGCAAAGGGAAGTAGAAAACGGCTGAGGAAAGAGTCTGGTGCCACGTTGGGTGGGGCCTTCAATGTCCTGAGGAAGACTATGCTCCTACTTCAGGAAATAGCAAAGGCCCAGTTCAAGTTCAAGAATACTGACTCCAAATCTGGGCATCGTGGTGCATGCCTATAGTCTCAGCAACTCAGGAGGCTGAGGCAGGAGGATCACCAAGTTGGAGATTGAGCTTAGCAAGGCTCTACACAACTCAGTGAGACCCTGTCTCAAAATAAAAAATAAAAGGGCTAGGGATGTAGCTCAGTGGTAAAGCACCCCTGGGTTTAATCCCCACTACCAAAAAAGTACAAACTCAGGAGTCAGAATGTAGATTCAAAATCCCTGCACTAGTATTTGGCTATCTAAGTTACTCAACATCTCTAATCCACTCAAAGTTACTTTTATTTGCTTCATTTCATCCATTTCTGTTACTATAACAAAGTACCCAAGGCTGGATGGTTTACAAAGAATTGAGGTTTATTTAGCTCACAGTTTAAGAGGCTGGTAAGTCTGAAAGCACAGCATTTCCCTCTGGTGAAGACCTTCTTGCCATATTAAAACACAGTGAAGGGGGCTGGGGCTGGGGCTCAGGGGTAGAGCACTTACCTGACATGTGTGAGGCACTGGGTTCAATCCCCAGCACCACATAAAAATAAATAAATAAAATAAAGGTATTGCGTCCATCTACAACTAAAGAATTAAAAAAAAAAAAAAAAAAAAGTGAAGGGCATCCCAAGTTCTTTCACTCACTTGGGTCATTCTTCTTCTTCGTAAAAAGCCATAAATACCATTGTGGGGACCCACCTTCATGACCTCATCTAATCTGACCTTCCAAAGGCCCAACTTCCAAATCCACTAATACATGAGTTTGGGGATTAAGTTTTCAACACATGAACTTTTGGGGGACACAAACTACACCACCTTTCCGACTGTAATAAACACATCATAACACTAATCTGACACTCTGTTTTGAGGATTTAAAGAATATATATTTTATTTACATGTCATTATTTACATATATCATTTATATGTATATCATACACACACACACACACACACACGCACACACACACACACACACACACACACACTGTGCAGGAGGTGGCTGTCACAATGCAGAGTCTCTGATGGGTTTTAACAGGTGGTAGCTCCGTGCTTGGAGAGATGCTTTAACTTGACAGCCATTGCCAGGCAAAGGAGGATAAGTTTGAGGACACGGATTAGGAGGCTCAAGGGCGCAAGTAACAACCAGGTGATCCAGAGCAGGAGCCACGAAGAGGAAAGAAAGGGGTGGATTCGAGATGCCCTGTGTGCCCAGCTCCTGACCCAGCCCCGAGCAGAGGGAGGAGGAGCAAGGGGATGAACAGACCAGCTCTAGGGTCCCAATCCAGCACCCTGCGGAGCATACCCACCACAAGTGGAAGTAGGAAAGTCAAAGGAGAAGCAGGCCTGGGAAGGACACGTGGAGTTTGAGGGTGGCTCAACACGCAGGCAGAGACGTCTAACTGCAAACAGATGCAGGCCCCCGGAGAAGTGAAGCTGGACCAGCATGGACTCTGTGATGCTTTGGCTGCCTGGGACTCTCTCCTCCTTCTTCAGTTGTAGCACCCCTCTTGGGACCCTGAATCCAATCCCTGGGTGAGGAGGGCTCTCCCATCAGGGGTCCCCGCTCACCCTTACAAAGGAACAGGCCCACGACCTGAGCTACACTGAGGAGATGTTCCTGCCCTGAGCATGGATCATGGGTAAAGTGACCAGTGGGCCGAACACATTCCTTCCAGCAGCTGGGTCCAGGCAGGAGAGTGGAGAGCAGTTTCTGCTGCTGAGACACCCTCACTGTCCCAGAGCAGTCTGATTCTTGACTGCTTCAAGCCTGTGTTTCAGCCTTCTGTTTGTTCCTCCTTGGCCAACTCTTCAGTTCCCTCCTTGAGTCAGCTCAAGTGGGCTGAGTTCTTTGCAAGCAAAGGACTCAGAATAGCCTAGGATGCGTCTTCACAGGTGACAATGTAAGACTTTGGGAGTGGCTGTGGATGGGATCAGCCGGGATGGGCTCTGGAAAGAAAATCCTGAACAAGGCCAGGGGGAGAGGCAGCACAGCCATCCACGGAGCGTGGACCACGAGGTCATGCTCACGGCTCTAGTCTCTGTCAGCCAAGAGACCCTGGGCATCTCTCAAAGCTTCATGCTACACCTATAAGAAATAACATTCCCTCAACATCATGCAGCTATGGTGAAAATCAAGAGATGGCATGTGCCCTTTGCCTAGCACGCAGTAGATGCTTAATACACAGTAGCTTGCCAACTCTCTCCCCAGCCACATGGCCTCCTTTATTCTACAAGAATGGCATTTTCTGGAAAACAAATGGCCACAAAGATTTCTTATGTGTTGGTGTTGATAGGGTAGTAAAAATATACCCTTTTTGGAGGGTGAAAACATTTGAGAATTGTTAAAGTAATGGAAAAGAAAGGGGTCCTTATGTTTTCTATTCCAGCTACAAATACATCTAGCTATATGGCTTTCCTATGTCCTCAAAACAAAAATAACTTCAAAAAGAAAAAGATCATTCAGAGTTACATAGAGAACGGCAGCTTTCCTTCTCCAAAAGGGAAAATGAAGTTTCATGCCAAATAATCCCAACAGCTCTGCTCTCTACCTTCAAGCAAACACAGGCTGGCTTTCTTGGGCAACCCTATTTCTGGAGAGCAAATTTCAGAACAGGCTTTGACATGACCACAAGACAGAGAAAAGGATGTTTTCTGGTTTCACTGGGCCAAAGTAAGGGCTGGATAAGCATCTCTCTCTGACCAACAGCCACACCCTGGTCCTGCCTGGGGAATGCCATGCTCCTAATACGCTAGGCCCACCAAGGGGGACAGCAAACAGCGGACGTGACCAAGGACTGTGAGCAAGAGGGACTGGGGGTCTGGAGTCACGCCAAGCAGTTGGCAGGCCTGGTCAGATAGGGCCTTGCCAATCACATAGGGGTCTAGAGTCTCAGTGCCATACGAAGCAGGGGAGTGACGTGATCTGATTTCCTTTCTGAGGAGATCTGGCTGCATTACAGAGAATATGGTGGAGGGACATATTGGGGTTGGGGGTGGATGTGTTGCTCATGGTTGGAGCCCTTGCCTGGCAAGCATTGGAATTCAGTCCAGCATTTCCTTCATCCCAACATAAGAAGGAAGTTGGAAAACCAAATATGTCTGCTTTTTCTTGAAGTCTTAAAGATATGGAAAGGAATTATTGGCAGGTCCTCTTGGCTTAAATAAACTCAACATTATGTTAAAGACAGGTTTGGGACGGTGTACCATAGTCAGGAACAGAAGTTCTAGGGCAGGGCTTCTCAACTGGTGAGGGAGGTGATTTTGCCCCCTTCCAGGGGTGCACTTGGCAATGTCTGGAGACATTGTTTGGTTATCACATCTGGGGATTACCACTGGCATCTAGTGGGTAGGGACAGTACAAATGCTACTATGAACAGTCAGTCACACACCCCAACAAAGACTTATCTGACCCAAAATGTCAAAAGTGCTGAGGTTAAGAAACCCTGGAAATGTGCTGTGTTTCCTAGATTGAGGTCCTTCCTGCCTCTCCCACTTACTAGTCGTGTGACTTGGGCAAGTTACTTAACCTCTCTGTGATCTTCTTAAGCCCAGTGACTTTTACTGCTACCAAAGGACAGAAGAAAAATGAAAGGCAACTTGGAAGTCTCTTCCTACAATTGTAATTAGAATGTCCTTCAAAGGCCTGTGTTTTAAAGGCTTGGTCCCCAGCCTTAGGTTAGGAGAGCCTTAACCTAATCAGTGAATTAATCTCCCTAATGGGATTAACTGAGTGGTGACTGAAGGTGGGCAGGGTGTGGCTGAGGAGGTGGGTCCTTGGGAGCATGCCTTTGGGGTATATTGTATTTAGCAAGTGGAGTCTCTCTCGGCTTCCTGATCACCATATAAACCACTTCCTTCCTCCATACTCTTATGCCATGATGTTCAGCCTCACCTGGAGCCCCAAGAAGTGGAGTCAGCTTTCTATGGACTGAAACCATGAGGCCCAACATAAATTTTTCCTCTTCTAACAGCCATAAACTTACAGAATGTACAGTGTAGTGGACATATGTTTATCTGCTAAGCATTCTATAGGGAGAAAAAGGTTCTGATCCTATAAAAGCCCTCCTTGGACCACATTCACCCCCACAGGCATGTGACCCAAGTGTGCCCATTCAGAAGATCCCATTCTTCTGGCAACATGCCAGGAATGGCCCAGTGAACCAGCTGGGGCAATCCACTCTTCCCTGGGCTTGCTCTGGAATCCCAGGCTCTGAAGAGAGCCTCCTGCTACCATGTGGGCAGAGCCAGTGTGAGAATGAAGCCAGAGACAAGAGATAGGGTGAGTCAAAGACCTGGTGAGCGCTGGGCGCGGTGGCGCACACCTGTAATCCCAGCACTTTGGGAGGCTGAGGCAGGAGGATCGCGAGTTCAAAGCCAGCCTCAGCAATGGTGAGGCACTTAGCAACTCAGTGAGACCCTGTCTCTAAATAAAATACAAAAAAGGGCTGGGGATGTGACCCAGTGGACGAGTGCCCCCGAGTTCAATCCCTGGTACCACAAAAAAAAAAAAAAAAAAAAAAAGACTTGGAGACACTGTCTGAGTCCTTGGAGCCATCCTTCCTAAAGCCACTTCAACCTTTGACTTGCAGATTTTAAAAGGCAAATGCCTTTCCTTAAGTTGGATAAAATTACATTTCTATCACTCACAACCAAAAGAGTTGAAATAAGATAAACAGAAAATCATTGTAAATAAAATCACCCATAACCCCAAAAGAGCCCACAGGAACCACGTTAACCTTGGAGTATGTGGTCCTCCCAGGCATTGTCCAGGTAATCACTGGCTATGTTTTTTGGGATTGGAGGGGTGTAACGAGAGTGATTTTTTTAAAAAATTTTTTGTAGTTGCAGATGGACAGAATGCCTTTATTTTTATTTGTTTATTTTTCTGAGGTGCTAAGGATCAAACCCAGTGCCTCACACATGCTAGGCAAATGCTATGGCACTGAGCTACTGTCTCAGTCCCCTGGGTGATTATTTTTAAAACAACAGAATTTTGAACCTGATTCTCTTGAGCTAGAATCTTGATCCTGCCCCTTCTTTGGGTGGCTTTGAGAAAGTTACCCAACCTAATATATGGAACATACGTAAGTGATCACGTTGCACATTTTATTTAGTGCTTATTTATCATAGTACTGAAGACTGAACCCAGGGGCACTCTACCATTAAGCAACATCCCCAGGCCTTTTTATTTTTAGGCGGGGGGTCTCCTTAAGTTGCTGAGGCTGGCTTGAACTTTTCTATCCTCCTGCCTCAGCCTCCCAAGTTGCTTGGATTACAGGCATGAGCCACTGTGCCAGATGCACGTTCACATTTAAAAGAGAAAAACTCAGAGAATAGCTATCTATGTGGATGAGTTTTTTTTTTTTTTTTTTTTTTTTTTGTGGTACCGGGGATTGAACTCAGGGGCACTCGACCACTGGGTCACATCTCCAGACCTTTTTTTTGTATTTTATTTAGAGACAGGGTCTCACTGAGTTGCTAAGTGCCTCGCCATTGCTGAGGCTGGCTTTGAACTCGCGATCCTCCTGCCTCAGCCTCCCAAAGTGCTGGGATTACAGGTGTGCGCCACCGCGCCCGGCTTGTGGATGAGTTTTAAAAAGAATAAAAGCCTGAGCTTCCGGGGCCCTTCATTCTTTATTACTCCAAAATGATGTGCTCCAAGCAAATCATGAAGGGATGGGAAACTGGGGGCGGACTGATCAAAATGTTTTCCATGACTTTTTTGTTTGTTTTTTTTATTTGATTCATGATTGGGTTAGAAATCAAATGTTCAGATTTAAAACAAAACAGGGCTGGGGTTGTGGCTCAGCGGCAGAGCGCTCACCTCGCACGTGTGCAGCCTGGGTTCGATCCGCAGCACCACGTAAACATAAATGCATTGCATTGTGTACAACTAAAGTAAATAAATAAATATTTAAAAAAAAATAAATAAATAAAAAACAATAAAACAAAACAAAGCAAAATTAATAAAGGAGTTCTCCTAGCTACATCTGGATCAGTCATGAGAGATATCAAGAGTAATATGTACTTGATTAGTTACCAAAGGTCATAAAACATCTTTTTAAATGACAGCAGATTATTCAAAAAAAATTTTTTTTTTTTTAAATTTTGGCACCAGGGATTGAATCCAGAGCCACTTAACCACTGAGCCACATCCCCAGCCTGTTTTTTTTAATTTTTTAATTTTGAGACAGGGCCTTGCTTAGGGCCTTGCTAAATCGCTGAGGCTGTCTTTGAACTTTGGATCACACTGCCTCATCCTCCCAAGCCACTGATATTACAGGAGTGTGCATTCAATAATATTGTTTACAATAACTTTGCTATTTCGTGATATAACTTCAATCACTTTTGCTCTCTTTAAGTAGAAAATAAAAGGATAGCTCTACAGCATAAGCCATTATTGATAGTTATTTAGCAAACTCCATAAAGAACATAGCTGATGTATCAATTAACTGTGCCTATTACAAATTAGTGTAATGCTTTCCACCTCCCAAAGGTCTGAGGTTTCATCAAAACTGCAAATGCACAGAGACTAATACATATAATTTCAGCTATCTTATATTAGACAAAGGTGCCAAAAATGTACAGTGGAGAAAGGATAGCCTCTTCAACAAATGGTGCTGGGAAAACTGGAAAGCCATATGCAACAAAATGAAATTAAACCCTTATCTCTCACCATGCACAAAACTCAATTCAAAGTGGATCAAGGACCTAGGAATTAGACCAGAGAAAATACGCCTAATAGAAGAAAAAGTAAGCTCCAATTTCCAACATGTCGGGTTAGGCCCCAAATTCCTTAATAAGAATCGTGTAGCGCAAGAATTACTACCAAGAATTAATGAATGGGATAGATTTAAACTAAAAAGCTTCTTTTCAGCAAAAGAAACAATCAGTGAGGTGAATAGAGAGCCAGCTAATTGGGAACAAATATTTAATACATACACATCAGATAGAGCACTAATCTCTAGAATATATAAAGAACTCAAAAAACTTTACACTAAAAAAAAAATAACCCAATCAATAAATGGGCTAAGGAATTGAGAAGACACCTCTCAGAAGAAGATACACGATTAATCAACAAATAACATGAAAAAATGTTCAACATCGCTGGCAATTAGAGAAATGCAAATCAAAACTACTCTAAGATTTCACTTCACTCCAGTCAGAATGGCAGCTATCAAGAACACAAGCAACAATAAATGTTGGAGAGGATGTGGGGAAAAAGGCACACTCATACATTGCTGGTGGGACTGCAAAATGGTGCAACCGTTATGGAAAGCAGTATGGAGATTTCTTGGAAAACTGGGAATGGAACCACCCTATGACCCAGCCATCCCACTCCTGGGTCTATTCCCAAAGGACTTAAAAACAGCATATTACAGTGACACAGCTATCTCAATGTTTGTAGCTGCGCAATTCACAATAGCTAGGTTGTGGAACCAACCTAGATGTCCCTCAGTAAATGAGTGGATTAAGAAAATGTGGTATATATGCACAATGGAATTTTACTCAGCAATAAAAGAAAATAAATTAATGGCATTTGCAGGTAAATGGATGAAGTTGGAAGACATAATGCTAAGTGAAGTTAGTCAGTCTCAAAAATCCAAGCACCAAATGTTTTCTCTGATATAAGGAGGCTATTTCAAAGTATTGTTGGATGGGGGTACATAGGAGGATTAGAGGAACACTAGAATGGTCAAGGGAAGGGAGGGGAAGGGAGGGAGCAAGAGGGGAGGGAGGGGGAGAAAAGAAAAAAAAAAAAGGTGGTTGAATGAGACGGATACCATTTTCCTTAATGCATGATTGAAGACCTGGATTGTACGAATATACTTTGTATACAAACAGTTGTATGTAAAAAGATACTAAATATATGCACTATGAGTTGTACATATTAAAAATTATAAAAAAAAAAAAAAACTGCAAATGCAGCCGGGCGTGGTGGTGCACACCTGTAATCCCAGCACTTGGGAAGCTGAGGCAGGAGGATCGCGAGTTCAAAGCCAGCCTCAGCAATGGTGAGGCACTTAGCAACTCAGTGAGACCCTGTCTAATAAAATACAAAAAAGGGCTGGGGATGTGGCCCAGTGGTCCAGTGCCCCTGAGTTTAATACCCGGTACCAAAAAAATAAAAAAACTGCAAATGAAAAATGCACATGTGTAAAAATCATCCATCCTGCATCTTGAGAAAAAAAGGTTAGGAACTGCTGCCTGGTGGGATATGTAACTGAGAAAGCAGTGGTGGAATTGAAATGGCAAATAAGGAACAGCACTCAGCCTTGGATGGCCAGACGAATGCAAAGAATATAGACCAAAATCATACTCTTTTCATTTTCAAATTATGATTCAAAATGAAACCCTACACCCTACCTCACTGGGATTAGGGAGAATGAGACATACTGCATAAGGAAGAAATGCCTTATCTAAAACAAACAAGAGCTCAAAGAAGGAAGCAGAGAACAGCACTATGTATACAATAGCCAGAACATACAGGAATCCTCATTGAATAAACATTCAAAGGAGAAAAAGAAAAAGGAGGAAGAAGAAGAAGAAAAAATCCTATACAATGTTTAGCAAGTCACCAACCTTCTCGGACACCAGCCCTCGGGACGAGCCCTCCAAGTCCTCGTGGACACGATCCAGCAACCAGAGCAGGAATTCCAGGGCATCGTGCTGGGAATTACCTTGGAACTGAGAGCCATACTTGGAAACAGCATTCTGAAAGGGAACAAAACCAGAGGTCCAGAGGTCATTTCAACATCTGATACAACCGAATGAAGGTCCTATAAGCACCAAGCTATCGAGTGGTGCTTTTTTTTATTATTTTTATTTTATTTACTTGCTTTGGTTGTACACAATGCCTTTATTTTTACGTGGTGCTGAGGATCGAACCCAGGCTGAGCCACAACTCCAGCCCTATCGAGTGGTCCTTTAGCCTTGACCTGAGATGACCACATGCAAACAACCCCAGGGTAGAACTGTTCTTTGCTGCTGACGCTGCTCCAAAATGGTATAAGGGTCTTGGTACAGAAGGCCCCTTCCCCAGAAGGACCACTACTGTGTCCCATGCCTTGAACACCCAGTGTTGTCTCTGTTTGAATATTTTGATCTGATGGGCATCTGTGCTCCCTGAAGCTCTGGTCCTTTGATGATCCGGGTCCCATGATCAGCTGGCCTTCCCTCCACGGCTCTATTCCCATGCTGTCGCAGGCAAACATCCTTCCCGCCCTGCTTTCTCCTTCACTAATTCCACACTAACATCATTCATTTCCCATCACTCCTGCCAGCTCTTGATGGGAATGACAACACCAGCAGCAGAGCTAACTCTTGAAGACATACTGTTTGTAGCTCCTTTACTGCCTCTATCCAACAGGGATGAAAATTTAAGAACACAAAATTTTCTTTCTGTGGTTTGATTAGTAAAAGATTGGTCCAGCCCTTTGTTCCTTTAATAAATTGGTCCTGAATGCTGCCCACATGCCTGGCACTATTCTAAGGACCAGGCCACAATGAACAAGAGAGACAAGACCTCCTGCCCTGATGATCCTCATGTTCCCTGCCCCTTTTGCAGTGTCCTTCTCTTAAACTGTGTAACAATTTTGTCATTCCCTGTGTAAATGCACATTCCAGCTTTTGAAAAGTGTATTTCAAAGGGTGGTGGATATACATACTAAGAAAAAAGAATTCAAAACATAAAGAAGAACAGTAATGAGAAGTGTTCCTTCTATTGGAACACTACTGTTCTCTATCCCCTAGTGACCCTCGCCAGCAGGTAGCCACTGCCAGAAGCTCCTGAAGCATCTTTCTAGGGATTTCTGTTGTGCATGAACAAGCATCCAAGCAACTCAGTGTAAGCAAGTCTCACACATACACACACACAGTACATTACAGCTGTTTGTCCCACTCCTAGAATGCAGAGCCTCCGGCATTGAGAGATACCAAGAGTAATATGTACTTGATTAGTTAACAAAGGGCATGAAACATCTTTTTAAATGACAGCAGACATTTAAAAAAAAAATTGTTTTTTTTTTAATTTTGGCACCAGATTTGAACCCAGAGGCACTTAACCACTGAGCCACATCCCCAGCCTTTTTTTTTTTTTTTTTTTGAGACAGGGTCTCCCTAAGTTGCTTAGGGACATCTGTCATCCACTCCTGCCTGTCAAAGGGGCCAGTCTGAAAGACCAGGACAATCCTTACCACTGCCACATGGCCTGAGCATTTCCTTTTCTCTTTCTTTTAATCTTCCCTTGAGACTTAAGGGAAACTTTAGGATGAGATGAAGCAAAATTCAAGATCTAATTAACTTAAATGCTAGTTCTGAGTCTTTATTCTGATCACATTAGGTTGGATTCTTCTCTAAGCTTTTCTGTACTTAGATTCTCAAGGGCCTAAGTCCCAAAGTAGGGCTGTCTGATTTCGCAAATCAAAATAGAAGACACAGGGACTAGGGATATAGCTCAGTAGTATAGCTCTTGCCTAGCCTGCATCAGGCCCCAGTACCACAAAAAAAGAAAAAAGAAAAAAAGTGCTCAGTTAAACAAACAATGAATAATTGTTTCAGCAGAAATATGTTCATATGTCCCATGCAATACTGGAAATATATTTATACTAAAAACTTATTGTTTATCTGCAATTAAAATCAGCTGGGCATTCTGCATTCTCTCTGGCCACCCCACCCTCAAGGAACCATCAAACCTACATCCTAGTACCAACATTCTCTTCTGGGTGAGCAGTCAGCCCCATCCAACTCAGAATCTCTAAAACCAGCCCTTTCTTTTAATGTAGGTGTCTTCTCTCAGGTTCTCCTTTATATCAGCAGCCCTCAAGTCATCTGTCAAGCAGTATGGCTCCCAAAATGTCTCTGCCCTTCCCCGATACAGCTGACTCTCATTGCCAGCATTGAGTTCTAATTGCTGCTCACCCAGATGAGAACACCTACCTAAGGAGGAGCCAGGCTCTGAGAATCTCCACCCCCTACCCCCACCATCAAACTACTGCACCCATGGTAGACCAGACCAATCTTCCTGCAGCCCAGATGGATACTCAAAATCCTCTGTGCTCTTCTATTCACCACCTAATAATTCAAACTTCTTTTGTGGTCTGGCCCCAGTGCATGTCTTCTACCAGTCTCCTGCCTTTTCCAAGGGCCCCAGTAAACAAGCTGCTCAGGTACACCAAACATGCTTTCCATCTTCTGTAGCTTCTATCTTTACTTTTGCTCTTCCTTCCACGTGAAATCCATTCCTTTCCAATAAATCAAGATCATCCTTTAAGATGGATTCTCTTCATCTTAACCTGACTATATTGCCATAAGACCTCTCAGAAAGAATTTGACAACTTTAAGAAGGTGGACAAGATAGGACCTTTAAAATAAAATGTCCCTCTACGTAAACATAGTAATTCCATTTTGGGGGGCTCAGTCTAAGTAAATGAGAGAGATAAGCAAAGATATTTCTCTGTGTATCAAAGTTATGTGGTGGAAAACCTGTGGCACACTGATATTAGGTGGCCCAAACATAGACTGATGAAGAAGGAATCCTTGGTTTTTTTTTTTTTTAAACAGCAATGCCTCTAGTACATCACTGAGGATCTAAAATTGATTTTAAGCACATAAGCTAAGATAAACTCCAGATGGCCAAAAACCTTAATATAGCCTTAGAAAAACTAGAAGTACATAAAATAGAACATCAAAAGGCATGACATAAATAAACCAAAAGCTTCCAGTACTGGGGTAGGGGGGAAAGGGGGACAGTTTAGAGAAAATATATGCAGCAAATATGACAAGGTTGAGGAACTTACAGCAACAAATGAAAAGAACATTAAGACCAAAGCGGAATGAAAACAAGCAACATGAAGACAGTCTGCAAGAGCAGACTTTATAACTAGTCGAGAAACACAGAAAAATCTTCCATCTCGCTCCTAATCAAAGACACAAAAATAAAAATAAGATGATATTTTCTTTTTGTTCAATAAACTAATAGGTGATGGAGCACGGCAACTATAATTAGCATTACTATATTATGCACTTGAAAAACGCAAAGAGAATACATCCTAAATGTTTTTACCACACACACACACACACACAAAAAGGTAAGTTTGGAAGATTGGTGGACATGTTAATTAGCTTGAATGAATCATTTTACCATAAACACATATATCAAGATATCATGTTAGACATTGTAAATATGTACAGTTTTGTCATTTATAAATGTCATAAAGCTGAGAAAAATTAATGAGAAAAAAAATATTCAATGTCCAGAAAAATACACATCACTGGTATATCTGAAACCTGTCCTAATTATTTGAAAGGGAAGTTAGCAATGTGGATGATAAAAATAATCAAACCCAATAAAGTAGATTTAAAAGTAAAAAAAATAAAATAAAAAATATATATACATATATATTTAAAACTGGGATGATGATCACACAGATAAAACTGTGTTAAAACTCATTAAATTCTACACTTAAACAGGTTGCTCTTCACTGTATGTAATTTATTAATTTATACCTCAATAAAGTTCATTTTAAAACAACAGAAAGATAATAAAATAGTTACACCTTTGCTTTGACTTTGTAATGCCCCTGTAGGAATTAAGTTTATGGAAATAAACAGAACTGAGGACAATGATTTAAATACAAGAAATTTCAGTTCAGTGTGATAACTAGAAAACTATATAGTATATCAATATCTCCACAGAAGACCGGTTCATTTAATGATATATACAATTATGAGAAATCAAGTTTTGTAGAATATTTTAATGACCAGGAGAAATTCTTACAACAGTACTCACGTGACAAAAGCAGGCTACAGAAATGGAATTTCCAGTTTGTTTATACTTTGCTCAGATATACTTTGAAACACCTCAATATATTTATGATGATTATCTCTAGATCTTTACATTTTCCGATTTTTTGCAATATACATTTAACTGCATCATTAGAAAAACAAAGAATTACAGATGAGACTCTAAACAGGATTTTTAAAAACGTTTTTATTCATTTGCTGTTAAAACAAAGAGTGATCCTCCTATCTGTGAGAAGTTGGAGTGACTCTGGGACAGGTAGGGAAAAAAACCACAACCCATCCCATATTCAAAGCTGAGAATATACATACTCTCATGTGCTGGCCCCTTTCTGGGTCTAAAGACCATAACAATCCATCATAAAGACAGGTCTCCTTAACAAAACCTTATGTGACTTGGCCTCTACCAATTCCCCAGCCTCTCCTCCCCAGCTACATAAGCTTTCATTATTGGCAGAGGGAATCTCAGCCCCACCTGCCTCCACGGTTAGCATTTTCAGTTCCCAGGGTTTGGAAAGCACTTTCCCATCATCCATGTCCTTATTAATACCTCATCTTTCAAAACCCAACTCAATATTTGGTTACCTTGGGCTGGGGTTGTGGCTCAGTGGTAAAGTGCTTGCCTAGCACACGCGAGGCACTGGGTTCAATCCTCAGCACCACATTTAAAAAATAAATAAAGGCACTGTGTCCACCTACAACTAAGAAAACAATTTTTTTTTTTTTTAATATTTGATTACCTCTCCAGGTAAGCCTTCTCCAATCACCCCAGGATAGCTTCCCCAATCAAATCACATCCTCCTGCCATTACTGTCACAGCACACTGTATTTTGCCTTCCTAGCATGTCACCAGTTCTAATCATGTGTCCGTGAGATCAGTTCATTAACATCCATTTCTCCCCTAGACCATAACCTCCTGGAGAAGCTGGCTTTGTGTTCATCACACATTCCATGTTTCTGATACACTATCTAGACATTCAACAAACACAAAGTTTCACCATCAGTAAGAAAAGGAGCCCACCCCAATTTCAATCCCTAATGTTTGACAGCCCAGATTCTGGAATCCTCCACTTTACTTTCCAAAGCTGGTTACCTGAAAGACCTGGGAAACCCCAGATTATATCTCCCTCATTAACAGATTGACAACAACTCAATTATCCTTCAATTCCCCAAGGTTTACTGGGGAGTTCCCAGGCCCTGGAGAGAGAGGAAATGCTGGTGAGTCACTAAGAGTGATTTTACTAATTGGAGTGTTTTGTTCCCAAACGACTCCATCTCTCTCCATGCTGTAGTAACTGGGTGGGAATGCATCTGGCAAGGGAACAGTTACTCAAAGATTACCTCCTTCCTTCCTTCAGGTCTTTCCAGGTGAGGAGGTGTAATTCTATAAAAATGAACACTTCTTAGGTGCCAGGCACTGTGATCAGCGCTTTAGGTATAACTCAATACAACAAACTTATGATCCCACTTTACAGATGAGAAAAGTTGAGGCACTGTTAAGATTTATAGACTTTCTTAAGGTCACAAGCCTCAAAGACATTGTTCTTAACCACTATTAGTACTGCCTCTCATATTTAAAAAGCTAATGATGCCAAAAAAGAGACATTAATGACACCCACGTGACTGCTGCAGAACAGTGCTTCTTCATTAATGGAGACAGGAGAGAGGAAGGTGGGGGTTGGCATCCTTGCAGATCACATGGCAAAGACTGCCTTCTCAGGCTGAAACTCAAGAGCTGTGATGCTTGTGGAATGAACACTGACAGGTTCCCCCCTCCCCCCAGGAACAACAATCACTGGTCTGTGGGGAGCTTCAGCTCTCTGCCCAGAGCTGTGGTTTTTCAGCAGGAAGCAAGCCATGTGCATCAATTATTAGGAACACTTTCATCTAACTGGGACCCCAAACACACACCCCACTTTAACCCCAGGCAAAGTGATATGATTTGATTTACAATGTCTCATGACCCTGCAGCATCCAGAGCAAGTAGACCGTGATCTTGCAGACAATAAACGCAACCCCAAGCTAACACATTATAGGGGGGGTTAATGCGCATGAAACAAAAGGATGCCATCTCCAAACTAGCATACCCACTGCCTCCCTCGACCCCTCACCCAGCACATTACCGGGCCTATGAGTTGGTTCTCAGTGTCCACTGGGCTTAGAATAAAACCCAAAGTCTTTACCACTGCTTGCAAGGTCGCACATGATCTAGCGAACCTCGTCTGCTTCCAGAGCTTGGGCGACACGTTTTCTTTCCACACCTCCCTACTCGGCTCCTTCGGAAGGCCTAGGGACACTTGATTCTTCTGCCTGGATTACTCCTAGATCTTGAGCCGGCAGCATCCTTCTCAACAATTTGATCTCAACGTAAGCATCACCACCTTCCCCTAAGGCCTCGACCTTCAAAGGCTTGATTCCCCACCCAGCACCCTTCCAGATTGGAAGCCCATTCGTTGGAACCCTGGCCCACAAGCCTTCGGATACTTCAGCAAATGTTTGTTGAATGCAAAAACGCTAAATACACTTAAACCTGCCAACTCTCTCCACCCCCGCTCAAAATACTTGGGAGAAATTAATTCATAAAGAAAACATGTGCAAGCAATACCGTAACTCTATAACGCGAAACAAAGGCGGTAACCGAGGCTAAACCGGTAAATGAACTACAGAAGACTGGACTACGGAAGACCCCAAGAAAAACCCTTTCCTGGTAGTGCACACACTTTTCCAGAAGCGAAACCACTAGGGCCAGAAAGAGGTTGCCGCCGAGCGACTAGGGCTGTTGGCGGCAGAGCGCTGCCTACCTTGAACTCGGCGGAAAGTTGGGGCGTATATTCCCGAGTCCAGAGCGCGCGCACCAGCGCCGCCAGCTGCTCGGTGACCTCCGCGCGGCCGGGCGCCGCCCGGTAGCGCCCCAGCGCCAGGAACTCAGCCAGCAGGTCCGTGTTGCTGAGACACTGCACCACGGCGTTCATGAAACAGGTGTTGCCGTGGTTCTTCAAGCCCTGAGCGCCCGGCGGCCGCGCCCCGTCGCCCGCGAGGATCTGGGGCTGGAGTCCGGGGGGGCACTCTGCCCCGGGGCTCCCGGGGGCCGCAGGAGCCGGGCCTGGAGGGCAGACAAAGCCACCCTCACCGTCGCCATCGCAAGGTCCATGCTGGGGCTGGGACCGGGACCGGAGCGGCGAGTCCCCGGAGCGGGAGCGGCTGCCCAGCGCCAGCAGGAAGCGGCTGAAGAGGCGGCGCAGGGAGCGGCGGCGGCGGGGCCGGGGCGCGGGCGGCCCCTCTCCTGCCGCGTCCCCCGGGCCCGGGTCCATGGCTCCCTCCGGTGTAGCTCCCGGAGCGCAGCCCCCGGGCCCGAGGCAGACGAGCAGCTCTCAGGACCTAACAACCTGGGAAAGGCGCCGAACACCGGCTACCTGCGGGCCAGGTGTGCGAGGACGGGGCGGAGGCGGAGCCAAGGGCGGGGCCGCCCCGCCCCGCGCGGGAATCCGGCCGCAGGGCCGGCCTTAGGGCAGTGCCGGGCCAGCGGTACCCCCGCCTGGGCCCTCCCCCACGGCACAGACAGGAATGAAAGCACTGGGAGACTGTCGTAGTCTGGTTCCCCACCCTTCCTTACCTCTCATAAGCCAAGAAAACTGGGTTTCACCTCTGCTCCCGTTCCCCGCCCATCCTTCGAGCTTTGGAAATATACAGGAATGGGTATTTCCAAAGTGCCTAGGAAATGGCAAAGCCCTGGCTATTACTAATTTTCTTGGTTTTAAGTCCTGCTGAAAACGAAGAAAAGGGAGAAAGACTCCCAAGGGCAGCCTCAGGTGTGGTGAGAGACGCGCTTTAGGAGCTCTGAAGGGGTGGGGAGCGCTTTTGTGCACCGCTGGTTCCCCCGCAGGCTCAGGTGTGTGCGGACAGGTGTTGCCGTCTCAGACCTAGCAGGTCGTCTGCCCCTAGGAACAGGCGGAGGCTTCCCAGGACCTGAACTGGGAGCCGCGCTGTTGCCTTGTGAAGAAATGACCAAACTGCTTGTGGGTTTCTTTTTTAGGCTACAGACTACAGTCGTATTCCAAAAACTTGCGAGACTTGACCATCCTCGTTTTAATTGGTGGAGAAGTGGGCTTTGAGAGGTTCACGCAACGTAGGGAGGCCACCCAACCTGAAAGGAGACCGGAACTCGACCCAGGCTCTACGAATTGCCAAGCTCAGGCCCTTTTCAACCTCAGTATTTGCTCAGCAGGAAGTTTTCCGGCTCTCTGGCGCGCCCCCTACGCGTTCGCTTGTTCACTCAACGCAAAATCCTAGCTGAATCGTTGCCCAATCAGAGTAAGTTTGGCCCTGCCCGCCCTTGATTCCCTGAGTAACCCTAGGGGCCTCTGCTCACTTTATCCCATAACTTTCAGGTTTATAATTAATCAGGCAAGTCTTGCAAAATAAATTTCTCATCAGTTTCTAGCTGAGAAAGAGATCAGCAGCATGCAGGATGCAGTATTACAACAGCGCCTTGAAATGTTATTTAATAAATAAGTGATCATCATTTATCAAATATCCTTGATCTTTCACATAGGGTAATGGCAGTTACCCTGGCATAACAAAAGCAGCATTAAAGGACACAGAATATGCTTAGAACATATGACTACTGTGACCTGGGGACTTGAAGGGTTTCTGGAAAAATGCCATCATTTACCTTCCCTGGGTAAAGATACTCAAGTGGATGATTAATATACAAGTTTCATTTCATTACCATTCTGGTGATGAGCACTGGAAAAGGATATCATGGCCAAGTTCCATAAAGCATCTCTGAAATTTCATCTTTGAGAATTGCCCCAAGATCCCAACAGTCAGTTTCTTTAAGAACCCGTTTGTGCCTCTCTCTATGAGAAATTCTGCAAATGCTTTGACATTATTTCACTCAGTTCTCACAATAGCCTTTTAAGCAAGATTTATTCTCCCTTGACAAAAGAGAAAAGTCAGATCGAGGGTGTTTTTAAAGCCTGTCCAAGGTCTGGGTTTAAACCTAAAGTCTTGCCCCATGCAGCTTGACCAATGAAAGGTCTTATTTTTAGAGAATAATAGCAATGCTCTCTGTGGACAGATCATAAGGAAAGTCTGTGGGTTTGGCAGAGTCACAGAAAAGAGATTATGACAGGAAGCCAACAACTGGGAATGTATCTGTAATTTAAAAAAAAAAAACTTTTAAAAAAATTACACAGTCTGGACAAATTATTCTTGAACATATTCAATTTTATGTACAATTTAAGAATGTAAAATACATTCTATAAAGGAAAGAAGAAACCTAGAGATAAAATATTTAAACTAAACAAAAAAGACTGCCATGAGAGAAATCAAGACTAGTGTGGAGCTGCCCAAATTCAGTCTTCAGCAGCACTGTGCAGAACCGTGGCCAGGAAGGTCCGGGTGCTTCAGGAGGCAAACGGGTACTTCCATCGCAAAATGGCTCCATCTGCACTTACGCTAATGATGTATTGATTTCCAGGACTTATACGGAGACGCATGATGTTGCCACTGTGTCCCACACCAACGTGAGTCACCTCACCCTCATTATAATCCCAAACTTTAACCAGATGGTCACTTCCACCTGAAAAACAGTTACACAGCATCACTGCAATAGACTAGAGAGAAATGGCCCTGGCCTCAAAAAAAGTTTTTGTTTTTGTTTTTGTTTTTTTTGAGACAGGATCTTGCCAAGCTGCTTGTCTGTCCACGACCTTGCAATCTTCATGCCTCAACTTCCCTAGTCGCCGGGATTACAGGCGTGGGCCACTGAGCCTGGCAACCAGATCATTGTCAACACATTCCCATATGCCAACTTAGAGAAAAAAAACTTTCTTTATATAATGCTTTGATTATAAAAAATCTAGCATGGCTGGGTATGATAGCCATGCACTTGAAGTCTCCAGAGAAGGGAGAATTCCTTGAGCCCAGGAGATCCAGACCAAGTTGGACAACATAACTGCCCACAGTTCAAAAACAGAAAGAAAGAAAAAAAATCTATGTGTGTTATAGGAAATTCAGGGGGAAAATGCAAAGAGATGAAATCACCCTTCATCCTATCACCCAGAAATAACCACTAGTAACATCTCGGTTCAATTCCTTCCAGTCTTTTCTCTATATGTATATGTATATGTATATGTATATGTATATACAGGTATATACATATATCTGTATATGTGATTGGATCACACTGTGTCTAGGTTTTTTAAAAAGACTTTTAGTTGTAGATGGACACAATATCTTTATTTTTTATTTATGTATTTTTATGTGGTGCTGAGGATCGAACCCAGTGCCTCACACGTGCTAGGCAAGCGCTCTACCACTGAGCCACAACAGCCCACACTGTGTCTAGTTTGATATCTTGCTTTAAGTCAATGTGTTTGCAGAAATTTAATCCATTTAGAGTGTTTGTGAATGTCCTAAAGAAGCAATCAGACTGGCAGGAAAGTATATAGATACTGTTCCAGTCATCATATTGTGTAGTAAATGCTCCCTTAAAATAATGGTTAATTCATTTATTGGCGGTGGAGGCGCATTATAGCATTCAACAATAAAAGGGAATGAAAAACCTGGCATTTAGGACTTCAGCAGAACATAGTGAAGGAAGGCAACTGGACAACCCAGGACATTTAAAGGTCCATTCCAGTCATCCATGCCCACCACTCAAGACAAACCCAGCAATATAAGGCTCAGCTGTTATTTGTGTCCTTAAGTCTCCTCTGCAAATGTTTCCTCTCGTTGAATGTGTCTTCTGGATCATTTTCTTCCAGCCATATCGGCTGTTGTCTTCAGATCTGAATCTAACCAAACTGCCCTTGAGACCCTTTTGCCAACTCTTCCAATTGCCTCCCACAAGAGAGTCCTCCCCCTCCCCCATTCCCATCTAAAAAAACCAAGCTTGGCTTACTTTTCTAATCCAGGACCAACCTGTGACAAAGTGCACTCCTTCCTGTGTGATATCCATACCATTTACTGACCCAGACAAGGAACCTTCCAACTCTCTGATTACTGACCCATCAAATACTTCCCAGTAAGCAATCTGGAATTCAGGAAAAAAGCATTAGGCAGGATTCAGCTCAGTGGAATCATCCACACACACATGCTAACAAAAGATGGCTCTACTTTATATAGAAGGAAGCGAAAATACACCATGGGATGGTATGGGCTGAAATTATAAATAGGCTACAGCAGGGGGTGGAGAAACCATTTTAATATTTTTAGTATTCCTTTTTAAATTTTGCATGCTATTTAAAGGGATGTTGATATGCTGATAAACCGAGATTGTGACAGAAAGAGCTTTTGATAAGACTAAGCAGATTGAGTCTGTAGCAAAATGTAAAAATTTGCTTCTGCACCAAGAGGAGGACCGAAAGGAAGACTGAAAAGCTGCCGACCAGGTAGGAGAGGAAGTTTCTCCCTTCCAGCTAGGGAGTGAGGAGTGGGGAATGAGCACCCCCCAGAGTTCTGGAGACTGGGCCTTTCAAAGTCACCTCCCCACTGTGGTTGGACCCTCCCTCTTCCTGGACCTATACACGCATTCCCAACTTTTCCTTCAGCACCAAAGCAGCAAAAATATTCCATATGGTTGGGATTTAAGGACAAATATAATGTTGGTTCCCTCCTAGAAAGGGGAACTAAATGGGGTAGAGAAAGAAAGGTACTGACAGCAGGGAGACTTTTCTCTGATTATAGTAGCCCCTGGCTTTCAGCCAGGGAGATTGGTTCCAGGATCCCCTGTGGATACCAAAATATAAGGATGCTCAAGTCCCTTATATAAAATGGCATAGTATTTGCTTAGAACCTATGCAAATCCTCTTGTACACATTAGGGAATAATGGCAAGAAAAAAAATCTGTACATGTTCAATACAGATAATTTTTTTCAAAGTATTTTTGATACATAGTTGATCTGTAGGCATAAAACCTGCAAAAACAGAAGGCCAACTGTGCTTACCTTTCTATCTGTCCCACTGGTGATGATTTGGAATTCTTCTGGATGATAACAAACACACTGGAATAGGGTATTGGCTAGGATCATCTGATTTCTCCTAAGACGCCTGAAAAGTAGATTCAAAAGCTGTGAAGCTTGACTTTCTCTTCCCTAGAAAATGTATTTAGTATTCAAATTGCATTTGGAACAAGCTTGGGCTTGGGGTGGTTAATCTGTCTCAAACTGCTCATCAGGGTAGCATTTGCATTTCTTCAAAATAGACTTCCGGTTACACTGCCTTTCTACTTCTCTATCCTCTCATCACATCTATCAAATGATGTTGGGCAGATAGCAGGGGCCCTTTTCTAAAGACAGCACAAAACCCAATAAGAATCCTTAAGTTCCAGTGAAAAAGGAGAAGAGGCTGAATTCAGAGCTAGCCCGCTGCCTCCTGCTCAGTGTAGTTGATTCTCCAGGCCAACATTTGGAGCCCAGTGGAGCTCCCTATAAGCTGAGTGGCTCAGTGTGGGGAAGAATCTTTTTAATGGATATTATTGGGCCCCACCCCTAGGCAGTTGGACTCAGTAGGTGGGATGGGGTCCAAGATCTGTATTTGAAACCAGCTTGTCAACTGATCGTTCTGTGTACAACCGCTTGGGAACCCCTGTCTTGGACAGGTTGAGTATCACTTATCCAAAACACTTGAGACCAGAAGTATTTTTCATTTTGGAGTTTTGAGAATTTGGAAATATTGCATAGATTCTACCAGTAGAGTATCCCCTATCTGAAGATCTGAAATGCTCTAAAATATCAAACTTTTTGAATGCTGATATTATGCTAAAAAAAAAAAAAAGATTCAGATTCAGAGCACTTCAGATTTGGGGTTTTTATGTTGGGGTGTTGAACCTGTACCAAGAGGTAATTGCTCCTCCTTCCACATGTCCTTCTTACAGGCCAGGCTCTCCCGGTTAAAAAATGTACCTGCTGCACAGTTTCTTCTCTTGATGGAAGTTTTCAGATGTGGTATCTGAGCTGAGTATTTTAAAAGATTTGGGCATAAATTAGCAAAATATTCCTGCTGCCCACTTGGAAGACTTTAAGGACGTGAAGTGGCCACAGACCATGCATAGTTTAGACATTCCCTTCTGGTTACAAATTTTCCCAATGTTGAAGGTCAAGGGTAGATTAATCCTTTCTACAAATGTGGTTGTTGGACCAGCATTATCACTTGGAAGCTCATTAGAATTGCAGAATCTCAGGTGCCACTCTAAACCTATTAAAGCAAAATCTACATTTTGATGACATCTCCAGGTGATCACAGATCAAGGAGACATGCAGGGCTAGAAGACAGAGGCTTGCTTTCCTTTTTGCTCTTTAATGTATTAACTCTGCTTTTGCCTTCATTTCTCAATCCCTTCTCTCCATTCAAAACATTTCATATTCTTTCACCAAATCTCTTTTTTTCCCCATTTTTGGACTTATTTTAGTCTCTCTTGTACAGTTTTACAGTGGCAAAGAGTCCCAGGAGTGGTAGAGGGGTGATGGGTGGGTGGATGTGGCTTAGGAGGATGGGGTGTGATTCCAAAATAAAAACATATACTGCAAGTGGGGCACAGTGGTACACACCTGTAATCCCAGCAACTTGGGAAGCTGAGGCAGGAGGATAGCAAATTCAAGGGCAGCCTTAGCAACTTGGAGAAATCTGTCTTAAAATAAAAAATAAAGAGGGCCAGGCACAGTGATGTATGCCTGTAATCCCAGCAACTCAGAAAGCTGAGGCAGGAGGATTGCAAGTTGGAGGCCAGCCTCAAAAATTTAGGGAAGCCCTAAGCAACTTATCAAGACCCTGACTCAAAATTAAAAAAATAGAAAGAACTGGAGATGTAGCTCAGTGGTAAAGCACCCCTGGTTTAATCCCCAGTACAAAAAAAAAAAAAAAAAAGAAGAAGGAGACATGCAGGGCTAGAAGACAGAGGCTTGCTTTCCTTTTTGCTCTTTAATGTATTAACTCTGCTTTTGCCTTCATTTCTCAATCCCTTCTCTCCATTCAAAACATTTCATATTCTTTCACCAAATCTCTTTTTTTCCCCATTTTTGGACTTATTTTAGTCTCTCTTGTACAGTTTTACAGTGGCAAAGAGTCCCAGGAGTGGTAGAGGGGTGATGGGTGGGTGGATGTGGCTTAGGAGGATGGGGTGTGATTCCAAAATAAAAACATATACTGCAAGTGGGGCACAGTGGTACACACCTGTAATCCCAGCAACTTGGGAAGCTGAGGCAGGAGGATAGCAAATTCAAGGGCAGCCTTAGCAACTTGGAGAAATCTGTCTTAAAATAAAAAATAAAGAGGGCCAGGCACAGTGATGTATGCCTGTAATCCCAGCAACTCAGAAAGCTGAGGCAGGAGGATTGCAAGTTGGAGGCCAGCCTCAAAAATTTAGGGAAGCCCTAAGCAACTTATCAAGACCCTGACTCAAAATTAAAAAATAGAAAGAACTGGAGATGTAGCTCAGTGGTAAAGCACCCCTGGTTTAATCCCCAGTACAAAAAAAAAAAAAAAAAAAAAGAAGAAGAAGAAGAAGAAGAAGAGAAGAAGAAAGAAAAGAAAAAGAAAGTTAAAAATCACCTTTGAGCCGGGCGCGGTGGGCGCACGCCTGTAATCCCAGCACTTTGGGAGGCTGAGGCAGGAGGATCGCGAGTTCAAAGCCAGCCTCAGCAATGGCGAGGCACTTAGCAACTCAGTGAGACCTTGTCTCTAATAAAAACACAAAAAAGGGCTGGGGATGTGGCCCAGTGGTCGAGTGCCCCTGAGTTCAATCCCCAGTACCACAAAAAAAAAAAAAAAAAAAATCACCTTTGAAAATTCTTGACTTACTCCTGTGATTAAGTTCATATGCCTTGATCTAGTTAGGTTGGAGTTATCACATTCCATGGAGATGTGATATGCTCATAGTATAAGAGTTCTCTGGGCAACCAAGGGGAAGGACAAATTCATGCCCCTCCTGTACCTCCGTCCCATGGCAAGCTCATCCAGGGCTTCACATCACTGAGCAGATATTGAGAGGATCTGCTTGCATTACTTATTTCCCTTGTTCCTTTTATTTGGAACATTTAAAGTTGAATTAGTGCAAGTTAAATCATGCTTTGCTACTTCTGTATCTACACAGAAACTTCTAATATTCACTTCTTCCCACCAGCATCTATAAACCAGGGACAGCCATGGAGCCAAGGGCTTCTGAGGAACATCCTTTTACTGTTAAATCCACCCTCCTTTGGAATCTCTGCTCCTATTCAATAAAATACAGGCACAATTGGGTTTTGCATGTGTCTTGTTATCCTCCCCATCCCAGGTACATACACAAGGTCCCAGATGATGCAAGTCCCATCGGTGCTGGCAGTGACACACTCCTCGTTGTTCTTCTTCACCCGGATGCAGGACACAGAGGACTTGTGCTCCTTTAGGGCCTCCTCCAGTTTCTGGGTTTGGCAACCTATCTGCCATACCCTCACCTGAAAGGTCCCAAGAGCATGCTCTCAATACAAATTGGGAATTTGTTTTATTTTTTATTCTTGGTACTGGAGATGGAATTCATAGGATGCTTTACCACTCAGCCACACCCCCAGCCCTTCTTATTTTTTATTTTGAGGCATGGTCTCAGTAAGTTACTGAGGCTGGCCTCAGACTTATGATCCTCAGCCTCCTGAGTTGCTGGGATTACAGGTGTGCACCACCACAATGAGCTATAAATCCCTTTCAAAAGGATCAAAAAAGATCTGAGGAGGTTTTTCACCTGTGCTGTGTGTGTGTATGACTTGGTTTTTTAATTTCCCATTCTCCTCTCTGTTGGGTGAGGTAGGTAGGAATGCTATGACTGAAGGAAAAAAAATATTCACATATAAGATGTAATCATCTTCCATGGAGCTTGGAAAATGCCACCAATGATCCTATGCCTGTTTCTACTTTCAGACTGAGAAATTTATCAGACACTCACTAGGAAAATCGATAATGCAAAGGCCTCTGCTAAACCAAGCAAAATATTATGTCTATGCATTTCTGCTGAACATTGCTCTCAAATTTCTGGTGCCATCAGGAAATTTCTTGGGTACCCACAGCCACATTTAAACATTCACATCAGCTGTTCGATTTTAATCACTTAAAACCCTACAAAACTCAGTAGTCATTTTATATTACAAATATTTTGTCCTGTCTGTTCTGAAATGAAATTCACAGGTAATACAACCACCTACACGTATTTCAAAACAATAAATATGACACCCTAATTGTAATTTAAAAACTGATAAATGAAAGTTCTTTAGTTATTATAGTAAGTCTTTTAATAAATAAAGGCTGTTACAACTACACCAGATAACAGTAATAGTCAGATGCTCACACCTCAGAATGAATATGATAGATATATGAAATGATGTAGCTCAATGGTAGGGTGCAATCATGCATGAGCTTTGGATTCCATTGTTGGCACCAGAAGGAGGAGGAGGAGGAGAAGGAGGAGGAGGAGGAGGAGGAGGAAAGCACAATCATTGCATACATGTAGTGCAAGACAGTGAAAGAACAGTGGTCCAGGGGAACACTAGATTAAAAAAAACTAGTGTTAGGATAAATAATAACAGACTGAACTTGATTGGACATGATAAGGGGAAATAGCCTTAACTGAAGTAAGGAAAGCATTCTTAAGTGCATCCTACATTGTCAAAGTAAAGACAATGAAGCCAGGTGCGGTGGCTCACACCTGTAATTTCTGCTACTCAGGAGACTGAGGCAGGAGGATCACAAACCAGAGGCCAGCCTTATCAATTTAGCAAGACCTTGTCTCAAAATAAAAAGTGCCGGGGATGGAGCTTAGTGATAGAGCTCTTGCCTAGCATGTGTGATACCCAGTACTGTGGATGGGTGGGGGGGGGGGGGGGGATAGGAGTATCATTATCTTTACACTTCAGGAAACTGAGTCAGTGAGATTAAAGCATGTTGCCTGGGTCACACAGCTGGAAGTGGCAGAAGGGAAACCTGAGCCCCAGCATTCATTCGTGTCACCTAAATTCTGCGAATGGCTCCCTTAAGATTTTTCTTCTCTCTGATAAGTTCCTCCAATCAGAACTGAGAAAGGAGAAGAGAATGCCCAGTATAGACAAAGGGAAGGCTTTCGGATTTAAAAAAAAAAAAAAAAAAAAAAAAAAAAAAAAGCTGGGGAATAGAAGGGAGGAGACCCTGAGGGAAACAAGTAAGTGAAAGGTGTTTTAGACACCTCAGAATGATGAAAGGAAAAGATTGAGTGTACTCATTTTAAAATAATGGCCAAAATGTTTGGGGTATTAAAGAATTGATTCTAAAAATATCATCTTCTTTAAAAGATTTTTTTTAAAAATGTAACTGGGCATCATGGTGCACATCTATAATCCCAGCTACATGGGAGGCTGAGGTGAGAGGATCGCAAGTTTGAGGCCAATATCAGCAACTTAGTGAGACCCTGTCTCAAAAGTAAAAAGGACTGAGGGTGTGGTTCAGGGGTAGAGTATCCCTGGGTTCAATCCCCAGTACCAAAAAGGAAAAAAAAGTGGGGGTGGGAAGGAAGGAAGAAATTAAAGTAAAGGCATACAACTATGGTCCTCAGAGGAAAGAACAAGTATGGGAATATACCAAAATACCAATTGGCAATATACCAATTTGGATTCATAACTTGATTCCGTATAGAGTGCTTTCATATTTGTACCTTAAACACCCTTTATGTAAACAAGCACATTTATGTCTATTCATACTATTAGAACTTTAATTTATCATGTAGGTTAGAGTTTCATCAAAATTTTAATTTGGCCCTGCCTGACTCTTAGTATAGGTACATATTAAAAAATCAAATAGATGGTCTCCTATGAGTTAGTTACTCAAACTGATGGGTTTAAAGAAAAAAAAAAAAATCTGTTTTCAAGAACAATACCTCCCCTTCCCCACCGCCACTGATGACCCTTTTACAGTCACTGGTGGTAGCGATGGCAGTCACTCCGATCCTATGGGCGCTGTTAATGACATACATCAGCCGGCCTGTCTCCGGGGCGAAGGCGCGGATTTTCCCGTCATCCCATGCTGGCACCAAAGGGAGACAAAAGGCAGCGGAATCAGTGCAGGCACCCCTGCTGCAGACTGACGCCCCCCTAGACCATAAGCGAGAGTCAGAGTCCGGGGAAGTGGTCGGGGTGGAAGAGCCAGCCGCCCTCGCTTCCTGGACCATAAGCCCTGATGCCGCCAAACCACTCACACCTGGCTGAGGGAAAGGAGGGGTCCATCGAGGTTGACCCCGCCTGCTGGTTCATGTGTGTGACCCATGCCAGGTGAGGGGAAGTGGAGAGGGGAGCAAGAAGGACGGACGGCTCCCACCTCCCCATGAGCTGCAGCCAAGCGCACACAACTAGTTCATATGACACCTGGAATGTCTCGCCAACTATCCCCCAAGCTGCTGGCTTGCCGCCCACACCCCACCTTTAAATCTAAAGTTCCTCCCCCCTTTCTCGCCATCTTTCCCATCTTAGTAAAAGTCTCCACCATCCATCCATCCAGCTGCTTAAGCCCAGAACCTCGCGGTTCTTCTTGATTCCTCTCTATCCAGCCACCCAACCCAATCCGACAGCCAATCCATCCGCAAGTCCCATCACCCCTACTGTTAAAAACACCCAGGACTTGACTGTCTTCCAACCCCTCCATTGGCACCACCCTATCCAAGTCACAGTCACCCCTCTCCTGAATTATTTTACCAGTTTCCTTCCTGGCCTTCCACTTTTGCTTCCAAGCAGTTATACAGCAAATGGGATTAACTCCCCCCCTTCCCCATCACCTTTTTAAAACAAGGTCACCTTCCTGATCAAGAATATCCCAAAGTGTGCAGGGCGCGGTGGCGCACGCCTGTAATCCCAGCACTTTGGGAGGCTGAGGCAGGAGGATCGCGAGTTCAAAGCCAGCCTCAGCAATGGCGAAGCACTTAGCAACTCAGTGAGACCCTGTCTCTAAAAAAAAATACAAAAAAGGGCTGGGGATGTGACCCAGTGGACGAGTGCCCCTGAGTTCAATCCCTGGTACCATACACACACATACACAAACACACACATTCATACACACACACACACACACACACACACAAAGAATATCCCAGGGCTGGGGTTGTGGCTCAGTGGTAGAGCGCTCGCCTAGCACGTGCGCGGCCCGGGTTCGATCCTCAGCACTATGTACAAATAAAAAAACGAATTGTGTACAATTAAGGCAAATAAATAAATATTAAAAAAAAGAATATCCCAAAGTGCTTCTTACTGTACCTAGAATGAAAATTCAAATCTTTCATCCTGCATAGTAACTAGTAACTGCCCCTGCCTACCTCTTCAATCTCCCTGAGGCTCCATGCCAACTGTAATCATTAAGCTCCAGACACACTGACTTCCTTGTTATTCCTCAAATATACCAAGTAATCACTTGGTATATTCCTACCTCGGGGCCTTTGCACTTGCTGTTTCCTCTACCTGGAATACCTTTCCCCCAGGTCTTTTCATGGCTAGAAACTTCTCTGATGTTTTAGTGCCACCTCTTGACCTTAGCAATTTGAAATAGGATGCTCAAGGTAGATCCCATTACAGTGAAGATTTGAGGAAGTATGAGAATGAGGGAATAAACCTTGCAGGTATATGGAGGAGGAACATTTCATGAAGATTGAATGGCCAGAGAAAAGCCCTATGCCCAATGTGTTTGAGGAAGACCTAAGAAGCAAGTATGGCTGGAGAGGGTAGGCAGTTAAGAATAAATCAAAGGCTCCTGGTGCCTATGATTACAGGCCAGAGTCTAATCGCAGCAGCTAGGAAGGCTGAGGCAAGAGGATTGGAAGTTTAAGGCCAGACTCAGCAACTTAGTGAGACCCTATATCAAAATTTAAAAAATAATAATAAAAAGGTCTGGGGATGTGGCTCAGTGGTAAAGCAATGCCCAGTTCAATCCCTAGTATAAAAATAAAATAAAATAAAAAGGAAAGGAAAGAAAGAAAGAAAAAGAAACCAAAGGCAAGAAGGTAGAGGTGGGGAGGAGAGAAAGTTGTATAGGGCCTTTGCAGTAACTAGGTCTGCCCCACTTACTGCTTCAGTCTTCTCTATATCACTTTCCCTGACCCCCCACCCCAACTGGGACTTTGTCTTCCAGAGGGGAAAAGACTTTTGAGCCCTATAAACATCAAGGATCTGAATTAACATTTCATTTTGTTTCATTTTGCAGGGCTGGGGATTGGCAATCACTCTACCCCTGAGCCATGCCCCCAGCTCTGACTTAGCATTTTAAAACAGATTTTTGGCTTCTGTGCTGAGAATAGACAGGGCAAGAGCTGAAGCAGAGAGCCCTGGTGGGAAGCTGCTGCAGTGACTTAGGGGAGAGATGGTGGTGGCTGAGATGAGGGTGGAGGTGAGAAGTGATAGAAGTTTGATATACCTTCACATGAGAGCCACCAGGGCCAGATACACACATAAGAGGAAAAGTAGAGGCAGTAATAATCCAAGATTTTTGTTTGTTTGTTTTGTCGCTGGGGAAAGCCAGGTGCTTGCGCAAGCTAGGCAAGTGCTCTACCACTGTGCTACACCCCAGCCCTGACTCCAAGGTTTCTGAGCTGAGGATTTGTCAGCTCTTGGTGTAACGTAAACCAAGAGCTCCTGGTGACCACTCTGTGGAGGAGAAAAGCAGGTGGGTGGAGAACAGAACCAAAAAAAGGGGCTAAGATGGGTTCCTGCTGTCAATTTCGTAGCTGCACCTAGAGATGAATTTGACTTCATCCATGTGAACCAGTAAGATTTATTTATTGACCACTGGAGAAATTTGCATATAGATTAAATATAAAACAATCTTAATAAATTATCCTCTCATAGGATAATATTTTTAGATTTTTAGATTATACTGAAGTATTTAGAAGTGGAATATCATGGCATCTATGATGTACGTTAAAAATACTTTGGCATAAATTGGGTTTAAAAAGTTCCCTTTGAAGCATAACTTAGTTTGAGTCAGGTTTTTATCTCTTGTACAACAAAAAGGATTCTAACACAAGAGTCCTGTACTCACTAAAGCCTCAAATCCATTTCAAAATTGGATTACTAAATTTCCCTACTGAGAGAAAGATCTGTGCTGTACGCAACAATTTGAGAAAAGAGAAGTTGCTTATTTGGTTCTTCCTAGCTCACAAAAGCTCCCAGCTGGAAGGGGGCTTCGAGGGGAGGCTGATTAGAAGCAAAGAGGGAAGGACAGCGGGAGGCTGTCCCAGGTTATCGTCACATAACGACTAGAGGGGACAGAGTGACACAGAGGGAGACCACAGCCAGAGCTGGGCTGATCTTTTTCTTCCTCTAAGACAGAGACAGAGGTTTATTTAGGAAAGTAGACACATGTTCAAGGGAGAACGGGGGGGGGGGGGGGGGGGGCCATCTCAAGAGAGCCACCTTTGGAGTAAAGCAAAAAAACACATGCTGAGGGTGAAGGCAGGCCACCTCCAGGAGAGGCAGGCGGGGCCGAATCATAACAGGGAGAGGTCACCTGAAATGATGCTCTTGCCGTCTCTCATGAAATCGAGGCCATGGCAGGTCATATTGGGCACAGTGATCCGCAGCAGCTCCCTGTTGGACATCGTGTGCCACACCCTGATGTCTTTCTTGGCACAGGTGGCAAATAACTCAGCAGTGCCACTGCAAAGAAGCCATCAAGAGAAGAGAGAGGCAGTTGAAAAAGACAGTGTCTCTCAGAGGTGTATCTGACAACAGGGAGTTCGATGGAGGACAGGGGGGCGTGTTAGATATGGATTCCCTGAAGGCTTGGTTATCTCAGAGATTCCTTGTGTGAACTGGCACTTGATGCCCTCAAACCATCTGTGGAAAATCTTTTGTAGTCTTTTCCCTTTGGAAAGGTTGGGACCAAGTCACTAAAAAAGAAAAGTCAATTTGAAATCTAAATCTTAGTGGGTTGTAGGATGGCAACATTTCATTTTTTAAGAAATCAGTTTATTGGGGGGCAGTTGACACAAAAGGCCATACATACTGAATGTATGTAACTTGATGAGTGGTATACATTTGGTGAATAGCATTTCTTGAGATAAATACATCCATTACATATCTGTAACAAATGAGGAAACCCTTCCCTGTAAAGTAAAACATTTAATTAAAATTTTAAATGTCTTTTTTTGTTTTGTTTTTGGTACTGGGGATTGAACCCAGGGATGCTTTACCACTGAACTACATCCCTAGCCCTTTTAATTTTTATTTTTGCAACAGGGTCTCACCAAGTTGGTTAGGGCCTTGCTAAATTGCTGAGGCTGGCTCTGAACTTGCGATCTTCCTGCCTCAGCCTCCGGAGTCGCTGGGACTACAGGTATGCACCATTGTACCCAGCTTATTAAAATTTCAAGGAAGAAAATGACAATGGTGATAGAATTCACATATGCAGATAACCCAAGACCCTTTCTTTGGCTAGATATCAGAAAATATGAGATTATGGACAAAGAAGAGTACCCCAGAGGAATTGTCTGTCAGGCTCAAAAGAAAAAAAAAAAAAAAAAGTAACTTGTACATAGAATGTAAATTATCAACATATATGGGTTATTCATAATCTTTGATAAGAAAAAGGAGTGTATTGGGATACAATAAACCACCTAGTTTAGAAGTTTCAAGCTAGTCTCTGTGGAGACTAAAGCTACCCTTTAGATGCAAGCATTTCTCAGGCATTTTCTACATTTCCTCACAAACATATTTCAAAAAGGGAAAGAACACCTCTCTCTTAAGAGCCACCTGTTTCAGAATTAATAGAAAAAATAAGTGGATCCCTTCTACACATTTAGCTTTGGGGCTCAGAATTAAAATTATAATGCAGGACTAGCAACTTAGAAAGGATACGTGCTGGAGCAAGATGGGAACTGCCATGGAGCTCCTGCCAGACCGTCCTGATGGACAGAGACCCAATCAAGCCTATAAGAGAATATTAACGGATTTTTTTAAAAAATAAGACTTGTTTTTTTTTTTTTTTTTGTTTTATTTCAGATTGAACTCAGGGGCCTTCAATTGGGAATGAGACCTTTTTTGTATTTTTTTTAGAGGGGAAGTTGCTAAGTGCCTCGCCATTTATTTTTGAAGATGTCCCAATGGACAGGCGTTAAGATTTATTTATTCACATACTGCCTTCAAAGTGAGCTTTGGGAAAGTGAACCCTTTTATTTTTAGATGTCAATGGACATTTATTTATTTACATATGGTGCTGAGAAGTGCAATGCTAGGCAAGCACTCTGCCACTGAGCCACAACTCCAGTCCAGAAAGCACCTTTAATGAGACATATGGATGCTCATGAAAATCCTTTATCATGAAAGGACTGCCCCTAGAGAATGTTTCCAACTCCCCCCCCTTGATAGGTAATCCACTTCCTCAGCAATGTCAGGCAATCACTTGGGCCTAATCTGAAAATGAGCCACTCAAATAGAAAACTGTCCTGTGTTGAGAATCAGAGAGATTAAGGTCCAGAAAGAACCAACCCAATTGGACCATGAAGATGCACTAAGTCCACATTGCTCCCTCCTTCCCATGTGAAATCCTGTAAAATGAAGATACAAAGAGATGTAGAGGTAGATATGTATATATGCATATATTTTTTCAGTGACTCATAAATCCTTAGAAGCAAATAGATCATGGAAAGGATAGCTTCATCTCTGCACAAACCCTTTGGTTGCTGCATAATAGGGCAAGCTCATAGGGGAACAAGCGTCAGGCTAAAAACACTGCCATGGGGAGCAACAGGAATATCAGCTTATGCACACCATGGGGAAGACAAAATTCGCAGTTTGAATCCAGGCCAGCAATCCTTGGAGAACAGAGTTGCTACAGCATATTGTATGTAATGGCAAGTTTTCAAGAGAAACTCCCAGATGTGCAAAGAAACAGGACAATGTGATTCAGAAAAAGGAAGTCAAAAGAAACTGACCCTGGGTTGGGGGGTGCAGTGCAGTGGTAGAGCACATGCTTAGCATGTGTGGGGTCCCAGATTCAATTCCCAGCACAAAAAGAATAAAAAGAAACAAAGAAAAGAAACTGACTCCAAGTAGACCCAAGTATTAGATTGACAGATTTCAAAGCAGTTACTTACAACTTTTAAATATATTCAAAGTATTAAGGGAAACTATGACATCAATAAACACACACAGGTAATCTCATCAGAGAACTAGAAACTATGTATGTATTATAATTACATATTTTTTGATAATTATATTTTTTCTACAGGTGAAAGTGCAAAAGCTGAAATAAATTTACTATATGGGCTCATTTGGAGATGGTAAAAGAACCTATGAACTTGAAGGCAGATATAATAGAAATTATAAAATGAAAAAAAAAAAAAAAGAAAAAAGGAAAAGACCAAAGAAAGAGAAATGAACAACCTTTGGGAAAAGATCATTGTTTTTCAACATGTGTAATGTTGTAATTGAATTTCAGAAAGATAGGAGTTAGAAGGGTGAAATTTTTTTTGAAGAATAATGGCTGAAACCTTCTTAATTTGGTGGAAAACTTCAGTTTACAAATTCAAAAAGCTTGATGAACTCCAAGCAGGATAAACACAAAGAGAAAGACACTTCATAATCAAACTGACGAAAGACAAAAACAAAGAGATGATCTTGAAAATAGACAAAAAGTGACACTTTACAAAGAGGGAAATAGTAGTGAGAATACAGAATGACTTTCATTAGAAACCATGGAATCCAGAAGGCACTGGAACGATGCATTCAAATGCTGAGAGGGAAAGATAACAGATGGCAAGTAGCTATATAAAAATGAATGAAGAATATCAGAAATTCTTGTGGGTAAATGCATACACATTTTAAAAATTTTTTAATTTCCTTAAAATATTTGTGATTATTTAAAGCAGAATTATAATATTGTATCAATGGACATACTTCCAAGTAGGTAATAAGGAAGTATGTGAGATCTAAAAGAAATGTACTGTCATAAGATTCTTATGTTTTTTCACTTGAAGTAATTTAATGTTTAAGTAGACTATGGTATGTTAAAGGTGAATACTGCCATCCTTAGAGCAACCACTAAAAAAATTAACGCAAAGATACATAGCTAGAAAGCCAGTAGAGTAATTAAGTAAAATGTTGAAAATAGTTCATTGGCAAAAGAGGAGGCAGCTAAAATGCAACAGAAGAACAAATAACAAGTGAAGAAAAAACCAAGTTACATTAAATGTAACATTCCAAATATAAAGCAGAGATTTTTATTTTCTTTTTTGATACCAGAGATTGAACTCAGGGGCACTTGACCACTGAGTCACATCCCAAACCTTTTTTGTTTTTTATTTGGAGACAGGGTCTCACTGAGTTGCTTAGTGCCTCACTTTTGTTGAGATTGGCTTTGTATTCGTGATCCTCCTGCCTCAGCCTCCTGAGCCACTGGATTACAGGCATGCACCATGGCACCCAGGCTAAAAGCAAAGACTTTTTGGACTGAATAGAAAAGCAAGAATCAATTATGTGCTATTTTAAGAGATACCCATTAAATATAATATATATGGTCAATAATAGAATAAAAAGGATATATCATGAAAAGAGCAAGCATAAGAAAGCTTGACTATGCATATTAATATCATACAAAAGAGCCAGGCATTGTGGCACACACATGTTATCACAGAGACTCAGGAGGCTGAGGCAGGAGGATCACAAGTTAGAGGCCAGCCTCAGGAATTTAGGGAACCCTGTCTCAAATTAAAAAATAAAAAGGGCTGGGGATATACTCAGTGGTAAAGTGCCCCTGGGCTCAATCCCCAATACCAAAAAGCAAAAAAAAAAAACAATAATATTATCATACAAAACACATTTTAAATCAAACAGAATTACTAAAGATGAAGAGAAATACTTAATAATTATAAAAATGTCAAAACAACAGGAAGATATGACAAATAATTAATAAGACCTAATTAACAGAGCTTCAAAATATACAAAGCAAAAACTGATGGAAATAAAGGAAGAAATCTATATTCATGGCTTGAGACTTTTAACACTTATCTCAGTAACTAATGAAACAAGTAGACTAGAAATCAATAAGGATTAGAAGATCTATATGACACTACCAGTATGAAAAGCCTCCATGGAGAAAAAATATCATCTCCAAAGCATATATGGAATTAATTCATTTACATAAAGTTCAAAAGTAGGGAATACTCATCTAAGGGGCTAGAAATCCAGGAAGTAATTCAAGTAGAAAGGTGAGGGTAATGATTGGAAGGGGTGTTTTGGAGACGAAAATATTTTATTGCTGTGCCAGTGTGATAGTATATAGGGGTAATGATTTGTTGAGTTACACAGTTATGATCTATGCATTTTCTGCATGCACATTATACTTCATTAAAATTCTTTTTACACCTTGCCAAACTATCATTCAAGTCTGAGGGTAAAACAAAGACTTTCAGACAAATAAGAAGTGACTTTTCCATACAAAGACTACCTCTGAAAATGTGGCATATACACACAATGGAGTTTTATTTCGCCGTAAAGAAAAATAAAATTATGTTAAGCAAAATAAGACAAACTCAGAAGGTCAAGGGTGGTATATTTTCTCTAATTTGTGGAAGCTAGAGAGGAAGAAGGAAAGACAGGTGGTGGAGCAGGGATCTCATGAAAATCAAAGGGTGGTGAGGAGGAAGGGTGAACTGCTGGGGAGTTGGCCAAATCACATTGTTATACTGTCTGCATGTATGAATATGTGACAACAAATCCCATCAGTGTGTACAACTACAATTCACCAATAAAAAATGTGGGAAGAGAAAAAGAAAAGATTGTCTCTGAATTTTCAAAACAGAAGAATCTAAGAGGATTCAATTGGTATGTGAAACAAGCATAGCAAAAGCAAAGAACACAATTTAGTCAAAATCTAAGTACATACTTGGAAAAAATAGGCAAAAATAATGCAATCTGCATCTTTAATTCCCCATTAATTTTAGCATGGGAGATAGTGGAGGAATGATGGAGAGAGAAATAAAAATATACTGACTCTTAGCTGGGTGTGGTGGTACACACCTGTAATCACAGCTGCTGGAGGATCGAAAGTTTGAGGCCAGTCTGGGCAACTTAGCAAGACCCTGACTCAAAATAAAAAGGGCTGGGGATGTTACTCAGTGGTAGACTGCTTGCCTAACATGCATGACCCCCTGGGTTTAATCCCCATTAACACACACACACATAAATACTCTTCCCTTTATGGCAGATAGGATATAAATGTTTGTTAATGCCAGTGTTTTGACAAAAACATATATTTGAATATGTATATTAAAAATGAGCCAGGCATGGTGGTACATATCTGTAATTCTAGCTACTCAGGAAGCCATGGCAGGAAAATCACAAGTCTGAGGCCAGCCTCATCAACTTTGCAAGACCCTCAGCAATTTTGCAAGACCTTGTCTTAAAATAAAATATTAAAAGGACTGGGGAATGTAGCTCAGTGGTAAAGCCCCCCTGGATTCAATCCTCAGTACCAGAAAAAATAAGGATCACAATTAAATGAACAAAATAAATAGTTTCCAAGTTGTGTGCAGCAGGGAAGAAGGCTGGACCAAATAAAACATAATCACTAAAACCAAAGACAGGAAAAGAATAAAGGAAACATTAAACTTGAACTCTGCAGGTACAGGCCCACCTCCCCTGCCTGTTTTTTTTTTTTTTTTTTTTTTTTTTTCTTTTTTTCTATACTAGGGCCTGCACTGAGTATATCCTTGCCATTTTTATTTTATTTTGAGACAGGGTGTCACTAAGTTGCCCAGGCTGTCCTTGAACTTGCGATCATCTTGCCTCAGACTCCTGAGTCACTGGAATTACAGGTGTGTGCCGCCATGCCTGGCCTAACTGTTCTTTATATCTGACACTATGCAGGGAGATTTCCCCATGATTTCCAAAACAGAAATCATGATTCAAAAGACATTCTTCTATATATTTATAAGGCCCCGCCTCACTCTATGAATGTGGCCATGCTGTTAGCATCTCCTTTGCTTGACCCAGACCCTTCTAGCCCTCAGCTTCATAAGTTGATCTTAGATATAAAAATGTATGCCAACATATGTGAAAATCTAGATAGAATGGATGCATTTTAGGACTGTATAAATTGCTAAAATGGATAATGCAAAAGGCATAACTATTCACAAAAGTAAAAAATGTGGAAACAACACAAATCGCCAACAATGAATAAACAGGTGAACAAAATAAGGCATAGCCATTTAATGGAACTTATTGAGCAATAAAAAAGGAGTGAAGTACTGATGCATCCTATATAGATCATTCTTAAAAACATTATGCTAAGTGAAAGAAGCCAGTCACAGAAGATCACACATATTGTAAATGTCCAAAATAGAAAAAGCCATTGACAGTCTTTGCCTAGGCCTGGGGGATGGGAAGAGAGCAAAGAGCGATGAGCGAGTGACTGCTGGTAGGGTTTTGTTTGTGTTTTGAAGGATAATGAAATGTTTTTAAATTAGATAAGTTATGGCAATGGTTGCAAAACTTTGTTAACTATGCTCAAAACCATTGAATTGCATACTCCAAATGGGTGAACTTTGTGGTACATAAGTTACGTTTCAATGTAGCTTTTCTATAAAACAAAGAAAAGAAAAAGGAGAGGTACAAAACCTGAATGACAACTGTACAAAAATCGAAAAGATCATTTAAAAATCTACCTTCACAAAAAGTAAGGACCAATCAATTTCAAAGATTGAGTCTACCAAGCTTAGAAAAAGAGGAAAAATTGAGACAGAAATGACCCCATTTCAAATAAAGACTCATTTAATTGGAAAGTACGTGCCATTTTCCCATTAGAAATATTTAGAAGAACTGAATCACAAGGACTCAGGGAACCCAAACTACAGCTCCTTGTCTCAAGGGCTTTCTTTTGTTGTTTTGTTTCTAGTGTAGTAAATTATTTTGATAGACTTCCTATCTTCTTTGCTATGAAGTTACATTAGTTCTCCCAATTCAAATTTGGACTTTCTGAGAATGTTGACCTTTTAAGTAAATAAATCCATCATGGAAAGGATATGTGTCTCTCAAAACTTTTCTTTTTTTTAGTCACTTTTCCATTACAGTGCTGGGGATCAAATCCAGGGCCTTGAGTCTGCTAAACAAAGCTTCTGCCACTGACCTGCATCCCCATCAGAGACTGAGTTTTGAAAATAAGACTTGATGACCTGTAGAACAGTGATTTTGAGTTTTGTAAGTTCAGGTTGAACACTGAGGAAGTTCAGAGCAAAACCTGTTTGACCAGCTTCATGGAATGGAGCTCACCAAAGACAAAATGTGTTTCAAAATCAAGTAAAGGCATACAATGATGGAAGCCCTTTTGGACATCAAAACTGCTGATGGATATTTGTTCTAGTTGCTTAGAATGAAATTGGCCAAGAATTATAGCCATTAGATGCAGAAGAGCTCATGTCCACTACCAGGAGGTCTGTCAAATCTGGAAGACCCCCAGAGGTACTGATAAATGACTGGACAGAGAAGTTTGGGGAAAGACATTGTTAAGCTTTTTTTTTTTTTTTTTTTCAGATGGCATTGGGAAAACAGGAAAATTTTGACAGGCACATACCTTTTCCATGATGGGTTTATTTAAAAAGTCAACATTCTTTTTTTTTTTTTTTTTTTGATACTGGGAATTGAACCCAGGGTGTATAACCACTGAGCCACATCCCCAGCCCTTTTTTATATTTTATTTAGAGACAGGGTCTCACTAAGTTGCTAAGGGCCTCACTAAGTTGTTGAGACTGGCTTTGAACTCTTGATCCTCCTGTGTCAGCCTCTAGAGCTACTGGGATTACACGTGTGTGCCACTGTGCTCAGTAAAAAGTCAACATTCTGAAGAAGTCCCAATTTGAATTGTAACTGCATGGAAGACACTAGGAAGTTTATTAAAGTAATTCACTACACTAGATAAATTTAAGTCAGAAACAAATCACAATTATGCTAGAAGATGTTGAAAATGTATTCATAAAGTAAAATTCTCTTGTACACTGCATCAGATTTCTACATTCCCATTTTCTTGTTCTACTTACAATGGAAAGACAATGTCCTCGACAGCTTCAAAGTGGCATGTTGCAATAAGAGTCTCTTTGAAATCTGTGAAGTTGACACGATATATGTGTGATTCTTCTGTTCCTACAAAAAACTGGTGTCCTTCTCCTCGCAGGGCAATGGAAGAGATGCCACCTTGTAACTGAATTTTCCTTTAAAGGGAAGCATAGAGGTAAAGTAGGTTCACTCAAATTAATGGATGTTTTTTGTACCTTTTGAATTTTGTATATGTATTATCTATTCAAAAATACTTAAAGAATAGGACAAGGGAAAATGTAAGTGAAATGAAGCAGCTTAACTTCATTTTTTTTTTTTTTTTTTTTTCTGGAAGAAAAAAAAAGTAGATTCCCTCAACCTTCAAGTTATATTGCCCATCTGAAGCATTACAGAGGATACAAGTCAGGCAGGTGATTTGGGACACACCCTCAAGGAAGTGACATAATTGGAAAGGCATGGGTTATTCACACTGCTGTGTCCCTATGGCCAGCAAAGTGAGAGGTCCTTAAAAGTTACAATAGTCAGGGGAGATTCCTCAGCGAGAGGTAGTTTGAAATGAGTTTTGCCAGATGGACAGGCTTATGGGTACAATGACCATGACAACTCAGTGCTTTATTTATTAATTCCATTTCTTGAAAATAACCCTAAAATCGGGGCATGGGAGACCCTGTATGTCAACAGATGCTATTATAACCTTAACTAAAAGTAAAATGTTGAAAACAACCTAAATACCCAATTATAATGGAATGGGTAAACAATGATCTATGGGACATTGACTTCATAGAATATTTGCCTAGCCATTAAAATGATGTTTAAAAGATTACATGCAGTTTATATATATTTTATCATCATAATAAAAATATCATGTAGCAAAATTGGAAATGTTTATGATGCCTATATGAAATTTTAGAAAATCAGCATACAAAATTTTATGTATAAAATAAGCACAATTGGGCTGGGGATGGAGCTCAGTGGTAGAGTGCTTACCTAGCATGCCTGAGGTCCTGGTTTTGATCCCTGGCACCACAAAAAAACAAAAATTTTAAAAAGCACAAATATTTCATTATGTGTATCAATAAAAAAAGACAAGAAGAAATAGAAAATGCTCATAGTGATTATCTCTGCCAGAACCTTAAAATAAGAATATATAAATCAACGAGGTCCTAGAAATCCAACCCATTGCTTTTTTTTTTTTTTTTTTTTTTTGTGGTACTGGGGATTGAACTCAGGGGCACTTGACCACTGGGTCACATCCCCAGCCCTTTTTTTGTAATTTTATTTAGAGACAGGGTTTCACTGAGTTGCTAAGTGCCTCGCCATTGCTGAGGCTGGCTTTGAACTCGCGATCCTCCTGCCTCAGCCTCCCAAAGTGCTAGGATTACAGGCGTGCGCCACCGCGCCTGGCCCAACCCATTGCTTTTTAACTAATTTTTTTGGACAATAATAATTTAATGAGGGTTCTGGTGCAAGGAGCCAGCCTGGAAAATGGAATGTTTTAGGAGGATCCCTTTGTTGCGAGACACCGAACAGTTGATGAAGGAAGGAAAAGCACAAGTCACTCCCCAGCTTCTTTGCTAACTAGAGGTCTGTGGCTCTGGGACAACGTGCCAGAAACTTTTGGCCTCAGTTTACACAACCACAGGGTAATTCCTCCTTGACAAAGCTGTGGTGAAGATTAGTGATGACAGAGCCAAGTGCACTAGGAGCCCATGGAGGGCAGCCAAGAAATACTGCCTCCTGGTATCTGGGATCCCTAAAGAGGAGGTGAAGTTTGGTGGTTAAAGGGGGGCGCCAGAGGTCTGGGAACTCCAGCAGTCTGTTTGGGTCAGGCAATTTTCCTTTCCTCTTCCTCCTCCTCTTCTTCTTCTAACGCATTTGGTTACCTTTATTTATTTATTTATTTAATATTTAGTTGTCAATGGACCTTTATGTTTTATTTATTTGTATGCAGGGCTGAGAATCAAACCCAGGGCCTCACACGGTAGACAAGTGCTGTATCACTGAGCTACAACCCCAGCCCCAATTTTCCTTTCTAGTCTCTATGACTGCTCATGTGGGCTGCTTTACTCTACTATAACCCAAGGAGGCAGAAATCATCTGCTCCAACAGAAGCCTTCACTGTCACATAGGACTATTTTGGAAACACACCATAAGCCTTGTAATAATTGCTCTGAGTCTAATTATCTTCATCACAATGGGAACATTTGCATATTAAAAAATTAGGGAGCTAATTTACTATATTCACTTCACGTACCCAGTCTATGCAGCATTTTTTTTTTTTTCCATTATTAGGGATAGAACCCAGGGGCACACTACCACTGAGCTATATCCCCAGCCCTTTTAATTTTTTATTCTGAGACAGGGTCTCACTAAGTTTCTGAGGCTGACCTCCAGCTTCTGATCCCCTGCCTCAGGATCCTGAGTCCTGGGATTGCAGGTGTGGGCCACTTCCCCTGCAGAGTTGGTTTTTTGTTTTTTTTTTTTTTTTTCCCTTGGTGTTGGGGATTGAACCCAGGTCCTTGTGCATGCAAGGCAAGCACTCTACCAACGGAGCTATATCCCACAGCCCAGCAGCATTGTTCTTAAGTTGCCTCTTTACCTTATAGCCTTTCATATGAACAAAATCAGTACAGATACTTTCTTAATAAGACCTATTTTGACCACTGAATTTAAAATTGTGTATTGTCCTCTACCACTTTCAACCCCCAATTCCCTTTACTCTCTATCCTACTTAATTTTTTTCCAGTGTACTCATCACCTTTAATATTACAACAGCCCCCTCCCCCTCCTGCAATCTGTGGTTTTGCTTTCTGTGGTTTTCGTTACCTATGTCTATTAAATGGAAAATTCTAGAAATAAACAATTCCTAAGTCTTAAATTGCATGTTATTCTGAGTTGTGTGATGAAATCTTGTGCCTTCCTGATCTTCCCGCCCAGGACACGAAGCATCCTTTGTCAAACATGGTCACGCTGTGTATGTTACCCACCCCTAAGTCACTTCGTAGCCATCTTGGTTGTTATATCAACTGCCTTGATAGCACAGTGCTTGAGATCAAGTAACCCTTCTTGAAACTTATTAACAGCCCCAAAGCACAAGAGGAGTGATGCTGGCAACTCAGATATGCCAAACAGAAACCATAAAGAGCTTCCTTTAAGTGAAAAGGTGGACGTTCTCAGCTTAAGAAAATAAATCCTATGCTGAGATTGCTAAGAACAAATCTTTTATCTATGAAATTGTGAAGAAGGAAAAACAAGTGTGTGTTAGTTTTTCTGTCAACTTGTTAATTTATTATTGTATCTAATTTATATATTAAACTTTGTCATAAGCACATATGAATAGGAAAAAAATAGCATATGTGGTTCAGTGTTCAGTCCTATCCATGGCTTCAGACATCCACTGGAGGTCTTGTGGATGTCACCTGTGGGAGATAAATTACTGTATGAAAATTCTTGTTTATTATTTATTCTTTCCCCTCCTACTAGGATGTAAGCTCCATGAGGGCAGGGAATTTTTCCTTCTTTTTTGATTCACTGAGATGTCCTAAGACCTAGAATAGTGCTCAGCACAGATTTGTTTAAACAGAGACAGCTGGTGTTCCTTCCTACAATGCATATGCAAATACCCCTGGCTCCGGAAGGATGAGCAGAGGCCATACTGAGGGAGCTTGGTTAGGGTTATCTGGCTGTTGCTGAAGCCAAGTTTAAGTTTGGCCTGGGCTCCACTGGGGAGTGAATTCCCTACCTTCGCAGGAGCACGGTGCTTGTTCTAATACATTGTCTTGTACTGTAGTGACCTTTTTCCCTGTGTAATATACCTTATCCTCAAACCAGACTGTACGTTCTGGGAGGACAAAGACCTTATCTTATTTTTCTTATTATTTTTTTTTTTTTTGGTACCGGGGATTGAACTCAGGGGCACTTGACCACTGGGCCACATCCCCAGCCCTTTTTTGTATTTTTATTAGAAGCAGGGTCTCACTGAGTTACTAAGTGCCTCGCCATTGCTGAGGCTGGCTTTGAACTCGCGATCCTCCTGCCTCAGCCTCCCAAAGTGCTGGGATTACAGGCGTGCGCCACCGCGCCCGGCTTTTTCTTATTTTTAATATAGTAGTCAGCACATTGGTTTGGGTGGAGGAGGTGATGGATAAGTACTTCTTAATGACAATGTAGGTTTTATTTACATTTATTTTATTTTTTATTTACATTTATTTTAACTAGATTAGTCATGAAAATTACATAGAACAGTATCTGGCACACAAAAATAGTTGTTGAACATTGCCTGTTTGTATTCAAATCCGTGACTACTAGTACAGTGTCTTACTCATAAGAGGTATCCATTGCATAATAAATTTCATTGAATAAACCAATTTTGAAAGTTTAAAATTTGAGGGTTGAGGGAATAAGTTAATAACATCATATTTCCTTTGGTATGGATCAATAGGTTTAGTTAAATAAAATATTACATATATTTAATAAAAGGGCAGTGTCCCTCTGGGTCATAGTGGACAATTTGGTTTATTCAACAGATGCCTTTTCATTAGCAAAGAAACCACTATATATTGTGATTCCAACAACTCATTTTAATAGCAAGATAAAATTCTTTAACCAAATATTACTTTGCCAATGTCATATTAATTGCTGACTTAAAATGAACTCCCTCTAGAGGGTCTTGATCTAGAAAAAATTAACAAAAAAAATAAAAAAAAAAAAATAAAAAAGCAAAAAAAAAAATAAAATAAAAAAATAAAAAAGAAAAAATAAGTAATAATGAAGAAAATAAAAAAAATATAAAATAAAAAAACAAAAAGAAAAAAAAAAAAAAATAAAAATAAAAAAAAAATAAAATAAAAGAAAAATATAAGTTATTATTTAAAATAATAATAAAAATTTAATAAATATAAAAAAATTAAAAATAAAATAATAAATTGAAATAAACGAAGAAATGATATACATTAAATAAAAATAAATTAAAAATAATATAAAATATAAAGAAATAAATAAAAAAATAAAACAATAAAAAAAATAACAAAAAAAAAAAATAAAAAAAATAAAAAAAAATAAAAAAAAAAAAAAATAAAAATAAAAAAAAATAAAACTAAAAAAAAAAAAAAAAATAAAATAAAGAAAAACAAATAAAAAAAAAAAAAACAAAAAAAATAAAAAATAAGAAAAAAATAAAAATAAATAATAAAATAAAAATTAAAAAAAAAAATAAAAAAAAAAAAATAAAAAAATATATTTGAAAAAACAAATAAGGAAAAATGAACCCCAATTCTGGGGGCCTAGAACTTACTTGATGGGTTTGTAGCTGGGGCTTTTACAGAAGACCAGCAATCCGGCTCCAGAGCCTAACAACAAACCCCCCATCTTCAGGCATCTGATCGCAGACACTCCCTAAGGAGAGAAAAGGCCAGATGGTCTCTTCATTAAAAATTAACACAAAGGGATGAGGGTGGTAGAGCACTTGCCTAGCATGCATAAGGCCCTGGGTTCCATCCCCAGTACTGCAAAAATAAAAATAAAGATAAATTAATGCAATGTCTGACATGCTCACCGTGGCCTGGGCCATGATGCTGCTGCACATATTGCATGGAGAAGTTCGTGAAGGGACTGTCCGGATGTATCCCCAAGTTGGCCAAGGGAATTTGATGCCAACAAGAAGCTCATGTGCTAGGAAGTCGCCTCCCAGTCCTGCAAGAAGCAGACCTGCTTCCCCACACTTCCTCCCTACAATCATCTGTGCATTTTGCATATATTTAACATTAATGCTTTCATATCCACTTAAATTCAGTTAGAGCAGAAGGCAGAAGCAGAGCCACAGCAATGTTAGCCCTTCAGTTGCCATCATGCTCACCAGAACGTCATTCTTACAAATGCAAAGAGACGGTGTCTGACAGCCAAAGACAGCACAAAACACTCCTTACTGTTTGGTGACTGTATTTTCTGAATCTCAAGGCACCTAGTACATAACCTTGTTAGAAACATATTTAAAACTCAAAGCAATTTTCAAAGTATAGGGAGGTACGATGGCCAGTGTATATTATCCACTATGAACTTCTAATTTTTAAATGTGTATTACTGTTATGGTTTGAATGTGTCTCCCAAAGTGCAAGTGCTGGAAACTTAATCCCTATCATAGCAGTGTTGGGAGGTGGAGCCTAATAAGAGGAGATTGGGTCATGAAGGCTCTGCCCTTTTGGGTGGACTAATGTCATTATTGAGAGATGGGTTGGTTATCAAGAGAGTAAGCTTGTTGGGGCTGGCGATGTAGCTCTGTGGTAGAGAGCTTGCCTAGCATGTACTGGGCCCTGGGTTGATCCCCAGTATAGAAAAAGAAAAAAGGAAAAAAAAAAAAAAAAAAAAAGGAAAAAGGAAAAAGTAAAGAAAAAAAGTGGGCTTGTTTAAAAAAAAAAAAAAGAGTTTGGACAGATGTAGTGGCACACTTAAGTCCCAGCACATGGAAGGCTGAGGCAGGAGAATCACCTGAGCCCAGGAGTTCAGGGTCAGTCTGGACAGATCCTGTCTCTCATAAATAATACATAATTATATTAATAAAAAGTGACTTTGGACCTCATTTGCTCTTTTGCTCTCATATTCTCTTCCTCTTCTATGTTCCCCCATGGGATGATGAAGAACACTGTCCCTTGTCAGATGCAGTGCTAAGCTCTTGGACTTTCCAGCATCCAGAACCATGAGCCAAATAAACTTCTATTGTTTATAAACTACCTAGTATCAGGTATTCTGTTATAGTCATGCAAAATGACTGAGACAATTGCCAATATTAGATCTTAAAATATTCAAGAATAATATAGCTAGAGAATTAATAAGCTTGTTTCTTAATGAAGTTTGAATATTACAAAACAACTTACTTTCAAGTTACTATAAACTGAATTTTGCCTGTTCTGGCTCACAAGCCTTTTCACTATGCCTGAGAAGAAAAACTAAGACTCAAGAATATAAAGGCAGAAAGTAGAATTACATGCTTTATGAGATATGTCCTTTGCAAACATTTTCCTCCCTCTCCATGATATGACTTTTCATTCTCTTAACAGTGTTTTTTCAGAGCTGAATTTTTATTTTAATGAAGACTATTTTATGAATTCTTTCTTTCATGGATTTCACCTTAGGTGCTATATCTAGCCTTAGGTCATCTGGATATTCTCCAATGCTATCTTCTAGGATTTTTGTTTGTTTGTTTGGTTGATATTTGTAATAATGGAGACAGAACCCAGGACCTTGTGCATGCTAAGTAAGTGCTCTGCCGCTGAGCCACACACTCAGCCCTTTTTATTTTATTTTGTGACAGTTTCTGGCTAAGTTGTTGAGGTTGGCCTTGAACTTGCCATCCTCCTGCCTCAGCCTCCTGAACAGCTGGAATTACAGGGGCATGTGCCATCATGTCCAGTCATCTTCTTAGAGTCTTATATTTTATATTTAGGTCTGTGGTCCATTTTCAGTTAATGTTTGTCAAGGATGTAAGGTCTATGTGTTTTTTTTTTTTTTTTTTTTTTCCCCCATGTGGCTATCCACTTGTTTTGGCATTTATTACTTTAGGTCCTCTCTCAAAGATCACTCAAGTATATTTATGCAGGTCTATTCCTGGGCTTTCTATTTTGTTCCACTTATTTGTCTGTTCTTTGACCAGAACCATACTGTCTTGATTACTGCAGCTTTCTGGTAAATCTTGAAGTTGGGTAGTGTCAGTCCTCCAATTTTCATTCTTCTTCATTATTGTGCTGCTCTTTGGGGTCTTTTGCCTCTGTATGTAAACTTTAAGATCTGCTTGTCAATATTCATGAGATAACATGTTGGGATTTTGATTGCAATTACATTGAATCTAAAGTTGGAAGAACTGACATCTTTTTTTATTTATTTATTTTTGTACCAGGGATTGAACTCAGGGGCATTTGACCACTGGGCCATATCCCCAGCCCTTTTTTTGTATTTTATTTAGAGACAGGGTCTCATTGAGTTGCTAAGTGTCTCACCATTGCTGAGGCTGGCTTTGAACTCATGATCCTCCTGTCTCAGCCTCCCAAGTGCTGGAATTACAGGCGCGCGCCACCGTGCCCGGCTAAGAACTGACATCTTGACAATATTGAGCCTTCCTATCCATGAACATGAAATATTTCTCTAAAATGTAGTTCTTTGATTTTTTTTTCATCAGAGTTTTGTATGATTCCTCATACAGATCTTGTAAAACATGCACTGTTATTGTCCTCTTTGATGTCATCATCTTCATTCATTTTAGTGCTTTATACCTAACAGGTTAAATTTAAACCAATCCAAGCAATTAACTAATTTCACTACTGGGAATTGAACCTAGGGGCACTTTATCATTGAGCTACATCCTCAGTCCTTTTTTTTTTTTTTTTTTTTGTAATGGGGATTGAATGAATCCAGGGATGCTACATTCCCCAGCTCTTTTAAAAAATATTTTATTTTGAGACAGGGTCTCACTAAGTTGGTTAGGGCCTTGCTAAAGCTGGTTTTGAACTTGCAATCCTTCTGCCTCCGATTTCCAAGCTGTTGGGATTACAGGTATTCAGGTGTGCCACTGTGCCCAGCCATCCTCAGTCATTTTTATGTTTTAATTTGAGATAAGTTCTTACTAAGCTGCTGAGGCTGAACTAGAACTTGTGATCTTCTTGCCTCAGCTGCCCAAGTCACTGGGATTACAGGTATGTACCACTGTGCCTGCTTTCATTCCAATTTTTTGCCTCTCTAACCAGAAAGCAAACTTTGAAGTGGTGTTTCCAAAGGGATAACTGTCCAAGGTCTCCTGATATTCAAACCCAACATCTTCAGTGGCACTTCTTACACCTTCCCTTCAAAAGCATTATTTTCTTACCATCTATGTAAAAGGTGTCTTGAAATCACTGCTTTGCAGAATTTATTATCAGATCTGAATGGTCAGGAATTAAAGCATCACTGGGAGACCTGTATGCCAAATGTTTGATGGACACAAAGACAGCCAGTATCCTTTCTGAAGAGGCACTTAGCTTCCAAATGTTGGCAGGCAAAGAAGTATCCAGACCAATGGTTTTTCAAGTAGTGTCTTTGGAAGTATCTCAGGTGTTAGAACTGGCAGGGTTCTAGGACTTGCCTTTCTTTAACTTTATCTACTTTGCTCTTAAAATAATCAGAAAAATATCAATGTAGGCTACACTTTGATCTCCTCTGGAATTATTTCTAAATCTTCTCTACCTATACCAGAGCTTTTCTTCATTTTTACGTCTCACTTTAAAGACTTGAATTTTAAATGATTATATGATTAAAAAAGACTCTTGACATTTCCCCAGGAGCACAGTGCAATATTTCAAAGTTTCTTGAGAATATCTGCTAGTAGAGAAGGATCTAAATAAGCTTAGTTAGAACCATCTGTTCTGTTATCAGAAATGAGATAGGCAGGTGTAGAACTTAGGAAAAACTTTTAAATTCAGTTTATCAGAAACAGCCCTTGGAACTTTCTGAGGGTGCTGGTAATAGCACCATTTATTATATAAAATCATTGTTTGATGGTAGAGTTTATATTTTATTTAAATACCAACATTGTTCAGTGGACTTTTGATCAGAATTATTAGGAATTCTGAAAATATGAACAATGGGTTGTTTCTGGGTCTTACTCGTGACTTAGAATGTTAGCTAAGTCTAAAATAAAATCCAAGATAAAGTTATTAGAGGCAAAAAGGGAACATACACATATATACCTAAATAGGTGCCTCTGTGTGTGTGTGTGTGTGTGTGTTTCTTATAGATCAAAGAGCATGTTTTTTACATATGGCAACTGGGCTGGAACCAATATGGTTCCAAATCACAAAGTGACAGACCCTGTACATTAAGGAGGTGAGAAAAGGAATGGTACTGATTTCCTAATGAAGGGCACCTGGTAATGTCTTTGCACTGAAAAATAACCAGATGCCAGGTATAGTGGTGCATTCTTGTAATCCTAGTAATTCAGGAGGCTGAGGCAGGAGGAGCTCAAGTTTGAGACCAGCCTCAGCAACTTAGAGAGACCCTGCCTCAAATTTAAGAATAAAAAAAAGGACTGGGGGTGTAATCGTAATTCAGTGGTAAAGTGCCCCTGGGTTCAATCTCCAGTACAAAAGAAAAATAAGGAAAGGAGAAGGAGATGGGGAAAGAGAAGAAGGTAAAGAAAGGAAGAAAAATAACCAGAGATAAGGACTTAGAGAATTAGCCAGTGAACTTTACAAATTGAGGTGTGGCCTTTCTGTATGTAACTGACTTTTTGTTGTTTTCTACAGTCTTTCTTAGTGAAGGTCTGTGCTGCTTGCTGGGGGGGGGGGGGGGGGGGGGGGGGGGGGGAATGGCAGGGCAGAGCAGAACTTATTAGTCTCTACTCACTAAACTGTACTTGTCCTTCACAGGTCCAGTGTCTGCCAGAAGTTTGGTCCTGGGGTTCATTTTTAGAATATCTCCAGTTGTGGTGCCAAGGTAGAAAAAACTGTCATCATCCGCCATCTGAGAAGAGAGAAAACATAACCTGAAGACCTGTTTCCTCAGTGATCCTTGAGCCCCTGATAGGGACAAGGGTGAGCTTCCTGAGACTCCATGAAGACTTCTGAAGATGCTCATGGTTACCTCTACTCCCCCAGACTCAAAGATGGGTAAGAACAGCTCGAGGAGGAGCAGAATCAGGGCCAAACACAGGAAATATTAGATTCCAATTAGCCTGTGCCTCTCACTTGATGGCTACTCGGGTCTGATGTTAACGTGCACGCCCTGCCAGTCCAGACTCCTCAGACACCTTCAAAGGGCTCCTGGGTTGAAAGCGGGCTTCACCAAAGAGGGTATGCATTTGCTTTATTCCATGTTTTCCAAAGAATATATTCATAAAATGACTATGCACTCAAAAAGAGGAATAAGTCAATAGAAAATGAGGTTAAATCCAGATTAAAAAAATATATTGCCAGGCACAGTGGCGTTTACCTATAACCCCAGCTACTTGGGAGGCTGAGGTGGGAGGATCACAAGTTCAAGGTCAGCCTCAGCAACTTAGCTAGAGCTTCAGCAACTTAGTGAGACCCTGTCTCAAAATTAAAAATTAGAAAATGGACTGGGGATATGGCTTAGTGGTAGAGTACTCCTGGGTTAAATCCCCAGTACCAAAAATAAATGTTTTTTTTAAATTAAAATTAAAAAATAAAAATGGCTGGGAATGTAGTTCAGTGGTAAATCATCCCTGGCTCAATATCAAGTATTGGGGAAAAAAAAAAAAAAAAACATTAATCATTTCTTTTTATGGTAGAGACTGTATTTCAACAATAAATTTTACCATCAGAAACCATACTTCCAGTGGCAGAAATAATATTGGTGACATTGGGATACACTGTGGGCTCTGAGCAAAACCTGGCTACACTGCTTCCATTAGAACCAAGTTCCCTCCTGGTGAAACAGGTATTGGGCATCTGATGACAACCTGGTAAAACTGATGTGGGCTTATAATCCCAGTAACTTGGGAGGTTGAATCACAAGGATTGCAAGTTCAGGGCCAGCCTCAGCAACTTAGCAAGGCTTTAAGCTACTTAGCAAGACCCTGCCTCAAAATAAAAAATTAAAAAGGCCTGGGGGTATAGCTCAGTGATAAAGCACCCCTGGTTTCATTCTCCAGTGCTGCAAATAAATAAATAAAACTGAAGTGAGATGCGCTCTCACCTGTGCCTCCTCATCTATATTCCATAAATTACAATTTATCTTCCTGCCCCCAGGCCAGCATACGGCATACACCCCTCGGTTGGCACTCTTAACAGGAACTTGTAGTAATCATTCTTAAAATAATACTTGAAGCAACACTTACTGTAATACACATGGCTATTCTTTTCATCTGTCCTGTTTGGCACTCAGTTGGCCAGATTTTTCTGTTCGGGAGATCCAGTTCCCATACTCGAATTGTCCCACTATAAAGAAGAATCACAGATATCCATTTAATCACTTCTTCATCTCTTTTACATATTCTGTATTCTCTTGAAGAAGAAGGTGAAGGGAAGAGAACATTTCTGAGGGTTTTTTTTTTTTTTTTTTTTTTTGGTACCGGGGATTGAACGCAGGGGCACTCGACCACTGGGCCTCATCCCCAGCCCTTTTTTTGTATTTTATTAGAGACAGGGTCTCACTGAGTTGCTAAGTGCCTCGCCATTGCTGAGGCTGGCTTTGAACTCGCGATCCTCCTGCCTCAGCCTCCCAAAGTGCTGGGATTACAGGCGTGCGCCACCGCGCCCGGCTTCTGAGGGTTTTTAAATGATCTAGTACTCTACTTAAGATCTTTTACTCAATCCTCACAATAACTCTAAGAGGTAGGTTTTCTGATCTCTCCAAATCATCTCTCCAAATGAGAGAATGCAGAGCTTGAACCCAGCAGAGTGGGAATTCACGCCCAGCTATCATTCACCTTGAAGAGCATGTTCCACCTTCTATTCTGACAACACACCTATGCAAGGAAAGAAATGCACAGAAAACCAGTTTAAGTTTCTTTCCCTCTTTTATTTTTGTTATTTAAATTTATTTTTCCCCCTTCCTTTTAATTGGCAAATAAAAATTGTATATATCATGATGCTTTGATATATACATATAAATATAAATATATACACTATACACATATACACATTGTAAAATGGCTTAATCAAGGTATTAAACATGTATTACTTCATACACTTATCTCTTGTGGTGAGAATACTTAAGATCTATTCTGTTTGCATGTTCAATGTGCTGTTTTCATATATACTACATAAATGTATTGCATATGTATATTGTAAATATACATTATGTGTGTGTATATATATATTAACTGTAGTCACCATGATGCACACAATCTGAGGGTCCATCAGTAGATGAATGGATAAAGAAAATGTATACACACACACACACACACACACACACACACATACACACAAGGGAATATTCAGCCTTAAGCAACCCTATCATTTGTGAAAATGTGGATGAACCTGGAAAGACATTATGTTAAGTGAAGTAAGACAGTCACAGAAAGATAAGTACTACATGATCTTACTCATGTGGAATCTAGAAAGTTGAACTCATAAGAACAGAGACTGAAATGGTGGTTACCAGAGGCTAGGGTGATGGGAGATGTTTATTTGGGACACCAAATTTCAATTAGACAGGAGGGATAAATCAAGGTATTGAGTTGTATGGAAACTTTATAAAGGGTAATACTTTATAGACAGTCCTGTCTCCAAGGAAGGAGAAATGAGAATAGAAACTGAAAGTTTAAGTTAGCAGCTAACATAACTGATATATAACTGATATATAACATAAACTGATATATGGTTGGTATGTAATCATTGCATATTGAGTTAATCTGAATTAATAATTGTTTTAAAATGTCAAGGTCGGCATCACAAAGACTTCAGCTAATACCTCCAGGCAGAAAAGATTAATTAAAAATATATCAAGTTCAGTTTTTACTTTCTGGCCTCCAAAATGATATTAAGTGCTCAATATTAAGTGCTCAGTAACTATTTTAAATGTGTTTTCCAAGTTAAAACAAGAGCTTTTCCATGGCCTTAATGATAGATTTGGATACTGAAATCCTGGAATGTTTAGGGTATCTCATGGGGACAATATAATGGAATGCACAAAATCAGAATTGTGATAGAGAACCCAGGTATGCACGCACCATGACAGAAACCTTCCTTGAAAATGTTAACTTTCTCTTAACATTTTCAGTGTCACATGAAATTTTAGCAGACTTGGAATATAGATTATCCTAAAAAAATTCTTATTGGTATAAAATCTCAGTTTTGGGGCTGGGGTTGTGGCTCAGCGGCAGAGCGCTCGCCTCGCACGTGCGCGGCCCGGGTTCGATCCTCAGCACCACGTAAACATAAATGCATTGCATTGTGTACAACTAAAGCAAATAAATAAATATTTAAAAAAAAATCTCAGTTTTGGCTCCTGGGGAACATTGCCCATGGGTCTTAAAATGGACCAAAGCCTTCTGCATAAGCAGCCACTAAGGAACAAAAGAACTCCATAAAACAAAGGCCTACCCAAGCCACTCTGCAACCCTGAAGGGAGCTGGGTCATCTGTGGATGGCAGGAGGGCAGGGTCAGTTGGTCTTGCCTTAGAGCACTGTCCTCATAGCATTTGTTTGACAGGGGCTGACTTTCATATAGGCCAGCAAGTTTCACAGCCTCTCAATAAATCTTTCCCCATAACTAGCCATGGGATAAAGGTATGCAGTATGTCACATAGTGGGGACAGGAAACAGGACAGATGCACAGCGGCACACATTCTTTACCCTAGCTGGAAAAGTAACCACTGTGTATACCTTTCATAGAAGGGAGATGGAGATAACAGTGTGTACTTCAACCCTACATTTTCAGATTTCTCACCTTTGAACTGGTACATGACATAAAAAGGAATACTGTTGAATATGTTTGACCTTCCCTCAAACTCTAAACAAGGCTCTGATTGTCCATCTGCAAATGATTCATTCTGTTAGGTGCAGACCTCTGTTCAGATGTTCAACTTGGTCACTGGAAATTATGTCATATGGCTAACAGTCCAAACATTTGAAACTCTTCACACAGTTTGTTTGCAAAATATCATTTCATGAGACCTAAATCAAGAGCAGGTGGTAAGAAACACCAACCAGTAAGTGAATCTGTGCAATTGTGCAAATTACTTTCTGAGCACAGATTGGAAATAATTTGTTTTCAACAACAAAAAAGAATTAGAGCCAGGTGTGGTGGTGCATGCTTGTAATTCTAAAGACTTCGGAGGCTGAGGCAGGAGGATCACCAAGTTGAGGCCAGTTTTAGCAACTTAAAGAGATCCTTGTCTCAAAATGAAAAACAAAAAGGCAGGGAATAATATTGGCCAAACTATATTATTATATTGTGTGCATGTATGAATATATAACAACAAATCCTACCATTATGTATAACTATCATGCATCAATTAAAAAATGGGAAAAAATGAAATCAATAAATCAATAGGGCCGGAGATGTAGCTTAATAGTGAAGCATACCTGGGTTCAAACCCCATACCAAAATAAATAAAAATGAACTTGAAGCCAGGCACAGTGGCGCACACCTGTAATCCCAGCACTTGGGAGGCTGAGGCAGGAGGATCATGAGTTCAAAGCCAGCCTCAGCAATGGTGAGGCACTTAGCAACTCAGTGAGACCCTGTCTTTAATAAAATACAAAAAAAGGGCTGGGGATGTGGCCCAGTGGTCGAGTGCCCCTGAGTTCAATCCATAGTACCCAAGGGGGGAAAAAATGAACTTGAGATGAGTTTAGCAACTCAGCAGACTCTTTTAGTAGGAATCACAGAATTTTCATATTTAAAATGGTATTCAGTTAAAAGACTTTTAACTTTTAGCTAAAAAGACTTTCAATGACTATGAAAGCTATGAAAATTATAATGTAAGGTGTTTGTCCAGAACTTAAGACATGTTCCCCTAAACTGGAAAAAACCCATTTTCTATGCAAGCAAATGTAGTAATGTACGACTTCTCAAACTCGGACTGTGGAGACGTACTTTCCAGCAGTAATGAACATCTCATCCCGGCACCTGGAGAACACCACTGTGGTGGCGTTCCCAACGTTGAGGCCAGCCGCAGGACTGCCACAGATGGCCTCTCTCTTGGCTATGCTCCACACCACCACGCTGCCAAAACAAGCAGGAAGAGAACATCAGAGAACAATCCAGCTTTCAAAATAAGAAAACAACTATTTTAGTGGCTCTGGAGAGAAAAAGCAAAATAGGTTACTAGCAAAGGAACACATAAATGTCTGAAGCCCCAGACATCTCCTCACGCACACTGGATATTGGAAGACAAATAGTAACACTTCAAAAGCTTTGAAGGCAAATGATTATGTGGCTAGCAGCCAGTGAGCTCATCCAAGTCTGATGCTAAAGTAAAGACATTTTCAAACACATAGGCATAAATAGAGTTTGCCCTTCATTTATCTCATGTGAAAATTTTCCTTGAGGAAGTGTTTTAGCAGGGTGAAAAAGAAGGACTGTGGTTAAGAGGATGACCTAAGAGAGTGTTCTCAAACTTGAACATGCATCAGAATCAGTGAGACAGATAAATATCCCATTTGATCATTCTATGCCATACACATGTATCAAATTATCACACTGTACCCCATAAATCTATGAAGTTAAATAATAATTTTTTAAATATTTATTTATTTGCTTTAGTTGTACACAATGCATTTATTTGTATGTGGTGCTGAGGATCGAACCCCGGGCCGCGCACGTGCTAGGCGAGCGGTCTACCGCTGAGCCACAATCCCAGCCCAGTTAAATAATAATTTTAAAAATAATTATTGATGGCAACTGCCAGGCCCCTCTCCCAGAGGGGGGTTTAGGAAGTCTGGGGTAGAATCTGAAAGTTTGCTTTTCTCCTAAGTCCCAGTTGATGCAGATGCTGCTGATCTGGGGACCACACTTTGAGAAACATTGCTTTAGAGTAACATTTCCTTTTTTCTTGGGGCAATCATATAACTTAGTCCTAAACTGAATTGTGTTTGGATAAGAATATCAAGACTGTTGAGGAAGGAGTATTATGTCAAATGTTTGAATCAAAATATTTAAAGCAAAAGAATGCAAAGTTATAAATTTTGTTAATGTAAAAACAGGCCTATCTATACTTTCCTCATTATCTATACATAGAATGTATTATTACAGGTAGTTTAAAATCAAGGTATGACCAACATCATAAGGAGTGAAGAAGAGGAAGTGGGGAAAAATCTATAAATTCCTCTTTTTTCATAGTAGGAAATTGAGAAATAACATCTAAAGTGGAAAATTGAGAGGTAAACCACTTAAAAGGTTAAAATGATAACTAGATGATGAATAACAACAACAAAAATGAAGACTTCATACCCAAGAGAAACGAAAACATCTGTCCTCACAAAATCTGGGTGTATTTGTATATACCTATAATCCCAGATACTTGGGAGGCAGAGGCAGAAGAATTGCAAGTTCAAGACCAGCCTGGGCAATTAGTGAGACCTTGTCTCAAAAATAAATAAACACATAAATAAAAATAAAAACCCACAACAAATCAAAAAACTTTTACATGAATGTTCCTAGGCACCATTAATAATAATAGTTTAAAAGTAGAAATGGTTCTCGGTCCCTTGGGAGGCTGAGGCAAGAGAACCACAGTTTGAGGCCAGCCTCAGAAACTTAGTGAAATCCTAAGCAACTTAGTGAGATCCTGTCTCAAAATAAAAAAAATAAATAAATAAATAAATAAATAATAAAAAGGGATGGGGATGTAGCTCAGTGATAAAGCACCCGTGGGTTCAATCCCCAATACAAAAAAAAAAAAAAAAAATGTGGAAATGGGGCTGGGAGCCTAGCTAAGTCACAGAGCATGTTCTTAGCATGCACTAGGCCCTGTGTTCAACCTTAGCATCAAAACAAATAAACAAAACAAAAACAAAAGACCCAGAAGTTCATCAACTGTATTAACAGTTGCATGGATAAAGCAAATGGAGGTAGCCACACAATATTATTTGAATATTATTTGACAACAAAAAATAAAGTACTGATATATCCTACAAAGGGATGGACCTTGAAAACATTAAACTTGGCAAAGGCAGCCACAAAGGGCCACATATAATTCCATTTATGTGGCCTGCCCAGAATAGGTAGGCAAATCCATAGATACAGAAAGTAGATCAGTGTTTGTCTTGAGTGGAAGAGAGGAGAGATGGGGAGTGACTGCTAATGGGCTGTGGGATTGCTTTGTGGGGTGCTGAAAATGTTCTAAAATTAATTTTAGTGATGGCTATAAACTATACACATACTAATAACCACTCTATTAAATACCTTGCATGGATAAATTTTATAGTATGACATATATCTCAAAAAAGCTGTGAAAAATGCAAGAGTCTCATGGTGCAAGTATCTGTGGAGTGGCATTGGAATCACTTTTGAATCTTGGATCCTTTTGCATAGAAGGACAACAAACGTGGTTTCTTTATATACCTTGGCCAGGTATAGCTTTAATTTTTCAGAAACAAATTTAAATAAGTGGTACCAACATAGTGAGTTGGCCAAATAAATTTTGACACATCTGTACAATGGACTTGCACACAGTCATTGCAGAGATGTCCGTGTGTACACACAAAAAGATGTCCTTGGTGTAAGCTGCATTATAACACAGGTAGTCTGATAGCACTGATACAAATGTTTCATAAATAGGCTACAAGATAGAAAAAATAAATGCAAACTGTAGTGTGTCCACCATAGCTCGCAGCATCCCTTCCATTTCTCGCTTTTTGTGTAGAATCCAGGTGACTTGGGTAGAATGGACTCCTCCCACAGGTTCAAGGTGACCTTTGGTTGTCCAAAACCAATCAGCAGCAGAACCCCATTTTCTTCACCACAGGGACTAAGCAGGGTAGGCATCTTGTATTTTACTAGTGGGGCATACTTTCACTGGCTTCTCAACATTCCCCAATTTTCTGCAAGCAAATTTTAGATGGTCTAAGATCAAGCTTAAAATTACAAGGAGAATACCAGTCTCACCAGGTTAACCTTGGTGAAGGGGCCATTTTTCTCCCCAAAGATCTACTCTCTCTGGTGGGAGGAAGAGGTCGGGTGGCCTAACAGCCAAGCTCCAAGAATGTCCATGGGTGGGACGCAGGCCTCAGAGTTTTTACAGTCTCCCCAGGTGATTCCAGTGTGCACCCAAGGTTGAGAACAACTGCTTTAAGTGGAGGTAAGAATTGTGTGTGGGGGGAGAAGGGGGCGGTACTGGGAGAACCCAGGGGCATTCTGCCTCTGAGCTACACCCAAGCCCTTTTTTTTTTTCTTTTGGTAGCTGGGATTGAACTCAGGGGCACTTGACCACTGGGTACATCTCCAGCCCTTTTTTGTATTTTATTGGAGACAGGGTCTCACTGAGTTGCTAAGTGCCTCACCATTGCTGAGGCTGGCTTTGAACTCATGATCTTCCTGCCTCAGCCTCCCAAGTGCTGGGATTACAGGCATGTGCCACCGCGTCCGGCTAACACCCCAGTCCTTTTAAAAGAAATTTATTTTGCGACAGGATCTCATTAAGTTCCTGAGACTGGCCTCAAACTCACGATCCTCCAGCCTCCCAAGTTGCTGGGATTACAGGCGTGTTCCAGTTCTGAGGTAAGAATGTTAGAGATGATTTCTGGATATGTTTCTCATAAAGACGGTCAAATGGGGATGGTCCAGGGTTGGCGTGACCACTTACTAACGACTACTAAAGGCGAGAGAATTGTGAAAATTGTGTTGATTTTCTATATATTAAGAGAACTGTGAGTAGATAACTACACATAAATGCAAACTTCCTTTATAACAAACCCATGAGGCTCAGACAAGGAAATACCGTACACATAAAAGTGAATGGAAGTATTAGTAGCCAGGCTAACGGATGATATTGCTGGAGGTAGGGTGCTTGAAATATACCTGGTAGAAAATAAGTGTGAATAGGTTCAGTTCCTTACCTTCCGTCATCTGGGCCTCCCAGGGACACCAAGTACAGGTCATTTGGCGAAAAGACCAGGGCTTCAACTTTGCCCTTGTGAAGTGATAACCGAGCAATCAACTCCCTTTTCTTATAATCCCACAAAATGATATCTGCCTGTGGGCAAGAATACGCTGTCAGAGAATAGGCTTCAAAAGAATCTGAGGAGACGGCAACCCCTCTTGGTGAGAGATAATCAGGGATGTCACTTCTCTAGAAATTAGACCATGCTTCACAAGCACGCCAGAGAGCAACAGAATGGGAACAGTTTTAAGCAGGGTCCTGACCGTTATCAGCCACGAGCTGTGACATCTGGTGCAAAGACATCATTCCTTCCCTCTCAGCCTGATGGAAGGGAAATGGGTTAAAAGAGAGGTCAAAGGGAAGAGGGCGGGGAAAGGTCCAGGGCAGCACAGGGCTAAGGGCTTGGAGTGGCATTTCTAAGGAGGTGCCTCTAAGTACATTCACAGGAATTGTTTTCAGTCTGTTCACCTTGAACCCCATGAACGTGACTTGTCCAGAGGCAATGTAATTTCCACTGTTGGAGATGGCCAAACAAGAGACGTTGTTTCCATGGCCATGCAGGAATCTCTGCTCCTGAGTATTTATGGCTTGAATAAGGACCGTGCAACCCAGGGGGTAAACCAGATGCTCCTGGTCAGGATGGCATTTGAGACCCGTAGGGACATGTCCTAAGAAACAGAGATTAAGAATTATTTTAATCAGGTGCAGAAATACTAATTTCTTTTAAACATGTACAAAAGGCAACGCTTTTAGAATAAACCTTAGTTCAGTGAAAATAAGTAAGGGGCAACAGGTAATTTTGTTCCACAAACAAGAAGGGAGGTGTAATACATCCCCCTTCTTACACTTTGATATGCATAAAATCCCAAAAGGATCTTACTAAAATGCAGATTCTCCAGGTCTAAGATAGGACTGATTTCTGCATTTTTCTATTTTTGAAGTAAATAAAATAAGTAAGGGGCTGGGGTTGTGGCTCAGCGGTACAGCATTCGCCTAGCACATTTGCGACCCGGGTTCAATCCTCAGCACCATGTAAACATAAATGCATTGCATTGTGTACAACTAAAGCAAATAAATAAATATTTTTTAAAAAATAAGTAAAATAAAATAAACCAAACCCACAGGTGTTCTACCACTGAACTACATCCCCAGCCTTTTGTATTTTTTATGTTGAGACAAGTTCTTGCTGAATTGCTGAGGCTGGCCTCAAACTTGTGATCCTCCTGCCTCAGCCTCCTGAGTTACTGGGATTATAGCATGAGACACTGCCCAGCTTAGATGCTACACTTCATAAACTCTCCCAAGGGATACTGGTGCTGGTCAAGAAACTTCATGTTGGACAGGAAGGCCCTAGGGTCAATTCTTGTAATACTGAGAAGCAGGAGTGCAGGGCAGTTTGTTTGGGTTAGAGTATAGGTATAGGAAGAATGTGAATCCCATACCTCAAGCTAGCTTTTGGCAAAAATTTGATTGATTCTATTTAGCATAATATCTTCTAGGTTCATCTATATTTTTGCAAATATCATGATATTCTTCTTTTTAAAGACTGAAAAATAATATCGTGTGTGTGTGTGTGTGTGTGTGTGTGTGTACTTTACATTTTCTTTATCTGTTCATCTGTTGATAGACACTGAGGCTGTTTCCATATCTTGGCCATGGCAAATAATGCTACAACAAACATGGGGGTTTATTATCAAGATATATTATCAAGATACTGATTTCAGTTGGGCACAGTGGCATACACCTATAATCCTAGCAGCTTGTGAGGCTGAGGCCGGAGGATTGCGAATTGAAAGCCAGCCTCAGCAACTTAGCAAGGCCCAAAGCAACTCAGGGAGACCCTGTCTCTAAATAAAAATACAAAAAAGGGCTGGAGATGTGGCTCAGTGGTTAAGTGCCCTTGGGCTTAATCTCCTGTACCAAAAAATTAAAAAATAAATAAAAGATAGTTATTTCATTTCCTTTGAATGTATACAGAAGTGGGATTGCTGGAACATATGGTAGTTCTATTTTTAATTTTTTTATGATCCTTTGTGCTCTTTTCCATATTGACTGTTGCTTTTTACATTCCCACAGTGTACAAAAGTTCTCTTTTCTGCACATCCTCACCAACACTTGGTGCCTTTTGCCTTTTTGATAATAGCTATTCTAACAGATGTGAGGTGACCTCTCCCTGTGTTTTTAAAAAATTTTTTTAGATGTTGATGGACCTTTATTTTATTCATTTACTTATATGTGGTGCTGAGAATTGAACCCAGTGCCTCACACATGCTAGGCAAGTGCTCTACCACTGAGCCACAACCCCAGCCCCTCTCTGTGGTTTTGATTTGCATTTCTCTGATGATTAGTGATGCTGAGCACCTCTCGACCTGTGGGCCACTTGTATGTTTATTGATAACTGTCTAGTCAGGTCCTTAGCCCAATTTTTTAAATGACCCTAGAGAACATTATGCTAAGTGAAATAAGCCAGACATGGACATACACATACTAAATAATCTTCCTTAATTTTGGAACCTAAAAATGCTGAACTCTTAGAAGCAGAGATTGGAAATGGGGAAAGGGAAAGATACCTGTCGAAGGGTACAGAGGTTCAGTTACACAGATGAATAAGTTCTGGAGATCTAATGTACAGCCTGGGGATTACAGTTAATGATATTGCATTGCTTATTTGCTGAGAGAGTTGATCTTCAGAGTTCTTAATCCTAAAATTTAAAAAAAGCAACTACCATGACATGGACATGTGAACTAGCTTGACTGTGGGAATCACTTCATGATGCACACATATGTCAAAACATCATGTTGTACATTTTAAATTTATACACTTTTATTCACCTCATATGCTGCAAAAAAAAAAAATGGAAAAAATTTAAATTCTGTTTCAATTGTGAGTGATCACAAGGTGCTCTGAAGACACTTGGGTACTTTCACAGTGAGACCTCTTTTTAAAAAAATATTATTAGATATTTTTTAGTTGTACATGGACACAATGCTTTTACTTTGTTTATTTTTATGAGGTGCTGAGAATCAAATCCAGTGCCTCACACATGATAGGCAAGTGCTCTACCACTGAGCCACAACCCCAGCCCGAGACCTCTTTCTTTAGGCAGCTCACACCCTCCAAATATTTGCCAAGAACCATCTCAACAATGACAAACCTTTGTAATGCATTTTAACATGAAATAGCTTGTCACTCATTTTAGGCCCCCATTTTCTTTCTTTTTTTTTTTTTTTTTTTTGGTTATTCTAGAATAAAAACTTTAAAGTTAGCTTAAGTAGCTAAAATAATGATTGCATTTTAAGTGACTTATGCTAAATATATAGAGTAATATATATATAATATAATAATATACTAAATGTATAGAGTAATTTAAGAAAAATAATTTCTTAACAATAATAATTATACATACACACACATATATCCTTTGTCCAAAAAAAAAGTTATGTTTCTCTTTAAAGTCTCCGTTCATGCACTCCAGTAGCATTTTCAATTTCTCTTCATCCAGGTCTCACAACACTTCTTGTTACATTTATTACTGGTTATTTTTATTTTTTATTTTATTTTATTTATTTATTTGGTACTGGGGATTGAACTCAAGGGCACTCGACCACTGGGCCACATCCCCAGCCCTTTTTTGTATTTTATTTAGAGACAGGGTCTCACTGAGTTGCTAAGTGCCTCGCCATTGCTGAGGCTGGCTTTGAACTCATGATCCTCCTGCCTCAGCCTCCCAAGTGCTGGGATTACAGGCGTGTGCCATTGTGCCAGTCTTACTGGTTATTTTTAAATCGTCCTTGTTGCTACTATTTCCTTCCCCATCAAAAGAGCAACAAATATTTATTAATATAGTCTTCTGTGCTTTTAAAAAATCTTTAATTGACACATAGCAATTGTACATATTTATGGGGATTCAGCATGATATTTCAATACATGTACACAATGTAATGGTCAGATCAGGGAAACTGGTGTATCTATCACTTTAGACATATATTATTTCTTTGTACTGGGAATGTTTAAAATCCTCTCTACTAGCTATTTTGAAATATTCAATTAACTGTTGTGGACCATAGCGACCGCACTGTGCTATATAGAGAACCTGAGGAATTGTTCGTCCTATGCAGCCGCACCTCTGCACCTGCCAGCCGTCCCCTCTCCCTCCCTCCTTCCCCCACAGCTTCCTGAACTCTCTAACTGCTATTCTATTTTCTACTTCTTTGGGAGAAAGTTTTTAGCATTGGCATATAAGTGACACCTTGTGCTTTTTGTTTTCCTGTAGCCGACTGTCTTCACTTAACACAATGTCCTCCAGCATTCTGATTTTCAAATGATTCCTCTTTCCTATTAACTCCTTCTGGAATTCATTTTGGTGAATTGTGTGATTCTCATAGCTAAATGGACTTCTTGTTGTTCTCATTCAAATGGCCAAATGTAGTTTTTTTGTTTGGTTTTTGGTATGGGGGATTGAACCTAGGGGCGCTTAACGACTAAGCCACATCCCTAGCCCTTTTTATTTTTTTATTTTGAGACAGGGTCTCGCTAAGTTACCTAAGGTCTCACTAAGTTCCAAGTATCTGAACTTGGGATTCTCCTGCCTCAGCTTCTCATGCTGCTGGGATTACGGGTTGCAGGGGGCCCACTATGCCCAACTCAAATGTAGTTCTTGAATAAATGATTCCTTTCATTTTAATTGTGAGCATTTTTTTTTTTTTTTTTTTTTAGTGAAATAAGTGCTTATAAAACTAAGGTTTGGCCAGGCATGGTGGCATACACCTGTAATCCTAGCAACTCATGAGGTTGAGGCAAGAGGATCATGAGTTCAAAGCCAGCCTCAGCAACTTAATGAGGCCCTAACCAACTTAGGGAGACTCTCTGTCTCTAAATAAAAGATAAAAAGGACTGAGGATGTGGCTCAGTGGTTAAGTGCCCCTAGGTTCAATCCCTAGTACCAACACAATAACAACAAAAACAAAACAAGAGGTTTGTGTCTTTCTGAGCAGTCTATTGCTACTAAAAATATATTATTACTTTTCTAATTACAAGTTCCTTATAAATAATTATATGGCCATCCATATGGAAAAAGTAAAATTAGATCCCTCTCTTACACCATAAACAAATAATACCTTCCAGGTGAATCAAAGACATAAATATGAAAAAAGACTTAATGTTTACACAGATGGAGGACATGACTTTTTAACCATGTACAAAAACAACAAACATAATTGAAAAGGTTAATATATTTATCCAGTCATGTTAAAATTTTCTAATTACAGAAAACAAAATGAAAAGAAAAACTCAAACCAGGAGAAGATATTTGTAATGTATAGACAAAGGATTATTGCCATCATATGTAAAGAATTTGTATAAATCAATAAGAAAAACACAAACTTCTCAACAGAAAAATGAACAAAGAATATAAATGGGCACTTTATGGTGAAGGAAATAAAAAATCAAGTAAATATATGAAAATATATTCAACTTCGCAAGTAAGCAGAGAAATACAAATGTCATATCCATGTCATATCTATCATAATGGCAACAATTAAAAAGGCTGACAGTACCAGGCATTGGTGATGGTGTGAAACAAAGGTAACACTTATACACTGCTTGATGGAAGAGTAAATTGGTAGAGTTGCTCTGGAAAACAGTGTGCTTATATTGATTATGGTTGAATATATACACGCCCAGGACCAGCTATTTTACTCTTAGGTATACGACCTGCCCAGAAATAACCTTAACCTGTAGGTGTGTATGTCTCCATAGTTACATGTTTTTGCACTTAATAGTTAGGATTCTTGGTTATAATCAAGAAGAGTCAACTCTGGCTAACTGCAGCCAAAATAGAAAAAGAAAAAAAAATTCATGAGAAGAATACAATAGCTCACAGAATCGATAAGAAGTGTAGAAAATCATACTTGAAAATGGGAAGGACTGTGAGAAAGCAGGACCAAGCAACACGAACTAAGGAACTCACATTCCACATTGCTCAAAATTCAATGTAACATTTGTCTCCCACAGTACTCTGCTCCTCTCCATTACCCGCTTGATAGGGGAAGTTCTGAGTGGGAAAACCTGTTTGGCTTAGCTTGTTATGTACCATCTTCCTAAATGGGTTATTCTCAACAGGAATATCTGCCTCTTAGGCTCTCATCAAGAACAAAAGAACTTCTGAGTACAGTGGTGCATGCCTGTAATCCCAAGCAGCTCAGGAGACTGAGGCAGGAGGATTACAAGTTTGATACCAAACTGGGCAATTTAGTGAGACTCTCTCACATTTAAAAGATATCAAAAGGACTAGCAATGTGGCTCAGTGGTAGAGGGCTTACATAGCACAGGCAAAGCCCTGTTTGATCCCCAATTTAAAGCAAACAAACAAAGCAAAAGAACTGGTTCCTACGTACCTGGGGGTTCTCCTGGAATAGAAATGAGACTCAGAAATGGAGTAGGCAAAACTACACCTTTCCATTACAATGAATATACTTTGCTTTCCTCTCCACAGATAGTAAATATTTTAGGCTCTTTGGGCTACATGACCGCTGTGGCAGCTAGTGCTCCTGTAGTGTAAAAGCAGCCACAGACAACACATGAACAAATGTGCTTTCCAATAAAACTTTATTTACAAAACAGACAATGGCCCACAGGCTTTAGTTTGCAGACTCCTAATCTATTTTTGTTGTTGTTATTATTTTTAGTTTATAAGAGCTCTTTGCATAACAGAAAAATTATTTATCCCAGTCAATTGATAAAAGTGACCAAATTCTTAATGACTATAACTTTATAAAATGTTTTCATATTCAACCTGGCTATATTAGGTTTGTTTATGTTTGTTAGTCAGCTTTTTGTTTCTGTGACCAAAATACTCAACAAGAATGACTTAGAGGAGGAGAATTTATTTTGACTCATGTGTCAGAGGTTTATTCCATGGTCTGGGCCAAGTCCATTGCTCCGGGCCAAGTGAGGCAGGACATCATGGCAGAAGGGTGTGGTGGAGGAGCAGTGCAGCCATCATGGCTGGCCAGGAAGCAGAGAGAGGGGTGGGGGAAGGGGCCACAGGAAGATGCACCCTTCCGAGGCACCCCCTCAGTGACCTATCTCCTCCAGCCTACAGTTACCATTCAGTATAGGATGGACTGATTAGGTTATAGCTCTCATTATCCAATCATGTCACCTCTGAACATTCCTGCATTAACATAAGAGCTTTGGGAGGACATCTTATATCCAAACCATAACAGCTTATGTAATAAATTCTTGTCAAAATATTATGCCTAGAAGAGTCAAGTGCAATTACATATTTGCACCTGCAAGATCAATTTCAAGCTTAACAATATAACACTACCATGAGTTCTAGTTCATGATAAAAGGGGTCTTAGTTTGCTTCTGATTTGCATCCATGTGACATCTAAACTTAATTATCTGGCATTTAAACCCTCTGGAATCTAACCCCAGGTTCTCTTTCCTGGGTTATCCTGCCAGTCCCTGACACCGAAGCTTCACCAAACTATATGCCAATCCTCAAACAGGCCCCACACTCTTCACCTTTTCTTCTTTGCTTCCCTGTTCCTGCTACTTGGAATGGTCTGCCTCACTGACTCCTTCCTACCAGATTTTAAAGGCTACTTGAATTTAAAGAGGTCAGTCCTTCTGTGACTTATTTCAAATCTAGAATGAAATCTTTCTCCCAAACTTTCACAAAACTTTGCCTATTTTCTTTTCTGAGAGCTGGTATGTTAGTCTATTTTCTGTTACTATAACAAAATATCTGAGGCTGGGTACTTTATAAAGAAAAGAAGTTTATTTAGCTCACAGTTTGGGGAGCTGAAATTCTAAGATCACATGAAAGGACAAACAAGACAGGAAGCCAGAGAGACTCAGAGGCCAGGCTTACTTTTTGTAACAACCCATTCTAGCAGGAACTAACCAGAGTACTATGAAAACTACATTGATCCCTCCCACTGGCAGTGTCCTTAGTGACCTAACCAACTCCCATGAAGCCCCACCACTTAAAGATTCTACCACCTTAACACTGTCTGTTTTAGTCAGTTGTTGTTGTTGTTGTTGCTGCTGCAACCAAAAGACCTGACAAGAACAAATTTAGTGGAGGAAAAGTTTATTTGGTACTCTTGGTTTCAGAGGTCTCAGTTTATAAATGGTCAACTCCATAGCTCTGGATTGAGGAAAACAGCCCAGGACACGACAACCAAAAAGCAGGGAGAGAACTCTGCTCACCAGGCACAAAATATAAACCCAAAGGCACACCCTGGTAACGCACCTCCTCTAGCCACACCCAACCTGCCTACAATTACCAACCAGTTAATTCATTCAAGTGGATTAATGCATTGATTAGGTTAAGGCTCTTCTAACACAATCATTTCACCTCTAAACTTTTTTGCATTGCCTCACACATGAGCTTTTGGGGGACACTTCATATCTAAATCATAGCAATGCCACACTGGGGACCAAGCCTTGAGCTTGTCAATCCTTTGAGGGACAAACTAAAACCATAGCAGCTAGTAGAGGCTTTTCAAGTAAGTATTTTTCATTAGAGACAAAATACAGAAAACTCAATACCCTTTAGCTAAGTAAACACACTTATAATGACAGCTCAGACTAAGAAGAAGAACATGATTGCACTCCAGATGTCTTCCGTGTAACTTCCCCCAGTTTGTATTTCTTGAAAGGTAGTCACTATTCTGACTTTTTTCTCTCTACAGGTTAATTTCTCTCATTTTGGACCTTTATATGGTTGGAAGGACATAATGTGTCCTCTTTTGTGTCTGGTTTCTTTGATTTTACATTATGTTTGTGAGATTCATCCTTCTTGTCATAGGTAGCAGTAGTTCATGCTATTTTCTTGTTGCAGGGTAGTCTACTGAATGATGTACTACAGTTGATTTGTCCTTTCTACTGCTTTTTGGTTGTTTATAGCTTTTAGCCACTAGAAATAATGCTATTAGAAATATTCCTATACACTAGTACCCCTATCTTTGGTTTCACTTTCCAAGGCTTCAATTTAAGTATGAAGTCTAAAAATATTAAATGAAAAGTTCCAGACATAATTCACACTTTTTTAAACAATTTTTATTAGACTATATTTTTATAATTATTCTGTTATTATCATTATTGTTGTTAAACTCCTACTGTGCCTAGTGTACAAATTTAAAATTTTCATATATATACACATATATGTATATATAATATGGCAAAAAAACATAGTACATATAGGATTTGGTACTATCCCTGGTTTTAAGCACCCATTGAAGGTCTTGGAATCTATCCCCCGTGAATAAGGGGGACCACTGTTTGTATTTTTATAGTTATTTCTGTGACACATATGATATAACATTTGGAGGATACATCAAAGTCTTTAGGATGTACTTAAAACTTAAGGAAAAAAAGTTAAATAACTAAAAGATTTAGCTATGAAGATGTTCTTTATAGCATTTAAAAATAAATGCAAAAAATAAAATTATGCTAAATTATTAATAACAGAGAATTATTTAATAAATTATGGCATAACAGTACAACAGAATATATTAAATATTATTTTAAAATTTGTAGCATAAAATATATTATTTTTCATTTCATTATTTCCAAGGAAAGATTTACATGGCATACTGTTAAGTGAAGTAAATTCTGGTTATAAGAGAATGTATATATATATATGTGTGTGTGTGTGTGTGTGTGTGTGTGTGTGTGTGTATGTAAAATATATACATATAATATATATACACACACACACATACACATAATATGATTACACTCTCACTTTAAAATATTTCTGTGTAAGTGTGTATTTGAAAGGATCACACCAAAAGATTAACGATGATATCTTTGGGAAATGTAATATGACTGAATTTTCTTTCAGTTTCACTATATTTTTCCGGTTTTCTAAACTCTTCTTCTTAATCATGACTATGGATTTATCTCTGTTCTCAGCATATTATGATTCTAAATAAAAGTGTGTTCGACTACATGAAAAACTATAAATGATCACAAAACCCAACAAGATGAAAACAATTTCATTAATTTGACCATTCTGAAAGACTAAGAGAGTTAGTAGCTACCAAGAAAGAGTCGGGATGTAATTTACCGTGTATCTGCTCCTAGAGCTCTATTAAACAGCATGGATTCAGTTGCTTGGCTCTGTGTGGCTGTATGAGGCTCACCAGGGAGCCTTTGCAACTCAGGGGAGGCCACTCAATCCCTAAGCCAGTGATCTCATAACCAGTTCTAAGTTCTAAAGATGGCCAACATCTCAGATGCACGAAGTGTTGCTTTCTGTCAGAGACTGTTAAAAGTAAAACACTCAAGGGCTTTGTCCTAGAATGTGCTTAAAACTTGTCAGCGATTATTCTGCGTCTACATGATTATAATTTTAGAATTTTCAGGCATCACAATACTTTTTTTAAAAGTTTGCTTTTTCTAAAATTCAATTAATTGTTTTTTCTCATCCCCCAAACAAACCACCACAACAAAAAACAAACAACACACAGCATCTTTCCTCCTGGGGGGAGGGGAGAGTGTACTGGGGATTGAACCCGGGGTGCTCAACCACTGAGCCACATCTCCAGCTCTTTTTGTTTTTTTATTTTGAGACAAGTTCTAAGTTGCTTAGGGTGCCTTGAACTTGCCGTCCTCTTGTCTCTGGCTAATTTGCTGAGGCTGGCCTTGAATTTGCCATCCTCTTGTCTTAGCCTCTCATGCCGCTGGGATTACACCTCTTTAATTAAGTGCACAAGAAGAAGCAGTCACAAATAAGATTTAAGACCAGTGACTAGGCCCTCCCCTGATGAAAACCATCTCTTTCCTCTCACTCCCCCTGGCGTCCCATTCACCTTCTATTTCGGTTTGAAATCTTCACCCTTGAGAACCTCCTCACCGACACTTACTCATTTATCACGTTCGGGTGAGGAGACATTTGGTCCCTTTTAGGTGCTGGCGCTTATCTGAAAAGTTAAAAAACCATCCCACTCTCTGAGGCTCGGGACAAGGAAGTGACTCTCCAAATCCTTTGGGCGAGCGAAGCTGCTGGTTCCCCGGCGGTGCTACTGTCCCGACTGCCTTTCAGGGGCCGCCCAGCTTCTCGCCACCCCTGTTTGCACTGCACGACCTCGGGGTTCCTAACCCTCCCAGCTCGTGGATGCTCGAAGTCTCACCATTGAAGCCGATTACGGCATCAAGCTCCAGCTCTCCCACTTCGGCCTCGGGCGAAATTTCCTCATTCATCACTGAGAAATCCGCGCTCACTCTTTTCAACCCCCGCTGGTACAGCGTCTCCTGGTCGTTATGGTAACGGATGTGCGCACGCGCGCCGGATCCACGCCGGCGCAGAAACTCCAGAAGTCTTCCGAGTTTTATTTGCTCTCTTGCAAATATACGGAGGGCTGCTTCCGTTTTTTTTTTTTTTTTTTTAAATCTATTCTCTGGAAATTTTGGGGCTGGGAGCTGGGGTGAGCACTAACTGCACCGAACGAATTCCCCCCATTCCCTTGTAAATAGCCTGTGACCTTTTGGGTAACTATATAATTAAGCATCTAATGGCATTTTTAAAATACTTAAATATGCAGCATTGCATCCATGAGTAGACTGCTATAAAATAGTATGCAATTGATGCTCCATTGGGCCCCTTGTTTGAAGCAGGTTAAAACAATTCTTAAAAAGATTTCGTGAAAGTTTTATTTGAAGGTAAAACTTACACATCATAAAATTCACCTAAAGTGGGTTTTAGTAAATGTATAAAGTGTACATTTATCTCCACGGTCCAGTTTTGTTTTGTTTTTAAAGCAGGATAGAAACTTCAGGAGCAGCAGGCTTGAATTGAAGCGCTTTCACCTTCTGGAGGGGAAACGCTTAGATGCGGTCCAACAACAATTTTAATTGCGTCAAGTAGTTCGCATCTTAGTGGAGAAAGATTGCTCTAACCTACTGTCCTCACAGGGAGTGCTTTTCTTACCCCCCACCCCACCCCCACCCCACCCCCGCTAAGAGTCTGAGGTGCTACTATACGAATTCACTTTGCAAACTCCAGGCGGTCGCGCACCCGCGAAACCGCGGAGAGTGAGCCATACGGGCCGCCGTAGTCAGCTGCGGCGAGCAGGAAGTGTCCGAGCTGCGGGCGGAGGCGTCACGATGGCACCGGACCCCTGGTGAGCCCCGGGTGCGGGCGGCAGGGTTCTGAGGGACCTGGGAGGAGGCCCGGTTTCCAGCGAGCGAGGCAGTTGTTCAGCATTGAGGCTGGAGGCTTGTCCAGGTGAAGAGTAGCAGCGAGGACCCTTCCCCATCTGAGGGGGACTTAGCTGCATCCCGCCACCCTTGGTCCTTACATGGGTGGCCCTGGAAGGAGACGGGGTAGACTTCTGGGATGCTGAGGACTTGAGCCAAATCTTCTCCAGCTCTTCTGGGCAGCATCTCGCCGCGGGGATTTCCCGCCTATCCTGGTCGTGGGGCTGACTGGCGCAGACTTCTCTGGATTCCTCTAAAAGTGAGATAGAAATAATCTTTTTTGTGGAATGTCAGCCCCTCCGCTGAACTCCATGGTGGAGAAACCAAAGTTTAGAATTCATGGTCACCAGCTAACTAGTAATTAGCCAGAGGTAGATCTTGTGGGCCCTTCAAAAACTTGTAGGAATCTGCGAGGGAAATTATGCACCTGTGATAAGGTATTTTACCCTTTCCCTAGTATCCTGAAGACTTCCGTCTGCAGCTACTTCTGCAGAAAAACAACAGCTAACAAGGGTAATTTTTTTTCAGCAACTAAGTCCCGAGGACTGAATGATGAAAGATACAAGTTGTAATCCCAAGAAACAAATTGATAAATTTAACAGACTTGATCTTTCTCTTTGGCAATTTATAACATTGTAGCTCTTTAAAGTTCTTGTTGGAGTATATCTTATGTTGGTATTTCTAATATGTATTAAGTTTCAGGCAGGAGAATGGATTCCAAGGTCAAAGTCAGAGTTACCTGGAATGTAGATTATCTGGATCAATTGCTGAATTGAACTCTTTTTCACCTAATTGTAACAAATGTGTGTAGCTCTGATAGAAAATTTGGAGATTACTAAATATTTGCAGAAAAGAAAATTAATGGCATTTTAAACTCTATTATTTGAAAATAGCTGTTATTGATATTTTATATTGAATTTATTACTCTAATCTTTATATATATAAAACTTGAGTACAAGTTTTTATATATGTATATATATATATGTGTGTGTGTGTGTGTGTGCGCACACACACACTCACGCTTTACAAAACAAGATTTCTCCGTGTCACTAAATATTTTAAAACAATTTTTTTTTGTGGTTGTAGATAGCATGCCTTTATTTGTTTATTTTTACCCAGTGCCTCACACATGCTAGGCAGCACTCTGCCCCAGCATTTTTTTTTTTTTTTTTTTTTTTTTTCAGAGACAGGGTCTTGTTAAATTGTCTAAGCTGGCCTTGACCTTGTGATCCTCCTGCCACAGCCTGCTGCCTGTCTGGGATTATAGGCATGCACCATGAATGCAGGGCCTGAAAACATGATTTTTATGGTGCATATCAGTGATATGAATGATCATTATTTATTTTAGGTTTTGATTTTGTTCGTTGTAGTTTGCTATTGCAAACTTGTCCTCCCCCCCTTTTTTTCCCATCTCTTTTCTTTGGGCTCCCTTCACAGAAGTAGAAGTACTGGGTTCAAGATACAAACATTTTTAAGGCCTTTGATAATGTCTTGCTAGGTTACTGTCTATCTAGTGAAGCCAACTTTTAGAACTCAAGAGATAAGGAGACCCTTGTCCCCACCCCAGAAAACCAGATCCTACTACAGCTTTGCCTTTGTACTACTGAATATCATTAACCACTGATGACTTCCTTCCTCCTGAGTTGTGTTCTAATGTTTAGAAATGTAACATAGCAGGTACTGTTTTAATGCCCTATCAAAGCAAGTGACAAGCTCTCTAGTATAAGTAGCAGATGATTACTGTCTCTGAATTGGTTCTTTGCTGAGGTTAATTAGCTTTACTGTTAGAGCAGCTTATTTGTTGGTGATACACTATTTATGGAAAATTATTTAAACCTTAATAATTTATATTCTGGTTGGACTTTTTTAATATTGGTAGTATGCTGTGGGTTTTTTTCTTGTTGTTGTTTGTTTGCTTGTTTGTTATTTTAAAATTGTCATGGAAGGTAAAAGATACATGAAATAGAATATTGTAATGGGCCCCTTCATACTATCTTCAAATTTCTGTAATTATTAATATTTTGTCCTTGTTTGATCTCTAGCCTCCACATCACTTTTTCTTTTCTAGATGTATTTTAAAGTAACTCTTATATGTATATTAATTTAACTGTACCTTCAGTGTTTGATAAAAATGAGGACTGGTTCATAGTCTGGAAACTTTTTTTTATGCTCCCCTTTCCAGTTTCTTGGCCTGTTTTGGTATCACCATCCTCTTATTCACTTAGGCCTGAAAACTAATCATTCCTCATAATAGTCTCCATTGTTTTTCTTTCTTTCTTTTTTAATATATCTGCCTTTTTTCCCCCCCTGACTCTTTCTACTATAGTCCAGCCCTGTGTAGCTCAATACCCTGCAGATTGTACATATTGGCAACTGGATATGGAATTGAATAACCCAAAAAATCTACTGGTCACCTGCCACTACTCTGAAGATTTTTTTTTTTTTTTTTTTTTTTTTTTTTTTGGTACCGGGGATTGAACTCAGGGGCACTCGACCACTGGGCCACATCCCCAGCCCTTTTTTTATATTTTATTAGAGACAGGGTCTCACTGAGTTGCTAAGTGCCTCGCCATTGCTGAGGCTAGCCTTGAACTTTCGATCCTCCTGCCTCAGCCTCCCAAGTGCTGGGATTACAGGTGTGTGCCGTGCCCAGCACCTGCCACTACTCTCATGTTTTTACATTACTATTTATATAAATGTAATTCAGATTAATTTTCCAAACCAGTACTTGAGGCACCGGTGTTCTTGACACCATGATGAGCTAGCCCGATATCTCTCTAGAATCCAGTGGTTCCTAAATTTTGCTATATATTGAAATCACCTGGGGAGCTTTTTGGAAATCCCCACATCCAGGTCAAACCCCATACTAATTTAATCAGTGCTTTGGGAGGAGTGGGAGCCAGGCATTATTTTTTTGTTGATTTGTTTGCTTGTTTTTTTTAAAGATTCCCCAGTGATTCTAATGTGTATCAAAGCTTCTGGAACTACTACTTTTTTGGGGGGGAAAACTCGAGAATATGAGAATTGGGGGCAAGACACCTGGGAATTTGTCCTACCCTGTGTGACCTTCAACATTTTACATATCTTTAAGGCCTCTCTTTATGTGTAAAAGTGTCCCCTATGGATCTAAAATCCCCTTGTAAATCAAAACTTATTATATTGGTCTTCCAGCTCTGCAGAAACTTAATTTCTCATCTCTACTGTTTTATATTGTACTCTCCTTCTAGGGCCACTATTTAGCCAAATATGCCTGTTTCCCTCCTTTGATGTTTGCTTGCTCTGTGTCCTTTCTACCATGTCTAGAATGTGTTCCTCCCTCCTGTCTGAACAAGAGGCCTGCATTAACCTTGAAGTCAGTCCATTGCGTCCTCCTTTTGCCCAGCCCATGTGAATGCCTTAGTCAACAGTAATTTCTCCCATCTTCTAGTTCCTGAAATACTTCATTTAAACCTTACATTTTGCAGGGTTTTGTTATGGAGTTTGACATGTTTGGTCTGGGACCACAGAATCAGATCTAAGCTCCTCTTGTCATAGATGATAATATGGAGGAAACCAGGTAAAATGTGGCAAAGCTGGGAAGAGGACCCAATTTTCCCTATTAGCCTACTATTAATGATGTGTTATCTTATATCATCTGCTCTTTTTTCATACACATATACACCTGAATACATATAAATTACATATATGAATGAGTATATGAATATGTATCTGAATGATATAAATAAATACATATATATTATATATGAATGATGATACTTTAGGGTTAGTGGCTGAGGATCTTGCCTCCTATGATCCTTATGAAGTTGATAACCTAAAACTCTCAGCATAGGACCTGGCTCAGATCAGGCATTTAGCTGTTAGCTATTGCTATAATTACCATGGTAAGACTCCTAAGGGAAGCAATTTATTCAAAAGAACTACTTATCAGGTTCCTGCCTTGTATAAGTAATATGGGGGAGTTGGGAGATTTTAAAGAAATAACCTGATTCTTAAGCAAAAATTCAGACATTAGGGCCAACAGCAGTTTTCATTATTTTGTAATATACAGTACTGGAAAATAACATTTGTCATATAAGTACACCTCAATCCACTTTTTAGAAAGAGAAAGTGAAGTGGGGAAAATGAAATGTATATGCATGCTTAAGTATTTTCTGCAAAACAGAAAGTAGAAGTGCTATAATAGAGGGAGAAAACCAGGGGCTATTGGGAGTTCAGTGTGAATCCTTTAAAGTTCCCAACACTGTCAAATAGAAGGTAGGTCCGTGAATGTTTTGAGAGAATTCTGGCAGGCTGAGATGTCAAGTGGACATGTGTCCCATGTTGCCAGAGTGTTTTGTTGCAGGATATATAGCACCTGCTGTTCCTGGACAGTGGAGTTCTTCCTCAAGCAGTTCTCTGTGGGTGGCCTCTTACCTTGATCAGGGTCACATGGTCTTAAGTGGCACCTGCCCATCTGTCTGTCCCTTCATTCTGCTTTCTTTTTCTTCTTGGCACATGTCAACATCTGACATACTATGTATGTATGTATATATGTATGAACTTATTTTTATCATTCTCCCTCTCTGGACTGTACATGCCTTGAAAGCAGGAATTTTGTCCGTTTTGTTCTCAGCTCTATCCATTCATAGTGCGTGGAACAGTGCTTAGTACAGCACAGGATATACTAGAAATGTTTGTTGTGTTTTACAAATGAATGTCTACAAATGTTCAATCATCTGCAGAATGAGCTGGTTTAAGAGCTGAGGCTCTGGAGCCAGACAGTCTTGGTTTGCAGCTCACATTTCCACGTGAGCAAGTCCTTCTACTTCTTTGTGCCTTGTTTCTCATGTGTAGATGGATGTGATAATGGTACGCAATGCAGTTACCCAATGTGATTGTGTGGATTGAGTGAGTTTTTACAAATGAAGCTTTCAGAATGGTGCCTGGTGCATTGTAAGAACCATTCAATACATGTTACTCTTACAGGTCCTGTTTATTATCTTCCCTTCCTGTTTGAACTTGTAACTGGAATTAAAAACTCAACTTGGACATTGTAGAAGTTTCTTTTAAAGAACTTTAAGCATTTTTCTCTTTGTATGACTTCAATACAGGTTCTCCACATATGATTCTACCTGCCAAATTGCCCAAGAAATTGCTGAGAAAATTCAACAACGAAATCAGTATGAAAGAAGAGGTGAAAAGACACCCAAGGTAACACCAGGAGAGAATTAGTATTAAAGTGATTTGTTTGAGCTTTGATGCCTGAAAACCTTCCTATATCTGAATCTGTGTGTGTGTGTGTGTGTGTGTGAAATTTATTTTTCTATGTTGTAGATTTTTTTCTCCACTTGCTAAATTATGAATCTTCTCCAAAATATGAAATATTTCTTATTTCACTCACTGAACTTTTACACACCTGCATTGTTCCTGGGCCTCCTATTCTGTTGTACTATTGATGCAGTTGGTAACTGCCAACATCATACTCAAGTGTTTTTTTTTAATATAATGTCTTCATATCCATTTTTATGGCCTCTTTTATTACACAGTCACCACTTTTCTTGTTCTTCTTCATTTCTCCTTCTCTCGAAGTAATTTTGTGAAACATCATTTAAAAAATTTTTGTGCTTTGCCTTAATTACCACTGCCTTTCCAATAAAATAATTCCATGGGATTTTGAATAGATATGTAACATGCTTATAGATTAAATTGAGGAAGATTTACTTTTTTTTTTTTTTGGTACCAGGGATTGAACTCAGGGGCACTCGACCACTGGGCCACGTCCCTAGCCCTTTTTTGTATTTTATTAGAGACAGGGTCTCACTGAGTTGATAAGTGCCTCGCCATTGCTGAGGCTGGCTTTGAACTTGGGATCCTCCTGCCTCAGCCTCCCAAGTGCTGGGATTACAGGCATGTGCCACTGTGCCTGGCAAGATTTACATTTTTATAATAATGCTTCCTTTATTTATATGATAGGCACTTTGTTGTATATTTTTTAGATTTCATTGGTATTGCTAATGAAATTTTTATTTTTATTTTTTGGTACTGGGGATTGAACTTAGGGACACTCAACCACTCAGTCACATTCCCAGCCCTTTTTTGTATTTTATTTAGAAACAGGGTCTCACTGAGTTGCTTAGGGCCTAAGTTGCTGAGGCTGCCTTTGAATTTGTGATCCTCCTGCCTTAGCCTGCCAGGATGCTGGGATTATAGGCATGTGCCACTGCACCCAGTTTAGAGACATATGGCTATATCCTCTTTCATCTCTTGAATGCTTTTAATCTTTAATTCTGTAGACTCTTCAGAGATGTGGTTATGTTTGTTGTGTGTGTGTGCATACATGCATGTGTTTTGAGACAAGGTCTTGCTATGTTGTGCAGGCTTGTCTCAAACTCCTGGGTCAAGTATCCTTTGGCCTCAGCCTCCCTCAGGTGTAAGCCATTGTGCTCAGTTTGTTGTGTTTTTTGTTTTTGTTGCTCTTTACTCTGTAAATGAGAACCCTGCATTCCTTGGCATTCCCCGATAAGTATTGTGGGTGGTTCTTCCTTGGTTTCCAGAGGTTTTAGAATAAGGTTACATTTTTCCTTGGCTGCTGATACCCTGGAGGATTGCTTGATGTGTGTCCCTATCCAGGCTCCTACTGTGTCCTTGCTATTCTAATAAAGGGGCACTGGGTTTCCCCTAACTTGTGTAATTGCTGCTTTAACAAGGTAGTGAATAAAACCTGTGGTATTCTGCTTTTTAAACTCATCTCTGATTTCATCCATGGTTGAATTTGTTTTCATTTAAATGAGCAGCTTTGTTTTTCACCTTTCCAAACTCCAGAGAGCTCTCTCCCTACCGCTGCTTCATCCTTTAATGTAGTTCTTTAGAGTCACAAACAAAAATTTCCTCTGAGTTTTTAGGATGATTGAAGAAAATTCACACAGTCCTGGAAAAAGAGTCATGTGTGGTTAGCATTACTGTAGTATGAAAAGAACACATTGCTATAAACTGTTCAGATGGTTTGAAAATATACCAGTGTGTTCACAGACTGGTCAAGATGGTAGTAGGACTTGATGCCATGTCATTTGAAGCATGGTTAAGGGAACTGTGGGGTGTTTGCTATTGAGTGAAAACATTTGGGAACACAGTTTCCTGCATGGCTCCAGCGTAAATCAATAGGATTAATGGGTAGAAGTCAGGGGACAGAATTCAGCTGAGTGTGAGGGCAAACTGATGGTTTCTAGTCAATGTCCATGTTTAGGTATGACCCCATAGCCTCTGGTAGACTGTAGGGCTACAGGTGAGGTGGCTAGACCAGGTGAACTTTGAGACTCCTTAGAATCCTGAGTTTATCACTGGGAGGCTAAAGATCTCTTCTAGCCCTTCCTTGATTGAATTGTAATCTGTAAAGCCAAGTTTACATGACTTAAGTTAGTAGATTCTACAACTCTGGACTAAAATACTTAGGATGTGTTCTTTTCTTTTCAGCTTACAGTGACAATCAGAACTTTGTTGCAGAATCTGAAGGAAAAGATCGCCCTTTTGAAGGACTTATTGCTCAGAGCTGTGTCAACACATCAGATGTATCCATGTAAACATTTCCACCTCTTTTCTAGAGTGGGAGGAAAAGCAGTCTTATTTTAAGAAAGGAAGGAATCTGGGTCTGGGCTACCTAGATTTTTCCACAGCTTGAGGAGGACCTGGTTTCCACACTGTTGCCTATCATCTTGATTTCTGTTTTAAGTATCTGTTACATGTTTTACATTGAATATGCTGGCAAGGCAAGACCTACAAAAGTTAAAGAATTAACTTGTTTGGGTGTGACCTTTATAGGGCAGGAAGCTAATGCTTTCTGTCAGTGTTATATTTACAGAGCCCTGCATTGCTGTCTGTCTGCTGCTTTGAGGATGGCCAGCACCTGCTCCAACAGCAAAATTTCCATGACAGTCCTAAACTATGACTCTGTTTCTAGGATTTCCAGAATTTGTAATGATCCATTTCTTTCTGGAGAGGCCAATACCAGTAGAGAACATACATCTTTTTAAATTTTTAACTGTTCATATAGATTATTGAGATGTGACTTTTTTGCCATGTTATTTTTCCAAGGGCACAGATACTGCCCCTAATTTGGGAGGTTTGGGGGTGGAGAGTAATGGGAACTCACTTTAAAGCAAGTTGAGCCATCATCTTAATCCCCCAACTGTCAAGTGTGAAAACCTTTTGTAGAAATTCAGAATCTGATCTGTGTAGAAAAATATAGTGACCTGTTACCTAAATGAACCCTTTAAACCCAGGTTTATATTGGTATGGAAACTAACATCAAATGGTCTTCTTTCATTTCTCTAAATTGTGAGTAGTTTATACCAACGATCCAATGTTTAGTATTGACTTTGAAAATGTCCCAGCATTAAATATGGGGAAATGTAGGAATACAGCTTTTTAGGTAAAGCAATTAAAGGTGTTTTAAAAAAATATTCTCCTAAGTGTAACTCATTTTATATTACCAGGAAGGTTGATTTAGATTAGTTGCATGGTTTTCCAGGTATGCAATTATTAATCCACTAAGGTTTCAAATAAAAGTTTGATTTCAGTAAACAGTTGGGACCTTCTTTTTCATATAATTGGAATATTCTGATACACTGAGTTTGTACTTTACCCTCCATCTGGTATCATTTGTTACTGCCCAGTTAGTCTATTATGCCAGAGCTTGTACTTTACCCAAATCAACAAGTCTAAATATTTAGACTTCAACTAGTTTCAGAAGGGCAGAGAGATTTCCTCTACTAAGTACCGGGAAGTCTGCACGTGGGGTCAAGGTGTGCAAACTCATTTTAGTGCTATCAAAAGCATGTACATGAGAAAGGTAACTAAAACTTGTTTCATGGTATAATATTAGTACTTATGTATTTGTTAGCCTCCATTAAGATAAGTGGTTAGTGTTCATCTTATTTATATGCTAAACCTACAGGGCAAGAGAAGAATATAAATTAAGAACTCTTACTTTTTCCTGTTAATAATGTCTGCAAGCTATTAATTAGAGAGTACTAAGTATGCCACGGTAATAGTTGACTTTGTTTTCCTAAATACTTATAGTCTGACCATCTGCTGAAATCTCTTGGATTTTTACTTTTGTGGTAATCTCAGAATTACCTCCTAATTATTGAATTAAGAACTGAGTTTTAAAAGCACTGAACAGGGGGCTGGGGTTGTGGCTCAGCGTTAGAGCGCACACCTAGCATGTGCGCGGCCGGATTCCAACCTCAGCACCACGTAAAAACGCATTGTGTACAACTAAAAGCAAATAAATAAATACTAAAAAAAAAAAAAAAAAAAAAAAAAAAAAAGCACTGAACAGAGCTGTTTAAAACATTACAAAAGTATTTATAGACTTTAACGTGAATAACCCAGAGATTCCTGGGAGAAATAAAAAGCTCAACTGATATATAATAGCTTTCTTAAGAATTCTATTTTTTTCAAATTCTCTATTGTAACTAGCCAGCATTGCAGATAATCCACCGCATGGGGGCGCTCCTAAACCTCCGTCTTTTCTGGGAGCCCATTTCTCTTGATATATGGGAAAGGAGGTAGCTTCTGTATTATGACAGCCTCTTTTTAATTCTCCTTCTGCTCTACAGTATTTCCATATGCTGACCTGCTTCTTCTTAAATATTTTAAATATTATAGCAGTCATTCTCCAGATTTAAGATATATCAGGGGCTGGAGTTGTGGTTCAGCGGTAGAGCGCTCGCCTAGCACGTGCACAGCCTGGGTTCGATCCTCAGCACCACATACAAATAAACGCATTGTGTACAACTAAAGCAAATAAATAAATATTTAAAAAAAAGATATATCAGATAGCAATTTGTCATTCCTTATATTATTGGTTATATTATTATATAATATTATTAGTTTGTTTTGGTGAGTCCTTCTCTTCTTTACAAAAAGGGTAACGAGTCAGGTCAAACTTTGCTCCTTAAATCACTGATACAGTTGGAAAAGAAAAGTAGCATTCTAGCCGAGGAGTTTTTATACTGTGGAGAAGTATCTTTGAGAACTTTTAATAATTCCTTCAGTACTCCACAGCTGGGAAATAGAAGAGCCAGATTTAAACACAAGGCTGTCTGGCCCCAAAATAAGTCATTTAAAGCTGAATTCTACTTTAGTAGAAATAATACAGTTAACTGTCACCTGGCATGTATTCAGCTAGAATTCTCTATTAATTGGCATGTTGCTGTAGTGCCAAGACAAATCCTTTTTATAATTCAAACCCTCAAGAACCTTGTTAATCATCAGAAGGATTAAACAGTGTTCACTGTGGTTTATTAGGTATATACTTTATGATGTTGTAATTTCTGGAAAAATTTTTGGCTACAAATCACCAATAGAGTGACTTTTAAATCCTTTTTGGGGGGCATAATTAATGTTGGGTGACTTTGTAAATGTGAATATTTGAATACCACATTTCTTTATTGTGCCAGGTAGTTGAGAGTTTATGGTACTTTGCTTAATAAATTAATGACTTTCTGCATTGTGGAGTTTTCCAGAGAATACTAGGAATTGCTAGAAAGATAAGTCCTATGAAAATGCTTTCAAAACAGTTCATGAAGTTTAGGCATAAGATGTTATTTGCTCTTTCCCAAAGAAGTATTTTTCTCCTGGGAAGAATGAATGTGAAATTAAAGTAAAAGTTCTGTGCTTTTTGAATCTGTTAGTTTACCACTAATAAACCCAAATCCTGCAGCCAGAGAGTTTAAAATTGCTGGAAAACATTGGCTTCTGTTCACAGTGCTGCTTTGAGATGGGAATTATAATGGCCTCACCATTGGGAGAAGATGCATGCTGAGGGAGGCTTCATGTGAAATTTCAGGTATACCCAAAATATCCTTAGAACTTGCTTTACATGAAGCTTGTCCTTTTGTTAGTTTTTCAAAGGCAGCACCTTTTGCCTCTTTAAAAAGAATAAAAATAATCTCTTTACACAATGTTTCAATATCAGAAGGTATTTTGGTGCCTTAGGAGAAGGCCTGGGGAAATAATTTTCAAAAAAATCTATAAATAACTTCTCAACTCTATATTTTTGGGAAAAGGATAGGTAGATAGAAAGTGGCCATTACTGTGTAATGAATATGAGTGAATGCAGGCAGGGAGAGACTAACTGCATCGATTCTAGAAGTATCCCTGGTGGCTATAGGGGAGGCAAGGTGGTTCTTGAATACTGTGTCTGTCTGGGACAGAGTTTTCACTGGGAGCTTGAGACAAATAAGGAGAAGATAGTGTGTATATATGTAGAAATTTTCTAGCCTATAGTTAGTTACATGGTTCTTTCTAGTTTTTCATGTTAGAATCTCCTTGCTTTTTCTCCAGAATAGAAAAGTAGATAGTTTTATTTGATTTTTTTTTTGGGGGGGGTGGTGGTGAGCAACATCATGTACATACATGGCAAAATGTATAATTGGTAGTTCTAAATTAGTACTTCCCTTGTCTCTTATTTGTCTGGAAATATTGCTGGCCCATGAAACAGAAATAGGTGTAGTGGGAACAACAATGGCTTTGGAATTAGACAGAACTGAGACTGAAGACCACTAACCTGAGGGCACACAGCAATTCAGCCTTTCTGAGCCTTAGTTGCATTATCAATAAAGTAGGAGTAATCTTACTTTGCAAGGTTGCTATGAAAGTTAGAGAAAGTATTTTTAAAGGACTTCACAGGACTAGCCCCCTGTTGTGGTGCATGTTGAATAAAAGTTAGTCATCAACACTTAGCAACCGTAACCTTAACTGCCTTATGCCTTATTTTTCCCATGTATGATATAGGGTAGGTAAAAGTTTACCTCATTTGTAGGATTGTTGTGAGGATTTGAATATATGCACAAGAAGTGCTTTGCATATAGTAAGTCCTTCTTGAGGATTACCTCTATTTATTATTTTATCTTTGTAAAGATTATTGCTGCCAATGAGAATTTGCAGGTAGTCCTTCCTTTATTGAATTTATAATCAGGTAAGTTGGTTCTTTTAAAGCACATAAATGATGATGGTATTATAGTAGTACTTGCAAACTGTGGTCAGTTCTTTGAGGAAGGTGAGGACTTGGCCTGGTACCTAATAGGTATTTAACGAGTTGGTTGACTTTAAAAAAGAAAATGAGCCATTAAAGTCTTCCGGTCTCACAAACCTTAAACTGTTTCCTTGCAACTCTTCTGTTATGGCATCGAGAAGTAATTATGTGTACCCTTCTTCCTTCTCCAGGGCAATTCATCTACAAAGTAAGACTTGCCTAAATTCTTAAGTCTTCCACTAAGTTTTGAGGAAACCCAGGAGCTGAAGTGGGTTGGTGTGTGGCAGAGATCCAGAGACCTGTCCACTCCACTGCATCTGTGGGTCAGAGTGTTGACCAGGCTGTAGTCAAGAAGCTGGGCTTAAGAACATTGGGAGTAGCTATTGGTAATGTGAAATCAGGATCTAATTTCCTTTACAGCTTACATTTCCATGAATTACCTAGAATTATATTGAAAATCAACTGAGCCAGTGACAAAATACCATATAGTTATTTTTTATTTGTCTACTCTTTGAATTTCCCCCTTGTTTATCCACCACGTTGGTGGGAGAGGAGGTCTACGGCACCAGCCACTGACTATATGTCTTATTTTCTACTTATCCTTATTTCCTCAGGCACACCCCTGTCCCCACTCCCCTACTCTACCCAACTGTCATAGCTAAGTCCACATATATGCATATGCAGTATAGATTGTAGCCTGGATGATTCTTTGATCTCTTATTAACATACTATTTAGTGTCTTGTGTAGATGGCCTGTAGATGGTCTGTTAATCTAGTCTTCCGCCTCCCCTCACTTCAACTCCTATGGCCTGTTCTCTCAATATATTAAAATAAAACATAAAACAAAGAAGCAGAGTGTTTCTAATGGGCTAGTTTCCCCAGATTTACAGAGAATCTCTGGAAATATTCTGAGTGAGTATTACAGGTTGAGTGTCCCTTATTCAAAATGGGACTTCTGGTCCCATGCATTTAGAATTTTTTCAAATTGTGGAATATTTACATATACATAATAAAATATCTGGCATGGGACCTAAGTCTAAGCATAAAATTTATTTATGTTTCATATACACCCTATGTATATGGGCTGAATGTAATTTTATATAATATTTTTAATAATTTTGTACATGAAACAAAATTTCCCAGTATGGAATTTTCTACTTGTGGCATCACATTGGTGTTCAAAAAGTTAGATTTTGGAGCATCTCAGATTTTGAATTTTTGGATTAGGGGTGCTCAACTTGTACCAGTATTGTTTTTTCAGGATTCTAACAAGTGGTAAAAGTGAAGTGGGCAGTGCTAGTAGCACCAGGATGGAGAAACCTCTAGATTTTTGGTGCTCAGCATGATGTGGTGCAAAAGGGCAGAAAGAGCTGGGCTCTAACCTAGCTTTGCCATTAACCATCAGAGTAACTTAGCGATGCTAGGCCTTAATTTCCTGTCAGAAAAATGAATTAGATTAGGGGATCTCAAAGACCTCTTCCTGCTTCAAACATTCTCTACTTACTAACCTACAAAAGTAATTAACAAGTTTAATACCTTTGAAAGTGATCTTCTTTAATTGTTGGTTTATTCTAAACTTTAATTTGTTTATACATGCGTTCCTGGGGATTGAACCCAGGGGTGCTCTAGCACTGAACTACATCCCGAGCCCTTTCCATTTTTATTTTGAGACAGAGTCTTGCTAAGTTGCCCAGGCTGGCCTTGAACTTGTGATCCTCCTGCTTCAGCATCCCGAGTAGCTGGGATTATAGGTATGCACAACAGCACTTAGATTAACATTAGTTTAATTCTGTAACTACTATCTATTGAATTGCTTTTATTATACAAAGTACTTTCTACCTGTAGCTATACATTTTATGAGTGACTCCTCTCTTTTCCACTTCCATATCCTGCCGCATCTCATTCTTCATAGTTAACACTGATGATGGTTAGTACTTCTTATCCCAGACTTTTCCAGGCATGAAATATGTGCATGTAAATATAAAATTCTTTTTTTTTTTTTTTTTTTTTTTTGGTACCAGGGATTGAACTCAGGGGCACTTGACCACTGGGCCACATCCCCAGCCCTTTTTTGTATTTTATTTGGAGACAGGGTCTCACTGAGTTGCTAAGTGCCTCGCCATTGCTGAGGCTGGCTTTGAACTCCGATCCTCCTGCCTCAGCCTCCCAAAGTGCTGGGATTACAGGTGTGCGCCACCGCGCCCGGCTTCTTTTGATGATGAAAGGATCATGTTGTACAGTTGGTTCTGAAACTTTTGTTTTTATTTATAAGCCCACGGCAGAGTCACACAATACAGAAGAATATTCAGCCTCCCTTGTCTCTGTTTCCCTTCCTTAGAGGCAGTTATTTGTATATACTTTCAGAAATTTTTGGTATATGTACAAACATGTTTTTCTGATCTTTTTTCATTAATAAAGTGGGAGTGTAAAATTCTCCATTTAGCTCCTTGTTGCTGCTACCCACCTCCCTTTCTTGGTTTAATACTGAATTTTTGAGCTTATTTCATATCACATAGTGTATATGAATGCTTGTAAGTGCTCAAAAATGTTAATTGCCATTACTATTAGTACAATAAGCAGTTATTCTTATTTCTTTTGTTCAGTCTGCAAAACATTCTTTTCATAGATGCACTAGTTCCTTATTGGTGAACTTTTAGGACACTTCTAGTTTTCAGCTCTTATAAATGATGCTGCAGTGTACATCTTTTCTCCAAAGTCCTGGTATGGAGTTTGAATGTATCTGCAGAAAAAATTCCTGTTAAAAGTATGTACCTTTTTTTTTTTTTTTTTTTTTTTTTTTTTTTTTTGGCAAGGTGCGGTGGTGCATGCCTGTAATCTCAGCAACTCAGAAGCCTGAGGCAGGAGGATCACAAGTTCAAAGCCAACCATAGCAATTTAGCAAGACCCTGTCTCAACATAAAAAATCAAAAGGGCTAGGGATTGTAGTTCAGGGGTAGAGTGCCCCTAGGTTCAATCTCCAAAACTGCAAAAAAAAAAAAAAAAAAAAAAAAAAAAAAAAGCCCTTTAAATTTTAAATTTTGTTGGATATATACAAGGCAGTTTGGCAGTTGGTTGAACCTGTGTACATCCACACAGTGAATTTAGGAGAATTCCTGGTTCCTTGGCCCTTTCCAAAACTTTCTTGAATATAGCATATAAGACAAGACTGACTAATATTAGAATATAGTTAGTAGTTAACACAATTTGAAATTCTAATTTTATATAATTCTTGTCACAGCTTCTGTTATTTCTTTATTTTCTGTGGAGCTTGTTTTAGATAGAAAAGCCTACTGCTTTACTGACAATTTGCCATTAATTTGAAAGACATGGATATTCTTGACATTGCATTGATCAAAAGGACAATATTTGGCCCTTTTATTAATACAGAAAAATATTTAAAGCTGGGTGTGGTGACACATGCCTGTAATCCCAGCACTTCGGAGGCTGAGGCAGGAGGATCCGAGTTCAAAGCCAGCCTCAGGAATGGTGAGGCACTTAGCAACTCAGTGAGACCCTGTCTCTAATAAAATACAAAAAAAGGGCTGGGGATGTGGCCCAGTGGTTGAGTGTCCCTGAGTTCAATCCCTGGTACAAAAAAAAAAAAAAAAAAAAAAAAAAAAAAAAAAAAAAAAAAAGAAAAAAAAATTAAGGTCATTGTTTTTGAGGTACTGGGGATTGAATCCAGGTGTGCTCTACCACTGAGCCACATCTCCAGCCCTTTTTATTTTTTATCTTGAGAGAAGTTCTTGCTAAGTTGCCCAGGCTGGCTTGGAACTTGTGATCCTCCTGCCTCAGCTTCCTGAGTTGATGGGATTACAGGTGTGTGCCACTGTGCCTGGTTATAAGATCACTGTTTCTTAGTTATAATTGCTACTTCATAGTTTCCATGATGGAGTACTTAGTGACTCTCATCAAGTGGGAAATGGAAAAGTAATGGTACTGATTTGACCCAGGATAGTGTGGCAGTCTGGAATGTTAAGAGAATTAATTTATTATTCTTGTTCTTTTTAAATATCTAAAGCCATTAATAGTGCTCAACTACATTGGTTTGGGAAATTTATGATTTTCAGACAACTGTTGTTGGGGAAGTTTCTGCCTGGGTTTGTTTACCAGCTATTCAGTTCTTTAATGTACAAAATGAGCAACAAGATTTATACATTCCCTGGGCTATAGTTTTCCCATCCAGGCAATGATGATGCTATTACTTGATTCTGTCAAATCCTCAGAAACTTTTAGGTCATAATGCAATGTTTTTAGCCCCTTTTAAGAAGAAAAGTGTCTGTAAATCCAAAGCAGCAGTTTCACTAATGTCTGGCTATTATTACTAGGATTAGGTATTTGTGGCCAGGGCTATTTTGAATCACCAGCCTTCCAGGTCTAATAAAAGAAAGATCACAGCCAGGCATAGTGGTGCTTGCCTCTAATCCCAGTAACTCTGGAGGCTGAGGCAGGAGGATTGCAGGCTTGAGGCTAGCCTGGGATACTTAGTAAGATCCTGTCTCAAAATAAAAAATAATAAGGGTTGGGGATATCCGCTTAGTGGTAAAGCACCCCTGGGTTCAATTCCCAGTACTCCCCCACACCAAACAAACAAACAAACAAAAACCCCAAAACCCAAAAGGCCAAACATAAAAATACCAAAGTCTACTTGATTAAAAAAAGTAAAAGCCAGTTACAGCCTAGTTGAGGTGTGTTTGCTTTTTGTGTCCGGTGCTAGCTATATCCTTTCAGAAGTGTTAGCTTTTTCTACTCTTTTTCTTCATGGCAGAAGTTTTCTTCTTAAACATTTCCTTTAGTTTGTTTTTTAAAACATACCCCCCCACACACACATACTCACATACCCTTAAGCCTAGAAGAACTTGTGTGATTTGTTTCAAGAAAGCTGAGGGTGTAACTCAGTGGTAGAGTGCATGCTTAGCACCACTCGTGAGGTCCAAAACTTTTGGATTAGGTCCTGATTTATTATCTATTTAAAAAAAATTTTTTTTGTAGTTGTAGATAGGCAGTATGTCTTTATTTTATTTGCTTATTTTTGTATGCAGTGCTAAAGATTGAACCCAGTGCCTCACACATGCTAGGCAAGCACTCTGAGCCCCAGCCCTATTATCGTTATTTTTTAATTGTCACTTATGAAATTGTTCTGGAAAGCAGGGCATGGTGACCCACACCTGTAATCCCAGCTACTCTGGAGGATGAGGCAGGAGGACCACAAGTTCCAGGGCAGCCTAGGCAACTTTACAGGACCCTGTCTCAAAATAAAAAATAAAAAGGGCTGGGGATGTAGTTCAGTGATAGAATATTCCTGTGTTCAATCCCCAGTACCAATAAATAAATAAGAATTGTGCTGAAAAAATATAACAGATGATCTGGTGTTACATATAGAAAGAGACCCCCAAAATTGAAGGAACTGGTTCAAGATCATAGATAGTGGACAAAATAGGACTAAAACTGTAGTCTTTTAAACTCCTACTTAAGCATGCTAACTAGAATTTCTTTGTATTTTTCCTTAAAGATCATGTAATATATATGAACAAGGAATCGATGGTGACAATTTTTACAGCAAATTATTCCATACAGTGACACTTTAAAATATATTTTCCAGGTCTACTACTAGGTGTTAAAAAGCAGGCAGTTCAGAACATGGTATCTCGGAGCACCCCCTGACCCAGTTTGATCCCAGTTGGAGATCAAACCCAGGCCTCACATATGCTAGGCAAGTGTTCTACCACTGAGCCCCATCCCCACCCCCATCTTACACCCTTGAACATTGACACCTAAAACTCAAAACCTAAAGAATCACTGAGCCAGACTGTCCTTGACAGGTCACTGGGAGGAAAATATTTACCTTGTATATTTCTCAGTGTAAGAATTTATATAGTGATATAGTGATCTATGTCAGCATTTATACATTCCTTTGCAATAGTACTGGCAAGGTTATTTACCTGGAGGATCAGTGGAATTGAAGGTCAGAGCAGGAAAGGCTGAAGAACAGGTTCTCTTCTGGATAGTAGTGATTAGAGTGTAAGATCTGCTGGTGACTTGAATAGGTCATTTAATAACATAATAGGTAAAATCAGGTAACCCATCCACTACTGGACCTTAACAAGGTGTCTGCAGAACACAACTGGAAGGGGATCGAAGACAGAACCTACTGGATGATCTTGTAACGCGCGAGAGACTACTTCTGGCATCCTTTAAGAATGAGGGTGCAGAACCAGACCTAATCAGGTATGATATTTTCATTTACAGGAAACTTGGCTGGTGCACATTTACTTGCTGTTATTACAACTGTTTCCTGAATGGTTTCAGATCTTTATAAATTATTTTTTAAAAAAATATTTATTTATTTTCTTTAGTTGTACACAATGCGTTTATTTTTACGTGGTGCTGAGGATCGAACCTGGGCTGCGCACATGCTAGGCAACCGCTGAGCCACAACCTTAGCCCCTTTATAAAATATTTTTGGTTCATTTTTAGTGTTTGACTAATTTTCTATTCAGTTTAGTTTTTATTTTCTAGATTTAGTAAACTTGGTCTGTTCAGTGGCATCCCATATTGGGCGGAACATACTCAGGTAGAATACAGTGTCAGAAAATTTGATTTGCATTCTTTGGTTGAGTTTTTTGCATTATTAGCTGCCTTATAAACTTTAAATTGGCATTGAAAAAAAATGTGTCTAATAAGACTGTAGTCTAGGGCTGATGGAGTTTGGGGAGTGTGTTGCTTGGATTCTTCTCCTGGCTCTTTGCCACTGAGTGATTCACACTCTAACAGACCTTACAGCTGCTCAGAACTGAGCCCTGTTGGAGGACCTGGAGAAGGGGTCTAATTTTCAAGGCTACAGTTAATGAACCATAAATTGTTACATCTTCGCAATTGGCCTCCCCTCTGCTTCTAGAACTCTCTTAACTTCATTGTGGAAACCATCCCAGAAGGGGTGATTGTGTTCATTGTGGAGAGGCAGCTATTTTCTGCTCGGTTCCTAGTAGAGAATAATAAGTTTCCTGAGGGCATTGGTGTTGTGTTTTATTTATTTATTTGGTACTGGGGATTGAACCCAGAAGCACTTTATTACTGAGCTACATCCCCACCCCTTTTTGAGACAGGGTCTCTCTAAGTTGGTGAGGCTGGCCTTGAACTTGTGATCTTCCTGCCTCAGCCTCCTGAGTCTCTGGAATTATAGATATGCACCTCTGTGCTGGCTCAGGGAAATGTTTTTTGACCCTAGCCTCACAGTACCAGGCTCCACCCCAGCTTAGGCCCAGTGGGGGTCTCAGGTGATTCTCATAAGCAGCCAGGATTATAAACCCTGCCCTAGGATAAACAGAAGAAGATTCAGTATGTTCTTTCCCACTGGTCCCAGGTGTCCTAGGAGCAGGCAGTCAAACGTTTTCAGAAAGAAACTATGAAATGCAAGAAACTAGATGAAATGTTAAGTTATTTCTGTGGAGAAATGAAACCTGGGGTCAGCAAGGGAGGAGTTGTGATCTGCTCTTGGCAGTGTCCTAGCAGACCACAGCCTGTGGTGGGCTGATTCACTGTGGCTCATGATAGTCTCTGCAGTATTCAGTGTCTTGGATGCAGGGGTGAAGTAAGTGGATGACCACGGTGATCCTGGCTGACAAATAGAACAGGTGAGCAAAGGAATCCAAGAGGGGCCAATACATTGAGGGAAGAGTTCTGTTTAGTTAAGAAATTAATAGAGGCATGCTGGGGTAACATGTTTCATGGGGGACAGGGGGTAAAGGAGAGAGAAGATGGTCAGAAGGGAGAGAAAGCATTGAAATAACTGTACTTGGTCATGGCAGAGGTGATCATGATAAATTGTTGTTAGCATTTGGTAAGAGTTTGTTAGGAGGCCAGGGTGGGGGTGAAGGGTCTGGGGGAGAAAGAGTCTATTAGGCACCAGATTCCATTTATTGCTCTTCATTACTGTGTGATTTAATGATGTTGAAGGGGCCAGCTTGAGAATTAGCTGACCCTAGCCTTGCACTACCAGGGGGAGGGGGTTCATGGGGGTTGTTTGTTTGCAGGGCTGGGGATAGAATCCAGGACCTCACACATACTAGACAAGTATTCTTCCACTGAGCTACATCCTCAGTTTTAAATTTTCAGATAGGGCCTCAATAAATTGTTAAAGCTGCCCTTAAACTTGTGATCCTCCTGCCTCAGCCTCCAGAGAGCTGGGATTACAGGTGTGTGCCACCGCTCCAGCCCTTATGGTTTTTGTTTAGTTGTTGTTTTGGTCCCCTCTTGCCTGTCTTTTCTCTCTCATTTCTTTTATGATCTCTGTGTCCTTGCTATTCCAAGTGGGGCCTGCAGAGGAACAGCATCAGCATCACTTGGAGGCTTGTTAAACATTCAGAAACAAACACCCTAGCCCAGAACTATTGAATCAAAATCTGTATTTTAACAAGATCATCAGACGATCTGAAGGCATGCCATAATTTGAGAAATACTTCTTTGTATTGTTTGTAGCACTCTGCATCAGAATTACTCAAAGGACTTACCAAGAAAAGAAGGAGACAGACAGAAAAATAACATTGTCTGGACCATATACTTGGAAAGTATGATTAGTCATCTTGGGGTAGGGCCTGGATAGCAGGAAGCCTGGAGGGCACTTTCCAGGTGAGTCTAATAGGTAGCAGGTTAGAGCCACTGCTTCTTGTCATGGCGTAGTGTAAAGATCCTAATAGTCTACACCTGCTGTTTGTTTTCTGTGTGCCAGGCATTATGCTTAGCTTTTCGTGTGCATTTACTCAGGAGATCTTTACAATATCCTATTTTACAGAAGAGAAACTGAGGCTCAGAAGGGTTAATTCTAAAGTTCATTGCACCATACAAAGAGCTGAACTAGGCTTCAGAAGGACTCAGCTTTGTAGCTTAGTTGTTCCTCAATCATTTGGGCCTCAGAATCATTGACCTTAAATGATTCTGCCCATTTTTCATAGTTGTTAGGACCATATGAGGTGATTGCTATGTTAAGGACTGCAAACTTCAAAACTTTTATATATACAAGGTGATATACTGCAGCATTGTGTCTCCATCAGGTTAGGAGGGTGCTCATGTTGCTTCCTTGTTGTGGAGACCTTCTGTCCTGTTATACCCCCAAGTGCTCTATAGGGTCCTGACCTCCTCTGTCAGCCTTGGTAGATGTCCTGCACCTGGTCCTCTGCCCTCCCATTCTCCCCTTCCAAATCTTGTTTGTTCTGTGTCCTCTTTGATCAGTGCTCAGCTTGCTGCCTATTATCCTTTTAGTCAACCTCACATTAATTCTGGCTGTGGAATCAGTATCTGGCAGTGACTTGTCTTCTGGAGGTATTTTAACCAAAGCCTACTTGAATCCTAGAATTTAAACTGAAATAAATTAATTGATGGGAGAATTTTGGGGAAACTGGCACATTAGTAGCAGAGATGGGTTTATTATTGTTTGTTGGTTGGAGACCTTCTGAAGTCCTCTTAAATCCTACCACTAGGACTGCCCTGCTCTTCTGTGCATGTAGCTGATGCATACGGAGGCCTAAAGCTGTTACTAATTGGTTTGCTGGTGAATGGTTGGGGTGACTTGGGGGCAGAGAGATCAGACTGGTGAGAAAATATGAAGCAAAGAAAAGTGAAGTCCTGAGCATTGTAATAACTAAGGTAACCGTCCAGACTTACTTACATGCTCTCAACATGAAACTGAGGGATGTATGTATGTATGTGTGTGTGTGTATATATATATATTTGTGTCTTTTCCATTTAGGAATAAAAATCTAGAATCATTCAGAATAAGCTTTCAGAAGAATTCTGCTTAAAAAGTATGTAAGCACCATGGAGGAGAAATGATTGCTGAGGAGTGATGGGGAGAAGGTGCAAATGGACATGACAGATGGTGATGATCCATTCCACATGGCATGGAGTCTGGCCAAAAGTGAAACAATGATGTACAAGTAGATATCTGCCACCAAGAAGAAACAAAATCATTGCAGGTTAAAAAAAAAAAAAAAAAAAAAAAAAAAAGGAAAGAGAATGGCAGATGGACTGGAAGGTGAATTCCTCTTCACCTCCATTGGTGAATTCTTATTGGGCTAAGATTGCTTTAGACTACTGCATCCACCCCAACAGGAATATGTCTGCAGATACTTGTCCAAAAAGTGCAGTAGACATTCCAGGAGAGTCAAATCAATAAGGAAATGAATTCTAGGTAAAACCTCTCTGAAATAACTGCATGAAAATGTTCCAGGGAACCCTGTAGAATAGTTACAAAAATGTGCACTCAGATTGCATCGATCCAGCTGATCAGGGAGGACAGCACCATCACTGACTTACAGACAAGCAATAAGTGTAATGATGATTTGTATGAATGAGGCCAAAATAGTTCATCTTAGATTCAGTGTTTTTTGGTCTTTGATTTCATTCACCTGCTTATGTCAAAGTGTTACTTTTGCTTTTTTCTAATCCTCATCCTTGAGGCCTGTCCTTCTATCCCTAGCTTCTCATACCTAATCACTGTTTTGCTTGGACCTAGCCTCAACTCCGAGTGTCTGGATTTAGTTATAGACATGATCAGTTTCAGCCCATAATTTGACCATATGTTCTGGCCTCCCAATTGTCAGGTTGCCCACTCATTTCTACTACCAACTGTTAGGACTTTCAATCCCCGAGGAAGCTTCATTCCTTTTTTTGCCAGTTGATTTCTCGGGTGTCTCCAGTGGCTCTCAAAGATTTTCTCAGTTCTTCTCAACAGTTGATTCCTAGTTCTGGGCTCCTCCAACATTTTTGTTTACTTCTGAAATTATTGATGTTAGGGAGGTCAGTTTGGTTACTTTGTCACTTTGGGATGGGCCAGGAGCACATGTTTCCCTTAGGTCCTGACTACAGAAACACCTCCAAGAATGCCTTGTCAGAACTTGAAAATGTTACTGACTTGCCCTGTGATACATTTTGTCATTAGCCTACACTGTTACATTAAAGAACTGGGGTTAATCTGCTAACCAATGTTTCAGAGCCCCATAATATTTATCAGCAATACTTCAAAATCATTTGCTCTACCAGAGCTCACTTGGAACCCCATGAACTTCTCTGCCTTCCTAGAGCTCCCTACCTCAGTTTACCTCTTTCCTGTTTGCTTTGTGCAGTCCTCTTTTCCTCCCCATCCTTCATTCCCAAGAGTCCTCCTACCCGGCCCTTTTCTCCTTTTTGCTCTTCCTCCTTCTCAGATGTGGCCTTATTAAGGGGAGAAGAGTATTGTCAAACTTCGGTTTGGATTAGCATTTTTTTAAAACAGACATTAATGTGCCAATCACATAATTGAATGTGTAGCTGTCATGTGATGGAATCTTCATTTTACCTCAGGGATTATTGGTCATTATTCTAGAGCAGTAAGCCTTGGTCCAAATAAGCAATGGTTGACTAATTTAGGGCATTTGGCAACTCGTTAAACAAGTCTCTGTGCAACAATGTCTCTTAGAGGAAGCTAAGCCCTGACTCATAAAGCAGTAACACAGCTTCTGATTTAAAAGCCCACTGCCCTTTATATTTTGAGAGCATTGCTAAGTCTTACAATTAGTTAAATCTTTGTCTGTAAGGAGAAAGAAAAATCGTTGCATACTCCAGTGCTCTGTGACCATCTCAAAGATTATGTGATTAACTCAGCTGCAGTGGGTGGCTAATTGGCTAAGCTTTAATCTTCACACCACCAACTAGGTAGAGGATTATAGGGAAGAGGAAGTTATTTAGAGTTTGAGATGGTAGTTATATGTCAGGAAGAATGTTAAGAGGACCAATTGCTAAAATCAAAAGGAGGTGACAGTGAAATGTCCACATTTCCTTAGAGTACATCTTTAATTTTCGATATATACTTCTTTTTTGAGCTACTGAAAAAAAAAAACCCATGCTATATCTAATGTCTGTTTCCTGTCACCATACAGGTAGACCTGATGGGCAATATAAAAATTTACATTAAATCTTACATGAAAAATACACCTTCCTCATTTAAACCATTAAATGTTTTATTTTAGTTCAACACTTGGTTTATAAGGAGGATTTGTATCTGAGAGTAATTGAATTTCCTAAAGAATCATCAATTTATATTTTGTTATATAATGTTATTAATCCATGACCAACATACTCTTCTAGAAGTAGGAAGTTGCTGAGGAATTATTCCGGCATCATTAGCCAGCTCAGGTGAGACAGTGGATAAGTCATAAATATTTTTTGCTTTTATTTATGCCCAGAAATATGGTAACTCATAGTTTTTCTGCATAAATATGCTGAGATCAGTACCATTTTATTTCCCTCTGTTTGAAGAAGCCCAAGGATACTTGGGCCAAAGAGATATTAAGGACAGTCAAGAATATTAAAAGTGCTTGCTAATTTAATGAAAGTTGATGAAGCAAGAATGTAGTGATTAAACCTTCTTTCCTTAAATAGTTGTCTGTTGGGTGCCTACTGTGCTGGAAATGTGGTGTCAAAAAGCCAAATAGCAAAACACCTACATTTTTACAACTCAGCTGAGTCGCCCATCTTGGTTACCCATACAGTGATATGGAATACACAGTGAAGTGAAATAAAAAATATCACATCAGTGAGTAAATTCAGTAGAAAAACATATTGTGCTTTGAGAGAGTGTCAGTGGGAAACCTGTTTTGTTAGAGAGGCCCCATGACTTAAGACTGAGTCATTTTTCTCTTTTGAAAAGTATGTATTTTGTATCTTTTTTTTTTTTTTTTTTGGTACTAGGGATTGAACTCAAAGGCACTCGACCACTGAGCCGCATCCCCAGAGTTATTTTGTATTTTATTTAGAGACAGGGTCTCACTGAGTTGCTTAGTACCTCGCTGTTGCCAAGGCTGGCTTTGAACTCGCGATCCTCCTGACTCAGCCTCCCGAGCTGCTGGGATTACAGGCATGTGCCACCATGTCCTACTTATATTTTGTATCTTGATCAAGACTTTCCATAACTGGGGCAAGGATCAAAGCCTACACACTGCTGAATGAGTATTTGTTTAATAAATGGATATTGTTCCACTTTCTTCTGTGTCTCTCGTCATACCCAACACAGTTAGTTATGTAGCAGGCAAAGTTTGCTGATTGAAAGGTTGACTGAGTCAGGATATGATAGGTTGTGCTGTGATACCTAAATAGACCTGGGAATGTCAGGCTTTTAATACATGAAAGCTTGCTTTCCTGCCTTGTGTTAATTCTGGTGATTCTCTTGGATGGCGTGACTCAGATTCACGCTGTTTCCATTTTAAGGCTTTGCGGTCAATGACACAAGAACTCCATGTTTCCTCTGATTGGAACAGAGAAGGAATGTGGAGAACTCACCCTCTTATGTGCTTTGGCCTGCAAGTTTCTTACATTCAACCCTTTGACTGTGACAAGTCATATGGCTCCAACTAGTGAGAGGCTGGAGACTATAATCCCTTTCTATACTTAAGAAGCAACTGAAATGGGAGGACATGCATCTTTGTCTCTGCCCTCACTGGTTATTTTGAGTAATTTAATGGAAAGATAAGTCACTCTGGTATAGTCTTGCTGCCTACTTAGTCAACAAAGATTAGAATCGGAAGTTAATAGAGACACACAAGGTGGGATTTGTTCATTTATGATAATGCCTGTTCTTGTAGAGATCAGTCAGGTAAGGGAAACACAAACACACACACACCACAATGAAATGAGTGTGAACAGGTGTGTAAATGTGTTGTTTCTGTGGCAGTTTGGAGGAGGACTAAGTACAGGGTCTGAGTAAAGAAGACGGTGCTTATTGTTCTGCTCACTCCAACAAGTAAGTCGGTGCCTGGGTTTAGCTCATTATACTAATGTACACTGCCCTCAACCACAAGGGACACATGATGCTGTAATTACGTCCTTTGTAATAAATTCCTAGTTAAAGCAGGAAAAGGGTTGATGAATTTATCAGCCTGCTGATGCCATCTAGGATCCAGGTTCTTTTTTCCTTGTTTCTTTGGTACTAAACCTGGGGGCACCCTCTTACTCCTGGGCTACATCCCCAACCCCTTTTATTTTTTCATTTTGAAGCAGGATCTTGCTAAATCACTGAGGGTCTTGCTTAGTTGCCAAGACTATCCTGGAACCTGCAATCCTCCAGTCTCAGTCTCTGAAGTAGATGGGATTACAAGTATGCACCACTGCACCAGCCCAGGATCCTGCTTCTTGATAGTCTTCATTTTGCTTTTCTCAGAATGTTGGCTTTCTCTTCAGACTGACTCCTCTTCTGGTCTCAGAATAGCTGTAGCAGCTTGAAGGCACACTCCAAGCATAACACTAGCAAAGGAAGGGGGGTATTTTGTATAAGTGAGATACTCACAGGGGTAAGAAATCTAAAAAGCACTTAGCAGGATTTACTGAAGACCCTATCACTGTCTCCCATTCCTCAACAAAGCTGTTACTGTTAATTTTTAGCACATCCTTCTTCCAGGGTTCTCTTAAGCATTTACCAACAAATACAAATATATTTTTTAATTTTCCTCCATCTTTCACACAAATGGTAGCATATTGTATGTACCATTCTACAGCATTCTTTTGTCACCTGATCAAATATCTTGGGAGATTTTCCCATTCAGGACATAAAGTTTTGTGATTAGTTTTTGTAGGCTTAGAATATTTCATTGTGTACACATACCGTAATTAACTAGCTTATTAATAGGTAGGTTTGTTCTCAGTCTTTTTCTATTACAGAATCGTAGTGAATAACTTGATATGTAAGAGATTTTACATGTATCTCTAGATAGGTTCTCAGAAGTAGGATGACTGGGTCAGAGGTTTGTGCATTTGTAAATTGGGTAGCATTTGGCAAGTTGCCATTCAGAGCACTAGAAATGGTTTAGATTTGTGCCAACAATTTCTGTGAGTGCCTGTTTCCCAGTGGTTTTCCCCAAGGAGGGCTATTAAACTTCTGTATCCTATTCCAAACTAATATATAATGATAGTTTCATTATAGTAATATCTTAGAGTTTTATGTAATTACTACATACAATTATGGTAAACTAAGGTTACAAAGTAATTCTCCTGTTTTTCCTAGTACTTTTGTTTTATAACTTTAATATTGGGTCCATGTAGAATCTAAGTGACAAGGAATATAAATTCCACTTTTTTTTTCCCCTTACCTTGCTACCCTATTTTTGTGTCTGATTATATGTGTATATTTTTTTATAAAGTAGGTAATCTCCTCATTTTCAAATCTGAGATTCTGGCTTTTTCATATAATACATTCCTATGGACTTTCTGGACTTTGATGTGTTGGTTCTTACATGTTAGTACCTTGTTTTTTAAAATATCAAGTATTTGAGTTCCAATACATGATAGAGCTAGTCTTCTGTCATCAAACATCTTTTTAAGCATTTAACTTTTTTTTTTTTTAAATGAACTCTGCTGTCACCTGATTCAATCCCAAAATAGGGGAAGCAATTCATTTTTTAAAAAACTGGGTTTGTGCCAGGCGTGGTGATGCATGCCTGTAATCCCAGCAGTTTGGGAGGCTGAGGCAGGAGGATGGCAAGTTCAAAGCCAGCCTCAGCAAAGGCAAGGTGCTAAGCAACTCAGTGAGACCCTGTCTGTAAATAAAATACAAAATAGGGCTGGGGAGCCGGGCGCGGTGGCGCACGCCTGTAATCCCAGCACTTTGGGAGGCTGAGGCAGGAGGATCGTGAGTTCAAAGCCAGCCTCAGCAATGGCGAGGCACTTAGCAACTCATTGAGACCCTGTCTCTAATAAAATACAAAAAAAGGGCTGGGGATGTGGCCCAGTGGTCAAGTGCCGCTGAGTTCAATCCCCAGTACCAAAAAAAAAAAAAAAAAAAAAAAAATAGGGCTGGGGATGTGGCTTAGTGGTTGAGCTCCCCTAAGTTCAATCCTGGGTACAAAGAAAAAAGGGGGGGGGGAATTATATTAAACCTTAAGATTTTTATGCTATTATTTTCCTGTCCAAGAACATGGGATCCAACCCTGACATACATTATTTGTTCATGCTATCTTTTAGTAGTGTGTTCTTCAAAAAAGTTTAACATATTTCTGGTTGAATTTATTCCTGATTATTTATTCCATCATGCTTTTCTGATGTTTTATGAAAGCTTTTTTGCTAATGTCTGTTATTAATATTAAAGCCATTTTTAAAATTCTCTGAATTTTTTTTCCTGTCGATTCTCTTGTATTTTCAAGTCATTTTTTAAGAGGAATAAGGCACTTCCCAGAATCTTCCCAATTGACTTTGGCTCAAAACAGAAGTAGACTAGGTTGTATCATATGACCGTGTTATACCAGAAACCATGAGGGTGTGGGGTTGCTGTGAGTAGCTTGATTTGTTCTGGATAGATGTCTTCCTGAACTGAAAACCAGGATGGGGTCATGTTCTCTGGGTGGAGGAGGCTTCTCTGTGGTTGAGTCTCTGATTGCAGGAAAGAAGAGACGTAAGGCTGTTGGGTGGGTGAGCTCCAGTGGCTGCATCAGCTCTGCTCCACAGCTCCCTTACCATTAGCTCTCTTCATCTCGAAAGTTTTTGAAGAATCAGTAACCCAAAAGTTCTTCAATTCTTTGACCTTAGTAAGAACCTTCATGTCCTGCTACTTTGCCTGTTTCTGAAATCCCAAAGAAATAGCAGCTCACTGACCTTTTGAATCATTTATGTAAGCTCAAGTAAAAACTGGATTGTGGCTTTTCCTCTCCCGTTCACTTTTTTAAGAAGGTGGGGTATTTATACCTATCACTATCTTCCAAAAGAGGTAGAGAAGTACTATTCAGGTATAACCAGTTATAACAGTGCCAGATTTACAGTTTGATTGATCTGGTTTCTCCTGCAGATAATCTTGCGTATTGTTGTTAATTCCTATTTAATTCCATTTTGAGAAGTAATAGCTTCTGATCTTCACATTGTGGAGAAATGTCACAGGCTAACTTGGTATATGAACTGACAGTATGATAACAGGAGTAGTATTTGAAATAGGGACTGACCTGAAAAAGTTGGCATATACATTGCCCTTATATTAGCTGGTATTCTGATATTAGCCATACCATATGGTTATATCATATGACAAAGTTTTATTTTTTGTTTTGGATACAGGAGATTAAGCCTAGGGGTGCTTAATTATTGAGCCACATCCCTAGCCACCCCCCCTTTTTTGAAACAAGGTTTCACTAAATTTCTTAGGGCCTTGCTAAATTGTTGAGGCTTGACTTGAACTTTTAGTCCTCCTGTTTCAGCCTCCGAACTTGCTGGGATTACAGGCATGCACCACCACATCTGGCTCTTTCTTCCTTTCCCTTTTCTCTCCCTCTGTCCTTCCTCCTTCCTTCCTCCCTCTCAGTGCTCGGGATCAATCCCAGGGCCTTGTGCATGCATGGTAGGAAACTGCTCTACCCAAGTCCTACTATTCTTCTTGGTAGAAGAGATTATTAGGCCAAAATGTTGACACGGGAATGAATATGGTTTCCCAGTGGTTTATGGGAACTAATGAAATAAATTTTGTTTGAAGAATACCTTAAAATATAAATTTATTTTAAAGTAGCATATTATGTTTTAAAAAGTCAACTTACAAATGAGAATCAATGAAAGTTGAGACTCCCCTCCCTGTTCTAACATGCAGCTTCCCATTTCCTTCCCAGAGGCAGCCATTTTTTTTCATTCATGCACAAAAAATGTATTGTGCATCATCTCCACACTAAGAGATCTGTTTGGAGCAGGGAACAGGGCAGGCCCCTGCCTTTCCCCGGTTGAGAAAGGATCTGCCACCAGCGCATCAGAGGGGTCATGGGCCAGGCCAGAGAGCGATCCCTCAGCCCTGGGGACTGGCTGCAGCACTTTGCTTGGTTTATCCCATGTGTCGTCAGATCATAGCATTTTTCCTGGGGCTATGACCTGGAAATGGATGAGAAATAGGAGTTTGAATGCTAGTTCATAATAAGGGGGGTCACTAGGGAAGAATAGAGTTACTTTAGGTAGAGGGGAGTGAAAGGAGGGGAGGGGACACAAGGGTAGGAAAGATAGCATTATGAAACAAACATTACCTTATGTACATATATGACTGGATGACCGATGTGATTCTACAACATGTACAATCAGGAAAATGAAAAATCATACCCTATTTATGTATGATACATCAAAGTGCAGAAATGCATTCTACTGTCATGTACAACTAATTAAAACAAAATTTAAAAAACTATAAAGGCAGCTACTTTTAATAGTCATTTGTGTATCCTGCCAAAGAGATTCTCTGTGTATACTAGGATACACACACCCATCTTCAGTCTGTCTCACCTTTTTAAATTTTAATATGAATTATAATACACTCTCTATTGTGCACTTTTTTTTTGCTTAAAATATATCTTGGAGATAATGAAATAGAATGCTTCAACTAGTTAAATATCTTTCACTGAGAACTTGGCAAAGTAGTAGTTGAAGTTTTGGGGTTATGTATATAATTATAAGACTGGTTATTGCTTGAAGGGGTCTCAGTAGGCATTTAGTCTGGAATGTTTGTTTGTTTTTTTCTCTAAAGGAATAGAAGGGAGCTTTATTCGCAGGCTGTCTTCTAGATAGAGACTAGCTATAAGGAGATCATTTGGATGGCTGATCAAGCAAATGAAACCAAAGACCTTGAGATCTGAACAAATATTAGTCATTGTAACTGCATGTCATTGATCAAGTCAACAGAGATACTCAGCTATTACCATGGGAAACAGAAGAACACGTAGACTGTCTGCAGGTGGTGAGCAGAAGCAATCTGGAAGCTTCTCTCTTGAGAAGGTATTAAGAGCCAGGCAATAAAGAAATCATTTAAAAATTTTTTTAAAAGATTCTATTAATTGTATTTAAAGTGATATGGAATATTTAGGAATAAGTTAAAGGAGATCTCTGGACTGAAAACCATGAAACGTTATATAGAGAAGCTAAAGTAAACCTAATAGAAGATTATACCCCTATAAATCAGAAATGAGAAGACTCAATATTGTAAAGGTGTCAGTTCTCTCTGAAGTGGTTTGTTGATACAGTGCAAACCCATTTACAATCCCCGGTTGGTTTTTAGTTTGTCATTTGAGAAGTTGATTATAGCTACAGCTTACATGGCAATGCAAACAAACGAGAATAGCGAAAGCAGTTTTGAACAAAAAGGTTGGAAGATCCACATTATCTGTTAAGATTTCATAATGCTCTAGTGCTGTATTGGCACAAGGATAGACAAATAATTCAGCAGAACAAAACAGAGACTTCAGAATCTGTCCCCCCCACACATATTGACACCTGATTTATGACAAAAGTGACAGTGAATGCAATAGAGAAGGTAGTCTTTTCAATAAATGGTATTAGGTCAACTGGATGTCCATATGGAAAAGCATCTTGCTCCATGCTATCACTCTATCTAAAAAAATAAATTACAAAAGTATTGTCATCCTAAACGAGAAAGGTCAAAGAAGACAGCTTTTAGAGGAAAACGTAGGAGAATGTCTTTATGACCTTGGAATAGGCAAAGATTTCTTCAACAGGTCACCAAAATTACTAAACACAAATGGAAATAATGAACTGGACTTCATTCAAATGAGAAATGCTGTTTACATACTATGAAGAGCAAAGACAAGCCACAGATTGGAAATCTTTATTAGCAGGACATATATCGGATACAGGAAATATATCCAGGATATACGAAGAACCCCTATAAATCAAGTAAAAGGCTAGAGGGGAAAACTGACAGAGGACTTATACTTCACAAAAGAGGAAATCCAGTAGCTGATGAACAGAGAAAAGGTTTTCATCTTTACTAGTCATCAGGAAATTGCAAGCTAAAACCACAACATCATACCATTATACCTGTAAGAATGGCTAAAATAAGATGACAGACATAACAAACATTGCTAGGATGTGGTCTGGAATTCTATACTACTGGCATACTCTTTGGAAAACTTTTTATTCATTAGAACAGAACTATACAAAAGACATACACAAGAATATTTATAACAGTGCTGTTCTTATTAGTCCCACCTGGAAACTACCCAATGACCTCTACAGCATAATGGCTAAATACATTAGGGCATGTGCATACAGTGATGCTGCACAGCAAATGAGAATAAGCAGTTTTCAACTACATACCATACTGTGAATGGATCTCACAAACATCACGTTGAGTGAAATAAACCAGACATGAGTGCAAGCTGTATGAGTGCCATTCCTATAAAAACAAAATTTATTCATGATGTTATGAATCATGAAATTGGTTCCCTTTGATGGGAGTAGTGAATAGAAGGGGATTCAGGGGGCATCTCAGATTCTGGTAATGCTCTGTTTCTTGCCCTGGGTAGTGCAACTAGGTAGTGGCTAACTGGAGGTATTCACTAAGTACGTTATCTTTAAGCTATATGCTTATGACATTTTTCTTTTTATATGTTCTACTTGAATTTAAAAATATGCATTTAAGTACAAATATATACATACATACATTTATATACTACATATACATTTGTTCTGCTTATGTATATTTGTATGTGTATATAATCACATGTACTTTACATGTAAGTGCACTCATACCTGAGCGCTATATCCTGAACAGACCACAAGATGGAGCTATAAGTCAATAGAGAGGAAACAACTTCCCAGTTGCTAGATTTTGGAAAAGTTCAATTTTTTTCCTTGAAAGCAAGGAGATAATGTTAAGATTGCTTGTTCTTCTTAACTTTAAGAAAGGAAACGTCTTTTACTTGTGAATTCTCTTTGACCTTTCCCCCCACCCCTTGTCTGTTTAACTTACAACCCTATTTGCCATTTTTATACATCCTCTTTTATCACTATCTAGACTGCCTCATCCCTACTCTGTATTCTTTTCTTTCTTACCTTTTATTTTCATATCCTTTCATATCTTTTTCTTCCATTGTTCTTTCTCCCTGAAAAATTTGCTTGATTTTTGGCATGTCTTGATTTTTAGTGTGTGAGGTTTTTTTTTTTTCCATTTTCAAAAAAAATTTTTTAGTTGTAGTTGGACACAATACCTTTATTTATTTATTTTTATGTGGTTCTGAGGATCGAACCCAGTGCCTTGCATGTGCTAACCACAACTACTGCTGAGCCACAACCCCAGCCCCTTTTTTTCATTCTTGATTTTAGGATAAAAGGGATGAGATCTAATAACTTGCTAGCCAGATGTCATGGAGCCCCAATTTCCTCAGGATTGAAATAAACAGGGGAGGGGAGATTGAAACTGAGAGCTGCTGAACTTCCTCATGCTGAGAATAAAACGACCCCCGCCCCCTGCTGGGCTGCCACTGACACATTCCCTGGCTAGCACAGCCTAGCTGAATCCACATATGTATATCACCTGGGCTTTGTTTCTATAAATTGTAACTGCTTCTGTGGGACTGAGGGAGAAAGCATTCTAGATGTTTCTCCCCAATTTGATCAAACTGCATAAAATTAATTTTTCCTTTAAAAAAAGAGGGATGTTTTTTGGGGCTAGGGTTGTGGCTCCGTGGCACAACACTTGCCTCACACATGTGAGGTACTGGGTTCAATCCTCAGCACCACATAAAAATAAACAAACAAAATAAAGATATTGTGTTCATCTATAAATAAAAAATAAAAATTAAAAAGAGGGATGTTTTTAACATGTTTTCTAATAGTTTTTTTAAATAATTAAAATTTTTTTAAGTGGTACATAAAAATATAAAAATTGTACATATTAATAGAGGACCATGTAGTGTTCAATATATGTATATTTGCTGTGATTTTTCTATTCCCTGTTATCTTCCCTTTCTCTTCTCTCTTTTCCTCTACTCTCAATAGAGCTGACATTGATCTGACAAATTTTCCACAGCTGTTATTCTGCAGTATAAATATGCAGTCATTTTTCCAACTACTCCCCATTTTATGGATGTTCGGTCATTGTGTTTTTTGCCATTGCACACAATGCTTAGGTAAATACCCATAGGGACTATGGCCTCTCTTCCCACTGGACAGAGTCCTTAAAGTAGGGTTATTGGACAAAAAGGAATGGATGTTCAGAATTTGACAGGAACAGCCATGTGCGCTTCCTAAGAGTTGCAGTGCTTTGTGTTCCTCCAGCAATGTAAGGGAGAGCCCATTTTTTGATACTGGGGATTGAACCTACAGGCACCTAACCACTGAGCCACATTCCTAGCCCTTTTTATTTTTATTTTGAGTTGCTTAGGGCCTGGCTAAGTTGCTGAGGCTAGCCTTGAACTTGTGATCCTCCTGCCACAGCCTCCTGAGTCATTGGGATTACAGAAATGCCCACCGCAGGGAAGAGGGAGAACCCATTTCCTGACACCTGGCCTTGGTGTTGATGAACTTGGGGGGTTTTGCTGTTTTTTTTTTTTTTTTTTTTTTTTTTTTTTTAAATATTTATATTCTTTAGTTGTACACAATGCAATGCATTTATGTTTACATGGTGCTGAGGATTGAACCCGGGCCGCGCACGTGCTAGGCGAGCGCTCTACCGCTGAGCCATAACCCCAGCCCGGTTTTGCTGTTTTTTACGTATCCTCTTGTGTGAAAATGATACCCATTTTGAATTTCAGTATTTAAGTACTGGTATAGTTGTGACTTTGGTATGGAAAATAAAAAGATTCCCTATCCCTACATGTATTGATTTAAAGTAATTTGTGAATTTAAAAAAGGGAGAAAATTCCAGTCCATTTATAAGCAGAAAGAAGAAAAAGGAGTTACTTTTACATACTGTATTTGACTTTATTATGTGGATTTAAAAAAAAAAAAAACTTGTTTAATACTCTCCAACTTGTGTTTTTTGTTGTTGTTTGTTTGTTTATTTGTTTATACTAGGGATTGAACCCAGGGGCACTTTACTACTGAGCTACAGGCCCAGCCCTTTTTTTGGTTTTGTTTTTGTTTTTTTAATTTTGAGACAGGGTCTTGCTAAGCTGTTGAGGCTGACATCTAATCTGTGATCCTCTTGCCTCAGTCTCTGAAGTTGCTGGAATTACAGGCATGCGGCACTGGCCTAGATCCAACTTGTGCTTTTTATAACTAAAAATGAAGATATGTAAATTCATATTCTTATTTATTCACAATAAGAGTTTTCTACTTCTCCCTTCCTCTCTTCTCTATTTAATGAGCACTTTCATATGTCTTATTTCATTTGACCCTCATAGTAATCTTCAGAGATAAGCAGTTTGATAGATGAGGAGGCCAATTGTTACAGCTAAGTCATTGTGTTTAGATTGAATCAATGGCAAAGAGAGATTGAATCAATGGCAAAGAGAGATCTAGAGCTTAAGTCTTGTGTTCCTTTGCCTTAGGTTTTGGCTCTTAGGCCTTTTCTCTTTTGCTTTTGGTTTTCTACCACAGTTTCTCTTTAGGGATCCTCACTTGTCCATTTCTTACTGACTTTTTCCTGTTCATTTTGTCCTTTTTCCTGTACATTGTACCTACAGGCAGCATTATCCTTCACCAGATGTTCAAGCAGTGTATTGTTAACTTTGCATGGTGTGATTCAGTGGAAGGAACAAAAGATTTAGTATGAGAAAGCCTAGGTTGGAGTTTGACTCCATTTCAATTTATGTAAGACAAAGATAATCACAACTCTTCCAAATATTATGCAGTTCAAGTGAGAAGATCGTATGTGAAGATTCTTTGTAAACTGGAAAATGCTTTATAAGCATGAATGAATACTTGCTGTCACTAATCTTACCAGCAGGAAATATATAGGTGGCATGCCATTTGGGGAAGTCTTTCTCTCTTGCACAGAACATCTAGAGGTCAATATGAAAAGTGAATATTGAAGTGCAAAATTGGGTATATGGGCCATACATGGTCTAAATTAGAAAAGAAAGAAATCAGTTTAAGGGGAGGTTGAAAAGAAGATGGAAGAAACAAGACTTGAGATAGTCCTGGTAAAGTGTGTAGAATTTGTACAAATGTATTTTTTTCTCTTGTGTACTTTTTTTGAATCCTACATGTTCTAGAGCAACAGCTTCCATACCAAATTTGCAGTTTGGTATCCTGCTGGTTGCATTAAACTCATCTGAGAATACTTAAAAATTTCCTGGGTTCTGTCCCTAGAGGAAAAGATGCCATGGTTAATAGTGTCAGTGTCCATCTCAATCATTTGCATTTTTCAATATGATTTAGGTGAATTGATATAATGAAAAGCAAGGTTATTGAGGTGGAAATAATGTCTATCTAGGAAGTCCTTGGCTTTCGTGCATCTTTAATATATACATATGTGTGTGTGTGTGTGTGTGTGTGTGTGTGTATATATATACACACACATACATACACACACACACATTATTCATTGATACCCTTAAATAGTCTTTTAATGCTAGATTTGGATTTTTGTTCATTAGTTGAAGAACCCAAAATTCTACTACTGTTGGTGGCACTGTCTGCCAGCCAATGACTTTGCTTTGCTATCCTCACATCTCAGTCCATAGAACAGTGTTACTTTGCATACTTGAAAATTTTATTGTATTTTATCTTTATAAAATAAGTTAGAATGGAAACATATGCTAAGTAAGGAGAAAAACAATAGCGTCAAGACAAAGTTGGAACTCATTAGACATGCCAAATGCCTACATGCAAATTATAGATTGTGTACCTCAATTGGACACTTATTGGATTTGTCATTTCACAGTGTTTGTGAAGAGCCAAGTGAAGGAAGAGCAGAGTTGTTATTGAGGACAGGGCCCAGAAGGCCTGTGTCCAAGAACAGAAGTTCCCTTATACTATATGAGATTGTTGACTTTGCACAGTCTGTTTCTAAGCATGTTTTCAAGGATGCCTTGGTAATAATAAAGTACAGAACTTCTTGCAATAAAAGTTGACCATTGGATTGTTGTAGTTGAACCTGAACCATCAACCAGCAGGTGGCTCTCTGTCACCATAAAGTTTAACAGAGCAGTCACTTCAGCTCTTGGAATTCTTAGGTGTTTTGTACATCAGGCCTCCTTGTCCCTCTTCTATCTTTTAGGTACCCATGGCAATCAAACACTTAAAGTAAGAAAAATGTCCTTTTGGTTTTACTTGGTTTTAAATTTCCTAGATGACCTTGAGGAACAGTATTTTCAGATTTCTGAAATTTGGGTTGGGGGCCAAAATAATGACTTCTGATGGCCTTTTCTATACCACATTTCTATTCTTCTATGAACTGTTTTATTAAGGTTTTTATTAGCATTAAAAATACAGGATACAAGAAAAAATAGCATGGAGTATTGGATTGAAAGAAGTTAACAGTCTAGTAGATATGGCTATAAGCATCCATACAACCACAGGTCATGATCTTGAAGGAACATTCTTACTTTGGAGTTGTTATTAGCTACTATAGTGAAATTTGAAAGATAATGAAAAACTTCCCTTTTTCCAACTTGTGTTAATTCCCCCAAGTCACCCAGGTAAATATGGCTAGCAATACATAGTTCCCCCCGCACCCCCCCACAAAGAAAAAGATTTGTTTAAAATTAGAAAAATATTTGCTAATGGCCTTCAAGGTCCTGTGGTGTAATTTTCCTTGGATGATAAGGAAAATATTTTCCTTATTTGAGTTCTTATTTGCTTTGGATTAATACTCTGGATTAATTTAAGTGAAGATTATTTACTTAACACAAAATTATTTTGAGAATTTCCTTTGCATTATGCACAATGTTGGCATTTTTTTGTCCCTAGAGTATCGGCTTCATGAGGTCAGGTATTTGTCACTCTTGTTCACTTCGAAGTCCCTGAGATGAGTGCCTGGTACATTGAGTGTGCTCTGTTTTTGCTGAATGGTTGGAGGGATAGATGGACAGGGTACAAAAATACAATAGGATGGAGTATTGGACTGAAAGAACTTAGCAATCTATAAATATGGCTACAAATATTCATGTACCCATAGAGCATGGGCTTCAAAAAGAGGAGTGTTATTTTGGGATTGTTATTAGGTACTGTGCTGATGCTTGAAACATAATGAGAAATTTCCCTTCCTAAGTCGTATCCATTCCCTCCAACTCAACCAGGTCTGGAAATCTTGATTCCTATATCCAGTCTACTCACCAGTACTTGTGGAATTTCCCTTTGAATCAGTATGTTAATTGCTCCTTTCTCTGTGTTCTCTGTTGTCCTTTCCTTTGTCCAGACCCCCATTGCTGCCCACCTACATCACTGCATAGCCTTCGGCCTGCTTCACCACTGCAGCCTCTCTTCAGAGTAATCCAGTCTGCATCTTGTTGCCAGACTTTGTCTCTAAAGAATTTATGTCAAAGAATCTATGTCTGATTGAAATTTGAGCCTTGGTGCATCTTTATGTTCACAGAACGAAACTACACAAAAAGTTTTGAAAAAGGAATTGCCCTTTTATACCATAGTAGCGTTTTCACATCTATAGGCAAGTCTAGTTACGAAACTTTGCAGACTCAATTCAATTCACTGACACCCTAGAAATAGCTTTACTAGTCCAAACTGCAAACCTCCCTTGTGGTCTGTGAATACTCAAACACTGATATTTTTTCCAGACAAAACAAACATTTTGTATAGTCACGGTGACATCTTTTTGAAAAGCTACTTCTTGGAATTCACTGCCTTTTCAATCTGTATTCAGTTGATAAGAACGCCCTCCCTATGAACTCTAACCAGCTTCAGCTTCATTTGTCAACAGATAGATGGATTATCTGTGCCCCCATATTATTATAATTGAATAACATGTTCTATTTTCTTTGGGGGATGAAAATGAAATCATTTTTTGGCCTTAGAAAGTGACCGTGAAACCTTGTGGTAAGATCTATGTAAGACAGATACTAACATATTTATCATTATGGCATCTATCTGATAAATTCCTTTTTTAAGGTAAGTTCCACCTTGAAATAACTTGGATAAGAAATTTTGATATATTTTAAAAAGATGGGAGCCAGGCATAGTGATGCAGACCTGTAGTCTCAGCCATTGGGGAAACTGAGACAGGAGGATGACTTGAGCCCAGAAGTTTAAGGCAAAGGACTGGAGGTGTGGTTCAGTGGTAGAGTACTTGCCTAGCATGTGTGAGGCGCTGGCTTACATCTCAGCAAGGAAAAAAAAAAAATCAAGTCCGTCCTAAACTCAGCAAAATAAGAATTAGCATTTCCTTTCTTTAACTTCCTTTGCAAAGGAGAAATACTCCTTACTTGTCATTCCAAAAGTAAGGTTGAGATACAAGGTATTTAAACTGACAGAATTCTCTTTCAAGAAATTTTCTCCATCTGCTTGAACAGTATCACTCTTTGCTGCTAAAATCTTGAAGGCAGGTAGCAGTCGATAAGTAGGATTTTTTTTTTTTAATCTCTCAAAATGAAAATGTTAAATACTTTTCTCATTTTGTCTTCCTTTGGCTTGAAGTCCTCAGTGCCCTCAGTGGTTTTCCTGGTTCTGTTTTGTAAACATTTACTGAATGCTGCTTCTCTGGCATATTCTGAGGCTGTTTTTTTTTTTTTTTTTTTTTTTTTTTTGTACAGGGGATATAAACATGACTGTCATGTGGCCTCTTTCCTCACAGAGCTCATAATTTAGGAAGAGAGACAGATGAGTAAATAACTAACTACAATCCTGCTTGATAAATGCCACGTTAGAGGTTGTGAGCAAAGTGCCATGGGAGTACCAGGGAGTGATTGATTCTCGGGAAGGGGGATGGGGTAGGGATCAGGAAGGACTAAGCAGCAGAAGTGACATTTGAGTTGAGCCTCAGGGGATGAATAGAATTTTGCCAGATGGACAAAGAGATGGGGGTGGGGACACTTCAGACTCATACAAAAACATGAGAGTGTGAAAGTTTGTGCCTTTGTCTGAGTGGTTGAGCAGTGTGTAGGGCTGAAGGAGAAGCAGGGTGTGGAAGGGGGGATGCTGAAAGACAATGATGCAGAGATCACCAGGGCCATTGTGTTAAGCTCACACTTGACCTGTAGCTTCTGGGGAGTCATGGAAGTTTTGAAATATAGAAATGATATGGTGAGATCTTTGTTTTTAGAAAGATAATTCTGGAAGCAGAGTGTAAGATGATTTGGGTGAGTGTGACTGGGAACAGAGACCAATCAGAAGACCATCACCATAGTCCACGTGAGAGATGATGAGAGTCTGAGCTGAGGCTGTACTGCTGGGGATGGAAATGAGGACATGGACTTGAGAAACACTTCCAAGGGAGGCCTTGGCCTTTGATGAGATGTCGGAGAGAGGAGACAAAAATCATGGCTTGCATGACTTGCTAACCAAAATAGAGAGCGCAGGAGAAGTAAAGCTTACAGGATGCAAGTAATGAATTTGACTTTGTATATGTTAAGTTTGGAGAGGAATATCGGTTGGAGATTCTTAAATGAAAAGGCACAAATACAGATAGAGTACCCATAGGAAAATATCATGGGTAGAGATAAGTTGGTAAGTCTTTAACACAGTGATTTTCAATCAGGGTGAGGGATGGAGGATGTACCTTGCCTGAATTTTTATATGTGGGGCTTCTTTTTAACTATTCATGTACCATTTTCCCCCCCTTGACCCAGATCCTGATCCAGCACACTCAGGCCACTGTATATAGAACTGTACTGAATGATAGGCATCAACCCAAATGTTGAGTCTATAAAGAAAATAAAGCATTCTGCATATAAGAATACCTATAATCTTAATATTGTACCCACTCTTATTAGTGAAGAAAGGCAGATGCATTGCTGTATTTCCTGGCAGGTTTGGGACATCAGCAAAACTGAAACACCAAAATAGAGAGGAGGGAAGAAAGGAGGAGATGGGAAATCAGTTTTGGGAATTAGATAACTCCAGTAAGTCTTTCCTATATATGTGTTGGTGATGTGTATTTAATAGTAATATTAAATTGTGCCCATGTTGTCACTTTTACTCTTTAGAGGTGTTTAAAATATACACACATATTGCTGAAGTCCTAATTTGTCATTTTTTGAGGTTGCTAAAGGAAATCGTACATTTTTTCCCTTTCAATATTAATTTGTGTGTGTGCGCGGTGTGCATGTGTGCTCTGGGGATTGAATTCACAGCCACACTCATGCTAAATGTGTACTCTACCAGTGGTCTATACCTCCAGCCCTTTTGTATTAATTTTTTAAAGTATGTGTTACCACAAGGACCAACAATGGGACATTCCAGCAGTTACTTAGAGAAGCAATATCAACTAGTTGCAATCTATTCATTTGAATGGATGTTTATATAGCTGGTCACTGATACACTTCTGAGGTTACTTTACATGCCTGTGATCCATGCATTGGAGTGGCTATACACAGGATCCCATGTGATTCCTGTTTTGACAAAGGCTGGCACTTGCAAGATGGTTTAAGAGTTTAGGGGTATGCTTTGATTGCAAATTTACTTCTTTCCTTGCTTTTTCTTCAAAGCTAGGTGGAATTGACTAATTATTATATGGAATATATCTGAAATCTTGACATCTTGGATTCTTGGGGGCCAATCATGTGAAGTAAGGCTTTAAAGAACACATCTGTCTTTTGGATATAGTGAAAAGTGTTTGGCATGATAATTATAGTACACTTGAATAAGAGAGACCAGCTGTATGCTTAAGTATGCTTAAAATCTTAGTCTAAGGATTCCAAAAAATTTTTCCTCATTTGGCTTGGGTTTGTTTCTTGATATATATATGTTCTTTGGTTGGTTTTAAAGTGCTAAGCTAAAAATTAAATTAATATGGCTTTTTGGGTTTGAAAAATTTTAGTGCCTCCTGTGTACATAATGCAATAATTGGTATAATGATAACTTAGTTTCTTGAGTGATTAGTGTTTTCCAAGCATTTTGCACACATTTTATACATTGTCCTCCCCACTCCTAGCCATACACACGAGGTAGAATGAAAACAGCACCTATAATGAGAATCTGTACTTTGTAAGGCTGAGACTTTGGTCTGGTTTGCCTGTAGTTGTTTTTTCTTTATCCTCGTTGATTAGAACAGTACCTCCCACATAAAGTACTGAGCAAAAATAAATAAATAAATAAATAATTTTTGCACCAGCAATTGAACCCATAGGCACTTAACTACTGAGCCACATCCCCAGCCCTTTATTTAGAGATAGCATCTCACTAAATTGCTTGGGGCCTTGCTAAGTTGCTGAGGCTGTCCTCCTGCCTCAGCCTCCTGAGCTGCTGGGATTACAGGCCTGTGTCACTGCACCCACTGCAAATTTTTTTTTAACTAAACTAATTATTTAATCTTTCCAGAATCCCTGGAGGTGGATTTAATTGTCCTTATATTGCTGGTAAGTGATATACTGTTAGCTATTCACTCCATAGTGGGAAACAGGGCACAGAAGAGTAAAAGGTGATTTTTCTGTTTCTACCGAGGCTTATCTATATAAAAGGTCAAGCAGTAGAGTATTAGTTATTTCTAGACAATACAAGAGATGCAATCAGGGCTAGAAGAATGAGCAATGATGGAGAAGTGAGTGAATACACATAAATTGCTGGAGCAGTGCCTGTACATAGCAAATGCTTAATTTTTTTTAATGTGTATGATTTCTTTTTTTTAAACTTTATTTTTTATTTATAATAATTACAATTCATAGTGCACATATATAGCATCTTTTTACATACAACTGTTTGTATACAAAGTATATTCGTACCATTCAGGTCTTCAATCATGCATTTAGGAAAATGATGTCCGTCTTATTCAACCACCTTTTTTTTTTTTTCTTTTCTCCCCCCCCTTGTTCCCTCCCTTCCCCTTCCTTCCCTTTGACCATTCTAGTGTTCCTCTAATCCTCCTATGTACTCCCATCCGACAACACTGTGAACTAGCCTCCTTATATCAGAGAAAACATTCAGTATTTGGATTTTTGAGATTGACTAATTTCACTTAGCATTATATTCTCCAACTTCATCCATTTACCTGCAAATGCCATTATTTTATTCTCTTTTATTGCTGAGTAAAATTCCATTTTGTATATATATCACATTTTCTTTATCCATTCATCTGCTGAGGGACATCTAGGTTGCTTCCACAACCTACCTATTGTGAATTGTGCTGCTATAAACATTGAAGTGGCTGTGTCACTGTAATGTGCTGTTTTTAAGTCCTTTGGGAATAGACCCAGGAGTGGGATGGCTGGGTCATAGGGTGGTTCCATTCCCAGCTTTCGAAGAAATCTCCATACTGCTTTCCATAACAGTTGCTCTATTTTGCAGTCCCACCAGCAATGTATGAGTGTGCCTTTTTCCCCACATCCTCTCCAACATTTATTGTTGTTTGTGTTCTTGATAGCTGCCATTCTGACTGGAGTGAAATGAAATCTTAGAGTGGTTTTGATTTGCATTTCTCTAATTGCCAGCGATGTTGAGCATTTTTTCATGTATTTGTTGATTAATTGTGTATCTTCTTCTGAGAAGTGTCTTTTCAATTCCTTAGCCCATTTATTGATTGGGTTATTTGTTTTTTTGTTGTTAAGTTTTTTGAGTTCTTTATATATTCTAGAAATTAGTGCTCTATCTGATGTGCACGTATTAAATATTTGTTCCCAATTAGTTGGCTCTCTATTCACCTCACTGATTGTTTCTCTTGCTGAGAAGAAGCTTTTTAGTTTAAATCTATCCCATTCATTAATTCTTGGTAATAATTCTTGCGCTACAGGATTCTTATTAAGTAACTTGGGGCCTAATCCGACATGTTGGAAATTGGAGCTTACTTTTTCTTCTATTAGGCGTATTTTCTCTGGTCTAATTCCTAGGTCCTTGATCCACTTTGAATTGAGTTTTGTGCATGGTGAGAGATAAGGGTTTAATTTCATTTTGTTGCATATGGCTTTCCAGTTTTCCCAGCACCATTTGTTGAAGAGGCTATCCTTTCTCCACTGTACATTTTTGGCGTCTTTGTCTAATATAAGATAGCTGAAATTATATGTATTAGTCTCTGTGTCCTCAATTGTGTACCATTGGTCCACCAGTCTGTTTTGGTGCCAATACCATGCTGTTTTTGTTACTATTGCTCTATAGTATAATTTAAAGTCTGGTATGGTGATGCCACCTGCTTCACTTTTCTTGCTCAGGATTGCTTTGGCTATTCTGGGTCTCTTATTTTTCCAGATGAATTTCATGACTGCTTTTTCTATTTCTTTGAAGAATGACATTGGGATTTTGATTGGAATTGCATTAAATCTGTATAATGCTTTTGGTAGTATGGACATTTTGACAATATTAATTCTACCTATCCAAGAGCAAGGTAGGTCTTTCCATCTTCTGAGTTCTTCTATGCTTTCTTTCATTAGTGTTCTATAATTTTCATTATAGAGGTCTTTCACCTCTTTCGTTAAATTGATTCCCAGGTATTTTGGTTTTTTTGATGCTATTGTAAATGGGGGAGTTTTCATCATTTCCCTTTCAGAGGCTTTGTTTTTGATGTACAAAAATGCCTTCGGCTTATGGGTATTGATTTTGTATCCTGCAACTTTGCCAAATTCATTTACTAGTTGTAAAAGTTTTCTGGTAGAGTTTTTTGGGTCTTCTAGGTATATTATCATGTCATCAGCAAATAGTGATAATTTGAGCTCTTCTTTTCCTATCTGGATCCCTTTAATTTCTTTCATCTGTCTAATTGCTCTGGCCAGAGTTTCCAGTACTATGTTAAATAGCAGTGGTGAAAGGAGGCACCCCTGTCTTGTTCCAGTTTTTAGAGGGAATGCTTTCAATTTTTCTCCATTTAAGATAATGTTAGTCAGGTGTGGTGGCGCACACCTGTAATCTTAGCACTTGGGAGGCTGAGGCAGGAGTATCGCGAGTTCAAAGCTAGCTTCAGCAATGATGAGGCACTTAGCAACTCAGTGAGACCCTGTCTCTAATAAAATACAAAAAAAGGGCTGGGGATGTGGCCCAGTGGTCAAGTGCCCCTGAGTTCAGTCCCCAGTACCAAAAAAAAAAAAAAAAAAAAAAAAGAGAGAGAGAGAGAGAGAGAGAGAGAGATAATGTTAGCTAGGGGCCTTGCATAAATAGCTTTTATAATGTTGAGATATGTTCCTGATATTCCTAGTTTTTCCAGTGTTTTGAACATAAAGGGGTGTTGTATTTTGTCAAATGCTTTTTCTGCGTCTATTGAGATGATCATATGATTTTTATCTTTAAGTTAATTAACTGTTGCTGTTACTCCCACTACTGCAACATTGCTGTCATCATTATTGTTTTTGAATCCAATAAGAGCTCCAAAGTGAACATTCATTTGTGTTGAAGTGGTCAGACATGGTTTCCTGTACAAGGTGATCCTCACAGCTCAGACAGAATGTGGACAAGTCGAGGCAGGAGAGAGATGAAAAGAATGCAGTAAACTGGGACTGATGCAGAGATTGGGCATTTCCTGTTCCTGTATGACACCAAATGTCTGGTGTAAATGGGGCATGTGGGTTACTAGAGAGAATAAAGATTAAGATTAATAATTCAGACTGTGTTGATTATGTTATGAATGCTACATTATAATCATAAAATTGGATTTGAAACTGCATGCATTTCTGTCTGTAAGCAACTAAGTACCCTTTAATGGGAAATTATATTATCTTTTTTTATGCTATAATCAGTAATCATAGCATTGTATCTGCTTGAGAAATAATATTTGTACCTTTGGTGTCATATAGCCTGTGAAAAACTTTTTCCTAGTATGTCCTAGTATGAAGAGCACTCCAATTGGCTTTATGTGGTTGAAATTTAAGAACCTCATTCATCAGCCTCTTTTATGATTATTGAGTCAAATGTATCTTGGAGGATTATGCGAGTATTATGTTCTCCAATCATCTCTTTAACATGCTGTTATTCCCTGGAGACCAGGTTTGAGCCTTATTTGTCTTCATAATTTTTACACACTAAACACAGTTCCTGGAATAAACTAAGGATGCAATAAATTGCGCAAATTGAATTTTCAAAGTATATGAGGCTGGCCACCTCTGTACTTGTGAGAGGAATTTGCATCTAAGCTGTATTTTTTGAGATGTGTAATGCATTTAATGTGGTTCTTAGGTCCAGCCTGATGAGTGAAGAGGCTAAGCGAGGAGCACCCAACCCTTGGCTCTTTGAGGAACCAGAAGAGACCAGAGGCTTGGGTTTTGATGAAATCCGGCAACAACAGCAGAAAATTATCCAAGGTACTAAATATGCAAGGATTATGGGCTCAGAAACCTTTCTCAATTTTTGACTGTGGCCTCGAATATTCCTTATCCCTATTGAAAATTGGAATGAAAACTGTTGGTCCTCTAAAGCTCTTGGCATTTTTGTGCCTCAGTATACCTGAAGAGTGGACAGCTGCTGTCACCTGTTTTAATAGCTGATGGAAGTAGTGATTTTCCCTGGGTGGGAACGGGTCTGAATCTGATAAGTCTAGGGGACCTTGGTGCATATGGTCTTGACTGTCCTTCTAACACAGGACCCCCCTTTGTTTTTTTTTTTTTTTTTTTTTTTTTTTTAGCTGTCAATGGACCTTTATTTTATTTATTTATATGTGGTACTGAGGATTGAATCCAGTGCCTCACACTTGCTAGGCAAGTGCTCTACCACTGAGCCACAATCCCAGTCCAGGACTCCACCCTTTTTCTTCTGTAAAATAAATCAGTTGACTTTCACCTTCAAGTTCATCTTGCTCATTAGCTATTAAATCTGCTAATTATTTTGTAACTTCTATTTTTTTTAAATTCAGAAGTAATGTATACTTGTTTTACAAAGTTTAAGCACTATAGAGACAGATAAAATGAAAAGCTCTCCGTTTCTTCTTCAATCTCTATTGATCCATAAATGGATCAATATGTATTTCCTCAGACTTTGTATATATGCACATATATTCATTATAAACACACATATATAAATAGTGTCATGAGGTACATAGCTGTCTTTTAGATATTATTCCATAGGTTTATTTTTCTTACTAATGTGTGTTATGGACATTGTTTTTCAATGTCAGCATGTACAGATATATTATTCTAATTCTACTTTTTAAAGAACAACTTTATTGAGAAATATTTGACATTATCATAACTAGCACATATTTGAAGCATATGATTTGATAAGCTTTGACATATGTATACTCATATGAAACCATCATTACAATCAAAATAATGAACATAATCATTACTTCCTGAAGTTTTCTTCATGTCTCTTTAAAATTCTTCCTATTGCCCCTCCCCCATCCCTAGACAGCTGCTGATCTGCTTTCTGTCACTATAAATTATTTTCTGTTTTCTATAACTTTACATTGGGAGGGAAGGGGATCTGGCTTTTACTAAGCATAGTTATTTTAAAATTCATCCATGTTGTGTATATCAATATTTCATTTTTTTATGTTGTAAAATGGTATCCCATTATTCACATTACCACAATCTGTGTAACTGTTCTCTTACTAATGGATATTTGCATGGTTTTCAGTTTTGGGCTGTTACATGTACAGCTGCTGTGTTCATTCATGTACCTGTCTTTATTTGTATATCTTTTTTTTTTTTTTTTTTTTTGTATTGGGAATTGAACCCAGGGGTACTATACCATGGCCCTTTTTATTTTTTGCTTGAGACAAGTTCTCTATAAGTTTCTGAGTTAGCCACAAACTTGCTCCCAATCTCAGCCCCCCAAGTTGCTAGGATTATAGGCCTGTGCTACCTCACCTGGCTACATTTTTATTTCTTTAAGGTGAATACCTATAAGTGGAATGACTGAGTCATGTACTAGAGGTATGTTTACCTTTTATTTGTACATGTGGTGCTAAGGATTGAACTTGGGGCCTTGCACATGCTAGGCAAGTGCTTTACCACTGAGTAATACTCTAGCACTTTGACTTTTTTTTAATTTTTAAAAAAAATTTAATAGACAAAATTATATATGATATTTTGAAAATATGAATATATTGTGGAATGACTAAATCAAGCTAACATAAACATTATCTTACATATGTATTTGTAGTGAGGACACTTCAAGTCTACTCCTTAAGCAATTTTAAAGTATATTAGTCTCCTTTTTTTTAGGTACTGGGGATTGAACCTAGGGTCTTTTACACTAAGCTGAAACTTCCCCAGCTCCTTTTTATTTTATTTTGAGACAGGGTCTTGCTAAACTGGCCTTGAACTTCATGTTGGCCTTGAACTTTCAGTCCTCCTGCCTAAGCCTCTAAACCTAGCACAATAGAGCTTTTAAATTTATTTGAAACTAACTGAAATTTTGTGTCTTTTGACCAACATGTCTCTAATTCTCTCATCCTTCCTTCATCATCTAGCTCCTGGTAAGCATATTCTTCACTTTGCTCTTGTGAGTTTAATTTTTTTAGATTCTGCATATTAATGAGATCATTTAGCATTTGCCTTTCTGTGCCTGTCTTGTTTCATTTAACAATGTCCTCTGGGTTCTTCCATGTTGTCACAAATTATAGGATTTCCCTTTTTTTTAAATTTTTTTATGGCTGAATAGTATTCTGTTGCTTATACATACCACACTTTTTTTTTTTAATCCATTCATCCACTGATGGGCACTTAAATTGATTAAAAAAAAAAAAATCTTGGGGCTGGGGTTGTGTCTCAGTGATAGAATGCTTGCCTAGCACTTGCACAGCCCAGGTTTGATCCTCAGCACCATGTAAAACCAAAGGCATTGCACAACTAAAAAAAACCAAATAAATAAATATAAAAAAAAAATCTTGACTGCCGGGCGCGGTGGTGCATGCCTGTAATCCTAGCGCTTGGGCGGCTGAGGTGGGAGGATCATAAGTTCAAAGCCAGCCTCAGCAATGGTGAGGCACTTAGCAACTCAGTGAGATCCTGTCTCTAATAAAATACAATAAAGGGCTGGGGATGTGGCCTAGTAGTCCAGTGTCCCTGAGTGCAATCCCTGGTACTAAAAAAAAAAAAAAAAAAAAAAAAAATCTTGACTATTGGGAGTAAAGCTACAGTGAGCATGGGAATTGACATCTTACTTAACCTTAAATCTCCCAATTCATAAATACAGATTTAATTCTAAATAAATGTGTGTATTTAGTTCTTTAATTTTCTTCAAAAGTGCTTTCTAGTTTTCAATATACATATCTTGTACATCTTTTTATCAGATTTATCTCTAAGTATTTCATATTTTTATTCTATTATAAATAGAATTTAAAAAATTTTCAGTGCCTGTTGCTCATACATAAAAATATAGTTGATCTTTTAAAATATTGTGTTTGGGTCATGCAACCTCATGAAAATCGCTTGTTCTCACAGTTTACTTGTTGAGAGTGTAGGATTCTACACAAATGATCATGTATGTTAATAAAGACAGTTTTGTTCATTTCAATCTGGTTGCCTTCTATTTATTTTTCTTGCCTTACTGCACTTGCTACAACCTCTAGTACAATGCTGAATAGAAATGGTGAGAGCAGACATCCTTGCCTTGTTTCTGATCTTATTGGGAGAAACATTCACTTGGATACCAGCTTTGGTGACACTTTTCTTTGTTCAGTACTGGGTATTTTTGATTTTGTAGAAATATTCTTGAATTTCTGTGGGATGCTATTGAGTTATTTGGGTCTTGCTTTATAAAACAGACCAATGAGGTGTTATTTATACATCAGGAGTCAACAAACCATGACCTATGGACCAAATCTCTCCTACTGTCTCTTGTTGTATGTTCTGCAAGTTGCAAATGGCTTTTAAATTTTTGAAATGGTGAAAAATAATCAAAAGAAGAGTATTTTGTGACTTGTAAAATTATATGAAATTCAAAGTTTAGTGCAGTTTTTTTTTTAAATTGTAGATGGGCACAATACCTTAATTTATTTATTTTTATGTTGTGCTGAGGGTTGAACCCTGTGTCTCACACGTGCCAGTCGAGCACTCTACCTCTGAGCCACAACCCCAGTCCTATAAATACAGTTTTATGGAAGTACAACCATGCTCATTCACTTATACATTATCTATATATGCTTTCCTGCTTACAGTGGCAGAGTTGAGTAATTGCTCTAAGGATCATATGAACCACAAAGCCTAAAATACTTAATATCTGCCAACTCCAGTCTAGAGGTAGTTTATCCCACTAATGATCCAAAATCATTCTGAGCATTCTATGTAATGCTCCATGAATAATGAAGTAACTTCGTTGGTGGGAATAGGTACTGTGTCTGATCTGGTTGAGTCCAGAGGTTCCTTCCCTTTACTGTTTGGAGTGATTCTTTTCCCCAGGGTTGGGTCATTCCCTCATTGCTCATGCAACACTCAGCTAAAGACTCATGGATGCCTCACAGGTTTAGAGCTCTCCCCATGCAGATCTGTCCTCTGTGGTAGTACCCTGCATACTTGAACCACTGTGATCTACTTGGACTCTTTTAATTCAAGTCTGCCAGTTTCCACCTGGCCTCCCCAACCCCCCACCATGGCTGGGAGCTCTCACAAGGGAGTAATCAGGGGCAGTCTTAGAGTTTATCTTATTTGTTTCCCATTGTGTGGGGATCACTGCTCTTCATTTCCTGACATAAGCATTTTGAAAATTGTATATTTTGCCTGGTCTGCACCCCCTTCCCCAGTTATTTCAGGCCAAAAGGAAATCTGGTCCCTGTCAGTCCATCTTAGCCAGAAGCAGAAGTCTAATTCTATTTTGCATTCCCCTTTACGGTGGAATTGTCTAGTAAATGAAACACAGCAACTCTCTTGAGTCTTCACCATTACCGTGTTTGAAGGAAAGTAAAAAAATGAAAAGCAACACAGCTTTCCGTCTAGCATAATGATTCTTGTACAACACAGTTTTCTTCAGGATTTACATACAGTTCCTGAAAGGACTGCCCTCTTGCTTGTTTCTATAGATCAATTTCTTTCTTCTTTTTATTTTTTTGGTACTAGGGATTGAACCCAGGGGCACTTTATCACTGAACTACATCCCTAGGTCTTTTTATTTTTCATTTTGAGACAGTGTTTCAATAAGTTGCTGGGGCTGACCTCTAGCTTGAGATCCTCCTGCCTCTGCCTCCTGAGTCGCTGGGATTATAGGTGTGTACACTGTGATGAATTTTTCTGGCATTGTTACTTTTGCCATAAAAGGCTGTTTTCTGTTAGGGAAAGTATCTGTGTCACTGAGAAGGGACTGCGTTCAGGGATTGCTGCCAGTTGGATGTGAGAAAATGCTTCTGTTGAGTTTTAGCCATGGAGTCTCCAGAACAGAGCACTTCCATATTGAGTTTCTCACTCTTTGAAGGCCTGCTGGCCTGTGGGGTTTGGGAATAGGAGGATGAAGTGGAGGGGAGGGGTGTGGCATATTTTAAATCAGATTTTTTTCCCTTTCTTACCTTCATGTTTTGAAATGCTGTGTCCCTTGTTGCTTTGCTAGCAAGCTGTTTTTCAGGGATAAACACAAACATGGAAGTAATCTTTATGCAAAACCCTTACTAGACTTTTCTCTGCCTCAGGAATCTTGACGATGTGCTGAGGTTGCTGTGGTTCTGCCTCATTGCCACGTCCTGTATTAGACAAAAAATAAAAGCCAAGAAAGGTCATTTCTTAATTTCCCTTTTGTCCATGGAATCCATTAGCTCTTCTTTGTCGTGTGTGTGTGTGTGTGTGTGTGTGTGTGTGTGTGTGTGTGTGTGTGTTTCTGGGGACCAAACTCAGGGTTTCACACATGCTAGGCAAGTACTTCTACCAATGATCTATATCCTCAGCCCTTTTTATTTTTATTTAGAGACAGGTTCTGACTAAGTTGCTGAGGCTGGCCTTGAACTTAAAATTCTTCTGCCTCAGATTCTCAAGGAGCTGGTATTACAGGCAAGCACCACCATGCCCAGCTAGTTAGTCTTTCTGTGCTTCCTGGACCTTTAGAAACACTTTGAGAATCGTCCAAAATGACAATTTATTGGTAGAATTTAGACTTCAGGGCAATGAATGCCTTCCTTGCCTGATCTGGAAGCTAGGCCTCCTCATAACCAGTTGGCTTATCCTGGCTTCTGTGTTTTTTTAAGCTGAAACTTGAGACATAAATGGGTATTAGGGAAAGGTGTCTGTGGTGGTGACAATGACTTGGTCACCTCAAACATCCATGAGATGGCACAAAGGAAGGAAACTGGCTCTTGTCCCTAAGTTGGATAGCAGACTTTGGAAGAGGTGTGAGGTGCCCCACCTTTGCTCAGGAGGTCTCTGTTGATGGAGTCTCTTAATTAGCACAATTGAGTCATCTTATTCTGTAGATGTTCTTTCTAGATTTGAGCAGAAAGTTGTATATTTATTCCAGATTTCTGTGTTTTTAGGTCTCCAAATGTTTTCATGTGAAATGGGGGTGGGGAAGGTGGATAGTCAGACTCCATTTTACACTGAGGAATCTTAGTTGCTAATCTTTGAACCCTTGCAGTCACAACTTCACAATTTTCTTGGAAGATGTCCTTTCTTACAGCTGTCACATAGATTAGAAGGATCCCTTTCCTAACATCTTAAAACTAAAACGGTAATAAAGTCATCTATTCTTAGGACTTGCTCTAAGGGTCTTCCTAAAATCATAATTGACTCCTTTATCTAGCTTCATCCAATCTTTCCTTCCTTTGTTCCTACTTTTCATCCAGGGAGAGCTGCTTACATATGTTAAATGTGAGAAGTTCCATTGTGTCTCTCCAGACACTAGATAACACAATATCAATTGCTCTTTCTGCTAAACTACTCTCAAGGCTATCTAGTATAGACCAGAGCCTTTCCATTTAGCAGAGACTGTGTCTTTCTTTTGGGGGGTCTATAAACCTAGAGAGTCCTCTGTGTTCATTGGTTGATTGAAACAGCAAGTACTGCCTATATAAGTCCTTAGGTAAACCTAGTAGTGCCACCAGCTAGCTGGGCTTACATTTGGTGGCAAGGACAGAAAAAGACACATTCTCAGTCCTTGGGGTCCTTGTCATGTGCTCAGATAGGGATCTGTGGTTGTAGCTCTTGGTAATGTCCTTTTGTGACTTTCCAACTCCTTGAAGAAAATATAGGATCAACACTCTAGTATACAGGCACAGGGAAGGACTTCCTCAATAGGACTAAAGCTTAGGAAATAATGCCAATAATTAATAAATGGATTGCATCAAATTAAAATCTTCTGCACAGTGAAGGAAACAAAATGTGAAGAGAAAACCTATAGAATGGAATAAAATCTGTTAGATACTCTTCTGACAGAGGATTAATATCTAGAAAAACTAAAAAAAAATCTTAATACCAAAAAAACCCCCCAATTAATAAATGAGAAAATAAACTAAACAGATACTTCTCAAAAGAAGAAATACAAGTGACCAACAAATATATGAAAAAAATGTTCAGTTAGCAATTAGGGAAATGCAAATCCAAACTACACTCCAGTTAAAGTGGCAGCCATCAGAATATAAACAATAATAAATGCTGGAGAGGATATGGAGAAAAAGGAACACTTCAACACTGTTGGTGGGATTGTAAATTAGTACAATCACTATGGAAAGCAGTATGGAGGTTTATCGAAAAAGTAGACATAAAACTACCATATGACATAGCTATACCATTTCTTTGGATTTATCTTAAAGAATTAAAGTCATCATACTATAGTGATACATGCATACCCATGTTTATATCAGCACAATTCATAACAGCCAAACTATGGAACCAGCTCAGGTGTTCGTCAATGTTATGAATGGACAAAGGAAATGTGCTTATTTGTACACAATGGAGTTTTGCAGCCATAAAGAAGAACAAAATTGTCATTTGTAGGAAAATGGATGAAATTCGAGAACATTATGTTAAACAAAATAAAATCAAACTTAGAAAGTCAAGGGTTGTATGTTTTTCTCTCATATATGGAAGATAGGAAAAAGGAAAAAGAAAGGAAAAAGAAAAGATAGGAAAAAGGAAAAGAAAGGTGGGGACACAGACTTCATGAAAATAGAAGGGAGACCATTAATGTAGAGGAGAAGGACCAGGGAGAAGAAAGAAGGGAGGGAAAGGGGAAGTACTAGAGAATGATATTGACCAAAATCTATTGTAATATCATGTGTATATACCAATATGTAACAATGAATTCCACTGTTATGTATAATCATAATGCATCAGTGTATGCATTATCCAAGAAAATATGGATCAACACATAGAAAAAAGATTTACGTGTTAAAATACTGATAATTTTTGCTGTGGAAAATTTCAAACATGAAGATAATGACTCTATTCCCCCCCCTCGTGCTGATTCAGCAATTACACCCTTTAAACAGTCTGGCTTCATTTATATGTCTGCCCACCTACCCATCCCCTGGATTATTATTATTTTTTAAATATTTATTTATTTGCTTTAGTTGTACACAATGCATTTGTCTTTACATGGTGCTGAGGATCGAACCCGGGTTGTGCACATGCTAGTCGAGCGCTCTACTGCTGAGCCACAACCCCAGCCCCTGGATTATTTTTTAAAGAAATCTCAGTCATTGTATTATTTCATTGGTGAATATTTCAAAATATAACTCTATGCTTATAAAATATAAGGACTGTCTTTTTTTTTTTCAAAAAAGGTATGGTTCCTATGTAATTATCATTCATATCAAATTAATAATCTCTTAATATAATCAAATATCTAGTCAGTGTTCAAATTTCCTTGATTGTCCTATAATGATTTTTTTGGGGGGGGGGGCGGGGAATGAGTAGGTTCTTTATTCTGCTTTCTCTTCTGACTTCTCTCTCCAACTCCAACAACAACTCCCTCACAACTCCAACCCTACCTGGTTAAATACTCTTCACCTTAACAGGTGTACACGTGTCACAAGCTCAACTTACAGGTGCGTCACACAGTGTTCACGGGCACAGAAAGATTCTTAGTTGATTACATTAAGGTCAGGAGAAAACAATTAAACGCCTCCTCTTTGGCTCTCAGCCAGCCGCCATCTTAGCTACCTCCTCATTAAGGCTCTTACATTTCCCCCCTTTTGTTTTAAAAGAGGGATAAATAGATGGGTGAACCCTCACCACATCAGGATCGACTGTGCCTGTCTTAGGCGTCCACATGTGCAACCAACATTCTTACCCATCATCGGATAATCAAGGCTGTGCCCTTGACTCCTGTCTTAGGTTGATATGTTGGTCACACGAGACTTTCTCGTCATTGACTACCAGCCGTCCAATCGAGCCAACCAATGATTTCTTTTCTTTCTTTCTTTTTTTTTTTTTTTTTTGCTTCAACGTGTTTATTCTAGAATAATTTTAGATTTACTGGAAAGTTGCAAAGATTATAGACAGAGTTGTTGTTGGCCCTTCACCCAGATTCCCCTAATATTATATCTTATATGATGATGGTAAGCTTGTCACAACAAAGAAATTGACATGATAAATAGACTTACCTACAAACTTTATTCAGATTTTACCAGTTTTTCTTCTGTTGTTCTTATTCTGTTCTCATAGCTAATCCAGGGATACCACATTGCATTTAGTGATCATGTCTCTTTAGCCTCCTCTGGTCTATGACAGTGTTATGGCCTTTTCTTGTTTTCACACCTGGACTATTTTGAAAAGTATTTTAGTATTTGATCAAGTATTTTGTAGAACATTCCTCAGTTTGAGATTTGCACTTTCTCCTACATTTATTAGATCATTCATTCATTCAGCCAGCCAGTCATTCAGTCATCAATATGGACTCATCAATTTTTTATACTTTGCACATAATTCAATATTTTCATTATTTATTTTTCAAAATGCTCCAGTTTTGACTACTAGAAACTTGTTTAGAATGGCAACTCTTTTTTTTGTTGTTGTTGTTTTTAAGCCCTTCCAAAATTACTTTCTGGCACTGCATGATGCTCTAAGCCCACCTAATATTTTTCTTTACTCAACCCTAGAATCAACCATGTCTACAAGGATCCCTAGTTTTTTTTTTACTTGGAGAATGATATTAGAAACCAGGAACTGGTGACTGAGTATGTCCATTACAGGGTGGTTACTGCTTCCTCATCCTACCAGTGGTATAGCTGGAAAATATATCCATGTATACTGTTGATGTACACATGTAAATATATTTATTTATCTGTATACATATATGTGTAAATTAACAACATATATAAATGTAAGCTTAATTTTTTTTATTTATAATAGTAGTATGTATTGCAATTCATAATGCACACATATAGCATCTTTTTACATACAACTGTTTGTATACAAAGTATATAAGTACCATTCAGATCTTCAATCATGCATTTAGGATAATGATATCAATCTCATTCAACCACCAATTTTTTTCCTTTCCCCCACCTCCCCTTTGCTCCCCCCTTCCCCTCCCTTTCCTTTGACCATTCTAGTGTTCCTCTAATTCTCCTATGTACCCCCATCCAACAACACTGTGAACTAGCCTCCTTATATCAGAGAAAACATTGGGTATTTGGATTTTTGGGATTGGCTAACTTCACTTAGCATTATATTCTCCAACTTCATCCATTTACCTGCAAATGCCATTATTTTATTCTCTTTTATTGCTGAGTAAAATTCCATTTTGTATATATACCACATTTTCTTTATCCACTCATCTACTGAGGGACATCTAGGTTGCTTCCACAACCTACCTATTGTGAATTGTGCTGCTATAAACACTGAAGTGGCTGTGTCACTGTAATATGATGTTTTTAAGTCCTTTGGGAATAGACCCAGGAGTGGGATGGCTGGGTCATAGGGTGGTTCCATTCCCAGTTTTCCAAGAAATCTCCATACTGCTTTCCATAGCGGTTGCACTGTTTTGCAGTCCCACCAGCAATGTATGAGTGTGCCTTTTTCCCCACATCCTCTCCAACATTTATTGTTGTTTATGTTCTTGATAGCTGCCATTCTGACTGGAGTAAAATGAAATCTTAGAGTGGTTTTGATTTGCATTTCTCTGATTGCCAGTGATGTTGAGCATTTTTTCATGTATTTGTTGATTAATTGTGTATCTTCTTCTGAGAAGTGTCTTTTCAATTCCTTAGCCCATTTATTGATTGAATTATTTTTTTGTTGTTGTTAAGTTTTTTGAGTTCTTTATATATTCTAGAAATTAGTGCTCTATCTGATGTGCACGTATTAAATATTTGTTCCCAATTAGTTGGCTCTCTATTCACCTCACTGATTGTTTCTCTTACTGAGAAGAAGCTTTTTAGTTTAAATCTATCCCATTCATTAATTCTTGGTAATAATTCTTGCGCTACAGGATTCTTATTAAGTAACTTGGGGCCTAATCCGACATGTTGGAAATTGGAGCTTACTTTTTCTTCTATTAGGTGTATTGTCTCTGGTCTAATTCCTAGGTCCTTGATCCACTTTGAATTGAGTTTTGTGCATGGTGAGAGATAAGGGTTTAATTTCATTTTGTTGCATATGGATTTCCAGTTTTCCCAGCACCATTTGTTGAAGAGGCTATCCTTTCTCCACTGTACATTTTTGGCGTCTTTTTCTAATATAAGATAGCTGAAATTATATGTATTAGTCTCTGTATCCTCAATTCTGTACCATTGGTCTACCAGTCTGTTTTGGTGCCAATACCATGCTGTTTTTGTTACTATTGCTCTATAGTATAACTATAATGATTTCTTTTAGACTGCTTTTAGATTGTTCAGTGTGGTCCATACACTGGAATCAGTTGATGTATCCCTTACATTTCTTTTTTTTTTTTTGAATGTTTATTTATTTGCTTTAGTTGTACACAATGCGTTTTTTTTATGTTTTGTTTTGTTTTGCTTTTTTAATATTTATTTATTTGCTTTAGCTGTACACAATGGGTTTATTAGTACGTGGTGCTGAGGATTGAACCCAGGCCACACACGTGCCAGGCGAGTGCTCTGCCGCTGAGCCACAACCCCAGCCCCAATGCGTTTATTTTTACTTGGTGCTGAGGATCAAACCCGGGCTGCTCAGTGCTAGGCGAGCACTCTACCGCTGAGCCATAATCCCAGCCCCATCCCTTACATTTCTTTAATGAAAAGGTTTCTTTTCCAACTTTCCCTTTTTTCTCCAAAGTTCTAAACAGGGTCACTTGCCCTATAGTTACCACTATCTAGATCTCACTGTTTGAATCTTATATTGTTTAGCATACTCTTCTGTCCCAGATATTTGGTGGTTAGATTTAGTGAGTTGATCAGAATCAGGTTTGTTATTTTTGGCAAGAGTACATTCTGATGATTGTCCTTTTGTTTTTAATCTACAGTCACCAGATTTTCCTCTCCCAATTACATGACATTCATTTAGAGAATGGTTTTCCTGAATGTGTAAAGATAGGAAGTATCCACATACACAATTGCTCCAAAGGGATTTTCAGAAAACGATTGTATTAGTTTTCTGTTGCTGCTGTAATAAATTAGCACCCGCTTAGTGACTTAAAACACATATTTAGCCAGGCACAGTGGCACACGCCTGTAATCCCAGCACTTGGGAGGCTGTGGAGGATCGCGAGTTCAAAGCTAGCTTCACCAATGGTGAGGCACTTAGCCACTCAGTGAGACAGGGTCTAATAAAAATACAAAAAAGGGCTGGGGATGTGACCCAGTGGTTGAGGGCCCCTGAATTCAATCCCTGGTACCAAAAAAAACCAAAACCAAAAATACCACATATTTAATATTGTGCAGTTCTGTAGGTCAGAAGTTCAAAAGATCTACTTTCCTTTCTGGAGACTCCAGGGGAGAGTCCATTCTCTTGTCTATTCCTGCTTTTAAAGGCCACCCACATCCTTTGGCTCAGGTATCCTTCTTTCTTCTTTAAAGCCAGCGATTGCATCTCTCTGACCCTTCTTCTTATCTCCCTATGACAGCAGCTGGGAAGGTTCTCTGCTTTTCAGAAGTCATGATTATACTGGGTCCACCTAGTTAATGGACACTAGTCTCCCTTTTCATCCCTTGTTGACCTTAATCACATCTGCAAAGTTCCTTTTGCTGGGGAAGGTAATATGTATTCACAGGTTTCAGGGATTAGGACATGGACATCTTTGAGCAGAGGCCATTATTCTTCCTACCACAATGATCATCCATCTTTTAAAATTCACACCATTGTAAACCTGAAAGTTTTGTGGTCTGTTATCAATGATCTATTGTGATACCATAATATCTTGGGTTATGTGATAGAGCAGGGCAGGTTATAGAAGTGAACTATAATTATGACATCATCATAGTTTTGCTGGTTGCAATAGACTGTCTGCATAGTTTGTGGTGATTTTTACTTCTGTGGGTGGCAGCATTTTGATGATTATCCCTATGTGGCCATACCACTTACCCTTAGAAATGCTTCTTTAAAACCTGAAGACGCTCAGGTCGTTGAGCTTCACGATGACCCACAGAATCTCCATGTTCAAGATCTTCAGTGTCTTTGGATTAGGGAATGAAATTTTATTACAACATTTAAACATGTTGAGGAGATGCTGAGGTCCTAGAGGAATTATTTGATTGGAGCAGCATTTTTAGTCTTCTTTCTGTTGTGCATTAGAGAGATGGACTTTAGGTAGTTGTTAGACAGTAAGTTTGAGAGAAAAGAATAATGTAGCTATTTTTCATTCATAATGAATGTCTCTACAAGATAAAACAACTCAGGACTTTCAACCTAATTGAAAGCGCTAAAGGAATCTCCTCTTATTAAATTGTTTTACCTTTTAATTCACATTGACACTTTACCTTCAGTCCTATGTATAGATTATCCTGCGGATGCATTTGGAACTGTGCTATAGCATCCGACATCCTATAACAACAGTATTTGGTTGATGATAGATTTCTCTTGGAGGCTATCCAAGAGGTTGTTACTAAAGACCAAAAGAATGTCATTATAAAGTGATTTTGCTATAAAATGGTCCCTTGGAATGGTCCCTAGAGATAGCAGGTCATTTATAGTTAAAAAAAAAAAAATACACAGTGTCAAAAAATGTCACTAAGGGGTCCTTACCTCACACCTTTAGTTAAAATAAGTTCCAGATGAATCAAAGAGCTAAGTGTAATGGTTCAATTCCATAAAAAAACCTTTGAAAAAATATAAGTAGATGTTAATGTGATCTTGAGTAGGAAGACCTTTGTGATTTCTGCTTTTGTAGATGTACCTTTATGTGAAACAGGCATTTAAAAAGCCTGTAAACAAATGAAGCCACACTGGCATAATCTGCCTTCATTTGGTATATTGTTTGGGTGAAAAGAGTCAGAAGATTCAGCCTCAGAGGGTTCTTTCCAATGTACCTGGAAAAAAAAGGGAAAAAGATTATGGTGATTGCCTCATTTGTTTAAAAGAAAAAAATCAAAACTTAAATAAATTATCTTGAATAACTTGAGTTTAACTCACTTTTCTCTTTAAATATTCAAAACCCAGAAAAGTAATACATTTTTATTTTTTAAAACAGAAGTGCTGTTCTATACCTTGTTTTATATTCTGCTTTTATACTTAATAACATGAACTTCAGTATCAAAATATGCACAAAATATGATCTTTAATGGCTGTGCAGTGTTTTGCTATCAGGATATGCTGTAAATTTTTAAACAAATTCCTATAGTTTGGACATTTAGATAGTTTCTACTTTCTTACTATTAGTATATCACTGGGTCCAGAGAGAAATTTGACACAGAAAGCTAAATATAAAAGAATTTTAACTACAGCAGGGGAGTAGAGTTATGAGAGATTAGCTAGCAAGAAATTAAGGGGAAAAAAAGAAATTAAGGGAACTCTTAAAGAATGCAGAAATATTGGGCTGGGTTGGGTGGCTCAGTGATAAAGTGCTTTCCTGTCACATGTGAGGCACTGGGTTCGATCCTCAGCACCACATAAAAATAAATAAATAAAATAAAGATACTCTGTCCATCTACAAGTGTATATAAATATACACATTAAAAAAAGAATGCAGAAATATCAGTTATGAGGTGAAATTGCTACTCTCAGGCTAAGGCTGTGTGTCAGGGAAGAGTGCCAAACCTTCAGGGCTGAGCAGAATCTCAGCTGAGGGTCACTGATTTCAGAGGAGTTGAAGTGGTGCTGCCCTCTAGCAAGGGTGTCAAGGAAGACTGTTCATTATGAAGTGTCTCAGTGGAGATTCTTATTAGGAAACACCCAAGGAGGCGTGTGTACTGCTGTCCACTAGCTACAGTGCACTGAAGAAGCTGAACATGGAAGCTGTAAGCACTGACGGATCCTGTCAAGAGAGAAGGCTCAGGGGCTGGGGTGTAGCTCAGTGAGAGCACATGCTTATCTTTGGGGTTTTAGTCTCAGTAACCACCTTTTCGGAGAGATAGCAGGCAGTGGTGGTGGTGGTGGTGGTGGTGAGGGAGACCGAGAGACTCACCCACACACATGGGGCCAGGAAGCAAACACCCTGGCAAAGGAAAAATGTATTTAAGGAGTCTGAATGAGTATTCAGGGAATTCAGAAAAGGTGATTTTGGAGCTGAGAGGCAATGACTTGACATCCAGTTTCATGTTTAGGTATCTTCAGGGAAATACTTCAGGGAAGGTCTTTGTAAATACATCATTGCATATTATCTGAATGTTTTCTTATACATATATATTTCTTATATACATTCCATAGACTTAGGACTGATAAAGGGGCACAGTCTACTCTCAAGAAAGATTACAATCCATAAATTGAACTTATCCTCCTATTACATAACACTTCAGAGTTTCTAGTTCTTCACACTTCAATTAGCCTTAGGTAGCATAGTTCTTTTTAATCCTTACAAATCTTATTTAAAAAAATCATTTTCTTGGTACTTATACAAAAATTAGTAGTGGTGTCAAAGCTTTTTTTTTTTTTTTTTTTTTTTTTTTTTGTTATTTTTCCCTTCTAAAATTCTTTTGGGTATTTCCTATCTCTATCCTTTCTCATTTTAAAAATTGGGACATAAGCCTTTTTATTATTGATTTATAGATGCTCTTTATTAAGTACCAGAAAGTTAAAGTGTTTGTGCAAGTCAAATCTTATTTTTCATATATAAAAATTTTAATTCTTCTGAAAATCATTTTAGTATAAGCTGTGATATACTTAATTTTTTGTTTCTATGTTAATTATTCTATCCCTTACATCATTTGTTGAGTTGCATTATATGCCTGACTATACTTATGGACTTTATTTGCTTTCCTTTGATTTTTAGATAGCTGATTGTTTTTCTCTTTGTTTCAGAACAGGATGCAGGCCTTGATGCCCTTTCCTCTATCATAAGTCGCCAAAAACAATTGGGACAGGAAATTGGGAATGAATTGGATGAACAAAATGGTAAGAACTAGTTTGAGATTGATCATATTTGCCATTTGTTATAAATACTATAGGCTTGATATTTGTTGAGTTTTAAAAATATATAACATGTAAAGTGGTTTAATGTCCGTGGATTGTTAAGGCTTAATGCAATTGAGGGTGGTTTGTGGCTGATTTTGACTGTAATTATAAAATCCTATGTAAGGAAATTTGATTTAAAAAAATTTCCATTTCTCAGTAATTATTTTATTTTACAAGTTATTATATATTTTTTTTGTGTGTGAGTGTTTACTGGGGATTTAACCCAGGGTCAGTTTACCTCTGAGCTACATTCCCATCCCTTTTTTATTTTGAGACAGCATTTCACTAAGTTGCTTAGAACCTCACTAAGTTGCTGAGGCTGGCCTTGACCTTGTGATCCTCTCATCTCAGCCTCCCAAGGTACTGGGATTACAGGCATGCATCATGTGCCTGGCTCAGTAGCTGCTTTTAAACATACATGTTTTATGATCCATTTGTCCCAAGAGCTTTTCATTCATATGGCAATGATATGACATTGCTCAGTGTTTGACACACTCTGATTCAAGACATAATTAGGCTTGAATGTGCCTCATATTATCTACAAACCCAGTGGAATTTAGGCTTCTTTGACATAAATAACAGGTTACAGGGGGGAAAAAAACTGTTTAGGGATCTTTTGTTCAGGACTTGATTTGACACATGTGATTTGAGAAAGATTAACTTGGAAACCACAGCATACTGGACTGTGAGAGACAGAGCTTTGAAACATGGATGGTACCTGAAACATGGATGGTACCTTGCTTGGGCTGTGTAGTGTGAGGGGATATTATGGTTTGGATATAAGGTGTCCCTCAAAAACTGCTGTGTTAATGTAGGAATGATTAGAGATAAAATGATTGGATTGTGAGAGCTATAACCTACTCAGTCCACCTAGTTTGAATGGACTGGGCAGTGTGATATAGCTGGGGGAGATGTCACTGGAGGCATGCCATGGAAGGGTTCATTTTCCCTGTGGTTGTCCTCCATCCCCCACTTCATGGCCACCATGAGGTAAGCAGTGCTTTTCTACCATGCCCTTCTACCATGAAGTCCTGCCTCACCTTAGGTTCAGAGCAATGGACTTGGCCTGCCATAGACTAAACCTCTAAAACTGTGAGACAAAAATAAACTTTTCCTCCTTTAAGTTATTCTTGTCAGATATTTGATCACAGTGTCACAAAGCTGACTAAAGTGGATGAGAGCCTGAACAAGAGTCGTAGCAGTAGGAATGGAGAAGAAAGGACGGATGCAAGGGACTGACAGTGCTTTTACTGTAACTGACAAAGGGAAATTGAGAGGAGTCACTGTGAGTGAAGAGCATAAGACCAGTTTGAACATGTCCAATCAGAGATGCCAGTGAGAGGTCCAAATGGAAGTGTCAAGTTGACAGTTGGAGATATGGTAACCAGAGTTCAGGAAGAGGACAGGAAAAAGAAAAGGTGGGAGAAACTTAGCATAGAGGTGGTACATGAAAACATAACAGTAGATGAGGTTCTAGAGAAGCTATTATTTACAGAAGCCCCCCAGCTGTGTGCTAAACTCTGTCATCTATGTCATTTCTTTTAATCTACAGAACTTCACGAAGGCAGTAACATCTTTGTTAGAGACAAAACTCAGAGCAGCTGAGAGACCACATAATGCCAAATCCTCATAATGTCACTTTATAAGTGACAGGATTGAAATACTAATTCAGGTTTTCTGATTCCATTGTGACTGACTTTTCTGTTACACCAGCCTCCTTTGAAATAGGGGGAAAAATACAAAGAAAAGGGTTCTAAGGTCTTAGCTTTTGGTAATGGTACCATGATGGGATGGCTTCCAAGGAAAGTTACCATAATGTATGAGCCAGCATTGAAGTCCTGGTATGGATGAAGTCTTCTGTGAAGGGAGGGCCACACTTGTCAGCATTATATAATGAGCACTTTTTTTTATTGTTCCTAGGAAGAATGAGTTCATTTGTTCCCAGAGTATTATTCCACTTGTCTATCACATCTATTTTTTTTTAAATTTTTAAGTTGTAGATGGACACAATGCCTTTATTTATTTATCTTTATGTGGTGCTGCTGAGGATTGAACCCAGGGCCCCACACATGCTAGGCGAGCACTCTACTACTGAGCCACAACCTCACCCCATATCACATCTATTTATTATCTATCACATATAGATTATTAAAGCAAATGGAGAAACACTGTGTAATCCTCATAGTGGTTTTTCATAGTTTCAACATAGAGAGGAAAACAATTTTGTCCTTTTCCTGATGACAAAAATAAACTTTTCTTCCTTTAAGTTATTCTTGTCAGATATTTGATCACAGTGTCACAAAGCTGACTAAAATTGATGAGAGCCTGAACAAGAGTCGTAGCAGTAGGAATGGAGAAGAAAGGACGGATGCTAAGAAGGAAAGATGGATGATGGTGCTAACATGCACATATATTCAGTTTATGTATTTGCATATAATTCAGTTGTTGGTGAGTTCTTTAGTTGAAATAGCATTGGCAAGAAAATAAACTTTATAGAAAAATCTGCCAGGGTGAAGATAGAGCTCAGTGGTAAAAGTTCTTGCCTAGCAGTTGTGAAGCCTTGGGTTTGATCCCCAGAAACATTAAAAAATAAAATAAAATAAGAAGGAGGAGGAAGATCTGTCTATTTGGTGTAAAATTGTTCTTTATCCCAAAGAAATTTAGCCTGTTCAATGGGCTGACTACAAAAGACTCTGGCCCCAAACTGGTGAAGCATGCCTATCCTGTGATGTGTGTGGATAGGCCACAATATCTATGGATAGGTAGTTAAGAAAAGAAGGTATATAATTTGGTGGGGAAATTACTAACTTCCCAGGTGAAATCACATATTTTTCCAGCATAAGCAATCACACCAGCACATCTTTATCTTGTTTTTAGTATAGTAGTTATCATACTTTGCTGCAAATTAGAATCCCCTGGGGAGCTTTTTAAAACTTGAAAAGCCTGGGCTATAGCTTTGTTTTTTCTATTGCTGCTGTAACAAAGTTAATGCCTTAAGAAAACACCAGTTTAGCTTACAGCTCCATAGGTAACAAGTCTGTCATGGGCCTCACTCAGTTAAAACCAAGATGTTGGCAAGCCCACGTTCCTTTCTGGAGGCTCTAGGAGAGAATTTGTTTCTTGTCTTTTCCAGCTTCTAGAGGCTACCCACATTCCTTGGCTCATGACCCCTTCTTCCATCTTCAAAGCCAACAACAGTAGCTTGAGTTCTTCTCATATTGCATCACTTCTACCATTCATGCTGCCTCCCTGTTGCACTTTTAAGGACCCTTCTGATTATGTGTTCCCCCCACCCCCATAATCCAGCATAATCTCTCCACTCACAGGTCAGTTCATTAGCCACCTTAATTCCACCTGCATTCTGGTGCCCCTTTGCCATGTGATCTTACATAGTCAGAGGTTTCAGGGACAAAGACATGTGCATCTTTGGGGAGCCATTATTCTGTCTCCCATAGTACTTTATACCAAGTAAATCAGAATCTTCAGGACTGCATCAAGTACTTTTTAACGCTCCTCAGATTGATTTCAATATGCTGCCAAGCTGGAGAACCAGTGCCCTTATTGAATATGCTGAGAATATATCTTGCACTGTCTTCCTCTGTATCTCCCCAATCCGCGTCTGCATTTGAGACCCGAGTGGATATATGTGCACATAGACAAACATGAGGTATTTTTTCCTTAGCTGCCAACATAAGCTGGGTTTTCTCTGTGGTGGCCTCCCAGGGAGACGACAGTTAAGCTAGTGGTTTTCTAATGTGCACATTTTCTCCTCAGAGATAGGGCAGAGTCAGCCATTTTCTCTCATAGGAACTGAGAGAGAGACTCTCTGAGGATAAAAAATTATATCTCTGCCAGGACAACAGTCAACCTCTATTCGTGTTGTTAAAGTGAACAAAGGCCATTATATCCATAGGTGGTAAGTGTAGAATTGCAGCCCCCATCTGGATCTTTATTGTGATCTGAGTGTGTTATAAGTCAGGGGCACTGGAAAAGGATACCACTTTTATTGTAAATATCTCCATATGATTTACCGAACTACTGAATTATTCTTTTGGTTTTCATTAAATGAGAAAAACAATAGGCTGGGATAATGGCCAGCCAGGCCATTTCGGAATCAAGTATCAAAACCTTACTAACAGAATCATTGTACTTAGAACATAACCACAAAACCGAAGGGTTGAATTATCTTCAATTTAGAAATTCAGTTTTCAGTCTTCTCATAGAGAGCTAAAGAGAGCCTGACCCACACCAGTCATTACCCTGTTCATATGCCAGTGACCCGGCCTAATGAGGAAGAGGATTAGCAGTGAAGCGAAAATCCCAGTACTGGGACACCCAACCCAACAAACGAACGTACACTGGTAATGGGGGATGGCAGGAGGGAAGGGCATTGAGCCAGTGAGATCCCCCTCATGGAACCATCAAGTTTGTGCTCTTCAGCTCAAGGTGAACTGTGAGAATTGGTGGGCACAGGGGTTGTGACAGACCACCCACCCAGAGGCTGTTCTAAAACCAAGAGCTATGGTGCTGGTTTATTGAGAAATTCTTTACGGTTCATGCTCAAGAAGACAGACTTTTTAAAAACATAAAAGCAGGAAAATGAATGGGGTTGACTTGACCAAAGTCGATGCTCTGAGACCTAGTTTTGGCATTGGCCCAACCTCAACAGCAGCACCACACAGAACTGTAGAGGCACGATTTTGAGGTGAAATGGCACAGAGAACAAATCTCTCCCAGCATGCATAGGGTCTTCATTATTCTCTCAGCTGCTCAGATATCCCCAGTTGGCCAGTCCTTTTGATGTTTCTCTGCTAGTCTATGACCATGTCCTTGCTTTCTGCAAGAATAAGATGTCCCAGGCTCACCCTTTTTTTTTTTTATTCAAAGTGTTGTATTTATAATAGTAGTATGCATTATAATTCATAATAAACATATAGAGCATTTTTTTACATAACACTCTTTGTATACAATGTATATTTGTACCATTCAAATCTTCAGTCATGCATTTAGGATAATGATATCCATTTTATTCATCCACCTTTTCTTTTTTCCCCTCCATCCCACCTTGCTCCCTTCCTTCCCCTCCCTCCCCTTTGACCATTCTAGTGTTCCTCTAATCCTCCTATGTACCCCGACCCAACACCACTGTGAATCAGCCTCCTTATATCAGAAAAAACATTCAGTATTTGGATTTTTGAGATTGACTAACTTCACTTAGCATATTCTCCGACTTTATCCATTTACCTGCAAATCAGGCTCACCCTTTTTAGACATGTCCTAATCTTGGAATCCGCTTTCTTCAAGAATCCCTGGCTCCCTTTACTAGGAAATGGTGTGTAGAAACCAGAATTTCTGTGCAGACATGCCCATTGCCACAGGGTTGTCCTTGCTTTTTAAGTCCTTTGTCATTATATCATTATCATTTTTTTTCAGTACTGGAAATTGAACCCAAGGATGCTTTACCACTGAGCTATTCCCCCACCCCCCTTTTTTAAAAAATTGAGACTGGGTCATTTATTGTGTTGGGTGCTTGAGGTCCCCTTATGGTGTGTAGAAACCAGAATTTCTGTGCAGACTTGCCCATTGCCACAGGGGTATCCTGTTTCATTCTGGAAAATTCTCTTGTTTCTTTTCTCCTCTTTTCCTCTATTTTCTCTTATTGGTCAGATTTAGACCCCCTGAATTAATTCTCTCTTATTTTTTTCTCTCTTGCTGTCCATTTCACTTCTTGATTTACTTTCTGATTTTAACAGCAGAAAACAATACACATACATTTGTCACCCCCCCATTCCCATTCCCACCCACTGCTGGGAATTGAATTTGGGGCTTCATACATGCTAGCAAGTGCTCTACCACTGAGCTACACCTCCACCCTGTAGTTAAGTTTTTATTTATGAAATGGAATGTGTGTACATATACATACAGTGTAGGCCAGGCCTTATGTCCCCCCTATCCATGAATGCCCCCACTATCTGCTCAGTTACTCCTTCCTTATTCAACCTCGCTGAGTCACCAAATCCTATCACTAGAATTTCTGCACTGCTGTCCTTCATCATCAGCCTTTTCTGGGCCACTGTCACCTTTTGCTTGGATTACTACAACAGCCTGATTCCTTGCCTCTTGTCTTTATTTTCTGACTTTCCTATACTGTGTCTCAGAGAATTCATTTTGGAACATAGACTGATGTTATCAATTTTTCTTGTTCTTGTTCTTCTTCTTCTTTTTTTTTTTTTTTTGATACCAGGGATTAAATCCAGGGGCATGTAACCACTGAGCCACATCCCCAGACCTTCTTTGTATTTTATTGAGAGATAGGGTCTCACTGAGTGGCTTAGGGCCTTGCTAAGTTGCTAAGGCTGACTTTGAACTCATTATCCTCCTGCCTCAGCCTCCTGAGCTACTAGAATTACAGACGTGAACCACTGTGCCCAGATCACATTATCAATTTTGAGTGGCTCCCCGCTGTCTCTCTGAAAAAGTCCAAACTTGTTCACCACGGCTTAGTCATTGCATTCCCCGTCACAGGAATTACTACCCAACCACACTGACCTGCTTCAAGTCTTTCAGTGTGTTGGGCTTGGCCACTGATGCTGTGTGGAAGTTTTCTCCCATTGATTGGGACCCTCCTACCTTCCTGTTCCCCCCTCTCTGCTGCTTTCCTTTCTCTTCCCCACCCCAGCCAACATGTCCCTCGCCTTGGCTAGAGCTGACTCATTCTTTTCAGTTCAGTTTAGGTTGTTTTGCATTGTTTTCTTTGGGAACTCTTCCCCTCCCACAAGCTCCCCTAGCGCTTTATTTTTTCATAGTTAGAGCTTTTGTCATTCACTGAGTTACTTGTCCTTCACTGCTGCAAGCTCCTTGAGGCCAGGCTGTCCATTTTATTCTCAGTTGTATCCCTAGTGCCCAACTCACATGGCGGATAGTTAGTGCTTGATTATACTTGTTTAATTAATGAACATGAATAAGACTTCAGAAACTGAATTTTACACATTTTTGTAGAATCAGGGTATTATTACAGTGAACATGAAAATATTTACTACACATTTGCTAACTTGAATTAGACCAATTTGTTAGGCATTTATTTTAAATAAGGAACTACAGCTGAGGCAGCAATTCAACTCCACTGTAGAAGCTGGGAGATGAATGGAGATGTCTTTTTTTTTTTTTTTTTTTTTTTTTTTTGGTACTAGAGATTGAACCCAGGGGCCCTTTACCACTGAGCTACATTCCTAGTCCTTTTTATTTTTATTTTTATTTATTTATTTATTTTTGGTACCAGGGATTGAACTCAGGGGCACTCGACCACTGGGCCACATCCCTGGCCCTTTTTGTATTTTATTTACAGACAGGGTCTCACTGAGTTGCTCAGCACCTTACTTTTGCTGAGGCTGGCTTTGAACTCCTGATCCTCCTGCTTCAGCCTCCCAAGCTGCTGGGATTACAGGTGTGTGTCACTGCACCTGGCTCCTTTTACTTTTTACTTTGAGACAGGGTCTCACTAAATTACTGAGGCTGGCCTTAAACTTGTAATCCTTCTGTTTCAGCCTCCCAAGTTGATGCATTACAGGCATAGGCCATTCCACTTGGCTAGAGATGTCTTAGTACAGGGGGTCAGTCTCTTATTTTTGCTTAAAAGGATTTAGCATGCCCATTCTGCCTGTGCCCGACACCCTGGATTATTGAAATTTTACTATTTTTCTAAAGGAAAGAGACATTTTATGAGGGTGAGGCTCTCTCCCCTCGTGTTAGTCAGTTTTTTGTTACTGTGATGAATACCTGAGGAAAAAACTTAAAGGAGGAAAGATTATTTTGGCTCAGGTTTCAGAGGTTTTGGTCTGTGGTTGGCTGGCTCCAAGGCAGAAGCATCATGGTGGAAGAGCATAGTAGAGGAAAGCTGCATAGCTCCTGACAGCCACAATCCAAAAAAAAAAGAAGAGAGAGGAAGGGGCCAGAGCCAAGATGTAGTCCCCAAGAGCATGCCTGGGTAACCTACTTCAACCATGCTCTACCTGCTTACAGTTTCTACCACCTCCCAGCAGTCCATTCAAATTATTCATCCATTGAATCAATCAATATGCTGATGAGTTTATAGCCCTCATGATCCAATTGTGTCCTAAAAGATTCACCTCTGGACATTGCTGCCTTGGGGACAAAGCCTTCAACACATGTGACTTAAGGGACATTCCAGACCCATAAGATAACTTTCCTGCTCTTCATATAACAGTGTGTATACACACACACACACATAAAAATATACATTACCAATACTGGGATTTAGGAGACCAGTGTGTCCTTTGAAAGACTCTTCTCCTTAACACAAAATGATCTGATTTCACATATACATCACTGAATTGCCATTTATTGATTAGTTGAATTTTCATGTTGAAAATGGAGAAAAATAATGTGATAGGCTATATAATGAGCCCCCCACCCCAAAGATGTCCACATTTTGATCTCTGGAATCTATAAATGTTACCTTATATAGCAAAAGGAACTTTGCAGTTGTATAAAGTTAAGGCTACCAAGATGGGGGATTTATCCCAGTGAGCCCTAAATGCAATCACAGATGTCCTTATAAAAAGGTGTTGCTCTGTTGTAGGGTGCTTGCCTAGCATATGCAAAGCCCTGTATTTGATCCCTAGCACCTGCAAAAAATACAAACAGAAAACAGAGGGAGAATTGAAGATTGACAGAGAATAATAAAACTATGCAATAACTGAAGCAGGACACAACCCTCCTGGATTTGAAGATAGAGGAAGGAGCCACAAGCCAAGATAAAAGGAATGAAGCTCTAGAAGCCAGAAAATGGATTTTCCCCTAAGCCCCTGGAGGGACACCTTGATTTCAGTCCAATGAAACTGGTTTTATATTTTGTTCTAGAACTATAAGGGAATAAGTGTGTGTTGCTTTGAATTGCTAAATTTCGGATACTTTGTTATAGAAGGAACAGGAAACATTCTATCTAATGGTAGTAATCTCAGTGTCTTTTTGTCAGTTGTCAGTGAATTCAGATTAACCACCCTTATGCTAAAAAATATATTTGGAGTTACCATGTGTCTCTAGCTCTCTTAGCTCTTGAGGTGATTTCTTTAAAGCTGGCTTCACAAGAGGAGGCTTACATTGCTAGTACCCAATTCAGTTCTATCCCAAGTCTCTCAAGCTGTTTGTTTAGCTCTTTGATGACAGAATTAGTCTTGCACGGGAACATTTTATGTGGGCAGTTTGGTGAAGAATCCTCTTTGGGGCTGGGGTTGTGGCTCAGCGGTAGAGCGCTCGCCTAGCACGTGCGCGACCCGGGTTCAATCCTCAGCACCACATAAAAATGGATTGTGTACAACTAAAGCAAATAAATAAATATTTTTTAAAAAAGAATCCTCTTTGTGTATTATCCAATATCAGAATCTTCCAAAGCATGTGAGGCAAGCGTATTTTAGGTCATATGTAGAGAAACATCTAACATTTTAATAGTTGTATATTTCGTTGTATGTGAGAAATAAAAATGAATAGCATTTAAAACCCATGATTTCACAGCATTATAAAATTTCCTTATTCAGTTAACTTGTATAAGCCAGAGAAATAATAGTGAATTGATATAAAGAAAAGCATTAAGCACATATGGTACAGATGAAATATCAACATGGCAATAAATTCTGAAGGTGGTATTTCAAGTGCTGAGGTTTGGGAAACATGGCTATGGGAAGATTCTTTTTTGGTTAAAATCTAGGTTGCTTTAGAGCCCATACTTGCATTTTGTCCCTGTCCCTGCTACAGTGACATGTGATTTAATTCATGGCCCTCCTGCTGCTGTGATCACATGTTAGATGAGTGGAGGGTTAGAGGAGCTGATGAAATGATGCTTCACTAGTCCAGGTTGCTTACTATAGATCTGCTGAATTGAAGTAGAAAAAAAATACATGTGTGTGAAGAGGTGATGGTGGCAGGAGCGATGTTATCTAATGCTGCTTACCCAGAACTTAAGTATGTTTACCCTTTGAAGAAAGCAAGACCATTAGGAACTGCTTCCTTTAAATTAAATATAATTTGAAGTGGAGGGAGCTGCTGTTTCTGTTTGGCAGGTGGGATGTGAGGAGGGAAACCTCCCACCCTGATCCACTGTTCTGAGCTTTAGCCTGGTGACAGCTTCTCATTGTCCTAGACACATAATGAGTCAAGCAGGCCTTTATGCATTGTCCTGGTTCAGGAACCCAACTTTGCCCTTCTCAAATTTTGGGATATGGAAAAATATCATTGTCAGGTGGGGAAATGGTTTTCTCTAAGTGGTTATGCTGGTCTGATTTCAGGTTTCCTTTAATGAGATTCATTCAGTGCTCCAGGGATTAATGGAGTCTGCTTTTCATTCATAAATAAATTTGCCAGTTGCTTAGTCTCAGAGAATCTTGGGCTGGAAGGGAGTTTATGAGGTCATTCCCTTGCCTTACCCCCTGCCATCTTTTCTGCAAGAACTTCTACCTAGTCATCCTTGACTTCTCATCTGTTCTTTCTTCTAAGATCTTCCCAGAAGGCATATATATATATATACACATTGGTGGTTGGACTGTGGTAAGTAGCAGGGTACAACTAGAGCATATGACAGGAGAACCTGGCATGGTCTGAGGGTTAGGAAAGCCTTCCCTGGGGAAATGATAGTTAAGTGGAGATTTAGAAGTATAAATAAGGGGGCTGGAGGTGGAGTTCAGTGGTGGAGCTTGCACTTATTAGCACACACAAGGCACAAGTTTGATCCCCAGCACCCCAACACAAATGAATAAATAAATGATAAATAGGAGTTATCTGTATGAAAAGCAAAGGACAGTCCATTTCAAACAGAGGGAACAGCATATGCAAAGGCTCTTGTTTGCAAAATAGCACACATGGTAAAGAAATGTGGGAGAAAGTCAGTGTACCCGAATGCAGAGAACAGGGGGAGGAGATGGGAAAGGTGAGTCTGCCAAGAGGGGAGTCAGGGCTCAGGGTGTAGGTGTGACCATCTACCTGTGTCACCTAATAAGGCCAGTGGTTTCAGTTATAGAAAATTACTCAATTTGCTACTTAATGATTCTGTGATTTTACCTGTATAAGCTACTTAAAATAAGGGAGACACGTAATTCTCTAATACATATAATTTACATATTATGCATCTTAATATATATAATAATTATATATTGTGCATATTAACATATAATATACTTACATAATTTAATCTGCACATTTCTATCTAAATGTTTAAACATTAAATAAATTTAATATTTTAACATTTAAAAATGCTACATATAAATAGCATTTTTTTCATTGTTCCACAGTAAGTAATGCTAAGCTCTTTAGCCACTTTTTGGGAGCAAAAATAACCACACTGGCAATGGGATATGTGTCTGTTCAACAAATACTTACCAGGTACCAGCTATATATGTGTGACTGACCCTTGATGTAGTGAAAAACAGCAACAAAATTTAAAACAAGGTCACGTCCTTCACTATTCTTATAATCTATCTGGGGAAAATAAATATTAAGCAAATATATCTTAAAATAAAGGTAGTTTATCAAATTGTGATAAGTGCTATCCAGGAAAAGAGCAGGTGGTTATGGGGAGGAATGACCCATAAAGTCTAATTTTGAATGGTGGGGAGGAGGTTTTGGCTTTGGGAATGGGCCAAAAGTTAGCCAGTAAAGAGATATCCAGTGAAGCATTCCAGGGAGATGGGACATCTCATATGAAGTCTTGGATGCTGGAGAGAACTTGTAAGTCTCACACATCAAAAGGCTTTTGTGTCTGGAAAATAGTGTGTAATGAATAAAATCTAACAAGATGAGGTTGTACAGGAGTTATATTTTCCTAGGGAGGATTCTGGGTGTGTTAGCTACAATCGACAGCTTATTCAGGAAATAGTAATTTTAAACAGAACTAGGGCTCCATACTAATTTATACTATTTCTTCTTTTTAGATATACCAAGGATTATAATCTTCCTTCAAAAAGCACTTATATTGCCTATAAATATTTATATTTAGTGATTTTACTATAATTAAGTCCATTATATTTTATATTTGCAACTGATTTTTTTCTTTATCATTGTTTCTGTTTCTAAATATATGCATCTAAAAACCATCTGTTAGTCAGCTTTCTGTGACTATAACAAGATGCCTGAGATGATGAACTTATAAAAAGAAAGGGTTTATTTTGATTTACAGTTTTGGAGGTTCCAGTCCAGTCCTTTGGCTTTGGGCCTATAGCTAGGCAGCACATCATGGTGAGTGTATATGGTAGAACAAAAACACTTACTTCACAATCTAGGGAGCAAAAAGAGAAAAAGGAAGGGACTAGGGTCCCAGCATCCCCTTTGAGGACATGCCCTGAATGACCTAAGGACCTCCACTGGGCTCTACCTCTTAAAGGCTCTACCACCTCTACATGCTATTACCCCGAGGGACAGTCAAGATCCAAACCATAACGTCATTTTTTATTGTTGATTGTCTCATGGAGTTGCAAAGGGATCAGGGAATTATGTTCTATATGATACCATTTCTTTTGAATTTGTTAAGATCTCCTCTGAGACTTAGTAACAACTCTAAGTTTATAACTACTCTACATGTGGCTGAAGAGAACGTATATCTTTAGACTGAGGGAGACAGGGTTTTATAACATTTATTAGATCAGGCTTACTAATCATGTTGACATTTTACATGTCTTTACTACCACTGTTTCTGTCAGTCCCTGAAAGAAAAGTGGTAAGATCTCCTTCAGTGTTTGTGAATGTAGCAGTTTTTCCATGTAACTGGATCCATTTTTTTGTTTTATAAATTTGAAGGAAAAGTTATTATATATTAGGGATATATAAAGGTTATTGTGTATGTACATAATTATTTTTGTTGGTTAAATCTTTTTGTTCATTCTACAAACATTTTTAAGTCTGTTCATCTGATATCACTATATAGACTTTCTTTTGGTTACTTGTACTTGGTAATCAATTCTCAGAGTTTGCTGTCTAGGACCTTTATGTTCTTAAAAATTATTGAGAATTCCCAAGACCTTTTGTTTGTGTGAGTTATTATATCTGTTGATACTTATTGCATTTCAGTTGAAAGAAATATAAAAGCATTTATTAGTTTTTAAATAGTAGGCCATTGTATGTTAATACAAATAATTTCATGAAAAATAGCTATATTTTCCAAAACAAAAATTAGAGGAGTCACATTGTTTTATATTTTTTTCAGACATCTCTTATGTCTAGTTTAATAAAAGACAGCTGGATTCTTGTATCTGTTTCTGTATTCAATCTATTGCAATATGTCATTTTGGATGATGTAGACAAAATACATATCACACAGATACGTAGTTGAAAAAAGGAATATTTTAATAACCTTTCCAGATATCATAATATTTCTTCTTTGATGCTACACCAAAATTTAACAAGTAGTAGCTTCTTAAAGGTTAGTGGCAGTGTGGACTCTGAAACCATACCAATTTATTTTTTTGTACTGTGTTCCATTACATTCTATTGGTTTGTCTCACTTCAAATGTATGTTTTACCCATGCATTATTTTGTAACATCATTCATCGATCATTTGGAAAATATTGGTTCACTGATTTAAACAGTTCTTCCAAATGTTGACACAATTCATTATATGATATTTTAAAAATCACATTTAATATAACCACTGATCTCATCAGGAAAGTCTTTAAGTATTGAGAAGCTTTCAAGCTTGTGGTGGCAGATACAAATTTTCCAAGATTCATATTTCCACTTGAAAATTCAAATTTTATTAGCACCAAACAACACTGTTGGTCATTTTCCTTCAAAGTGACATGCTCACTTTTCTCATTTTCAAGAAAATGCCTGCCAAATAACTAAGCTTTTTAACTTTCCAAATGTTGTTTCTGATGTCTTCTCTTCCATCTTTTTTGTCTGTTGTGTCTTAAAAATAAAAATCACTATGTCATCATTTTCATGGGGTTTCTGGGAGGGGCAGAAACTGGTGAAGGAATTTATTCAGCCTCACATCTCTAACCAGATCACTTGTTCTTCTTTCACCTGTACCCCTGTCTTGCCTTACAGATTGTTTTCCTTTTTTGGATCTTATTAAGAATTTTAAATATTTCAAACTCTTTGTGATTGTCTTATAAAGTTCTTTAACTTTCCCTTCATTGCTTTTACTTCACTTCTCTTATGGTGATTCTTGTGTGTTTGTAATTTTTCTGTGTGGGAGTTTAACTTTCTGTCTTTTATGTATTGTATTTCTTGTATTAATTATTTTCTGTAGAAGGTCCCATAGTGGTTCCTGGATCATAGAATCATCTCTATACTATTGTTTTATGGCTACTATTGCTAGCATCATATGGGGACCATTGGTTGCAAATAAGTTTAACAGAAGCTTTAATATTAGTTTCTTGGCTTTGATAAGAATTTGGTTTCTTAGCTTCATAGAGCACTGGCCATCACAACTAGTTTTTTTTTTTTTTTTCTCCCCTGAATAGATAGCTATATGGGTTTGCAAGTTATATATTCTCTCTTTCTCTTGTTTTAGTGAGTATTTCCTCCTGTCCCCCACACTTTTTCATCTAGAAAATATAGTTGAGAGACTTTGTTGGGATGTTAGATTATACTGTCATAGCAAATAGCCAGCTCCTAAATATAATATAAAATATGGCTTCAATCAACAGACTTTTAAAAAATATTTATTTATTTACTTTAATTGTACACAATGCAATGCATTTATGTTTACGTGGTGCTGAGGATTGAACCCAGGCCGCGCATGTGTGAGGCGAGTGCTCTGCTGCTGAGCCACAACCCCAGCCCAATCAACAGACTTTTTAAAAAGTCTCTAAATATATTTTCATTGTAGTTCAGTGGTGGACATAATTACTTAATATCTCTGATAGAACAAGTACATTTCAAACATTGCTGGGCACTTGTACCAGAAAGTAAGAGACCTCCAGGGGTCTTGTTCCTGCTATTAAATGCTTAGGCCTAGAAGTGACAAGTCAATTTAATTCCCACCTCAATGCTCACAACTAATCAGAAGCCTCATCCAACTACTAGGAGGTATAATCCTACCTAATGTTTGGATGGGGGAAGAGGGACTGAAAATACTTGTTGAATGGCCTGAACAAATATCATGGTAGTAATATTTTTTGAGTTGAGATCTAAACAGCTTTTAATATTTACTAACCATGTACCTCGTCAGTGTTTCTATAACCCTAACTTTCTCATCTGTAAAGTGGGGATACATAGAACTTATTTTACACTGATATGAATATGAAAGAGGTTAATATGTGTGATGCCCACATGGTAAGCCCTTTGAAGGTATTTTTTTTTTTTATTACTAACTCTGTTTGTGGTATAGATTTATGGTTAAAATGATAGACTGAGCTAGACAGTGAACCTCCCCACTCCCTTTTCCAAACATGGATCAAAAGAGAAAACTTATAACCAATTTAGTTTAAAGGTCTTAATTGACTTTAATTAATGATTCTAGAATCAGGCCGCCCTCCTAACCAGAATAAATCAAAAGAGCTCTGGGGCTGCAGTGTAGCCAGGCATCATTTATGGATAGAAAAATGGGAGTGAGCACAGTTGGTTTGCCTTATTTGAATTGATTGCCTGCCTATGAGTGACTAAAGTTCAGCTGCTTTAGCTAACCCACGTTTGTTACATGAGTAACTCCTGACTAAGTCAGTTTCATTTAGCAAGAATTGTTCCATGTTGGTTTGGTCTGTTGGGCTCAGTATAGAAGCCTAGCCCAAATCAATGGCCTCCTGCAAATTTTATTTAACACATAAAAATGTTAGATAAGACATTTTTAAAAGCTGTTTTCAAATTCCTAGCTGAATTTAAAAGCAACAAAAGAAGTTCTCCAAGCCCCAGAAATGAAGTTGCTAATCCATGCCAGTGGCTACATGGGAGCCTTGCAGCTCTCAGAGGTCGTGGAGCCTGACATGGACCTTAGGGCCTGGTGTTTCCACACCATGCAGGGATGAGATTGAGGTTATGGTTGCTATGCCTTGCAAGCAGCTGGAAGTGAACTTTCCAGAGAAAGCTAGAAGCTGGGACATGGCAGTTTTATGGGAAAAAAACTAATTTACCCCTTCCCCACCCAAGAATGGGATACTCCAGCCACCCACCTTGGGCCACAACATTTTTAACATGCATACCTAAGTTTATATTTTTCTAACAAAGTCTAAAGCAAATATCTCTGAATAAATCAAGTTTAGAATTCTTAAACCTTCCTTTTAGACTCCTCATCTTTCATGTTGTTTTAAACCAAAGACCCGTTTTTTTTTTTTTTTTTTTTTTTTTTTTTTTCTGTAGTGGTATTTTATTTAGACTTACTGACATTTTACTGACTTCTGTTATAATTCCTATATCCCTTCTATTCCTCAACTCTTCTGATGGATTTTTTTTTTTTTTTTTTTTTTTTGTAGTAATAGGTATTGAACCCAAGGGTGCCATACCACTGATCTACATCCCTAGCCCTTTTTATTTTAAGACAGGGTCTCCCTAAGTTGCTCAGATTGGCTTTAAAAAAATATTTATTTGCACAATGCCTTTATTTTTATGTGGTGCTGAGGATTGAACCCAGGCCGCACAGGTGCTAGGCCAGTGCTCCACCACTGAGCCACAACCCCAGCCCTCAGATTGGCTTTGAACTTGCAATCCTGTTGCCTTACCTTCCTGAGTTGCTGGAATTACAGGCATGTTGCCACCACATGTGACTGTATTATTATTATTTTTTTAATTTGGAGGAATTATAGTTTTAAATACCAAGAAGCTTTAATACTCATGATTGCTTTTTTCCTATGGAAATATGTTTTTAAAGTGGCATACTCTTCTAAAACTTTGCTACTAGTTAGAAGCAATCCATGTATGTTATTTCTGTTTTCTTGAGGTGAGTTTTGGTATGTTAATCCTGATCTTTCTCTTTCATGCTGTTATGGGCTGAATTATGCTCCACTTCAAAATTCATATGTTGAAGTCTTCAGAATGTGACTGCATTTGGAGAGAGGGTCTTTTTTTTTCTTTCTAAAAGACAAATCCACTTTTTTTTAATATTTATTTTTTTAGTTGTAGTTGGACACAATACCTTTATTTTATTTATTTATTTTTACATGGTGCTGAGGATCAAACCCAGGGCCACACACATGCTAGGTGAGTGCTCTACCACTGAGTCACAACCCCAGCCCTGGAGAGAGGGTCTTTAAGGAAGTTAAAATGAGGACATTAGGGTGGGTACCATATGACTAGCATTTTTTAAAAGAAGAAGAAATTAGGGCTGGGATTATGGCTCAGTGGTAGAGCTCTTGCCTCTCACGTACGAGGCACTGGGTATTGTGTCCATCTACCACTAAAAATGCATAAAAAAGAAGAAATTATGACTCAGATACATAAAGGGAATACTGTGTGAAAACAAAGGGAGAAGATAAGCCAGAGAGAGAGGCTTCAGAGGAAACCATCCCTGCTGACATCCTGGACTTCTAGACACTAGAATTAGGAAAGAATAAAGGTTATTGAAGCCACACAGTCTGTAGTGCTTTGTTATGGCAGCCCTTTTGCAAACTAATACACATATCATGGGCTTTTCCTTGTATATCTGCTAATTCTTTATTGACTCTTGATGTTTTTTTGAGAAGAAACTTTTTCCTTTTTTTTTTTTTTTTTTTTTTTAAGCAGGAAGGTAACTAGAATAGACCCTCTTTGTATTGAGGCAGGTTTCTTTACCCAACAGTCTGCTTTCTTGACTGTGAAGATGGGCTGTGTGCTCTGTAAGTGGACAGTGTGCACCTATAGGTGGATTTCCCTTCAGGTGTATGGTTAGGTGGGAGAGGGTGGCAGCCGACTCATGAGCCTTTGCTATAACTCTCACCACAAAATTAGTAAAGTAACCTTGGGGTGATATGATGTCTTTTATATATTTCACTCCTGTGTCTATCCCTGAGCCTCTTCTTTGACTCATTTCCTAGCTTGGACACCAAAACCATAGGCACTCTCTCCAGAGAGAGCTGTTCAAGGCTCCAACTGGGAGCAAAGCTTGCAGACTGCAGCCCCCACAGGGCAGGGCTTAGGGCAGCTGGGCTCAGCTGTTTAGTAGACAACTCTCTGCTCAGAGGCCCTGACATCTGCCTTATAGCCACTTCTTTGTAAGCCATTCAGTGACTGCTAGTAGCCATTGACTACAAGCTTGGCTCCTCTCCAGTGCTCCATAGGGAGAAAAGGCTCCTCACTGGAGCTTCATGTATTTCAGTTTGCACCCCTCATCCCTACCCCCTAATTTTGGTTGATTTTTCAATACAGTCCCATCTCTTTAAGTGAATGAACCTTCAAATGACTTATTCATTGATAGTACTCCTTTTGTTGTCAGTGCCAACATGGATTCATTCTTGGTTGTTTTTAAATCCTCACTGCTATTTCATTATGCTCTTGGGAAGGAAGGAAGCAACCATGTATGCTTACTCCATTGTCTTGACCTTAAAGTCTCTTACATTTTTTACAAGGTCCCAATAGCTATAGAGATTGTTCCACTGAAACAGTTGGTGTTTTGGAGGCTTCAGTAAAATAAATGTTTAATATGGTCTGTGAAAGGTGTTTCTAGGGCCCTGTGATTTGAGTGGCACCTGTAAGTTCTCATCTGATGTGTTCAGAGACGAGTGTCCCTAAAGATAATACAATTAGAGATATGGAAGAAGGCAATTATTATCTTTGAACTTCTGGCATTAAATATTTGGGTAGAAAGAGGCTAATTTATAGTAACAGGGGTTGATGAAAAAGCAAAGATTAGAGTAGGTCATTTCAGCAATTGTCTGACACCAGTTGGGGAATCTATCAATTTCTGACACTACCCAAAAGACTCCAGAAGCTTAAGGGCTCATTTCCACATGACCTGTCCTCACTTTAGATACCAGGGATTCCCACAACTCCCCTTCAGAATGTGATAATTCACTAGAACAATTCACAGAACTCAGGAAAGTACAGTGCTTAGAATTACAGTTTGGTTATAAGGGATATGACTCTAGAATAGCCAAATGGAAGCAGTACATAGGGCAGGGTGTGGGGGTGGGGGCATTGGGGCAGAGCCTCCATGTGCTCTATAGGTGCACCATCCCTGCAGCATACTGAAATGGTTACTGACCCAGAAGCAACTAGATCCTTGTTCAGGAGTTTTTATGGAGACTTTGTTATGTAGGCTTGATTGATTAAATCATTGATCTCAATCTCCAGCCTCCTTCCCCTTCCTGGAGGGTGGGGTGGGCCTGAAAATTTCAACCTTCTAATCATTCGTATGACCAGTCCTTCCTGCAGAATTATCTAAGGGCCTACCATGAGTTACCTCTTTAGTGTAATTCCAGAAGCACTCATTATGAATAACAAAAGGCACTCCTATGAAGGGCTTTTTAAGCTCTTGCCAGGAACCGGGGGTAAAGACTATGTATATTTTATTACACCATAACAAGGAACCCAGAATCTGTGAATCTGTTGCTAACACATGCATTCTATTTGTCACATGGCTTTGGTGCTAGCTTTATCCCTGATGAAGAACTGGGTTTGGCCCACTTTTTAGTCACAATGACTCCTTTTGCCTTTTCTGGACTATTGTCTCCTTTGCTGCTTTTTTCTAGGTTCATGTATTGGTCTTGATCCTGGCTTGTACCAGTCTGAGAGGCCATCTAATTAGAGGCAAGGGTTTTCCAGAGGAAAAGCTGTGGGAACACTTGTCAAGGAAAAGGACATTTATCCTCAGGTCCTGGTACAGCTGGTGTAGGTGACTCATCAGGCTTTTTTCCCTTTGGGCTTTGCCACAGTTCCTATTTGACCTTCAGGAGGGAGGCTACCACAGACCATCCAGCTGTAGCAGCTGAATTGGAGAATGTTCTTCAAAATAGCAAGCCAAAAAGAAAGCCAAAGAGAATCTCAAAGGAACAGTCAGAGCGATCACAGATGCAGAGAGCAGGTCATACTGAAAGCTCCACCTCCTGCCACCCTGGCACAAGAATAATATTTTTCCTCCTGGTCAGTACCCACTTGCAGGAAGGGGAAGCCTGGAGCTCTTCTTGGAGGCTATGTTGAATGTCCCACAGGCCACACCCAGGTTTGATGATTTCCCAGAAGAAAAAAGAACCTTCCAGAATGAGTTGTTTTTAGGATTTAAGATAATAATCTATGTGAGATATGTACACAGAGATTATACATATTTCCCTTAGGAGCAGTGGTTCAGTACTTGCTAATTCAGTGTTTGTGGTGACTTTTATAGCATAACTACTACAAATGACAACTGGCTGTACGCAGGGTTACAATTTATCACAGCAAAAGGACACAAAATCAGTGAAAGGAAAAGGCTCATGGGTGAAGTCTAGGAGAAACCAGGTGTAAACTTCCAAGGGTCCTCGTCCAGCGAAGTCACACAGAATGCAATTAATTCTGCCCAAAATAAGTTGTGACAACTACTGAAGACAAATCTTAGCTCCTTAATAGTACCATCTAGAATATTTGAAGGTCATTACCGTCATTGAAATGAAGATCTTTGGTTGAACTTAACTTCTCTTTAGGTTCTCTGAGAATGTGCTTTCAAAATTAGAAGTTGTTTAGCATATGGGTTGGTGAAAAAGACTGAAGAACTTTGGTAATAAAAACCAAAGCAGCAGGAAGGAAGTGGTCTGATTAGAACCAAGTGCTTAAGCAGGGAAAGACAGCATGAGAAAGGAAATGAAGTTGCTGAGTAGTAGTTGAATTGATTTAGAATCCTTAAAGGAGCTTGAGCCAGAAGGTAATGTGGTCTTGACAGTTTACTTTGGGGAAAGACACTACGTTCTCATTCCTTCCATCTGGACGGTCCTGCCCGAAGAGACCGCTCAGAGAAAACATTTTGAATGCAGTGATAAGGGCTCTTTATTTTGTTGTTTTAACCATTTGAAGCAGTAGTTTAGGAACCAGATTGATATCAAAGGTGAGAGGTTTCTGTCAACAAATTTGATTTGTTTGAAATACTGAAGTGTTTATTATGTATCAGAAAGTCAACAATTAGTCATTTTAGAGTATGTGTATAAGAAGGCTTTGCCATGCTTTAATGATAAATGTGTATCTATGAATAAATGAACTCAAGGAAGCTCCCATTTTTTTTTTTCTGTGCCCCTTGGGTCCTTTGCAAAGGATAATTTTAAGAGCAAGGAATGACCTCCCCTCTGCTTCTAGACTCACTCCTAACTCACGGAGAGTTCCTGATGCTGAACTCATTCTAAGCTTTGGTCATTTCTAGGTTGGGAGTAAAGGAGAATATTAATTTTATCATTTTTATTTGTCATTCAATCAAAGAGCCCAGAAGTGGCCATTTTTGTTTCACTTTGTTTTAAAAATAATACATTCTTTTGCAAGAAATGGACAAAGAGTATAGGAAGAAGTAAGACCTTTTGTTTATGGAAGGTGTGTTTTGAGTTTGTTGAAGGAGTGGTGTGAGATATAAATTAAGGAGGTAATCCTATGTCTTTTCATCTTCTATCGCTTATGGACATGTAACATCACTAATATCACTAAACTCTAGCTAGACCTCAGTTTTCCACATGAAGGATGAGACAACTACAAGGTTGTGTGGGAGTGTGTGTGAGAAAGAGAGAGACAGACATAGGCTTAGACTTAGATTTGGATGGGGATATGTCTGATCATCTAGTAATTCATGATACATTAAAGTGGGTCAGGAGTATTCACTCTGCTCAAAGGAGATTGATGGTACCCCAACTGTCTCAGAATTGTATTCCTGTATTTGATTGAAACAACACAAAAGACCAACGTAGGCTGAGCAGCCCAACCTTCTCCTAGGTTGGTTTTAAAGACCATTGGCGTGTAGGGTAGGTCACATAGAGCCTCCTCTATGTGGTAGCAAGATAATTATGAAAGCTTTTTGTTCAGCCATCTTGCCAACTAGAGCCACTTACCTTGAAAGTACATTTCTTTTTCTTACCCACGTGTTGAGTCACGGATTAGATTCTTTGGGGAGCAGAATCTAGAGGGAGTTTGATGTGCAGTATGTTTACTGGGGGTTGCCGATGGGATCATCATACACAGGCTGATAGTGGAAGGCAATCTGCCAATAGTACTCCCAGTGACAGGGGCTTTCCTTGAAGGGAGGAATGGGTGATGCATTTCCATGCTTACCACACATGAGATCTTCATCTGCTAGTATTAAGCATTTGAAAACTATAGGTAAAGAGTAAGAAATCGCCGGGCGCGGTGGCGCACGCCTGTAATCCCAGCACTTTGGGAGGCTGAGGCAGGAGGATCGCAAGTTCAAAGCCAGCCTCAGCAATGGCGAGGCACTTAGCAACTCAGTGAGACCCTGTCTCTAAATAAAAAAATACAAAAAAGGGCTGGGGATGTGACCCAGTGGTCGAGTGCCCCTGAGTTCAATCCCCGGTACCAAAAAAAAAAAAAAAAAAAAAAAAAAAAAAAAAAGAGTAAGAAATCAACCAGTTCAGAGTTCCCTAGATTGCAAGTCTTTGAAGATGGTGTCCACACTTAACATTTTTGTGAGATATTTAACAATCCTTGAAATGAAGCTGATATAATGCTTTTTGTAACCGTAGCTCTGTTAGCTATGCTAAAAATATGAAACTTTGTGTTTATCCCCTTCATCTTTTAGGGTTAAATGTATAATATTATGAGATGTATGTTTTAAGGCCTTTTGTGTTTAAAAACTGCAATTCAGTTATAGCTCTTTCAAAAATAACTGGAATCAATCTGTTAGCCAGATAGAAAGCTTTTACTTCAAGAACTTGTGAAATAAGAATTAAAAACCCAAACCAAGTAGAGATGATTATTTGATATATTTTACAATCTAACCACTAACCCAACTTCAGCATCTCAGCCCTGTATGTTTAAAAAAAAATCAGTCAGACTTTACAGTTTTTGTTGCTGTTTATTATTTTTATTTTTTGCAGTGTTGGGGATTGCATCCAGAGCCTCATGCATGCTAAGCATGTGCTTCATTCACCACTGAGCTAGCTACATGCTCAGCTTTCAGGCTTTGTAGTCTCTTTTACTTAAAATATCTCATCTTTCATTGGTAATTCTTATTATCAACTGGTTTATTTAAAAAGAGAAAGTTGAAGTGGGTAGATTTTGAATTAGAGACTGGAACACTTTCCCCACAAGAAAGCAATTAAAGAGCCCAACTCTTAGTTCAGTTGGAAATAAGATGGTTTCTCTTAGGAACTAGATTGTCTGCTGTCTTTACCTTTAAAAATTAACAAATGCTTTTTCCCCAAATAGTGCTTTCCTGTATCTCCTATACCCAAAGGTCTATGCTGAATTAACCTTTGTTAAAATGCTGAGGGAGAGTAATGGCTGTGTTGGATAACAGGCCCTTAACGTGACCAGAACAACTCAGAGGGTCAGAGCAGGTGACCCCTGGAGTCTGCATCCCAGAGTCTCTGATCATTTATCATCCCATGCCCAGAGCCACCCTGGAGAGTGGAGTATGCACAACAGGCACCCCCTTCTCCAGTACAGGGCATCCCCTGCATTTCAGGGAAGCAGGACTGTGTGGGAATGGTGGTTTGGGTCACCTCCCTTTTGTTGTCTTCTTTTTCTTTCCCTTCACAGCAAGCCATTCTCCAGGAAGCTCTTTTCTTCCCCTCATTAACTGAACACACTTTCCGCTCCTCAAGGGAAAGGAATGGTCTTCTTAGCTGATTTCCTCTGCTCACAGTGTTGTCAGTGAGGGAAGGAGTGGATGAATATTTGCTCTGTTCTTTAACACTGGAGACAGTAGAATCTTAGTTACACTATTACAGAGTTCTGGAGCTAGGCCTTGATTTTACCACCTGCAACAAAGCCTTAATAGTTAAGAGAGAGGATTCTAGAAGCTTCTGGGATTCAAGCAAATAAATCACTTAACTTCTGTATGCTTTGGTTATCTTATTTATAAAGTGGGGAAAATATTAGCACCTGCTTCATAGCATTGTCGTGAAGATTTAATGAAATGAAGCACATAAAGGGCTATCACAGTGCCTAATATATAGTTAGTACTCAGTAAGTGTTCATCGTTACTGGTTTCATGATGTGTTTTACAGGTGATTGGCAAAGGTTTGTTGAGATCCTACTGGTTCTCATAGAGCCACTGGGCCACACCACTGTTCCAGTTAACCTTGTCAGGTCAAGGGTGTATTGGAGAAAGGTCTGTGTCACTTTCGTAGGTCTACGTTACTATGTAGGGATTTAATATCACCATACCTTTGAGGACGAAATTGGATAGGAATATATGATTCCATTCTTGAGTTTTTTTCTGTTTTATTTATATTTTAAATACCTAGCAAATGTCTGTCCAAAGCTTGTTTCCATGTCTTACATTCAAATTTCAGGACTTCTTAAAAACCAAAAATGTGTTTTATCTTGGAAATACAGGTTGAATATACCATATCTGAAATGCTTGGGACCAGAAGTATTTCAGATACCTAATTTTCATTTTTCAGACTTTGGGATACCTGCATATACATAATGAAATTGGTTGGGGATAGAATCCAAGTCTAAACATGAAATTTATTTAATGTTTCACATATACCTGATATACATGGCCTGAAGGCAATTTTATACATTTTTTAGTGCACCTGTGTTTTGACTGTGACCTGTGATGTGAGGTCACGTGTGAAATTTTCCACTTGTGACATCATGCCATCACTCAAAAAAATTTTGGATTTTGAAACATTTTAGATTTTGGACTTTTAGGCATGAAATATTCAACATATAGTATTTAATTTATCTCCCAAGGTGATTAATGAATTTAGTTTACCCTTTGGAAATAAATTCTTGTGCTTTCCAAGGCCATCCTATACAGCAAGTACCTATTTATGTTTGAATGTTTCTTTCATTTAATTTCCCATTTTTTTCACCTTTTTCATGAATGAATATCAGCATAGGAGAAAGGGGGAAAGAATACCAGATGAACAGTGATCAAGAGCAAGGTTTTGGAAATGAAGAGACCCACCTCTCTTGATTTTTTTGCTCTGTGACCAAGAGTAGTTTACTCGGTCTTTCTAAGCTTTGTTCCCTGTCTGTGGAAAAGGGATGATAACACCTACCTTCTGGTTTCTGAGGATGAAACTAAATACAACCATTTGGGTGCAGGGCTCAGTGCAGTAACTGCCCCAAGTTCAATCCTGGGCGTCCTTCCTAAATAGCAGCTATTGCTGCTGCTGTTGTTAGAGTGATCAGATACCGCATAGCACTGTTGGGTTTTTCATACTCTGTGATGACAGGAGTGCTGCTTGAAGAAATGTTTGAACTTGCCTTTTTTAAAGTTCAGTCTCTCCAGGTGATCCTGCACACCTGTGATATGGCTGATCTCAGGGTATAAATTTCCCCAGCACACCAAATTTCCTTTTCACCACGCACAATTCATTCCTGATATTAGTCACTGAACTTGGAACCTTCTGGTTTTGATTGGCTAGTCAGGGTTCACTGAGGCAAATTCTTTCCTGAGATTGCTCCATATGTTCAGGAAAGGGAGTGTTTGTGAGCTGTACAGCAGTAATGTAGACACGAGGCCAGAAGACAGCAAGCAGTGTGTTGCCATTTTCAGCTACTCCCAGTGGGCAACTGGGCAGGATGATTAATATTTTAGCATCTTTGTTCTCTGTTTAGTTATAACACCAGAGCTTTTAAATCAGTCTGAAAATAGCATGCCTGACATTTCTCCAATTTTAAAATAAAACAAAAAAACCCTTAAGTCATAATCCTCTGCTTGTTACCGAGGAAGTGTTTTGGTGAGAAAGGAGGAAAAAATGGGTGACTTAGGGGATAAGGATAATTCCAAATAGCTACATTAAACCTAAAAAATTCAAAGGCATGGTGTGAAGTTTGTGATTGGGAGGATGAGGTTAGCATCAGAGGGCACTTTTTGTTTTGTAGATGGTTCCTGTGTTGGGCTTCTACACTTGTTTTTCTTGTTGTTTTTTTTAAAGGATTTTCAGTTGTAGATGAACACAATAACTTTATTTTGTTTATTTTTTATGTGGTGCTGAGGATCGAACCCAGTGCCTCACATGTGCGAGGCAAGTGCTGTACCACTGATCCACAACCCTAGCCCCTCTACATTTGTTTTGAACATTTATTATATGTCTACACTCTTCACTTAAGACACATACTTGAGATTTTTTTAGCACATACAGCCCTCCAGGAGTCTCAATATTGTATTAAGTACTAGAAAGCAGAGATCATGGTGTAATTTCTTTCTTTTTTTTTTTTTTTTTTTTTTGGTACCGGGGATTGAACTCAGGGGTACTCGACCACTGGGCCACATCTCCAGCCCTTTTTTGTATTTTATTAGAGACAGGGTCTCACTGAGTTGCTAAATGCCTTGCCATTGCTGAGGCTGGCTTTGAACTTGCAATTCTCCTGCCTCAGCCTCCCAAGTGCTGGGATTACAGGCATGCGCCACTGCACCCGGCTTGTAATTTCATTTTTAATTACTTGCCTTTTCTTCTTATAAGACAAGTTGTTCAGCAATCATGTATCTAGCATATTCTTTGTAAAGCATGGGGCTAAGTTTGAGATTTTAAGGACTGTATCCTAGAAGTAAACTTATAATATAGATATAAACATTTGTTATGGCTATATTGCTAATATAATTGCATCTTAATTGAAAGATCATAATTGCACATCATAATTTAAATCTCTCAGCACACCTTTCTATTTATAGGAATACCAGAGAAAAAATCTTTTTCTAAAGTACCTATTCTTTTTCATAATTGCCTCTTGCAGTTACTGAGTTTCAAGAATCGAATTTAAGAATCTATGTGTAACTGGCTTAAAGCAGAATATTTCAATCATATGGTTAATACAGTCTTTGAATTGGCAAGGGAAAATGATTTTGATTTGGAAGAAAACACTTGATACCTTTAGAAAAAGTCTTAATGAAATAGATTGCAGTGATACCTTTTATTATCAATTTTTTTGCAGGGAAACAAACATGTAAATTATGTATTGGGTGCCTCCCCTGTTCCAGGAACAGTTCTTCCTTGTTCACAGGAAAGTGTTGTATTTAATCCTCACATCAACCCTGTGAGGGCCAGTCTTATTCCCATTTTCTAGATTAGAAAACTAAGAATCAGGAAATTGAACACCTACCTAAGGTCTTACTCATAATATAAGTGTCATAGTCTACTTAAACCCTGAACCATTCAACTGATTCAGCATAGCTGATTGTTCTGGAATGAGGATTCTTTTATATTATTCCTTGGTGAGACTCTTGCCCTCTCATTAGAAGAGAGACCTTGCTTCAGTAACTTTTCGGCCCTGGTCAAATGAATATTTGATTTTGGACTTTATAGGACTGAATTCCCATCTTGTGCCTAGGAAGTATGGCCAGCTCCTTGGCTAATCCCTTTCTCTGACTGGTTCTCTGACGCTTTCTTAGCTAATCCTGCCCCCAGTGTAGAGGAATCCAGAATGTCCCTGTACAGTTTCACTTTACTAAAAGGAACTATTTTAGAGTAACAGGCACTTGTTATTTATAATTTTATGGGATGTTTTGTCACTTTGCATACTTCTTTCCTGATGGAAATTCTCAAAATATAAAAGAACTTGGGACTGAAATAAGGTTTTTTCTTAGTTAGTCAAAATTACCTCTGCCTTGATGTGTTGGTTAGCTTCCTGTCACTATAACAAAATACCTGAGATAATTGGCTTATGAATAGAAAAGATTTATTTGGACTCACTGTTTTATATAAGTTCCAGTTCATGATCAATTGACCCTGTTGCTTTGAGCCTGTGGCAAGGCAGCACATCATGGAAGGATTACATGGTTGAGCAAAATTGCTCCTCTCATGAACTAAGGAGCAATGAGAAAGAGAAAGAGGGAATCTTCACATTACTCTTATGAAGTTTGTACTATTATTATCCCCATATAACAGCTGAGGAAAGTAAGACTGAGGCAGAGTAAGTAATTCAGCTACTAAGTGTCAAAATTTGTATTTGAACCAGGATCTGTCTGATGACCAACTGTTCTTTTCATCACTATACATGTTTACTGCCTCCTTATATGCCAAAAACAAGTCATTATAAATTTAGTAGTTCTTTTAAAGATATCTGAAGAACAAGTATGACTGTTTTCATGTCCACTCCCTCCCCCCCAAAAAAGAATCAGAGTGTCAGTAACATTAACAAAGATTATGAATATTATGATTGTAGAAGGAAGGAACAAACTCTAGTCCCTGAAGCTTAATAAGCAGTTCCAAAATATACATGCTCCCCCCCCCCCCCCGCCTTCTTCTTTTAAACCATTACTTATGAGACTCCTTTATTGTTCCCAGTCATGTCTTTGCCACTGGCCCCCATAGGCTAGTTGTTCCTTGTGCCCTTTATTAAGCCATTGTCTCTCAATTCTAAATGCATCCCTCCCTGCTGTCCTTTGTGATGCTGGGCTCTGCAAGCCACATTTCTGCATTAGCTGCTTTATTAAGCTCTTTTAGTAGGGAGTGCTAGGAGGAGGCTGCAAAGCTGGAGGACAAAGAAGCCCTTCCCGTTTGCCTCCTGTACATCACAAGGCAATGTGTCTTTACCCTGCTGCACCAGTTCTTTCTTGAAGCAGCCGCTGAATTCAGTTCACTTTTCCCCCAGCAACTTGTAGAATTGGCCCTGCAGGCACCCTTGAGACATGCTCCAGCTGGGCAGCACCTCTTCCTTAGAAGCTTCCAAAGAACCCTCCCCCAGACTCCCAATTTGAAAAATCCTAACCCCTTCCTTTTGTTAACCTGTACTACTCCCATGATGCCTGAGAGTTCCCTTTTCACTCTCTTCGGTCCCCAGTTAACCTTCATATCTTGTTAACAATTCTTTCTTAAAATAACTGGTGTGATTTCTACTTCCTGATTGGTCCCTGACTGATGCACATATAAAATCCAGATGTCTGGTGCTTAGCTTCTGCTTAATTTTATCATGTGCCACTTCTTCTTCTGAGAGAGCTGTCCTCTAAGCAGCCTTAAAAGCATGCTTGTGCTGCATTGAGAATGCTGGATTTCTGATGATCTTCAAGGACAAGAGCATGACAGCAAACTCAATCTTAGGACCTCTAATATGTTTTCTAGCAAGGCATGGGGTGGTCTTTCCAAGTTACGATTACTTCAGATAGTGCTGTCATAGATCACAGAATCTCTTGGTAGAAAACGATGGATTTCAATTCAACTCTCTTGTCCTTAGTAGCCAACAGGTCTGCATTTACATGTATAATAGTATAGTCATCCTTCTGCATTCACAAGGGATTTGTTCCAGGATCCTCACAGACACCATAGTCCACAGATGCTCATGCTCTCGTGAAATGGTGAAGTATTTGCATATAACCTAATACACATCCTCCTAAATACTTTGTCTCTAGATTTCTTATCATATTTAATACAATGTAAATGCTATGAAAATAGTTGTTATAAGGCATTATTTGGGAAATAGTGACAGATTTAAAAAGGTCTATATGTGTTAAGTACAAGTGTAATCTTTTTTTTTCCCTGGTTATTTTCAATTTGAGGTTGGCTAAATCCATGGATGCAGAACCCACAGATACTGAGGGTCGATTATGACCATATATCCAGAAATATCTATAATTGGAATACACAGTAAAACTCCAACCAAGACTTGGTTTTCTTGGGAAAAGTGATTTAATACCACCCTCACAGGGTTGATGTAAGATTGAGGTGACATGAAAAATATCTATCACAGTTCTGGATATTTAGTAATAAGTATTTTTTAAATAGTAACTATCTTCCCTTCTTGGTATTTGCTGCACTGTAGTGAGTAGAATGGTTGAATATCAAATCTATACCAAATTATAAACCTGTGACAAACACAGTATACCTATTCTCCTTGTCATGGGTAAATAATAGTCAATGACCATCTCAGCCAATTAAACATGAAGAAAATCTGCTATAGGACCTATGGCAAACGTTTCCTCCCTTCTAAGAAAGAGGTGCAAAAAAGAGTTGACTTGCCCTTTTATTCCTCTGATATGTCTGGGTGTGACCTTGAAACTACTCTAAGAACTGTCTTCTGACCTTGAAAGGAACCAGCCTGAGGGCAAAGTCCCCACTGAGGCTGGAGGAGCACAGAGATTATGGTAGGCAGAATTATGCCCCCACAGATGTTATGTCCTGGCCCCTGGAACATGTGAATGCTACTTTATATGGCAAACAAGGTTTTGCAGATGTGACTATAAGGACATGGAACTAGAGATGGGGAGATTATTTTGGGGTATGCAGTGGGCCCATTGTAATCACAAGGGTTTTAAAAGTGAAAGAGGGAAGCAGGAGAGTCAGTGTCAGAGTGATGTGACTTGAGAAAGACTTGTCCAATCATTGCTAGCTTTGAAGGTGGAAGAGGACATGAGCCAGGGCATGCCAGCAGCTTCTAGAAGCTGCCAATGGCAAGGAAATGGATCCTCCCAGAAAGGAACATGGCCCTGCTGACACTTACTTTAAACTGATGGGACTCCAATCGACTTCTAACCCCCAGAACCATAAGATAATAAATTTGTGTTGTTTTACGGTACCAAATCTGTGATAATTTGTTGCAATAGCAATAGGAAACTATAAGAGAGATGAAAAGAACCTGGGAACTTCATGTCTTTGCTGTACCTCTGAATCAGCCATCCTGGAGCTAGCCCTGCATTTCTTATAACGTGAGACAAGTTTCCATGTTGTTTAATCCAGTTTGAGTGAGACGTTCTGCTACCTACAGTCTTAAGAATGATACATATGCTCAGCAGAGAGTGGACCCTAAGTGAGTATTTGTTGAATAGTGAAAAAATGTTGGGGAGAAAAACCAGGATCTGTATCTAAAGAAGCAGGGCTGTTTTCTGATTCATACTAAGTGTTATAACTTAGAACTTTTTTTTTAAATAAAAGATACAAAAGATGTTTGGAAGGATGGATGTTATTTGAATACTGAGATGGCCTGGAACTTCAGCAGGTGCACTTTTAAATTGCCAGATTCATTTCCTATTATGACCTCCAGGCATCCACATTCTCTTTTCCGAAATAACATTTCAGCAGACCCTGTGAACATGCCAAGAAGTGATTATTTTTACAAATCCAGATGATTTCCTAATTTAGGATAGCTCAGGCAGAGGTAGAAATGAAAGGAAACATAGTCTGTTTTTCCATCTCCACAGAGTAGGAACAGCCTAGTACTGGCTTTAAACAAATGTTGCTGACAACTATGAACGTGGTTATCATCGGACAGCTGTTCAGTGGCCTCCGTGAACTCAGCTGGAGGCTCAGCCTAGTTTAAGATCAGGGAGGCCAAAGATCAAATGCTATTTCAGTTGGTTTCTAAGGCTTTTCCCTGCCAGTTCTGGGTTTCAAATTAATTTTTGTGATTTCTGTTCCAAAGGCCATTAAGAGACCCACAACCACCTTCTGCTCTTGCTCCGTCTGCCATCAGCCAAGCATGCTTGCTCAGCCCTGCCCCTCCCCCTCTCCCTCCTCTCCTCCAGTGAAATGTTTTTCCAAAGTGAAGTTCACATCCATGGGATAGTGGCGGCCAGTTGCTGCCTATGTAGTGAGGGTCTTCTCTTATCTTTTCTGATGATTGCATATTTAAATGCTTAACATCCTTGTCTCACATAAACTTTTGGGGGACACCTCATATTTAAACTATTACAATGGAGTTTTATTCAGCCACAAAGAAAGATGAAATAATGTCATTTGCAAGAAAATGGATGGAACTTGAGAACATGATGTTAAGCAAAATAAGCCAATCTCAGAAAGTCAAGGGTTGTATATTTTCTCTCATGTGGAAGCTAAAGAGGAAAGAAGAAAAGAAAACTGAAGGGAAATCAGTAGAGGAAAAGACTAGGCAGGGAGAGAAAGGGGGGAGGAAAATGGTAATACTGGGAAATGATATTGGCTAAATTATATTGTTCTATTGTGTAAATACATGAATATGTAATAACAAATCCCACAATTATATACAACTCTAATGCACCAATTAAAAAAATGAAAAAATCCCACCTCCTTTGCATCAGTATTAAAAATATTTTTTTAATTTGTAGGTAGACACAATAGCTTTATTTTATTTATTTGTTTTTATGTGGTGCTGAGGATCAACCCAGTCCAGTGCCTCATGAGTGCTAGGCAAGTGCTCTACCACTGAGCTACATCCCCAGCCCTGCATCAGTATTTTTCTCACTGAAGACCAGCTTACAGCAGCACTCCCGAGACCATGCCTCCCTCTTCCCAGTTTCAATCCATGCATCTCCTGTCACCTATTCAGTAGATCCAGAGGCTTTTACATAAACCCTTAACAGTAAGTCCTCTTGAGAGAGCAAGAGTTTCATGGCACATTTTATTTTTTTAAATTCAACAAATATATATCCAATATCTGCTTGTTACACTGTGCTAAAGTGCTAAATACAAAGGTAAATTGGAATCTGTTCTCTTGGCCTTCCCCTACTCCCAAAGGAATGTACACTTTGATGACATAGATTGCGTTATGAATAGAAGTTTGCAATTCTTTATAAAAAAGACAAATAGCAGAAGGGATAAAGCATTCTTTGAAGGTTTGTGCAATTTCTGTCTTCCTCTCTAACCCAGATCTGAGCCTCTTTATCTTTCATGGTCTGTCCAACAATTAGAGCACAGTCAGCATTAATAAAAATAGTATTTTCTCCCTGGGGTCTACATGATGATGATGATGATGATGATGATGTGATGATGATAAAATTGCTGTAACAGTGGCAACTAAGTGATTTATGATGATCTATTTTGCTGTTCCTGGATTTTGACAGTGGCCTAGGCCAACTTGTACTATGAACCAGAATCAGTGAGTTTTGGTAATGTCCTAAGACTTTGACCTTTTCGATGTCCACACTGAGCTATAGTCATGTCGGGCCCTAGAAATGAGAAGGGGCTGAAAGAAAGCTGAGGTCCAGACCATTCTTCTGGGGCCATGTGACTATGCATGTGTTTAAGTTGCAAATTTGTTTCTTTGAAGTATTCAAGAATCATTGATCATTTAAATGTTCATTTTTTATTGAAAGGAAAGTTTAGAGATGCTGCTTATTTATAAAATTATAAAAATAATTTGGGCATATGTATTATAAGTCTTGGAATGGGATATGTTAGTCAGCTCTCCAATAATGTAGCAAAATACCTGAGATGAGCAGCCTAAAAGGAGGGAAGGTTTATTTTGGCTCATGGTTTCAGAAGTTTCAATCCATGAATGGTTGGCTGGCTTCATTTGCTTTGGGGCCTGTGGCAAGGCAGTACATCATGGTAGGAAATGGTTCAACTCATGGTAGCTGGGAGGAAAAGAGGCTGGAAGGGGCCAGGGTCCCAATATCCCCTCCAAGGGTACAATCCCAGTGACCTCATTTTCTCCAACTAGGCCCCACCTCTTGAAGTTTTCCACTGACCAAGCATGGGTCTTTGGAGAACATTTCAGATTGAAACTATGATATAGGAATTCTAGGGTCTTTTGCCTGATGCAAAGTACGTAATAGTTTCAGTTTCATAAGTCATTGGACATCATGTACTCTGGCAGGGGCATATCTATATCAGAGGTGTCATTTAGAAAAATTATAAAAGCCATTGTACTCAAAGGTAATTAGTGCTAACTTTGGAAGTTTACATTAAACATTGAAATGATGCCTTGTGTAAGTTCTCAACAGGATGTCTATGTTACAGAGCACACACTTAGTAACAGAGTATGAGATGAAAAGATGAGGTGAAAGGACATTGGCTCTTGTGACCCAATTTTTCTCTACAATGAGATAGATATAAGAGAGAATCAAGCTCCAGCTGCTCTGAGTCAAGTTTAAAGAAGTTAATTCAGAAGGTCATTGCTGGAAGGGGTGGGGACAGTATAAACAAAGAGAATTTTTAAATATTACATATACCAGAAGCTTTGGGGATTAGGTTTATGTAGGCTCCATTGCTTTAAGATAGTAAGTCTGTCTTATTTATTTTTGTGTGTGTAGCTCCAAGCACAGGACTAGGTGTATGGTACAAGCTAGGCAAATGTTTATTGTGTTGTAGAAGAGGGTGGAAGATAGCACTTCTTGTGGAGGAAGGCCACAAAAGAGGCCGATTTCAAAATACTAGTTGGACTTCCTCCATTGGTGGTTTAGAGTAGATATCTCTACAAAATACTACCAAGAAATTGTTTTGTGAAAAGAACTACCATAGGAGTAGGAAAAAGATGCTGATTTGAAATTAATTAATAGGTTCTACGCTGCCAAATCATTGTGGTGGTCTTTGCTGGAATGGCAGTATTAGATTTTTAAAAATAATAGTAAATCATCAGGGGGCTGGAGTTGTGCCTCAGTGGTACAGTGCTTGCTTGGCATGTGTGAGACCCTGAGTTCAGTCCTCAGCACTGCATATAAATAAAATTAATAAACAAATGAACAAATAAACAAACAAATAAATAAAATATTCATTGACAAAAAAGAGTAAATCATCAGTTTATGAGCTAGCTCAATAAAAATATGTCTGTGAACATTGGTATAAATCAGAGGAGAATTTGAAGGAATATCTATTATTAAAGCATGATTATCCTTTATTACCTTTTTGTTGTTAGGTGTGAGCTATAATTTATATATAAATTTATAGGTATGTTTAAATATAAGATTTATAAATACATGTTAATATGTATTTATATATCCTGAACTTTTGTGAATAGTTTCATGAACTTTGATAAATGTTATCAGGACATAGAACAGGTTGATTTCTCTAGAAAGTTCTTTCAGGTCCCTTTGTAGTCAACTCCTCTTCCCATCCCCAGTTCTATCCCCTGGACACCACTGATTTACTTTCTATCCTGATAGTTTTGCTTTTTTAAAATGGAATATATTGAATCAAAGTTTGTAGCTTTTTGTATGGCAGTTTTTTACTAAGAAAAATGCATACAAATTTCATCCATGTTGTTGCATCTAACAATGGTTTATTCCATTTTATTGCTGAGGAATATTTCATTGTACGACAGTCATACCTCAACCTGTTCTTCATTTACCGGTTGAAGGATATTGTGTTGATATTGTCCAATTTGAGTCAGTTTTGACCAAAGCTACTACACACATTAATGTTTGGGTTTTTGTGTGAACAAATGTTTTTATTTCTCTTGGGCAAATAGGAGTAGGATTGTGAAGGAGCCCTAATTAGGAAGGGCTGTTGCAGCTAGCTGGAAGCCATAAGTTCCACCTGATATGTATGTGATGCACCTGTAGGCACCCGCAAAGCTGAAGGTATATAACCGGGTGAAAGCGGTCTGAGTTAGGAGAACGAATTCATTCGGTCAGTCGGGCAGTCACTCGGTCGGTCAGAAGAATCAGAGCGGCCAGAACGTAGGCAGAGCGGTTACAGAAGAGAAACCAGATAGAAGACAGAAGAGAAACCAGATAGAAGAAGTAATGACTGGTCAGAGTTAGGCCGAGGCTCCTGAGGAAGACAGAAGACAGAAGAAAGAAGAAGGAAGAAAGAAGAGAGAAGAAAGAAGCTCTAATCTTTATCTTTCTCTAAGCTAAGCTCTAAGCTCTATCTTTCTTTCTCTCTAAGCTAAGAAGAAAAAATAATCTTTCTCTAAGCTCTATCTTTCTTTCTCTCTAAGCTAAGAAGACAAGAAGAAAAAGACAAGATCTTTCTTTCTCTCTAAGCTAAAGTAGAAGTAAAAGTAGTAAAAGCTTTACTCTGCCTCCGAGTTTTCCTCCTGGGTTACGGTACCAGGTAGCTTACAGGATTGCTGGTTTATATGGTAAGAATATGATCATTCTCTAAGAAACTGACACTTTCCCAAAGTGGCCAGGCCACTTGTGTTCTCATCAGCCACATATGAGAGTTTTCAGTTGTATCTCATTCTTGCCAACACTTGGAATTGTCATTTTTTAAAATTTCCATTAATATTTTTGTAATGTAGAGAACTTACTCTTACCTTCCAAAGCTGTCTTTTAAGAAAATAAAAATTTTGTATTAAGCTCTTTTGGATTAGGTGATTCAAATTTTCATAGCTCTACACAGGTCCATAAGTGACTATAAAAGTAAGTGCCTCCTAGTATTGTTTAGGAAGTAAGAAGTAGATTTTAGCAAGTAAGTAGATTCATAAATATGGAATCCAGGAATGAGGATCAGCTGTATTTTAATATTTTAGAAACTGCTTAAATTTTGTTCTAAGTTTAAATGAGTTGTAGTGGTTTGGTTTAACGTCAAAAGGAATTAAATATTTTGTTGCAATAAATTGATAAGAATTAACTGAACAAACCAGAACAATTTGGAACAAAGGCTGCTTTAAAAAGACCTCAAGTTCTTCCTAAGATTTTGTCCCCAGGCCAAGGCAAATATCTGATTTTTATGTTGGAAGATCTGTGTACCATTCAAACCTATTAAGCACCCACTTCATTCTTGTAAAGTAATGCAAAATGCCCAATTTTGTCATAGTAATAGCTGCAAGGTATGTGTTTAAATTCAGAGACAGATTAATGCACTTACCAAACCCAGATTGTCTAAAAGTAATTATAAGTTTTCTATATTGACTGCCAATATGATATAGGTCCCAAAGAAATCACCCCTTTTTCCTGAGACAGAACAATAAATTGGTTTTCCTGAATACAGTGGGTAAATAATCCAAGTTCTTGACCTTGAATATTTCACTGGTAGTGTTCTATGCAGTGGGGAACAATCAGGATGACATTTGCTGAAATGTCTGAGATTTATAACATAATAGCTTGAGCATATGTGCCAAAAAGTAAAAATCTTAAATCCTATCAGATAAAGATTAATTACCTATTAAAATGCTAACAAATAGTATGGTGCAAGTGGTATAATAAGCCGTCTCTCTTCATATATTGTTACAAAACTAATGATTTGGGCTGCTACATGAAACATCATGTACCTTCTATCTCGCTCTCAGTGGGAAAACGGAAAAAAACTGCTCGTCAGTCATTCTTGGTGTGGATTTTGGCATTTCATTAGGAAGTGCTATCACAAACCTTTTCACTGAAAAGCACACGCAACTCTCTGGAAACTGCTAAATTTCCTGGCTTTGTACTCCTGCCAAAAACCTGTTGCTTCTCCCCATCATTAACCACTACATATTTATTCCTTTCCATTTTGGTGGACAGAACCTGTACAGAACTCCCATGAAAAGGAAAACAGTAGTTTGCTTCCGCCCCCTCACTAGCCTTGAAGGAATTAATCCCATGGGCTAAATTTCTTCTTTCTCTTCAGCTTTCATTTAAGTTAATAGTTTCAACTGTTGACCAGTTGGTAAAAAACGAAATGGTCAAATTATGATTGTGTTTCTTCATTATAATGATTTTTTTTAAAGTTGTGGGAAAATTGCTCATGACCTTTTATCATTAAACCTTCCATTAGCCTACAATAAGTCATGATGTTGCTAAGTTGGCTTCCAATGAATAGTTAGTCAGCAAATATTTAGTGAGGATCTATTATGTGCCAAACCTTCTTCTACGCTTGGTGACACTGTGGTGAATTAGGTAGTCATGGCCCTGTGTAATTATTCTCTCTTTTTGTGTGGGCTACAGTCTTTGGTTTAAATGTCCTTTATTGAAACATGATGGAAAAGAAGTACAAAAACTGACCAGTGAAATAATAGTGTACTTAAGGTATCATGGTTTTAAAAGTAGGTAATGGGTTTGGAAAATTTTTTGGATTTTTTAAAATGATATTTTTAAAAAAGTGCATAATTTTGGAAACATTAATAACTCAAATTTGCACTAAATAAAGCCCATCAGGAGGTTAATCTGTTTTCCAATTTGTAACTTAGGTGCCAGTTTTCTTAAACAAGTAAATATGCCTTGTCTGCTTGCGTGGTTTTTCAAAGCTCTTCATTTTGTGAGCCCTATCCCACTCTGCATTCTAAAAGAAACCCAGCAACATGCTGCCTTTTTTTTTTTTTTTTTTTTTTTTTTTTTTTGAGATTCTGGACCATCTAGCTACGAGTGGTGTAACAAGCCATACTTCTTCATTTGTTTTTACAAAACAAACTCTTTTAACAGTGACATGAAATATCATGTCTCTCCTTTCTCACTCACAGTGGGAAAGGAGGAAAAAAAAATGCTCCTTGGTCATTCTCTTTGTGGATTTTGGCATTCATTGGAAAGTGCCAATAGGTATTTATTTCTTATGTTGTTCTGGAAATCTGTAAGCAACCTTCCAAGTCACAAAGCCAACTCAGTCCCTAATGGTTTTCCAAACACAGGTCAGAAAGGTGGGAAGCTTTATTTTTCTAGGCAGGGAGTACATGAATAATACACTTGCAACCTGCTTAGCTTCCCCAAGTTCTACGCTTTAGCCAGCTTCTCCACTCAAAGAACTGCACATCAATCTGTCACTGATGGTCAGCAGTGCAGCAAAGAGCCAATGTTATTGTGAACCTACAGTGGAATGACTTGCTTCCCAGCTGGTGATCAATCTGTATTAGACAGCAACATGTTTGCCTCTACAAATGAGCTGGGCCCCTCTGCCACATCTCTCTGCCAACTTTTGAAAGAAAGAGTCTGTTTCAATTCTTTTCGGGGGTAAAGACAAAAGGTCTGTCTCCTTTATACAACCAGCTATTGAACAATCCTTTGCAAAGATTCACAGCCAGTATCCTAAGGAAATTGTTTTTGAGAAGTCAGGAAATTGCACTAAAAAAGGAAGAAATGTATGTATTTATGCACACATACATTCATGGGAAATACCTTTTGTTTTTCCTCACTCAGGATGATATGCTCAGGGACCTAGATGCACTGTCTCTAGACTTCTCACTTAAATATAAAAAAATTTTTTTTAAGAAAAATCCTGGGGTTTAGGGTTTTAGTTGACTTCTTCAAGTTCAAGGTGAAGGCAACATTGTGAGGATGCTGTAAAGAATGCTTCAGAACTTTAATTGAGGTTTATTATTGTTATTACAATTGCAGAATGACCAGGTCTAGGCTGGAAGTAATTCCACTGAATCACTGCTAATCGGAACACATATGTCTTCCCAGTGTGAAGTTTTGAGGGACACATTTCTTTTCTTTCTTTCTTTCTTTCTTTTTTTTTTTTTTTTTTTTTTTAACTCAGGGGTGCTCTACCACTGGGCCACATCCCCATTCCTTTTTTGTATTTTATTTAGAGACAGGGTCTCACTGAGTTGCTAAGTGCCTCACCATTGCTGAGGCTGGCAAGAGAGACATTTCTTAAGGTTCATTATGGTAGAGAGGGAACAATGTAATCCAGAAACCATGACCTGGCAGGCAACTTTGAGTTGATAGAGCTAAATAATAATTAAGAAAAGAATGCACGGAAGGTTATGTGAATGAAGAAGGGGGGGGGGATGGAAAGCAGAAGTGTAAGAAAGGGCTTTTTGTGTCACCTAGCTATGATATGGTGCTCTGGTACATTGGGGGTAGGTATGAATGAATGATAACAAATGAGGGGTTATTCATGGATAGAGGAAGGTAAAAGTAGAGAATTTTGGAAAGAGATCAAAAAGGAAAAGTATATATTTGATGGGGATTTGAAAAAAATAACTGTTGGTGTTTCTTATCTATGATCATGTTAGTCCAGTGAATAAACATATTCCATTTAGTTGTCATTTAGTAAAGAAGTATAAAGAAGCAATAAAGGTTTTGCACCTGAGGGTAAATAGAGTTTCTCATTTATCCCTAGAGAGTAGGGGTCTCCAGACCCATGGAAGAGCCAGTAGGAAATAATATAGATGAAGCAGAAAGAAGGGAAAGAAGAGAATTGGAAATTACTTTGGCCTTAAATTGCTGCTCAGCTGGGCCATTCCCCTTGAGCAATAGAAGGGATTTCTGGGTTAGTAAGCAATTACATTAGATGAGCTTAATAGTACCATCCAAAATTATACCGCATGAAGCTTGCAGACTGTAGCACATTGTTGAGTTTATGGTTCCTGCAGAGTGGGAACTGCCATCTTTGTGCTCCCCACTTACACATTGTAGGCACACAGTAGGTGGTTAATGGTTGAGTGAGTCAGTCTTTGGTTCTGCCCTGGCAAAGAGAAATGAAGATTCTATGACTGTTTTCAGTAATCCATTTAACTATTCAGCTTCAAACATAGATAGTTCCAACTTGTGAGAATCCTGATGTTGCCCTCTTGGGTTGAACATATAACCCTCCTAGTCCCCAGGCTTGCCTCTGAAGGCATAAGGAGGACATATTACAGAGGACATGATAACCTTCTTCAATATTAACTTCCATGACTACTAATATCTTCTCAAACATCTGAGCGACTGCTCCATAGCCCCCTTCTCTCTTTTATCTATGAAACTAAGTAGTTTCTAGCCAGAATGTCTCTAGAGTTCACCAGATTTCAAGTATAAATTCTCATTGATATTAATGCCCAGTAAAGCTTAATATTAATATCCATATCTCCTTGACTCCCTCTTTAATTGTCTTACTGTCCTTAGGAATCTGAGCTTCTAATAATCCACCAGTGCTGCTCTGCTACCACTTGGAGACAGTGTTTGCCCCTGCCCATGACTTGTCACTACCACCATTCACCTCTTTTTCTCCAAGAAAACTAATTAATTTTACATTTAAAAAAATAAGACTTTAAGGTAATGTGGACGATGGGTAAGAAGGTTAGGATGAAATGTAAGGAAACCAGTCAGGAGGTGGTTTGAAATGGTTAAGTAGAGATGGTATTGGCCTAGACAGGAGTGGTTGGGGCGAGGAGAAGAGATGGAAAGAAGTGGACAAATCTGAAAGAAGGTAAACTTAGTAGGACTCAGTGGTTGATTGGATTCTTATGCAGCTACATCGATGTCAATGCCCCTGACCCTGAGGCACCCAGGAAAAACACGTGGAGGTAAAGTGAGAAGACATGCATCCAAGAATGCCTGAAGTGCTCTCAGGGTAGTTGTGTTAGATACAGTGTTGCTGGAGCTCAGTGGAAATTTAGATCTGAGAGTCAGCACATGGACTGTGATTGCAGCCATGTACTGAAGATAGAGGGAGAGAGGCTCTTACGGCTGCAGCAGAGCTCTGATGAGCACCATTATTCATTGGGAGGGTATTAACACATAGCAACCAGAGAGGCATGAGGAAAGTTAGGAAAGTATGATTAACAAGTTCAAATAATATTTTGACTAAATGTCTAAATATTTTAATGTACTCTGTTTTATTCTACCCATCTTAGCCTTTGTCCCGACATATTCAGGAGTAGATTGTTAATTATTCAGTTGTATCTTTATGCCTCCCATTTGGCTGGAGGTGAAAATGTTGATCCCAGTTTGAAGGGAGGGAAAGCAAGTGAGAAGCGTTGAGACACAGGAGTGAAATCAAACCCTGGGTGCTAGAGACCAGGAGGAGTCCAGTCAGCCAAGTAAAGGAGGAGTGTGTGATAGCTTTGGGAAGACTGATATGGGGCTAATATTTTAATTATTAGGAAACTGCTGAAGATTATTTAGAATGACAGTTACTGTGAAAGGACAGTGGTTTATTATAGATTGAATCCAACACTTAGATTTCATTGATGTCAGTGACCAGGAGGAGATGACTGAAGTCAATTTGGATTGAAGTATTAACGAGGATGGTGACAATCTGAATGGAAAGAAGGAGTATCTTTGAAAGAGATTCTAGAGGAGGAATCTGCAAACATTGATGATAAATCCAAAGGGAGTTCTGAGAAGAAGGGATGAATAAGAGATGACTCATAGCCTTGGAGCCCATATGACTAGATAAGCAGTGGTACCAATGACAAGTCTCCAAATTTTAGAGTTAGAAAATATCTCTAAAGTCATCTGATTCAGTGTTTCCCAAATAGACTCTGAAGGGGTAACCCAGGTTGGAAACCGTTAGATTGTAAGAGTAATTCTCAACTCTTCTTTCTGAGTTCCCTTCTTTCTGCCCTTTTCCCAGTGAGATTTTCCAGGGTTCTTGAAATGAATTAACTTATAGCAACCCTGTGGTCTTCAGCTTTCCCCTAACCTTCCTGGGTAAGGTTTGAAAAATTCCATATGAAGAGGTGTTCAGTTATAGAAAATATCCTTTGCCACATTTCTTTTCACTTTTCATGTACACTAAGGGCCACTGGGGTGAGAATTTTAGAAAAGGAAAATCATAGTGTGGAGAGAGTGTTCCAGCTCTTATCTTTTCCTTCATCCCACTAGGAATATTGGCAATGTTCTCCTGATAAAAATTGCTGAATTTATATGGAAGAAAATATAGTGGTGCCAATAACCATCAACTGCATTAGTGTAGAGAAGATATTACTACCAAGACCTAAGTTCATTTTGCAAAATGGTATCAACCTTTTAATTTCTCATTAATATATCATTCAGCTGAATTTTATGCTGCTATATTAATATAAATGACATGTTAGGCATTGGTTTACACTGAAGGAAATCCTGAGAAACAATGGTCTTAACTTTCTTCAGTGAAGTTTGAACATCTGTTATTTTTATGTTTGTTTTTTGCTTTTTTGTTTTTTTTGTGGTGGCTGCTGAACATAAGGCTCACCCATGGTAAGCACACACTCTACCACTGAGCCCCATCTTTAGCCACATTTGTCATATTTGATTCAGTTGTACATGCCACATTAATGAACCAGAATATGTTACCGAGAGTTGGGGACCAGGCCCCAGAGGAACTGGCAGATAATGTCACATGAAGTACCAGAGCATGGAGCTGGTGTCAGCAAACTATAGCTTGTTGCCTGTTTTTGTACAGCCTGGAAGCTAAAAGTTTTTGTTTTTAAATTGTTGGAAAAAAGTCAAAAGAAGAAAGCATCTTGTGACATGTAAAATTATATAAAATTCAAACTTTGCTGTCTATAAAGTTATATATTTTTCTTGATGCAACCACTGTTGTTTGACTACATATTATCTACAGCTGCTTTTACACTGCAACAGCAGTGTTGAGCAGTTGCAACAGAAACATATGGTATGCAAAGCCTAAAATATTTACCATCTGGCCCATTGCAGAAAATGTTTACCAACCCCTCATCTAAAGCCATGTCTCCCCAAACTTTCATGTGCCTATGAATTACCTGGGGATCCTGCTACAATACAGATTCTGATTCAGGAGGTCTAAGGTGGGACCTGGCAGTCTGCATTTCTGACAAGTTCCCAGTTGATGCCAAAACTACGGGACCTTGTATCACACTTGGATTTGCAAGGGTTATTTAAGATGAGGGGGTGGGGGGAAGGAGGGTTCTGGGGCCATATCTCAGTGGTAGAGCACATTCTTAGCATGCACAAAATCATGGATTTGATCCCTAGCACCAAAACAAAACAAACAACGTGTTGTAGAGAAGAGATTCTCAAGTTTTCTGAAGTGGAAATGGCTTGTTTTATTTTATTCTGAAGGTTGGAATAAGGGCCAATGGGTGTGTGCCAGCTTCGATTTTTACCTTAGGAGAAGAACTTTGTAATGATTTAAGATAATTATAGAATCATTGCAGGGACTGCAAGCAGAGGTTAGGATGGGGAGAATTAGAGAGGAGATTCCCATGCTGGGAAAGTAGTTGGATGGGTGGATGCAGTCTCTTCCAGCTCAGTTTCTTTGACAATGAGAAGACAGAGATGGTGAGATGGGAAGGCAGACACTGAATTGTGCATTGACATGCTTAGTCTAACAGGTATGATACTGATCACATTAATCTTTCTTAAGTGGCTGATTTACCTTTATAACAAGAATAGCAAACTGTTGAGACCTAACATTAAATAAATTAATATAGTGTAAATGTTCAGGACTGGTGATGTAGCTCAGTGGTAGAGAGCTTGCCTAGCTTGTGTGAGGCCCTGGGTTTGATCCCTAGAATAGCCAAAGGGAAATATAAATAAATAAATAAATAAATATTCAGCTGGAAATTTTATAATTAATTTATACTTAATATTAGTTGTGTATACTGGAGGCTGCAATTGTCAGACTTAAGCAATTTTGCTTGTTCTCTTATGATCCAGTTAAAAGATAATCCCTGCCCTTCTTATTTTCCCCTTGGGCTCATTTCTTCCACATCCCTTCCCTGAAATCTGTTTTATCAGCCTTATGAATAGATGTACATTTGTAGTCAGATCTACCAGCTGCAAGTCATTTTTGGCCCTGACCAGTGAGTCCTCTTTTTAATGGCTCCTTTAAGAAGTATTTTGGGAGGTGGGGGAGAAGAGGAGGAAAAAAACTAGTCATTTTGACCAAGCTGATAAATGTTGGAGACAAGCACATTTAGGCATATGAGTGAGTCATGGAGTATTTGAGAAACCTGATATTTAGCCATTGATGAATTTCAAAACCACAAAACTCATTAATAGTACAGCTATCTGCCCCAAATTCAGTGAGTGCCCATAGTAGTGGTCTCATTGTATTTTTCTACTTTGAACGCTTTTCATTTCAGCTTGTCACAGGCCTTTAAAGACATGATTTATGCTTCCTAATCCCACTGGGAGCTTAAGTATTTTTATGTTTATTGTGCGGAAGAGCATTCTGTGATTGCTTGCCTGTCCTGAAGTCAGTTTGGCTGGAAAAGGACATGAGAATTCTGACCTCAGCTCTGTATCCAAACCAGGAGTCAGCAACTTGAAAAATGTGAATCAATATCTTGCCCAGAGAGAGAGTTTGTTTCATTCCACCAACCTGGGGGTGGGGGAGAACAGATGGTGGGGAGGCAGCATGCAAACAATGCTGCTTTTTCTTTTGTAAATCCACCTGGATCACTCCATCCCAGAGCTGGGTCATGGTGATAGAAGCCAAACATCTTTCAGGCTTTTGAGACCATCCTTCAGTATCTACCATATTAAGTTGGTTGCCATCCTAACTGTTGTTCTGACTATGAAAACCTGAGCAGTTCAAAGAGTCTAGGTTCTGTCCTAATCATGTTAGTGATTTTACTCTTAATAGTTCCGTGTGTTTGTATTGGCATTTTTTTAAAGGTTGATTTTTTAAAATATTTATTTGTTTTAGTCGTACACAATGCCTTTATTCTAACGTGGTGCTGAGGATCGAACCTGGGCCGTGCATGTGCTAGGTGAGCGCTCTACCACTGAGCCGCAATCCTAGCCCCTGTATTGGCATTTTTTGAAATCATCATTTTAGTTGCCCAGAGATCCTTTTCTACTCTTCCCAGTCCATCTGTCCACTTCTGATTCACCTTTCATACAGTCCTTGGGTATATTATGATTATTTATCTTTTTGGGAACTCAGAGATGGGGAACATTTTAAGAAAAACATTTTAGGCAGGGCACAGTAGTGCACACCTGTGATCCCTGCAACTCAGGAGGCTTGGGGAAGGAAGATCATAAGTTTGAGGCCAGCATCAGTAACTTAGCAAGACCCTGTCTCAAATTAAAAGAATATAAAGGTCCAGGGATATAGCTCAGAGGCCAAGTACCACTGAGTTCAATCCCCAGTACCAAACAGATGAGAAAGAAAGGAGGGGGAGACCATTTGGATTAAAAATAAAGTGTGGAGGTGTAGCCAAATGGTAGTACTTGCTTACCATGCATGAAGCCCTGGGTTTGATCTCTAGCACTATAATAATGATAATAGCAACAATGATAATAATGCATTATATCTCAGTGTAGTTAAGAGAGAGGATTTTGAAGGTACTCACCAAAAAGAAATAGTGAAAGTTTGAGGTGATGGATATGTTAATTTCCCTGAGTTGATCATTACCCAATGTATACCAGAATCAAAACATCACACTGGATCTCATAAATATGTGCAAATATTGCATATCAATACGAAATTGAAATAAGTAGTGTTTTTACCATTAAAAACACTTTAGGACCCACATGTTGTTCTTCCATTCACTCGCTGGATGCACTTGCTGTAACTACCTCGCCACAGGACCAGTGACTTGATTCCCACATTTCACTCCTAACAGATTCCTTCCTACACAATAGATTTTTCTTTGACTCTACATTCTCCTCTCTGTCATTTTTATTTATTTTTAAATTGTTTTAGTTGACAAAGACTGTATGTTTGTTATGTACAACATGTTTTAAAACATGTATATGTTGTGGAATGACTGAATCAAGCTAATTAACATATGCATTAACCATAAACTTTTAAAAATACTGTTTTGTTGCATGACTTCTATTCTCAAGAAAAACTTTGGTTGTTTTCCTATTATCTAAAGGATGAAGTTGAAATCCCGTAGGCCATTATTTAAACCCTTTTAATCCAACCCTAATGTTCTTCTCTTCCCTGTAAGCCGCTTCTATTTCAATTTCACAAATGTCTTTTACTTAGGAGTTACTGTCTTAGGTGTTCTTTAAGCAATGGGATAAAGTCTTAGTTTTAATCTCTTTGGGGAGACAGTATGTTTTCACCGTGCAGATAAATAATGATAAAATGCAGGATGCATGTCATTAAGTCTAATCTAGTTAAGTATAAACTGGTCTTTTCAGGGCTTTGCCCTTGTTTTTCTCTTACTTACTTTGCATGCTCTTATTGGGATCCTCTTCTATTCCTAATGGCTAATGCAAGTCCTAATGGCTAATGCAACCTTGTACTGGTGCCGATATTATTTCAATCTGTATTTTTCCACAACCCCAAATCCTTATTTGCAATTTAACATCTTCACCTGCAGGGGCCTCAAGTGCAAAATGTCTAAAACACAACTTGGTGTCTTCCCACCGACCTGTTGTGGTTCTTATCATCATCATCATCATCATCATCATCATCAGCATCATCATCATCATCATTTTGGTACTGGGGATTGAACTCAAGGGCACTTTACCACTGAACTACATCCCCAGTCCTTTTGATTTTTTATTTTTAGACTGGAACTCACTCAAGTTGCCCAGGCTAGCCTTGAACTTGTCATCCTCCTGTCTCAGCCTTCTCAGCGGCTGAGATTATATATGCATATGCTACTGTGCCTAGCTGCATGTCTTACATTCTTTATCTTGGTTCTTGGTGTCGTCATTCAACTTAACTTTGAGGTTAGACATTTGTAGATAGTCTCTTGATTTAGTTATTGTCACCTCTGCAGTGGTCTCTCACATCTTTTCTCCCCACCACTCCTGCCTGTGCTTTCATCTGAGACCCCTGCCTCCTTTTTATCTTTGGAGACCTTTGCCTAGCCTCCCTGTGTTGCCGCCTGAAGCACTTGGAGGAACGGAGCCGCGGGAAAAACTTCAGAAGCAAACTGGAGACAAACAGCTTTTTATTCTGATAATTTTTCTCTCTGGTTCTAACAACGACTCACACACGCCAAAACACACCCTAAAATGGCGCTGACCCGATCAGCAATTTCGGCCAAGTCACTCGAGATCCCGCAACAATCCCGTGAGACTACGGGTGGCGACAAAGGCCAAATCTCCACGGCTCATAGTCAACTGCAATTCAAGCCAATCCCCAAACAGGGCTCCTGCATCCCTGCTTTTCCTTTTTCTTTCAGTGCTACAGTCTGTTTCTCCCTTTCTGACACAACTCTGATTGTGTTATTTTCATGCTGCAAACCTGTAGTAGCTTCTGGTCACATCAGGATAAAATGGCAACTTTCAGAGGCTGGCATCTTACAGTCCACCTCAGGCCCTAGGCAGCAGCATTTGTTCTGTAGTCACACTGACAACAACAATTCATTTCACAACTCTTTACCTTGTTAGAAATTGTTCCACAGCTTTATGACATTCTTGTTGCCTTTTTTATTTGAAAGACTTGGTCCAAGTTCAGATGTCATCTTCTTCCCTACTTTCCTAGGAGGAATTGCCCCTTTCTTAGGAACCCCATACTACTCTATGCATAATAGAACCCATTATACTCTAAAGTATTCACTATTTTGGATCCCTCATGAGAAGGGACTTACTTTTGTCATTCATTTTTTTCTTTTTCCACAAATCAAATGCTGTGCATATTTAATGTATACCACTTGATGAGTTAGGAAATAATTATAGGCCTGTGAAACCATCAACATAATCTATTAAAAAGGAACTGAATTGATTTAACTTTTTATCTTCAGTAGAGCCAATAGGTAGTTTTTGAGTGAATGAATGAATGTTTCATGAGTGATATTATGGGCTAAAGATGTTGAGACAGGATTAGTGAGAAAAGATCTTTGAGTTCATCTAAAACCACTAATCAAGCATCTGTTCAGTGCAAGTACAATAGAGCTTTGAGGTTTCCATTTTGTAGATCTGGTTAAATTGTTTGGTTAAGACAATGTAACTAGTAAGTGGAGGAGTAAGATTGGAACCCAGAGCGGACTGAAATCTACCAAGTCAAAATGCTAGAATTTTGAATATATCTCAAGAGTGAATTGTAAGGATAGTGTTCTGGTGATTATATAGCACTGTGGAACTCACAGAGGAAGCCTGTGGTTTTGTAGAAGACTAGAACTATTTGCACAACTGGTTTCCCTGACCACATCCATATCTGTGTGGCCTTAATATTGTTTGATTCACAAAGGAAAATTGTTAATCCAGAGTGAACTAGTTCAGCTTTCGTCTCCTCAATCTCAAGGGTATTCCATGGAGGAAAATGTTTTAAACCGCACCTGAGCTATAAACAATTTATTCTGAAGGTAACAGTGTTAGTATTGCAGTATGTAAACCTTTAGCTAATAAAAATCAAAGTAGCCTAATTTGGAAAGTACACAGAAGGTTAGAGGGAAAGCTTGTAAAAGTTTTCAAAGACTCTGTATTTAATTCTATCACCAGCTAGCAAAATAAATAGTACAGCTGCTAGCTCTGAAGCAGACACGTGTTGGAAATGAAATGTTAATAGTTTAAATGCATTGGTCATTAGAAATCAAAAGGAACATGAAGTATACTTTCTAGTTTATGAGAAACAAGGTGAAAGTTCCCTAAACACATTTGTGGTGACTGCATTCAAAATTGCTTCCTCATCTTTTATTTTAGTGGCTAATACTTATTATGGCATATATGTGACTATGGGAGCATTTTCTTTTTCCTACTCAGATGCAAGGTTTGGAAATAAATGGAGAGTGCAGATCAGGAGATGTTAAATTCCACTTTTCCATTTGTCTAAGCTGTTTGCTGCAGATTGCAAGCTGCATGCCAGACTTTTTCTGAGGAATGGGAGGTTACTTTCAATAATGTGCTAAGATTGACCTGAAATATTTAGACAGCACATCTGCTTGCAAGCACTGGCCTTATGTGAGGAAGTTATACTGGAATTAATTAACTCTCTTTGGTACTCTGAAATGTTTGCTTCACATCTTGTTTTACCATGATAAAACTTATAAAATGAATTTGGGGAAAAAGCTATGTTAAAAAAAAAAAAAAGAATCTGTAAAGCAGTGTTTTCTTGCTTAAAGCAAACATTAAAAAATAATAAGCATTAGAATTAGAATTTATTCCTTCAGGTATTTCTTTTTAACTTAAAATTATGGTGAAGTTGTATTTCTTTCATCTGTTGTAGCAATGCCAATTTAAAACTGTTTGACTTTATTGTTAGGAAAGAAGGAGATTGAATAGAGGGGTGTGTACTGTGTGCTGAGTTACTTACAGCATTACAAAACATTTTGTGAATCAAATGTTATCCTGAAAACACTCCAGTTTCACAAAGAAGAAGGAATAGAGGTTTCTCAGAAACTTGTGTAAACACAGCCTTGACCTGTGTTTGGAGACAGTATAGCTCTCACAACCAATACCATGATATTAATGCTATGGCATTTGGCATCACTGTATTATTGTTGACTTGTTAACCCCAAGCACCTTATCACCTTTTCTTAGTTAGCAAAGTTGGGAGGAGGCTTCCCTTCTAAAACTCTACCACGCATGAGTCTTTTTACCCCTTCCTTCAAACCTGCCACCCAGTAAACAACTCACTATTTACTAAATAAACAAAAAGCAACAAACCCAAGTATCCATCAACAGATGGATGTGTAAACCAAACGTGGTATGTACATACCATGGAATATTACCCAGTCATCAAAAGGAATGTAGTTGTGATGTGTGCTACAACATGGACCAACCCTGAAGACATCATACTAGTGAAATAAGCCAGACACAAGAGGTCAGATATTGTATATTTCCACTCCTATGGAATAGGCAAAGTTATAGAGAAAGGCAGGATGGATTAGAGGTTGTTAGGGACAATGGGAAATGGAGAATTATAATGTTAGATTTTCTGTCTGAGGAAATAAAATAGTTTTAGAAATAGTGATTGATGGTTGTGCAACATTGTGAATTTTATGCTACCAAATTGTATATTTAAAAATGGTGAAAATGGCAAATTTTGTTATAGATTTCTTACCACGGTTAGAGGAATTAATAATGTAACATACCCAAAACAATTGTACACTTTAAGTGGACAAATTTGTGATGTTTGAATTATATTCAATAAAACTTTATTTAAAAAAAATAGCGAGTATAGTTAGGAGGGGGAATGTTTTTGGTAATCAAGGATAAATATGTTCACTTTGAAACTAACCAAGTCAAAGTTACTCTTGCGTGGAATATAAGATCAAGAACTTGAAAAACTTTATTTTTGTGCTTCATTAAGTTGTGTAGTCTTTGAATTATGGTTTCTTTTTTTAATTATGATTCCTTGATCTCTGTAGAGTCTCTGATTATCACTGCTGTGCATAACAGTAGTCACAGGTCACTGTGGCTATTGAATGTTTGAAATGTGGCTAGTTTGAATGGAGATGTGCTGTAAATTCAAAATAACACTGGGTTTGGAAGACTTGATATTAAAAGGAAGCAGAAGATCTTATTGATTATTTCTGTATTAATGGGATAGGGGTATAGCTCAGTGGTAGAACATGTGCTTAGCATGCACAAGGTCTATGTTCAATCCTTAGCACACACACAAAAATGTTATATTGATTACATATTGATATGACAATATTTCACATACATATTGGGTCAAGTAAAATATACTTGTAGCTCGGTGCAGTGGAACATGTCTGTAATTCCAGTGATTCGGGAGGCTGAGGCAGAAGAATCACAAGTTGGAGGCCAGTCTGGGCAATTTATTGAGACCCTCAGAATAATAATGATGATGGTGGTGGTGGTGGTGGTGGTGGTGGTGGCTGGGGATGTAGCTCTGTGGTAGAGTGCCCTTGGGTTCAATCCCCAGTACTGCCTTACCCCAGAAATATATATACACTACTAAACATATTTGTTTCTTTTTACTTTTTAAATATGACTTCTAAAAATTTAAAAATTACATATGGACTTACGTTTCTTCTATTGCACAGGGCTCATCTAGGAATCAGATTGATCTATCAGGATTAACATATTTTGAGAGAGATTAAGAATAATTTCTGATGAATAAGTAGAATACTAAGAATTCCCTGAGGTGGCATGGATATTGAGAGAATTTACCTCCTGAAGGATGCCTTTTCTAATTCAGAGTTCTCAGAAATGGCAGACTTAGGAAAGGGCCTTCTCTAATAAAGTAGAGATTTCTGAGGAGTCAACAAGCCACTGGTCCTAGGAGAACAGTTTGATTTGCCACTGCACTTGGTTCCATAACACAAGTTAGCTCAACTGAAAAGCAGGGGGATGATGTCAGTATCTCCTGGAGGCTGGATTGGTTCAGAGGCAGTTTTTCTTTGGCAAGCAGGAATAGCAGGAATAGCAACAAAGAAAAGCACCCTCACAGGCAGCAGATGCCCTTTCAACTCCATAGGAAGAAAATTAAAAATTGAGTGGCTGCACCCAGAGGTCTCTCCCAAGTTTGGGCACCCCCAGCCTTTTAGGACTAAAGGTTTCTTGTGGGGGTCCCTCCTCCTGGTCCACCTTAACAGCAGCCCTCTGGCTCAGAACTTCACTGTGCCTGGGAGCCAATGTTGCCATTCTGTTGTCGTTTACATGTTTAATATCCCTTGTGGCAGCCACAGCCAAGCTGCTTGTCTAGGCTGTCCAAGTCTTCTCCCTAGGTATTAATTATACTTTTGGTTAGTGCTCTAGTTACATAGTTACATGGAGTTTGAGTGGTCCACCCCAACAGTGTTTTCCACCAGAAACCCTGTTATTTTTAGAGTGCAATTTTGCAGCATGTGAGATTTTTCAAGAATGCATATATCACATTGTAGCAGAAATACCACATGAACCTTTGTCTTGCACATTCAGTAGACAAATCTCAAGCTGCCAAGGTGACTGCCTGCCATGGTGGGAAGATGTATTTCTGGCATGGCATAATAGACTCAGATTCAGATGTGTACATGGTGATCATGTAGGTTAGATTAATTCTGTTACTCTTAAAATGTGATGTGATAGGCTTTTGGGGGCTCCCTGGGAACTGGTATACCATATAACATCAGCCCTCCATATCCATGGGTTCTGTATCAGTGGATTCAACTAGCCTTGGATCAAAAATCTGGCAAATAGTTGCATCTGAGCTGAACATATATATATATATATATATACTTTCCCTTTGCCATTATTCCCTAAACAGTATGGTATAACATCTATTTACATAGCATTTACACTGTGTTATGGATTATAAATGATCTAGAGATAAAGTATAGGGGAGGATGTGTGTAGGTTATATGCCAATATTACACCATTTTTTATAAGGAGTTTAAGCATCATCGGATTTTGGTATCCTTGAGGGGTCCTGGAACCAATGTTCCATAGATACCAAAAGACAACTGTACACAGCATCATTTCTAGGGGAAATTTTATTCAGTATCCTTGAATTCCAAGCAACCAACTCACTACTCCACTTTTGGAATTCATCATTTTTGCAAGTTGACAGATGCCTATAAACCTCTAGATAATTCTCTTACTTTCACTACCAGTTAGCAAGGTGGAAATAGGAAATTTGAACTTGGAAAGCCAAAAGTAGTTCCAAAAATCATAGGAAGTCAAAAGTAATTGATGGTAAAATATGAATTTGAAACAACTTTTGCAAATCTTCAGAGAGTAGATTTTGTCATCTTGGTTCTTTATTGACACAGAAAGAATCCTTTAGAACATTGAAATTCAGGATTTGGACTGTATCCAAATTCTGGACAGGCAGTGTATCAAATAAAAAGGCAAATTGTGTGGGTTGTAATTAACAGGGAGGTTTTTAGTCGTTGACTGATCTTATTTGAGAAGAGAGAGAACAGTTATCACAGGTAAAGGCTATCACCTTGAAGCCATGTTTCAGCTGTGTGTGTGATGGAGTGGGGGGACTCCAAGATGAACCATCTACAGAAGTCTAGTTAGTCTTTTACTTTTTATTTTTTTTAAGTTAATTAATTCATTTATTTTAATGAGGTACATATGACAGCAGAATCCATTTTTTAAAATTTGAAAGCATTGTAGTTTTTAAAAATTATTTATTTATTTATTTATTTATTTTTATGTGATGTTGAGAATTAAACCCAGTACCTCACAGGTACAAGGCAAGCGCTCTACCACTGAGCCACAACCCTAGCCCAGCAGCAGAATACATTTTGATTCGTTGTACACAATTGCAGCACAACTTTTCATTTCTCTGGTTGTACATTGTGTAGCATCACACTATATGTGCAGTCCTACTGCACCTAGGGTAATGATGCCCATCTCATTCCACCATCTTTCCTTCCCCCATACCCTATCCCCACCTCTCCCTCCATTTTGCCAAAGTTCCTCCATTTTTCTCATGCTCCTCCATTATGGATCAGCATCCACTTATCAGAGAGAACATTCGGCCTTTGTTTTTTGGGATTGGCTTACTTCACTTAGCATGATATTCTCCATCCATTTACCTGCAAATGCCATAATTTTATTCTCTTTCAATGCAGAGTAATATTCCATTGTGTGTATATACCACAGTTTCTTTATCCATTCATCAATTGAAGGGCATCTAGGTTGGTTCCACAGTTTAGCTATTGTGAATTGAGCTACTATAAACATCGATGTGTCTGTGTTACCACAGTATGCTGATTTTAAGTCCTTTGGGTATAGACTGAGGAGTGGGATAGCTGAGTCAAATGGTGCTTCCATTCCAAGTTTTTAAAGAAATCTCCATACTGCTTTCCAGATCGGTTGCACCAATTTGCAGTCCCACCAGCAATGTGTAAGTGTGCCTTTTCCCCCATGTCCTCGTCAACATTTATTGTTGTCTGTATTTTTTTTTTTTTTTTTTTTGGTGCCAGGGATTCAACTCAGGGACACTCGACCACTGGGCCACATCCCCAGCCCTATTTTGTATTTTATTAGAGACAGGGTCTCACTGAGTTGCTAAGTGCCTCGCCATTGCTGAGGCTGGCTTTGAACTCATGATCCTCCTGCCTTAGCCTCCCAGGTGCTGGGATTACAGGCGTGCGCCACCAAGCCTGGCTGTTGTCTGTATTCTTGATAACTGCCATTCTGACTGGCGTGAAGAGTAGTATTGATTTGTATTTCTCTAATTACTAGAGATGTTGAACATTTTTTCATATATTTGTTGACTCAATGTATATCTTCTTCTGAGAAGTATCTGTTTAGCTCCTTAGCCCACTTATTTATTTTTTATTTATTTATTTTAATCATAGTTGGACATAATACCTTTATTTTATTTATTTATTTTTATGTGGTGCTAAGGATCTAACCCAGCACCTCACATGTGCTAGGTGAGTGCTCTACTGCTGAGCCACAACCCCAAACCCTTAGCTCATTTATTGATTGGGTTGTTTGTTTTTTTGGTGTTAAGTTTATTGAGTTCTTTATATATAACCTGGAGGTTAGTTCTCTAACGTGCAGTGGCAAAAATTTGCTCCCAAAATGTAGGCTCTCTTGGCCTTGATTGTTTCTTTTGCTAAGAAGAATTTTTTAATTTGAGTCCATCCCATTTATTAATTCTTTTTTTTTAATTGCAGCCATTTTCAGGGACCTTAAGGCTCATAACATGGCATTATTATTGCCAGCTTTTTCTAAAATTTCTGCGGAAACACTTCATTTATTAATTCTTGATTTTATTTCTTACACTTTAGGAGTCTTGTTAAGGAAGTTGTGGCCTAATCTGATGAGATGAAGATTTGGGCCTACTTTTTCCTGTATTAGGTGCAGGGTCTCTGGTCTAATTCCTAGGTCCTTTACCCACTTTGAGTTGAGTTTTGTGCATGGTGATAGATAGGGGTTTAGTTTCATTTTGCTGCATATGGATTTCCAGTTCTCCCAGCACCATTTGTTGAAGAGACTATCTATTCCCCAATGTATGTTTTGGGTGCCTTTGTCTAGTATGAGGTAACTGTATTTATGTGGGTTTGTCTCTGTGTCTTCTATTCTGCACCACATTGGTTTACATGTCTATTTTGGTGTCAATACCATGCCGTTTTTGTTACTGTAGCTTTGTGGTATAGTTTAAGGTCTGGTATTGTGATGCCTCCTGCTTCACCCTTCTTGCTCAGGATTGCTTTGGCTATTCTGGGTCTCTTATTTTTCCAAGTGAATTTCATGATTGCTTTTTCTAGTTCTATAAGGAATGATGATGGGATTTTTTTTTTTTTAATTTATTTTTTATTCTAAGTTGTTATAAATGACAGCAGAATGTATTATATTTCATATTACACATATAGAGCACATTTTTACATATCTCTGGTTGTATGCAAAGTATATTCACACCATTCATGACTTCATACATGCACTTAGGGTAATGATATCCATCTCATTCTACCATCTTTTTTTTTTTCTTCACCCTTTTGCCCCCTCATGGGATTTTAATTGGAATCACATTGAATCTGTAAAGTGCCTTGCATAGTATGGCCATTTTGACAATATTAATTTTGCCTATCCAAGAGCATGAAGATCTTTCCATCTTCAAGGCCTTCTTCAATTTCTTTTCAGTTCTGTAGTTTTCATTGTAGAGGTCTTTCACCTCTTTTGTTGATTCCCAAGTTTTTGGTTTTTTTGAGACTATTGTGAATGGGGTAGTTTTCCTAATTTCTCTTTAGAGGATTCATCACTGATGTATAGAAATGCATTTGGTTTATGGGTATTGATTTTATATCCTGCTACTTTTCTGAATTCATTTGTTAGTTCTAGAAGTTTTCTGGTGGAGTTTTTTTTTTGATATCTAAGTATAGAATCACGTCATCAGCAAATAATGATAGTTTGAGTTCTTCTTTTCCTATTTGTATCCCTTTAATTTCTTTCATCTGTCTAATTGCTCTGGCTAGAGTTTCAAGGACTATGTTAAATAGAAGTGGTGAAAGAGGGCATCCCTGTCATATTCCAGTTTTTAGAGGGAATGCTTCCAATTATTCTCCATTTAGAATGATGGTTTAGCATAGATAGCTTTTACAATATTGAGGTATGTTCGTACTATCCGTAGTTTTTATAGTGTTTTGAACATGAAAGGGTGCTATATTTTGTCAAATGCTTTCTCTGCATCAATTGATAAGATCATATGATTCTTATCTTTAAGTTTATTGATGTGATGAATTATTTATTGATTTCCGTATGTTGAACCAACCTTGCATCCCTGGGATGAACCCCACTTGATCATGGTGTACTATTTTTTAAATATGTTTTTGTATGCAATTTGCCAGAATTTTATTGAGAATTTTTGCATTAATGTTCAACAGGGATATTGGTCTGAAATTTTCTTTTCTTTGATGTGTTTCTGCCTGGTTTTGACATCAGAATGATATTAGCTTTGTAGAATGAGTTTGGAAGTGTTCCTTCCTTTTCTATTTCATGGAATAATAGAGTATTCTATTGAGGAGTATTGGTATTAATTCTTCTTTGTAGGTCTTGTAGAACTCAGCTGTGAATTTGTCTGGTCCTGGGATTTTCTTGGTTGGTAGGCATTTGATGGCATCTTCTATTTCCTTGATTGAAATTGATCTGCTTAAATTATGTATGTCCTCTTGATTCAGTTTGGGTTGATCATATGCCTCTAGAAATTTGTTGGTGTCTTTGAGGTTTTCTATTTTACTAAAGTATAAATTTTCAAAATAGTTTCTAATTGTCTTCTGTATTTCAGTAGTGTCTGTCGTTATATTTCCTTTTCATCACAAATTTTAATAAGTTTTCTCCCTCCTTCTTTTCGTTAGGATGGTAAGGGTTTGTCAATTTTATTATTTTTTCAAAGAACCAGACTTTTTTTTTTTGTCAATTTTTTGAATTGTTTCTTTTGTTTCAATTTCATTGATTTCTGCCCCAATTTTAATTATTTCCTGTCTTCTACTACTTTTGGTGTTGGTTTGTTCTTCTTTTTCCAGGGCTTTTAGATGTAATGTCAGGTCATTTATTTGTTGACTTTTTCTTCTTTTAGTGAATGAGATTAATGCAATGAACTTTCCTCTTAGCATTGCCTTCATAGTGACCCAGAGATTTTGATAAGTTGTAGTGGAGTTCTCATTTACCTCAATGAACTTTTTCATCTCCTCCCTGATGTCTTCTGTTATCTATGCATCATTCAATAGCATATTGTTTAGTGTTGAGGTGTTGGAGTAGCTTCTCTTTTTAATTTTATCATTGATTTCTAATTTCATTCCATTATTGTCAGAGAGAATGCAGGGTAGTATCTCTATATTTTTCTATTTGCTAAGCCTAGTCTTATAAATGTGTGTACTGAGCTTTTTTTGGTTTCCATTGCCTGGGCTGACCTCCAGGTATCTAAGTAGGACCTTAGTAGTCTGTCTCTGGGAGAGACTTCTATGCTTATAGAACTTGTAGAGCTGCTCAGTTTAGCCATCACCTAACCAGAGGAAGAACTAGATCCTGCACTACAATTGTTTTGCAAGTAGTACTGAAGATAACATCTTAATGAAAACTGTAATGGATTATGATTTGCTTTTCTCTGTGGAAAACTTTGGGGTGGTAATGTTGAAAGCCCATGTGTTGCTAGTTTGGTAGCTCAATAGCTAGTAGCTATAATCATGAAGTGCAATTATTAAGCAAAGTGCCCCCACTTCATTTCATGTGCACATCTTTCCTTTAATGACAGAGGAACTATGACATTTATCATACAGATGTTAATGGTGTAACATAATTTGTAAATACAATGAATAAATGAGTAATGGAATTCGTTGGACTATTGAAAAGAATGGACCTGCACAGATAAACTAGAAGTTCTTGAGATTTCCTCGAGGATTGAACGATGTCTCTCAAAAATATATTTTTTTCCCTGCACATTGTTGTATGATATAGTAGAGTGTTTTAGACAAAAAGCCAGCTCATTAGAAAGAACATATTGACAGAAGGCCAGATTTGCTCATTATTTAATACATAGGATTTGAAAAATATACTTTCTCCTATTCAAACTATGGCCTGTGTCCTGCCCCACAGAGATCCTGATCATTCATCTATATCAGCCACAGCTGCTGCCTCATTCATGAGCCCTTTCCTGTGTGTTCCCAGTTGGAGATGATCTCTTCATCCTTTACCCTCTGGGGCAGTCTGAACCCCTCTTGTGTCATGTGGTGCCCTTTGCTTTGGATGATTTATAGTTTTTTTTCTGGATTTGTCTTCTTGACTAAATTTTAGACTCCTTAAGGGAACAGACTGGCATATCTTTGCATTAGATGATATACAAAATATTTTGTACATAGGCAACACCAAGAAAGATATTATTTTCAGTCTTGGATTGATTCCTCAGTTAAATTTGTAACTTTGAAGAAAACATACCACACATATCCATTGGGCCCCAGTGAATCTGTCTAGTATAGTTGTATGAGAAAGCTGATATTCTAACTAGGGCTCGATTAGTAATGGGTCGGCTTTGACCCTGAGGGAGAAGACAAAGGATCTGGAAACTGGAGTTTCATAGTAGGAGAAGAAAGGATCAGGGGGAATGGAGATCCTTGCTGTAGGTGAAGGGAATTTAAATCTAGGTGCTCCACAACATGGGTCCCAGGCAGGTAGAGACCTTGGGAGGTAGGGACACCGTAATATTGGTCTAGGCATCTCTAATGAGGTTGACGGATAATCTGATCATTGACAGGGAGTTGTGGCAGCACACTATACTGATCCAGGGAGCAGGGTTGAGGGACAGACTGGTTGAGAATGTAGGCAGGGTTGCCATCTTGCAGGGACTCAGAAGGATACAAGGAATGGGCTAGTTCCTGGCACTAGAGCACAAAGGGTTAGGTCTGGGTGCTTCTCTGTTGTTATTCTCTTGTCCAGGCTCAGATCTGGCATCTAACCCAACTTCAAAACTGAGAAATCTGGAGCCGGGCGTGGTGGCACACACCTGTAATCCCAGCATTTGGGAGGCTGAGGCAGGAGGATCACGAGTTCAAAGCCAGCCTCAGCAATGGTGAGGCACTTAGCAACTCAGTGAGACCCTGTCTCTAATAAAATACAAAAAAAAAAAAAAAAAAGGGCTGGGGATGTGGCCCAGTGGTCGAGTGCCCCTGAGTTCAAGACCCAGCACCAAAAAAAAAAAAAAAAAAAAAAAAAAAAAAAAAAAAAAAAAAAAATAACAACCCTGAGAAATCTGTTCAGCCAGGGGACCTAGGATGCTGCAAAAGTTGAGGGGTGGGGAAAATCTACGCTTAGAGCAATTTGTTCATAGGCTGTGGGAGGTGGCAGTTTTGTGAGGTCAACATATCTGGCAAATGTTTAGGGGCATCAGGATGTGAAGATAAACGACCAACCTGTCATGGCTGACTTGTGATCTGAAGCCTAAGTCCCTACCGTACCAAGCTCTATGGCAGTAGAAAATTTGCAGTGTCCTGTGGCTGACAGATGCGATATGCTTTTCAATAATAATCAGCAGAAAAGCAGGACTGAAACCTAGCCCAGGACTGACATGAACAGCATCCTAAAGACCATCTGGTTCATCATGTAGCTTTCTAGAAGACGAAAATTCAGTCCTGGTGGGGGCTTTTCTTTTTTCTTTGAAAGGTTTTTTAGAGGGCCATTGATCTGCAAGGATAAAAATAAAAAAAAAAAGTAATAGTTCATACAAATACATAATTCATACCAGATATTAACATAACATTTAATTTTTTTCTCTTTTTATTCTTTTTTTAAAAATAATGGATTCCTTTTTTACTACTATAAATAATTACTGTTATTTCTTTAAAAAAGACCAAAACTAAACAAAAAGTAATTTCCTTATGTAATTAACATCTATTGATAGTGCTAATAAAAAAATGCATGAAGGGCCAGAGAATGGGCAACAATTACAATGTTATTTGAGAGGAGGAATAAGTCTTGGTGTTCTGTGACATAGCAGGGTGAATATAACCAGCAGTAATGCACTATCTACTTCAAAATAGAAGCAAGGAATTTGAATGTACTCCCCATAAAGAACTGATAAAAGTTTAAGGTAGCAGATATGCTAATTACCCTGGATTGATCACTACCTAATGTCTATATGAATCAAACCATCACCTCGTATCACATAAATATGTACAAACATCATGTGTCAAAAACCATTTTTAAAAATTTTGGAAAAAATCATATATAAGGTTAGAAATTTCAGGCAGTCTAGAAAAGTACAAAATGAAAAGTGAAAATTTCTTGGGATTCTGAGAGAAGTTTTATGCAGAGAAGTATATGCATACTTAGTTATGGACTATTTTTTAAGAAAAAAATTTGTCTTGTACACATTGTTTGTCTTTGGTTTAACTTCATCAACCCTGGTGTTATGTCTATATCAGTATGTATAGATGTTCCCTTCTGAGTTGTGTATTGTTGTTACATAGTTATGTATTTACAATAGTTGAACCAGTTCTCTAATAATGGACATTGTATTTTCAGTATTGTTCTATTCTAAACAGTGACCATTAATACAAGCTGATTCTCAAAGCCACTACTTCTGAAGATAGGAGCAGAGTCCAATCCAGGGATTGGCAGACTTCTTCAGCAAAGGGCTGGTCAGTAAGCCTGGTAGGCCATTCACCATTGTAGTTGTAGTGCCAAAGCAGCCATTGCTATATAAATACAATGTGGTCTGCCACACAATGGAATATCATTGAACCATAGAAAGGAGTGAATACTGATATGTACGATAATATCAATGAACATGAAAACATGCTAAGTGAAAGAAGCCAGACACAAAAGGTCATATGTTAATCTGAGTCCATTTACTTGAACTATCTAAAGTAGGTAAATGCATAGATATAAAACTCATATTGGTGATTGCCAGAAACTAAGGCAATGGGGAGCAACTATTTAATGGGTGTAAGTTTATTGCTGGCATGAGGAAAATGTTTGGAAGTAGATAGAGGTAGTGGTCATTCAGCATTGTAAACATACTAAATGCCACTGAATTGTTCAGTTATGTGAATTTCACTTCAGTTAAAAGAAAATCAGTCCAGCTGGGCACAGTGGCCCATGCCTGTAATCCCAGCACTTGGGAGGCTGAGGCAGGAGGATCGCAAGTTCAAAGCCAGCCTCAGCAATGGTGAGGCACTTAGCAACTCAGTGAGATCCTGCCTCTAATAAAATACAAAAAAGGTCTGGGGATGTGGCCCAGTGGTCAAGTGCCCCTGAGTTCAATCCCCAGTAACAAAAAAAAAAAAAAAAAAAAGAAAGAAAAAGAAAAAGAAAAAGAAAAACAGTCCATATCCTATGGGGTGGAGAATAGTAGCCACAGTCAATACTCAAATGAACAAGCATAGATGCCTTTCAATACATTGTACATGAACTTTGGTTACAGTAAGAGAAGGAAGGCCAGATTAGGACCCTATGCAGTAGTTTACTAACCTCTGGTATAATCTGAAAAAATGGCTTTGATAGTAATATGAAGGTTGAATTAGATTGATATAGGAATCGAGATATAAGGACTTGAGGCAGGAAAACTAGTCAAGAGGCTATGGCAGTCGTCTGTGTGTTTTCACTTTGGAGAAGATGATAAACTCCTCTAAGAAGCTGATGAAACTGTGGAACTCTTTTCCATCCCTTCCCCAAATTTATGTGCATGTACTTAATTTTCTCTATGAAAACGACTGTCCACAATTCCAAGTCAAGATACTATATTCCAGTAGGATGACAGCTTAAACTCCCAGGAGAAAGGCAGTAAGGAAGTAGGTTGTCCAGGATCCTGAGTTTTAAGTACTATAGAAAAGTCAATAGAATGAAGCTTGATGGAAAATAAGTCATTGGAATTCTCAATTAGGTGACCTCAGCAGGAACAGTGTCATTAGAATAATGGCACCACAAACACAGTATAGTGGGTTGAGAGGGAAAGATGGTTCAAGTCATGGGGGTAGAATTGTACACTAACCTCTCAAGTGAGTTGGTATTGAAAGAAACATAGAGGCTTAAAACACGTGAGCCAGAGGGCTAGTTTTTCATAGGAAGGGAAAGATTTGAACATGTTTACAGGCTGAGGTGTAAGGGGTGGGTCCTGAGGACAGTAACTGACAGAAAGTTTTCATTATCCACTATGAGCAGTTCTGGGCATTGTATTCTTCTTGATCCTCTTTGTGGCTTTTGAAACAGGTGACCACCCTACCTTTGAAACTCCCCTCTACTAATTTCTCCTGGATTACTAATGAGTTCTCCTGGATTTATTTACAATTTTATAATGACCCCCAAGTGGACAACTCCAGGAATTCATTTCCCTTGAGCTCTAGTTGTCTGTCTCCTAGCATCTTAGTAACCACGTCCTTGTAAAGGTCTCAGCCTTACCTTACATCCTTCTCTACCCTAGTTTTACATTAGAAGCACCAGGGCTCTAGTAAGTCACACTGTAACTGGGCTTCATACTCTGAGATTCTGATTTAGTTGAGCTAGATATGGGGCTAAGAGTTTGGTTTTGGGTTTTTTTCCCCTTTAAATTCTGAGCATCTAAAATCACTGCCCAAGCTTAATTCTTCTCAAATTGCTTGCATACTGGAATCATTTGGGAGGAGCTTTAAAATATAGATGCTAGCCAGGTACAATGGCACACCCTTGTTATCCTAGTGACTCGGTAAGCTGAGGTAGGGGGATTGCAACTTTGAGGCTATCCTCAGCAACTTAGTGAGGCACTGTCTCAAAATAAAAAAATAAAGAAGACTAGGGATTTAGCTCAGTGGTAAAGTGCCCTTGGATTCAATCCCCAGAACAAATGAACAAATAAATAAATAAATCTTGATAGAATACACTTTTAAAAACATACAGATGCGTGGTTTCTGCTCCCAGAAATTCTGATTTAGTTGGTTGTGGTATAACAAAAAATATTTTTTTGTCTTTGCCTCCAACTTGTGTTAGAGCTCCTAAAATCTTTGGAATTGCCTTAGTGATATATAAGTGTCTTGTTATTCATAACAAGCTCCTTAAATTATACCTGAGTTTATGCCAAGAAGGTGACTCTTGGGGAGCCCTTAAATAGCTTCAGGATGGGGACTGGTCACCAGAAGGAACCAACTACATGATTAGAGGATTGTAACTTTCAGCCCCACCCACGTGAGGAGCTGGAGTCCAGTCACCAGTGGCTAATGATTTAATAAAAAATGCCTACATAATGGAACCTCCATAAAAACCTCCAAATGATGGGGCTCAGAAAGTTTCCAAGTTGGCAAACTCATCCACATGTCAGATGGGTGGCATACCTACCTCCATGGGGACAGAAGCTTCCGTGCTTAGGATCCTTCAGGACTTTGCCTTAAGTACCTCTTCATCTGGCTGTTTGTTTGTATCCTTAGGATGATAAACAGCAATAGTTAAGTATAGCATTCTCCTGCATGCTGTAGCTACTACCCCTTATCTCCATTCAGGACTCTATGCCGGGTTTTTACCACTTCTTGGATGATGTCATTTGCTTTCATGGTTGGTTGGATGGGCCATCCTCAGCACTCCTTCATTTATTTGTTCTTGGTCTTCTTTGTGTCCATCTATTTTTAAAGTAAATATCCTACAGGCATATGTGATATTGGGATAGTTTGAAACATTGGACACTTGGCCATGACTCCTCAAGGACTGAAGTCTGGGAACTGCCTTGCCCAAGGTATGTAAGAATAGAAAACCACTATAATAGAAAGATAAAGGCTACCTTCAAAACCCTGTATTCCTGCCTGTGGAACTATAGTTTGATGCTCAGGAAGCCTCTTTCTGGGTGCTCCATCTCAAGAAGCAGATCTCCTCTACAATATTCATTGCTGGTTTTTTTTGTTTTGTTTTTTTTTTTTAAATTCCTGAGAGTGCTCAGAAGTCTCCAAATATAGCTCCATGTCTGCAGCCTAGGACTGCAGCCTCCTAGTCTACACCTTACCTTTGGACAATGCTTATTAGCTTATATATAGTAACAGTATAGGGGTTCGCCCTGCCATTCCAACTGAAGTAAAATTATCCAGTTAGCACTAGTCATCTGCCTGTGAGCAAAGAATTTTCTACTCTGTGACTAGTTGGGTTGAGATCTGCTCTCTCTGCCCCTCCTTTTCAGGCTTCTGCCGCTTGCCTTGTTCAGTTCCTTGTTACTCCTCAGTGCTATCACACAACCTCCTCACTGGTATGTTTTTCTCTAGTATAGACTGTAAGCTTTTTGAGGATAGGGATCTTGTCTGCATCAATAACTCTGTGTACCCAGTATTTAACCCAGTGTCTGACACATAGTTGGTGTCCAATAACTATTTATTAAATAGGCCCTCTCTGTCCTGTCACCATTTTTCTTCCTAAAGCAAACATCTAATCATGTCCTAAAACTCTTTTATTATCTTTTCCTTTGATTATGCCCTTTCTTGAATTCCTCTACACTCCTTTGTCTGTGGTTGAGCAGTTCTCAACCTATTTTTGTCATCTTCTATCAGCACTCCAAAGACAAAGCACTTTTAAATGCAAAAAGCATTCGGTGCACAAACATATATTTTGACAGTTCTCAAAAGACCAGAGAGAAAGGGAGCTCTGAGACAACCAGACTGGTGACCTGTGGCACGGAACAGAGAGACTGGGTGTGGAGTGAAGTGGTGAGTGTGCCATTTTAGGGTTAACTTCCACTGCTTTATTTGAAATACTTGTTAAATTTGCTGCCATGATTAGTTATAAATTACTTTTAAGCGTTGTTTATTTGTGGTACTGGGGATTGGACCCAGGGCTTTGCACATGCTAGGCAAGCAATCTACCACTGAGCTACATCCCCAGCCCTTTTTAAATTTTATTTGGACCGTGTGGTCCTGCTAAGTTGCCAAGGTTTTCCTCAAACTTGCAATCTTCCTGCCTCAAACTCCTGAATAGCTAGAATTATAGGCATGTGCCATCATATCCATCTAACTTTTAAGTGTTTATTTTTTTAACTAGTTTTAGATATATAGAAAAGTTGTATAAATACAAAAATCTCATATCCCTTACCCCACTCCCTGACATGTAGCACTGTATTCCTTGGACTCTATATTTGTATGCTTTTTTTGTGTGTGTGTGGTACCGGGGATTGAACTCAGGGGCACTGACCACTGGGCCACATCCTCAGCCCTTTTTTGTATTTTATTAGAGACAGGGTCTCACTGAGTTGCTAAGTGCCTTGCCATTGCTGAGGCAGGCTTTGAACTTGCGATCCTCCTGCCTCAGCCTCCCAAGTGCTGGGATTACAGGCGTGTGCTACCATGCCCGGTTATTTGTATGCTTTTTAATCCTCCCCCAATTCAGGGTGGTTGACTGGATCTTTGTTACTTTTAGGATTTAATGTTTTCCTGAATAATGACAAAGACATTTAACTTTTAGACTCTCAGGTTACATATCTTTGTATAATTTCATGGATAGTATGTATCACTCTTAATGAAATGGCTTCCAGCATTTTTTCCCTAAGTGCTGGGGACCAAACCCAGGACTTCACACATGCTAAGCGTGTTCTACCACTGACTACACCTCCCAGCACACTTCCCAATATTTTTAGATCATGCATCCAGTAGCCATGAGCTGTGACTTGAGGTGTAGCTCAGTGGTAGAGCTTGCCCTTTGCATGCACAAGGTGTCCTGGGTTTAATTCACAGCACCAAAACCAAAAACAAACAAAAAATTATGATCAAATGTCCAGAATTTTAAATTAAAATTATAAGTACATAATTAAATATTACAATTAAAATATAATTAAAATCATATGTACTACTGTTCTGTGTATTATATGACTTCTAAACATAGAAATTTTAAAATGTTGAGATTAAGAAGTAAATATATTGATAGACACATTAATATTTTTTTTCCACATTCCAGTGAATCATCTCATACATTCCAGTTTGTAGATTATTGGTGTAAATTATCTTGGTTTAAATTTCTCCCTCTTTTCCCAGCTGAAATGGAACCTAGTGAGGAAATGATGCTGTTATGTATATTGTTTTAACATTATCCTGGACTACGTAATGTAGGAATTTTCTGATGTGCAATGTGGAAACAGCTGAACTGCTTCTGAGACTCTTACAAACTGAGTTTTACTTGAAACTTAGTGGTTAATAAGTTAAAACTATTTCTCTTAAGGCAAAGCTATGGATTAGGTTTTTCTTAGGATTAAAAGAACATTAATCTTATAACCAGGGATTTCACTGTCTTTTATACTGGAACAAATGCTTTTTTCAGATCTTGTCCCAGTATGAAAAATAAGACTTTTTGCAAGGTGCTTGGCAAAGTTCTAAGTAACTCCCCAGTGGGGAGGCCTTTGTTCTGGAGGAAGAGGCCTAACCTCAAGGGTTAATCAGAGGGACATGGGGAACATCGGTCACTGCTAGTGTAGGTCAGAGAGAAAAGTTCACATCTGGGTGTTACTGACCACCAAGCTCTTTCTTGTGGTCCTTTCAAAAATGATATATTGTAAAGCATCCCTAGAGTACAAACCTCCAGGGTAGATTTATTGGAGCAAAACACTCCTTGTCCTTCTGATAAAGTTACATATGTACTTGCTTTGAATCTCAGGTAACAATTAAGGACTTTGTGGTGGTGATAATTTGAGTAAATATGCTAGCAAGTAATACTTGTCAAGTGTTCAGATTAGCACCTAATGCACCACCTGGCATATAGTCGATGTTTGTTGATTGCCTATTGAGTGAATCAGTTTAGATTTTTACAAGGTTGATTGGTCTAGTATCACACTACCAAGCTGGACAAGCACATATGGTTATACAGTTTTTGCTTTGGAACTGATAAACTGTATATTAAGTCTTTTGCTTCTTTCATTGTGTGTTACATCTCATGATAAAAATGTTTTTAAACATTTTAGGGCAAACGTATTGAAGTAAATGCTATACATGGAGCTTGTTTCCTTTAGAGGTTTATGAGAAATACATTGAAATTTCCATTGTCAAGTTGAAACATAAACATTAGTGTGTTTGCTTGTCAACACATGGAATTTGGTAATTAATTTATATTTGGAAAACCTGGTCCAATTTTGAACATTTTGGGAAACAAGATTTCCAAGTGTATCTTGCTAACAGCCAAGAACAGCTGCGTTCTGCATAGTTTTTTCAGATGGTTTCTCTGTGACATCTGTGAAAATAGACAGCTTCAGTAACTGAGTGTGCCCGACTGCATGGCATATTACAGCATTTTATGATGTATGGGGGCCAGAGTCTCCACTGTAACAGAACAGTATGCTGATTTGAATAAAAATATTCATTTGACTTAAATTTTGTTTCTGTTAGAGAATAAATGGCGAGGACAGAAACTTCCATGGTTAGCAAAAACTGTACAGTACATTATGTAACTTTATTTTCACATTCAAGAATAAAGAGATTATTGCTTATCAATGAATTTAATTTGTAATACAAGTTACAAATCAATAATAAACAGATGACCTCCCTGCCAATGGTGTGATGACTGTTAGCAGAAAGGAAAGGGAACCTGTGCCATTCATGCAAGCACAAAACAGAGTTGAAGATATCTGGGTAGGATGTTGGGGGAAGGGAGAGTGGCTACACACCTGTACACCCCTGGCTTTTGTCTGTTCTCTTGCCAGAATGGTTTTTGCATTCCTTTTCTTTCTCTCCCAATCCCAGTCTTTTCGACCTTACAATTCATAGGAAAAGACAAGATCAGTCTTTTAAAAATTAGCTTGTTAATTAGAGGTGACCAGGGGGCAGTTTCCAAGTTTATAGATGTTCAGATGATTAACTGTGGCAAAGGAAATTTCTTTTGCACAGACCATTTTAGTTTTTACTAATAAAAGCATTCACAAGGGAGGAACCACTGACCTGCCCCCACCCCCCACCGTGCTTCCAATTAGGGATCTATTATCTCAGTCCAGATAATTGGAAAAGGATATTCAAAATACTACTTCGTGTAAATATGGCTTTTGCCTGCATTATATTACTAGGAGTTCTGAACACATCTGGAGTGAAGGCAGCCCCAGGGACATTAAAGCACGCTGTTTTGGTTGGCACAGTGACATTATAGTATATGCCAATTTGTAATGGCTTTTGGAAACAGGCAGTTTTAAACTCTCCCTGAACTATTCCCCGGAGAAATTATTCAATTAAGTACAACTAAAATTAATGTTTAGCATTTTTTTGTTTAAATAAAATAGGCAGCTATAAAGGGAAATCTGTGATTCATGCTCATGTTCTTATTTTACTCTAAAACCAAGCTCCTAAGAAATAATTGGGTGTTCTGGAATCCGTGCATTTTCTAGAAGACATGTAGTTGCCAGATTCTCCTTAGCACTTTTCTTACTGCATAAATGACTGTTACTGTCTAGGCAGTTTTAGACAATGGAGGGGCTTGCCTAGACTCTGTGCTTCTAGGGCAGGGTAGGGGAATGCAAAAGCCAGAAGGACTCCTTTCTCTATCTTCTAAGTCTGTGCTTCTCAAACTTTAATGGACAGAGGTATCACCTGGGGATCTTGTTAAAATGAGGATTTTAATTCATTAGATCAGAGGAGGGGCCTGAGATTCTGCATGTCTAACAAGCTCCCAGGGGCTGCTATTGCTGCTGGCCAAGGACCGCACTTGGAGTAGCCAGGTTCTAGGCAGCAGTGTGGGGGGAGGGCTGTTGGAGGTGGCACCTGGACTTTGATTTTCAATTTGTGGCTTGGCCTTGAATGCATTTGGGTAGGTATGACTCTTATTTTCTTCCTAGTGTATGTCCTTACTTTTTCTCGGAATCCCTGATTCTTAGGGATCTTCATAGAGCCCCCAATAAAATGTTCTTTGGAAGAGGATACATTTCTGATTGAGCAGGGCAGATAATAGCTTCATTCTTTTGTTACATATCTTCTTGGAATCTATATACATGTCTGCTTCATTATCTCTGGTCCATCTTTCATAGCCATGTTATAAGAAGAAAAAAGTTACCTGACATTTGTTAGTCTGTGTTACTAAACACGTAGACCAGAGCCCTGGTTAGTGGAAGGATGTATGAGTAAGTGTGGCTTTGTGGTTTTTTTATCCAAGCATCAGTACTCCCAAGGTTTGGCCTTGAAGCTCTTAGGTCCAGGACTTTGATGGTTAGTTTATTTGAAGGTGGTCTGAGTGGGACATGGTTAAAATCTACACTAGGTGTAAGAGACTGATTCATAACCAGGTGGCTCTTTATCCACAAAGGACAGAATGTTCTATAAAAAAGACTACAATATTTATATCTGCTGACTGGCTATCCCTTCCTTGTATTGAAAACTAATTGATAGTTTAAAGAATCACCAGATGGATGAAGATCACATCTTGTCATGGCCTCCATGTCCACCTTTTCTCCACCCTTCTGATGTTCCTATCGCAAACAGGGTCCAGGGCTGGGGGTGTAGCTCAGTGGTGGAGTGCTTGCCTAGCCCTGGGTTTGATCCCCAGCATCACAAATCAAAAGCAAGGACAACAGAGTCCACAGTGTTCTTTCCTCAGTTCAGAAAATTTGCAAGAAATTTTCTGGTGTGTGTGTATTTAACCTTCAGTTTCTCCCTCTTTCAGTCCACCATTTTTTATTTTTTTACTCCTATCCCAATAATATTTTCTAAAATGTAGTTTTGATCATGTCACTTACTTGCTAAACTCCTTCAGTGGTTCTTCATTGCCTAAGAAGTGCTTCTAAAACCTTCATTTATTTAGTATTTATTTAATGTTCTTAAATTTGAAAGTATTAAGAGCATCTTAAATGTTCTTAAATTTAAATGTAGTATTTATTTAATGTTTTTCTTCAGATTTAATCTTCTAACACTTATGTTTCATTATTATCAAAATAATGCTTGTACAAAGTGTGAAAATCAGAATTAGGCAATTTAAGAGAAACAAATGTTGGTTCTATTGGCTCTCCTTACCCTAAAGTCCTACTTCCAAAAACAGTGCTTCTGATTATTTTAGTGATTTATATTTCAATGTCTGTAGTGCAATATGTATTTATTTAATTTATAAAATAAATTATATATTCAGTGTCTATTGTTCAAAAGAGTATGCTGCTATTTCTTGATGTTTTCAGCCTTAGACATGTTGATTTCTTCCTGAGGACAATGTTAATATAACTTGCAGTACACCAATACATTACACACTTCTCTCTCCCCCATTGCACACATATTTCTGTTAAATCTGTATTCTTGGAATGACAACCATGTAAATGTTTATGGCTGAACCAGGGTGTGTACTATGAAAAGATTTTTATTTCATTAGTATATACTTAGTCTCTAAAGTCAGTAATTGCTTCTTATTTTTAGATTTGCTTAGTTGTCTTTTTTGATTTGTTTTGTTTTGTTTGGTACCAGGGATTGAACCCAGAGGTGCTTAACCACAGAGCCACATCCCCAGCCCTTATGTTTTATTTTGAGACAGGCTCTTGCTAAGTTTATTAAGGCCTTGCTAAATTGCTGAGGTTGGCTTTGAACTGGTGATCCTCCTGCCTCGGCTTCTCAAGCCCCTGGGATTACAGGTGTGCACCACCATGCCCAGCTTAGTTGTCTTTTTGATATATTCACCACCAGCCCCCATACTTCTGCTAGGATTACAAAATTCTTCTTTATGTTGGTATATTATTCATACTTTTCCTGTTAATTTCATCTTTTCACTGACTACTTAGTCCTTCATCCCTCTGTCTAATCTGGACAGATTGTTCTCAGGCTACTGTGGAAATGTTCTGGGACATTTCTGTTCCACCATGTGGGGAAAACAGTTCTCTCTCTCTCTCTCTCAAAATATTTTTATTTAGTTGTAGTTGGACACAATGCCTTTATTTTATTTATTTTTATGTGGTGCTGAGGATAGAACCCAACTCCTCCCACGTGGTAGGTGATCGCTCTACTGCTGAGCCACAACCCCAGCCCCCTTTGTCTCTTTTTTATGTATATTCTCTGTTTTCTGGATCCCACATGGTCCTCTTTCTTCCTGTTCTCATTTTTGTTGAAACACTTTCTCTAGGAGCTTATGAAAAAAGGGTACATGGGAGATAAACATTTTAGGACCTTGCATGTTTGAAAATCATTGTTTTCTTCCCTTCACTCTTGTTCAAAAGACTGACCACAGTCTATGCTGGGTGTTTTTTTTTTTTTTTTTTTTCTCTCCTCAGAATTAGGAAGGCATTGCTCAGTCAGCTTCTGTCTTTCAGTGTTGCTTTCGAACCCTGCCGTTCTGGTCTCCCTTGTATGTGAGCTATTTTTTTCTCCCATCTCTCTAAAAGCTTTGAGAATCTTCTCTTCATCTCTAATGTTCTGAAATTTCACATTGATGTGGGTGTGACTTTTTTTTCCCCATTTATTGCCCTGAGCACTTGATATTCCCTTTTAATCTTGGAATTTGTGTCCTTAAATACTGGGAAGTTTTCTTGGATAATTTTATTGTTCATTTTATCCATGTAATCACCCCTCTTTTTTTGTTGTTTTTGTTTCTCTATAGCTCCTCTGTCAGTGTTGGGCCTCAAAAATCAACCCTCCATTTAAAACATTTTTTCCCCTCAGGCAGGGGTATAACTCAGTGGCAGAGTGCTTGCTTGGCATGCATGAGACACTGGGTTCAGTCCAGTGAACCTGTATGCATTGGACTGGGGTGCTCAATCAATCAAATGATATTTTCCATTGCTTTTTTTCTGAATTATGTCTAATTCTGTCTTACAGTTCTCTTTCTCTTTCACATGTGCATAATATCCTCTTTTAAAATTTTTTGTTTTTTAAAATAATTACAGATTCACAGGAAGTTCCTAAGATTGACAGAGGTCCTATGAACCTGGCACCCAGTTCCTCCCATGGTTACATTTTATCTAATTATAGTACAATATTTGGACCAGGAAGTAGACATTAATACGCTGTATGTGTACAATTTTATTATGTATAAATTCCATGTAACCATTACCAAAGTCATGATAATTATTATTGATGCCCTAATTTCTAAGAACTTTTTCTTGTTCTTTGAAAATACCTTTTAGTTTTTTTTATACCCTTCTTTTTGAATTTTGTGGATACATTGCCCCTGCCCTTCCCTCCCAGGGTGTGTGTGTTTTTCTTTTGCCCCTCTGTAAGCTGTTTCCTCTGAATTCCTCAGAGTTTTCTCTCCTCTCAGTTTGTTTTGGAAACTTTTCTCAGATATTTGTTGATTCTTGGACAAATGTTCCTTCTTATTTAAAAATGAGGCACCCAAAAGTTGATGGGAAGAACTTTGTGTAGGCTGTAGTTGTTAAGTGGTAGGTTGTGTAGGGAGCACCCAGCCATTGCATTGTAGGAGTTTCAAATGTAAGAATACATGCCCTTTCTCTTAGTCTGTTTCTGCAGACTAAACCTAGCATTTTCTCTTAGGGAATGTCTGCTGCTAAGATTCTGGGTGCTGTCAAAAGAGATTGGAGTTGGAAGAATGCTGAGATGATGCATACACATCTTAGTGGGCAGCCTTTCATTTATTACTTCTGTTTTTACTATACCACTCACTCCCTCTACTGTGCCAGAGTCCTGGACACAAGCCCTTAGTTGGGATTCAGACCTCACTGGAGGAGGTGTGGCATTCTTCACAGTCCATTGGATACCAAAGAGGTTCCCTGTATTGTGGTGGCCAGAGCTGGTTTGTAGTCACAGGAAGCAGAAAATACGCTTTTAGGGAAGGCAACTGAGCTGGCAGACTGGGATCCACCAGCAAGATTAGTGAACAGGAAACATCCTTTGGGGCTGAGGCAGGCCAAGGCAGGTGGGTGTACACACAGGGGAGTTGGAGACACTGGGAATCAGCTCTTCAGCAGAATGGTGTGAACCCTGAGGTGAGTGATGTCTGTGTCAGGAGGGCTGTGGCAACATAGTAACCTAAAAACAGCTGTGACTCATTGAGTGGTTGTCTGCTTTGGGCTTACAGCTGGGAAGAGGCACCCTTGGGTGTTTTCCATATCCACAGTCATTGATATGCTCCAGATCTTGGAGAAGCCTTTTCTTTTGTACCCCTTTCCAGTGCCCTCTACTGAAAAAGCTTAACAACATGCTCCCCACAAAGCAGAAATTCTTGAAGAGCTCAGTCCTTTTAGTGCAAAGCAGATACTGAAGGGGGGAATTTGGAGCTGAGAGTCAATAAATCAATAACTGGCATAAAGGAATACAATGCAAAGTATTGTTCTGTTGATACATTTCATAAAATTGGAACATTTTCAAGTCAGTATTTATTTCATTAATGGGATATTCCTATCCATTTTTGTTGTTGTTCTATATAATTCAGGTAGTATTTTATATTGCTTGGAGAGAAATTCAAGAAGCAGCATTGAAACAAAATGAGCTATTATAAAATGAGGCATTGTATATATGTATACCTTTCTGTAAATACCCGCCTCAGGAAAATGCTAGTATGGACTTCTTCCCTTTACACTCTATTTAGAGTGGAGAAACACACCTAAAATTGTGTCTGAAGTGCCATGACTTGGTGGAAAAAGGTAGGTAATTTTTCTGCAAAGGAGAAACATTTTCTTAAGTGGAGAAATGTTTCTTCTTCAAGTTGCTTGGTTTTTGTTGCTGTTTGCTTTGGGGGTTTCATTTGTTTGTTTTTTGTGGTGCTGGAGATTGAACCCAAGGCCTTGCACATGCTAAGCACACACTCTACCACTGAGCTACTCCCTCACCCCCAGCCCAAATTACTATTTTTTTAAAAAAACAAGAATATGTGGTTACTTTCATTTTTTTTTTGACTGACAGATGTCATGATGCTGAATCTCTCAGCACCTAAGTCATACCCAACTACCTCAGCTTCCTCAGAGATCTATACAAAAGAAAAATATGGGGAAACCAAGGTGATGTTCCCATGGAATGGGAAAAATGCAGACTATGTTTAGTCTGGAGTTAGACATAGACCTGAAATTTGAGACATGAGTGGCATGAGCTCCTGAGTAAAGCATTTGCATTGAAATCCAGAGACCTCATCTTCTCAAGCCCTACCACTTATTAGTAGGGTAACTTGGGCAAGCTACATAATCTTGGTGGGGCTCTTTTGACATCTGTAAAATGTGCTAACAGTTTCCCTATTAACATTTCTGGATCAATAGGAGGCCCATGAGATAATACATAGTTATAGTGCTTTAAAACTGTTAGCGTCATTTTGCATATTTTTAAAACTCCTCACTTACGTGAAATCAGATGGAAACGGAGCATAATCCTAACTTAGAAATAATATTTCATGAAATTTTCATGAAAAGCTAGTCTAAAAATTTTGTTGACATATAAAAGGAAGAACACCAAGGCAGCATTCAAGACTTTTTCAATCACCAATATTCTCTTTCGGAACTTACATATTTTGTTCTATGATGTAGGAATTTGAACATGCTGTAAATATTCCATAGTGGGAATAGATACGGGAATGTAAGTCTGTGATCCTATTGGCATTTCCGAGTCCTAAAGAAAAGGAAATTTCTCAGGCAGACAAATCCTGTTGAATTGAGGTGAGACTATTTTTCAAAGGGATCAGAATTCTAATAGTTTAGGTCTAGATATTTCATGACAGACTCTCTTGAAGCTTAAGTGAAAATAGAGGTATAAACACTGTCTAGGGTTTTCTATAATCATGAGACAGGAAATGTTAGCAACCAACCTTGGCTCATCTGAGACTTGATGTTAGATAATCATGATTGTGGCCAAAAAGATATGGCATAACAAAAGTAACAACTGCACTCTGTTACAACAATTAATAATTATTCTTTTAGTTTTATAGCATTTAAATAACTCTACTGATTATGGACAAGTCTGCAAATTACTACAAAATTTATACACAGCATAGAGAAACATTCAACTGTATCATAAATTTTGCCTAATAAGCTAATATGTTCATTTTAGTAAATAATAATTAAATATTTACTTAATACTTTGGAAGACATTTATAGGGACAACATGAAGGATCTCATCTTTCAAACAAATCAAAAACAAAACAGTACAAACAAGGCAGTCTTGGGATTTGTGAGCTGATGTCCTCCTTCTCCTTTCTGGATGTTGTGAAAAAGCCTCTGGAACCAAGCAGATTGTTATCCAGACCCCGCTTTGCCACTTACTAGCTCTATAACTTGGGACAGATCATGGGACCTCTCTAAGCATCACCTTTTGTAACACTGGCCTCACAGGTTATCCTAAGGATTAATGGAAACAGTACTTAGCTCACAGGAATCACTTGACTCAGGAATTGCTGACTTTTCTTTAATACAGTTATCACTTTTGCACATAACTAGGGAGTCAAAGAAAATTGAATAGGCCTGCTAACATTTCTTGTGGATACCCTTAGTAGGAAATCAGCTGGTGGTAGATGTGAATCTGTTGCCAGACTCTTCTGTTCCATTTATCTACTTTCCTATCCTTATGTCAGTATTATACTGTCTTAATAGGGTAGCTTTAGAGAAAGTCTTGAACCAGATAGTATATCCTTTCCAACTCTGTTTTTCTTTTTCAAAACATGAACTCAAAGTGGGGAGAGTAGACATCTTTGCCTTGTTCCTGATCTTAGATAGAAAGTGTTTAATGTGTCATCTTTAAATATGAGGTTAGGTATAGACTTGGTTTTGTTTACAACAGGCCTCATTCTTTAGAACAGTTTTAGATCTACAGAGAAATTGAGAAGTACTACAGAGGGTTCCCAGATACCCCACACCATATCCCCTGTTGGTAACATCTTATGTTAGCAGGTATATTGGTTACAATTAATGAATCAATATGGATATATTATAATTAATTAAATCCACAGTTCATTCAGCTTTTGCCTTTCTTTTTCTGTTCCATTATCTTGTCCAGGATGCCACATTGTATTTAGTTGTCTTGTCTCCTTAGATTCCTTAGCTGTGACAGTTTCTATACTCTCCTTGTTTTTTTATGATATTGACATTTTTGAGGGGTGCTCGTTAGGTATTTTGTAGGACACCACACAGCTAAAATTTCTCTGATGTTTTTCTCATAACATTGGGTTTATGGGTTATTGCCATTTTTGTCATATTGAGGTACATACTGTCAGTGTGATTAATTTTGACATGGCTCAGATAGTGTTTTTCAGACTTCTTTACCGTAAAATAACCAATACTCCTGATACTCTTTTCCCTTTACCCCTATTCCTGTACTACATTCTTTTATAGGAAGTTACACCATGCAGCCCACACCTAATGCAGTTACTCCTGCCTCCTTGACAGTGGAGTATCTACACAAATGGTTTGGAATTCTATATGAGAGATTCATCTCTTTTCCCCCAGCTATTAATGTTTTCAATCATATGTTTACATCAATATAGACTCATTGATGTTTATTTCATACTTCGGATTTTGACACCAAACTATTTATTTTGTTTGTTATTTTCTTCCACCTTTAGCCACTGGGGAACCCTTTCAGTTGGCTTCTATGCTCTTTCAACACATGCCACAGTGGGGGATTTGGTTTTTTTTTTTTTTTTTTTTTCTTAATTTTATTTTTAAAAATGTTTTATTTTAGTTGTAGGTGGATACAATACCTTTATTTTACTTATGTGGTGCTGAGGATCGAATCCAGGGCCTCACACATGTGAGACGAGCGCTCTATGCTGAGCCATAGCCCCAGCCCCTATTTTTTATTTTTAAAGCACTTTCTTATTGTCTGGCACTACATAACCCTCCAGGCTGCTCTTAATGTATTTCTTGCTTCAGCTGAAACAATCATTTCTCAAAGAGTCCTGGTTCCTTTTATTGGAGAATTATATTAGAAACCAAGATCTAGGTGCTAAGTGTGCTTATTGCTACTGGGGGTATTGGTTTTTTAAGACCTTCTCAGTTAACAAAGCACAGAAAGATGAATTTGCTAACCTATGTATATATTCATATTTATATATAACCATTCATGTCTATATTAAGCTAAACATGAGTTTATCCTGTCTCTAGCTCTAATCCTTTACCACATGTACTGTTCTAGCCTCATCCCCTTGCTATGTATAAACTTCCACTCACCAGTGAGGATTTGGCATTCATCATCTGCTATTCATTCCCTTAATTGTTCAGTTCTGTACCATAAATACCAGTATGAGAACTGTTAACCCACAACCCCCTGGGAAAACCTTATCAACTAGAATACAGTGCTTTGACTTTTGTCTTAGAGATGCAACTCTCTTCCAGACTACATAGACTAGCACCTTTTGTTTTGCCTCTTTCAGTGATGTTATTTCATACATTCATATATTCAGTTAGATATTTCAGACATTCATATGTTTATAGTTAAGTCCTTTTATCACAGTCCATATTTCGTCCTAGAACCACCAACCTCCTAAATGATTTTTTATTTAAATAACATACATTAAGATTGCATTTTATACTGTAACCTTTTATAGTTTTTGACAAATGCATAATATCATCTATCTGCCATTACTATTTTATACTGAATATTTTACTGCCCTAAAAATTCTTGTATATCACCTATTCATCCTTCGCCTCCTCCCATTTGGATTGTTTTACTTTCTATATAATTTTGTCCATTCCAGGATGTCATATAATTGGAATCATACAGTGTATTGTAGCCTTTTTATGCATGCAGGTTGCTAAGAAACATATGTTGGTTATCTATAAATCATTTCAATCAGAGCTGAGCACATTATCATCAGGATTCCAGTCTTCTCAAATAATGGAAAGTGGTTGAGTTTTTAATTTTTTTCTTTTCTCGATTTTGTTACCTTACTTAGCAATGATTCTGATGTAACTTACATTTTTTAAAGTAAACTTTATTGAAGAGCTAGGAAAACTGATGAAGTCTTTACTTAATGTGCTTAGCCTACGGCTTTTTAATGCCTTAGTAACATGAGGTATGTAATGCTTTTAACAGTCTTCAAAACTAGTACTAATGGTATCTTCTGTGAGCTCTGTGATTTTTTTATGACTGTTTAAAATTTTTGTGTTTCTATACTGATGATAAGAGTTAAATATTAGGAGAATATTCTGGATCATGCGGATGATCACTATATTGTGGTTTGCTAAGCTGTTCCAGTCCACATTTGTATACATATGTGTAATTGTCTTGGATCCCAATAGTTCTTGGCTGATGAGAGAAGGAAGTTATATTTAATATGTAATAATATATTTTCTTCTAAGAGAAAACCAAAGGCTGTCACTAGGCAATGTATAAAGGATGTCTCCACAGTTGGAATAAAAATAAAGAATAGCAGGACAACCTAAAAGACCTGTATCTTAGATATGTTTTAAGCAGCAATTTATTATTCATAAAATAAACTTTGTCAACATTAAGCTGTTATTGTTAAATAGAATTTTAGCTTGTTTTTTCTTTTCTTTTTTTTTTTTTTTTTTTTGGTGGTGGGGGGCAGGGATTGAATCCAGGGTGTGCAACCACACATTTTTTATTTTGAGACAGGGTCTCTGTACGTTGTTTAGGGCCTTACTAAGTTGCTGAAGTTGGTTTTGAACTTGTGATCCTCCTGCCTCAGCCTCCCAAGTTGCTGGGATCACAGGCATGCACCACCATGCCTGGATAGAATTTTAGTTGTATAGTTTATTGATTGATTGATGGTGCTGGGGATTAAACTCAGGGTTTTGTGCATGCTAGACAAGGACTCTACCACTGAGCTATACCCCCAACTCATAGTTTTTATTTTTAATGTAAATATTTTTAGTACTATAAAGAGCCATAAATATAAATAATATACATGTGCATTTATTTATATTTAACTAAATAACTTAATACAAAACATCAATACTGAGGAATGCAGAAGAATTTTTTTAACTGTATAACCAACTGTATACACCTCAAGATCAGGAAACCATGGCTTAACACATGGCAAGTTTTCAGTAAATATTACTAGTTGTTGTTATGGTTTTAAATACTATGAGCTTTTAGTAATGCACTGGTCTAGTCTGGCTGTCTTCCCTTCCCCACATTTTGGCATGCATTCACTGCTGCAAGTCAGGCAAATTGCTCCCTCCTTGCCCTTTCCTCCCACACCAAAGCAGCTTTGAACACGGTCAGCATCACCTACTCCTTTGCCAGTGCAATAGGCCTGGCCTGTTCTACACCTGCTTTTATCAGTTACCACCCCTGTTCCAGCCTTCTTTGGATTGTTTTGTTTTGTCTTCTTCTTTGCTTCCCTTTGTTTTTCTTCTCTTATTCTTTAAGTGTTGGTGTTCTCTGGGATTTTATCTTTACCCATGACTCTGTCCATTATATATTTCTTAATTTTCAAATTAATATGCAACAAAACTGACTTTGTGCATATGTGTTTGTGTGTGTGTAGTTCTGAGCATCTTTATACATGTATAAAATTGTGTAACCATTACCACAAACAAGACATAGAACAATTCCTTTTCTCCCAAAAACTGCCTTGTGCTATTCTGTGGTGGTCATACCCTCCCTCATTCCCAACCCCTAGTACCCATTGTCCCCTGGGGGGGGGGGGGGGGGGGGGGGGGGGGGGGGGGGGGGGGGGGGGGGGGTCACTAAAGTTGTGTCTTTTGGTGAATATCTTATAAATTGTATCATACGTGTGAAATATTTTAGTTCCATTTTAATTTTCTATTGTGTATTTTACTGTGTCTCTTTGCATAGATTGTTTTAGTAGTTACTAGAAATGACAATACATATTTTGTTTTTTATTTTTAAAATTTTTATTTATAGGAAGTAATAAATATGGATATATATTTCAAAATTTATAGTCTACTTAAAAATAAATATTTAACCTCTTCAAGTGAAATGTAGAAAATACCAACATAGGCCCCTTTACTCTCCTCATTTTATGTTTGTCTTCTATGTTACACTTATGTACATTGAAAACCAGACCTTGTAAATTTGACTTTAACTGTAGAGCATGAATTAAAGAGGTCCATTAGTGAATATATTTATCCAGACATTTGTCATTTCTTTTGCTTGTCCTTCATTTCTGATGCTCCAGGTTTTCTACAGGTACTCTTTCCTTTCTCTGAATAATTTCCTTGAGTGCCTCAGTTGGAGTAGAGTGGCTATCAACAGATTTCCTTAGTACTCTTCTTCATCAGAGAGTATCTTTATTTTTTGCAGTGCCAGGGATCAAACCTATGACCTCTGCATCCTAGGTGAGTGCTCTACCACTAAGCTACAACCTCAATCCTGAGAATGTCTCTATTTTACCTTCATTCCTGAAAGGTATTTTTGCAGAATATAGAATTCTGTGCTGAGAGCTTGTTTCTTCCAGCAGTTTGTGCATGTGTATATGCGTGCACACACATGCGCAGCAGGGGGTGGGGTGGTGAGTTGGGGATTAAAACCAGGGCCTGACACAAACTAGGCAAGTGTTCTTCCACGAAGCTACATACCCAACCTTTTTTTTTTTTTTTTTTTTTTTTAATTATGTTTTGAGATAGAATCTCACTAAATTATCCAGGCTGGACTCAAACTTTCAATCCTCTTACCTCAGTCTCCCAAATAGCTAGGATTACAGATGGGCACTTCTACAGAAGTTACTACTACAGAAGTTATACTTCTTTCTGGCCTCTGATTTCTGCCAAGAAATCCACACTCTGTAACATCTTTGTTCCTTTAAAAGTAGCATGTCCTTTTTCTTTAGTTGTTTTCAATTTTTTTTCTCTATCATTAGTGTTTACAGCTTGATTATGACAGCTTTTGACAGCTTTGTGTTTATATTGTTTGGGGTTTGGTGAGCTTCTCAAATATGTAAGTTTATATTCTTAGCTAAATTTAGGCAAATTCAGCCATTATTTCTTAAAACATTTTTGTTGTCCTTCACTCTTTGCCCTCTCTTATAAGACTCCAGTGACATAAATGTTTGATCTTTCCTCCCCTTGAGGCTCTATTCATTTTTATTTTCCTTGTCTCTTTTCTCTTTATTTTTAGTATGGATAATTTTTATTGTACTATTTTTCAGTTCTCTGCCTCTTTCCTTATTCTATTTAGCTACTGAGATCATTCAGTGAATTTCTAATTTGGTTATTATATTTTTCAGTCCCTAAATTTGCATTTGGTTCTGCTCTATATCTTTGCCAAGACTTTCTGTCTTTGCATTTGTTTCAAGAGTGTTCCCTATTACTTGCTGGAGCATTTTTATTGTAGCTGCTTTAAAGTCTTTGTCAGATAATGCCCAAAACTATGGCATCTCAGCATTTCATCTGTTGATTTTTCTTTTGAAAGTTTGGGATTTTTCTGGTTCTTCATGTGCTGAATACTTTTGAATTGTGTCTAGACTTTTTTGATTGTTATCAGACTCTGACTCTGTTTTACATCCTACAGGGATATAATCATGGACAGTACTTTGAAACTGTGTGTATACTGGTTCCCAATGACTCTTCATCCAGTGGTTTTAACATCAATTTCCTGAATCAATTTTTTATAGGTGTTTGCAAAATGATATGAATATTTGACTATTGTGAGTGATAAAACTATACATAAAAGCATGTAAATGTTATTAAAAGAATGTTTGTTACTTTGGAGGAAGAGGGAAGAAGTAGTAATTAGAAGGCAACATAGGTCACAAGAGTATTATTGTTGAGGCTTTATCAGCCTCCTTTTTAAAAATTTTTTACATTGGTAATAATTAAAGGGGTATACACTCTGTGATAATTAGGACTGGGGTTGTAGCTCAGTGGTACCGCACTGGTATAGAATGCACAAGGCCATGGGTTTGAGCCCCAGCACTGCACAAAAAAAGAAAAAAAGCACACATGCTTTGTGATAATTAACTGAGTAATACATACGGTTTTTCATATTTTTCTATATGTGAGGTAGGTTTCAACAAAAATTTAAAAATTTTTTTATTTATTTGTTTATTTATTTATTGCCAGAGATTGAATACAGGGGTGCTTTATCACTGATCCACATCCCCAGACGTTTTAAAATTTTTCTAATTTGAGAAAGGGTCTTGCTAAGTTGCTGAGGGCCTCAGTAAATTGATGAGGTTGGCTTTGAACTTGTGGTCCTCTTGCCTCAGCCTCTTAAGCCACTGGGATTACAGGTGTGCACCATGCACATGGCAACTCAACCAATTTTGATTTTCTTTCCCCCCCCATCTATGTATTCATCATTTGAAAATACTACTTTAAGTAATTTTATTTTTCTGGAATGGTGCTTTAATGGTATACACACATACTTTGGGAGGATGTTACAACGTTATTTATCTCTGAAATATTTTTCTAAAAAATGTGTGTGGGTATATTTCAGAAAAATATATAAAGTATGTGTATACAGATATAGAAATAAATGTGATTGTATATCCATATACATACATGCACCTATAACAGTTCACTTTGACACATTGTTCATATATATTTTTTCTAGCTCTGAATACTTATGCATGCTTTCTGCAAATGGGAGCCAGGCCAACAGATTATATCCTCAGGCAGTGAGTATTAGTGCAGCATGGGGCAAATGCTCTCAACCATTTAGCCCTCCTAAATTGAATGTGTTTTGCATGTGTTATTTACTATATTTGGTCTTTCTGCCACTTAATTTGTGTTCTGACAGTTTGGAGCTCTAATAGCTGACAAAAGTATGTAAGTGATATTGTTGTATCTGTCATAAAGAAATACAGGCAGGTGATTTTGCTGGATTTATAAAATGCATGTTTTATGGCAGCTCCAGGTGAATTTAAGTAAATGGAAGTTAAAGATGAACAGGCAGGGATTTGAACAGTCCTTTGCTGTGAAGGACATTACAAACCTCAGTGCAACATGGAAAGAGCAAACCAAGAAGTGATTGAATAGGGGAAATCTGGCCAAAGGCCTGCCTGCCATAGCTTCAGAGGCCCCAAGCAGATATATGAGTGATTGCCATCCTGTGATGCTTTAAGTCCTTTACTGTAACAAACCTGTGTAGTTTGGTCTCATTTAGTGTGCTTCTTTTCATGACCTTGTTCCCTGCATTAATAAGATGGGTGTGTGCTCTCTGGCTGTGTGTACCATTATCTTTCTCTTATCCATGAGCATCCGCCACAGCATGGCTAGATATATTTATTTACCTATTATGTGTATATAAATGAATGAATGAACAAATGACAAAGTTTTACTGTTGCCCAGGTTGGCCTTGAACTCCTTGACCCAAGTGATCTTCCCTATCTCTGCCTCCTGAGTAGCTGGGACTACAGGTACACAAGTGCACCAGCTTGGAATGGCTAGGTTTTGAATCTATAGATCACAGTCTTTGTCCTTACACATTTTTCTACTCTGTTGTTTTCTGGTATTTAGTGTGTCGCTGTCTAAAACCAGTTTAATTTTTTCCCTTTGTTGGTAAGCTTTCTCTTTTCTTTCCTGCTTCTCACTTATTAGAATGCTTGTAGAATTTTTTCTCACATTTAGAAATTTTATGAAATATTGCTAGAACCTTTTCATTAATGTTGCACACAACAGGTTTTTTGTGTTGTTTAGGAAGATGCATGTGTTTTATAAGCTTACAGAAAATATCTTCTTTGATTATTGTTTCTCCTCCTGTTTTCCTGGATCTTTATTCCTGCCTCTCATTTGTCCTCCCTAAACTGTTTTCCTTTGTCTTCTGGAAGATTATTCAAGCTCATTTTCTAAATCTTTTACCTATTTTAACTGCCTTCATTGTAGTTTTTCCTTTGACAATTATGCTTCTACTTTATACAGTGTTATTAATAATCTTATGTTGTTCTCTTATTGTGACTCTCAGTTCTTGTTGCATTGATTTAGTATCCTCTTAAATCTTTTTTTAAAAAAGAAACTGAACAATTTTTTCAAGGTTTGTTTTTCTTGAAAGAATTTTGTTTCCTAGGGCACAGGGGAAAGAGAAAGAGAACAGTCTTTTGAATACTCCTCAGATATTTCTTTATTTTGAGCTCTTTTCTATTTTCTCTTTGCTCTCTTCACACACAGAGATGTGTGTCTATTTTAGAAGCTGAGAAGGGTTTCTTAGTATATAGCTCTGTTACACATTTCAGGCCCAGATGAAAGGCCTTGGTTTATGGCAGGAGGAAGTAGGAAAGAGCATGTGCTTTCTGCCTAGCCTGGCCCACCTGGCCACATGTAAGATGTGGACAGGGGAAATTTCTCCTATTTCTTTCCATGGCCTTCAAGCCTGCATGGCTCCCAGAGACTGTGCATGGGTCTACAGGAGTTCCTACCATAGGATGCTTTAGGTGAGTTGTTATTGTCCCTTTGCTCAGTTGTAGGTCAATCTTTTCTTCTGTCTCTGTTTTCTGTAATATATTTGACATCTCTTCCTAGTGTACAGTATTATTAGAGGTCACCATTCCCATTTTCAGTCTCCATTGATCATTTCAAGTATAGATTAAATGGTATGGAACAGAGGGATTAAATTAATATCTTCAAGACAGGCTCTTTACTTATTGTATTGTATGTTTGTTTGTCTTTTGTTTTCTGCATTTTTTTTTTTGTTTGTTTTGCTCGAAGAACTGGGGTTAAAACTCAGGGACTCTCATACATGCTAGGCTAGCATTCTATCCCTGAGCTACATCTCAACCCTTTTTATTTTGAGGCAGGGCCTCATTAAATTGCTCAGGCTGGCCTTGAACTTGTAATCCTCCTGCCTCTACCTCCCCAATAGCTGGGATTATAGGTATGTGCCACCACACCCAACACTTATTTTTTTTAAATAAGCATTTATCTTCAAGTGTCATTAGCAATGTTAAGGAATGGCATAATAGCATAATGATTGCATCCTTGAGAATCCATTATGCATATAAAAAAGCATCAGATTCATCTGGAAATATCTGACACATGTTCTGCCTTTATATAGAATTTATTGAGGCTGTAATTGAGAGAAAAAATTATGTAGTATAATTAGAGTCTGATATTTTGATATCATACAATATTTATTAGTGCTTTTCATTGTCAGTGTTGTGCTATCTTTACATTGTCCTTCTTTTCCCATTCTGTGCTATAATGTCACTTGATATCTCAAATGTAATGTAGGCTTCTTCTTGGAACCAAATGCAAACACTTACCACGAAGCAAGATAACAGTTCCTCTTTGGAGGCTCAACTGTCAGAAATCTGAAATAATCAGCTGGTTGTTTCACAGCCTGTACTCTGAAACCTGTATTTAATTTGCTCTTAATAGACTGTGGTTAGGGGAATTCCCACCTTAGTCGCTGTGGTCTGCAGGGGAGGAATTCCCTTAGGCTCCCTGGCCTAGAAAATCTCTTTCTCTGAGTAATTGACAAGTAAATTCTACCAAACCAACCAACAGTGGCAGAATAAACCTTTTAAAAAATAATTTGGCATTCTGTTTCAAAGTCCATAAAACAATCACAATTTTACTTTGTTAACTTAAGGAAATGAATCAAAAGAATGAAAATAATAACGGAAGAAGGAATTAGTTGATTCGTTATTTAGAAATAGGAAAGCATTCCAAGTATTTGACAATGGGCTGTTATTTAATGAATGGTTATTGAATGGAATGAACATTTTGTAACGAGTAGAAATTATAACTGAAGGCTGTATAAATACATGAAAAAGTACAAATACTCACCAAAAAAAAAAAACACAAAAAAAATTTTTGTGTTGGGCAGGCTCTTATATTGCAATTATGAGAAAAAATATTTCAGTTTTTAGACAGGAAATGTCTTCATCCATTTGGTACTGTTATAATATAATATCAGAGTCTGGATAATTTATAAAGAAAAGAACTTTCTTGAACTTGTCCAAAATCAAGTGGTCCTATCTGGTGAGGGCTTTCTTACTGTGTGACAACACGGCAAAGGGTGTTACATGGCAAGATGCAGCAAGTATGCGAGCTTGGATCTCTCTTCCTTTTCTTATAAAGTCACTAATCCCATTGTGGGGACCCCCATCTCATCACCTCATCTAACCCAAAATACCTTTCAAAGGCCCTACCTCCAAATACCATCAATTTATTTATTTGGAGGTAAACTTTATACCACATGAACTTTTGGTGGACATATTTAAACCATACCATTCTGCCTCCCAAATTCATGTGCTTCTTACATGCAAAATAAATTCATTTTATTCTAGTAGCTCTAAAGTCTTGGTCCGGCACCAATTCGAAAGTCCACGGTCTCATCTGAATCAGATATGGATGAGACTCAAGGCAGGATTCATCCTGAGACAAGTTCTCTCCAGCTGTGAAGCCATGAAATTACACAAGTTATCTACTCCTGAAATGTAGTGGGGATACAGACATAGGATAGACATTCCCACTCCAAAAGAGAGAGATAGGCAAGGAAGGGGGGATAATTGGTCTTAAGTAACTCCAAACAGGGAAAGTAACATTGAGTTGTAAATATGGAGAACAATCTCCTTTGACTTCATGTCCCCACATCATGGGCACACTACGTTGGGGGTGGGCCTCTACAGCTCTGGGGACTCCACCCCTATTGCTTTCTTGGGCTCAGTCCAGGCAGCAGCTCTCACAGTTTGGAGTCTTATTCCTACAGTTCTCCCTGGCTGGCATTATATACTGGTAGCTCTATAATTCTGGGATCATAAGAGAGATCCTGCTCCTATGGCTTCATTAGGCATTGCTCTGGTAAATGCTTTCTGCAGTTAACTCTGCCCCTGTGATAGGCCTCTGCTCGGGCCCTCAGATAGCCTGCAGAATCTTTTGAAATCTACGTGGAGGTAATCATGTTCCCACAGCTCTTGCATTCTGCAGTCCTGTAGACTTGCCAGTGCTTATTGTTTGTATACAACTTCCAGACCAATGGGTCCAGCTAAATCACAGCTAGAGTGGTCAAGGAACACCATGCTGGAATGTGGCAAGCAGAGACCTGAGGTAGCTCTGGGCCTGTGATGGAAGGGCAAGCCTTCAAGATCTCTGAAACATCTTTTTCACACTGTCTTAATGAATAGCACCTGGCTCCCTTCTCACCGTATGAATCTCTTTAGTAAATAGTCACTTGAACATACCTTTAGTATTTTCTCCCAAACATTTTTTTTCATTCCTTACATGGCTATCCTGAAAATATTCTGACTCTTTATGCTTTGCTCTCAGTTATAAATTCCATCTGAAATTATCTCTCTGCTGTTACATCTCACTGTGTGTGTGGTTGAAAGTAGCCATGCAGCAGTCTGAATGCTTTCGTGCTTAGGCAGTTCTTCTGCCAGATATCCTAGTTCATCACTCTTCAGTCCTCCATTCCACAAAGTCCTAGGATGTGGACACAGTTTCCCCATATTTTTTGCAACTGTATAACAAAGATGGCCTTTTCTCCATTTGTCAATACATTGTTCCTAACATTCATCTGAGACCTCATCAAAATGACCTGTGCTGTCCATATTTCTGCCAGCACTCTGATGACAGCCACATGAGTAATCTCTAAGAAGATTCAGACTTCGATAGCTTTCTTCTTCTGAGCCCTCACTAGAATTACCCTTCCTGTTCCAGTTACAGCAGTCTAGGCACTTTCTAGCTTTCTGCAAATTCTTCTAGCCTTTACCCAAAGGTGCTTCCATATTTGGGGATATTTATAAACTACAATTAAATTGTTTTTACATCTTAAAAATTAGAGTTGTTTTAAAAATGATAACTAATCAGAAGAGAGTTACTAGCCATAATGAAAAACTTTGTATTTGGTTTAGATTAAAACATTAATCCCTTCATTGTTGACTATTGAGTTTTGCTGGACTAATGTGTTACAAATGTGTCGACTTACCTCTCAGTCATACTTATGAATATTTACAAATTTAAAGAGAAATCTATCTAGAAACCTAGTTAGCATAGAAGTTGTCTGACATATTTATTGTCAGACAAGGAGTATTTTGCACTTGACTTTCATATAATAAAAGAGGATATTAAACCTGAAGTTTATATTTCATATTATGGTATTGAGACATATTGTGAAAGCCTGAATGTAATCAGTTACATGAGAGCAGTGTACCTCTCAACTGTACAAATCATGTACAGTTACTGTGGAATATCCTGATAGGGCATGAGGCCTGTATCATAAAAATACCTATGTTTAAACAGATTTTTGAAAATACAATGCCAGTGTGTATATGGACAACTGAGAATAGGGGAAGCTCCAAAATTAATGTTTTAAAAAATTATAAGATATTGCTAAAGATCATATGCTTGAGTTTAAAAAAAAATCATCCAATAGATAGTTTCTCATTCAAACAGATTTAACCATTCCTTTCTATAAAGCTGACACATTATAGTGGTATGAGTTTATCTTTTTTTAACATTCCATATTTTAAAAAAACACGTGTTCCCTCTACTTCTACATTTTGTTATTAGTTGTCTCTTACATAGGAAAATAACACTGGATTTATATCAGCAAACAAAAGCACAAGTTTCTACAAGTAGGCTCGGCAGCAAAAGTGAAGAATAACAATGAACCATGAAAAACTAATGGAAGCTACACAGAATGAGGACATTCGTGAAGGTCCTTCTCTGTGCACCACATAGTCAACATTCCATCCAAAAAATCCTTAACTTTAAATTTAAATGCTCCTGAATATAAACACAACTGTGTTCTGTGCTGACCACACACATGCAAAGAAAGAAAGAACGAACGAACTTCTCCAAGTCCTCTCATCATGTTTTAGGAAGAATACTGTAACTGAACATCACATGTCACAAGATCAGGAAATCGCTTCCTTTGAGGACTTGCAAAGGTTCGAAATTGTCTCTAGCCTAAAAGAGAAGACAAAAGAGATACATGAGGAGAATTATGAAATAAAGAGCACTGACGTTGTATCAGTCTAGAAGTAACTGGGGTTGCAGTGGAAAGCAGACAGATTTTCAGTTCATTATACAGAACTTTATAATAATTATAGTCGCCGAGTACTCATGCACCGAACTGATATTTTCACAAGTATCCTTGTTACCTGTTGCTGGAGTGAAAGATTAACTGTTCCACTGCCAGGAAAATTGTAAAAGAGGAAGGAACTATAAGGTGATGGAATGACTTCTTAACAGTTCTAAAGTTTGTTATTCTTTTTTTTTTTAATTTTTATTTATAGTAGTATGTATTACAGTTCGTACTATACATATATAGCATCTTTTTACACAAAACAGTTTGTATACAAAGTATATTCACAGCATTCAAGTCTTCAATCATGCATTTAGAATAATGATATCCTTCTTATTCAACCACTTTTTTCCCCCTTCCCCCCTTGCTCCCTCCCTTCCCCTCCCTTCCCTTTGGCCATTATAGTGTTCCTCTAATCCTCCTATGTACCCCCCGACCCAACAATACTGTGAACCGGCTTCCTTATATCAGAGGAAACATTCAGTATTTGGATTTTTGAGATTGACTGATTTCACTTAGCATTATATTCTCCAACTTCATCCATTTACCTGCAAATGTCATTATTTTATTCTCTTTTATTGCTGAGTAAAATTCCATTGTGTATATATACCACATTTTCTTTATCCATTCATCTACCGAGGGACATCTAGGTTGGTTCCACAACCTAGCTATTGTGAATTGTGCTGCTATAAACATTGAGGTAGCTGTGTCACTGTAATATGCTGTTTTTAAGTCCTTTGGGAATAGACCCAGGAGTGGGATGGCTGGGTCATAGGGTGGTTCCATTCCCATTTTCCCAAGAAATCTCCATACTGCTTTCCATAACAGTTGTATCATTTTGCAGTCCCACCAGCAATGTATGAGTGTGCCTTTTTCCCCACATCCTCTCCAACATTTATTGTTGTTTATGTTCTTGATAGCTGCCATTCTGACTGGAGTGAAATGAAATCTTAGAGTAGTTTTGATTTGCATTTCTCTAATTGCCAGCGATGTTGAGCATTTTTTCATGTATTTGTTGATTAATCATGTATCTTCTTCTGAGAAGTGTCTTTTCAATTCCTTAGCCCATTTATCGATTGGATTATTTGTTTTCTTGGTGTCAAGTTTTTTGAGTTCTTTATATATTCTAGAAATTAGTGCTCTATCCGATGTGCACGTATTAAATATTTGTTCCCAGTTAGTTGGTTCTCTATTCACCTCACTGATTGTTTCTTTTGCTGAGAAGAAGCTTTTTAGCTTAAATCTATCCCATTCATTAATTCTTGGTAATAATTCTTGCGCTACAGGATTCTTGTTAAGGAACTTGGAGCCTAATCCGACATGTTGGAAATTGTAGCTTACTTTTTCTTCTATTAGGTGTATTGTCTCTGGTCTAATTCCTAAGTCCTTGATCCACTTTGAATTGAATTTTGTGCATGGTGAGAGATAAGGGTTTAATTTCATTTTGTTGCATATGGCTTTCCAGTTTTCCCAGCACCATTTGTTGAAGAGGCTATCCTCTCTCCACTGTACATTTTTGGCGCCTTTTTCTAATATAAGATAGCTGAAATTGTATGTATTAGTCTCTGTGTCCTCAATTCTGTACCATTGGTCTACTGGTCTGTTCTGGTGCCAGTACCATGCTGTTTTTGTTACTGTTGCTCTATAGTATAATTTAAAGTCTGGTATGGTGATGCCGCCTGCTTCACTTTTCCTGCTCAGGATTGCTTTAGCTATTCTGGGTCTCTTATTTTTCCAGATGAATTTCATGACTGCTTTTTCTATTTCTTTGAGAAATATCATTGGGATTTTGATTGGAATTGCATTAAATCTGCATAATGCTTTTGGTAGTATGGACATTTTGACAATATTAATTCTACCTATCCAAGAACAAGGTAGGTCTTTCCATCTTCTGAGGTCTTCTATGATTTCTTTCTTTAGTGTTCTATAGTTTTCGTTATAGAGGTCCTTCACCTCTTTCGTTAAGTTGATTCCCAGGTATTTTATTTTATTTTTTTATGCTATTGTAAATGGGGGAGTTTTCATCATTTCCCTTTCAGAGGCTTTGTCGCTGATGTACAAAAATGCCTTTGACTTATGGCTATTGATTTTGTATCCTGCTACTTTGCCGAATTCATTTACTAGTTGTAAAAGTTTTCTGGTAGAGTTTTTTGGGTCTTCTAGGTATATTATCATGTTATCAGCAAATAGTGCTAATTTGAGCTCTTCTTTTCCTATCTGGATCCCTTTAATTTCTTTCGTCTGTCTAATTGCTCTGGCCAGAGTTTCAAGTACTATGTTAAATAGCAGCGGTGAGAGGGGGCATCCCTGTCTTGTTCCAGTTTTGAGAGGGAATGCTTTCAATTTTTCTCCATTTAAGATAATGTTAGCTTGAGGTTTTGCATAGATAGCTTTTATAATGTTGAGATATGTTCCTGTTATTCCTAATTTTTCTAGAGCTTTGAACATAAAGGAGTGTTGTATTTTGTCAAATGCTTTTTCTGCATCTATTGAGATGATCATATGGTTTTTATCTTTAAGTCTATTGATGTGATGTATTATGTTTATTGATTTCCGAATGTTGAACCAGCCTTGCATCCCTGGGATAAACCCCACTTGATCGTGGTGCACTATCTTTTTGATATGCTTTTGAATCCGATTTGCCAGAATTTTATTGAGGATTTTTTCATCTATGTTCATTAAAGATATTGGCCTGAAGTTTTCTTTTTTGGCTGTGTCTTTGCCTGGCTTTGGAATTGATGTGATATTGGCCTCATAGAAAGAGTCTGGAAGAGCTACCTCTTTTTCTATTTCTAGAAATAATTTGAAGAGCATCGGTATTAGTTCTTCTTTGAAGGTCTTGTAGAACTCGGCTGTAAACCCATCAGGACCTGGACTTTTTCTTGTTGGAAGTTTTTTGATAGTGTCTTCTATTTTTTCACTTGAAATTGATTTATTTAAATTGTGTATAGCCTCCTGTTCCAGTTTGGGCAATTCATACGACTCTAGAAATCTGTCTATGCTTTCAGTATTTTCTATTTTATCAGAGTACAATTTTTCAAAGTAATTTCTAATTATCTCCAGTATATCTGAGGTGTTTGTTGTGATATTTCCTTTTTCATCATGGATGCTAGTAATTTGAGTTTTTTCTCTTCTTCTTTTTGTTAGCATTGCTAGGGGTCTGTCAATTTTATTTATTTTTTCAAAGAACCAACTTTTGGTTTTGTCAATTCTTTGAATTGTTTCTGTAGTCTCAATTTCATTAATTTCAGCTTTGATTTTAATTATTTCCTGTCTTCTACTGCTCTTAGTGTTGATCTGTTCCTCTTTTTCTAGTGCTTTGAGGTGTGATGTTAAGTCATTTATTTGTTGTTATTTTTTTCTTTTAATGAAGGAATTCAGTGCAATGAATTTTCCTCTTACTACTGCCTTCATAGTGTCCCAGATTTCTATACGATGTGTCTGTGTTCTCACTTACCTCTAGGAATTTTTTAATCTCCTCCTTGATGTCTTCTTCAACCCCTTATTCATTCAGTAGCATGTTGTTTAGCTTCCAGCTGTTGGAGTAGTTTTTTTTTTATTTCTTGTATTATCATTGATTTCCAATTTCATCCCTTATGGTCTGAGAGAATGCAAGGTAGGATTTCTATTTTTTTATATTTGCTGAGAGTTGCCTTGTGACATAATATATGGTCAATTTTGGAGAAGGAGCCATGTGCTGCTGAGAAGAAAGTGTATTCACTTACTGAGGGATGAAATATTCTATATATGTCCATTAGGTCTAAGTTATTAATTGTTTTAACGAGGCCTAATGTTTCTTTATTTAGCTTTTGTTTGGATGATCTATCCATTGGTGAGTGAGGTGTGTTGAAGTCCCCCAGAATAACTGTGTTGTGGTCTATTTTACTCTTGAACTTGAGAAGGGTTTGTTTGATGAATGTTGGTGCTCCATTATTTGGGGCATATAGATTTATAATTGTTATATCTTGTTGATGAATGGTTCCCTTAAGTAGTAAGAAATATCCATCTTTATCTCTTTTGATTAGCTTTGGCTTGAAGTCTACTTTATTTGATATTAGAATGGAAACCCCTGCCTGCTTCCGCAGCCCATGTGCGTAATAAGACTTTTCCCAGCCTTTCACCTTCAATCGCTTGATGTCTTTTTCTATGAGGTGTGTTTCTTGTAGGCAACAAATTGTTGGGTTGTTTCTTTTAATCCAATCTGACAATCTGTGTCTTTTAAATGGTGAGTTTAGACCATTAACATTCAGGGTTATTATTGAGATGTGATTCTTATTTCCATCCATTTTTAAATGTATTATGGTATTTAGCTTGATTTGGGTTCTCCTCTGGTTGGTAATTCCTTTAGTTTACTATCTCCCTTTGTTGGTTTTCATTGTTATTTTTCTCTTCTTCGTAGAAAATTTTGCCCAAGATGTTCAGAAGTGCTGGCTTCCGAGTTGTGAAATCTTTTAGCTTTTGTTTGTCGTGGAAGATTTTTATTTCATCTTCGAATCTAAAGCTCAATTTTGCTGGATATAAGATTCTTGGTTGACATCCCTTTTCTTTCAGAGCTTGAAATATGCTATTCCAGGATCTTCTAGCTTTTAGGGTCTGGGTTGAAAAATCTGAGCATAATCTGATCGGTTCCCCCCTATATGTAATCTGCTTCCTTTCTCTTGTGGCTTTTAGTATTCTTTCCTTGTCTAGTATATTAGGCAATTTCATTATAATGTGCCTTGGTGTGGATCTGTTGTGGTTTTGTACGTTTGGTGTTCGGTAAGCCTCTTGAACTTGGTTTTGCCATTCGTTCCTCATGTTTGGAAAATTTTCTGCTATTATTTCATTGAATAAATTACTCATTCCTTTGGTTTGAAACTCTGCACCTTCTTCAACACCAATCACTCTTAAGTTTGGTCTTTTTATGCTGTCCCATAATTCCTGAATGCTCTGTTCTTGTTTTCTTACTTCTTTTGCCGTGTCCTCTAGATTTTTCTTCAGGATAAATATTTTGTCTTCATTATCTGAGGTCCTTTCTTCCAGGTGACCTAATCTGTTGGTGATGCTTTCGATTGAGCATTTAGTTTGGTTTATTTCTTCTTTCATTTCCAGAATTTCTGTTTGGTTTTTCTTTAGACTCTCTATCTCCCTATTGAAGTAATCTTTTGCTTCTTGTATTTGTTTTTGGAGTTCTTTGTCAAAATGCTCTTTTACCGCCTCTATTTGCTCTCTCATCTCATTCTTAAGATCCATAAACATTTGAAATATGTAATTTCTAAATTCCGTCTCTGGAATTTGACCAACTGTGCTTAACATGGAATCTACTGAGGGGGCCTGTTGGTTGGTTTCAGCCACTTTCTTCCCTTGCTTCTTCATAATGCTTGTGTGTCTATTTTCCTAGCACTGTGGGACCTTGCCTATTTCGATTTCACCTTATAGCCTTATGTTTCTCCTGTGGTACAATGCTGTCAGGTCCCCTTATAAATGCCTTACAATTTAAGCTCTAACACTTTCTTTACAGCAAATCCCAGTTTGATCACAATGTACAGATTTAGTTAACTCAGGTATTGTTTCCAATTTACTCTGTATGCTTGCGTTGGGGTTTACAGTTTCAGTATTGGACACAGAGATAATATGTTTAGGAAGAAGCAAGTGAGGTTACTGAGATGTTCTTTCTTAGGAAGTTTAAAAATAGAATTCTATGGAAGTGGTTTAATATCAGCAGACAGGAGAGAAAAGAGAATGGAGTGAGCGATTTAGTGGAAAGACGATTTATATATAAACCCAACTTATTTAGCTTTTGAGAAAAGAAAAATAAAGAAAGATGGAAAGGAAAAAATAAAAAGGAACAATGAGAGATAACAAAGAAGTAAGAATTAGTTTAAGAGAGAGGAGAGAGAAAAAGAGTCAAGAAAAATAGAGAGTAAACTATATATAACACTGCTTTTTTGTATATTTCAATTGCCCCAGGCCTAGAAGTCCCAATTTCTGCGTATACCTTGTTTTCACCTCTGATGAGTACACAATGACAGGGTGTAAATAGATGAGGTCAGAAGAGATTAAAGTGAGAAGGGAAGAAAGGAAAGAGGAACACAGACACACAAATAATCACACTATCAAACAGAACAAAAACAAAAACAAACAAACAGAAAAACCAGAGTCAAACCCAGGAACAAATCTCAAATAAACAGGACCCTGGAAAACCCTTCCAGTTTAAGCCAGTTGTCCTGGACCACGCCCAGACAGTCACAGTGGAGTCTAGTCCGCAGCTTGGCAGATTGGCACAGAGGAATAATGGCTGGGGGGTGGGGTGGGGGTGTCAGTATGTGAATAGCACCAAGAAAGGGTTCATCCAAAAGGCACACATTCCCCAAACCCGCCCCCAGTTATAGCTCTTGTGGTTGCTGCGCTGGCCTCAGGCAGGCCCTTCCCTGCGGGCTGCCTGCCTGCATCTCACCCAGGTGTGTGCTGTTCTCCGGGCCCTGGACTGATCCTTGGATGTCTGCAGTCATACGCAGCCCTCCTCCAACATGGCGGTGCCTTCCCCAGTCCCAACAGCAGTACCCCGGACCTGTGTGTCACTCCAAGGCGTGCAGGTCCCGTTCAGCAATTTATGCGAAAGAAGTCTGTGAGGCCGCTGCTCGCGTCTGGATTTCTTTTTATTCTGCGCTGTTCGAGGCCATAGTCTGTACTTCTCGTACTGCAATGCTACCACAGCAGCTGCGCCGCTAATGCTGTTTCGGTTTGTGGGCCTCTGGCACTGGACTCCGTGCCTCAGCGGTCTGGAGTTGGTTGTATTTCACCATCTAGATGTGTGCAGATGTCTCAGCTCCCTTCCAGTTGCGGGAGTCTTGCTAGGAACACATTCAATCTTCCTGGTAAGCCTCTTTTAGTGCTGGTCTCCTGAGAGTGCTTCTCTGCTATCTGCCATCTTTTTCTGGGCTCTGAATGCGCTCTCACCAGTATGCTGCAAGGACACTGGAAAACCTAGCATTCCTTACAACGTGCCCATCAAGGCGGAGTGCAGTCCTAAAGTTTGTTATTCTTAAAGCATTTCTTCCTTGCTCTCTTTCTCCTTTCTTCCTTCTCATTTACTGGACAAGCTTAGGAGTTCGGTAATATAGTAAACTTTAAATTTTTTCTAGTTTACATTTTATTTTATTTTATTAGAAATTGTTGTATATGACAGTAGAATGCATTACAATTCGTGGTTTACATTTTAAATTGTACAATTTATGTAAAATCAAATGAATAGATCTTTAGTGTTCAGCTCTGAGTTTTGATAACTATATATATTTTTATGTATTTATATTTATAATATCATAAATGTATAAATTATATATAAGTGTAAATTTTAATAATATAAATAACATTTCCATCATTCTGAAAAATTTTCTTGTGTGCCTTTCTAGTCAATCCCTCCACTACCCTAGAGGCATTTCTATTCTGTGAGTTATATTTATTTTTACATTTCATATAAATGGAACATAAAGCATAGGTTGGTTTTTATTTTCTTGTTTTAGCCAAAAACAATTTTTTTTGCAATTTACATAGTTTTTGCATTCATTAGTAGCTCATTTTTTATTGCTAAATAATATTTGATTTGATTTTACAGCTATACCTTGATTTGCTCACCCATTCTCCTAATGGTGGATATTTCAGTTGTTTCTAGTTTGGGTTTATCATAAATAAGGCTCTATACATATTTTTGTACAAGTCTTTTTGAGAAATATATTTTTATTTCTGATTATGAAATACCTAGGAGTGAAGGTTTTGAGTAAAAGAGTAGATATATGATTGACTTGATGAGAACTTATGTACACTTCTACAGTGCCCACAACTTTCTCAACAATTAGCATTGTCAGTCTTTAATTTTAGTATTCTAATGAATGTGAAGTAGTATCTTATCATGGTTTAAATTTGTATTTTCCTATGACTAATAATGTCGAGATCCTTTTTATGAGTTTATGAGCCATTATGTATCTTCTTTTGCAAAACATCTGTTCAGATCTTTTAATGCTGGGTTGTCTTTTCTAGGGATTCTTTATATGGTCTAGATACAAATACTTTGTCAAGTATATATCCTGCAAATACTCTTTTTATCAGACTACAACTTGTTTGTCAGTTTTTGTAATAGTGTCTTTGGATGAGCAGAAATTTTTATTTTGATAATATTTGACGAAATTATTTTCTTTTGTGAATAGTCCTTTTATTTCATAAGCAAGAAATATTTGCCCATCCAAGGTCATAAAGATTTTTTCCTTTCTTCTAGAAGCTTTATGGTCCTGGAATTTACAGTTAGGTCTACATGGTGGGGAAAAACTCATTTTGTTTCTGCATACATATATCCAGTTATTCCAGCATCATTTGTTGAAAAGAGTGTTCTTTTCCCATTTGAATGACTTTGTTGATGACTTTATTGAATATTGAGTGTACATGCATGTGTGCACACACAGAGGTCTGTCTCTGGGCTTTCTATTTTGTACCATTGCTATTTTGTCCTTTTTCTAATACATGCTGTCTTAATTATTGTGAATTTATGATAAATATTGAATTTTGGTAGTTTAATATCTCCAGCTTTGTTTTTCTTTGTTAAGATTATTTCAGCTACTTAAAATTATTTACATTTCCATGTGAATTTTAGAATTGACTTGCTAGCTTCATCTAAAAAGTATGCTAGTCTAATCTCTAGAATATCTAAAGAACTCAAAAATCTTAACACCGAAAAAACAAATAACCCAATCAATAAATGGGCCAAGGAACTGAACAGACACTTCTCAGAAGAAGATATATAATCAATCAACAAATACATGAAAAAATGTTCAACATCTCTGGTAATTAGAGAAATGCAAATCAAAACCACTCTAAGATTTCATCTCATACCAGTCAGAATGGCAGCTATTAAGAACACAAACAACAATAAATGTTGGAGAGGATGTGGGGAAAAAGGCACACTCTTACATTGCTAGTGGGACTGCAAAATGGTGCAGCCAATCTGGAAAGCAGTATGGAGATTCCTTGGAAAATCGGGAATGGAACCACCTTATGACCCTGCTATCCCACTCCTCAGTCTATACCCAAAGGACTTAAAAACAGCATACTACAGGGACACAGCCACATCAATGTTCTTAGCAGCACAATTCACAATAGCTTAACTGTGGAAACAGCCTAGAGGCCCTTCAGTAGATGAATGGATAAAGAAAATGTGGTATATATATGCAGTGGAGTATTACTGGGCAATAAAAGAGAATAAAATAATGGCATTCGCAGGTAAATGGATGAAGTTGGAGAATATAACCCCAAGTGAGGTTAGCCAATCCCAAAAATCCAAATGCCGAATGTTTTCTCTGATATAAGGAGGCTGATTCATAGTGGGGTTGGGACGGGGAACATAGGAGGATTAGAGGAACACTAGAATGGTCAATGGGGAGGGAGCAGAAGAGAGGGAACAAAAGGGTTAAAAAAAAAAAAAAAAAGATGGTAGAATGAGATGGATATCATTACCCTAAGTGTATGTATGAAGACACGAGTGGTGTGAATATACTTTGTATGCAACCAGAGATATGTAAAAATGTGCTCTATAAGTGTAATATGAAATGTAATGCATTCTACTGTCATATATAACAATTCAGAATAAAAAAAGGAGGGGAAAAAAGCGTGCTAGGATTTTGATTGAGATTACATTGGATCTATACATCAATTGAGAAACGTGAATATAGATATCTTTTAAGCATTGAGTCTTCTAATCTATGAATGTGCTGTAATGTTCCTTTTTTTTTTTTCTTCAACAACATATTATAGTTTTTAGTGTGAAGGATTTACACATCTGTTAGATTTATTTCTAAGTACCTGATAAAATTTTTTGATGCTCTTATACTTTATAGTTTTTTTTTTATTGTTTGTTTCCAGTATTTGGAAATAATTGCCTTTCACAGTTGACTTTATATCTGCAATTTTTTTAAGATCACTTATTAGTTCTAATAGTTTTAAAATAGATTTCATAGTTCTCTATGTACGCAATCATGTAATCTGCAAATACAGTTTACATCTTCCCTTCAAATCTTTTGCCCGATTTTTCTCTTGCTTTATTGAACAGTATGTCAGGTTTCTGTCACTGTGACAAAATATCTGAGATATATAAGTTATAAAGAAGAAAGATTTATTTGGGCTCATAGTTTTAGAGGATCCCACAACCTAGAAATAAATTATCTTTTTTTTTCTTTTCAGTACTGGAAATTGAACCCAGGGGTGCTCTACCACTGAGCTATATCCCTGGTCCTTTTTATTTTTTTTATTTTGAGATGGGCTCTTGCTAAGTTGCTGAGGCTGGCCTTGAACTTGAGATCCACAGCCTCCTGAGTCTCTGGGATTACAGTCATGTGTCACCACACCCAGATAGAAATAATCATCTTTATTAACATTAGAATGCCTCATCCACATATATCCCTATAGATATGTAAATATAGGAAGATGGGTATAAATAATTTCACATAATTAAGATCATAATATGCTGTTTTAAATGTCACTTTAAAATGAAGTTAAATGTGCTTAATTTTACTTTTTTAAAGATTAATATAAAAAAATGAACTTCACAGAAAGGATCCTTGCAAGAGATAGTAATTACTAAAAGATCGTAATTGCTAAAGGTTCACCAAAAAATGACATAAAGCACATTGAAGATTTAGTAGTTTTAAAAAGCTATATATTTCTATGTTTAACTTTTTAATGGCTTGACTTGCTGTGAAAAAATGAAAAAAAATTAATCATTTCAACTTCTTTTTACTTTCCTTCCCTACTCCCAATGGTTCCCTAATTTTTCAGTTGGAGTTGTGGATCGTGTGTTGTTTGCAGCATTTATGTACCTTTCTGTTATATATATATATTCTTTTAGTCTCTTTTCAGTTTTGAGATGAATTTCGTTCTAACTGACCATTATCTCTTATGCTGTTGTCTCTGGTTTCCTCATTAAGTTTTTTGTTTTTATTCGTCTCTGCTTGGCTAGTTTTCTCATCAGGTGATTTTCTCAAGAAGGGCCAAGGTTATCCCTGAAGTTTTCCTGACTGTTACCTTTATAATAAAAATTTGACTGGGCATAAGTTCATTGGGTCAAGCTTTCTTTCCGCTGAATTTGCTGTCCTAGAATCACATTAAACCAGTTTTCTTTACTACTATTTTTGTTTTGGCCTGTTTTAATCAGCATTGCAGTTTTCAAAGAATATCATATACCTTTTCACTCACTGTGCTTGACAGATTATTACTAGGAAGAACTACCACAGCTATGGAACCACAATGGGAGCTGGGGTATTATGGGAATATCAATTTTGCATCTTTGCTTTCTTTTATAGAGATAATTGATGACCTTGCCAACCTCGTGGAGAACACAGATGAAAAACTTCGCACTGAAACCAGGCGTGTGAACCTGGTGGACAGAAAGTCAACCTCATGTGGTAAGAGATGGTAACCATTATGGCTCTGCTTCTTTGATCACTTGTGGATTCACTCTGCTTTGAGTTTTGCCTGTTTGTCTCATTACTGTGGGGTTTTGATTGCCCTTCTAATACAAGTGGTACCATTTATTTGATGAAGCATTGAAATTGCTAAAAGATGTGTTGATCTTATTATGATGAAATGAATTGTTTGAGGTTCAGAGAGAATATCATTCATTATCTTTTTCTTTTTTTAATCTAAAATGTGAAACCTTTCTGTTTGTTTATAGAGATTAATGGTTTGGGAAATTGTATAACATTATGCAGGTCGGTAGTGGTAGTTCTTGTAGGTTTTAAAGATGCTCTTGTTTGCTTTTCTGACTTTTAAAAACTATTAGCTTATTATTGAACCTGCCTCAGAACAGTTAAGAGTTGCTCAGGTTTTGAAGTCTGATCAAGTTAAGATCCTACATTTGGTGATGTTGTTTTTGTAAATTCACTGTATGTCTTGATGCCTTATATATAAAATGGGGATTCGTATTTCAAGATAAAAATCACTTGGAGTACTTAACATACTTGGCTAGATACTCTGATTGAATAGGTCTAAGGTGGAATTCAAGAGTGCACATTATTTATTAAGAATGCCTAGTAGTTCTGATGCAGGTGCTTGTTATTCTACAGTAATCCCTATGCAGCATTTTGTAAGGTTTAAATTAAATATTGACTGTGTACAGTCCCTTGCCTAAAGTGACAATAAATGTGTGACAATGGTAGCAGTCACTGCGATTGTTATTTGTTGCTTCATCTCACAAAGGTGCATCAAGTTTATAAAGCTAACATGTTTATCAAAGATAGAAGTACAATAACAAAAGTATAATGATCTGAGTATACACTTTGTCTAACTTCTAGCCTTTTCAGTACAAAAAAATATAATGGATACCCTCTAAGGATCCATATGTAGAACAAGGACCTTTGTGCGAAAGTCCCCTGAAATGGGCACCTTAAAAAGTATTAACTTGCTTGTCTGTGTTTACTGGTGAAAAGAAAAGTCTAGAACAACAGGGTATGAGAGTGTCCTGCAGGAAAGGATTCTGGAAACTCAGAGGCAATGGAACCCTGCTGTGCTGGGCCTACTTGCCTTCCATTATCACCACTGGTCCTACATTCCCCTACCTCAGCAGTGTACGTTCATCATATGCCAACCCAGCCTGCGCTTCTGCTCCCATAGGCATGTGATTCTCTCTGCTTCCTGCCAGAGGCAAAACCTCCCCATTTTGCTTCGTCAGTCTTCTCACGTAATCTCTGTCCACAAGAATTTTGTCCTCCATACTAGATCCTGAAACTTTGAAGACAAGAGATGTGGATTCACTCCTACCTATCTCTCTTATTATCTTTCATTCTTGTAGAATCTAAACTTGCTGAGCCTTAGTTTTCTCACTGTATAAAAAGTAGACAGCCTACTTATCAAAATTCAGTTGTATAGAAAATGACAAGTGTGTCACGCTGTCCGTCTTCCCTGACTGTCCACATTGATGTGAGAGATGCAGAGTGTAGCAGTTCCGTGTGTGAGCTCTGGACCTTGGACTCATATCTTTGCTCTACCACTCACCAGCGACCTCGGGAAAGTCCAAACTCCCTTTTGCTTTGGTTTTCCCAGCTTTAAAATGGGGATAATAATGATACATGCCCCAGAGGATTATTGTAAGGAATGAATGAGCTATTATGTATATTGCATTGAGATAGTATTTGGTATGTTGTATGCATTGAGCAAATTTTTGCTATTATGTATAAAGTAGGAAGTCTTCACAATTAAGGTTTCCTGATTTGCTTATGTTGTAAGCAATCATGTTGTTTGTCATTTGGAATATTCTTACATATGTTGGTATGTTTTGTATTTGCAACATGGAAGCCCTCCTCTCATATCACTCATGAAGTCATAATGAATGCAGAATATTTCTTGTACTGTTGTCAATTTTTATTATGTGGCATGACCAAATATTTAGTGTTTATACCCATAAATATCCATAATATCTTCTGAGTTGAACTCTTTAAGTATTTAATTTTTAAAAAAACAGAAGAAATTTAGAGACTCCCAGAATTACTAAGATACTTGTTTTCAAAACTTGAACCTGTATCTTTTAAGTCTATCTCATGCCCCATTTTTTTTAATTATATGTGTATATATTTTCTACAATATACTTATATGCAATGAATTAGAAGGGAGAAGTACATTAACACAGCAGTGTTAAATATTACTCAGAAAAGCATTTATTATTTTAGTGGAAATGTTTTAGAGGTAACTCTTATCCCTTTGATGTTTTTTCTGATATTTACTTAACAGTTCCATCAATATTGTAGAATAACAACCAAATACCTATACTTTCATAATTTATAATGCCTGAAACATTTGAAGGAAAGATTTTTGCTTTATTATTTTTAGTTTAAAATTTTATTTGATGTTGAAGATTGAACCTAGGGGTACTTTACCACTGAGCTACATCCCCAGTTCTTTTCATTTTTTAATTTTGAGACAGGGTCTAGCTAAGTTGCTGAGGCTGACAGTGAACTTGGGATCCTCTTGCTTCAACCTCCTGATTTCCTGGGTTTATCTCTGGCACTTTTTTGGGTTTTTTAAGGGAAATTTGCAGTAAAATATGCATTTATTGAAATACCATGCTAGTTTTTGCATATTGAAGTTCAGCAGGTCCCCTCTAAAAGTTCTAGGGAGGTCAGATTTGTATTTAAAATACTCTGAACTTCCCTTCTAAGTCTTTGATCCACATTAAACCTTTGAACATAAGGCATATCACAGAAGTTACTGAGGTCTAGCAGGCTTTGATGGAATTAGCCTGACCTGATTTTAAAATTGTTTTTTATTGTTTTAAAATATATTTAAAATAAAATTTACCATTTTATCTATTCTTAAATATAAGTACAAGTTTGCACATCACTACTATCCATCATCAGAACTGTATTTATGTTTTGTTTTACAGTATTGGGGATTGAACCCAGGACCTCATATATGCTCGAGTGCTGTATCGCTAAGCTATACCCCTGGCCCACCAGAATTTTTTTATTAATATCACAAACTAAAAGTTATCTGAAATAATAAATGCCCATTCCTCCCTCTCCTACCCCCTGGTAACCAGTTTTCTACTTTGTATCTCTATGAATTTAACTATTCTAGAAAATTCATATAATTGGGATCAATTGTTTCTTTGTATTTGACTTTTTTATTTAACTTAGTGTCTTCATGTTATAAGTGAATGTTATAAAGTCTTCATGTTATAACATGTTTATCCATGTTGTAGTCTATATCAGAATTTCATTTCATTTCTTTCTTTCTTTTTTTTTTTTTTTTTTTTTTTTTTTTTTTTTTTTTTTTTTGGTACCAGGGATTGAACTCAGGGGCACTCGACCACTAGGCCACATCCCCAGCCCTTTTTTGTATTTTATTAGAAGACAGGGTCTCACTGAGTTGCTAAGTGCCTTGCCATTGCTGAGGCTGGCTTTGAACTCACAATCCTCCTGTGAGGTGTGCACCACTGCGCCTAGCAGAATTTCATTTCTTTTAGTACTGAATTATACTCCACTGTACATATACACACATTTCATTTATCTATTTGTCAGTGGACACTTAGATTTTTCCATCTTTTAGCTATTGTAAATAATGTTGCTATGAGCATGGATATACAAATATCTGTTTATTTTACACACACACACCCAGAAGTGGAACTACTGGATTAAATAGTAATTCAGTGTTTAAGTTTTTGAAGAATCACTATACTGGCCTGAACTCTTTTTGCTGCCAACCTCTAAACTCTTAGGTGCTTTCCAGTATTTTATCTTTTTTAATTTTTAATTTGATAATGCCTATTTGCAGGTAGAAATCAGGGTCTTCTATAGTCCTGAGAGGGGCAAAAAAGTGGGATAGATAATAAAGTTGTAGGCCCACTTCAACTTAGAAGTGTAATAGGAGACTCTTAGCACTGGGACTCTAAAGAGCTATACCCTCTGAGTAATTTACACCCTTAAGTAAATTAAACTTGCACTTGAGGACTGTGGAGAAGGCAGTATTGGCACTGAACAGAATATGGGAGGAAAAAGAAAGATGGGGGTGGGGAATACAGTTCTGGTAAGCTGAGTGAGAAAGGCCCTCATGTGAATTTACACCCTGGACATAATACACTCAGGGTAGCCTGGGAAACCTCATACCTGAATTTGGTTTGAGGCTCCAGTTACATGTCAAAAACAAATGAAATGCCTATTAGAGGAAAGATTATTTATCCTAGGTCTCTAGGAATGAAACAAATTTATATTTCTAAAGGCAACGACCAGCATGCAATTGAAGATAAGTGAGCAGAAAATAAGATAGCATACGTGGAAATAGAACAGCATGAGCAAGAATCAGCAATAGACTGGAAAATGAAAAACAATCAGCATAGACTTGTAATTTAAAATTTATCAGACATGAATTAATTATAACATTAATTCTACTTTTCAAATTAAAAAAAAAAAAACAACTTTGAAAGCATCGTGATAGAATAGCAAACTCTAAGAAAAGTAGCATAGAAAAGTTGAAGAGACCAAATAGAGCTTCTAGAAATTAAAAATAACTGCAACTCAAAATGGAATGGACATTTTTTGGTTACCAGCAAAAGAGAGAATCACCCAGAAGACAAATTAAAATTAAAAAAAAAAAAAAATCCGTACTCCCTTTCCATTTAGAAGAGGACATCCAAATGCCACAGAAGTTAAATTATGATCTTAAATAGGAAAGACATTTGAGGAGCAAGAGATTGGTCCAAGAGCCTCAAGGGCTGGGGATGTGGCCTAGTGGTCGAGTGCCCCTGAGTTCAATCCCTGGTACCAAAAAAAAAGAAAAGAAATGAAATTCTGATATAGACTACAAAAAATTACTTACCTGTTCCACTCAAATGTAAGGCATTGATCATTTGCAAATTGTTCATTTTATATGTAAACTCATACATACATGAAACTGCAGGCAAGGTGTGTTTTAACTATAATAGAGGTGGGATTTAAGCAACCCATTCAAGTGTAACCTGATCACTGTTCACGTGGTGCTCTCTTACTGTGTCACTAAGAGCACTTGAGTGGATGGCAGCCAGCACATCATCATTCTCCTCAAAGGAGTGCAAAACTATGTTGTGAGCTATGAAATGGTCTTTTGTTTCCCTATCCTGAGCATATCTTCCTTGATGGTCTGACATACCAGTCATAGACGCTTGAGCAGTGAGGGAATTTCTAGTTATAAATACAGACCGAATTGCAAGGGGGCCGCACAGGAGAAGGGCCTGATGATGAATTTGTTTGTTCAGTTGTTAACAAAGAATTCAAGCACCTCTTTGTGAACCTTTCACTCCAGAGCCCAGGCTTTAAAATTTTTGCTGAGATCTTTGTGTGATTTTTTCCCCCCTCCCTTTTCTTCTCCCAATTGCAGCCCTATGATAGCATCAAGCAGAAAACAATATTGGAATTTTTTTCTAGACTCTAAAAGCAAATTAGACTTACAGGTTCCCCTGGTACCTTTATGTATTTTCTGATCTGTTTCTTGTTTTAAGGACATTTACATAAAAGTGGGATCTTTGTAATTGCAGTTTAAATATTCAGTGTGCCTGATCCTCATTAGAATTCAAAATAGAGCCTTGTCTGAGTCTGAGGGAGGGAGCCAATTGTGAAAGCCCAGACGGAAGAATTCTGAATGACTAGGGTTGAGGGACAGTCTTGCTTCTGAGCACAGTGACTATTACGTAATGTTGTCTAAGCACATCTATTGTGATTTCAGAAGTGTTCTGGTGATGTGGTTAGAAATCAGCCCCCTGACCTTGCACAAACACAGTCTTAACCTAGAACCATTGGGTCTGCCTTCAGCACTGCTAGAGATGCAGCAGGACAGGGGTTGAACAGTGCAGTACAGCACTAGTGGGCAGGCATCATGCAGACCTGGGTCTCTATCTGGTCTCTGCCACTTACAGCCTGGCTGACTTGGAGAGTTGCTTGTGCTCTTGAAGCCTCAGTTTCCTTCTTTGCACAGTGAGGATAGCAGTCACAGGTTCAGCATCCCTAATCTGAAAAATCAAAATATGAAATACTCCAAAATCTGACACTTTTTTTTTGTGTGCTGTCATGATGCCACAAGTGGAAAATTTCACACTTGACCTCATGCAGTGGGTCTCAGTCAAAATGCAGGTGCACTCAAAATGTTGTACAAAATTACCTTCAGGCTATGTGTATAAGGTATTTATGAAACAGGTGAATTTCTTGTTTAGACTTGGATCCCTTCCTCAAGATATCTCATTATGTATATGCAAATATTCCAAAATCAAAAAATATCTGAAATCTGAAATACTTCTGGTCCCAGGCATTTCAGATAAAGGATGCCCAACCTATACTAACACACATGGTTATTATGTAGACTTATGGGAACAATTTAGGTAGCATAGTGATTGGTACTAATGAGTCCTTACTGATCACCAGCTATGTTAAGGTATGGGTTTAAGTTGGTTGCAGAGAGCCTCTTCCATAGGTAAGACTCAAGGACTCCTGCTTGTATTTGAAACCAGCATAGAACATTAAGGAGAAGCAATGACTTGAGTGAGTCATATAGGAATATTTTGGAGCTATGAAGTTAGCATCCTCATTTGATTAGAGATAGAGCTGATATTTAAAAAAACAGAAATTTGAAATATTGTGGCTGAAGCCCATCTTCAGTCGTGAAGTTAGCAGAAGCCACCTCTAATGCACAGGCTACTGATGATGATGTTGCCTAACCTGTACTACCCTGCCAGTGTGTTTTTCTTATGTTTGCTTTTTTTTGGTACTGGGGATTGAACTCAGGGCACTCGATCACTGAGCCACATTCCCAGCCCTATTTTGTATTTTATTAGAGACAGAGTCTCACTGAGTTGCTTAGTGCCTTGCCATTGCTGAGGCTGGCTTTGAACTCGCAATCCTCCTGTCTCAGCCTCCTGAGCTGCTGGGATTACAGGTGTGTGCCTCTGTGCCTGGCATATTTGCTCTTTTGAACCTGATAAAAATGTAGGTAAGAAACTGAGTTCTAAGTGGTATAGTTTATTTCAAAGAACTTAGAGCTACTTTTGTCTTTCAAAAAATTGTTTTGAAAAATTCTACCACAAATATAAACAATTCATCTGGAGCAAGAAGCAACTATGCTGGTTATTTTATTTATCTTATTGTTTGTTGAGAATATTTTTTCTTTTATATTGTTTCCTTGCTTTTTCTTCTTTTCCTTGTTATTATTCATTGAGATAGCTAGTGAAATTTCTTGGCCCCATTTTATTTGTGTATATGGGTCTGTCTCCATACCCCCATGCCATCCTTATTCATTTTCAAGGGAGAAGTGCCCTGTCTACCACCAATGAATGTCTGCCTTCAAAGTCATCTTGTCCTCTGGCTTTTTCCTTCATTCATTCTCTTCCAACATGGTTACAAGCATCACCTTTGTTCTAGTCACTGGGCTAGGAACTGGAGCTAAAAGATAGGTCTTAAGAGTGTAGGAAAGGGGCACCTAGAATAAATTGCTCATGACTGCAGAAAGTCCTAATGGTATAGGACTGTAATAGGTATAGTCAGCCTGGGGCTTAAAGGTTTCCAAGAGACCACAACCTCAGAACAGAGAATGAGTAGATGCTGCTTCTGAGTCTGCTAAAGTGAAAAAAATCTAACTAATGTAAGCAGGGTATATATACCACGATCCCATTAAAGGGAGGGAGAGAGGTGTATATGCAGTGTTTGTTGAAGCTTGTATAGAGGGGTAGGAGAGCTGTAGTCAACATTCAGAGTGGTAAGAGTGGGTAAGGCGTGGGGCAACTGATGGGGGTGGTTATCAAGGTTTTATTTATATAACTTTAGAGTATTTTACAGTAAGCCTCTGCCACTTTTGTAATTTAAAAAATAAGTAAAATGCTTCTATACTTAATATTTTGGTATTGTGACTTTTTCTTTGCAAATAGTATTTTTTAAAATATTTATTTATTTACTTTAGTTGTACACAATGCAATGCATTTATGTTTACACGGTGCTGAGGATCGAACCCGGGCCACGCACGTGTGAGGCGAGCGCTCTGCCGCTGAGCCACAACCCCAGCCCAGCAAATAGTATTTTATAGGATTATGGTAATACTGTATTTTTAAACCCTTCTATTTTTCAATGTTACAAATGTTTTGTTAGTGATTAGTACCATTCTACCAAGTAGCTATGTCATCATTTAACTCTGTACTCCTGTTATGGGCAACTTTAGTTTAGTTCCACATTCTGCTAAATTAGATGCACAGTGGGGTTTCCCTCTATATTTAGAGGTTTAAAATTTTTTTTCTTCCTCTCAGTTAAGATATCTGTTATAGTTTACACATGGGGTGTCTCCCAGAAGCTCATATGTGAGACAATGCAAGAATTTTCAGAGATAAAATGATCAGATTATGAGAGGTGTAACCTAATCCATGGATTAATCCACTGATAGGTATTAACTGGTTAGTAACTGTAGGCAGGTGGAATGTGGCTGGAGGAGGTGGGTCACTGGGGTTGTGACTTTGGGATTTATATCTTGTTCGTGGTGAACAGAGCTAGCTCTCTCTGCTTCCTGTTTGCCATGTCCTGAGCTGCTTTACTCTGCCATGTCCTTCCATTATAACGTTCTGTCTTACCTCTGGCCCAGAGCTGTGGAGTCAGCCAGCCATGAAATCATAAGCTAAAATAAACTTCCTCTATTTTGTTCTTGTCAGGCTTTTAGTCACAGCGACAAAAAACTGACTAAAACAATATTGGTTAGGATACTTCCTGATGCCAGCTTCAGAGATTGGCTTTGGCTACCTTATAATCATGGAATTCTTAGTTAGAAGGTCATTTTAGGCTTAGAGAAGTGATATCTGAATGGCCAGGGGACAAGGAAGCCCTTGTCCCTGAATGAGAAGAATCTGGGTTGGATGCTGAGGTCAGAGTTGCTGAGTGGCTCCCCTGCCTCTAACCATCTTTGCCTATCTTGGTCAGAGAAGGGAGCGCCTACTGACTAAGCCTGGCTGCCCAGGGTAGGCAGAGGAAGACTGGCGGCTTTGGCATCCTGAGTGGGAAGTGATGCCCCACCTCCTGGCAGGACATCACGTGATAGGAGAGCTTTCAAAACAGAAAACATGTCATCCATTACAAACAGATTTCCCAAGTAGATTTATTTAGACCCTGTGTGTGAGCTTTTGATATATATTGCTAAATTATTTTACCATAATGTATCAGAAACTGTCCCCAGCTATAAGCTCATTAGTAACAAATTCTTGCTAAAAATCTAGTGTCTTTCTTCAGTCTTCATTGTTCTTGGATAGATTCTGGTGTCTGAGATGGTAGACAGGCTGCGACCAGACCATTGAGAACTCAGATGCTCATTTGGGTTTCCTTTCCTTTTTTTTTTTTTTTTTCCCTACCCCATATTGAGGACAATACTTACAGCTCAGTCCTCTGTTCTCTCTCTCTCTCTCTCTTTTAAACCCTTTTTCCTTAAACCATTTCATCTGCTGTCTTGGGTGGTTTCACAGACAGCTAGCAATTTGACATCTCAGACTGACTTCAGCTGAATCTCAAGCCTATGTCTTCATTTGCTGCCAACCAGCTTCTCTTGACTGCCCAAAGTACCCTCTAACTCTGTCCATGTTCCTTGTGTACTCATCGTCTGTCTCCAAAAATGAGCTTCCTGTCCATGCTTCCTATTTTTTCATGTAGCCAGGCACAGTGGTACATGCCTGTAACCCCAACTACTCAGGAAATAGAGGCAAGAAGATTGCAAGTTCAAAGTCAGCCTCATTGATTTAGTGAGGTCCTAAGCAACTTTGTGAGGCCCTTACCCTGCCTAAAAGACAATTAAAAGGGCTGGGATTGTGGCGGAGTGTTTAATGCCCCTGGGAATGTGGCTGAGAATTTTAAGTGTCCTTGTTCAATTCTTGGTAACCCCACCCCAAAAAGTCCTTGATCCCTGCAGTTGTTTTCAGAGGCCAGACAGGAAACCTTGTCCTGAGTGAAGCAGGCAACTGTGATTATTATTGTAAACTAAAGAGCAAACAGCACGGTTCTTTGTTTTTACCAAGGGGGAAGGCAAGCCAAGAATTGCCAGATCTTTTTTTTTTTTTTTTTTTTTTTTTTTCTTTTAATATGACACTGGGGACTGAACCCAGGAGTGTTCTATCATAGTGTTACATCTCCAGCCCCTTTTATTTTTTTGTTTTGAGACAAGGTCTCACTAAGTTACCTAAGCTGGCCTTGAACTTGTGGTCCTCCTGCCTTAGCCTCCCAAGTAGCTGCAAGGAGAATGTATCACTGTGCCCAGTGTGTATCTTTTTAAAAGAAAATCTTGAAATATGAATCTTCAAGTGAAATCTCTCAATATTTTATCACTGACAGTAAATTTACACTTTAAAAAATACTACATGGAGCCAGGCCATGTAGCCTGTAATCACAGCAGCTCGGGAGGCTGAGGCAGGAGGATTGTGAGCTTAAAGCCAGCCTCAGCAATTTAGCAAGGCCTAAGCAACTCAGTGAGACCCAGTCTCTAAATAAAATACAAAAAGTGCTGGGGAGATGGCTCATTGGTTCAGCGCCCCTGGGTTCAATCTCTGGTACCAATTAAAAAAAAAAAAAAACAAAAAAAAAACAAAAAAAAAAAACACACATTGGTCAAATGAAACATGTCACAATGTACTACCATGGGATATCTTTTTCACATCTTTCTAGTCAGCCCCTAGCCCTGTTTGTTCTAATGCTGAACTATTTCTGTCCATCCTCATTACTTCCTATTCCCCTCCTGTTTCTAGTTCTTTGTCACATTTATGTAGCCATTAAAAATAATAATGAAATCTATTATCTGATGTACATCTGATGTACATATTGGTATTGCTTAATATTCATTTCAGGGGCTAAAATGTCACAGACTTTCCCTTTCCTCTGTTCACTCCATTCTGTGCACAGTGGTTGCTTGTGAAGTTTGGGTAATGTGTGTGTTAAATGCTTGTGGTCAGACTGTCTTTCATATGTGACCACATCACTGTTGTCTACCCTGATTTTGAGTTCCAACTGTGGAAAAGCCTGTTTTTCTGCTAGCAGCATTTATTTGGGGAGTAGGAATAGGAGCAGCAAGTTCAAATGTTGATGCCTCAGCTTAATCCAGGCAAAATGAAGCCTTTGAGAGGAATGCAAAATTGGAAAACCCTTACTTAATAGAAGGTGATTGATAGGGGCTGACAGCCTCAGAGATGTCACCGTGACCACCTCAGAGACCTCCACACTTCTTAGGATCTGCAAGGAGGCACTGAGTTTTGCTAGCATTCAGGGGTCAGAAATGATCACAAAGTACAATCATTTTTTGATTATTGTTTTTGCTTGGTGTAGTTTAAAACAATAAACTACAGATTTGATTTCTAAGAGCATATTCTGTTCTTATCGAGTAATAATTACACTGTAAAGGCCTTGATTGATGATGTTACTGATGTATATGTTTGTGCATGTTTTCTGGTAATGATTGTTCAGTTAATTTGTTTGCTTTCACCTGCCCTATGGGATCAGCACATATAGTGACTGAGTTGAGAACTGTCAAGAGTCTTTGAACAGTATGTTTTGCATACTCAAAGTATGTCTTATTGATCATTTGTCTCCCTACTCACAGGAGAAGGAGCACCGTAACTCCTGCTTAATGTATTTTGCTAACCCAGCCAAACCCATCAGGCGTTCATTATTACACTCCAGCACTCCTTAGTCACATATTGATTTTCTTTTATATTTGTAAATTGAAATGAAATGAAGAATTGGATTCTATTTGTGGCTGAAATTACCCAAGCTAGGTAAGCCTGGGGAAGGAAATCACTCTGTCTTTTCACATGTAAAATCAATGACTGAGACTAGATGGTCTTTGCAGTTCCATTCAACTTTGTCATCTTCTTTTCATACCTCTTTGAAGAGAATTAAACACCCCCCTCCACCCACACACCCACATACATTCCAGTCCATCAGATATGGGCTTTCGGGGTCTAGGCAAGACCTTTGTGAATCTTTTTTAATCCAGTGTGACCAGGGCCAGGTTAGATCCCTGTGAAATCACAGGGACTTTTTACTGTCAGTGTTATGCATTATTGTATTAGTAAAAAAAAAAAAAAAAAATTGTACATGCATATGTAATTTTTCTTATCAGAACAAAAGAAAAAGGATGGGGAAACATTTTGATGGAAGACAGGGGAAAAACTTGGTGGGCTTAGTATATGTTAGGATAGGAAATAAAGGAATGGAGTATTGGGAACTGCCATTCCTGGCTTCTGTGTTCAAAAGCAGTTGATAGAGATTCCTTATTTTTGTCTCTCAAGTTGATATTATAGCTCTAGGGCTATTGTTACTTGCATATTTAAAAGTGAGCTAGTAGACATGTTTTGTTTTTTGAAAAAAATTCCTAAAATGGAAGTCTTGATACAGATTTTTATGCCTCTCTTCCTTTAAAGATCATAATAATAAAATGGGTTTAATGGAGGTATAGATGGTTTATAGGATTATTAAAGTCAGTTACTTATAAGGTGTTATCTTCTTTGTGTGCTATCTAAAAGAAAATTCAAATACAGATTTCCTAACTGACGTTCTAGTGTATGCCACTCTTTTTTTAAGAGGCTTTCTGAGCCTCAGCCAGAAAGCTGGTGTGTGCTCAGAGCAGGAGATACAGGTTTACTTTAATATTAGTTGTGATCCTCACCATAGCTTGGGAGAAACAGTAAGCATTGTTAAATAAAGTTAAACAGAAGCAAATGAAATTAAAGAATGAATTAGAAGAAAACAAAAATTTTTAAATTTCTATATTCTTAGGAATTATAATAGTACATGACTCCATTAATTGTTGACTCTGTACAGAGCATCTCTGTTGGCCATATTTGTTCTGTCCATGAATAAATATCTCTTCCCCCTGCTGTGCAGGGGCATGCTTCCTGCCAGGTCTGTGAGGAAGCAGCTCAGTTGCAAAGCAATGCCTGTAGTTCAGAAACTAAACTCTATGACTGATTTTTTTAGCCATGATGAAGTAGGTGCCCACTTTAGATAGTACATATTTAAATGAAATTCTAGGGGTTGGGTAGTGTAGGGAATTTGTGCTAGTTAGAAAATAGACAATGCTCCTGTACCAACTCCTTGGAAATGCAGTGTTATCATAAGGCCTGGTATGAGCTTTTAAATAACTTGACTGCAGATGTTGGTGAATTAATGAATAATTTTATCAGCTTCCGGGATCCATTAATTGGCTCTAATAGAATCTCACAATGACTTGGTATTTGTTTTTTGGATCACATTTCTATCTCAGAGCCAGAGAATAATGACAATTTTCAGTCATTGAACCATGTTAAATTCCTTAGAATAACTGGTTTGGAGTTCATTTTAAAATCACCATTGATTTTCTCTGCCCCTGAGTCTGAACACTAAGGTCAATTTATTTGGATTGACAACAAATTGATCTTTGTATGAGACTCGGGTTATCAGCTGAGACTGTGACAAAGGCCTCCTTCATGGCAGGTAACCTTGGGCCTCTCATGTATCGCACTTTCTGCTGCTCTGGAGCTGACTGCTGAGTCCTGGGTGCTGACATTACTTGGTTAGGCAGTAGCTCAGTTGTCCACGAGAGAACATGTGCCTGCCAAACAGCCTGCAAATGCTCATCAATACTTTGATTTGTGTTCTAAATATCCCATGTTCCTCTTTTAGCCCTTAAAGTGGTAATTCCTCTCAAAATGATTTTTGGATTTATGAAAAGTCATATTTATAAAATAATAGTCTATTTCTTACAGATATGGCATCTAAGATTTTTCATCACTTTGTTGACATTTTTTCTGGTATAACTTATTACCTGGAAGAAAAAATGAAGATGGTCATTTTTAAATTATAATAGTGAGGGCTGGGGTTGTGGCTCAGCAGTGGCACACTTGTCTAGCATGTGTGAGGCACTGGGTTCGATTCTCAGCACCGCATACAAATAAATAAAGTAAAGGTCTATTAACAACTAAAACAATATTTTAAAAAATTATAACAGTGAATATGTTGCTACATTACTTGGTGACTCTGTGAAACATCTCTCTTGGTCCCATTTGTTCTGTCCACAAGTGATCCCTCTTCCTGCTGCTATTCAGAGACATTCTTCCTGCCAGGCCCTCGGGGATGCTTGTTAATTTGATGCTATCCTGTTTGTCAACTCTTGGATGCAGCACGTGCGCACAACAGTGTGAAGATACTTAGTGTCATTGAGCTGTGTACACTTGAAAATGATGGAGGTGGTAAATTTTATGTGTATTTTACAAAACAGTTTTAAATTTAAGAGATGAATAAATATGGTGTATCCCTATTCCATGAAATTATGGCAAATTTGGAATAATAGCATTTCTAAAATTCCCTAGTATCTTCAAAATAATGTACCATACTTCTCCATACAACCATTTTTATGTGATATAATAGAATCTTAATTATATTTATATAGATTTGGCTAAGCAACAACAAAAAAATAGGAATACAAATGGTTTCAAAAACTAGAAGATATCTCAAAAATAAAAGTAAGTGAATTAAACATTATTGGTCACTATCTTATTCTTGCCGTTTCCATTAGTATTAATAAAGCACAGCTAACTGATCACTGATACATATGTACAAAATATTGGCCATTTATTTATTTTAGTTTTTGCCTGTTTGGGTTCTAGTGTTGACTTTTTTCCCATGTATTTTTCCACTGACGCCTTATAGATGTACATAATAGAGAGATTCCTTGTTACATATTCATACGTGCACACAATATAACATAATTTGACCAATATCATTACCAGTGTTTCCCCTTTTCTTCCCCTCTTCCCTCTCCCAGTTCCTTTCCTCTACCCTAATGATCTTCCTTTAATTTTCATGAGGTCCCCCATATGACCTTTCTTTTCCTTTTTCCTCTCTGGTTTCATATATGAGACAAAATATATGATCCTTGACTTTCTGAGTTTGGCTTATTTTGCTTAACATCATGTTCTCAAGTTACATCCATTTTCCTTTAAATGACATAATTTCATTCTTCTTTATGGCTGAATAAAACACCATGAATATATATATGCCACATTATCTTTCTCTATTCATCTATTGACAGACACCTGGGCTAGTTCCATATTTTGGCTATTGTGAATTGTGCTGTTATAAACATAGCTATGCATGTATCACTATAGTATGCTGACTTTAATTCTTTAGGATAAATACCCAGGAGTGTTATAGCTGGTTTATATGGTGGTTTCATTTCTAGTAATTTGAGGAACTTCCACACTGAATCTCACAGTGGTTGTACTAATTTACAATCCCACCAACAGTGCAAAAATATTCCTTTTTTGCCACATTCTCTCCAGCACTGATTACTGTTTTATTCTTGATAACAGCCATTCTGACTGGAGTGAGATAAAATCTCAGTGTAGTTTTCATTTGCATTTTCCACATTGCTAAAAACATTAAGCATTTTTCATATATTCGTTGGCTATTTGTATTTCTTCTTTTGAGAAGTTTCTTTTTAGTTCATTTGCCCATTTATTAGTTGGGTTATTTGTTTTTTAGTTATTAAATTTTTTGTGTTTTTTATATATTCTGGATATCAATCCTCTGTCAGAGTAGTAGCTAGAAAAAAATATTTTCTCCTATTCTGTAAGTTCTCTCTTCATATTCTTTTTTTTTTTTTTTTTTTTTTTTCTGTGCAGAAGCTTTTTAATTCGATGCTATCCTATTGTTAATTCTTGGCATTACTTCTTGAGTTTCAGGTGTTCTAATGAGAAAGTCATTAAGTGCACCTGTATGTTAGAGTGTTGACCCAAGTTTTCTTCTAGGAATTGCAGTTTCTGGCCTAATTCCTAGATCTTTGATTCATTTTGAGTTGACTTTAGTGCAGGGTGAGAGGTAAGGATCTAGTCTCATTCTTATACGTATGGATAGCACATTTTCTTAGCACTATTTATTTAAAAGGCTGTCTTTTCTCCAATGTATGTTTTTGTCAAGGATCAGATGACTGTATCTGCATAGGTTTGACTCTGTGTCTTCTGGTCTGTATCATTGGTCTATATGTTTTTATGCCAGTACCATGCAGTTTTTATTACTATAGATCAGGTTAATATTATGATGTCTCCAGGACTGCTTTTTTGGCTTTGAATTGTCTTGGCTATTTGGGGTCTTTTATTTTTCCAAGTGAATTTTAGGACTATTTTTTCTAGTTCTGTGAAGAATGCCATTGGTATTTTAATGGAGATTGTGTTGAATCTGTATGTTGCTTTTAGTAGTATGGCCATTTTAACAATATCAATTCTTCCAATCAGTGAACATGGGAGGTATTTCCATCCTCTGAGCTCTTCTTCAATATCTTTCTTCAGCATTTTATTGTTTTCATTTTAGGGGTCTTTTATTTCCTTGGTTAGATTTATTCCTAAAGTTGTGAGTTTGTTGGAAGTTATTGTGAATGGGTTTGTTTTCCTGATTTTTTTTTTCTCAGCAGATTCATTATAGGTATATAGGAAAGCTATTGGTTTTATTCATGTTCACTTTTTAACCTCCTACTTTGCTGAATTTATTAGTTTTAGCAGTTTTCTGCTGGAGTTTAATAGATTTTATTTTTATTTTTTTGTTACTGGGGTTTGAACCCAGGGACACTCAATCAGTGAGCCACATACCCATCTCTTTCTTTATTGTATGTAGAGACAGGGTCTTACTAAGTTGCTTAGAGCCTCGTTAAATTGCCGAGGCTGGCTTTAAACTCAAAATCCTCCTGCCTCAGCCTCCTAAGCCACTGTGATTACAGGTGTGCACCACCGCACCCAGCTTGGAGTTTGATAGATCTTTTAAGTATAGGATCGTATTATCCGCAAACAGTGATAATTTGATGACATCTTCCTTTCTAATTTTTATCACTTATATTTCCTTCTCTTGCCTAATTGCTCTGGCTAGAATTTCTAGTACTGTACATCCTTGTCTTGTTCCAGATTTTAGAGGAAATTCTTTAAATTTTTTTCCTCTTTCACTATAAGGTTAGTTTTGGGTTTGTCATATATAGCTTTATGATTTTGAGGTAGGTTCCTTCTTTCCTAGTTTCTTCAGGGTTTTTATCATGAATGGATACTGAATTTTTTTTTTTTTTTTTTTTTTTTTTTGTGTGGTACTGGGGATTGAACTCAGGGGCACTCGACCACTGGGTCACTCGCCAGTTTTTTCAGGGTCTCACTTTACTAAGTGCCTTGCCATTGCTGATGGCTGCTTTGAACTCGCGATCCTCCTGCCTCAGCCTCCCAAAGTGCTTTTGTTACTGAATTTTGTTGAAGAATTTCTCTGCACCACTTGAGATGACTGTGAATTTTGTCCTTAATTCTATTTGTGTGGTAAATTACCTTTATTGATTTGTGTATATAACCATCTTTACATTCCAGGGATAAAACCAACTTGGTCAAGGTGTATATAATCTTCTTAATGTGTTGGTGAATACGATTTGCTAATATTTTATTAAGGAGTTTTGCATCTGAGTTCATCAGGGTATTTGGTCTGTAGTTTTCTTTCCTAATGTGTCCTTATCTTATTTTGGTATGATGGTGGTACTGGTGTCATAGAATGGATTTGGATGTGTTTCATTCTTTTTTTTTCATAGAATAATTTGAGGAGCATTGGCATTAATTCTTCTTTAAAGGTTTGGTAGAATTCAGCTTCCATTTAGTCCTGGTTTCTTCTTTGTTCGAAGGCTTTTTATTATTGTTCCTATCTCATTGCTAGTTATTGGCCTAATAGGTTTTCTGTGTCCCCTTGATTCAACTTTAGCAGGTTGTATGTGTCCAGAAATATTTATTGCAGTGTAAGTTTTCAAAATAGTCCCTAATGATCCTCTGGACTTTTTTTTTTTTGTTGTCTGTGGTGATTTCTCCTTTTTTGTCTCTAATTTTATTAATTTGGGTCTATTTATTTATTTAGGTTAGTTTGGCTAAGGGCTTATCAATCTTCTTTATCTTCTCAAACAACCAACTCTTCCTTTTATTGATTTTTTTTTTTGTATTGTTTGTTATTCTCAATTTCATTGATTTTGGCTCTGATCTTAATTATTTCCTTCTTTCTACTCATTTTGAAATTGGTTTATTCTTTATTTCAAGGGTCTTAAGATGCATTATTAGGTTGTTTATTTGGGATCTTTCTGATTTCTTATGTAGTCACTCATAGGTATAAACTTTCCTTTTCAACTGCCTTCATAGTGTCCTGGAGTTTCCAATATATTTTATCACTGTTTTTGTTTGAGTCTTAAGAATTTTTAAAATTTCTCCCCTGATTTCTTCTGTCACCCATTCATCATTCAGAAGTGTATAGCTCAATCTCCATGTGTTTATGTAGTCTCTGTAAGGTATTTTGGTGTTGATTTCTAATTTCATTCCATTATGACCAGATAAGACATAAGGAATTGCATAAATATTTTTTCATTTGCTAAGAATTGCTTTGTGGCCTAAAATATAGTCTATTTGGGGGAAGGTTCCATGAGCCATTGAGAAGAAAATGTATTTGGCTATTTTTGAATGAAATTTTCTGTAGATATTCAGTTTATTGGATATATAATATTGTTTTTGGAGCCTAAGAGTCTTTACTGAGTTTATGCTGGATGGCCTATCTATTGGTGAGAGAGGTGTGTTGAAATCACTCAAAATTATTGTAAAAACTCAGGTCTATAATTTGAGTAGTATCTGTTTTATATAATTATGTACACCAACTTTTGGGGCATAAACATTTACTATCATATCTTCTTTTTGGATTGTTCCCTTTACCAGTATAAAGTGACCTTCTTTGTATCATCTGATTTTGGCTAGAAATATGCCTTGTTGGATATGAGACTAGTTACTCCTGTTTGGGGGGCTTGGTTAGCATGACACATCAGTTTTCATCCTTTGACTTTCAGCCTGTAGCTGTCTTTGGCTGCAAGGTGAGTCTCTTGCAAACAACATGTAGTTGGGTTTGCTTTTTAATCCATTTTGTCTGTATATCTTTTTTTTTTTTTCTTTTTTTGGTGCACTCTACCAACTGAGCTATATCCCCAGCCCCCATTGTATATCTTTTAATTGGAGAAGTTAAATTGTTTACAATCCAATTATGTCCAGTGATACTATGGAGAGTTGTTTGTTAATTTTTGTCATCTTGATTTATTTCTAATGTTTAATTTTGTCCTATTTATCATTTGTTATGTTACAAAGAAATGTGATTTGTCTATGTGCAAACTCTGGGGTTCATTTTTATTTCTTCCATGTGAAGTATTTAAGTATTTTCTGTAGTGCCAACTTGGTTGTCAGGAATTCTTTTACTTTTGGCTTATATTGGAAAGTTTTTTTTTTTGTTTTGTTTTGTTTTGTTTTGGTACCGGGGATTGAACTCAGGGGCACTTGACCACTGGGCCACATCCCCAGCCCTTTTTTGTATTTTATTAGAGACAGGGTCTCACTGAGTTGCTAAGTGCCTCACCATTGCTGAGGCTGGCTTTGAACTCGCGATCCTCCTGCCTCAACCTCCCAAGTACTGGGATTACAGGCGTGCGCCACCACGCCCGGCTTTATTGGAAAGTTTTTATTTCTACTTCAATTCTGAAGTATAGTTTTGTTGGATATACTTTTTCTCAGGGAACACATCATTCCACATTCCTCCTGGATTTTTTAGGGTTTTTACTAAGAAATTGGAAGTAATTCTAATTGGCTACCTCTGTGTGATATGACAGTTTTCTTCTGAGGCATTTAAAATTCTATCTTTGTTCTGTATGTTAGGCATTTTAATTATAATGTGTCATGAAAAGGTTCTTTTTTTGATCTTGTCTCTTTGGGGTTCTAAAAGCATCCTGTATCTGGAGGTCTATCTCATTCTTAAGATTATTTTTCTGTTATTATTTCCCTGAAGAAGTTCTTTATGCCCTTAGCCTGCATCTCATAAACCTCTTCAATTCCAATGATTCTTAAATTTGATCTCTTAACGTTGTCTCAGAGTTCTTGTATACTCTAGCCAACATGACTTTTCTTTAACACTGTCTGAATGTTGGAGTTGCTTACTTCATCTTCCAGCAATGTGATTCTGTTTTCTACATGGTCTGTTCTATTATAGAAACTTTCAACTGAATATTTCACTTGATATATTTATTTTCATTTCCAAGATTTGTTTGGTTCTTTTTCAATATCTCTATCTCCTTATTGAATTTCTTTTTTAATTTAATTTAATTTTTATACATGCTTTTAGAGTACAATTCCTTTCATATTACATATAAAGAGCACAGTTTTCCAAGTCATTGGTTTTACACAAAGTATTTTCATACCATTTGAGTTTTTTTTTTTTTTTTTTTTTTTTTTTTGTGGTACCGGGGATTGAACTCAGGGGCACTCGACCACTGGGTCACATCCCCAGACCTTTTTTGTATTTTATTTAGAGACAGGGTCTCACTGAGTTGCTAAGTGCCTCGCCGTTGCTGAGGCTGGCTTTGAACTCGCAATCCTCCTGCCTCAGCCTCCCAAAGTGCTGGGATTACAGGCGTGCGCCACCGCGCCCGGCACCATTTGAGTTTTTATACATGCACTTAGTATATTGATGTGCAACTCCTTCTGCCATTGTTTCTATCCCATGCCCCTTTCTCTCCCCTCCCCCCTTTTTTCTATTTAACATTCCTTCATTCCTCACATCCCCCCTCCCTTGCCACTATAATTCAGTATCATCATAGCAAAGGAATCAATTGACCTTTGGTTTTCTGGGATTGGCTGACTTCATTTAGCATTATTTTCTCCAACTCCATCCATTTACCTGCAAATGTCATGATTTTATTCTCTTTTAGTGCTGATTAGTGTTCCATTGTGTATATATACCAAAGTTTCCCTATCCATTCATCTATTGATGGGCATCGGGGTTGTTTCCACAATCTAGCTATTGTGAATTGTGCTGCTATGAACATTGATGTGGCTGTGTCCCTGTAGTATGCTATTTTTAAGTCCTTTGGGTATAGACCAAGGAGTGAGATAGCTGGGTCAAATGGTAGTTCCATTCCAAGTTTTCCTAGGAATCTCCATACTGCTTTCCAAATTGGCTGCACCAATTTGCAGCCCCACCAGCAATGTAAGAGTGTGCCCTTTTCCCCACATCCTCGCCAGCATTTATCGTTGTTTGTGTTTATGATAGCTGCCATTCTGACTGGCGTGAGATGAAATCTTAGTTTTGATATTCATTTCTCTAATTGCTAGAGATGTTGAACATTTTTTCATATATTTGTTGATTGATTGTATATCTTCTTCTGAGAAGTGTCTGTTCACATGTTAACTATTTCAAAATCAAATGGCACACTTTTAAATATCCCAGAGGTCAAGGAAGAAAGCAAAAGAAAAGCAAATAAAAAGTGCTTTCAACTAAATGATAATAAAAGCTTAACATATCAAGATGTCTGGGATGAAACAGTACTCAGATGAACATTTATCACTTAAAATACTTGTATCAGAAGCTAGAATAACAATGAAATTATTTCCAAATTATGTAGTAGGAAGGAAAAAATAAGAGTAGGAGCAGAAATATTAAAATAGTAAAGAAATAAAACAGCTAAAATTTGATAAAAATCAAGCAAGTCTAATCAATAAAAAAGCAAGAATACAAAAATTAATAGAAATAGATCTATCAAAATAACCTGAAAGATGTGAAAAATATATTGAGGTAATATTACAATTGTATGCCAACACATGTGATAGCTTACATAACACAGTCTATATTAGAGAGGACCTGTGTGCTGTTGAGAATAAAGTGTATTTAGTCGCATTTTTTACTCCTATAGCTTCTTTATTTAGTTTTTGTTTGGAGGCTGTATCCAGTGGTGACAGAGGCATGTTAAAGTTACCCAGTATTATTGTGTTGTGGTCTATTTGATTCTTGAAATTGAGATGGGTTTGTAGATGCTCCATTGTTTGGGGCATAAATATTTAGGATTGTTATGTCTTGTTGATGTATAATTCCCTTGAGCAGTATGAAATGGCCTTCTTTGTCCCTTATGATTAACTTTGGCTTAAAGTCTACTTTATCTGATGTGAGGATAGAAACCCCTGCTTGTTTACGAGATCCATGTGAGTGATTTTTTATTTTCCCCATCCTTTCACCTTCAGTCTGTGGATGTCTTTGCCTATGAGGTGAGTCTCTTGGAGACAACATATTGTTGGGTCTTCTTTTTTAATCCAGTCTGCCACTTTGTGTTTTTTGGTTGATGAATTTAGGCCATTAATGTTCAAGGTTATTATTGAGATATAATTTGTATTCCTGGTCATTTGGGGTTTACTTCTAGTTTTTAATTTGACTTAGTTTCTCCTTTGATTGACTATTCCTTTAGTGTATTTCCTCCCTTTGCTGGTTTTCATTTTTTTGGTCATTTAATCTCTTTTTTTCTTTTTAAAATTATTTTTGTTATTTTTAGATATACATGACCGTAGAGTATATTTTGACATATTATGCATACACAGAATATAACTTATTCTAACCCATTCTTATGGTTGTACATGATGTGGAGTTTCACTGGTCATGTATTCATATATGAACATAGGAAAGTTATATTTGATTCATTCTACTGTCTTTCTTATTTCAATCCCTCCTCCCTTCCCTTCATTCCCCTTTGTCTAATTCAATGAACTTGTATTCTCCCCTCCCCCTTATTTTTTTATCCATTTTTTAAAATTCAGTATTGTACGTATAACAGTAGCATGTTTTATAATTCATAATACACATAAAGAGCACCTTTTTACATATCACTGTTAGTATACAAAGTATATTCATATAATTCATGTCTTCAAACATGCATTTAGGGTAATGATATCCCTCTCATTCTACCATCTTTTTTTTTCTCCCTTTATACCCCCTTGCTCCCTCCTTTGCCCTCCCTCCCCATTATCTTTCTAGCGTTCCTCTAATCTTCCTATGCTCCCCAACCCAACCCCACTGTGAATCAGCCTCCTTATATCAGAGAAAACATTCAGCATTTGGATTTTTGGGATTGGCTAACTTCACTCAGCATTATATTCTTCAGCTTCATCCATTTACCTGTGAATGCCATTATTTTATTCTCTTTTATTGCTGAGTAAAATTCCATTGTGTGTGTGTGTGTGTGTGTGTGTGTGTGTGTGTATCACATTTTCTTTATCCACTCATCTACTAAGGAGCATCTAGGTTGGTTCCACAATCTAGCTATTGTAAATCGTGCTACTATAAACATTGATGTGGCTGATGTCACTGTAGTATGCTGTTTTTAAGTCCTTTGGGAGTAGATCCAGTAGAGGGATGGCTGGGTCATACACTGGTTCCATTCCCAGTTTTCCAAGGAATCTCCATACTGCTTTCCATAATGGCTGCACCATTTTGCAGTCCCACCAGCAACATATGAGTGTGCCTATTTCCCCATATCCTCTCCAACATTTATTGTTGTTTGTGTTGTTAATAGCTGCCATTCTGACTAGAGTGAAATGAAATCTTAGAGTAGTTTTAATTTGCATTTCTCTAATTGCCAGAGATGATGTGTCATTTCATCCTCATGGAATATTTTGTTTAGAATATTTTGTAGTGCTACAAGTTGCAAATTCTTTTAACTTTTGTTTATTCCTGGAAGGTTTTTATTTCATCTTCAAATCTGAAGCTTAATTTTGCTGGATATAGGATTCTTGGTTAGCATCTATTTTCTTTCAGAGTTTGGTATATGTTATTCCAGGACCTCCTAGCTTTGAGGGTCTGGGTTGAGAAATCAGCTGAGATTGGAATTGGTTTCCCCCTATACGTAACCTGATATTTTTCTCTTGTAGCCTTTAAAATTCTATCCTTATTCTGTATATTAGGATTTTTCATTATAATGTGCCTTGATGTGGGTCTGTTGTAATTTTGTACATTTGGGGTCCCGTAAGCCTCTTGTATTTGATTTTCCATTTCATTCTTTAGGTTTGGGAAATTTTCTGATATTATTTCATTGAAAAGATTGTGCATTTCTTTGGTTTGTATCTCAGTGCCTTCATCTATCCTAATAAATCAATCTTAAATTTGGTCTTTTTATAGAAGTTCTGTTCATGGTTTCTTAACATCTTAACATGGTCAACTCTATTTTTTTTTTCTTTTTTTCTTTTTTTTTCTAATTTTATTTTTATAATTTTTAATATGTACAACTCATAGTGCATATATTTAGTATCTTTTTACATACAACTGTTTGTATACAAAGTATATTCGTACAATTCAGGTCTTCGATCATGCATTAAGGAAAATGATATCCATCTCATTCAACCACCTTTTTTTTTTTCTTTTCTCCCCCTCCCTCCCCTCTTGCTCCCTCCCTTTCCCTCCCTTCCCTTGACCATTCAGGTGTTCCTCTAATCCTCCTATGTACCCCCATCCAACAATAGGTCAACTCTATTTTTGAGATTATATATTTTGTCGTCATTGCCTGAGGTTCTCTCTTCCAAGTGGTCTAGTCTGATGGTGATGCTTTCTATTGAATTTTTAAATTTGGTTTATTGTTTCCTTCATTTTGAGGATTTCTGCTTGTATTTTTTTTTTCAGAATCTCTGCCTCTTTATTGATGTTATCTTTCACTTCCTGTATTTTCTCTCTGATTTCATTTCTTATACCATCCTTTACTTCACAGATTAGTTTAACTATGTGCGTACATTCTTAACTCCTTCTCTGATATTTCTTCCACTGTGGTATTGACGGATTCTGTTATTGGAGTATCTTGGTGTGTTTGGGGTGATTTGTTCCCTTGCATTTTCATGTTGTTTGTATGTCTACCCATTTAACAGTATGGATCTGAGGCAATAGAATTTCTACCCTGAAGACTTAGCGTGTGTTACCCTGCAGGATTCCAGTACCTCATGTTTAGGGGGAGACAAATAATAACAACAACTAATGAAAACAATATACAGCATTAAAACAAATAGTTCCTACTATGACATCTACAGTGTTACTTATCAAATAAACAGAAATGATATGATCAGTTATTGCCTACAATAAAACAGCAAGTTTGCAAAAGGGTTTATAATTTCAAATGGTGGACAGGGAGAGAATAGAAGTGATATAAGATGTGATGGTTATGAGGGAGGAGGAGAGAAGAAGAAATAAAAATTTGAGAGTGAAAGAGAGAACCATATTGGTTGGTTGTTAGCAGAATAAAAGGGAAACAGGAGAAAAGATATCTATAGTAAATTTTTTTTAATTAAAAATAAAAGAATATAAAACAAAACTAAAATATACTAATCAAATATCCTAGTTCACAAAAAAACTAATCCATGAAAAATAACTGGCTTCAAAAATGCTAGAAATGGGAAAAAAAAACAAATATGAATATGTGTAAATGTCCATGTACCATTAAGGTTACAATTAAACATAAAAAGAAGAAGAAAAGATCTTGGTGAAAAGTTAAAGAATTCTTTCAGTTGGAGTTTAAAAGATTCTCAGTTTCTCTTCTCAGCAGTTTTAGGTGGGGTCATCTCGAGAGCAATGATCCACCTTCTGGATTACTGAAGTGAGAGAGGTAATCGCCCTGTTTGTGGAATTCCTGCAGGCAGAGTTTAGGCCTAGAAGGGCTCCAGGCTCTTCACTGAATGCCAGTTGGTCTGGAGATTTTAAACCAGTGCACCTCCAGCACCCAGTACTTGTTGGTCCATGCTGGAAGACTATACCCCAGGGATCTCCCCTGAGTTCCACCCGTGTGTTGGAGGGGCTAATTCTTAGTTCCCTATGTCACTTCAGACCCCATGTTTCCTGGTCATGGGCTCAGTTTTCAAACAATTTCTCCCATTCCCACCCTTCTTAGTTCCTGACCAGATGCATCTCTCCCAGTTGGTCTTGCAAGCAGTCAGATTAGGCGGGGAGGGGTAGAGCCAGGTGGGTTCCCATGACCAGTTGTCCCCTGTATAAACCTCTCTCCACAGTTGACTTTCTCCTGGTCACTTAAGCACAGTCTGTGTCATGCAGTGTGTGATTGGTTGGCCCATATTTTGGTCCAAACTTGGGTTTGCCTGGAATCAGCCCCCTTAGCTACTGGCCCCTACATAGTGGCTGCAAAATGGTTCCTTCCTTTGTCTTCCACATGCTGCTTGGAGAGATGGTGGCTTCTTTTCTGGCACATGGATATTGTGCAATGCATCTTTCAGGTTTGCTGGGCAATGTTCTTGATCTCTAAATGCTCCATACCCAGACATGCCTCAGGCCTCCCAAAAGTATGGGTTCCTTTAATTCTCTTATCCCTTCACTGTGCTCATGGACAGACTGCTCAGGCTGGTGCTTCTGGCCTGGCTATGGTGTTATGGTGCCTGAAGCCATCCATGAAATACATGAGGACCTTTTCTCAACATGGAATCCAGGGAGGGGTAGGCCTGGCATTGGGAACTTCCCGTGGCTCTCCCATGGTGACAGACTGCCCAATGCACATGACTGTCTCCTCCGCTCTGCTAGAAATGTTCCTTATAGTAGCACCATAGATGGGTGTAACCTATTAGGAACTGAACAGCTCAACTTTAACCTTTTTAGGAAAATAACATTATATAGAATCTCTTTGATGTCTCCCGATATAAATAAAGCACAGGTACAGGCCCCATTTTTGTCAGAAGCTCAATTTGTCTGGTCAGCTTGCCTGTCCTGCCCCCGCTTTTAAAACTACTTTCTGTGTTCTGTAATTTTTTTCACCATTCTATTTTTACTAGCATTTATATCTCTCCACTGAGGGGAACCCCACTGAGGGAACTGGAATGGGACGTGGATGGGATTATGGGCCAGGCTGTATGGGCAATGACCAGACAGACTCCATTTTACCCTGAGATTCCATGTCATGTAAGAAATGCTTCTCCCATGGGAACACTCTGCCTGTGTACCCATCAACAGTTGCTTAGCATGGCATGTTTGGCAATACAAAATGGAAATTCTTATACAATGTGAAATTGTTTTCTTTTTGGTTCCCATTTTTCTTGGACTGTGCACCCTATCAGAGAATGATTGTCTAGACATTAGTAACCTTTCTTTATCTTGTACTCAACTATAGTTGTGTTGACCCACTTCGCCTTCTGCTTATGATTATAGATCTCATGATGTTTGTTTATGGTCTTAAATCATAGCAACAGCCACTTATGATCAATACTGACATGCTTTACTTATAGTATAAAAGGTGTATCCAAACCCCAGGAGGGGGCCGAAGTGTGTAGACTTGCAGCCTGCCCCTTGGCCTGCCAGCTGGTGAATAAAGATGGTTTCATCTCCTGCTTTAAGATCAACTCCGTGATTTATTGTAATCTCGCTATAACAATGGCAGTGGCTGTGATGCTGGGGATTTCTTCCTTATTTTAGTGTATCCAACCTCCTGAGTCCCCAATCCTCTTTTAATGTCCCATTTTAAATTCTAGCAGAGTCCCCCTGCTTTTTTTTTTTTTTGTTGTTGTTGTTGTTGTTCTTGTTCACCCACCTTGCTGAGCAGACCTTTCTTGGTTTCACTCCATGGAACAGCCTCCTCTATCTAGAATAGTGACCCTCCTCTATTCTGCCATCTTGATAAAAAGTGGAAAAAAAGGATTCTTCATCAAAAATGAAAGACTTGTCTCCACTGAGGTGGCCAAAACTGTCAATAAGAATGGATGGTCACAGCTTTTGCCCAACTGTCTTTCGTTCCATTTCTTCTTGGGCTAAGTACTGAAAGAAAGAGAGAGAGAGTGAGCGTGTATGTAAAAGCATGCGCCAGCTCATGCACATGTGCCTGTGCGCACGCGCGAACACACACTCCTGAGAGCAAGCAAGGGCTGCGGGTTGTTAACCCCTTCCTCTTTTGTGTTGCACACAAAGCTGCCAACTGGAGTGGGCTAAAACTGAAGCTGATTAAAATAGCTCTTAGCATCCCTTCTTACCAGTATAAAGAAGGATGGGATGGGAAGTACTGTCAATTGGAGTTTGGTCTTCACAGAACAGCTGATGCACTCTGAGGGTGGGGCTGCTTCAGTGTTCTAAGAGGGGAGTTCCTGCAGCTGGGGCTTAGCTCTAATCAGGCCTTAGGGACTTTGCTGGGTGGTATCTTCTCTGAAGATAATACAGCACTACACCCCTATGGGCAGGTAGATGCCAATCTTGGTGGGGAGTGTGGATCTGAGGAGGCTTGCAAGGCCGTGGTGCCAAACCTCCACAAGTCCCACACACTTCTCTACCCACAAATACAGCCTCCCTAGGCTTAGTCCCTGAGTGTATTTACACCTACTTGTTCACTTTCCTGATCTTTTTCAGCTAATTATGTGAGCTACCAGGCTCAAAGGGAAAACTAGTTGCACTTCCCTCCATATTTCTGACTTGAATCCCCCTGGGTACAACCTTTTTTGGACCTTTTTCATTCATGTGTTGTTAGCTACACCCTATGCCACATAGTAGGCACTTGTCAGGACAATACGACAGTGTTTGCTACAATCTCCCACAGCAGGAAGCTGCAGTGTGGCCTTCTCAAGATGTCTCCCACCTCAGCTCTTCTCTTGCCAGTTGAGAAACAGAGCACTTTTCATATACCAGTGGGCTGTGCAGCCTCTGGATCAGCTAAGTTCGGCTGTTCTTCTGATCTACAGGTTTTTCTTGTCAAACTTGTCTATTGTGTTTCTCTGTCTGTATTATCCCTGCTCCCCTCGCAGTGAACCAGTGCCACTGCCACTGCTGCAACCAGTGTGGCTCCAATGTGCTTTGTTCAATGCACCTAAATTTTTTGACTCTTTATGAGATTCTGATTGTCTAATATTGCTTTTCAGTGAATTCCCTCTTTCACCCACTTTACTGAGAAGCAGTACTCCCTCTGCTTAAATCCCCAGCCACAGTGCAGCTGGAAATGTAGCCTTCCACTAACCTGCTATCTTCCTCTAATCAGCAATTTATTTTTGAAGCTTTGAAGGAAAGTTTTATGGCTTGAAGGTATGCAGTGACTTTTCCTATTATCAGTCCTCTGACATTTGCTTTCATAGTTTCAGTAACATCTATTCTTTTTGGCATATTTTATATGTGTGTGTGTGTGTGTGTGTGTGTGCGCGCGCGCGCGTGTGTATCACAACTGACTTCCATCTTGTTTATATGTAATTGAGTCTCAAAGAGTTAGGGGATGTGCTTTTCATTTCAGTTGGGCAACTGGTATGTCACACTGTGACACTGAATCTATTGTTTTATTCTCTTGTTTCTTAGAAAGGTTAACTTTATAGTTTTTCCAAAACAATAATTTTCTTTGTAATCCAGATTTCCATAATTGTCCTTTTCTCCCACTTGTATTTCCTAATTTCCATTTCTGCTTTTCTGAATTTAAAAAATGTGATTTGGAACTATTGCCTGTGGTTTTTCTCTTACATTATTTTTTTAAAGTTATGCCTTATATTTTTGGTGGCATGTGATGAATCCAATCAGGTTAATGGTCATAATGGGCTTCAATTTAAATATACTTTTCTCCCCTTATAAAACTGCCTTTATGCCAGGGATGTGAATTAGGCTAATTTAATTGATGGACCTTAGGCAATTTTTTCAGGGAAAAAAAGACCTATTAGGCTATAAGTACTAAATGAACATATTTCCAGCCACTTTGCAAAGTGGGGACTATGATTATGATATAATATCTAAAGTGTGGAGGGGAGAACTAACTGGAAGGAGCCTCTCTTTCTCCTGTGAGTGCTTCCTCTAACCTTTATCAAGCTGAACATCACTTGTCTTTAGCAAGTTAGTAGAGTTAGTGATTTAAAGACATATTTGGGTCCTTTAAACAAAGGGAAAATAAAATTACTGATTATACCAGTAGTATATTGAAATGAGCCCAGTAGTTTCATTATCTGATTTTTCTAATATGGCATACAAGTTGTGTTTATCTACAATGCACATTTCAAATAAGCCCAATCGATTTTCTTTGGCATTACTAACTATCTAGAAAACTTTTTTTTTTTTTTTTTTTTTTTTTGGTACCAGGGATTGAACTCAGTGGCACTCAACCACTGGGCCACATCACCAGCCCTTTTTTGTATTTTATTTAGAGACAGGGTCTCACTGAGTTGCTAAGTGCCTCGCCATTGCTGAGGCTGGCTTTGAACTTGGGATCCTCCTGTCTCAGCCTCCCAAGTGTTGGGATTACAGGCGTGCGCCACCACGCCTGGCACTACCTGGAAAACTACAGTTTGAAGGTGACAAATGGAAATAAGGAGCCCTTTAAAGAACCTCTCTTTGGGAATTTGAGGCTTTTTATTCAACCTTTCTTCCCAGGGCCATTGTGTTTATTTTGGGGGTAGTGACTTCCACAAACAGTGATATCTCTTTTTCTGCCTGTTAATATCCAAAGTCAGTTCAGGAGTCCTAGTTCCAGTGAGAGGATGCTGGAAATAATCCTAGCCAGGTCTCTCTCAGCAAACAGCCTTGTAGCACTAGCAACCCCCAAGGGGCTCAGTTTGGTGGACTCTGGACTATTACACATAAGCCAATCCAATAGAGCTATACTCACCCATCTTTAAATCACACTGCTCACTCTGGGATGGGGTTCTTCCCTGAATTCTCTGTATTCTTCCTCTCTTCTCTCTTTCTAGTCTCCTTTTTTCACTTTCTCCTCAGTTCATCTCTTCCTCTTCACTGCTTTTCCCTATTCATCATCTTAGTCAAGATATTATACCTTTGAAAGTTCCTGGCAGATTTATTCTCCCCAAATGAGGAAGTAAGCCTAGAAAACTCACCCCACCGTCCCAGCCAGTGTCTGTAAAGCACTCTCTCCACTGGTTTCTTCTGTCTGCCCCAGCCAACTGTTTCTTTCCTTAATGTGTCAGAGCATAAAGCCATCGGAAGTGTGTTACTGAATATAACAGAACATGAGACTAGTCCCAACAAGTGCATTTTTAAAATGTTATTGTGTAATATCTTTGCAGTATACTCTGCAACTTTACTTAAAAAAAATTTTTTTTAGTTGTAGATGGACCAATAGCTTAATTTTATTTATTTTTATGTAGTGCTGAGTATCAAACCCAGCACCTCACACATTCAAGACCAGCACTCTACCACTGAGCCACAACCCCAGCCTGCAACTTTACTTTTGAAAAACACCTTTTATATTTGTTTTCTTGCCATTTCCATTACATATTTTGAAGGGTATTGAAGACAGTGAATAAACACCTGAGTAAAGAAGCATGGCTTCCATTTTGGAAAATTAAAGACCAAGCATCTTTCTTCCAGCTGAGTTTGGTCTCCTCATTAAAAGGTGTTTTGGGACTTAATAACTTATACTTAGATTGATTTGCATACCTCAGTTATTTCCTGTCTTTTTCTTTGTGAAATAAAGAACCACGAGAAGTAGTCAATGAAAAAAGCAGTGAACAGAAAGGACCACTCACCATCCCATGCAGTTTCAAAGATTGAAAGGTAAAGCTGAAGACTGGGAATGTAGCTCAATGGTAGAGAACTGGCTGAACATGTGAGGGGCTTGGGATTTAATCCCCAGCACTACCAAAAAATAGGAAGAAATGATCCAGGAATTAGACCAAAAGACAAGATAAGGTATAAAAGTTATAGAATTAGTCCAAAATCCAAATAATAGGAATGTCACAATAAGAAAACAGGAGTGAGTAAATTGTCAAAAGAAATAATGCAAGAATTTCCCTAGAACTGACAGGAATGACCCTGTTGAAAGAATCCACTAGATACCTAGCTTGAGAAATAAATTAAAAACTGGTGTGCAACTCAGGAACCTAGGCAGGAGAAGTGCAAGTTTGAGGCCAGTCTGCACAACTTAGAGAGACCCTGCCTCAAAATAAAAAAAAATAAAAAGGTCTGAGGATGTAGCTTAGTGATAAAGTGCCCTGAGTTCAGTTCCCAAAACCACAAAAACAAAAAACTAATTTTTTTTAAAAGAAAAAATTTGTTTTTTTGCAAGGCACAGCCTAATGAAATTTCAGAACACCCAGATAGAGAGAAATTCCTATAAGCTTCCCAGGGGTTTATTTGGGGGTTTGTGGGGAGACATCCCTATCAAAGGATCTAATTTCAGAACCACATTCAGAGTATCAACAAAAACAGTGGATGGTGATAGAGTATTTCAGGAAGGTCCTGGCAGATTTGCCCTTCCTATGAGAAAGTAACCCTAGAAAACTCTGGGATGCCAGAAACAAGGGAAAGAAATTAAAAAGAATTTCCAAGATGATAGCAGTAGAAGACTGTGTAACAGACTCTTGGAGAAGAGAGCTACAGGTAAAGGGGAAAATGGAATATATTTTCCTGCATGAGAAGTTGCCCTAAGTGGCAATTGAAAAAGTGAAGCAGTTGTTAATTCCAGGAAACAAAAAAGAGTGCAAAAAAATAAATGTGTTTATAGTACAGTACTGAAGAGTAAATTTGAACATATCCATAATAATGTAGATGTTTAATTTCACGAAAATGAAAGATTTAACTATAAAATAGATGGGAGAGTAAAGAGGTGGGATATGAAGAACCAAATCCTTCTAAAACTGATGGAACTAGAGATGACAGTATAGGCACATTGTTTCAAAGTGGAGAGGTAAATAAATAACAGAAGAAACCATCAAAATAAGTGAAAAGTTAATGCCTTTGATAGGAGAGTCACAAGGGGGAGGTAGACATCTCTGGGTTTTATTATAAAACTTTTTGGAATTATCTGACTTTATTTGTGCCTTAGTCATTTCAATAAATAATTTTCTTTAATCTTGAAGTTCTTTAGGCTTATAGGTTCTGTTGTGTCTTGGGGACTAAACATATAAATAGCAAACAAAAACCTATTACATAAAAACAGAATTTATAGAATTCAAGTAAATAGAATACTTTACACCCTTAGAATTTATGGAATTCAAGTAAATAGAGTACTTTTATACCCTTATTGGATATAGTTAAGCACAATGAACTGCAGAAATCTTAAATTCTACTAATTAGGTTTGTTCTTTATACTGGTATTAAAGTTAATTCTGAATCGACTATTATTAGGAGAGAGAGAGTAAACATTGATATTTTGGGGAACTAGGGAGATACAGGTAGTGAAGGTAGAAAGTAAGAACAGTCTTTATGGTGTTGGCTTTGAATTGGAGGTATCATTAGGAACTCCTGATGAGAATAAATAAATGTCCTCCCTCGAACCACCGAAAGAGCCTAGATGCAGTGATTTATAGTCAGAGTGAGCATAGTCACCACCAAAGCTTGTTTTCTAGATAACTGTTCACCACAAAAAGGAACTATGACTCCTTACAGAAGCAGCTGATTCCTGGTCTGGGACAGGAAAATATAATGCACTCCTAGAACATCTTGTGTCAGAAACCAAGGAAAGTGCACAGGCATTGATGGGGCATACAGAGCTGAAGATCACAGGAGCTGACTTCAAGGGACTCTGACCAGTCAAATTTGGGGCAATTGGAGCAATAAAAAGAATAATGATGGCAATGGATTATAAATACTGATATTTATTTACTTACTTATTTGTTTGTTTATTTATTGTTTATTTTTGGTCCCAGGGATTGAACTAGGGACCACTTAACCACTGGGCCATATCCCCAGCCTTTTATTCATTTTTTATTTTGGGACAGGGTCTCACTAAATTGCCTACAGCCTTGCTAAGTTGCTGAGCATGACCTCAAACTTGCAATCTACCTCCCTTAGTCTTCCAAAGTCACTAGGATTACAGGTGTATACCACCACACCTGGCTTAAACTTGATTCTTAAAAATGCATGCATGAGTTGAGTATCCACCATGAAACTATAAAAAATACAAGGTGGGATATGGAGAGACTCTTCCTGCCAGCTATGAAATGTAGAACAATGGTGATATTATTAGGAAATCACCTTTTGCCAAGTATAGTGTCACAGGCCTATAGTCCTAGCTACTCCAGAACTGAGGCAGGAGAACCAATTGAGTCAAGAGTTTGAGGCTAGCCAGGTATGGTAATGCAGGCCTATAACCCCAGAAGCTAAGAAGGCTGAGGCAGGAGGATCATGAGTTCAAAGTCAGCCTCAGCAACTTAGCAAGATGCTAAGCAACTCAATGAGACCCTGTCTCTAAATAAAATACAAAGAAGGGCTGGGGATGTGACTCAGTGGTTTAGTGCCCCAGAGTTCAACCCCCAATACCAAAAAAGAAAAAACGAATTTGAGGTTATTCTGGGTGATACAGCAAGACCCTGACTCAAAAAGAAACCAGAGAGAAAGAGCACTTCTGGGTGAAAGATCATGGGAAGCAAAATATTCAGAATCTCAAGGTATTGCCCCACAGATATTTTATTAATTACAAAAGAGGAAAGTACTTGAACAAAGCGATCAAGCTTACCACCACTAGTAGTGTGAGAACTGGCATTTTGAAGCTCCAAATTCAGTGCTCTGGGCATTAATTAACACAGTAGTATTTATGACAAAAATGTAAACTTGAATCAAGAAATAACAATAAGAGTAGTTCAGATTCAGAAACAGTCTCTGAGACAAGGAAAAACGTCAGTGTCACGAAGGAGAGAGAAGGACTGTTGTAGATGAATGAAAACTAAAAAGACATGACAACTTAGAGAGGTTTGTGATTTTGATTGGATTCTGACTTACAAGCATATATAGGTAAAAGATGCTATTGGATAAATGAGATGCATTTGAATAGGGACTGTACATTAGATAATGTATCAGTGTTAAAATTCTTGGCGATAAAAACTTTTTGGAAGCCAGGCATGATGGCACATGCCTGTACTTCAAGCAACTCAGGAGGCTGAGGCATGAATATCTCAAGTTTGAGGCCAGCCTGGGCAACTTCAAGACCCTGTGTTTAATAAAAAAATAAAAAGGGCCGGGCATGTAGTTTGTGGTAAAGCACCCCTACATTCAATTCCCAGTACAAAGAAAAGAAAATTATTGGGTATAACAACAATACTGTTATATAAATTTTTTTATTTTTTATTAAATTTTATTTTGGGGGTTACTAGAGATAAACTCAGGGCCTCACACATGCTAAGCAAGTTCTCTTCCACTGAGCCACACCCCCAACACTTTTTAAGACATGATCTTGCTAAGTTGCTGAGGCTGACCTTGAACTTGAGATCCTCCTGCATCAGCCTCCTGAGTAACTGAGATTACAGGTAAGCATCATCATGCCCAGTTAATATTGTGATTTTGTTGGAGAGTACCCTTATTCTTAAGATGTGTGTGCCTGAGTGTTTAGAAATGAAGTAACAGCCATTTGCAGCTTACCTTTGAATGTTTCAGCAACACACCCGCCCACCCACCCCACCCACACACACACATACAAACTACATGAAGAAAATAAATATATTAATTGTTATTTACTAAGTGTGACTAAGTTAAATACAGTCATTATCAATTGCCATTGGTGTGTGTAGGTGTTTATTTTACTATCTTCTCTATAGGTTTGAAATCTTTCAAATTAAGGACTTGGAGAAGCTGGGCACTGTGGCACACGCCTGTAATCCCAGAGGCCTAGGAGGCTGAGGCAGGAGGATCACTGGTTCATAGCCAATCTCAGTAACTTAGTGAGGCACTTAGCAATTCAGCAAGACCCTGTCTAATATAATATAAATAAGGGCTGGGGATGTGACTCAGCAGTTTAGCAAGCCTGGGTTCAATTCCCAACACCAAAAATAAAAAATAAAAATAAAACGTAAATTAAAAAGGGCTGGAGATGTAGCTCAGTGGTAAGTACTGCTGGATTCAATCCCCAGCACCATAAAAATAAAAAAACATAAAAAGGAGTTTATTCATGGCACAATATAAAGTAAGCTCCTTTATATCTAGTCTTTTTTTTTCAATTTTATTTTAAAAATTTGTTTTAATTAGTTATACATGACAGTAGAATGCATTTATGTACTATGATATATCATACATAGATGGGATATAAGTTCTCATTTTTCAAAGTGTACATGTTGCAGAATCATATTGGTCATGTAGGCACATATATACATAAAGTAATAATGTCTGTTTCATTCCACTATCTTTCCCATCCCCACATCCCCTCCCTCCCCTCTCTTCACTTCCCTCTACCTAACGCTATTTTGCCCTAGTGCGCCCCTCCCCTGCCTTATTGTGAATTAGCATCCACATATTAGAGAAAACATTCAGCCTTTGGTTTTGTGGGATTGGCTTATTTTGCTTAGCATGATAGTCTCTAACTCCAACCATTTACTGGCAAATGCCATAATTTCAACCTTTTTAAAGCTGAGTAATATTCCATTAAGTATATATACCATATTTTCTTTATCCATTCATCTGTTGAGGGACACCTAGGTTGGTTCCATAGTCTAGCTGTTGTAAATAGAGCTGCTATAAACACTGATTTGGCTGTGTCACTATAGTGTGCTGATTTTAAGTCCTTTGGGTATAAACCAAGGAGTAGGATAGCTGGGTCAAATGATAGTTCCATTCCCAGTTTTTTGAGGAATCTCCATAATGCTTTCCATAGTGGTTGCACCAATTTGCAGTGCCACCAGCAATGTATGTGTGTACCTTTTTCCCCACATCCTCGCCAACATTTATTGTTGCCTATATTCTTGACAATTGCCATTCTGACAGGAGTGAGATGAAATCTTAAGAGTAGTTTTGATTTGCATTTCTCTAATTGCTAGAGATGTTGAACACTTTTTCATATATTTGTTGATCAATTCTATTCTGTGAAGTGTCTGTTCAGTTCTTTAGCCCATTTATTGATTGAGTTATTTGTGTTTTGGGTGTTAAGTTTTTTGAGTTCTTTATATATCCTAGAGATTAACATTTTATCAGAGGTGCATGTGGTAAAGATTTTCTCCCAATCTGTAGGCTCTCTCCTCACGTTATTAATTGTTTCCTTTTCTGAAGAGAAGCTTTTTAATTTTAATCCATCCCATTTATTGATTCTTAATTTTACTTCTTGTGCTTTAGGAGTCTTGTTAAGAAAGTCAGATCCTAGGCGGATGTGGTGCATATTTGGGCCTACTTTTTCTTCTATTAGGTGCAGGGTCTCTGTTCTAGTGCCTAAGTCTTTGATGTACTTTGAGTTGATTTTTGTGCAAGGTAAGAGATAGAGGTTTAATTTCATTTTGCTACATATGGATTTCCAGTTTTGCCAGCACCATTTGTTGAATAGGCCGTCTTTTCCCAAGTGAATGTTTTTGGCACCCTTGTCTAGTATGAGATAACCGTATTTGTGTGGGTTTGTCTCTGTGTCCTCTATTCTGTACCATTGGTCTACAAGTCTATTTTGGTGCCAATACCATGCCGTTTTTGTTACTATAGCTCTGTAGTATAGTTTAAGTTCAGGTATTATGATGCCTCTTGTTTCACTTTTCTTGCTGAGGATTGCTTTAGCTATTCTGGGACTCTTATTTTTCCAAATAAAGGTCATGATTGCTTCTTTTTCTATTTCTATGAAGAATGTCATTGGGATTTTAATAGGAATTGCATTAAATCTGTATAGCGCTTTTGGTAGTATGGCCATTTTGACAATATTAGTCCCACCTATCCAGGAGCATGGGAGATCTTTCCATCTTCTAAGGTTTTCTTCAATTTCTTTCTTTAGTGTTCTGTAGTTTTCATCATAGAGGTCTTTCACCTCTTTTGTCAGTTTGATTCCCAGGTTTTTTTTTTTGTTGTTGTTTTGTTTTGTTTTTGTTTTTGTTTTTGTTTTTTTTGAGGCTATTGTGAATGGAGTCATTTTTCTAATTTCTCTTTCAGTGTATTTATCGCTGATGTATAGGAATGTGTTTGACTTATGGGTGTTGATTTTGTATCCTGCTACTTTGCTGAATTCATTTATTAGTTCTAGAAATTTTCTGGAGGAATTTTTTGGATCTTCTAGATATAAAATCATGTCATCAGCAAATAGTGATAGTTGGAGTTCTTCTTTACCAATTTGTGTCCCTTTGATTTCTTTCTTTTGTCTAATTGCTCTGGCTAGAGTTTCAAGGACGATGTTGAATAGAAGTGGTGAAAGAGGACATCCTTGTCTTGTTCCAGTTTTTAGAGGGAATGCTTTCAATTTTTCTCCATTTAGAATGATGCTGGCCTTGGGTTTAGCATATATAGCTTTTACAATGTTAAGGTATGTTCCTACTATCCCTAGTTTTTCTAGGGTTTTGAACATGAAGGGGTGCTATATTTTATCAAATGCTTTTTCTGCATCTACTGAGATGATCTTATGATTCTTGTTTTTAAGTCTATTAATATGATGAATTACTTTTATTGATTTCCGTATGTTGAACCCACCCTGCTGGGATGAATCCCACTGGATCATGGTGCACTATCTTTTTAATATGTTTTTGTATGTGATTTGCCAGAATTTTATTGAGAATTTTTGCATCGATGTTCATCCTGCTATGTTCATCTGAAGTTTTCTTTCCTTGATGTGTCCTTGTCTGGTTTTGGTATCAGGGTGATATTAGCTTCATAAGAATGAGTTTGGAAGGGTTCCCTCCTTTTCTATTTCATATAATACTTTGAGGAGTATGGGTGTTGATTCTTCTTTGAAAATCTTGTAGAACTCTGCTGAGAAGCCATCTGGTCCTGGGCTTTTCTTGCTTGGTAGGCTTTTGATGGCATTTTCTATTTCATTACCTGAAATTGATCTGTTTAAATCATGTATGACCTCCTCATTCAGTTTGGGTAGGTCATATGTCTCTAGAAATTTGTTGATATCTTCCATATTTTCTATTTTCTTAGAGTATAAATTTTCAAAGTATTTTCTAATTATCTTATATATTTTAGATGTGTCCGTTGTGATGTCTCCATCTTCATCTTGTATTTTATTAATCTGAGTTTTCTCTCTTTTTCTCTTCATTAGCATGGCCAAGGGTTTATCAGTTTTATTTATTTTTTCAAAGGACCAACTTTTTGTTTTGTTATTTGTTTGGTTTCTTGTTTCTATTTCATTTATTTCAGCTCTGATTTTAATTATTTCCTGTCTTCTGCTGCTTTTGGTGTTGATTTGTTCTTCTTTTTCTAGGGCTTTGAGATGTAGTGTTAGGTCATTTATTTGTTGACTTTTTATTCTTTCAATAAATGCACTCAATGCAATAAACTTTCCTCTTAGTACTGCCTTCATAGTGTCCCAAAGATTTTGATATGTTGTTTCAGTGTTCTCGTTTACCTCTAAGAATTTTTTTATTTCATCCTTGATTTCTTCTATTATCCATTCATCATTCAATTGTGTATTATTTAGTCTCCATTTGTTACAGTAGCTTCTATTTTTTTATCTTATCATTGATTTCTAATTTCATTCCATTGTGGTCTGATAGAATGCAGGGTATCATCTCTATTTTTTTTTATTTACTAAGAGTTGATTTGTGGCATAAGATATGGTCTATTTTAGAGAAGGATCCCATGTGCTGCTGAGAAGAAAGTATATCTGCTTATAGATGGATGGAATATTCTATATATGAATGTTAAGTCTAAATTACTGATTATATTATTTAATTCTATAGTTTCTTTATTTAGTTTTTGTTTGGAAGATCTGTCCAGCAGTGAGAGAGGTGTGTTAAAGTCACCCAGTATTATTGTATTGTGGTCTATTTGACTCTTGAAATTGAGAAGGGTTTGTTTGATGTACATAGATGCTCCATTGTTTGGGGCATAAATATTTATAATTGTTATGTCCTGCTTATATATACACTTCCCTTAAGAAGTATGAAATGTCCTTTGTCTCTTCTGATTAACTTTGGTTTGAAGTCTACTTTATCTGAAACGAGAATGGAAACCCCTGCTTGTTTACACAATTCATATAAGTGATATTTTTTCCCCCATACTTTCACCTTCAGCCTTTGGATGTTTTTGCCCATGAGGTGAGTCTCTTGAAGACAGCATATTGTTGGGTCTTGCTTTTTAATCCAATCTGCCAGTCTGTGTCTTTTGATTGATGAGTTTAGGCCATTAACATTCAAGGTTATTATTGTGATATGATTTGTATTCCCTGTCATTTTGATTTATTTCTGGTTTTTAATTTGTCTTAGTTTCTCATTTAGTTGAATGTCCCTTTAATGTAGATCCTCTTTTTGCTGGTTTTCACTTTTTCTTTTCACTTCATCCTCATGGAATATTCTGTTGAGAATGCCTTATAGTGTAGGCTTTTTAGTTGTGAATTCTTTCAATTTTTGTTTATCATGGAATGTTTTAAATTCACCTTCAAATATGAAACTTAGTTTTGCTGGATATAAAATTCTTGGTTGGCATCCGTTTTCTTTTAGAGCTTGAAATATATTATTCCAGGACCTCCTAGCTTTGAGGGTCTGGGTTGAGAAATCAGTTGAGATCCGAATTAGTTTCCCCCTATATGTAATTTGATTTTTTTCTCTCACAGCCTTTAAGATTTTATCTTTATTCTGTGTGTTGGTCATCCTCATTATAATGTGCCTTGGTGTGGGTCTGCTGTAATTCTGTATACCTGGGGTCCTGTAAGCCTCTTGTATTTGATTTTCCATTCCATTCTTTAGGTTTGGGAAATTTTCTGCCGTTACATCATTGAAAAGATTGTGCATTCCCTTGGCTAGTATCTCTGCTCCTTCATCTATCCCAATAATTATTAAATTTGGTCTTTTCATGTTATCCAACAATTCTTGAATGTTGTGTTCATGGTTTTTTACCATCTTCTCCACATGTTCAAGTCTACTTTCAAGATTATATAGTTTGTCTTCATTGTCTGAGGTTTTGTTTTCCAAGTGGTCTAGTCTGTTGGTGATGCTTTCTATTGAATTTATAATTTGGTTTACTGATTCTTTCATTCAAGGAGTTCTACTTGGGTTTTTTTCATGATCTCTAACTATTTATTGAAGTGGTCTTTCACTTCCTGTATTTTTTCTTTGATTTCACTCCTTATGCTATCCTTTACTTCACATATCAATTTAACTATATACAATCTGAACTCCTTCTTGGACATTTCTTCCACTGTGTTATCAGTAGTTTCTCTTGTTGGAGCATCTTGGTGTGTTTGGGCCACTTTATTCCCCTGTTTTTTCATGTTGTTACTGTGTTTTCCCATCTAAAAGTATGGATCTAAGGCAGGATAAATTCTACCCTGTAGACCTGTAGTGTCCCTGAAGGTTTCCAGCACTTCGCCTTTACTGGTGAGACCAATATCAACAGTACCCAGTGTACACAATATATAGTCTTAAACCTAATAGCTCCCACTAAGTCATCTATTGCTTTCTCGCATTAACCCAAAATGATGAGTTAAACAATGATCTCTAGTACAAATAGAATATTTGTTTAAACTATTTACAATTTCAAATGGTGGATGAGAGGACAGAGGTAGTATAGTATGCAGTATTCACGAGGAAGGAAGAGAGAAGCTAGAAGTAGAAATTCATAGGAACAGTGAAAGAGGAGACAAGAGATTGGCTGTTCGTTGGAGAAAAGTTGGAAAGAAAATCCAAGAAAATAGATAAGAGAGAGGAACACTACAAACAAAGAGAAAAAAATTAAAGACATAATAAGAATCCAACAAAAATGCAAAACACCATTCCTATATCATTGTCCTCCACATACTGATGCATTAAAAACATCCTGTTTCAAATATGGTAAAGAGTAGTGAATCAAAATATAAAATAAAATAACTCCTGTTGGAAAGTCAAACTGTCTTTGTCAGTGATCAACAGTTTCTCAGCCCGGTCTCTGATGTTTTTCGGGATCACCAAACCCAGATCAACCCTCGGAAACCCAGTCTCTATCCCACAAATCTGGGCCACACTACAGTCTCAAGATCTCAATGCTGCTCCTGCTTGCAGAGAGACCACCAAGGATACCCTCATGCAAAGGAGCAACCCCGAGATACAGCAGCAAGAAAAGGGCCACCAGCACTCTGAGCAGGAAGACCCCAGGTTCCTCCAAACCTGCAGGTCCCCCCCCACACTGGACCAGCAGACCCCAGCTGGAGTCCCCAGACAGAGGCTCTTGTGGTGGTAAGCCTGCTAGCACCCAGACCCTAGGCCCTGGTTGGTGTCCCAGAATGGATGCACCCACGTGCAACCAAACCCAGAGTCTCATCCAAAGCAGTCCTGTAGGTGTGGTAGCAGCTGTAGTGGCAGTGGTTGTTGGCAGCAGGCAGCGGGTCAGCAGTAGTGGCGGTTTGCAGGTGTGGGGGCAGGGTCACCAGGCTATCTCTGGGGGTCAGCAGCAGTGTCAGCTTCAGTTGCATCCAGGGCAGCAGCACCAGAAGGAAGACCTCCAAGCCATCTCAGGCTGGCAGCAGTGGAATCAGAGGCAGCAGCAATGGCGGCAGCGGTGCAGACGGCCTTATATCTAGTCTTGATCCATAAGAAAATCTTTAAAGATGAATGTGTTTTAGCAGCTGGGCGTGGTGGCGTACGCCTATAATCCCAGTACTTGGGAGGCTGAGGCAGGAGGATTGCAAGTTCAAAGCCAGGCTCACCAATGGCGAGGCACTTAGAAACTCAGTGAGACTTTGTCTCTAATAAGATACAAAAAAGGGCCAGGGATGTGGCCCAGTGGTCAAGTACCCCTGAGTTCAGTCCCCAGTGCAAAAAAAAAAAAAAAAGATGAATGTGTTTTAGTGTGATTAGGCAAACATGGTGCTGACATATATAAGGTTGTCATGCCCTAGCCACTGGGGAAAGCAACACTGTTTTCATTATAGGATTTTCTCTGAAGACCTTCATCCCAAGAAGCCAAACCAAATCATTGCCTACACCAAGTAAACTTACCTAAGCTTCCTTAGCTGGAGTTGTTGGTGAACTTGTATCCTAAGAGCTTAGATTTCCATCCTTAAAGTTGTTACATTGTGAGGAAATTGGAGGTTTATCTTCTTACTAGACCAAGCTTCTTGTGTACAAATACTGTATCTACTAGTTCTGATTCCGAGCAACTAGCAAAATGGTTGGCTGTGAATTTGGATTTATATGAAAGGCAACTGAAATAATATGAAAGTAGACTTCCTGAGTCTTCATACTTTTTATGAAAGACTTGTCAGTCTGAAAAGACAAGTTTGAATAAGGATAGAAAATTTATTACAAATGGTATGGATAGGTTATACTTGAACTTGATTCTTTTTTTAAAAAATGTTTTTAGTTGTAGTTGGACACAATACCTTTATTTTATTTATTCATTTTTATGTGGTGCTGAGGATTGAACCCAGTGCTTTGCACCTGGAGCGTTCTGCTAAGCCACAACCCCAGCCCAAATTTGATTCTTTTATTTGATACCCAACTGTGTAGGACCATTAAAAGAAATATTGTTGTCAAATAGGAGAATTTCTATCATTCATTTTGCAAGAACTTCCACCAATACCATACATTGGAATATTGTTCAAACTGTGAAAAAGGAATGAAGTAACAATGCACACTATGATATAGATGACATCATTTGGAACATTATGCCAAGTGAAAGAAACCACATACCAAAAAACAAAACAAAACATATGACTCCATTTAGATGATGTGTCCAGAATGGGCAAATATCTAGAGACAGAAAGCAGATTAGTGGTTACCAGGGGCTGGGGAGTTGGGAGGAATGGGAAGAAACTGCTTAATGGATGCAAGGTTTTCTTTTAGGGTTTTAAAAGTGTTCTGGAATAAATATTAGTGGTAGTTGCACAACATTATGAATGTACTTAATGCCAATGAATTTATACTTTAACATGGTTAAAATGGTAACTTATGTATATTTTATCACAATTAAAAAGGAAAACAGCTTCTATAGACAACTGCTCTATTAAAAACAAAGACTAATTTTCATAAAGTATAATTTCTCTAGGCTCCTATGGTATCAAGCAGCACAGGCAATTTTGGAAGCCTGAGTGTTTCTGGTTTAAAAGATTCAAAACGTTTTTATATGGAATGACAATGGGTTATTAAAGGAAATCAAGGGAGCTGGGGTATAGTTCAGTGGTAGAATATGCACTCAGCATGCATGAGGCCATTGGTTCAGTTCCCAATACAAAAAAAAAAAAAAAAAAGTTTTTTTTTTTTTTTAATAAGTTAGTATATGTTGGGGGCACATCTAAGTTTTGAAACTACTGCTTCTATCTGAATATGTCCCTCCATGTTACTGTCATAAATCAGGCAGTGGTAACTGGGCACCGTGGTGCCCATCTTTAATCCCAGTGACTTAAAGGTGAAGCTGAGGGTAGGAGGATAACAAGTTCAAGGCCAGCCGCAGGAACTTATAAAGTCTGTGTCTCAAAATTTAAAAAATAAAATAAAAAGGGCCAGATATGGCTTAGTGGCAGAGCACCCCTGGGCTCAGTCCTCCATACCAAAATTACTTAATTAAAAATTAAAAACAGGCAATGGGAGAGCATTGGCTCTGAGTTGATGTGGCCCTTCCTAGGGTGGTACTGTAGCCAGTCAGCCAGTTGGAAATTCTAGGAGGTCTGCTCACTTCCTGGCCTTCTGGTTTCTGAATTTGTTTTCTTTTTCTTAAAAAATACTTTATTTGGATACATGCAAAATCAACCCTCTGACCTTCATAATCTCAGAGGCCCCCCATGGAGGGTTCAATAAAGTTTTGAGTTTTGTCAAGAACAGTGACCAGATGTGGCCAGGGTTAGTGGTTTGTGGCCTCTGCTTGCTAAACTTTTTCTTTCCATGGTACCTCTGAGAAGTTCTTAATTTTCCATGACACACTAGAGTGTTGAAGATTGAGGTTAAGTGTGGTGGACAGGCAGACGACTTCAAGCTGTACGCTCCTGTGGTAATACATGGTTGAGTCGAGGACAGACACAGAGAAGTCCAGGTAGATGGAGAAATGAAAGAAAGGAAATTCAGAAGATGAGAGGGAGTTGGGGATGTGGTTCAGTGGTAGAATATTCTCTAGTGTTCATGATGCCCAGGGTTCAGTCCCTGACGCTGCCAAAAAAATGAAGAGAAGAGAAGGAAAGGGGAAAGAGTAGTACTAAAAGGAAAGAAAATGAATCCTCCAAGAATGCCCCCACGTTCCTATAGGTACTCTGGTTTCCTTTATGTGATTGCTTGTTTTAGTCTTAATACTGAAGGGACCCACAGTGACCTATTTTTAGAAGATTTTCTGAATCAGTTTTAAATGTGTTTAGATTGGGAATTTCTGATGGCTAGGTCTAAAACAGAAAAACTAGGAAAGATCCGTACTTCAAAATCATTCTCGTAAAGTTTTGGTGAAGACATGGAGAACAGGAGTCCCTTGTACACTGTTGGGGATGTGGATTGGTATAGTCAAGATGAAAAACCTTATGGAAGTTCCTCAAAAAACTAAAATAAGGACTTAGGATATAGCTTATTAGTATAAGGCTTGCCTAGCAAACCCTGGGTTCAGTCCCCAGCATTGCATACATAAAAAAGAGAGAAAGAAAGAAATACCATATTCTCATCTTCCAGCAATTCCACTGCTGGGAATATATCCAAAGGGATTGAAATCACTGTGTTGAAGATATAGAGGCACTCCTGTGTTCATTGCAGCATTATTTACAACAGCCAAGATATGAAATCATTGTAAGTTTCCATCAGTGGATGAGTGGATAAAGAAAATGTGGTATATATACACAACAAAATATTTTTAAGCCATAAAAATGAAGGAGCCTGTGACAATGGCACACACTTGTAATCCCAGCAGGTCAGGGAGGCTGAGGCAGGAGGATCATGAATTCAAAGCCAGCATCAGCAAAAGTGAGGTGCTAAACAACTCAGTGAGACCCTGTCTCTAAATAAAATACAAAATAGGGCTGGGGATGTGGCTCAGTGGTCGAGTGCCTCTGAGTATAATTCCCAGTACCCCCCACCAAAAATGAAGGAAAGCCTGTCATTTGTGACAATAGGCATGAACCTAAAGTTGTTACTGTAGGTGAAATAAGTCAGGCATAAAAAAGACAAACACTGCATGATCTCATTTGAATATAGAACCTTAAAAAGTTAAACTTACAGAAGTGGAGAGTCAAATGGTGATTACTAGAGACTGGGTAGGTGAGAATGGGAAATGTTGGTCATGTACCCCCCCAAAACCCAAGTTTCACTTGAGAGGAATGTTGACAAGATCTAATCTACAACAGGGTGCCATAGTTAATGATAAGTATATTTCAAAGTTGCTGGAAGAGTATGCTTTAAGTGTTGTCACTACAAAAAAGAAGGTATGACGAAATGGTATGTTAATTAGCTTGCTATAATCATTTCACAATTGTGTGTATGTATCAAAGCATTATAATTATATCCCACAAATATATGTAACTACTGGTAAATTAAAAATCTAAAAATACATATTTTTATCCTTGCTTCCAAAAGAATTCTTTTTTTAAAATAGTGCTTTCATTTAAAGAGTCATTTAGGCAAGGAGTCACAAATTTCAATTTCAGGCATGTAGAGACACACAGATCAAATGTATGCCAGTTAGGTGTGGAGGTCCCCCTAATAACTTGTAGTGTACCTGACACCTAGACAAGGTCTTGCTTGTTATCCCCACTTGTTTGCTGACACATGGAACGGGGGACTCCAGGACACCAGATTAACTGCTGTGGCTTCCCCTTCTTCCTTCTTTATCCTACTTTTTTCCCCCTCTCTCCTTCTTTTTCTTCCTTCCTCCTCTTTCTTCCTTCTGAGAAACCTGATATTTTTGCAAAATTTGCTGATGTTTAGAACACTGTCCTGGTAAACTGGACCTAGTTCCCTGGTTGCCAAGTTTATGACCAGAATTTAAGTCAGCAAATTATTAATAGGGATGCAGAGGCTGGGTTTGGTGTGAGTAGGTAAAGGTCAAATAATTTGTTAATCACCTTTTAGAGAGTAACATAATTGATTTTTTAACATGTAATACCAGTAGGAAATCATTCATATTTGGAAAATAGGAAAATAATTTTATAACCTGAATTGGAGTGTGGATGGGATGAGTGTGCAGACCCAGATAAGATAGCAGCACTGTGCATCTTGACAGGTCAGAAACAGTGGTATAAGTAACTATTAAAAAAAAAAAAAAGAAGACTTTCCATCTTCAGCATTTTACCTGGAGCCTCCTTCCTTAGTCATGACTCCGGATTGCCTAGAATCAAATTAGAAAGGTAGATTAATTTTGCTTTAAGTGATTATTTCTATATTTTGTGACTTATTTTGTTGTACCACCAATTAGTTCTTATACCTGGACTTCATTATATAACTATAGCAGGAGGAGGTGCATATAAGTCAGTTGTGAGGGGTCTTTTACTCTTTAACAAAAAAAACAAACAAAAAAAAAAAAGAATTTCTTTTGAAAATTGGAAGAACCTTGGTAAAAATTAATTTTATTTAGTTAGGCTATTGATTGATTAATTGATTGATTGATTGCAGGACTGGAAATTAAACCCAGAGTTGCTCTACCAGCCTTTTCATTTTTTTATTTTGAAATGGTCTCACTGAGTTGAGCAGGATGGCCTTGAACTTGCAGTGGTCCTGCCTGAGTAGATGGGATTACAGGCATGTGCCACCATGCCCAGTTTGTACTTTTTTTTAAACCCAGAGGCTCTTTACCACTGAGTACACCCCCAGTTCTTTTTCTCTTTTTAATTTTTGAGATAGGGCCTTGCTGAGTTACTGAGGCTGGCCTTCAATTTGTGATCCTCCTGCCTCAGCTTCCCAAATAACTGGGATTATAGGCATGTGACACCCAACTAGTTTACTTTTTTGGGGGGGCAGAGGGAAGGTTACCAGGGATTGAACTCAAGCACTCAACCACTGAGCCACATCCCCAGCCCTATTTTGTACTTTTATTAGAGACAGGGTCTCACTGAGTTGCTTAGTGCTTCACTTTTGCTCAAGATCTTTCTGCCTCATCCTCCTGAGTGGCTGGGATTATAGGCAGGCGTGTACCACAGTGCCCGGCAGACTACATTATTTTTAATTTAAATAATAATTACAAATTTATTAGTACAATGTGATGTTTTTAATGTATACATTGTACCATGGTCAAATCAGGTGAATTAATGTATCTTTTATCATTTCTTTGTAGTGAGAATGTTTAGAATACTTTTAGCTATTTGAAAATATACATTACATTATTGTTAACTATAGTCATTGTACTGTGCAGTAGAACACCAGAATTTACTCCTCTTCTGTAACTATCATTTTGTACCCATTGACCTACATCTCCCCTTTCTCTGCCTGACCCTAGGACTTTAAAAGAAGTTTTTCCCCTGGGACTGAAGATTGAACTCAGGGGCCCTTTACTACTGAGCTGCATCCCCAGCTCTTTTTCAAATTTTTTTCAGAGTCTTAATAAGTTCCTTGGGGTCTTGCTAAATTGCCAAGGCTGACTTTGAACTTGCGATCCTCCTGCCTCAGCTTCCTGAGTTGCTGGGATTACAGGCATGTGCCACCACGCCTGGCTTAATTTTTTAATATCAAGGTTAACTTTACATTTTTTTTTTTAACCAAAGAACCCAAACCAAGGTGCTACAGGAGTGGAAGCATGGTAGCAGAAGGGAGGCTGATCCACAGATGGGGAGGGTCTGGGAGCGGAGTTGTTCCTGTCCTGTAACAGGAGCAGCAGTCTGTGGGAAGGGTATGAGCTTGTCTGTTGCCAGTTGGGATCAGCACTTCACCTTCCCCACTGCTGGTCTAACGTCTGTCACCACCATGCCTGCCTCCCCTGATCTGACGGCAGAATTTATAGGGGAAGTTCTGAAAAAGTGGAAAGGACACACAATGGTAAGGGGTTAGGGGGGATGGGATCCATTTGTGAAATGAGAAATCAAGGCATAAATAAATGATAAATCACTTTTAGATTCTTTACATGAGAGGCTTTAAGAAGCATGAATATGTGGAGTTTTTGTTTGGATTTAGTGGGGTTTTTGTTTTGTTTTTATGGGTTTTGTTTTTGGGGAAGCTGATTGTTTAAGAAGGTGAGTAAACACAGTTAAAGTGATCATTTTGGCTGTTTAAATAGACAGCTTTATCATGGCTCCATCATGGCTGTTTTGTAACTAGAGAAAATATCTGTGATTAACCCCTTTCATCTGATTTTACTATCATTAGGTAAACTGAGCTTTATTCATCATTCCAAAGGCTCAGTAAAACTTGGAGCTGTTGGGCATACCCAGGGCAACACTGTGCTAAAGCCTCACATAGAAGAATTACATCTCCAATGTTTCTTTTTTGTTTGTTTTGCTTTGCTTTTGGGGGGTGGTAGGCCCTTGCACATGTTAGGCAAGTGCTCTACTCCTAAGACACAGCCCAGTTCCTCCACCATCTCTTGTCCTGGAGCAGAATTGTTCCTGGATTTTATGGTGCATATTGTCTTCAGGTATCTGCACTTCTTTCTCAGATATCTCCATCCCTTGCCCACAGCTGTCCTTGCCACTCACTTGCATCCTCACATTTGTACCTTTTATCTGCACATCTGTCTCATGATCCCCCTGTCATTTCCTGGCACTCAACATGTATAAACTGAATCCATTATTTCAGTCCTTCACCCAACTACCATAAAGACATGTACCACACACACTCGAAACCAAAACAAAAAGCCAGTCCCGCTCTAGTATTTGTGCTGGGCACCATCATTCTCTAGCAGCTCGGTTTCTTTCACAGTAGAACTCTTCCTCCAGTGCCCTCTGCTCCTCATATCATAGCATTTCTTATACACTTGGGTTCCCCTTTACATTCTGTCATCATTCCCATGGGGCCTGAATTGCTATGACTATACCTTCCTGAATGGCCCCAGTCTCATTTTTCCCCATGCATCTTGGATACAGCTATCCATGTGATCTCTTTGTTTTGTTTTTTTTTTTAATTTTTATTTATAGTAGTATGTATTACAGTTCATACTATACATATATAGCATCTTTTTACACAAAACAGTTTGTATACAAAGTATATTCACAGCATTCAAGTCTTCAATCATGCATTTAGAATAATGATATCCATCTTATTCAACCACTTTTTCCCCCTTCCCCCCTTGCTCCCTCCCTTCCCCTCCCTTCCCTTTAGCCATTATAGTATTCCTCTAATCCTCCTATGTACCCCGACCCATCAATACTGTGAACCAACTTCTTTATATCAGAGGAAACATTCGGTATTTGGATTTTTGAGATTGACTGATTTCACTTAGCATTATATTCTCCAACTTCATCCATTTACCTGCGAATGTCATTATTTTATTCTCTTTTATTGCTAAGTAAAATTCCATTGTGTATATATACCACATTTTCTTTATCCATTCATCTACCGAGGGACATCTAGGTTGGTTCCACAACCTAGCTATTGTGAATTGTGCTGCTATAAACATTGAGGTAGCTGTGTTACTGTAATATGCTGTTTTTAAGTCCTTTGGGAATAGACCCAGGAGTGGGATGGCTGGGTCATAGGGTGGTTCCATTCCCATTTTCCCAAGAAATCTCCATACTGCTTTCCATAACAGTTGTATCATTTTGCAGTCCCACCAGCAATGTATGAGTGTGCCTTTTTCCCCACATCCTCTCCAACATTTATTGTTGTTTATGTTCTTGATAGCTGCCATTCTGACTGGAGTGAAATGAAATCTTAGAGTAGTTTTGATTTGCATTTCTCTAATTGCCAGCGATGTTGAGCATTTTTTCATGTATTTGTTGATTAATCATGTATCTTCTTCTGAGAAGTGTCTTTTCAATTCCTTAGCCCATTTATCGATTGGATTATTTGTTTTCTTGGTGTCAAGTTTTTTGAGTTCTTTATATATTCTAGAAATTAGTGCTCTATCCGATGTGCACGTATTAAATATTTGTTCCCAGTTAGTTGGTTCTCTATTCACCTCACTGATTGTTTCTTTTGCTGAGAAGAAGCTTTTTAGCTTAAATCTATCCCATTCATTAATTCTTGGTAATAATTCTTGCGCTACAGGATTCTTGTTAAGGAACTTGGAGCCTAATCCGACATGTTGGAAATTGTAGCTTACTTTTTCTTCTATTAGGTGTATTGTCTCTGGTCTAATTCCTAAGTCCTTGATCCACTTTGAATTGAATTTTGTGCATGGTGAGAGATAAGGGTTTAATTTCATTTTGTTGCATATGGCTTTCCAGTTTTCCCAGCACCATTTGTTGAAGAGGCTATCCTCTCTCCACTGTACATTTTTGGCGCCTTTTTCTAATATAAGATAGCTGAAATTGTATGTATTAGTCTCTGTGTCCTCAATTCTGTACCATTGGTCTACTGGTCTGTTCTGGTGCCAGTACCATGCTGTTTTTGTTACTGTTGCTCTATAGTATAATTTAAAGTCTGGTATGGTGATGCCGCCTGCTTCATTTTTCCTGCTCAGGATTGCTTTAGCTATTCTGGGTCTCTTATTTTTCCAGATGAATTTCATGACTGCTTTTTCTATTTCTTTGAGAAATATCATTGGGATTTTGATTGGAATTGCATTAAATCTGCATAATGCTTTTGGTAGTATGGACATTTTGACAATATTAATTCTACCTATCCAAGAACAAGGTAGGTCTTTCCATCTTCTGAGGTCTTCTATGATTTCTTTCTTTAGTGTTCTATAGTTTTCGTTATAGAGGTCCTTCACCTCTTTCGTTAAGTTGATTCCCAGGTATTTTATTTTATTTTTTTATGCTATTGTAAATGGGGGAGTTTTCATCATTTCCCTTTCAGAGGCTTTGTCGCTGATGTACAAAAATGCCTTTGACTTATGGGTATTGATTTTGTATCCTGCTACTTTGCCAAATTCATTTACTAGTTGTAAAAGTTTTCTGGTAGAGTTTTTTGGGTCTTCTAGGTATATTATCATGTTATCAGCAAATAGTGCTAATTTGAGCTCTTCTTTTCCTATCTGGATCCCTTTAATTTCTTTCGTCTGTCTAATTGCTCTGGCCAGAGTTTCAAGTACTATGTTAAATAGCAGCGGTGAGAGGGGGCATCCCTGTCTTGTTCCAGTTTTGAGAGGGAATGCTTTCAATTTTTCTCCATTTAAGATAATGTTAGCTTGAGGTTTTGCATAGATAGCTTTTATAATGTTGAGATATGTTCCTGTTATTCCTAATTTTTCTAGAGCTTTGAACATAAAGGAGTGTTGTATTTTGTCAAATGCTTTTTCTGCATCTATTGAGATGATCATATGGTTTTTATCTTTAAGTCTATTGATGTGATGTATTATGTTTATTGATTTCCGAATGTTGAACCAGCCTTGCATCCCTGGGATAAACCCCACTTGATCGTGGTGCACTATCTTTTTGATATGCTTTTGAATCCGATTTGCCAGAATTTTATTGAGGATTTTTGCATCTATGTTCATTAAAGATATGGGCCTAAAGTTTTCTTTTTTGGCTGTGTCTTTGACTGGCTTTGGGATTAATGTGATATTGGCCTCATAGAAAGAGTCTGGAAGAGCTCCCTCTTTTTCTATTTCTTGAAAGAATTTGAAGAGCATCGGTATTAGTTTTTCTTTGAAGGTCTTGTAGAACTCAGTTGTAAACCCATCAGGACCTGGACTTTTTCTTGTTGGAAGTTTTTTGATAGTGTCTTCTATTTCTTACTTGAAATTGATTTATTTAAATTGGGTATAGCCTCCTGTTCCAGTTTGGGGAATTCATAAGACTCTAGAAATCTTTCTATGCTTTCAGTATTTTCTATTTTATTAGAATACAATTTTTCGAAGTAATTTCTAATTATCTCCTGTATATCTGAGGTGTTTGTTGTGATATTTCCTTTTTCATCATGGATGCTAGTAATTTGAGTTTTTCTCTCTTCTTCTTTTTGTTAGCATTGCTAGGGGTCTGTCTGATTTTAATTATTTCCTGTCTTCTACTGCCCTTAGTGTTGATCTGTTCCTCTTTTTCTAGTGCTTTGAGATGTGATGTTAAATCCTTTATTTGTTGTTGTTGTTTTTTTTTTTTCTTTTAATGAAGGAATTCAGTGCAATGAATTTTCCTCTTACTACTGCCTTCATAGTGTCCCAGAGATTTCTGTATGATGTATCAGCATTCTCATTTACCTCTAGCAATTTTTTAATCTCCTCCTTGATGTCTTCTTCAACCCCTTATTCATTCAGTAGCATGTTGTTTAGCTTCCAGCTGTTGGAGTAGTTTTTTTTTTTTTTTTTTTTATTTCTTGTATTATCATTGATTTCCAATTTCATCCCATTATGGTCTGATAGAATGCAAGGTAGGATTTCTATTTTTTTATATTTGCTGAGAGTTGCCTTGTGACATAATATATGGTCAATTTTGGAGAAGGAGCCATGTGCTGCTGAGAAGAAAGTGTATTCACTTACTGAGGGATGAAATATTCTATATATGTCCATTAGGTCTAAGTTATTAATTGTTTTAACGAGGCCTAATGTTTCTTTATTTAGCTTTTGTTTGGATGATCTATCCATTGGTGAGAGAGGTGTGTTGAAGTCCCCTAGAATAACTGTGTTGTGGTCTATTTTACTCTTGAACTTGAGAAGGGTTTGTTTGATGAATGTTGGTGCTCCATTATTTGGGGCATATAGATTTATAATTGTTATATCTTGTTGATGAATGGTTCCCTTAAGTAGTAAGAAATATCCATCTTTATCTCTTTTGATTAGCTTTGGCTTGAAGTCTACTTTATTTGATATTAGAATGGAAACCCCTGCCTGCTTCCGCAGCCCATGTGCGTAATAAGACTTTTCCCAGCCTTTCACCTTCAATCGCTTGATGTCTTTTTCTATGAGGTGTGCTTCTTGTAGGCAACAAATTGTTGGGTTGTTTCTTTTAATCCAATCTGACAATCTGTGTCTTTTAAATGGTGAGTTTAGACCATTAACATTCAGGGTTTTTATTGAGATGTGATTCTTATTTCCATCCATTTTTAAATGTATTATGGTATTTAGCTTGATTTGGGTTCTCCTCTGGTTGGTAATTCCTTTAGTTTACTATCTCCCTTTGTTGGTTTTCATTGTTATTTTTCTCTTCTTCGTAGAAAATTTTGCCCAAGATGTTCAGAAGTGCTGGCTTCCGAGTTGTGAAATCTTTTAGCTTTTGTTTGTCGTGGAAGATTTTTATTTCATCTTCGAATCTAAAGCTCAATTTTGCTGGATATAAGATTCTTGGTTGACATCCCTTTTCTTTCAGAGCTTGAAATATGCTATTCCAGGATCTTCTAGCTTTTAGGGTCTGGGTTGAAAAATCTGAGCATAATCTGATCGGTTCCCCCCTATATGTAATCTGCTTCCTTTCTCTTGTGGCTTTTAGTATTCTTTCCTTGTCTAGTATATTAGGCAATTTCATTATAATGTGCCTTGGTGTGGATCTGTTGTGGTTTTGTACGTTTGGTGTTCGGTAAGCCTCTTGAACTTGGTTTTGCCATTCGTTCCTCATGTTTGGAAAATTTTCTGCTATTATTTCATTGAATAAATTACTCATTCCTTTGGTTTGAAACTCTGCACCTTCTTCAACACCAATCACTCTTAAGTTTGGTCTTTTTATGCTGTCCCATAATTCCTGAATGCTCTGTTCTTGTTTTCTTACTTCTTTTGCCGTGTCCTCTAGATTTTTCTTCAGGATAAATATTTTGTCTTCATTATCTGAGGTCTTTTCTTCCAGGTGATCTAATCTGTTGGTGATGCTTTCAATTGAGCATTTAGTTTGGTTTATTTCTTCTTTCATTTCCAGAATTTCTGTTGGTTTTTCTTTAAAATCTCTATCTCCCTATTGAAGTAATCTTTTGCTTCTTGTATTTGTTTTTGGAGTTCTTTGTCAAAATGCTCTTTTACCGCCTCTATTTGCTCTCTCATCTCATTTTTGAGTTCAATCTTAAGATCCATAAACATTTGGAATATGTAATTTCTAAATTCCGTCTCTGGAATTTGACCAACTGTGCTTGCCATGGAATCAATTGAGGGGGCCCGTTGGTTGGTTTCAGCCACTTTCTTCCCTTGCTTCTTCATAATGCTTGTGTGTCTATTCTCCTAGCACTGTGGGACCTTGCCTATTTCAATTTCACCTTATAGCCTTATGTTTCTCCTGTGGTACAATGCTGTCAAGTCCCCTTATAAATACCTTACAATTTAAGCTCTAACACTTTCTTTACAGCAAATCCCAGTTTGATCACAATGTACAGATTTAGTTAACCCAGATATTGTTTCCATTTTACTCTGTATGCTTGCATTGGGGTTTACAGTTTCAGTATTGGATACAGAGATGATATGTTTAGGAAGAAGCAAGTGAGGTTACTGAGATGTTCTTTCTTAGGAAGTATAACAGTAGAATTCTATAGAAGTGGTTTAATATCAGCAGACAGGAGAGAAAAGAGAATGGAGTGAGCGATTTAGAGGAAAGACGATTTGTATATAAACCCAACTTTATTTAGCCTTTGAGAGAAGAAAGATAAAGGAAGATGGAAAAGAAAAAATAAAAAGGAACAATGAGAGATAACAAAGAATTAAAAATTATTGTAAGAGAGAGGAGAGAGAAACTGAGTCAAGAAAAATAGAAATTAAACTATATATAACACTGCTTTTCTGTATATTTCAATTGCCCCAGGCCTAAAAGTCCCAATTTCTGCGTATACCTTGTTTTCACCTCTGATGAGTACACAATGACAGGGTGTAAGTAGATAAGATGAGGGCAGAAGAGACTAAAGTGAGAAGGGAAGAAAGGAAAGAGGAACACAGACACACAAATAATCCCACTATCAGACAGAACAAAAGCAAAAAAAAAAAAAAAAAAAAAAACAGAGTTGGAGTTTAAGCCAGTTGTCCTGGACCACGCCCAGACAGTCACAGTAGAGTCTAGTCTGCAGCTTTGGGCAGCGGCAGATTGGCACAGAGGAATAATGGCTGGGGGTTGGGGGGTGTCAGTATGTGAATAGCATCAAAAAAGTGTTCATCAAAAAGGCATGCATTCCCCACGCCTGCCCCCGGTTATAGCTCTGTGGTTGCTGCGATGGCCTCAGGAAGGCCCTTTCCTTCGGGCTGCCTGTGCGCGTCTCACCAGGTGTTTGCTGTTCTCTGGACCCTGGATCATTCCTTGGATGCCTGCAACTGTTTTTCTTCTCCATTTCTTTGTCCCGGTTGGCCGCAGCCCTTCTCCAAAATGGTGGTGCCTTCCCCAGTCCCGACAGCAGTATCCCGGTCCTGTGTGTCACTCTGATGTGTGCAGGTCCCGTTCGGCAATGTACGCGAAAGAAGTCTGTGAGGCCGCTGCTCGCGTCTGGCTCTCTTTTTATTCTGCGCTGTTTTTGGCCATGGTCTGCACTTCCCGTTTTGCAATGCTACCACGGCAGCTGCACCGTTAATGCTGGTTCGGCCTGTGGGCCGCTGGCACTGGACTCCGTGCATCAGCGGTCTGGAGTTTCTTGTATTTTCACCGTCTGGATGTGCATAGATGTCTCAGCTCCCTTCCAGTTGCGGGAGTGTTGCTAAAAATGCGTTCAATGTTCCCGATAAGCCTCTTTTATTGCCGGTCTCCCGAGCGTGCTTCTCTGCTGTCCGCCATCTTTTTCCCTCCCATGGGATCTCTTTGAAAGATAGCCTGTCTCTAGAACACAAATGCACCCACAGTTCTCAGCTCCAGATCTAAGGCCCTCAGTGGTCTCTCTGTCTTTTGTCCTGTCTGCTTCCTTGTTCCTGTACCCTCTCTAGAACCTACCACTTCAACTCAAGCCAGTTATTTTCACTCCTCCAAACCTAGTTTGACTGCTTCTACTTCTCAACATTTGCTCACACTGGTGGTATCCCCAGATGCAGACCTGTTCAATGTCAAATCTTCCTTTAATTCTATTTAAGTGTTGTATCCTGTAGCTCATACTATATTTTTCCTGTGCCAATCATGTATTTTTACTCTTCAATTTATTAAAGATACATGGGTGTAGAATCTTTGGGGGAAGGAGCCATATTTCCATCACTGCATTCATTGAGATAGATACAGAAGCAAGTGAGACTGGTGGGAGCTTCTAACCAGAATGCTTTCCTCCCACCAGGGTCTGCCCCAGGAGACTGTTGCCAGGTATATGGTGCACATTCTTCTGCTTTTTTCAAGGAAAGACAGAAACCTCAAGTTCCATGTAAAATTGCTTAATTTTTAAATCTTCATATACTTCAAAAGCAATGACTTCCAGAGGAACATACTCCCTTAAAATTATAATTGCAAGGCCATTTCATGTGCAACATGAATATGAAATAGTATATAATATGCTCAGTGTACAAATCTAAAATAGAGTAAAAGTTCTACTTTTCAGAATGAGTTTGGGATGCATTTCTTGGAAATCAGAACTTGAATATTCAGCCTATGAATTTGGGATTTAGACAATGGGAGGAAAAGATGATTATCTTTTTTATCATTGTTTTCCTTTCACATATGAATTGAGCAGTATAAGATTCCTGCTAATTACCGTAGTTAGATGCCTTTAATAACTTCTTGTTTTCATTTTACAAAAATGTTCAATGGAATGAAATCTGAAATGGAATTTTACCAAACTGACATTAAAGGGCAAGTCTGCTTGGTATGGCTATTAAATATGGGGAAAATCACAGGCCTTTCCTAGTCGAGTGAATGAGAGAAGGTCACAGGAGGGAATGAAGCAGCTATCCCCTTTGATAGGCTGAGAAAACAAGAGTAGCTGGACCCGGCAGGTGTTCAGAGAATTCCCACACAGGTGCAGATTCCAAATGAATGATTATTTATTCCATTTGGGCTCCTGTGACATAGTCATCTTTCATCTCCTCATTACACTTTTACTGATGCCTTCAGCAATGCTGTGCTACAGAGGAGAATCCCAAGGTCCATAACCTGAGTTTCATAAAGTCCAGTGGCAGAGAGGAAGAAGCATCACAACCACAGTGATGTGCAATGGATTAGTGTTTCTTAGTTCTTAAATGACCAATTTAAGACTCTAATCATAGTATAAGAGTAAGCAGTTTCCATGGAGCTTGCAAAGGATACATAATGCTTCTTTTGGTCCTTATATCAGTTCTGTGGGAAAGTTTGATTTGTCTAGTCTATTTGTGGTGAGAAAAACCAGGCACATTCCTAGCTCTGAGAAAAGCCTTTTCTGAGCATAGGCCATTAGACTATGTAGGAATCAGGAACGAGGGTACCCTTTTCTACTGTGCTTAATTAACTCCCTGTAAGTTTTCTTGCTTTGTTTTTGGAAGCACCTTGGTTAATATTAATCATGGTTGTGCAGAGAGAGGAATTCAAAACACTTCATTTATTCACCTGCACAATGGGTGCCAGACTTGTATTCAGAAGTACAGTGTTAGCTTCTGAGATTTATGAGATAGCTCCAGTCTCAGGAAACCAGTCTTGCCTGTGATTTTCTGGCTTTGGTACTTGCAAGCCTCACCTGGAATGCTTTTTAAGATGCAGACATCTGGGTCCCACACGCAGAGAAATCAGTTCAGTGGGTCTTGGGCCTTGGAGTCTGATTTTAACACCTTCAGATGATCTTGAAATGGGTGGTCCTTGGACATTCTTATCTGAAAAGCTGTGCTCTCCTAGAAGAGAAAAGACAGTAGACAAATGTAACTACAGAAATAGAGTGGCTGCACTAAGGCCATTTGAATGATCCATCCAAAGTGCTTCAGGAATTCAAGGTTGAGGGAGTTCATTTTTAGCCACCATGACTGGAAAGTAGTTGAGTTAGTGCAGGGAAAAACTGGGAGGGCTTTTGGTAGTTTGAAATAGTAAAGAATTTCAGGCTAAGGGAGTGGAATGAACAGAAGCACTGAGGCAGGGAAAGCAACGTGTCTTCAGGGGATTGGATCAGGTCACTCCTGAGCTTAGAAACACAGTCCCTACATCCCCCAGGGCCCTGAGGATAAAGCCTAAGCTCCTTAGCAGTTTCCACAGCTAAACAGGGTCTAGTCCCCGACCAAATCTTTACCGACCCCCCACCCCCTTTGGCCACACTGCACCTTCGATCCCAACACACAGATTTTCCTTCTCTTTTCCCCCAGGGACTATGATCTAGCCATCTGGAATCAGTTGCCACCCCTCTTCCTTTATCTTGGGGGCTTTGCACATACTCCTACCTCTCCCCAGAGTACCCACACTTTTCTAGTCCTTGTTTTGCTTTGCTGACATTTTAGTCCTCAGGATTCATTTTAGATTCACAGCCTCCAGAGGAGCTCATACATAGCCTCTGCAGATCTTGTGTAAATGCAGATTCTGTTTCAGTAGGTCTGGAGAGGGCCTGAGATTCTGCATTTCTAAGTGGCTCTCCGCAGACGTGGAGTGCTGCTGGTTCCAGCATGACCCATTGAGTGGAAAGGGTCTAGAACAGCAGTGCCCTAGTTGGGCTATACATCAGAACCACCTGGAAAGCTCAACATACTCCAATATGTGGGCTTCCCCTCCCTGTAAATTCTGATTAAATTGTTCTGCAGTGTAGCAAGTTGGAATTTTCAAGTTTTCCAGGGATTCTCATATTCAAGTTGAACCACTGAACTAGAAATTCTTCCCTGACTCCCCAAGTCTAGGTTATGATAGACACCTACAGGATCCATCCTATCTGACACTGACTTATGAATGCCTGTTTATATCCCTTGCCAGACCCTTAGCCACCCAAAAGCAGAGACTGTGTCTCATTTGTTTATTCATTTGTTCATTCAATAAAGGTTAATGAGGCATCTCTTGTGTGCTATGCACTATGCAAGGTGTTGAAAACATGGGCCAGACCTGGACAGTAGACTCAGAAAGAACTTTCAGTATAGAAGGAGAACCATCAGCACAGTTCCTGGCATGGTAGGCTCTATTTATTGAATAAGTGAAGGAAGAGGCAAGAAGGAAAAATGGAAAGAAAGATAATAGGAATAGGAAGAAACAGTTGTCACCAAAGCACTTTAAGTACTTGAGGTACCTGCATCCCTGGATCTGAAGCTAGGAAATAGGTACCAACCCACCCTAGATTATCAAATCAGATGATTAAGTGTTTGGAAGAAAGGCTGACCACAGGAGGGAGAAATTATTCTTTACATACATAACTTCAACTAAGGAGAGTGAATTGACTGGAAACTTCAGGAGAGGGGAATTCTGAAGTACTGACCCCTGAACAGGACTGGTATATGGAAAGTAACTGGACAGTGCCAGATATCATTTGTCTCCAAAATATAAGATGCTGTTGATATTTTCCTTATGCAGAATTCTATTTTTTACATTCTCTTTTATAAGGGCTTGCTCATATCACTTACTATTTTAAACCTACCCACCCCGTAATATTTTCAGTTCTTTAATTGGATTCTCTTCAGCAGTGGGAATATTTAGGAACTTTAACCCTCATGTTCAGGGAGAGGTTACCATACTGAATTATGATACCATACTTGAAAAAAATTAAGAGTCAGGAGCTTGAAAACATATCAGTAAATGAATAATAAAAGGAGGGAGGAGTCCTGTAGATGATATATGATTTCCAGTGAGAAAATCAAGACAGTCACACAGAAAGGAATCAGAACTGAGATGGGAGAGGAAAGAGAGTGGTCCCCAGGATTCTGATGAGTTTGCTTGGGTCCCATCTGCTGTCCCAGTGGCTGGGGAAATTAGAATAAGTTATCCCCTCCCCTTGAAATACTGGTGAGGTCTTTTCTTCCACCACTTAAGCAGAGTTTTATATTCTGTGAAACAGCCTTTACTCTTTAATTTTTATACTTCAAAGTTTCTTTTTTAAATGGATGTATATTTCCCCATAGAATCCTCAAGTTATTTTCTCATGTGTGTTTGTAGGGATAATATGTTTCAGAAATCTATTTCCAGTCCTCTCGGGCATTGCCTAAGAGTTTTTCTGATACGTAAAGTTCTCAGCTTTCTTTTATTGTTAGCAGTTAGGACTACTTAATTCCATTTTGGTTTAGTTACAATTTCTTTTTTTTTTTTTTTTTTTTTTTGTTTGTGTGTGTGTGTGGTACAGGAGATTGAACTCAGGGGCCCTCGACCACTGGGCCACATCTCCAGCCCTTTTTTGTATTTTATTAGAGACAGGGTCTCACTGAGTTGCTAAGTGCCTCGCCATTGCTGAGGCTGGCTTTGAACTCGCGATTCTCCTGCCTCAGCCTCCCAAGTGCTGGGATTACAGGTGTGCGCCACCGCGCCCGGCTGGTTTAGTTACAATTTCGAGGGAACATTTTGAGTTGAAATATAGGCATTTATTTAAAAGTACTAGAATTCTTTTCTCCCCAACTCCTTTCTGGCTCTGGCCTTGTAGGAGTGAGTGGAAACAAATACAAATGATACTGAAGTGGAAAAGTTTTTTAAAAATATTTTTTAGAGCCGGGACGGTGGCGCACGCCTGTAATCCCAGCACTTTGGGAGGCTGAGGCAGGAGGATCGCGAGTTCAAAGCCAGCCTCAGCAATGGCGAGGCACTTAGCAACTCAGGGAGACCCTGTCTCTAATAAAAACACAAAAAAGGGCTGGGGATGTGGCCCAGTGGTCGAATGCCCCTGAGTTCAATCCCTGGTACCACAAAAAATATATATATATTTTTTTTTAGTTGTCAGTGGACCTTTATTTTATTTATTTATATTCAGTGCTGAGAATCAAACTCAGTGCCTCACACTTGCTTAGCCAAGTGCTCTACCACTGAGCCAAAACCCCAGTCCCTGAAGTGGAAAACTTTGATGAGTAACTATCAAAATACCATTTTACCCTAAAGCTACTCTGCCCAGGTATCTTTACCACCCTTGTAAGTACCCAATTAAACTCTAAAGTGGTGTTTATATTCCTAATTCCTGGTGTGGCAATTTTGCATCTATACCCATGTGAATGAAGCTGTATTTGGCAGCTGTGTCTCTAACATTCCTTTTGGCAATTTCCCTTGAGCAGAAAGGGTTTTCACTCTGGTTTGCAATCAGTATTTGCTTTTCTGCAAGGTGCTGAAGCCTCATACAGAACAAGTTCATAAGTCGTTGTAGAAGGGGTTTGAAATGCTAATTCACAGCTGTTGACAGGTATGAATACCCATCAGCCTGGAATGTCACACCTATTCAAAGTAATTGCACATCCTTGAATATAATCTCTTTTAAAACTAGAAATGTGAAACCTGGTTGCTTCTAGCTAAGAAAGAGAAAATTTCCTAGAGATTCCCATAGCAATTTTATCTAAAATAAACAAATAGCCACCTGCCCCCAGAGTGTTCTGTATAGATGTAGGTGTAGCTTTAGGCCTAGACACCTGTATATGTTTGTTTTATGTGCATGTGTATATGTAGGAGACTAACCATCTCAAACACCTATTGTATTAATGTAATTAATATATATTTTTCAAAATTTTTGAGGAAGAGATCTAGCTCATTGACTACTGTATTGTGTTTTTACAGAAAGCTTATTGAAGGTTTTTTCCAATTATAAAAATAATTAATTTACTATAGAAAATTGGTAAAAAAAAAAAAAATAGAGGACAGAGAACAAAGAACAAAAATCTATCTTCTACAAATAAGGGATATTAACATTTTAACTATATCTTTCCAGTTTTTTTCCATACACACATATTACTCTGTGAATTTTCTTTTTCTTTTTTGCCATTTTGGGATCCTGTCTTAACATTCATGAGACTTGCTTTTCTCATTTCCTGGAGTCTGAAAATTTTCTCAATCTTTACATATCTTCCAACAAAGTGACTGTATAACTTTTTGAAATTGTTTCTGTATTTTATCCATTTACATGACCTCCTGCTTAAAACAAGAGTAAACTTTTTTAGCATTTATTACATGATACATTTTCATTTGAAAGTTCGGAATCATAGAATACTGTTCAGTGTTCCATGATCATGTTCATTTAGGTGGAGAAATACCCACTTTAGGAAGTCAGCCTTCTGTACCCGTGGGTTTTCACATCCACAGATTCAACCAACCACGAATTGAAAATATTTGAAAAACAAATTTCATCTGTACTGAACATGTACAAATGTTTCCCCCTTGTCAACAATATAATAACTATTTACATGGCATTTCCTTCATATTTGGTATAAGTAATCTACAGATATAGTAATCTAAAATATAAGGGAGGCTGGGGATATAACTTAGGCCCTGGATTTGATCCTCAGCACCAAAAAAACAAAGTAGGTGGGAGAATGTGCACAGGTCTATGCAAATACTCTGCCATTTTGTATAAAGGACTTGATCATTCACAGATTTTAGGGCGAGGGAGGGGTACCTGCCTGGAATGAGTCTCCCATGGATACCAAGGGACGACTGTGCTGCAATACATTCTTCTACCATGGGAGTGGCAGCTGAAAGATTTTAAAGGCATGATACATTTCCCCAAAGGTAGCAGAAAAATATCATCACTTGAGCCGGGTGTGGTGGTACATGCCTGTAATCCCAGCACTTGGGAGGCTGAGGCTGGAGGATCGCGAGTTCAAAGCCAGCCTCAGCAATGGGGAGGCATTTAGTGAATCAGTGAGACCGTCTCTATAAGATACAAAAAAGGGCTGGGGATATGGCCCAGTGGTCGAGTGCCCCTGAATTCAATATCAGGTGAAAAAAAAAATCATCACTTTTCTTGGCGAGTACATCTTGGATGCTAGTTGCTGTGCTAGAACAGGGAGGATACAACAGAGGTCGTTGCCATCATGGAGCTTATGTCACAGTGAGAGAGGGAGGCGAAATGTAAAACGCATGCACAAAAATATAATCCTTACCAATTGTGATACAGTCTAGACAGCCAGAAGGCCCTCTGGATCTCAAGGATCTGAAAAATGACCCAGTTCTGCATTACTGATTTTATTAACATTATTAAGATCGCCACTAGAGAGTGATTTGGATAACATAAGAGAATTAAGAAATTATGACAGATGAATGAAACACAATACCATTGGCTCCATTTGAATGCATTATAAAATAGTCTGCAGTTACTCAGAAACCTTGAGTAAGTGAAATGTCAGGGAAGATCCAGATCTCTAGAAGAAGAAAGATGCTATTTTTACTGCTTCCTTTTGTGAGCCCTGTCTTCCTTACTTGGTGGATGATATTGGCTAAGTTAACCAAAGGCAGCACATTGGTTCATGATTTGTAAACTCTGTCCTCATTGTTCATGTGTTTGGGGTGAGGGAAAATGGATGAGCTCTCTGCTTCTTAGTCATCCCCCCTGACTCCAACTCAACCCTCATTCCACTTTGCCCAGTTCCCATTATGGAGCAGAAAAGGCTGCTTAAGGCCTGGTTTATTTACCTAATAAACTGGCTCTTGTATTGCCTGGGAAATGCTAAAATTTTTTAGCCAAGAAATCCTAGTAACAAGCAAACAGAGGTCCAGCAGTCAGGTCTGAAGAAACAAGAAAATGAAGGTCAGCTAATATCGCCATTATTCTCCTTCCTGGTGGCCATGACAGCACTGGGGTTTATTTGAAGATCCCAGACTTCGAATCATTGCTCGCATTGTTAGCTGCCCAAGTATTTTAGGCTGTGCCAACAGTTTCAGATATTAATGTATTCTAGAGATCAGTGAATGAAGAATTCCTCTGCACTTTTTCCTTTTTATTTTTTTTTTTTTTTTCCTTTCCATACACTTTGTTTGCAGTGTCTTTGTCTGCCAGACGTTGCTGGGCATTTCTAATGAGAAAGCAAAGAATTGTAGAAGGAAAAAGGCAAAGAGGGGGAGGGAGAGAGAGAACAGGCAAGGAAAAACAGGGCGTGTTTAGCACTTTAACAGTAAGGTGACATTTTTACAAGCTAGTCAGGTGCACAGGACTCATTGGGGAAAGCAGCCTTGTCGATGCAAATTCAGAGCGGAAAGCGCATTTTGGGGGATGTCTTAACTCATTGATTAGCTGCTCTGCAACGAAAATGCACTTTTATTTCTGAACATCATTTTCCCCGCAGGACACCCGGCCGGTGCTGCTTTCGTATTCATTCCAGCTTCATTATTGCAGCCACCTCGCAACCCACCCTGGGCAGCTGCTAAAAGGAGGAAAAATTAAAGCAATTCATACTCCTGGTGACTTTCTGCTGCAGAATAATTGGTTTCTGTTTGCAAAGAACATTATCACAGCAAAGCCCAGAAAACAGAAAGGCCTGTCTGAGAGAGGGTTTCTGGGGCTAGGGTAGAAGACAGCTGCAGGGGGAGGGCAGGGAAAGGATGTGAAAAATCACATTTCCGAAAAGGCAATTAGCTAATAATTAATTTTTAATATCATTCCATACTAGGATTTGTCCTTATGTGATATATGTACAGGCGCTGGTTTCTTAGCATGTCCTTTGATACCCCCTGGAAATGTTAATGAGACTAAACCAGTTAAAGAGCTCTTTAGACAGCGCAGTGCTTTGGGGAAGGCCGGAATGAAATGCAGACCCTCTGAGGGCTTCTTCGACACACAAGAAGTCCCTTTGTTTCCTGTTTTATAAACCAGAGGCATGTCTAAAATTGCAGGGAAAGTGAGAGGGGGCTGAGGAGTTGGCGCCGGGGGCCTGGCTTTCTATATTTAAAAAGAGGAAAAATTGTTCGCTAGTTATTCGTGCCCGGATTTGATAGGCAGTCCAGGGTGTTTTTGAAGTTCTGAAGGAAGGTTCTCTGAAGATGTAAGCAGGATCTGTCTTTCACTTAGACTTAATTAAGAAACTTGCTGGCTTTGTCTGTAGGGGGCCCATTACGCGCAAGCTGCAGCCCCCTCTGAATAGGGGCTCAGCCTGGAAAGTGTATACAAGGCAGACCGCCTTTGTGTCGTGTTGCCAAACTGGAGGCAGGAGCAAGTGCAAGCGGGGCTCTGCCAGAGGCCAGCCCTTGTTGTTCATACATGTGAACCCGCGTCCCAAACAGAGCGCAGCAGCAAGTGTGGGGACATTCCTGAGGGACCTAGAACTAATGAACCTTTTATAAAATGAAGATAGCAAACAAAAGAGGGGTGGGGCTAGAAGAGAGTTTGTCTTGTTCTCTAGAGTCCTGTTCTTAAATCCTAATGACAGGCCACAGGGCTAACGTGAGGTAAACAGCATCCCCATTAGCGCTTTGTATGCAAACCAGCGGTGGCTAAGCCTGGCTCCCAGCACAGCCTCACCCCCAACTTGATCCCGTCCAGCTCAGGGCGCAATTTTGCCGTGGTCACTGTTCTTGTAACCCTGAGAATAATTTCCCCCTGGTGGGCCACTGTGGCCTACCCTATTTAGAACAAAGTTGCTGAATGCTAGAGAATAAAGAACAGTTGGAAGGCTGTGAGCAGTGGTTAATCAGCTAATTCGCATTTCAAAAGGCACTAATAAGAGGTGATAAATTCAAATAAAGCCCTGGGTATGAGTACTTTACTCACTCTGGAAAGCTGATCCGGTGAGGGGTCCCTTCTGTTTCTCTCCCCTGCCCATCTCTGCTTTTCCCTTTGAAGCTGTTGGGACCTCCCAGGGTATCCACACCTCTGCCCTTCCTCCACTCCAAGCAGGGTCCTGCAGACCTTCCTTTTGGGGTCTGTTGCTCCATGTAACCCCAATACTGGCCCTTGTTTGCCAGAATGCTCTGAGCCCTGTTACTCCCTTCCACCCTAATGCCATTATAGGATCCAACCTCTTCCCTCCAAAATAAATGACAACTGCTTTCTTGTCTCATCTCTGCCTCTCCTGGTCTATGACATCTGGCAGCCCTTGGCCAGCCATGCCCTGTTGCCTGCAATTTGCTTGACTGTGAGGGACCCTGTGCCCTTTGGGTCACAGTTAGAGCCCAACTTTGTGACTGCCTTAGTGGTCTGTTGAGACCCCCACTCCACCCTGCAGCTTTTCTGCCCTGCTCACATGTGCTTGCTGTTCAGATGTTAGTTAGGCTGCATGGCTGGCTTTCTGGTACGCTCCTCATAGGCAGGTCTTTCTGTGCTTACAGAGTAATGCCCAGTGTCCCTCACCCAGTGACTGGAAAATCACCCAGTCAGGTAAGTGGCATTGTAAAAATAGCGATGTAATGCCAAGGATCCAGTGATTTTGTTTCAGCCAGGAAACTGAGCTTGTCTGAACTCTTCTCACCTCTTCCCTCAATCCTTAGAAAAATGTAGAATATTATTGTCATTGTTAGAACATGCCTGTAAAAAGAGGAGAAAGTAACTTTCTGGAGCATCACCATGTCGTGCAACCCTAGTTGCTTTTGCTTTTGTTTCCATGTGGCCATTATATGTGTTTGTAGAGTCTATCCTATGTGGTCCGGGGTTTTTTGAATCCCATGGTGCCTTAAGCCCATCAAGCTCTGGAAGTCCATTAGGAACTGAGCCACCATCTTAATTACATACCCTGGGGGAGTGACATTTCATATTCTGGCTATGAGTGATGTGGAATTTCCCTGAGCTCTAGCCCTGACAATTTGATGACAGTTAGGGATATCCTTACAAGCCCTAAGATGACCACTGACCCTGAACAATATAACTGGGAGCTGGCCAACCTGACAAACCAAGGTTTGTCACCCATGATTAAGGCTCTCTGCTTAGCACACCCAGTGGTTATTAGGAACATCTTTATTTTACTACTGTTCAGATCATGAATTATTCTTGAAGATTCCTATTTTCAGAGGGAGTGCAGACTGGACAACCTGTCTGTGTTGGAATACACAACATTCTTGTGCCATCCCAAGAGCACATGGCCCAATAAACTCTGCCTTGGGACATGGGACCCATTTGCTGTTCAGCTCAATGTCAGGAAAAAACTCTGAGCTATAAGAAGCTCAATCATCTCTGACCACTTAATGTGAAAGAAATATATTGAAAGGATATTGAATAGTTTAAAAAATAAATCACTGAGAAAGCTGGATGACCAGGCTAGAAAATAGGAAGGAACCAAAGATGAGTAGAACCATAACTGCAACCCTACCAAAGAACCATCTAGTGGAGGATCTCATTGTCACAACTGCTGGATGTGCACATACTGCTAGTTAGTGCTGGACACCAGAGGCCATCAGTGGGGAGCCGCAACTGGTTGTCCATGGAGAATTAATTCTGCTGCCAGAATTCACTAAAATGAATTGAATTCACCAATTCTTTCTTCTAAGCATCACACGTTCCAGAACCCTAGCCCCTGTCTGGCTGTGAACTTGCCTGTAGGGAAGCAGTAGATGCCAACATTTGGCCCTTTTGGCCCTGTCTCCTATCTAGATTCCTATAGAAAAATACTCCTCAAATGTGAGAAATGGGTTCAGACACTGGACAACTGAAAAACTAATGTGTGTCAGCTTCAAACTTCCATCTCCACTGGGAATGATTTCCAAAGATGGACATCTTTTTCCTTCACTTAACCAGCCAGAACCAGCTACATAATTTTCAGGGCCCAGTGCAAAGTGAAAATACAGAGACCCTTTCTCAGAAATTATTCAGACTATCAAAAGCTGGGCATAGTAGCACATGTCTGAATCCCAGCAACTTGGGAGGCTGAGGCAGGAGGATTACAAGTTTGGAGCCAGCCTCAGCAACCTAAGCAATTCAGGAAGACTCTGTGTTAAAATCAAATATTTTAAAAATGGCTGGATAAGTGGCTCAGTAGTTAAGTGCCCTGGATTCAATCCCCAATACCAAAAACAAACAACAAACAAACAAACAAAACCTCAGTATCAAGAGCAACCCTGGGCATTAAACCAAACATGGGACCCTGTGTGACTATACAGGTCAACACCCATGAAGCTGGCCTTATCTTTAGATCCTTCTTAGTGCCCATAAAAATGGGCTAGTATATCAGTGTTGTTTTATCTTGTGTCCTATTCATGACTTGAGGTGTGATTACAGTTCTCCCTATGCTACAGTTAGAGCAATTGAGGCTAAATAACAGTCGACCTGTGATTCCAACCCAACTCTCCTGACTCTTTAATTTCCCTTTTCTTTGCACACATCACACTGTGCACCAGTAGCTTACAGAATGGAGAGATATGGTGTGCCCTGGAATGTGCATGATGTTCTCTGGGCATCCTCCTTCAGAGCTATTAGTGATGTGTAAGATAGACCACTCCTTCAGCTGACTGCTTTTCACTTTTGAGAACTGTACTGTGGGAAAGAAGGAGAACAGTGGTCATCAGGTCATTAGGTGGTAGCCAGACCACTGTCATACTCTAGCTCTTCCATTAAAAACAAACAATTTGGGGCTGGAGTTGTGGCTTAGTGGTAGAGCACTTGCCTAGCATGTGTGACAACCTGGGTTCGATTCTCAGCACTGCACATAAGTAAATGAATAAAATAAAGGTCCATCAACATCTAAAAACAATTGAACAAACAAATCACACAGACTTCTTTTACATACAACTGTGTGTAATGTTCTTCTGTGACCTTAAGCAAGTCGTTGACTCAGCTGCCCAGTATTTCAGTTTTCTCATTGATTAAACTCTTTGACCACAATATAAGATCACAATATAGGGCCCATGCCTCTGTTCTACATGCCCTGTACCCCACAGGCACCATCTCATTCCTGGGATCAGAGCTCACCTCCAGGGTGAATGCGTATATGCATTCCCATTCTTCCAGTTCCCTTTCTGCTACCTGCTTTGGACTCAGTGTCCCCCTGATGTCAAGCACCATACCAATAGTATCTGCTGACTCCTACCTCCCACCCATTCCATCAGCAACCACGAATCCCTTCATAATCCAAGTCCAGTGCATCCTGAAGGAATGCAGTTCCTGTTTCCTTTCTTCCTTCTTCTGCAGTGCTGTGATACTTGTCCTTTTCTTCTCAGGTTCCCCGAGAGCCCACCACAGTGCTTTACCCAGGTGTTCAGTAGACCCACCATTCTTATTGACTGCTTTCTCCAATGTCTTTCTCTGCCTCCTTTTCCTTCTATCCTTTCTCACTTCCCTTCCCTGTCCTTGACTGGACACATTATGAGCTTAAGGTATATTTTAAGAGTATTTGTGATGTTTGTAAAATACAGTGTTATTTGATGTGTTTTTAATTTAAAAATCATAGCTTTGAACAGTGTATCTCTTTTTAAGAAGCTATAATGAATTTGTTTTTTATTGCTATGTAGTCTTTAATTGATTTTTCCCCTTCTAAGGTTCCCCCTGCCTTATTTTAGACCCAGGAAAGGAGAAATTTCCAAGGGTTATTAGTTCATTAGCTGTTAGAAGGAATAATTGATCTGTCAACTCAAAGGATTTATAAGGATTTGGCTCACAGAATTCATGAAAGCAGTGGCATATGTTTAAGTTCTGCTTCAAAAGAAAACATTTCAGAAGGGCTTCCCCTTACTTTTTGTAAGATAAAAATTAGCATCCTTCTAGTGATGAAAGGCCCCTAATTTTTAAGGTCTTGTAGGAGCTACAGCTGCAGTATTTGCACCTACACCTGTAATAATTGGCTACATATTTCAAGCACTGGGAGAATGAATCATAAATATTATAAGATTTTTGTTTTTTTCTAGGTTTTCCCCCCCTTGTAAAAGGAATGGAACACAACTAACATTTCTTCAAACTCAAATGAGGTTTTTCTTTTTTTCTTTTTTCTTAAAGCAAATGCACCCAAATTGGTTTTGGTTCACAAAGGAAAGACTGACTGCAGAGCTAACAGACCCATCATTAGCCATCCCTGCCCTCTCAAATGGCCTGTCCATTGCATTGCTCACAATATAGGACTAAGGCCGTAAACAAGGGATCCAAGAGAACTCTGGACAAGAAGCATACAATGGAGTGGGATAAATTTCTTTAGCATAAATAGCAGTCTCCAAGGGTGACTGGTGTGAATGGATCCCTGCTGTGAGGGTCTCTGTGCCCACAGAGGAGATCTGTGGCTTTAAGAGCTCTGGTCCCACCCCCTGGGCTGTGGAAGTGCTCAGTCTCCCCTGCTGGGCTTGGTCCTCAGGCCCCCTGTGGGCCTCCTCTTTCCTTTCAAGCTGTGAGTCCTAAGGAACTCTGTGACAGCTCCTCTTTCATTCTGCTGTGCAAATCCTTGAGCTGTTCCTAGTGCTTTCAAAAGGGAAATATAAGACATTTTACTTATTCTGTCCAGCAGGACCATGGAAGTCTGGTAAGACCCAGGGTTACTCCGGCAGGAAGCCTGGGAGAGATCTTCCTCTTTGTAATGACTTGGGATAATTTCCTTGAGATGACCAGTAGCCACAGCTTATACTTCGCACATCTTTTCCATCATGCTCTGTGGGATGCCATCTGGTTGCTGTTCTGCTTAGGACCTGTATATGCTGTTGGCCCATGTCAGGAAACCCCAAAACAGAAACTATACTAATTAAAAAAAAGTGTGTTTAATAGTACATGTCAAAGGTTAGTTTCTTAGAAGTCATACACCAAAAAGTTCAGGTTCTAAAGTAGAAATTACTTCTTAGAAGATCTTTTAAAAGAATTAAGTTACACATGTACACTGTTTATAAAGACAAAACCAATCTGCTGCTCTATCCTTCTTTATCCCATCCTGGTCCCCAGACACAATCACTTTGGTTCATTTTAATATTTTCTTTCTTCTGGTGATAACTTGCATATTACTAAATGATGCACAGTTGTAGTGACACCCCCTGAAGATACCAAAATCTGCAGACGCTCAATTTTCTTCTATAAAATGACAGTATTTGCATACAACCTGTGTACATCCTCCTATATACTTTAAATCATCTCTAGGTTACTAATATAATATGATTTAAATCATAGTTATATGTTGGTATAGTGTTTTGTTTAGGGAATAATGATAAGAAAAAAGTCTATGTATTCAGTACATGCAGTCCCCCCACCCCAATGCTTTCAATTCTTAGTTGAATCTGCAGATGCAGAACCCTTGGGTATGAAGATCTGACTGTTCTCATACACATTAGTTTTGATTTCTCAACATTAGACTTTATTAATTTCCTGATATGATATATAGGGTTTCACTCATACTTTATGCATAACTCTTCTCCTTATTCTTCTGTGTATTACTATTGTAACTTTAAGTAATAAACTTATTTCCTGTTCCATTGATTATAGGCAGCATGCTTGTCTCACCTTCCCTCGTCTTCTACTGGCTTTTAGTAATGCTTGCATTCCATTTTAACTACAATTAAGAATTCTATACTGTAATTTTTAAGTTGATTCTAGAACTCGAAAGCCAAAAGTCATAATCCCTGTGTTAATCAAAGGCAAATAAGTTTATTTTCTTATGTCATTGGCCACATTTTAATTTGCTAAAGGTCTTTTAAAGATATCTTTTTATTTTTGTAATTCTTCTGAATTTTTTTTCTCATTGTAGAAAAAAACATGGGCCTCTTTACTGTACCCCTCACATCTTCTCACTTCTAACTCTGTTACTTAAAAGCCGATCTTTTCTTCTAGAAGCCCACTGACTTCCTATTCTAATTTGCTTATTCCGAGTTGATGCCTGCTTATGTCAAAAAGCTGTATATTGACTTTTATGTTTCCTAGAGTTTCCAATTATCTTTGTTTTGAAGTTTTCTGAACTGAACTCCCCTTTTTGTCATGGAGACCAAATCTTCAAGCCCTCAGGCTTCTTGTTCCAATCTTGGTGAGATTTTTATTATAAATACTGTTTTCTGCTAAATCAAGTGATATACTGCTATTGTATTTTCTATCTTGTATAATTTTGATTTTCCAAGTATTGATAATTCCACTTTACCTTTAGTTTCTGTGCACTTAAATTTTCCAGATAATAGCTCAAGGGTTTTATTCATTCATTCAATCAATTCTTGGATTACTACTTTGTTGTTAACTTTGTTTTTTGATTATCCTAGAGAGCTCCCTTCTAGAACCTTCTGCTCCAATCTAAAATCTACCTCTACCCTAGGCTTTTAGAGCTGTTTGTCCTCCTGGTATTTCTATTCATTGTTGTTCTGTGTGCTTATTGTCTTTCTCTGATCTCTCAAGTCTTTTCTCAATTTTTACTTATTTTGTTGAACTGTACTCTCAACCTTCTGAAAAACAGGGCAAGAGTGGTATGCCTTATGAGTAGAATATAGAATTCTAAGTTGTAAATCATTTTCCTTCAGAATTTTCTTTAATGTCTAATAATACATAGTGTTGCTTATGAGAAGTCTGATGCTAGTCTGATTTATGACTTGTTTTTATTTATATTGTTTTTATTTATCTTGTTGTCATATCGTTTGCTTTTCACTCCAGAAGCATTTAGGGTCTTTGTTTTATTGTTGATGTTTCTAAATGTCAGATAGTGTGTCTCAATTTCTAAAAGCAATTTCTTTCTTTCTTTCTTTCTTTTTTATTTTTTGGTGCCGGCATTGAACCCAGGGAGCATGGGCACTACTGTGAACCTATACTCTCAGCTACCAAAGTTTTGTCTTATTCTTGTTTATTCCTTTTCCATTGACTCTGTCCTTGTTTTTATGGGTGCAATATTTTTTCCATATTTCTTCAAGGATACTAAGTAGATACTTTTGTCATGTTGTATTTTATTCTCAAGTCCTTCTCTTTTGTTATTGGAATTATTTCTGTATCCTCTAGAGTCTGTTTTTGCATTTGTGCTTTCAGTGTCATGATAGACAGGCTTTGCTGAAGTGCTATGTGAATCTTAGAGTGAGTTCATATGTAAAACTTTGGAAGTAGAAAGGCTAATAGGAAGCTCTGTACAAATGGACAGATCTGCTAACTGATGGGCCTTACATCCCCAGTGCTGGGAGAACCCACCTCACCCCTAATCCCCCACTTAGAACTCTGCTCTAAGATAGCAACACCTGCCTACCCTTGCAGTTATGGTGACAGTTTGCTCAATTTGGAGAAAACAGTCCAGCTGTTTGTGAAGGGAGAAAATACTTGAGGTGTAGGGGTTACTGGGTAAGAGGGAGGGTCTATATAAAACAGTCTTCAGTGAGTCCTATGGCTTTAACCTCATTTTTCACTCTTGTTTGTGTCTTCCATCTGGGGGCTCTCAGGAACTGTACTTGGCAGATTGGTGCCCCCTTTGGTTCTGGTCCCTCCTCATGTGTTTTCTAAGCCACAGCTTCCTCATCGGTTTTAGGAGGCAGCCTTAACTCATTTGCCTCCTGTCTTCCAGAAATTTGTGGAGCTCTTTCACTGATGATTCCTCCTCAATTCTTTTTTATTTTTTTTTAACATTTTCTTAGTTGTCAATGGACTTTATTTATTTATATGCAGTGCTGAGAATCAAACTCAGTGCCTCACACATGCTAGGCAAGTGCTCTACCACTGAGCCCAAGCCCCAGCCTCCTCCTCAGTTCTTTGTTACAGAGCTATAGCCCTTTCATTCCTCTCTTCCTCTTTATCTCCTCTTAAATCATATCTTTTCCACAGCAAATGTGATCTAATGTCTGTTATTCCTATTGATCTACCCAAATATCTCTATAGTTATCTTAGTCCACTTCCTTAGTGCTTGAGATTGTGGGGGAGGGGGACAATAGCTGTTTTCTCCTATTGTATTTTCATTACTCCATACTTCACTTTTGACCACACATCAGTTCGTTTGTGGATTCCAACTGAGTGTGCTCCATTTAATTCAATTCTGATACTATCTACCTAGAGTTAAGAGAACCCTCAGGTTAAGGGTTCAGTCACTCAAGACCACCTGCACTTCAGATGCTGTTATGGCCTAAATGTTTATGTTCCTCCAAAATCCTTGTTTAAACCTAATCCCCATTATGATGGTTTTAAGAGATGGGGTTTAGGAGGTGATTATAATGGTCATGAAGGTTCCTTGCACCTTATATGAAGCAGAGAAAAATCAGCCCTTACCAGACACCATATCTGCTGGCGCCATGATCTTGGACTTCCTGAGCTCCAAAACTATAAGAAATTACCAAGTCCAATTACAACAGCCTGAACAGATAAAGATGCCAATCACAAGTCTTGGTCTCTGGAACTTAAATAAATTGGGCTGAGTGGGGGGGATTCCCATCATACCCCACTCAGGTTTGATTATTTGTACTCAGGGAACACTTTACTTATATTTACCCAATTATTATAAAAGAATATATCCAGATGGAAGAAAAACATAGGGCAAGGCATTGTGAGACTCTATCATTCCCTCTCTGGGTATACCACCTTCCCAGTACCTCCATGAGTTCAGTCACAACCCAGAAGCCCTCTAAAACTCAAATTTTAGGTTTTTGTGGAGGCTTCATTATGTGGGCATGGTTGATGAAATCACTGACCATTAATGATCAACTCAACCTTACCTCTCTCTCTCTCTCTTCCAAGTCGGTAGGGTGGGGCTGAAAGTTCTAACCCTCTAATCAAGGTGGTTGATGCCTCTGGCAACAGCCTCCAAACTGAGGCTGTCCAGGGGCACCCAGCCATGACTCATAAGCATACAAAAAGAGATCACTTTGGAGATGCCAAGGATTTTAGGATCCACTGCCAAGAAATTGGATGAAAGACCAAATATGAATCATAATATCACACTTAGTGTCACAAAGTTCAGGGCCCATCCTCATGTCCTAAATAACATCTGGACTTTGGCCACAAGCATTCTTTGAGTATGTCCTACAATAGACATTATGGGATATATACGGATGTAAAAGATGTATAATCCCACAACCTCATGGGAAGCCCATACTAGAAGTAAAACAAGGCTTAAAATTATGGGCATTTTTAGAGGTTTAGTATTCAGGTTAAAAATTACAAATTGGCTGACTTCCTGGCAGTCCCTTCCCACCAAACATAGGAAATCTCGAAATGATACAATGGGTGACATATAACAATTCATTCTCATTTGTCACAGCACTGTACTAGCTGCTGGGAAGAACACATAAGTCATTCAGATATATGTATGCCTCAAGAAGCATAGGTAATGAGCGTAAGTAACTCCTAAGTACATGGCAAAATCACATCAGTGTGTAAGAGGAATGTAGGTAACATGTTACAGGAATCTAAAGTAAAGGGAGAGAGTACTTCTTAAGTTTGTGTGAAGTAAGGGAATTTAAAACAGGCTCATTGAAAAATAGCCTATTGAAAGAGGACAAATGGAGATAAGGAGAGAAGAGGGAGGCGAGGCGCTCAGGTGGTCCAGGCCACAAAGACACATTCATCCTGATGCTTTCCTTGGACAGCACCATGCTCAGCTGAGGCAATTTTTCCTTCCATGATTGTAACATTTCAACCAGAAAAATGTCCCTCTGTCATCCCTCTCATTGCCTTCAGGGAAGTCCATGCCATGGAATGCCGACAGCTCACTGCCGTCCTCCTGGACATCTCAGCAGGTCGGCAGGTCGCATTGTTGGCTCCTCTCCACTCACTTCAGCTTCTTCCTGGCTTTCCCTCCTGGGTTACAGACTTTGGAAAGTTAAAAGAAATGTTCATGTCTCAGACTCCATGTCACAAGGACCAAACAGGTGACCTGGCTTAAGTCTTATAAGAAGTGGAACTAGAATTTACCAGTGTGAAGTGTCAGCTGTGCACAGGGGGATCAGATCTTGAACAGGGCTGGTGATTGGCAGCGTTTGGCTCTTTGGGGCAAATCAGCAAAGTCTCTGGCATCTGATTCCTAGTGTCCCCTGTAACCTTTAGCAGGCAGCTTTAGCAATGGCGTTTTTATTGAAACTGTCCTATTGTTAGCTCTGTCTTTCCTGATAGTGTGTCTTCTAAGCCTGGATTTCTGGTTGTCCTGAAGATTTTACAAGCTCCCAATACCCTTTTGATGAAATAGCTAGTGTAGACATCATCATCTTCAGCTCAGAATCCTCACTGGTAGATTTGACTTTTTAGTCACTCAACTATGCTCCTTGAGGATTTTGACACTCAGTTAACAGTGACTGCTTTTGCTTATTTCCCTGCCACCAAGCTGGGGACACAAGATTCTCCTCGACCTCTCCAACACTCTGACAGGTTGTCATTTCTCCATCTCCATGGGTGCAGCCTGGAGTTGGAGTATTTGGAACTGTCCCACATCTTAATATCCCTCTCTCCTACCTGACCTACAATCATTCCACTTCCCCACTCCAGTTACATCTGCTCTTTAGCTTCAGAGTGACCTTCATCTCATAAGCTTTCTCTGTCCTCCTAACATGTCTGTCCAGCTTGCTTGCTTACATACAAGCCCAACCTAGTAAGTATTCATTTCAGCTCTACTCCCACCAGCACTCAGTTTCCTCCCCCAAGACTTATTTTTGCATTTACTGTTTCTTATGATACCTGTTACATTGTCTGCACTTGTGTAAGTTTTCCCTATATTTAATAATAAGAATGTAACATTAGCTAACCTTTATAAGGTACTTGCCGTGTACCAAACACTGTTCCCATCACTTTAATATGCTAACTTATCAAATCCTCAGACAGTTGAGACATGTAATGTCCACATTTTAAAGATGAAGAAATTAAAGCACAGAAAGGTTAAGTGATTTGCTCAAAGCCACACAACTAGTGGTTGAGCTGAGATTCAAACGACTGTGTTCTTAATAATTTACTCTATTTGCACTCCCTCATTTTATTTTAATCAAAATTCAAACAGAAATGCCAAGATATCTGTGTATCATTATATAGATATTAATAACATTATCCCTATTTAATTATAAATGTGATTAATATCTCACTGCTAACATTACATATTGCAATTTCTTAAAGCAATACTCCATTAATATACCCATAAAAGTTTTTTTTAATGAAACTTGTTTCTTTTTCTTAAAGCAATACTCCATTAATATACCCATAAAGTTTGTTTTTTTAATGAAACTTGTTTTTTTTTTTTCTCTTTCTCATATTCTGTTGTAAAATATAGTGTGGTACTATTACAGATGATTGTTCTAGGCAGCTATTTAATAAATAGGTTGATGGATTTCCTATATTACCCCATTGATTCCTCCCCTTTCAAAATATCAATCTGTTCCATCCAGTAAAGCATAGTCTCATAATGAAGTATAGTCTACTATTTTGGAATATTGACTAGTGTTTTTTCCTGCTATAAATGTAGCATGGTATTCAATGAGTTCCAAACTCAGATGGTATAGATTTGAATCTCATTATTGAGACCCTGGGCTAACCTTAACCTCTCTTAGCTTCAGCTATTTCATCTACAAAATGGGGACAGCCTCGCTGTCAACTGAACACGAACAGATCGCCATGACCACCAGACCCACACAGTAATCTCAGCACATCATGGCACACTCTCCTCCCAAAGCAAGGACAGTGCCCCTTGCTAACACACAAAACAGCTTAGAATTCTGATAAATTAGTAGTGCTTATTGAAGTTTTCATGTTGAGACAGAAGAGCAGGTTACATTGTACCCCAAAGGACATCTTCCTGGAAAAAAAATTGAGTCACTACTGTTTCATCTACTGCTGTTGCCTCAAAAGGCACCTTCAGAATTTTTGGTCCTGGCCTTCCTGGCCACATGGGCTCAGGCTAACCTCACTCCAGTTCCTCTGCTGTGTCAGATGAATGGGAGGAAACCTAAATTCCTGAGTCACTACATGTTCTGTTTTCTTTTCTCTTGGGGGTTGGGGTGTACTAGGGATTGAACACACAGGGACATTCTACCACTGAGTTACATCCCTAGCCCTTTTTATTTACTATTTTGAGACAGGGTCTCAAAGTTGCCAAGGGCTTGAATTTGTGAACCTCCTGCCTCAGCCTCTGGAGTTGCTGGGATTATAGGCATGCTCTACCACACCTAGCCTGAGGCACTAAATATTCTATATATAAGTCAAGCAGCAGAAGTATTTCACCCTATTAAGGAGGTTCAGCTTTAGAGAGTTGGTGATTGCTTGAGTATCTAGAGTGTCTGAAGGAATGCACTGCCGTATTTTGCAATGCCTGGGGTTGCTTTTGGGCTCCTCACAGTGGCAGTGTCATGCTTGTCAGTACCCGCTGTTCATAGCCAGCAGCCGGAAGTACAAAGTCAACACTGATACTAACAGCCTTCACCATGACATTCTCTTGTTTAGATTTTGGTTATCAGAGTTCTGGTGTGTTTGTTGTTTGTTTTTCTCTCTTGCCAGAAAATAAGAGCTCATTTTCTGTTTCCAGCTCTTGGCAACTTTTATTTAAGTCACTTTTCCTGGATATTTTCTTTCTAAAACATCATTTCAGGCTGCACATCAATTTGACTATTGTCCAATATTTGCTGTAAGGAAGTGCTTTCTACAGGGAAGATACATTTTGTCACAATAGATTTGAAGGTAGTATTAATCAAGTATGAAGTTTTTCTGTTTATGGAATTTATGAAGTAAATGCAAGGAACTTGATAAGACCATATCCTCACAGAGTTACACATTATTGGCTTTAAGGTTCATACTTTTTTATTTTAGAACTTTTAAAAAACCTTACAAGTCTGATGACCTCCCCTTTCCTTTAATTTACCTCACATGTGATGACTCTTACTCATCAAAACTAAAGAACTCACTGTTTGAAAAGTTAAATGAAAATTCAGTGGAATGGGAGTATTTATTGCTTCTAAAGAAGGTTCTTCATTGTAGATTATCCAGGAGCCAGTAATGAATGTGTATACTATCAGGGGCCAGGGATTTAAGGGGATGAATTTCCCAGGGTTTAATCATTTCATAAGGCCTCTGAGTGTGACTTTTTCCCCAATAATCTACTTATCTCAGTAATTTACCCCTCCTACTGCATTGCAAGGAAAATGAGTCTCCCAGGTTGTTTGCATGATAAGTAGCTGGGAATTGTGTGAGCCTTCGAGAAGCAGCCCTGAGTTAATTGTAGCAGCCTGAGCTAATGGTTTCCCATGTGAGTTGGCAGGTTAAGTGAAGAAGGGGGCTTGAAAACACCCTTTATCACAAGTACCGTGTGATTGAAAAGCTGAAATCTTATAAATGTTTGCTTCGTGGAAGATATTTTCCCTTGCAATATAAATGGGTGAGAAAAAATGTCCTTCTTGAGATAGGACTCACAATTTTGCGAAGAGCTGGGATTGTTGGCTACTTGGAAGAGTTTGGGAGGTTTTTGTTTTTGTTTCCAATGGATCATTCTAATTTGTTGTTCCCTTCCCCACCTTTTTTTTTTTTTTTTTTTTTTTGGTTAAGTCAGAATTTAAAGAATATCCTGCCTGTTGCATACAGACAACTAGAAAAATCACTTCCAGGAAAAAATTAAGTAAGCTTCCTGGAAATTAAAAAAAATTTTTTTTTTTTCTTTTTGAAGAACTCCTGGGCTCAAGGGATCCTCCTGCCTCAGCTTCCCAAGTACCTGAGACCACTGGTGTGTGCCACTGCCCCTAGCTTTTGGCTTCCTGAAATTTTCTGATTTTTAAAAATTCTTTCTACATTTATCCTCAGAGTTTTTAATACAATAACACATCAACCAGCGAGTACAAAATGATTTTTTCTTTTGCAGTGCTGGGGCTTTGCATATGCTAGCTCTATACCACCGAGCTACACCCCCAGCCATAGATTTTCTATTCAAGGAAAAGAAAAAATGCAGTTTTCTCTGGAAGAAGGGTACTGGGCAATTCTGTACTGTGTTATTAGAGGACAGAGAGGGTTGCATGTGATCTTACAGTAGACATGAAGGTGTAGAAATGGGATGAGAGCAAAGCAACTGTGGAAGCAATGCAGAGTCAGAAGTGAGGAGCAATCCCATATTCCATAACTACCAGGCAAAACTGTGAATGTTCGAAGGGAGCAGAGCAATTTCCTGTGGGACAGAGGCCATGGAAAAGGAAGACCAGAAGTCCCTGCTTGGCCAGTGCTATCCCAGCCTCCAGATCTCGGCTCACACGTCACTTCCTCAAGGAAGCCTTCCGGTCCCAGTCTAGGGAGTCAGTGTGCTCTGACATCCTTCCTTCTTAGCATTTTTACTGTTCTAATTTCAGATTCCTAATGATCAAATTACTGTCTCCCCACAAGTGAGCTTCCCAGTGTGTAAGGACCTCATCTACTTTAACAAACCATTGCCATCCCAATAACTGACAGGTTCTCAAAAAATGTTTGCTGACTAAATAGATGGATAGGTAAGAGTAGAATAGTTAAAAAGATGTCTGGCGAAGGATGTTGAAGTGAATTATTAGGTGAACTGATGGCTAATGGAAAGAATGTGAGAGGCTTGTTACAAGGAATGGAGAGAAAGGAAGGAAAGAATCACGAACCTGAAGAATGTGAACAAATGTCAGGAGCTGACGGGTGTACGAAGTTGTCTGTAAATGCAAATGCATCTTGGGATATAAGAATTATAAAAGAATAAAATTTGGCGTTATTTTTCCTCCAAGAAATAGATGAGTGAATGTATCGGCCAGGTTTTTAGCAGAGAACAGAAGGTATACTGAAGTGGATATTTACAGAGGTAGACAGGAAAAAGTAACCAACAAGAGAGACTGGGGCATGTAGAGGCAGAAAGGTTTGATCCCTCTCCTCACACATCATAGGAGTATGGATGACACTCCACTAACAAAAGACAGGTTAACAAAAGATAAGCATAACAAATTTATTTAATCAAATTTTTTATATGACATAGGAGCTTTCAGAAATGAAGGCCCAAAACCCAGGTAAAACTGTTCTTATGCTTATGTGCTATGAAGAATGTATGGTTGTACAGAAATAAGATTGAACACAAAGGTAGGATCTAATGGTGATGGACTGAGGGGGGAGTCCAGCAAGGGCTATCTGTTAGGATTCTTCTTGGCCTCCCTGTGTAACATTCCTCCCCTGGTATGGCAGAGTCCTTTGGAGAGAGGATCTTTAAGGGAAATGGAAGAGAGTGACCTTTCTAGGTTTTATGGCTTTTTTTTTTTTTTTTTTTTTTTTGGCGGGGGGGGGGGGTTCTAGTTTCTATGATCTGGCTTCTGTGACTTGCTTCAGGAGAGGAAGAAAGGCAAGAGACAGTGTGGGAGGTCAGGAAGTCCTTGCTCTGAGACCCTCCAGCCTCTTGCAGTTCAAAGTACTCAACAGAGCAAAGTGCCATATTCTGAAATATCATGTTTTGAGTCCTAACAGGCATCTAGGTACCAGCAATAGTGGGGAACTCTTATCTCTCCCTCCTTCCCAGGTTCTCAGGAGAGAAAAAACAGTGTCACCAGAGCTCATTAAGAAGTAGAACTAGGGCTGGGGATGTAGCTCAGTGGCAGAGGATTTGCCTAACATGCAGGAAGTTCTGGGTTTGATCCCTAGCACTGCCAAAAAAAAAAAAAAAAAAAAAAAAGAAGGAAGTAGAACCATAGATGAAGACAGCAGAATGAAAATGTAGTTAGAAAGGGCATGTGGTCTTTACTGAAACCACCCTGCTGAGGAAAGAAGAGAACTGGAGAAAAAGTACCCCAGCTTCACCCCCACCCCCCAATTGCTGACCTCCAGCCAGTGTCTACATTGGCAGAACCCAATAGGAAGGCACCAGGAAGGCAGGAGAGCCACTTAGCCAGATGTTTCCTACAACACTAAGTGATGTAATCTTATAGGCCCTCCTACGTATATGTGGGCTGTCACTGATTGAAATGCCATTGTGTAGTGTAGGAGCCCTGATTGGAGAGATGGCTGAGATTGTGGTTGGCTGCAGGCCATAGAGATATTCTGACATTGCCGCCTTCCGTGGTCTCACGGGACTTGGCCTGGGATCTCGAGAGACTTGAGCTGAGATCTGATCGGGTTGGGGCCATTTTGTTGTGTGGGTTTTTTGGTGGTGCGTGTTAGAGTCGTTGTTAGAGCCGGAGAGAAAAGTTATCAGAATAAAAAGCCTGTTGGTTTCCAGTTTGCCTCTGAACTTCTTCCTGTGGCTTTGTTGCTCCAAGCGGCAATCGCTTCAGGCGGTGACAGTGTAGCGCATGACTATATGGAAGATAGCATAGTGTGAACACTCATCTACCCTAGCACGTACATTATTCTATGTGTATGTAGGAATACCTGAAGGATAAATTCCCAGAAGTGAAAATTTTGTTTGATTTTTGCTAGATTGCCCTCCAAAGGGATAGTATAGTCTAATACTCCCAACGTTATTGTCTGAGACTATTTCCCCATAGACTTGCCAAAAGAGTATGGTGCTTAGCTTTTGGAATTTTGCCAGTCTGGTAGATAAAAAATATCATTTCATTGTTTTAGGTGGAACCACATGAAGAAATTCCATGTTCTCCCAGAACATGAAGAAATTCTTTCATGGATCCCCCTGCCCCAAGCTTTGATGATTTTTCTTGTTGCATTTAAACTTTTGATCCATCTCAAGTTTATCCTTGTGTGATAAACTCTTTTCATGACTACTGAGTTGTTCCAACATCACTCAAGTCCATCCTATATTTTATTATATAAAATTTCAATTTGTATAGTCAGAAATGGTAGAAAATAGGTAATTTCATATGGTTCAATATAATAGCTTTGCTTTGTATTTTTCTTATAAGTGAAACAGAATACCTTTTGATATATTTTATTGACCATTTATGGGATTTTCCCCTAAGTGGTATGTTGTGTTCTTGGTGCAATTTTCTAGAGATTGCTAGTCTTTTAATTTTTTTAAAATCAACTTTAAGGAGTCTTTTATAAATTAGACTAATACTTTGTGATAGTGAGTTTCAAATACTTTTATCCTAATTCATTGTCATTAGACTTTGCTTATGATGATTTTTTTTTTTTTTTTTTTTTTGCCATTAAGGTTTCTTTTGTTGCTCTCTCTCTCTCTCTCTCTCTCTCTCTCTCTCTCTCTGCTGAGAATTGAACCCAGGGCTTCATGCATGCTAGGCAAGCACTCTACCACTGAGCTACATCCCAGCCCAAAAGTTGCTAATTTTTGTGTAGGTGTAATTATCAATTTTTCCTTTTATGACATTCATAATTTTAGTTACAGTAAGAAAGGTTATCTCCCAGAACATGAAGAAATTCTTTCATGGATCCCCCTGCCCCAGGCTTTGATGATTTTTCTTGTTGCATTTAAATTTTTGATCCATCTCAAGTTTATCCTTGTGTGATAAACTCTTTTCATGACTACTGAATTGTTCCAACATCACTCAAGTCCATCCTTATTCCTACTAATTTTGAATGCCATCTTGATCACATACTAATTTTGAGGATTAAGTCCTAGCAATTTATTTTTACTTTTGGAATGGGGATGTATCTAAAATCTGCAATATCTTTTGTAATATTTTTTACATGTGGTGAAATTAATACAGATCTCCTGAAGAAAATATAGATGAACAGAATTTAAGAAATGAAATAACCTTAGTGCTGCCATTTACCAAAGTTAACATTTTTCTGTATATATGATACACACACACACACACACACACACACACACACACACACGGTAAAAGCTAAACTAAGATCCCCAACCATGTTGCAACAGAACAGGAGCTTACTGAACACAGAACTGTACTTTAGTTTCATGTAACCTCTCTGATGTGAGCAGTCTAGGTTAGATGGAGAGGTCTCTTCTCCATGAGATTATTCTCTTTTTCTTTCTTTCTTTTTTAAGTATATTAGGCTTAATTATATATAGTAAAATTCATCATTTTTAGGTGACCAATTCTATGAGTTTTGACAAACCTATGTAATTGTACAACCATCACCACAATCAAAATACTGAATATTTCTATGGTAGAATAAGATGGATATCATTACCCTAAGTGCAAGTATGAAGTCATGAATGGTGTGAATATACTTTGTATACAACCAGAGATATGTAAAAATGTACTCTATAAGTATAATATGAAATGTAATGCATTCTGATGTCATTTCTAACAACTTAGAATAAAAAATAAATAAATTTTTAAAAATACTGGATATTTCTGCCACTCCAGGTTATTCCTCATACTTCTTTGTGGTCATTGTCTCCTTACCCTTCACTCACCCATCCCTTACTCCCTGCCCATGAAAACCACTGATCTGATTTCTAGCCCTATGGTTTTGCTTCTCTATGAGGTCATTTGGGGCCCATTTTCTTTCTATCCTGCCTCTCTGCTATGCTTTATGAATCCTCATCCTCTTGGTCAAAGCTAGATCATAGATACACCATGGCTGCACTTCAGGAAGGAGAAGAGAACATTTAGCTTGCAATGCTTGATGTTTTTAGGCCTGGAAGTGGCCACGTCACGTTTGCATTGCTCCATTAGTGAGAATTTCGCTACATGCCCTGCTGACTGGGAAGTGTACTCTATTACTGTTGAAGAAAGGGAATGGGGATCCTGATGAACTGACCAAGGGGGCATCCCTGCAGCCTAGCCACGCACATATCCATGCCATCTTTCCTGTACACAGAGAACACATCCTTTCCCCCAAAGGAGACAAATCCCAAGCCCCATTCAGTTACTGCATCTACTCAAAGGGCAGGATTTCCAGGTGGTGGAACATCTCCTCCAAGAGGTTCCAGGGTGGTTCCCTGTGGTCCTTCAGAACTAAAACACAAGCTATTTGTATCTCCATCTCCCATGCCCTCCCCAAAATTATGTTTTCTTTAAAAATTTCTAGGACTTCTGTTTGTGCCAAGAGTCAAAACCAAGTTCCAATTCTGTAGATGGTTCCAGCTAATTTTCTGACTTCTACCTAGATTCATACTGCCTCCCCCATTTTAAAAGCAACAACTTTGGAGCTACCTGAAACAATGAATTTAGGAGGGACTGCAGCAAACCTGGTCTCTAACATGGGGCTGAGCCTCTTTCTCCCTTTAGGAGGGATCTTTGAGGCATAACAATAGTTGATTTTCCCAACCCTGGGAAGCCCCAATTTGCTAGACTCCCATCTTGCAACACTTGCATGCACTCATCTCTCATAATGGCTTACTGAAAGTTAACAAATTACATACAAGCTTTTATTTCTTTAAAAGACTACTATCTAACCAACGTGGATGCCCTTCAACAGATGAATAGATAAAGAAAATGTGGTATACATACACAATGGAATATTACTCAACCTTAAAAGAAGGATGAAATTATGGCATTTGCACGTAAATGGATAGAGGTGGAGAATATTATACTAAGCAAAGTAAGTCAATCCCCCAAAACCAAAGCTTGAATGTTTTCTCTGATATGCAGATGTTAATTCACGATAAGGGGGGGGGGCGTCTAGGGAAGAATAGAGGTACTTTGAAGGCAGAGGGGAGTGAAGGGAGGGGAGGGGATATGGAGGTAGGAAGGATAATATTATAAATCGGACATTATTACCCTGTGTACATATATGATCACATGACCAGTGTGATTCTACATTATGTACAACCAGAAGAATAAGAACTTATACTCCATATATGTATGATGTGTCAAAATGCATTCTACTGTCATATATAACTAATTAGAACAACAACAACAAAAAAAAAAGTTTACCAGAAAAAAAAAAAGACTACTATCTGTGCATTATCTCTACATGTAATTATTATAGCTTTTGTTTTGCTTTGTTTTGCAGTGCTAGGGATGGAACCCAGGGCCTCACCCACACTGTGCAAGAGCTCTACCACTGAGTTACACCCCCAAAACAAGTGTTATAGTTATTTTAGTAGAAAGCTGTTAACCAATCTCCTGCCTAATTTTCAGGAGCACGTCTGATGGCTATGAGTAAATTTCTAGAAATTGACACATGTAAAGAGATGTCATTAAAACAAAAAAAGCAGCCTTGCCTTACTTATTATTGAGAAGGGTAGAAGGTACAGGTGTTAACCAATAGTATAACTCTGCTACAGGGTCTATAGAGGACAGAAAGTATCCAGTACTCACCAAGTATTTCTGTTTGGGGATTGCTTGTAGAGCAGATAAGCTGTTTTGACAGGGAGCATGCAAATGTTATCATACTCAATCAGAAAAGGCTTTTAGAGGGGTGTGGCTCCTCCACCTCAGTTATGAATTCAAATCATGCAAGGAATATGAAAATGTAAGACAGGAAAAAAATGACAGTAGATAACTTAAGGATTCCAGTTAGGAATTTAGATAAAACCAACATAAGGAATGCAGAACTGAGAGGGAGGAGAGAATGAACAATCAGTGCATTTGAAAACATATAAACATAAACCTATAAAGGTAGGTTTATTAATAAACATAAAAGCTGTCTATTTTAAATAGTTGCTTAAATAAATTAAATACAGTGGCAAAAAGGAAAAAAACAAAAGCACCATATTAAAATGAGAAAGGGCATGCAAACAACAAACACTGAGTTCAAAATAAGAAAAGGGCTCAGGTTGTAGCTCAGGGGTAGAACACTTGCCTGGCATTTGTGATTTTCTATGTTCTATCCTCAGAGCTGCAAAAAAATAAGAGAATGCTATTTATAGATTGATACCAATTAATAGCTTACTAAAAAAGTTCTTCTAAAACACTATAAGTTTCTAAAATATATTGTTTTGGTTTTTCCCCCAAATATTTTAAAGAGTAACCAGAAAACCTAAATGGAATAGTAACTGAGAAAGAATGGGAAAATTATACAAAGAATTCTCTCTCAGAAATGCAGTTTATAGGCAATTTCTTTCAAGCTTTCTAGGAAACATAATTTTATACTACATGAACTGTTTCAGGGTACAGAAATAAAAAAGAAAGCTTCCCATTTCACTTTATGAAGTTGGAATAACTCTGATATCAAAACCCAAAGATACCATAGACACACAAATCTATAGTCCAGTCTCACTTATGAATATCATTATCCCAAAAAGAAAAGGCTTAAATTGAACATGAGCAAATTAATTTTCTATTAAAAGAATAAAGCACTATGCCCAAGCCAAGTTAATCTCAAGAATGCAAAGAGAGGTTAGTATTCAGAAATATATTAGCATAATTTATCTCATTAATAAATGGAGAAGAGTCCTATGATCACCTTAGTAGATACTCAAAAGACATTTAATAGAACTCAGTGTCTATTCTTTTTTTTCTTAAAGCAGCTCTTTAGAAATTAGTAATTAAAGAGTATTCATTATCATACTAAATAATAATTATCACAAACCAAATGCTACCATTTTGCTTAATGGTGAAAAATTAGAAGGGAGAAAATAAGAATGTCCTCTTTGGCAACTAATATATATCATTAATTTGGAAGACCTGGCCTCTGCAGTATGCAAAAAAATAATAATAATAAAAGAGGAGAAACAAAAATTTACATCATATTTGCAAATGTTTATAATTGTCTACTTGGACATTTCAACAGAACCAACTGAAACACCAAAAAGAAATCCAAGTCCTTTGCCAAATATAAAGCAAATATACATAAATTCTTTTCTCATATATCACCCATTACCAGTCAGAAAACAGAACAGGTCATGAGATAATAGTGACTACAAAAAAATTCAAGAAGAAATGGGAGCTATGATGGAAACTATAAAACACTTCTCAGGTTCAAAACCCAACTCAAACTAACTGATGCAAATAAAATAGGAGCAGTTTTCATTATAATTGGGGAGGTTGCTGGTTTCAAAGGAAATCAGGGCAACTCTAGATTAAGTGACAGTTCCTAAAGCTTCCAGGACTCTGTATTAGATAGGTCTGTATGGTACAGTTGAGAATATGCACTAAACCACTCTGCACTAAAGGGAATGCCATTCATTGCCAGAGTAATAGTCAACATAGATTATGTATCTTGGATGACATGTGAAAGGGGGGCTTGTTTATGAATCACACAGAGATACCATTTGGGTTATTGGATGGTGGGGGCACATTCCATCTCTGCTTTGGTCACGCTCTTCCTGCAACAGGCTGAATTTCTTTATGTGGTGGGAAGCATGGCTGCTTGAAACCCCATATTCAAGGCCTTACTCTGTTTTCCTTCCTGAAAACAATGAGAAAAGTCGTGAGGAGGGTTTCTGTCTGGCCTGGCTGGGGCTTGGGCCTATCCCTGAAACAGTGACATGGGTGGCTTAGCCTGTGGTCAAAGGTACAGGCAGAATATTTCATCAGAAGGGTGTGTTTGTGATCCAGGCCTATGCCTGTAATCTCAGCAGCTCAGATGACTGAGCCAGAAGGATTGTGTGTTCAAAGCCAGCCTCAGTAACGTAGTAAGGCATTAAGCAACTCAGTGAGACGCTGTCTCTAAATAAAATACAAAATAAGGCTGGGGGTTGTTGCTCAGTGGTCAAGTGCCCCTGAGTTCAATCCCCAGTACCAAAAATAAAATAAAATAAAATAAAAAATATTAAAAGGTCTGGAGATATGGCTCAGTGATTAAGCACCCCTGGATTCAATCCCTGGTAACCCCCCAATAAGGGGGTGTGTTTGCTGATTGGGGTGACAGTTGCTATGAGAAGTGATAGCTACAGACAGAGAAGATTTGAATAAGTGCAAGGATATGCCATGTTCCCAGATAAGTTGGCTGAAACAGAGAGATACAGGTATTTCCCCCGGTTACTATATGAATTCAACACAATCTGATTTAGAATCCAAAGGGAATTTAGGGGCTACTTGACATCATGATTCTAAAGTTCATCTGGAAGAACCACATATAGTGGGAATGACTCAGAAAATTCTGCCCAGTGAAATGTATATATTTTATCTCAGTATGATTTTATCAGTTATCCTAGTTTAAAATATGGCTCCTTTGTCACCTCCAATATCAACCACTAATTTTAAAGCTTTTCTCTCTGAATAATTTTTACATAACCCAGGGAACTTCCTGAATTAGGCGTTCAGACACCTAACATCTGAACTCTTCCATCACTCAAATTATTTGAATGCTTGCTAAATAACTAGATTGCATGAGATTTCAATAGACATAGAAGACATACTTCCTTCCCACTCGTTACTTACTATATTTGACTTTTCCAACCAAATATGGGTATTAGACATTATAAGTTTGTCATTCTGGCATATGCTTTGGGGAATACATTTTCTAAAATGAAAAGAGCAGAAAGTACATGCAAAAGATCTGATTTGAAATTACAAGTATATAGAAGAATTGAGGGGGGGAGAAATGATTGGAGGGGGACAGAGGGTTGGTGACAAAGGCCGTGACATGGGGTGGATGGCTTGGGTTTTTAAATGTGAAGATATCTGTGGAATAGTAGTAATAACCTGAAGTTGTACATTTTCAAAGATTTCAGAGATGACTTAAGCACAAGAGCATGTATGTAGTACCCTAGCCAAAGGGGTAATAAAGAGACAGAGAAAATATTAGATTTAAAAAAAAAAATGTTTGCTTGGGGATAAACTTGCTCAGAAGAACTGGCATTTGTGATTTTGTTTTGTGTTTGCAAATGGCACTTTCTTGGGAAAGTAAACGCCTGCCTGAAAAGAAAAGAGAATGTGTAATGCATGATAATGCCTTTGCAATTATATGTCATGTTTAATCTCTTTGGCTCTTGAAACAATTGGGGAATTTTCAATTCCAGAAATTTGTAAAACTAGGTGAGATAAATGTTTATCTTGTGTGATTTATGTTCAGGCCATGCCTAGGTTCACAGATCTTAATTAGATAACCATTTAAAGTTCTCTTCATCTCCCAGTGTCAGAAAAGTTGGTTGATTGAGCCAAACCCAACTGAAAGTAGAGGCGTTTACATTACATTCAGAATAACAACTTGAAGGGATGATGTAGAGAGGGAGGTAATCCTGCTGCACTCACAGGAGGCAAGAACTAGTAAGATCAGCCTTAGATGAATGAAGATGGGAGCAGGCACCCCTGCCTTTCCCCTCCCAAATCATGGGAGTGTTCCAGCTGAAATTCAGTTCCTTAGTTTGCTTTGGAAATGATATGCAGATATGGTAAGATTCAGCAGTCTCTGTAGCATATGGTCAGAATTAATCACGTGACACGTTTGCACCAGCTCAAGTTGGAACTCCCATACATGTGGAAAACTGTGGTGAGATAAGAATCTAAGAGAAAAGGTCACGGTGCCTGTTCTAAATGCTTGTTGGAGAGGGCTGGTCCTGGTCATCATAGCCATCTGAAGACCATGAGCATATGTGAACCTAAGATGGCCCTCAGACCGTGACCCTTGCAGGCCAAAGGGAAGTGACCTTCTTCATGGAATGAAGAGTGAATGAAAGTGAGAGGGGGCTCTCAAAACACCAATGAGAGAAAAACCAGGTGGTAAGATTAGCGCATCTGGCTAATCGGTCACAGACTGTAAATTCCCCTCAAGCATCTTTCTTTTAAGCCACATCTGCCCTTGCTACTTAGAAGAACCTGCATCTTCTGAGGAGTTGCAGAGGAAGCAGGGCTGGATGCCACTCAGAGGTTTTTGGTTTTTAAAGTGGAACAACAGAAATATATTTGCTTACAGAGAGTTACTTGGAAGAAGGAAAGACAAGACAAGAGGGGGCAGTGGGGGGAAGAGGCTGAAAGGGACTTGGGAAACCCTGGGCTCGTTTCCCATCAGCTTTGCCATTGCTAGGAACTTTCCTGTGCATGGTTCAAGGGCTGGACCCTGGGCAAGAGCGCAGAGGTTGGAAAGTTCCACCTCCTCCAACTCCCAGTCCTACACTTAATTTACTTTTCTTTCAGTTCTTAGGGTCCTTAGCTTCCTAGTGCCTTCTGCTTCAGAGCAAAGGACTCCACTGAGTCCATTCATACTCACATACTAGAGACAGAAAATGTTTTCCCAGCCGGTGACATTTCATTCATTTACATGGGAACCAAAGAAGAAAATGATCTTGACAAAACCAGAAATCACCCTGATGGGATTTCAGACACACTGAATCTGTACTGGGAAGACACTTGGTAGCCGAAAGGACTTCTTTTTTACTCATCAGGTTATTCCCACTTGGGTAACCATCTGGTCTTTTAGATAATGAAGATTGCTTTGTTTATAGAAAGGGGTACAGTGGGGTCCCAAATCATCCCTACATAAAGTGCATCTGACTGTATCCTGACTAATAGACATTTGTTGAGCACCTACTGTTACCTGCCTCTGTAGCTATGACCTCTACTCAGTTTGTATGAGAAGTCACAAATGCTGAAATCAAAAGCTCCCCCAACCTCACTTTTATATATCAACCAAGAATGTTTTCCCACATCTATTCTGTTGCCTCCTTTACCCCTGCTTATAACACTAAGCTTACTTGACATTTTAAACTCTCTGTTAAACTGGTGAGGTAGGAAAAGTAGCAGTAATGAGATTCTTATGCGCAATTCTAAAGGTGAATTTCTGTATTCATTTAACTTAACTGCATTGGAACCATTATGCACTTTTTTTCCATAAAGTCTGGGCATATACTACCAGGCCTTATACAAAATGATATACGGTTTAGAATTACAATTAAATGAGGTAAATGTGAATGAATGAATGAATGAGAAGTAACTTATGCAGTGTGCTTTAGGTACCATACCAAAAGCTTCATAGCATCATGCCATTGAACACTCACACCCACTCAGTGTGACAGATTTATCATTATCCCCATCTGCAAACTAGCAAATCTGGTGAGCTCTGCCCTTAACAACCTGTGTACCTTTCTGCATATATAAGAAGAGGGCAATGAAGCCCAGAGACGTTCAATAGTTCATCTAAAATCACCCAACTGATATTAGCAGGAGCAGGATTCAGCCACCCAGTTGTCTGACCTTAGAGCCCAAGTAGCCCCTACACTCTATAGCCATCCTTTACATTTGTTTATAACTTAAAATCATGCCACATGTCTAGCAGTTCATACAAATAACTGGCATTCATATTCTTCTACATAGCTCATCCTTCATTTAATCATTTCTTCAACATTTGAATCCTTATTTTTTTCAGTCTTCTCTTTCAACTGATTTTCTTCCAACCATTTACATCCTGCTTGCTGAAGAAATAAGTGAACAAATCAAGTCATAATGCACAATTTTAATACAATGCCCTAAATTTGTTAATTTCTTCACTTAGTCCCTAAACAATAACTAAATGCCTGCTATATGCCAGGGACTAGGACTATCAAGTTGAATAAGATGACCTCTTCCTTCAAGGGGCTCAAAGTCTATTAGGGGCAGAGAGACTTTTTTTTTTAACTAAGTCAATAAAGTGTTATGGTTCCATGGTGAGATTTCCATATGTACAAAGTGGAAACATCACAGAGGAAGTGACTATGTTGAATGAGAAAGACCTTATAGAAAAGGTGACCCTGACTTTTCAAAGATAATTGTTAGTTGAGAGCCAAGAGGGTGGCAAGGCTAAGGTTCATGTGTATTAGTCTGTTTGAGTTGCCATAACAAAATAACAGAAGGGTGACTTTAAAAACAGCAAAATTTTGGGGCTTGGAGTGTTGCTCAGTCATACAACATGTGTTTAGCATATGTTGGGCCCTGGCTTCAATCCCTAGCAAGAAAGAAAATTTTTAAAAAAGCCCTATAAATTTATTGTCTCAGTTCTGGAGGCTGAAAGTTCAAGATCAAGTTCTAGCAGTGTTGGTTTCTGGTGAGGCTCTCCCCTTGGGTTGCAAGTGGCTGCTTTCTTGCTGTGTCCTGCCTCGGCATTTCTTCTGTGCCTGTATGGGGGGGTGGGGGGCCTCCCTTGTCTCTTGTTATAAGGACACCAATCCTGTGAGATTAGTGCCCCACTCTTGTGACCTCATTTAACCTTGGTTACCTCCTAAAAGTCCTATCTCCAAATACAGTTGCATCGAAGGGTAGGGCTTCAACCTATGCATTGGCAGGAACACAGTGCAGTCTATAACACCAATACCCAGGGGCCCTGGCCCACAGTTTCTTCTGATGCCTTATTCCTGAGGTACCCTGTGTTCCCTGTTGCTTTCTCCCTGTCCCAGGAATTCTTTAAGTAGAGCTTCTGCATTTGAGGTCTGCTCCTTGATGTCTAAGAGTCCAAGACTACTCACACCCTTGTTTATGAAATACCTGGTTTTAGATTTCCCTCATCATCCAGAGTGACCATGGTGAAGAAGCAGCAGTTGTCTTCCATGCAGAAATCTTCTCCTTCCATGATTCTCTTCCATTTTCAGCTCTCTTGAGTAATTAGGATGCAGCATAGGGTTTTGCACACAGTGAGGGCTCTAAAAATATGAGCTCTTCTTCTTTTCTCTCTAATACCACCAAAATTTCCAGCCTGGAGTTTCTATTTCCCTAATAGCTCTTTGCTGACCCCCCAGCCGAATTAGCAAGATGTGGTAGCAAACGGCGCAGCAGTAGGTATCAGAAGACCCAAACATGAGCCCACTTATGGGCCAGGACAGTTGCTTTATCTGTAAGATGGAGAGAATGAGACATAAGACTATAAAGTTTAGCCAATTAAAATAGTTAAGCACCCTGTGATTAAACCTTAATGTGAATAACATATATAAAGGTTCTTTGCTAAGTACAAAGTATAGCATTCATTTCAAAATTAACTATAATATTTTCATACCAGTGATTTCTGTGTAGATCATCAGATCTTCTCATACTTCCTGTCTTGCTGTAGTACATACCCAAAGAACCTTAATCAGATCTCTGAGAATTATCAAAGTGGCTTCATGAACACAAACCATCCTTCTCCCATGCCCAACTTATGTCTCATTTAAAAAAAAAAAAAAAAAAGTCTCTAGAATTCCAGATCTTCTTTGAAGTCTTCCTAAACTAATTAGAGAGGCAGTGGTTAGACATCCGCAGTCTGGGTTGGAGTCCAGCTTCTTCAGGTTACTAGCTGTGTGACCTTGAGCATCCTGTTGTTCTGTTTCTTTACCTGAAAACCAAGTATATTGATGGGATCTACCTAATATTAGGAGATTTGTGAGGATTAGAAGGGTTATAACACATACAGCCCTTAGAACAATGCTTGTCACATAGTGAGCACTCAGTATTTGTTATCGTTTTCCTTAATTTGCACAGTAGATCTAGAGACATATGGCTACCATCTCCCAAGGGTTATTTAGTGTTTTGACCCAATTCAATTATGTTAGTGAATTGAATTTAAATTTGCTTAACCAACCAGTACCCATAATGAAAGCTATCAAACATTTACATCGTGTTCCATTTTCTGTTAGGTTATTTGAATCTGTCTTGCAGATAGCAGCCAAAGAACCTGCTGTCTGGCCAGGTACGAGGCTATGGGTTTGGGGAGAAGGGAGAGGACATTACATTTGGATATCTAGTGGTCACAGCATTTGGGGCACAGGAAGTAGGGAACAAATTCTGGAAAACAGCCCAAGAACAGTCAGTAAGGGGAAGGCTTGTTGACTCAAAAGGAAATTGTCATTTCCAGACCAGCTTGTAGTAGTTCAGGGAGATGATTCTGCAGGCCAGAACTGGGAGTTGTGTTGCTGAAGGGGATGATTCCCAAGTTAAGTGGGGTTCTTTTTAGTTAGTGAAGGGAAGAGAACACTGCTTTCTGTAGACCTAAGGATTAAGCATGCTGGAGAATAGCAAGTAGCTAGAGAAATGTATGGGTGCTTTCTATTATTTTCACTGCTTTAAGTCCATCTCTGTGAAGTCTGTTTTGCATTATGAAAGAGACAAGTTTAATAGGTTCTATTTCTAAGCGGTGGCTCAGAAAAGCATTCTAAATCTCTGAACCAAGACCCAGTTGTGCCTGTTATTCCCTCTTCTCCCACACGGTGGTGACACACCTAATCTGCTGGGGCCTGTCTTCCAAGCAAGTGAGCACCCAAGCCCCATCTGCTGGCACCAGGATTGGGATTGTGTCACTGACTTTTAAGATGCCCTTGCCCACTCCTTATAGGATTCATATGTTTAGTGTCCATTTATTTGTCTGTTGCTCTTCCTTGACCATGTAAAGGATTTTCCCAGTGGGCAGAAACAGCATCCATCCACCTCTGGGCCAGTTCTGTACCTGCTGGTTTCATTCTCCTTCTGCCCCCAACTCTTAATGGCTCATTCCTGAATTCTAGTTCTGGTCTGGTTAGCTGGCAGCACCACCACCAAGACTCTGGAACACATAGACACATAAGAAAAAACAATCCCACTTACCCTTAGTTCAACTAAGGCAAGGCTGGAGGAATTCAAAAAGAACTTTTCCTTGGAAACAACAGCAAAATATACACAAAAGCATAAATAAATGGATAAGTTCATGGAGTTTAGGCTGCAGACCAAGACAAAAGGATAAAATAGCAAGCAATGAAGACTGGCTAGCAAGGCTTGTAACTTAGCCAAAGTCTTGTTTCCTCTCCCGCCTTAGTCTCTAAGAGTCATGTAGAACAAAGTTTAACAAAGATAGCCCAACTTTTATCCCCAAACAGATTTGATTTATAATTCGTAACCTATTATTCCAAAGAGGGCATGGGGGAGTTTACATAAAATGCATATGTATATATATATACATATACATATATATAAAATCTCAAAGCTGGTAAGAAAGAAATGGAAAATGTTCAAATGTAGAAGAGAACGTAAATAGAATGTATCAAATCCCTAAACTAATACCACGTTTGAGCATTAAATTTAGCACGGAGAATAGAATCCTGGAAAACGAACACAAAAAGGGACATGTAATGTGTTGCACAATGATAATATCTAATAGAAAATAAAAGAAACATACTTTTTCAAGAGAGGCAAGCTTTTTTCTGGTGCTGAATATCTGTCACAGAATTGGAAGCATGTAATTCTACAGTGACTTTATAGAATACACATGCCTTCTCTCAGTTTGTTTGGGTTGATCCTACTTCTTTATCTAATGGCATCCTCATTTCTTCCTAGAATTTGTTTCTGTGTTCAACATAGCTGTGCTGCATTCCATTTTTTTTTTTTTTTTTTTTTTTTTGAAGCTGACCTTGGTTAAATGAAGAAAACCCTAGAGGGACATCCTGCTCAGCAGAGGATTCAGGACTGTAATGAGCCTCCCAGAGAACAGAGTTATTCCAGCCTGATAAGAAGGGTGTGTGTTCTGAACCAGTCAGCAGTGTTTTCTGTTCTACATTTTCCCCTTTCCAAATGGTAGCTTCATCAGGGTTTTCATCTTTGGATATATATTAGATATATTGGAGGTAACTAAATTATTTAGTTATCGTGTATTGGAAAGAATGCCCATCAACCAGAGATGTGGGACTTGTAGAATAGAGCCCTGTTAAACCAGAATAAATTGGCCTAAACCAGCCTCCAGTACTTAAACAGTGGGTTTGGCCTTCAAAGAGGTTTCACATGTAGTGAACTACAACCTAACTTGACACGCAAGCTGGTTGTAACTTAACTTTAGTGTACTCTTGCACACAGTAAGGGCCCCCTCAGTCCATCCCAGGCTGTAGCTACCAGATTATGCCCATATAAGGTAACAGCCAAGCTACACCCATCAAGTCATATCTGTACCTTATTTTCTGTCTTTCTGGTTATAAAAGTAGTCCACCACATTTCAAAGGGGGAGTTTGAAACCATCTCTGGTCTGGAGTGCTGTCCAGTTCTAGAACCTTTCTCTTGCTCAAGTAAACTTTGTTAAATTGAACTGGTCTGTTTTCTTGTAACCAGCCTCATGACTTTCCTTCTGTATATAGTAGCAAGATATGATTTGAGACTTTTCTCCCTTTGGAAAGGAAGCAAATGCAGTTTGGGTTGCACTTGGAAGAGTTGTGTTATGATAAATGTGCTATTAGTTATTGAGATTTTGTATGTGCCTATGTGCATGTGCTTTTATACACTTGCTGGGCAGACCAGGGGAAACTGTAACAGACATGTTTCTCTCCTCTCTCTCCTGTTTTGCCTTTTCTATTCTAGGACATCTCTCCAGTATGAGCATCACTTTTTTTTTTTTTTTTTTTTTTTTTTTGGTACTGGGGATTGAACCTAAGGTTGAACTATACCCCAGCGTCTTGTACTTTTATTTTTGAGACAAGGTCTCACTAAGTTCCTGAGGTTTTGACTTGCAGACCTCCTGCCTCAGCCTCCTGAGTCACTGGGATTACAGGCATGCGCCATTGCACCCGGCTTCAGTACCATCTTGAGACTTTTCATCACCTCTCTTCTAGTGGAGCCCTTCTTTCCTACATTCACTTTCTTCTTTCCTGGCTTACATCCTTACTGTGATGGGATACAACCTCCCCTAGGTTTCTGAGAAAGAGTACCTGAGAAGTAAATGTGTTGAGACAGTGCATGTCTGAAAATATCTTTATTATACTCCCTTAATTGATTACCTATAGAACGTTAGGTGGGAAGCAATTTGTGTTCAGAATTCTGAAGGTATTATTCATTGTCTTCTAGCTTCCATGTTGATATTGAGAATTTCAGTGCCATTCTGCTTCCTGAACCCTGTCATATGCCCTGTTTTGCTTTCTAGATCCTCTTTTTAGCCCAGCATTAAAAATTTCACACAGAGGGCTTTCAAGTAATTTCTTCCTTCACTCCCTGTTACTACGTGGGATATATTGTGTACCCTTCACTTTAGGAATTTATGTCTTTTAGTTCTGAAAATTTCTTCTTATAGTTTTGATAATTCTCTCCTCTGTTTTCTCATTTCTTTCCCTCTGGTGTAACCATTAATTGGATATTGGGCTTTCTAATTTAACTCTCTAATTTTCTTACTATTTTCTCTCCTCTTTTTTATTTGTCTTTTTGTTCACTTCTGGGACATTTCTTCAACTACATCCTAAAATTCTTCTATTGGATTTCTTTATTGCTGCTGTCTTATTTTAACTCCCAAGTTTCTTTACTGATTTTTAAGTGTTCTGTTCTAGTTTCATAAATACAGAATTTTTTTTATCTCTCTGAGAATGTTTTCCTTTATTCTTTGCAATGTTTCTTTCTATTGGATTCCTTTTCCTGGTTTTGTTTTTGTTTTCTTTTGTTTTTTTTTATTTTCATGTTTTGTCAAGTATCTAGTGATGTTTGGCTACCCGTTAATGTTTAAGAATGAAGCACTGAGGCAGGTAGATCACAGGTTCAAGGACAGTCCGGGCAATTTACAAGACCCTGTTTCAAAATTTAAAAAATCCAAAGTACTATGGTGGGGGCAGGTATCTCAGTGATAGAGTGCCCTGAGTTCAACTGCCAGGGCCTCAAAAAAAAAAAAAAAAAAAAAAAAAAATCTATCACTGAAAAGGCATGTGAAAGTTCCATAGGCATGGACTGGTTCTTTTGAGTTTAGGATTCACAGAAGGATTATCAGACAGGGAAGGACCTACTCATTTTATTGGGGATCTCAAATATTAGTATCTGTGTGTCTTTCCTTTTGGTTAGTCCATTTCTAGAGAGGTGCCCTATAATTTGCCTGATGAACAAAATCCTCACTGTTGGTGTCTGGGAGCCTAATAGACAGAGGGGTCAGAAAGCTCACCATTCTGTATGAAAACTATTACTTAATCTCTCTTTCAACATTTCATCTTATCCTTCCTTTCTTCCATGACTGTTGCCCCTGCATTTTGAGGCCCTATGGTCCTGAGAATAGAGGGCAGAAGTAGTTTGCCTGTTAAGCAGGGTGACAGAGGGAATCTGGGGTAGAACTCTGGTCCTCATATATTCTTTAATTGGTCCCCCAGTTTTTTAGCATCACCTTCAGAGATACTCCATGCCTCAGTTTCAAAGGCACAGACAGTCCTGAGTCTTTCTGAGATCCTAGTGTACCAACCACTTTCTACTTTAGATTCCCAGCCTCACTTCCAATTACTTTGTTTAGGTCTCGTTGTCTTCCAAAAGTCACTTAACACTTACCATTTACTTTCTATCCTCCCAAGTTTGATTGCTATATCTGGTTGGATATTACTTTCTCTCCTATTCTTTTGGTTTATAGATTTATATCATATGCCCCTCCCACCTTTTGGTAGCGTTTAGGGAGGGAGCAGAGATATTTGTGGGTGTGCAGTTTGCCATGTTTAATGAAATCAGCACATGAAGTACAGCACCCTCCTAGTCCTCATTGCAGCCCCATGCAGCAGGTAGTACTATTACAGATAAGGAACGAAGACCCTGAAAGGCAAAGGCCCTGTCTCCAGGTCATGTAGCTGAGGAGTGACAGAGATGCAGTGTGAACCCAGGCAAGCCTCTGAAGCCCACAATTTTTCCAGCATATCACACTTTTTCTGATTCTCTGGGATTGCAGAGAGATTCCTTCTTGCTACACCGAACATTATTAATCAGGAATACATACCACACACAATCCCTTGGGGCCATGTAGTTCAGCTAACGGGGCTTTTTTTCTTGCCTTTGTTCCCTGAAGCAATTATTTCTTTATTTCATTTAAAGACTCGCCCTCTGCAGCTGCTGTGGACAGCTTAGAGTTGTCTAAAGGTTGAAGACTAGAACCAAAGCCGTGAGCTTACAAGCTATCAAACTTGAAAGATGTATTGAGGTGAAATACCGCTGCCAAGCCTCCCCACCAAACCTTTTTTAAGTGCTTTTTCTTTCCAAAATGAAAAAGAACTGCTTGTACTACACATGCATAAAATCGTCAGCTCTGGCATGTTCGAAACAATATTTTTTTGTAACTGCCCACCCGGAAATAGCAGACAGTATAGTCTTCCAAAGCCAAAATAATTGTGTGTTGTGCACTGATATTTAGAAGTTAAAGATCAGTGTATGTGTGTGGGCCGAAACATGTGCCTTTCTTCCTTTTGAAGAAGAATCCTGTGCTGTTAAGTAACTTTGTTTTCCTACTGAATATGCAAGTTGCAAATTTGAGCCCTGTGGGTACGGGTTGAGATCAACAGCTGAACTACTAAGGTGCTTTGGGGTTCAACCATTTGGGTGAAACCTAGGTTGACTTCACAGGGAAGCATTCAAGTGCAATTTTTCATTCCATTTATGACCTTGCCCTATTTTCTCGGCCTTACCAGTCTGATATTTCCCTTGGCATTTCTGAAGAGGTCCATAAGTCCTTGGCAAGTGTGAAGTGACCTAACATGGGGGTTCCAGGAGAAGTCTATTGCAACTTTTCAGAAGTATTTAAATTAGTCACTTTCAAAGGGAAAATGTGAAGGCATTATTTGTCTTGAAAGTATTTGTTTTCCAAAGCACAAGCGCCTTAGCAACTGTATGTGAAGACAGGTTTATTTCAGCAGGATTTGTAGTAAACAATGTGTTCATTTACTACCAGGCAATGGATGGTACATGTAATGATTTCTTTTGTGATTTTTAGGCATGATATAAGCAGACCATAATAATTCCAAAACACATTTTGCGCCGGGTGTGGTGGCGCAAGCCTGAATCCCAGCAGTTTAGGACAACTGAAACAGGAGGATCACAAATTTGAGGCTAGCCTCAGCAATTTAGCAAGGCCCTAAGCAACTTAGTGACCCTGTCTCAAAATTAAAAAACAAAAAAGGCTGGGAATGTGGCTCAGTGGTAAAGTGCCCGTGGGTTCAATCTCCAGTACCCCCCCCCCCCCCCAAAATCTTGCCACTTTGTATTTATCTAAGGTGAGGACTATTTTGGATTATCCAGTTTGCATCCATAGATACCCTAGATTTGTCCCATATTTGTACATGTGGGCATCATGCCCATAATGCATTGGGCTTGACCCTTACTCTGGAGGCAGCCCTCAGAAATGACCAGTCCAGCTCAAATCAGGAACTGCTGCATAGAAGACAGCAAGCAGTCCTGGGCCTCAGGTACATGGAAATGCTCTAGATACACCTCTTTTTTTTAAATCACTACTTTGTATTCATTGCTTTTTATGGCTTCTGGGCATTTTGTATTCATCATACACAGAATAGTGGCTCATCAGCACTAAAGACAAATCTTTCTGTCAACTAGATGCTAACTGAGGTGTTTTAAAATGCAGATTCCCAAGCCTAGACTAGGCTTACTAAACCTAATTTTCTGGACATTGGGGCCTGACCATCTGCTTTTCCCTCTAAGCACAATACCAACTTGTGATTAGTAGCCATATTATCCAGGTCCATATTTTCTAAATTTCCCTGATGATAAGAATCATATGATGTTCCTGCTAAAAATATAAATTCCTGGGCCCATCCCGGAACCGGTGAATCAGAATCTCCAGGGTTGGGACCTGGGAAGAATGGAACCTAGGATTCCAGAAAGATCCTACAGCCAAGGTTGCCTGCTAGAAACCATCAAAGGAAATAAACCCAGCCTCAATCATGACTTGGCAAAATTGCATCTGTTAATTAAAACTTAAAACTAGGGAATAGACTGTGAAAGATATTTAGGGTCTTTGGGCCCCAACCACGTTGAATCAAAACCTTTTTAAAAATGCTATATATGTGCATTATGAATTGTAATACCTACTACTATTATAAATAAAAAAATAAATTTAAAAAAGAAAAACACACACACACACACAAAAAAAACCTTTTTAAGGTTAATTTTACCTGTTTACCTATCACATTTCTAAGAACTTCTGAAACTTTCTAATTCTGTTAAGGGGAAATCTAGATATAAAATCAACCATTATTTTGCTGATTAAAAGATCTAGAGGCAACTTTACATTTATTTTCTTCTCAACTATCTCAAAAAGTATTTTTCATTTGCCTTGGCTTTTCAAAAGCAAAAGTAGCTTTAAATGCTTTTAAAGAAAAAAATTCTTTAAACAACTGTCATTTCTCATATCTTCTGAAGTTTTCTACTTCATCAATATGTAAACTGTGAGCTTCTGAAGTCTAAAAAAATATGTATTGTTTATCTCTGTATCCCCAGGGTGCAGATCAGTGCCTGGCACGTTAAGTGAATGCCGTATGAGTTGTGAGAAAATATTTTGTCTCTGGGTTTGTTTTCTTTAGCTAAGGCTTTTAGAGTTAAACTTAACCTTTTTGTTTGTTTGTTTGTTTTGGGACCCTTCTTATATGTGGTTGAATATTGGTTTATTAATTTGAAGATTTATGAAAGGCAAAATGCTGATTTAAAAAGGAGACAAACCATACAATTGTACATACCTGAAAAGAGCTGTCCAGATCCCCTGTATCCTGCTGAGGAAATTTCATTGCATAAATGGGTTACTATTAGTTGATGGAAAAACTAAGTTAACTGGAATCCCCAGTTCACCGATCGTGCCAGTTAACTGAGGTATTAGTGTCCTGTTTAAACTCTCAGAGCTATTAAATTAAATGGTCATGACATGAAACCTCAGAAAAGTCTTATTGTTGTCTAGAAAGATTGTATACAGGTGTTGCTAGCCTGCTTTAGAATAAAAAAGGCTTCAGTATTCTCAAAAATCATTTCCTCTCCTGAGGAAATGCACCACGGTAAAATAGCCTTTTCCAGTACTGTAATTGCTGGCTTTCAGCTTCAAAAGAAAATCCTCAAATATTATTCAGGTTACAGTTTCCATTAGACTTTTCTGAAGACACTGTAATAAATTTGTGTTTGATTAATAATTCCAAAAAATAAAAAAGAACTGTAATTTAATCCATAGAGACCCAAATTGTTGGAAACATTTAGTCAAAAATTTGTTTTTAATTTGAAAAGATGCATGCAATTGAAGCTCATGAAATAAAAAAGAATATCTCTCCAACCATCACACAAACTCTACATTCCAAGTTTTCCCAGTGAGTACTTCTCTTGAGTTTGTACTTTAACCTAGTGACATGAGAATTCTATTTCAAACACAGAAAAAGGTCAAATATTTATAGAAAGGGGGAAAAATAACCTCTTTCATTTATGAAAAGTAATTTCTTTCTTTCTTTTTTAATAGCAGAGTAGGGGATTGAACCCAGCACCTTGTGCATGCTAGGCAAGTGCTCTAAGCTACACCCCCGTCCAAGAAAAGTAATTTCCAATTATCCCACAGATGCTAATTGATAGTAAGAGGTTTCAGTGTTAGCATGAACAGAGCTGTGAGCTTCATATAATAGATTCTCGTAGACACTGATCACTTGGGGTCTGTGAGTGCTCCATTTTTCCTCTTGAGGATACCTACTAGGTTTCCCAGGCTCTGTCATCCCTTTGGAACCCCTATTTAGGTTCTATGACAAGTACATAAACTCCCTTGCTCTTGACTTTCAACCCAAACTAGGCTGGGATCTTAGATATCCATTTACTAGGGGAAGGAATATGTGTAATTCTTCAATTTTGGTAAAGAGGGGAAAAAAAGATTTACCTCCATAAAACTACTCTCTTATTTCATATATTCAAGTTTGTGAATTTATTCCTTGCCTGGATAGTTCTCGGAATTTTTAAGTTGGGTGTGCTGCCACCAGGTAAGAGAAGAATTTTAATCTTCTTGGCAATATAGCTTGGCCAGAGGAGTGTGTAATAGAGGAGAAAAAAAAGCAAGCTTTCCTTTGGCTGACCTTTTTCTTTAAACTATGATAAATATTTAAGTCAAAATTATAAGGTGATGTGGATGGTAATAAGTGAAAAAACACACACATCTGGAGATGCTAATTGTGTTAGCTTTCTGCTTCTGTGACAAAATATCTGAGAAAATCAACTTAAAGGAGGAATAATTTATTTTGACTTACAGTTTCAGTCCATGGCTGGTTGGTTCCATTGCTTCTGTGTCTTGGACAAGGCAGAGTATCATGGCAGGAAGAGCAAAGCTGCTCACCTTATGGTATCCAGGAAGTAAAGAAGAGAAGGGGCCAGAGTCCCACTATCCCCTTCAAGGGTTTGCTCCCAACATTACCATCTGCTGGAGACCAAGCCTTAAACACCTATGGGGAACATTTAAGATCCAACCTAGCTGGGCACAGTGGCACACACCTTTAATCCCAGCACTTGGGAGGCTGAGGCAGGAGGATCGCGAGTTCAAAGCCAGCCTCAGCAATGGGAAGGCACTTAGCAACTCAGTGAGACCCTGTCTCTTAATAAAATACAGAAAGGGGCTGGGGGCACTAGGGTTGTGGCTCAGTGGTGGAGCGATCACCTAGCACATGTGCAGCCCAGGTTTGATCCTCAGCACCACGTAAAGATAAAGGCATTGTGTACAACTAAAGCAAATAAATAAATATTTTTTTAAAAAAAGAAAGAAAGAAAAGGGCTGGGGATGTAGCCCAGTGGTGGAGTGCCCCTGAGTTCAATCCCTGGTAACACACACACACACACACACACACACACAAAAGATCCAACCTGTAACAATAATGTTTCATTGATAAAAGGGATCACTTCCAACTGCATGTGTTTCTTACCATATTTCAAAACAGTATGTTTGAAAGAAGAAATAATGAATGAAGGAATTAATTCTAGAATACTAAAGGAGGAAAGATTATAGTATAAAAATAGTTATTACCAACCAAAAAATATCAAATGTATGAAACCCAAAATATGTATGTTAGAGTCCTCAAGTAGAGGGAGGAAATTAGAGGAATGGCATCTGACTTGGCTACCACTAGGAGAGTGGGAAGACGACCCCAAGGAGGACCTTTCTTGGGGGAACTCTATCAGATGAGATGTTGGTGCTAGACCCATACCTGAGCCCTTTTAACAACACTATTGTAATCACTCCAGTGGACTGCATCTTCTTTACACTTAGTATACTCAAAGATGATGTTGGTCTATTCTCAATCCCCCACCACAATAGGAAAAATTTCTCCAGTGTCTTGCTACCCCAAAACAAGTTCTCTGTGATCCCAGTAGAAGAAAAGCAAATGTTGTGCTGTCAAAATTTGCTTGTAATAATACCAGGATGTCCAGAACTAGGCTTGTGATCTTCTCCAGTGCTGCTTTTCTTTCTCTCACTTTCTATTTTGATGAGCAAAACCACCAAACACTCAGTGTCTGAAGCCAAATTCCCCGACATCATCCCGGATTCTGCTTGGCCCCCAAATCCCTTCTAATGCCAATTCTTGTTGATTCCACTTCCTTGGTATCTGCAAAACCTATGTGCTTCTTCCTCACCACCTCAGCTTTCCTTCTGGACTACTCCTATTGTTTCCTGACTCATCACCCTGGATCCAGTTATGTTCCTTCCAGATTGTTCTCCTCATTGAAGCTCAGGGGAGCTTTGGAAAATGCAGATTTGCTTTTGTCAACCCCTTCCTTCTGCCATCACTACTAAAACCTTTCAGAGACTCTCCATTGCCCAAATTCATGATGACAACCCTTAGGGCCCTCTGAGATCTACTCTGCTTCTTATCTCAGGCCCTTCCACACATATAAAGCTCTGTGTGCCGCATCTAAGTAATCATTTCATGTTGTGCCTTACCGTGCCACCACATTAATCTCTTTAGCATAGATTCTGCTTTCTTAACCTGTTTAAACCTTAGTTTCCTTATCTGCAAAATGAGAGTAGCCCTAGTTGCCTCAGAATAATTTGGCAAGTTCTTGAAAAATCCTGTTGCCATTTTTATTATTTTTATTATAATTAGACTAAATATTTTGTTGATATTGATGTTGTTGTTTTACTTTTATTTGCATATGTTTTATACTGAATTTATTCTAATACCATTAGTTTTTGTTGTTTCAGTTTCTTTTGGATATCTTTTCCTTTTGCATAACCTTCTCTTCTGGTTTAGAACAACTTTTTCCTTTTTAGTAGGATCATGTCAGTGTGGTGGCAGCAGGGTGGGGAGGGTCATATATGGATGAAGCATGGCAGCACATCTTGGGTGTTCTGCTCACCTGGATATATTCATTGTCCAAAGAATCTACACCTAAACCCTTGAGTTCAGCATTACTAATCATTTTGAGCATTACAGAAAAAATTTAGCACTGCAGAGTCTGTGTCCAGTCACCTTCTCTCACCATGACTCACCTTTCTTATCCAAAAGGAAGCCCTGGTAATTCTATTTTAAAATATGTTTCAGATATCTCAGTTGCCACTGCCACCACCCAACACTCTTGCCTGAATGATATGATGATCATTCTCTCAAGTACTTATTTTTTTGAGGGGGGGGTACTCAGTATTCAACTCAGGGCCACTGAACCACTGAGCCATATCCACAGCCCTATTTTGTATTTTATTTAGAGACAGGGTCTCACTGAATTGCTTAGCACCTCACTTTTGCTGAGGCTGGCTTTGAACTCACAATCCTCCTGCCTCAGCCTCCTGAGTTACTGGGATTACAGGTGTGCACCAGCATACCTGGCCTCAAGTAGTTCTTTGACTTTAACAAATCTTGTTGACTTGGCTTGTACTTGGACACTATACCCTCCTGTCCGCTCTCCACACAGTGGTACAAGTGACTTTGAAATGGATGTTGCCATTTTCTGCTTAAGCCCATCAGTGGTTTCTCAAATCCAGTTCCTTACCAGAGTCTCCCAGGTTCTGCAGGACTTAGTCTTGACTCTCTTACCAAACCTACCTTCATTTCTGTCCTCCTCACTGGTCAGTTCTAGCCACAGTGGCTTTGTTTCTTTCCAGTCTGTGAATCCTGAAGTGCTCAGTGCTTCTGCTCCCTTGGGCTGGAATGGTTTCTGTTCAGCTTCACTTTTAGATCTCGACTGATCACCTCCTCAAGAAGGCCACCTCTGACTACCTCATTAAAGTAGCTCCTATCATAGCACCTTATGTCCTGCTTAGCAATTATCCATGATTTGTAATTGTTTCATTGTGTGACTATTTGAATATCTGTCTCCACATTATCCTGTAAATTCCTTTGGAACAGGTGTCTTGTCTATCCAAACAATGTTGTATTCCTAGCATCTACCCTAGTACTTGGCTCAGAGCTAGTTGTCATTGGATAGAGTCTTTCTTCTCTCTGCACAGCTTGAATCCCATCATGAACCATTTAAGTCCAGCTTTCACTAATCCTCATCATCTATCATTTCAGCTATTTCTTCCCTTTTACCTCTTCCCACACCCTGTGCTCCAGAGAGCTTCAGGTCTTCCAATGTGAGAAAATGTGGTAGGGATAGTCTTCAGTGTGACAGGGAAATTAACCAAAAATAGTGTGCTCTGTATTCAACCTAAGTCATGAAGGATGTTCATCCTGATTAAACCTGCAGACATTGTGGAATCTAGATTTGAAAATAGGAATGGATGCTGAAAGGTGACTCTAATTAAAACTAATTTTATTTATGTTTTGGAACTCTTATCAGTGGCGTAAAAGGTCTAATTTCAGAAGCAACATCCTGCTGACCCCAAATCTTGCAACTGGAAATTTGTTCTTTAGTCAAAATCTGTCATTTGCTTAAAGCACATTTATCTATAGCCTGAGATATATATGTTAAACATTTGTTCTTTAGGAGATCTTTTCATGAGATGGGGGCAGAGGATCACAGTTCTGAAAAGATAAAGGTAGATTTATTATAAGGATGCATGTTCCCATTGTTAGGAACCCAGGCAGACCGTATCAGCCTGCCCTGCTCCTTATTTCCTAATTAAACTCCAGAGAAAAGAATGTTTACCCAGCTCAGCCTCACGTGCTGGGCTGTGGATTGGCTGACCTTGATTTGTATGCCTAGTCACTGTGGCTCTGTGGATGGGGCCATGGGATATATATCAACAATAGCAGCCTTGGCTCACCCCTTGGCCAAAGTTTTGCTAGATTCCATTTGAAGGGTCTGTAGGCATGCCATGATGCATGACTGGCAAAGCCTTCATATTAAGAAAAGTGATTGTTCATTGAGCACCTATACTGTGTTGTGGACACTATGCCCAGTATGTCGCATGTATAGGTGAGGCCCAGATGTGTTAAATAGATTGCTCATAATCACACAGATGGGGGGTGGGATAGCCAGGATTTGAACCCAAACAGTTTGCTCTGAAGCCTTGGGCTTAACCATTCCTTACTAGTAAACAGACGATAACACATGTAAATGGCTAGGGGTGGGAAAAGTAGAACTCCATTGATTAGGGAGCGGGCACTGACAGCAGCCATCAGAGAGCAGGGGATGGTCTCCTTGCATCAGTTGGGCCAGCACTCTGTGGGGAAGCTATAAGGACAGACACATTCTAGCTCGGAAGCAGTAGCTTAAGGGAAAGAGGTTCTCGTGGATGATTGAAGTGAGAGTGGGATATACTGAGGAAAGGATCTGGGTAAACCACCCAGCCTGATAGGTTGGAGCTAAGAGGATGGTTGGGTCATCACCAGCAAAGAAGTGGAAGTTGTAAACAGCCCATTGACCTTAATAGTCAAGTAATGAAGATTGTGGTAGTTTCTGTGACTTCAGGACATGGTACAGAAATTATATTTTTTGGAGACTTTATTTAAATAAATGAAGACATCACTCATAATTTCTTTTTATATATTTATTGTCAGAAGTTATGACCAAAGCAAACCTGGTATAAAATGCCACCTAGAATGTTGGTCAGGATCAACCCAAATCAGCAGGCCGGTGAGGGATCTGAACATGGAGACATTATCTTTCCTGTAACAAGACAAATGAGGTAAAGCTAGATTAGTTGGCACATTTGACAATTTGAATAAGAGAAGTTAACCTTCTTATCAGACTGTGGTAGAAAAACCTCATGATTAAGGACAGTTTATAGTCATTTCCCCAGAACCAACATGAGACTGAAATGATAAAAATATGGGTTGTGATTCAGTCACTCTAATCTTATATTCAGTACCATTCGACAAAATGGAAAAGAAGCAGCACCTCATATCCAGGAAACTGTCAAAAGAGACCACTTAGAGCAGATTGCAGAACGTGTTAGACTATACACCAACAGAGCAGCCGAACTGAGGTCTAGCCACATAAACACACACCCGCTCCGTGGCAAGGCTGAACAGCTTGGATTACCAATGCGAGGCTTCGGACTGGGTGGGAAATCGCCAAAGCAGAAGGGCCTCCAGCCAATTATGCAATTAGCCAATAGCCTATGCTGGCCTCCATACTCATTTAGATAAATTCTGAAATCATCAGCAAGCTCTTGAGCCAGATCCTTTCTCCATTGTGAGGAGAATTTCAGACTATATAAACCTGCACAGCGCCAGGCAGTAAGGCTGTGGGACAGGTTCCCTGCACCCCCTCTCCGCCCCTGCAGGAGCAGAATCCTCTGTAGAGAGACCTCCCACTGTGTGTGGCCTGGTGTGGTCCTCATAGCAATGGGGGGAAGGGTCCCCACTGAGGGTAGTGACTGGAGCTGGGACCTAGGGACCAAGCTGTCCTAATCACGCTTTGTGCCCTGGCACACCCCCACCTTATTGAAACCTGCTGAGGGGATGTTAATTAGCAAAGACTGTGTGTGTGGGGTGGGAGGCTTTCAGCCTTCTCCATTCCAAGAAGATGACCTTTGGGACCCAGTTGCTTTTATTTGAGGCACTCAGAGTACTTCCCACGTATCTCATTTATCCCCATGACACCCCTGAGAGGTAAGTTTGTTTGAGATTTATACAAAGTTATGATTATGCCTATAGATTGGAGTTCCTGATTCTATGTCATTCTAAACCATGAGTCTCATCCCCATCTCACTTTTCCTAACATAACTAAACCCTTGGGGGAATGAAACGTCTCAGGCTTTAGCCTAGCCAAAGGGTGACTTTTCCCCCCCTTCCTTTTTTTGTTGTTGTTAAGTTTGATTTATTACTTAGCATTCTAGCCAGGCTCGATGGATGTTCAGAATATTATAAATAATGTGGATTGAAAAGATTGTGCTGAAATGTTTATTGCATTCTTAGAAAGAGAACAAGAAATGGTGTGGAGAGTGTGGCAGTGGAGAAGGAGGGGCGCCAGGAGGGAGGGAAGGCAAAGCCTGCTCCTAGGATATTTTAGTGTGTCAATAAAAGACAGTGCTCAGAAGGAAAAGAACTCATATTGCAATCCTGCTATCAAGAATGCAGAAGTGTTCCAGCGGGTGTAAAGAATAGACTTCAAGAATGTAGGAACCATAAGGAACTAATCATTAGACATTCCCTCTCCATTTCCTTACCCACAGTGCTTGAGGAAGGCCATTTGTAGGGAGTTGCCTGTACTCTGAAACTAGCTCTCCAGCATACTATTTTGGGGTACCCTCTGGAGTGGCAGACAGCTGTGGCTACCTCCATGTGAATAAGAAGGACCCTCCTCCTTTGACTTAGCTTGCATCTTTAGAATCTGGAATCTTTGTTCTTTGTAGGCTCTAGAAATATAAATGTGATCCAAGATGAAGACCTCTATATGGAGGAATAAATGCACACTGACCCACTGGCATCCAGTGGTCACATTTGAAGTTGCAACTGCCCCAGCTTCTTCCTGCCTGTAGTCTCAACTGTCTTCATCTCCAGTTCTTGTTTCTCCCTTACGGCCTCTCCTTAGGCTCTGTGAGAAGGAATAGTGAGAGCTTTTAGCAGCCAAGGCTATCTGTGTCCACCTGATGTGAGGTGGAAAAGTCTGGCAACCTGGCAGAGATTTTTCTTTGAGCTTCTTTTTATTCTAAGCAGGAACAGTCCTTTGGCCACTCCAGTTGCAGCTCTAGGCCCTGTAAACCTCCTCAGAACAAAACTATCTTTCTTTGTTAAGAGGGAATGAGCCAAGGGATTATTGGTGTGGGAGTGGAGGTGAATTGCCACAGGTTTGTGTGTCAGGCCTGTCCCACGCTGCCCCCACTTCTCACAAGACTGTACATCATCAGCAGGGAGAGTCATTGGGTACCTGCCTTATCCCCAGGACAATGGCCTTTGCAGTGCCTGGAGAAAGCCACAGTTCTTCCTGTGATGTTAACTTTTTATTTTATGATTTTTGATCCTAACCTAGAGCAGTGGTTCTCTAACTTCAGCCTCAGAAGACTCTTGTTAAAGCAGATTCCAGGGTGGGACCCTTGAGGTTGCATTTTTAGCTAACTCTCAGGTGAGCTGATGTACTTGTTCTCTGTCACACCATGAATAGAAGTAGTCTCAACACAAACTTTTCTCTCATCAGGTAATTTTCAGTAACTTCCTTCTCAAGAATATCTTCAAACAGAGGGTAATTATAAAGTTACAGAGAATGAGTGAAATGTAAACTGAGGCTATTTGATTAATAGAGAAAAGGGTCCAATCTTCTCAGAAAGAAAACTGTAAGTACCTGGTGAAACCCCCACATTTCATCATAATGTAACTGTGTTTATTGATTTGAAAGGTAAGAATAGAATGTGTTCTCCTACAGTTCCATGCTCCACTCACTAACCACCCATGGGAAAGTGTCGATTTTGAATTTGCCAATATTGTGCTTATTTTACTTGAACCCTTTTATAATTCTTTAAAACCAATACTCCTTAATTACCATTTTATTGATAGTTTGTATTCTTTGATTTATTATTTCTTCACTGATTCATTTATTCAACATGTATTTATTGAGCACTTACTATGTGCCAAGTACTGACTTAACTGCTAGAATAGTCTTATGTTAACTACCACCGAATAAGAAAGTCATTGGAAATCCATACTACTGACTCCTAAAATTCCAAACTATGAGCTGTTATCCAATCAATCAACCAAAACAGGTATATATAATATACAATATTGGTCCCAAAGGTCATTATCACCCTTTGATGTCATGGCCATCTTAATGTGTGTAAGTATACTCTATGACGTTTGCACAACAATGAAATTGCCCAATAATGCAGTTGTCCAGAATGTATTCTTGTCATTAAGTGATACATGACTGTACCATGTGACCTCTGTGTTAGGCACAAGTTGTAATATGCAGGTGCACAGACATGGCCAGTTGTCTCTAAAAAATTTGTAGACTCAGACTGAGGTTGTGGCTCATCAGTAGAGTGCTCACCTAGCATACGCAAGGCCCTGAGTTCGATCCTCAGCACCACATAAAAATAGGTAAAATAAAGGTGGTGTGGCTGGGCTTGGTTGCATACGCCTGTAATCCCAGCACTTGGGAGGCTGAGGCAGGAGGATCGCAAGTTCAAAGCCAGCCTCAGCAATGGCGAGGCACTTAGCAACTCAGTGAGACCCTGTCTCTAATAAAATACAAAAAAGGGCTGGAGATGTAGCACAGTGGTCCAGTGCCCCTGAGTTCAATCCCCAATACCAAAATAAATAAATAAATAAATAAATAAAGGTAGTGTGTCCAACTACAACTAAAATAAATAAATAAATAAATATTTTTAAAAAAGAATTTATAGACTATCTGGAATGGTGATTCACAAACCTAGTTAGTTGTTAGTTAACCATTTCTGTAATGTTTAATTTCTGTATGCACAAGCAGCATAGGAAAAACATTCCTAAGAAGCTGTGAGCATAGGGAGATGTTTCTCTGGTTGGGAGTGTTTTAAGCTGAGGCCTAAAGCCAGTGTTGTATGCTGGGTGCGTGGAAGCTGGCAGACTCTGAAGCAGCGTGAATGATCCCTGCCAAGGCATAGCAGTGTGAGCGAGCATGGCATGTTGAGAGTGGGAGGCCAAGGTGGGAAAACTGGATCGTTTCTTTGGGAATGTGTCATAACTCACGTTTTTTGTTTTGCTTTGAAATGACTTCTGAAATATCTGACAGACCATTTTTAATGTAAGCCAGCAAATATTTCAAAGCCAAATCTGACATTCTGGACCATCTATTCTATTTTTTTCCAGAAGAATGCATAAGCAGGAGTTGATGACATCATTTTACTATTATCCTCAAACACCTTTTATTATTGGCACTAACGACACACATTTGAAAGGCAGATATTTTGTGTTCTGTACATGGTGAGTGACAGGCAAATCCCTGGTATTGACTTGAATAGGCTAATATATAATCCCTGACATTCGGTTGTGGTCATCAGCATGCCTTTTGCTATGATTGTATCTTTATGGTCTATTTAAGCCCCTTACATATTGAACATCTTTATTTATTTTTGGTGTTGATGATTGAACTCAGGGATTTATGTGTCCTAAGCACTCACTGTACTGCTGAGCTATATCCCTAGGCCCACACATTGAACATGTTAAGAGAAAGAGAGAAGAAAAGGACATCTACCTTATCCTCAACAGTGATTTGAAACCAAGCATGATAGCACATGCCTATAATCCCAGCAACTTGGGAGGCTCAAGCAGGAGTATCGCAAGTTCAAAGCCAGCCTCAGCAATTTAATAAGGCCCTAGGTAACTTAGCAAGACCCTGTTTCAAAATGAAAAATAAAAATGGCTGGGGATGTGACTCAGTGATTAAGTGCCTCTGGGTTCAATCCCCAGTACCAAAAATAAAATAATTTTTTTAAAGTGAATAAAGAGGACCATGGATGTAGGTTAATGGTAAAGCACCCCTGGGGTTCAATTCCTAGGACCAAAAAGTAAATAATAAATGAGTGATTTGAACCACATTCCAGGTTGGTTCCTGCAGATGTAGCTGTTGTCCAGTCTTTTCGCTCTGCTACAGTGAATCCTCAGTCCTCAATACTCCTGTTCATCCTTCTTAATAATAGAATCTTTGCTCAAGTTTTTAGGTTAACCATATTCTAGAACTTAGGGCCTAGCTAGTATCTTGTCCCTGTGTTTCTAGTAGGCTCCATGTGGCATGGTCAGATCTGCTCACAATGCCTGCAGTATATCTCAGCGTCCTGAGGGGGGTTAGAAGGCCCCAGTTCTTGTTCTGAGTTTTCCCTTGGGAATACTGCCTGTTACTACACTGCCAGCAAACTCTGAAAGGAGAAGCTTCCCTATGCGAAGGTCAAGTTTTACAGATCCCAGCTGAAATGTCTTTGGAAATGGTAAAGTGTTTGAGGGTAGCAGTGAATGGAGGTGACGTCATTGCAGATCCCCTATGACAAGGGACAGGCTCCTTCACTCCACAGTATGACTGGATATGTGTTCATACCATGTGCTTGGCATAAAATTTCTGTAGCCTGACTGTCCCTGTTGCTCCTGTGCTTTTCTAGATTGACGTATCAGCCCCAGTGCTGCTTTGGGTAAAAGGCCCTTTTTTCGTGATACATTAGGGAGCAGCTTTGAAATCTCCTTTTGTTCTCATTTCACCAATCTCTATTGGGCCCACAGGGCTCACAACTCTGATGGCTCTCATCCTGTTACTAATGAAAAGTTAGCACTTGACCCATGTGGGAGGTGTAGTTTTCACCCCATCTCGCTGCAGTGATGGCCTACATTGTTGTCCCAAGGCCTAGGGAGAAGAGCATCCCTGGTACTCTGGGCAGAAGATATGCCTTTCTTCCACTAGAGCAAATATGCATTGCATTGTATCAACATACTCCTAATTTAGATATTTTTATACCTAAAGGAGAATATGCATAAATATAGGAGAATGCATATTATGCATGTTGGAGATTTTGTGTGAGTATACATTTCAGAATCTATTTTCATGCTAGCATCTTGGAAGAGGGAGTGAGAGAAGATCATTCAATAAAAGCCTGGCAGCCATGTTGGGTTTTGCTGAGAGTGGTCGGACCCAAGGGCAGGGGATGGACCCAGTACTCCTCAGAGGTTCCTGTCTTGTGGCAGTGTGGTGCAATGGGTAGGATATGGACAGCACTGAAGACTTAAGGTGGTCATAGGTCAGGGAGGACCAAAGTGTCTTCTGTCCAAGGGTCAATAATCCTGGAAGCCGTTTTTGTAGCAGGAACAATTGAAAAGGCACCACATGCCAGCTAATACACTCAGCCCTGAGCATTTCATCCCATTTTGTCTCCATGACACCTCTGAGCTAAGGATTATTATTCTCCCAATTTTAGGCTTAGAAAATTGGGTCCCTTACCCAAATGACAGACCTGGGACTTGAATGCAAACAGTCTGACTTCTGAACCCACAAGTCAACTTATTAGACTGCAGCCTCCCAAAGAGTGAAAACTTGTGTTCACACCATGTCCATACGTTGGTGTCCTCTGTCATTTTTCTGAACACATGGGAAATGACATACAGTGCTGGAAGTTAGTGGTCAGAGAGCTTAAAACTGTTACTAGTGACCACATGAAAGCTGAGGTGACCTTTGACCTTTTGAATGCAGTGGAGCTAATTTTTCTGCCTCAGCAATGGGGACAGTCTTCACAGCCACACTGAATAATTATGACTTATGTTCTGGTTATTTGGGAAAAGACTCAGCTCTTAAAGTGAAAGCCCCATGTCTGACTGCTCTCTCACCAGCACCTTTTCCCCCTCTTATTTTTCTTTTCTCCCATAGCCCCTAACAGTCATCTTTCTCCTGCTCTCCCCAATGTGGCCCTCAGTTAAATATATAGTCTGTGTCACCTTGTAATCCAAAGGAATGCTTGGATTAGGTGGGGGCAAATGTGGCCTCCAGGATGAAAGAGGGGCTCTCCACCTACCCAAAGCACTGGAAGTGGTGCTAGCAACCCCAACTTTATTGGAAACTCATTTACCCAAATTCTTCCAAACTGTGGGTAACATCTTGTGTCGACTAACACAACTTGACTTTTTCTGGATTTCAGCAACCAACTGGTGGCCAGCACTTTGCAGCTCTCAGCCAACACTGTGAGGAAGTGAAATGGCCCCTCATAAAGGCAGCAGCCATCAGTTTAAGAAGTACACTTTTCACTGGGGCCTAGAAGGGGCAGAAGAGGCCATTTGAGGAATAGCTGCTATCCAAGAAGCAGCACACTGTTTCTTACTTCATTTGGGAACCCATGTCCCCCACAGAGCAAGTACACACCAGTTCACTGGCAGGGTACCTCTGTCCTGGAAAGTGCTGGAACACTTGATAAGTTCTTCCTCTCTAACGCTACTTTTTCTACACTCCATAATAAGTCCCCTTTCTGTTTCCAGTTGTCATTACATCACCCTTCATTCCAGCAAACTTTGGTAATGTTATTTCTAAGTAGTGTTATTTCTAAGCTTATATATTATTAACATTAAAGGGTGGCAGCTTCCTGATGCTGTGTAGGAAGCACCCTGATCTTAACCACAGTATATTTCCAAATCCCACCATAGGATGGCCAGTTTCTGGAAAGTATTAGCACTCCCTCCTCAGTATACCCTTTGAACCTTTGGGCCACCACCTAAGTTAAGATATGCACCAAGAAAAGATAAGCATATTTTTCTTTATGGCATGTTTAGCATATTCTACCTAGTGTATTACTGTATTATTTTTGTCTGTCTTTGCCCTCTACCACCGCCCTGCCCCCCAAGCATCATTTCAATGAGAGCAGAGAGATTTTTGTTTGTCTTGTTCATTGCCGGTGTGTGTTCAATCAATATTTGACAAAAACTACCCCAGAAATGCAGAATACAGAGGATACCAATATTGTTTTTGCCTTTCTAGCCATATCAGAAATGAGGAGCTTCTATTTCATTGCTTAAACATTTATTGAGCATTCCATGTATAATGTACATAATGAGGATAAAGTTCCTAGCACCAGTAGTGGTCATGGACATGGCTCTTGTTAGCAGCACCGTGGTTGTAAGAACCAGGTGCATTTTCCTGGGAACTGCCTGAACCAAAAACCCTATACACTGGGGCCCTAGGAAGAAGTGATCCCCCACAGGGAAGGCTCTAAGCAACTAGTTTGGCCCATCCAATGTGTTCTTGCTAGCTTTGTTTGCAGAGGGTAAGCTCTCCTGTCCTGACAGTTAGCTCCAAGTACTTCTCACCCAGAACTTGAATCATCTTTTTTATACTTTGACTTTTCAGAACAACATCTATCACATTAATTAAAGAATACTTACAAAATAATAGGATTATGATTATGAAAGAGAGGAGAGTTTTGTAGATATCTAGGAAAGCTTTGTTGTAATGGTGACATCTATTTCTGTTAGGACCTTAACACATTTAGAGTAAGGAGATGCAACTCAAGACCACATGCCACAACAGTGCCTTGAAACTATCCTTTCAAGACTAAAGTAAAATCATTCTCAAAATGTTTTTCCAAATAATGAGAGACAGTTATTTTTGCTGATGATCTCTCTACTGAAAGATCTTGGTTTCAAGTAAGAGGAAATGACTTTGGTTCATTTAGGTTTAAAAAAAAAAAAACAAACTTTATTTGAGCAATGTTGGCTTACTTGTAAGAATATGTGGGATGATTGAGCCATCATCCTAAGGAGGGATCAGAAGGAAGGTGCGTGTAGGACCCTCTGGGCTGTTTGTGGCCTTTGTGACTTGAGTATTACCATTACTGTGACTGAGCCCCAACTGTGCTCAATTCAAAATCCAAAATTCCTGGAGAAGCCTGTTTGGCTTCCCTGGTCTCCATCACGTCAGCTGTGTACAGAGAACAGGGTCAAGCTGAACAGATGTGGCTGCTGGCCACCCCTGTATTATGTTGTTCTGAGATTTGGAACTCGGTGACTGATCAGATCTGCCCCCCAGTAGCCATTGGCATCTTGGTGAGATGATTTGCTTTTAACTAATTAGAAGGAGAAGCAGTTGATGGGTTAACAAAGCTATGCCTCTCTGCCCTGCCTTTCTCTACCTGACTTAGAACTTCAGCAGAATTGCCCTGGCGTCACCTTGCCAGGTATCCCTACTTGGTGCCAGGTCCAGGCAGGACAAATGAAGGGATTTGTGGTGGTGAATCTGTAGCCTGACTGGAGCCATCCAGAAATCTTTTGACACTCAGTCAAGAGGGAATTGTCAAAACAAGATATCCATAACAGAGTTCCTGACCGTTTTTCCAAGACACTTGAATTTCTGCCAGACTCCAGGCAGATTCACATTCCCAGGGGTAACACGCAGCACAAGGAGGGGATATTTCTCAGCAAATATGGATGCGCCAGAGAATTGGCATTAAATTATTGACTTGACAACTCGTAATACACTGCTTTTGATTGCTGATATGAAGGATTATCTATTTACAATTGGATTCTGCTGTTGAATTGTGGTGATTGCTGCGCTGAACTTATTTCAGGGAAGGGAAATGAATAACACTTTAAGAACACAGATGGGGCCTAGAAACTACTCAGCACTTTCTGTTCAGGAAGCAACAATAATGGCTGAGTTTTTACCTACTCCCTCTAAGGGACGGTTATCATCTGCAGGGTTTTGTTTTTGCTTTGGGGGTGGTTAGGAATGGAGTTGATTTTCTGCCTCTCTCCTGAGACCAACAGGCTCGCTCACAAAGAGCCAAATATGCATCTTTGCACCCATTGGACCTGACACACAGTAGGCACTCAACAAACATTTGTCGAGTCAGGTTCTGGTGTGTGTACATCAAACTCTCTTGGGAAAGTCCTATCCAGGGCAGTGCTCTTGTTCAGCGTCGGGACAGCTTGACCAAGTCTGACACCTTGTTGCTACCTGATTTGCCCTGGCCCATGAAATGGGGTCTCCATTGACCAAGTGTTGGCCTAACTGTGCCTGGGGACTGGAGCTGCTACAGCTCCCTGACGCCTGCCCAGGTGCTAGTGCCCTGCATCCCCAGCCCAGACTCTGGAGCCTGCCCCATCTCTGGGAGTCTTAATTCCTTTCAATTTCCTGTTTCAGGCCAGTCCTTTTTTCCCCTCATCCCAACCCCCACTCCTTTTAGGTCACCTCCCCTGATTCCTGCTTCCTGCTGAGAGTGCTCTTGCTCCCTCTGGCCCCCAGATGTCTCTCTCCACACCTTTCTCCACCACGTCACCGCCTTCTCTTCATTCAAATTGCCACAGAGCTTCCCTCCCTCTTGTCGGCATTGTGAGGAGCACAGGGACTGATAAGTGGCTCCTCTACAGGTCCAAACTGTGCCTTCAGAGGTGAGGGGTGAGGTGTCAGGGTTAGAGAGGGGCCTCTGTCTTCTCAGAGTCACTCAGCGAGAATCCAACTAACACCTGGGGGCACTGGCCTGGTCCCTCCAGAGTCACCTTGGAAAAGATCACAGTCCCTCCTCCCTTAGGAGAAGAACACAACCAACAGTCAGTCAGCACTGGCCATGTGCCAGACCCTGGGTCCTTGCAAAACATCACCCCAACCCCCAACCTGCATGCAGCCCTGGACACGCGTGTTGCTAGTGTGACCCCTGAGAAGGGCAGCCTGCGGAGGTGTGGGTAGCTCTCAGGGAGCTGCAAAGGGGCCAGGAAGGTCCCTGCAAGCCCTCCCTCTTTGCACTACACTGTGTTCCTACACCCTGTCTAAAGGCAGAGACTGTTGATCACGGTCAGTCGGTGTGACACTAAACAGAGATACAGTGGAGATCTGTCTGATGCCAGTGTTCCTTTCTTTTCAGTCAGAACCAAAGCATAAGCAGATCCTGTTCAGTGGCTGATTTTTTGTCTTGTAATGTGTTTCTTTGAGGAGTCACACTGTCACTTCCAGACCACAGTCCATGGTTTGCCACCTTCGTCCTGCAGGATCTCATTCCCCCTCCCCATTGCCTCCTCCCATCCGACCTTCTGGCTCCTGTGTCCCCTGATCTCCATGACGCTCCCTCCCAGAGACTGTGGCCATTTGCCTAAAGCCAGGCCTGCCGTCGGCTGGCTCTCTTCATAAGGCTCCCTTAAGGAGTGTGGTTTAGGTGCTGGGAGTCTCTGCTCTCCTCTTCACCTTCTTGGCTTCTGAGTCTCCATTTTCTTATTACAAATTGGGGGAGATTGTTTCTCTGCCAGCTCCATTTCATTGCCTTATGGTGACAATAGCATGGGATTTGGGTACAGTAAAACTTTATGAGCACTTGTATTTAATGGCATAACAGTGCTCTTATTCATGACTTCTGCTCGTTAGGCTGCCGTTATTGGTCTTAGTGTCCTTAGTGTTATCATCACTATCATTTGTGCCCAAATAACGAGATTGCCTGGGCTCCCTGGCCTCTGGGTTCCTCTCTGCCCCTCCTACCATGTAGCTGAGTGGATTGTAACCTTGGGCTCCCCTTTTGGTTTGCTTTAACCTTCTCTCCCCCTTGCCTGTGACCCCGTCCTCAGCATGTGCCCCTGTTTTGACCTCTGCTTCCTCAAAGGCTTTTACGTGTGGGTTTTTCACAGTTCCTCTCACCTGGTGTCCACTTAGCTGTGCCCCCCTTGCCTTTTGACTTCAGCCAGAATTTGCCCAGCACAGCTGCCCTTCCTGTAGCTAATAACCAAAACGGATGCTGCCAGATATTCCACTCTGAACTTCCAACCTTTCCTGGACACCCGTCATCACTGTGGGCCCCAGCTAGAATTAGTCTCTCTGTCTCTACACTCTCTACACCAAATGCCACCCAGGTGTTCCTCTGTTTTTGCTCCTCTTCCTTGTCTTTTGGAATGAATGACATGTTATTTCTGTTGTTACACTGGGAGACTGGCTCTCTCACAGGACATTTGCAGAGCATCTGCCATGCACAAGGCACCGTCCTCAGCTAGTCAGGAACAATCATTATTGTTGGCATAGATCCAGTTTTTCGAGAGCCAGTTATGTTCTAGAAGTTCAATGGACTTTGCTTTATGAAATCCTTACAACAAGCCTATGAAGTCAGTATTATTTTACTCTCATTTTACAGATGGTAGAACCAAACTCAGAGTTAAGAAACTTTCCCAATTTGTCATAGCTAGTAAGTGGCAGAATTGAAGTCCAGTGTCCCTGACGGTATTACCGATACCCCTCCACCATGTTGGACTGCACGATCCATGTTTCTGGAGATCCTGTGTCCTAAGATAAATAATAAATATTAATAAATTAATAAATATTAATGACATAAGAATTTGAAAATGAAGGACAGTTGTTCCCGAGGCACAGCCTTGCTATAAATTACTCTGGGTCTCCAGGATGTGTAGGCCTGAGCAGCCATTGTGGAGGATGTAGAGCCAGTCTGTGTGTCACGGTTGTGGGCCTGGGGTTGGCTGAGGACGGGTCGAGCCCGTAGGCAGAGGGAGCCGACAGCTGGGGTCCATTGAGGGAATGGAAGGTAACCCCCTGGCTGCAGAGGAAGGTCAGTCCATGAAACAGAAAGGAAACCTTATAAAGATTTTTTGGAATGCAGGGTAAGAATAAAAGCAAATGCAGAAAACCAAGAAAGATTTTTGCACAGTACTTTCATGAAAGCTTTATTAGGGAAAAATTAACATGTAGACCCACAGGGGTAAAGTAGATTCGGGGCAAGATGAGAGGGTGGATCCCCCTTTCCCCACCACCAGTGTCTGGTTCCATGGCCCAGCTGACTGCCAGGCCAGTTGGAGGAAGGTTGCGGTGTCCACACCATGCAGCCACCAAGCAGAGCAAACCCAGCTCCACAGTAGGCAGGTCTAGGCAGAGAGTCCAGGGGCAACTGCAGTTCTCCCTGCTCAATCCAGAACATCAGAATGTAAATACATTCACCTTCTCCACAGGACCTACTCTTTTCTTAGCTTGTTTGCCCAGTAATGGGATTAAAGGGAATATTTACATGAACTTTTGAAAACAAATATTACAGTTTTTTTTTCCTCTTTTCCTGGTCATTCTCCACCTCAGCTCAGAGTCTTCTGCAAAGAATTCATTTGAACAGTGAAAACCAGCTGGTTAATACATAAGCAAATGTCACCTATTGACAGCACAACTGGAGGAAAAAAACAACCCACCACAGGAGTCATTCAAAAGGTTGCACCGCTCTTTAGAGGTTATTCGGTTATTCGCTGTGTGGGAGTTGCTCACTGGCCCTGACTCTTCCAGTGCAGAAATATAAGGTAGCCAACAAGAATGTGTATTCTGATTCAAAACAACCAACAATGGAGGGCTACCAGGATGGCTTTCCTTGTGACAAGACCTTCCAGATAAGAATACCCCTTATCTTCCCCTACCTCCACCCCTGCACCCCTCCACCCCCCTCCTCCCATTGTGCTCACCCCCCACACTAGTGGCCCTGCAACAACAGGGTAGAAGGGGCAGAAGAGGACAATACAGAGATCTGTCCTCACCTTCCCAAGAAAAGCCAGACTCCATATATTCCTCCTCTGTCCTCTCTTCCTTTATGCCAGTAAGTACAAGGGCTATTACCTACGCTCTACCGTGGCAGAGGTGTTGCCAGGCTAGGCCCCATCACTTACTGGTTTCCAATGTTTCACTGGAAAAAAGTATAGGCTATTAATCCAGATGAACAATCTTCAGAAAACACACTCCTGTTCCTGAGAGACTATGTTTAATGTCCTTTCCCAGTTTGAAAAGAAGTTTGTTTTCTTACATCTTTTTTTAATTGCCATGAGCTGGACTTGTAAATATTGTAAGTGGTTGAGTAATACTCATCTGGTAAACTGACCAGAGGAAATGGACATTTTTTCCACTCTTGTAACCCTGGCACCCCATGCCTGCCCCTGAAAGGGACTCTTGAGTACTGGGAGGGAACATCTGCCCTGCCAGGTGCCGGCAGTACCAGGGCAGGAGCTGAGTGAAGTGCAGAGGAAACAATTCTGAAGTCAGGAGCCTCGCCAGGTGTTCTGTTCTAGGGTCGAGGGCAGAGAGCATTCATTGTTTCAGAGTTGGCAGGTTCCCAGAGGCTCAACTGTCTTTTTCGTTCCAAAATGTCAAACATTTCCTTAGCTGGGGATGGATGACGAGACCCCCTGAGGCTTGAGCAGTATTTGGAGGCAAAAGAACTAAGGTCTGTCTTTCATACGTGACTCAGTACAGCTCAAGTTCTTCCAGGACCATTCGGCAGGACTGTCTCCCACGTCCTGCAAGCTGGCTCCACTTCTCTATGTCAGAAAGGCTGGAGGCTCTGCCTGCCTCCCTCTTAGGGAAGTGTCAAACCCTCTGTGGTTCTGTGTGACTGTGCTTCTGTAGCAGGGTGCCTTATCTTTTAGTGACACTTACTGAATACTTGTAGATGAAATATGCCTGAGAATCAGTTCCAGATACTAACTGGAAACAGGGGGCAGGTGAGGGCACAGAGAAAGCCAGACCAGCCACGAATCAATCCTCGTTAAAGCTGAGTGATGGTTCCTCATGGTTTAGTGGACTCTTTCTGTGACAATTCAAAGTTTTTCCACCATAAAAAGTGGAAGGAAGGAGAAAATAATTGGATAAAGTTAGGAGGAACCATATCCAAGTCCTTCAGCCCAAGGAGTCTGGGCCTCTTTTCCTGAGAGAGCGTATGCTCTGCTGGGCATCAGACCCCGCTCCACACAGACACATGCTCTCTGGTAGCCCAGGGGGTGAAGAACAAGGCTGGAACTCAGACCCACCTGGATTCATGTTCTAGCTCTTCTGACTAGCTCCAGGGCCTTAGTTAGGAGAGTCAACCTTCCAGAACCTCAGCTTCCTCATATGTATAAAACAAAGAGAAGAGTGTTTATTTGCAACACTCCCATAGCACAGAGCACAAAGCCTGCATCTCTGAATATTCTGCGTGTGGCAGGCCCTAGCTTTCCCTGGTTTTGAAAACTTCCTTGGTTACTGTTCCCTAATCATCCTCCAGTCAGAAAGGTGGAGGGGTGATCACATTCCAAGAAAGCCACGCTTCTTTGTAAGGAGGGATCGCAGTGATAAGGTAGGTAAACACCTTCCTTTTGGCCTCAAGAATCCTAAAGGCTGCAATTGGCTTTTGCTGGCCCCTGTCACTTGCCACCTTAAAATGATTTCCTCTGTTGACCCTCAGTGCACGCCAATTTATTTAAGCCTGTTAAAAATCTCTTCCCAAAGGACTCATGTTTGCTCTGAAAGAGTTTAAAATGTAAATGTCTATATTTGTCATTGCTCTTAAAGTCCTCTTTTCATCTTTGGACAAGCACCCAGTTTATCACATGTTATCAACTTTCCGTCTAAGGTGTCAAGAGTGAAGTGCATTTTCATTCCTCTAAGGTAGTGTGTACCCCCTATCATGCCTTTTCCGTAGCATAATTTGTCTAATTCACAGTTTCAGTGACAGACAAATTGGCAACTTGAAAAGGCCTCACTGTATCTTAATAGTTCAGATAGTCCCACCCACTCTTTGACTGAAACTGCCCTATTAAGGTCTCTAGGATCCAGGAACTTTTTTTCCTCATGTTAGTGTTTCTTTGGTATTTGTTGGTTGGTATCAGCCACATTTTATATTTTTTCCTTATTATCCTCCTTAACACATTTTCTCAGCTTCTCCCTCTCTACCGACTATTCCTTCTGTGTCTTTCTTATTGTCTCTGCTTGTACCTTCCAAATATTCACTGTATCTATGCATTTACTATGTTTGCGTGGTGGCTCTTTTTGTGTGCCAGCTTTGTGTTAAATACTGAGATTACGATGGTAAATGAGTAAGCACAGTCCCCACTGAGTGCCAGCAGAGGCGACAGACAGGAACGAGGTGCCTAAACAATGATTTTGATAAGTTTTACTGTGGGGACATAGAGGGACAAAGAGTCTTGTAATTGGGGGGTCCAGAAAGAGACCTTTGAGAAGCAACACTGATGCTGAGGTTTGGGGATTAAGTAGGTCAAGGGGGAGATCTCCAGATGGAAAGGACAGCAGGTGTAAAAGCCTGGGGGTGGGCAGGAGTGTGGCATACTGAGAAGTGAAGAAGGCCTGATGGCCAGAGCACCGGGCAGAGCATGGCTGAGGGGATCAGGGGCCAGATTGCTCTGGGCCCTCTGGGCCCCTGCAGAGTCTGGATCTCAGTCCCAGCCACTGGGGGACTTGGGGCAGAGGTAACCTGATCAGATTATGTTGGAAAGAGACTGCTGCAGCCGCAGCATGGAGGAGAATGGAGGAGCAGAGCTGGAAGCATGTTAGTGCACTGCAGTGATCAAGTCTGAGCTGGGGGGAGGGGAGCTGGGGAGGCGCCCAGGCATAGAGGCCTCTTCACTTGCATTTCAGCCTTCCTGTGTATAAACGAAAACCAGATGGATGTGTTTATCTTCCTGATCAGATTAGTTGTCATTCTTGATTCCTTTGTTCTCACCACTCTTTTCCTATCATCATTACCCTGGGTTTATAAATTCAGGTTCATTCGTATGGGCCTCTACTCTGGGCCATGGCAGCCTGGGTTGAGGACCCTTGTTGCACAAGGAGATTCTCAGCCTCAAGTGGTCCCTCCCACACACACATATACCTCCTCCACTGCAAACCTGCCTGAGACGGTGACAATGCCCCTTCCTAAAACATTCTGCTTGTTTCCCTCTTTTCCTCAGGTAGCTCCTCCAGCTTATCCCTAGGGCACCTGGAATACCAGGAAATGGCCCCATGTGCCTCTCAGTCTGTCCATCCTGCCCCATTGTCTTCTCCCCACACTGCACAGCATAAACCTTGCACCCCTACCAGGAACACAGCATGTAGCAGAATGACCCCAGAATCGTAGAACTCCTACCCACTTGGAACTTTTGGTCAACCTTTAGATGTTTCTGGAGACAGAAATGAATGGAAACTTTTTTTCTGGGTCTAGTGAGAAGATGGGCTTAGATAATGTTAACAAACACACACACACACACCCCTACTCTTCTCACTGCAAACATCTTGAAATGCTAGCTAAAATATTATAACCCCACCCTGAAATGTTAGTGCATAGCTGAATTTACAAGAAAGAAAGGAAATCCTTAGATGAAAGAAATGAAGGAAGGATTAAAAACCAGAACCTAAGGGAATGAACTGGTGCTGCAGCTGGGTCGTTATCAGTCACAGTGATACACCCCAGAGTCCTAGCGGAACACAGCAGGGATCAGCACACTTCTGTAAAGGACCAGATAATAAATGGTTCAGGCTTTGCAGACCACAGACAGCATGTGGCATCTCTTCCTTCTTTTACTTTTTTGACAACCCTTTTAAAATGCAGGAACTATTCTTAGCTCACGGGTTGTACAAAAACAGACCACAACCAGACTTGGTCCCTGGACTGCAGTTTGCAGGCCCTGAGATACATCTCAGGTTTGTGTCCAGTGATCGAAGACTGGGAACAAACCTTAGGTTCCTGAGATGGGGGACCCTCAAAAGATGAAATCCTTAGAGAAAGAGGCTATATTAGTAAAGACTCACCCAACTCACCCACTATCATGGGGAAATGACAAGGGACCTCACCTACCTTTTAAGTCCTTTTTTAGTATTCAAAATCATGGGCAAACGGTGCTTACGTGAGTTAGATTTAAAATTTACAGTGCCTGATCTACATTGAACCCTGAGGACCTGTGGATTAAATTCAGGAAGTCTATGAACTTTGATGGAAAAGCAAAGTGCATTGTTTTGGGGGGGACAGGGAGCAGTGGGCAGTGCTTGGGATTGAACCCAGGGCCTCGCACATGCTAGGCAAGCACAGAGTTACATTCCCACATTCCCAGCCTTTTTTTTTTTTTTTTTTTTTTTTTTGAGACAGGGTCTCACTAAGTTGTCCAGGTGGGCTTGAATTTACAGTCTTTCTGTCTCGGCCTCCCAAGTCACTGGAATTACAGGCATACACCACCACACCTGGCACAAATTGTATTCTTATTTTCATTAATGTCTTATTGAAATTTAGCATTTCGCCAGGCGCCGTGGCGCATGCCTGTAATCCCAGCACTTGGGAGGCTGAGGCAGGAGGATCGCGAGTTCAAAGTCAGCCTCAGCAATGGCGAGGCACTTAGCAACTCAGTGAGACCCTGTCTCTAATAAAATACAAAAAAGGGCTGGGAATGTGGCCCAGTGGTTGAGTGCCCCTGAGTTCAATCCCCGGTACCAAAAAAAAAAAAAAAAAAAAAAAGAAAAAGAAATTTAGCATTTCCTTTAAGTACAAATGTAGGCAGCAAACCATAGTTATAGTATAAATAATACTTGTGACTACATTTTCACCAGTAGAAATCAAGTGTTTTCATATCAAAATATACTGTATGCATGTTTTAATAAGCTGTTTCAGTATAATTGAAAAATTATAAACATGCTTCTAAGTAATTATTGGACCAAAGAAGAAATCATATTTGAATAGTTAAAAATATTTAGAATTTAAAAATTAGAAAATTATTCTGTATCAAAAAGTATAGGCTTAGTGGCATAATGTTTAAAAAAAGAAAGATGAAAAATGAGTGAGTTAATTTTTAATTCAAGAATTTAGAGAAAGAGAAAATCCAAAAGATACTGTTAGCAAAAATAAAACCAGAAATTAACAAAACAGAAGATGAGGAAAGAAGAGATGTTCAGAGTCAAAACCTGTTCTCAGAAGAGATTAATGAAAAGAAAAACACTGTGGCAAGGGTGGTCAGGAGAAAAGGATAATACACAAATAAACAGTATTAGAAAGGAAGAGAACACAGATATGGTATAGCATTGAGTTCAGAAGAGAATTGGGTGAATGGTTTTATGGTGGTCATTTTGAAAACTCAGGGAAAAAATGGATAATTTCCCAGAAACATGTAATTTAACAAAACTGACCCAAGAGGAAGGAAAAGCAGAATACCCCCGTGTAAGAAACTAGCCAAGTGTAGAATGAACATTTAAAAGACTGAACAGACTTCGCGCAGTGGCGCACGCCTGTAATCCCAGCAACTCAGGATGCAGGAAAATAACAGGTTCAAGGTCAGCCTCAGCAACTTAGTGAGACCTTGTCTCAAAATTAAAAATACAAAGGGCTGGGGCTAGAGCTCAGTGGTCAAGAGCCCCTGGGTTTAATCCCCGTATAATGAAAGAGTGAATGACTATGAGTAGCCATGCATTCATTCATTCAACAAATATGTATTGTGTGATATGTCCAGGTGTTGTTGTAGATGCTGGGGACACAGAAGGAGATAAAATAAAACCTATCCTTTATGTCAGTGCTATCCAATAAGACTTTCTGTGATGGTGGAAATGTTCTCTATTGTCTCTGTCCAACACAGCAGGTCACTGGCCACATGTAACTGTTGAGCCCTTGAAATATAGTTAGGGCAACAAAAAATGAATTTTTAACTTTATTTTATTTTAATTAATTTCAGCATAAATAGCCAGATATAGCCATTGGTTACCTAGGGTATATCTCTAGCTATTAAGATGAATAATGTGGTGGTGGCTTACATGCAACCTGTGGTCTCCTATAGGAGAATAAGGAATTAGACTGTTTGAATCCTGACCTTTCTGGGGTTTTGTTTGTTTTGGTTTTGAGGGAGGGGTGTTTGTTTTGCAGTGCTGGGGTTTGAACCCAGGGCCTTGTGCATACTTGGCAAGTGCTAAACCATTGAGCTATGTATTTTTTGTTTGTTTGGTGTTGGGAATTGAGCCCAGGGGCACTGTACCACTGAGCTACATCCCCAGCCCTTTTTATTTTGAGTCAGGGTCTCACTTGATGGTTGAGACTGGCCTCAAGCTTGCGATCCTCTTGCCTCAGCCTCCTGAATCACTGGGATTACAGGTGTGCGCCACCTAGCCTACAGGTGTGCACCCAGCCTAACCCATCTTTGAACTAGCCTCTTCTTGAGCTATCCTGGTGGCCAAATAACACTTTGTATTTGGCTCACCTTGTTACTTTATAAAACATTTTCATGTACTTTTCCTCATCTGCTCCTTACTTCCCCCTTGGGGTCTCAGAAGCCTGGGAGTCTTGGATTAGCAGGCTTTCCTTGATACTTACTTTGTGGTAGCCCTGCCCTGGTTCTTTTAGGCTGTACCAGGTCACCTGTGGCATCTGGTACACAATTAACACTCAGAATTGCGAGTGAATGTGGAAGTCAGTGAGCTCATTGAATGAAGGGCTGTTTCTCTGAGGTCCATGTCAGCCATGTGCAGTGAGATGCCTGGCCCTGAGGAGGTGGGGCAAGGCTGGTGGGCAGAACTGAACTTGGGGCAGACTGACTTGGAGGGCCCTTCATGGTCTCCAGCCAAAAGTGTTAGGAAATAAACTAAAAACTATTAGTCCAAGAAATATCCACAGAAAATTTCACTCTGCTGGGTACTTTTTTTTTTTTTTTTTTTAATAGGTGAGTGATGTGTTTTAGACTCAAGAAGATAATGTTTTCGAAGCTATGTGGATTATGGAAAAAATGAATTCTAGACTATTTCTTTGTAAACTCTTAAGTCCTTTGTTTTATTGGTGCTTCATCAATACAAAATTCAATTGGGTAACAGGGGTGAACACCTTTAGCTGTTTCCACTGGCCTTGTGATCCAAGGGGCACACAGAAGCTGGAACTGGAGGCTCAGCTCGCACTACCCCTTGCTGGAGTGCTGAATGGGGAGGCCTGCCCTGCCCCCAGCTCTCTCAGGCTTGCAGTCAGGAGCACTGGCACAGCTCTCTAGGTGACAAAGGCTGTTTCCAGGTACCCAGGAGCCAGCATCCACCAACCTGCCAAGCCACAACTATGTCCACTACCCTTTTTGCAGATACTTCGTAGAATGTGCAATGCTTTTCTGAATCATTAAGATGCATGTTCTTCTTCTGTTTTTCAGGGATGATAATGGTGATTTTATTGCTGCTTGTGGCTATTGTGGTTGTTGCAGTCTGGCCAACCAACTGATAGCAATAAAGGGACCACCCGCTGTGACACCAGCCAATGATGGAATTACAAGCCCTGCACCCTTTTGGTACGCAAAACCTGCTCTCAATAAATTCCCCTACAGCTCTGAACTCTTGATGTGTGTTGCTTCAGTAAAGGTACCTAGCTCAGCAGCTTGGAGCTACCTAGAATTTTGGCCCAATACGGCCCTTCTGATTTTGAACTTGGTCATTTTGATGCTAGCAAGTGGGTCCCTCAGGTAATCCCTTCCTGACTTCCCCATGGCTGCCAATGGACAGCCACCCCACAGTGTGCTGGGCATCCTGGGAGATGCCAAATTAGTAGGCAGTTTGTAACCTTGAGGCCTGGTCTGCCTGAAGATGTTACATCCCATGTAGGAAACAAGCGGACAGTTGTATGTCTAGTGTGTCCAGGCAGTGAAGCTGGAGTGAGGTTAGGGGTCATGCAGGAGGGGTGGCCCACCAACCTGCCCCCATCTTGGTCACCCCTCACGGTCCAGTGCTCTTAGTGGCACTGGCTGCTCCTGCTTAGAGATATTTCTGGACTCTGGTAACTGCCTTCATGCCTGAAAACACGTTCTTTTTCATTTGCTTGGTGACAATGAACTCACTTTTCAATGTTGAAATATCCTCCTAAGCAGCCAGAATCCAATCTGTTGCTTGAAGGGTTAGAATAGGGCACGATCAGGTGGTAAAGTATTGTGTAGGGTTCAAAGAAAGAGTGCTCATGAAGTAAGGAGAATGCTGCCTCTATTTGACTCCTGCAGTGGTTCTAACAGTATAGCATGTGTGTGGGTGTCACAGAGCCTGGACCTGTGTGCATTTCTCAGAAAGACAGGACAATGAGGGTCAGCCCGTGAAGGATACCAGGCCCTCAGGATGGGTAAGTTAGAAGGGAACAAAAGACAAAGTATCGTGCCCTCTCTCCTCCCTGTGTGGAAAGCAGGATGGGAAGCTGGCCTTACTTTGCCTCTATGGTAGAAGGAAAAAGAATTAGGGTCAGTGACACAGCAGTGGCCAAAGCACATGACATCACTGAGGAGGGAATGGGCCTGTGGTAGGGGACTGGTGGGGGGTCTCCTGTGAAGTTTTTCAGGAGGATGTGACCTGAATTCCCCTCTGGACAGAGACAGACACCAGGAAGAGTAACATGGTGCAGCCTGGCATGATGTTATTTCCTGGGATCTTGAGACCAAAGACTCCAGGTGTGCAGGGAAGAGCTGGGTCCAGATACCCTGCTCAGATCTTACCACATCTTGCTCCAGAACTCAGGCCAATGGGACAGCCACTGAGTTCCCTCTGGCAGAGGAAAAGGGGACTCAGCAATGAAGTGTTCAGTTCAGAAGTGAACCCATCACCTCTGCTCTCAACTCACTGGCCAGAACTAGTTTTTTAGTCCTACTTCACCACAGGGGACTAGGAAGGTTTTGGAAGGCAGCCTGAATATGCAGTGAAGAGCCCCCAGGATGACCACACCCCTCACCAGCTCTGTGTCCACAGAAAGGTTCTTTTCTATGCCTCTGTGTTATCTAGAAAAAGGAGACAGGCTCCCCCTAACACCTGGTGAGGCTGTCATGAGCACCGAGTCACATGTGGAAGCACAGAGCATGTCACTTGACTCAGCTGAGGAAGGGATTCTTCCTCTAACTCACCTGAACTCTGTGGGCCAGATGGTCACCAAGTCCAGAGCTCGGGAGCCTACCACCTGCTTTCATCCTAGTACAGCAGGACAAATGCGTGAAGATGTGAGAGGGAGCCAGCCAGGAAAACACACCCTCCTTTCAGTTTGGACCCTGATGCCCACTGACCTCCTGAGGAGGCCCAGGCCCTTCAAGAAGGCTTATCAGGGTACTGGGAGGTGTCCACAGGGGAGCTGGCAAGGGGCTGAGAGGGTGAGAGATGGGATGGCCATGAGCACGAGCCATGCTTCAGGGACTCAGACGGTGAAGGGGAGGAGGGAAGGAGCAGGCTTGTTTCACATGGGTGTGTTCCTGGAGAGGGCCCTGCTGGACCCCGGGCCCAGGGCTTTCTGATGGTAACATGCCCCAGGATGCATTTCCTTGTCAGGGTCGGGTGGTTGCTAATGGATCACCCAATGGAAGACCAGGAATCCTCAGAGCCACGTCTTCCAGTCTGTGTGAAACCCCAAATCTGCACAAACAGCATCTCTTGGAGCACCCTGCCCCCCACTTTGGGGCTCAGGAGAAGAGGCATTGACAGTCTGTTTGACTTTCTCACCTCCTCTTGACTTGCTCAGCACGGAGCCCCGGCAACTCGTGGGGCAACTTTGAACCAGAGCCACGGAGTCCTGGCTCAGTCACATTGAAAGGCCTTTTCAAGCAAAACACTGAGCTGATGTCTGCACACAGCAGCTTCTGTTCTTTTGGCTGAATGGGCTCTAGGCCCAGCCCCAGCATTGCTAGCTGTGTGACCCTAGAACAGTTACTTCACTTCTCTGGATCCACAGTCAAAAGAGTATAAGAAAAGGTGCCTGGAAAGTTAAAGTGCAAGGACCTACTGTTCAGACGTTGGGCAATACAGGCTGCAGAGGCTAGGGTCATGCCACACAGGGAGACCAGCTCCTTCAGTCTTCTTCCAGGTGTGAGTTTCCCATGTGAGACACCTGCCCTTACCAGGCTAGAAGTGGCAAGGAATACCCAAGTGACTGGGATGCAACACTTTTGTGGGGACCTGTTGTCTTATGACCCACCCTAGAGTAATGTGGCTCATGTAAAAGTAGCATTTTCCAGCATGGTTCGCAAAGCTTAGTCCCTCCACCTCCTGCCAAAGTGTCAGAACAGCAGTCCCAGGTGATCTGAAGCAAAGGCTATGAGATTGATTGTTTGAACCTTAAGCCCTCACCCTGAGCATAAAGAAGAGTGGCAAGCCAGGGCCACAGCACCCAGCACCTCAGAAACTTTTTAGTGAAAATAAACTTTATTTAAGATAACAGCCTAAGATTTGTTTAACTTAGCTGATTATTAATTATAAGCATTTTAAGTCTGGATACCATATAAAGAAATCCAGATCCCCGGGTACAGCTGGTACTTTCATTCCATTTAAACTTTGTGATTATTGATAACTGTACTAAACCTCAGCTGTCATCAGTCCAGGACCATATGCTTCTTTCAAGGGGTCATATGCTTCTGCAGGGTCGGAGTCACAGCCTCCACCTAGCCTCTGGAGATTTGATATGAAAAACCCTTGTCCTTCTTTTCTCTGCTGCCTGCAGCCAGCCAACCTGCCTGGGACTGTGCTCTCTCCTGAGCTCAGATCCCAAGAACTTTCCTGCTGCAAAATTCCTGACTGCACTTCAGCTTCCAGAACTGTCTATCTGGCTCTCCCCTGACCTGTCAAAGAGAACAGCCAGCAGCCAGCCGCAGAGCTGCCTCGTCCCTCCTGATGGAGAGGTGTGCCTCTGCCGCCCGTTTCCTTCTCCTTCGGGTTCAGAGTTACACTGGCAGCTTTTTGCAGACTCAAGATCTCTCATCTAGTTGGATTTTCAAACCTAGCCCCACTGATGTTAAAGGGTCTTTCTCCCCCTTATTTTAAAAGTGGGCCCAAACTACTCTTTTCCTCTTATTGTACAATTTCACAGACTTCCTCCCAACTCCATGCCAGTAACAAAAGGCCTTGACCTCTTTCCAGAAATGACTCGCTGTCCTACAGAGTCTCCAGTTTGATAAAGCAACAAGTTAATCCGTCTATATACTGTGTTTCTCATTGGCTCTTTCTTCCTTTTCACTCCCCGTTTTTCTTGGCGCATTTTTTATATGTCTTTATTTAGTCTTAGAAAGAGAACGGAAAGAGATGTCTGTTAACGAAATCTGAGACTGAGGGGTGTGTCTGCCACGAGTGGGCATCCCCATGCCAGACACTGTCCCTGAGAGACGCAGGGATGAGGGGAGAGAGGGCCTCATGAACACAGGAACCAGCTACCGCCTGGGCAGCCAGGCAGATCTGTCCCTGGCAGCCCTCTGGGCTTTGGACTGGACTGGCCCTGGTCGTTGATCAGGACCACTCAGCTTCCTTTTACTTCAACATTCCAGTCTCTGAAATGGGCTTTTCCTATTGTCTTGGGCCAGTGCTCCACAGCAACCTAGCATATTTCCTGCATTGGGTGAATTGCACAGATGTTACCTCGTCTCCCCAACCAGAGCAGAAGGCCCTGAGAGGTCCTGGCTGTGATGGAGTCCCCAAAGAGACACATCACACTGTGATGGAGTCCCCAAAGAGACACATCACACTGAGGCACAGACAACTTATGGACAGCAAAAAGCCACATTATGAAAGTTCTTCAGAACTGGACCCTTGACCTAAAATGACCAAACCTGAGACTCAAAGTGCCAAGGGCATCACAGACCTTTTAGCCTCAGTCTCGGGGGGTGGGAGGGGTGTCTTAAATCTTGCAAATGGTCAAGCTGGCCCTCAGGAGCACATAAGACTACAAAAAAGACTTTTTCCTTGATCTGTCCAGCCAATTGAAGTCTGTCTCTTCTCCCCACCACTGTCAAGCATTGTCATTCAACAGGGACTCACTCCTGAGATTGACTGGGACACCTTGAGTGCATTTGCCTACTGGCCCTGGCTTAGAACACAGCTCCTGGGCCTTGAAGCCTACAGACCCCTGAGGCTGGCTGTATCAGTGTCTTGAGAAGCAGCAGATGATGGCTCCTCCAGCCAGCTGGCCTCACAGCAAAGGACAGCTTCCCATGCCTTCAAAGGAGGGACCACTAGAATCCTTGTTGCTGAGGGGCCAGATCAGAATCCTTGTTGTTGAGGGGCCAGATCAGGTCGGTGGCTGAGCCTTGTCTTCAAAACAGCCCGGTACAGAAATTATAGCTTCCTGGTGCCGATCAGCTCCACTTTGCATGGCAACACAACATGTTCCTAATGGCTGGATTGTTTATTTAATAAAGAGATCACAACCATGTGGAAGTTTAAATATAGCCTCTCCAAAACCCAGTGAGCTCAGCTCCTGGTGGCTGCATGGTGCTGGCATCCGCCCAGCCTCTGCTCTGCATGAAGCCTTCAGCAATGGCTGGAAAGAGTCTGTTGCAAGATTTCTTGAGTTTTAGCAGTCCTGTCCTATTTCCTTCTGAGTCTATAGTTGGCTTTGAATAGAAGAAAATATGTAAAAGGCAGAAGATTTGCAGATTCTGAATCAAACAGGTAAGGTCAAAGGTGGCTCCCTACCCCACTGCTGCCATGTGGGTACTTGAGAGGGAACCCCATTTTCTCCATCCCCTGGGTCCCACCCCATCCAGGAGCTCCAGGAAGCTGCAAGGATCTATCCCAGGGGTGGTAACTTGGGGACATAGACAATTGCATACGAGAGACTTTTTAGCTCAATAGCATTCAGAGCCAGCAAGCCCCCAGAACTTTCTAAGCAAACTGCCTTTTTTCAGTAATTAGAGCTTTTTTTTTTTTTTTTTTTTTTTTTTTTAAAGCAAGGCCCTGGGCTGTCTTGCTGGGGAGTTCTGGGGCAAAAGGGCCATATTCCTTCAGTTGTCAGAAGATTCCACCCCCCTTCTACCTCCCCACATGCCCACCATCCATAACTCAGGCCACCAAGAAAGACTGGGAGACAGAACAGTATACAAGAGTTTATTTAATGATATCTGAATTTAGTTCTATCATGTGGGGCCCACGTTACAAGTTCCATCTGGGTCCATTACAGTTCTAACAACCAAAAAAAAAAAAAAAAAAAAAAGCTTTAAAAAAATCCACAACTCTTTCCATGTCATTAAATATATTCATATATAATAACCATAATATATTAGTATGCATTGGAAAGGAACACTGACCCAAACAATATGTCATGGTCACAACTAAACATTTACAATTCTGAGTGAACAGAAATCTGCAACACAGGAGGGAGTTGAGGGAGAGTGGGAAGTGCATTTGGGAGCAAGGAAGGGTGTCCAATGACACAAGGAGTGGGGCTGGCTTGTTTGGGGCAGGGGCAAGGTCAATTTTGATACCCCTGGGGTATGGCATGGCTGTGGCCCATAGGAGTGTCTGTCCATGAACTGTGATCCACTGGCCCATCCATGAGTCTGTCCATGCTCTTGGCTCTGGGAGTTTGTGGGGAGTGTTGAGACCCTAAAGGAACCATTTCCTAGTCCCTAGGAGTCTCTTCTTGATTTCAGTCTCACTGCAACCCGGGCAATTCTAAGAAAGTCTGTCCCCATTTCCTGCATGCTACTACTGAGGCAGAGTCCCTGGGCTTTCACTCCAGGTGTCCCTCCTATTTAAAGAAACCTAAGGTTGTCACCTCCTGCTGTGCTTTCCAAGGACAGAAGCTGTGGACAAAGGCCACAGCCTTCATGTACACTGGACAGGGGAGGGACAGCGCCATTGCCTTCCTCCTTCCACACACCTTCCACTGTGTCAGTAAAGCAGGCAGTTCTCGCACACCACACCACCCACCTGGTAAGGAAAAGGACAACTGGGGAAGCTGTTTTAAGAACAAAATAAGGACTAATCTGGTGTGGTTTTCTTCGAACACCTACATATCACAATTCTGGTTAATACACTCTTCAAATCTAGGTCCATATTACATCCCTTCCTAACTATACAAACTGGAACACCTCAATTCCTATTTCCCTCTCTTCCCTGGGATAGGGATGGTTGGAAAAGGGATGCTGTCCCGAAGCTGGGTCCCCTCTGTGGAGGTCAGAGTAGAGCAGCAATGGACTGGATTCTGACTGGGTCCATAAGCAAGGGACGCAGACTGTGACAAATGATGCAATCCCAACAGTGTCCTTGTTCCTGATCTGGCCATCCTGACATAGTCTCTAAGGGCTAGGCTAGGGTAGATGGCCTGGGCCCTGAAGTGGGGGGGAGGTGGCTGAGCTGGAGAGTGACACTGGTTGGATTTTCAGCAAGCTGCCTTGCTTCGCAGGCCTCTGGTTCCATTGCTGAGGGGGCCTAGGACCACCAGTGCAAGCCCCTCACTGGACACAGGGTGAGACTGAGACCCAGGGTGGGGAAGCTATGCTGGTGGAGACAAACAACTGCTCTGGTAGTGTGGCGCCTCCTGCTAATTGCACTCATCAGCCCATACTGGACCTCAGTGCCTGGAGAGGTCCTTGACCCCCCCAGCTGCAGCATCAAGATTCAGGGAAGCCAAATGCCCTTTCCCAGGGCAGACCTATCTTCTCCCTGACCTTGGGGTGCCTCTGCCAGTCTCTCCTGGAATCCCTCCAGCCCCACTCCCTGCACTTGGAGCAGGAAAACCACCTTTCTAGAACCTTGGGAGAGCTGAAGATGTCCTTGCTGGGGCTTCCTGAGGCTGTCCTTGTTTCCTGCTACACCCACCGCTCCTCTGAAGATGTCAGAGTACCTGTCCGCTATCCCACCCCCTGTGCTTATTCTCCAGGCTAGATTCAAGGTCCTCGAGAGGCAGCTTCGAGGGTCTCTGTGGCAACTCAGCCTTGGGCACCCCTCACAGCCTGCTTCAGGGACTGCTGGGTAAGTTACAGAGCTAGAGAGTAGCCAGGAGCAGCACAGTCCATAGGCAGAAAGCCTGGTTCTGGGATCTGAGTCCCAGTGCTGCCACAAATTTGCTGTGTAACTTTGGTCACACACATGCCAGTTTCCCTGTTGGTGAAAATGGGGGCAAGAGACCCTGTTCCAGGGGGTTGTCACGAGGACAGGCTGGGAACATGAAGGTAAAGTGCCTGGCACACAGCAGGTGCTCAGTAAATGGCAGTGGTGATGCGGGCACAAGTAGAGGAAGGAAAGGGAAGTGACATCGCCAAGGGAGCGAGCTTCATCCTTGGTATGGCCCTGTTGAGCAGCCAACCTCTGGCAGGGAAAACAAACCAATTTCCTGACTGAGAGGGGAGCCAGGCCACTCATTCAGTTGCCCGGTGTGAAGATGGGGCCAGAAGCCCCGGGGCAGTGCAGAGAGCTCAGGAAGGCAGGGAGCCCAGAGGCACCAGAGCACAGGAACAGGTCCTATAAGGCAGCCAGTCCAAAAGTCTGGGGCTGCCTGCTTGAGGACAGTCTCTAGGAGGTTTTGGGAAGGAGGGCTGGACCCAGTGGAAGGCACAGGGGGTCTTCAAAAAGAGGACAGCCAGAAAAGAGTGGGTGAAGTGCTGCTTGGTGAGACCAAGACAGCTGTGAGGGCAGCCCCAGAGCCATCTGAGGTAGCCACAGCAGGCTGCTTAGCCTGGTAGCCTCATCTCTTCGCGTAGGAGCCAACCGTGAAGGCAGAGCAAGAAGTGGTCATGCCAATGGGCGCCCAGGAACATGGCCATTCCTGGCCCTGGTGCCTATGACTTGGGCACTTTGGCTGAGCCAGTGAACCATGTCCTGACTCAAGCAAGCCCCGTCCCCCAAACCTGGCCCAACTGCCTTTGCAGCCCGCATGCCCGTCCAGGCCCTCTCCAGCTGTTGACACTGCTGAGGGGCCTTATGGGAGCTGATGTCATTACACAAATAGTGTCATTGCTGTAAACTCAGCCAGTGCTCCTTCCCCCTCCCCTGGAAAATGTCATAAAAGGGGCTGGTTCCAAGTTTCCAAAAAGGAAACTCTCTGGGAGGTTTTGCGTTTACACTGCCTCCTCCCCCAGGCAGCTCCAGCATGAGGCAGTGACCACCCGGCTTGGGCTTCTCAAGGGTGTCCTTAGGCCCACTGCCTTCTGGATGGGCCAGAACCCTGGGCCAGCCCCTGGCCAGGCAAGGCAGGCACCGATAGGGGCCTTCATTCCCCACATATGGTGAAAGGCCCCAGCTCCCACCCCATCCAGGACCAACCCAGCAGGTGGCCATGGAGACCAGAGGCCCCATGAAGAATGCTGGCTAGATAGGCTGCTTCCCACCGCACCCTTCCCCCCCATGCCATCCTTGCCCTTCAGATGGGGCCCGGGTGTCACAGCTAGGAGTGGAAGGAGGAGGTTCTCTTTTGTGTTTCGCATGGTGGTTTGGTTGGGCTTGCTCAGAGCCCCTGCCCAGGCTGCTGGCCGGAAATTTCACAGTTCTCCTCACGCCCCCTTCTTCCTTACCAACAACGACATGCTCTGCAGCCCCACCTATGCCATTCTGTGCCGCCCCTCAGGCCCCAGGACAGGGTTAGGCCCCCAGCCCCTCCACGGTGACCCCCACCTAGCCCTAGGGAAGCACATCTCTGCTCTGGAAGGAGCCCCGTGAGGTAGCTATGTCTGGTCCTCATTTCTCCAGGGCCTGGCCTGCTGTGCACCCTGCCCTGAGTGTGCATGCACTTGGCTCCCACTAGGGGCGCACAGGGTGGGGCTGGGGGAGGGGCCAATGAGGGCCCCGCCCCCGTTGTAGCCCCGCCCCCACCCTCCCCCCTCCTGGGAAAGCCCTCACGGGCCAAGTCCACCTCAGCCACAGCTGTTAGCTGCACGTGCTCAGCTCACACTCAGCCGGGCCCTGGTGCCCCGAGGTCCCCAGCCCAGCGTGCTGCTGCCTCTGCATTAGGCCTTCTTGCACTTGCCCTTCTTTTCACGCTGCTGGAACTTGCGCAGCCGTCGCGCCCATGTGTCCCGCCACTGGATCACCAGGCTACTCTTGTCTGCAACGATGCCACTCTGGTCGGGTGAGTCCTCAGCGTTGCCCAGCAGTAGGTACTTCTTGAGGGGCTTGATTTTGGGGCACTTGCAGGCAATGTCACGTGAGCGGATCCACAGGCTCTGGTCACCACGGCGGATGCGGCTGGTGCCTTGCTTATACACGGAGATGATGTTCACCGTGAACTTCCACCAGTCCCCTGCCTTGTCTGCCTTCAGAATGTGGATCTGTACGGCTGCAAAAAAAAAACACAGGCAGGCCAGTGGGCTATGGGCAGGAAGTGTAGCCAGGGTTCCCAGCTTCTGTGGCCAGGTGGGTCCTACCTGCTTTTCCCTCTCCAAGAGCCTGGAGAAAAGGAAAGGGAGACCTGGAGCTGGGAAGTGATTGTAGAGGATACTCCAAGGGACAATGGGCAAGTAGAAGCAAAATTGATCCCAACCCTACCTGCTGATACCTGGCCAAGGCCGCTGCTCCAAGTTTGACCTCCTATTTTGAAGGTTCCATCCAAGTACCTATGGGAACAGGTCCCCTCTTGGCCACTGCTTTGGTCCAGTGTGTCTAGCAAGGCCAGGTGAAGGCTACAGGAACTGAGCAGGCCCCTGGCACTCTGCGCAAGGTCCCTCTACCCAGAGCAGGTGCCCTCAGTGACAGTGCAGGCCGCTCCTCACAGGCTGGAGGAGTCCTCCTCCTCAGCTCTGTACCTCCAAAGGCCACAATCACTAAACACCAAGCCTCATGACACCCTGGGACACACAGCTTTGATTTCCAGCCAGTCTCAGCAGAACATCATGGGGCCCCAATACCTAAGTATTGAAGAGGATCACCTGCTTTCGGGTTATGGCTTTTCTAGAATTCTGAGTCCTGGCCCTACTTACCTTACATGCTACCATTCCTCTTCCTCCCAGTTACCTGATGCAGGGTTTAAGTGGCAGTGTGCATCAGAATCCCTTCAATGACTTCTAAAAAACACACTGCTAAGTCCACCCCAGGTTCTGATTGATCAGAGGTAGGTGGGGCCTAGAAAACCCATTTCCCACATATTCCCAGGGGGCACTGATGGTGATGATCCACTAGACATGAAGGACCAGTGCCCTAGTGTGTGGTTACAGATGTTACTTCTGCAGGACAATAAGAGCTCATTTAGAAATAGGAGGAAATGCTTTTTAAAAATAAAGTCAGGGACAGGGGGAATAAGTTTGTGAAGCACCAGGTTAAACCAAGTCAGGGGTTTCCTTGCTGCAGGACTTTTCTACCAAACCTGTGGGATGGTTTTCCTAACAACCCTGTCTGAGGAGCCCTGTGGATCATTCCTCCTGGTCCGGGGTACTTGGAGAAGCCCTCAGCTGTGTTCACCTCCCTTCAAGGGAAACCTGCTTGGCCACCTTCCTCATCCCCCCTTTCCCTTGCTGAGCCCACCCACCATACTCTGTACTCTTCTTCATCCTCCTGAGCAGGGAAGTTTGTCTCCCGGGCCAGGCTTTAGGTAATGCTGGCCACTGAGGGCACTGGAGCCCTCCTGAGAAAGGGCAACAATTTGAAGAAAGTAAGACACAGGCAGCTCTGGGTCCAGCAACCATGAGGGCACATCCCCATGGAAGGCCCAGTGGTCATCACCTTCCACGTAACAGCTGCAGGCAGGGGGCCCACCCAGAGGTCTGCCTAGCCTCCTCCACTGGCTGACTTTTCTCAAGGTCTCGGGAGACCACCCAGCTACCTTCGCCCCCAGGGGACTCCCAACTCCTCTCCTGTGCCCACACTTGGTCCAGGGTAACAGGGAGGGGCAAGGATGGCTGAGCGCAGGGCAGCACCAAACGCCATCCAGTTTGATCCTCCTGGAAGGAGGGAAGTGGCGGATTTTCCCATATTTTCATTTCAGTCGTTCCTGGGCATCCTGAACTTTGCACTCCAGTCTGAGGGCTCCAAAGAATAGCTGCCATGGCAACCGTTTCCATGTTTTTGTCACCAAGGTTCTCAACACTCAGTGTGAACTCTGAGGGTGGGGGCTGGGGAGCCCTCCAGCCCAGAGAAGTGGCTGGGCTGTATTTGACTGTGCAGATGAAGGTCACCGTGGCAACTGAGTGCCCCTCAGCTAAGCAATGGGGGAGCCACCCCCAGCGTCCCTAAGAGCCCCAGTTTCCTCTCACCAGGTCTGAGCTGAATACAGAATGAGCCTCCCCAGGGATATGGCTGCTTCCCTGCGTGGCACCTCAGACCTCTGGCCAGCCACAGTGTCCTCCCACCAGGCATGGGCTGACCCAACCAGGATGCTACAGAGGTAGCTCTGGCTGGGGCCCCTAAAATCTGCAGTTCTGATCCCAGGCCCCAGTCATCAACTGGTGATATGGGCTGGATACACACCACCAGTTCATATATTGAAGCCCTGACTCCTTATTTTAGAGACAAGGTCCTTACAAAGGTAATTAAGATGAGGTCATGAGGGTAGGCCCTAATCCAACATAACTGGTGTTCTTGTAGAGATTAGGGCACAGACGTAGAGAAGACCCCGGGAGGACACAAGGCAAAGGCAGCCATCTACAAACCAAGGAGCGAGGCCTCAGAAGAAAACAGCTCTGCCGACACCTTGACCTCAGACCCATGGCCTCCAGAATCTTGAGAAAATAAATTTCTGTTGTTAAAGCCACTCAGTCAGGTGTGGCACCTTGTTCTGTCAGTCTGAGAAACCAATACGATGAATTTGAAGGACTCTGCGTCTTGAGCCTTAGCCCAGGGCAGGCTGCTAGGGCCTCTCAACTTTGCCGAGGAGAGGCCAGGGAAGAGCCGGCTGGACAAGCTCTAGCCTTGGACTTGTACCCCAGGGGGCCTTCTTACTCCCTAGGAGACCTGCAAGCACTGGCCCTTCATAGCAGAAGGGCTGACAGCCTCTACCCTCCCCAGCCTCTGAGCTGCTCTCCCACTAGTGAATGTCCTAGAAAAGCCAGCAGGGCATCCAAAGCAGCCCCCACCCACTCTCCAGGCACAGCCTGAAGGGCCTGAGGGACATGTTGAACACTGAGGACACCTCACTACCCTCAGAATCCAGAGAGACAAGGCAATGGATGCTAGTCAGTTGGGACAAAGCATCTGGCCTCTGGCCCCTTCTACACCTAGCGGATCCCAGCTACTCCCTGGGTGGGAGCTGCCCCGACTGTGGGGTGAGACAGCACAGGCCCAGGGGCAGGGGAGGGTGGTGGTAGGATTCATGTGATTTTGCTGGAAAAAATCCACATTTCCGCTGCCCTTGGCAACGCCTCTGCACATTACACAGCCCACCAAGTATGAGCTGCACACGCAGTGCACGGGCCAAGTCCCCACAGTGCACACACAGCTGAAAATATTCAAAATACACATTGCAAGGGTGACCTCAAACAGACCTGCTCCACGCGCTCTCGCAGCCACATGGCATACCACCAGGACTGCTGCTACCCCAACCAGCTGCTGGCTCAGAGCAGGGAATGACCAGGGTCACTGAGCTACATGAGCCTGGGGTTCCCACCAACCCAGATGTACCTATGATGTCACCCATCCAGGGGACTGGGCACTGTGAGCTTCAGGCAGCAATGCCCATCCCAGGCCCATAGCCCCCAAGGACAGGCCTCTTATACCCTACTCTGATCTTCATGTCAGTGTCCCTCCCAAATTCCATGTTGGAACCTAATATCCAACATGAGAGTATTAAAAGGTGGGGTCACTGAAAAGTGACTAAGTTATAAGGCTCCACCCTCATGAACAGGATTAGTACCCTTATAAAAGAGGATCAAGTGATCCCCCTGCCCCTCCTACCACGTGAGGCCAGGGCAATGAGGTGACGTCTTTGAAGCAGAAAGCAAAGCCCTCACCAGATAACGAGTCTGCTGGCAACTCGATCTGGGACCTCCCAGCCTCAGAATTGTGAGCAATAAATCTCCATGGTTTATAATTACCCAGTCTAATTGATTTTGTTATGGCAGCCCTAATGGACTAAGACACACACAGTGGAACACCCCAGGCCATCAGCCTTGGCCTCCCACCATCCTTTCAGTGATGTCCTAAAAGTTGTCCTCAACAAGACCAGCAGCTCTGGTGAGGTTCCCCCGCCCTCTGATCAGAAAGGCCAGAGATGAGATGAACCTCAGGAAGGCAGACCACGGAATCAGCCCAGGGAGATGGGAGCCCTGCTCCTCAGTGCCTGCTGGCTGAAGGCACGTGGGTGGAGCCACAAGGCAGTGGTCCTTTTCTGAAGTGGAGACAGGAAGAGTCCTGAGGCAGATGCTGGCAGGGACCCCCACTATAAACAAAAAATGGCTCCATCTCAGGGCTGCAGATCTGCCCTCCCCTCCTCTAAACCCTGGCTCACCACGTAAAATAAGGGTTCAGCCCTAGCAACTGCTACCAGTGAGCTAGTGTGCTTGTCCGTGGTACAGACAAAATCAGGGCTGGGAGGATGGGCCTGGAACCCTTGAGGCTGAAGAAGCTGACTGGCTGGGCTGACTGCAGCACTGTAGGATGGAGCAGAGGCCCAGGGAAAAGCAAGGACAGAGAAGGTGCAGACTCCAGAGAGACAAGGAGTTGGCCTCCCTAGTCTGGGCCAGGGGTCAAGCAGCTCCCTCAGTAATTTGGGAGTTCACAGGAAGAGCTTTCTCAGTCACCAGGGCAGGACATACCACAAGGACCCCCTGGCCCTAATTTGAGCCTGTTGCTCTGGCTACCAGAGGTACCCATTTACTTTGTCCCTTAGCAGAGACCCTGCTATGGTTGGTTCCAGGGCATGAGGAAGAGGCTGAGGGCTGGGCCAGATTTGAAGGGCAGCTTGTGCTGCTTCTGGCCAAGAAGAGGGTGGCTAAGAAATAGGCCCAGGGCAGGCGAGGTGCCTTGAGCCACTTCCCTCTTGGACAAACAGGGCAAAATTCAACTTGCTGCCCGCCCCACCCCTGGCTGCAGTGCGAGGCACCAACACATCCTTCTACAGGAGCAGAGGGTGCCTCAGCCTCCCCAGAGTCCCGGCATTGGGGGAGTTTCAGGATATCAAGGCAACTTCAGAAGTGGGGAGCTCCAGGCCACATCCTGTCCTTGAACTCCTCCATAGGAAGGGTCTTGCTGCCCCCGTGGCAGCCCCGTCCTCTGCCCAGTGCCCCAGCTCACTCAAAAACCTGACTCCCTCCTTTCCCAGCTCCAGACCCAGCGCAGGGCCCACCAAGGCCTGTGAGCTCGAGGCCTTCCAAACCTGGCACTGCCACCGCCCTGGAGCTGACCCATGCTCCTGAGGTTTAGGGGAACTCTGGCTAAGATCAAAGCTCCTGACCTGGGCCGGGTCCCAGGAAGTCTGCATGGACAAGAAAGACGCGGCTCAGCCACACGCCTGCTGGGAACTGACCCTTAGAGGAAAAGGCCCAGCACCACTGATACACCACCTGCTGGACGGACCCTGGGGGACAGGAGTGGCCACTGGCCGCCTTCCCCCTGCCAAGGCCTCTGCAGGGAGGCTTCCTGCCACTTGGAGGTCTCCTAGATTTATGGGCTGTCCAGGTGGGCCCCCAGGGGCCTCCTAGTAGCTGCCCCTCACAAGGAGGCCTGGGTGGTCGACCCTTGCTTCCTGGCACAGCCCGTTGGGCGGGTCCAGCTTGGGAAGGCTTGTCACCCATCTGCCCAAAAACAGTGGCCAGGATGAGCGGGGGAGGACACTAACCCCACAGAAGCCATTAAAACCGTGCAGCCCTGTAAATCTCTCAGTGCAGAAAGCGAGTCATGAGCCGCAGCTGTTTTCATAAAATGTAACTCTGACCACACTCCTCCCGGCCCAGCCAAGCCTTGTTCCCAGGGCTCTTCTGCCCAGAGGAGGTCCCTGCTGGGAGTCCAGGTGTCAAAGCAGCCCTGCCTAGTTTTCATCACTGAAGTGGAGGATCACCATGGCAGAGCCCAGTCACAGCCTCAGGTCTCCCAGGCTGCCATCTCCTACCACATGTCCCCAAGGCCCTGCCTTAGACCTTGCACAAGAAAGGGACACCCAACTTAGGAATGGCTGACGGTCTTCCCCACTCAACCAAAGAAGTCTCAGAAGCAAAAGCCATGCAGATGCTGCCTAAGTGTCCCCTGCCCATCCCTGGTACTTGGGCTTTCTTCTTGGGAGGAGAGAAGGGCTGGGTGGCAAGATAATCTGGTTTTCCAGTGATCCTTGGAGAAGGGAACATCAAGAGGTTTGACAATTGGAGTCAGGCTCATGGGAAGATATCAGCCCGGTTCCCTGTGAGGTGGACTCTGGCCTGGCCAGTACCACTGTACCCCCAGGCTCACAAGCAAGAAGACAAGCAAAACTGGCCAGCTTGCTTTGCAAGAGGGGATCTGGTCCCTTCCTGGCCCCAACTGGGACACCCTCTCAGTGGATGGCACCTTCAGTCCAGTGAGGACAGAGCCTGCAGCCTAGGATGGGAGCTGAAGGCCTTCTCCTCCGCCCTGTGAGGAGACGCGGAAACAGCCTGCAGCCGCCTCACCCAGTGCTCAACCCGGCTCCTGCAGGCTGTTGGAGAGGGCGCGGTGCCCTCTGCCCATAGCTTGATCTATAGGCAGTGGAGCTGGCGGGTGGTGGAACCACGTGGTCTTGGGGAGGAAGCCCCAGGGATGGCAACAGGCACGCTGGGGTTCTGTGCACCAGAGGCACTGATCTCAGGGTGGGCCCCGTGGTCCATCCCACTGGGGAAACCCCAGCCCCGCTGCTCAGTACTGAAGGGAGAGCACTTTGTGATCAGGCGGACAGAGCCAGGGGGATGGGGAGAAGACAGGCAGTGCCTGGCAGGTGTCCCCTATTCTGGGCATGCTGGGCAGATCCCCACCCAGACCCCACTCCAAGTCTCAGCTCCCGATCTGTAAGATGGGAAGAAATGCCATCCACCAGATGGCCTCCATGGCCTCTTCAAGCCACCCCTGACCATCCCTCCTTCCTGAAAGCAGGGTGTTCAGAGAAGAGGAGGAACGGAAGATGAGAGGAAGCTCCAGGAGCACAGTGGCTAGGGCCTGGGCGCTGCCTCTCCCCCTCGGCACTGGCTGGAGGCCCAGGGGTGGCAGGCCAGCTCTGGGCTGGGAAGGGCTTCAGAGCCCCCACCAGGCTCCCAAGGAGTGGGGAGGGATTGTGGGCTCAGGGACTTTTCTGTCCAGTTGTCACTGGGGCTGTCTGGCCCTCCCTGCCCAACATGGTGGTCACCCACATTCCATGACCTCAGGCTGACTCACATGCCCCCAGCTCCACATCTGGCCTCCATATGGGGCGGGCACTCTTGGGGGCAGGACACATCTGGCTGGGGAAATCAGAGGATCCCCAGGGGGCCCGTGACCCTGGGGAGGGGTCAGTGAGCCTCTGAGGCACCATGCCACATGCTGCTGGCTGGTCTGTGGCCTGTTTTCTGAACCTGGGAACTATGCTCAGGGGAGGTGGCCCTTTGCCAGCTGCCTCCCCGGCCCTCCACTAGGGTCCTGCCTTTGTGGGGGTAGCCCCCAGGGTGCTCCTCTGATATCTGTGCCCACACCCCAGAATCACTCCATGCTGCAGATACAGTAACTTCATCTCTATGACAGGGCTGACAGCCTGTCCAATGTTCTGTACTTGAAAGGACAGAGCCTGGTGGGGAATAAGTACTGACCCCAAGGTCAATGAAAGGAAGGACAGGGTGCTCCTGAGGGGGAGAGGCCAGCATCTGTGGAGACCCCATGTCCCTGGGGCTCGCTGGAGGGAAGCAGTCTGAGTGGTGAGACCTTCCTACCACCCTGCTCGTCACTCTGCCAGACGAAGCCACCAGGCAAGAGCTGGTCTCCGTCTGCTGTCCTGACCTCCACTGTCACAGCATCGCCACCAATGCCACACTCTTCAATCCACACAAGCCCCACACCTCCAAGTCCTCTCCACCACCAGCCTCTTTTCCACGTTCACCTCCACTGCCCGCTGGGTCTCCCCACCCACCACCATGGACCTTCCCACGGGGGCACCCCGATACCCATCAGAACTCTGCCCCGACGCCCAGGCTGCTTCGGCCACACCAGCACACACGTGCACACAGACACAGGGCCTAGCGGACCCCGCTTCTCCCCACAGATGCCAACAGCGCTTCCCCCTCAAGAAGCATCCCACGGAATCCTCCTGCGGGCTCTCAGGAGGCGTGCTCAAGACGGAGCATCTTGAGAGGAGCATTTTGATTTTCCATCTGGTGGTGCCAGAATGTCTTTCAACAAAAGGGGTGACTAATAAACATTTCTGGGAACGAATCGTTTTTCCAAGAACTGGCAAAAGTGAGATGATCTCACCTTTCAGAATGTGAGCTGTTTGCCCCCCCCCCAGCCCCCCACCTCTCTGTTTGCATATCCAGGGGAAGGAAGAGGCGAGGGGAAGCACCTAGGCCACCTGAGGCAGACACCAGGGGCACAGGAGTCGCCCTCTTGGGGTCAGGGTGGATTCTGTGGCCGAGGAGGCCAATGCTGGCCTCTCTCTCCAGCCTCCCTGGGTGTACCCCTTCTCCAGTCTCACCAGCCCAGTCGAGTTTCTGTGCTTGGAAACCTCTCTCTGCCTAGATCCCTGTTTCACCCAGTGAACACCGGCCACTCAGGCCCCCTCCTCCAGAAGCCCTTCCTCCTGATCCCTCCAGAGGATGCACCATGCTTTGCACAGGCCCATTTAGGCTGTGACCAGGCCATATGTCCACCCTTCTGTGGCTCTCATCTGTGTGTCTGTCTCGCCTCCTAGACTGGGAAATCCCAGAGGCCCAAGACCGTGTGTTTAGCAGGTTTGAGAGCTCAGCACCCGGGGCACACAGCAGGTGCTCAATTAATGTGTGCAGAGGGAACATTTTGGGGGTGCAATGGGTGTAAGGGGCCCACACTGCCATGGGCTGTGCACTGCCATGATGGCGTGTGTGTGTGTGTGTGTGTGTGTGTGTGTGTGGTGGTGCCTGTGAGCAGCCACAGGAGATGGAGGAGGTGAGTGGGGACCCGACAGGGGAAGCTTTGCCCAAGGGACAGTGGGACAAAATGGTGTAAGGAGGAAGGAAGGGAGAAGGGCCAGGAGAGAGCCAGGAAGCCCCTCGCTTCTGGCCGGGGTAGGAATACTGGCCTCCAACAGCAGAGCCTCGGAGCCCCGACCTCCAGGTGAAGGTGTCTCCCGGCAGGTAACTCCAATGGGGACACGGTCTGCCTGCGTCCGAGCTGGTTCAATGGAATGCAAGATTGGGAGTGAGCGCACACACTCTTACACACACATGCACACTTCCTCTGAGAAGTCACATGAATTGCCCCTCCAAGGTGAGGTTTTCTTGAGAAGTTGCCAAGAGTTGCTTTTACGCTTGCAAAGAATACATCCCGTCTTCCAGTCCACCTTCTCCTTGGCTCTTTTTCAAGCATTTGCAAGGTGAGCTAGATTCCCCTAGAGGGCAACAGAGGACTGAGGTGGCCCAGTAGAGGTGGAGACAGGTGACAGATGACAGTGTCTCTGTGGGCTCCTGCCCCTTAGAAATGGTGCCTGGCATGGCAGGGGGCTGTGGCAAGGTGTCTCATTTAGGAGACTGTCATAGCCCCTTAATTGCACCTCATGGAACAGATAAATAAATTGGGGCCCAGACTGGTAAAGCTCCCTGACCAAAGTCACAGCAAATGAGGAATCTATATCTCCAGACTCTGGGGCCAGAACTCCTTTCCCTACAGTCAGGAATGGAAGAGGCTGCCTCTCCTGTCTGGGGTCCTTCTGGATAGTGGTCTCTCTGTAGCATGGCACTGAGACCCTCTCCACCTCCACGCCTTCCTGTCTTGCGTGGTATCCACCCTGAAGCCTTCCAAGCTAGGCCTGGGGCACTAGCAGACACATCTGAGTGAGCACAGGGCAGGGTCAGCACAATGAGGCCAGCACCAAGGTCTTTTCCCACAGGCTTCCTTGGCCTGCAGCTTTCTGTCCATTTGTCACTGCCCAGGGTCAGTGGATTCCCAAACCCATGGTCTCCAGTGGCACCATATCAAGCCTCTCCTGAGCAGGCCTGGAGGAGGAAGGGGTCTGAGGCCTTTGCTCAGCAGGGGTGGCAAACCCAAAGTCCTAATTAGCCACTTCTGGAACATCCAAGTAACCTGGATGTAGAGGAAATGTGTTCCCTAATTGGCCCCCTGCCGGGCTGTCAATCAGAGGAGTAGGGGTCATGCAGCCTCCTCCTTGGCCCACGGCTTCACCTCTCTGACCTTCAGCTGGCTCCCTCCTGTCCATCTTCTCCCTGGGCTGGCCCACATCTCCCCTGGGTGTGGGCGGGAACTCCCATGCACACTTCACCCAGGGGTCCAGGGTCCTCCATGAGGCCCAGCAGACCCCGACCTGGAGACCACATCCCCAGCCTGGAGCAAGTCCTCAAAAGCCGCTACGCCTTCCTGGCAGCGCCCGTGGGCCCAGCATGGTGTGCAGTGCCCCACCCATCCCCCATGGCTGCCACTGACTCCTTCCTTCTTGTGTCACGCTCCCTCCCAGACTCTTCTGAACCGTCCCAAGAAGGCTGTGTGAGCCCCGCTTCCAGACACTGAGCTGGGCTGGAGAGACTCCCCAACTCTCAAATGACCCCGTTTTACAGAGACAGCTGTAGAACCAGAACCCCTCACACACGCGCACTATGGCTTGGGTGTGGTCTGTCCCCACCAAAGCTCATGTTGAGGCCTGGTCCCCAACATAATGGCAGTGAGAGGTGGTGGGGCCTTTAAGAGGTAGTTTGGGTCCTGAGAGATCTACCTTCAAGAAAGGATTTAAGTAGTTCCCAAAAGAGTGGGCTAATCATCTCAAGAGCAGATTCTTATAAACCATCTGGTCCCCTATGCCCCCCTTCTCTTCCACTGTCCCCCATGAGCTGATGCAACAAGAGGCCCTCACCAGAAGCTGAGCAGGTTCTGGTGCCATACTCTAGGACTTTCAGGACTGTGAGTCGAAATAAACCTCTTTTCTTTATAAATTACTCAGTCTTGGGTATATTTTTTATAAAAACAGAAAATAGACTACTACAGAATCCACCCTTCCCCACAAGGGCACAGTAGAATGGGACAAGGCAGTATGAGGCAGCAGGTTAGGACATAGAAACCTTGTGTATAGTGTCCTATGTATAGGACACTATATATTTGTATATATGGGACCTATAAAAACTTAAAATGAGCAACAAAGGTACAATACATATATTCATTTCTCATTTTAATTTTTTATAGGTGTCCTATATATGGGATGCTGGGACACAATGGTTAGTTTGGTGATACAACAGGCCTAGACCTTGTCAGGTCCTAGAATGGGCTCCTCGAATCTCCCCTGTAACCTGCTTTTCCTCAGGTCTTCAACTGCCACAGACGTGGACATGTGGGTGACACACCCGAGTGGCAGAGATGGGGCAGAAACAGGGGCCAGCATGGTGTCTGGAAAGGTAGCTACCCCAGGCTGCCCTTCACCTTCTGGGCCTTGTGACAGATGGCTAATAGTGATGGAGAAGGAAGAGCCCAGGCAAGGCTGCTGTGCAGGGAGCAGGAGGCCGGGCCTCCCCTGGGCTGTGTGGCTGAGCAAGACCCCTGACCAGCAGGGCCAGTGTCCCCATCTGTAATCTGAGGCAACTGAAGCCCACCATCTCTGATAAGCATGGAGCGGTCCGGGATGGGCAAGGAGAGGGCTCAGACAGGGAACAGAGCGCCCCCACAGGGGGCGGGGCAGGGCGGCCCTGGGCTCCTGACTATAAAGGAAGGGCGTCAAGTTTGGAAGCTAGAGAGGGTCTGCTTGCTGAGGGGGCCAGGAGCCCCCTGGAGTCTCAGAGGTGAAGGAGGCAGAGTACTGGAGCAAAAACCAAAGCAAAACTTCAAGGACAACAAAACCAGACTGAGTAATAATCAGGTGGGAAATGGGATCCATTTTGGTTAACGTCTAATTTTTCCTTCTTTTCCACTTGAAGAACAGAATAGAAGCTGTGGTCGGCAACTTCCAGAAACACAACGCCCCCTTCTCCTAACCTCTTCCTCCCAGGGCAGCTACTTACAGAATCCTTCAAGACCAAACCCCAAATAAACAAACGTAATCCTTTTCTCAAGTGGCCCACCTAGTCCCATTCCTCCCACCTCCCTGCCCAGTTCCCCCTGGGCCTGTGCAGGCCAAGGAGAGGGGGGAAGAGGGGAAGGGGCCTGGCCCCAGTCTGCTGCTTTGCTAGGAGCAGCTCTGGAGGGGGTCCCAGGTCCCAAAACCCCCACGTCTCCTGCTCACTGGAGGGCCAGGAGGGGCCGAAGCTGGAGGCCTGGAGCTGGGAGACACGTTGCCTGCAGCTTGTGGCCAGGAGGCCTTCTTCCAAAACCACTTGGAGCCCCTCCTCGTGGCTGTCACCCTGGCTTGGAGACACTATGCTTCCTTTATCTTCAGATGATGGCCAAGTGTGCTGTCAAAATCCAGGTCGATTTCCCCAGGGGAGTTGGAAGTTTCTGCACCGCCTGGTGGTGGCTATATTTTAAAGGGGCTTTTGGAAATTTACTGTGGACCTCAGAGGGGCCTTGAGTGTCAATACCCACAGCCTGGAAACTACTGAATTGACACGTAAAACCTGCCAGTTGCTCTTGCTTCATCCTGTGGGAGGCCAGGCAGTGTGGCAGGGAGCGTGGCTAGATTACTAGGGTCCTGCCCTGGCTTCAGTGTGGGGTGTGTGTGCACGTGCGCGTGCGTGTGCTGTTCTGTGTGTACACACATATGCTCTCACACATACACATATAATAGATGGGAAAGTTTTAGAAATTCTCAACATTCCTCATCATTCATCATTTTATGCTAAAAAGGTCCTGACATAACAAGGTTTATGTGCATATATGAAAATGTCAATAATCAACCCACTATTATGTATAACTATAATGCACTAAAAAAAAAAAAAAAAAAAAAAAGTCTGGTTCTAGCTGCTGGCCCAGCGAGGACCCCTCTGAGGCCTGAGTCCAGGACAGGGCTGCTTGATCCCCTCAGGGTCAGGAAAGGGCTAGAACCTTGACAGTGCAGATTCCCCAGCCTCCCTGTAGCTGAGAGAAACTTTCTAAACACGCCAGGAGCTCCTACCACTGTTCTGACGCTGTGAGGGCCCTACTTTGAGCCACACAGACTTAAGGTGAATGTCCACAGGATGGATGAGGACATGGAAGATCAGAAAGGGCAAGTCTGCAGCCACTCGGCCCAGCAGAAGTAGAGCGAAGGCCAGAGCCCAGCCTGGGAATCCCAGCCTCAGAGGTTCCCATTGGCCTAAATGGCTCTCTACAGGGACAGAAGGAGAACCCAGGCCCCTGTGGCCCCTCATGCCCTCTGTCCCTGAGGGCCAAGGTGGAAGAGATGAGCAATTCCTGGGTGTGGGATCCATTGATCACAGGGATTCCATGACCAACGTGCACCCCAGGCCGCCTGCACCCCAACCCCAGCTCTCCACGGGTCACATGGCCCCACCCCACTCCCCAGAACGGGGCTCCACTCACCATAGTCTTTCTTGCAGTACTTTTTCATGTTAATCTTCAGCTTCCCCTTGGAGGCCTTGCAGTAGGAATCGCAGTCTGCAGGAGGGGCAGAGAGCACAGACAAAAACTAATTAGGCTGGCGATGAATAGGCTGGCGGGCCGGGCGGGAGGCCACCTCCCGAAATACCCAGAGGCCTGTGATACCCATGGGCCAGGCCGAGCGGGCGGCCATTCAGGGCAGGCCTAGCCTTCTAAAGAGGCCCTTGGGACAAAAGGACCCCGCCTGACCCCCTCCTCCTCTGGCCTGACGAATCCTTTAGCCGCCTTGGCCTCCGTGAGAGACTCTGGGGGCTCCCGAATCATGCCACCCAGGGCTTCTGAGCACCACACAAATTCCCCCTGTTCTTAAGACGCAACTGGAGCCTGATTAAAGCCGATAGAGGCCTCATTGTCACCCCGCGCTCTGGGTCTGTGTCAGGCACTGGCTTTCATGGCGCGGAGCCTCCGGCTGGGGTCAGGCCCCAACAAAAGAGGTCACAGAGGAAATTAGCAGCCCATGAAGTATTAGAAAACCCCTTTGGTGTCCACTCCACTGGAGTGTGCAAATAAAATGTCCCACGAAGAAGAGTTCAGTTCTAATGGGCCCTACTGCTGAGAGGCAGGGCTGCCGGGCCCGCGTCCGCAGGGTATCACTTTGGAGGCTTCGGGGCCCTGAAGGAAAGCCGGGGCCTGCCAGCCATTAGACTTGCTTCTCCTGGCAGAAGACCCTGCAACTCCCCAAACGCAGACCCCATGGCTGGACCCCAGCCCAATTTGCCCTCTCCCAGCCAGCCATTTCTGTTCTTAGGATAAGAAGATGCAATTCTTTCTCTAATCTGTGACATCCTGAGCATGGTGGCCCAGGTCATTGCAGAGGCCCAGGAAGTCTCTCCTGCCTGCTCTGCCCCTGCCCCTGCCACTCAGAGTGCAGGCTCTTACTGGATTCTTATTTGACATATGGAAGGTGATGTTATTCCCATTCTGCAGACAAGAAAACCGAGGCTCAAAGAGGGGAAGCCACGAAGGCCAAGGTCAAAGCCAGGGCACCTGCCCTCAGCCTGTGGCTAAGATCTGTGGAGAATATTCAGAGATCTCCCTAGAGGCAATCTCTGGCTCCAAAGGAGACACTTGTCTCCTCTGAGGTCCCAGGATGCAGTAACTGGTGCCTCAATTAGTCAGCACAGCTCCCCTCACTGCCTTGGGAGCCAGGGTCCTGGCAGCCCCTTCTGCCTCCCAGGCCAGTCTCTTGGGGCCCCAAACTAGGAACCAATCTCAGGAACTGGAAGAAAAACAGCCCACCTTGCTGCTCCTCTGTGGATGGAGCCCTTGAAACCCCCTCAGGACACGGGAGGCCACTGTGTCAGTTTTTCCTGTTAGCCAGATGGCTGGTGGGTTCCAGGAACTCTTGGGATGCAGGGACTGGACTGTCCAGAGTGGCCTTCACTCAACTCTGGCCAATCCCTGGGATGGGGGAGGACGGCAGCCCCCATACACAAGTCCACAGCACCATCCCACCACCGTCACCACTGCACCTCCAGGTGGGGGCAGCTGTGCTGGGCCACGCCTCCGCCACTCAGGGACACTCACAGCAGAGGCACGGTGTGGCTGAACGCAGGCTGTGCACAGTCCTGGTGGGTCCAGTGAGCTGGCCTCTCCCTGCTCCCTCCACTTATGAAAGCGAATTGGAATGCAAGTGGTGTCTACTAATGTCACTGCAGGGACAGCCTCGAATCCGTTCGGTGCCTTTTGTGTTATTTTTTGTGAAAGTTGTTGGCCCCAGTCAGTAGTACTTCCATTTCCGATTGGGAGGAAGTCACTGACACCCGGCCTCCTCTGCCTGGGCCCAGCGAGACACACCCTGTGACAGCCTGGGGGGAAAGGGCGGCTCTGAGCGTGTCCCCTCTTCCAGGTCTGGGGCGAGGGGCCTTTGTGGGCGGGGGTTGCAGTGCTCAGCTTAAAAATGAGAAAGCAGAGCTCAGAGAGGTTGCAGGGCAGCCTGCCGAGGGAGCCCCACCCCGCGAGGCAGAAGGGAGCAGACGGGCCCTGGGACAGCCTCCCCGGACCTTCAGCGTCACTGCCCCCAGCCTAGTAACAGCCATAGAAAGCGCTTCTCTTCAGAGCCAAGCGTCCACCTGGGACAGAAATCGTCCTAGAATGGGTGACATCCATCACTGCCTAATTCGCTCAAGCTCCGTGTGCCAAATCGCAGTCATCATCATGTACCCCCAAGGCTGCACTGGATACCGGCAGCAACGCAGGGCAGTAAGGCGGCCTCGGCGCTGTTCCCAATGCTGTGTGGGCTCTTCTCGCCCCTTCCAGGCAGGTCCCGGTTCACGGAGGAGCACCTCGGTCCAGAGATGTTGGGGACCTGCTCCCCCAGGGTCGTGTGCCTCGGGAGGCGGTCTGCCTACCGAGCCTGGGATTCTAACCTTTGGGCCCCCATCCTGGCTATGCAGTGAGTGGAAGGACCTGGAAGCTTTAAACCACACTGGTGCCCGAGTCCCAGTCCCTGGAGGTTTTGACTTCCTTGGCTCAGGGAGTGGCCTGCGTGTCTGGATTTTTAATGCTCTTCGGGTGATTGTGATGCGCAGCCAGCATTAGAGCCACTGTCTGGGCCACCTGCATGGGAAGGGGATGTCTCTGTACCCACGATGTGCACACAGCACCTGCCTTGGCAGAGGACACAGACAGGTGGCTGTGAACTCAAACTCAGAAGATGGTGTAGGTCTCTGAGCATTTGGAGTTGTGTTGGCTTTTGTTGGGGGGTGGGTGCCGTGTCTCTCCTTTCAGTCAGTTGGCAGTTCTGGTCACGTCAGGATGCTTGTTGCAAAAGTCCCCCACTCCCTTCAGAGTTGCTGACTCTGATTTAATGGTGAGCTAGGAAAACAAAGACCAAGCTTTCTGGAACTGTGCGTAAAGCCCAGGTAAACAGGCTTGGAAGGAGAGGCTGAACTATTTTCCTTTGGGGAAAGTGAAGAACCTTCCAGAACACAGATGCCGTGCAAGCTTTTTTGGCTGCTTGTGACTCTTCCTTTGGATTGTATTCCAGTTAGCTGAGGTCACTGGACAAGTGGTCCCTGGATAAGGAAAACGTCCCTGCATTTGCTTCCTTTATCAAAGGCACACAAAGCTACAGAGATTGCCTCGAGATGGATAAACCACGGCTCTAAAATGCTACTCTGTCTCCCCTTCCTCAACATGGCATCTACTTGGCAGCCACTCACAGAGCCTCTCCTTGCTTTTGTGCCAAAATAGCTATAAAGACAATGAAAAGATGAAAATTCACACTAACGCCAAGAACGAAACTGATAGATGACCCAATGCTGGGATCTGGGAGCAATCTCTATTAATTAAAGGCAGATGGTGATGGAAGAAGCAAAAACTATCCAGGTTTTACCTCAGGACTCAGCTCTTTGTCGGATGAACAGAAAGATCCTGGGGCGAGGGGGGAAGATGGCAGACAGACAATGACCAGAAAACCAATGGGCAGGAAGAGGGTGGGGACGTAGGGGGTGACCCCTCCACCAGGGAAGAAAATTTGAGGAAGGGTAGGGACCAGAAGGATAGCAATTGCAGTGTCTATCTGAACTTATTATTATTTTTTTTATCAAAATCACTATGCAGAGAATCAGAAAGTGAAGAAATAGAAAGGCACCAACTCCACCCAGGAGAAGCAAATCCAAGTAAAAGGTTGGTAGAAACTGGGAACTGGAGATGGAGCTGTGGACCTTCCCCTGCGATCCAAGATGGGAACACAGCCGTCAGGCTAGTACAGGGATCAACAAAGCTTTTTCTACAAAGGGTCAAACAGTATATATCTGAGTCTTTGAGGCCATATGCTCTGTGTCACAACTATTCAGTTGTGTTGCCACAGCTCAAAAACAGCCATCAACAATATGTAACCAAATACACATGACAGGCCAAACAGTTCTAGAAAGATAAAGCCATATGAAGTAGGAGAAAAGATAAAGGTTGAAGACCATATATATATATATACATATACAGTGTCTATATATATATAGACATATATATAGACATATGTGTATAGACATATATATGTATATGTCTATATATGTATATGTATATAATGCACAAGAGAAAGAAAAGCTGGAAAAATAAAAACTAGAGCAAATTATCTAAAATCCCAGTAGCACAATTAAAATCTACTTTGTAAGCAGCAGAGAGAAATAATACTGTAGAAAACTAATTGAGGGATTTGAGAACATGGAGAAATTTCCAAAATATAGGGGGAAAGGATAAAGACTTAGAAACATGTAAGATGATAAAAATGTAGGAAAACAGAGAGCGGGTAGACAACTGGGTGGGAACTGCAGCAGGGGACAAATGGAATGGAAACGGGACTCAAGCAGGCCAGGCCTGGTGGCATCCATCAATAATCCCAACTACTGAGAAGCCTGAGGCAGGAGGAGCATTAAGTTCTAGGCCACCCTCAGCAACTTAGAGAGACCTGTTTCAAACAATAAAAAGGGCTGGGGATGCAGCTCAGTGGTAAAGCACCTCTGAGTTTAATTCCCAGTGGGTGGCAGAGAGAATCAGAGCTCAAGGAAAAGAGTCCAACAGGGCTGGGGGTTGTGGCTCAGCGGTAGAGCGTTCGCCTAGCACATGCGCGGCCCGGGTTCGATCCTCAGCACCACGTACAAATAAAGCACATTGTGTACAACTAAAGCAAATAAATAAATATTTTAAAAAATATTTTAAAAAAAAGAGTCCAACACCTTGACATATTTTTGCAAAACATACAAAACACCAGGATATGGAAAAAAACTGGAGAGATTCAAAAACAAAGAACTGGGCCAATGATCATGGAGCAATGTCTATAAAAATTTTATACCTAGCTACACTAACATATATGTACTCAGGCCACAATGAACAAAACACATTCTCAAGTCAGCAAGGGCTCAGAAAATATTCCAATCATGTGTCTTTTTTTTTTTAAATATTTATTTATTTGCTTTAGTTGTACACAATGGGTTTATTTGTACGTGGTGCTGAGGATCGAACCCGGGCCGCACACGTGCTAGGTGAGCGCTCTACCGCTGAGCCACAATCCCAGCCCCCTCATGTGTCTTTTTTTTGAAATAAGTACTTGAGGATGTTTTCCAACCAACTATGAAATGAATAAAAAACAAGAGCTAAAAAGAAGAAAGTCATGATCTAAACATACTGAAGATGAACACCAAAACCAGTAAATACAGATATCTCAGATCTGGTTCTAAAACCAAATCCAAATATTAAAATAATTTTTCAATGTTTGAAAGGGAACAGACTGTCTATAAAACTATAAAAATTTACTTTGAAACTTTAGATCATATTAACAAAATCTACAAAGTAGAATGAGATGAGGAATAAAATTCTGTGTCTTGAATAGAATGTAGAAGATACTATTCCACGCTTGACTCTGACAAATAAGAGTTACATAGATTAAATACTGCTTTTGGGAAAAAAAACCACTGGAGAAATTATGAACTAAATTATAGTTAATATACCAAGAGATAAACCAGAAAAAAGGAAATTACAAAGACCAACTATGATCAGATCACAGAAAAACTATCTAAAGACAAATCATTGAAAATATCATGGACCCAACTCCTCTACTGAAAAATTAATTTAAAAATATGAAATCACAGGCTGGGGATGTGGCTTAGTTGTAGAGAATTTGCCAGGCATGCATGATACCCTGGGTTTGAACTCCAGCACCACACACAAAAAATTACTGTTTAGGAGGGATATAACTAAAGTGATTTTTTAAACATCTACAATATATGTAGTGGCAAAAGCACAGGGGAAAAAAGCAAAGGAAAACAATAACAACAGGAAGCGAACCAAAAGGGGCAAAGTAATATTAGAAAAGATAGAATTCAAGGCAAACATATTTAAAATGGACAAAGAAGATCACCTAGAAAATAAATTGTCTTGTGGGTATGGAATAACATCCCTTGAAATACATTAAATAAAAACTGATAGAAATACAAAAAGAAGCAGACACACACAAGTAGTGAAAGAATGCTAAGTTAATTCCAAGAAGCTGAAATTGTACAGGCCATATTTCCTGACCACAACGTAATAAATATTATTTGTTATTAAAGAAGAAAGAATGAAAATAAGCAACATATATTCATTTCTAGAGAATGAGCAAAACAAAACCCAAAGAAAGTGGGAGGAAATTATTAATAACAGTGGAAGTAGAAATGAATGTACAAGACAAAAAAAAAAAAACCTCAAAATTAGAAATACATGCAAGACCCTAATCTTTGAAAAGTCCCCAACAAATGTTTTAAAGAAGACCAGACAAAACATTGTCATGTCTAATTATGAATAAACGAAAGAAAAACAGAACACTAGGAAATAACAAGAAAAGGGAATAACTGTGATCTAAAAAATATTTTATGCATTATAAGACTATTGTTATACAATGGCAGGCTACAATCTTGGAGATCTGAATGAAATACCAATGTTTTAGGAAAACACAAATGACCAAGTTGAACACATAGTCTTAGGAAATGTCTGGATTGAACCAGTTTCACAGGCCATGTGAACATTTAAAGGACACTTCCATCTCATGCTATTTGGCCTGTTCAGAAAAAGATGGAAAGTCATTAAGATGAACCACATGAAAGTACTGAGAACCGACCATTTTGCACCTTTAGAAAAGCAGCCCAACCTTAATATGAAAGCCGGCATAACTTAAACACACCAGACCCTGCAGTCCGATTGATCAGCCTCGTTTACTAATTAGAGTTCCAACATTTTATACCTACTAGGTTCCCATCCTCCTCCTCCCCCAGTGCGGGGAGCCCCGTTCAGTGACTGCAACAACCCCCCTCCAGTCTCTCTTGGGAACTGGGTGGGGAGCCCAGGTAAATGCTGGCAGATCGGCAATGGTCCCTGCACCAGGGTCACCGGCCTACTCCACCCTTCTCCCCTGTAAGAGGCAGAGGCCGCCAGGGCTGGACACAGGCGCTGGCTGGCTCCCTGCAGGCGCAAGCTCTGTCCCAGGGAGGGCCACTGAGACCTGGAGGCGGCCATCTGCCCAGCTCGCAGCAGGCCCATCCTGGCTGGCTGGCATCCGGGCTCCTCCTGGGAGCAGCCTCCCCTCCCTTTCATTCTTCCCACCTGCTCCCCTGACCAACCCACAGACCAGAGCCAAGAGGTGCCCTGCAGCCCAGTCCCAGCGGCCCAGCCCTCCCACCTCTTCCTCCACCTTGGGTAGCTGGCCCCTCTGATCTGCCTCCTGTGCCCAGGTGCCAAAATCCTGCTGGGCATGCCTGCTCGCCCGCACAAGGCTCGTCTCCGAGCATATGGCAGGCAGCGCCCGGCGGCCCATGGTGAGAGCCAGGGGCACCGCATCTGGCACCTCCCCTTGGAGCAGGGCGGGGAGCTGGCAAAGGTCTCGCTCTCGCAGCCCCCGCCTGCTCCTCCAAGCGCCTCTGCCTCTCCGCCTCTGTGCTGTTGGAGTTGGGAGCCGGGTGGTGGGTGTAATGGGGACCCCCAGCCATAGCCGTCTGCCCCCTGGGACAGGGGAGCCCAGAGGCTGGGTGTAGGGGAGGGGCTCCTGGCTTTGCTGGCCTGGGGGAAAGCGGTCAGGGGGAGAAGGGCTGCAGCTCAGAGGGCGCCCGGATGCCTCAGTCCTTCCTCCCACCAGCAGGTGACAAGGCAGGTGGGATGGGTCTGCCCCCAGCGCATGCTCTACCTCTGTCTGACCTGGAGCCACCAAGCTGCCCGGAACCATCTCTCTTCAGGCAGGAGAGTCCGGCTTTGGTGTGTTCAGTTCAGGCTGCAGCAGGTGTCTGTGTGTTCAGGACGGTCGTCACAGGGGAGTCATGGGACAACGGGGAGGCACTCCTCATGCTGCCAACTCCTGAAGCCACAGGTGAGGCCCCGCCTCCCAGGTAAGCCCACCTTCTTCTCAATTTCACTAACACTTTATCTAAGGGGCCAGCCACGTGTCTAGGTGAGCCAGAGCTCAAGTAGCTCTTGAGCCCCTGGCCCCATTTCTCCCCGCCTGTGCTGGTCCCACCCACTCAATCTATCGCCCACAAGCCCTACGTGAGTCAACAGCAGAATGACCATTTAACTTCAGGCTCAAGGGCAGAAAAGGCAAGGACTTCCAAAATGAGGCAGCCTCTAGCAATGGACTGGCAGAGGAGCTGGGCAAGAGGGGCTTTGCAAACTCTGGGACAAACGATTAGAAGAAAGCCCAAAATGTTTACAACATCAAGAATAAAGAATTGATGTCCTTAATATATAAAGAACTCTTCTGAGTCAATAAGAAAAAGAGAAGTTATCTAAACTTAGAAGGAAATGAATAGGTCATTCACAGAAGAAGAAATTAGAAAAGGATAGGGATACAGAAACATGTTCATCTTAAATATCAAAGAAACAGACCTTAGGCTAATGGGAACAGGGTACTTCTGCATGGTACTTCTGGCAAAGGCAAACACACATGTGCATGTAATGTGGTTGAGGCCAAATTAATAGGAACTCTCCTGAGAGCAGCTGGTGCTGAATGTTACAACCTGCAAACACTCGCCCCATGAAGCAACCCCACTCCTGTGATTTTATTATCCACTCATTCACTTAACTAGCAGGCTGTGGGAGGCACTAGGCACACCCTGAGACTAATGGAAGTCAGGTGGCACCAGAGCAGAAGGGGACAGGCCAGTCACACAAGTTATCATCACACCCATGGAAGAATGATGCTCAGAAAATGAAGACAATGAGCAGAGCACATTGGTAGCAAATGGAAGGAAGGACAGTGGAAAGCCATTAAGATATGAAGGCCATTCTTTGGAGCTGATGTTTAGGATGGCCAGGAGTCGGTCCTGTGAATATAGGGAGGAGCATCCGTGTAACCTGGCAAGGTGCAAAGGCCCTGGGGCAGGAAAGTGCTGGGCAGATATAAGGAACTCCAAGGGAGTCTGGAATAGCATGAGGCGGTGTGTCTGACAGCCATTTGAACTTCATTTTAAAAGAATATAATGCACATTAAAATGCTGGGTGCTGGGACCATGTCTGGTTTTTATATCTTGCTTTGCTGCCTTAGCCACATTTAAAATTTTACAACAAAGATACAATTCTCATGTTTTTTTTTTTTTTTTTTTTTTTTTTTTTTGGTGGGGGTGGGAGGCTGGGGATTTATCCCAGGGGAGTGATACCACCCCAGTCCTTTTAAATTTCTTTGTATTTTGAGACAGGGCCTCACTAAGTGGCTAACTTGTGTCCTCTGCCTCAGCCCCCACCGGCCGCCAGTTGGATCATAGGCATGCACCACCATGCCCGGCACAATCCTCATGTTCAGAAGAAAAAAATTACTTAAACTATTCTGAGGCAAAATGCAATCTACCAAATTATACATCTATGTACAAATGTATCGCAATGAATTCTGCTTATGTCTGCAATTACAATGCTCTCATTAAATAAATGATGATAGAATAGCTCAGTAGAGCAAGTAGACCACTGGGAGGGGAAGGGAGATCGGGAAGGTAGCGGGGGTGAGACGATCACACTGGTATGTGCTTGTATGCGTGTGGCACGATGAATCCCACTGTTACGTATGATCATACTGCACCAATAAAAACTCAGTAAGAAATATTCCAAAGTGGGTCTTTCCTTCTTAGCGAGGATGGGGAGCATTTACTATGGAGCTGAGAATCCTAGAAAATCACATCTGTGTTCAGCCAGGGGACATTTGTATTCCTAATCACAGGACTTCTGCTGTGGGGAAGGCTACATCCTAAGAGATGGCAGGGACATCCTCTCCCAGACCCACAAATGGTGACACAAGGGACAAAGAAAGAGTCAACGATACTGAACACCCTGCACACCTGGGACCCGTGTATGTGCAGGGCAGCGAGTGAGACCACGGCTCTAGGTAGGGTGGAGGGGAAAGCCCCCCAGAGAGGCAGCACACGAGTGAGACCTGAACAGTGCGAAGGGGATGGGGGTGAAGAGATCTCAGGGAAGAGGGTGCCAAGTGAGGAGGGCAGCCTATGCAAAGGTCCTGTGGCAGAACCCAGCCTGGGACAGAACCAGCCCTGCACAGGGGGAATAAGACGAGAAGAGAGATGACTTGCAAAGCCTGCAGGGGCCTGTGAGGCTGGATAAGTTTGGGCTTCTGTTTTACATGGGAGGCAAAGCCACCAGAGGGTCCCAGTGTGGCCTGTGTTACTCAGGGCTGCAAGGGACCAGGTCTTTAGTGGCCTGGGGCTGAGACTGTCTCAGGGCTGGGCTGCCTAGGGAGTTGCCCTCCGACTTGAAGCTACCTCCACTCTGTGCTAGAGGTTCTGAAGGGCCAGTTTCCAGGCTCTCAGAAACCTAAACTGTCCCTCTGCAGAACGGGATTCGTTCCTTCTCGAGGACGGCCGCTGAGCGTCTGGTGAAGTGGGGCCCGAGCTCCCCGAGGGGAGCCCCGCTCTCCCTTCCTGCGCCTTCCCGGTGTGACCACTGTCCCAGAGGGTCTCCTCGGCCAGCCGCATGAGCAGGGCAGAGGTGCTCCTAGAGGGGGCATGCGGCGGTGCAAGGCACGCCCGGGCCTCTCCTTTCTCAGCACTTTCCTGCACAGCTGCCCCCCGCGGCAGCCCCAGGACTCAGGCCAGGCCCTGAAAGATCCATTTCCTTTTTCCTTAAACAGCAAGGCCCAGCGGGGTCAGCTGAAGATATCGTTCTTCAAAGCCTCCCTGAGGTCACCACACCATGAGCCACTTCCAGCCTGAGGATGTAGGAGGCAATCACCTGGTGGGTGGGGGGGGGGGGGGCGGCTCCAGGGAAAGCCGCTTTATCTGGTTAAAAAAAAAAAAGGCGGGGGGGGGGACCCAGAGGCTCCCCTCTGGTCTGGGGCCTTGAACCATTCTGAGCCACCATGTCCCCATCCGAGAAATGCGGCAACAGTGGTGACAGTCCTAACCAGGCTTCCCGTGCACAGGATTTAAGGACGAGGACCACATATAGGCACAGCGAGGCCATGGGAGGCCGTCTCAGGATGTGTCAGCTTGAGGTGGCCTCAGAGGCACCATGGGGGTCAGGGTGAATGACAATGGAGCAGCCAGAAATGTGGGGACAGATGGGAGCCCCCACAGCAAGGAGGAGGGCTCAGATGGCAGACAGAGTGGCCTGGCCCTGGGCCTCCACAGACCAGGACAACGGACAAACCAAGAACCACGTAGGTCTGGACGCCAGAGCCCTGTCCCCACCAAGACCAAGGCCCTTTCTTGCTGCTGCTGCAGGCCCACAGTCAGGCAGGGCTGAGGACAAAGACTGTGGCAGGCCCGCAGGGAGGACCTCGTCTCTGCCTGAGGGCCGCAGTCTTGGGGCATTCACTGTCCTGCATCTCCCCCTCCAGCAGTGGCCGGTGTTTGAACCCTGCTATTTTCAGAGTATGTGGAAAGAACAGGACTGGATTCCTTGGGCATCAGGAGAGGCCAGTGACCACAGCGCGGGCCATTCGCAGGACAACCACACACCTCGCCCTCCAGTGCCACTCCCGTTGGGGCATTCTGGAACCCCTTCCTGGTGGCTTCCCTGAGGGGCCGTCCTCAGCCCCCATGCTCAGGTGGGCACCCGTCTCACAGTCTAGAATTTTCTGTCTGCCTTTTCCCCTGGCAAAGCAGACCTTGGCGTCACAGCACCTCCTGCGGGTGGGTCACCACTGACCACTCAACGAACCCAAAGGCACGTCGACAGTGCCCCCCGCAAGAGTCCACAAGCCAGGCAATGCAAAGCCAGCTGGGTGCGTCGTGCCGGTGAGACGCCGGGATGGCCGGCCACACGTACAGGCTCCCCAGAGAAACCTGGTGCTGCGTGTGGGAAGTCCTGGGGGAGGAGCACGGGCCTCCGAGGCCTGCCGACTCTCTGACGGTGAAGAGTTGGTCTGGGGAGGAGGGAGAGGTACCAGGTACCCAAGAAGGCAGGAGGCCGTGGCACCTCTGTCGGGGTGCTGGGTGACATCTGGGATCAGCACCGTGAAGCTTTTCTGCAGGTCGAGGCTTGCCGTCTTTGGGGCGTGGTGCAATAGTTGGACAGATCCCCTCTTCCTGGACCCCAGGACACAATCTGTTATCCCAGTGGAATTGATATATCTCTTATATGCTAAGGAAGGAAGGATCTGGTAGGACAGGGGTGACAGGAAGGCTACTAAGACACCCCAGATGCTGGCTCCGTGATTCTCACAGCTGTGTGTCCTTGGGCATGTGGCTGTGCTTCTCTGAAGCTCAAACTGCTCATTCACTAAATAGAGGTAAGAGTCTGTAATCTTTTAAAATCCCAGTAAGATGAAGCCTGGCCTATAATAACCACTAAAAATAAATGTCAGCTATTATTATTTTTAACTGTAATTTAGGAATCGTGAGAGAAACCTAATTTCATTGTATTACCACCATATCCCCCCCCCCAATTTTTTTAACACAAAGATATTTCTCACTCAAGTATGTCCTTGAGTCACTGAATAATGACTGACTCTTCTTCCATTCCTCTTTTTGAGGATGTGGTTCCCCACGGCCACACTTGACACACTTTGCAGTTAGTTTGCAATTTATTTGTTTATTGTCCCTCTTCCTCCCTGAAGTCAGGGGAGGAAGTCACTGCTGCATCCCCAGGGCCCAGGACACATAAGGGCCCTCAGTAAATATTTGTTGAATGAGTCCAATAAAAGCATGCCCACTGGCAAAGTGACCCTCAGCCCCGCTGATTCCTTCCCTCCCGCATGAAGGAGCCAGTCTGGGTCAGCAGCAGAAAAGGAAGGCTGGAGGCAGGGTTCTGAGGGGCTGTGGGGAGGGAGGCGATTTTGGAACATGCTGGAAACACACAAAACAAAGCTTGGAGAGCATAGCTCCTTGGCCAGGGAGGAGACTGGGAGCTGATAAATCTTCCCTCTCCAAGGAGGCTGGATGGGCTTTGGTGTTTTGTTGGACGTTAATAACACAGATCCTAAATCCACTGCCTTATTATGAAAATATATTTGCAGATTTAAAACACTGGGCCTCGGAGTCTAAGGCTAGCTCTCACAGGCAGAGCCAGGAAGGTCTGAGCCCAGGAGGCCCCTGAGGACACGGGGCCGGGTTGTCTGGCCCAGAAGCCCTTCGGTTTCAGTTCTGCCTCGCATGTTGGGACCCCCAAAGGGAAAGACTCAGAGTGGGGCTGGGCTTCCAGGTGGGGTGCTGAGGGAGCTGGGCTTTTTTCCCCTTGGCTATGACAGTGCTGAGGGGCCCTAGCCCCCTCCCTGCAGGGCTGGGCTCTGCATCCTGGTTCCAGGGTGGGGTGGCCAGGCTGGGAGAGGTCGGGGGCTGCAATGACCACGTGAGGCAGGGGAGCAACCCCTCTTCTCCCCTTTGAACAAGAGGGTGCAAATGAGTCCCCAGCACGCTCTTTCTTCTTGCTGAACAAGATGGATTGGAAAACAAATTGGCTCAAATAAAGCATGTAATTAGATTAAAGGCTCTTGCCCAGCGCCTTCAGGGCTGCAGAAAGCCCTCTGGGTGGAGGCAGGAGACCCTGGCTGGCAGAACCAGCTCCTGGACATCCAGAATTTCCTCCCAACCCTCAGCTGCCCACCCTGGGTCTCCCCAGCCAGTCTCAACTATGCCGCAGGGATTACCATCAAGATTGCCCCTGCCTGGCCACCAGCCCAGACCTCGGGGTCAGCCTGTTCCCTGCCTGCAGACGCTGGTCGCCTCAGCCTCAGAGGGCAGCTGTGTCCAATCCACAGGTAGGCACAGTTAGAATGGGATGCGTTCCACCTGGGCGCACTCCCCACCGGCACTCTCCCACCCACCACCGCATTGATCTATGCACCTCAGGAGGACAGGGGACAAGCAGCATAGGAATGACCTGGCCAGTATGCAGGAGAAAATGGAAGACGGAAATGCTGTGTCCAAGGCTGCCAGCCAGTGGGGGCACATCCCCTAATGCTAGCCACCCTCCCCCAGCACGGGGCCACCAGAGGAGCCCCCGTCTCCAGAGCTAGGAGCGCACAATGACCACTGAGTACCAACCCTTAACTGACCCCCATCCCAATGCAGGGGCTACGTGGTCTCAGGGACCATTCTCTCAGCTTCCCTGTCCTCAGGAAGAACCTCCACACAGACACCTCTATACCTTCCATCCCACCACACACACCCCTTCCCCAAGTAGGGCCTCTTACGCCCATAGTGCCTCCTGTGGCTCCTGCCACCAGCCAAGCCTTTAGGAAACAAGCCATGTCCACAGCCTGGCAGAAAAGGCAGGCCACGTTCAAGAAGTTGCTGGACCCAGGGAAGAAATTCCTCATCAAAATGGTCCTTAGTAGTGAATGAGAGCCCAGGCAGGAAGGAGGAAAAAGAAAGAGAGAAAAGTGTGAAATTTGGGATTCCTAGTTCAAAAGGCTCAATGATGAGCAACTTATTAAAAAAAAAAAAAAAAAAAAAAGTTGCTAGAAGCAGCACTGACAGACCGAACAAGTGAAGAGCAGCACGTGGCCCATGATCCTCCCTGGCTCACCACATGGCAGACATCACTAATCAACCACAGCACCCTAAGACATCAATAAGGGGCTCCCTCCCAGTTGCCTAGTGGATAAACTGACACATGCCTGCCACCCGTGATTCATTCTGTCATTTGTCACTGACTGCTGGACTGGACATGGACCACCGAACTCACCCTTCGGGTGAACTTCCCCTCCAAACTTGGAGGACATGGCTTTTAGAAGCCATTGTGCCAGTTCCTCTTCCCAGAATGTTCCACAGTTGTTTTGTTGGGGTTTTCTTGGAGCGGGGGTTACTGGGGATTAGACCCAGGGCCTTGAGCATGCCAGGAAAATGCCCTACCATTGAGCTAAATCCCCAGCCCTGTTCCTCAGTTGTGTGCGTGTGTGTGTGGGGGGGGTACTGGGTATTAAACCCAAGTTTACTTTACCACCGAGCCACATCCCCAGCCCTTTTTATTTTCAGGCAGGGTCTCACTAAGTGACTGAGGCTGCCCTTGAACTTGTGATCCTCCCATTTCAGCCTCCTGGGTCACTGGAATTACAGGCGTGTGCCACCGTGCCTGGCTTCTTCCTCAGTTCTTGATGTGAGAATTGAAGTGACTAATCCCGTTTCCTGTTGACCTTACGGATAAATATGCCAAGGGTGAAACTGCTTCAGATGATTTGGGAAGCGTAATATGAACCCAAAGTGATGCTCATCACTATAAAATCCGACTTAAACTGGAAGCCACTGTTCACCTCAGTTCTCTGGAATAAAGGCGAGAATCACAAAGGAAGATCTGTAGCAGCCAAATTGTTGCTATAAAGGAAATCCCTTCTGGTCTTCGTTCATAGCTCAATTATTCTTTGTTTACAAACATTGATGGCAGATGTTATCGCCATTCCTAGAATATGCACATTAGGGTCTGTATAGTCATTCCTCAGTATCCATGGGGGATTGCTTCTAAGACCACTCACATATACCAAAATCTGGGGATGCTTAAGTCCCTTATAAAGAATGGAGTAGGATTTCCACATAACCTGCACACATCCTCCTGTATGCTTTAGATGATCTCTAGGTTACTTGCAATGTAAATGCTATGAAATAGTTGTCATGCTTCATTTTGGAGGAGGTAATGACCAGGAAAAATGACACACTGCATGTGTGCAGCACAGATAAGATTTTTTTCCAAATGTTTTTCATTTGAGGTTGGTTGAATCCATGGAGGTAGATCCCATGGATACAGAGGCCGGTTGTCTGTATCTGGAGACCGGCAGGAAGAAGGAACTGCTAGCAAACAGACGGCCAAGAAGCAGCAGTAACAGAACGCTACCATGGAAATCAGACAGGTATATATAAAGAACTCAAAAAACACTAAAAAAAAAAAAAAAAAAACAACCAAATAACCCAATCAATAAATGGGCTAGGGGCTGGGATTGTGGCTCAGTGGTAGAGCACTCGCCTAGCGCGTGGGCGACCCGGGTTCGATCCTCAGCACCACGTACAAATAAAATGCATTGAATAAAACGCATTGTGTACAACTAAAGCAAATAAATAAAAATATTTTTAAAAAAATGGGCTAAGGAACTAAACAGACACTTCACAGAAGAAGAAATACAACTGGTCAGTAAACATATGAAAAAATGTTCATCATCTCTAGCAATAAGAGAAAAGCAAATCAAAACTACTTTAAGATTTCATCTAACTCTAGTCAGAATGGCAGTTATCAAGAATTCAAGCAAAAATAAGTGTTGGTGAGGATGTGGAGGAAAAGGTACACTTATACATTGCTGGTGGGACTGCAAATTAGTGCAACCACCCTGGAAAGCAGTATGGAGATTCCTCAGAAAACTGGGAATGGAACCACCATTTGACCCAGCTATCCCACTCCTTGGTTTATACGCAAGGGACTTAAAATCAGCATACTACAGTGACGCAGCCACATCAATGTTTATAGCAGCTCAATTCACAATAGCAAAACTATGGAACCAACCTAGATGCCTTTCAACAGATGAATGGACAAAGATAATGTGATACATATACACAATGGAGTACTACTCAGCCTTTAAAAAGAATGAAATTATGGCATTTGCAGGTAAATGGATGGAATTAGAGACTATTATGCTAAATGAAATAAGCCAATCCCAAAAAACTAAAAAGTGTATGGCTGATCATAGTGGTGGTGGAGCGGGCAGGTAGGGAAGAATGAAGGAACTTTGGATTGTACAGAGGGGAGGGGGGAGCTGTGGGGGATGGGAAGGATGGTAGAACAAGACAGACATTATTACCTTTTGTACATGTATAATTACACTACTGGTGTGACTCTGCACCATGTACAGGCAGAGGAATGAGAAGTTGTTCTCCATTTGTGTACAATGTGTTAAAATGCATTCTACTGTCATGTATAACTAATTAGAATAAATTTAAGAAATTTAAAAAAGAAAAAGAAAATAGATGGAAAATAACTAAGGGCCATGTCAAATAAAGGTGACCATTCCTAAGATGGCGGATAAGACATGAGACTGACTGATGGTACAATTCCTTTGGCAATGAATAAAACATCCTGAAAGGTGACTTACAACCAATGTGCATTGCTTAATATGGCAAGAAAGTTGGTGACACATTTGGAAAGGATTTCCATTCTACAGAATGTTTTTAAAACTTCTGTGGCATTTCAATGAATAATGTCACAGGTATCTGGAAACTATGTGTATGGGATGTCACTCATGCCTCAATATCACAACCATGGCAGAAACTGAAGTCCTCCCCAACCAGACCAAACTCTGCTACCTTCTCATCTGGAGAACAAAGGTACACCATTCCTGATAGGCCAAATATCCATATCTAAGTATCCTGTATCCAAAATGCCTGGGACCATAAGTGTTTTGGATTTCAATTTTTTTTCATACTTTGGAATATTTGCATATACTTAATGAGATATCCTGGGGAAGAGATGCAAGCCCAAACACACAGTTCATTTATGCTTCATATACACCTTATACACATAGTCTGAAGGTAATCTAATCAATATTTTTAGCATGTGCCTTTTGACTGTGGCCCTTCCCCTGAGAAGTGAGGTGTGGAATTTTCCACTGGGGGGCATCAAAAAGTTTTGGATTTGGGAGCCTTTTAGATTTTGGATTCTCAGAGTAGGGATGCTCACCCTCTATGGTGTTTGCTTTAGTGAAGTGAAAAATTCTCAGTGTACTCCAGGCAACCACAGACCCAAGGGACTCCCTGTAGAAGGTGCTAGCATTCCTCACATACAGGGCAGGGGTACAGCTATGCTCCCAAAGGGCCACATGGGGTGCGGAGCCTGGGAGTAGGAGGGTGCACCAAGAGCCCTGTGAACACCCTTGACTTCATCCCTGCCCTCCTCACCTGGAAACATCCTAAGCTCTAAAAGGATGCCGAGTTCATTCCTTACCCCAGTCCTCTGCTGCTTGACCGTCTCTTTTTTCTCCAAGATGCTGGATGCGGCATTTCCAACTGCGGCTCCATATTTGGTGGTTTGAGAGGCCAACTTGGAGTGAGTGCATCCCTGACTCCCTGCTTGCTCCCCAAAGGTCAGAGGGAAGTGGAATGGAAAGGACAGTGTACCGTGGAGTTCAAGGTCTGCTGTGGCTCCCACAGTCTCCACGTACTGCAGTTGATCTGCGGCAAAGCTCACAGGGCGGCCTCTGGAACTATTCTGGTAGCCGAAGGACCAACGGGATCTTGCCCACAAGGGAGGCCCTATGCGCAGGAGAACTGAGTTCCAGTCTTGGTACCCACCAACATCAGCTCCTGGTGGAAACTGGGGGGAGAGCGAACCAGGCCCCGCTGGGTCCTGGAAACAATCCCTGTGGATACTTAGGGACCACTGTATTGTCCTCGCTCAGAGCCCTCCGGTCTCACCTCCTCCCGTGGGAGTCAGGCTTTCTGACAGCCTTGAGGGCCACACCACCCACTCCACTCCCTTCCTTGGGGTGACATGCTCACCCAGACCTTCAGTCACAGAACGAGTTCAAAACTCTTTCTCGTCAAAGTTCAAAACTGTCACCCAGAGATGAGCTATGCAAACCGAGGAGAGTGCAGAGGGGCATCTTGCTTACTGAGGATGAGGTACCCAGCTGGATAAGGGGTGTTAGGCTCAGGAGACAAGGAGGGGTGGTCCCCTCTAGAAAAAGATGTCTGCATCGGAGCCAGAGAGAGAAACACCTGCCGCAGCCTCCTAACACCTTTCAAGATGCAAATCCAGCCTCAGAAGATGAGCCTTCTAGAGTTTTTGCTTGAGGACCCCAAATTTCCAGCCATGCTACTGATTTTAAGTAGTCAGCACTCTGTAACCATGAGTTCTGCATCCACAAATTCAACAAACCCCAGATCAAAAGCATTCCAGAAAAAGATCACATGTGTAATCAGGCGCGGTGGCGCATACCTGCAATCCCAGCACTTGGGGGGCTGAGGCAGGAGGATCGCGAGTTCAAAGCCAGCCTCAGCAATGGCGAGGCACTTAGCAACTCAGTGAGACCCTGTCTCTAATAAAATACAAAAAAAGGGCTGGGGATGTGGCCCAGTGGTCGAGTGCCCCTGAGTTCAATCCCTGGTACAAAAAAAAAAAAAAAAAAAAAAATCACATGTGTAACGAATGTGTGCAGACTTTTTAAAATCACCATTCCCCAAACAATACAGTGTAAAAATCATGTATATAGCATTTACATCATATTAGGTATAAGTAATCTAGAGATGAGTTAAAATATATAGAAGGGTGTGTGTAGATTATATGCAAAAACTGTGCCATTTTATATAAGAGACCTGAGTACCTGCAGATTTCAATGTTCTGGGGTGGGGGTCCTAGAACCTATCCCTTATGGATACTTGGGGACCACTGTATTGTCCTCTCTCATCTGCCACCTGTGCCCTTAGGAAACAGCAGCCCAACTGGAGGGGCAATGAGCCACCTTAGACTTGGGGCTTCATTCACTAGGCCACAAAAGACCCAGCAGGTCTGACACTGGCCAGGCACAGAAGACGAGGCCAGCATCTTCTGACATGGATGGACCTGATTTACAGTTAACAACCTGAATTAGAATCATCTACTGAACCTACGTGTCCTCCTCACAAAGTTCACTATGAGTCCAGGAAGCCAGGTTCTGCATTTCCTACCCAAGTGGATGCTGTGACCCCAGCCCCAGTACTGCAAGGGTGTGTGATCGATGAACAAATGAAAGGAGGACAAACGGCAGACACACAAAGCTTCTGATCAGAAATCCTAAGGCATTCTGGGAGCTGGCAGGCAAAGTACGAAAAGCCACTACTGAGCCTGGCTGAATAAGAAATCCCCCCATTTCCAGCCTGTAGCCCAGATAAGGCCAAGGGAAGGATTTATAGAGCACAGGATCCGTATTTCATAAGCCCTTCCAAATTGCAGAAAAGACTGCACCTGCCTCCATCAGTCTGAGGCTGCTAATCCGCTGTAACAGCTCCGTGCCCCCCATTCTATCTCCCACTCGGCGGGCAGAGTTATCCTGTGTATTCGCCTTTAATAAGCTGAAGCCATTCTGGCACTGTATTCACTGGTATCTGCTCCCACCGGGCCCGCCCCACGGGGTCTCCTTGTCAGCTCTCCCAGTGAACAGGGGATTTTGTGTTCAGCAGGGAAAACAAAGCTGTCCCAATAGGGATCCAGTTGGCTCTCTACACGCTCCTCCAGTGAGAGCCAGCAGTGGACACAAACTGGAATTGCTGTCAACACGAAAGGGGGATTCAGATGAGCTAAGCTGGGGCTCCCTGGGAAGGTCATGAAAGAGAGGGATGCTTGCAGTCCTGTCGCGTCCACCCGGCTGGTTGCTGGCTGGCTGGTTGGCTCGGCTGGTTAAGCCAGTTCCCATAAGGGCATGCTTGGAACCTGGGGTTGCCCTTGCTTAGTCTGCCTACATCCCAAACCTCAGTCACTGTTGGGTAGAAAGCACTCTCTTAGCCCAAGACTAGGCTAAACTGCTTCCTACAGAGAGAAAATGCCCTTAAGATTCACCCTCACATTCTGATGTTAATTACTATAGCACCAGCAATGGGTGGCGGGAGATGAGCCCCAAATTAGAAGAGTGATCCAAAAAGATCTATGGTGAAGGCTACTTTCATTTTCCTCCTGAGCAAATGGACTACATTACCCAGTATCCCTTGTAGTAGTATGGTCACATGCCTAGTTCTGGCCAATGAGATGTGGGCACAAGTGATACCCCATATTTTCAGGCCTAGCTCATAAAAATCTCCCCAAACCTTCCCAGCAATGACGCTAAGGCTCTAGATGGTGCAGCCATGTGACAGAAGGAGCACGGGCCCCTGATTCCACTAATGGGAAGGAGGCCACCCGATGAGGACACCTGTGATGGCTGTTGTATCAGCAAGAAACAACTGACCACCAGGAATGTTTGTTACAACAACACAGCCTGCCTGACCAACACAGGGTTGTGAAATTCACAGCATAAAGTGAATTAGAACAGCAGCAGCAGCAGTGGTTTTTGTGAAGAATGGGGGGGGGGGGTGGAGAGTAGAGAGGAGAGAGATGAGTAGGACTGTCACTACAGAGTAATCAGCTAGATGTGGGAGGGGGAACATAGGGACCCAAAGAGTAACAAGCAGGTCTTTCTGCAGTGTGGAGCTGTTAGAGAGGGGATGGAAAAAAAAAAAAAAAAAAAAAAACCACAGGTGCCAATAAAACTTTCCATCAAATTATTTGCCACATAAAGTTGTCCTTGAGTATGTGAGGGAAACTGTTTCCAGGACTCCCCCCCACCCCAAACATCAAAATCCTTGGATGCTCAAGTCCCTTATATAAAACAGCACAGTATTCACATAGAACTTAGGCACATCCATACTTTAAGTCATCTCTAGGTTACTTACAATATCTAGTGCAATATGAATGGATTGCACATGGTTGTTATACTGTATTGTTTAGGGAATAATAACCAAAAAAAAAAAAAAAAAAAGCCTGTACACGTTCAGTACAGATACTTTTTTTTTTTTTTTTTAATTATGTTTGATCTACAGTTGCTTGAATCCTTGCAAGCAGAACCCACAGGTACAGAGAGCCAACTGTACAACAGATGCGCTGGGTGTCCTGCCCAGACCCTTTACTGGCCCAGTGCCCCCAACCCCAGCTGCTGCAGGGTCAGGGCATACTCGCAGCCTTCTCTGAAGGCTTGCCTTTGACTGATGGACACTGCTTTGCTTGCAGGTATCTGGGAGGTTAAAAATGTCCCTCCCAGGAGACAGTCCTTAGCTAATGGTCAACAGATGTGGGTAAGTATAATCGCCCAGTCCTTTTGCCTTTAAGCAGAACAACTTCTATTTTTTGGGGGGGAGGGGTACTGGGGATTGAACTCAGAGGCACTCAACCACTGAGCCACATCCCCAACCCTATTTGGTATTTTATTTAGAGGCTGGGTCTCACTGAGTTGCTTAGTGCCTCGCTTTTGCTGAGGCTGGCTTTGAACTCACGATCCTCCTGTCTCAGCCTCCTGAGCTGCTGGGATTACAGGCATGTGCCACTGCGCCTGGAAAGCAGAACAACTTCTTTGGCATCATTACCTCTCCAGAGCTCCCACAGGATTGGGGCTGAGTCTATGTGTTTTCCCAGCTTCCTTCCCTGCATGCTCCTGCTTCTCTCCCTTACTGGTTGCTCCGGAGGAAAGCACCTCTTCAATAAAACACCTGCACAAGAATCCCTGTCTTAAGCCCCTTGAGGTTCTAGGGGATCCAACCCAAGACCCCAGGGCCCCTGATATCCCAAATGAATGGCTGGCCTTCCACCTCTTCATTCACCCACAGCAATAAAGTGGCCAAAAACAGGAAGGAGGGCAGGAATGAAGTCCAGAATCAGGCTGATCCTGGACTATCGGCCCCAAAAGGATACTGCCATCCCACAGGATTTCCTATCTTGTGAAGATGGAGGCTCCTGTGAAGGTGTCAAGAACTGAAGATAGATTTCAGATGCTGAAATGGGACTTCCAACCCTGGGGCTGAAGGAGGTAGTCTCCCGGGACAGAAGGAATGCTCTGCCAGAGAAATTAGGGCTGAACCCCATAAGGGAAGGAAAGAGGCAAGTTGAAGTCTAGCCCAGCTTGGGCCTAAGAGAATCTGTGTGTGTGTGTGTGTGTGTGTGTTACTGAGGACTGAACCCAAGACCCCTCTACCTCTGACCTCCATCCCCAGCCCTTTTTTGAGACAGGGTCTCACTAAATTGCCCAGGCTGGCCTCAAACCTGTGATCCTCCTTCCTTGACCTCCTGAGTTGCTGGGATTACAGGCATGGGCTATTACATCCAGCAGGCCTGAAGAAAATCTTGAAGCAGTTTTCTCTAAAGCCCATTGTTCAAACATTCTTCAAATTTTTAATTTCCCTTCAGCAGGACAAATATTTTCAAGCTCCCATGTCTGATTTCTTTCCTGCTTAAAAAATGCTTTGCTTGAGGCACCATGTGAAAGTGGGAACCCCAGTTCTTCATGTGACCTACAGCAAGTCACTGACTTCTAAACCTCAGTCTCCCCATCTGTTACACGTGGAGGCCAGGTTGGATTCCTGATCTCTATGTTCCTCCTGGTGTCAAGAGCCAGAATCCCAACTCCCCAGAGGCCTTTTGAACAATGCCCACACTTCAGAATATGTTCTTCAGAATCGGCTCTCTGTGGGAGGAAAATCAGCCGTGACTTGCACTGTTTGCCAATTTCCAAGGTGTAAATAATCCCACCATGGCCAAGTTCAAACTATCAGTGTGACACCCAAACTCAGAGTTGGAAGACATGTGCCTCATCAGCCCTGGAGAGCCAGCACGAGCAGGCACATCCCTGATTCTCAGTAACCTCTTGCGGAAGAGAAGTTCATTTTAGACCCCTGATCCTTTCTGATCTCTGCAAACAAAAGGTTTTCACCTCTCCTGGATCCCACAGTATGCTTTACTCTTAAGCAGAGATACAAAACAGTACAGATGACACTTGTCACAATCTTCCCTAGGGAGATGCTGGCATCTCAGGAGGAGGGAACCGGAGGGGGTGGTCCCCAGTGTCCTCCTGAGATGCCAAGCACAGGGTCCCAGGTGAGTCAGGCTCAGGGCAGAGGCAGGGGACTTGCTGCATATGGCCACACTCAGAGTTCTGGAAGCCAAGGGGGAGAACAGCAGAAAGGACTATCTTGCTCAACAGGCGGTGGGGCTGGGGATGGTCTGAACATCACTCGGCCAGGGAGGAGGCAGCTAGTGGCCCCCTGGCCTCCTAACTCTAAAGGTCCGGGTGCACCTGGGTGAGGCCCCCTAGCTACTGGGCAAATCGGGCTCCTGATCCATTGCTCTCTTCCCATTCCCAGAGCCGGGCAACCTCCCTGGTCCGAGTGTTCCACAGTCCCAATACAGCTCTGAAAGAGTCCCATAGGCCACTCCCTGGGTACCGTGCCTAAGAACACAAGGCTGGCACTGCCCCCAGGGCCAGCCCCGCTGCTGACAACAGAATGCGGGAGGGGAGAGGGCAGGGTCCGGGTGAGCCACAGTCAGCCCCTATCAAGGCCCCTTGATTTTGAGCTGGGAGGGGGTGAGTGGGTCACTTCGCCCGACCCGACCCTTCACTTCACTGAGAGCTGTGGGCAGCTTGCAGGACGCCCACGCTGGGGAGGGTGAAGTCCCACGCCCCAGGAGCCTGAGAATGGATTGATGGTCACGACTGCTTCATTACGATGAAGTCTGGGTGGTTAGGGACCTGGTGGGCCGTTTAATCAAAGGGCCCACTGTGGGTGCTGCCCACCCTGGTTCAGTGGCTGCTGAAGTTCTCTGGGGCAGACCCAGGACTCTAGAGGAACCCGAAGGGTTTTGAGGCAGAGTTCTGGGAAGGGACCACCCAGGGGACAAGTTGGTATACACCCCTGCCTCGGCCTGGGTTTGCGGCCTGCACACTCCACCCCCACAGGCCTCTGCCAGTGTGACAACTGTGTGACATGGAGGTGGGGTGTTGGGCTCTCCCATCTCTCGCCCTGACACCTGTCACTTGTCCTATCAGCCATCCCTGTTGAGTCCCCAGTGGGAACAGTTCCCCCAAAGGGCTAAATATTCCGCCCCCACTGGCCCCGGGCTCATCCCTTTATCCTCTCCACTGTGCACAGGCCCAGAGAGGAGCAGCACAATGGGGTTCTGAATCCCACAATGCAAAGGCTTCCTTTGTGCTCCCTGGGGTGATGAGGCCCTGGCAGTGGGGTGGGGAGGTGGGGCTCTCTCCGGCCTTGCTCACCCCCAGCCTGACCTCTGCCCCCACCCTTTGTGCAGGCCCCCAAAAAGGGGATAGAGAGGAAGGGGGAGGGGAGGAAGAGGCCAGGGGAAGCCAGAGAAAAGGGAAGGTGGCAGGAGACAGAGGGAGAGCCCACAGAGGTAGAGAAAGCAGGATCAGAGACACAGAATCTAGAAAGACAGGAAGAAAGAAGGGACTAGAAAGGAGTCATTCAGGCTGCCTAGAAGCAACTGAACCACATTAAATTGATTGCTGTTTTTAGGTCCCCACTGGTCACATGTATCAGAAATTCCATCCAGTTCAACCCAGTACCTGTGGGATCAGTCTGGTCTCAAGCGAGGAGGTCCCACTGGAAGAGCCCTGGGTCTCTGTGATTCCATCTCTGGTCTCCTTTCCTGGAGGAGGGTTCTGGACAGCTGAGCTCATGTCAGGACATCTGGGTTTAACCCTGTGGTTTTACAACCAGGGGCTGTTTGTCCCCAGGGGACACGTGGTTATCAGAGCTCCCCAGAGGGCGGATATGGCATCGGGCAGGTTGAGGCAGGATGCTGTTCAACATCCCACAGCGTGCAAGACAGCCCCCACCACAAAGAACCCTTCAGCCTTGACACCAACAGTGCTGAGGTCGAGAAACCAAGGTTTAAATCCTGGGGTAGAGGACTGCAGGCATGGCTCCAGCATGTCGCGGGTCCAGGCGTGAGGTCCTGGGCTCAATCCCCAGCACCCCAAAAAAGAAACCATTGGTTTAAATACCTTAAATAATTGCTCAGCATCTTTCAGCTTCCATACCCTCCACTCCCACCAAGGAGAGTTAAGATGATCCCTGAGTGAAGCCAGGAATAATGGCGCATGCCTGAAATCAAAACGATTTGGGAGGCTGAGACAGGTGTATTGCAAGTTCAAGGCCAGTGTCAGCAACTAAGTGAAGCTCTAAGCAACTCAGCAAGACCCTATCTCAAAAAATAAAAAGGACTGGAGTTGGAGCTCAATGATAAGGCATCCCTGGGTTCAATCCCCAGTACCTCCCTCCAACAAAAAAAAAGATGGTCCCTGATTGCACTCCTTGGTTCCCCTCTGTTGGAGGGTACACTTCCTCAGGGATGTTTCCCTGACGAAAGCTCAGAGCTCATAACCTATAAAGCCACAGGCTGGGACATGGCACTGCCTCTTCCTTAAGGGCATCTGAGATTAATGATAAGAGCAGGGACCATGTGAGCGGCTCTTTTCATTTTTACATGCCATTTCACATTTATTATATCTGCACAAGCAGCTCAGGATGGGGACCCCATATGCATTTCTAAATATAATGCTTTGTATATCATTACAGAATGTTTTAATAATGAAGTCACTGAGCATCTGTAAAAGACATTTGAGGAACAATCCAGAAATTTTTGACTACAGATACCAGATGATATTAAAGAATTTCTTGTGAATTTGGCTAGGTGTGATAATAGTATCGAGAAGATATTCTTACTTTTCAGTACATTCTGAAATATTTAAGGGTGAAATGTCATAATATCTAAACTCTTCTTTTTTAAAATTTATCTTTTGCAGTACTGGGGATTGAACCCAGGGGCGTTCTACCACCTAGCGACATCTCCTGCCCTTTTTATTTTTTATTTTAAAACAGGGTCACATGAAGCTGCTGAGGCTGGCCTCCAACTTGCAGTCCTCCTGCCTTACAGGCATGTGCCTGAATTCTTCTCTAAGGAATCTCAGCAGGGCAGGGGATGTAGCCCAGGGGATGCCTAGCATGCATGAGGTTCTGGGTGAATCCCTAGCACCACTATCCCCAAAACAGAGTTAAATTTTAAATTTTTTTTAAAAATTAAAACATCAGCAAGGCAATACCGTTGAAGCCAATATGGCAAGATGGGAATCACAAAGTCGAGGTGAGGAACATGGGGTTGTTCACCACTCTTCTTGCTTTTCTGAGCATTTTCATGATAAAAAGCTTCATAAAGTTAAATCCCACATGAATCCAGAACACAATAATATCTAGTAAAACTCAAAATTGGGGATAACTTTCATTTTAGATTGAAACGTTACTACAGAAAAAGGAGCAGGAAAACCAAAGGTTAAACCTCACCCCCCAGGAACACTTGCTGGCTTAGGGACACATATGTAGCCGTCTAAATCCTCAGCTGCATCCATGTCAATGTGGCACGTAACTAGTAAATGAGCCGGGTCCATCTGTAAGTGCTGCAGCATCTCTCAATACTTTTGGAGAGAACACATGCATTTTATCCTGTGTAAATACACACGGGTTGCTCGGTCTTGGCACTATTAGCACTGGGGAGGGTAATTCCTGGTTGTTGGGGCCATCCCGCACAATGTAGGACATTTGGCAGCATCACTGGCCTCTACCCACTAGATGCCAGTGGCAGCCTCCCCCAAGTCGTGACAACTGAAAATATCTCCAGACAGTGCCAAATGTCCCCGGGGAAAAGAACAGTCCCTGGTTGAGAACCACTGAAATTTATGAACATAATGAAACAATTTAATTGAAGTGCCCTGTACTTTCCACCAATCAACATTAACTCTCCATGTGTCATCTGCTGTCTGTTTCTGTCACTTGGCAATACACTGTATCTTTCCATTTAAATATTCTACAACATAATTATATGGCTATGCCATTATTAACTCCAACTCTACTGAAAGACATGGAAGTCACTTCCCTCTTTGGATATTATAAACAATGCTGTAATAATCATCTTTGCAGCTAAATCTTGCACACATCACTATTTCCTTAGGCTAAATTTCTAGAAGTGAAAGGGGTGGGATCACAATTACCTCTGGATACATAGTGCCAAACTACCTTTCATAAAAGTGATACAAATTACCCTCCCATTGCCAGGCTTGTGTTTCCCCAACCCTTTTCAATGTGGAAAATACTTAATTCTTTTATAAATAGTGTCAGTCTAATAAGTTTTGAAGATGGCTTATTTCATGATTACTAATAAGTGTAATACTTCATATGCTTACTGCTATTTGTATAAATTCTCTGAATTCCTAGTTTACTTCCTTAGCCAATTTTATACTAGGATCTTTTTTTTTCTTGTTGAATTGTAAAAGCTTTTTATTTATTGAGGACTTGAATCTTTGATGCCACTGTCACAAATGTTTTCCTCAGCTTTTAGTTTGCTTTTTACTTTGCTTAGAGAGATTTTTGGAGTACGTAAGTTTTTTCATTTAAATCTACTCAAACCCTTTCCCTTTAGGATTTCTGGCTTCTGTGTCATGTCTAGAAAGCTCTCTTTACCCAGAGATGACACTGATATTCATGTATTTTATTCTAGAACTTTTAGAATTTGTTAAAGATCTATAAATCTTAAATCCATTGGTGGTATGCAGCATGAAATAGAAATCTGATTTTGTTATGTTTAAATAGCCAGGTTTGAGCCAGGCGCAGTGGCGCATGCCTGTAATCCCAGCACTTGGGAGGATGAGGCAGGAGGATCGCGAGTTCAAAGCCAGCCTCAGCAATGGTGAGGCACTTAGCAAATCAGTGAGACCCTGTCTCTAATAAAATACAAACAAGGGCTGGGGATGTGGCCCAGTGGTCAAGTGCCCATGAGTTCAATCCCCGGTACCCAAAAAACAAAAAAAACAAAACAAAACAAAACAAACAAAAACAAACAACAAAAAAAAAATATATATATATAGAGAGAGAGAGAGAGAGAGAGAGAGAGAGAGAGAGTCAGGTTTCCCAGAAGCACTTACAGATTAGCTCATCCTTTCCCTCATTGATTAGCAACCACAGATTTACCATACACCAAGTTCTTCTGTTTACATTTGAGTCTGTTTCTAGACTTTGGAGTTGGTGTTAATGATCTCTATTCCAATGCCAGTACCACACTAATTTAAATATCCTGTTTACTATATTTTAACATATCTGGAAAAGCGAATCACCCTTCATTAGTCATCTTCAAAAAAACAAGGCTATTCTTACCCCTTTATTTTTCTAGCTGGCCTTTAGAACCATCTCCTATCCAACTGGGATACTGACCAGAATTATGTTAAATTTATGGATTATTTTTGGGAGAACTAACATTTTGACGACTTTGAATCTGGCCTTCCCCAGGACAAGGCAAGATAATCCATTTTTTCCCAGTCTTTGGCATCCCTTGGAAAACTCTGGTCCTTTCTTTATATACATCCTGTACATTCTTTGCTAGCTTTCTGTGTTTGCTATTTTTATTGCTATTCTAACTGAAATTGTTCCATTATCATGAAAATGGGACTGAGCACACTCATTTTTGGGGCCAGACATCTCCCACGTGCGTTTTGCTCCGTGACACCATTGCGTAACTCTCATTGCTAATAAAGAAGTCACTAACCTTTGCACGTTCACTTTGCATGGCCTCCCTGCAGAATTCTCGTTAGTTCTAACTATTTGCAGCTGGTTCTCTGCCAGCGCCTGTGTTTCCCATGCCCACTCATTTTCTGGTATTAACTGATTCATCTGCCCTGTCACTCCAGCTGCCTTGTGACCAAAGAGACAGAGCTCTGCCAAGCATTCTCCCATTCCCAGAACCCACTGCGGCAGCCTCACCTACCAATCACTCACACTCACAAGAGGCCCGTCTCTGGAACCTGCAAAAACAGCTGGTTTTAACCAAACCTGTCTTTCCTTAGCTTCTGGTCCCTCCACCACCTCCAGCTGACACACGTTTGCCAGAAAAGAATAACAAAATTACCCTAAGTTGGCCAAACAACAGAACTTCTGAGAATCAGGATGGCAGGGTGGTCAATTCCACTCAGACTGCAAAGCCAGGTGACCTCGGCCAGAATCCCAGAGATGCTTACTAGGCTCCTGTGCCTCAGTTTCTTCCTATGTAAAATGGGAGTAATGACGGTACCCACCTCACACAGGTGGATGATTAAATGATTAATAATATAAAGCATTCCTACCACTGAGTTTGCTTCATTCCATAGAAATGGAATCAAACAACGTGCAACCTTGTGACTGACGTCTTCCATTTAGCATGATGTTTTGAGGTTCATCCGGGTTGTAGTATGTATCAATACTTAATTCCTTTTTATAGCCAGCATTCGATTTTATGGCTATGCCACATTTTGTTGAACCGTTCACCCACAAAGCAACATTCAGGCCAGTTCTGCTTTTTGGTTCTCAGGAAGTTGAATGCCTGACCTGATTTCTAGACCTTAACTCTCTGCTTGTTCTGACATTCACAGCTGGAGGGCTGCTGCCTGCCTTGGGCAGTTCAGCCTCCTGTTTCCCAAGGTCTTCATCAGCTAACTCTTCCCACCCAAACCCCACCCTCCTGGATGGAGAAGCCAGCAGAATGGCACCAGCTGGCTCAACCCCCACCATGACGCTGGCGTTTGCAATTTTCACGTGGTTTTAGTCTTCTTTGAGCACTCACAACAGGCCCACCACTGATTCAAAGGCCTTACTTGGAGTATCCCATCTCACCCAACACCACCCTCTGAGGCAGTGATATCGGCCCCTTTCACGGAGCAGAACTCGGGCTCGGGCTTGGGCTCCCTACTTTAGTAACTTTTCCTCCTCCTGTCCTGCCCACCTTCATTCAGGTGTTCATGCAGGATATCTTCACTGTCACCCCACAGATTCCCTAGCTGGGCAAACAAAGGCCTAAAACAGAACAGCCCACACTTATCCAGGTAGCAAGTTCATATAAACTCCATTATTGCCACCGGGCGTGGTGGCACACGCCTGTAATCCTAGCACTTGGGAGGCTGAGGCAGGAGGATCGCGAGTTCAAAGCCAGCCTCAGCGATGGCGAGGCACTTAGCAACTCAGTGAGACCCTGTCTCTAATAAAATACAAAAAAAAAGGGCTGGGGATGTGGCTCAGTGCTCGAGTGCCCCTGAGTTCAATCCCCGGTACCAAAAAAAAAAAAACCTCAATTATTTTTTCAATGAAAAAAAACGGAGGTGCAGGCCACCAGATAGATGTGACATCTGAGGCCACCCCTCCCCCAACACGCACCTGCCAGCACTGAGCGCAGAGCTCCTCCCGTAGGTCCTGCTGCAGGCCCTCAGTTCTAGAGTGCTTCCTCTAGGCTCCCGACAGGTGGCAAGATGGCCTTGGAAGCCACACCCGTGCCCAGGCTTGGGGCCACTGGAGCAGTTAGCCAAAGGCCCAAGTAGAGCCCCAAACGAGGTAGGGACAGTGAGAAGTCAGCTGGGGTGAGAGGAGGGAGAGCACAGGGGCTGGCTAGCTCCTCGCTCCTGTACCTCAGCCCTGGCCCTACCTCCCACTCAAAGGCAGCCCTTCCTTCCTGCGGGTTTTCTTTATTCCATTGCTGGGGTGAGGGGTGGGGTGGAGTCAGCTCACGTGGGCCCTGAGTGCCCCTCCTGCACATCTCTGCCCAGCTTGGCTTCCAGTGACTTCGCATGGAGCAGCCTGAAAGTGGCCACCAGCAGAACATGTTTACCAAGGAAAGCACACCTGTTACGAATCAGCCCGAGTGTGGCACATTTACCTGGCCCCTGCAAGGGATGGTGGGGGAAGCTGATTGTCAGAGGCGGAAGGGGAAGCACACTCGGTTCTGCAAACCGAAAAAACCAGCAGGAGCAGAGGGTCATTCCTAGCATGGCCAGCCAGGCCTGAAGAGCCCTGGGAGCACCTGGTCCCACCCTACGTTCTTCAAGGGAGGCAGACAGGAGAGGCCGCTGCACAGCCCAAGTCCTCAGAGCCAGGGAAGAATCGACCCAGATCTGCTGGCTCCAGACACTGCTCCTCCCACTGAGCCAAGTGGCTTCCACAGGACAATATGAAAGTCAGGAACTTCCCTTGAGTTGATGAAGGGCAAGGGGTCCCTCTTTTCGCCATGGTGTTGGGGTCTCTACAACCACTAAGGAGGCGTGTGGCAGGGGGAGCCTCGGACACAATGCCCTTTATGAGTGTGTGTGTGGGGGGTCCGTCCCTCCCTTCCTGGCATCCTCTGCCTCAGGCCGCCCACGGCACCGCGTTCCTCACCGCCCTGCCCATGGCGGCTCACCCGCTAGCTCCAGGGGCAGGTAAAGAACATTCCCTGAGTGAGCTGGCCCTTCCAGGGGAGGAGTTCAGGGTGAGGTTATGTCCATCAGCTTTCAGAACAAATTCTTGGCTTATTAATTCTCTCTTCTGTCACACAGACAAAAGTAAACAAGCCTTTCTCGGGCAGCCTCTCACAGGGGCCTTCCCTGCTCAAACAGCAAGAGCCGACAGGTTTGGAAGCACTGAGCTCCCAGGCTCTGCTTCCCAGGGGGCCTTCATGGCCTCCAGCCACAGTGTCTGGGCCCATGGGGACAAGGCCGGCCCAGCTTCTCTGCAGTGGGAGGCCCCACAGGCCAGCATTTGGGTCCCGGGGCTGGCTCATGCTCTCCAGAGACTACCAGGGCAGGTCAGTAAGGGTCTAGCCAAAGCTCCAAGCTCCAAATCTGTTCTGCCCTGCCCCTTTTAGAGGAAAGTACTTGAAAAGTATGTTTATTTACTGCTTGCTTCAGTTAAAATCATTTTTATAAAGGTTCAGAAAGAACAAAAGCAATGAACAGTCACAAAATCAAAAGGAGCCAAAAGCTGGGAGAGGTGGCACACACCTGTAATCCCAGCAACTCAGGAGGCTGAGGCAGGAGGATTGCAAGTTCCATGCCAGCCTGGGCAACTTAGCAAGGCCCTGTCTCAAAATAAAATACAAGGGCTGAGGATGTAGCTCAGTGATAAAACACCCCTGGGTTCAGCCCTCCCCCACAAAAAAAGTCAGAAAAATTAAATAACAAACAGAGGACTGCTACAGAAGACATCTCCAAAGAGGATTCTACTGATGTTTAGAAGTGCTGTTCACAGCCAGGTATGGTGGCACACACTGGTAATCCCAGGGACTCAGGAGGCTGAGGCAGGAGGATTGCAAGTTGGAGGCCAGTCTGGGCAACTTAGTGAGGACCTACCCAAAATAAAAAAGGCCTGAGGACTTGGCTCAGTAGCAGAGTGCTTGCCTAGCTTGAGTGGGTTTAATCTCCATCCCTCCCCCACCCCACACCAGGACTCTTGTGGAGCTGAGAACCTTGGATGCCAGCTTTTACCACTGTGCTACACCCGGCCTTTATACCATTTCTAACAGCCTGCGTAGACATCTCAGGAGGTATTTTTTCTCCTTCCCCTCACGCCCCCTCATTTTCCCATTTCTGATTTGGAAGAAAAATCTAAGAATCGCTGCAAGAAACCCTAAAGTTGTAAAGTCTGGAAAAATGGGAGGAGACAGAGAGATCATTAAGCTCTGCCCTGCCCTGGGGTGAGCTGTGTACACAGCCCCGTTATGGCCCCCAAGAGCTTGTCCATGTGGGTCCCTCTCAGGTACATCACTCTCACTTATGCTTGGTTAAATGATTGACAAGTCAATGGTGGTACCAAGAATCATAAGATTCTGGGGCTGGAGATGAGGCTCAGTGGTAGAGCACTTGCCTGGCACCCTTGAGACCTGGGGTCCAATCCCCAGCACCACAAAAAAAAAAAAAGAAATCCATTTAAGATGACGACATGGGTTTGCAAGTTCCCCCACACCTCCCTATCATCCTATCTAGTGAAGGGTTCCCAGGGGTATCCTAGCTGTGGACTCTTCACCTCCAACTCCAAGTATACCAGTGTAGAGAAGTTGTGGTGACCCAGGACCAGGACTCTGGTCCCACGTACCAAAGGGCTCTATGCCTTTTGTGTGCCCAAAGCCAGGACTGAAAAACCTTTCTTTCACCATGGAACCCTGTGGATCCTATCTCAGAGTAGTAATTTTCCATGCTAAAATAAAATACGAGAGAGTTGCAACTTAATGATAGTTCAACTTAACAATTTTCAACTTTATCATGGTGCAAAAGTAATGTGTATTCAGTAGAAACCACACTTTGAATTTTGAATTTGGATCTTTTCCTGGACTAACAGCATGCAGTTGGACCCTCTCTCTTGATACTGGGCAGCAGCAGTGAGCTGCAGCACCCTGCCCACCCCTGATCTCCAGGGAAAACGACGCGCCACAGCAGGCTCTGTGGCTGGGCTAGATGTCCAGCGGGTTAAGTGGATTCGGTGTATTTTTAATTTATGATATTTTCAACTTACAATGGGTTCTTCCTACCATAATCCCACCCCGAGTCAGGGGACAACAGTACGTAGGAAACTGACACCACTGAGTGTAGTTACCCCAATACCTTGAAAAAACCCAAATCCAAGGTACAGTTACGTTGTGCACGTCTAGGTGTGGGTCTAGTAGCTTCTGTAATTTTGAAGCAGTCATGCGCACATAGACAAGATTTCATGTATCTGCAAGCAACAATAATGCAATGTGAACACCACTGCGGTTTCTGTGAGTGGCCACGTCACAGGTACTATCAATGGCTATGGTTGGTGGCCCACCTTCATCATGGAGGAAAGGCAAACTCTTCACTTAGAGGTGAAGAAAGTGAAGATGTGACTCTCTTCCAGTCTGGGTTCACAGGTGCCCTGAATTCTGTGTGTGGACACTGTGTCCAGGAGCTCCTGTCTCGGCAGCCCTGGACGGAGCAGCTCCTACGCTGTTGGGTTGGCCAGACTCACCTCCATGGGCCAATAGGATGAGCTCAATTTTTAGGGTTCTGACCTTAGGAGACTTCTTGGCCTTTGATCCCATTAAAACATCCTGTTTTAGAAGGGGAGTCACAAAAGGTGCTCTATGGCTCCCTCCTCTTCAGTGAAGCCTGGATGGGGGTTACAGAGGCATCTGGGCCTTGTAATTACCTCTTCCGACCTCCTGTCCCACCACAGAGCAAAAGTGACAAGTGAGAACCTTACCTTCAGGCTCCTCCACGCTGCTGGCTGCGGTGGTTGGCGGCGCTACGGGAATCTCTTTTTGAGGTTCAGGATGAAGAGGAGGAGAAAACAAGGTAAGGAGATATTATTTTTGAGCTTAGAAAGAGAATGAGCTCAGCACAGCCTCCTCCCAACCTCCCTGGAACTATTTCCTTGCCCACTCCACAGCTCAGGAAAAGCAAAGTTAGGGGAGAGGAGGAAGCTGGCAGAGGGGCCCCAGAGGGTCCTGGGCACATCGTCCTGTTCTCCTCTACCTTCACCTGGCAGGGATGTCATGGCTACTGGTTGTCAAGGAGGGACAGGAGAGGGGGGAAGCATGAGGGAGCTGGTGGCATGGGAGCCGACCCGGCACCCAGGGCCTGACCCGTGAGTCCTACTCAGGTCTGCTGTGTGTCGCCAACTTGGATCAGCCCCCGGGGAAGTGGAGAGGAGCTTCCCCAAGCTTCTTGTTTATCATTGTAGCTACGTGGGCCCTCACCTGTGACCTCAACTTACAGGTGACAAGGGATCTGGAGCAAGGGGCTGGTAGCCTCACCTGTCTCCTGTTGGGAGGTTCCTCACAGGGACAGAGATGTGTCAGCAGCCCCATCCCCATTTCCCCAGGTTCCAGTCTCACACCATAAGGGTTTTTGTTGTTGTTTGTTTTGGGGGGAATGGAATGAGACGGTATTAGACCGCAGGGCCTGTAAAAGCACCTGCTTTGTTTGGATGGTTCTCTTTCTACCTAGAAGAGCAGTTAGTTCCTACTTCCTGGACCCAACCCCGTGCTCCCATAAGGTGAGGCGGTTCAGCCAGTCACCACTGTTTACCAGTTCAGCTGCCAGGTAGCAAAGCTCTTACTTCCTCTTTCTGGACAAGGCCAAACCATGGATCAGTGGTCCCTAGGAGGAGGGGACTCGCTTCCCTTAGTGGGTGACCTCAGATCTCACTGACTGTAGCCACCACCTGACTCTAGGCTTCATGAACTCCCTCTGACTCCCAGTTCTAGATCGACCAGGCTCTAAGACTTGCTGGGATCAGGATGGAACACTCAAGCGGAAGGAGCAGGAGGAGGCAGGGTTTGCTCCTTGAAAAATGGGTGGAGGACAACCCTCATTGTGGAGCCAGATCTTGCTCTCAGTGATTTTATTAGTAACAACCACCCATAGGTACCCTGTCACAGCAGCTCATTAGGAAGTTGGGACCGTGTACCAGGCCATTTCTGAGCCCTAAAAAGCTACACGGTCCCAGCAGAAACCTTCTGGAGGCATCATCTCCATAGCCCAGTCTAATCTTGCCAGTCCCTGAATTAGGCTGGGGCAATGGCCGCAGAGCCACACTGGCCACCCAACCTCAGTGTCAGGTGCTCATGGACATCCCGGGAGGGACCCCTGGGGCTGCAGATGCAGGTGGGAATGCTCGTGCCTGGCCACCAGCCTGCCCTGCATGGGAGGAAAGGAGAGAGTGCAGAGAATGCGGGAAAGCCAGAGTTTCCACTTCCTCAAGGGTCTGGGCCAAGTCCGAAGCCCCAGCTCCTGTGAGCTGGTCTTCCCACTAGGGGATCTAAAATATTGGTTCCAGCCATTCCTGACCATCCATAGAGTCTCCAAATCCCTTTAAAATGGAAGTTCAAAGGTTGGGGGTGTAGCTCGGTGGTAAAGCACTTGCCCAGTATGTGTGGGGGTTCCATCCCCAGCACTGAAAGAAAAAGGATTTCTTCTCCCCACCTCCATGTTTTCAAAACCCCAGATTTCCTCCTGGCTTTCTAAAATTTCACTTTGCAGCTTTTTGGAGAGAGAGAAGGATGTTTATAAGTCATGAGACTGACAATCAGCCATTATTATGAAGACCATTCCCCCCCGCCACTGCCCCCAGTGCGAGGGACTGAAGCCAGGGTCTCATGCATGCTAGGCAGGCACTCGACCACTGAGCCATGTCCCCAGTCCTGGAAGCCATTTCAACCTGCTCTGCCCTGGCTGGATACTGAGCTCCACTTCCTGAGCTTCAGACCTTAGTTTTTCTGTTGTCGGAGGACCCATGGTGCCCATGAGGAGACGTCTCTTGATTTAGAACTGGCCAGAACTGTTGCTTGGGACCAACACAGCTGGCCGGTCCCAGAAGCAAAGGCCCCATCTAATTGGGACAGGTGATGTGTAGATTGTCTGAGGTCCCCACCTGCTGGGGGAGGGCCGTCTGTGAGGTCTGTGGGAAATGCTCAAGGACTCCATGGTGGCTGCTGGTGTGAGGGGGTCCCAGCCTCCAGGCTTGTGAGCCCGACTCTCAAGTTGTTCCAAGTCCCTCATGACTGACCCTAGTCACCAGAGCCCACCCAGAGCTAAGACACAAGGAAATCTGAAATAGAGGTTGGCTGCCTTCCCCTGAAACGGGCCAGGTAGTAAATACTGCGGGCCTGCAGGTCTCTGCTACAGCAATTCAATTCCACTGTTACTAGCAGCCGCAGACAGCATGTAAACGAGGGGGTGCGGCTTTATTCCAATAAAACTTTACTTATGGACCCTGAGCTTTGAATTTCACATGACTTTTTTACGTGTCATGAAACATTATTCTTCCTTTGATTTTTGCTTTGACCATTAAAAAAGGTACAAACCAGCGAGCCATGCCATACAAAAGCAGGCGGCAGCCAGCTCCCCAGGCCCAGAGTTTGCCAGCCTCGCTCTCTAGAGAACCAGACTCTGTTCCTGGGATCCGCTCCCTTTCCTGCCCTCCGTTCTTGGCTTGGTCAGCCCTTCACAGGGAACCATCAGGCTGAGGAAGAGGGTGAGGTCGAGCCAGCTCCCAATTAGGCTTGGCTTTCCAACCAGGGCTAATTCTCTGCTTGTCGTGCCAGCGTGACCCTAGCAGATGTAAAGTACTGAAACCCTCTGAGCCAAGGCCTCTGAGTGACCCCTGCCATCCTGCTCACACCCCTCTTCCTGCTCCAGCAACTCAAAGGCTGAAAACTTGAGGCCTGATGGGATCCCACGGCCCTTCATAAGGTGACTCCGTCGTGCCCCTGCCATGCACGGAAGCCATCTCTCAACGGCCCTGGGATTTCAGTCCTTTTTGTTCTGAATGCACTGAGGCAGGGGAATATTGGGGTTTCTGTAGCCAGAAGCCCCCCACCAGGTCTGGGGTCAAGGCAGGATGTGGGAATGGGACCTGTGCTGGGAAGTAGGGCATATTTCTCAGGAGCCAGAGACTTGGTGTTTGTCAGGACACAAGGCCATGGACAGGCTGGCTCTGCAGAGGCCCCAGCTGCTTCTGCAGGACGCTCCCAAGCTTGGGGTCTCCCACAGGGTCTCAACAAGCCCCGGATATTGAATGCAGAGATGCCCATCACTGATGGCAGTGACCAGCAAACCCACAGGGTACCCCCTCCCAAGCCAGGGATGGAAGAAAGAAGAGCTGGCACGTACTGATGCAGGGGGCGATGGGAGAGCGGCTCTGCTGGTAGCCCTTGGCACAGCGGTTGCAGGTGATGCCCGTCACTCCGTCCTTGCAGGGACACTGGCCAGTGGTTTGGTTGCAGGTCTTGCCAGCAGCACCCACGGGGTGGCAATCACAAGCTGTGGAGGACACACAACAGGAAAGTCAGAGGGGTCCCTCCCTACCCAGGAGTAGAGCAGGCGTGTGAGGCGGGCCCAGCCAAGCCCACACCTGGTCCAGAAGCTCTGGGACTGGTTGGCTGCCAACCAGGAAATAAGGAATGAAAATCAAAGTGAACCTCCCTGAAAGGGCTGTTTTGGCAATAGCAGAGTGAAGCTGGGAGTCCTTCGGAAGTGTCAGGAAGAAAGACTACATCAAATACGTTTTCAAGAGCTGGGGGTATAGCGCAGCAGTAAGAGTTGGTGCTTAGTATACACAAGGCCCTTGGTGCGGTCCCCACCACAAACAAACAAACAATAAATAAATAGTAAATAGTCTTCAGGAAGGAAGAGCCCCCACAGACCCAGTCATGAATGAATGGGGGAGTCAGAATTTAGAGGTACACCTTCCCTTGACAGAGTATGTTTATGCATTTTTACTCTCTGTCCTCAACTGCTCTTGGCTCCCAGGCTTCTTTGCAGACCCTCTGGGTAAACAAGTGGAGTCTGGGGCTGATGAAGCCCTAGGGTCTGTAGATCTGAGGGAAGCCCAGGGAGGAGGCTTCCAGGCTGTTCTTCCCGCCTACTTGGTAGATAGGCATTCACAGCTTGGGCTTCTAGATCACAAAATTCATAAACTGCAGCACTAGAAAGTGTCACAGTGATAAGGTAATGTAAAACCCCAATTAAATGTGCAAAGACTGGAGATAAAGGAACCTCCTGGGGCCTCACAGGAAGGGCATAGCCAAGTTGGGAGGTGAAGTAAGGCTCCTGATTTTCGGGCCAGGGGTTCTGGCATGAGAAAGCAGGCCCCACGCCCCTTCTCCTGATTTTGAAGGGGTGGAGGGTTGTACCCTGTCCTTCCACATCCTGAGGCTCCCTTGCTGCGTTCTAAGGACCCATTTTCAGTAATGAAGAGGTCAGAGGACATTTTAAGGGTCATCTCCACCAAGGCCATGATGCTCTGGGCAAGGACAGCTTGTCCAGCAGGTAGGGGACATTTACCTATCTGACCAAGGCAGTGGACTGAAGATGGACAGGGAGGAAAAGAGACGGTGAGGAGGCAAATGTTCTGCTGTCCCCTTGCCCTGTGGAAGCCCAGAGAGGGTGGTAGGTGGCCTGTGGCAAGGCATCCTCCAGCAATTTCAACGGGCACCACAAGCTGCTGTGTGCTTCTGTCCCCAAAGAGAATAAATATATCCAGGAAAATAAGTGAGAACAGAGATCCTTCAAGAGCTAAAGGGAATGTCTCCAGCGATCCCAGCCCAGTGTGAGGGCGTGAGTCTGCAGATGAAAACGCAGCCTCTCCCGGGGGCCTCGGTCCTGGAGTGGTCAGTGAGGAGAATTAGGAAGAGGGAGGGAGGGAAGAAGGAAGCAGAAAGGACAAGAAGGTAAGGCATTATTTATTGTAGTTGTGTTCAGATATGCAAAAGCTTCTAGAAGCACTGGGGTGAGGGACCTGACCAGGGTGCCCGTCAGGACAGAGGAGAGCCAAGGCCTGGGGGACCGTGGGCCTGCTGGCTCCTCACGGCACAGACCCACAGGAGGTGTTGGGACTGGTCCCATCTCGTCCTCTGCAGACGTGAGTACTGCCTTTTGTCAAGACATTGACTTCTGAAATCTACCCTAAATTTAAGTTCGTACTCTATTATTTGGTTTTGATTTTAATTAAGTTATTAAAAAAAAAAAAAGACCCAGACTTAATGGCCTATGATGGCATGGTGAGGACGATGCTGGTGGGGAAGGGCTGGCTGGAGAGGGCCTTGACTCTCCCTACAGCCTCTCAAATCCATCCCCGTGAAGGGTGGGGTGACTGCACATGGGCATATCTCTAAGTTGGCCGTGTGACTGTGGGGGGCCATGGCACAGGGTCCCATAATCTCAAGCCCCTGATGTGGGCGTGGCATCTGGCAGATGGGGACTACAAGGGCTCATGCCTGCTGACCTCCCTTGGCCTGCTCCAAAGCCTGCTGGTAATCCTCAAGTTCACGCCAAGACCTATTCCGCTCGGTGCTGATGGAATACAGCTGTGTGCCAGTAAATTTTGGATCCTTGAACTTGGCCAAAGAAAGGTCACAAAAGGTTGCTCTATTGCTGAAGGTTCGGAGCCAAGTCACACATGGGCACCCCTGTCGGCCCAGGGCATCTTTATCTGGGTGGAAGCTGGCCCTCGATGGAGGCCGTGGAGGACTGTGCCCTGTTCTCACCCGCTGCCTGGGAGGGGCCAGGCACCAGCTGAGGTCTGCTGGAGCCCAGGGCCATCCTCAGCAAAGGCAGGCGACTTTGTGTCTGCTCTGTGCAGCCGGCACTTCCGAAGGGTCCGTTCTTTGATTAAACACGCGCTGATGCTTGCTGCTGGCTTTCCAAATCTTTCTCCCTCCCAAGATTCTGCAAAGACTCTGCCCTGTCTGGCCTGAGACAGCAGGCTGGTTTATGCTTCCACACCAATAAATCATTGTTCTAGGAGGAGAAGTCATCAGGGCCCCTACGGCCACTCAGATCACCTCCAGGTCAGCATGACTATCACCAGGCTTCATTCTGCCCATGACAGAATGTCCTCCAGCAGTAGCACCCCACTGGGACTCCCGCAGACCACCCCAGCACATCCACACTCTCTCGCACACTCTGTCTCCTCGGGGCCCTACGAAAGCCCTGTGAAACTGGCAAGCCTGTACAGAGGATGAGACCACAGGCTGGGGGAGTCACAGGAGAAACAAGACTGTGCAGAGATGGAAGTGGCCTGGATCTCAGAGGGACCACTCAGCACCTCACCCTCTCTGGATGTCCCCTCTGCACTTCTTGTTCTTCAAGGAGAAACAAGCTTTGATCTGTTTCGTCCAGTGTGAGTGGGCTTTCTGTGACTTGCAACCAAATGCAGTCCTAACAGAGGCCTGCACCACTCTCATGTTCAATTTGCTGCCCCGAAGCAAAACACACTTTCCCCAAAGGCCCAGGAATAAGGATGGCCAGAATTGTACCCTCTGTGCAAAGAAGGGTGATTTTCAAAGTGTGGGGAGAGTGGACAGATGACAATGCTCCCATGGTGTGTTCTTCTACAGCTGGGAAAAGAAAATCTGACTGTCAACGTCAAATTCTGAGCCCAGTGGAGCCTCAGGGCTTGGCCTTAGGAAGAGCGAGTCAAAGCATTCTTGTTGTGGTCTCTCAACCCAGAAATGGAAATGGAGACACACACACACACACACACACACACACACCCTCCCTCAGACACCAACACACAGATTCCTACAAGCTCACCTACAGACACACACATAGACTCACACAGAGCCTCAAGAGGGCAGAGAGAGGGCAGAGGGCAGAGGGCAGAGGGGTGGAGTGAACAGGGGAAAATATGAAAGTGAGGTAAATGGAGATCTTTTCCTTTGCAGGGAGCTCTAGTGAGGAGGATAAATAAAGAGCATTCCTAATTCTTCTGAGAACATGGTACAGGTCACAACACCCTCTTCCACAGGAAGCTCATCTGGTGACTCTCATTTCCCTAGAAGTTGGCCACTTTTTTCCAGAAGGAAGTCAATCCCTTCCATAGCAGGTCACCCTGTGCATGGGGCAGGCAGCACCTGGTCATGGGAAATGGTCTACCAGAGGGTTTGTTCCAAAATGAGAAAGGTGAGCCCAGAAGGAAGCCCAGGTTCCTGAGAACTTGGTGGGATCAGGTTTCCCACGAACGTGGCAGGCTGCAGAGCCTCCCAGTGAGGCCAAGAACCCAGGCTGTCCTTGCTCTGGGAAATCAGACAGGGACACACCATTTGGGGACCCAAATGGTTTCAGATAGGTGACAGGGGACCCAGACCTACCCCTGCCCTTCCAGTTACCCTGGGTTAGTGCCTTCCTCTCTCTGGACCTCAGGTGGAAGGACAGAGGTCTATACTCCTACTAATGTCACTTAGGGCTTAGTGTCCATATTGGCTCCAAAGGAACCAGGGCAATGGCCTACTCCCTTGAACCCCCACATGGCTGCTGTTTGTGGCCTGGGTCAGGGAAGGGAGTTCATGTTACGGGGCATGCCACCCTTCTGAACATACCTCCTGATGGTCCTGCCCTGCCTGGAACCTTCCTGCTAAGACTTGGCTTGTCAGTGACAAGGAGGGCAGCCAGGGACTTCCAGGAGCCCAGAGAGGCAGATGATTTTGGTCCCTGGCTTCCCAGACCAGGCCCCTCTGAGGCTCTCCTCCTGGAACCTCAGAGGCCCACAGCTCCATCAGGTGGAGATGCAGGCCTGAGGCTGGCCCCGTCCATGCAGCCCTCACCGGGGCTTTCTGGAAGTCCATTTTGGACTCCCATCGGGAGATCTGGCTATTTTTACTGAGGATCCTGGCTCCAGGGGCTCTTGGGGTCAGGCTGAACCCTCACATGGAAGCAGTCCAGGGCACACGCTCGTGGAGGAGAAAGGAGCAGGCTCAGCACCAACCCCTCTAGAGCTGGGGAGACAAACTGACTCCTCAGACATCATTCCAGGCCTCCAGCCAGTCCTGCAAGACAGCTTCTGGCCAGCATCGTGTTGGAGGCTGAATCCACACCCCATGTATACGCTGAAGTCCTAACCCCGGGACCTATGAATGGGATATACGTGGACACAGAGGTGCTAGGGCTTGGATTTGGAATGTACCCCAACATATCGTGTGTGTCGGGGTGGGGAGAGTGGTCATGAGGGCCCTGATCTCAGTGGATTAATCCACTGGTGGCAGAAAGGACCACCAGCAGGTAGGACCCAGTTGGAGGAGGCAGGCCATGGAGGGTGTGCCCCGGAAGAGTACATCTCTCCAGTGCTCCCCCCCCAGGTACCAGGAGCTGAGCAGCTTTCTCCTGCCACGCCCTCTGCCATGATGCCCCGCCTCACCTCTGGCCCAAAGCAGTGGCACTGACCAACCACGGACTGAATCCTCAAACGGTGAGCCAAAATACATCCTCCCTCCTTTAAATTGTTCTTGTCATGTAGTTTGGTCACAGGGATGGAAAGCTGACTAGCACAGGGTCTTCAAAAAGATGATGAAGGCCATTAGAATGGGCCCTACTCAAACATGACTGGTGTCCTCATAAAAAGAGGGTATTAGGACACAGGTCCAGAGGAAGGAAGGAGATGGCCATCTACGAGCCACAGAGAGGGACCTGGAGCAGATTCTTTCCTCACGGCCCTCAGAAGGAACGAGCCCCATTGGCATCTTGACCTTGGACTTCCAGACCCCAGAACTGTGAGAGAACAAATCTCTGTTGTTTTAGTCACCAGGTCCTCAGTACCTGGTTCTGGAAGCCTGTGCTAAGCCTCAGACAAGACTCTTCTTCCCTAGGACTCCCCAGGCCAGTCCTTGAAGTCCTGTTCTGCCACTGACCCAGCAGCCTGGGCTGCTCTCACGCCCCAGGGGACCTTGTGGAAGATGGTACTTTTGCTGGGGGAGAGAAACCTTTTCTGCAACAGGCCAAGCTCAGGGAAGTGAGAAGGATCAATGATGAAGAGAGGGTCAGCATCTCCAGAGAACCAGGAGCTGCAGGCTTCCTATGTCCTTGTGTCTCTTGTGCAAAAGTTGGGCCTCTTGGGGGAAGCCTGATGACACACACACACACAAAGGTGGCATTAGCCAGAGGACAGACATCAGACACAAAGAGGTATTCCAGCACGTGTTCCTTCTCCATTCCCCAAAAGAAAGTGTGAAGTGTGGGCAACCAGGAGCCGGCCAAGGCTATCAAGGCATCTGGAAAGGAGGGGCCTAAAGTAAGGTATGGGGAAGACATGGGAAAGGCAGAGCAATAGGGTGGGGGGCTCAAAGGGTCCAGGGAAGGGGGAGTAGGTGTTGATCTGGAGGGACTGCTCTCTCTCTCTCTCTTTGAATTCAGAGCTACTGATGAATGGGAGATGGAAACAAGGGAGGCCCAAAGAAAGTAACAGAAAATCTGTATTAGTCCATTTTCTGTTGCTATAACAAAATATCTGAGGCTGGGTATTTTGTAAAGAAAATGAGTTTATGTAGCTCATAGTTTTGCAGGCTAGAAGTCCAAGATTGGCCAACTAGTTCCATCTGTTCAGCCACTGGTGAGGGCCCCCATGGCTGGGACACAACATGGTGGAGAAGCAAAGGGAAAAAGATGCATATAGCAGGGTTCACATAGCTAGACAAAAAGCTGGAGAGATTTGAGAAGCAGGTTCACTGTGTTTTGAGTTGGTTTTTTTTTTTTGTCTTGTTGTTTGTTTGTTTTTGGTACTGGGGGACTGAAGCCAAAATTGACCAGATCCAAGGACCAGGCTCACTCTTTTCATACCAACCCACTCTCCCAGGAATCAAAGTCCCCTAAGAACCACATTAATCCCTTCCAAGTACTAATGCCCTTAATGACTTTATCATCTCTACCAGGCCCAGCTCTTAACTGTTCCACCACCTCCCAGTATCACCCAATGGAGACCACACTTTCAGCACATGAGCCTTCAGGGGACACAAACCGAAGCAGAGCCCCAGGGAAGGAGCTTCATTATGGTTACTATTCTTTAACTGGCACAGAGTAAAATCCACTGCTTTGGGGTGTATGGTTCTATGGATTTGGTCACCTGCACAGATTCTTGTACGCCCCCCACAGTCAGGATTCAGAATAGTCCAGCACTCCCTTTCCTCCTGCTCCTCCTTTGTAGTTCGTCCCCACCACTACCCCTGGAAACCACTGACCTGTTCTCTGTCCCTCTGGTGACACCTTTTCCAGAATGTCTTATTCTGGATTTACATCATATCAACAACATCTATGTGTACAAACAGGACTGTCCAGTAGGAAATCTGTTGAGACTGACCTTTGTCAAATGCATCTGAGATTCCTCCATAGTGTCATGTCAATCAATAGTTCCTTTTCATTTCCAAGTAGCATCCCTTGGTACGGACACATCCCATTTTGCTTGTCCATTCATCCATCGAAGCACCCTGGGGTTGCTTCCAGTTTGGGGCAATTCATTATGAATAATGCTGTTATAAACATCCGTGTACAGGTTTTTATATGAGCCTAAGTTTTCATTTCTCTTGGATTAATTCCCAGGAATGGGATTGCTGGGCATGACTACAGATCGATGTTCAGCTGTATAAAACTGCCATTTTGAATTCCCACCAGCAATTAGAGTTCCAATTGTTTCTTGTTCTCGCCAAACGCTTGGAGTTGTTGGTACTTTTAATTTTCACTGAAGATTCTCTCATTGTGGTTCTAATTTGCATTCCCTTACTGACTATAGAAACCGTCTATTTATCTGCCATCCATTTCTCTGGGTAAGTGTGTTCGAATATTTTTTCCCATTTTTAACTGTCTTTTTGCTTTCTTGTTGTTGAGTTTTGAGAGTTCTTTCCTATTCCGGATTCATATTCTTCATTGGATATTGGATGAGCAAGTATTTTCTCCCCATCTATGGCTTGTCTTACAGAAGGTACTTCTTAAAAGGAAAAGGAAAGTCAGACATATGCCTTAAGTCACCCTTAAAGTCTTCCAATGCTTTTTTTTTTTTTTTTTTTTTTTAAGAGCTGTGGTTACAGTAGGTAGGTTCATCAATGTCAGTTCATGGTGGCTTCCAACACTCTTCACATGCTCTTCCCTAGACTCTGATGAGCTGACCCTGCCCTGCATGGCCTCCCCTCCCTACTTGACCACGAGCCCACCAAGCTCTTTCTGCTCCCAGACTCTGGGCCTGCCTGGGAAGCTCTTCCCTTGGTTTCCTTTTGACTGTGGGCTCCTCTTAAACATCCTGTCCTCAGAGGCCCCAGGCCAGGCCATCTGGTAGAGCAGCTCTGCCCTGCTACTTTTCTCTCTCCTACTTGTTTCCTCCGTATAACTCACCACATTCTGAAATTACCTACCTTCTCCTTTCTCCTTTGTTACTGCCAACCCCCCACCACCACCAGAAAGTGAGCTCCAAGGGACTGAGTCTGTCCTGGTCATTGGGACCAGTCTGGTGCCTGACTCATAGTAGGCACTCAGTAAACACTGGAAGAGTCTCCTTACCGATCTGAATCTAACTCAGAGCCAATCTGCTCCCTTTTCCACAGGGAAAGGCCCTTGGGTTTACCCTGAGCATCTGGAGGAAAGAATGAGGAGGCAGTGGAATGATAATCCCCTCACATCCTAGGTCAGCGAGGCCCCAGTCTCCACTCTGAAATTCCCCATGCTAATGAGGGAGCAAGGATCACTGAAATCCACAGATAATCCCCAAACTTCACTTCAGCTGTCTGTGTCAAGCTCCTCCGCAGCGAGGAGTCCCTCTCCCTCAGCAGTTGCTAACAAGGCACAAAAGAATAAATGTCTCAAGTTGCGCTGGGCCTTTCCCCTGCCACTTTCCGATCAAGGTGCAGAAGGCAGGAAGTGTAGGGGGGAGGGGAGCCCCCTAATCCCAAGCTGAGTTATTTGACCCTCCCTGATCTAGTTAACCATAGTCTCCCTGCACCTGTTCTACAGCTGAGGCAAAAAGCATAGGTCCTGCAAATGGTTCCCAGAAAGAGAGAGAGAGAGAGAGAGAGGAGACTACACACGCGGGCCAGTGGGAGGCAGGGCAGGGGCTGGAAACAGCCAGAGTACCTGGCCTGTGTGGCAGGACAGGGAAGGACAGTAGCTCCCTTGGTCAGCTGCAAGCCCCAGTGTGGTCAGGAAGCCCTCTGCATGCTGTCTGGTCTTTCTGAGTGGCACATGCAAAAATTTGGATGTGCATAGCCTGTCCCCACCTCTGCTCCGGGCAGCTGCTGGCCACATCTCTGCGGCTTGATTCATTTGTCATTTTTGTTCCCAAAGCGTGTAAATCCTTTATGGAGCGTGTGCAACAGCATTGGGGAAAATCCTTGGGGCCCTGCCCAGTCCTGTGAGAATTGGCCACAAAGTCCACATGGTGACTGAGCCCTCGAAGCAAGGAGAGTCTGTTCTCCCAAGCCCACCGCCCATGGAAAGAACTGAGGAAGCTGGAGAGCTGAAGGAATCCTCTCTACCTGTGTGCATGCTAATCCTAACAGTTAATACACATGGAGCGCATGCTCTGTGGAGGCTATAGCGCCTCATTAAATCTTCACCATAACACTAGGAGGGAGAAGGGACTGTTATTATCCTCATTTTCAGATGAAAATAACAAAATCTTTTGAAGAGTGTCTCACCCAGAGGTAGAACTTGAACCCGGATCTGAATAATTCCAAGTTCCATGCTGTTAAAAGCTATTCACCCTGAGCCCATCTGATGGGACCCACCTGGTGCTTTTCTGGTGGCAAAAACCCAAAAGACACTATTTCCCAAGTAAAATGTCCTCAACGCTCTTGACTGCCAATCCCAGAAGCTCCATGAACTTGGGGAGATCAAAGATTTAGGGTTTTTTCTGCTCAAGCTCTGGGGACCCCTGGGGATCCTCCAAGAATGTCCATGTAGAAACTGGGGGGAGAGTGGGTCTAAGAGATGAGGACTCACACCCAGCAAGGTGAACACAACAGAGATGTCCAGGGAATGAACTGCAGGGCTGGCCTCACAGGACCCTGTTTTGGCACAGTGCACTGAGTCACAGGATCGGGGACACTCTTCATCTGTAAAGACCTTGGAACAAAGCAACCTCCACCTGAGTTTCTGGTTCCATCAGCTCTTCCAAGTCCTTAGATCACAAGTCTCACTGCTAGAAGGGATAACCCTGTTGTAGAAGGGATCCATTGTGATTTTGAATCTTTTAAAAGCAGAACATGGAATGAGGGAAGTCAAAGCCGGAATGGACTCGGGGACCAGATACCTGAACAGGATTCCACAAGAAGACCGAGGTCTAAGAAGGTCACATGACTAGCCCAATGCCCCACAGATTTTGAACATTAGCCAGACCTGTAAAAGGGGTTTTGACTCTCACATCCCCCAGGGAACAGAGAAAAGGTGTGCCAACACCAGTCACAGTGGGGCTGGGGTGAGATCTCCCCCTGGCCATTTTCTCTCCCACTGTAGGATGTGAGGCAGGTGTCTCTCCTCTTTCCTGGCAGGTGCTGGCCTTACCTTGTCATATGGATGCCACTCCTTGTGTTGGGGGTCTGTGCTGTCAGAGCTGGAGCTGCAACTACCTTCCTATCTCAGATGACCAACCCTTTTCTCTTAACCCCACAAAAACACAACAGGAAACAGAACTATGACAAGGGACCCACAAAATGAAAGCTGGCTCCTGAGGTTTTTGTAAAGGGGGACAATGCCTTGGGAAGGTCCAGAGGGGTGGGGCTCCCAGGTACTCAGCTATGCTGAGTCTAACCCTTCAAATGATCAGTTCTAAATATGCATGCTAGTGCACACATGTGCACATACATGATCACACATGTATGTGCTATTGGCCTGTGATCCTATGTCTTGATCTAGATATGATGATATTAGGCTGTGCCAGTCTTTTTATTAATACCAGGGATTGAACCCAGGAGTGCCTAACCACTGAGCCACATCCCCAGCCTTTTTTATTTTTTATTTTGAGATAGGGTCTCACTAAGTTGCTTAGGACCTAAGTTGCAGCTGCTGGCCTTGAACTTGTGATCCTCCTGCTTCAATCTCCAGAGTCACGGTGATTACAGCTGTGTGCCACCTTTCCCAGCAAGGCTTCACCAGTCTTGTCGAGCAAGACTTAGAAATTTTAAATTTAAGCCAAGAAGCTGGGTACAGTGATGCATACCTGTAATCCCAGCCTCAGGAGGCTGAGGCAGGAGGTTTGCTTGGGCTCAGGATTTCAAGCCCAGTCTGGGCAACATAGTGAGACTAAGACCCTGTCTTTAAAAAAAAAAAAAAAAAAAAAAACAGATTTTTAAAATTTAAACGCCCCCCTCCCCTGTTTTTATTAAGGAAGTCATAAAAATATTTAAATTCCCTCAAAGAAATAAATTCTGGAGTCTAAGCCACCTGTGAGCCTTCCTTGAATCCACACTGCCAAGAGCAAATCACCATCCTCATTTCTTATTCTCCTCCATTTCTTATTCTCAGTGGGTCTCAGCCTTGGCTACACATAAGAATCATCTGAGGAGGCAATCCCCAATGCCCAGGCCTCATCTGGATCCAGTAATTAAACCAGAATCTCTGGGGCAGAACCCAGGCTGCAGTATTTTTAAGTTTCTTCCAGGTGATTCCCCTGAACAACAAAGGGTGAGAACTGCGGCACAAACGAAGGGAAGGTCAAGAATCCAGAATGAGGGAGACACAGAAGGTCGCATATGGTGGCCCAGGGAGCCAGAGGGAGCCTGACTGAGGTGCTCACTTCTCCACCCTGCTGTCCCCCACAGCTGGCGGAGCTGCAGGAGGGAATAAAGGGTGGCTAGGAGCTGCCAGCATGCCTGGCAAAGATGGTGGGGACTGTCCCATGCTTTTGCCCTAGTGACTGCATCTTCTTAGGGCTCGGGCACCTTCTCAGCAGCCTGCATTCAGCCACATTCGCAGTAGACTGGAGGGGGGCAGGGCAAGGGGCAACCCAACAGTCTGCTCAGTGAGATGGAACGCGAGCCTTTTGTAAGGCGATGCTAGCTGCGGTGGTTAATTTCTTAATTCTCATCGCAATTCCGTTCACGGGAGACTCCCGGAATGTCTTTATCCATCACAGATGGTTTGGGAAGATGATAAATTAATATTGTTATCAATGGAGGCGCTGCTGAAATGGTTAAATAGCAACGTCTTCTTTGCGGACTCTAAAAAGAAAGAGCTCCAAAGTCCATAAAGAAGACAAATGGTAAACAAAACCTCCTATCTTTTGAAAGATTCCAGGACGAGTATCATTCACAAACCATTCTGTGGAGAAAAGGGAGAAATTTATCTCATCTGACTTTGTATAGGACAACAGCCCACACTATAATGAGGCCGTCCCAGTGCTGTGAAATTGCAGTGAATAGCCGGAGAGTGCAGCAGCCTGTTCCCTGGGCATGTTTATTACAGCCCTTTGTATGCACCAACCCTGCCAGCCCCACTTTGCTTCTCAACTAGGGGAGGGGAGAAAGAACCCAACAAATTTGTTGCTATGAAACTTCCCAAATGGGGAACTGCATAATAACGTGTGGAATCAAATGCCCTTGCTCCAAGCTGTTCTTGTCAGGGTCCACCCCTCCTCTACAGTGAACAAGGTCCCGAGTCAGCCAATCACCAGCAGTGTATATGGGTGGCCTCGGCCCCCTGCCTGGGCCCCTCTTGGGCCCCGAGAAGCCAGGGGTAAAGAGGGCCCCAAGGCCATTCCCAAGCCAACTTGGGAGTCCAGTGCCAGTTGTCCCAATTCCCCTGTGAAATTCATTTGAAACAAAGTGAAGAAGTGTGGCCTTCATTGGAGGGCTCCCTGAGGTCACTCTCAGGAGAAGTGGCCTGGGACCAGTGTCACACACACCTACAAGATTTGGATGCCTCTGAGAGCAAACTGTCAAAGAGCAAAATGCTGGAGGCCAATGGGCTTCCTCCCCCCCCCCCCCCCCCCATGAAAGGAAGCATTTCTTAAATCATGTGCCCCTGAGAAAGCAAGGCAGAAGATCCCCATGGTGGTGGCGATGGAAGAAGGGGAGCTATTGACTGAGAGACACTGTGTGAAAATCTCGGGGGTACACATAGCCCCACCAGCATCTTAACTTCTCCCTGACAAGATCTCTGAGTCTCTTTGTGGTGGGAGGTGTCCCTTGGAGGAATTGAGGATTTAAAGTTCCCACATACCCTAAAGGGATGACATTAGAAAGAGAATAGGGGAAAGATGTGGAACTTTCAAGAGCTGTCTTTCTTCATTAGGTTGTTGAAAATTTCTGGTCACATTTTTGCTCCTTAATCAGACAGCAGATCTTTTCTCACCAATCAAGAAGGAGGACCCTTTGGGCTATACATTTCCTCACCAATCCGGAGGCAGGAACCTTGAAGCATTGTCTTTCCTCACCAATCAGGCAGCAGGTTCCCTGAAGCATTGTCTTTCTTCTCCAATCAAGACACTGAGAGTCCAGACACCCTGCCTCATTTCCTCAGCAGGATGTAATTGTCTCCCTGAGAAGAATCCATTCTTAGATTTTTCCTCTCCCAGCAATTCTTCTTCCAGAGTTCCCATCAAGGCTGGGACAGCTGCTGTCCAGGACTGAAAATGCAGATAGCCATTTAGGCTGGCCCTAGCATTTGAAATCACAGAACAGGAACAGCCTCTCATCTGCCTGCATCTGTTCCCTCCTAGAAACCAGCAAAGGAAGCTGAGCATTTGTAGCCCTTCCACCAGAGAGGCAGACCCTGGAGAATGAACCTGAACCTTGCGGCTTCCTGGCATCTCTCACTCTGAGCAGTAAGAGAATGAGAAAGGTCATGGCTGTTGTCCCTACCCTTGGCAACAGAGGGAAGGGTAGAGATGACCAAGGCCTGGTTTCTTCCTGCATCTCCGGGGAACAGGCATTTTTGTTCCAACAGCAGAAACCAGCAGGACAGGAAATGAGCATTGCCCCCTTTCCTTGCAGAGTCCAGACCCTCTCACCCTGGGCACAGGGCTGCCCACCTAAGTGACTGGTGTGGGTTAAAACTTCTTGGCTGAATCTCCAAGAAATCTATGTGTAAGCCAGCTGTTTACAAGACCCCTGGCCTCAATTTCTTCTGTAAAAGTGAGACAACAAACACTGGGCACAGGCAAAGGAGCTGGATGCCTTCCAACTCTGCACTCAGAAAACCCACAGCCATCTCTCCCTGGCCTTGCCCTGATCATACCTCCCTGCCACTGCAGACCTCTCTAGGGTCCCTTTGCCTGGGCCACCTTCCCATCCTCCTGGAGGATGCTTACCTGAAATAGTTGTCTTTTTTGATATGGAAACAGCACAGCTACCTTTCTGCTCAATTTTCTTCTGGCAACTACCAGAGGCCATTAAGTCCACAGATCTGGAGAGAGCTTGCTTCATCTGGAAGCCACCCTACCCATCTTTGTGTATTTGGAATCAAAGGGCTCTCTCCTGGAGGAGACAGACTGGGAACCTGGTAAGGTTTCTGTTTGGGGGAAGATTGTTCCGCACAAACCGCACTGGTTTCACGCTCAGAAAGATGCACGCTTTGTCAAAGCTCCGCTGTCGCTGTTGTGAAAGCCTTAAATTATTTTTGAGTAAGGGGCCCCATATTTTCACTTTGCTCTGGGCCCTGCAAATTATGTAGTCAGTTCTGCACACAAGTGCCCAACATCTGGTGGACTTCCTATTTCAAAGATGATACTTCATTCAAAGGCTGAAACCCAGAACGGTTTCTCTACTGGACTTAAGTCTGCCATGGCTTGGGGACCTTCTGTCAGGGTCTACACAAGCTCATGTCAGGACCCCATTTATGCTGAGTTGTTGGCTGGAGCTCTTGGAGGTAGACGTCTTCCTGGGAAGCCATGCTCATGCCTGGCCCGGGGCCCCATCTTTTGGAGGAAAAGAACCCTGGTTCCTGGAATTCCCAAATGCTAACATGGGGGGAGGGTACTTCTCACCCTCCGACATCACTCAATTCCCTGGCATTTCATCAGCTCCTCTGAGTCATCTGACCATTGCTTCATTTTTGTTGGTGGGAGAAAAAACAAACAGCAGAAAGTTAAAACATTAGTGCTTGCTTCAGTGAGTGAAAATAGAGTCTCCGGTCTCCTGTTTTTTTTTTTTTTTTTTTTTTTTTTTTTTGTCCTGCGAAGTAAAGCTATTTGCAGATGGATTAAATGTTCCTTCTGAGACCCTGATCCTGAAACTGCAACCTTGCTGCAACTGTGCGTGTCTATGTGTGTGTGTTGGGGGTGGGGCCCATGCGCACACATCCAAAGAACTGCGTCTGCGTGGATTTGGGAAAGAGGGTCCTTTGTCCCGAAGGTAAGCCTGGCGAACATGACTCGCATCCCTGTGGTATGCAGCACACCTGTGCAGAGGAGAAACTTGGGAGGGGGAGGTGTCAGCGGGCGAGCCCTGCACCCTCATAGGGGATCACACCTTCTCCTTTCTTCTCCTGTGAGCCATGTCTCCATCGCCCCTTTGTTTTGGCTTACACCTTCAAATACCAGGGAGGCTGTGTGTGTGTGTGTGTGTGTGTGTGTGTGTGTGTGTGTGTGTGTGTGAGAGAGAGAGAGAGAGAGAGAGAGAGAGAGAGGGAGATGACCTCAGTCTGCATTCCTCTGTATGGTAACTAGAAAAAAAGAAATAGCAAAGGAGAAAGAAAGGAAAGAGGCAAGACCAACATCCTCCAGTTCTATCCCACCCACCCCCTCCAAGCACAGCCTACCTTTGCAGGCCTTCCGGTGGGTGATGGGCTTGCCCATGTCACGGTAGTAGCCCTCCTTGCAGTAGTGGCAATGGCGGCCAGCAGTGTTGTGGCGGCAGTTGAGGCAGACGCCCCCACTCTTGCGCCCTGACAGCTTGTAGAGCTCCATGTTGAAGCGGCAGCGCCGGGCATGCAGGTTGCAGTTACAGGCTGCAGGAGAGACAGGCAGAGACTGTGAGCCACAAGGGTGCTGGGAAGACAGACCTCCATGGGGACCAAGAGAGACTCTGCTCCCAGCTCCCCCCTTCATCTCCACTGCTGATCTCAGGAGGCAGTCTCTTGCTCCGGGAGCTCTTCCCTGGCTTTCTTTGTTTGCATCCATCAACAAGGACTGAACACCTCCCGTACCATGGCTGAGGCCCCGCGAAGTCCTAACCCCAAGTACCTCACGGTTTGACTATATTCGAAGACAGGAACTTTAAAGAGGTGAATGAGTTAAAAAGAGGCACTTAGGTTGGGCCCTACTCCAAGGTGTTCCTATAAGAGGGAATTTGTACACATAAAGAGACTCAAGAGTAAATGTGCACAAAGGAAGGACCAGGTGAGCCACACGCTGTGGTGCACACCTGTAATCCCAGCAACTCAGCAGGCTGAGGCAGGAGGATCACAAGTTTGAGGCCAGCCTGGGCAACTTAGCAAGACCCTGTCTCAAAATAAAAAGGCTAAGGATGTAACTCAGTAGTAGAGTGTCCCTGGGTTCAGTCCCCAGTACCAGGAAGGAAAAAAAAGTTTTTTTTAAAGACCAGGCAAGGACATGTGAGCAGGCAGCCACCTGCAAGCCAAGGGGAGAGGCCTTAGGAGAAACCAACCTTGATCTTGGACTTCCAGCCTCCAGACTGGGAGAAAAATGAGTTTAAGCCCTACAGCCTGAGCACACGCATGCACTGCTTCTACGCCAGCAGGTTCCCCTTCCTTAGAGGACTCTGAGGCTGAGTGCTCGGTCTTCCCTCCCACCATCAACCCAGAGGGCTTCCCATCTTGTAGAGGCCTGTCCATCCCTGGGCTTGGGATCCCCTGCAGAGGACCCTGGGCTTGGTTCTCGCTCACTTCCTCCCTGCCAGGCTTGCTTCCCTCCGCCTATTCCCTACACATGACTCAGGACTTGGCACCCTTCTCCCACCCACCCCGCCGCCCTCTGAGGGCATCTCCTGCCCCTCTAACCATGTCTGTGCTCCTGACTTAAAAACAGATATTCCCAGCTTCAAGCCGGGGGTCTCCACTTGGATCTAGAAGCGCCTCCCTCACATCTGCTCACACTGTCCTCCGACGTCCCTTGTTGTCTGAGCCGAGCACTCTGGGTGACCTTGAGCACGGTATGGTCAGTCAGCCAGCCCTCCAGATCTGCAGGGCCCATCACCCAGGACTCAACAAGTTATAGATCCAAAATATTAGGGGGGAGGGATCGTACCTGTACTGAACATGTATTTTTTGTCATTATTCCCTAAACAATACAACAACCATTTATATTGTGTTTGTTATGATAAGTAATCTAGAGATGATTTGAAGTATACAGGAGCATATGTATAGGTGCTAGGTAAATACTATGCCACTTAATTTAAGGGAATTGAGCATCGGTGGATTTTGCTATCCACATCAGGGATTCTCTATGGACACCCAGAGGACAACTGTAAACAGAGCAGGAATTCCTAAGCACCAAGCTGAGGATGTCCATCAGGATAAAGTTGAAATCGTTTATCATGGCCTTCAAGGGCTCTGAATCAGCTGGTCCTGCCTCCCGTCCAGCTGCAGCTCAGCTCATCCACCCCTCCCTCTTCCTGCTTCAGTTGCTCTAAACTTTGGTCAGTTTCTAGAGCGAGCCATGTGCGAGGACTCCCCACCTGGGCCCCTCCTGGCTCCAGGTGCAGTTCCTTTCCTCCTTGGACACACCCTCTTTGTCTGGCTGCGTCCTTCTCATGTTCCAGGTCTCTCGGCTTCAATGTCATTTCCAGGCCATCTCCACTGCCCGCCTCAGCCTGGCCCAGGCTTCAAATTCTGGGATAACTCCAGCGTGGATCTGGCTACTCTTGCTCACTCTTTGACCTGGTCTATCTTACACTTATGTTAAGTATATTCGAAGCCACATCTTTATGGAATTCCTAAAGAAATATATGTTTATTGGGAGGCTGAGGCAGGAGGATCCCAAGTTCAAAGCCAGCCTCAGCAATGGCAAGGCACTTAGCAACTCAGTGAGAGCCTGTCTGTAATAAAATACAAAAAAGGAGCCGGGCGCGGTGGCGCACGCCTGTAATCCCAGCACTTTGGGAGGCTGAGGCAGGAGGATCGCGAGTTCAAAGCCAGCCTCAGCAATGACGAGGCACTTAGCAACTCAGTGAGACCCTGTCTCTAAATAAAATACAAAAAAGGTCTGGGGATGTGACCCAGTGGTTGAGTGCCCCTGAGTTCAATCCCCAGCACCACAAAAAAAAAAAAAAAAGGGCTGGGGATGTAGCCCAGTGGTCGAGTGCCCCTGAGTTCAATCCCGGGTACCAAAAAATATATATATGTTTAATGCCATATGCTTGGAAAACAAAAACAGGGAAAAACACACTCCTATTTCCACCAGCCAGTGTTAACCTACAAACTTTTACTTCCAGACTTTCACTAGCATTGGCTCAACTGTGGAGCTATTTAATTTTTTTCCTATAAACATGGGATGGATCATAGCTGCATACATCTAGATTTTTTTTTTGATGGGGGGTTGTTACCAGGGATTGAACCCAGGGGCACTTAACCACTGAGCCCACATCCCCAGCCCTTTAAACTTTTTTATTTTGAGACAAGGCCTCCTTAAGCTGCTGAGGTTGGCTTTGAACTTGTGACCCTCCTGCCTCAGCCTCCTGAGTTGCTGAGAATACAGGTGTGCACCACTGTACCTGGCTTACATCTAGATTTGTAGACTTTTTATTTTTTTTAGAATTAACATTTTTTAATGTTGAGTATTATTCTTTGTGTTTGCTTGTGTTTTGTTTCATGTGTTTGTTTTTTTTGTTGTTGTTTATCTATACTGTATCGGGAAGGGAACCTAGGTGTGCTTTACCACTGAGCCACTTCATGTTTTATTTTGAGACAGGGTCTCACTAAGTTGCCAAATCTGGCCTCAAAATGCAATCCTGCCTCAGTTTCCAAAGTTGCTGGGATTACAGGGGTGCACCACTGCACCCAGCCCTTTTCTTCACAATTTTTTTGGGGGGTACCAGGGATTAAACTCAGGGGGCATGCAACCACTAACTGCATCCCCAGCCCTATTTTGCATTTTATTTAGAGACAGGGTCTCACTGAATTGGCTTAGCACCTTTGCTGAGCACTTTTGCTGAGACTGGCTTTGAACTCACAATCCTCCTGCCTCAGCCTCCTGAGCCACTTGGATTACTGGAGTGTACCTCTGCACCTGGCCATTCTTCACAGCTTTTAAAGGCTACCTGGTACTGTGTTGTACAGAAATAAATGTGGTGAATTTCTTGCAATCTGAAGTAGATGCATTTAACAGCAGGGTCTCTTAGGGCTGGGCAGCTAGGTTGTCTCCAGTTTGTCACTATTATAAACAACACAGTGAGCCAGGCATGGTGGCTCATGTCTATAATCCTAGGGACTTTGGAGGCTGAGGCAGGAGGATTGCAAATTCAAGGCCACCCTCAGCAATTTAGCAAGCCCAGTCTCAAAATATAGTAAAAAGGGTTGGGGTTCCAGTTCAGTGGTAGAGTGCTTGCTTAGCATGTGTAAGGCCCTGGGTTTAATCCCTAGTACTGCAAAAAAAAAAAAAAAAAAAAAAATTAAAAAAAAAGAAAAAACAGCACCATGGTAACCACCTTCAAACACAATGGTAATCACCTTGAACCACCTTGAAAATGCACTGCTCTGAATGCTCTGATTTCTGTCACACAGCACATTTCTCAAAACAGAACTGTGAGTTAAAATTTTGGTTCTACATGTTTTTAACTTTGGATCCAAATCGCCAAATTGCTGTCAAGAAAGGCTGTGCTGGCTCACTCTCCCAACAGCAGGATGTGACAGCTCTTATTTCACCACACCCTTGAAAAAAAATGACAATGCACATTTGGTATAAGTATTCTTCTTTTCTTTAGTCTTTGCCAATTTGTCTGGGGGAAAAAAAAAACTCACACATGATTTTCATCTGCATGTCTTTGATTACTAGGGAGGTTGGGCATTTCTCCGTGTGTCTATTTTATATTTCCTGTGTGTGCGCCCACATTGCCTGTTCATGCCATTTTCCCAGTTTTCAAATAAGGTGGGGTTTTCTTCACACTGTCTAGAGCTCTTCTATACTATGGTATTTAAAAACATCTCTACGATACAAATATTTTGACCTGTTTCTTAGTCATATGTTATTTTTATTTGTGATTTGTTTTTAAATTGCTGCTTTAATTTTTCATATGTTATTTTTATTTGTGATTTGTTTTTAAATTGCTCCTTTAATTTTTCTCTGATGTTATAAAGCATTTCTTTAAATGCTCTTCCTAGAGTCGTCCCCCCAGTCACTCCCTCACTGGTCACTCAGTTGACAAGCGGAGATGGAGGGTGGTTTTGGGGGAAGTGCTAAGACAGCTTACACCCTGAAGTGTGGAAGCTGCCACAGGCCAGATTAGATCAGAGGACACCCCCAGCCCCTAAGAGCTTTCCAAGTGTCCCTCAGTGTCCCAAGAGCTTAGTTCAACCAGGTGCAAAGAAAGAAGCTGCAGTGGTACACTGCCCTTCCCATGGGGGATGGTCACACTTAAGTACATTCACTGTTTCTTTGGACTAACTCAGCTAGACAAGGGGGACAGGGTGCTGTTTAGAGAGGTGAAGTGACCAACCAATGGAGCCAGAGAATGGAGGGCCCAGGACTAGGCCCCAGTTTTCTGGCTGCTGACCCACAGCCCCAAAGGAAAGTGCCAGATACTGGAGGTCACAAGCAGGCCTGGACTACATCCCAGATCTAGATCTACCCTAGAAAGCACAGAAATCTCAGGGCCTGGCACACCTAGGTCTCACTTTCCTTTGGCCGTCTGTACTGAGAAAGGCCTCATACTGGCATTTTTTTTGGTTCCCTTTGGAGGCTGATTTCATCCTGTGTCCTCCCCTAGAAAGGAGGCTCCAGCTGTCCACTTCTGAGCCACTCCTAGGGACTCTGATCCCTTCCTGAGTTTCCAAGGGGAAGCCAGAGCTGGAATCTCTCTTCTATATACACCTCACACCAACAAAAGGTTCATCCCAAACAACTGGTCACACAAAAGAAAGCTCTGAGGCCAAACTTCAAAAAGCAGGGCCTCCCTCCTCCCCTCCTGCTTCTCAGAGCTGTCAGGGACTTCAAGTGACAATTGCCCACGCTCAGACTTCTGCAAAGTATTTTACAGCTTGTTTTCTTTTCTCTTTGTTTTATTTTCTCTACACAAATGGAAAAATGCGTCAGGCAAAGCAGGCTCACATCTGGATCCCTCTGCTCTACCCAGAGGTGTCACCCAATTCCCCGGCCTGTCCCAGCCCCTGCCTTGGAGAGATACCTTAATCCTTCGTGCCTTCCTGTTTATCTCCTGCTTCTCTCGGAGGCAAAAATATTGGGTATTAGTTTCATTATCAGATTTCAAGGCGGGAAGGAAAGGGCAAATTTGTAAGAACCGAGGTCAGCCTGGGCAAGAAGGGGGCGGGGGAAGCAGGAAAACTCCTGAGGACCAGCACAGGCCGGGACAGAGTCCTGCCTGGCCAGTGAGGCTCTGCCTCTTACTCAGGGGTCCCCCAGCCACCCAGAGAGACCCGCTTCCAGCTATCACATGAGGATCATCAAAGATGCATCAGGTGTGGCTACACTTCAGACATAAGGCATAAGAAGGGGTGGGAGGGGGGGCTTCCCAACTCCATCCCAACCAGAAACCTGACCCAGAGAGGGGACCAAGGAATAGGCTCCTATATTCCTCCCCCACCAGGAGTTCCTCTAAGTCCTCTATGACTGCTTCTTCATTCCCAAGATTCCTTAAGCCTTTCTCAGTCTCTTCTACAAAACTGGAATGGCCCAGCTCCTCACCACCCCTCAGGTCAGTTCAATCCAACACACTTTCCATGGCACTCTAGCTACATGCCAGCCTCTGCCGTGGCTGTGTGGCAAGCAGAGATGGATGACGCACTCTCAACTGTCCTGGGGCTTCTCCCTGACACAGGGAGGGGCAGAGAAGCCTCCTATCAGCACACTCTTTGATAAAGTAGGACAAATGCTCTTGTCCGCTGTGTTGGTTCACGAGGACAGGGACAGAGTTTGCTCTTACATCCACTAATACAAAGCAAGCCTTGATACACTTTTGTTGTACAAATGAAGAGAAAGAATGAGAATGTTCCAGAGAGAAGATGCAGAGATAAATGGGATGAGTTGGTGGATAGACAGGTAGATAGATGGGGTAGACAGGTGAACAGATGGATTGGCAGATGGATGGATGAAGTAATGGATCAATGAATGGATAAACTGGATGATGAATGAATGGATGAATCGATGAATTGGTAGATGGATGAATGAATAAATTGGTGGATTAATGGATAGATGGATTGGTGGATGGAAGGATCAATGGATAAATCAATGGATGGATTAGCAGGTAGGAAGGTAAGTAAATAGGTAGATAGACAAGACAGATAGAGAATTTACTGCCTAGACCAAACCCTGAAAAGGCATGACCTTGTGACACTTGTTTTTAGGGTACTGGGGATTGAACTCAGAGACACTCGACCACTGAGCCACATCCCCAGCCCTATTTTGTATTTTATTTAGAGACAGGTTCTCACTGAGTTGCTTAGCACCTCACCATTGCTGAGGCTGGCTTTGAACTTGCGATCCTCCTACCTCAGCTTCCAGAGCTGGTAGGATCACGGACGTGTGCTACTGCACCCAGAGACATTTTTTTTTTTAATTGCTGCTTTAAACTGCTTTAAATTCATCTATTTTAACTCATTAGTTTGACTTCTGTCCATTCAAGTAGTCTGAGGAGCTTCAGGGAGAAGAACTGCACAGGACTCTAAACAGGTCTCACACAAAGACTGTGTCTGCAAACACTGGTTGGATGATGCTGGTCCTCCCCAAAAGACTCAGATAAACTAACCTCCAACCCCACCAAGACCACCCCAGGCCCAGAAAGTGTTCAGCAGACACTGTTGAGCTACTTCCTGACCGTGTCTCTCAGAGACACTGATCCTGGCTCCCCAAACTTCATGTGGTTCAGGGCTCCATCCCTGCTCTTGGCCCAGGGTCCCTCCTCTCCCCTCTGAGCACACAGGATCTCCGTCTTCTCTCCCTCCCAGGGAGATTCTTTTAGGAAAGCTGCCCCATGTTGTTTATGCAGTATACTGGGAGATTTGGGACTTACATGTCTACAGCTGAACCAACCAAAATAACTGACCCATATAAAGCACCATCCACAGACTGGGGAGTTTGTACCAAAGACCAGTCCCCAACCCTGCCTGGGCTTCCTGTTGGCCAGGAAGAGGGTAAGTCCCCCTCTCTGATCTGTCACGATTAGAGGCACATTTCAACATCTCTAGAGCACACAGGCAGGCTGGACGTACCGGGCATGTGCAGGGACAGGGCTGGTGCTGTTTCCCCTGCTGCTTCCTTTGCTAATTAGATCTGGGGTGCTGGTGTGACAGCAGCAAGCAAGACAGAGTCCTGTCCTCAGGATGTTCCCATCTCAAAGGGGAGAAGGATCCAGGAAAGATCTAGAATTTCTAGCTTTGAGCAGAATTATCAGGACTGACAGGGATGCCTATCTGCTGGGCCCTTTTGGAAAAATGTAAAGAAGACAGGACCTGAGAAGACAGAGCACAGATGGGACATTCTGCCAGCTCTGCTCCAATGGCACGTGCACATGTCCAGATGCATTCTCCCAAGCTCCCAGGTGACATTGCTGCTCTTGGCCTGCCAATGGAACCAAACAGAACAGAACCCACTGTGTGGACAGAGAGCCCCGCAGGGGGGCAAAGAAGAGAGTTCGTGGTGGGCAGTCTGCAAGAGGACAATGGACAGAGGTCTGGTTTCATAAGAAACTTCTACTTAAACAATTGGTTCAGAGTCATAAAAATATTTGAGAGTTATTTTTAAGAGTTTGAGGTCGCTTGCATTTCCTTTTATTTATGACTTTGCTCTCTATTTGGTGCACTATTTATTTAGAAATTGTCTGCTTCTTGTTTATAAATTTTAAGTGTTCCATGTCCAGTAAGTGTCCTTCTGAGCCCAGTTTTCAGCATCTCCTGAAATGGCTGGGCTGAGCAACCACAGAGCCACACACCTGGCTCCCGGCAGCACCCGGGGGTCATCCTCCACTGGGCTCTCAAAGGAAGGGGCTGAAGCGTGATGGGCCCAGGCATTTCTGGGCCCACAGCCTTTTGTGTCTACAGGTGAGCCAGGCCTAAGAGAAATGATCATGAACATAGATACATTTATAAAACAATCAAAGCCCATACTGTCGGTTTCACTCTATCATTGTCAAATCCAATGGCAGGTGGATTTATCTGTGCAGTCAACACACATTGACTGAGCACCTACCATATTCCAGGAACTACACAAGGAGCTGGGGCTATAACAGGGGGCAGGACAGAGTCTTTGAAAGTTCCCAGGTGTGGCTAATGTTCCTGCCACTGTCACCTCACTCCAAAGCCACCACTAACAAAGAGCTTAAAACTTGTCACTAGAAATGTCAATTGGCCAGATACAAGCAGTGGTGAGCAGCCACGAGTGAGTCAAAGAGATCAGGCAAACACGACGAGGACCCACACCGAGTCCTCTGGCTCCAGTCCAGGCTCTAGGGTTTGCAATAATTTGGGGCTGCCTTGTTACAACTTCAATTTTAAAAACCACTGGCAAATGTCCTCAAGAATGGGGCAACTTGCTTGTCTGAAAGAAGAATCCACTGTTGACACTGGGCAGGACAATCCAGACAACAGGAGAATGAAGGTTCTATGGGACTCTCAGGGATCGCAGCCAATTCAGGAGGGAAAATGTGGCATCTTGAGACAGGAGAGGGGGCCACCAAGGACACCCCACCAGGACCTAATGGCTCATTCATTTCTTCATTCAGCAAACATTAATGGAGCCCCTTAGAGGCGCCAGGCTCAGAGGCTAGAAGCACGGCTACTGTGTGGCTGCTGCTCCTGCTACATAATCTGTTTCGCTCTGTCTGAAACCGATTATGGCCCCCCTTCCTTCTCTCCAGATGTGGTTTTCAATTCAAGCAGCCCCCAAGACCCGGCCAAGGGATGCTTCTCAAACCCGGGGCACAGGTTCCCCAGAACTGTCTACTAAGACTCCGATCACAGAGCCCAACCCCAGAACTTCTGCCCAGTAGGTTGTAAGGGGCCGTGAGACTGTGCAGGGCTCACAAAGTCCCAGGTGGTGTGGCTTCTACTGGCCTGAGGGACACACTTGGAGAACCACCACTCCAGAGAATGCAGAGGAACAAAGAGGATGGCCGAAGTCCTGGGACCCAAGGGCTCATGGTGCAGAAGCAGGGCAAGGGTGAACATGACCGCACTAAAGTCACATCACATACAGCCATACAGCATCACTGGGAAAGAGAGGTGGGCACGATTTGGGAGAACTGAGCTCTACCCCCAGGAGTGTGGCCCTGGAAAGTCCACCTTGCCCCTCTAAGCCCCATCTTCAGATCTGAAAAGATGAAGACATTTGGATCTGACGATCTTTAAGATATTTTTCTAGCTCCCCAAAAACCTATATCTGCATGACACCAAAACTCCTGGGAGGGTTGGGGACAGATTTGAAGATTCATGCCAGCACAGATGTGCTGGGGAGGGTATCCAGGAGTTCAGGAGGTGAGTGCTCAAGGCTTCTGGGATAAAGGTGATGAGGTTATGAAGAGTCACAGGGTGGGACTGAGCAGAGGGAATAGGACCACAGAAGGAGCAGTAAGATCACTCCCAGACTTGGGTGGATCACAGAGGGGACTCCATGACACCATGGACTTGAGAGGGAATCCTGTAGGTTTCCATCGTGCTGACAGTAGAAGTGACAGGTCTTCACTGGGTAACAGTTTCAGGAGGCGAAGGGTCTGGTGACTTGGAAGGGGACTGGACAGAATTAGTGCCTGGGTCTTGGGGAGAAAAAGGATTCTTTCCAGGTTATCAGGCTAAGAAAACCCTTTTGATGAACAGAGCAGAGTAATCCCCTCTTATCCAAGGTTTCGAGTTCCAACATTTCAGTTATCTGTGGTCAACTGTGATTAGAAAATAGCATCATGGCTCAGTGACCCAGGATCACCCAAGCAGATGACCCTCCTCCTGACATATCATCAGAAGATCAAGAGTCACCAGACGCTATGTCACAATGCCCATGTCATCTCCCACATTTCATCTCATCACGTAGGAACCGAGTCACCTCAAGCCATTCACGAGACAGCAAAGGCAGCACAGTAAGATATTCTGAGAAAGAGAAACAGCACATTAACCTTTATTACAGTGCATTTTTATATTTGTTCTATTTTACTATTGATGATCTCTCACTGTGCCTAATTTATTAAATAAACTTTATCATACATGTATAGGAAAAACATAGTAAATATAGGACTTGGTACATCTGAGGTTTCAGGTATCCCCTGAGGGTCTTGGAAATAAGAGGGGACCACGGTATCCTGCTTTGGGGCATGCATAGGGCTGGGGGGTCTTGGAGGAAGAGTTCATGGAGGGCAGTGAGCAACAGGGACCCTCCTGGACAGCCTGAAGGCCAAGTTCTCACAGAGAGGCGTCCCCTTCCCTCTCTAGGTCAGTCCTCTGAGGAGCCAGGAGGCCTGCCTGGCCATGACCATTTATTCTGACGCTCCAAATTGAAAACAAGATCCCTGACCACGTCCAGCCCCACCTGGACTTTATCTCCTTTATCAGGGACACAATAGACCAGGGGTGGATCAAGGTGGTTAAAAAAAAATGAAAAAAAAATGTGGAAAATGCTTTGGAACCCCAGTCTCCTAAGTGAGAGGGCCAGAGAGGCCAGCCTGCCAAAGACAGGCTTTAGATGGTTTCTGATAAAGTCCCTGGAGATAAGTGGCCTGTGTTTGTCAAGGGCTTAGAGAGCTTTAGCCAAGTCTGATCACAAAGGGGCCCTCTGTCAACAGTCCTTCAGGCCACTAATAGGGCTGAACAAACACTACAGTAACAAGTTCTTCACACCTGTGGAGCTTGGGAAAGGCCCGCTCAAGAGGGCAGACAAAGGGGCTGCGGGAGGGAGCGTGGGCCCCTCCCCGGCCAGGCTCTCTGGAGCATCTGGAGAAAGGACTGGGGTGAGGGAAAGATAAGTCGAAGTCTGGCAAGGCTGGGCTCCTTCTTCCACCAGAAAGTGAGCTCTGACTGGGCAGAGAGACCCACTGATGAATGGGGACCCGGCTCCGGGGTGGGAAGGTGCATTTCTCTGGGTCAGGACCAGGGCCACAGACAGGATTAAGGTGTGGAGTTAGAAGGTCCAGAGAGCAAAGCCAGGCCTTGTGGCTCTTTCTCCCCCTGTGTGGGGCCACCGTCCCCCTCCCCTATTTGACTGCGGGGCCATTTCCCAAATCTACTTGACCTCATCGTCATTTTTTCCACTGACTTTTTTTCTCTGTAAACATCTTAGCCTTTTCTTTCCCCTGCCCTTTTTTGGCTGCTACGCCTCCCCCTAAGGCTTTCAAACCATCCCCTCCTAACTAACATCTCCCAGGCCCTGCTGAGGACAGCACAGGCCTTCCCGCACAAACATCCTCCTCCTGGCCGGCGGGTAGGCCCCCTCTCTGTGGAGGAAATGCCAGGGAGGCTTTGGTAAGCCCAAGCAGTCATCAATTCTTTGTCTGCAGAGTTCCTCAGATCCTCCCTCTCCAGAGCCCTGGCCCCAGGCGGCTGGGTGGGCCGGGACTGGGCCTCATTCTGGCCTGTCACCTCCCTCAGGAGTGTCAGCCCTGGCCCGCTACATGGCATTCCCAACTCTAGGTCTTCCCCCACCTCCAAGTGGCCCTCCACCCCAATCCCTCTTCAAACGTTCCTCTCATCTTGTCACTGCCATGTTCTGGAACCTTCTGTGGCTGCCCACTTCCTACGAGATGCAAACGCCCTTGCCCTCAAGGGTGAAAATGATTTCAAAGTGGAGGTCCAGAGACTCAGGGGTCTTGCTTCTTCCTCATAATAGGGCCTCATGCAAACACCCCACTCCACTCCTATCCACATCGAACAGGGAAGACGGGCGTTGCCCCCTGAAGGAGAAAACACAAGAGCTCAGGCTGGTGTGGCCTGCCAAGGCTTCGCAGTTCATCCTCTTGCCACAGAAGAGATGAGAAACACGAGGACCTGGTGGAAGTGTGATTAACTCCTCACCTGCTAATTCAGGGCTCTTCCAGCCAGCAAGGGGAAGGGGGATGGTCTGGGGAAGAAGGAAGCTTGATGATCCCCCCCCCACCACCACCACCAGGGCTGCCAGAATTCCTTCCTGAAGACAAAACTCCCAGAGAAGGGGTTGTCTGGGCAGAGCTCCACCCGCAGCTTCTGTTGCCATGAAATCCTCTTTGCCTTGTGACTCGAGGGCTCTACCAGATGCCTGCTTGCAGCACCGGGGGCTTCTTTCCAATGGCTTTCCCCAGAGGTGCTGCGCACGCTCCGTGAGCTTTCTGCAACCAACATATGAGGGCTGACTTGCCAGCAGAGCTGGCCAAGCCTGGCTCCCGGCTCCCTGGAGTCATTTCCCATCTGTAATGGGTCCCATCACCAAGGATGGCACATGCCAGGCCGGAGATCCAAGGCGGGATCCAGCAGCAGTGGGGGAGGCTGGCGGGGAGGGGCTTCATGACTTGCAGTCACTCTGCTCTCCACACACATCAGGCAGGGAAGCCGGGGATCCCCTACACCTTCCCCTCCCTTCACTCACTCCCCCTTCCCCAAGGCCTGCATCCTTCTGTTTGACTGCTTATTTAATTGACTCTCTAGTTAACTTTGACTTGAGTTGGAAGCTCCAGAGAGCAGCCCAAACCCCCCTAGGACTCCATGCTGCACACTGAGCCCTGCCAGCCCCATCTATGGAGGTTCCCGCTCATGGAGGGACCCGCTGAAATTGGGGTCCTGACAGCCATCTGGGTCCACACCCACATATCTTCTCATTATCCTAATTCACGCTCCAACTAGGGTTGCCAGATTTCACAAATTAAAATACAGAACTCCCATTTAAATGTGAATTGCTATAAACAATTTTTAGTATATGTCCTGAGGCTTGCACGGCAATCAGAACTCCAACACATCCTAGATCTCTATCGAACCTGCCCTTTGCCTAAGATGTGTGACTTCACGTTATCAAAGGCAATTCTAATTTTCTCAGCACCCATGGGTCCCAGAAAAGGTTAAAAGCATTCCTTAATTCAACAGGCCCAGGAGGGAAGAGTCCTGTTTGGTTTTTTTTTTTTGTTTTTTTTTTTTTAACTCAAAGGGTTGTCTGATTCTTCAGTTCTTGTTTGGTTAGTGTCAACCTGCCCTTCCCTATTCACTCCTGTCTGTCCCCTGCTAAAGAGAACAGAAGCCCTGCGCTGGAGACCACGGGGACATGTGAAAGAAGGAAAAGGATGCTGCCCATCAAATGACCCCCAAAATGTATTCCCTGCTGTGTGACACCACTGTCACTACTGAGAAGACAGATCACCTCTCTGCCAACCCCATGCTTCTAAGAGCCCTATTATTGCCTAGCAGGCCACAACTTTCCATGCAAGGACCCCCGACTTCACATGCAAAGATCTACATGGTAGGGGTGCAGAGAGAAGGAAGGCAGGTATGATCTGAGTGACCCAAAATTTTTACCAGAAGACTGTTTTTATCCGGGCATGTTTTTTGGTGGAACTGATCAAAATCTGAACCCCAATTCTGAATCCAGTTATTTTAATCAAACCAATTAGGTACAATTTATTTAGAGATTAGTAAACTATTTATAAGATTACTATTAAAGACCTTAATTAAAAATCATATTGCATGGGGCTCGGGTTGTGGCTCAGCAGTAGAGCGCTCGCCTTAGTTTGTGCGCAGCCTGGGTTCAACCCTCAGCACCACGTAAAAATAAAAGGCATTGTGCACAACTAAAATAAATAAACATTTTTAAAAAAATCATATTGCAGAAGAACTAAAGTGACCCACCACAGCACTGAGGGAATGACAGGGGACAGCAGATTCCAACTAACCAAGGGAGCTGAATGGGGGTGACCCCTGGGAGATAGTGACCTTACCATACCTGAAGGCATTCAAGGAGAAGAACAAGGAGATTCCAGCTCTGGGGAGGAGGGAGAAACAGACTGATAAAGTCCCTTGCAACTCAGAGGGTCTTCAAAGAGACCCTGTCCAACCTGGGGCTGGGAGATGCTTCCAAGTTTGAGGGTTAGGACTGGCCCTCGTAACATTCTGATATAGAAGTTAGTGACAGGGAGTCCAGGATGCAAATAACCCTGAGTCCTTAGACTATGCATGTGGAAAGTAGAGGCAAAAGAACTTCCCTGAGGCAAATGTGGGGGACTGATGTGCAGAAAACAAATCCAAATAGCCCTCCTGACGCAGGCACAGTGATTACAGGCTCACAGCTGTTATCCCAGCAATTTGGGAGGCTGAGACAGGAGGATGGCAAGTTGTGGCCAGCCTGGGCAACTTAGCAAGACCCTGTCTCAAAAAATAAAAAGGGTTGGGGGTGAAGCTCAGTGGTAGAGCGCTTGCCTTGTGTGCACAAGGCCCTGGGTTCAATCCCCAACACTGCAAAAATAAAAAAACTAAGACAACCTTTCTAGAATACTGTTCTAAGTTATCAGTTATGACAGAAAATATAAACTCTTCCTCCTGGAAAGACAGACGGTGACTCTGCTTCTGCCATCTTCTGAATGGCCTTTGGAGCAATGCAGTGACAGAGAGGTGGCAGTGATTTAGCCAAAGCATCAGCCTGAAATCTTTCAGGGCTTCAAAGGCTTCAGGGTCAACTGATCTGCAAAATGGCACCAATACAACTGTATGCAGCAGGTACCTCTGTGTCAGGTTGTAGCCAGGAAGTACTTGTTGTTGAGTATTTGGAACATCTCCTTCCTGGATTTAGGGATGGTAGGTTACTCCAGAGGCTCAGCAAGAACCCAACAAGAGACTGACCCTTACAGGAAAGGGAGTCTGAAAGACATCCCCCAACCCTCCTCCCCCCCTCCAGTTGTTTTGAGGGTGAGGAGCATGGCTGAATGCCTAGCTCACTGGTCATCCGAGACATTCTGCTGCCTTGCCCTGTCTCAGCACCAAGAGGACACAGCTGCCAGGAGTCCTCCCCAGATGTTCTAAAGACCCTCCAGTCCCTCCAGCCCTGCTCATCAGCAGAAGGTTTGAGAGGTAGGGTAACCAAACTCTCTTTCGCTGGTTGCTTTGGGTCTGGATCCCTTGGTGTTTGTAAGAAAGGCTGTCCCCTCGTTGAGGCCTCACCCCCAAAGTGGGCAGGAAGCTGCTAGAACGGCAGCATGTCCTCAAACAGTGAGGAGCTCCTGATAGCGCTGGATGGAAAAGATGGAGAACAGATGCCAGGCCACCACCTGAAGGATGAGGTGGGCCACCAGAGGAAGAAAGTGGGAGGTGGAACCAAGGGCAGTACTCAAAGATGGAGCCACTGACACCTGCCATTATTGCTCACTTTGGTCACTAAAAAAGGAACAGGTGATTTGCCCAGAGTGGCTCTGTGCACCAGGCTGTGGGGGCCATTACCTCTCCCCCGTTTCCCTGTGAGGCTAGGATTCTATAGTCCCCACCCTGCACCTTAAACGTCCACATCACATCCTGAACATGTGCCAAAAAGATAAATGAACAATGTGCATGAAAGAGTCCCTCACGCGGGACCTCCCAGACCGGAGATGGCTCTAGCCATCTACTTTGTGATTTAGAAACAAAATCTTATCTCCAGACCCCAGGAGCTGGGATGGAAAACCAGTACTAACACTTGTGCAGTTCTAAACACCTCACACTATCACTTCACACTCATCCCTCGGTATCCAGGGACTGCTTCCAGGACCCCCCCATGGATACCAATGCCTGTGGATGCTCAAGCCCCTTACATAAGATGGTGTAGCATTTGCTCTTAGCCAACAACACAATCTTCACATATACTTTCTTTTTCTTTTAAGATTTTTTTTTTAGTTGTAGATTGTCACAACATCTCCATTTTTATTTATCTACTTCTACGTGGGGCTGAGGATCGAACCCAGGACCTCATGCATGCGAGGCAAGCACTCTGCCACAGAGCTACAACCCCAGCCCTTCGCATATACTTTAAATCATTTCTAGATTACTTATAAAACTTAATACAATGTAAAAGCTGGGTACATAGTTGTTATACTGTATTCTTTAGGGAATAAGAACAAGAAGTGTGTACATGTTCAGTACAATGCCTTTTTTTTTCAATGCCATTATTTTGCTGAATATTTTTGACCTGATGTTGGTTAAATCTTTGGATGTGGAAGCCATGGATATGAAGCTCCAACTGTACTTTCATTCCACTAAAGAAAGTCCCCCCCCCCCCCCCCCAAAAAAAAAGCTAGATTCACTGCTTATCCACTCAACCTTGCTCACAAACACCAGGTGGGGATGTTCTGTTATGCCCGTTTTACAGATGAAGACGTTGAGGCCCCGGCTGAGCTCACAGGAGTAACTGGGATTGGAACCCCATGTGGCACCAGCGCTGACCCCTGGCACTTTTCTCTCCCTGGGGCCAATGGTGAGGTTGAGTGCTCCCTACCAGACCTCCACCCAGCGACTTGTTGGTTTTGTAACCAGAATAGAACTATTTAAGGCACAAGCTGGGCCTGGTGCGGTCATCTTATGACAATAGTTCCTCTCAGGTAGTCTTTGGAAATGTTTTTCCTGGCCCTGAAATTAGGGGGTTTGGGAACCAGACAGGTTCCTTGTACAAGTCGGGGGCAGGGGAAAGCCGTGTGTGAACGCCCCACATTTCTTGGCCCTGGTGCTTCTGGCTGCTTTGAATGTGGCTAATTCCCCAGGCGTCCTCTGTAATTCCACAGTAATGTGGCTTTAATTGTCCCCAAAGCGGGCCATTCTTCCTTTATTGTGCAGTAAATTTCCCTCCAGAGTTCGGATTTCATGCGCCTGCCCCAGCCGCACAGCCAGCCTCAGGGGAGGCAGCCCGGTCCTCACCACTGGCCCCTCGTCCTAGCCAGTCCAGCCCCTTCTCCTTCTCTGGCCCTGCCATGGCCTGGTGCTCCAAATGGCCACAGGGCAGACATCAGGACCCCCGAGGGAGGGGCGCACTAGAGGAGGCAGGGGTGCTGGTCTGTGGTTGTCTGGAAAACGAATTAACTTACCAAATGCAAACAAGATGCAACTGTGGGGTTCGTTAGGCGGGACAGGACAGCTTCTCTCCCCTTGCTCATTCGTGTCACAAGCAAATGCCACTGAGGCAGGGGAGCAGGTGCTAAGAAAGGGCTCGGGGCCTGTTTGAACCTCCCCCTGTGCTGCTGAGGCCAGTCAGCTGATTCCTCCTGCTCCTCCCTGCTGGTCAATGAAAGAAGAGTAATTACAAGCACCCCGTTATCAGATGAGATAAGGTGGTGGGGGAAACCCTTGGACTGCCTCGTTACCACATGAAGGTGAAGAGGGGGAGTCTGGAGCCAGATACCTGAGTTCAAATCCTGTCTGTCACAGGCTAGCACTGTGCACTTGACCTTGGCTCTCTCTGCTAACCTATCAGCTTCTTTATCTAGGAATGAAAACAACAGCGGTGCCTGCCTGTCAACAGTGGCTGATGTCACCTCCACCAAGACAGACAGCACAGTTCCAGGTTTTCCCGGCAGGCCTACTGGATGCAGGGGACACACATCTCAGAAATGACCTACACACTGAATGAGTTTGTCACCAGAAGATAGATATAAAAGCAGATGGCAATGTACTCAGGACACCACACCAGAGGGATGTCACAACAGGTGGTCACCCATGGGAGCCCCTGGGCCTCTGCAGCCTCAGTCCTTGGGGAAGCAAGGGTAGCTCATCTCCAAGGGGCCTCCTGGGTTAAGATGAGACTGTTCTTCCAATGACCTGACATAATTTGTGCCCATAGCCACACATTGAAGGGCTTCTCACTGTGACAACCTCTCCTTTTCAGAATCCAAACCATCTAGAACATAACAGAGAAAAAACCTGGAAAGGAAACCATTTCTCCAAGAAGTCAAAAGAAGGGCTCTTCCCTGCACAGTGTTGCTAATCATTCACGTGGAATTCTAAAGCCATCCTAGGCCTTATTCTGACAGCAAGGAGGGAGACAGAACAGGAAAGACCAGGAACCTAACGAGCACAATGCTGTGAGGTGCCGGAGAAGGGGTGGCTGCCAGCACACCTCAGCATTCCCCTGTCAAAGGAAAACAGAATGACTGGTATCTAGAGTGGTGGAGCGGTGGAGGCCTCAGAGGTGATGTCATGCACCCCTCGGGTTCTGCTGAGGAAAATGCACTCCCGTGAGCTCCTGGGGGATCTCTTCCTGAGTGGAGGCTTGGGCTGTGCACCTCCTGCTGCACGTCCTCCCGGCCTCTGGGTCACACCTCTGTGTCTCTGCACTCCTGACTGTGCCACCATGCTGGGTCACAGGGGCACCGACAAGTCAAGGCCGTCAGGTTTGTGGCCCCTGCATTGCCATTGCCATCTCCTCTCTTTTCTCACACAAACTTCCGGTCCTTCTGCAAAAAACCTGCCACAGGGAAGATGGACATAAATCCACGACCACCTGTTTCCCCAGATACGCCCCCGGTTACTCCCTCCAAGCCCTAGCTCAGCTGTCCCTCCTTAGCAGTCTGGCCCTCTGTTGTCCTGGCTTGCCTTTCCTCTGTAGCACCTAGGAGTTTACATGCACTTTACATGTTGATTCTGTCACCCAGTAGTAGGCATGTACTGCACGTATTGTTTTTAGTAAATCAATTTGTAGTTTCTGCACACTTTACACACTGACTTTGTTGGTTATAGTACCTTAGAGCACACACATACAGTGGTCCCCCAATATCTGTGGGGGATTAGTTCCAGGACCCACCCAGATACCAAAATCTGAGGATGCTCACGCCCCTTATGTAAAATGGTGTGGTATTTGCATATCACCTATGCTCATCCTACCATATACTTTAAACCATCTCTAGATTACGTTAATACTTAATACAGTATAAATATGATGTGAATCGTTGTCACACTGTATTATTTAAGAACGAATGACAAGAATGAAAAAGTTTGTACATGTTTACTGCAGACATAATTCTTTTTTCTTTTTTCTTTTTTTTGTACCAAGGATTAAATCCAGGGGTGTTTAACCACTGAACCACAACCCCAGCCCTTTTTATTTTTTATTTTGAGAGAGTCTTGATAAGTTGTTTAGGGCCTCACCTAGTTACTGAGGCTGGCCTTGAACTTGCAATTCTCTTGCTTCAGTTTCCCAAGTTACTGGGACTACAGGCAAGGACCACTGCGTCCAGCTTCCTTTCTGGATTGTCTTGTTTGGATTTTTTTGTGCTGGGGATGGAGCCCAGGGCTTTACACATGCCAAGCACTTTGTTCTACCACTGACCTGCATCCCCAGCCCACAATTTTTTAAGAAAATATTTTCAATCTGTGGTTGGTTGAATGCATGCACATGAAACCCACGGACATGGGGGACTGACTGTATTTTACATACTGATTTACTCACTAAGCTTCCCCTATCTAACATATAAGATCCTCACACTCAGGGATTTTTGTCTTATTCTGCTCACAGATGTCTCCCTAGGCCTAACAGAGCCTGGTACACAGTCACATCTATGAGTCAAACCTTCCCCACTCACCTGGACTCTAACCCCTACCATTTACCTCCTGGAAATGCATGGTCTCACCCCTGTCCTCAGGGGAAACAGGAACCTTAGACCAGCACTCCTACAGTCTGCTGGTAGCCAACCCCAAAGCCACCTTCATTAGGGCCACCACCCTCCTTCTCCCTGTTTAGGGCCAGTCCCCCCAACTGTGTTCTGAACCTATCCCCTCTCTTGCCTCTTCAGGGAACATGACTCACCCCTCTTTTCTGTGCCCTGGATCCTAACTCTCATCCTATCAGCATGCTCAGGCTGCCCCCCTCCTGCGAGCCACCCCTCCACCGTCGCGTGTCTCCCAGTTACCACCTCTCAGCACTGGCACAGCTGGGCCTCCATCCCCTCTCCTCCCACTTGCTAGTCCACCCTCCACTCTGCCTTCCTTGCCCCCATTGCCCACCAGAACACACACACTACCACCGTCTACGTCCGCCACATCACAACTCCAGTTCACATCTCCATCTCTTACCAGGCCCTTGGCAGTTTATATGGTGGTCTCCACACTCTTTCACAACATGTTCGGTCCTCAATACTCACAGCCCTCGATACTCACAATTTGGCACTCACAGATTCAACCAATCTTGGGTTGAAAATATTCGGGAAAAAACTGCATCTGTACTGAACACATACAGATTTTTCTGGTCCTTATTCCCTAAACAATATAATGTGACAATTACTTAATGGCATTTATATTGAACTAGGTATTACAAGTGACCTAGAGATTATTTAAATTGTATGGGAGGATGTATGTAGGGAATGTGCAAATAGTGTGCCATTTTATTTTTTAAAAAATAAAACAGATTTATTTAGATAAATTCACATTTGAAATTCACTCTTTTTTTTTTTAATTTTTATTTTTATTTGTTTGGTACCAGGGATTGAGTTCAGGGGCATTCGACCACTGAGCTACATCCCCAGCTCTATTTTGTATATTTATGTAGAGACAGGGTCTCACTGAGTTGTTTAGTGCATTGCTGTTGCTGAGGCTGGCTTTGAACTTGTGATCCTTCTGTATCAGCCTCCCAAGCTGCTGGGATTACAGGTGTGTGCCACTGCACCTGGCTAAAATTCATTCTAAACAAATAAAAAAAAAAATTTTTTTAAAAGTATGTAATTCAGTGGTTTGAAGTATACTCACAAAGTTGTACAAGCATCACCATTATCTAATTCCAGAACATTTTCTTTACTCCAAAAGGGAAACTTGGTACACATTAATGTGCTACAGCATTTTATATAAGGGACTTGCACATCTTCAGGTCCTCAGCATCCCATGAGGCATCCTGGAACCAATCCCCTTTGGATACCCAGGGACAACTTGACTCTCTTCCTTTGATTTTCCTAGCAGCCCACACGCCTGGCTTTTATCCTACAGTGCTAACTCCCTTTCAGGCTTGATCTTCTTCATCCTATAATAATTAAAGCTGGACTTCTAGGAGAATTCAGGCCATCTCTCTTCTTATTCCACTATCTTCCTTGGTAATCTCACCCAACTCAATGATTATCTTCTTGGGAAGAGATGACTCCCGAGTTTATATCTCCTGTACAGAAATCTTCTTTGAGCTTCCAACACATTTATCCAACTGCCTACCCGACCTCACCAATGGCTCAAAGACACTCCAACTTTACATGGTCCAAGATCAAAGTCATGCTATTCCCTCCCAAACGCAGTTGCCTTCCAAGAAATGATGCTTCCATCTACCCACATGCGCAGGCTGGAAATCTAAGCATGCCCTTTGCCATCCCCCACTCCCCAAACCCATCATCTGATCCATCACCAAGTCTTGCTTATTTTTAATTCCCAAATCTCTCCAAATTCCTCCACTTTTTTCACTAATTCAGGCTATCATCATTCTTGACTGATACAGGGTCACAAATTTGGGCTTTTGACCCTTCTCAAAGTTGGCAGGTGATTTACAAACCCTCAGAAGACCACCTTTGTCTCCTCTGCAATGTGAAAGTCCCCACTTTGCACCAGGTTTATTTCTCCTCAAATAGCAAGTGTGGTCCCTTTGAGAGCTTTATTGGCTGTCTCCTGTTAGACTTCCTAACTGGGATAGTCCAGCCTTTTCTGTTCCTCCAAGTCCCGCAAGAGCCATTAAGCAGAGACTTAAGGTCATAGGGTTTGACCTACACCATCACAAGCAAATCTGGCTCAGGTACTTGCTCACCTCCATAAATGACCTTTGCTTCCACTTTGGAGACCACAATGGATCCCACTCTGGGGACCTGCATGGTGGTGCATTTTAATTTCCAAATTGTGTTTTGGCTTCCTTTTAAAATATTTCATTCTGCATGTTGTTTCTGTTGTTTTCAGAGGTGTGACATCCATTCTGCCACATGGCCAGAAGTGGGAGTACAAAGACCAAGCGTAAAGTGATGATGTCACTCTTGGTCCAGAGCTCCCACTGCACATTACCATCCAAGCAATGACCTTGCCCTTTTCTGGTGACCCAGGGCACATATGGCCCACACCACAGGACACAGTCTTTCAGCAGCACACAGCTCTCCTGGGCCACCTGCTAAGCCAGTGCATGTACATTGGCTTCAACTTTCCAAAGGGGCCAGCCCTCACCCAACTGCAGGTAACAGCCCACTGATGGGTCACAAGATCAGTTTAGTGGATTAGGGGCCATAGTAAAAAAATAGAAGTAAACAGAAAGTGTCAGGGTGAATTACACATAGTAAAGGTTCATTAAGCTGTAATTTTAGATGGATGGATAGATGGATGGATGGATGATGGATGGACAAACTGACAGTGTGGAAGGATAGATGAGTGGGTGGGTGGATAGATGTAGAATGTAATGATTCATAATGGTAAGTATATTTTACTATGAGTCACCATCCAAAAATGTTTAATTTAAACGTTACTGCGGGACGCTGGGAGCAGTACTGGGCTCCTCAGGTCCTCGGAAGGTAGGCGCAGAAGGATCCCTTGAGCCCAGGAGTTCACAGCCAGTCTGGGCAACATAGTGAGACCCTGTCTCTTAAAAAGTAAAAAATAAAAATTAATGCTGCTGCACCTGGTTGTAGCTCATCCTGGAGGTCAAGGGCCATGATTTCGTTCTCTTCTACTCTCTCACTAGACAAAGAAGCATGCTGGGCTCCTAGAAGGTCCTGGTAAACACTAAGAGACACTGGTTTGACTGAGCTTCTGGATACAGGGTGGGAGTCACTGGAGAACTGAAGCCTTGAGGGGTAATGAGACCCTTTTCCTTGCAACAGAGCTGGTCAGGGACCAGCAAGCTCTCCCCCAGACCCCGCCAGGTGAAGGCAGAGTCTGTCCTCCCCACAGCCTCACCTGAAGCCAGGGCTCAGTGAAGGACAGTTCCTCTGTGCACAGTCTGGGAAAGAGGCTGAGCAATGTGGGGGTGGTGGAGGGGTCTGTGGGGTCCGGCTGCCTGTTGGGTTCCCTCTGCCTTCATTCTGCCCACTTTCTGCCTGTAGAGGCAGGCCAGGACTCCTACATCCACCCCTTCCACTGCCCACATTTAGCAGTTCCCTGGTCTGATCATTAACCTGCCCTGACCTCAGAGCCTAGAAAGTATGTCTAGATTCCTTAGCTTGGTATTAGATTTGCCCCCAACCTCCCTAATCCCCTATGCTATTGTCACCCCCAGGAGTCCCACCACCAAGGCTCCAGCCTCTCCTACTTGGTCACTTAGGCCCCTTTGGCATGACCCCTTCCCCTCCAAGGGGTCCATGGAAATGCCCAACACAGCCTTCTCAACCACCTCCTCTACACCATGCCAAGGAATGAGAACATTTGTTTTTGTTTTTTTCTTGTACTGGGGATTGAACCCCCAGGGGCACTTGACCACTGAGCTACAGCCCTAGCCCTTTTTATTTTGAAGCAGGGTCTTACTAAATTGCTGAGGCTGGTCTTGAACTTAGGATTTTCCCACCTCAGCTTCCAGAGTCACTGGGATTACAGACATGTACCAATAGGCCCCAGGCAGAAATATATTTTTAAATGGGACTATTTGAACAGCAACTCAAGTACACCCTAGGGAACTTGCGTCCTGGGCATGTCACAGCTGGAGGCCTCGCCAGCCAGGCCCTGTTCAGTAGTCCTGAGGGCATACCTGTGGGAAGCTTAGCCCTAAAGGGGTCCTGGCCAGCCCCCAAGACCCTCTATAAAACTCCTTCAACTCACAGGTCCCAAGTCCCTTGGCCCCCACTCCAATCTCTGAGGCCCATCTCCTTACCTGGTCCCTAACACAGCTGCCTTGTCTATCTCCTCGTGGCTTTGGCTGTCGCCCCACCTCTGCCCCATCGCAGCACCCACACACAGCCGTCAGTATGTCGGGCCCTTGTCCAATAAGGAGGTGCAGATGGATTGACTGACGGGCAGGAGATAGATGCCAGAGCCCAGGTGGGAGCGAGGGTCTGTCTGGCCTCTGTCTCCTACCCACATGGGGCCCTTGGTGACAACATGCCGAGAGAGGTGTATGGCTGAGGTCAGGGAGAGGCAGCGTCTGGGGTGCAGCCACAGAACCCCTCCAGATCCTGTCCTCCTGGAAGCAGCACATTCCTGTGTCCCTTCAGAGCCTGCTCTCGCCCGAGCTCTCGCAGAGGACAGAGCCCCAGACAATCACAGACACATGCACTGGGGCGAGACTGGGCCCCGGGCGGGCGGCTGGTCTCTGCTGCCCCATTAAGAGGTCTACTTGAGCTTCCTAAGCCTGGGGCACTATCTCACCACTAAAATTTATGCAAATGAAATAATGAGCAATTTGGGGAAAGGAATGAAAAGCTGAGCAGCGATCCAAACCACCCCAGACACCCGCCTGGAGGGGTTTTCAAGTTGAGCAATCATTTAAAAGATGATTTAAAGTCACTTGCTGGAGGAAAAAAAGAGAAAAACTAGGTTCGTGCCAGCCAGCAGGGCCTGTGGCTTCAGGAGGCCTCTGTGGACTCGTGGCAGGGCGCCGGAGGGCAGTGCTGGGGACGTGGGGTGAGTCTACTTGCACATTGTGCTCCAGAACTGACCAGAGTGACTTCGGGGAGTCCACTCTGGGCTCACTGCAGGGACATGGCCCCACATGGGGAAAGCTTGAGGTGCAACCAGGAAGACCAGAAATGTCTACCAACTCTATGTGCTCATTTGTTCACTCATCGAGTCCTTCGACAACTCTTCACTGAGGGCCCAGCACGTGCTGGTTCTGCTCTAGGTGCTGGAGACACTGCCACAAACAAATATTCACTCAGCAAACACCCACTGCCTACTGGCTTCATAAGGTAACTGACCTAGTGCGGTGGGTGGGGCTACAGAAATGAACTGGAGACACCACCACTGCCACCTGGAGTTTCAGTCTGGTCAGAGAAGGGAACAATGCATGGACAAAATGCAAATTCCAGTGGCTCCAGCCTGTAATCCCAGTGGCTCAGGAGACTGAGGCAGGAGGATTTCAAGTTTGAGACCAGCCTCAGCAATTCAGTGAGGCCCCAAGCAATTTAGTGAGACCCTGACTTAAAATAAAAGGGACTAGAGATCCTAGTACCCCCCACAAAAAAAAAAAAAAAAAAAAATCCAGATGCAGATAATGTGCAAGAAAATGAAGATTGTTTCTAAGGGACCATCAGAGGAATCTTCACTGAGGACATAGTCTTTGGGTGTGGCCCTGAGGACTACATAGAAGCTGGGTAGTAGAGATGGGGAGAAACTCATGAAATTCCAGGCAGGGAAAATGGAGCAGGAAAGATGTAGCACGTGGGAAAATCTGAACCATCACCTCTCTCCAGCAGATAAGCCTGAGAGAGGCATCATTTTATTTTATTTTATTTTACCACCCTCGCACATTCCTTTTGTATACTAATGAGGCGGGGGGCTGACTGTAAGGGCCTCCCTCTCTCTGCTGCAGTGAGGAGCGGGGCAGGAGTGAGCAGGGAAGGGAAGAACAGAGGGGGAGTCTCACATCCCAAAAGGGGCGTGTGGCAGGAGTAGAGGGGAGGGCTTGGCCTCTGGGTCGCCTGTTTTCTCCCTCTCCCCAGTGTGTCCCCAGTTTGCAAGACTAAGGTGGCAAGATGATCACAAGGACATAAAAACCAATTGCTTAAAAAAAAAAAAAAAAAGATAAAGCAAAAAAAGAAAGCACAACATTACTGCTTGATATTGCCTGGGTGGTAGATAGGCACCCTGCACCCATGACACTGTGAGCTCTTAACTGTGTTGAGGTTTCCACCGGGGAGCTGGGGCTGTGACTCAGTGGTAGGGCACTTGCCTAGCACATGTGAGGCACTGGGTTCCATATAAAAATCAATAAATAAAGGTATTGTGTCCATCTACACCTAAAAAAAAAATTCCACTGGATTTGGTTTTGTAGACTGAAATATGCAGAGGAGCTCTCATCCTGCCCACCCCGGCTGCAGGCCTCCAGCTGCTACAAAATGTCCTGCTTGCCTCAGAGAAATCCGTCCCTTCTACATACGGTGACTCAGTTTCCCCTTGGTGGAGAATGACTGTAGGAAGATTCAAGGAAGCAGCATGGTAGAGAACACCAGCAAGATGTAAGGAAGTGGCTTGGAGCTTCCCAGGAGGAAGCAAGGAGGACAGGTGTCAGTGTGAGCGCTGTGTGCACACAAGTGTGTGTTTGCGTGGGGGTGTGCGTGCACATGCGCTGGGGCCAGGGGGTGTTCACACTTCCCTCTGGGTTATTGGGTGGACTCGGTCCACAGGTGTGAAGAGTGTAGGAGCCCTGATTGGGGAGATGGCTGAGATTGCGGTTGGTTGCGGGCCATGGAGATGTTCGGTCATTGCCGCCTTCCATGGTCTCGCAGGACTTGGCCCGGGATCTCGCGGGACTTGAGCCGGGACTTGGCGGATCGGGTCAGTGCCATTGGTTGTTGGTTGGTTGGACGAGTGTGGTTTTGGTGTGCGGGAGTTGTTGTTGGAGCCAGAGAGAGAAGCTACCAGAATAAAGAGCCTGTTCGTTTCCAGTCTGCCTCTGAACTTATTCCCACGGCTTCGTTGCTCCAAGCGGCCATCGCTTCAGGCAGCAACAGGAGAGGACTTCTGGGAGTTAGTGGTAGGCCTAGGGTTGGACCTCTGGTCCCCTACATGCCAGGCCAATGACCTGTAACTCTTGAGAGCCAAATGAGACTGCTCAGGAAGTGTTCTAAGGGCAAGAACTACACTGAGTCTACAGCAGGGAACTTTGGACCTCAATCTTAGATGAGAAAATGGCTCCAGAAGATGTCCAGTCTCTGCAGAAAGTGCAGCTTCTCATGCCCTGACTCAGCCCAATGGTGCTTGGCCATCGATTTGGGAGGAAGCTGAAGGTCTCCAAGGAGCTGACCCTCTGCTTCAGGGGCCAGGAGAACCTGATGCTTGGGAAGGACTAGGACCACAAGAGTGGCTAATGAAGTACTGCCGGAAACAGGAGATAGGCCACGTTTTCCAAGAATAGGGGGCAGGATATACAAAGACTCCGAGGCCAGAAGCCACTGTCATGGGTGGTAGTGCAGTCTGGTTAGTGGAAATGCTGCATGGGGGACACAGGCAGGGAGTGTGCCAAAGTATGCTGGGCCTGGGGGCGGAGGGTGACATTCAGACCCAGAAGGCCACTGCTCTTAAACCCTTTCCAACAGAGCAGTGGCTCTCCCATAGTGAGTAAAGAGCAGATGGGGTGGGGATGAGGGGGGGGATGGGAAAACTTGGCAAAGAAAGCAAAGGCCTTGGGCCAAAAGGAAAGGATGAAGCTAGAAAGGAGATGAGGGATCAGGGACAGTTACAAGTTGGGGGACATCATGTCTTATGGAGATCCCAGGGCAGATGGGGACACCAGTACCTGGGTAGAGAGAACTCAGAGAGTTTGGTTCAGGACTTAGATGAGCTGGAGGTGTGTGGCTGGGGGTGCCCATGCAGAGGGCAGCAATCCCTGGGTCTGGAACTCAGGCGCAGCCTCCCAGGCTACACTGTCAAGTCCAAGATCAAGTTCTCTCACCTCAGTAGGGACCCAGCAGCAGAGCAGAGGTGTGAAGAGGACTCAAGGGGTCCTGGCTAGGCTCATTTCAGGTCTGCTAATGACCAGCCAAGACCACCACGAAACAGACCCAGGCCTCGGCTGAACCTCAGTGGGCTCCACGCGGCAGCGACTACGTGTGCGTGTTCACTTGTGCCTGACAGAGTCCCGCAGCACCCCAAGAGTGCAGGGCAGTGCAAAAGGAGCGAGAGGTTTTCAGGGCAGAGTGGTGTCTGTTCTGACGATTCCCACCCTGGCTGCACAGTGCACTCCCTGGAGAGCTTCAGAGACTTCAGAGTAGTTAGTCTGGAGTGAGGCCCCATCATGGTTAGGTTTTAAAAGTTCTAGGTGATTCTACTATGAAAGTCCCAGCCCCCCCCCCCCCCCGCCCCCCGGTCTAGCCAACTACTATAGTTTGGATTTTAAGTGTCCCCAAAGGCCCGCGTGTTAAAGGTGTGACCTCCAGCTGGGCGCTATTGGGAGGCGGTGGAAACTTAAAGAGGGGGCCTAGTGGAGATCCCAGGGTGTGCCCTTGAAGGGAACACTGGGACCCTGGTCTCCTCTTCTTCCTCTCTTGTACTCCCTGGCCACGAGGTGAGCAGTTGTGCTCTGCCACGGGCTCCCTGCCATGATGTGCTGCCACAGTTCCAAAGCAACCAGGCGAACCCATCACAGACCTGAAACCTCTAAAACTGGAACCAAAATAAAATGCCTGTGATCCCAGCTATTGGGAGGTTGAGGCAGAAGGATCACAAACAAGTTCAAGGCCAGCCTCAGCAACTTAGTGAGACTCTGTCTTTTAAAAAAAAAAAAAAAAAAAAAAAAAAAAGAGCTGGGCATGGTGACACAGAAGGAACACAAGTTCAAGGACAGCCTCAGTAAAGGCAAGGTACTAAGCAAGTTAGTGAGACCCTGTCTCTAAACAGCTGGGGACATGGCTCAGTGGTTGAGCGTCCCTGAGTTCAATCTCCAGTACCATAAATAAATAAATAAATAAATAATTGTGGGGCACGATAAGGACAGACAGCGCTGGCTCTGGTTGCCCAGAACCCTCTGAGACAAGCTTTCAGATGGGCACCTGACCTCCAGGCCACATAGCTCAACAGGTCCAGCAAGTGAGAATCACAGCCAAAACCACCCCTCCAAGACAGTGAATCAGAAAAGACACCTGGACCCACCTTTCTAGGGGCCTGCAGTGGATTCTTAACAGTCCAGTGCTAGGAACTGCACCCCTTAAACTTCCCCAAGGGCAGCCGACCTCCCTGCTGGGTATGTACAGACTCAGGGCCCCTTGAGGGGAAAATGAGGTGGACTAAACAGTTGCCCAGGGTTTGGCTGAAGTCAGCATGGTGCCTGGAGGCTCATGCTGGGCAAAGATGTGGTCAGCAGGAATGGTGGGTAGAGGACCTACTTCATCTGAGCTCTGAGTTTTACAATCTGTGTAGGGACTTGGCCAGAACCTTAATCAATGGCATTAAAAATACTCCAGGAGTCAGGCTAAGCCACACCCATTCAGATCCTCAGTCAAACAGAGCTTTGTGTTATTGGTGTGGATATGTCCTTCATTGTCTTGCTGATTTACTAACCACACAGGATAGCCTCATGCCAAACATGGTGGTATGCCAGGCCCAAGGGACAGGATCAAAGATGAACAGGGGTGGTAGCTGTGCCTGCAAAGTTCATACTCTAAAAATAATAAAAGAGAGGAAGGCAAGATACAGGACTAGGTCCCTACTTAAGGGTATAGATATACAGGTGTGCACTGGGAAAGAATAGTTCAAACAAGAAGGGATGTCCAGGAGTTTTCCCAAAAGTCAAGGAGAGGAATAGCAGAAGCAAAATTTGGAGGGAGGAACATACAATGTTCATGAAAGTATGAAGCTTGTTAGTGGATGAAGTAAGAGAAGAATGAGCCCAAACTAAGGGGTGAGAACCCAAATCTGCAGGTTGACTCCTGTCAACAGAGAGCGGGCAGGGGAGGAAGCCATCAACCACCCTGACCCAGGAGTCACCAGGCTGCCAGCAGGTGTCTGAGCAAGCCCTCAATGGTTTGCAGGCACCAAGACATAACTTCTCAAGGGCCCTGGGCACCAAGAGCCTGCCTGTGAATAAGACCCCTTCTTGCAGATGTGACAGCTAGGCAGCTGGGTTGCTAGAGGACATCCAGACACCATCTGGCCCTGCAGAATCATAACTTACGAACATTTTTGTTGGACCCAGATTTTCCACATTTCATCAATCCTGACTCACCATGAGTGTCCACACTTGCAGCGTGGGAAACACTGGACAGAAGGTCCAGACACAATGTGCTCCAAGGCTCAAAGAGGTGACGGGTGTGAGAAACAGGCATCGATGACTTGGAGTTGAACACAATTCCGAGGTGACAGGCACTGTGAAGCACTCCAAGAGCGCTCTTGATTTTATTTATATTTGCCTTTTGACATATGCATAAGCCTTAGTCTTAACAGAATCTTAGGATGAAACTTGGTACATCACTTAAAATGTCCTGGGGCTTGAGAGGACAGTTCCTTCCCAGAGAGGAAAATCCATCAAGTGAATAAAAATAATGAGAGCTGCAGTTCTCAGACCAGAAGCCAACCCTGAGACAGAGGCATCAGGAGGCTCACCTATGACTGTCCTTCCCTCCTCATGGACCTGGCTCTCTGGGGCCTTTTAGGTAAAATGTCTTTTAATGAGGCCCAGGAAGGCCCAGAAGTCCCATACCCCCTGGCCACTCTGGAAACTTATGAGTAATGACACCCTGAATGGCATCCTCAACAGAACCACTGTAAATCCAGCCCCGTGAAAATTTAGACCTCTTTCACTCTCGTTGGGTCTGAGTTCTCCAAAGATGTCATGGAGGTGTTCGTCCAGGCCCTCTCTTTTTGCTGGACTGAGCAACGAAAGCCAGCACTGCACTGGATAGTGTTACTACTGAGAGGGACTTGGCAACTGCAGAGCCACCCCTGCAAGAGGGGCAGGTCTCACACGGCAGTGTTGAGGACAGCGCTGCAAGCCCCTTGGTTCATTCTCCTTCTTCTGTCCCACAGCACCTAAGACAAACGGCAAACAGGCTCTTGGCCTAACTCCAGGGAACACTTTCTGTCTCCTTCATGCCTAGAAATCCTACGAAGATTCTGATTGTTGTCACTCTCTGCACCTGGATCAGGTGAACTCCAGCCAGGCAGAGCAGAGAATGGAGTAGAAGAGGACATCTGTGGGTGGGGGCACCCCAGGGACCAGGCACGGTAAGGACCTTGGGGTTTTCTTCCTCCCAAGATTTGAATCCAAAGACTGTGGGTGTGGCTGGGTGGTAGAGTGCTTGCCCAGCATGCACAAGGCCCCAGGTTCAATTCCTAGCACAAGAAGAAGAAGAAGGAGGAGGAGGAGGGGGAGGGGGAGGAGGAGGAGGAGGAGAAGGAGAAGGAGAAGAAGGAGAAGGAGAAGAAGAAGAAGAGGAGGAGAAGAAGAAGGAGGAGAAGGAGAAGGAGAAGAAGGAGGAGGAGGAGGAGGAGGAGGAGGAGGAGGAGGAGGAGAAGAAGAAGAAGAGGAGAGGAAGGGGGAGGAGAGGAGAAGAAGGAGAAGGAGAAGAAGAAGAAGGAGAAGAAGAAGGAGGAGGAGGAGAAGAAGGAGGAGGAAGGAGAAGGAGAAGGAGGAGGAGGAGGAGGAGGAGGAGGAGAGAGAAGAAGAAGAAGAAGAAGAAGAAGAAGAGAAGAAGGAGAAGGGGGAGGAGGAGGGAAGGAGAAGAAGAAGGAGAAGGAGAAGGAGAAGAAGGAGAAGGAGGAGGAGAAGAAGGAGAAGAAGAAGGAAGAAGAAGAAGAAGAAGAGGAGGAGGAGGAGAAGAAGAAGAAGAAGAAGAAGAAGAAGAAGAAGAAGAGGGGGGGGGGGGGAGGAGGAGGAGGAGGAGGAGGAGAAGGAGGAGAAGGAGAAGAAGAAGAAGGAGGAGAAGAAGAAGGAGAAGAAGGAGGAGAAGAATCATCATCATCCAAGGAAAACACCCAGGTGTAGTCTTTGGTTTACATGGAAAAAATTAGTCCAAAACCAGTAGTCTAAGACAAGTGGGGAGTACAGGGGATGTGGGAGAAGATGAGGGGTGTTCTCACAGCTTTGCACTGGGAATAAGGAGAAGTTCACAGGCCAAAGACAGCTGTCAGGCTATGGAAGCCCCTGTCTTCCATCCTCTGGCTGGCTCCCTTGGTTCAGGGCTGAGTGCCACAGCACCATGGTCATCACTCACCACTTGACATTCTCCCCACTTCATGGTGAGCCACTGAAGCAGCAGAGCCTGGGATACCCTTGGATGAACTTGAGCTCTCTCTTCTTGGATAAAAGAACCCCACCCAAGCCACTAATGTCCAGTCATTAATAAAAACCTCTGGTGGTGGCACATATTTTCTCAGATGGATTTCCAGACACCAGGCCAAGATGCAGGGAGTCTGGAGTACCCGGCCCTGGCCCCTCCAGCCCTCAGGGCTCACAGTGGTTCCTAAGAACAAGAGTGGCCAGCAAAGGTTGAGAGATTCAGGGACCCCAGAAGCAGAGCCTGGTCCCTTCTCCTCTACATCTGCCACCACACACACCACACTCCCCCTATGCCACAAAGAGGGGACGAAGTAGCCCTGGATCTCACCCTGTGTCCTCCAACAAATGTTATCAAGCTCCAGATGTACGCAAATGCTCAGAAGGGACTCATGGTCACTGTTCCCTTTCCTCTTGTTCCCACAAACAACCTACCTAGTCCTGGTGACACTATCTATCTCCCACCTGGATCCCTAAGTGCCCATTTCTCACCATTATCCACCCACACCTCCATCATCTCTCCCATGGAAACTCCCAAAGCCTCTTAGCTGTCCTCTGCCCCCTTGCATACCTTCTACACAGCAACCAGGGAAATCTTACTAAAACACAGGCACAGCCATGTCACTCCTAGCTCAACACACACAGCCTCAACCCCGCTCTGCAAGTGGAATGAAATCCAAACTCTCTACCTTGCCTCCCATGATCCAGCCTGGTCTCCCCCTGACCTTGTCTCCCCCAGGATTCCCTCCACCCCTCCACTCCATGAATGGCTGCTCTCTGGGACCTTCTCCAGGAAGGACATGGGACACAAGGTAGCCTGACCACAATCCCTCCCCAGAGGTGAAAATCCTGGCTCCCCATGGCCTGGCTGGCCAATGACAAGCCCCACTGGCTGACCACTGGGGTCCTCCACACTGTAACTCCCCTACATGCATGGAATGTCCCCCACCTGTGCTGGACTCTGGTTCCCACCTGTTCCTTTCTGCCCACAGCCCTCCTACCAGCCATCAGAGTTGAGTTCCAAGCTGTCCTCCCACCAGGGACCCCAGAGCTCCAGCCCACACTAGGCCAGAGTAGAGGGTGTCTGGCAAGAGCAGCCACCTGGGGGCAGCCACCCTGAGTGTTTCAGCCCCTTCTTTGGGCCAAGAGCTTTCCATACCTGCTTCTCCCCTTGTTATTTCCCTAACAAACCAAATGACAGCTAGGTAGCTCCATGTCACCCACACCGTGGACCCTGTTCACTTCATGCCATCCATATTGTTGTCCGATCCTTTCAGAAGCCTTTCTCTTGTCTCAGCCCCATGTGTCATTCACCCATCCATCCCCACTCTGCTTTGCAGGAAGGCTCCCTGGGATCAACTCCCAGCCCTGCCACCTGTCAGCAGCACAACCCTAGCAAGGTCCTCAGCTTCTCCAAGCCTTAGTTTTCCCCCTATAAACTGGATATAACACTTACTTTGTGCAGATTAAATTGGATAATGTAGTAAAGACCTCAGGGCAATAAGTGATGATAATAATTCACATGGGTACATCACTTAGGAGGTTTGTACTGAGCATGCATTCAGTGGAAGGTTGTATGATAATGAACACACACACACACACACACACACACACACAAAAGGCTCCCATGGAGCTCCTGGTATGCTACAAGTATAAAAAAGACACACACGCACGCGCGCACACGCACACACACGACAACGGCAAACACATGGCACGTGCCAGGCACTGTGAAATGTACACACACACCCACTCATTTAACCCTTACATCAACACCATGATGCATGATCCCTATTTCACAGGTGAGGAAACCAAGGCACAGAAAAGTTCAGTGATTTGTGCAAGTGTCCCAGGAGGGGCAGAATCAGGTAGCAAAGGGATACAGTGAGGTCCCAGAGTCTGGGAGCTCAGCCACTTGGCTCTACTGCCGTGGCCAACAGGATGAGGCAAGCACAGCAAAAAAAAAAAAAAAAAAAAAAAAAAAGAAAAAGAAAACAGGTTTTTTTTTTTTTACCCCACCACCCCCAGCATCTACCATCCTTTAGGGAAGGAAGTAGGTAGGTGCTCAGTAAACTAAACTGACTTCTGAATGGGAGGCCTGTGCAGGATTTCCAGTTCATCATCCGGCTGCTGTCTGACCATCATCGGAGTTTCTCATACTCGTCACCATCATTGTCGTCAGCATCATCGGAAAAGAAAGCACAGCTGAGTGTGGTCTGAGTGTGGCCCAGGCCCGTATAAGGCCCTGCACAAGGTGTGGCCACGGAGCTTTTGGAAATCTGGGCAGACCACCCAGCAGGCTTCCCACCCACAAGCTCACTCAGAGGGCAGGAAGTGGAATCCAGGGAGGAGCTGGAGGGAGGGGGACGCACGCAAGATGTGTCTGTCCACCCGACTGCCATGGCAACAGCTCAGGGATGCAGCGAGGAAGGGGCGTCCCTCAGTCACATAAGCTCTGTGTCCTCCACGCATTTCCACCCTGCAGTCCCCACCTCGGGAAGGAAAAAACGAAGCCGGTGCCTAGCACACCCAGTGGTGGAAGGAAAGTGTCTAAGGAGTCAGAAAACATGAGTCAGCAGAGTGGGGCACTGAGTTTTAAGAAAAATGGATGAGGTCCTAGAACAGAGGGACCTGGCTGCTGTAGACATGGCCTTTTCTGGGTGACAGGCACTGCACAGGGAAAGACAAATGTTGCTAAGTGGACCTGAGCATTCCCTGTTCCAAAAGATAAAGCAGCCGTGCTCAAGATCCTGAAGAAAAGCATTAAAAAGTGCAGGTGGTTTGCTCTCAATAGACAGCATGGTGACCAGAAGTATTTTCAAAGATTTGTTATGATAAATGTGAATGACCCTTTACATTTCTCGTGATGCTGTACCATTTTATAAGGCTTCCTGAAGTCTTAAAATGTATCATGAGATCACAAGAATAAAATCAATGTAATAAGAATGGAGCACAGCCAGGTGCTGTGGTGCATGCCTGTAATCTCAGCAACTCAGGAGGCTGAGGCACGAGGACAGCAAGTTCAAGGACAGCCTGAGCAACTACTTATAGAGACCCTGTCCCAAAAAAGGTGGGGGTAGGGGCTGGAAGTGTTATCAGTGGTAGACTGCCCCTGGGTTCAATCCCTAGTACCAAAAAAAAAAAAAAAAAAAAAAAAGTAGAGCAGAAACTTAATCAAATAGAAAGTCCAAAATGAGACTAATTTTTATCAGAAATAGGGAAAAAAAAACTAGAGAGAAAAATGACAGATTGGATAAAAGTGGTGCTAAGGCAAATAGCTAGCCATCTGAGAATAATAATTAGACTCTAATTTTATGTCTTGCACCAATGTATTTAAATGTAAAAAGTGAAACTGCAAAAATTACTGGAAGAATATGTAAGTTTTATGCAAGATTTATGCAATCTTGGAAATAAGAAGGCTTTTGAAGGATGACACCCAAAGCAAACAATGTAAAAAACACACAGGCAGAGCATGGCCTACTCTGAAACTCTGAAATCCAAAATGCTCCAAAATTCAAAACTTTTCAAGCACCAACATTGTGTCACAAATGGAAAATTACACCATGAAAGCTTATTTCATGTACAAAATTGTTAAAAAAAATACTGTACAAAATTATTTTCAGCCTGTATACATAATGTATATAAACAAATGAGTTTCATGTTTATACTTAGGACCCATCTCTAAGATATTGCATTACATATGTGCAAATATTCCAAAATTAAAAAAAAAAATCAAAATCTGAAACATTCCTGGTCCCCAATCATTTTACATAAAGAATACACAACCTGTTCCTTAATATATGGCCATTTTTAAAACTTGAGATGTCAAAAAGCACCACAAAGTTTAAAAAGTCAACAGAACAACCTGAGAGAAATATCTGTGAGACAAAAGATGAACAGGAAGTTTACTATCTTTAGTACAGAAGAAGTTCATTAAGAAAAAAAATGAACTCTTATTAGAAAAATGCGTTCATGTCCCAACAGGCAATTCACAAAATGCAAACCTTTGAAAAATGCCTAACCTTTCTTGTTAATTATCAAAGACACACAATTTAAACAATCAAATACCACTTTTTGTCTTCCAAGTTGGCCGACATTTTTTTAGAGTAGTTAACAATCACCACACCTGAGAAAACAGGGAAATGACAATCCAAACTCTGTAAGTTGGTGTGAAGATTTCAGAGAGGGCAGTGATACAACATGCACCAAAAGTCTTAAACATATGCTTCTCCTTTAACCCAGAAATTCCATAAATAAATTCTAGGATAAGCAAAGTTCAGAGTGGAAAAAATCTGGAAACAGCCCAAAATGCCCAAATTGAAATGTCTGGTGAACTGAGACAGGGCACTTCCACAAAACGCAATATTATACAGCCCTTCCGTATGCAGCACAAAACTGCAGAGCAGAGGACTATTCAAGAATGAGAAAAGCAGGCAGCAATGTATTAAGCAAAAATTAGTGGTTGCCTTGACCAGAAACATACACACAGAAAAAAGGTCTCTAAGACAATAGATAAGCTGCAGTGTTGACATAGTCAATCTGACTGCTGGGATAAACTGCTACTTGTATTTTCTTCTTTTGTCTTAATCTTCTAATTTTTCTACCATGAACAGGCCTTGCCTTTGCACCATGAGAAATACATCAACATTGTTTAATCAGAAACAAAAGCACAAGGCAGAGGGGGTTATTCCTGAGGACCCACCCATGCCTCGTATCTAATGTTCTCCTAGACCTGCCCCCCACAAATCAAATTTCATGGCACCCCTTTTTCTCTGCTCGGGAGTATTACTGAGAAATAAAAGCCACTGTCCAGCCTCCAAGTGTTCAATCCAAATCACCATTTGCTAGTTATGAACCAAACTGGAGAGGACATTGCAGGGAGTGTTGCTGCTTAACAAACAAAACAAAACAAAACAAAACAAAAAAAGTAATTCTGAACCTAATGAGGAACCCAAACATACCCAGGGAAAGATAATATCCCCTTTGCAAGGACTGGATCATATTCCAGCTTTCCCATATCAAGAGGGCACTGACAAATTGGAGGGTGTCAGGAGAGGTGACTGAGACAATAAAAGGTCTGCTAACAGTCACAGGAGGATTGATGGGAGGAAGTAGGTGTGAGATCGCCTGGGAAAGAAAAGATGTCCAGGAGCTATTTAATGCAAGTGGAAGGGCAGCTGCTCTGTAGTGCCCAGGGAGCTGGTGCAGCTAAGGAAAAACAACGAATTACTTACTGACCAGAGCAGCAACCCCCAGGCTGGGCCCTTGGTGTGGCTGGGGCACTCTGCAGACCACATTCCTATGGGGTGGGCTGAGAGATGGCTGGATGATGCACAGATAAAAAAAAAAAGATGGAGGAAGGCAGCAGGGTCTCTGCAGGGTGCACGTGAGTGAGCAAAAATTATCACACCGCCAGAATAATAATCCTAGGTATGCATGGAACTGCAGAGAGGTCCCAGAGAGAAAATGAGCACCGGAGCTGAGTGGGGAAAATCAGAGAGGAAGCACGCCTGGAGCAGGCACAGATTAACAGAGAAGATGGGGAGGAAATCAAAAATAGGAGGAAGCACAGTTGCCAGATACTATACTTCGGAAGGAAAAATTAACTACCCCCGCACATCCAGGAGAGGGAGAGGCCAGAAGGTGCTTGTTCCAGGGGAAAAGAAGTAAAAACCACGGGGAACTAGAACTTGAATATGGAGAAAATTGTCCTTTGGGAGGTAATGGGAATTCTGTCACCACTGGGAGGGGTTCATGGACAAGCTGGCTATGGGGAGCAGGTTTGCTCCATGACCAGCTAGGCCCTTTCAGGGATTTTAATTATGGACAACGCCCAACATGTCCATCTGGACCACTTGCTTCCTTCTTTTTTTCCCAGTCACAGGGCCCTGTACTGAAAGAGGGACCACCCTCCCTCCAAGTCCTTCCACTCGGGACCTGTGGCATAACCCTCCAGGTCCCTGAGGGTCTCCTCTTTAGAGGCTTACACAGGTCTCCAGAGAGAGCCAAAGATGTACTTGAAATGCTGAGGTCAAGCTAGACCTGAGTTTGATCACCACCTAGGACTGAACTGCCTCTTGGAAAAAACAGAGTATTTTTAAGCAGAAAGCAAATAAAAAGGAAAGATTCAACCCAGCCCAGAGGCCACCTGAGCAGCTAGTGGCTGTGACAAACCCACAGGAGATTGAGCTAAGCATGGTAAACCACGGCACCAACGACATCACCGACATCACCAAGATGCTGCAGGGTGGGGGCTAAGAGGAAGCAGTGGACAGGGCTCAGGGAGTCACGATGGGGCCCCCATCAAAACTGCACACACCAGCCAACACTCCCACCAGCAGCCTCTTGGGGGCGTTGGCACATGACCAGAATCCAAATACAGTCCATGTGTGCAATAATGACATTTTAGACAACCACGAAGGAACAGCATATACCACTGCAGTGGAGCTGAAAATTCCTAGAACCCAGTGACACTGTAGCTGTCAACAGAGGCTACATCACAGAGGAACACATTTCATGTTTATGCTCACGCTGGAATCAACAAACCTGCTCTCTGCCAGTTTTATAAAAGTAGAGCCCACACAATGATGTATATACATGGTATTTGGTGATGATCATAAATGACCATGTTACTGGTTTATGTATTTACTGAACAGTATTTTTGTTATTATTTTAGTATGTACTCCTACTACTTATGGGGGGGAGGAAGTTTTCTGTAAAACAGTGTGCAGCAGCTCCTACATCTAGTGTTTACCAGGACTCTTGACAGCAGCAAGAGGCCACACTGAGTGATTGACCTATGCCACTCAGATTTGTAAAAGTACACTCTCTGATGTTTGCACAATGACAGAATTGCCTAATGTTGCACTTGTCCTGGTCATTAAGTGATGCCTGGCTGTACTAAGCAACGCTGAAGTTGTCACCAAAGGCGGCCAGGTATGGACAACAGGTGTGCCCCGCCATGGGGGCTGGGGGAAAACCCAAACAAAAAGATGGGAGTTTGGTGGGGTGGCAAATATTCCAGGCTCTCCCCAAGTAGGGAACTATTTGAAGAAAACATGAAGCCACCATGTTTGGCCCCCAAATCCTTCCCACAGGGAGGTGAAAGCCTGGCGTGCCAATTCCTGGGGATCTCCCTAACCGTGACTTACCCAGTGCTTCTCATGTGCAAGGTACTCCTTTCAATCACTTGTTTGTCTGTTTTTTTTTTTTCCCCTTCTTTCTTTCAAGAGCATCTAAGAACTAATTCACCAACTAAAAATGGGCAAAGAATCTTCCAGATATTTCTCCAAAGAAGATATACAAATGTTCACTAAGTATATGAAAAGATGCTTAGCATCATTAGCTATCAGGGAAATGCAAATCAAAACCACAAGGAGATATCATTTCACACTTAACAGAATGGCAATAATTTAAAAAAACAATAATGGAAACAAGTATGGGGGAGGATATGGAGAAACTGGAAGTCTCACACATTGCCAGTGGGAATGTGGAATGGTACAGCCACTTTGGGAAAGAGTCTGGTGGTTTTTCAGAAAGAGTGAACATGTGACCCAGCAATTCCACTCCTCGTGCAAATGAAGAGAAATGAAAACACACCACCACAGAAACACATGTACACAAATGTCCACAGTAGCATGATTTGTAAAAACCCCCAAATAGAAACAACCCAATGTCCCTTAAGGGCTGACTGAAGTTTTTAAAATGAGGGATACCCCCACAATAAAATATTGTTCAGCAATAAAAATAAAGGAAGATGCACATTGAACATGCATGAACCTTAAAAACACACTAAGTGAAAGAAGCCCATTACAAAAGATCACTTCATTATAGGATTCCATTTATATGAAATGTCCAGAATAGGCAAATCCACAGAGAAAGAAACAGTTAGTGGTGGCCTGGGGCTAGGAAAGGGGGTGGGTGGGAGGAAATGGGGAGATACTGTTAATGGATGGGGATTGTTTTAGAGTGATGATACTTGATTGTGGTGTTGGTTACATGGCTCTGAATATACTAAAAACCATTGAATGGTATACTTTAAATGGGTGAATTACATTGTCTGTGACTTAATAAATAAAGCTATTTTTTTTTTAAAGGACAAACCTAATCCTCACATTCCTTTGAGGTACATACAAACGTTTTCCCCCTTTTATATGAGAAAACATAGAAGGCACATAGGAGGCACAATGGGACCCAATAACTGGCCCAAGGTCACATACTTGGAGAGTGCAGAGTCAGGATTTGAGGTCAGATAGCAGAGCCCCAGGGTCCAGGGTCTCAAGCACCACTGGAAACCATCTGCAGACCCAGCACTGGGCCCTTGTCCCTCCTGGCTTCCACTGTGAGGACATAAAAGTGGGGGCAGATCTCAGCCCTTTCCAATGGGGGTCTTGGACAAGAAGGCTTCCTTTCCCCTACTGTGGAGGCAGTGGGGACACAAGCCCTGCACGGCTGAGGCTTCTTGACAATTCACTGTCTGGGCACAGCCCAAGGGCCAGTGGCCTGCTAAGCACATCTGCTGCCCTCATGCTTCTGCAGCATGCAGGTGCCACTCTGGGTGTCACCAGCATTCCTGCCACCCTTCACCCCAGTGCTAGACCCTTCCTCAGGAAGCAGAATGTCCCTGTCATCTTCCCTCCAGGCAGCTGGCAGCCCCTGCAGCAGGGCAGCTCCTTTGCCTGGTTCCGATGACAATCTGCTTTAAGTCCTCTCTGCCCCCCCTCCCCCATTTCCCTGCCTTCTCTCCATTCATGCGTTGTTTCCTCCGATGCTGCATTTTTTCCTATAACATCATGTCTGATCCAGCCTTTCCTAAAAGCACCCTTTCACGCAGTGCGGCTTCCCTGGGTGTCATGGCGCCTCCTCTGCCCAGCCAGCCATCCCAGCCCCTCTCCCACCCGCCATTCAAGGAACCACAATGCCCATTTTCATATCAAAAGCCACCCCTTGTATCTCAGCTACAAATCCTTCCAGAAAGCAGACAATATCAGAAATCGAAGGTAAGCAGAATGCTTAACAATATCTGAACTCAATGCTTAACAATATTTAAATCCCACAGGTATACCTGAACATGCTGGAAGATGCTCCCACCTTCTACTCTCGTCCACCTTCAAAATGATACCTTTCTCATCCCTTTACTGGGGAGAAGAGGTGTTTTTCCACAGGCTCTGTGAAAGGCTAGTCAGTCCCCAAGCAATATAAGCCAGACTCTGTACCGAGAGGCCACTGGATGCTGACCTTCAGGGGCTTTCCAAAGTGATAATAAGAATGTGATGGATGGGAGCATTTTCTGGCCCCGTCTTCAAGCCAAGGCAAACACTGTGTTGGGTAGCTCTACCGTCTCCAGCAAGGCCTGGGATTTAAGCTTTCTAAGTGAAATATAGGGGCAGGGGGAGATCAGAGAGATGTGGGAAGAGAAAGGGGGACAGGAAGAGAGCCCCCCACCATCACAGCTGTCCTCTCACTGATTCACAGAAATCAGACAGCTAGGAGAACCCCTAGAAGTCACCCAGCTTGTCTTTCTGAAGCAAAAGCGGAGAAGCTAAAGCACAGAGATGTGAAGGACTTGGCTAAGGCTGCACAGGTAACCGGAGGGTGAGCAGATCAAAACTCCACAGTGGGGCTCTGTCCATCTACTACCGCACCGGCCTGCCAGGGAGCACCTGCCCTTCTGGTTCCCTCTGGGTGTTCTGCAGAGCCACTGGCCTCTGTGGATGACGCTCTGCATGGCTCACTGTCTCCTTAAGAACAGAGCCCTGGCCAGCACCAAGAGGCAGGGATCCAGCTAACCAAGCATGATGAGACCCACAGGCCACTTCCAGGGCCTCTTAGAAGCCTCCATAATCTGCCCATTGGAGAAACAAACACAGACAGGTTGAAGGAAAGGGCCACCCAGCCTGCCCCAGAGCCTCCCCTCTTCAACTCATGTTTGTTTTGTTCATGAGAGAAAAATCCTCTGACTGTTCATAGAAAGGGGAACACAAGGTCCCTTCCTCTGAGGCTTGGGAGATGGCGAGTTCAGCTGTGATGGACTTAAAGGATCCTCTGTGTGTGCCAAGGCTGAGCCAGGAGCAGCAAGTTCCAAGCAAGGCTGCCTCATGCCTCCAGAGACCTTGGCCGTAGCCTGTTCCCTCTGGGGGTTGTGGCCGCGGGCAATGTCAGAGCCATGTCACCACGCCTGTGTGGACGGATGAGTCAGGGCACAGACCTGGGCTCCTCACTGTCCTCTGCTTTCCTTCTGAGCCACTGGAGTGTGTCTGTGAAGCTGGCTTTCAAATTAACCCCTGCACACCTGAGTGGGAGCCCTCAGAGGATCCATCAGAGCCCTCTCCAGAATTCAGCTGGGACCGGTCCCGCTCCAGAACCTCATGTGGTCGAGGACCCAATTTCAGCCAGCAACGTGGCTTTTTCTTCCTGAGGAGGAAAGCAGTTCACTGATCCATGAAGGGACAGCTACACACCCTGGGGACCCTGGGGACCCTGGGGATGTATAAGCATCACAAGTCTTTGGAGAACACATCAGACCTATCTCCATTGCCGACTCACCCAATGGCTTTTTCTTTAGGCCCAACCCAAAGAATGAGCCCAAGTTCATGATTTCTTCATCTTCCCACCTTCAGGGTACCTCCCATGCACCCTGATGCCTACCCTCCAGGAGTGCAGACTGAGGACTGCTGGGTACTGGCGAGGCAGGGCCGGTACACAGGAGGCCACAGAGTGCAAGGGTGCCCAGGCTCCTGGCTCCATGCTCCATGCCCACAGCCAGCCCACTCCTCTACCTGAGGGTACCTCTCCAGTGAAACTCCCAAGGTGTCAGTTTCCAGAAATACAAAGACTGCCCTCAGGTGGTACAGAGCCCACAGAGGGACCCAGAGACAAATGGGAAGCAGAGTTTGACAAAAGCTGCGGTCAGGAGAAGCCAGCAGCTCTGAGAGAACTGAGGAGGAAGGAGGGTCTCCCAGAGATTACAGCGATATCATATTTTATCTCCACTTCTATTGATTGATTGATTTGTGGTACTAGAGACTGAACCCAGGACCTTGTGCATGCTAGCAAGTGCTTTACCACTGAGCTAGATCCTCAGTCCTTTTTATTTTATTTGGGACAGGATCTCAATTGCTCAGAGTGGCCTTGAACTTGTGATCCTCCTGCTTCGGCCTCTCTAGTAGCTAATATTACAGGTATACACCTCTGTGCCTGGCTATCATATATATACTTTTTTAACTCAAGTAAAACTTCAATATATTTTCTGCCAAATATTAAAACACTACCAAAATAGATATATTTAATATATATTTAAAGTAAGTTCCCCCCCAGTTCTGATGGGCCTTATTCATGCTAGGCAAACACTCACTCTACCATTAAGCCACACCTCCACCCCATAAAGGAACTTTTATCTCACCCATAAATACCTTAATATAGTCATGTAGACCTTTTCTAGGTAAGCACATATACAATTTTTTTAAAAAGAAATTTAAAATATATCAAACTGGTTATACTATTTTAAATCCCACTTTTCCCCCTTACTCCTTTTAAATCAAATAATACACAACATTTGTCACAAATATTTCATTTTATGGTTATATGAGAGTTTAATTTCCCAGTGTTAGACGATTTCTTTTTGTTATTGTAAACAATGATTCACTGAATATTCTTGAGCAAAATCTGCCCCTTGCTGTGTGCTATATGGATTTTGGTTCTGCACTTAACATTTTAGTTTTCTTGTGCTCTTTCTCTATATTCCACCACCATTTCCATCTCACCCTGCTGTTCTTTTAGTCTCAGGCTGTCCTTTGCTAAGCAATGATTGCTTTGGCTGCACAAAGAAAGCATCTTCTTACAACATGAGGGTGCCGATCTCCTGACATCTTTTCCCAGATCTTGCTATACAATCATTTTCACAAGTGGGCTCTTTCAGATGCAGCTGATTTTCATCCTCTGTGATAGTTACAGACATTCTATAAGATTGCTCTGAACAGTCGGTCACTGAACACAGATCCACTGCTCCTAGGGAAAATGCAGGGTTAGGTTCCTGCCAGCCTCTGGTCACAACATTGCTATAATCAGATCAATACAGAACTTTGTCTTATGTATGTTTCTTTTAAAAGACACCTCATTTAATATGTGTTGTCAATTCATTGGCATTGACCTCATGGTCAACAGCACTATAACTCATAACTAAAACAAAGCTTATCTAACACAGGTATTTTCTCCCAAAGGCATATCACAGTCTTCCTGGACTTAGGGTTACTAGAGAACACATCAGTACCATGCTTGGGGGACATTTGAAATAGAAAAAACATAAATAAATAAAGGTACCAAACTATGAAAAACTTAGCACCAAGTAGGCCATGAAAAGGACACCTGTTTAGTCTATGGGCACAGAAGCAAGAGTACTGCACTGTCCTACCCCAACTGGGAATGTGTTGACTCAATTTCTTAACCTCTCTGCACATTTTGTGAATGACCATGGAAGGGCTGTGAGTACTGATTTGGGAGTTATCAATAAATTTTAGTAATTGGGTGTCATAGTTTGGATATGAGGTATGACTCCAAAACCCCTATATTAATTCAGAAATATTCTGAAATACAATGATTGGATGATGAGAGCTGTAACCTAATCGGTTCATCCTAGAACAGAACAGACTGAGTGGTAACTGTAGGCAGGTGGTGTGTCACTGGAGGAAGTAGGATATTTCATGATGAACCCTGGAAGGGTTCATCTTCCTGGCAGCTCCTTCCCCTTTTTCTCTTTGCTTCCCAGCCACCTTGAGCACAGCAGTTTCCCTCTGTCACAACCTTCCACCATGATGATCTGCCTCACCTTGGGCCTAGAGCAATGGAGTCAGCCCACCATGGACTGAACCTCTGAAACTGTGAGCCAAAATTAACTTTTCCTCCTCTAAATTGTCCTCATCAAGTATATGGATCACAGTGATGGAAAACTGACTAACACAGTAGGTGACCTTGCCAATATGGAACCCACAAATAATGAAGGTCAATGGATGGCACTCCTCTTGTTCTTGATTCTGCTATTTTTCTATGGGCCTGTTTGGTTTCCCTCTATTTATCCTCAGCAAAGCAGGATCTGTTCAGTATGACTACCTGCTAACAGAGCAGCCTGCCATTGCCCATCGATCCTCCCTTCTGCAGGGGATAGTCACTGGTACAGCAAGGGGTAGGTTGGTGGCAGAGCAAAGTTCTGCCTGGCTTGAGCTGCTCACCCAAGGGGGTATCTTCCTTTAACCCCTGATACCTTTTTCTTCAGAACTTGGAATAGACAATACATGTGGAAAACTACAAAGCCCAACATGCATGCCTCTCCTCTCTGAGGGACCTACACACAGAATATACTGCCTTTCCCAGAATGCAGCATTCCTCCTTGACATTTCCTTCTTCCCCTCCCAACACACACACACACACACACACACACACACACACACACACACAGCTTAGTGTATGTGTTGTTCTAGTTCAGTTGTTCTCTGGGATTTGCAGTACTTGACTAGTGTAGTAGATTGAATAGTGACCCCCAAAATGATAGGTCCATGACCTAAAAACCAGCTCCTGTAAATGTGTCCTCATTTAGAAACAGTCTTTGCAGATGTAATTAAGTTAAGGATATTGATCAAAGGTCATCCTAGATTGAGGCTGATGGATGACAGAGATACACACAGGCCATGTGAAGACACAGGCAGAGATTGGAATCATGTGTCTTTAAGCCAGGGCTTCTAGCAGTCACCAGACGCTGGGAGAGAGACATGGAACAAATTCTCCCTCCGAGCCTTCTAGAAGAAACCAACCCTGCTGATACCTTGATGTTGGACCTCTAGCTTCCTGAACTATGAGGGAAAAAAAATCTATTGTTTGAAGTCACCTGGTTGGTGGTAATTTGTTACCACAGCCCTAGGAATGTAATACCTATAGACTATGAGGTAAGGGAAAATAGAATGCATTCTTCCCACCTCCTGGAGCAACACCTACAGAGATTTCATGTTTTCTCACTGATACAGACCTTGAGAGTCAGACTCCATCTGATGGGTACCCCTCCTTCCAACATTTACCTGAAGCAAAGGTCAGAAGATATACAGAACAGCAGGGGTAAAGGACAGAGAAAGACCAGGAGGAAATAAAAGTAGGAAGTGTAACAAAGGAATTGTAACTAAGAATATATAAAGAACTCCAACAAATAAATTAGAAAAAGACAACACAATAGAAAAAACCACCACACACACACACACACACACACACCTCTGCATATGCATGAAACAGAAAGGGAAACCTAAATAGCCAATAAACATATGAAAAGATCACTTAACCTCACCAATAGTCATATGCAAATAAACCAGCAACACAAATGCAAATTTAAACAACATGCCCATCAGACTGACAAAAAATATAGAAATCTGACAATACCAACACCTAGTGTTAGCTACAATGGGGGAAATGAAATTTTCATGAAGAGCTGGAAGGAACTGGTACAATCACCTTGAATAGCAATTAGATAACAGTATCTAGCAAAGCTGGAGATGACCAACAGATTAGAATTCCAGAGAAATCACACACTTGGCCCCAGGAGACACACAGAAGGCTGCTGTTTGCAACAGTGTTTGAAATAAAAAAAAAAACTGGGGGAAAGGTTGAAGAGTCCTCAACAGGAAATGGATAAATTGTATCTTATTTAAACAGTCACATACTTTAATATGAAGTAAAGCTCTATCTAGCTACATAAAGCCATCTCAAAAACAGCAAATCACAGAATAATACATCTGATGAGACAATATTTGGATAAATTCATTAACTTTAAAAACAGTACTTTGGTTGCATGGATATGTAATAAAAATGGAAAAACATGGAAAGATAAATTGAAAATACTATGTCTCTGGGAGAAAAGGAATTGAATGGAACTAAGCAGGAGAATGAAAAGTACTTCAAATATATCAGCAATATTCTTTATTTTTAAAAAAGCCAAAAAGAAGCCAGGCATAGTGGTGCATGCCTGTAATCCCACTGACTCAGGAGGCTGAGACAGGAGCATCACAAGTTCAAAGGCGGCCTCAGCAAATTAGCGAGGCCCTAAGCAACTTAGTGAGAGCCTGTCTCAAAATAAAAAATAAAAAAGGGCTGGGGATGTGGCTCAGTGGTTAAGCATCCCTAGGTTCAATCCCCAGTATCAAAAAGCAAACCAACAAAAGGTCAAAAAAGAAATACATGTTGGACAGTGCACAAATAAAGTATCCTGAGGATGCAAAGGACAGGGAGAGGCCCACCAGCCCACCTTGGGAAGGTTTCCTGGAGGAGTGGCCCTGGGGCATTGAAGGGTAAAATCCACAGGATTTGGAGATGAATCTGAGACTGTCTCCCACACCACCCAAGAACTGCTTTCTTGGGAACTCTGAGCCAGTTCTACTGCTCTGTTTGCTGAATTATATTTTAAGTGCTCAAATTTTAATGCAAAAAGTAAATTAATTAAACATTATCTATTTTCTAAGACAAAATGAACTTGATAGTGGCCACAGATTATCTGATCAACCCCCACTGAAGGTAAAAATCCCTCCCAGACTCCCTTGCAGCTAGGCTTTCTATGTGATTTGAGCTCTGCCACTCAGGCTTTGATGTGGCTCAGTGGGGACAGAGCCAGGTGTGCAGTGTCCTTTCATGGGGTGGCTGTGCCTGGAGCCAGGGTTTGGAAGTTGGAGCAATGGCCCCCACTACCTGTAACTTCCTGAGAGTTGGCAGTCCTTGGTGACTTGTTCTCAAGTGGTTTGGAAAAGTTTGTTCCTGAAAACTCAGCCTACTGTCTTCTCTTCAGTCCTCCCAGCAATTCTGAGAGTCATCTACACTCTTCAGTGCAGCCATGTCTGCTTGAATTAATAGATTCTGTTACTTGCAGCCAAGAGTCCTGACCCACACGAGTTCACTGCACGTTTCTTCGCACCAAGCCTACAATCATTTTTTTTTTTTTTTTTTTGGTACCAGGGATTGAACACAGGGGCACTTAACCACTGAGCCACATCCCCAGCCCTTATCATTTTTTATTTTGAGACTGGGTCTTGCTAAGTTGCTGAAGACCTCACTAAATTGCTGAGGCTGGCCTCAAACTTTCCATCCTCCCACTTCAGCCTCCCAAGCCACTGGGATTACAGGTGTGCACCACTGTGCTCTGAGCTAAAACTACTTATCTCACTGAACAAACCACCTTTGTTCACTTTGGAACCCTTTGGAATGAGTGAGCCTGTGAACTGATGAGCGTCAAGTATTTATGACATAGTGCAGAAAGACAATTCAGGAAACTTTATCCAAAAGGTGATATTAGGTCAGGGTTTGGCAAACCTTTTGCTGTAAAGAACCAGATAGCAAATGGTATTGATTTTGAGGGCAATACTGGTTTTGTCACAATGGTCACAGTGACACAACACTACCACTGCACCATGAAAATAGCCATGACAGCATGTAAACAAATGGTGTGGCTGTGTGCCCATAAAACTTTATGCACAAACTTAGGTGGCTGGCAGGATTCTTCCCATGGACCAAACTTTGCTGGCCACTGGCCACCACAGGCTAAAAACATAACAATCATCACCAAAATGATCCCAACCTGTGAAGAAGTTAGAATAGCCACACCCTGGGCATCTACACAGTCCTCTATCTCATTCCCCACTGAATGAACTGGGAGTCTAACCCTGTGGTTCTTAAAATGTATAATTTGGAAACAGTCATAACTGGGGAGTGAGTGTACACACATGTCCTTCACATTTTTTTTTTTGCAACAGTATAAATCACATTTAGTCTGTGTGTCTAACATTCTTTTCTCTCAAGTGAATGAGACACACAGAATTTCCAACTTCAGTCTTTAATTAAAATACAATTAAAATGCATATGGAAACTTAAACCGACTCAGACATTAGTGCTTATATTATGAAATGTCTCAAAACACTTTAACATATGGTAATAATAGCTAAACAAATTTGGCACTTAAAGGATCACTTCTGCCCTAGAATCATGGAATTTGGAGGGTGTCACAAATATAAACTGTATAAGAGTTTTACCTCAATTCCAGCCTTCATCCAAACTTCATCTCTTCTTTCATCTAGATGGGTGACTGTGAGCAGTTACTTATCTTTCTGAGCCTCTTTTTCTCAGCTCTAAATGCAATGGGTTTGGGGATAGTGTTACAAATGAGAGAACCAAGTATTTAGCATGGGGCACGGACTCCAATAAGCATACCATAAAGGATTAGTGCTATGAGGGTTCCGATGATGATGATAACTATGATACAAGAAAATGCTCTGAGGCAGGGTGCAATGGCGCACTCCTGTATTCTCAACCAGTTGGGAAGCTGAGGCAGGAGGATTGCAAGTTCAAGGCCAACCTAGGGAATTAGCAAGACCTTGTCTCGAAAGAGAAAATAAAAATATCTGGATGTGTAGCTCAGTGGTAGAGCACCCATGGATCCAATGCCCAGTACTGAAAGAAGAAGAAGAAGAAGAAGAAGAAGAAGAAGAAGAAGAAGAAGAAGAGGAGGAGGAGGAGGAGGAGGAGGAGGAGGAGGAGGAGGGAGGAGGAGGAGGAGGAGGAGGAGGAGGATCAGGAGGAGGAGGAGGAAGAGAGAAAGAAAGGAGGTAGGGAGGGAGGGAGTGGGGCAAGAAAAGAAAACAAAAAGAAAATGTTTTGAAATGCCAGTTACCAAATGGAAAATCAGTGGTCAGAACCAAACCCACAGCATTCAGGGTATTCAGCTCCAAGAGCTAACTCTGAAGCAGGTCAGCAACTTCACAATTCTACCACCCTTCCATGATAATAGCTCATGCAAAACTTCTGTCCCTCAGGGGCTGGGGATGGACCTCAGTGAGCTCAGTGGAAGAACACCTGCATGCAAGAGGCCCTGGGTTCAATCCCTAGTACTGGAAAGAAAGAAAAAAATATCTGCCTTGCAAGATATAAAATGCAAATGAACCCAGGCAGAGATCCTCAGTACCAAGAGTCAGGTATTACTGTACCATCTCACCTACAGGGCAGGTAAGGTAGTGAAAGAGAAGTCCCACCTGGGCAATTAACTACCTGTGTGACCACAAGCAAGTCACTTCCCCATCTCTGGGCCTATTCAGGGGTTCTCAAACTTCAACATGCATATAAGTCACCTGGAAAATCTTATCAAAATGCAGATTCTCACTCAGCAGATCTGGGAAGGGGGCCCAAGAATTCACCTGGGCAACAAGTTCCCAGGCGATGCTGACCCAACTGGGAATGTCTGGTTGAGAAGATCTCTTGGTTCTCTCAATCCCACCCCTCTGATCCAAACAGTGGGGGATATCCGCTTACCACGCTCACCTCTTCCTCCCTCTCCTCCTACCCCCCATGGTGGGGCTGCCTCCTTTTCTACCCCACCTGCAGTTTGAGGGAGGGCTGGCTGTTCTCTATCAACAGTGTGAGTGGGAGAGAGAGAGAGAGAGAGAGAGAGAGAGAGAGAGAGGGAGAGAGAGAGAGGATACCAAGGAACCAAACTCCTTTTAGAAGAAAATCCCATTTCTCAGTGTGGAGCCATCGCCCACCCGGCTCTCCCTGCAGCAGCCAGGGATAATATCACGAACACTGAAGAACTCCCACGCCTCAATAGATTTATAACAAAACCATCTCGACAGGAAAGATTATTCTAGATTCATGCCTCCTACAATATCCACCTGCTGGCTGGGAGCATTTTATTCTCAGCCCCAAATGTTCCTAAGCCTTCTCCATTCATTCACACTAGGCCCCAAATGCCTTCAGAAAAGGCACAGGAGATGACTGGCTGCTAGAGGAACAACCTGGGGTGGCCAGGGGTGGTGGGGAGGGAGGCCAGCTTTCCTAGCCAGGGCGGCCTGAGCTGACCCAATGGGACTGGCCCTGGGAGCCCAGGTCCAGTGCATAGGCCTCCTCCTGGCTCTCCCTAAAGGCCAGGTGTCAGAGGGCAGCTCCTCTGGGAGTGTCCCTGCTGGTAAGACAGTGAACCACCAGCCTTCCCATTCCAACAGGGACGTTCCAAACAAACACCTGGTCCCTGTGGGGACAGGTCTGTCACTGACCCCATGTAGCAATCAGGGCCTCTGTTCCCACAGTGAGGCCCAGCTACAGGTCACCCGTCCCTCCCCACTTTGAGCCACTGGCTGTCACCCAGGGCCTGGCCTGGCACAGAACACCCTGTAAGTGTTGAGGAATTTGACTCTGAAATGTCCTGCAAGCAGCAGGCCCCTGGCTGCCGGCTCAGGACTGTGGTCCCAACTTCTCACTGTGCAGAATAAAGCCCTTGAGGGAAATCCTGCCCCTCCACTGGCCAAATCACCTCCTCCCTGTTCAGGGCCAGGAGGGAATGTTGTGTGAGTTCAGAAAATGGGCAGGGCAGGGTGTCATGGTGTGGAACGTTTGGCCCCCATGTGCCAGCCAGAGAGGGAACTCTCATTACAACTGGCACAGGCACCCTCCAAGGTGCCAGGCTCTACATGTCAACCCACTGGCCTGGCAGGTCTCATCCATGGCCACCTCCAGGGTCAGGGTGGGTCCTACCCACATTTTGCCAGCCCCTCTGCCCTCACAGCTCTCATCCTGGGCTCCCCAGCACTACTCTGTCAGAGATTCTCTCTGTTCCTGAGACCAGCCAATTCTGCACTGTCCCCTACTTGTGTGTGTGTATGTGTGTGTGTGTGTGTGTGTGTGTGTGTGTGTTATTATTTGCAAATATCCTTTCTTTCTTTATTATTTTCCCCCCAGTACTGGGGATTGAACCCAGGGGTGCTTTACCATTGAACTAGAACCTCAGTCCTTTTTATTTTTCATTTTGAAACAGGGTTTTGCTGGCTTTGAACTTACCATACACCTGCCTCAGTTTTCTGAGTGTCTGGGATTATAGGCATGCACCATCATACCAGGTCCCAGCTCTTTTTAAATTAAACTAAATTTTATTTTATTTTAAAAACTGGATCTCATTAAGTTGCTCAGGCTGGTCTCAAACTTGTGATCTTCCTGCCTCAGCCTTCCAAATAGCTGAGATTACAGGTGTGGCCACCACACCCAGCTCATCTATATTTATATTATGGTAAAATACACACAACAAACCACCTTAACCATTGCTAAGTGTATAGTTCAGTGACAGTAAGTACATTCCACACTGTTGTGCGACTGTCACTGCCATCCACCCACAGAACACTTTTATCTTCCCAAAATGAAACCCTGTACCTTCCATTATACAGTAACTTCCCATTCCCAATCCCTGCCCCTCAACTCCTGGCAACCCGCTTCTGTCTCTATAACTTTGACTACTCTAGCCAGTTCATATAAATGGAATCACACATTTGTTCTCTTTTGGCTGGCTCACTTCAGTTAGCAAAAGTGCACTTTATGCTTCATCTACCTGATAGCAAGTGTCAGAATTTCCTTCTTTTTTAAGCCTAAATGATATTCCACCATATGTCTATACCACATTTGGTTTATCCATTCATGCCCATGTACTGGGCTGCTACTACCTCTGGCTTACTGTGAACAGGGCTGCCATGAATGATGGGTGTACAAAAATGCCTGTTCAAGTCCTTGCTTTCTGTTCTTTTGGGTATAGATCCAATCCATTACTTTTAATTTTTGATTGGCATAAAATGTGTCAGAAAATTGCTCATAAAACTGCTCATGGAATTTCATCCCCATGAATTAACATCCAGTTCAAGAAGCAGAACCTTGGGGGCTGGAGGTGTAGCTCAGTGGTAGAGCACTCACTAGCATGTGCAAGACCAAGAACCTTACGGCTGCTAGAACCCCACCCCAAACCACTACCTCCCACCCAACAAGGGTAACCAACATCCTGACACAGCACACGTGAGCCGTGCCTGTTTTTACACTTAACATAAATGGAAGCACACAGTCTGAGCCTGGCTTCTTTTACTCCACAATATGGTTGTGAAATTTAGCCAATTGCTACCCATACATTTAGATTATTCATACTTTCTCTTGTCTGGCATTCCACCAAATGATAGATCACAACTTATTTTTCTATTGTATTGTTGATGGGCATTTATAGCTAGTGTCCAGTTTGGAGCAATTACAAGCAGTGCTGCTATGACTGCTCTAATATATGTCTCTTGGGAAGCACTTACATACATTGCTGATGAGTATACACCTAGGAGTGGTCTTGGGTCATTAACAGATATTTCCAAAATATTTTTCCAAAATGGTTGTGCCAACTGAGCATGGTAGCACATGCCTGTAATCCCAGCAGCTCAGGAGGCTGAGGCAGGAGGATTGTTAGATCAAGGCCAACCCAGCAACTTAGCAGACCTTGTCGCAAACCAAAAAAAGTGAAAAGGACTAGAATATAGCTCAGTGGTAAAGTGCCCGTGGGTTCAATATTCAGTACAAAAAAAAAAAAAAAAAAGTAGTACTACTTTTATTTCTGCCAGCAGAGCATTTTACCAAGGCTCAATATCCTCCATCTTTTTTCATTTCAGGCACTCTGGTAGTACCTTGTGGCTTTCATATGCATTTCCCCAATGACTAATGAAGCTGTGCACCTGGTCATGTTTAATTTCCTCTTATATTTCAGGTCCAGGTCACAAAACCCAGCAAGAATGCAAAGCAGGATCTCAAGGTGCTACAGGGCTGGGTCACCCCATGCTTCCCACTCAGCCAGAGCTCATGGTGAAACGCTGGCGTGTGCTGTGTTAAGTAAGATAAGGCTAATTCTCCCCTTACCTCACTGGGCTGCTGTCGTGGGCCCTGGGCTGGATTAGACACGGCTGGCCTGCTCCTCAATCACTGTGTTTGCTCATAACAGTGTCCCAAGGACCAGGCCTCTTGCCAAGAGTGTCAGATGTCACGGAGTTGGCAATGGCTGATGCAAAAAGCCAATGATGCCATAAACACAAGAGTGCAATTCTTTGGAACAACAAGTTCCTCTTTGGGGCTCACATCACCAACAATTTGGAAATTTTTGTAATTGTTGAAGGAATTAACAGTAGCCCACGTCCAGTCTTCCTTACGGGCCTTACCAACCAACCCCCTGAACTGGATGGACCTGATCCTTTGGTCCACCCGAATTCCATGTAAGTCAATCTAGCAAATGTTTATCAAGGTCCCACTATGTGCCAGGCACTGAATTGAATGACTCTAGACAGTCCCACCCACTCAGAGAGCAATCAGTCTACATGAACATGACAATATATATCCTAAGTAAGGTCTGAGCATAGTCCAGGCAAAACAAAATGAATTTCATGGGGATAACATGTCTGACTGCAGAGAATCCAGAAGGTTTTGGGAGGAAGGAGTTTGAGAGAGAGTCTGAATTATAACTAGGAGATCCCAACAGTGAGATACTGGTAGGGAAAACCTCCTGAGAGGGCAGCAGCATGAACTAAAAGGGGTTGGCTGGAGAAAGTTTCAGCCTGGCAGGGGAATGACAAATGCCAAACCCACCAAGATACTGATATGATAACATACAACTAACTTCTGGATGAAAAGAACATTAGATTAAAAAAAAAAAAAAAAACAGAAATAAAATTAAAAGGTGAACACCACACTGAGTAGAACTACATACAGTACCCAACTTATTATGCTCTTTCAACTTTACAATGGTGTAAAAGCAATATATATTCAGTAGAAACTGTATTTTGAGTTTTGAATCTGGATCTTTTCCCTGGCTCATGATGATATATACAAAACAGTGTGTATAATTCCATTTCATTAAAAAAAGTTCATGTAAAAAGAATAGGAAAAAATAGTAAAAGAGTGAATGCCAAAATGTTATCAATATTTTCTCTAGATGGAAAGATTTCAGATTTTTTTCTTTGTGTTTTTTGCTATTTTCTTAAAATTTCTAAAATTAACACACATGGCTTTTAGAATCAGAAAGAAAATGAATATTGCAGGTCAAAAGTACAGGCTGGGGGACTGGGCTTGTGGCTCAGTGGTAGAGTGCTTGCCTAGCATGTGTGAGGCACTGGGTTTGATTCTCAGCACCACATAAAAAAATAAAATAAAGATAGCGTGTTCATCGACAGCTAAAAAATATTTTTTTAAAAAAGTAAAGGCTCAATTTCATTAATTTCTGCTCTGATTTTAATTATTTCCTGTCTTCTACTGCCCTCATTATCCTAAATGCATGATTGAAGATCTGAATGGTACTTATATACTTTGTATACAAACAGTTGTATGTAAAAAGATGCTATATATGTGCATTATGAATTGTAATACATACTACTATTATAAATAAAAATATAAAAATAAAAAATGTAAAATACCCTATTAAAATTCATAATCAAAGTTAAAATAATGTTTTGAAAAATGGTTTGAATTAAACTGCCTGATTTGAAACTTAGTCTCAAGCTATTCCCTTCCCTGGACAATGATAAAAACATAAAATTGTAAACATATGGGACAAAGGTGAAATAAATACTATTTTTAGATTTCTTACTAATCTTTAAAGCTTCATAATATCATTTACCAACATCTTAAAATGTAAAAATGTATAATGTATAATAAAAAGTAAGGTAAATTTTAAAAAAGTAAAGGCTGTCCTGTACAGGGAAAAAATAAGAGAAAAACAGTTCATTTCTCTAAAAATGACAATCTCTCTACTACTTGCATTCCTGCAGCGTCTCACTGACCTCTCTATTTCGCATTCCAGTAGCTGGGGATGCTGGTTTTCTACATGTGCAGGGGTGGCTGGAAGTGTTCAGCACTATCCCATGTCCTGCTTCAGTCCAGGTCCTCTGAGGACAGCTTCCAGCTGTGCCTGGTACCACAGGAACCTTGAGGATAAGGTTCCTGTCTGAGGCTGTGGCTCCACCAGCCTGTTTCTACCTGCTATGCCAGGCAGGATGCACTGCAATGACTTCCCCAGGCTATCCTGCAAGACCCACTGCACAGGGTCTGTAAGTCATTTGCCTGTCACTTCTGATCCCCCATGATCTGCAGTTCTACTCACTGTGATGACCACTCTCCCAAATGCATAAGGAACCTCTCAGAGCACCATGCTATGGGCATCACTGGGGACTCTGCACTGCCCGGCAAGGTTCAGTAAGCCTCTACATGGTGCTAATGAAACTGAGAATAAATAATCAGCAGCTATGGAGGATGCAGGTCACACAGGCAGGTGCCATCAACCTCATGTCTGGGAATGGTGGTGGAAGGGATCATTTATCCCCCAAACTCAAGAACCTATTTATTCTTAGTTTACATTCAGTTTTTAAAAGTCCATCTATTTTCCTTTCTTGGGAAGGTCAGAGCAAGTAGATTAGGAGCAGAAAATTAGAAAAGAAGAACAAAGGCTTATATTTATATAGATGTCCACTTGCCACTGTTTTTTTACAGCAAAAGACCAGGAAAAGGGAGCTAGGGCTATGGCTCAGCAGTAGAACTCTCGTCTGCATGTGAGAGGACCTGGGTTCGATTCTCAGCACCACATAAATAAAAAATAAAGGTATTTTTAAAAAAAGACCATGAAAAAACCTAGTTACATAGGGCAGTGTTTAAATAAATTATGTGTATTCAGTGACATAGTAAGAAGCACTAAAGGGGAAAACAACAAAAACAGCCCTTAACTGTGCTTATAGTATAATTCTATTTATGGGGGGGAAATATATGTATATAAGATACATATTTGTATCTGTCCTGGCATATGTATCTTTTGTACCTGGAAGGCTACAAAATGCTACATTTTCCAGGGTCAAAGTTTGGTGGAGGAAGAAAGTTTATATTTTATAGCAGACTCTGCTTTTTGGCTTGTACATTTTAAGTTTTGTAGTGTTTGAAATGTTTTTCATGTCTGTGAATTGTGGCTTCAATTAACACAATAGTTTAAGAAAGGAAAAAGGGGGAGAAGAATAACTTTGGAAGAAGAAATAATTGATAACAGACAACTTGTGAGCAAGAGAAGAGATACAAGGAAGTTTCAGGAAATGAATACTGCAAAAGAGAGAGAATAAGGATGAGAGAAAAACAGAGGTTTGAAACCCACAAATTAAATAGATATGTAAAACCCATTGGTTCCTGACCATATGACTCTACAGCAGAATTAAATTATACATTAACAATGCCTCTGAAATACCCGAATAGGATTAGATTGCATTTAACACTGTTCACAGAAAAATCTGAAACACTAGACATTACCATTCGAGTCAGAATTAAGATAAGGATGCCTAGTATTATTCCTACTATTTAAAATCATTTTAGATGGTGTAGCCAATGCAACAAGACAAGAAAAAAGAATGAACAGCAGAAATGCTAGAAAGGCTGAAACAGAATTATCATTACTGAAGATGTTATGAAGATCTACCAAGAAATCCAAGAAGACAGCCCCTCAGTTCAGCAAGCAGGTCAGTTACTAAATAAAACATGAAAAGCAATTTTTATAGACCAATGGCAAAAAATATACTGGAAAAATATTTCTTGTGGCTGCAAATAATTTAAAATGCCCATGTATAACTTAAGAAACATACAGAGACCTACACAATAACCATATGAATATTGAAGTTCTTAATTAGAAGATTCAAAATTATAAATATTCTAATTCCTTCAACATTGATTTATAAACTTCAATCAGAATCACAGAGGAATTATTTCTTAAGTTGACTAAATCATTCTAAAGTTCATTTGGAAATAAGATTACAAGAGAACAGCCAAGAAATTTTGTAATCATGGGATTCGTGCCCTGAAATAATTAAAATATTAAAACAGTGTGGTATGGGAAAAAGAACAAAGATTCATATCATTGAATAGAAAGAACTCCAGAAACAGATCCAAGAATATCTGATATTTAACCTACAAGAAGGGGATTGCTTGAAACCAGTAGGTAAAGGTCAAATGAGGTTGTCTATTAGACTTCAGATCATCTTAGCAATGGATTCAAAATTTAAGTATGAGAAAATAAAGTATAGACATGCTGGAATAAATTAAAATATAGATGCATATTGCTAACATTTAGAGAAGTAAGCATTGCTAAGAATGACACCAAAGGCAGAATTTAAAAGGAAACATTTAGAAATGCCTCTACATTAAAATAACAGGATTTTTTTTTTTTTTTTTTTACATCAACAAGCATACAAAGCAAAACAAAGAGACAAAGGACAAACTGGAGAGAAATTGCTTGCAAGTGATTAATCTCTATCCTCAATAGGCAAAGAATGCTCACACATGAACAACAAAATATTACTCCCTCAATGGAAAAAAAAATACATCAAGATCATGAGGAAGCAATTCCCAAAAGAAGGAAGACAAGTGGGTAATAGTGGGTAAAAAATGCTCACAGAAATGCACATTTCTAAAGGCAAGACACTATTTCTTACCCTTCAAATTGGCGAAGATATTTTAATAATATACAGTCCGTGAAGTTAGAGGAAAATTGCTACCCTCTAGTGCTACTGATCAAAATGCAAAAGTAAAACCTACCTGACAAGCAATTTGTCAATATGTGTAAAAGACTCAACTGTGGTTGTAAGGATCCATCCCCCCAAAATGAGCTACACAAGCACACAGAGGGTTAGCTCCAGAGATGCACTTCCCCTGTGTTGTTGGTGATAAAGAAAAAACAAAATCAACTTTCAGACCCAAAAGTGGGAAACCTGTTAGAATGTGGGTACCATTGTGGAAATAATGTCACCACAAGGGAGCTGAATTATCAGCAAGCTAAACAGAGCGGGTGACAAAATAGCACATGCTTAAATTCAATAGAATTCTGGTTTTAGAAATCAAATATATATGCGTTAAAAGGTAAAACAGAAATATATGCAGGCAAAAATAATTTAAAAAAAAAAGAAATATATGCAGGCAGATTATCCCATATCTGAAATGCTTGGGATTGGAAATATTTTGAATTTCTAAATATTTTTCAGATATTGGAATATTTGCATACACATATCAAGACATCTCAGGGACTGGACCCAAGTCTAAACACGAAATTGATTTATGCTTCAAGTACTCCTTATCCAACACTGAAGGTAACTTTATATACTACCTTTCATGCGCCTGCATTTTAACTACAACCTATGTATCATATGAAATTAGGTGTGGAGTTTCCCATTTGTGGCATCATAGTGGCACTCAAATAATACCCATTTTTGGAGGATTTCCAATTTTTGAATTAGGGATGCTCACCCTGTGTACCAAAATGCAGAAATTACCCCCCAAAATGGGGAAATGGGTGATTTTCTTTTAACTGGCCCACACTCTCTGAATGTTTTTAAATGCATAGACTTCTGAAGCATGAGAAATATCTCTGAAGAGTTCTTGCTAAAAGAAAGCTTGCAGATGTCTATGTTCTTAGCAGCATTATTCCCAACAGCCAATGTCCACGGGCTGAGAAATGGATAAACCCAACATGGTACATCCATACAGTGCACTATTACAGGGTCTTCAAAAGGAAGGAGATTCTGACACAGGCTACAAGGAGGAGGTACCTGGAAGACCCTCTGCTGAGTGAAATACACCAGTCACAAAATGGGATCCCACTTGCATGAGGCAGCTACAGTAGCCAAATTCACAGAGGCAGAAAGTAGAATGGGGTTGTCAGGGGCTGGAGGGTGGGGTGGGGTGGGGTGGAGTGGGGAGTGAAGTGTTTAATGGGGACAAAGTTACAGTTTTGGAGGATGAAAAAGATCTGGGGATGGATGGTGGCGGTGGCCACACAACAATGCAAATGTCCTTAACACTGCTAACCTGTACCCCTTAGAGTGGATGAGAATGTGATGTGCATCTTACCACCGTTAAGAAGAAGAATTTTAAAAGTTTGACACACAAATAGCGCCTTGCACAAGTCTGGGGGAGGAGCTTCAGATCTTTGGAAGTCACTTGACAGGAACAGCTCATTCTCTGATAATGCCAAATAAACGAGGTGTTATTGTAGAAAGTGAGACACAACCAACACTCCAGAGACCTTTCACTTGGCACGGCCGCTTCCTCCGCCTGGCATGTAGCGTGCCCTTCTCAGGCTGGCTCTTTTTCAATCCATCTCCCTCTGGTGGGCTTCATACGCCCCAAGCTCCCGGAGCGAGGCCCAGGCGGAGGGGTCACACTGGAGAAGTGGGAAGGAGTCATGGGGCTGCAGGCTTCTGGCCGTCCTCCTCCAGCAGTCTTGGGGTAGGCAAGCCCCCCAAGTGTGGCTGAGCCTCCTCAAGGCCTCCCAGGCTCCCTGCCCCCTTCTCTTGGCTCCCAGTCCAGACCAGCATTTGACTTTCTAATTCTCCCCTTTTCACAACAAAAAGCGAAATGTTCCCCAGGCATTTGGCCTGGTTTCTGTACCCAAGCAGACAGAGGGCCAGCAGAGGCAAGGAGCCAGCCATAGCAAGGTCTCCCGAGCAGCTGCCTCGGCACATCAGGTATCAGCCAGCACTGATGCCCCCATCTCTCTGCCCACAAATGATCAGAGACATTAAATGACGTCTCACTTGGTGTCCCAGAGTAAGTCCTTTACTGCTTTGCAAGGTAAGAAAAATTAAAGTTTGGTAGTCTGGTTCCTACCAAAGGAGGACAGAGGCTGGAAGCTGGGAAGAGACAGGTGTTCACACCATCTCTGCTGGCACACACGTGGCCTGTCCACAGCCTCAGCATCTCCCCGTTGTCCTCAAATGTCCATCTCCCACTTGGCCTGGAGAGGACAGATGACACATGGGCTTGAGGATTTGTGGGGCACAGAAGGGAGCAGTGTTTGTTTTGCTTAGTAACTATGCTGCTATGTCCAGATAGCTGTTAGTATTTAAAAAATATATCCACTTGGCCTCAATTAAATCCTCCTGAGAAACTTTAGGAGGCTGGAGGCAGAGGCCAGGTTCCAAAAGAGAGATGAACCCCCACCTGGGCAAGGATGATCACCAGCAAGCAGAGGCAGCTGCCACCCAAAGCCCCTCCAGTGCTCTAGGGTTTGTGAGCATTGGAAGAAGGTCGCAGAGTTGCCCAGAGCATCCACCACCTTCAAGGTGGTCTCTGCAGAAAGGGGAGGCACAGAGCAGATTTCCGAAGGGGCCGCTAATACTTAATGGTCCACCCAGCAGTGAGAAACTCACCAGGGGCTGGGAACAAGAGGAGTCATCTGACAGAATCTGTTGGGTGTTAGCAACAAGAAACCATGGTCATCTGGGCTACTGCTCTAATGGATTCATCAAGGTACAAAGAGTGGAAACTGGAGAGTAACCAAGAGACACACAGTTAATTTAATAATGAAGGTCGAACACAACGCAGGCTCCCGTGCCCAGCTCCTTGGTCTCCATCACAGGGAGAGGCTATCTGCTGGGCTGACCCCACATCAGTCACTCCCATTCCAATGGCAGCCACCCAAGGTCCAGGAATGGAGCTGGGGAGAAATTAATCAGTAAACCCAACCGTTTAAATACTTCAAACACATCATGCTTCGCAGGGTGAACAGGTGCAAGGGTTTCATGATGGCTTGCCATAAGGAACTCCAAGAGAGGTTGTGTCTCTGTACTTGGAGTCATTCAGACTCTTGGTACTGGAGGGAGAAGAACAGATTTTCCACCCTGAGGTCCTCCATTCATGCCTCCAGCCAGCTCGGAAATGGTTACCGTGGCTCAGCCAAGCTGCCAACCCTGTCTGAAAACTCAAAACCTGCAAAGAAGATAATTGAAGCAGAAAAATCCTCCATCTGCGACATCTGAATGTGTTCCAGGCTTCCGTGTCTGCCTTGAGGTCTCAGTCCCTAATGTACGACCCACCCAGGAGTGGAGCGGAGGTCAGACCCAGCGCCCATCCACCCATCTGTCCTGGGCCCCTATTTAGTGTGTGTTGCTAGGGTAATACAAGCTCCAGAGAACTGCAGTGCAACTCAGCTGGAAGGGACTTCTGGGGACATCTAAGGCTAATGGTAAAAAGCAGAGTAAGGCCAAGGGGAGGGAGGGGACAGGCCCAATGTCATCCAGTGAACTGTTGCTGGAATCAGGCCAAGGATCCAGAACTTCTGACCCCAACTCATTAGCAATTCCTCAAAATGATCAAGAGCAAAATAATAGGATATTTCAAGACATACTAAAAGTGGCTAAAAGACCTTTGAAACCAACCTACAGGTGAATGTCCATCCAAGCACCCAGAGAACCTTCTCAGTGCAAACTTTGGAAACTGTCCCCCTTTTCTCCTACCTCCTGTCCTTCTCCACTGGTGGCCTGTTCACCATCAGTGTCAGGTTGGTGGAGCTGGAATTCTGACCTACTCATTACAGCACAGCAGTATGGCCCTCAGCAATGCACAGGGCAACCTCGTGCTCCAGGAAAGTCCAGCTACAGCCTCTGGAGAAGAGGGACAGCAGCAGGGAATCTGGGACTAACCAGCTTAATTTGGCCTCCTGGTAAGAGGCAGTGCTTCTACAGGGATTCAGAGTACAAACTCCCTGGGGCAGGGAGACATCTCCAGCCCTGGAGCCTCTGGGTCAGATCCTCAGCTTTCAGAGGGGTGGCTCAGATGCACACTGTACCATCCCTTAGGCCCAGGCTTGAGGTTCAAGTGGCCATAGCCCAGGAGCACTTGTGGGAGATGTCAGATCCAAACTTTCCTGAACCATGTTCTAGAAGGTCACAGTCTTAAAACAGGGTCGACTTATTAGGAAGCACGAGTCTGGCTAGATGTGGAAGTTATCTTATCGAGTTTGGCTCTTAAACGTCCCCCAGAGGCCCATGTGCTGAAGGCTTGGTTCCCACCTGTGGCACTACTGCGAGGTGGTGGAACCTTTAAGGGGTGGGGCTAGAGGAAGGAAGTTAGGTCACTGGGGGCATGCCTTTAAAGAGGATATTTTCCTGTCTCTCTCTCCTTCCTGGCCACCAAGAGGCAAACAAGGCTCCTCCACCATGTGCTCCCACCATGATGCACTGTGCTGCTATAGCACCCATGGATTGAAAACTCTGAAACTGTGAGCCAAAATAAACCTTTCTTCTTTTGAGTTGATTATCTCAGGTATTTTGTTATAGTAATGGAAAGCTGACTAATGCACTATTCTAGAAAGCTACTGAGCAAATCAGCACAGGCCTGGAGTCTCAAAGGAAGAGGCTTGATTTCATTCTGTGGGTTTGTAGAAATGAGCACCTAGGAGGGACTCTAAAAATGGTTCCATATGCGGAAGTAAGGGACATCCTTTCTCTGCTAGCCCTTATGTGGGATGGAGTAGACACTTCACCCCAATACTGTCTCCCTACCTCCTCTTGCCCTCCCCAACTCCACTGTCCACTGAGCAGCCAGGGTGATCCTCTGTAGCACAAACCAGTCACAACCCCTCCAACTGAAAGCCCTTCCATGTCGTCTTCCTGTTGCTATCCAGAAGAACCCAAATACTAGACAAGGCCAACCGGAGCTTGCAGGATTGGACCCTGCCCCACCCTTCAGCTTCGTCTCTCACCCTTCACTCCAGGAACAAAGAACTTCTTTGGGTCCTCAACTGTCCCCCAGCTTTCCCTCATCTGGGCCCTGTGCCTGCATCCCTCTTTCCCTGGAATCCTCCCTGTCCCCTGCCTGACCCAGTCCATGTGGCGAAGCCCCTTCCTGACTGTCACTGAGGCTGGTGCTTTTATTATTTCCATTGCACAGATGAAAGCACTGAGGCTTAGAGGGTTGGGGGGGGACAGCTGTAGGGACGTTAGGGATACTGTGGACTTTGTTTTGTAGAGGCAGAAACCAAGACTCTGTGACAGAGAAGTGACCTGTCCCTCCCACCCTTCCTTTTAGTGATCGGGGCATTCAGCCAGGTAGAGACCATGCTTCCAGGATACCTTGCAGCTAGGTGCGGCCATGTGATGTAGTTTGAGGTGATGGAATATGAGTGGAAAAGACACAGCCGCTTCCACACTGCTTCCTTAATCGCTCTCCCCCACTTCCTCCCTTGCCCTCTCTGGCAGACAGCAGTGAAGGCCAGCTGCTGGAGGGCCGGCTTCCACCAGGGCGACCAGGATCACAGGACAGAGCTGCCTACTCGCCCGGGCTCACCTCCTACCTCCCGGCCATTAAGTGAGAGAAATGAGCACGTCCCTGCTTGAGACAGTGTTTTCTGGGGTCTCTGAGTCACCGCAGTGAAGCCTGCAGCTAACCAGGAAGTCTGTACCCAAGGCACGACCCATTTCTTGGGTTTGTTCCTAGAGCATGCTGGTTCGGGGTTGTGACACTGTGGGTTTCGGTCCTATTGCACTAAGATCAGAAGGAAGCGTTGGGAAGTGCAAAGAAGAAAACTGAAGCTAGACAGGCCCAAAGGGAGGCCCAAGATCAAGCTCCACCACGTCCAGAGGTCTCCCTGGAGTGTGGCCGGACAAAGGAGCCACCGCTCTCAACACTGCTCCCCAGAGGGAGATCTCCTGCAACATGTCGTCTGTACCCGCCCCCACAGGCCACCCTGTGACAGAATCCTGTGAAAACAACACTCTGGTGGCTGTTTCTACACTGGAATGATGACAGTTTGGGGTTTGGGTTTCCCTCCCACAAAATGACTAGACAAAACAGCCTTCTTTTTCTTTTTCTCCCTCCACCCCAACTAATCATACTGTCTTTATGAAAATATTCTCACTAGTCTCAGTGTTTGTGGAGGCAACAATTTTTCATTTCGACCAACCTTATCCTTTCAGAAATGTATTTGGCGAGATCTCTCTTTAAAAGAGTGCTGTTACAAATCTATATATAAAAGTGGATTAACCCCATCATAGAAGCTTTTTAAACCTGAATTCCATATCCTTTCCCCAGTCCAATAGGCATTTTTGTTTGTTTGTTTTGTTTTGTTTTGTAGTACTGAGGCTTGAAGGGGGGTGGAGGGAGGGAGAGCTCTACCACTGAGCTATATCCCCAGCCCCTTTTATTTTTTACTTTGAGACAAAGTCTTGCGAAGTTGCAGAGGCTGGCCTTGAACTTGTGATCCTCCTGCCTCAGCCCCCTGAGGAGCTGGAACTATAGGAGTATACCAGGGTTCCAGCAGGTCTTTATCAGTCACTCTGCAGTTGCTTGATGTGCCTCTCAAAGGCCAGGGCCCAGAAGCCAATGCAATAATCAAAGCATATCTGACTCTCCCCAAGGAAGCAATGACCCTCACCTCTGTGGTAATCGAGACCCTCTGTGCCAAGTAACAGAAACCTGAACTTGAAGTGGCTTAAGAGAATTGTGTGAGTTTGGGTAACTGGATGGTCCAAAGACAGAGCTAATTTAATCAGAAATGCCATCAAGGACTTGGTTTCTTCCATATATCCTCTAGGCCTCTGTAGTTACCAGTAATATCTTAGGGTGGGTGTCCTTCTTGGTGGCAAAATGGATGGAACAGTACCAGACTTCATATCCACACACCATACCATCCCAGGTAAGAGAGAGAAAGCCAGCTTCCAAAATCACCCACCCTGCCACCCAAAAAAAAAGTTACACAAATTATGGACAACCTCACCTAAGGCCAATGGCAAAACACAGAGGAGGGGAGGAAGAAGTGTTGAGCAGATGACTGGTGTCCCCTACAGTGTCATCTCCAGACACTAGACTACTTGGACAGTGAGTTCATGTTAGTTTCCTTTGGCAGCCACATCCTATGGCTGACTCATATAAACCCTCCATTCGTTCTCCCTTAAGTTTCCATGACAACATAAGTATCCATTTCACTGTCATGGTACAGTTCATTTTTCAGACCTATGGAAAGGACTTCATATTTATCTCCTCAATGTTTAATCCAATTAAGTTTAGCCAGTCAAGATCATTCTGCAAACTGATTCTGTCATCTAACCTTAAAAACAAAGAATATAGCCGGGCTCCGTGGCACATACCTGTAATCCCAGCAGCTCCAGAGGCTGAGGCAGGAGGATCACAAGTTCAAAGCCAGCCTCAGCAACTTAGTGGTGCCCTGAACAACTCAGGGAGATCCTGTATCTAAATAAAATGTAAAAAAAAAAGGGGGGGGGGGGTCTGGGGATGTAGCTCAGAGGTAAAGCACTCTTGGGTTCAATCCCTTGTACCAAAAAAAATAAATAAAATAAAAACAAAGAACCTCTCATGACCACTTTGTCCTCAACACACTTAGCAAATGAACAATACTTCCCACTCTGGCTGCGAGGCCCAATGACAGTGGCCACCACAAGCCCTATGCTACTCAAGGCTACCAGGTGCTCCAAGTTGTGCCTGAGCACACCTCTTCTCCCCAGGCAGCTGCGTGTGTCCCTGGCCCACCTAGAACCATGTGAAAGGTGCTCTTGAACCGAAGAAAACTCAACTGGGAAGACGCAACCAAAGCCAGTCTACGGTCACCAAAGGATGCTGTCAAATAAGGTGTGGAGGAGACATCCAGGAAAGAATGGGGGGAGTTATAAAAAAAATTAAAAAGAAAACACATATAAGATTCTAAACTCAGATAATTTCAGGAGTCTCTCAGAGGAATCACTCCACTTTAAAAAAAAAAAACAAACAAACCTGGAGGCTCAAGATGATGCATTGTGGGCAAGATTTATGTAAGACAGAGAACACAGAACCTGGCCGGCAAGCCCAAATTAAAAAAAAAAAAAAAAAGTCTTGGCCCTGCATCAAAAGGCTGGCAAATGGGTGTACATTTCCAGGTCTGAAGTTAAAATCAAATATTTAAATATTTATCTGACTTATTTGATTACCCAGCCAACTAGTGCCCTCAACAGGGGGACATTAAAGAGCTTCCCCTATGGCTATCCCACCCACTCCGCACCCCAGCTTCCTGCCATTCATGACTGTACTGGCCTGTTATCAGTCATGTCCTCAAAGGAGTAAAAATATTGAGAAAGGCAGGCCTGAGACTGGAGCTCGCTCTCCCTGCCAGCAGGTCTGCTTCCTTGCCGATGTGAGCTCTAGTTTGAAGGTGTCCCCCCAAAAGTTCATGTGTTGGAAACATAACTCCAAATTCATGATTAGGTTATCTGGAGTTAGGGCCTTTGGGAGGGAATTAGGATTAGATGAGGTAATAAAAGTGGGGTCCCCACGAAGGCATTAGTGAATTTACAAGAACAGGAAGAGAGATCCAAGTTGGGCCTCAGCTCTGTCTTGCCAGGGGATGTTTTCTGCCATGGTTTCATGCGGCAAGAAAGCCCTCACCAGATGCTGAGCAGGTGCAGGCACCCGCTCTTGGACTTCCCAGCTTCCAGAACTGTGAGCTAAATAAACCTCTATTCTTCTTCTTTTTTTTTTTTTTTTAAATTATGTTTTAGTTGTAGGTGGATACAATACCTTTTATTTTTATGTGGTGCTGAGGATCAAACCCATTGCCTCACACATGCTAGGCAGGTGCTCTACCTCTGAGCCATGACCCTAGCCCAAACCTCTATTCTTTATCAATTATTCAGCCTCAGATATTTTGTTATAGCAACAAAGATGGCATGTAATTGTGAAATATAATACTCTATGACAGTAAGTGTGGATCTACTAGGCAACTGGGTTTGGGGATGTGGAAGGCAATAGGTGAGAAGACTAGTTAGAAGGGTGATAAGTCTCAGTGTGAACAGAGCTTGGGTGTTGGCCATTTGAATGGAAAGGAACAGGAACATCAAAAAGTGACAACAACAAGAATGGACGATTGATTGAAAAGCTGAAGAAGATCAAGATGGGGTTCCTGGGTGACTCTCACAGGCATAAAAAGAAAAAGCCACAGAAGAAGTATATTTTGGTTAATAAGATGAGATGATTTCAAAGTTCCTAACAACTTGGAGATAACTATCTTTGATGTTTCAAGAAAGAATAAAACATGGATAATTGGAACCATTTGCTTCTCAATGCTATGGGTGAATGGAGTCTCTCAGACTAGAAGTGCAGAGGACTGAGCAGGGCTCACCTCAGAACACATCCACGAGGTAGAGAAAGAGGTCAAGAACAGATAAGGCCTGAGAAGAGACCGTGAGAGGACAGAGGGGAAGGAGAGGTCCGGCGGACCTTGACCACTGTCAAGGTCATTGGTTATCTCAGCTCAAAAGTTTCAGTGGTGTGCTGTGGGGAGACAGCAGCCAGGTGGGGTGGAGCCAAGAAACATAGCTGCTTGGGAGACCACGCCTGCCGGGGTCAGAGCAGCTGGAAGGACCGCTAGAGAAGGGAAAGGCTTCCCAGAAAAAAGGAATGCTGCTTACCACTGAAGCCACCGAACGCGTGGGAGAGGAGAAGAGGAGCTTCCTGGCCTGCTCCATATGCAAGACACTTTTTTAAAGAGGATTTAGAAAAAGAAAAAGGCTGGGGAAAGGGTGAGGGGAGCACTGCGGTACATACCTGTAATCCCAGGACCCAGGAAGCTGAGGAAGGAGGATCGCAAGTTCAAAGCCAGCCTGGGCAACTTAGCAAGGCCCTGTCTCCAAATTTTAAAAAATAAATTAAAAGGGCTAGTGATGTCACTCGGTGGTAGAGCACCCCCGGGTTCAATCCCCAGTATCACAAAGAACAGAAAAGATAAATCTCAAAGTTCAGAAAGAAGTGTTTCAGACAAGTCACCATGGGCTCACCCCCGGGCACCTGCCTCCCCCAAGAATGATGGTGTCACCATTCTCTAGCAGGTTTTTTATGACTCCTATAGCAAGGGACCAGAATCTGCAGAAGATGCCTTTCCACCATGACCTCAGATACAGGCTGCACACAGCTTCAGGGAGCTGAATACCACCAAGCTTCTGTTTCTTTGCCATTTCAGGCCCTGCTTCCTGCCAGCAGGACACCTCTCCCAACACCCACAGCTGAATGTGTGGCAGGGGGAGGCTAGGAGGTTATTAGGACTATAGAAGTTGCCAGAGGCGTCCCTAGCTGTTCAATTTCTTTCCAGCTGGAAAGAAATATGCCTTAGACCTCCTAGATCAGCTTCCTTGTATCCCTAAAGGAAAGTTCAAAGTAAGACAAGCCTGGAAAGTGGACTTAGCCCTGGTGCTTAGGCAAATCATGAATCTGCTCCAAAATATTGGCTCCAGGCAAGCTTCTTGTCTGCCTGGTTCACTGGAGTCCCCCAAACACCCACAAAAGGCCCAATGCACAGTGGGCACTCCATAAGTATTTGTTGATTAGCATATTTGTGGAATGTTCTAAGCCACAGTTTCCTCATCTGTCAAAGGCAGGAGGTCTGACTCATGGTCCCTAAGGTCCCTTCCAGACCAGGGATAATCTTTTCCCAACACCTCAGATTATGCTATAGTGCTCCAGTGTGGGCAGAGTGGAGAGTGGAGAGCAGCCATTCCCCAGGTTTCAGGGACGAGGGCAATGATGATAGCGGTGGCAGAATGGTCGCTATGCTAGAACCACATCCCAACTCCACTCCTGCTCCTTGTATGTGACCAAAACCAGTACCTCCCTAACGACCAAGATGGCAGCTCCCCGTTCCCAGAGTCTCCTCCCTGGGGCCACATTTTATTCTAATGATATTAACTTCTGACAGTGCCCCTGAGTATGGACTCTGGGCAGTGGTGTCACTGTGGGAACCCAGGAGTGGTCCTCACCCTGCCTTGCCCAACACCTCAGGGTCTTCCTCAAAGGAGGCGTGTCTGTGGATGTGGGATGTTCTGGCTTGTTAAAAAGTCACCCTCTGGATTGTGAGTTCAAAGCCACTCTAAGCAACTCAGCAAGACCCTGTCTCTAAAAACACAAAAGGGGATGGGGATGTGGCTCACTGGTTAAGCTCCCCTGGTTCAATCCCCGAAACAAAACAAAGAAAGTCACCCTCTCCAAGCCACAGCCAGACCTAGTTCATTTGTTGACCACAGGGTCTCCCTGAGAGGCGGTACAGAACCATGGTTGGGCGCGTGAAATTTTATCCAATGAATGAAGGCTTATCTGGTCTGCACAAATAGCTTGTCACGGAGCTGGGGATGATCGCTCCACGTCACATGGGAGGACACTGAGTCTGGGAAGATGACATGACCTGCTCCCAGTGCCGCAATGAGCTGATGGTATGGCCTGAATCGGAAACCACGTCTTTCCACTCTCAGCCCAGTGCCCCACCCCCAGTATCCTGTTACCTCTGGATGCCCTCCCTCTCACCTCCCATTTATCTACACTCCTGTTCTCCTGAGTCGGCTCCTCAAACATCATGCAGCCCCAAACCCTGTCCCTCCTTCTGGCCAAAATCTACATCATTGCTTCCATTTCTTTTCCTTTTTTTCTTCTTTTCTCTTTTGAATCTTTCCACTTCCAGCTGAGCAGTTCGACCTGGCCGACCACATTCTAAAGACACTGTATCTCTAGCTGATATCAGTTCTGTACTCTTCCTTGGTTAATTCCAAGATGCCCCAAATGTGGCCAATCTGATGGTCACCCAATGGTCTGACCGTGACCTGTGGCTGAGCAAGGCAGAGCCCGATTCCAGGAAAGAGGGGAAAGCATCAGTGTGGCCAAGGTTTCAGCCTCAAAAATGCAATCCCAGCCAGGCGCGGTGGCGCACGCCTGTAATCCCAGCACTTTGGGAGGCTGAGGCAGGAGGATCGCGAGTTCAAAGCCAGCCTCAGCAATGGCGAGGCAGTTAGTAACTCAGTGAGACCCTGTCTCTAATAAAAATACAAAAAAGGGCTGGGGATGTGGCCCAGTGGTCGAGTGCCCCTGAGTTCAATCCCCGGTACCAAAAAAAAAAAAAAAAAAAAAAAAGCAATCCCAGCCAGGCCTGTGGCACACACCTGTGATCCCAGCCACTTGGAGGCTGAGGCAGGAGGACTGTAAATTCAAGACCAGCCTGAGCAACTTAATAAGACCTGTCTTAAACTAAAACTGAAAAAGGGTGGGGTTGTAGCTCAGTGGTAGAGGACCCCTGGGTTTAATCCCTAGCACAAAAGCAAAAACAAATCCCTCCCCTCCGACTGCTATGTGACGTGAGCCAAATGCTCAGCCTCACACTCTGATGCCAAAGTCAAACTCAAAACACTCCCCAAAATCACTGTGACTCAGGAAAATGATGATGACTCTACAGTGGATAGCCTTAGAATAAGGGCAAGGGAGCCCCCCAGCAAGACAACACCCTGACGGCATGAGGAATTGAGTCCTCACTTAGGGACTTCCTACCTCGAGTGGTGAAAATAACTGATGAACAAAATGCCCTAGCAAATGACTTAATCAACAATAACAGCACATGGTGTGTGTTTCTGTGTATTCATCTTGGACTCTCTTAGACGTGCTGAAGGCTGAGATCCTGAGCTGAAGCAGGGAATGTAAAGGGGGGACATGTCTGGGTATTCCTATCTCTCCGTGTTTAAGGAATTCCCTGAAGGAGCCCCAATTAGGGAGATGGCTATTGCGGTCAGCTGGAAGCCATAAGTTCCACCTGATAATAAGTATGTATGTGACGCACCTGTAAATGCACGTGAGGCACCCGCAAAGCTAAAGGTATATAACCGGGTGAAAGCGGTCGGAGTCAGGAGGAGAAGAATGAATTCATTCAGTCAGTCATGCAGTCGCTCGGTCGGAAGAAGAGTTCGGGTCGGAGAAGAAGAAAAGAATCAGAGCGGCCAGAATGTAGGCAGAGCGGTTACAGAAGAGAAACCAGATAGAAGAAGTAATTCCTGGTCAGAGTCAGGCCGAGGCTCCAGAGGAAGAAAGAAGAAAGAAGAAAGAAGCTCTAAAAGCTAAGCTCGCTCTCTCTCTAAAGAAGAAATCTCTCTCTTTCAAGCTCTCTCTCTTTCTCTCTATGCTCTAAGAAGAAGAAGAAGAAAAAGCTATCTCTAATCTTTCTCTCTAAGCTCTTTCTAAGAAGAAGAAAAATCTTTCTTTCTCTCTCTAAGCTCTCTCTAAGAAAGTAGAAGTAAAAGTAGTAGTATCTTTACTCTGCCTCTGAGAGTTTTCCTCCTGCGGCGGCGTTTGTGGCTGGCCTCGACAGGCAGCTTACAATTCCCAGCTGTGGCCATTGTGTATGCACAGGGTGCAGTAGACTGAGGGTTCTGCAGCCTCCACTCACCTGGGTTGATTCCATTGTACTGGGATACGGGGCCTCCCCGATGTCAGTGACAATGGTGGCTGTCATGGGGGTAAAAGGGCCCAGTAGGGTCGTGAGGCTTCCACATGGGGTTAGGCTCTCAAATCAGCTCCCATGAGAGCCGCCAGCTGAGGGACCCTGGGGAATTGCTGCATAGCTCTCTCTCTCCTTAACCAGAGTTTTGAGAAAGAAGAGGAAGAGAAAGAGAAGGGGAAGGGGAAGGAGGAGGGGAGAAGGAGGAGGAACAGGGAGCAGAATAACAACTCAAAAGGCCCCAGGAGCTGGGCGCGGTGGCGCACGCCTGTAATCCCAGCACTTTGGGAGGCTGAGGCAGGAGGATCGCGAGTTCAAAGCCAGCCTCAGCAGTGGCGAGGCACTTAGCAGCTCAGTGAGACCCTGTCTCTAAATAAAATACAAAAAAGGGCTGGGGATGTGGCCCAGTGGTCGAGTGCCCCTGAAGTTCAATCCCCGGTACCACAACAAAAAAAAAAAAAAAAAAAGGCCCCAGGAAACTACCTTGAGTTCCATGGATGGACCAGCCCATGGGGCCTTATAACAGATGCTCAGCAGTGTTCAAAGTGTTTTAGTGGAACTAACCCAAGTATAATAACTAACTTCTTCCCAAGAAACTCTGCTGTCTTCTGCTGTAGTCACTTAGGTTCCATGCTTGACCTTGTCTACTAAAGGAGGGTCTGCCAGCCACTGGTCAATTCTAAGGTGAGCTCCACCACCACCCCCCAGAGAAATATGTTTTCCCCTCCCTTCTGCCCTGTTTCTTTCCTACAGTGCTGGAGCTGGCCCAAGGCCACACCTCCAGGTGGCTGCAGGCTGAAGTGCAGCCACACAGAGACCTAGCTTGAGGCTACAGGGCGGAAGTCCCTTAGACTCATGAGACAGCCAAGGAAGGTGATGACAATAAACCAGAGGATGTCAACAGGCCATCCTCTTTCATCACTCTTACCTACCAAAGGCAACTAACCTTAACCCCACGCAGACAGGACTCATGGAGCCCCACTTTATAAATGGAGAAACTGAAGTACATACAAAAGGAGTAACTTGACCAAGACTATCCCATCTCTAAGTGATGGGGCTGGGATTTGAACTCAGGTAATCTGGCTCCAATGTCCATGTTCTTAACCATTGTGCTATACTGCCTCTCAAGGAGAGCCTGTGGTACACAAAACCAACTAGACCTCACCACAGCTTGCTGAGGTTCACTGGTTTTGTTTGCTTGTCTGTTTTGCTGGTACAGAGGACTAAACCCAGGGATGCTCTACTACTAAGTTGCATCCCCAGCCTTTTTTATTTTTCATCTTGAGACAGGGTCTAACTAAGTTGCCCAGGCTGACCTTGAACTTAAGATCCTCTTGCCTCACAGCCTCCCAGTGGCTGGGATGACAGGTGTCCAGCTGTGAGGCTGACTTTTTAACAAGCCAGAACATTCTGCATCCACACATTCCTTTGAGTGAGACCCTTAGGTGTTGGGGAAGGCAGGGTGAGGCCTGCTCATGGATTCCCACAGTGCCACCGCTGACCAAAGCATTTCTGAGACTTGTTTTGAGGAGTTGCCCTCAGGGACTTCTGAATATTCCAGATGGTGGCAGCTCCTCAACCCCTGAACCTAAGTAAGACTTTTACATCCAGCCTCAACCCTTGGGTGTCAAATCTGATGAACAGGCTCAGGGATCAAGCTTGGGTGATGTTGGTTTTGGATGAAAATGAACTGGGCTGTAAAATAACAAGAATGGCTTTCCCCAGGGACTGGTAAAATGGCTTTCCCGGCCAGTGGAAGAAGTGTTCTGCCTCCCTAGGTAGCTACTAACATGGACAAGACACTCGTCTGGATCCATCCACTTGGGTCTGATTGGTGAAAAACAAAACAGTCGGCTCCATCCTTTCACAGTCACACCTCTGAAGCCAACGAGTCATGAACTTGGACTTGTTTTTCCAATGGTGGAGATGAATTTCCACTAATTTGCAAACTCGCTCACCCGCTCCACAGCTCTGCCTCGCAAGGAATGACACACATTTTCGAGAAAGCTGGCCAGGTGAGGGGTTCAGCCCAAGGCCAAGTGCAGAGAGACTCTTGGTGACCCTTGATGAGGATGAGTCACAGCACAGAGTTCCAACCGGAGCCAGCCAGTTGGCCATGTCCCATCCCTAATCCCTCAGAAAAATGCGGTCCCTGAACTTCTTGAGGGAAGCCGCCCCACTAATGTCAAGTTTCTTCATCCACTGGTTTGATTTCCATGCTGCCACCGCCCCCTTCTCTTGGATATTCCTTTTATTATCTAAGTGAATCCCCCTTAAGTCTTCATTCCCAGATCCACTGATTCTTGGGCCTCCTACTGGTCACTATCTCCAAAGACATCAAGGAGCTGGGACACCAGCAACAAGAATCATGCATCTTCCATGCCAGTGCAGGGATGCACACCTGAAATCCCAACAACTTGGGAATCTGAAGCAGGAGGATCACAAGTTTGAGGCCAGCCTCAGCACTTTTGCAATACCCCATCACAAAGTAAAAAGGGGTGGGAATGTAGCTCAGTAGTAAAGTGCTCCTGGGTTCAATCCCAGGTACAAATAAATAAATAAAAAGAATCATGCGTCTTCCAGGTTCTGTATCCGAGTGTCTTTCCTCTGTCCTGATTCCCGTTTAATTAAACCCACTGGAAAATGGTAGGAAACAGCCCAGGAAAGAATCCAAACGGGGGGTACTGAACTCACTGCCCCAAGAAGAATTAACAGAATCCCTCCAGCTGTCCATGCCAACAACAAAGCCACTTTTATAGCCAACACTTTCCAAGTCTGGTTCTCCCCAAACCAGACCACTGTTCTCCATGTTCCCGGAAGGGACAGCCCAGATCAATAGGTGCAACTCTCAGACTCTTCAAGAAATGGCCTTGCAAGAGGGTATGCTCACTCCCAGAGAGAAGGAAGCAGGGCTGAGCATCCTTGCTGGGAGTTTAGGATGCAGGGATTCCTACAATGGGTGGGAGGGCACACGCTGCATGATCTGTAGGATCCTCTCAACCCCTAAAATTTAATGAGTCTGGGAAAATCTGATGCAAGGGAAAACGCATGCGCACACGCCCACAAACCTACCGCTGAAGTTAGTCCCTTGCCTGTGAACGCCAAGATTTCCCTGCCAGCCTATTCTGGTAAGAAAGCTGCCCTCAAATTTGTGCCCTGATCCCATGAACTCTCGGGGTGGGAGGTGATGGAGAACTACTCTCCTCCCCTCCAGGGACTTCGTGGAGTTCACTTTCTTCTCCAATGACTCATTTTCAGGTTCGTCTGATTCCCACCTTCCACCCCCAGGTCCCTGCACTCAGGAGACAGGTGCTGGGACCCAGGTGGGAGATCAGAGTCCTTGGAGCCACCATTGGCAAAACTCGGCCCTTGTGCGTAGCTGCCCCAGCCTCGTTGGTCCTCCGCGGTGCAGAGTGAGGTGCAGCTGCCAGCCTGCTTTCAATATCCGCTCGTCCCTCGCTGGCCTACCAGCCAGGCGCACCCCCCCCCCCAACACACACAGCCCCAGCCCCTTTCTCTTTGAAGAAAAGTGATTTAATTTCATGAGACTTTGGGGTAATCATGTTATGATCTCCAACATTAACCAGAACCAACTCCCTGCTACAGGAGGGTGGGGAAGGAAAGGGGAAGGAAAAAGTAAACAGTCCCATTCGGGATTGCCAGAAAAGAGAGGAAAAAGAAAATCACAACAGCTGCTTCGCTGGTTCCCCTGATGAGGACCGGCCTCTGCCAGAGACTGGGCCTCTGTGCCAAGGTTGCTGGAAACAAGGAAGTTGGGCTTGGCAGGGCCTCCTTTCTACAGGTTAATCAGCTCAGTTCTGGGGAGGGGGGGGGGGAGATATTGGTTTTCATCCTTCAGCCTACCTTCTCTCCCACTCTCACCCCACCCCCGCCTCCCACTCACTTCCCATTACACTGTGCCCTAGGCTGAGGCTACCTGCTGTCCTCAGCCAGAGCCCAGGGGCCTCCCTGCCTCCTCTCCAAGGAAGCAGACCTGCTTTGAAGACCAGGTCAAGTGACCTCTCTTGATTTTCCTGAAGAGTTGCCTCCACATCCTGGGGCCCACTTCTCAAAGTCTTTAGACCACAAAATGAGGCTGGGAGAGGAGGCCAGGTTGAAAGAAGGCAAGAATAAGTCAAGGGGTAGATGGCATGGGGTGGGGTGGGGGTGCTCAAAAAAAAAGAAAGAAAAGAAAAGAAAGAAGAAAGAAAAGAGAATAATTCAGGACCACAAACCCAGAATAGTGCATCTAAGGGTTAGCTGCAGCCAGAGAGGAATTCTCACGAACAATGGTCCTTCTTGGCAGACAGTCCAAGGGTGTGGTGCGCGGTTGAAAAAACAGCAAATAACCCAGGCTTCAAGGCCACCAGGGAGGGGGCTGGTATGAAGCTGGAAAGCCACAGCAAGGGACTTGGTGGGGACCCCAGGAAGGTGATCCTTGGGGTGCCAAATAGAAGCATCTTGTCAGAGGACAGCGGTGGCAAGGACAGAGCTCTCTTTCCAGCTTCTTTCCCCTCCAGCCTCTCAGGCCTGCCTGTCTGCTCACCTCCTGAAGGCCTAGGTGGCCTCTCTTGCACCCCTCTGCTGGAATGCTGATACCCAACTTATGCCAGGCGGTGACACCAAGGCTAGGTGCCACCCTCCTCTCTCTCTCTCTCTCTCTCTCACACACACACACACACACACACACACACTCCTTCCCCAGATCAGATCCAAGATCCATTCAGATTTCAAGCTGAGACTCAAGAGTATCTCAGGAATTCTGGAAGAAAACCCCCTGGATGTGACTTTGGAATCATATGTTTACAGACTTAGTCCCTCTCTAGGGTATAGGGAAAGCAATACAAGTGTCACAGGCCACTGCATGACATTGCTCCCCCCTCATCCAGAGCCAAGGATGCTGGCTGAAGGGCTTGTGGGTCCGTCTCCCACTCTGAGCAGGCAGGTAGGTACATTCGGTCCCTGTGGCTGTACTGTGTACACTGGGGTCGGGTATGAGCCGAATCCTTTGGCCTCTCTGAGGCATGACAACCTGGTACTTAGAAACTATAATTCGTTTTAATATACTGCTTTTCTTTGCAAACACGTTTTTCTGTTTTTTTCCTTTAAACTTCATATTTAAAAATTTAATTTAAGATAAAGGTCAAAAGTGTTGAACGGAGGGATTACAGAGTCTAATTACTGAGAATGTGAAGAAATATCATTATATTAGAAAAGTGATCAAAACAGGCTTAGAGGAAGCCTTGGACCGTGTCGGGAGCTTAATATGGCAGTTCCAGAGGTTGCCTCTGGATGCTTGAGAAATACTAAAGAAATTCACTCTGGTCCGGGGGATCAGTGTTCAGTCCACCCGTGTCACATCGAAAATAGATCTGTGTCCCCAGAGAGAACAGGCTCCCTCCCAGCAGCTGACAGACGTGAAAGGGAGTTGGGCTCTTCAGGGCTCCGGCTTTTGTGGTCTGTGGCTGTTCTCTCAATGCGGAAAGTTCCAAGAGGCTGGAGGAAGTGAGGTCTGTGGGTGTGGGGAGAACCTAGTCCACAGAAAGGTTCCATTGGGTAGCAAATGTGACGGGTGGATCCCCAGGACAGGAACAGTCTGAAGCAGAGTACCTACCTCAGGAGTCTTGGGAAAATCAAATAGGGGGTCCAGCCCCCACAGAATGACGGCTTTACAACATAAAGCATACGTTTCTTAAAGGTGAGCTCCAGGGGCTGAGGCTGTGGCTCCGTGGTGAAGCGCTTGCCAGGCATACAGGAGGCCTTGGGTTCAATCCCCAGCACCACGAAAAAAGAAAAACAAAAAAAATCAAAGAACAAGCTTCAAGTCAGTGGCAGCTTAGAATCAGTGATAACAGCACAGACTAGGAGTTCAGAGATGGAGGTTCTAATTCTCTCTTTCCATCACCCTTCGCTTTTCCAAAGTTTCAGGGGGCTGGATTCAGAACGCCACGATTGCCCTGTGTCTACTTCCTGTGACTCTGTGACCTCTTCAAATACTGAAGTGAGTTTAGACAAAAAGTAAAACAATGCCTGTTCTGGAGGGGGGAACAAGCACAGAGGAAAATTTCCAAGTTGTCCTTACTGGCAACTAAAAAGCGAAATCCACCCGAGGGCTCATAGCTACTATTTACCATGAACCAAACTCTGATCCAAGCATTTGAACTCAATTCAACAGCGCTTATAAAGGGGCACAATATGATGATGATAATGATAATAATCACCCTCCACAAACAGAAGGAGAAACTGAGCCATGGAGTGGCGGAGACCCTGGCCCAGAGTCACAGGGTTAAGATGTGGTAGGTCTGGGGTTTGAATCCAGACACTGTGGCACAAAGCCAACCTCTTCACCCAGTAGACTACACAGCCACCTCAGAAGGGCTCACAGGACACCCAGTGTGCTCCAGCCATTGAAGCCCTTGGCCATGTGCCTGGAGAAGTTGCTAGACCAGCTCACCCTTTTCTCCCAAAGGTTGCAGACCCTATCTGAGTTAACCACCAAATTCTTCCCAGGAGAATGATCCACAGAGGGTTAATTTGGCCTGTGGCATCACAAAGGATCTTGCTATGTCCACAAGGGTGATAAATCGGGACAAATCGGGGCCACCAATAGGAGATGAAAACTTCAAAACATTTTGTTCATATGGGGCCCACCCACTTCACTAGTCTTCTTGGGAGCAAATGGAACCCCCTTGCAACACTTCTTGGATTCTTCACATTCTTACTTCAGGCTGCTCCTGCCTTTTGGCCCTTTGGTCCCCAAATCCCAGTTGGGGGTAAGAAGCTGGGTCCCTGAGTTGCAGAGGAGGCCAGGCCCCCAAGGTGAAGAACATGAGAAGTTTGAAGGGAGGGTATTGCTCAGAAGACTCTAACTCCTCTTGAAAAGGAAATGACCTCATTGTCTCCATTATTTTGTTTTTAACACAGTGAAAGTGATTAATCCATAGTCAAACCAAAATAGTTTATATGCAGAGGCTACTGAGGGTTTTCTAATTATGAAATAGGAAAGGGGGGAAAAAAAGTGTTCGTTCTTCTGCTCGGAATAACAAAAAGCCAATAAAGTGGAAATTAAACTGATCATTAAAGAAGACCAGAAAAAAATGTCCCTAAAACTTAATTTCCACTCACTTTTTTTTTTTTAATTCCCATAACTATAAACTAGTTGAAGAGACCTTTCAAATGTTTTAATAGGAAAATTCCTGGGAGGGGAAGTGAGATTTTGGTGTCTGAGAGGTTCCAATTTAACAGTTGAGAAAAGTGTTTTAGCAGCCACCCTGGCCCCACGGGATTGTGAAACTCATCCACACAGTGCTCCTGGGGCAGAGCAGTCACACTTGCTGGAAGAAGCCAGGCTGGGAAGCCAGAGGCTATTTGCAAGGAGGGGAAAATTCAACTTCCGACTCTGAAATGCAGACAAGCTTATTCCTGTAGCCATGGAGGCCTGGTTGCACACCCAGAGTCCAAGACACAAGCCAGGAAGAGGTCGAGGGGTCCATCTGCACCACTGCCATGTGATTTGGAAACCAGCCACTCCCCTCCCATGTCTTAGATCCCTCTCTAGAAATCTGAGGGTGACACGCTGTTCTCTCCCCAGGGTCTAAAATGAGACAAGGCCTATAAACACAGAATATAACCTGATCTCTACTCACACCAAAGAGCTACTTCCCTAACCTCGTCAATCCCTTTTGAGCCTGGCCATTTATTCATTCATCCAGTCAATAAACATTTACGAAGTGTCTCTGAAGAGTCAGACATCCTGGGAGGCACTGAGGCACTGTGCCTGGGGACAGGACCTCGACTCTGTGGAGGTAGGAGCAGATGTATGGACTCAATACCAGGTGATAGGCAGTGACTTGGCACCTGTTCCCAAACCTAGAGCCCCGACCCTACCTCACATGCTGAGGGGCTGAGAAGACAGACAGAGGTGTTCTGGGCATTGTGGCACATGCCTGTAACCCCAGTAGCTCAGGAGGCTGAGGCAAGAAAACCACAAGTTCAAGGCCAATCTCAGCAACTTAGTGAGGTCCTGTCCCAAAATAAAAAATAAAGAGGAAGCCGGGCGCGGTGGCGCATGCCTGTTATCCCAGCAGTTTGGGAGGCTGAGGCAGGAGGATCGCGAGTTCAAAGCCAGCCTCAGCAATGGCGAGGCACTTAGCAACTCAGTGAGACCCTGTCTCTAAATAAAATACAAAAAAGGGCTGGGGATGTGACCCAGTGGTCGAGTGCCCCTGAGTTCAATCCCCGGTAACCACAAAAAAAAAAAAAAAAGAGGGCTGGGCATGTAGCTCAGTGGTAAAGTACCCCTAGTAACAAATAAAGGGGAGGGGAAAAAAAAAAAAGGTGGAGGTGCCTGGAAAAACCCCAGACCCACGCCCAGAGGTATTTATGAAGCACAGACATAAAGGGACATGGGAGGCTGCTGGTGAGGTTAGGAGGATGGGTGGTTGGGGACAGACCAAGGGCCTAGAATTTCAGGACAAGGAGCTTGGACTTGATTCTGTAAGAGACAGGGATGGAGAGTCAGAGTAATGAAGGCAGGCAGCTGTGCTGGGGTACCAGCTGCACAAGGAGAGTGTGAGTGAATGCACCCAGAGTGTATTTAAATACGGTGGACCTATTCCACTGACAAAGGTATCTAGCATAATGAAAACCATTACCCTAGGGTAACAGGAGGACCAAAGAAGCAAAATTCCAAAACAGTATCTTCCAGAACACACCTGCCTTCTTCATACTCAACTTCCAAGTCTACCAAATAAAAGTCACCAAACGTAAGAGTCAGTCATTATCATATGCATGTGATCCACAAGTTCCCACAAAGAAGGCAACCAATTCAAAGAGGGTGTGGCTCAGCAGTAGAGCACTTGCCTAGCTCTGCTGAATTGGGAGCCCCTGGGTTAAATTCCAGTAGAAAGGAAAAGGAAATGAAGGGAAAGGGGAGGAAGGAAAACAGGAGCCAATGCAAGCCTATGGTGTCTTTATACTAGTTGTGATTTTCCTAATTAGATAATAATATACTAATGCATTTTATCTGTTTTAATATCTTATTAATAATCCACTTTGGAGCATCCATTCTTCTGCATTCCCCTACAGTGAATATATTATTCATATGTGTTACACCTTTCTCCAGACACATATGAGTACATATAATCTCAGCTACAGGTGGATATTCTAGCAGAAAAGCTAGGATTGACAAAATGAGGCATTTGTGCATTCTGTGGTCAACTCAGTTCGTTTATAATTTTGATTAAAAATCATAAATTGAAATTATAAATAAGAATTTGTATAAATAAGGCTTTTCTGTTTTTTTCTTGGAACTGGCCAGTAAACAGTAAAGTAATTAAATTTCCACCTTTTCCCCTTAGACTTAAGCACATCCACAAATTGACAGGTCAAAGAGCCCAGCACAGGGCCATCCTCCAACCTTGGCAGAGTGTGACTACACTCCCTCACCGGACCCACAGCTGGTCCAGGGACCCAGCTGCATCAATCTCAAAGTAGCCTTGGTGCCTGCCCTTGTGGTGCTTACAGTCCAGTAGCATGAGACAATTAGTGAATGAACAGAGCATGTAAACAAGATAATTTCCAATTGTGAAATCAAAAGACAGCAGCAACAGGGGTGTGTGGGGGCAGGGAAGGCCTGTCGGAGTAAGGCATTTGAGCCAAAAACCTGAAGAACAAAGAAGAACCAGACAAAGGGAAACAGAAGAAAGGCAGGTTGGAGCTCAGCTGGTGCAGATCAGGAGGACAGAGTGGCCATGGTATGGGCTGGACACGAGGAAAGGCAGGCTGGGGTCAGATTAGCAGTGAAACCACTCAGGGCGTAAAGGATGGGGTGCTGCTTTATAAGTCCACACTGCTGTCATTTGGAAATGGACCAGAACAGGGTGCTAGCAAAAGCAAGAGACCAGGAAGGGTGGGGACTCCACAGCCAACCAGGTGGACAGCAATAGTGGCAATTTGAAAGATGACATCAAACAGATGCCAGGAGATGGTACTGATCAGACTCAGGGATGAGCTGACTGGGGGGAGGGGAATGAAAGGAAGAGGTTAAGAATGACTCTCCTAGGAATTTGGGCTGAGCACCTGGAGGTACCCAATGGACATCACAGTGGAGGAGGGAAAAGGGGAGGGGCAGGGTCTGAAGTTCACACAGAGGCCAGGACCAGATAGGTAAAACTGAGAGGCTCTGCAAGCCTGTAGAGAAAGCCAAGAGAGTGAAAGCATTGGCTACCGAAAGAATCATAGAACAAACATCCCAGAGATCCCAGAGATCCTTGGGTGAGCTCCAACATGAGGGGATCCATGAAAAAGGCTGGAAAGGAGGCGGGGTGGGTGGGTGGGTGGATTGACACATGCACGTGTATATGCACCCAAGGGCTTATATGCAAACAGCCCTAGCCAACCACTGTAACCAGCAAAGTAAACAGCACTCTTCCTCAACATACTCACTGTAGTCCCCCGTGACTGTTCAGTTTCTATACTGCTCCAAGACAACACGGTCCTGGGAAAGCCCAGTCTTCCAATCTACTACAACTGCCCACTAACCTTGAACAGTCAGATTCAAATGAAGGACCTAAAGGATTAGGATGCTCCATATTTCTTAATCATACTGAAAAATCCAATAGAGGAAAGCGATCAAGATGAATTTTCTTCATTCCCATAAGCAGCTGGCTGTGACCAAGGCTCCTCCCTCGAGGTGTGCATCGGCCATGGCTGCAGGAGTCTTTTCTCTGCTAATCATCAGCACTAACTAACCTTTCCTAGCTGGATGTGGGATTAAATCTGCCTTTGCACTCAGACCATGAAGAAGTACCACTTTGTGCTTACTGTGTCAAAAATATAACAAAGCCTGAAAATACAATAAGGATAATACTCACAGGAGACAATAAAAGATGGATGAAAAGGAGTCTTTCTCTCAAAAAAAGGGGGGTTATTGATAGTTTCATCTCTAAGGCAGAATTTCTCAGTGGAAAATGGGAAAAAATAGTTCAAGATGTGCTTTCAGATTCTAGATAAGTATATAACAAATTCTAAAAACGTTTGCCATAACCCGGCACATATTTTTTTTTTTTTTTAACATAAGGATGAATGCTGTTAGATTTCTACTATGAGCTGACGTCGTCACACCTACAGATACACTGGATGTCAGATCGCCCCATCACATGATACATGAAATGTAATCCCTGAACATAATTTTATGTGCTATTTTTCTGAGCTTTCCCTTGAAAAGCCGGGTGACTTCTTGGGTAGCAGCAATTTACCTTTCACACTTTGGTAATAATCAAGGTGCCTGATTGCCCTGAATAACATTCCAGGCTGTCAGAATATTTCAAGGCTGCGAATTAGCATTTCAAAACCTTTTGAAACCAGGGTAGGAGGGCTTTTTCCCTTAGCTGAAGGTTTGGCTGGCTGCGAAGAAGCAAGTGTTAAATGCACACCTGCAAAAGCTGTATTTCTGGATCCGAATATTGGAAAGGGGTCTCAAAAAATACATCAAGAAGGTTGAGAAACGTTTTGGTTCAATAATCAAAGGCCTGAAATTTCCGGGAAGGGTCTGAGTTCAGACATTCTGCTCAGTGTCCCTATAATTCATTAAAGCATCCCGGAAATCCCAACACTCAGGCAACAGAAACAACATTTTTCTACATTGCTTATCCAGCCCAAGCAAGAGCATAAAAATCTTTGTTAGGCCACGGCCTCTACTTTGGAATTGGGACAACTTCGTTCCAAGAAAGTGTGGGGTCACTAAATACAACAATGACCTTCGAGATTTGAGGGTAGCAGCCTGAGCATGTGGGAATAAAAATCTACTGAGATATAACATTGATGTAAGAATAAAACCACCAGATTTGATGGGTCACAGCCATATCCCATGCCACCATGGGCACCATTCCATCAGACTTGTCCCCTACTAAAATGCAGCCTGGACCCCCATTGCCCATCAGTGTCTCAAAGCGTGGTTCCCAGACCAGCAGCATCAGCACTACCTGGGAATTTGTTAGACATGCCAAGTCTGGCGCCCCACCAGTGTCTATGAATCTCCAGAGAAGGGCCCAGCAATCTGTGCCTCTCTGATGCATGCCAAAATGTGAAAACCACTTGCACAGACATATCCCTCATGCCCCAGCCGGCTCTCCATCTTGCCCACACTACCTCTGCTCCATGGCTCACTGGAAGCCCAAGTTCTAGGCACACTGTCTCTGACTGGGTGGTCCCTTCAAAAGCCAGTTTCATCCTTGCCCTTTGGGCCATCATGGCTCATTCCATTCACATGCCTTAGAATCAGACACCTGCCTCAGTGTGAGGTAAGGGGTGAGCCCCTTTCTTCTACTGCCACTCAAGTCCTCCTTTTTTAGGAGAGGTACCCAAGACTGAGACCTCATCTACCTTATCCACCTAGCCTCTTCTACTTCCTTGGGAACTGAGTGTCTATCATATGCTAAGTATTTTATGTAGGCCTGATCCTCATAAAAACCCAATAAGATATATATAATTGTCCCATTTTATGGATAACACACAATGTTAACCCTTAAGACTTAGCTAGTAGGGCACGTGGTACAACACCTACAATCCCAGCTGAGACAAGAAGATTGTAAATTCAAGGCCAGTCTGGGCAACTTGGAAAGACCCTGTTTCAAAATAAAAAATAAAAAGCTGGGGTATAGCTCAGTGGTAAAACACCCCTAGGTTCAATTCTCAGTACCAAAAAAAAAAAAAAAAAAAAGACTTGGGCATCTAGATCACTTAGGGCTCTAACATAGACCCTCATATATTTCTATATAATGCATGCAATATAATAATTGATGCTCATACAGATGGCCTCAGTCATTAAGAAAAAGCTGAATTATGTCTATGTCTAAAGTGCTCTGTATAAGAAGGCAGACAAGTAGAAAATGCATTTCAGAAAGACTTATTCAAAATGATTAAGATGAACTAAAACAAGTTGCACTTAGGTGTTGGGGTATGGCTCAGTGGTAGAGTGCTTGCCTAGCCTGTGAAGCCCTGGGTTCTATCCCCAGCACTGCACAAAACAAATCCCACTTCAAAGAACCAGGTGTCATTTTCTGGAAAATGTCCTTACATGGAACCTCTCAAATCTGATCATGAGGCTGATCAATGAGGCTTCACTGTGGGTCAACAATACCACCTTCCTGCCTGATAGTATAGTGGAGATGTTTTATAAACAATGCCTGGCAGACAAATTATAAAAACAAGGAAGAAACAGCTGCCAAAGCAGGTTACAAAATGGAAAACACCTGAGAGACCAATGAAAACAGGGAGCTGAAGGTGCATTAACCAGAGAGAGAAGGAGGTGCAAGGGCCACACCAGGGCCCCAGGAGGGCAGATCACCAGAAAGAACAAAAAGCAAACAAACAGTGAGAGCCCAAGTGATCATTAGGAAACAGATTCAGGGGTCATGGGATCTGTGTGCCATCAGTCATATGGAAAACTGAGGACTAAGTGATGAAATTATTTCAGCCAACATACTCCCACCGCCCATTGTTTATACAATAAATTCAGTGAGGTCAAGAATTAGATTGTATAACTTGGTCCCAGGGAGCCTTAGGGGTCCTTCAGCCATGTTGGGGGCAGTGGGTAGAGTAGGGGGAAGGAAGGGTTAGAGGGGGAAGGAAGGGTGGGAGGGGGAGGGAAAAAATTATATACTCCAGTTGCCCTCCTTCAACAACACTTTCTTTAGCCAGAGCAGTTCACACTCAACTTTTACCTGATTTCCTCACTGAGTTTACAGAAAGAATCCTGAGGCTGAACAGCATTGGAAAAACAGGTGAAGCAAGAAGACTGCCAGTGTAACATCACAGAGGGGTCTCTGCTTAATTGACGAGAGAATGCAGCTCCCAGCCAGCACAGAAGGCAAGCTCCTGACTCCCTTGTCTTTCCAGGTCTCTTCATCCTTGTACCAGACCCACCCCTGATCCTATCAGTTCCCTCCTGCCAAAGCCACCCACTCCCTCTGCTGCCAACCCAAACCAAAGCAACCCTCTGTACTACTCACCTGCCTGGGGCACACCTGTCTGGTGCCACCCATGGCCCAAAGGGTCAAAGTGTCCTCATGGGTCTTGGAGAAAATCTCTGGGCACCCTGATTTAGCTCTCACCCATTAATAACCCTGTAGTAGTCCATTTTGTTTACTAGAATAAGATACCTGAGACAAGCTAAATTTACAAAGAAAAGATATTTATTTAGCTTACAGTTATAGAAGTTCAAAATACAAACTTGTTGGCCCCATTGTTTTAGCCTCTGATAAAGGCCTATGGTGATGACATTACAAATGGCAGGGGCACATGCAGGAGAAATCACATCTCAATAAAGGAAGCCAGAGAGAGGTTGGGGTCCCACAGTTCCTTCCAGGGCATGCCCAAAAATGACCTAAGGATTTACTGTTAGGCCCCGCCTCTTAAAGGTCCCACTTCCCAACACTGCCACACTGAAGACCAACCTCCCTACACATGAACTTTGGGGGCACACACTGAAACCATATCCAAACCACAGCAAATCCTCTTTATCAGTGACCTGATCATTTCATTTCTCCCTGGTCCCTTCACTGAAACTAGTAAAACCCAAATGAAGACAATGTATTCAAGTCACATTCTGAGGCTCCATCAAGTGCACCTAAGCCACTCCCTACCAGCCTGCAGGAGGTGTCTTTGCAGACCAGGAGGATGTAGATACAGACAATTGCTGGGTGTGAACATTTCCTAAGGAAAGGAAGAGAGTTGCTCCCGACCTCTGACCTTGCACTACCCTTCCTTTCACTTTCAGCAAGTGTTCTTTCTGTCAAGGCTTAATAACTGCTCTTAATGAGTTTCCCCTGCAGGCTCTGGGCCTCCTGCCTCTGCCACATCTCACAGGGTGGGAAACCTGTTTCTTGACTCTGAACAGAGCAAGCTGGGTCAAGTGTTCATATACCGCACGCCGGGACCACAGGTATTCTCCCAATGAGCTGGGCTAATGGCCCCACTCATTCTGAGCAGTGCCCCACACCACGAGAGTACCCCTCCTCAGCCCCAAATGCCCTGGGCCATCCTGACACCCACACACTCCACCTGAGGCTCGCCAGCCAGCATTTGGCTCAGAGCCCTCTGCATGGAAGCAGACCTGCAGGGCCATCTCTACATGAGATCATCCAGCCCAGGGCACTTCTCTGCTGCTCCTTTGCCCCATTATCCACCAGCAACCAGACAGGTCGATGCCCCACCTGGAACCTTCCATCAGCTTCCCATAGTCTCAGAAGCACATCTTAACTCCTCACAGTGTCCACAAGATGGCGGCCCTCCTGCCTTCCTCTCCTCTCCTCTTCCCCCACCCCCACTGGCCTTTGTTCCTGGAACAGGGCAAGCTCCTTCCTGCCTCAGGACTTCCACACTAGTTCTCCTGCCCTGGAATGGTCTTATCTCCAATCTCTGCAGGACTGGCTCGCTCTTTCTCAGGTCTCAACTCCAAAGGTGCTTTGTCAGCAAAGCCACCTGGGTGGGTGCTTTGTCTAATGCCACCCTCCGCTCACTCCCTGATATCAGCACCCATTGTTACTTCTCTAACGTCTGAACATCAGCGTCAGGAGGGTGGAGACCCTGCCTGGCCATCAGACTGTAAACAGTGGTGTTTGATCATTGTTGTTTGAGTCAGCGAAGGAACGAGTGAACAAATGAATCGGTGCGTGAACAAAGGCAGCAAAATAACCACAAGTCTCAGATCAGATGGGACCCACTCAGTGCTCATCAAATCAACTGGGTGCCCTTCACCCAGAGAAACTGAAACCCAGCAGATTCCAGGCCAGCCTCTCCTGAGGCGCCGTGGTAGCCATTAACCCAACCAAGATGCTGCCAAGCCGGCATGTGCGCTCAATTCCTCTTTTTCATAACACAGATAAAACTTTTACACTGTCCATTTAAACTACCATTGTTTGGCCCTCCTCTAAGGAAACTTCAAAACTAAAATTCCTTTCTCCCCTCATTTCGCTGCTTTGTTGAGACAGAAATGCTCCATTTAGCATTCCTAAAGAGCCATTAGCATCCCAAAGCTCTTGTTGTGCTGCTCGGCTGGAGGCTTGTGTTCCTGATGGACGGCGGCTCGGGCAGAGATGCACTAGCTGAAACGCAGCCCCTCGGTGCCCCTGCCACTTGGCATCATCTCCCTCCTCGCGCGCCAAACCCTGAGCTGCCCCCTCATTTCGGATATTTAGCGTGTATTCTCTTTCTCTGACTCTTGTTCTGCAAAATTTCTCTTCTCTTTCTGCCTCATATGGGCACCTTCTAATAAATGAGGCATGGGGGGGGGGGGTCTTTTTCATTGACAAGGCGAAATGAACATTCCCATTACAGATTAAACCCTGTATAGGGGGTTTAAGCCTTCCCTAGGGCCCCTCTTTCTTTCTCTCTCCATTCCTGTCCAAAGAGGAAGCAAAAACCACTTCCCCCAGCAGGCAGGTTGGACACACCTGGGCAGGTGGACCGCCACAGTGAGGGATCTTGTGTCGCCAGGCTTTGAACAGGCACCGGCACAGTGATTCCTCCGGAAGGTAACATTTCAGCTAGTCGAGGATTCACCCTGCACGACTCATCGTTCTAGGTAATTGCTTTGCTGCTGAAATTAGACTGCAAATCAGACAAAAACCATTCTATAAATGCTAACCCAGATGCTAGCTTCTTTCTCTGGGAGAGAATCTTGTTCACCGGCTGCCCTTTAGCCTGGATTCTCCATTTTTATGGCAGCCTCACATTCTCTACCTGGGGCCTAAAAGATCAAAAGTCAGGCACCCGATAGGAAATCCAGCCAAGCAAACATGAGACCACCCAGATGCTGGGAGAAGCATCTCAGAGCCCCTGAAGAGCTTGCCCCTGAGTGAGGAGCACCCACTGCCTGGAGCTGAGGCCTTCATGGCAAGATGCCTCAGCTTTGTGAGCCCTCTGTTAAGAGAGGCAAGACACTCCCTTTTCACCCATGAATCCACCAGCCCCATGAACCATTTGCTGGCTCTTCATACAACTGATCATTTCATCCGAGTTAACAGATTTCTTTCATTTCTGGCGAGTGCTCTCTAGATAGGCTACTTAGGGGTAAGACACTGAAGAGAGAGCTTTTTTTTTTATACTTTTCAGTGATGTATTTATTATCCACTGTGTATTAAGCACAGTGTCCTCCTAGTTCCTGAAGACACAAACACAACAGCCACACTCTGTTGGGGGGGGGGGGTTGAGTCTGCTGGGGGTGGGACAAGTACTCAGAAAAGAAAGCTTTTCAGAAGTTCTACAGCTAATGCCCAGAGAACCTGGGTTACACAGGACTTTTGCTGCCAGACTTGCTTGTGTGTTGGAGAAGCAAGAGGATGAGGTGACTTTCATAACCAGTTAATTGGTAATAAAGTGACCATTAATCCAGTCTTCTACAAACAGCACTCCTAATTCCCCTCCTGCCCCTGCCCCCCAGTCACACAGCAGCAGTAGGAAGGACTACTTCATTCCAATATCTCCCATGTTTGGGAAGAAATAGGGCTGGTCTGGGAGAAGAGCTTAAGACAAGGGTCAACAAACTTTTTCTATAATAGGCCAGATAATAAGTACTTTTAGGCTTCACAGGCCACATGGTCTCTGTTACAACTACTCAATTGTGCTCTGGTCCACAACCAGCCATAGGCAAGACATCAACAAACGGGTATGGCTGTGGTCCAATAAGAATGAATTTACCAAAAAAAAAAAAAAAAAAAAAAAAAAAAGAGCAACAGACAGAATTTGGCCCCAGGGCCTATGGTTTGCCCCCTTCATCCTCACTGAGTCCAGCACTGAGGAATAATTGACTTCTGGTTCTTCACCAATTTAGAGAGTTAATAATCTACTCAGCTGGGCAATGATAGCAAACTCAGTTAAGTCACATATTTCCTGAAACCAGTGCTATTCCAAAGGCAGCTACTGAGGGCCTTCTATGTGCCAGAGCTGAGATGAGTACAGAGCGGTGATAAGGACGCGGTCCCTCTGTCCAGGGCTCATGTGTCAGTCATGGCTGAGGCAGGATTTTGTTTTGACACATTCAAGGTATCATACTCCATATCATGGAGTCCTGTCTATGAGCACACAGAGCTTTGTCTTTGCCTGCAGCATGACATTGTAGGGTAAGAGTACACTGGATTAGAGAGCCCTTTCCATACATTGTTGTTCTGTCTCATACCTACAAACACACACACACACACACACACACACACAAGTGTGTTTATCCCAGGTTTACTGGTGACAGATGTGTCTATTACCAACAGACTTTTTGTGCACATGTGAGTTTCTGTAAAGGGGCAGTGAAAGGTAGGATTAAGACTGCCCAGTCATTTAAAATACACTTGGTCATGCCAAAAGTCCATGGTTGTGCCTTTGATCTGGGTCACCCTCTTAGAAATGTATACCTTTGGTCCTATAAGCAACCCAAGAGGCAGAACATGGAGGAAGCTATGTAAAAACAAGGGCTGAAAAACTACTTAACACCACCTATTTTGCTTTATTTTAAATACTCAACTAATAGCATCAGGGACTAAGAAGATGTTGGTCAAAGGGTACAAAATCACCTGTCAGTTAAATAGCATGAATAAATTATGGAGAGCTATTGTACAGGATGGTCACTATAACTAATGATATGAAGAGAAGATGTCACATGTTCCCATCACACACACACACACACACACAAGCACAAATAACTATGTGAGGCAATGGGCATGCTAATCACCTCAACTGTGGTAATCATTTCACAATATATTTGTATATCAAAATATGTTGTATATCTTAAATACATACAATTTTTACTAGCCAATTACACCTCAGCTGTCAGCAGGATACACGCCCTGGGTGCCTGGCTGATGTACCTCTAATGAATAGGACCCGGGGTCAGTCACAGAGAAGGCTCTTGGCATTCCTGGAGCGGGGGCAGGAGAGCTACCCGGGATGGTCTGGCCTGTCTGCAAGCTCTGAGGAGTTGGATTTCTGAACTCAAATGCCAAGCCAGGCCTGGCACCGGCCAGGTTGAGCCTTCCTTTGTGTCTGAAAACCCTTTTTGTTTGAAGTTGGTGTAACTATAAGTGGCCTGCCAAGCAGAGCCTGTGAGAAAGCTCCTAGGCCAGGCTGCTTTCCCGGGGTCCCTACAGTGCTCTCTGCCCTTGCCAGGGCCACTTCCCCATCTTAACCTTGGTCAAAATCCCCCCCCTGTCTGGTGAGCCACATTTTCTTAGCTACCAGGCCAGGGTGCTGAGATGGCTCCCTGCCAGGCTGAAATAGCCCATAAATGAGGATTTATTCTCTCACTCCAAGGTCAGAGGGGGACCCAGAGTTGAACTATACAGAAAATCTCTCTGAGTGCTTGAGCCACTGGAGAGGCCTGGCATTTGTTTCCTAAGCACCTGATAGCACACGCACTGCAGTTGGCATTTCTCATCCGTAGCTTCATTGATCCCTCTGACAATCCTAGGACATAGACATGATTATCCCCACTTCACAGATGAGGAAACTGAAGCCAAGATGCTCCAGATTAGCTGGTACATGATGGAGCAAGGAGTATAGGTGAGGCTTACCTAATTCTAAAACCTGAGGTTTTCTTCCACTATTCCCATCAATTTCAAACTGGGACTCATGATACTTGAGGATGGTGGTTTAAAAAAAAATTCTCCATTTAAAATAAGTTTAGACTTACCTAAAGCTACAAAATGGTGTAAAGAATTTGTTAACCCTTCACTCATTCCACAAACATTAAATTATCTGCTATGTTCATCCTACAGTGATGAAAATCAGGAAATCGGACATTATTATCTACAAACTGTATTCAGCTTTCACCAACTACCCCCAGCCCCAAAGACCTTTGCTGGTCAGAATGGATCCAATCCAGGCTCTTATATGGCCTACAGGTCTCCCTTAGTCTCCTTGAGTCTGGGACAGTCTCTCAGCCTCTCAGACTTCAATGACCTTGATGTTCTTGAAGAATACTGGCCATTTATTTTCTAGAATGTCTCTCTTTTGGGATCATCTGATACTTCTTTGTAAATTCAAGTTATGCATTTTCACAAGAATCCCACAGAATCCTTCTTGGGGCATCCTGTCAGACAGCACATGAAGTCACACTGTCCATCCTGTGACGGGGAATGCTGTCTCCGATCGCATGGTTAAGGTGGCATCTGCCAGGTTTCTTCACTGTGAAGTTACTCCTTTTCCTTTCGTACCTGTGGGAAGATGCCCTGACTACTTCTATGTAAATATCTCATTTTTCACCATGTTTTACCCCTCACTTTAGAAGATCTGGCGATTCTTGTCTGCAACCATTGGTTATTTTTGACAAATGGAGATTTTCTATTTTCATGGTTCTCTCTATATTTGTTCTCTGGAATTCTATTGGAAGGAACAGTGGACTGTGAGTCTTAAAATCCTCGTGTGTGTTCGTTTCAACTAAAGCTTTCCCCAAATAGCAGATTTCTAGGTTCCCCACCCAGAGATCTGACTTCATTAAAAGGGCTAAGAAACATACATCTTAATAACCAGTGCCAGTGCCTGCACAAGGATTTTATTTTGTTCTGTTTTGGTGGGTTTGGTCGGATTGGATGCTGGGAACTGAACCCTGGGACTCCTGCCTGTTAGGCAAGTGCTTTACCCTGTGGTAGAGCTACAGCGGGCTACACTGCCAGCATGTTTGTTTGTTTGTTTTTAATAGTATTAAGATATAATTCACACACCATTCAACTCACCCATTTAAACTGTACAGTTCTATGTCTGTTAGCAAATTCACAAAGTTGTACATCACCATCTAATTCTAGAACATTTTCATCACCCCCTAAAAGAAAACCATATCCATTAGCAGTCACCCCACTTACTCTTTGCTTCTCCGTCTCTGGCCACCATGGATCTGCTTTCTGGCTCTACAGATGTGCCTATTCTGGACACTTCATAGAAATTAAATTATATGTGATTAAAATGATTGTGACAGGCTTCTTAGCATCATGTTTTCAAGGAATATGCATGTATTAGTACTCTATTCCTTTTTATGGCTAGATAACATTTCATGATATGGATATACTATATTTTATTTGTTTATCAGCTGATGGGCATTTGGATGGTATTTGCTTTTTGGCTATTATGAATAATGTTTCTATGAACATCTACAGACAGGTTTTTGTGTGGATATATATTTTTGTTTCTCTTAGGTATACACCTAGGAGTTCTGGAATTGTTGGGTCATATCATAGGTATATTTAACCTTTTAAGGGATTATTTTCTAAAGTGGCTGCACTGTTTTATATTCCCACCAGCAGTGCAGGAGGGTGTCGATTTCTCCACATCCTCACCAGTACTCATTCTTATCTGTCCTTTTAATGATAACCATCCTAGAGGGTGTGAAGAGTCATCTTGTGTTTTTTTTTTTTTCTTTTCATTATTGTTGTTTTCATTTTTCTTTTGGTACAAGGGATTAAACCCAGGGGTGCTTAACCACTGAGCCACATCCCCAGCCCTTTTTTATATCTTATTTTGAGATAGGGTCTCACTGAGTTGCTTAGGGCCTCGCTAAATTGTTGAGGCTGGCTTGGAACTCACACTCTTCCTGCCTCAGCCTCCATGGGATTACAGGCATAAGCCAATAGCCCCGCCTCATTGTGGTTTTGATTTGCATTTCCCTGATTGCTAATAATGCTGAACATCTTTTCATGTGCTTATAGGCCATTGTACATCTTCTTTAGAGAAATATCCATTCAAATCTTTTGCTAGTTTTTAAATTGGGTTGTCTTTTTGTTGCTCAGTTCTAAAATGTATTTATATGTCCTTTAGATATTCTGTATACTTAACCAGATATGATTTGCAAATATCTTCTACCATTCTGTGGGTTGTCTTTTCATTTTCTTGACATTGTCCTTTGGACCACAAGTTTAAAATTTTCTATAAACATTTATAAAACATTTTACCATGTTTTTTTTTTTCCTTTGTTTGCACACAGGATTTTGATAGAAATGATCTATGAACCACTCCATGAGAATTTTTCCAATGGTCTGATAAATATAACATGGAGGATATATTATTAAAATTTATTGCCGTAAAGTTATTAGTGGTATTACTTGTTTGGGGCGGGGGCGCTTCTGGAGATTGAACCCAGGGCCTTGCACATGCTAAGCTATCCCACTGAGTTACATCCTTAACATTTCATTTTTCAGCCTTTACCAGATCTCTACTTAGATCTCTTTCTCATTCCTAATGTTGTTTGTGCCCCCTCCTTTTTTCCTGACCAATCTTTCCAGATATTTATTTTTATTAGTCTTTCCAAACAACCCACTTTTGGCTCTGGTGGATCCTCTCTGTTGAATATTTGTTTTCTAGTTCATTGACTTCTGCTCTTATTTTTATCTCTTCTCCCTCCCCACCCCACCCCCTTATATTTCTGGCTTATTCTGTTAATTTTTTAATTTTTTTTCTTAAATTAGATGCTTAGCTCATTAATTTTCAGCTTTTCTCATGCTTCTGGTATTCTGTGAAACACACTCTCTCTTTCATATCTTTGTCTTTCGTCCATGAATTCATCACCCGTTGGCAAAAAGGCTGAGGAGAAACAGAGGCAGGCGTGGAGTCGGTAGCTTGCCCATTCCTGTAGGAAAAGGCTAAGGAAACATTTCCAGAGGGTTGAGAGCTCCTGGGGTGGGGAGGATGTTCCAAAGCCAAACCACGCCATTTGGGGTCATATTTCATTGTGGGAGGGGGCACCCAGTGACAGTGAATCCTTGTGGCCTCACCATCTTGTCCTTGCAGACTGAATTCTATTTCAGCAAATCTCCTTTGCCAGGCCAAAAGGCAATGAGGCAGATGCTCATGTAAAGACTGGATGAGCCAAAGCAATAAACTCAGCCCCAGCTGTCAGCCCAAACTGCTCCAGCTTCAGGCTAGGAATCATCTTTCCCTTTCCTTTGCTTCTAATCCTTATTCCCCATTAATTCTAGCCCTGGGCCCACTTACTAGTGAACCCCATTATCACCATCACAGGATGTGAGTGCTAGAAGGGACAGAGAGATCATTTGTCCAACACCTCTGCACTAAGGAGACTGGAGCCCAGGTCATACACACTCCATTCAAGTTTATGCCACAGTACATTTTTTGTGGTGTCAGTAGAAAATAACCAGCTTTGGACAGGAGATCTAGAGCATGTGCTTAGCAAACATGTGGCCCTGGGTTCAATCCCCAGCACCAAAAATCAAACAAAAAACAGCTTTATGAATAATGCATCCTGCTTTGAATTATACTTTTCGGATATGATTTTTGTATCCCCAGCTTCTTTGCATTCACTTATATGCCTCTGCACAGCTCTTAGTTTTAAAGGTTATAAATGACTCGGTCACTTAATTTGTCAAAGACTGACAGTTTATATGTTAAAGTCTTCCATTAACATGTTTGTGCTCCAGGCAGGCAAAAAGAAAACCAAAAACATAGGATATCTAAAAAATAATATCACAATAAGACTGATTTAATAAATATGTTGAACTTTGTACACTAAAAATAGTTCTTTTTAAGTTACCATGGAACACTGACAGAGGTGATCTTACATATGCACATGAGATTTTTCTAAAAAACAAAACAAACACAAACCAAACCCCAAAACTGTACTAGCTGTACCACCAGCTATGATAAACTAACATTAGGCATCAATTCCTAAACAATATTTTTTAGGACCTAACCCCTTGGAAATGAAAATCCTATTCATAAATAACTTATGGAACTATATACATATTTACTATATACATATACATACGTGTATATGTATGTATATATATACATATATATGTGTATGTATACACTATATATGCATATATATAATATACATATGTATAGTATAGTCACATAGTTACATTTATAGTATATATATAAGTTATTTATGAATTTATATATATATTTATACATAGTTCCATAAGTTATTTATGAATATTTATATCTATATATAATATATTTATAAAAATAAACTATATGTATATAGTCTTTATATATATAAACTGCAATGGCATACACATTATAAAAACAGTGACAATGAAGATAGTATGATTAAAATTTGAGGGAAGTAGTCAAAGCTACTTTAGAGAGGAAAAGTCATTGCTTTAAGTGGTTTTATTGCTAAATAAGAATAAGAAGGACTAGGGTTGTGGCTCAGTGGTAGAGCGCTTGACTAGCACGTGCGTGGCCTGGGTTCGATCCTCAGCATCATGTAAAAATAAATGCATTGTGTACAACTAAAGCAAACAAATAAATATTTTTAAAAAAGAATAAGAAAATAACATTAGCTAAACTGAGCATTCAACTCAAAAAATTAGAAGGATCACAAAAATGCCCAAGAAATTAATAAATATTAAAAATTAGAATATAAGAAAGCAATAAAACTTATTCAAAAATAATCAGCAGCCTGGAATAGTAAGTAGATAAGAACACTGAGAGTATACAGATCCTGTTTGAATTACATCTCTGGACTTTATAGCTATGTGATTTCAGACAAATTAAATGTCTTAACTACTCAATCATCTGTACAATGGGAATAATAGTACTCATTCAGAGTTGTAAGGATTTTTAACATTAGACAGTATATCTTAAGTTCTTAGCACTGGGTCTAGCACACGGTGGGTGTTTAATAAATATAATCAAGTGTTATTGTTGTTGGTTCCAAAAATTTCAAGAAAGCAAACAAGCCTAAACAGAGAGTGAGAATAAATGTTCATCATTAGAAATTAGAAAGATGATATAGGAACATATGGAAATTTTTAATCTATTTATAGTGATTACCATATCTAGCTCTATGCTTTAAAAATGAAAATCTGGGAAAAGATTACTTTCTTGGATAATAAATTACCATATTTGACTCAAAAAATGGTTGAAAATTCCTGAATAAACATATAAGCATGGAATAAATTGAAATGGTTATCAAATAACTAATGCAAAAAATGGAAGGACCCAGATGGGCTAATTCTAGCAAACCTACAAGGACCAGCTATTTCTCATGCTACTTAAACTATTCCAGAGCACAGGCCAGAATGGAAACGCCCCACTTCGTTTTACATAGTTAGAATTTATACAAAAGACAATATAAAGACGGGAAAGTGTGTGTGTGTGTGTGTGTGTGTGTGTGTGTGTGTGTGTGAATACATAACAATGAATCCCACCATAGTATATAACTAAAATGCACCAATAAAAATTGTGGAAAAAATAAAGAAGGGAAAGTTCAGACAAATCTCATTTTTGAACATAGATACAAAAATCGCAAGTGTGGTGGCACATACCTGTAATCCCAGCAGGAGGCTAAGGCAGAGGGATTAGGAGTTCAAAGCCAGCCTCAGCAAAAAAGAGGCACTAAGTAACTCAGTGGGATCCTCTCTCTAAAAAAAATACAAAATAGGGCTGGGGATGTGGCTCAGTGTTTTGAGTGACCCTGAGTTCAATCCCTGGTACAACAACAACAAAAATCCAAAATAAAATACTAGAAAAGAATAATACATCACCAAATGGACTTTATTCCAAGAATTTTGAAATAATTCAGATTTAGGCAATCACAAAATCACAATAAGACTTCACTTCACACCCACCAGAATGGCTATAATCAGAAAGATACACATTAAATGTTGATGAGAATACAGGGAAATTGGAACCCTTGTATGTTGCTGGTGGGAATGTAACAGCTCTTGGGAAACCAATTTGAGTTTCTCAAAAAGTTAAACACAGAGTTACCATATAACCCAGCCAGTCCACTCCTAGGTGATCTACCCAAGAGAAATAAAAACATGTCCATACAAAAACTTGTACGCCAAAGTTCACAACAGCACTATTCATAGTAAACCACAAATTGAAAACAACTCAAATGTCCATCAGCTTATGAATGAATAAATAAATTTAGTATATTCATACACTGGAATAGTATTCAGGCATAAAAAGAAATAAAGCACTAATACATGTTACTATAAGGATGAACCATGATTACATGATGCCAATTGAAAGAAATCAATCCCCAAAGCCACATATTATATGATACTATTCATATTAAATACCCAGAAGAGACAAATCTATAGAGAATGAAAGTAGATTGGTTGCCCATGGCTGGGATGGGAGATAGGAAGTGGCTGCTAAAAGATAGTTTCCTTGGGGAAAGACAAAAATGTGGTGGTGGTGGTGATGGTGGTAATTTTGTGTGATACTGAGGACTGAACCCAGGGGCATTCTACCACTGAACTGCATTCTCAGCCCTTTTTAATTTTTTATTTTGAGATCAGGTCTCACTAAATTGCCCAAACTGGTTTCAAACTTGCAATCCTCCTGCCTCAGCCTCCCAAACTACTGGTAGTAGAGTTCACTTCACCAACCAGGGGAAAAGAATTTTAAAAGAGCAAACTTCCCAGTGCATAGGAAGTAGAAGCCACTCTGTTGATGAAAGGATGAAAGTCTACAAACATTTTCACTCCAATCAGGATCAAGAAAGGGGTACATTCACCATTATTATAGACCATTACTTTGAAGGCCTAGTCAATGCAGTAAGACAAGAAAAATAAACAAAAGACACAAGAACTGAAAAAGAAGAACTAAAATATTCATGATCTGTGGATTACTATTCAAATCCAAAGGAAGAGAATTAACTGAGACACTATGAGAACTAATTTAAAGAGCTCAGTGAAGTTACAGGTTGCAAAATATATGAAAATCTCAGGGGCAAGGGTGTGCAGCTCAGTGACAAAATGGCTTGCCTAGACCCTGAGGTTGATCCCAGTACAGAAAAAAAAAAAAAAAAAAAAAGTTTTCCTACACATCAGCAATACCCAAGAAGTTAAACATGAAGGGAAAAAATCTCTTTCATAATAGAAATCAAAGTTATAAATACAAAGAAGCAAACTTTTTTAAAATTCTGTGATTCCAATATGAAGAAATTTACAAATTCTACTGAAGGGCAGAAAAGACAAAAATAAGTAGAGACATTCTACACTTCTTGGTTTCTAGACTTAAAATTGCAAATCTATTACATGCCTTTTGGAATGATTAATATTAAAATGACTGGCCATATCAAATGCTCATAGGAAACAGAACTAGAGAAACTGGAACACTCATACACTGCTGGTATAAATATACAGTGGTACACACATCTGGAAAACCATTTGACAATTTCTTAAAAAATTAAATGTATCAACTTCATCATAGACATCCTATTTATCCAAGGGAAAAGAAAGCATACATCCAGGCAAAGACCTATACAGGCATATTCACCATTGCTTCACCTGTAATAGTCACAAACTGGAAACAACTTAAGTGTCCATTAGTAGGTAGTGGACAAATTGTGGTATATCCATACAACATATTATCAGTGCCCATTCACTATGATGTGTAAATAACCAAAATAATCATGCAGGGTGAAAGAAACCAAATAAAAATCTACAGTATATATGCAGGATATATGATTTCTTTTATACACAACTCTAGAAAAGGCATACTAACAGAGAGCACAATGGTGAGAAAGGGTAGAAGGGAAATTAGGCATATACTAATCCCAGCACTTTATGAGTCAGGAGGATCGCGAGTTCAGAGAGCCTCACAATGGCACTGAGAAAGAGGTACAAAAAAAGGGCTGGGGATGTGGCCCAGTGACCAAGTACCAAAAAAAAAAAAAAAAAAAAAAAAAAAAAATTAGGAAACATTTTGGGTTGATAGGTGTGTTCTTCATCTTAATTGTGGTGATGATTTCATAGGTAAATACCTACATTAAACTTGTCAAATTATGTTTTTTTAAATATATGCACTTTTATTGAATTATTTTTCAATAAATGTATTTTTAAAATTTTTAAAATTTTTAAAATTCATCTGGAAGATTCAGAGAGATACACAGTATGATTTTGTCCAGGTTTACACTTTACCCTCTTGATATGCTAACAGCCTTAATGGAGCCATTGAAATAATTAGATCGATACATGTAACAGTCAGTTAATACAGTCACAATTTAAAAATTGTAAGTTATCAACTAGTACCAAATTCACTCTAACCCATCAAATTACCAATGATACTTGTAGTGAAACTTGACAAACCCCCTAATGCTAATAAATGAATAAACAAACAAATAAGCAACCAAGAATACCAATGAAAATGACTGAAAAAGAATGAGTGAATGAATACTGAGCCCCCCAGATGCACCATCCAGATAGGAAGTGAAGGGAAAATAGGCAGTTTTGTGAAACAAAAGGGAAAATTCAGAAAACAGATCCTAGTCGATATAATACTCAAGCATTTAATAAATACAGCATCTCAGTGACAAAGAAAGATTTTTTTCAATAGTTGTCACTGAATAACTAGCTAAATATTTCATGAAAAAAAAAAAAAAAGGATATCCTTACCTCACACCATATGTCATAAGTAATTCCAGATGGATGAAAGATTAAAATACATGACTTCAAGTTCTGGCAACAAGGTGAACTGAGGTAATGAAGAACTTCTACCACTGCAAACATCTAGAAATACTAGACAAAATGTAATTTTTAAAAAATATTTAATGCATAGCAGATCTCATAAAAAAAGAAAAGAAAATCCCTAGCTGCTAAAGGAAAAAAGAATTTGAAAGCCAACATTGAGATCCCAGTGATCAAAAGGTGTGAATGAGTAGAAAAGAGAAGAGGAGGAGGAGAGAGATGAGGGCAAAGAAAGCCTGGTAATAAGCCCTAATGTCTTTAGGCTTGGGTTTTATCACCCACCTACAGACGGGAGATGAGGCCTTGCAAATGAGACCTCTGCATTCTTTCTTTTATTGACTATTTAATAAGCACCTACTTATACCAACACCCTGGTGAATTTAAAATAGACAACAAATCTTGGCCTCATGCAAATTCACATTCAAACAAGTGTTAAAAAGGAATGAATGGAACAATGGGAAGACAGATAATAAACATGATTAATAATTAAATTAAATGGTTTATTAGAAGGTGATACGTGTTATGGGGAAAAGGAGTAAAAAGTCAGGTGAAGGATGATCTCAGGAGAGAAAGAGAGAATGACACAGAGAGACAGACAGACACAAACTGGGGAGTTGTCAGCAGTATTAAGTAGGGAAGTCGGGACAAGCCTCATTGTGAAGTGACATTAGACCAAAGATTTAACATCTAATCCCGAGGGGAAGGGCCAGTGCCAGGGCTGTGGGGAGTGTGCCTGTGGGGATGTTAGAGTAAGGATATCTGGGGACTGAAACAGAGTGAACAAGAGGGACAGTGCTAGGAGCTACAACAGAGCGAAGCAGGGATCAGACAAGGGGGGCGGGGCTTTGCAGCCATTGCAAGAGCTAATTAATACACAGGAGTGACCTCTCACTGCCGTGCTGGGAACAGAACAAGACAGGAGGTAAGGGGGAAGGGAAGAAGGATAACTATAGCAGTAATGCAGGTGACAAAAACCTGGACCTTTCAAATGTACTCTCCTGAGTAAAAGAGGAACTAAAAAAAATCTGTCCATCAGCCTAAGATAACAGCAAAAGTCTATTACTACCCAAAGTTCTGAGTAAAGGGGGAAAAAAAAGTCTTAATAAATGAGAAAATAAAACCCCAGAACTGGGAAGTTTGAATGAATGCTCCTCATTCCATACAAGAATTTCCAAAATGATTAATTAATGCAAAAATTGGTCCCAGTCCAATAATACCTCTAGAAATTTGGCAGAATCAATGCGAAAGCACTGGATAAGGGCATTTCCATAACTAAGACCAGTGGGATTTCCACAAAATCCCAAATAAAGATAAGCTCACAGTCAGAAAGTACAAAACACATAAGGAAATCATTCACCATGAGCAAAGGTCAGCAGACAAACAAGCAGGAGGATCAGTATCCCCAAGAAGTTGAGATCATCCATCAAACCAATAAGGATCATGGGATAAGTTATGTTGAAGACATTTACAAGAAAACATGTTGAGCAGAAGGAGCCAGATATTGTATGATTTCACTTACATAAAGTTCAAAAAAAGGCAAAACTCAATCAAAGGTGTGAGAAGTCAAAATGGTAGTTACACTGGAGAAATGATGATTGGGAGGAGCTTAAAGAAGTCTTCTGGAAATATTTCCATTTTGGGGGGGACAGTGCTGGGGATTGAACCCAGCAGCTTGCACATGCTAGGCAAACACTCTACCCATGAGCTACATTCCCAGCCTTTTTTATTTTTTTGAGACAGGGTCTCTCAGTAAGTTGCTCAAGCTGGCTTCAAACTTGCAATCCTCCTTCCTCAGCCTCCCAGGTAGCTGGAATAGCAGGCATGCACACCAACACACCCAGCTGGAAATATTTAATTTCTTGACAACAGTGCTAGATACCCAGGTGAGTTTATATTGTGAAATGCATGCAGCTGAACACATGTGATTTGGAGAGAAAACTGGTTAGCCCACAGGCAGGAGGGCAAAGAAGGAACGGGCCCCACATCATCCCTGTGCACCAGGTGGAGGAACTGGAGAGGGGAGTGAAAGGTGGGAAAATGAGGTCCCCAAATAGGGCCTAAGCAATCTTTGGAGGGAACCCCAATGGAAGGGGAGTGTGGAAAATACCAAAAGTTGCAGAGCTGCTTCTGGGTGAGCAGGGAACAGGTGGGACGTGTGGCTAGGCAGGAAGAGCAATCAGGAACCCACTGCGTGCCGCAGAATACAGAATAGCAAAGCTGAAGATGGGCTTTGTAGTCCACGCCCTCATTTTACAGAGGAGAAAACCCATGTCCAGAAAGTGACAGGGGCTTGCTTCCCAGTGTGAACAGTTCCCTCTGACAGGGTGTACGAAAACTAAAGATGGGAGGCAACCAGACACAGTGGAGAAAAAAAACAAGACCCGAGAGCCACACTGCTTAGATTCTAATTTCCGCTTGGCCACCTACTAGTTAGGTGACCTTGGATAAGTTACCTAGCTCTGCCATGTGCCTCTGTTTCTTCACCTGAGAAATGGTGTACAAATGTCAATTTATACAGCTACTTTCTACTAAGTGAATAACCACTACCTATCAAAGCCGAGCAGATACTTATACCCTACGCCCAGGGATCCCACTTCTTGATACTTCCTCAGCAGAAGTTCATTCATATGTGCACCAAAAGACATGGACAAGTGTGGTCACAGCTGCACTATTTTTAATAGCCAAGACCTGGAAAAAAATTAAATGTCTGCCCTAAATGGAATGGAGAAATACTCTATGATCTGTTTATATCAGAATTCCAGACAGCAATAAGAACTAATTTGTGGATAAACACAACAAATGGAATATCAAAAGAAAGAAGCCAGACTACAATAACCATTTGTACAAAGTTCAAAAACATTCAAAACCAAGGCCCCATGGGCAGGGGGCATGATAACCTGAAGGGCACTGGGCAGCTTCTGGGGCACTGGGATGTTCCTGAGGGGGGTGCTGGATACACAGGCATGTGACATGGTAAGCAGTCACTGAGCTGAACATTTAGAAGTCATGTGCTTTTCTGTACATGTGTTCTGGTGCTAGAAAAGGTCTACTCAATAACGATAATGGAACTCACCTCGTAGGACTGTTCCAAGACTAAATGAGGTAGTGTTTATAAAATGCTTAGAACATTGATCACGGCAATGATAAGGACCGTAGAAGTGCATGCTGCTGAGAGCCCTTTGTCTAGGATCAGAATCTGCCTCTGGAGCTCCTTCTTATACCCTTTCTCTGAGTCCCTCTCAAGGCAAATGCAAGGTGGTCATGAGCTGGGCTCCCAGGTCACCAGGCCTCAAAGCACAGAGAGATTAGCAACTTACCCAAGTTCACAATCCTGGCTGGGATCTGAACCCAGGCACCTGAAGCCAGAAATGTGTTCTCTCATCCCAACCACCACACATATATCTTGGTATTTCATACAACACCAAATAAAAAGTTGTATTCTCTGACCTTGATATAGAACCAAGTATTCTAAGGATCATGAAAAATAGAACTTGATTTTCATTTATATATGGATCATATTTTTCTGTAGACATCTTTGATTTAAAACAAAAACCCTTGGTTCAAACAATAAACTAGGATGAGAAATACAGAGGAAGATGGAGTTCTGCTCTTCCCTACAATTTCTGGGTACCATGATGGCAAATCTGCCCCTGAATGTGGTTTAAGAAGGACTGATTTCTGTGGCTTGGAGTAAGAGGCAATTTCCTTCCTCGTGGTGGCTTGAGAGGCCAAGTATTTTCTCACCATGAATTCCCTCCAGGTCTGAGCCATGAAGTGAGACAGGGCTGGGTCTGGGAATAAAGAGTTGGCTGAGACCAACCTGCCCACCTCTGAGATCTGGCTTTGGGGAGAGGAAAACAAGTTGGCCACAGGGCTGGGGGCCGCCCAACCTCAAGGTACTTTCATGTTTCAGATGCCAAATTCAGTATCTGTAAACACAATGTGTTTCCTTTTTCATGCTGGGATTGGAACTGTTATTGTTCGGCACTTTCTACACCGGCCCAAATGTAAGCAGAGTGCTGAGGGTAGTGGCTTCTGGAGAGTCCATGTCTCTCCATACCACACTGATGTGGTTTTGGATTGAGGGAACAGCCTTCAGGTGGCCCAGGAAGCCTCAGGCATGGCATCCTGACCCAGGATGGGGCAGAGATAAGCTTCTGTCTGAAACTCCAGGGCACTTTGGGAGGAGCTGCCCAGGAACTTCCGAGCTGGTATTCCTAGGAAAACCACTCTTTCCAGGGAACCACAGTCTCTCAGATTCTTGGCACAGAGTTGGGCATGGTGACACATGTCTATAATCCCACTTACTGGAGAGGTTGAATCAAGAGGATTTCAAGTTCAAGGTCAGCCTCTGTAATTTAGCAATTTAGCAAGACCCTGTCTCAAAATAAAAAATAAAAAAGGACTGTGGATATGGCTCAATGTAAAGCACCCCTGGGTTCAATCCATGGTACTTAAAAAAAAAATGGCATTGGAGAAAATAAAAACACTACAATAAAACAAATCCAGGGAAGAATGTCACATGACTCAAAATCCAACTGAGCATGGTGGTGTACACCTATAATCCCAGCAGTTTAGGAGGCTGAGGCAGGAGGATCATGAGTTCAAAGCCAGCATCACAATTCATAAGGCCCTAAGCAACTCAGTGAGACTCTGTCTCTAAATAAAATATTTAAAAAGGGCTGGGGATGTGGCTCAGTGGTTAAGCGCCCCTGGGTTCAATCACACACAAAACACACACAAACACACACAAATCCAAAATCCAATCCTTTCCTGGAACAGGAGCCAAACTGGAAACCTGGAAACCTGCCTCTCCTTCAGACCCATCCAGCATCTGCCCTGGATATGCAGTGTCACTACTGAGTCCATTCATGTCTATGGCATAGTACACGTGAACGTGTAGTATAGTCCCCTTTTATGTCCAGACACCTCAGTGAAAACCTATTTTGCCTGCAGGAAGGGAAACGACTTTATACTTCTTTGCATCCCCAGACCCAAGAGAGCCACCTGAACAGTGAATGCTCCAGAAATGTCTACTTACAAAGTGCTTCTCTGTCTGCAGGACACAGGTCAAAGAGTTTTCATCTGACAGGCTAATTCTGCCTCAGGAATAATGGCTGCCTAAGGAATTATATTGAGAAGGATTCTAAGATCATTCCTGGACCTAGGAGGAAAGTGTGCTGCAATCAATTAGCAATATCTGCCTTGGTTTCAGTATGGAGGAGTGATGATACATCACTAGGTACCGCGTCCTCTTCCCCCTATCCAAGGTCCTGCTTTCTGTGGTCAGTTACCTGTAGTCAACCATAGTCCAAAGATGTAAAATAGAAAATTCAAAAAATAAACAGTTGTTAGTTTTAAACTACGTGGCAGTTCAAACAGCAGGATGAAATTGGAACCTGTCCTCTTCCATTCTGGATATGCTACTTGTTAGACACTTAATGGTCATATCCATTATCCAGTCAAGTGTCACAATATCACAGTGCTTATGTTCAAGTAACCCTTATGTTACTTAATAATGGCTCCAAATTTCAAGAGGACCAATACTGGTCCAATTCAAATAAGCCAAAGAGAAGCCATAAAGGGATTCCTTCATGAGAATAAGTGAAAGTTTTCAACTTCATAAAGACAGAAAAAAATCATATGCTGAGGTTGCTAAGCTCCAAAATACAACATTTTGAGAGAGTGCATATCCATATAACTTTTATTATAAAACACTGGTATAATTTTTCTATTTTATTATTAGTTCTTGTTGCTAATCTCTTATTACGCTTAATTTACAAAATGAATTTTACCAATGGTGTGCATATATAAGAAAAAACATAGTAGACATAGGGTTCAGTACTCCCCATGATTTCAAGCATCCATGGGGATCTCTGGAGCGTGTTCCCTGTGCATAAGCAGTCCAGGATGGTGGGGGACTACTGTAGTTACCACAGCCACACCAAGCAGGAACAGATGAAATCAGAAGCCCTGAAAATAGTAATTGAACAGGCAGGAAATATCCATCACTTTGGGACTTCAAATATGGAATGTAGTATAACATACAGGCCCTCAGGAAACTAAGAACTCATTTCCCTATAGGACCCAATTATTCAAAGCCAGCCCCTTTAAAGATCCCTGTGGTCCTACAGATTGTCTAACTTAAGTGTGGAGCCTCTGGAATGTATGAAAATTGGACACAACAACCAATAACCTCTCTTATCTGCAGGCAGGAAAAGACCTCAGGGAAAATCCAGAAAATCCAGTGACAGCACAAACCAGGAGGGAGCACAGATGGGACCCCAACTAAAATGTGACCATATGCACAGGGAGTTGAGACAGCACATAGGCTAGTCCTGAGTCCTCCAGGGAGAAGTACTTCTAGCACCTTCCTCCAGCCAGGCACTGGCTGTGTTGGGATGTGATCTGGGGTGTGACTTTCTGCCTTGCAAGGTTCTCAAATTTACTTAGATCTCTGAAAAGCCACCCTTTTACAGAGTCTGGAAGTCGACTCTACATAGAGAGCCATCTTTTTCCTGGGCCTTCTTTACATGCACAAGCTCACTGCAACCTGAATTCAATTCAGTCCAACTGTAGCTAGAACACTAATCCCAATGGCAGACAGCCCAGGGATCTCCAAGGATGGCCCTGATACAGCCAAGACACAGCCCACTTTTCTGTTCCTTGACAGTACTTCTGAACCATCAATACAACTGTCCCCTTGGGTGGCATCTTCTCTGTGTTCTGAGCACCAACAGGCATCTCTGGAAGAAATGTCCATCCTGAAGAAGGCATGGGGTAGGAGCTTAAGTGTTGGAGAAAAAGGTTCTGGGCAAAAGACATTCTGCCAGGCATGGTAGCACACACCTGTGCTCCCAGCAGCTCAGGAGGCTGAGGTAGAAGGATCGTGAGTTCAAAGCCAGCCTCAGCAACTTAGAGAGGTCCTAAACAACTTAGCAAGACCCTGTCTCAAGATCAAAAAGGGCTGGGGGGCTGTGGCTTCCCTGGGTTCAATCCCCAGTACCAAAAAAAAAAAAAAAAAAAGATTTCCCACATCTCATCAATTCCATGGCCAAAAGTCCCTTTCTCCATCAGAGGAGAAAACTGGCACAAAGTAAAATAAGCAGAGCTGAACCCACACCTAGCCAAGGCCATGTAGGAGTTACTGATGGCTATTTCTACAGGTAAGAACTGACCATTAGAATTGGTCTCTGCTCGGGGGCTGGGGTTGTGGCTCAGCGGTAGAGCGCTTGCCTAGTACGTGCGCGGCCCGGGTTCGATCTTCAGCACCACGTAAATAAATGCATTGTGCACAACTAAAGCAAATAAATAAATATTTAAAAAAAAAAAAAAAAAATTGGTCTCTGCTGAGCTGGGCGCGGTGGTGCACACCTATAATCCCAGCACTTGGGAAGCTAAGGCAGGAGGATCGCAAGTTCAAAGCCAGCCTCAGCAATGGCGAGGTACTAAGCAACTCAGTGAGACCCTGTCTCTAATAAAATTCAAAAAAAGGGCTGGGATGTGGCCCAGTGGTCGAATACCCCTGAGTTCAATCCCTGATACCGAAAAAAAAAAAAAAAAAAAAAAAAAGAATTGGTCTCTGCCTTTTGACATGGAGGGAAATTTACATAAAGTGCATAATTTTGCAAGAGTAACTTAAAACCTGCTTCTGAGTTTACAATAGAGATTCATTCTTGGAGCAAGAATACAAGAATGCAGACTAGGTGTGTAGTTCAGTGGTAGAGCACTTGCCTAGTACGTGTGAAGCCCTGGACTCCATCTCTAGCACTGCAAAAAGAAAGAATGAAAGGAAAAACCAAAAAAAAAAAAAAAAACAGGAATGCAATACTGAACTCACTACAATACACCAGTCAAACCTCATGAAGCAGATAGCTTTGAGGCGAATGTCCCCATCAAGGGGACTGGCCCAGGCAGCTCACTTATTCCAAGTGCTATTCAGAGCAACCATCCCTTGGAGTTGGTTATAATAGGACACGGCTTTTATATGATCCGCCTTGGAAACAAACGCTGCTGATACCCCCTGCTCTCTCCGATGCATCCTGCAGACTTGTCCACACTTAGTCCTGTGTGTGTACAAACTGCCCTTTGGTGGCAGGGACATCTGTTTTTGAAAAGCTTCCGTTCCTTGTGGCAATCTGATTAATTGAACAAAGCACACAGAAAGCACCTCGTACAATGCCTGGCCCTCGGTAGGGGTTTGTGGTCTGTCTTCAGGACGCAACCTGACAACCACCTGGGACTGACATTCTCAACTCGGCAATTCCCCCCCACTCGCCCTCACCGGCCACCCAAACCAACACCACGCCGCAGGCCCCCCCACCCCACCGGCCACCCAAACCAACACCACGCCTTCTGAAGCTGCGGAGACCACAAGGGCTCCCAGACTACAGGCAAAATGCCGTATGCCACTCTACAAGTATTAGGCTTAAGTCCTGAGCATTTCAAAAGCCCTCCGAGACCTCCCGTCTCCCTATAATGAAAGGCACTGCAGAAACCCAAGGTATGATTATCACTTCTGAGAGGAAGAAAAAAATACTGGCTCACAAAATATCCATACTTGTGCATCCACAGATAAGACTGTTTTATAATCCAGTTCCCTGGAGAGCCATTTATTTTGGTGAAGCCAGTGTGCATAGCAGACACTGTAGAAGCCATCAAGATAACACGAATAACAACCCAGTGGACTTTTGAAGTGTAAACATAAAAGTCTATTAAGAATACAATGTTGGTTTAATCCCAAGACAAAAAATTTGCTTAATGAAAAGCACAACTCATCTCAAGAAGGAAATATCGATACCAGCTGTGAGCAGAAAATGAGGGGATTCCGTCCAGGGAACATCTGAATTGCAACCCACTGCCTTTCCAATATTTACTCTGGACATAAAGTCTCAAATACTTTTCCGAGGATCTCATTTTTCTACAGGAGGAGGAGGTCAGAGAGGAGTCTGGGCAGAGCTAAAGGAGAACTTGGCGGAGCCTAGAAATGCGCAGACCTGCCCTACTCCCCCCAGAAGGTCTGCCCTGACAAACTTGCCTCCCTTCTCTGGATAGAGTTGAGAGCAGCCTCCTTGCCTGAGGTTCCTGCCCACCAGATGCTAATGAGCACCTGAGTGGAGACCTTCACTCCAGCTGCCATGAGCCAACAGAGATAAATGACAGCCTGGAGCTGATTCCTGCAGTTGCACCTAACAGTGACGGGGTCTCGTCATTTTCCACTAAGCTCCTTCTGCTCTTTACCAGCAACACTTTTAGCCATTTCCTGGATTCTTTCCGTATATTCTGGTGAAGCAATAGGATGGTCAGCACTAGGGTGAGAAGAGAAAAATCATTTTAAGGGGATTTTCAGATGACCAGTTCTACCTCACCACTTTTAGAGGAGGGTAATGGGGATTTAACCCAAGGGTGCTTTACCATGGAGCTACATTCCCAGTCCTATTCATTTATTTATTTATTTATTTATTTTCTTATTTTGAGACAAGGTCTCACTGAGTTGCTTGGCAACAAGGTTGATGCTGGCCTTAAACTTGCAGCCTTCCTGTCTCAGCCTCCCGAATGATTGCCATTACAGGTATGGGCCATCACACCTGGAGTCTCACCACTTTTGGGAATGATCATCACAGGCCCTGAAATCAAGAATTGAAATCAGCAACACCTGTGGATGTTGAGCACCCACAGCAAAGTATTTACACCACTTCTCTCACAGTCCTACCTCCCAGCTCCCACCAGGCCCGCTGGCTAAGACAAATAGAGAAAAACTTATACACAACTTCATACTTAAGTGTGCATGAATATAACATAATAACGGGATATAATAAAATACAACACAACTAGGGAACCACCTCCAGTTCTAGCAAGAAGTAACAGGTTATTCCTGCTTTTTTCCTGTATATGAACACATGGTAGTCATTCAATCATTCATTCACTCAATCATCCATCCATCTATTCACCCATCTACCCTACAGAGAAGCAGCACAGTGGATGTTATAAAACAATGAACAAATATCAGTCTGGATCCCCAGCCTCACCAGCTACTACTAGCTATGTGGCTTTGGGTAAGCTGTGTAATGTCTCTAGGCCATGGCTTCCTCATCTCTAAAATACAGAGGAATGCTTTTATTAGTGTATTAGACTAGTCACAATGACTAAATAGTTAAATTAATGTGAGTGCTTGGCAAAGAATAAGTCCTCAAGGGTTAATCACCATAATGACAGTAATTATAACAATTACTATTAAAAACATGTACTCATCCACAGTTATGCACCAGGCTCTGGACTAGGCAGCAAATACTTTTAGCCTTCTGATTTTCCAAGGGTCTTTAGCAGGGCATTGGCTTTCTCATGGTAACACCTCTAATATGATCTCCCAGGCCTGCCAGGGATGAAGGTGGGCCCAAACACCAGAGCCATTTACAGCATGAGGACCCGGTCCTCAAAGCCATGTTTAAACAATTATGAGCATTATGTTGCAGGCACCCATAACCATAGGAGGCCAGCCCAGCATGGTGCTCATCTTGCAGAGGCATCTTTTGTATGAGTTTTGGGTTACAGCCGGGCAATGCAAAGCCATACAGTGAGTCGCAAAACAAGTTTTCATAAGCTCAACCTGTCACAAACCAGGCAGGGGCTCATGCTGACATCCCCACAGTAAGATTAAACAGCATGCTTCATCAGGCACTAAATACTAACACAGCTCCAACGTCAGGGGGACACTGATTAAAACTGATGTCAATAATTTATGAAACACAATATGGTCTTCAGATGCTCTTTTGAGAAAAGGAAGGTGGGGGAGGGCCTAGCAACCCAGGTGGTTTAAAACTGTTCCTGCATTTTTCCTTGAATATACACACCCCCACCATGCATGGGTGCTTCTTTACACAGTGAATCGTAAAAAATGCACATGTATATAAAGCTGTTGAAGCAAGTGAACACTGCTGATACATATGGGCGGAAAAAAAAGTATTTAGTTATTCCACTGAGAGCTGTTGAAGCTGTAACGTTATACATAGTCTTGTCTTTCATATTGTTTTGAAGGTTCCAATTTTTTTTCCTAGAAGAAATCCAAGATTGCATTTAAATAAAATTGGGCTTTACAACCATTCACATTTATTCTGTAGAGAAACTGACCTTGAATCCACACTAAAATGAAAACTGGACCAAAGAAAGCATAGCATGGTACATTTCTTGGTAATCTGTAAGCATCTCAGTGGAGTGAATCCTTGCCCTATAACATCGACATATTTTCAATTTCTAGGGATTTTTATCAGGGTGGGAGTGGGGGTTAAGTATGGCATTTTAATCTATTATAAATCATGTCTTATTATTTTTGTAAAGGCAAAAAACAATGGCACAGTAATAATTCATCAAGACTGATGGTTGGAATTTTAAAAATACCTTATTCTTTTGTCTTTGTTGTAAATAGTCTAGATAGCTTGACTTTATGTGTCAACAGTGTGAAATTCGCAGGATAGGATTATGCTGGGGAGAAAAAAAAATCTGAGTCACTGATAGTATAAAGTTAATAGGACTTATTAATGCTTTTTCCTAGCACAGAGCCCTTTAGTATCTCAGAACACCTGTCAAATACTAATTCATTCACATATCTCCACTACAGGGCCTTTTCATAAAAAGCTCGACCTTTAATTGTAAATCACTTCTAAATTGTCCTTGCTGGCTTTCGCTTTTACAGAATGATGGAAAAAGCACCAAGACTTCAATTAAGACTTTAGGAGAACTTCAATCTGATGTTCCCAGTTATATCTACAAGGTATCAAAACATCTATTCAAAAAGGAAACTATAAATAACTTTAAGAGTTAAATTGGCTTTGCTTTTATAAAATGACTGAATAATTGGCAGGGTTTAAAGATACTTTAACTACTGAGAACTAAAATAACTTCAGTAAAAACCAGAAAAATATTGTTAGCTGATCATTTGTCATGTAGATTATGCACTTATTAGGCCTAATTAAACTTTTTGAACAAAAACCGCTTGCTAATTACATTAGTTAATATGTTGATTGCTCAATTTAGCCAAAAAAAAAAAAAAAAAAAATAGTCAATCCAATTTGTGCTTTGGTCGAAAAACAAAATCCTAGAGATTATTTCAAGAACATGACCATCATCATAACAGATGCAGGTTACTTCTTCTCGTCCAAAGTGACAGGGAGAGATGGGGGTGGGTGGCAAATCGTACAATACCAATGCTAACAGGAATCTCCAGGCCAATAACATTTTACCAAAATATCCCATTTATTCGCCTCAATGTATTCAGTTGCATTTGTCCAATTAGCCCCTGCTGGTGACCATACAAAGTCATCTTTCATATGCATATACAAACTAAAACTGATAGCAAAACCCTGGGAAACCCTTTAAATGTCAATAAAGGGCTTTTACGCACAAAAGGAAGAAAAGAAAAGAGGAAAGGGAGAGAAGAGATGGGAAAAACCAACATTTCTGAGGGAATTGAGCAGATCAAAGGAACTTTACTCTCCAAGACCACTAAGTCGGGGTATAACTACTCAGCAGAATCCTGAAAAGTCTCTTCAAACTGGAAGCCAATTCTGTTCCTTGAAGGAGGGGGCTGAACAATTAGGTCTGCAAAAGCGGGACACATTGAGTGTAAAAATGGAGGCCCGGACATGCAACAGGAGGCGCAGGCGTCTGCAGACCAGAGCGCCTGCCTGGGCCTCTGTGCCGAATGGATCCTCCAAGACATGTTTTCCATTGGCTTGCTCAAAAGTCTATATCCACAGTCATGAGGCACAAACTATTCGACAACAACATGACACAATTAATCAGAACCAGACCGCAAAACGTGTGTTTCTGGGGACCAGCAAACTTTGCAATGTGCCTCAGAGGGTGAAGCAATTGAAGAGACTCACACTGGCTGTTTGGGGCTGGGGGATGGGGAGGAAAATCTGTATGTTCACAAAAGATGCACACCAAATGGCACATTTATGAACTAAATGATTTTCATTACAATCACTGTGGGATTTGTAAATTTACATCTTACACTGAAAAAGTAAGGTACTGTCTTACTACCTTCTCTCTCTTTCTGGGGAGAAATTGATGCCTGAGATTTTCTGCACCAACAAAGTTGTACAATTCAAGAAGTAGAACGTAGCCTCATTTCTGACCCAGACGTATTCACTGGTGCCCAGTTTTGTCAGATTTCTCTTTTAGGAATTGAAACTCTATTAAAAATCCAGACGCTGAGCCCTTAGTTAATTCAAAACTGTTTAATTTCACCAAACCCTGAAGCGAACAAAAAATCTGGTATACTTCTTTTTTAGACCAGGATTGAATTAGTTTAAAATAGTTACTGAACCCTCCTTTGTAATCTGTAGATAGTAATTAATTAAAATCACATCACTCTTCTTTGCTAACGCAAACACGATGTTCAAGAGAAAAGGAATTTTTTTTTTTTTCCAAACCGTAAAAAGACAAATGGAGGTTGCAAAAGTGATATTCGTCGGGTACCAAACCTCCCCAAACTGCCAAGAGTTCTCTGCCGTCTCCCAAGGGATTTGTGGTTGTGGAGCGGTAACTTCCCAAGAACAGGACCCGGGTCCCCAACCGCGCGCCCAGCTGCAACCCTAGGAAAGGGGGATGGGGTGGAGGTGAATCCCTGGGACTAGCCAGACCCAAGTGGAAGGCAATGAATGCATTTCCGTCTGGATCCGGTATTATGGAAACCTGTCAGCAAATTTTCTCCAAACCACTCCCCCCACACCCGACCCCCAGCAGCATTTCTCGCGCTGCTTCTTGGCTTAGCTGAGTGCACGGGGCGCAAACAGGGCGTCCACAGCGAGCACCACGCAAGCGAGTTGACCTGCATTCAGCCCTCCCCAGTCCCGGACATCCCCGAACACGCCTCCCAGGGTTCCCCGAGACATCCCTACAACCAGCTCTTCTCGGATGCAGTCGCGCCTGCGCTCCCGCGGACCCGCCGTTGCGAAGCCGGGAGCAGTTGCCCGCCTCCCCATCCACCGCGCGTTGCCCCACTCACCCACGCACTCGTTGGCCTCGCGGGCTGTGGCGCGTTGCCAGGGCCGATCATAGTGGAAAGGTTTGCAGCGGTCGCATTCCGGGCCGGCCGTGTTATGCCTGCAGTCGCACACCAGGCTGTCGTCGCGGTCTCGCACGCAACGAGCCGCGTGGCCGTTGCACTTGCAGCGGCCACCCACCTGCAGGTCCGACACAGCATAGAAGTACGAGTCGCGCGCCAGCTCCGAGTCGTCCTCGTTCTCGTCGCCAAACGTGTGCAGGCGGCTGAAGGCCACGCGGATGTCGGTGGCCGTGACCCAGTCCTGCAGCACCGGCGAGTTGTCGAAGTCGTGCGCAGAGGGCCGCCCGTCCAGCGTGCTGAAGGCTATGAGGCCGCCCGAAAGCGGGCGCATGTCGGTGTGCGAGTCGGTGCACACAGCCTCCTGCTCATTCTGCTTGGTGATGGGCGCGCGGTGCGGCCGGTTGTACATCTTGCGGCACTGCGTGGAGTAGAACTGGAAGGGCACCCACGTACGCCCGTAGTCCATGGACTTGTAGATGGCCATGGACTCGGGCCGTGGCGAGCAGAACTGCAGGCTCACGTAGGTCACCTCGAACTTTTTGCCGAGAGACAGCGTGAGCGTGACATTGTGCGGGAACTGCAGGTAGTTCTCCGACTGCCAGCAAGTCAGGTTGTGCGGGTTGTTGAGGTCGGTGAGGAAGGCGGGAGGATGCGCCTTCTTGGGGTCGGAAGCGTTGCAGAGGTGGCACGAGCGCAGCCGCTCCTCGCCGCGCTCGCTCACCACGCAGTAGCGCGCCGGGGGCCGGCCGCAGGTGCTGCTGGACGCGCGCACATCCTTGCCGAAGGCCGCATTGACAAAGTCCGGGATGCAGCGGCGCGGGTGGCCGTTCTCGTCCGAGCAGGGGTCGGGTTGCGCCGCCTGGCCAGCGAACATGCTGAGCCCGGGCCCGCCGCGCACCGCGCCCACCAGGCACGCCACCGCCGCCAGCGCAGCCAGCGCAGCCAGCGCCTCCCACACTGCGCGCATCATGCTGCGTCCAGCTTGCCCCGGCCCCGCCGCGGAGTCAGTCTGCCCGCCGCAGAAAGCGCCTGCGGAGAGAGGGGAGCTGCGCTCAGCCAGCCCGCCCCGAGACCTCCAGCCCTCGCGAGGTGGCAGGCCGGGCGTGGGCGAACGCCGGCACCAACCCCGCGTCCGACTGCCCGTCTCGCTCCCCCAAAGTCCCGAGGGCAGGCGGATCCAGGGGCCTCCGAGCCCGCACCGCCCGCAACCCTTCTTCCCGACTGGTGAGCCAGGACAGCGGGCGAATGCTTGGTTTCCCAGCCACTGCAGCCTCCACGCCGCCGGAGGAGCAAGCCCGCGCCCGTCTGCCAGTCCGCGACCAACCCACCTCGCACCCAAAGTCTCGGACGTAGGAGAGCTCCGGTGTCCCCCAACCCCATACGGCCCGCGCCCATTCCTCCCGCATCCTGGGGTCCCTCTCAGCTGCCCCAGATTGCGTCCCGCCAGGGAGTGTGCGTTCGGGACTTTACCTCTAGTGAGGGTAAAAGAGAAAGAAAAGTTTGCCTGGCTCCGGCCGGGGAGCCCGCGCGCCGGACGGCGGAGAGCCTCTCGCTGGCTGCTAGCAGGCGCGTCCTGCCTCAGCGCGGGCTTGCCAGCTCCATGCCCGGCGCGGCCGCCGCTGCCCCAGCCCCGGCCCCGGCTGCCGCCGCCGCCTCTCTTGCCGGAGTGACGACGCGGCCGCCCGGCTCGCGCCGCTCCCGCCGCGGTCGGAGTGCTGCCCTGCCCGCGCCCGGGGCGCACACACACACTCACGCTCGCTGGCGCGCACTCACACACGCACGCACGCCCCCGAAGGCTCCGCCGCCGCCGCCGCCGCCGCCGCCACTCGCGCTGGGAGTGGGGGGCGGAGGGGAGCGCGGGGGCGGGGCCGCCGGGCGGGGCGCCGGCCAATAACGTCGACGAGCAGCCGCCTGCTCGCCAGCAAAGTTTTAACCCCGGGAAAGAAGAAAGTTAAAGGGAGCCGGCCCCGGACGCTAGAGAGGGCGAGCGGGAGCGGGTGGGAACCGGGGAGCCCGAGAAAGAGAGCAGAGACAAAGAGAAAGCAAGAGGAGTGCTCGGGGAAACCCCGGAGAGGGGGCAGGGCTGGGCGCGCACCCCAGAAGGTTGGGGGGGCTGATCGCCGACTGTCAGCCTTGCTCGGGCTGGGCGCTGCGCTAGCGCCGCACACCCTGGGGAGCGCGCGGGAGGGGGGAGGGGATGGGTTCCTCCACCACCCCCTGCCCCCCGCCCAAGGTCCCAGTCAAACACATCTGTGTTTGTTTTCTTTGCTGCGCCGAGGTCGGGCCTTCCTCTAACCCAGCCTGATGGCCCTGGTGGCACTGTGCACAGGGCCGTGCCTCTGTGGGCATGCAGCCCCGGGGCTTAAGAAAGGGGAAGAGAATGTGACCTCTGCATGCCGCTTATTCCTGCCCGAAATCCCTAGGGTCTGGCCGGAAGAGATTGCTCGCCCGAACCCCTCTGAGTTGTCACCATGCTTTGGGCCTATCCGTTCCGAACGCGGCTCATTTCTTGCCGGGGAGCTGTGGTGGGCAGGAGACTGAAGGGCTAATACTAGCCCGCAACACCCATACTAGCCAACACCACTTGCAGACTGCTCTGCAGCCTCAGATGTAGGGCCAGCCCAGCTCTCCCAAGATCTCCTGAGGCAGGCGTATTGGCACTTCCTTGCTCGCTTTAAGAGTACCTTAGATAACTATGATAACTATAGTATCTCATGGGATCCGTTGTGACGACTTTGCAAAGTAGATACTGAATCTGTTTTACAGATGAGCCTACTGAGGTCTCAGGAAGTTGAAGTGACTTGCCCAAGATCTCCCAGCTAGTAAACATCAAATCCAGAAACAGAAACCTGAGCTCGTAGTTGCGTGCAGTGGTGGGCTCCTGTAGTTCCAGTACTGGGGAGGCTGAGACTTGAGGATTGCTAGAGCCCAGGAATTAAAGGCCAGCCTGGTCAGCATAGCAAGACCTTGTCTCAAAAGAAAGAAAACCTAGGTTCTTTCCTATCCATCGCATTTGTCAAAAGAATAATCCCACCTAATTATAGTTTCATGGGGCATCCTCAAGGCCACCCAGCTTCTCCTGGCCTCATTCTCTGTCACCAGAAGGAAAAGATGAGGATGGTGACAGTATCCTTTGACGGTCTTTGCAGCAGCAAAAAGCTTTGTGAAAAGAACCTACTGGGCTGTGTTTAGAACCAAATTTTTGTTGGTTTATTACTTGAAAAGTGTGATCTAGTAACAGACTAGGATGGAAACCCCAGGTTCTGGTTCTGGCCCAAGGGCTGTCTTGCCCTCATGCATTAGCTCCATTAAGTGCCTTGTTTTGTCTTATTGGCATTTTCATAAACCCTGAGAATCTAAGAAGAGGCCTCAGGGCTTGTCTGGCCCAGCTCAGTCTCTTTGGAAGAAGGCCTTTCCCAGCCTTCCCCAGCCTCCCTGAGAGTCGGCCACCCAAGCCAGTTCTTCCAAGGAGGGAGGCTCACCACAGCCCAAGGAAATAAATCCACTTCATTGCAGGACAGCCTGGATTCACCCTCTCCCTAGGGTAGCACTTTAGCTTTGCCTTTTTGTGCCATTTACCACTCTCTGCTCTGTTTATTTATGCCTTGCCTTGTGGCAGAAAGGATTTCAGGTGACTTACAGGGGTACTTAAAATATGGCCAAATAACATAAATTAGGAGTGAAGTGAAAGGAAATAAAAGAAACATTTGAACACTGTGGAGTGCAAAATCCCAGTGGTATACTGAAAGGCGGCATAGCACTTAGGAGGGCACATTTTGGAACCAGAGTGCCTGGATTCAAATGCTGCCTCAACTCTGTGGCCCTGGTAAGTCTTGACGTCTTCCTGCACCTTGGTTTCCTCATCTGTAAAAGGGGAACAAGGATATCTATCTCCTAGGGTCGTGAGCATCAAGTTGATACATATGAATGCTATAGCTTATATTATGTATGTGTACACGGTGTAGTTATATAACACATTTGAATATACTTTCACATCTTTGTCTATGTAAACATACATAAAGCCAGGCACATGGTGGATATAAAAGTGTGAATTATTAGTATTAAATTGTAGAGAAATTTTAAGTTATTTTAAGAACATTTAATTACACAGAAAGATGTTCATGATATATAAAAGGAAAAAATGCAAAGTATAATGTCATTTTATTTTTAAAATATATGCATAACTAGACAATGCTGTTAATAGTGTTTATCTTAGAAAGTGAGATTATAGGTGATTTTTATTTATCATTGTATGTTCTCAATTTTGTACAGTAAAATAATAAAGAAAGCTAAGGAAAGAAAAAGCAAGAGGGAAGACAGAGTAGAAATGGTAATAATGCCAAAATGCACCCTAAAATGGCCTGTGCACCTCCTGTGGGTGGGCCACTGATTTGTCCCTATGCTTTCCCACAGCCAAAATGAAAAGGAGACCATGTCTGTTACACAATTCCCAGTGTCCATGAGATAAAAACAGACCTATTGCTCAAGAGAATTACAACTATTCTTGGTACTAAAATCAGACAGGAATTTGTCCTGGGGGGGGGGGCTCATAAAGGGAACACTGTGTGAGGTAATAAGCAAACATGCCCGGCAGCATCCCATAATAGTCACAACAGTGAGCTCCATGAGGTGTTTGGCCCTCAGTGTAAGCTGATGGCATCATGCAAGTCAGGAAAAGATATTCTGGCACCAACAAAACAGGTCTGAAAAAGACAGATCAGGGTACTCAGCTCACTGGGTGTATTGGGGAGAATCTACAAGAATTAATTGCCGAGTGTTCCTCAAGACTTCCTCCGGTGCTGTTGTTTCCCATCCACAGAGCTTCTGCTGGATCTTGTGTGGCAGCAAGTTTGAAACTGCACTCTGTAGAGTGTGGTTCTTCTGTGTTGCTAACTGAGCTTGGGCCGGTGATCTTCAGGAAGGAATGGAGGACATTATCTCCTTTTTCTGTGATCACTAAGGTCTAACTTTATCTTCTTTAGTACTTCCTGGTGGGCAGGATTGTCTCACTCACCTTGCGATCCAGGAGGTTCAATATCTTCTGGAATGCAGTAGAAGTTCTCTACCTTCATTCAAAGCCCACCTCTCTGTCACTTCTACAGTTCATCTGATTCCAACTCTGCTTTGCAGCCCAGATCTAACCTCTGCTTCTTCAAACTTTTGAAATCAATCCTGTTTCATCTCTTCTAGGCAAAATGTTCTCAGTTCTTTTAAAAATTTCTCATAGGATGTGGGTTTCAGATCATTCAGCAGCCTCTCCCAATGCCCTCCAATTTGTCAGTGTCCCTTCCTAAAGCATGGTGCCTTTTGAGGGGACAAATGAAAAAAACAGATGTGCAAGTGTTTCGAGAGTTTCTCAGAGTGGGGGTTATAAATACACACCCTCGAAGGCATGTCAGTCTCTGAGCAGCAGGATCCAGGGTATAAACTGGAGTTCAGAACAACAATGTGGTTCTTGGGTGAGAAAACAAATTCCCAGGTGTTTCTGTAAGGAATGCGTTAGAAGCAGGAGCCGCCATTTATAGCACACAGCCTCACCTGTGAAGCCTGACAATGAGGTCGCACCCAGGAAGGGCAGAATGTGGCAATTTCCAGAAAACTTAGGCATAGCCAGAGAAAGAGGAGAACATGGAAACTCAGGTGTTCCAGAAACCAAGAGAGACTTTTGAGGTAGGAGGGGGTGGTGAGCAGGGTCACCTACCTTAAAGGTCAAGACAAGATCTGCAGTGAATGCTTTGGATTAAACTACAAGGAAGTCATTGGTGACCTTGACTGGCACTTGCAGAGGGGTGGTGGGGACAGAAGCCAGACCTCCTAGGGTTGTGGAATGAAAGGGAGGTGAGAAAGCAGAGATACCAAGTGTAGACAACTTTTAAGAAGTGTGACTATGAGAGCTAGGAAAGAGAGGGCCTGGCAGAAGGTGACATGGGATGGAGGGAAGGCAGGGGCTTTTTATTCTTGTTTATAAGATAAGGCTATTTGAACATGCCTCAATGTTGATAGGAAGGAGCCAGGAGGGGAGAGGTTGAAGACAGATAAAACTACCCTTGTAAAATCAGCAGCCAGGTGGTCTGAAAGTTTCTCTTGTTTCCATGAAATAGGAAGTGACACATCTGCTAAGCATGCCAGAGCACTGGAGATTGGGGATGGGGAGAAGAAGGTTGATACGGTCATTAAGGACACCAGGACAATGCTCACTAGGAAAAATTAAAGGTCTCACCCAGGCTGGTGACCATGTAGGAGAAAGAAAAGCAGCACACAAAATCATAGAACACACACAAACTACCTCCAACAGGCCACCAGTCTCAGCGTAGGCTTAGAGAGAGAAAGTTGGATTAATCTAGATTTGAGGATAGGACCCAAGGACAAGAGGGTGGAGACAAAGTCAAAGAGAAAGAAGTGAAGATAAGACAAGAATAGCAGAGGAAATAGAGAAACCACGGTTGTGGGGCCAGCTGTTCAATAGGGTCGCCAGGAGCACACGTAGTAATTTTGGTTTCAGCTTGAATTAATTCAGATTAAAGCTCAGTTTTCCCTGATTTGGACAGCCCCAATAAAGAACGTTCCTGTCATCACAGAAAGTTCTATAGGACACACCTGGTCTTGAAAATTTTATAAGATAGAAGAAATGTGATGAGGGATTACTGAGGAGTCTTGGTCCAGAACAGGAGGCTTGAGTTGATGATTCCAAAGGTGGGATAGCTCTGGGGGGTGATAAGGCCCTCTGAGGATAAGAGAGGGGATTCAGTGGTGAAAGAGTAGGGAAGGTGATTGAAGACAGGAGGTCAAAGTGCTTGGTGGAATGTCACCTGGGTGACCAGCATTAGGGCTTGAGACACAGATGAAGGCTGAGCCAGACGCTGGTGTCTCTCCAAAGCAAGAGAAGAGTGAAATAGATGGGACAGGGACTCTAAGGATGAGATGCCAGGGGAGGAATAGCCATGAAGTTCTGGTCCTAAAGGAACAGGGCTTTTTGTTTTGTAGGTTTTTTTTTTTTTTTTTTTTAAACTAAAGATGGAGCCAGGCACAGTGGTGCACGCCTGTAATCTCAGCACTTGGGAGGCTGAGGCAGGAGGATCCCAAGTTCAAAGCCAGCCTCAGCAATGGTGAGGCACTTAGCAACTCAGTGAGACCCTGTCTCTAATAAAATACAAAAAAGTGCTGGGGATGTGGCCCAGTGGTTGAGTGCCCCTGAGTTCAATCCCCAGTCCCCCCCCCCAAAAAAAAAAAAAAAAAAACTAAAGATGGAATGAATGTTAGGGAAGGGAAGAGGACAATAGCTGTCCCCTTCGGGCACTGGGTATGTATGGTGTGGGAGAAGAACGGCCCCACTGAAGAAAGCTGCAGTGTGAGCTGGGGGCCCCTGGGGAAGGTGAGTCTGTGGGGTGAGCATGACAGTGGGGAGAGCAATCAGTGAACAGGATACAGGGAGGGGATACCCCAGGGATGGGGGTTCTGGATGGTACAGGTTAATGGTTTGCAAGGAAGGAGGACAGAAAGTAATGGTTTAGGAGAAATGAGATAACTAATGTGGTTTTCATCTTGGGAATCACCAAGAGGTTTACTTTTTAAAATGTATTTGTTGTTATGGTGCTGGGTATTGAACCCAGCACCTCAAGTATGCTAGGTAAGCGCTCTACCACTGAGCTGTATACCCCCCAGCCCCCGAGAGCTTCTCTCCCACCCCCCTCTCTTTCTTTCAGTATTGGGGATTTTTTTTTTCTTTTGCAGTACAGGGGCAAACTACCATTGAACCACATCCCAAGCCCTTTTTATTTTTTATTTTGAGACAGGGTCTGAGGGTGGCCTTGAACTTGCAATCCTCCAGCCTCCATTTCCCAAGTAGCTGGGATTACAGGTGTGTGCCACCATGCCCAGCTCCAAGGACTTTTCTTTTAAAATCAAACAGGTATATAGGAGGCTGAAGATGTAACTCAGTGGTAGAGGGCTTGCCTAGCATGGGCGAGGTCCTGGATTCAATCCTACACACACACACACACACACACACACACACACACAATGCACATAATGCTTATTGTGTGGAAAGCCCTCTTCTAAGCACCTTGACAATCATTGACTTGTTATCTTCCAACAACCTTATGAGGTAGATACATCATTACCTCCATCTTACAAGGAGGAAACCAAGACACAGAGGTAATTTGCTGAAGATCACATCACTGGGCAGGGGTTTGAACTCATGGTCTAGTGACTGAGTTTGAAGCTCTTAGCACCTACAGGCAAGGTAGGCATTGCTGGGCCTCAGTTCTCCCTGAGAAGATTGTTGGACTCCAGGTTTATGAGAAGCATAAGTGGTGGCCTAGGGCCACTGTGCTTCTGAGCACCTCTGGCTCCGTTAAGAGGATTAGATGATTCAATTTCCAGGACCCCAGAACAGACTGGAAATTGCAACCAGAGGTAACCAGGGGTCATCTGGCTTCTCCAGAAAGATTGTCTGTGCCTGGATTTTGTTCCCTTCAGAAACAGAAAGAAGTTGACTTAGACAAGCCATGATTCCAATTTACCACTTTCTACTGGCCTGACTTTGAGCTGGTTGCTTTATCCATCTGAGCATCAGTTTATTTATGATGAAATGGGAGTAACCACTTTCCACTCAAAAGCTTCTTATGGAGATTTTAAAAGATGCAGGTGGAAGGAAAACAACTGGCACAGAGTAGGTATTCTCCCCACCCCCCATATCTCTCTCTCTCTCTCTCTCTCTCTCTCTCTCTCTCTCCTTCTCTCTCCTTTTTGTGGTGCTGGGGATCCCATATGCCAGGCAAGCACTCTACCACTGAGCTATATCTCCCACCCCACCATTTTTTCTTTTAGTAATTATAATCCTCAGATCTGTCTACTGGATCCCTTCCCACCCACCTCCCCTTTGATAGCGGGAATTGAACTCAGGGGCACTTAACCACTGAACCACACTTCCAGCCCTTTTTCTGTTTTTATTTTGAGACAGGGCCTTGCTAAGTTGCTGAGGCTGGCTTTGAACTTGCAATTCTCCTGCCTCAGTCTCTAGAGCCACTGGGATTACAGGCCTGTGCCACTGCACCCAGCTAGATCCCTCAACCTGGAAGAATTAGGGACATGCTTTCATTTCAAGGCTTCTAGAGCCCAGTTCACCTGATTGGCCACATGGAGGGCTACTCAAATTTCCCTGGATGGGATTTCAAAAGATGCAACTGTTCTGGAAAAAGGGTTTAGAACATGGGGAACAGCCTGCATAGTATGGAGGGTTCCTTTAGTCCTTTCTTCAGTGCTGTTTATCTGCATCTCAGGTCAGGCCTCCCCTTGTGCAGGCACCTGGCTGAGGATTCTGGAGTAGGGCATAGAAATCCATGCAAGCCCCAACTCTGCCAGGGCTCTTTGAAGGGGTGAAAATGCCTGTGGATAAGGAGAACCTGCAGGTGTAACTTGTTCTCATTTACTAGAAGATTTTGACAAGATCCCACTAAATGCTATTAAAATAAAGAAAATGTTCCACTGGGGGGAGGCTTTGTCATGGGGGGAAGACCAGCTCCAGAAAAGAAACAGTAGGTACAAATAAACAATGGTCTCTGGGTGGAGAAAATAGTGGGGGACCTCTGAGCCCAGAGTTGGGTCTCAGCTCATTTAACATTGACAGAATCTGAAGGAGAGAGTCCCCTCAGTGGTGAGACTTCCAGGTTCAGAGATGACATTGGAGTGAAGGCAGGAGCGAGAGGATTCATTGGAGGATCCCAAGAGATAGTTTGGATGGGCAGGGAAAAGACACAGCAGGGTTGAACAGAAATATTTTGAAATACAGAGAATTGGAAATAAAACAGGATGCACTAGGATCTTCTGAGAAGTTCTAGTCTTCACATCTCAGAATGCTTGTGGAGGTGGAGATGGTCCAAACAAGAGCAACTCCACTGTGGTGTGCTGAGAACACATAAAGCAGGGGGGGAAACAGAAAGTACCAGGAGGGGTGTGAATTTTAAACTAGGTATTCAGAAGGAGCTCTCAAAGAAGGGCCCAGTAGAGCAGAGTGAATGAACTGAGGAAGGAGCTGTGGGGATGTGGTTTGAGCAGGAGGTGCTTCAGGCAGAGTGCAAAGATCCTGAGCAGGAGCTTGACTTGTATAAGGGAAGAAAGGAGGCCACTTTGTGGGAGCTTGATGAGCAAGATGGGGAATGGTACAAGTTAAGTCAGAAATGTAGGTAGGAGTTAGGACATGCAGGCCCTCGCAGACTTTGATAAGGAATCTGAACTTGTAGAGATCCTTCCTGGGCTATGTGAGGAGGCATGCACCTCTGATCTCAGCTACCCAGGAGGCTGAGTGAGGAGGATTGCAAGTTGGAGGCTAGCCTGGGCAATTTAGTGAGACCCTGTCTCAAGATTAAAAATAAATAAATAAAAAGGGCTGGGGATGCAGCTCAGTAGTAAAATGCCTCTAGGTTCAATCTCCAGTTCCCAGGGGCTGTGGGAATCTAGCCTGGGTACTTCTTAGGCTTTGGTTGACTGCTTTACCTATATATAACTCTTTTTTTTTTTTTTTTTAAATATTCATTTGTGTGTGTGTGTATGTGTGTGTATGTGTGGTACCAGGGATTGAACTCAGGGGCACTCGACCACTGGGTCACATCCCCAGCCCCCTTTTGTATTTTATTTAGAGACAGGGTCTCACTGAGTTGCTAAGTGCCTCATGATTGCTGAGGCTGGCTTTGAACTCGCGATCCTCCTGCCTCAGCCTCCCAAAGTGCTGGGATTACAGGCGCACGCCACTGCGCCCGGCTTATATATAACTCTTAATATGATATTGTTTCTGATTAATAGAAAAGTTTCCTGGGAAAAAAAACTGTGCTCTTTGAATCCCCAGTGTGTAACAGACTGCCTGGCACAAGCCAGGAGTGCATTACAAATTAATCAATTAAAGGTCATGGAATTAGGATAACTGAAGGTGGTGAACATCTGTGATAGGCTGAAAAATGGTCCCCAAAAGATATCCATGTCTTAATCCCTGGGATCAGTGAATGCTGCTTTATATGGCAAAAATGAGTCTTTGCTGATGAGATTAAAGTAAGGGTCTTGAGATGGAGCAATCATCTTGGCTTATCAGGATAGACTCTAAATGTAATCACAAGTGTCCTAAAACAGAGGCAGAAGGAGATCTGATAAAAGAAGAGAAGGCCATGTAAAGAGAGAGACAGAGATTATGGCAATGTCCCCACAAGCCAAAGAATGCCTGCAGCCACCAGAAGTTGAAAGAAGCAGGGGACAAATTTTTCTTCTACAGCCCTGGAGGAAGAATAGCTTTGAAACTGATTTTAAACTGATGAATGAATTTCTGTTGTTTTAAAGTTACCACATTTGTGAGAATTTGTTACAACAGCCACAGTGTGTTCATTAGCTTGATGATGCTATAACAAAATACCTGAGATGATAAATTTATAAAGAAAAAGGTTTATTTTGGATATTCCAGTCCATGATCAATTGCTTTGCTTTGGGCCTATGGTGAAGCAGCACATTGTAGTGGGAGCAGGTGATGGAGCAAAACCACTCAGCCTATCACCAGAAAGCAAAAAAAGAAAAGAAGGAGCTGGGGTCCCACAATCTCCTTTGAGGGCACACCCCCAATGATCTGAAGACCTCCCACTGGAACCCTCCTCTTCAAGGTTCTACCACCTCCCAGTAGGCTCCCTGTGGCCCAAGTCTTTGACTTGTGAATCTTTGGGAGACATTCAAGATCCAAACCACAGCACACAGGAACCTAATATAACAGCAAATCCAGAAATGACAAAATGAAGAGGGTCCTCTTCACATCTGAAAGGCAAGCTTGGGGTAAATTAAAGGAATGAAAGAAGAACTTCTATAAGCTGGTCTCAAGACATTCCTCAAGCCAGGCATGGTGGTGTACTCCTGTTATCCCAGTGACTCCAGAAGCTGAAGCAGGAGGATCGAAAGTTCAAGGCCAGCTCAGGCAACTTAGTAAGACCCTGTCTCAAAAAATAAAAAGGGCTAGGGGATGTAGTTCAGTGGTAGAGTGCCCTGAATTCCATCCTTGTACTGGAAAAAAAAAAGAGAGAGAGAGAGAGAGATGTGGCTCAATGGGATAGAGTATCCCCAGGTTCAGTCCTTGGTACTAAAAAAAAAAAAATTATTTATAAGCTGAGGTTAGGCATCTTCCATTCTTCCAGGGAGCCAGAGAACCCCAGATTAGGATCATGGGGAACTGGTACCTGCTGAATTGGAGGTACACTAATAGGTGACAGCTAACAGTAGAATCTACCCCAACCCATCCCAAGGATGCAGGACAGGGCTTGTAACCATAAGAGTTTCCAAGGGCATTACTGTAAAAGAGACCAGCAGAGCTAGAGGACAGGGACAGCCCTGAGAGGGTGCCTCCTCTAGTACACCCCAGATTACAAGTGAGGAAACTGAGCCCAGGGAGGATGGGCAAACTGCCCAGGAGCTGATGTTCCCCAAGATGGCTGTGAGTCATGGAAATGGGTGTGGGTTACACCGGCAACTGCACCTAGGGAACACCTGCTATATTCCATTCCGCTAACTTAGCTGGGGGGAAAAAAAATGATTTTGATGGAAAAAAATTTCCAGGAAAAATGACTACATAAGAGGTTTTTATGCTTAAAGGAGTAAGCTTCTGTTAACTGTAAAAATCAATTTTGTGGAACAACTTATTTTCCCCAAATGTCAGTAGAATGAGGTATTACTGGTTTATTTGTCACACAGGAAGAAAATTTAGAGACTTAACTCCAAGAGGTGGTTCAGGATGAGAACAGACATGGATCATTGATTTCCAACACACTGGTAAGTACATGGATTATTCAACCATAATAAGGTGTCAAAAGAAACTAGGACTTGGGGGACAGGATGAACCTTTCCCTCACCCATGGAAACGGACATCAAGCAGAGTACCACCATGCCAGTGCCCAGAATGATGTCAGAGAGTACACACAAGCCTGGATGGACATGACCTTGCCTAGGGAACCACTTCCTAGCCTCCCTGGGAGCTCTTTGGGTAGTCGACAGGGTGTTACAGGTCCAAGAAAACTGCTTGGATTGTATACCAGTCATAAGCAGTTCCCAACATTAATGTCCCTGTGATGTTTGGAAGTCACTTTACTCCACAGAGCATCAACTCCCTCTTTTTTTAATTTATTGCACCAGGGAGTGAACCCAGGGGTGCTCAACCACTTTGCTGATATTTGCTAATATCTTGAGACAGGGTCTCGCTAAATTGCTTAGGGCCCCCTTTAGTTGCTGAAGCTGGTCTTGAACTTGTGATTCTCCTGCCTCAGCCCCCCAAATCTCAGAGATCATAGGCATGTGCCACCACTTCCGGCTCAACTCCCTCTTCTGAAAAATGTGGACAGTAGTCTTCCTCCCCGCTTCCTTCTTTCTTTCTACGGATATCAGGAGTAATGAATAAAAAATCATATGCAAAAGATCCTGAAGTGTCCAAAGCCCTAAGCATTTTTTTATAATGTTGTATAAAACTAGTTAACCTAGTGCTACTGCTACCACCATCACCAAGGGCACCACCCTCTAGAGAGAATGACAAACTTCCCTGGGTGTGTTCTGGATGATGTGCAGGACATTAATAATGGGCACTACAGAAATAATAGGTTTTGGTATTAATGAGCAACAATAATGTATTGAGCCAGGTGTGGTAGTGCACATCTGTAATCCAAGAGACTTGGGAGGCTGAGGCAGGAAGATCACAAGTTTGAGACCAACCTCAGCAACATAGCAAGGCTGTGTCTCAAAAAATAAAAAGGGCTAGGGGTGTGGCTCAGTGGTAGAACTCCCCTGAATTCAATCCCCAATACCCAATACATATGTAATTAGTAATTAATATGAATGAATCTGCTTATTCAATAGTAATATAAGATATCAGCTCCAGCTGGGAGCCTTAAGGGTAGATCCTTTAAGAATGGAGTCTCATCATCACAATCATGGTCATAATCATAACTGTCATGGCAGCTAACACTTTTTGAGCACTTTGCTCACTGACAGACCTTGTTCTGGGACTTGGTATGTTGGGTCTTTGAGGCAGCGACAGTGATGGTGGTGGAGAGTCTGGCCGTGAAACTATGAGCTCCACTTGTTAAGTAAGATAGGAAAGGGGAGGATGAGCCAGACTGTAGGCCCATGAGTAGCTGTGACATCTTTCTTGCTCACTACTATCTCCCCACACCTGACACAGTGCACATCATAGGCTCTCAAAAATATTTGCTAAGTGAACAAGGAAGGCCCAGCCAGGGAATCTAAATGTAAGGAACATGGATCTCTTGATTTCCCGGAGCATATCTGAGCTTGAGCTTGGTGGGTCTGATTTGGTTTTACTTTCATGAATTTTCATTTCTCATAAATGCCTCACCTGCATAAAGAAGACTCCCATTGCAGGCCACATTTGCTTTGCCCTAGAACTTGGATGATTCTTGGCATCATTAAAAACTCAGAATCTGTGCTGTGAAAACCTGGTTCCAGAGTGGGAACCAGACCTTTTCAATGGGAGCCAAGGACCCTCCTGGCACTGGGTGCCTCACCCAGCATCCCAAGGGCTGGGAGACCATTGCCTTCTGCCTGGGCCCCCTAGCTAAGATCTGATTTTCTCATCATCTGGATAGTCTCAGCAACTTGCAGCAAAAGGACGAACCAAGCTGACCTTTCTGGAGGTTTGTTTAAAGCAGAACAATGTTTGTCTTGTCCAAACACTATGAATTACTCCAGAGGATCCTGCCCAGTTTTACAATCCACAGCTACAAATGGCTTACATAAATAGGGACTCATCCCTCCCCGCCCCCTCTCTGTTCCCCATGGTTACTCCTCACCCTGCCTGCTTTCTTCCACTCCTCCAGGCTCTTTTTCTGCCCTTTCCCAAGCCCTCCCACCTTCTGTCCTTTGAGCCCCAGTGTGGTGAAGGGGCAGGTGCAGGGTGTCCTGGGCCACAGCTCACACCTGGGTTATAGCTGGCACAGGTCCCCCATGGCTGACTGCTTAGTCCCTGGACAGGTTCCCTTGCCAAGGGGGCCTCTGGGCATATTTGTACTGTGTGTGAGGCCTTTGGTATGCAGTGTTAGGCTCAGCTGTGAAAGCATATTGGTAAGAGGAGACCCCTAGGCTCAATGTCCAGGCAGTCTGCAGCTCACTTAGGCCATTCCTCATCTGGCTGGGTGCTCAGCTCACCCACTGCCTCTCCCTCACTGGCTACACATTCTGGGGGATCCTAGGTATTTAGGCTACACATTCTAGGTATCTCCTAGAATTAGATCCCACCCACTATGACTACCAGCCTGGAGGAAACAGAAAAGACTCTTGATGATCATTATAAGCCATGGAGAAAAGGCAGGGCCCATGGGCATGGGAGAGAGGGGGCTGCTGGAAAAAATAAAAAAGCCTATTTGGTTAAAGATGGTCCCTTTATCACTTGAATCAACATGCTTTGAGAATTTTATTTAAAATACAGTGGTCTGGGCCCCTCCCTACACCTAGGAAAGTACTCTCTGGGGCTGGGGTCAGGGGCAACTGATGCTCAGGGTATGAGATTCACTACTCTGCCATAAAATCTGCTCCAGTCCCAGTCATATAACTACATGGTGACACCAGCAAGTCACTTAAAGTCTCAGTATTGCCATTTGTTCAATGGCCCTAGAATCTTAGCATCACCATTTTTGTTCATTGGTTCTAGAATCTCAGTATTGCTACCTGTATGATGACTCTAGAATCTTAGTATCGCCAACTGTATAATGGCTCTAGAATCTTTGAAAGGCAGCTTCCAACTCTTAGAAAGCATTTGCAAGAAGAGCTGGATACGGAAACCCACACTCAGCAAGGGATGGGTGGAGGCATCCTGAGAAAAACTGTAGGGTCACTAGCACTCCAAGGAGAGGTGTTGGTGAAGACTTGGAGAGAGGCCAGGGGAGTGTGCCAGCACCGTTGGTGGTTGGAGGTGTGTGGGATCCTTCTACTGAGGGCCTCTGGCACTTGGGTCCAAATGTGATCTCATTTTATCCTTGTTTTGCGAATGAAGAACCTGAGACTGAGAAGGGGAGTAACTTCCACTGAGAAGTTGATGAGTGGCTTGGGATTCTATCTCCCCCACACACCCTGGAACACCCACCTGGTCTTTCCAGAAATACCCCTTCCTCCCAGTGGCCTTCCTTGCCATCCCAGCCTCTCCAGGATCCAAGGCCTGACCTCAGAGCCACACTTCTTTCTCTTCCTTCACAGGAGGAGGGTTGCACTGGGCAGAAGGACCAGAGTCAAATCTGCCCAGCAAAGTAGACACACACTGACCCCCAGACCACTGGAATTCTAAGTCCTAAGAGTTTCACTCTGGACAAAGCCAAGGCATACGGGTCCATCCCACATGGAGGCTCTTGTCCTTTGAGGCCGGAGTCCACAGGGTTAGGACTGCAGCTGGAGGGCACTATCCGGTCCACCAGAGGGCAGGGGACACCATCTGTGGGGAGGCTCCAGCATTCAGACCCCATAGACCATTTGTGCCTAATTCTCAGGGCGATCCAGAAGAGTTGAGAGGATGAAGCCGCTGTCACCTGTTCAACTGATGTCCTCTGGTGGGCCCTAAGGTCCGGGAGGTAAAAAGCAGGAAAGGCATCATGTCACCTCCCAGGCCCCACAGCAAAGAACCCAGAAAATTAACACTGGTACTGGTTGGGATTGCACCAGCCAGGCCGTTTCTACGACCTCTACTTGTGCGTCACATTCCATTCACAGTTTGTGAGACCCAGAAACTCTGTGTGATCTCCCGCATGCTACAGAAGAATCTGGGCTTTGGGGTTCTCCTGGTTAGCGGACTGCTAAGTTTTGGCCGAAAGCTCCCTGAGCCCCAGCTCCAACACTGGTGTCTTAAATTAGCTGAGCCTCCTTCTAGTTCAGCATTTGATTTTCTAATCAATCTCTTTGTCCCCGTGGCCTTAACCCGAGCTTCCTGTTTCCCGATTTGCCTGGGCCCCCGCCTGGGTCCCGCTCTTGCTCGACTTTCCCGTCGAAGGCACTGGAGTGAGTGATTCCGGGACACGCAGGCGAGGCCGGCGGGTCCGCGGCGCAGGCCGAGGCTGTATGGAAATGGCCAGAGGAGCCGGCGGGCGCGGCGGCGATTTATTCTGGGAGTGACAGCCCCTTTGAGCGCTCCGCGAATGGCATTTTCTGTCTGTGAAAGCCTTTCTTCCCACCTCTGTTCAGATTAGCCCGGGGGATGAATGCGCCCATTATCCAGCCCGCTGACCATTCTGAAACGCCAAATTAATTACTAAGCACTGAATCAGGCGCCGGGGCCGGGGCACTGGGAGGTGTGAAAATAGCGAGCGGCTGGAGATGGAGAAGGCGAGGGGCGCAGCGCGGAAAGAGCTGGGCGGGGTGGCCCGGGGCGCGGGTGCGGCGGGACCCGGGCGGGTTTGGCCGGCCGCCGAGCGCGACCTGCCGGCGCGACCGTGTGCGACGGCGGGCGAGCTGGCTGCAAGGGACCCGCTCCAGGAGGAAGGCCTGGAGCTGGGGTTGCGGCCCCAACCAGGCTGGGGCTCGCTGGGATCGCCAGCCAGAGCGCGCCAAGTGTACAGGGCGCTGGCCTGAGGCTCCAGCGTGCGACCCACGCGCCGCTGGTGCCTGTCTTGGATGCACCGCTCGGGGTGGCCGCCCCCAGACGACCCCAGCCCGCGGCCACCCCTGCCATCCCCGAGCAAGCTCTGAGCTGCTCCAGTAGTACCCCCGAGGCCTTGCAAAAACTTGGGCGACGCTCTTGGACCGCAGCTCCAGCCAGAGGTTCCCGAGCACCGGGCAACCGCGGGCTGTCTCCACCGGCTGCAACTCGGGGTCCGTGGATGGCACTTACCTCCCCGAGAAGCCTGGCGGCAGAGGGAAGCGAGCTCCCAGGGGCTCCCGCTGGAGTGCTCCGAACGCAGAGGATCGCGCGCCTTTAAGACTCTTCCCCAGGACTCCGCCAGGTGGTGTCAAGCCTGCCTGGCCCTCGAGGACTCCTCAGCTCTGCAGCCACCCAGCCTGCCTGTTGTAGGAACCTCAGCCTTTTGCTCCCACCGTGAACCCTGCCGCTGCGGCTCCAGTAAAGCTGGGAGGAGGGGAAGAACAGGATAACAGTTTGGAATACACGGATACCCAAGAGAAAGCCACCCATCCCATCAACCCATCCACCCTAGCTTTTGTTGCCCTCCGTGTTGAAAGACTCTATTTTTTGACCAGGTGCTAGGAATGGGGTGAGAAAGGAGAGCATTGAAAAGTCTTATCCAAGGACAAGCTTCAAGTCTGTGCTAACTGATCCTCACACCCTTAAGCCAAGATGGCCAGCTGATACGCCTCCCTCAATTACCATCAAAATGACTGAAGAGATAAAATAGAGACCTGTTGCCACTTAACACGAGGGAAATGTGTTATTCACACTACTGAAACAGAGGAGTTTAAGAGGACCCCAGGGAAGGCGGAAGGAATTCCACATTAAGCAGGAAAGCGCACTCCTCGCAGGCGAGTGCCTCCTCGAAGCTCTGGGTAGTGCGCCAGTTCACACGCGAGACTGGCACCTGGGGACACTCCGCAGAGCTCAGGACTGTGGCAGCGCACAGGCTTGCAGGTGTAAATTAGGATTCCAGCTTCAGGGCATAATTAAAATAATTCTACATCTCTGTCAAAAATATTTTTGACATTTAACATATATATATATAGAGAGAGAGAGAGAGAGAGAGAGAGAGAGAGAGAGAGATTTCAAACTGCCATTAACTTGCTTTTTCTTGTTTTCATTGTTTATTGCCATTTATTTTGCCTTCCTTATTTTGATGAACTTCTCACACCACTGAAATGCTACTTTGGGTAACCCTTGAAGTAAGTGTGTTTGGATGGTAGATTTTTAAAATATTTGCATGTGTTAGAATGGCTCTCTGTTAACTTATACACAAAAGCTAGTTAGATATAGGAATCTAGGGTCACAACCCTTTATTTCTGCTTAGAACTCTATAAAACAGGGATGTTGCTAGCATTAAACAGGAAAGCAAATGTAAACTGCTACTTTACACTGTGGCTAAGACTTTGGAGGGCCCATGAATGTAACAATTTATGATTATCTGTTATTAGTTATTGATTCACTGTCTTCTGGTTTTATGGTTGTGAAAATTTCTCTTAGGTTTTAGAAAAATCTAAACCATCACCACCATCATCACCTTTTTTTTTTTTTTTTTTTTTTTTTTTTTTTTGTGGTACCGGGGATTGAACTCAGGGGCACTGGACCACTGGGTCACATCCCCAGCCCTTTTTTGGTATTTTATTTAGAGACAGGGTCTCACTGAATTGCTAAGTGCCTCGCCCTTGATGAGGATCCTTCTTTTTTACCTCTTCTTTTTCTCTTTTTGTTCTTTCTTTCTTTCTTTGGTGCTGGGGATTGAACCCAGGACCTGTAATATGCTGAGCAAGCACTCTATTGCTGAGCTACAGCAGCCCCCTAGTTTACTTACTTAAACACACACACATATTTCAAATATACATATACACATGTAATATATCTGTTACTGCCTCCATTACTATTTTTGACCTTGGGCTAGTCCTTTATTCTCTCTTCATCTTCACTGCTTCTTTTATAAAATAAACATATGGGGCCACACGATTGCCATGGTCCTACCCTGCTCCAATCAATAGTCTGGGAGTCTATTCATTTATAATACACAACAACAATATCACCTTCCACAATAAAAAAGAGTCACCATGATTAGAATGGCTATAATTTAAAAACAAAAAGATAAAAAACAGGGGCTGGGATTGTGGCTCATCGGTAGAGCGCTCGCCTAGCATATGGGCGACCCGGGTTCGATCCTCAGCACCATGTACAAATAAAATGCATTGAATAAAAAACACATTGTGTACAACTAAAGCAAATAAATAAAAATATTTTAAAAAAAGATAAAAAACAGTGTTGAGTAAGATGTGAAAAAATGGAAACCTTCATACATTGGTGTTAGAAACATAAACTAGTACAGCCATTGGAAAACAGTTCCTCAAAAGGTTAAACATAGAATTACCATATGATCCAGCAATTCCACTCTTAGGTCTATACCCAAGAGAAATGAAAGCATATATCTACACAAAAACTTGTACACAAATGTTTATATTAGCATTATGCATAAAGCCAAAACCTGGACACAACTCAAATGATGTTTATCCATCAACTAATGGTTGCATAAACCAAGTGTGGTAAATTCATATAAATGAATGTTATTCGGTCACTAAAAGAATGAAGTATTGATACATGTTGCAACATGAATGAACCTTGAACCTGTTATGCTAAGTGAAAAAAGTCAGTCACAAATCAGTATATATTGTACACTTCCTTTTATAATGAAATTTCCAGAACAGGTAAATCTAAAGAGAAGTAGATTAGTTTGTTGCCCAGAACTCGGAAAGTGAGTGGGCAGGAAGATATGGGGAGCACTTGTTTTGGAATGAGGAAAGCCCATTGTTTTGATGGTTGCACAATTCTGTGAATATACTAAAAACCATTTAATTGTATACTTAGTTTTTTTTAATTTTTATTTTACTTTTGCAGTGCTGAGGATTGAATCCAGGACTTGCTCTACCCTATCCCTTTTAAAATATTTATTTATTTATTTATTTATTTATTTATTTATTTATGTGTTTGTTTATAGATACCAGGGATTGAACCTAGGGGTGCATAACCACTGAGTCACAATCCCAGCCCTTTATTTTTTAATTTTTATTTTGATACAGAGTTTTGTAAGTTGCTTAGTGCCTCACTAAGTTGCTGAGGCTGAACTTTTGATCCTCCTGTCTCAGCCTCTCAAGCTGCTGGAATTACATGCCATGGCACCTGGCCCTTTTCAAATTTTTAATTTTGAGACAGGTCTCATTAAGTTGTTGAGGCTAGCCTTGAATTTAGGAACCTCCTACCACAGCCTCCCCAGTAGCTGGGATTACAGGCCTAGGCCACCATTCCCAGATCAATTATATATGTTAAATGGATGAGTTAGATGATGTGTGAATTATGTATCAATATAGATGTGTTAAAAAAAACAAACAGGGCTGGGGTTGTGCTCAGCGACAGAGCGCTTGCCTTGCACGTGCGCGGCCCGGGTGAAAAACAGGGATGTGAATTTGGCCCTTATGTATCTTACAGCATAATGGGGGGTGTCATTCTAGGACCCCATGATCTGCCAAAGAACAAAACAGCCTCCTGATACTTTAGCACAAAGATTTCCATGGTCTTTTTGGCATGTTTTTGGCTTTTAACATATCTTAATACCTAAATATTAACTTTCTGTTCTTTCTCTCTCTTTGCAGTTTTACTGCCCTGAAATAAATGGTGAATGCACCCTATAAACTCAGAAGTTTTTGACTCTCAGAATAGCATCTCTCCAAAGATGCTATTTTTTTTTTTTTTTTTTTTTTGTACTGGGGATTGAACCCAGAGGTGCTTAACCACTGAGCCACATCCCCAGTCTCTTTTTTATTTTTATTTTTTATTTTGAGACAGGATTTCGCTAAGTTACTGAGACTGACTTTGAACTTGCAATCCTCCTGCCTCAGCCTCCTGAGCCACTGGGATTACAGGCATGCACCACCATGCCCGGGTAAGAGCAGCAATTTTGAAGCCAGACCACCAGGCTTCAAATCCAGTCCTGCCTCTCACTAGCTACTTGAACATAGTCAAGCCACCTAGCTTCTCATTTCCTCAGTTTCCCTATGTACAAAATGGGAATAACGGTATTATGTCATAAAGATTTCGTATTAGTGAATTCGTATATGTAAAATGATGGCATGTGGTAGATGATATCATTCATGTTATTGTTACTCTCTGCAAAGGAAGGTGCATCAACTAATCTCACAGATTTGCTACTTTTCCATAGTCCATTAGGTGGCGCAAGCACATCACTTCGGGCAACCAAAATGGTCCACAGGGCTCTTGCTCAGTAAAAGCTGAACCTTGATAAATGATGCACACAAATTGCTAGTTCCATGGTTGTAGTTCCATCTCAGTTACACAGGACAATATCACCTGTAACACAGATTTTTTTTAAAATCAGCGTCACTCAGTGGAGAAAGTGTGTCCACAAACAATATAAAGTTAGGCCCTAGACAACAAGGAGTTTTCATCTACATGCACGTCCTGTGGGGCAATTAAAAACTGTACAGGCAGAAGGACAACTCTCTGTTGTGCATGACTGTCCCCGACATGCACTGCCGACGCCTGGCACTTCTAGTCCCTGACTACTAAATAGTAGTGGTGACCCCCAATCACCTTGGCAGCCAAAACCACTTCCCCACAAATTTCCAATTGAACAATAGCATCTCCGTTGAGAGCCACTAGCCTAGGATCAAAATAGCTTTGGGCATTTCTAGCAAAGCTGGCATTTGCTCTGCTTGAGGCTTTACTTGTAAAAGGCATTTGATTCTTTTCTAGCCCACACAAATACATTTGTCTGGGACTACAGCTGGAACTCAAAGGGTGTTCCAGAAGGGAGAACTTTCCCTGTAAGTATCACCTTTCGTGTTAACCCTTTATCCAGAAAAGGGGTTGCTGGAACACAGGGGAGGCTGGCCTCACCTGCCAATCTTGAGCACAATCCAGTGGTCTTGTTGAGGCTTTTCTTGAAGCACAGCTGGGAAGCAAATCAGCAAAGACATAATCCTGATTTTAGCCACAGGGGCCAGGGCCTCTGACCAAACCCCTGGCCTAGGGGAATTTCCTGTTGTATATTTGTTTGGCATGTCATTCTCAAGCTATTCTTGCTCGGCTTTCTCAGGGATGAGGCCAGTGAGACCCCAGCTCCTTGGGACAAGGATCTGACACATTGGCCTGTACAGGCCTGCTCACCAGGCTCCATTAATTATGTCCCCCTCACCTTCAGTGGGGCTTTTTCCAGTCTGTGTGTACATCTGGCCCTTCCTTTCTCTCTCTTGCAGTTATGATACCTCCCTGCACCTCTCAACTTGCAGCTTGTTTGCCTTGCAAAGCAGGTATGACACGACCCAATCCCTTTGCTGGTATTCCTGGAATTTAACTGTTTTAGCAAACCCAGACTGAGCAGGGCAGCTGCATGGTTCTTACACATTCCATCCCTTCTGCCAGTGGACGTCTCTGGGTCAGCTGGCCACCTACTGCAAGGAGTCTGATGCCTCAAGAATTCTCTCCCAGACTCTGATCAAAAAAAGGCCACTGAGGGGCCCAGAGCCCATTACCAAATGAAAGGATCTGAAACCTGTGGCTCTGTGTATTGCTGCCAGTCAGCCATCAATCCAGATGGCTTCTTGCCCAGGCATCTGTGCACCTGCAGCTGTAAGCCTATGTGGTTTAGTGCACAAACATTTACTGATCACCTGTGATATGCCAGGCTTGATGGGCACAGTGGAAGCTGGGCAGACTCAGTCCCTGAGCTCTGAGGGCTTAGAGCCTAGTGGAAAAGATGTTCAATAAACAAATAGCTGTGTAATTGCAAGTAAGATGAACCATACCAGGAAGTACAGAAGCACAGTGAGAGAGTATAGGGCTAGGGTCGGCTGGGTGATGGGACTCTGGGCATTGTTAAGAAAGTGACATTTATTTATTTATTTATTTATTGGTACTGGGGATTGAACTCAGGGACACTTGATCACTGGGCCACATCCCCAGCCTTTTTTTGTATTTTATTAGAGACAGGATCTCACTGAGTTGCTAAGTGCCTCGCCATTGCTGAGGCTGGCTTTGAACTTAGGATTCTCCTGCCTCAGCCTCCCAAGTGCTGGGATTACAGGTGTGCGCCACCACCACCCGGCTTTATTGTTTATTTTATTTTTATTTTTGGTACTGGGGAACAAACCCAGGGGTGCTTAACCACTGAGCCACACCCCAAGCCCTTTTTCTATTTTATTTAGGGACAGGGTCTCACTAAGTTGCTTAGGGCCTCACTAGGTTACTGAGACTGGCTTTGAACTCATGATCCTCCTGCCTCAGACTCCCAAATTGCTAGGATTATAGGAATGCACCACCACCTCCAGCTAGAAAGTAACATTTAAATTGCAACCTAAGGCATGAGAAGATGTTAGCCTGCTGAAGAAAGTAGGGAAGAGCTTTCCCAATGGCAGGAACAGCACAGGTAAAGGCCCTAAGCCAAAAGGCATCTTGGTTTGGTCAAAAAATCATAATAACAGTTGACATTTATTGATCACTTGATATGATATGTGCCCAACCTATTCTAATAGCTTTACAGGTATAGTTCTTCTAATGCCCACCATACTATAAAATCATCTGTAATCACCCTCATTTTCCAAATGAGGAAACTAAGGCACAGAGAGGTTAAGTAATTGTCCTGGAGTCCCACAGCTACAAAGTGACTGAGCAAATATTTGGACCCAGGTAGTCTGACTCCAGAGACTGTATCTGTAACTGTAATTTCAGAGATCCTTCCATGAAGACAAAAAGTCATGCAGTCATGGTAGCAATGCATGTGTCAGATGTGTAAAGAGACTGATGACACTACATTCCCACTGAGTCCATTGAGCCTGGAATACAGAAGTGGTCAATAAAAAATGTTTTAACTCTATTTTCTTATTTACTGTAGCCCCCTTCCTTTTTTCCCCCCTTTTCCCAGCACAGGGATGAACCCAGTATGCCAGGCAAGTGCTCTACCACTGAGCTATGTCCCCAGTCCTTTTTGTATTTTATTTTTTGAGACAGGCTCTTGCTAAGCTGTTGAGGCTGGCCTCGAACTTGCATTTCTCTGGCCTCAATCTCCTGAGTAGCTGGGATTATAGCATGTACAGTTTATTTCCTGTATTCTTAATACTCTGGGATGTGGGACATTTTGATCCTGGAAGGACTACCCCTCTCAAAGTGAGCTGATCCCTAGAGACAACAAATGACTCCCCTGGGAGTGTGCCTTTGAAATGCAGGCCAACCAATCCCAGCTCATATCCTAAACCACTCTTCCCTTGTCCTAATCATCCTGGGCCCAGGTGTCAGAAAATGGGAGACATACCCTCAGCCTCAGAGCCTACTAAAATTATTCAAACTAGCCCACCCTAAGCCTCTTACCCTGTTTGTCTTGTCTTTCCCGTGAAACCACAAGAAAAGCTCATGGGACCATTTCCTCTTGCTCCCTCTGCCACCTGATCAATCCTGACACCTCGGCTGTGGCCCTTCGTGGCATTTCAGGTATGCCTCTCCCTTTTAGAACTGTGAGTAACAAACCACCAGTTTGTTGGTCTCAGCATATGTGAATAATATTAAAACGTACATTTTAGAACAAAGGGACCCCAGGAGTTTAGCAGAGGTCCAGGGAGAGCAAGCCCAGATGCAGGAGAAGTCAGGTCTCCTGGCTCCCCTCTAGCACTTGTTTCCCAGCCAAACCCAGGAAAAACATGAGGTAGGGGTGGGTGAAAGAGATTAAACTCCTTTTTGTGTGTGTGTGTGTGTGGGGGGGGGAGGATAGTACTGGGGATTGAATCCAGTGCTCTACCTCTGAGCTATGCCGCCAGCATAAGAATAGAAAAGGAGCCTAATTTTTCAGATTAACACAGCCAGGAAGGGAGGAAGGAAATGGAACAGGTGTTTGGGTAAGTGGAGGCAAGGACTGAAGGAATAACTGAAGTATTTCATTCATTTTATTAAATTCATGGCAGTTATTAATAATAGCAAAATCTCATTTGCTACTTCTTATGAATTAAGTAGTCTTCTAAGTGTTTTCTGTGTATCATGTCATTGAACTCACATAATGACCTTATAAGGTCAGTGCTATCTCCCCTCTTCATTTGAAGATGAGGAAATAGACGCGTGGAAGTTAAATAACTCCCAAAGTTATGTCAAGGAGGTGGCAGGGGTGGGGTTTCTTACACAGGTTATCAGGGGTTTGGCCTTTTTTTTTTTTTTTTGCAGTGATGATGACCAGACCCAGCCTCATGCATGTATCTACCACATAGATACACTCCAGTCATAGGATCTGTTTGGTTTCTTTTTTCCTTTACTTTTTTTTTTCAGTCTGGGTAGCAAACCCAGGCCTTATGCATGCTAGACAAATAAATGTTCTACCACTGAGCTACTCCCCAGTCCTTTAAACTTTTATTTATTTAAAAAAAAAATTGTAGGGGCTGGGGTTGTGGTTCAGCAGTGGAGCGCTCACCCAGCACATGCGTGGCCGGAGCTCGATCCTCAGCACCTTGTAAAAACAAATTGTGTACAACTAAAGCAAATAAATAAATATTTAAAAAAAATTTTTTAGTTGTATATGGACACAATACCTTTATTTTATTTATTTTTATGTGTTGCTGAGGATCGAACCCAGTGCCTCACACATGCTGGGCAAATGTTCTACCATTGAGCTACAACCCCAGGCTTTTTTTTTTTACTTTGAGTCTAGCTAAGTTACCCAGATGGCCTTGAACTTGTGATCCTCCTGCCTCAGCTTCCCAAATAGATAGAATTACAGGCATAGGAGAGGCTACTTTCTTAACCACTCCATCACTGCTGTCTTCCAAGTACATTTAGGTAATGTAGCTCAGTAGTAGAGTGCTTGCCAGCAGGCACAAAGACCTGGGTTCAGTCCCTAGTACCAAACAAACAACAACAACCACAACAAATTATGTGGTTCAAGTGCTTTCAAAGCTGTTCTCTTTACCAGCAGGAGGTGGGGATAGCTAACCTCCCTCTGCTTTGCATGTGGATCAGGGCACAGTAATATCATCAAACTCTGCCCCCAGAGGAAGTTATTCTCACTCTCATCCTGAGGGAAATCAGGCAGGACTCTGTGTACCAGAGGCAGATCTGACCATCACATTGTCACAACTCCAAGCACAGCTGACTTTGTTTCTAATGAGAAGCCTTCAAACATGGAGGAGAGAACTTTCCTGAAGGCTGGCAATCCCCTTTAGGGTGCTGTCCCTGTGAGCCCCGGCTACCCACCAGCCACAAAAGGAAGTGTGGCCAGGTCTGAGCAGTGGACTCAGAACCAGAGCCTGGAGTGTTCTTGTGGGTTCTCGCTGGCCTGACTGGCTTAGCAGCGGGTCTGTCCTTACAGCCAGCTGTACCTCCACTGTCAACTGGGTGTGCAAAAGTGGGATGGCTTGGAGGAGGGTGGATGGGAGGAGGAGATGCTCTGGGGCTGTGAGTTCTAAGGGCTGGCTTCCCAAGAGGAGGGCTGGAGACTTTCCCTCAGCTGGAGGAGGGAGCTCCTCTTTCTAAAATGACAGCACCCCCTAGTGGAGGTCAGTCTCCACTCACAATGCAGGGTTCCTCACCTAGAGTCCCTGAACTGGAATTTTCTCTCACCTCCAAAGGAAGTGGAACATTTCCTTGAATAATGAATGCAGGTGGCAAATCACAGTAGTGTCAACAAACAGTACCTATGACTGTGCCATCAATAAATGCACAAATAGTTTTTTTACATTGAATTATAGTTGGAGATAATGTAAAATGTCATTTACATCTACCACTCCTTGGAAAATGTGGTGCCTGTTAGATCTGTCACTAGATCATGTTATTGGATGCATCAGTAAAGAGGCATATGTATTACTGGATTCCTGTTTGTTTTATTTATGCTAAAGCTATAATATTATAAAGTAGAAAGTTATGCAATTCAGTATGGTTCATTTCATTTTGGTCCTATGGTTTTTATTTTACTCATTTAAAATATTATTATGAAAGGAGGTTCATAGGTTTCATTTGGCTGCTGAAGTGTTCATTACATAAAAATGGTTAAGGACCCTGTTTAAGAAAGAGATAGTTTAATCATATCCTCTTTTGCTCAGGAGGTAGAACTATGGGTGTGGGTTCAAGACAGCCAGGATCAAGGAGAGTGGGGAGGGAGGGTGAGGATCATAATGTTTTGCTTTAGACTGATGTATCAGTGACACAGTGGTTTGAATGAAGACATGAAATATTTGAAATCCCCAAATTCTGCTGGTGATAGTGCACAAGGGTGGCAGTAGGACTTCTCCCAGGTGCCAACAAATGCTGGCAATGAGGTTGCCTTTTGAGAAAAAGGATAAGACAATAAGATAAGACAGAATCAAGTGAAACAGAACCACACAGGATTACAAGGAGAGAAAAACGGTTTCCAGGTCAAAGAGGCATATAACATTGCTCTAGTTCACATAAAGAAACCAGATGCCTGTGTGTACATATGCATGTATTTATTCATGGTGCTGGGAACTGAACCCATGGCACTTTACCACTGAGCTACATCCCCAGTCCCTTTGAATTTTTAAATTTTGAGACAGGGTTTCAGTAAGTTGCTGAGGCTGTCCTTGAACTTGTGAACTTCTTGTCTCTGTCACTGAGATTACAGGCATGCACCATTGCACCCAGATAGAAATTATTAGTTTTAAGGTGGTTTAAATAAATGACTCCTCACACATGCAAGATGAGCGCTCTATCGCTGAGCCATAGCCCCAGCCCCCTCAGACCATTTTTTAAAATTAATTTTTGCAGTGTGAGTCTCTAACTCAGGGCCTTGCATATTCTAGACCAGCACTCTACCACTGAGCTACACCCTCAGCCCTATTACCATGGCCACATTTGAAAGCAGAGGTGGACTCATCGTAACTAAAACTTCAATCCATCCCCAAACTACCTTATTCTCAAGCAGATTGAGTTGATCAACCTCTCATTCTAAAGGCATAACAGAGGAAAGGCAGACCATTGCCGGGAAAAATAACATTAACTTCAGTCTCCATGGTTCTTTCATAAACTTTGTCTGGCATGTAATAAAAAATAATACGATGGGCTGGGGTTGTAGCTCAGTGATAGAGCACTTGCCTGGCATGTGTGATGCACTGGGTTCGATTCTCAGCACCACGTAAATAAATTAAATTAAATTAATTAAATAAAGGTCCATAATAAATATATAAAGGTCCATATAAATAAATTAAATAAAAACAACTAATATATATAACATGACATGCATAGAGACAGAAAAATGTGACCAATAGTAAGGACCAAGAAGAAAAAACAGACAACAGTAACTGTCTTGCAGGTGATTCAGATATGGAGCATGTAGACAAAGACTTTAAAATAACTATCATAAGTATGTTAAATGAAACAAAGTGGATGAAAAGATGGAGAATTTCAGCTGAGAACTGGATCTGAAAAAGAATCAAATGAATGTTCTAGAACTACAAATTATACCTGAAGTTAAGAACTTGTGAGGTTCACAGCAGAAGACAAGACTGCTAAACTCAAACACAGATTAACAGAAAATACATAAGCCCTGACACAGAAGGCAAAAAGATGAGAAAAGAAGTTAATAAGGATTTTTTCACAGACAACACAGGCAATTGCCTACATAGAAATTCCTAAGAATCTACAAAAAGCTACTAGTACTAATAAGTGAGCTGAGCAATGTTTCAGGATACAAGGTCAATATGCAAAAATAAATTGTGTTACTAAATTTAACTGTAAACCTAAAGTTAAAATCAAAAACAATAAAACCTCTAGAAGAAAGGAGAAAAACTTTATGATCTTAGGTTAAGCAAAGATTTCTTAAATATGACACCAAATGCACAATCCTATAAAAATAAAAAATAAATTTGTCTTTATCAAAATTAAGTACATCTGCATTTCAAAAACTACTAATAAGACAATGGGAAACTAAAAACTAGGAGAAAATGTATCATATTGTTGGTAAAGGAATTTTATCTAGATGAGCTATAAGAACCCTCAAAACTCAATAATATGAGCCATATGTGGTAATGCACACTTGTAATCCCAGTTACTCAGGAGGCTGAGGCAGGAAGATTGCAAGTTCAAAGCCAGTCTCAGAAACTTAGTGAGACCCTATTCCTAAGTAAAGAATAAAAGGGCTGGGGATGTAGCTCACTGGTAGAGCACCTGTGGGTTCAATCTCAGTATTGCAAACAAAACAAAACAAAACACCTCAATACTATGAATACAAACACACACACTCTCTAACAGGCATTTTACCAAGGAAGATACACAAATGGAAAATAAGCAAGTGAAAAGAGATTCAGTTTCATTAGTCAGTGGGGAAATGCAAAGTAAGTCCATAATTAGATACCATTATACACACATTAGGATGGATTTAAAAAGCATTTTAAAGATAATACCCAGTGTTAATGAGGGTGGGGAGAAGTTGGAACTCACAACCTATTGTTGGGAATGTAAAATAACACAACCATTTTGGCAAACAGCTGGGCAGTTTCTTAAGACATTAAACATAATCTACCATGTGATCCAGCTATTCCACTTGTAGGTGTTGTCTCAAAAGAGGTGAAAGTAAATGGTATATGTCTTGGCAAAGACTTGTACATGAATGTTCATAGCAGATTTATTTCTAATAACAAAACACTGAGGGAAAAACCTTGAAAATATCCACCTAGGGTGAATGGATAAACAATGACAAATCTATGTTATAGAATATTATTTAGCAATAAAAAGCAGTGGACTTTGGACTCATGCACATGGTATGTGGATGAGGCTCAAAGGGATCATGGTGAATGAAATAATCCAGACAAAAATTAGTACACACTATATGATTCCATTTATTTGACTTTTTTTTTTTTTTTTTTTTTTTTTTTGTGCCGGGGATTAAACTCAGGGGCACTCAACCACTGGGCCACATCCCCAGCCCCTTTTTTTGTATTTTATTAGAGATTATAGGCTCATGTCTGTAATCCCAGCCCTTGGGAGGCTGAGGCAGGAGGATCCCAAGTTCAAAGTCAGCCTCAGCAATGGCGAGGCACTTAGCAACTCAGTGAGACCCTGTCTCTAATAAAATACAAAAAAGGACTGGTGATGTGGCCCAGTGGTCGAGTGTCCCTGAGTTCAATCCCTGGTACCAAAAAAAAAAAAAAAAAAAAAAAAATTAAGAAAGAAGCTGGATGTCGTGGGGCACAGCTATAACTGCAGCCTCTCAGGAAGCTGAGGCAGGAGGATGGTAAGTTTGAAGTCAGCCTGAACAACTTAGTGAGACTCTGTCTCAAAATATTAAAGGCTGGGAATGTAGCTCAGTGGTAGAGTGTTTGCCTTGCATATGTGAGGTCTAGGGTTCAAACCCACATCTCACACACACATACACACACACTCATACACACACACTCACAAAAATATTAAGGAGGAAATCATACTAATTTTATGTGAATTCTTTTACAGTATAGAGGAATAAGAAATGTTAACTTTTCATGAGGCCAGTTGTACACTGATACTAAAATCTGACAAAGATATTATAAGAAGAGAGAATTACAGAAAAATTTCTGTCACGAATATAGATGCAAAAGTCCTAAGTATAATAATAGCACATTTAACTTAGCAATATACAATGCGACAATGTATCATGACTAAGTGTTTTCCAGGATTGCAAACTTGACTTAATATTTTTTAAAACATCAGAGAATTCATATTAACAAAACACAGGAAACAAGATAAAAAGGTATATGATCATCTCAGTAGATACAGAAAAAAATTTTAATGAAATTCACTGCTTATTCACAATAAAAATTCTGAGAAAATTATAAATTTTTCTTAATCATTTCAATCTCTGGTAAAGAAACCTATACCACCTCTACCTACCCATATATTTTTCTTCACAAGGAGTGTCATGGATATTTTCAGTCCCTCACTTTTCACATATAATTTAGAAATACCTTAACATGTTGCATTTACAATTCTGTTGGGATTTTTCTTGAGATTGCATTAAGTCTTTATCAAATTAAATGAGACCCCATTTTCATGCTTTCCTATGAAGCATGTTTTTCTTTAGTTCTTTGAACATATTTATAATAGCTGGTTTAATTTTTAAAAATATTTATTTATTTGTTTTAATTGTACAGAATGCCTTAATTTTTTACATGGTACTGAAGATTGAACCTGGGCTGCGCAAATGCTAGGTAAACACTCTACTGCTGAGCCACAACCCCAGCACCTAATTTTTGTTCTTGTTTTGCTGGGGTGCAAACCCAGGGTTTCTTGTGTGCTGTGCAAGTGTTCTACCACTGAACTAAAGCCCCAGCTGATTTAAAGTCTTTGTCTAGTAAGTCCAACATCTGGGCTTCCTCAAGGACAATTTCTATTGATGGCTTTATATCCCGTATATGGAATGTATCCTGTTTCTCTAAACATGTTATAATTTTTAGTTGAAAACAGAACATTTTATTTTTATTTTATCACGTCTTTTTTCTTTTTTTTATTCAAAGTTGTTGTATTTATTATAATAGTATGCATTATAATTCATAATAAACATATAGAGCACCTTTTTACTAAACACTGTTTGTATACAATGTATATTTGTACCATTCAAACTTCAAACATGCATTTAGGATAAAGACATCCATCTTATTCAACCACCTTTTCTTTTTTCCCCTCCCATCCCCCCTTGCTCCCTCCCTTCCCCTCCCTCCCCTTTGACCTTTCTAGCATTCCTCTAATCCTCCTATGTACCCCGACCCTACACCACTGTGAGTCAGCCTCCTTATATCAGAGAAAACATTCGGTATTTGGATGTTTTAGATTGACTAACTTCACTTAGCATTATATTCTCCAACTTCATCCATTTACCTGCGAATGCCATTATTTTATTTCCTTTTATTGCTGAGTAAAATTTAATTGTGTATATGTACCACATTTTCTTTATTCATTCATCTACTGAGGGACAACTAGGTTGGAAATCAGAACATTTTAAATCTGGAAATTAGACTCACACCTTCTTCCAAGCATTGGTTGCTCTTTGTTGTTGAAGTTGCTTGTTCGGTGACTTGACAGAACGAATTTTATAAGGCCTGTATTAATTGTTGTGGGTGGCCAGGAAAGTAGGTTTAGTTAGCTTAGTGGTCAGCTAATGATTAAATAGAGCTTCTCTTATTTTTTTTAAATTTTTTATTTATAATAGTAGTATGTATTACAATTCATAATGCACATATATAGCATCTTTTTACATACAACTGTTTGTTTACAAAGTATTTTCGTGCCATTCAGGTCTTCAATCATACATTTAGGATAATGATATCCATAATAGAGCTTCTCTTAAATGCCTTAAGATAACAGACTCCCATCCTTTGCCAGGAACCTATGCATGCTTATGGAGGAACTCTCAATGAGCTAGTAGCTTACAACTCTGCTTTAATTTTTGCTTCCTGCTTGCATAGAGCCTTAAAGTCAGTAGTAGCAGGTGAAAGATTAGGACCTTGTCAAGTCTTTTTTAGGCATGAACACAGTCCTGCACGTGTACATAGCCTTCTAGGTCTCTAGGACTATGTCAGAGCTTTTCAAAGCCCTCTGGATAGATCATTACCTAGATTTTCCTTTGAAGGTTTTGCTAGCCTCTTATCTGTCCTAGTTGGTATCACTGCCCCAGGCAGCTGCACTGTTAGACAATTGCCATTGATTGCTTTCAAAAAAATCCCTGAAAATAGGACTTTCCTGAGAGCAAACTCTGAGTCAGGTCAAATAAAAACAAGATCTGTGGATGGGGCTTTTCCAGAGAACTGCTGGATAGGTCAAATAGTGACAGTTCCCCAGGGATGGAGGTTTTGGGGTTTGCCAAATCCATCTGCCTCCTCCAGTATCTGCAGGGTTGATGTTTTTCTCTAGCTGCTGGTTTTCAAGTCTACTTGAAGAAATGGGGAGGGAGAAATAGGAACAGGGGACATTTAAAATGCCACAAAATTTGTTATCCTGAGAGTAATCCCAGTTTTCTTGAATAAATGCTCCTCTGATTATTACAAGTGTTTGGTTTTGGATTTGTTTGGATTTTAGAGGTCAGAAAAACTTGATTTTGACCCCACCACCACTATGTGCTCATTGCTTTTATGGACTTCTTTTTTTTTTTTTTTTTTTTTTTAGGTCTGCCTTTTTGAAGTACTTGTCTAGAATTGCACTGAATCTTACAGATCAGTTTGGAAAGAGTTGACGTTTTTATGCTTTTTATCCATGCAAAACTAGATATCTTGCCAATCACTTATCTTTTTTAGATGTAAAGTTTTACAATATCCTGTGTTTTGTCTTCCACGTGTTTTCTATCTTATTCCCCTTAGAGCTTATGTCGCTGTTGTAGTTTTTTTTTTAAGTGTCTTTTTATTAGTTGCTGGTACACAGCAACAGAATCCATTCTTGTATAATGATCCATCCTAGATCCAGTCATCTTATTAACTTCTATTCTGATATCTAATGATTTATTTGCCTCTTTCTTTTAGTTTACTCTGCAGATTCATATAATAATAAAAATGACCATTTTTTTTTTCCTTTACAATATCTCTAGATTGTGCCATTGTTGTTAACTTAATGCTCTGGCTGGGATCTCCAATAAAATGGAGAATAGAAGTGGTACTACCGTACATTCTTGTCTTGTGCCTGATTTTTTAAAAACCCATATTCTTTATTCACTGCTGTTGGTGACATGCTACTGTTCTTTACCTGCTTTTCCAAAAATAGTTTTGAGATAAAATTCCCATCCCAGACAAGTCTACTTAAAGTATACGATTCAACAGTTTTCAGTATATTCAGAGTTATTCAACCATCACCACAACCAACATTTTCATCACCTCCAAAAGAAATTCCATACCCAGGGCTGGGGTTGTGGCTCAGTGGTAGAACGCTCACCTAGCATGTGCACAGCCCGGGTTTGATCCTCAGCACCACATAAAAATAAAGACATTGTGTACAACTAAAAACAAATAAATAAATATTAAAAAAAAAAGAAGAAACCCCACCCTCAGCAATGGCGAGGCACTTAGCAACTCAGTGAGACCCTGTCTCTTATAAAACACAAAAAAGGACTGGGGATGTGGCCCAGTGGTAGAGTGCCCCTGAGTTCAATCCCTGGTACCAAAAAAAAGAAGAAAAAAAGAAAAAGAAAAAAAAATCTCATACCCATTAGCAGTACCTTCTCATTTCTCTCCCACCCCTAAGCAACTACCAGTTGACTTTCTGTCATTATGAACTTTTATATTCTGAAAATTTAATGTATATGGAATCATACAACATGTGGCCCTTTGTACATGGCTTCTTATTTTCACTTAGAATAACATTTTCAAGGTGCATCTATATTGTAACTTAGGCCTGATTTTAAAGAAGATGCTTCAAATATTCTTGTTGTTAAAATTATTTATCATGGGTATTTTTGAGATTCCCCATTTCAGGTGAAGTGTATACTATTCTTAGTTGTCTAAGAGGTTTCCCCCCCAAGAAATAGATAATTTTATCCAATGTCTTCTCAGCATCTAATCAGATAATTACAGGGTATTTCCCCTTTACACTGTTGATATGATGAATGACACCATGGAATTTTCTACTGTCAAATTACCCTTGCATTTCTGGGATAAACCCAAGTGGTAATACTGTATTATCATTTCTGGTTTCCTAATATCTTTGCAACTAGGTTCACAAATAAGATCAGCCTGTAATTTTCCTTTCTTCTACTATCTTTATCTAGTTTGCATGTAAAGATTATAATTCTCTCATAAAATGAGTTGGGGACTATTCCTTCTTCTTCAATCATCTGAAAGGGTTTGAAGCATTTGTACATGATTGAAAAGATCTCTCTGTTTCTTGGAAGTTTGGTAAAATTTGTCTGTAAGGCCTGGGATTAGTATTAGGGTGTGAACCCAGGGTACCACTTTACCACTGAGCTGCACCCCCAGACATTTTTATTTTTTTATTTTGAGACAGGGAAGGTCTCATTAAGTTGCTTGGCTGACTTCAAACATGAGATCTTCTTGCCTCAGCCTCCAGAGTTGCTGGGATTACAAGCTAGTGTCACCATACCTGACCCTTTTTATTTTTAATTTTGAAATAGGGTCTAGCTAAGTTACTGAGGCTGCCCTTGAACTTGTAATCCTCCTGCTTTAGTCTCCTGAGTAGCTGGGATTACAGCTATAGGCCAGCCTGTAAAAAGGATTTAAAAGTATTCTTTTAATTAAAAAAAAAAAAAAAAAAAAAAAAAAAAAAACTTCTGTAGGCATCCTATTTCTTCTTGAGCTGGTTTTATTAAGTTACTTTTATTCCTATGGGAAGGGAATCCCCACTTCATTTAAGTTTAAAAATCCAACACCATAAAGTTGTTCACAGTTATGTATTATTATTTTTAAAATCTCCACTTCATCTGTAGCATGTTTCATTTTCATCCCTAATATTGTTTACTCGTGCTTTCTATTTTTCTGTCTGGCCAGATGTTATGTTTTCAAATAGCCACCTTTGGGTATTATTTGGTTCTTTCTGTTGAATATCAACTATGACTGATTTTGACTCCTGTTTTTATTATCTGCCCTTCCCTTTTTATAGTGTGGCTTACTGGGGATCGAACCAGGGTCTTGCATATGCTGAGCACATGCTTAACCACTGAGCTATACCATGAGCCCTATTATTTCATTTCTAGGGGAGTGAGGACTTGTACCACTTTTACTGCAGCCCACAAGCTTTGACTCTGTCATATTTTCATGATCATTCAGTTCTAAGTATTTAAATTTTTTTCCATTGTGGGTTTTTTCCCTTTGACCCAAGGGCTATTTACAAGTGTCCAGTTTTCCGATAATTTGGAACTTTCTGTTTCTGACATCTAATTTAATGGCACTGTGGTCAGAAAATGTTGTCTGTGTGACATCAATTCTTCGAAACTTGTTGAGACTTGTTTTGTGGACTTGCACATGATTCATTTCAGTAATTGTTTCATGTGTGCTTGGTAAGAAAATTTTTTTCTATAATTGGGTGCAGGATTTTTTTTCTTTTTAATAAATTAAATCTATAGCTTTACTACATTTATTTATTTATTGGTACTGGGAATTAAGCAATGGGGCATTTAACTACAGAGCCACATCTCCAGCCCATTTTATTTTATATTTTGAGACAGGCTCTCACTAAGTTGCTTGGGCCTCGATAATTTGCTGAGGCTGGTCTTGAACTTGCAATCCTCCTACCTCAGCCTCCCAAGTCTTAGGGATCACAGGCATGCTCCACTGCACTTGGCAATCTTTTACTTTTTAAAATATAAATAATTCAAGATATGTTTTTTTAAATCTCCCACAAGGATGGTTAATTTCTTAATTTTGTAATACTATCAATTATTGCTTTACATGTTTTATATTTTTAAAATTAGTTTTGTACAAATTTAGATTTGTTTTATCTGTTGGTGAATTATGCTGGTACTGCTGTACAGTATCTCTATTTTATTTTTCCTCCTCCTCCTCCCTTCTCCTCCTCCTCCTCCTTCTTCTTTTCAAGATGGGATCTCACCATGTTGCCCAGGCTAGCCTTGAACTCCTGGCTCAAGCAATCTTCCTGTGTCAGTCTCTTGAGTTGCTGTGACTCCAGGCACATGCCACCTTACTCAGTCAGTATCTCTATGTCTAATAATACTTGTCTATTTTAATCTGAAATTGATTCAACTAACCACATTTATTTTATTTTGGTATTTCTTTTGCCATTCCTTTACTTTCAGCCCTTTTTATCTTCATATCTGAGACATACCTCTTATAAACAGCAACTAATTGGAATTTTTTTGGGGGGGAGTAATGGGGATTGAACTCAGGGACACTTGACTACTGCACTTGACCATGGAGCCACATCCCCAGCCCTATTTTGTATTTTATTTAGGGTCAGGGTCTCACTGAGTTGATTAGGGTCTCACTTTTGCTGAGGCTGGATTTGAACTTGTGATCCTCCTGTCTCAGCCTCCGGAGCTGCTGGGATTACAGGCATGCTCCACCACACAAGCCTAATTGGGTTTTGTATGTTTTAATCATTCTAACAATCTTTGGTTCTTTTTTGTTTTGTACCGGGGATTGAACTCAGGGGCACTCGACCACTGGGCCACATCCCCAGCCCGTTTTTTTGTGTGTGTGTGTGGTACCGGGGATTGAACTCAGGGGCACTTGACCGCTGAGTCACATCCCCAGACCTTTTTTGTATTTTATTTAGAGACAGGGTCTCACTGAGTTGCTAAGTGCTTCTCCATTGCTGAGGCTGGCTTTGAACTCGCGATCCTCCTGCCTCAGCCTCCCAAGTGCTGGGATTACAGGCGTGAGCCACCGTGCTCGGCTCTATCTTTGGTTCTTAATGGGTCATTTTATTTAACTTACATATGTTATGATTATTGATAAATTTTGGCTTGTTCCTACTTTTTTTTTTTTCCATACTGGAAATTGAACCCAGGGGTTCAATTGAATTCACTGAGCTACATCCCCAGCCCTTTTTATTATTTTTACTTTGAGATAGGGTCTCACTAAGTCACCCAGGTTGGTCTTGAAATTTCCATCTACCTGCCTTAGCCTTCCAAGTCCCTGGATTACAACATGGCTCATTGTGGCTTTGACTTGCATTTCTCTGATGATGTTGAACACTTTTCACATGCTTGTTGGTCACTTGTATATTTTCTTTGGAGAAATGTCTATTCATATTCTTTGTCCGTTTTTAAAATTGGTTATTTATTAGTTGTAGGAGTTCTCGATATATCCATGATTCAAATCCTTTATTATAATATGATTTACAAAAGTTTTCTCTCATTCTGTGGGATTCTTTGCAGGTTTTTCTTTTTGTTTTGCTTTGTTTGGGCACTGGGGATTGAAACCAGGGACATTTTACCACTGAGCTTCATCCTGGGTCTTTTTAAAAAAAACATATTTTATTTTGAGACAGGTTCTTGTTAAATTGCTGAGGTCTTCCTAAGTTGTTGAGGCTGGCCTTGAACTTGTAATCCTCCTGCCTCAGTCTCCTGAGTCATGGGGATTGCAGGTGCCACCATACCTGGCTTTCTTTTCAGTTTCTTGATGGTATCTTTGAGATACAAAAGGTTTTGCTTTTCATGGTATCGATTTTTCTCTGGTTGCTTATGCTTTCAATCATTTCTAAGAAATCACTGCCTAATAAAAGGTCACAAAGACTTACAGTTTTGTTTTCTTCTATGGATTATGTAAATTTTGCTCTAATTCATATTTGAGTTAGTTTTTACATGTGGTATGTGACAGGGACCCAGTTTCACTGCTTTGCATTTGGACTCCCAGCTGTCTCAGCACTGTTTATGGAAAAGACAATTTTCCCCCCTTTGAATTGTCTTGGAACCATCGTCAAAAATTAATTGATTGGAAATGTGAGGATTTATATTAGATTCTCAATTTTATTCTACTTACCTCCATGTTTACCCTGTGTTAGGACCTTATCATTTTGATTGATTGTAGCTTTCTGGTAAGTCTTGAAATCAAGAAATGTGAGTCCTTCCTATTCTGGCTCCTTTGATTTCTTTTAATTCCTAGGCACTTTTATTGCTGAAGTGAACAAACTCTATTTGCTATTATATTTTCTGTTTGGTCATTGCTGGTGTTTGGAACTTCATTGAATTCCACATATTTATTTTGTGCCTAGCTACTTCCCCCGCTCTCTTATTAGTTCTAAACATTTTCAATCCCTTAGCTATGGTTTCTCAGAAATATAATCAAATATATTAATGGCAAATAGTGAGGAGCTTGACTTTTGTTTCCCAAATTTATGCCCCTTGTTGTTTTCTTATTTTCCCTAGAATTCAGAATAGTGTACAATCATTCACACTCACAAGCACCCTGTTTTACTTTCCTTTTTCAATGGAATGCCTTTGTTATGAAAGACTGTGTCTGTTCTTCATCCCAGGTCATCATTAGGTATCAAATCGTTTGATTGAGATAGATGTCATTTATCACATCCACAAAGTCATCCTGTATTCCTAGTCACCAAGTCTTCATCAGGGTAATTGTACCATTTTCCTCCTGTGTCCTATTCATGTGATGAACAGCATTAATAAACATTTACATTGATTCCTCTTTTTATAAGCTAATTATCTCCCATCCAGTGGGAACAAATTTAGCCCATGTGGACAGAAATAACTCAGGTTTCACTGGCACATGCTCCCACCTGTATAATTCAGAACAGATGTCACAAAATGAAAGCCAGAGGTCATGTCTAGTTTGGCTTGCAAGCAGTTTTAAAATACTATTTTGAATTAGTTGCCAGCATTTAAAAATTAGTTCAGGTAAATATTCTAAGATCTAGCCACACCAAACCTTCATTTCCACATTTCCATGGAGAGCTGGGACTGAGCCCCAGAGGCCCCCTTCGGGGTCTCCTCATTAGCATCTTCTCCATACCCTATTGTCTCCCAGATATCAGGGTTAAGGGTTATTGCCAGTTTTTGTATTTGTGTAATTGCTTTTCTTACAACAAAATTAAGTGAAAATGAAATATTTCTTGTAATTAAATCTCTAGAAAGTATAGAAAAAAAATAAATAAAATTTAAAAGGCCAAGAGGGCTATGGGCTTCAAGAGAAATGGGGCAGGCATAGTTCTTGGTGGAAGTGAAGAATATTCCTATAGGTTTAATATACAAAGTGTGTTTATTGAAACAGTCAGATGTAAGAGGCTCCCAGAAAAGAAACAGAATAAGGAAGAGTGGGGAATGGGGAAAGAAAACCTTTTGATCTGGGGAAAAAAAAGTACTAAAATTTCAACAGGGTTTGTTTCAGGAGGCACAGAGTATAAACAATGCTTTTTTGAAATGTCATAATATAGTCAAGGAATTTCATCTCATCAGTTCTGTGCATGTGTTTGACCTGCCTGGCATTTGGGGATGTTTGAGTTTCTGATGTCTGCGCCAGGTCTTTCAAAGCCACCTCTGTTATTTCTGGGAGTCCCCAGGGCAGTCTCACTGCAGGGCTAGGGTCTGTCTCCCTGCACGCCCCAGGGTGCAAGCCTTTGTGCTTTCAAAGCAATGGTTTTCTGGTTTACCGGGGGCCAGAGCCAGGGTATGTTTCTCTCTACCCTCTCACTAGACTACTCAGCTGCTGTGCCCCAGCTCTCAACAACCCTAATGGGAAGAGGTCTTTTTGCTTCTCCCTGAAGCTCTTTCCACATATGGTTCAGACGCCAGTATGAGGCCCACCTGAGACCAAGGTCAAACTCTCATTGGAAGCAACACCAAGAGAGTGGCTGGAGAGGGATGGGGTAATGTTGGCCCCACCTCCAGCAGCTAATGTCCAATTTAAAATTTAAAAGTGGCAACGCATCAGTTGGACCCTAAGCCTCTCCTCTGTTGACATTCTGGAGCTTCCACCATTCCTTATCTCTCACTCTGGGGCCCATCCATAGTTCTCTTTCCATAGACCCCTAACTTTTTTTTTTTTTTTAATATTTATTTATTTGCTTTAGTTGAATACAATGCATTTTCTTTTTACGTGGTGCACGTGCTAGGCAAGCGCTCTACCGCTGAGCCACAACCCCAGCCCCAGACCCCTAACTTTTAACCAGATTAATGCTCCCAGCAGTTGCTTGTGGGCAACCAGTCCAATTGAGACACCAGGTACTTCCGGATCCCTTTAGGCTCATCCAGAACATCAGCATTCCTTAAACAAACTCACAACACATTACTATTTTAATTAAAGGATGGAGACAACTTGCACTTATTTGATTTCAGATTTTATATCTGTAGCATAAATAATTCATCTGTAGTTTTCTTGTGATGTTTTAGGATCAGGTTAAAATAAATGGGAAGAGTTTCAAAGTTCGTAAGATTTGAAACATTTTTTAAAAATATTTTTAATTGTAGATGGACATAATGTCTTTATTTTTTTATGTGGTTTGAGAATTGAACCCAGTGCCTCACAGGTGCTAAGCAAGCAGGATCTCGAGAGATTTGAGCGGTGACTCAGCAGATCAAGCTAGCGCCATTCCTGCTCGGGCGCATGGGAAGAGACCAGAGAGAGAAAGGACAGGGTTATCGCTATTGTATAGATATATTGTAGTTTCTTGTAAGAGTAGGTGCCTTGGTTTCTTGTGAGAGTGTGTATGTGGTGTTAGAAATTACAAGAGACAGAGACAGAAAGATTAAAGAATTTTTTCGTCTCCATCCTGTCTCCGGACTCCTTCCCACGGCGCTGGCGTTCCAGGCTGCAATCCCTTTCCGGCGACAACAGTTGGTGGCCCGTACGGGGAATTCAGCATGGCAGGTAAGAACTGAGAAACCTCGCAGGAGTCTCTAGTCAGAGCGGTTAAAATGGGTTTGAAAATAACTAAGACCCAAGTGTACGAGGCTCTTGATGAATTCTTTGATATAGATGAGTCTGACGTTAGTGAGGAGGATTTAGAAAACAGTGAAGGCGATAATGAAAGCGTAGATTCCACTGAGTCAACTAAGACCAGTAAGGAGAGTATTAGAAGCGTCCCCAAAATGACAAATATCCGAGCTGCTAAAGCTATTCAAGATTTATTAGAGATACTTCAAGGATACATGGTCTCAATTGAACCTGGGACTCAGGATGTTACTGAGTCAGTTAGGACCAATGAGAGTAGTAGTAGTGAGGAGGAATTAACTAAAGGTGATTTTGAGAAAATGAACAAAAGGAAATTAAGGAAGACCAAGATAAGGGATCATCAAGTGGAGGAACTTGTGTCCTCTACTCCCCCATGGGTGAAATCGATTACAGAAAATATGAAGGGTATCACTAGGCGTTTGCATACCCTAGAAACAGAAATAAAAAGTCTTTCTGAGCGCTTATGTGCTCTCGAGGGTAACTCACAGATACATTGGGAACTGCCAGTATTTGAATATGAAAATGGACAGAGGGGCCACCAGCCAGTAGATTTCAAAACAATAAAAAATCTCAAAGAGGCAGTAATGACTTATGGACCCCAAGCTCCTTTCACGTTGAGTATACTGGAGTCCCTTAACACCTTTAGCTTAACCCCCGCAGACTGGAAACGTCTATGTAAAGCAACATTAAGTGGGGGACAATACTTGGTTTGGCGATCGCAATTTCAAGAACTTTGCATAGAAACAGCTAAAAGAAACGCAGATGCAGGGTTTGGAGACCATAATATAGAAATGCTCACAGGAGAAGGGCAATTCGCAGACGTACAGGATCAAAAATATTATACCCCAGGAGTATATGCTCAGATAAACGCAGCTGCCTTAAAGGCATGGAAAACTGTACAAGGACCTGGGGATCTACAAGGTAGCTTGTCCAAAGTAATTCAAGGACCTAATGAACCATATGCTGAATTTGCTGATCGACTTTTGAGAACTGCAGGTAGAGTTTTTGGAGACATTGATCAAGTTATGCCATTAGTTGTTCAATTAGCGTACGAAAATGCTAATAAGTATTGCCAGGAAGCCATCAGGCCATGGAAAAATAAAAAGGATCTTTCCATATATATACAATTATGTAAAGATATAAATGATGCCTTTGTCACAGGGAATATGATTGCAGCAGCTGTGAGAGATGCTGCCCCTCAAAATTTTACAAGAGCTCAACATAGACATTATAATCAATCAGGATATTCTAGGCAAAATTATCATAATCAATCAGGCTATTCTGGGCAAAATCCTAAAAGAGAAATAAGACCAAATTCATACCGTGCTCCAGGTTGCTGCCCCAGGTGTAAGAAAGGAAATCATTGGGCCAATAAATGCTATTCAAAATTTGACATCCATGGAAATCCTTTGTTCAGGAATTCAAAAAACGGGGCACGGGGCCCAATGCCCCGGGGCCCACAAATGTACGAGGCATTGGAGGAGAAGTATCCTCAAGCATCCACTCAGATGCTTCCCCGACACAATCCCTATTACCCATCCACTCCCTCGCCAGAGGAACAGGAGGAAATGCAGGATTAGACCTCTGTTCCACCGCCCGAATAGTGTTAACACCTGAAATGGGGGTTCAACTGATTCCCACAGGAGTCAGGGGACCTCTTCCCTCAGGGACTGTAGGACTTATTATCGGGCGAAGTCCTGAGAGCTTATTAGGTTTGCAAGTGACCCCAGGCGTAATAAACTCAGACTATAAAGGGGAAATAAAAATAATGCTTAGCTCACCCCAAAGTATAAGTTCTATTAATCAGGGAGATAGAATTGCTCAGCTGCTCCTCCTTCCAAATTTACATAAGTCATTTAAAATGAATATGCCTCTAAATAGGAACAATAGAGGATTTTGTTCCACTGATTCGAAACCCATGGTTTGCTGGGTTCGGGACTGTACAAGGAGGCCTATGTGTAAAATAAGAATCCAAGGAATAGAAATGGAGGGTCTTATAGATACTGGAGCTGATTCTTCCATCATTAATTTACGTCAATGGCCCAAACACTGGCCTCTGCAAAAAGCTTCAACCAGTTTAAGAGGCTTGGGATATAATAACCTCCCAGAAAAAAGTGCGGTAATTTTAAAATGGGAGGATGATGAAGGACATAAAGGCACGTTTCAGCCTTATGTTTTACCTAATCTACCGGTTACTTTATGGGGAAGAGATATTTTACAACAAATGGGAGTACACCTTGCAACCAAACCTGCAGGTGTTAAATGTAAAAATCTACAGAGTAATCTTAACCCTATAAGAAATCATCAAAAAGTACAGGGTAAGCTTAACCCTAAAAGAAATCATTATCATATAGGAAAAAGACATTTTTCTTCGGGGCCACTGAGAAAATAATTTTGAAAATACCATGGCTTTCTGATAAGCCAGTGTGGGTCCCTCAGTGGCCCCTATCTAAAGAGAAATTACAAGCGGCCCACCTACTAGTTCAGGAACAATTAGAAGCAGGACATATAGAACCTTCCACCTCTCCCTGGAATTCCCCCATATTTGTGATCAAGAAAAAATCAGGAAAATGGCAATTATTACATGATCTTAGACAAATTAATAAAACCATGCAAGTCATGGGCCCTACTCAACCTGGACTTCTGAATCCTATAACTATTCCAAAAAATTTCCATGTTATTAGTCTTGATATAAAGGATTGCTTCTTTTCTATTCCCCTACATCCTCTGGATGCCCCCAGGTTTGCTTTTTCAGTTCCTTCTATTAACAATAATGGCCCTGATCAGAGATATCAATGGAAGGTTTTACCACAGGGAATGGCTAATAGCCCCACCATATGCCAAATATATGTGGACAAGGCCATCCAACCCATTAAAAATAAATATCCAAACCTCATGTGTCTACATTGCATGGATGATATTTTACTGGCCCACCCTAATCAAAAAATCTTATTTAATATATTCAGTGACGTGGTAGAAAATTTAAAAAGATACGGATTATATATAGCAGAAGAAAAAGTTCAAACCAGATCTCCCATATTATATTTAGGATTTAAAATCATGGATACTTTTGTTAGACCCCCAAAAATTTTAATAAATAAAGAACATTTAACCACCCTCAATGATTTCCAAAAACTACTGGGAGACATTAATTGGCTTCGCCCTACACTAAACCTCACTACTGGCCAATTAAAACCTTTATTTGATATCCTTCGAGGGGACCCTGATCCATCCTCACCACGAACATTGACTCCTGATGCTAGGAAAGCTTTAAAGGTAGTAGAAAAAGCCATCGAAGGAGCTCATTGTGACAGATTTGATTTAACTCAACCGCTGATATTGATTATTATTTCTTCACAATATACACCCACAGGAGTATTTTGGCAACAAGGGCCTTTATTATGGATACATTTGCCTGTCTCTCCTAAAAGCATAATTGAGTCTTATACCTCCATGGTGGCTAAACTTATTCTTCAAGGACTTAAAACTTCTACTAAAATATTTGGCATTCACCCTGCTACTATTATTACTCCCTATTCATCATCACAGATTGAATATTTATGCTTCAACGATAATGACTGGGCTATAGCTAGATGCTCTACCTCTGCAAATTTTGATAATCACCTTCCTAAGTCTCCTATATTATCTTTTTGTATTAATCATCCTATTATATTTCCACAGGTAATAAAAAATCAACCTATTCCTAAGGCATTTAATGTATTTACAGATGGGTCCTCAAATGGTACTGCTGCAGTAGTCACTACAAAAGAAAATATGACTTATATAACTGCACACAAATCAGCTCAACTAGTGGAATTGGAAGCTGTGGTAAGAGCTCTGGAACATTTTAGAGACCAGCCCATAAACATTTTTTCAGATAGCCACTATATTGTACAAGCCGTCCCAAAATTAGAGTTAGCAGGACCAATAGCACCTCATACTCCAGCTTTAAATTGTTTTATCAAATACAAAAACTTTTGTGGGCAAGAAAAGAACCTCTATTCATAGGCCATATTAGAGCACATACTAATTTGCCTGGCCCCCTCCATGAAAGTAATCAAAAGGCTGATGAACTTACAAAAACAATATTTATACTTTCAGCGCTACAACAAGCTACTTTATTTCATTCCCAGTTTCACGTCAACAGCACCACCTTGCAACGTAGGTTTAAAATCACAAAGGAGCAAGCCAGAACAATTGTAAAAGATTGTAAATCTTGTATGACACATTTGCCCAATCCTCATTTTGGTGTTAACCCTAGAGGATTAATGCCCAATCATTTGTGGCAGATGGATGTTACTCATGAGCCAAGTTTTGGAAAATTGCGATTTATTCATGTAACCATAGATACATGCTCAGGCATGATTTTTGCTTCCTTACATTCCGGAGAAAAAGTTAAAGATGTCACATCTCATTGTTTACAAGCTTTTGCTGCATTGGGCATCCCCAAAATGCTTAAAACAGATAATGGCCCCGCATATACGTCCTCATCTTTCAAACAGTTTTGCGCAAAATTCAACATATCCCATAAAACAGGCATCCCATACAATCCTCAGGGTCAGGGCATTATTGAAAGAGCAAACTGCACACTAAAAGTTATGTTGTTAAAACAGAAAGAAGGAAACTGGAAAAATCCTAAGGACAGATTGGCAGTTGCCCTGTTTACCTTAAATTTTTTAACTTTAGACTCTGATGGTTATTCTGCTGGAGACAGACATTGGAACCCACATCAACAACATAAACCTTTGGTTTACTGGAAGGATGTTCTTTCAGGTACATGGAAGGGTCCAGATCCAGTATTAATTTGGGGGAGAGGATCTGTTTGTGTTTTTCCAAAGCATGAATCCTCTCCAATATGGATACCATCTAGATTAATAAAGCAGTTACCAAATCAAAAGGATCAAGATGAAGTTGTTGAGGAATCAAGATTAATAAAAAAGGTACAAAATCAAGAGGACCATGATGAAGATATGGAATGATTCCCTTAAAAGAGCCCTTCAAAATATGTCACAACTTAAGTGGCATTCCTCCCGGCTGGGACGAAGAGATCTCTCTTTAGTGTGCACACAATTATTTTTTTTTCTTTTTATATATGTGTTTATGTCTGTGTATTTGTCTAAATTTCATGTTAATGTGACGTCACAAATATATGTTTGTATGTGCGTCTGTCTGTCCAGTGTGACATCAAAAATAACAAAGCGCTTGTGAATATATATATATATATATATGGATCCAAATAACTCTAATTCATTTAAGTTTAAGAGTATTCAAATTGGGTAAATAATTTAATAAGTGAAGGTACCTTCAATTTTGTTTTATAGGTGTCCCAGGGATTTCTCTTTAGCAAAAAATATGACTAGGGCTGTATAACCTGATATTTTGGTGTTTTGACATAAGGTTGCTTATTTGTTATTAACTTCATTTGTTTAATAAATGATTAATTTCAATTATTTCAACAGGTAAAGGACTGCTGTGTATGCAGAAACTCGAGAGTTCCAGCTAACAAATTATTTCTCCAAAGTGCTTTTAGTTTTTCTTTAATCTATCTTTAATACAGTAAATACCCTCAGTCTTTCTTTGTTTTGTTCTAAATATGATGTTTTGCCAGCTTATGTTTGTGGGAGCTCAGGCTGCAATGTGTGTGAGCAGAAATCAACTTTAATTTTCTAATCTAATAATTCTATTTTTTAGTTTGATAACTCGCCTCTTGACTCATTGCTGGAATAGCACTGCCTTTCCTTTAATAATTGATGCTTGATTCTCTAGGGAGCGGGCCCTGAAGATTTGCCGGTGGCATTGTCTAGACATAAAAAAGACGGCTGCTGCTACAGATGCAGGGATCACGGTCGCTGCAAGCATCCCTGCTGCTCAAATGTCAAACAACCTCACCAGCGGTGTGGCCTCTGCTCTGCATGCATGGGGCCTCCTAGATCTACGTGTTATAACAAGTGGACATTTTGATCTTTCATTGTTTGGGACTTCATGGGACAGTACCTTGGGGGTATTTGTTTAGAGAACTCAGTGTGTTACTTGATAGAACTTAGGGCAGCTGATTTGTTTAAAGAATTTGATATGCTATGCAATTTGGCTCGTCACCAAAAGGCTTGTTGCCTTAAAGCCGCAGCATCTCCCCACAATTGGACGGCTGTTAGTCATCTTACACAGTCGATCCTAAAGGGCTCCATTGGATGACTGGTTAGCCAATGACGGGTAAGATCCCCAGAGGGGGACAACCTAAGACAGGCACAGTCGCACAGGATAGTCTCATGTGGCCGACATATCAACCTAAGACAGGAGTCAAGGGCACAGCCTTGATTATCCGATGACGGGTAAGAATGTTGGTTGCACATAGACGTCCTAGAGCATCCCCTCTTTTAAAACAAAAGGGGGAAATGCAGGAGCCCTGTTTGGGGAGATAGCTAAGATTGCGGTTGACTATGGGCCATAGACATTTTTGGGCATTTCCGCCTTCCGTAGTCTCATGGGACTTGGCCTGGGATCTCGCGGGACTTGGTCCAGGATCTCGAGAGATTTGAGCGGTGACTCAGCAGATCGAGCTAGCACCATTCCTGCTCGGGTGCATGGGAAGAGACCAGAGAGAGAAAGGACAGGGTTATCGCTATTGTATAGATATATTGTAGTTTCTTGTAAGAGTAGGTGCCTTGGTTTCTTGTGAGAGTGTGTATGTGGTGTTAGAAATTACAAGAGACAGAGACAGAAAGATTAAAGAATTTTTTCGTCTCCATCCTGTCTCCGGACTCCTTCCCACGGCGCTGCCGTTCCAGGCTGCAATCCCTTTCCGGCGACAACAAGTGTATATTTTGAAATTATCTTTGATTTACCAAACAATGTCTCCACAAGGCTTCTACCCAGCTTCCCCAAATATTAGTATCATACATAATATAGTATGACTATTGAAATTAGGAAGTTAATATGGATATACCACCATTAATTAATCTACAGACTTTATTAAAATTTTGCCAACAATACTACTAAATACCCTTTTTCTGGTGGAGGATCCAATCCAGGCATCTCTCATACTCTTCAGTTTTGTGGGTGACAATCTGACCTTGACACTATTGAAAATTTTGTAGAATGACCTTCAGTTGGGTTAGTCTGATTTTTCCCAGGATTAGACATTTTTAGCCAGAATACCACAGAAATGAGGTGCCTTTCTCAGTGCCCATGAGTGATGCTGCTAAGTCTTCTTATGACTATCTTAACTTTGTTCATTTGGTTTAGGGAGTGTCTGCCTGGTTTCTCCATTGTAAAGTTTCTGTTTTCCCTTTAAAACTACTAAGTATCATATGGGGAGGTACTTGACTAAACAAATATCCCATTTGTATTAGTCCATTAAGGCTGCTATAACAAAAACACTATAAACTGAGTGGCTTATCAACAACAAATATTTATTTCTCACAGTTCCAGAGCAGGAAATTATGAGTGCTGGCAGATTTGGTGTCTGGTGAGGGCATGTCCCTCATAGATGTGTTCTTACATGGTGAAGGGTGACTGAGTTCCCTTGGGCCTCTTTTATAAGGGCATCAATTCCAATCATGATAGAGTAAGACTTATGACCAAATCATATCCCCAGGCCTCATTTCCTAATACCATCACTGTGGGGGTTAGGTTTCAACCTATTAATTTGGGGGGAGGGGACACAAACATTCAAACTATAGCACTGTTTATCCTACTTTGGCCAACCACACTTAGCATTCACTGCTGATTCTTGCCTGCAAAAATTATTATTATTTTTAAATATATATTTATTTGTTTTAGTTGTATACAATGCCTTTATTCTTACGTGGTGCTGAGGATCGAACCTGGGCCGCGCACGTGCTAGGCAAGTGCTCTACCGCTGAGCCACAACCCTAGCCCTGCAAAAATTATAACTGAGATGTTTACCAAGTGGTGATTTTCTATGTTCGTCAGGTCTTCTACACTTATTCAATGGAATAGTACTATATGGAAAGGTTGTCTCTTCTCCCTCATTTATTGACTTTTTCATTTTTTATGTCAGTGTGAACTCATGGATATTTATTTCATTTTACAAGCTATAACTTATAGTGATCATTATCTAGTATGTTAATTAAGTTGTTCTGGATTTGGCCATTGGGAGTCCCTTCAATGTGGTCCCTGAGTTCTTTAGGCAAGCCTCAGTCATTTTTTTTTTTTCTGAGTTTTCATTACTTTCTAGTACCACAAGATGTTCTAGATTTATCTTGTTCTTCCCTCATCCTGGCTATTCAATTAGCCATTTCTCCAAGGACCCCTGGTTCCTTTTATTGCAGAATGATGTTTAGAAACCAAGATTGGGGAGCTAAGTGTGCTCATTGTTGGTGGTATATCATTAGTAGGCAGAGCTAGGAATTACATACATCTAGACATAGGTGTCTAAATATCTATGTATCTGTTTATTTCTTAAAGGCCTGGAGTATATACTAACACCGCTGGTTGCAGTGTAACGTCATAAGATTCATTCTAGCCACCTTCCCTTATTTGTAACTTCTTTCACCAACACTGAGAAACCTGGCTCTCACTATTTACAAGGTATTTACTTATTTGCCCAATCTTAATAAATACATAAGAGAGTTTCAGAACTGCTAAATGTTGGTTAGAGGTGGAGGAGACTCAGAGGCCAAACCCCGGGGGGTGGGGGGAGTGGGGATTTTCAAGGAAAGGTAACATCAAATGCTGCAGTGAGGTAAGAAAATGAGAACATTGAATTTGGCACTTGGGGGTTTCCTGGTGACCTTCTTTGAGAGCATTGAGGAATAAATGTAATATGAGGAAGTAGAGACCATGTAGATTACTCTTTAAAAACATTGAGCAGTGAAAAGAAAGAGAGTCATTACAAGTAGACATATTTTTAAATGAAGCAACAGAAGAACTGTATAAAGTGGTATGCAATCAGGTGCCATCTGAGTGAAGAGGCACCCTTCAGGGTCTTCCCAGCAACTTGGGAAAGTTTCTGGGTGGCTGTCATTCTGAGTTCTGTCCAATAGATGCCAGGTTCTCTTAAGAGCTGCCTGGCGGTCAGCTCTGTAGGAACAGGGACACGGGCAGAACTCAGTGTTGGAAGGGAGAAAGCATGCTAGTTCAAGATCTGGGTCACAGCTGCTGGTGGAAAAGAGTGCCCATCTTTGAGGGGATCCAGGATGGGACCAAGTAGCCTTTGTGGGATGTTCAGTTTCTCAGGCGTCAGCTCTAGTGAGAGATTCTGTTTCAGCTTTCTTCCAGCTTTAGTTTTAAGAACACTCCACATATGGAAAAAGTCAAGTGCCCCATAAATTCTCCAGCAGTTTTCTTTACCTTTCAAAGTGCTCTCCTAATCCAACTTTCCCATCTGGCACACACCATGTCATTCTCCCTACTTGATTCCTTATTCCAGAACAGTTCCATCCCTTCTCCCCACCCTGGCCACCTCCTGGCTGTTTCTACCTTCCTTCTCCTTTTCCTCCAAATACCACCATTTTTGTGGTGGACAAAGTAGGTACCGAGGAGACAGAAGACCAGAGAACTTGCCGGTCTTTTTCAAGCCTTATGAGTGCCCTCCCACAGTCCCTACCCAACTTAGTTCAGTATCTGTAAGAAGGGTGTGGGTGGGGATGGTGACTGAGAGGCGCTTGATGGGCATTGAGCCCCTTCCCATTTCTCACTATAGGCTGGAACCTGTGTTCTGTGTCTGCCCAAGTTTACTTTCTATTTCTGTTCATTTGAGGAAGTTGCTTTTCTTGGTATTTAGGGAGTCAGGAAAAGAAAAGTTATTGGTGTTCATTTCTCTCAAAGCCTCAGGTAGGGCTGTGGCTTTTGACCAACAATAACGGATGACCTTGTGGCTGTTTTTGGATGCCTCTAACAGCTATTGTGACACAGAGTCCTGTTCAACAGTGGAGGTGGAGATTTCAGCCTGGTCCTTTCTCTACACTAAAATAAAGTATTTTTCTCTTTTCTTTCTTTCTTTGGTACCTGAGATTGAACCCAGGGTGCTTAACCTCTGAGCCACATCCCCAGCACTTTTATTTTTTTATGTTAAGACAAGGGGTCGCTAAGTTGCATAGGGCCTTGTTAAATTGCTGAGGCTGACCTTGAACTTGCTATCCTCCTGCCTTAGGCTCTGGAGTCATTGGGATTACAGGTAGGGGACCTCATGCCTGGATTTTTTTTTTTTTTTTTTTTTTTTTTTTTTTTTTTTTTTTTTATTGCAATGGCTGCCTGGACAGTAGCCAAGTCTCCTTTTTCTTTTGCTTTTTCTTCTTATATGGGATTGAACTCAACAGCCTCTATCCCCAACACTTTTTATTTTCTATTTTGAGACAGAGACTAGCTAAATTGCCCAGGCTGGCTTCAAACTTGAGATCCTCCGGATTCAGCCTCCAGAGTGGCTGAGATTACAGGTGTACGTCACCGTGCCCTGCAGTAGTCAACTTTCTTATCCCCATTTTGTAAATGAGGAAACTGAGGTACTGGGGAGTGCAGTGGCTTCTGGGATTCTCTGCTAGTCCTTCCAACTTTTGGTATAACAATCTGCTGTGTTATCTGCGGGGAATGAGGGAGACAAGAAGAGGGTCTTGACCTTGCATGTAGGAATTGCCCCAGCCCCTACCCCCCCCCCCCCCACCCCGGGAAGTGGGACCCAGCTGAAGCGACAGCCCACCCTGGCGCTGTGGAGGGAAGGAGAGAAGCCACATTAGTGGCTGAAGGAGTAGTGCCTAAAGTCTGGATTGATTGGCATTTTCTAGGAAGGTCCCTGCAGAAGGGCGGCGATTAAGGTGTCCCACCACACAGCAAGGGTGCAGGCACTGTAAGGGTTAAGAGCACCCAAAGAAAATAGAAGTAGGAGGAGGAAGTGGGGCACTGGGTCGCAGTGAGAGAAGGAAGCAGCTCGTCGGAGCTTCCTCTTTCTCCTCCTTCCCCGAAGCCCCGACCCCAAGCCTCCCCGTACTCCACCCACCCCTCCTGCGAGGCACGAAACGTGCTTCCACCCGACAGGCCGAACCTCACCTTACTCCTGGGGGTTCGTGTTGCCCGGCCCTGGCGTCTCTCGGGCGACGGCCACACACCGGCCAGGGTTTGTTCGCTGGTTAGGCAGGAGGCTTGTGCCGCCGTTGCTTTACAGATGCTCTGCGGGCTCCCGGCGGTAAGTCCTCAGATGCCCAAGCCAAACCGGCAACTGGCTGGCACTGCCCCGCCACCAGGTGGCGGGAGAGGCTGGCGAGACAGCCAGTGCAACCCCGGCCCCGCCCTCGAGCAAGTCCCGCCCACCTGGCCCCGCCCCACAACCCACTCGAGTTGCCGAGACTTGGCAGATGCTGGGACTTGCCGCCCGGCTCCAGCCGCGGCGTGGTGGTGGGGATCGTTTCCCAAATCGCAGGGAGTCGCCGCTGGAGAGGGGCTCGGCGCCCGGCGGGGACTACAGGTGTGTGGCTGGGCGGCCGGGGACGGCGTCGAGGGCACGCGTGGTAGCTCAAGGCAGAGCCAGAGTAGGTTGGGGACTACCAGGGAGAGGAGGGCTCTGAGAGCCGGTGCTGCAGCGGGTAACCTGTACAGAGATTGGGGTTGTAACTTCCGCGGCTAAATCTACAGTGGGGTCACTGGGTCGCAAACCCATGGTGCAGATAATCCCAGGGACAGAAGTGGCATCCTGGGACTTTTCACCACAGTCTAAGTAGCTAATGGGGGATGCCTCTGTGTGACTAAGTATGTCTGCAGCTCCTGCCTCTGTCACAGAACTCACTGTGTCCAGGGTGTCTAGAAACCTGCCCTTGTCCGTCCAGGAACTGTCTGGCATCAGAAGTCCTTTTTCATCAGACCTGGGAGTCATGCAAGTGCCTGCCTGGCGTCCGTGTGGAGCCTCAGGCTTCCCCCTGCTAGTGAGCATCGGCCTCCAAACAGGGGCTGCTGTTCTAGAGAATTGCATGCTTTGCGCTGTCAGAGGGTCGTTTACACACTAGGTGTACCTGAGTGACTGTGTGTGTGTGTGTGTGTGTGTGTGTGTGTGTGTGTTTCCGTGAGCGTGCGCACTGGCCCATCCCAGGCAGGGGTAAAAGCGCAAGAAGTTCAGGACAGTAGGAGGAAGGAGATTGTTCAGAGGGAAAAGGAAGGCGAGATGAAAGCAGCAGGATGTGGTATAGAGTGAGTTAAGCCTCCTGCAGAGAGGCGGAGTGGGTTTGGGCAAAATGAGGGCCAAAAGTAGGCCAAGTCAGCCTTGGAGGTCTTTTCTGGATCCATTCTCTTCCTCTCTTCCGTGGACTTCTCTGTCATCTCACCCAACTTTTCTTTTCTCCTGTGTTCTGGACCACCTAACCTGGTAAGGGGTCTCCTGGAGTGTTTGTTAAAACAGATTCTCCAGGCTCCAGCTCCAGCCGGACTTTTCAGGGGTGGAGCATCTAGAATCTATGTTTTTCCAAAAATTTTAATAATAAGTTCCTTATGCAACGAGATTGGAGCCATTGCTTGGGAACCATGTGTGATGTGGAAAAAAGACCCAAGTTTTAGCCAGGCCCACCTGCGTGAACTGCAGCATCTTACTACCCCTCTGTTGGCCTCAGTCTCCTTATCTGTAAAATAGGCTCTAATATTGATATACAGCACTGTGTGGAAAGTTAAAGGAGACAGGTGTGTTGATAACACATGCACCTGGGAAATGCTCCACAGATGCTCACAGAACAAGAATAAGCAGCATAGGTTTGGTATGCATCTTCACTTAGGAGTCCACAAGGCAAAGAAGACAGGGTGCTCAAGCTCTCTTTCTGTTTCAGGATGCCGCCTCACCCCCTGCCTTTTGAAGCACAGCTAGCCAGGACTGTGGGGCAAGAAGGCTCTGGGTCTTTATTTGCTTGTCCTCATTGGGGTTTTAAAGACCCATTTCCCCTCATCTTCAGCTTAGTGGGGGATGATTTGTTATCTCCCTCTTGGAGCTGCCATGGAGGCAGACCACCTTTACTGCCCTGCTTCCCTTTCCTCCCTCCCCCAAACCACTGATTTTTGTTTCTTTCAGGAATAACAGGGCGGATGCTAACTGGTGGTGCTGGGCGTCAAACACATTGGGGACTGATGGTGGTGTGAGATGAGAAGGTAGATGAGAGGCTGTGGAGGAGGCTAGCTGTCAGAGGCCTCTGCACTGTCCTGGGCTAGTCCTTGATGAGGGAGCCTGATGGTGGCCAAGTGGGGAGAGGAGGAGGAGGGCAAAGGAAGCTTTTACCTGTGCAGCCTAGACTTTGGAAGCTCCAGCCTGGATTTAGCTGAGCACTCAAGCTGTGCTGACTTGGCCTTGGTTCAGAAAGGCTCACTACCAGGGTCTGAGCTGGTCAGACCCATGGGACCACAAGGATTCAGAAGAACTTTTGGATCTCAGCTGGTGGACTTGAAGCCTAAATCAGTTTCTTTCTTCCTTTCTTTTTTGTGCTGAGCATCTGTCCCAGGACCTCATACATGCTAGGCAAGAGCTCTGCCACTGAGTGATAGCCCCAGCTCAGCCCTATGAATCAATTTTTTTGTTTGTTTGTTTTTGGTACCAGGGATTGAACTCAGGGGCACTTGACCACAGAGCCACATACCCAGTCCTATTTTGTATTTGATTTAGAGACAAGGTCTCACTGAGTTGCTTAGCACCTCACTTTTGTTGAGGCTAGCTTTGAACTTGTGATCCTCCTGCCTCAGCCTCCTGAGCCGCTGAGATTACAGGCGTGTGCCACTGTGCCGGGTGAGGTCTTTTGAATCAGTTTTTTAAGAGAGGAAACTTCTAATGAGCCATAATAGAGTGATCACCAGCAGGTCAAAGGAGAGATGGTTAGTTTGATTTTTGAGCTTCTGGCCTAAATGGGAGAGACAGAGGAAAGACTCCATCTGGCTTCTTCCCAAGGAGAAGATGATACAGTCCCATAGGAAACACATTACATATTAGGATATTTAATCAATTTGAAGATGTACATGTTTTCACATTTTAGCCATGCTGAAATCCAGGCGCATCTTACCAGCTATGGCATCTTACAATTATAATAACACTATTTCTTCCTTAATGGCACATAAAATAATGATGCATCTTAAAACTGATCATGTCTTAGATTCTGTTAAGTACAATGTACATTTTACAGATTTGGGGGTATGTATGCTTTAGATGTACACAGGTGCATGCAGAATTATGCCATTCTCATATTTTGAACATATCATTTTTTTCCAGTGGCTCTACCTCTTAAGCACCCACATTTTCATTATATCCAGTTTTTATTTCCTCTGTATCCAGTTTGAAAGGAAATCTTTGTACAAAGTGCCAGCTGCCTTCATAAAGATAGCACATTGGGTCTGATTTAATTTAATTATTTCTTGAAGGTTTGATCAAATGGTTCTAACCTGCCATTCTCTTTTGTACCCCATGTCTGCTGAGGACACATTTTCTGTCCTTTCTCTTTTACCCTTCTTTGTGTCCTTTCCTCTTTTGGCTATGATTTTATGGTGTTGGGCACCATGCTAAGGAGTCCTTTAATCTTCACAGCCTCTCTCTAAGATAGCTATAGCTAGAGTTCCCATTCTGTAGATGAGAAAACTGAGGGCTGAGTCACTCAGCCAGAAAGTGCCAGAGCTAGGCTGACTCTGGCATCTGCTCTTTTCCAGAGATGAGCAAGCTGTAGTGGTAGCCCTGTGTGTGCCTGTGGTTAGCGAGTACATGCCTTGCACTTCTGGGGCACAAACTGTGGCCATCCATAGGTGATTTTTGTTTGTCTCTTTGCTTCTAGGTTACCAGCTAGGTTCTGGGTAACTAAGCTTATCTGTTAAGTGACTTTTGAATAAGTGAGGCAGAGCTATAGCGAGGTATAAGAGTGGGAGTGGGAAAAAGTTGGTGACTTTCATGGCACAGAACAGATTGGTCCTTTATGAGTCTACCAGGTCTACCAGTTGGGTGCCAGACTCTGGGCTATTTATTAATTTATTTTTGGTACCAGGGCACTTAAACCACTCAGTTACATCCCAGCCCTTTTTTATTTTTCATATTTTATTTTGAGATAGGACCTCATTAAGTTGTTTAGGGTCTCACTAAGTTGCCAAGGCTGGCCTTGAACTTGAGATCCTCCTGCCTCAGCCTCCCAAGTTGCCTGGATTACAGTCATACACCATTATGCCCTGCGGCTCTGGGCTTTAGAGTTAGGCATCAGTGGGACTCCTGCCTCCCTCCAGGCTCTCTCCAGCTGCTATAGTAGTGGAAGATAATAAATTTTAGTGAGTTGTTTGTCAGCTGAAAACCCTGCAGAGCTGCCATTGCCCTTCAGTGAAGGCCCCATTAGCAGGGCCACCAATGCCTCCTGCCACCCAGCCCAGGTCCACCCTTCCTGCTCCCTCTTCTGAAGATTGGGTAGACTGTCTGTCTTTGCATGAGCTATTCTACCTCCCCAGATTCCTTTTCCCTTCTCCTATTTGCCCAACAAGCTGCAGATTTCCTCCTCTGATGCCCAGCTCAAGCTGCACCTTCAGTCTTCCCCAACCCCCTCCTCATCTCACCTCATGGCGCTAAGCCTCTGGGGCTCCCCCACAATAGCACTGATTGTCCTGTCCAACAAGGACTGACCAGTAACTTGGCACAGTTTGGCTGCTCACCTGAGGTACCTGATGCCCATGTTGTCATGAAGCTGTCACTGCCAGTCTCCCCAGGGTTTCATCCATGCACACCCATAGTGGAAGATGCTTAGATGCAGGACAGTGTGGGGGACAGTGGGGTGGGGTCACCAGGGAGTGGTGTGCTTTTCATTTTCATGTCCTCCACAGTCTTCTTGTTGCTGTTGTTGACTTAGGCAAATGAACTTGTGTGGTTTCCTTGTAGGGGGCAGGGCTGGGTGTGAGGGCTGAAGGTGGCTTCTAGGCTTCTGCCTCACATGAAGTCAGGGGGCCTGCTTCTGCCTGACTCCTCCACTCCTAGCCAGGGGACCACAGCTAAGTCTGTGCCCCTTCGGGTGCCCGTTTCCTCATCTATACAATGGAAGTGTGTCCCTCAGTGCTTTCTGCAGCCCCTGCCTAACATCTCATATTCAAATCTTTTGCTTGGCTGTTTTGTATGAAGCACCTTCTGTGTGCCAGGCATGGTCAGTGAGCAAGACCACCATTGTTTCTTCCCTCATGGGAATGACAGTCTCATCACCAAGACACCAACACACAAATCATGTAATTACAATTGTGAGAAATGAGCGGACTGTGAGATTATGGAAAGGGAGCCTAATACAATTTGTGAGTTAAGGAAATATCCCCTGAAAAAATGGTACTTGAGAAACTTGACAGATGTGAAATAGAAGAAAATAATAATGGCAGTAATCATACCGTGTAGCAGACACTTATTTGAGGATCTTTGGGTGCACTCTCTCATGCTTTTTGTTCAACAGCTCAGGGAATGTGGGCTTCCTCTCCTGTGGGAATCAGATGAAGCCTGTGCTGGCAATCACCTACTTCCCTGTCCAGCATAGACCAGGGACTCATTCCCTGCCCCCTTCTCTCTGCATACTCCAAGGTCCAGCTTATGAACATTAAAGTGAAATACCATTATGGGGGGCTCCTTTTTCCTTTGTGGTGTTCATCTCCCCATCCCACAGAGGATTCTGTGCATTTTTGTATCTCCATCAACAGCTAAGGGAGTTGTGGGCCATGTTTTCATTCTGTCCCTCTTAAGAGCTGCTGTTTTTTAGGGCTCAGAAACTCAGCTCTTGCAGGACACTGTGGCATCCCCCCACCAATCCAGTGGCCCAGGAGGCTGAGATAGGAGAATCGTGAGTTCAAAGCCAGCCTCAGCAACTTAGTGAGGCCCTGAGCAACTCAGCAAGACCCTGTCTCTAAATAAAATACAAAAAGGGGCTGGGATGTGCTCAGTGCTTAAGTGCTCCTGGGTTCAATCCCTGGTACAAAATAAACAAACAACCAAACAAAAAATCCTAGCTCTTGAGTCCTTGTATCATCTCAGAAGTCATCTTTTTGTCTCCCACATCCTTCTTCTCTACCCAAAGCTGCTTTCCAGAATCATGAAATCTAGGCAAACATATCACTGGGTGGTTGGTCTGAGCATTTGTTCTCACGTGATTCAGTGGTCTAGGCTCTTGTCAGGCAAATCTTCACACAACCACTTCCACCCAACCTGGCCAAGGTGTTCATCCTTGTGTTTTTTGCATTAGTTAGATCACATTTGCACCTACAGCTCTTCCAGAGGAGTCTCAAACTCTCTCTAGATAGTGGGCCCCTTTGAAAAACTGATGGAATGGATATATCACTAAGCACACGAGTACATGCAAACACATACACACACAGTGTCTGTCTGTCTGTCTCTCTCTCTCTCTCCCTCCCTCTCCCTCTCTCTTTCAGTTTTGCATAGGATTCCAGAGTCTTGCAGATCTCAGCACTTGACCAAGGAACCTGGCTTAATAAGCTGTGTTCTAGAAAATACGATGTTCTCTATGCTGATTTCTTTGGATAACCCCCAGTTCAACTTCACAGGAGAGGAAGCTGTTGTCAGAGGTAAGCTAGGGGTGGTGATGGATAATGAAAACTGTGTTGGGGACATCCCCAGTGACTCATTGGTGAGAATTTGAGGTGGTGTCCAAGCTACTACCATGTGCACATTTTCTGGATTTCTTATCACGCTTTGAATTCACCCATTTGCAAGGTGATTAATGATCACTACTTTTGCTAGTAGCGTCCTAACAAGGAACCCCTCTGTTCTGTCCCCTAAACAGGGAACTAGATTTATGCTAAGACTGAGAAAATGTGTTTGTGGGCCTTTGCATGAATAGAAACAGTCTAGGATCAGCGAGGTGGCCACTGTTCTTTCTTTATCACACACATATACAACTTCCCATGTTCCCAGAGACTGAAAGCTTGGGGCTTTGTTTCTCCGATGTTGTCACAGTTCGTTAGAAGTGAAGTACCATGTCTGAAGGAAGTTTTCTTCAATTTCTCATTTCTAAGGAACTTTAAAAGCATGAATGGGCTGGGCATGGTAACCCATGCCTAGAATCCCAGTGGCTCAGGAGGCTGAGGCAGGAGGATTGCAAGTTCAAGGATAGCCTCAACAATTTAGTGAGGCCCTAAGCACCTTAGTGAGACCCTGCATCAAAATAAAACATAAAAAGTGCTGGGGATATGGCTCCGTGGTTAAGAGCCCCTGGGTTTTTGTACCCCACTCCACCCCCACAAAAAAAGGCATGAATGGATGATAAATTTGTCAAATACTTTTTAAGCATCTATTAGGAAATGCTTTGATCCTTTCATCTTACAATAGATGTATGTGACACATCATCATTATCTCCATCAATTAAACCTTCCTTGCATTTATGGAATGAATTCAATTTGGTCCAGGCATTTTATTCACAGGTGCTAGTTGTGATTTGCTGTGATCTTCTTTATGATTTTTGCATCTGTTCTCAGTGTTAGTCAGCTTTCCATCCTTCTAGCAAATACCTGAAATAACTCACTTATAAATATACAAGGTTTATTTTGGCTCACAGTTTTGGAGGTTTCAATCTATGATCGATTGCCCCCATCGCTTTTGGTCCATCACGGTGGAAATGTGGCAGAATAAAACTGTTTACCTCTTTAAGGAATCAAAAGAGAGACAGAAGTGTCTGGGGTTCCACTATCACCTTTGAGGGCATATTTCCAGTGACCCAAAGACCTCCTTTTAGACTCCATCTTTTAAAGTTCCACAGGATTAATCCTTTAATACAAGAACCTTTTGGGGACTTTTAAACTATAGCAACTCATAAGTGAATTTGCTATTGTCCTTTTCTGTGCTGTTATTGTCAGTGCATGCAGCTTTGCAAAATGATTTTAGACACAACTCATTTTTTTTCTTTTGGTAGTACTGGGGATTGAACCCAGGGCCTCACACATACTAGGCAAGTGCTCTGTCCCTGAGCTACATCCTCAGCCCAACACAACTCATCTTTACCTGCACCCCAGAACGACTTATAGAGCAGAAGATGACCTGTTGCTTGGACTTTGGGAGAGTAGCCCTGATGTTTTGGTCTTCTGCTGCCAGATTCTTGTCTTCATACCCCCAACACTTTCTTCTCTTTCTCTTTCTCAGTCCTCTCAGTGCTTCCAAGCTGACATCTGAATTATTTTTTTTTTTTTTGAGGGGGGGGGTAGGTAAAAGGGATTGAATTCAGGGGCACTCAGCCACTAAGCCACATCCCCAGTCCTATTTTGTATTTTATTTAGAGACAGGGTATCATTGAGTTGCTTAGCACCTCATCATTGCTGAGGCTGGCTTTGAACTTGTGATCCTTCTGCCTCAGCTTCCAGAGCTGCTAGGATATCAGGTGTGCACCACTGTGCCCGGCCTGAATCATCTTTTATTTTTTTTTTTAATATTTATTTATTTGCTTTAGTTGTACACAATGCCTTTGTTTTGGGTGTTTTTTTTTTTTTTTTTTTTTTTTTGGTACCGAGGATTGAACTCAGGGGCACTTAACCACTGGGCCACATCCTCAGCCCTTTTTTTGTGTTTTATTAGAGACAGGGTCTCACTGAGTTGCCAAGTGCCTCGCCATTGCTGAGGCTGGCTTTGAATTCTCTATCCTCCTGCCTCAGCCTCCCAAGTGCTGGGATTACAGGAGTGCGCCACCACGCCCGGCTTAATGCCTTTGTTTTTACGTGGTGCTGAGGATCAAACCTGGGCCACACACGTGCTAGGCGAGCTGAGCCACAACCCCAGCCCCTGAATCATCTTTGATTCTTGGCTTTTCAGTAGTCAGCTACTGAGTCCTGTGAGTCCTTACTTTATATGCCATCAAGCTTATGGGAAGGCCCATTTCCATGCTGAGTTGGGCAGATGCCTTTGGAGTACGGCTCAGGCCCAGGTGCTGCCTCAGTGGGGATGCTGATCAGCCAATCACTTTTTACCCAGAGAAAGGTAACCAAGATGGTAATGATATAATATGAAATAATTAAAGGTGTGGAAATGTTTTTTCTCTAAGGGGAGAAGTAAATCTGTTGTCAGATGTTTGAAGGGCAGCATTCTTTGGGAAAGATAAAGGTTATACTCCAGGATGGAAAAGGGATCAATGAAGGGAAATGGAAAGGAAATAGACTTAGGTTCAGTGTCAGGAAGATCCTAGAGAAATTCAGAGCAGATCTCATTGTGGTAGTGAGTTCCCCACTGGGGGAAATATTCAGGAAAAATACATGTCAGATAGTGTGGAAATGATAGCTGTGAGAATGGAGACTGAAATAACTCCAGTTCTCTAGCTCACAGCTCTGAGTCTGACCAATTGTGTAAAAGCAGATTGCTCTGAAAGCATAATTTAAATATAAGAAGTACAGTGGCCCTGCACAAAGAAATTCCAAAGCTGGGCAGTTCTCTCAAAAATCCCAGTCCTGCTTCATAATGTGTTGCCCCAGAGCAGATGCACTTTGGCTGCTAAAAAACCATAACCATACATGGTGAAGGACCCTGGAGATCCCACTGGTCCCCAGATTCTCACTCACCTCCTAGGCTAGGAGCCTGGGCTTTTCTTGGTCTCTTGTTCTCGGTTCTTTCTGATCACCTGGTGAAATAAACTAGTTGAGCCCTACTTCAGAGTTTCCTTCCTTTGTGGGTGTACCAGGTAAACTCTCAGGATCAAACTACCCAACCTACAGGTTGATCTGGGAATGAATGGCCTCTTATTCACGGGGCTTTTAAGCCAATGTTTCATAGTATTTTGCATTCACTTCTGTACTGACATCTTGGGAGTTTCATTTTGAGAAAACCAGAAGCTCCGAGCTCTTGTTGGCCTGTTACTGTGTTTGACAGAACACAGCAGGCTGTGGTGTGATGTGCAGGCTCCAGATAGGAATAGGAGATGTGATCTCTAATCCTTGTTCCTAATTGCCTCCTCATTTCTCTGAGCCCAGTCACCTCCAAGACCAAACAAATTCTATGATCCTGGCCTCCAGGAAGTTTCCAAAGCCTGCTCTCTGGAAGCAGCCTTGTAGAAGCTGCTCTGATGACTGAGCGGAGAGGGGTCCTGCTCCTTCCCTCCTGGTACCTCCCGCCCCCATGACCAGACTCCTGGTAACTATGAGTCCCTGTTCAGAGCACAGTGGCAGCAATCCCTCCCTTCAGCCCACAGTCCTCTATTGGATGGCTTCCTTGTAAGTCACTGTGGCTCTTTGCTGGCATATTCCAGTGGTCTCTTCCCAACCTGCATTTGATGCCCACCACTCGGACTTGGAGGGAGCTTTCCCTCTGACTGTTGCACACCTCCAGCCTTTCCTCTGCTGTTTCCTCTCCTCACCATCCCTGGCTAGGCTTCTCCCCCTCACCTAGACCCTTGTCTCCAAGGACAGGCTGGTGATCTTCACCTGGATGCCCCATTTCAATGCAAGCATACAACTGAGGCCTGACTCTACCTACAAGCGCGGGCTTCCTCTGCAGACTTCCCCATTTCTTGTCTCTGCTGTTTTAGGACTCCAGTCATGAAAGCTTAGCCTCATCTCTGTGTCTGCCCTCCATCTTCCTTGTTCTCCACTCTATAGCCAGTTGCAATGGTGCTTCCTACAGCCCCACAGTTCTCGCCTCTCTCACTTCCTCATTGCTCTCTCTGCCATCCATCAGCTCTCCTTTTTCTTTTCTTTTTTTTTTTTTTAATATTTATTTGTTTTAGTTGTACACAATGCCTTTATTTTTACGTGGTGCTGAGGATCAAACCCGGGCCGCGCACATGCTAGGCGAGCGCTCTACCACTGAGCCACAACCCCAGCCCCTCAGCTCTCTTTACTGTACACCTGCAGGTGGGCTTTCAGGGCCAGAGGTTCTTCCTTGCTCCACTAGGAGATTCTTAGGGAAACTTTGTTACCATGTTCAGAAGACTTCCATGGCATCTCAGCACACAGGGGAAGTCCAGAGTCCTTGGTCTTGTGTTCAGAGTTGAGTCCCACTCCATTCTGAGAATCTTCATCCTCTCCTCCAGCAAACTGCCTGACTCAGTTTCCCCAAGACCTAACGTGTATTCTAGCATCTCATTGCCTTCTGATGAGAAATCTTCCCAAATATCTTGTTCAGAGTGGACTTCCCAGTGCCTAGTGAGGGACAGCCCCTGCAGATATTCAGTCAGTCTTTGCTGAATGAATGTCCACCTGATGGAACAGCCAATATGGAGGGCACCTGAGCCTTAGCCTTGGGTGATAGATGATCTGGAAGACTGAGCTGACCCCCATCTGAGATCTTTGTGGGGTTCAGTCTTTCTGTCATCAGGGACTGCAGCCTCTAGGTAGATTGCTGGCCTTCTGTGGGCATCTGAAGGAACTCAGACACCTATGTCTTTGCTTTCTAGTAAGAACATGTTAGACAGCCTCCTCTGGCTGCTTTGGAACCTACAAGCCCCTGCCAAACCCCAGATGTTGAGACCCTGCCTCTCTTTGGAGATCCATTTAAAAAAAATTTTTTTTTAAATCACTCTTCAATTTACTGAGTGTTAAGTCAAGCAGTTCTCTAAGTCTGATAGCAGGGGAAGCCCTGGGGAACCTCCCCCTGAGAAGCCACTCCCTGTCTGGTGACATCTTCTAGCCAGGAGCCTGGGGAAGTGTCATTTCAACACAGTGTTTACAAGGCCAAGGGGCTTCCTGTCCCGCCCACCCGGCAGGCTGTGAAGCAATCAGGAGCTGTGTTTTCAGGAGGAGTGGGGCAAAGACACAGATGGTGAGGGGATTTCTTGGGATTTTTTGAACATCACTGGGACGGGGTGTAATGGCTGGCCTACCTGACTCTGGAAGAGGTCAAGGGAGATGTAGAATACAGATTTTTAAATTGGAAGCAGATAAAGTATTACTAATAATTGTTACTAATTTGCATATTGTCCTTTACATCTTGTAAAAGTGCAGAACATTTTTCACAGATGTGGCCCTTCAGTTTAATATGGAACCCTTTAGAACAAAGAAAGAAAGAAAGAAAGACAAAGTTCTCTCACTCCAAGCAGGGGCCATGTGTCAGAGCAAGCAATAGAAGATTCTTCATTTTCCCCTTTTCTTTTTCTTTCCTTTTCCTAGATTTGAAGAGGAATTATGCTGGAGAGGAAAGAGGGCTTTCTGGGGGAAGGAGTGAGCAGGGAAAGGACTCCTAGAAAGAGAACCTTCCATTCTGATTTGGAGCTCCCCCAGGTGGAGAGACACCCCTCTCCATGCACACCTGATAAATGGGCAGAGGAGACCGATACTGGCCTCTCTGCGTCCTCAAAGGGCTATGGCAGCTCCGAGGCACCCACCCGTCAGCCTGGAACCATCGCCGTGTTGCTCACAAGAACACGATCTTTTGTCCAGGGCCCTGGTGCAAATGTCTGAAGAGGTCTTGGCAGGTGCCTTGGGGTCTCTTGGACTCGGGAGAGAAATATTCTCCATGTTCCCTCTTTATTTAGTAAATGGGTATTCAAAACATGGGGCCCACCCACACTGCAGACTTCTGAAGCTCTGAGGTTGATTTCTGTGATACAGTCTTTCTTGAACCCCTTAGAGAAAGAATGGGGAGCTGCCCAGCCACACAGCTGGAGTGCAGAGGCCTCTCTGACAGTGACACATTGGCCATTATGTGAAAATAGTGGTTTGTGTAAGGAGGTTTGCTACAAAGTGTCGAGGAAGAAAAAAAATTACTGCTAAAGGCGTGGCAATTTAACGAATTTGATAATAAGAATCTCCTTGAGGGAGGCAGAGGTCAGCTTGAGGGTGGAGGTGGGAGATGAGAGGTGGAGTTGAACAAGGCCTCACTTTCTGTACGTGTCAGAATGCATATTTCTGAACTTGTGAAGCTAAGCTCAGGCCCAAGGCATGGGAGGTGCGTGGGGGTTGGGTTAGAGATTGTTCTAGAACATACTTGAGTCAGAAGAAGGCGGTGGTGGAGGCTTGTGAGAACTGATGGAAGCAAGCCCTCAATTCTGGACCATGTACTGAGGCAATGGATAAGGAAGGAGTTACCCGCAACTCCCCATTCCTCTTACTCTTCCCCCTTGGCGCAAAGCACCTGTTATCACGGTCCAACGTTTTCCTCTGAGGTGGCGGAGCTGCTGGAGAACACTCTGTGTAGGCCAAGGCTCAGCATTAAGGGCTTCCCATAAGGGGACTTGTGCACTCTAGGGGATGTTGAAGAGCTTAGGTGGGGCCGTGAGCATCATGTGATAATGGCTACCATTCCACTTTGGGTCCAGAGCTCAGTCCCCTCAGAATCCCATCTTCTCTCCTCCCCACACCCATCCTGCATTTTCAAAGATGGGGGAATTGCTTCTCACGGGCTATCTTACTCCTAAGGCCTGCTCAGTAGATGAAGGTGGGAACATTATTTCCACAAAACCATTGGATGTTATTTCAGGTGGGAAAGTTTTATAATGCCCTTCATTTATTCTCATGAGTGACCAGTAAGAGATGATCTCTAATTCTTTTAGTAGAACATCACTCCCTTGCCTTGAATTGTTTCAATATTAACTAACCCAGCAAGCTCCAAACAATGTCTGGTTTTTAAATAACCCAACCTCAGCTGCTGCTTCCTCTAGAGTAGGATATGGAGAGTGGTACCATCCATGTAGAAAATGTATGCTGCCTCTCTGGAGGATGACTGCAGCTTTTATGAGGAAATTTTGGGTAGATCACGTAGTCCCTATTTAAAGTCAGACCATAAAACACACCCTACAAATTTTGGGGGAAATCCGTCAGCCGTATCTAAGTGATAGCAACAACGTAATCTCATTTTCTTGGTTAATCAGCACTGACTGAAATGTTAATTAGCATATTGTTTTGTCTATTGTATTAGAGAGACTCAAAATACTGGTGCCTTAAACAAGATTGAATTTTATTTCTCTGTCCTTTAACAGTCTAAGTGATCTCGACTTTACCTCACAGGTTAGGAACCAAGATTCCTTCTGTCTTGTTGCTCTGCCTTCCTTAATATGTGGATCTCATCTCATGGTCCATGATAGCTGCTCTAGCAGTTACCATCACATTTGCATTCCAGTTAGCAAGAAGAGGAAAGGGGAAAGGGATTTTTGACTCCATAATCCCTTCTAGCCACTGGCATTCCCTGGCTCCCTTCCTTAGTGCTCACAAACTGCCTCATAATGGTGTGTAGAGTTCATTACTAGGGGACTAGTGCACTCAGAGAATTTCCAGGATTCTACTCTTTTTCTGCCCCTGCCCCCAATGAGGACAACATTTTCTAATTTGTCTCTGTCTCTTTCTGCTACACATATTTCGTTTTCTCCAATTCTACAAAGGTTAACAGTGGCAGTTCCCTTTCAGAACCCCAAGTTTCTTTATGACTCTAAGATGCATTTATCATCATCTGTAATCCAAAACTCACTTGAAGCAACCAGGGCTGGGGGTGTAGCTCAAGGGTAGAGCACTTGCCTAGTATCCCAACACCCCCCCCACACACACACACATTCTAAACATCAAGGCTCTATTGGACTTCAGATCCTGTTATATCAGACCTTCTCTCCCAGTCTACCTCTGATCCCATGGCTGCTCTGATTCTCTAAATCCCAAGACCAATGTCGTTTACCAGTTCAGTGCACATGCCCCTTGAGCAGACCCATAAGCACTTAGCTTGGCCTAGACGACCATTCACAGTCTGCCACTTGGCCATGCAGCTTCCTCTCCCAGCACGCCCCATCGCATACTTTATGCTCCGGTGGGTTGCACTGTTGGCAGTTTCCCTAAAGGACCTGCCCTGTCTCCTGCCTCCTGCCTCCACTGTTTCTACCACCATGCTTGAATCTCACCTAGGGAATCTCCTCCTTCCTGAAGATTTCCTCAAAAGTTAACCTGTGGAAGAAGCTTTTCCAATTTACACTCTCCCTCCTCTGCATTCCTTTTGCGCCTGTCCTGTACTAACCTCCATGGGACACCTCACCTGTTGTGTCATTTATAGCCCGAATGTTATTTTTATTTTCTATTATTTTGGCACCGGGGATTGATCTTAGGGACACTGAACCACTGAGCCACACCCCCAGCCCTATTTTGTATTTAAAAAATGTAAATATATATGTGTGTATATTAGTTGTAGATGGACACAATACCTTTATTTGTTTATTTTTATGTGGTGCTGGGATCGAACCCTCACGCATGCTCACCAAGTGTTCTACCACTGAGCCACAACGCCGGCCTATTATTTTGTATTTTATTTAGAGACAGGGTCTCACTGAGTTGCTTAGCACTTCCCCACATTGCTGAGGCTGGCTTTGAACTGGCGATTCTCCTGTCTCAAGCTGTGAGCCACTGGGATCACAGGCATGCGCCACCGTGCCAGGCCCAAATGTTATTTTGAATGCTGCTCCTTGGCGCCTTCTGGCACGTGAGCTTTTTGGGCATATACCTGTGAATAGAATTGCTGTGTCATGGGCCCTCATGGGTGAGCTTTAGTAGGGACTGTTGAATGGTTTTCCGTTCAAAAAGTGGTCGTACCCACTTGTGCTCTCATCAGCCCTAGTGAGTATTCTCATTGCCTCAGATCCTCACAAACACTCTGTGTTTTCCATCTTCTTTATGGTAGCCGTTCTGGTAGGTGTGTAGTGGTATCACATTGTGGTTTTAATTTGCATTTCCTTTATGACTCATGAAATTGAGCTCCTCTTCATATTTTTAGTGGCCACTTATCTTTTTTCTCAAGGTGTCTGTTCAAATCTTTGCCCATTTTGCTATTAGGATTGTCTGTCTTTAAAAAAGAAAATCTGGTGCTGTTGCTACTAAGGCATTGTATGGTGACTGTTCAGGGTTCATCTTTCTCTGACAATGGGGTCCAGGAATCTCATGGCCTAGTGAAGTCCCTTGAATCGTAGACCTTCAACACATATTTTCTGTTGACTGAATAAGCCATCTTGGATCCATACTTTCCAGTGGGGTGATGATTCTTCCAGAGAAAAATGATTAAGGACAATGGGAAGAGAGCCCTGCTTTCTCTTGGGCATCTGGAACCACATACTCTGATTCATGACCATACCTATGTGAGTGAATTTGGTGCTAAGGTGGGCTTCCATGTTTCTACAGAGAAAATACTCTATCTCCCTACTGATCTGAATAAAGAGAAATCATCACAGCAGAAACAGAAGGAAGCCTCTTATCTGATAAAATTTGTACCAAGGAAAACATTTGGTTTACCAAACCTGGTATTATGATAAAAGAGCGTTGTAAAAGCACTCTCAAAATCTTATAAACTACCATCTCTACCCACTGGTAGAAAAAAATTAAGTCCTCTTCTCCCACATGACCATCATATGCCAAAGTGTGGTTTAATTTTAATGGCTGAAGAAAAAAGCACCTGGAGGAAGAAGATCATCAAACACTATGAAAAGTTTTCAGATGAAACAAGAAACAAACTAGAGCCAGGGAATAGATACGAGGGGAATACATACTCCTGATTTGGGCTCTGAAAATAACTTCAAGGCCTTTTGGATGTCTATCTGTGTTTCTCAAATCTTGCTTTTGCAACATTTGTGACGTATTCACGCTCTTTTTTTGTCTTGTTTTTGTTTTGGTATTGGGGATTGAACCCAGGGGCACTCTACCACTGAGATTCATCCCCAGCCCTTTTTATTTTTTTATTTGAAAACAGGGTCTTTCTAAGCTGCTGGGGCTGGCCTCAAACCTATAATCCTCCTGCCTCAATCTCCCTAAGTGTGGGATTACAGGTGTGTACCACCATACCCAGCTTTTAATATCTTCTTTTTTTTTTTTTTTTTTTTTTTCGGTACTGGGCATTGAACCTAGGGGTGCTCAACCACTGAGCCACATCCTCAGCCCTTTTAAATATTTTCTTTAGAAACAGGATCTCACTAAGTCGCTTAGGGCCTTGCTTGAATGGCTGGCTTTGAACTCGTGATCCTCCTGCCTCAACCTCCCAAACTGCTGGGATTACAGGCATGCACTTCTGCACCTGGCCCTAATATCCATTAATATCCATTCTTATTTGGGAGCCTCACTTCCACTTTTACATACATGCTAGGAAGTCACACTGGCCCCCCCTGTAAGCTTCCCCTCTTTCCTCCCTGAGACACTCCATGACTGCACCTTCAGATTTTAATTTTCAGTTTTCTTTCCCTGGTAAGCCAACCTCTCTGATTCCTGGCTTCTTGGAAACCTGCTTCCTTGAAATCTATGACCTATGTCTGACCATGTCTAGCATTTTTCTCCATGATGCCTACACTTTGAGGTGAATGTGGTCCTTTTCTCCCTGATTCTGCTCACTTCTGGTTTACAAACCTTCCATTCTAATTGGTCAAAATTAAAGACAGAAGTTAGAAGAGTAGTTTCCATAGTTTTCTGTGACTCTCCAAGATGTGAGAGGATTAGGGGACAAGGATTAGTCTAAGGGGCTGGGCTTAACTTCACAAACCTCTCAGCTGCACTCAAGGTAAAACCTCTGCCTTCCTTAGACTATGCCTCAGGGACAACTTTATGACCCACATGAGAAAAGCAGCATCCAAATCTCAGTTCCCATGTGCTTCTCCCTTCTTTAATCTTCCTTTGATCTTCTTATCATTTAGTCATTCCTTAATTTATCCAGCAAATATGTGCCAGGCACTCTTCTAAGCCCTCATAGAGCTTACACTCTAATGGAGCTGCTGGTGAGAGACAGATAGGAAGTACAGTTAAAAAAAGGGAAATGTCTAGCGTGTCAGTTGGTGATGAAGATGCAGAAAAAAGTAAAGAAGGCTGTGCTGGAGACAGGATTTACCAGTCCTTGTTAAGAATATAACGTAGAGACTGGAAGGAGGAGAGGGAGTGAATCAAACAGACATGTGGAAAAAGAGCCCTCCCTGCAGAGGAGTACCAGTGCAAAGGTCCCTGGGCAGGAGGGTGTCCGGTGTGTGGCTGTGCTCCTTCTCGTCCTCAGGAGGAGGTGGTGATTTTCATGCTGGCCTCAGCGAAGCTCAGTACTTGAAATGAAGGACAGTGTTTTAGTCATCTTTGTTTCTACCACAGCATCCAGCAAAGTTTCTTGTGGTCATATTCACTAGATAAGAAAGGTTTTTATTTGAGTAAATAAACAGGTTGGACAGCCTCTCTGGGAGCCTTCCACCCCTGAATTGCTGTGATTATCTTAGATGCCTGGTGCATTCCTGACACTCTCTTTCTAGCTTTTCCTTCTGGATTTTTCTGAACACATAGGTCCAGTGACTTCTGGGTGGGGCCTACCCCAGCTGACCCAGATACTATTACTGTGAAGCAAACTTTCATATGACGTAGTGGAATGAGGCACTTGTTACGCTCATGGATTCTGTGGATAAGGGGTTTGGGCTGGGCACAATGGGGATGGCATGTGTGTGTTCATTGATGCCTGGGGACTCCATTGATGAGATGCACACAATTGGGGACCATAACTGTAAACCAGAGTGCCGACGTGTGCCCGCTGCACATGGTTCGGGCTTCCTCACATCATGACAGCCTCCATGACTCAAAGCCCTGAGAGTCATGTACTGTGTCGCCCTTCCTGACCCGTCCTTGGAAGCCACATGGTGTCACTTCTACTGTAATCTTTTGGTTGAAGCAGTCCTGGGCCTCCCCAGGGTTAAGGGGAGAGGAATTAGATTTCATTCCTTGAGTGGCAGTGCTGTATTGTAGAAGGAGATGTGGGGTGGGAGGTATTGGCGGGGCCATCTTTGGGAATCACAATCTTATAATGTGCCTTTTGTCTCCCTGGGGAGGAATTCTCATTTCATGCTGTCACTGGGCCCTGATGGATTTCCACATGTCTGATTTGCATCCTGTCCAGTGCAAACTGCCAGGGTGACATGGTCGTGACTGGCCTTCTTCCCACTGTTCCCAACGGTGATCTTGGGTTTCCAGGTCAGCCATGGAGCCGCCTGTGTGAGGGAGCAGCAGTTAAGGAGCCAGGTGCGGGGAGTGCAGCTCTGGTGCCAGTTTCTCATTCTTTGAGAGGTACGAGGATGGGGTGGGAAAGATGTGTTGGTGTGTTAGGGTTGAATCCTGTGGAGCTGGTGTCCAATCAAATGCTCCGATGTTGTGTTTGAGAAGCCTGAATGTTAGTCAACTCTTTGTTGCTGTGACCAAAACACATGACAAGAGCAGTGGAGAGGAAAAAATGTTTATTTGGGGCTCAGGGTTTCAGAGGTTTGGTCCATGGTGGTCCAGACTCTATTGCTCTGGGCCTGAGCATCATGGCCAAAGGGCACAGTGCAGGAAGACTACTCAGCTCATGGTGGCCAAGAAGCAGAGAGAGAAAAGGGAGGGGGTCAGAGGGAAGATGAACCCTTCCAGAGCATGTTCCCAGCTACCCACCTCCTCCAGCCATGCTCTACCTGCCTACAGGTGCCATCCAGTTAGTCCATTCAAACTAGGATGAACTAATTACATTACAGCTCTCACAGGTCAATCATTTCACCTCTAGAAATTCCTGCATTAACATAGGAGCTTTGGTGGGGACACTCCACATGTAAACCATGACACTGAGTAACCGCCCTGGTACTTCTCTTAGGATCGCCCATGGTCCCGCCATGGCCTGGTTCCCTTAACACCTGGAGACAGGCATGGGGAGTAGGGTTGGGCTTAAGAGTCGTCAAATAGAGACCATGTTCCTACACCCTTTTCCCTAGGGGAAGGAAAAGTGCCACTTCATCATTCCAGAATAAAGTCATGAAATGTTAGTGTCTGAAGGAATTTTATTCATGAATGAATCCAGTGTGCCCCCTTCCCAGGTGAGGTCCCTGAGGAGTGCAGCTGGTGTGTAGTCAGGCACGGACCAGGTGTCAACAGGAGTGTGTTCCCCGGGACGGAGCAGAAAATGTTGTGGAGTTATTGTTAATTTGCTAGATGTCATATATATATATGGTCGGGTTGGGGAATGTCCTTGGATTTAAGAGATGTGTGATAAAGTATTAGATTGAACCATGTGACTGCTCCAGTATCTCGTCGTGGTTAAATGGTCCAATCTAATACAGACATGTACTGCATAACAACATTTCAGTTGGTGACAGAACACATATATGACAATGATCCTATAAGATTATACAGGATCTGAAATATTCTTCTGGCCTAGTGACATTGTAGTGACATAGCATGTGGCACAACACATTGCTTGTGTATTTGATGCTGGTGTAGACAAACCTATGGTGCTTCCAGTCACTTAAAGAACAGTGGGTATAACGAGTGTACAGTACATCATACTTGATGATGACAATAAGTGACTATGTTACTAAACTTTTTGTCATTATTTTGGAGCGTATATCTTCTTCTTATAAGAAAGAAAGTTTCCTGTGAGACAGTAGCATGTGGTGCCAGCCGCAGCCTCCTCCTCTTATGTTTGTGTCAGTACACTCCGTGGTGTTTGTGCCAGGACCAAACTGCCCAAGGACACATTTCCCAGACGTTTGTTGCATCCTGTCGTGAAGCAACACATGACTATTTGAGAGGGATGTGTCGCGAGGGATGTGTCGTGATGCCTGCAAACCTGCAACTTTCATTCCGATGGTTCAGCAAAGTGTGTGTGCTTGTGCAAGCGTGTGCACACGTGTGTGTGTGTGTGTGTGTGTGTGTGTGTGTGTGGTTTCTGACGTGAGTATCAATCTGCCCAGCTACGGTAGCTGCCAAATAGCAATAAGGCTGAAGGGAGAAGGAAGCTTCCAAACTTTCTCCTGTCTTCCTCCCTTCCTTCCACCTGAGACTCCACACACCCACTCTCCATAGGGACAAGAGAGGGCTGCAGGCTACACTTGCCCAGACCTGAAATGCCCGCTGCCCAGATGAGTGAAGAAGTGAAGCCCCCAGTCCTGAAAAGTGGCATGATTTCCTAGGATCTGTGGCATCGGAGGCTCGAGGTGGGCAGAAGAGAGATGGGATGGGGAGGCTCTCCAAGGGTCAAGTGTGTATTTCTGGATGGGGTCAGGCAGGCCTGGGTGGGGTAAGGTTTCCTGGGGAGGCTGACGGTCCTGAGCTCATTAGATTAACCTTCAGCCCCTGCCCAGCCCTCCAGGGGCTTTTGAAAGAGCCCGGGTCTCTGTGAGACTCTCGGCCACAATAGGGAGAGAAGCCACAGACAGAGTGGGAGGGGGTCCCTTATGGAGAGCCTGCAGGGTGACCTTGCCTCCACGTGAGCTGTCAGCTCCCTGTTTCCAAGGAAACCAGGTCCCACTGTGCCTCCCTGGAGTCCTCCTGCCAGTGCCCTTCTGACTAGAAATTCTCAGAGAATTCAGAAAGGTACGGGGAAGCCCATACACATAAACCCAGGGGGTTCTCTAAAGATAGGGGATCTTTGTATTTTCCCTGTCTTACTACCTGCATATTGACGCTTGCATCAATGCAGCAGGATGGATTTAAGGAGGCTGTGGGATAAACTGGTTGGCAGATAGTACAAGCTGCTGCCTCTAGGCTGCAGGCAGCAGGAGTGGCTACAGCTGGTGGTTCCCTGGAGGGCTCCTGGCCATGCTTCTCTTGAGATCCTCGAGCTACAGACCCTTGGGGTTGCTCTGCCACATCCTGTGCCCTGGTGATGTGCGGGCTGCTCTCGAAGCACAGGCCAGATGTGCAAATTCTGCGGCTGTGCCCGGGGCCAAGCGCAGAACAGCTTGCTTTTCTTGGAAATCATTGGTGATTTGTTAGAAAAACAGGAAACATTGGGGCTGCTGGTGTACATTTTTACTTTTTTGTTTTTGTTTTTGAGCTCCTTTCATCTCTATCAGTGTCAGGATGTCTGAAGGGTATTTCTGCTCGACCTTGATCTTCAAGCCTCCCCCTGTCATTCCTTCCCTGTCTGTGCATCCTCTCTCTTCTCTCCCTCTTGGCTTCTGCTGCCTCTTCCCCAACCATAGTCAGGAACCTTGGAAACAAGGTGATGTGAGTTACCTTGGGTGGGTGTTTCCATGGAGTCTGACTTCCCAACACCTCCCTCCTGCTGCCCCTCTCCAGCCCTATCTTCACCCCTCACCCCTTGCTCAGAGTTAGACTGGAAGCAAAATGGTCTCTGCTCATGGGGACCTGATGGGAGAGCTGGAGTGGCTCCCATTATCCTGCCACTGACTCAAGGGAGGTGATGGAAGTCCTTCATTGCTGCAGGAGCTGGAGGGCCCCTCAGATGTCCACTGGCCATGGGGACACTGAGACTGAAAGAGGAGGAAGCCTCTCCAAAGGTCCCTGAAAAAAGGGGAGAATAGGAAGCAGAGGAAATGGGCTGTGTCCAAGCTCTGGTTCTGTCTCCTCCCTGGCCCTGTCTCCAAGGTCATTGCACACTGGATCTTTAGGAAAGTGCCAGAAAGGACTGCTGCTTCATGGAGCTGCTTGTGGCATTTTCAGGGTGTGATCTGGTCAGGGGTGAGCTTTGGGGATGGCTGCTGCCGCTGCCTACCTCATAACGTGGCATTATGGAGAAGCCCATCTTCCCATTTTATGGGTGAAGAAACTGAGGTCCAGAGAGGTTATATGGCTTAACCCAGCATTTGCTCTTGAAGCAGGGGCCCATGAGGTGAGAAGGACAGTGGCTTCCAGGTTATCCTGCCCAAGCTGCTTGCCCTGAAGTCCCCGCTTCCTGCCGTGGTCCACCCCTGGATTTTCATTCATTGCTGGGGGCTTCGCTCCACCCCTTCAGCTGGCCCCTTCTCCCAGGGGAACCAGGCTTAGGGGATGCCCTTCTGAAGTCATTCAAAAAGTCTGATATGAGAGATTAGAAACTCCCCACATCTCTCTGGGGGTGTGGTTTTGAAAAGGAATTAAACCGTCCAGAGAGAGAGAGAGAGAATGATGTGTAAGACTCAGTTGAGATGAGGGGCCGGCATGAACATGGAAATGTATTTATATTCAAGGAGCCTGGAACTCTGGATTAGGGAAGGAGAGGGAACAAGAAGGTGGCTTCCTCTCACACCAGGACTCCTGGACACCCTGAACACCCACAGGCAACAACAGGCCCTCACGGCCATACCTCTGGGTTGCACCACTTCTGGGGAGCAGGGGTTCTCACTCAGGGTCCTGTGAACCTGGCTGGGGGACACATGACATCATTATTTTCACTCACTTCTAACTGAAGTTTAGCATTTCCTTCCATTATGAACGTAGGCAACAAACCACAGTCATATCTGTAGCACCTGTGCCTCTGTCACCAACCGAAATCCAGATGTGTTAGGACCACTTAACAGTGGTTGTAGGTACCTCAAGTGTCATTTGTGCTTTTAAATACTTCATAGTGATGATACTAATTAGGCTCACTGCTGGCTTTTATTCTTTAACGTGTTAATCAGAGGAACATATATCACTACTTCATAAATCTGATGATTTAAGAAGTTTGATAATTGTATCTCAATGTGATTCATTTCCTTGGCAATCTTGTGTATTTTATCTCATGAATTTAAAATATTATTCTGGAAGATGGGACTATGGACTTCTCTAGACTACCAAATAGGCCCATGGCACAACAAAGGTCAGTAAGGCCTGCTACTGGAGCAATTAAGAATTCTTGGTATGACATGACCACTGAAAAGAGCTTTGGTATTAGGCAGACTGAGCATCTTTGCTCTCACTGGCTGCAGATCCTCAGAAAGTGACTTTATCTCTCAGAGCCACAGTTTCCTGACGTGTGAAATGGAGATAAGATTGTTCACCTTGAAGGATCGTTCCACGTGCAGGTGCCTGCTGTACAGCACCTGGCAAGCAATGGGAGTTTCATCATGAATGGTAGCTAGTGACAGTAGCAGTAGTCTATTTAAGTCTATGAAATTCAAGCAGGATTCTTTTCTATTAGAGAGGGAATTACAGGCTAGGTTCATTTCTTATTGTCTCTCATGTCAAAGGGTACACTTAAGTCATATCTGGGTTATGATTCCCATCTTTTACTTTCTTTTTTTCTTTCTTTCTTTCTTTTTTTTTTTTTGTATCAGGGATTGAACTTAGGGGCACTCAACCACTGGGACACATCCCCAGCCCCCCCCCTTTTTTTTTTTAAATTTTATTAGAGATGGGGTCTCACTGAGTTGCTAAGTGCCTCACCATTGCTGAGTGAGGCTGGCTTTGAACTCACGATCCTCCTGCCTCAGCCTCCCAAGTGCTGGGATTATAGGCATGTGCTACCGTGCCCGGCTCCATCTTTTTCTTTTGCCTGGGTTAGAAGAAGATTTCTCCTAGCTGTCCAGTATGAATCTTGGTCCTTGAATTCACTTATTTAGGAAATACTTGGTATTTCCTTAGTATAGAATATTACTCAATTATAAAAAGGAATAAGTACCATTCCATGCAACAACATGAAACATATGCTAAGTGAAAAAATCCAGATGCAAAAGACTGCATATTGTATGATTCCATTTATATGGAAAGTCCAGAATAAGCAACTCTTTGGAGACAGAAAGTAAAGTGATGGTTTCTAGAGGATAAGGAATAGGAAGAGTGAGGAATGACTGCTAATAGGTACAGAGTTTCTTTTTGGAGTGTTGGACATGTTCTGGAATTAGTGATGATAGGTATACAACATATTGAATATACTAAAAATCACTGAAGTGTATACTTTAAATTGTTGAATTTTATGTTAAATAAGTTATTATCTCAATAAAAAGCAGAAATGGATACCCATCCTATGAACAGTAAAAAGGTAATAAAAGAAGCTGGCATGGTGGTACACACCTGCAATCTCAGTGGCTCAGGAGGCTCACGAGTTCAAAGCCAGCCTCAGCAAAAGCGAGGTGCTAAGCAACTCAGCGAGACCCTATCTTTTTTTTTTTTTTTTTTTTTGGTACCAGGGATTGAACTCAGGGGCACTCGACCCCTGGGCCACATCCTCAGCCCTTTTTTGTATTTTATTAGAGACAGGGTTTCACTGAGTTGCTAAGTGCCTTGCCATTGCTGAGGCTGTCTTTGAACTCGTGATCCTCCTGCCTCAGCCTCCCAAGTGCTGGGATTACAGGCGTGCACCACCGCGCCCAGTGAGACCCTGTCTTTAAATAAAATACAAAATAGGGCCGGAGATGTGGCTCAGTTATTGAGTGCCCCTGAGTTCAATCCCCCATACCAAAAAAAAAAAAAAGATAATAAAAGAATAGAGTTCTATGTCCACACATTTGATAATTTTGATGAAATGGACCAATTTCTTATTTCTACTAATATTCACACAAAGAGAATAAATCATCTGAATAGGCCTGTAATTATTAAATAAAGTAAATCAATAATTAGTAATCTTCAGACCCAGATGGTTTCACTGATTAATTCTACTGAACATCAAATAGAGAAATGATACTAGCTCACTACAATCTATTTCCAGAAAATAGAAGATGAAGAACTGCCTCTTAATTCATTTTATAGACTAGCATCACCCTGATATTAAAATCAGACAAAGCTATTACAAGAAAGAAAAGGTACAGATCATTATTTCTCATGCACATAGAAGTAAAAATCCTCAACAAAATAATGGCAAGTTAAATCCAACAATGCATAAAAAGAACTATACACTGTAACCAGAGGGATTTATGCTATTTATTCAAGGATAGTTCAACATCTGAGAGTCAACTAATATAGTCTGTTACATCAACAGGTTAAAGAAGAAAAATCATATGCTCATATCAATAGATACAAAAAGTTGACAAAATATGCCACCTCTTTTGATAAAATAGAAATAGATAGGACCTTTCCCAACTTGATAAAGAATGTCTACAAACATCCTGTAGCTAACATCATACTTAATGGTGGGCAACTAGATGCTTTTCCCATCATAGTGGAGGTCCTTACTAATGCAAAAAGACAAGAAAAGTAAATACAAGATGTATGGAGTGGGAAGGAAGACATAAGACTGTTTTTGTACATAAGTGACATGATTGTCTATGTATGAAATCCCAAAGAATCAACAACAATAACAATAACAATTCCTGGAACTAATAAGCAATTATTGCAAGGTTGTAGGATACAAGACTAATATACAAAAGTAAATTGCTTTCCTAGGTACTGGCAATGAACAGTTAGAATTTGAAATAAAAAATGCAATACCATTTACATTAGCACTAAAAGTAAAAAGCTTAGGTATAATCTAACAAAACATATTAAGATTTATATGTGAAAATCCAAAATTGATGAAGAAAATCTAAATAAATGGAGAGGTATTCTGCGTTTGTGGATAGGAAGATTCACTATTGTTAAGATGCTAGTTCTTCCCAGACTTGATCCATGGATTCAGTGCAATCCCAACCAAAATCCCATCAAGTTACTTTGTAGAGATTAACAAATTTATTCTAAAGTGTAAATGGAAAGGAAAAGATAACCTAAAATATTAAAGAACAAAATCAGAGGACTGACACTTTTTTTTTTTTTTTTTGGTACTGGGGATTGAACTCAGCGGCACTAGACCACTGGGCCACATCCCCAGCCCTTTTTTGTATTTTATTAGAGACAGGGTCTCACTGAGTTGCTAAGTGCCTCGCCATTGCTGAGGCTGGCTTTGAACTCGTGATCCTCCTGACTCAGCCTCCCAAAGTGCTGGGATTACAGGCGTGCGCCACCGCGCCCGGCTGAGGACTGACACTTTTGATTTCAAGACTAAATGCTATAATGACTATAGAATCACAGTAATCAAGATGTGTGATATTGGTGAAGGAATAGACAAATTGATCAGTGGAATAGAATAGAACCCTGAAATAGATCCATAAAGATATAAAACCAACTGGTCTTTGACAAGAACAAAAAATGGTCAGAAAGGAGAGACTTTTCAACAAATGGTGCCAGAACAAGTGAACAGCCATGTGACAAAAAGTGAATCCAGGCACAAGCCTCATACTGTTCATAAAAAAAATCACTCACAATGGATTGTAGGACCTATAAGTAGAATGCAAAATAAAATTTCTGGAAGATAATACAGGAGAAAATCTTGATGACCTTGGGTTTGAAAGTGGATTTTTAGATGCAACATTAAAAGCATAATACACAAAATCAAAACCTGATAAGTTTGACTTGATTAAAATTTAAAACTTCTACTCTTGGGAAAGACACTGATAGGAGATTGATATGTGAAGTCACAGACTGGGAGAAAATATCTACACACCACATACCTGGTGAAGGACTTGAGTCCAAAATACACAGACAGGGCTGGGTGTGTGGTTCCGTGGTAGAGCACTTGCCTGTCATGCATGAGGCCCTAGATTCCATTTCCAACACCACAAAGAACAACAAAACAGCAGCAAAAAAAAAAAAAAATATATATATATATATATATATATATAAAAAATCCAAGTCATGTGACTTTGGGTAACCAAGCAACCAAAATAAACAAAGAACTCTTAAAACTAATAATAGTAAAATAAACCACCCAGTTGAAAGGTGAAAGATTTGAAGAGCCACCTCACCAAAGAAGAAATAAAAATGGAAAATAACCACAGGAATTGCAAATTAAAACAGCAATAAGAAACCACTCTGGCGGGCATGGTGGCGCACGCCTCTGTAATCCCAGCATTTGGGAGGCTAAGGCAGGAGGATCATGAGTTCAAAGCCAGCCTCAGCAATGGCGAGGCACTTAGCAACTCAGTGAGACCCTGTCTCTAATAAAATACAAAAACGGGCTGGGGATGTGGCCCAGTGGTCGAGTGCCCCTGAGTTCAATCCCTGGTTCAAAAAAAAAAAAAAAAAAAAAGAAAAAAGAAATAAAGAAACCACTCTGAACCTATTAGAATGGCCCAAATCCCCAAACTGACAGCATCAAATGCTGGCAAGGATGTGGAACAATGGCAACTGTCCTTCATTACTAGTGGGAATGTAAAATGGCACCACCACTCTGGAAGACAGTTTGACCATTTTTTACAAAATTGACATCTTCTTACCATATGATCCAACAATTCTACTTCTAGGTATTTACCCAAATGAATTGAAAACTTACATCCATGCAGAAACCTACACACAAAACTTTTATAGCATCTTATTCATAATTGTCCCGAACTGGAAGCAACCTAAATGTCATTTTAATAGGAGAATGTGTAGACAAACTGATATGTCTAGATAATGGAATATCAGTCAGTGATAAAAGGAAATTAACTATGAAATCATGAAAAGACATGGAAAAACTTGAAATGCATATTGAGAAGTGAAAGAAGCCAGTCTGCAGAGGCTACGTACCGTGTCAGTCCAGCTGTATGACATTCTGGAAGATGTGAAACTATGGAGACTAAAAAGTACAAAGGCTGCCAGAGGTTGGAGAGAAAGAGCTGCAGTACAGATGATTTTCAGGACAGTGAGAATGTTCTGTGTGTGCACATAACATTATACATTCCTACAACAGCAAAGGTGAACCCTAATGCAAACTGTGGACTTTAGTTAATACAAATGTATCAACTTCAGTCTACCAATTGCAAGGAATGTACTACACTAATGGGAGCTATTAATAATAGGGGAAATTGTGGGCAGCTGTGGGAGAAGAATGGGTATATAAGAACTGTACTTTCTGTTCAATGTTTCTGTAAAACTAAAACTGCTTGAAGAATTAAGGCCTAAAGCTGAGCTAGTGGCTCAGTGGTAGAGCACTTGCCTAAGCACATGTGAGGCACTGGGTTTGATCCTCAGTACCACATGAAAAATAATAAAATAAAGTTTAAAAAAAGAATTAAGGCCTGTAAAAAGGAAAAAGAAATAACCATTTATCTTCTTATGTTAACTGAAATCCTGCCAGGAGCTCATAGGAACTCAGTGTTGTTCCCCATAAACCTTCCCAAAGATGGTTGTCTTCTTAGCATGGGCATGGGAAGAGGGAGGGAATAATGGAAGAAAGAAAGGAATTCATAGCACCAGAAACTGTTCTGGATTCATCCTCCGTGGTCTTAGGAACAGCTCCCAGGAAGCTTGGGTTCTGACCTGCACCCCTTTCTTTGGCCTCTGGCAGAGGAAATACAGGAGGAAGCTGGTCTCCCAGGCAACCTGCCCACACTGTGGGTGGCCAAAACCCAACTTGATCAACACCTCTGAAGACTGACTCACTGGGACATTACAATAGGTGTGATTTCCCCTTGAGGCCCAAGGAATGCCCCCTATTGCTCATGTGGTCAAAGCATCATGGGCACATGTTTGGGTGGGGCTTTGGTTGGCACACTTATGCAGCTGTCCAGGGAGACTCTGCCCAAGCCCTGTGCCAGGCTCCCGGGTGAGATGGTAAGCATGGTGGTGGGCCTCTGTCATCAGAGCTGGAAGCCCAGCAGAGGAAGTGGGCAGTCACAGTGCAGGCACTGGGGAAGTCAGGGGGCTATGGGAGCTGGAAGGGCGGCAGTGGACAACCAGCCCTGCCTGGAGGTCAGAGGCCTTCCCTGAAGAAGCAACCTGTCATCAGAAGGTGGAAGAATGCATACTGGGATCCAAATCAGAAGCAGGGAAAGGCGGTGGACATTGTTTCCGGCAAAGGCAGAAGTTCATTATGGAAAGGGAAGGTGTGATGTTGGTCAGGGAGGAAGGCCTGGACCTCTCCAGGTCCTGCAAGCTGAGTCAGAAGATTGAACTTTGTCCTAAGGCAATGAAAAAACACTGAAAAGGTTTAAGGGGCCCGGGGGTGGGGGGGAGTGATTACAGTCCTCACTGGGTGTCTCTGGGGATGTTTCCAGGATTCTCCTATGGCCCAAATCCTAGATGCTCAAATCCCTTATATAAAATGGCACAGTATTTGCATATAACCTACACACATCCTCCCATATACTTTAAGTCATCTCCAAATTACTAATAATATCCGATACCATGTAAATGCTATGTTAACAGTTGTGATACTGTATTGTTTAGGGAATAATGACAAGGAAAAACATCAGTAGTGTTCAGTACAGGTGCAGTTTTTTCTTTCTGTTTTTTGTTTTCTTTAGCAAAGCTGAGGATTGAACCCAGGGCCTTGAGCATACTAAGCAAAGGGTACTGCCACTCAACTACATCCCTAGCCCCAGAGGCTATTTTCTTTTTCTTTTTTTCTGAATAGTTTTGATCCCTGGTTGGTAGAATCCTGTGGATGTGGAACCTACAGAGGGCTGAGTGTAATCATCCAAGCTTTTTTAGAAATAATTGAACAGTGTGTTTGTTGTGATCCTGATAACATAAAAAACACACACACAAGTATGTATGAGTACACACATGCTTTAAAAAGGATCAGAAGTGGTCCAGAGAATATAGCTCAGTGGTAGAACACTTGTTCAGCATGCGTGAGGTTCTGAGTTTGATCCCCAACCCTGCAAAAAGCAGGGGGGAAAAGGACCATAAAGTAAGAAGGAAGATGTGTGTGTGTGTGTTTGAAAATGGAGAAAGATGAAGATAAATGGTCAGACTAAAAAAAAACTTTGAAGATTTTTTTTCTATGCACTTATGTAAATTGTAAAAAGACTCTTTAGAAAACATTTTTTATTGAGGATTGTAAAAAGACTCTTTGGAAAACATTTGTTATTGAGGAATGATTTATATCTGATGAAGTACACAATTTTATTATACAGTTTGATGAGTTATGAAAAAATAAACACATATGTAACTCCTACTCCTACTAACATACAGAATATTCCTATCATCCCTCAAATTTCCCTCATGCCCGTTTCTTATTATTTCTCTCTGTACTGTCCAGAGGTGACCACCACATTGGTTTATTCCACTGTAGATTATTTTAGCCTGTTCCAGAGCTTCTTGTAAATAGAACCAGAGAATGTCTTTTTTTTTTTTTTTGTACCAGGGATTGAACACAGGGGCCTTAACCACCGAGCCATATCCCCAGCCCTTTTTTATTTTGAGACAGGGTCTCACTAAGTTGCTTGGGGCCTCACTAAATTGCTGAGGCTGGCCTTGAACTCGCAATCCTCCTGCCTTAGCCTCCCAAGTGGCTGGGAATACAGATGTGTATCACTGTACCTGGCAATCTTTTTTATTCCTCTTTATTCATATACCATGTTTTTGGTTTTCATCTATGTAATTATGTCTAGTAGTACTTCATTCTTTTATATTCCCTGCATTGCTAAGTAGTAATTCATTGTATAATATATCAAGTACTATTAATTGTTCTCCTACTGATGAATCAGGTTGGTTCTAGTGTGAGGCTATTATGAAGCTGCTATGAACATTATTTCCTCAGCATATGGTTTATTTTTTGGGAGGTAAGGGAGTGGAATTATTGGGTTGAAGCAGTAGGTGATTGTTCAATTTTGTTAAACCAGTTTTCAATGATGTACCATTTCATGATTCTACCAGTAATGTATAATGGCCCTGTATCCTTATAAACCTAGTATTGTTCACCTTTTAAATTTGATACATTTTAGTGTTGGGTCATCTCATAGTTTTAAATCTGCATTTTCCTAATGACATATGATGATGAGCCTATTTTAATGTGTTTATTAGCCATTACATATCTTTGGTGAAGTATCTGCTCAGTGCTGGGATAGAAACCACTTGTCCTATGTATGCATTGTGAATATATCCTAGTTTGTGGTTTGCTTTTTAAATTTTCTTTATGGTGTCTTTCAAGGAGCAGAAGTTTAAATTTTGATGAAGTCCAATTTATTGGTTCTTTTTCCTCTTATATTTCATCCTTTTTGTGTCCTAAGAAATGTTTGCCTAGTGCAAGAGCATGAATATATTTTCCTGTGTTTCTTCTAGGAAGTTCATAATTTTAGGGTTTTGTTGTTGTTGTTTATTTATTTTTGTGTGTGTGTGTGTGTGGTGCTTGGAATTAAACCCAGGGCCTTGTTCATGCAAGGCAAGCACTCTACCAAGTGAGCTATATCTCCAGCCCTAGTTTTAGCTTTTTAACATCCAGAACTCTACTCCATGTCAAATGGACAATTTGTATGGTGTGATACATGGGCTAAGTTCATTATCTTCTAGATGGATGTCTAGTTGTTCCAATACCATTTGATAAAAGATTTTCCTTTCCTGATTGAATTGCCTTGGCATCTTTGTTGAAAATCAGTGAGCCAAGTAAATAGTGGTCTGTTTCTGAACTCTTGAGATGATACGTGAATCTATTTGTCTTTATAGTGCTAATACCATATTGTCTTCTTTAATGTAGATTTAGAACAAATCTTGGAGTGATGTAGCATGAAATCATCCAACTTTGTCTTTCTTTTCTTTTCTTTCTTTCTTTTTCTTTTTTTTTTTTTTTTTTTTTTTTTTTTGTGGTATCGGGGATTGAACTCAGGGGCACTCGACCACTGGGCCACATCCCCAGCCCTTTTTTGTGTTTTTATTAGAGACAGGGTCTCCCTGAGTTGCTAAGTGCCTTGCCATTGCTGAGGCTGGCTTTGAACTCACGATCCTCCTGCCTCAGCCTCCCAAAGTGCTGGGATTACAGGCGTGCGCCACCGCGCCCGGCTTTAAATATTTATTTGCTTTAGTTGTACACAATGCGTTTATTTGTACGTGGTGCTGAGGATCGAACCCGGGCCACGCACGTGCTAGACAAGCGCTCTGCCGCTGAGCCACAATCCCAGCCCCTCTTCTTTTCTAAAATGGTTAACTGTTCTAAATCTTTGGCATTTCCATGTACATTTTAGAATCAGTTCCTTTCTTCCTTCCCTCCTTCCTTCCTTCCTTCTCTCCCCGCCCTCCCTCCCTTCCTTCCTTCCCTCCCTTCTTTCCCTCTTGAGGTATTGATTGGGATCACATTGAATCTGTAGATCAATTGAGGGAAATTGACATAATATTGAGTCTTCTGAACCATGAACATGGTATCTCTTGCCATTTTTTCTTTGATTTATCTTTTCGATGCTTTGTAGATTTTGTCGTTTGTTTGTTTTCAGTACTAGTGATTGAACCCAGGGGTGTTCTACCACTCAGCTACATCCATAGCCCCCTTTTTTTTTTTTTTTTTTTTTATTTTGAGGCAGGATCTCACTAAGTTGCTGAGGGTCTTGCTAAGTTGCCAAGACTGGCCTGAAACTTGTGATCCTCCTGCCTCAGCTTCCCAAGTTGCTGAGATTGCAGGTATGAACCACCAGCGTGGCTTGTAGATTCAAATGTAGAAGTTTTGCATGTTTTTTCTTAAATTTATTCATAAGAATTTCATTTTTTGGATGCTATTGTGAATGGTATATTTTTAAATTTCATTTTCTAATTGGTAATCATTAATATATTGAAATACAATCGAACTTTTAATATTGATTTTGTTTCCTATAACTTGATAAATTTATTTATGATAGTTTTTAATACATTTAATAGACTTCTCAGGATATTCTGTGTATATAGTCATTTCATCTGAGAATAAACTTTCTAATTTGTGGGTTTTTTTTTATTGCCTCATCACAATGGCTATGACCTCTAATACAATGTCAAATAGAAATGCTTAGAGAAGACTTTTTTCCTGATACTAGAGGAAAAGTACTCACTTTTCACTTTTCAATATGATGTTAACTGTAGATTTTTTCACAGATGACTTTTATTGAACTTTTAGGAAGTTCCCTTCTATTTCTATCTTACTGGGAGTTTTTATAAATGGGTGTTGAATTCTCTTTGTCCGCTCTTTGAGATACCGATCACATATCTATTAGGCTTTTTGATTGTGCCCAGAAGTCATTTAGGCTCTGTTCATATTTTTAATATCTTTTTTAGTTTTTAATCTTTCTTTGAGTGGTTTCTATTGCTGTATATTAAGTTCACTAATCTTGTTTATGTAGCATACAATCTTTGTTCAATCCATCCAATGAATTTTTCTTTTCCAATATGATCTCCGTTCTAGACTTCCTTTTAAAAGATTCTCATTCTTCCCAGTTCTCTACTGAGATATCTCATTAACTCATTATGTATATTTTCCTTGAAATCTTTTAACATATCTACAACAGATATTTTAAATCTTTGTCTCCTAATTCTAATACATCTTCCATCCTTGGGTTTATTTCTATTGAATTGTTTTCCAAGCAATGAGTTACATTTCTCCATCTTCATCTGTCTATTCATTTTTAAATCACATTCTGGGCATTGTGGTTGCCATGTTGGGTAAGAGTCTGGATTCTATTGTTCTCCATTAAAGAATGTTGATTTTTGTTCTGGCAGGTAGTTGATTTATAGGTGGAATGTATGATCCTTTTAAGCATTTCTTAAAACCTAGTTAGGATGTGTACAGAGTTGCTCTTACTCAAGAGCTGGAGTTGCTCTAGAGTCTCAATTAAATGCCTGAGGTGTCCAGTGATGTTACTGCACTCTGACTGATTGGGAATCCAATGGCTCCCAACCCTATGCAATTTCTAGACTCTCTATTTTGACTCAAGACTTCCCAGGAGCTGGTTTTCCCAGTCTTTATAAGGTCTTAGTGTACATGCAGCTTAGTATTCAGCTGAAGTCTCAAGAGAACCCCTCTGCAGATTTCTTGAACTCTTTCTTCTTCACATTTTCTCCTTTTCCAGTTCCTGGGCCCACAGATTCTAGCCATTGCAGGAGCCTGGAACTCTGGTTTCTATCTCCTCAACTCAGAAAGACCTCCATACTGAACTTGGGTTCTGCCCCTGTGCTCCATGCTCTGGGAAATAGCTTGAAGCAGAAAACCAGGGAAGTCAAGAGGCACACTCTCCTTGTGGATTTCCCTTCCCTCAGAGGTAGCAGTCCTGCTCTGCCTATTGTCCAATGTCCATAACAGTCACTTCACAAGTTTTAACTAGTCTTACAGTTATTTATGGACAGAGACCTAGTCCAATGCCAATTACTCCTGCCCCTCTGGTAGGGAAAGTACTCCTTCCAAATAGACTCTGGAATGTGGCCTTTTTTATACGATAAATATATTTAAGTGTGATTTGTATGACTTATTTTTTTTTGGGGGGGGGGGGGGGGTACTGGGGTTTCAACCCAACGTGCTTAACCACCGTGCCATATCTCCAGCTCTTTTTAAAAAAATATTTTACTTAGCGTCAGGGTTTCCCTGAGTTGCTAAGTGTCTCTCTAAGTTACTGAGACTGGCTTGAACTTGTGATCCTCCTGCCTCAGCCTCCTGAGCCACTGGGATTACAGGTGCGCACCACCATGCCCAGCTGATTTGTATGACTTTTTAAAAAAGGTTTTTAGAAGGACAGAAATCAGAATATTGACAATGATTATTCTGAGTGGGTTTAAAGCTATCTTTTAACATTTTAAAGTTTATCTGTTCAAGATTTAAAATTTTTCTTTTGTTGTAGTTTGGTTGTTTTTTTGTTTGTTTTGCAGTGTTTTGGGATCAAACACAGGGCTATGCACATGCTAGGCAAGTGGGCAAGTTCTCTACCACTGAGCTACATCCCCAGTCCTAATTTTTGTTTTTTAATTGGATTTTTAAAATTTTGAGATAGTTGTAGGTTCATATGTAGCTATAAGAAATAGTAGAGGTCTCATGTGCTCTTTCCCCCATGTACTTCAACTGTAGCATCATGACAATCTGGAGTACAACACAACCAAGATGTTAACATTGACCTTGAATAGTCAGATACAGAATTTCTGTCACCATGAGGATCCCTCACATTGCCTTTCTACAGCCACACCCACTTCCCTTTTGCCCTCAGCATCTCCTTAATCTATGGCAACCAATATGCTCTCTGTTTCTATAATTTTGTCATTTCAAAGTAGTATATAAATTGAATGATGCAGTATGTAATTTTTACAGTATGTACTCTTTGGCCATTGGCCTTTTGTTTTCAGCATAATTTTCTAAAGGCTTATCAAGGCTGTTGAGTAAATCAGTAGTTCTTTCCTTTTTTATTGCTGAGTACTATTTCATGGTATAGATATGACATTGTTGAATCTGTCACCCATTGAAAGACATCTGGATTGTTTCCAATTTTGGCTATTATGAATAAAGCTGCTATAAACAACATGCACATACAGGTTTTTGTGTGGACATAAATTTTTATTTTTCTGTGATAATTTCCAGGAGTGTAATTGCTGTGTCCCACAAATTTTAATTCATTGTATTGTCATTCCTTCAATGAATTTTTTGGTTTCCCTTGAAATTTCCTCTATGACCCATGGATTATTTACATGCGTGTTTAGTTTCCAAATACTTGGAAATTTTTCCATCTTTCTGTTATTGATTTCTAATTTGTTCACATGATGGTCATGGAATGCACTCTGTATGATTTCAATTATCTTACAATTTTAAGACCCAGGAGATGGTCTATCTTGTACTTGGAAAGAATACATACTCCATTGTTGTTGGGTGGAATATTGCATAAATATTCATTTTCTTTATAGTTGTTCTAATCAATTGTTGACAGAGGATTGTTGAAGTCTCCAAATATAATCATGGATTTGTTTATTTCTACTTTTCCTACTCTCTGGGGTTCCCCTTGCCCTTTCCTTTTCTTTTGTTGTAGTACTAGGGATGGAATCCAGGGCCTCACGCATGCTAGGCAAATACTTTATCACTGAGCTATATTCCTAGTCCCTTTCCCCATTTTCAATTTTTTTTATTTTGAGACAGGGTCCTGCTAAGTTTCCCAGGCTATTTTGAACTTGTGATCCTCCTCCCTCAGCTTCCTGAGTAGCTGGAATTATAAGTGTGCAACACTGTGGCCGACTGTATTCTCAGTTTTTCCTTTACATCTTTTGTAGCTGTTGGTGGTGTGAATGCATTTGAGATTGCTCTGTCTTTGGGAAACTGACCCTTTTGTTTTATTATATAATGTCCATCTCTGTTTCTGGTAATTTTCTTTACTCTGAAGTCTACTGTATTTGCAACATAGTCATTCCTACTTTATTTTGACTAGTGTTTGCATCATATTTTTTCTCTTCCTTTTGCTTTCAACTTGCCATTACATTTGAAGTGATTTTCTTGTTGTCAAAAGGTTGGCTCATGTTTTGTAATTCACTACCAATCTCTGGCATTTAATTAATGTCTCCAGCCTTTTTACATGTGTCATTATTGATATGCCAGGGCTCAAGTCTGCTATTTTATTATTGGTTTTCTAGGTTTCTAGTCCCTGTTTGTTGTTGGTTTTTTTTTTCTTCCTATGTATTACCTGAACTTTTAAAAAATTCTTTTTGATTTTATCTATAATGTTTTGGTATATTTGTCTTTGTATAGCTTTTGAGTAGTTCCTTTAGGTATTACAATGTACAAACATAATTTAAAGCAGTCTATTGATGTTAGTTCTAGTGAAATATAAAAACCTTATTTATATTTGTTCACATGGTGGTCATGGAATGCACTCTGTATGATTTCAATTATCTTACAATTTTAAGACCCAGGAGATGGTCTATCTATATCTGATAGAGATGGTCTATTTATATCTCCTCTATTTCCCTGTACTCTCCCCCATTTAATTGTCTATACTCTGCATACATTTAGAACCACATCAGACAGTGTCAATTTTTTTATTTAACCATCCAACATCGTTTAGAAAACTCGAATTTCACCCAGTTTTTTGCCTACCTTTATTCTTCCTCATGTGCCATGATTTCTTTTTATATTATCATTTCAATTCTGTTTAGAGAATTTGCTTTAGCCATTCTTTTAGGGTAGGTGTGCTGATAACACGTTATCTTAGATCTCCTTTATCTGGAAATGTCTTGATTTCTCTTTTATTCCTGAAGGATATTTTTGCTGGTTCTAGACTTCTGGATTGACAGATTTTTTTTCTTTCAATACTTGAAAAATGTTATAATGTTATTCTACTTCCTTTTAGCCTTTGTGATTTCTGATGAAAACCCCTCTTGTGTTCAAATGGTTTTTCTTCTATGGTATGGTGTTGTCTTTCTTTTGTTGCTTTCACATTTCTTTTCTTTGCCTTTAACTTTCATAAGTTTATCTACAAGATGTCTTGGTGAGTATTTCAGCTGTATTTTATTTATAATTCACACAGCTTCTAGTATCTGTAGGTTTATGTATTTTGCCGAATTTGCCAAGTTTTCACCAATTATTTTTTTGAGTACTTTTCCATTCCTGGCCTCTTTCTCCTTTCCTACTAGAACTCCAATGATGCGAATATTAGACCTTTGTGTTGTAGTTCTCCAGGTCCCTGAAGCTCTGTTTTTCTTCAATCTATTTTCTCTATTGTTCAGACTAGGTAATATTCAAGTTCATTGATTTTTTTCCTCTGCCTTCTACATTCTGCTCTTGACCTCACCCATTAAATTTTCACTTCAGTTATTTTATTTCTCAGTTGTATAATTTCTTTCTTTGCTGAGATTTTCCTGTTTTTTCCTTTGTGTTCAGAGAGTTTTATAATTGCTCATTGCAACTTTTTTTATGGACAGATGCTTTAAAATTTTTAACATCTGTCATCTGGGTGTTGGCATCTATAGACTGCCTTCATTCAGATTGAGATCATCCTTGTTCTTGATGTGACATGTTATTTTTAATTGGAACATAGACATTTTGGGGATTGTGAGAATTATGAGGATCTGAATCTTATGCTTTACCTTATGCTTTACCTGGTTTCCTCTAATGCTTCTTAGACAGGGGAAGTGGAGGGTATTGCCTCATTACTGTCAGGTGGGAGTAGAAGTTCCAGTTCCAGGTTCAACTTCCACTGACATTGGGGAGGGATCCTCATTACTACTGGGTGGAGTGGGAGTTTCAACTTCCTGTTAGGCCCCCATTGACACCTCTCCAGCTAGAAGGGTTAGGGGTTAGGAGTGCATCATTACTCTTCCAACACAACCATGGTGTGTTGGGGGGTGGTGACCTCATTACGTCTGGGCAGTAGTGAAAATCCTGACTCTCCATTAGGCTTCATCTAATACCAGCTCACTGGGGAAGGGTGACTACTGTCTGGGGTAGGGGGTGGAATTCCAGGGTCTTCAGTGGAAGTCCAGGTCCAGTGTCTATTGACACCATAGGGCGGGAGGGGGCACATTACCACCAATGGGGACAAAAGGCTTGACCCCTACTTGGCTCTTAGGCAGTACCCACAGCAGGAGCTTGGGGAGCCTCGTCACAGGCAGGTGGAGTAGAAGTCTAGTTTTCCTCTGGACCTTTACTGACACCACAGTTTTCTCTATGGAATTTGGCTGAAACACAGCAGTTACTGTTTGAAAGTTACCTCTCCTGCTCTGCTGCCTCTTTCCTCATTCTTTCACTCGAGGGAGTCAGATTTTTCTACCCGTATCCATGGGTTTTTCCAGGTTGCTAGCTCTTCACCTCCAGGTTGGAATATATGAGGTAAAAAGAGAACCTTCCTTGTTCCCGAGGTCCCTAGCTCGTCTGCCTTCTCTACCTCTCAGAGTCTCTTAGGTCTGTTTTATATACAATGTACAGGGTTTGTAGTTGTACTATAAAGGAAGAATAGGGAAAAGTATACCTACTCTACTTTCCCACAATCATTTTCTAATTTTTCTATACTTAACAAAATACTTGTGTGAAAAAAAAAGCAAGCTATAAAATATGTCTTATTGTAAAAATATTTATAGTAAAAAATAAGAATTATATATAATGCTACCTCTTGGAGATAATTGCTGAACTAGGTAAAGAAAAACAAAAAGGAGCTTAATAGAAGGATACTGGGGTAACCCATAAAGCCCAACCCCTCCCAAGCAAAAACTCCCAAAGGAATTGCCCCTTGTCCCCTCTCTTTCTCGCCTCAGCTGATGTCATCGGGTTTTCTGGCCCTCATGTCACCTGATCCAGTGGCCACTTCTCTGCCTGGTGTTGGAGTTCTTGGATCGGCACCCCGTGCTCCCTCCTTGAAACATTCTTGCTTTGAGTTCTGTGACCTCACGCTCTCCTCCTGTTCACAGCCTCATCTTCTCAATGCCCTTTTGTTGATTCTCCATGTGCCACCTCTAAACGTGGCATGCCCTGGGGCTGACTCATGGTCTTACTGACCACCATATTCTAGGAACCCCTAAATGTAGAGCTGTAGCCCACACTTCCCCACTGGGGCTTGAGGGGTGCAACTTAGATGAAACAGAACTCATGTTTTCACCTCCCAAGTTGTCCTTTCTTCAAAGTTTTCCATCTCAGCAGGTAGAACCCACCAGTCTTCACTAAAGAAGAGAACAAAAGCAGATCAAGTATTCAATAAGTGTAGACACCCACTTGGGGGCCAAACTTTAGCCAGCCAGGATGCAAACTCCACCCAACTTCTACAGAGACTGGTCTGAATGGAAGCCTGGGCCTTCTCAATCCATTTCCACCTGATTCAGACATAATATCACTGTTTGATTCTGGCCTGTCAATGTTAGTTTCTTTTTCTTTATTCCTTTATTTTGTTATTTTTTTTGGGGGGGGGGGTGGGTGGACTGGGAATTGAACCTACGGTGACTGAGCTACATCCCCAGCCCTTATTTATTAAAATATGCCTTTAGTTGTTGACGGACCTTTATTTTATTCATTTATTTATATGCGGTGCTGAGAATTGAACCCAGTGCCTCACATATGCTAGGCCAGCGCTCTGCCATTGAGCCACAACCCAGCGCCGCCCCCTCCCCATTTATTTTTTATTTTGTGACAGGTTCTGAGGTTGGCCTGGAAGTTGTGAGCCTCCTGCCTCAGTCTTCTGAGTCACTGAGATTACAGGCATGTGCCACCACACCTGGCTCCCAGTGTTGGTTTTCAATTTGGATTGTATGAACATGTGTATCTTTTTTTATATCAACACAAATGTTTATTTTTTTCCTCTCTCTACATATTGGGTATATTTAGAGAAAATTTGGGAGAGACGGCACCAGTGCTTTATGCCCTAATGTCATAGTAAATTGTCCCTTAGAGTTTTGGAAAGCTATAGACTGGGCTAACTGGGACTCTTGAAATCAGTGTCTGCTTCATAAAAAGTTGTAAAAACCACACCTGGCCTAGTATCGTGAGGAGTATCTGATTTCAGTTTTGTTCATGAGTCTGGATGGTTTCTTTTCTTGTTAGGGTGGTTTTGCTTACACTAATAAGCCATATTCATGAATGGAATGGAGAAGAAGGTGGGAGATTTTTCTCATATAATTGGGCAAGAGTTTAAAGAGAGTGAAAACGGAGACTAAAGAAGATGGATTTGCCAAAGATGGGGAGCAATTATTGCTGTCAGATGAATGAGGGAATGGTTGATCACTCTAGGTTGGAGAAGAGCTGTCTGAGGGAAGAGATAGTGGATCAGACCCAACGTCATTCTGATGGTAAGGCCCCTGGAAGTCACAGTGTTCTGGGAAGAACAAGATCTCCTTTGCCTAAAATGGTAAAATATTCATATCTGTCTGATAAACAAGACAGGCTCTAAATTTGAAAAGAGGTGGGATTAAGTCATCTCCAGTGCCAGGTGCCTGTGGTTTAGCCCAGGGACCCATAGAATTTGGTGGCTTCCTGGAGTTCATACCCTGGCAAATTCTTACTGTCCTCTTCTGCTTCCCCATCTGGGCAGTAACTTCACTTTGCCTGTCTCTACTTCCTCCACCTGCTTGGAGAAGCTAAATTGCCTAGGGCATAATCACCTGCCAGCTGAGAGAATGCCCTGTGCCTGTGTGTCCTCACCTGTAAAATAGTGAGCAGGCGCTGTCTACCTCACATGGAATTAATTCATAGGAAACACGTAGAAGAGTGTCCAGCACATAACAAGCCCTCAACTCACATTAGCTGATCTTCTAATAATTATATGCAAAGACATCAGGCATCCTGTTTCCTTTTCAGGACTCTACCTGGGTAGAGATCAGTCAGAGAGACCTGAGTTCAAATCCTTCCTATGCTATTTGCTAGTTGTATGTTCTTGGCAAAATGATTGAGCCTCCAGGAACTCTGTCATCGTTGTAGGTTCTGTGAGTTCTAGGGCTGTTCAGAACGAGTGACATCATGTGGTTCAAGTCCTGAGCACAGTATGTGGCCCAGAATTGGTGCTGTGTTAGTGTGTTTCTTCTTTCCCTCCTGCAGCCACAGCCCATTATTCTTAGCCTTGACCACAACTTTGGTCTTCCTGGGCCTTCCTGTCCCCTTCATTGGCAAAGAAGGAGAGTTGAGAAGTGAGCAAAGACGTGTCCCTGCTCCCTAGTGGACTTCCCTTTCTGCACCCCTCCTCTTCACCCCCTCCCTCCCCACACTCCCACACCATCACCACCTGTCTGTTCACATCTTCTCCCCATCCTGGTCCTGGAGCCCATCCATTGCCCAGTGACTGTCCATTGTTCCTGCTGTAATAGGTTCATTTGGTAACTAAATGTCTCTCCAAGAATCTTATATGTTAAAAAAAAACAAACCAGGACAGAGGAAGTGAGGAGCGCAAACCCATGGAGAATGAATCACCAGCAATGGGAATTCAGGCCATTTTTGTGCAAGACATCTTCCCTGGAAGCCTCAAATTCTAGCACACAGATGAAAAACAGCAGAGTCAGCCCTTTGAGTACCTAGAGAAGGACAGAAATGATTTCCTATAAATAGCGTGTATGAAAGGACATGGACTTTGGGAGTCAGGCCATCTTTAGATGCTCTTCCAGCTCAGGCCATAGGAACTGTGACCACAAGAACTTGGGCAAATTAGTAACCCACCTTCCCTGAAGAGCAGGCATAGGGGACAACTACGATTAGGCCACAGGGTGATTATGATAATTAAAGTGGGTAATCAAGTGAAAATGCCCATTATAGAATCTGACATAGAAGAGCCACTCAGAAATAGCCTGCCTGCCTGCCTTCCTTCCCACCTTCTTTCCTTCCTTCCTTCTCTAGGCTGAAACTTATGGAGAATTGACATTTTTATGTAATATCACAAATATACCAATTAATTATATTTTTACTCTTTTTTAAATTTTAGTATAATAAACATACTATAAAATTTACTATCTGAACCACTTTTTGTGTGTGTGTGTGGTGCTGGGGATTGAACCCAGGGCCTTAGTGCATGTGAGGCAAGCACTCTACCAACTGAGCTATATCCCCAGCCCCTGAACTACTTTTAAGTGTACTGTTAAGTAGATTTAAGCACATTCACATTGTAGTGCAAACCACTCTCCAAAACTCTTCATCTTGCAAAATTAAAACCCTGTACCCTCTAAATAACTCCCTATTTTCTCTTCCCCTCAGTCCCTGGCATCCACCAGTCTACTTGCTGTCTCTATGAATTTGACAGCTCTAGGGAGCTCATATAAATGTCTATTTGTGACTGGCTTGTTTAATTTAGCAGAATTTGCTTAAGGTTCATCCATGTTGCAGCATGTGTCAGAATTTCTTTTTCCTTTTAAAGGCTATTCCATTGCATGTATATACCACATTTTGTTTATCCATTCAGCTTAGATGCAAACTTGGGCTATTTATATTTTGGCTATTGTAAATAATGCTCTATGAACAGAGGAGTATAAATACCTGTTCAATTCTTTTGGGTATGTATCCAGAAATGGAATTGCCAGGTAATATACTAATTCTACTTTTCATTTCTTAAGGAACCACCATACTGTTTTCTATGCCTGCTGCACTATTTCAAAGTCCCACTAGCAGGGTACAAGAGTTCCAATTTCTCCACATCCTAACACTTTACTTGCTGTGTTTTAATAATAGCCATTTTAGTGGGTGTAAGATAGTATCTCATTATAGTTTTTATTTATATTTCCTTGATGATTAGTGATGAAAAGCATCTTTTCGTGGGCATATTGGCCACTTGTATATCTTCTTTGGAGAAATATCCAAGTCCTTTGCCCATTTTGGAATCAAGTTTTTTTTGTTGTTGAATTGTAGAAGTTCTTTATATATTATGGATGCTAACCCTTTATCAGATAAATGATCTGCAAATGTTTTATTCCAGTCTGTAGCTTGCCTTTTCACTCTGTTGATTAAAACCTTTAAAGCACAGAGTTTCAAATTCTGATGTCCAATTTGTCTGTTTTTTCTTTTATTGCATGTGCTTTTGCTATCATATCCACAATATGATTGACAAATCCAATGTGACAAAGTTCTCTCCCATATCCCAGTATTTTATGGTTTAAGTTCTTTATGTTTAGGTCTTTACTCTTTTTTAAACTAATTTTCTATGATATTGAATCTTCCTATCTGATGACAGGATATGCATTTCCATTTACTTTTGCTTTCTTTCTTTCTTTCTTTCTTCTTTTTTTTTTTTTTTTTTTTTGTATCAGGGATTGAACTAAGGGACACTCAACCACTGGGCCACATCCCCAGCCCTTTTTTGTATTTTATTAGAGACAGGGTCTTACTGAGTTGCTAAGTGCCTCACCATTGCTGAAGCTGGCTTTGAACTCGTGATCCTTCTGCCTCAGCCTCCCAAGTGCTGGGATTATAGGTGTGCACCACTGTGCCTGGATTACTTTTGCTTTCTTTTGTGTCTCTCAAAAGTTTTCTTCATAAAAATCTTGCATATTTTTAAAGTTTTTTTTAAATTTTATTCCTCTTGATACTATTGTAAGTGGAGACCTTTTTCCCAACACATCTTTAGTTTTTATAATTTTTTGTGGAAACTTTAGAAAGTGGAGTCTAGCAGAAGAAGTTAGGTCATTAGGAGACTGTGTTTGAAGGAGATATTGGGGCCCTCTCTTTGCTTTCTGGCTACCATGAGGTGGATGGTATCATGTGTTCTTGCTGTGATGAAAGCAACAACCCATTCAACCATTGATTTAAACCACCAGAACTGTAAGCCAAAACAAACCTTTCTTCCTTATAAATAGTTTATCTCAGGTATTTTATCACAGTGACAGAATGCTGACTAATACTATTTTACGTGCACACAGATACACCTGTGTTCTACAACCTCCCATTAGCACCACAGGCTGGGAGACAAGCCTTTGGTACATGGGCCTTTGGGGAATGGTCAAGATTCCAAACTACATGGCCTGAGGTGATCGAGTGCTTGATTAGCATGTGCAAGGCCCTGTGTTCAATCCCAAGCACCACACATATGCACAGGTGTACATACACACAAAGGCATCCAAAATATAGCAAATAGAAAATATTACTTTGCAGGTCTAACCTGTGTACTAGAATCATCCAGAGAGTATTTTATTTCTTAACCCAATCCAAAAGACCCCTGGAGTTGGGCAGCAGAAATGTGTATGTTAAGAAAAATCCCCTGATAGTTAATATTTGTCGAATTTATTGAATGCTTATGATGTGCCACACATTATTCTAACAGTTTCCCATATATTTACTTGTGCTTTACCCTGAGCTCTTGCAGACCCCAGGCACACTCTTCGCCTTCCCTGTCCTTTTAAATGACACCAACATGGTGATGAACACAAACACGCCGAGGCGTGCAGTCCAGGCAATACCAACTGCTTCTGTGCAGGGTCACTCCTGTGCACCCCTTCCTATCACTCTCCAACACACGACTTCTCTGCCCCATTCTCCTTTTTGTGGCTGCCTGTGGTGGAGTCTCCTCTGTGACCCAAGTGAAAATGATTGGCACTTCCAACCCAGGAAGGACACAGCAGAGGCTACAGAGATTGGGAATGATGGGAGGCAGGTGGCAGGGGAAAGAAGGGAACATGGGTGGCAGTAGCACTTCTTTGAGAATACCTAGGTGTATAGCTTTGACTGTCAAGAAATAATACTTGTCTATAGTTCTTTCTGTCTTCGGTCAGTCAACATATGTAAACCCATTTTAGTCCGTTTTTGTGCTGCTGTGACCAAAATACTGACGAGAACAACTTAGAGGAGGAAGCTTATTTTGGCTCGTGGGGTTCAGAGGTGCAGTCTGTCGATGGCTGACTCCACAGCTCTGGGCCCAGGGTGCGTAGAACACAATGGGGGATGGGTGTGGAGGAAGGAGGCTGCTCCCCTCATGACAGCAAGAGAGAAGAGACAGGGAAGAGCAGGGAAAGCAGCCACAGGAAGATGCACCCCTCCAGGGCATGTCCCCATTGACCCCCCTCCTCCAACCAGGCCCCACCTGCCTACCGTAGGTGGCCATTCAAACTAGGACCTAATCATTTTCCCTCTGAATATGCCTGCATTAACAGGAGCTTTAGGGGTCACTGCGGATCCAAGCCACAACCATACCGAGGTTACTTAGGTTAGTTACTTTCTTCCCTCTCTCTTTCAGTGTGATTCCATACATTGTTCATAATATCATTGATTTTTTTATATAGATATCCATTTTGGTCCCCTGCTACCTGTGGGACCAGAGCTGCAAAACATGAACCTGGAATATACTAGAACACCAAGAAAACAGTGTGAGGGGCTAGCCAGCAATTCCTCCTTCCCTGTGAGATGTAGCCGGTCCAATTTCTGCTCTTTTAGCACTTTGAGAAGACACACACAAAAAAAAGAAGAAGAAGAAGAAGAAGCCCTCCTCTTTGCCTCATGGGGGCTGCCATAGGAAGTAGACCCAGGACCCACCCTCTGACTAGCCTTGTGCTACCTCACGGAGTCATGCCGACATGTAAAGGGGCGGGAGAAGCAGGGCTGCCTCCCCTGTGTCCACTGGAGCCCCACAAACCCACCCCAATTCCAAGTCTATCTGCCCTATTCAGGGTCCCAGGAAGGACTCGGAGTCCTCCGTGCTGGCTCAGAAGAGGAACTTGGAGGTGGGGCAGGCCCTGTTGTTAAATGTTTCAACACTGCCCCTTGAGGAGGGGGGACATTCCCGGCAGCAGCTGGAATTTCACAATGGGGGGTGGGGGGTTCCTGTTAAAGAGGTGGGTGAGGGTGGGAGTGGGATGCCAGGGACAGGACAGGCCTCACTTGTCAAGCTTTTGAAAAGGGACTTCATCCTGAAGAGAAGGGATCCCAGTGTCCTCCCTTGTCACTCCCTCCCCAAAGCCAGAGGGGACCAGTCACAAGGAATGAGTGATGACCGACTGACTCACCAGGAGGAAATGAGTGTGCCAAGGGGCAGGGCACAGCTCAGCTGAGAGGTCCCTCAACTGGGCTCCCTTTCCCGCCTCCCTCAGGCTCCCCAAACTCAGAGCACCAGCAAGTCCTGAGCCTGAGAGCTTTGGTCAAGCTCTTCTGGATGGCCCCAGGGTGCCAGGGAGGGAGTCTGTCACTTCAGGTTGCCAGGGCCCTGAGGGTGTCCAGCTCTTCTATGGAGAAGGCCTTGACTTTCCCCATTACATGGGACAGGAGGGAGGCCTGGCCAGCAGGTGTCGGAGGGGGCCCTGGGGGCAGCTGTTATCCTCTAGGACTGGTGCTAGCAACAGGCCTAGGATGGTGTGTTCTGGTGCCCTTAAGGACAGGGGTGTGGCAAAAGTGGTGTCATTTATGTCTTACATTTGCATCGTGACAATGTAGGGCACATGAGTGATTCATGCCTACCTCGTGGCCTGTCTGTCACATTAGGGGCTGGGTGGAGGATGACTTAAAACCCAGCTCACACAGTTCAGCTCATGCTCCAGGATAGAGACACCGGGGCCCTTCATGCCACCATGGTCATTATTGCCCAAAGAGGGTCTGCTGGGTGTCTGCTCTCTGGCTCACACTTGTGAACCCTGGTTCTCTCTCAGGAGCTGTGCTCTACAGCTGGTGTAGACAGACACAGTGGGGTTCCTGATCCCAGCAACTGAGAGTCTAAATTTTATTTATTTATTTTATTTTATTTTACTGAGAGTTGAACCCAGGGATGCTCTACCACTGAGCTAAGTCTCTAGCCCTTTTTATTTTTTATTTTGAGACAGGTATTGCTAACTTGTACAGGTTGGCCTTGAACTTGCAATCCTCCTGCTTCATCCTCCTGTGTAGTTGGGATTACAGGCTTGTGCTACCGTGCCTGGCAGGTTATAGACCTCTTTTTTTTTTTTTTTTTTTTTTGCAGGGGGGTACTGGTGACTTAACCCAGTGGCACTTTACCACTGAACTATATTCCCAGTCTTTTTATTTTTATTTTTTATTTTGAGACAGGCTCTCACTAAATTGCTTAGGGCCTTGCTAAATTGCTGAGGCTGGCCTTGAATTTGTGATCCTCCTACCTCAGCCTCCAGGGTAGCTGGGATTACAGGTGTGCGCCACTGCATTCTAAAATTCTAAACCTCTTAAAGCAAACTCATGGTAATTGAGTTGGGGTGCAAACATGAATTGCTTTTGTTTTTCTAGTAACTGCATCTGACTGCGCTGAGGGGCAGTGCACTGTAGTGGTTACAATGCGGAGTTACCATGTACTGGAAGAACTCAGACTCCCTGGGTTTGGATCCTGGCTTTGTCCACCTCCTAGTTGTGTGACCTCAAGCAAGTTGTTTAACTTCTCTGTGCTACTAATTGCCCACCTGTTCCTTTCACTCCACCAGTGTCCCACAAAGGTGATCCAGCTTCAGCCTCTGACTGCTAGGTTTCCCTGCACCCTCTGGAGTAAAGTAGCAGCAAAAACTGCTCAAATTTGTTGTCGCCTGAAGCGCTTGGCGCAACGGAGCCACGGGAAGAACTTCAGAAGCAAACTGGAGACAAACAGCTTTTTATTCTGATAACTTTTCTCTCTGGTTCTAACAACGACACACACACGCCAAAACACACCCTAAAAATGGCCTGACCCGATCAGCAATTTCGGCCAAGTCACTCGAGATCCCGCAACAAATCCCGTGAGACTACGGGTGGCGACAATGGCCAAATCTCCACGGCTCATAGTCAACTGCAATTCAAGTCAATCCCCAAACAGGGCTCCTGCATTTCCCCCTTTTTGTTTTAAAAGAGGTAATGCTCTAGGACGTCTATGTGCAACCAACATTCTTACCCGTCATCGGATAATCAAGGCTGTGCCCTTGACTCCTGTCTTAGGTTGATATGTCGGCCACATGAGACTGTCCCGTGCGACTGTACCTGTCTTAGGTTGTCCCCCTCTGGGGATCTTACCCGTCATTGGCTAACCAGCCATCCAATGGAGCCCTTTAGGATCGACTATATATGATGACTAACAGCCGTCCAATTGTGAGGAGATGCTGCGGCTTTAAGGCGACAAGCCTTTTGGTGATGAGCCAAATTGCATAGCATATCAAATTGTTTAAACAAATCAGCTGCCCTAAGTTCCATCAAGTAACACACTGAATTCTCTAGACAAATACCCGCAAGGCATTGTCCCGTAAAGTCCCAAACAATGAAAGATCAAAATGTCCATTTGTTATAACATGTTGATGTAGGAGGCCCCATGCATGTAGAGCAGAGGCCACACTGTTGGTGAGGTTGTTTGATGTTTGAGCAGCAGACGTCTTTTTTATGTTTAGACAATGTCACCGGCAAATCTTCAGGGCCCGCTACCTAGAAACTCAAGCATCAATTATTAAAGGAAAGGCAGTGCTATTGCAGCACTGAGTCAAGAGGCGAGTTGTCAAACTACAAAATAGAATAATTAGATTAGAAAATTAAAGTTGATTTTTGTTCACATACATCGCTGGTTGAGCTTCTACAAACATAAGTTGGAAAAATGTCATATTTAGAACCAAACAAAGAAAGACTGAGGGTAATTACTGCATTAAAGATAGATTAAAGAAAAGGTAAAGGCACTAGAGAGAAATAATTTGTTAGCTGGAACCCTTGAGTCTCTGTATACAGAGCAATTTTTTACCTGTTGAGATAATTGAAATTAATGAGCTATTAAATAAATGAAGTTAATAACAAATAAACAATCTTAAGTCAAAACACCAAAATATCAGGTTATATAGCACTAGTCATATTGTTTGCTAAAGAGAAGTCCCAGGGACACCTATAAATCAAAATTGAAAGTACCTTCATTTATAAAATTATTTACCTAAATTGAATACTCTTAACCTAAAATGAATTAAAGTTATTTGGATCCATATATATATTTTTTTTTTCTTTTTCATAAGCGCTTTGTTCTTTGTGATGTCACACTGGACAGACGAACAAACATACAAAAATATATTTGTGACGTCACATTAACATGAAATATAGACAAATGTACAGACATAAAGACATGTATAAAAAGAAAAGAAAAAAAAATACAATTGTGTGCACACTAAAGAGAGATCTCCTCGTCCCGGCCGGGAGGAATGACACTTAAGTTGTGAAATATTTTGAAGGACTCTTTTGAGGGAATCATTCTATACCTTCATCTTGGTCCTCTTGATTTTGTACCTTTTTTATTAATCTTGATTCTTCAATAACTTCATCTTGATCATTTTGATGTGGTACCTGTTTTATTAATCTAGATGGTATCCATATTGGAGAGGATTCGTCTTTTGGAAAAACACAAACAGATCCTCTTCCCCAAATTAATACTGGATCTGGACCCTTCCATGTACCTGAAAGAACATCCTTCCAGTAAAACAAAGGTTTATGTTGTTGGTGTGGATTCCAATGTCTGTCTCCAGCAGAATAACCATTAGAGTCTAAAGTTAAAAAATTTAAGGTAAACAGGGCAACTGCCAATCTGTCCTTAGGACTTTTCCAATTTCCTTCTTTTTGTTTTAATAACATAATTTTCAGTGTTCGATTTGCTCTTTCAATAATGCCCTGACCCTGAGGATTGTATGGGATGCCTGTTTTATGGGATATATTGAATTTTGCGCAAAACTGTTTGAAAGATGAGGACGTATATGCGGGGCCATTATCTGTTTTAAGCATTTTGGGGATGCCCAATGCAGCAAAAGCTTGCAAACAATGAGATGTAACATCTTTAACTTTTTCTCCAGAATGTAAGGAAGCAAAAATCATGCCTGAGCATGTATCTATGGTCACATGAATAAATCGCAATTTTCCAAAACTTGGCTCATGAGTAACATCCATCTGCCACAAATGATTGGGCATTAATCCTCTAGGGTTAACTCCGAAATGAGGATTGGGCAAATGTGTCATACAAGATTTACAATCTTTTACAATTGTTCTGGCTTGCTCCTTTGTGATTTTAAACCTACGTTGCAAGGTGGTGCTGTTGACATGAAACTGGGAATGAAATAAAGTAGCTTGTTGTAGCGCTGAAAGTATAAATACTGTTTTTGTAAGTTCATCAGCCTTTTGATTACCTTCATGGAGGGGACCAGGCAAATTAGTATGTGCTCTAATATGGCCTACGAATAGAGGTTCTTTTCTTGCCCACAAAAGTTTTTGTATTTGATAAAACAATTTAAAGGCTGGAGTATGAGGTGCTATTGGTCCTGCTAACTCTAATTTTGGGACGGCTTGTACAATATAGTGGCTATCTGAAAAAATGTTTACGGGCTGGTCCCTAAAATTTTCCAGAGCTCTTACCACAGCTTCCAGTTCCAGTTGAGCTGATTTGTGTGCAGTTATTGTTGTTGTTTTTTTTTGTGGTACCGGAGATTGAACTCAGGGGTTGAGCCACTCCCCAGATTTTTGTGTGACAGTCTTAGTTGTAAGTGCTGAGGCTGGCTTTGAACTCGCGATTCTCCTTTTTAGTGGGACTACCGCGCCCGGCTTTGTGTGCAGTTATGTACCATATTTTCTTTTTTAGGACTACTGTGGCAGTACCATTTGAGGACCCATCTGTAAATACATTAAATGCCTTAGGAATAGGTTGATTTTTTATTACCTGTGGAAATATAATAGGATGATTAATACAAAAAAATAATATAGGGGACTTAGGAAGATGATTATCAAAATTTGCAGAAGTAGAGCATTTAGCTATAGCCCAATCATTATCATTGAAGCATAAGTATTCAATCTGTGATGATGAATAGGGAGTAATAATAGTAGCAGGGTGAATGCCAAATATTTTAGTAGAAGTCTTAAGTCCTTGAAGAATAAGTTTAGCCACCATGGAGGTATAAGATTCAATTATACTTTTAGGAGAGACGGGCAAATGTATCCATAATAAAGGCCCTTGTTGCCAAAATACTCCTGTGGGTGTATATTGTGAAGAAATAATAATCAACATCAGCAGTTGAGTTAAATCAAATCTATCACAATGAGCTCCTTCGATGGCTTTTTCTACTAACTTTAAAGCTTTCCTAGCATCAGGAGTCAATGTTCGTGGTGAAGATGGATCAGGATCTCCACGAAGGATGTCAAATAAAGGTTTTAGTTGGCCAGTAGTGAGATTTAGTGTAGGGCGAAGCCAATTAATGTCTCCCAGTAGTTTTTGGAAATCATTGAGGGTGGTCAAATGTTCTTTATTTATTAGAATTTTTTGGGGTCTAACAAAAGTATCCATGATTTTAAATCCTAAATATAATATGGGAGATCTGGTTTGAACTTTTTCTTCTGCTATATATAATCCATATTTTTTTAAATTTTCTACCACATCACTGAATATATTAAATAAGATTTTTTGATTAGGGTGGGCCAATAAAATATCATCCATGTAATGTAGACACATGAGGTTTGGATATTTATTTTTAATGGGTTGGATAGCCTTGTCCACATATATTTGGCATATGGTGGGGCTATTAGCCATTCCCTGTGGTAAAACCTTCCATTGATATCTCTGATCAGGGCCATTATTGTTCATAGAAGGAACGGAAAAAGCAAACCTGGGGGCATCCAGAGGATGTAGGGGAATAGAAAAGAAGCAATCCTTTATATCAAGAGTAATAAGATGGAAATTTTTTGGAATTGCTACGGGACTAGGAAGTCCAGGTTGAGTAGGCCCCATAACTTGCATGGTTTTATTGATTTGTCTAAGATCATGTAACAATCGCCATTTTCCTGACTTTTTCTTGATCACAAATATGGGGGAATTCCAGGGAGAGGTGGAAGGTTCTATATGACCTGCTTCTAATTGTTCCTGAACTAATTGGTGGGCCACTTGTAATTTCTCTTTAGATAGGGGCCACTGAGGGACCCACACTGGCTTATCAGAAAGCCATGGTATTTTCAAAATTATTTTCTCAGTGGCCCCGAAAAAAAAATATCTTTTTCCTTTATGACAATGATTACTTTTAGGGTTAAGATTACTTTGTACTTTTTGATAATGAGTTCTTTTATGGTTAAGATTACCCTGTAGGTTTTCACATTTAACATCTTCAGGCTTGGTTGCAAGGTGTACTCCCATTTGTTGCAAAATATCTCTTCCCCATAAAGTAACCGGTAGATTAGGTAAAACATAAGGCTGAAATGTTCCTTTATGGCCTTCATCATCCTCCCATTTTAAAATTACTGCACTTTTATCTGGGAGGTTATTATATCCCAAGCCTCTTAAACTGGTTGAAGCTTTTTGCAGAGGCCAGTGCTTGGGCCATTGGCGTAAATTAATAATGGAAGAGTCAGCTCCAGTATCTATTAATCCCTCCATTTCTATTCCTTGGATTTTTATTTTACACATAGGCCTCCTTGAACAGTCTCGAACCCAGCAAGCCATGGGACTTGAGTCAGTGGAACAAAATCCTCTATTGTTCCCTTCTTGAGGCATACCCATTTTAAATGAATTATGTAAATTGGGAAGGAGAAGCAACTGAGCAATTCTATCTCCTTGATTAACAGAAATTATACTTTGGGGTGAGCTAAGCATTATTTTTATTTCCCCTTTGTAGTCTGAGTTTATTACACCTGGGGTCACTTGCAAACCTAATAAGCTCTTAGGACTACGCCCGATAATAAGTCCTACAGTCCCTGAGGGAAGAGGTCCCCTGACTCCTGTGGGAATCAGTTGAACCCCCATTTCAGGTGTTAACACTATTCGGGCGGTGGAACAGAGGTCTAATCCTGCATTTCCTCTTGTTCCTCTGGCGAGGGAGTGGATGGGTAGTAGGGATTGTGTCGGGGAAGCATCTGAGTGGATGCTTGAGGATACTCCTTCTGCAATGCCCCGTACATTTGTGGGCCCCGGGGTATTGGGCCCCGTGCCCCGTTTTTTGAATTCCTGAACAAAGGATTTCCATGGATGTCAAATTTTGAATGGCATTTATTGGCCCAATGATTTCCCTTTTTACACCTGGGGCAGCAGCCTGGGGCACGATATGAGCTTGGTCTTATTTCTCTTTTGGGATTTTGCCTAGAATTGCCTGATTGATTATGATAATTTTGCCTGGAATATCCTGATTGATTATAATATCTACGTTTAGCCTTTGTGAAATTTCGAGAGGAAGCACCTCTCATTGAGGCTGCAATCACATTTCCTGTGACAAAGGCGTCATTTATATCTTTACATAGTTGTATATATACGGAAAGATCCTTTTTAGTTCTCCATGGCCTGATGGCTGCTTGGCACCATTTATTTGCATTTTCATAAGCTAATTGAACAACTAATGGCATAGCTTGGTCAACATCTGCAAACACACTACCTGCAGTTCTCAAAAGTCGATCAGCAAAGTCGGCATACGGCTCATTAGGTCCTTGAATCACTTTTGACAAGCTACCTTGTAGATCCCCAGGTCCTTGTACAGTTTTCCATGCCTCTAAGGCAGCTGCATTTATCTGAGCATATATATCTGGGTCATAATCTGTTTGAGCCTGTAAGTCTGCAAATTGCCCTTCTCCTGTGAGCATGTCTATATTATAGTTTTCAAACCCTGCAGCCGCGTTTCTTTTAGCCGTTTCTGTACAAAGTTCTTGGAATTGCGATCGCCAAACCAAGAATTGCCCCCCGCTTAATGTTGCTTTACATAGACTTTTCCAGTCTGAGGGGGTTAAGCTAAAGGTGTTAAGGGACTCCAGCATACTCAACGTGAAAGGAGCTTGGGGCCCATAAGTCATTACTGCCTCTTTGAGATTTTTTATTGTTTTGAAATCTACTGACTGATGGACACTCTGTCCATTTTTCTTTTCAAATGCTGGCGGTTCCCAATGTATTTGTGAGTTGTCCTCGAGAGCGCATAAGCGATCAGAAAGACTTTTTATTTCTGTTTCTAGGGTATGCAAATGCCTAGTAATACCCTTCATATTTTCTGTAATGGATTCCACCCATGGGGGAGTAGAGGACACAAGTGACTCCTCTGCCTGACGGACCTTTTTCTCGGTCTTTTTTAATTTCTTTTTCCTCATTTTCTCAGGATCACTTTTACTAGATTCCTCACCACTGCTAATTTCACTGACAGCAATATCCTGAGGCCCAGGTTCCAGTGAGAGCAAGTATCCTTCAGCTTTCGCCAATAACTCCCGAATAGCTTTAATAGCTTGGATTTTTTGTCATTTTTGGGTCTCTTCTAATACTCTCTTTACTGGTCTCAGTTGGCCCAGTGGAATCTACACTTTTTTGATCACTTTCACTTTTGTCTATATCCTCCTCACTGAGAACAGAGTCAGGTATATCAAGGAGTCTTTGCATAGCCTCTATCACTTGGGATTCAGTTATATTCGAACCCATCTTTAGAGACCTTTCAGTTCTTACCTGTCCGCTCCGAAGTTCCCCGTACGGGCCGCCACCTGTTGTCGCCTGAAGCGCTTGGTGCAACGGAGCCGCGGGAAGAACTTCAGAAGCAAACTGGAGACAAACAGCTTTTTATTCTGATAACTTTTCTCTCTGGTTCTAACAACGACACACACACGCCAAAAACACACCCTAAAAATGGCCTGACCCGATCAGCAATTTCGGCCAAGTCACTCGAGATCCCGCAACAAATCCCGTGAGACTACGGGTGGCGACAATGGCCAAATCTCCACGGCTCATAGTCAACTGCAATTCAAGTCAATCCCCAAACAGGGCTCCTGTACAAATTCACCTTTTTTTTTTTTTTTTCCTGGTACTCACCCCCCACCCTGATGGGGAACTCACATCTTTGACTTGCCCCACAGTAGACATGCAAGTTGCCCCTTCTCCAGGTAACACAGGAGCAGGTGTGCATGAAGAGCCATGCCCTCACATGGTGGGCAGCCCAGTCTGTGTAAGGGATTCTCTTAAAGCCCCCACTCCCTGGCCCTTGGCTCTGGGGAGAGAAAGGAGGGCCTTCCAGGATGGTGGACAACCCTTTTTCTCTTCCTAATCTTATAATGACAGGATGCAGGTGTCTCTTTGCTGATTCTGGACTGACATCCCCCTACAAGCCCACTAGGGTGATTGCAGCCCTGTGCTATCTGAAGAAGGGGCAACTTGCATGTCTACTGTGGGGCAAGTCAAAGATGTGAGTTCCCCGTCAGGGTGGGAGGTGAGTACCAGGAAAAAAAAAGGTGAATTTGAGCAGTTTTTGCTGCTACTTTACTCCAGAGGGTGCAGGGAAACCTAGCAGTCCCACAGTCCACTGTGCCTCTGAGGACTGTGGAATGTTGGGAAGGTAGCACCTGTGTCCTTGGAGTGGGACCTCAGCCACAATTTGGGAAGACAGAAGAAGTCCAGCTGATACTTTGGCCTTGAACGAGCCCCTTCCCACTCTGGCTGTGAGCGTTTCCTACTGTAAACTGAAGGACCTGCCAGGGAGACCTCTGATCTCCCTTCAGGAACTTGGCCTGGGGGGTGGGCTGCCAGGGAGAAAGCAGCCCATGAGGACAAAGCATGGGTTGGTGACATCTGGCCAGCCATTCATGCTCAAAGTCCTCCTGGTGAAGGTGCCTAGTGGTCTGCCTCTTCCCGCGGGTGCTGTCAGACCTGCCCCTCGTAGGGCCAACGTCCACAGTGGTCTCGGTGCTTGACTGCCGCTGAAGGCAGGAGGTGCAGCCTCATCACAGGTGTTCACCTCCACAGGTGCTCACCCATGCCAGGTGCTGGCACGTCCAGAAAGTTGCCCCGTCTGACGGGGGCAGTGGGTCTCTACCTGTCCAATAGTAAGGGTGCCAGTTGGGCCTCAGGAGGGAGGGCCTGGGACAAACAGGTATCACTAACGGGAACACCCAAGGTCCCACGGAAGTTTTTCTTCACTGTCACCTTGTCAGCAGAGGTGTGGGACCTGGAAGTTCAGGCTGTGTCTGAGGCCAGCCCAGCACCCCAGCCTCCTTGTCCCTGGGCCTAGGTCCTTGGCACGCTGATCCCTGCACCCAGATCTTGACACACGCTATCTCCTCTTTCTGGAATACTCTTCCCCTCATTTTCCCCAGGATCCCTCTTCAGAGACCCACAAGAACCAGTAGTGGCCTTCTCATCTGCCCTCCTTTCAGAAATATCTTTTCTGCAGAGCATGATTCTCTGTGCTGTGGGGTTTCCTTTTTCACTGTCTGTTTAATCGTGAATGTCTGTCACCCACCCAGGAGCGTGCCTGCTCTATACGCTGCTGTATCCCTGGCACGTAGTAGTTGGTCAAGAAATCAATGACAGAATGGATGAGTGGGTGCTGCTGTCTGTGTGTCCATCACTGCACCATCCACATTTCATACTGCATAGCCCCTGGGGACATCCAGGAAGTGATGCTAGACAGCTCACAATAGGGCTCATTTTCTCCTAGGCATGTGGTTCCCCCCAGGCTAGGGAAGTAGAAAGATTTGCCTATGTGGTGACTCTGTGGTCTGAATGCTGCAGTCCTGCAATGAGACCTGAATTAGGAGCTCGTATCTCTTTGCATGTCATTTGCATGGCTCAGCTCTGGGCTCTAAGCTTCCTCTTCTGGTTTCCTGGTCTGTCCCCAGATCCACAGAACTGGCCTACCACTTCCTCTGCTTCCCCATGAACTGGCCTGACCAGCCAGTGACAAAACTTGCCCGGAAGAGCTGAATGCAATGAAATTCCCAAGCACTGGGACAACTGCTGCAAAGGCTATAGCGTGAGAGTGCCGTGCAGTGGAGGCTTATGTCAGCCCCTGTGACGTTTAGTCTTCCCAACAGCCCTGAGAGATTAGCCCCATCATCATCCCTATTTGATAGATAAGCAAACCGAGGTTTGGAAAAGTTAAAGAATTTGCCCCAAGGCAAGGACTTTGGATAGCTAGTGACATCTGAAGCCTCAGAGAAAGGAAAGGAAAAACATGTCAAAACAGAAGGTTGGAGCAGAGAGGACACAGGTGCCCGAGACCTGTATGGAGGTGTGGCAGGATGGGAATGGGGACGTGTGTGAGGATGCTCCCGCCCTGGTACCCCAGCATGTGGAAGGAGACCCTGTGGCCCCATGCCTGGAGGGCCGGGAGGATGAAGGCCTGGAAATTCAGAAAAAGATCCCCCGAGTGATTTTGGTTTTCCCACTGAGACCCTCCTGCCCTGCTGCCCCCTGCCTCTAGGGTCTGACCGTTGTGTTGGGCATCCCCTGGGCGCTTGGCCCTTCACCTCCTGTGCCTCTGTGCTGCTCAGCCACAGGATGGCCGCTCCTGCTGCTCAGATGTGGCCTGCAGGGACTGTTTCTGCCCTGGAGACGGCACTAAGGCCCCTAGAGCCGTGCCAGAGTCTTCGAGCTACAGTGGGCTGATCGCACTGGACGTTGAGTGCCTGTTGCCCTTCTGGGCCAGGTGCTGCCCTGTTGGGCTCAGGGACAAACCTCGTACTCTCTGAGAGGGGGGCTCAACAGGCTGACCTGGCATCTGTTCTGCACACAGGCGATGACTCAGGATGCAGCCAGGGGCCACGACATGCACGGAGGACCGCATCCAGCATGCCCTGGAGCGCTGCCTGCATGGACTCAGCCTCGGCCGCGGCTCAAGTTCCTGGTCAGGTAGGGCTGAAGGAGCTGGGGAGGTGTTCTGAGGACCCCAGGGGCTCTCAGAGGCTGTGTTGGGCCCCGGACCAAGCATGGAAGCTGGCAGATTCTGGTTCACGATTAACTCTTCACTTTGTGGTGCTGGGGTTCACACCCAGAGCCTCATACGTGCTAGGCAAGCACTCTACCATGGAGCTGCCTCAGATTCTGTTCAACTCCTGTGTGTGACTTGAGCAAATCCCTAGACTTCACCTGGGCAGGAGCCTGGTGAAGCACAAACCCACAGCGTGTGGCTTTTTCTCCTTTCTCGCTTGACAGCTTCCTCATCCTACTCAGGTGGTATCTTGCTTCCTTAGCATGTGCTAGAAGCCCAGTTCCTTGAAGAAGGTTTGGAATTGCTTAGAAACACCACAGCTACTGATTCCAAAAGAGCAGCCAGGAATTCACAGGCAGCTCTCTCCCAAATTCTCCTGCTTCCTTGTTTTTAGTTCCTTCCACAGTCCTGCTCTCCTCTCGCCTGTAGAACAAGGGAGAAACTCAGCAGAGTTTCTGGGATCAGGGGCCTCTATGCCCCATGCTTTCCAGGACTGAGAACTGGGGAATCTGAAGGCTGGGGCACATATGTCTCTGTGGCTGGTGCCTAGGTGTAAGAATTCCTTATTCTGGTGAAGATTTTTCACATCTTGTGTCTGCTTGCCTTCCTACCTACTCTATGATAGATGCCCACTGCTTCTTAAAGATATCTGGTTTCTTCCCATCTCAGACCTCTGCACCCGTTGCCTGGAATTCTTCCCTCAGACTGTGCATAGCTGGCTCCTTCTCATGCAGGCCTCAACTCAAATGCCACCTCCATGGAGAGCTTTCCCTGGCCTTTAGAATTAGACAGATCTGAATTAAAACTGTCTTTAATTAGCTGTACATCCTTGTGCAAGCTACCTATCCTTTCAGGACTCCACTTATCTTGTCTTTAAAATGGGAATGATAATAACAGGACTCACATTTCTGAAGGGAGCTTGGGACATTCAAAGGAGATAATATATGTAAAGGCAAAGTAGCATCATATTGGCACATAGTAGGTGGTCAATAAAATAAAAATTTCCCTTCTTGCCTACTACCAAGTTTTGATGGGACCTAAGCTTGTAGAGTTGGGGGGTATTATTAAGTCAAAGAATGTGAAAAGATATGACTTTTGCAAGTTTTACAAAAACCTATATTTAGGGATCTCCCGGTCTTTGGAAGGAGTCCATGAACATAAAGAGACTTGGAGTTTGAATTCCATGTAATGTATGATCAATACACGTCCACCCCTGCTATTCTCATTCCCTACCCCCTGACAGATAGCCTCCCTTGATCCGTGTGACCACCCCCTTTAATTTTTAGGGGTTTTACCCTTGTTGACTTCAGGGAAACAGAGACAAAAAAAAAAAAAAAAAACAAGAAAGTCAGTCTGGGGAAGTTATAGCAACAAAGTGCTCATTATAGCTTTTGAGCTATAAATGAATTTAGCTTCCCATCCTGGGTTCCATTGCCAGGCAGTCCAGAGAAACCCCATGATTGTCACAGATGCACTCTTGGGTCTTAGGGTGGAGCTTGTAGTGGCTCCTCTACTTATTCTGCAGTCTCCAGCACTGATCTGACTTCCTTGGGTCTCAGGCACCAGCATACATTGCAGGAAAGCAGGGGAGATGGGAGAACCGGTGCTCCACAGACGTGCAGGGGCAGAGTGACCTCAAGTTCATTGGCTTCTAAGAGGATCCCAGCCCATATCTCCAATCTGTGCTCTTGAGCCTCCTGTACATGCAGGAATAGGAAATAGGTCATCATGTCTCAATGGGGTAGGGTAGCACATTGGTTCAGCATGCTCGCTAAGGCTCTCTGACTTTAGAAAGGAATGTTCCAGTGCCATCCCCAAGAGAGAATGTTCCAGTATAGATTCCCCCTCTCTATAGCTCCTGACTGAGGGTGGCCAGAAGAGACCTGAGCTGATCACTTGCCTGTCTTACTCCCTTTCTAGCGGGGCTGTGTCTGAACTGCTGGAGCCTACAGGAGCTGGTCAGCAGGGACCCGGGCCACTTCCTCATCCTCCTGGAGCAGATCCTGCAGAAAACCCGAGAGGTGAGGGTGTTGGGGACTGAAAGGTAGAGCTCTGGGTTTGGCAGGGTAGAATTGAGAAATCTTATGTCTGGATGCGTATGCATTGAGGGTTTCTGGAAAGGGGTGTGTTCTCTCTAGTGTGAACAGGTGATCTGGAAACCTGAGCTGAAGCCGCCTCTTAGGACTGACACTGCTTGTGAGTCAAGCAATAGACTAGAAAGGAGGGAGGAAGCTTATCCAAATCCCAAAAGGACCCAAAAGAACAGACATAGAAGAGAAAACCAATTGGGAAGGGAAACTGAGGCCTCCTCTGATAGTTCATGGCTTTTATGACCAAGGAATGCATGCAGTGCTGAGCTGGACTAGGCTTCCAGAACACCTGTGAATCCCAAAAGAGGATTCTGGCTCTTTCATAAAGAATTCTCTTAAAAAAATTTTTTTCCAGTGAATGATTGAGTTTGGAAAACATGTGATTTTTCTTCTCTCTCAGTTGGCTCCCTCTACAAAAAGAAAGTCTTGGTTTATCAAGATATCTAAGGTTATAATTCTAGCATTACCATTACCTGGTGCTTGTATACTGTGATCACAAGCAAACCAGCTTAAGCACTAAACTGCCTCTAGGGTGCTTAACTTATGAACCCAAATAAAGAGGATCAACTCTCATGTAGCAACAGGGGAGGGTTTTATAGAAGGGAATCAAATAGCAGTTGTGGCAGATGCATCATCTATTCAGAGTAAAGAGAAGGAAAAGTCTAAATTTCATCCAGCTCAGAAGAGATAGTGGGACTTTTTCTGTGCCTCCAACCCCCCTGAGTTCCAGAATGGGCCCAGAGAATGCTACATTTTGACCTCTCCATGTTTTCCACAGGTCCAAGAGAAGGGCACCTATGACCTCCTCACCCCACTGGCTCTACTATTCTACTCCACTGTCCTCTGCGTAAGTTCACATGGGCCCAAGAAGGGGAGGGGGGAGAGGGCAGGAGGACAAGCAACTTCTGTCAGGGACACAGTCCTCACTCCTTTGGGGATCAACAGAGAGAGGAACTGTGACACTTGAGATAGGTTTTGGCCCTCCAATGTCTTGAGAGCTGCCATCTTGAGGGGCCTCCAGTAACTCCTTGTGGCTACCATTGTGCCTGGCATCTCTGGGCTTTCACAGAGGAACTGCTGCGACGGTATGTTCATAAACCACAAGAGAGATTCCATTGAGAAATTTTATGCCCACCTCAGTTTTTGCCCCAGTGGTCACTTTCACCCAGTGTGATCACCTCTCATATTCACCAGACGGATGACTGAAATGACTGCGTCCATTGATTCAGTCCACCCAAAGAATAAACACTTGCCTATAGTGAGGATGCTTAATTACAGGATTGAAGATCCTTCTCCAAAATAAGTGGCAACAATGCACAGTGTAGAGTGACCTTTAGGTGATAACTTTGCAGAGAGGTTCTCTCAGGTTTGGGTGAACTGTGTCTGTTTGGTGAAAACAAGGCCCTGGGTGCCATCTTGCCCATTAGTGACTCACTCTCTGTAACTCATTTCTCGTTCTTCCTAACCTTGTTCTGCAACACACTGCTCCCAGGAAATGATCATCCTCTGAAGAACATTCCAGAAAGGGAGAAGAAGCTGTCCTGGAATATCAGTGAGCTTTTTCTCACCTGCACCTCTCTTGCTGCCCCTTCTCCGTCCTAGACACCACACTTCCCGCCAGACTCAGACCTCCTTCTGAAGGCAGCCAAAACCTACCACCGGTTCCTGACCTGGCCTGTCCCTTACTGCAGCATCTACCAGGAACTGCTCACCTTCATCGATGCTGAGCTCAAGGCCCCAGGTGAGTGTTGAGGAAGCCAGCCAGCACAAGGAGCAGGGCTCGTGTGGTTAGGAAGCTTCTAGCTCTTCCGAAACATTCTTTGGATATGACCCACCTCACCTTTTAGCCTTTAGTTCACCTCTCTCTGCCCATGCCCTGGTCAAAGCCTTCGTGGTAAACACGTCAGGTGGCTGAGTCCGCACAAGCTAAAGCAGTAAATGTGAAAGGAAACCCGAGGAGGAGCCTTTGGGGAAGCTGGAGCAAGTGTGCAGGACAAGAAGACCCCAACACTTCACTGTGCCTCTGCTCTAGGTAGCCAAGGGATAGATCTCCAACTTTGCTCAGGTCAGCCAGAGAAGTCCCCAGAATATTGGCTAGAGATCCTTACTTGTTCTCTTTGACCCAGGAGCAAATAGGCACTTGCATGTGTGGGTTAGCATAGTTCTGGCATGGGAGGATGGTTGGTGCTGGAAAGGACAGGTTGATGGTCACAATGCAAGTGTGGATGAGGACTTGGTACTGCCCAGGGTTTTACGTATGAAGTATGAAAAGTATGGGTTCTTGAGAAATCAAAAGTACTATTATAGACATGCAAATGAAGTCTAAGAAAACTATGATAGAACAAGAGAAAACATAATCAAATATAATATGGTAGCCCTATATTAGAGTAACTCATCACACTGATATTCCAAGGAATAAAGTCATATAACATCTCAACAGATGTCTCTAAAACATTGGGTGAAATTCAACATGCAGTCCAGATATTCAAAACCCCTACATATATGGAAACTATTTCCACGGAAGTATTTTAAATATGGCAACAGCCCAAGGTTAAGTACCAGAGGCATTTCCTTTAAACTCAGTTGTCTCTCGTTTTGCTTATAGTTCTTTTGCCTATGCAAAAAGACAAAAATAAAGAATATTTCCTCATCAAGAGAAGATAACATTTTAATGATTTAGAGTTCAAAAAAGAGAAGTCTAAGAGAATCACCAGAATGAATAATTGTCAGAACTAGAAAACAGGTAGCTTAAGTGCTTTCCCATATACTGGTATCAACAGATAAGGTACCTAACAGAGAGAAAAGCATAATAGCAATTAAAAACATGAAAGAAATAAAAAATATGTGTAAGCTACATAGAGAAAACAAACTTTACTGAAGATAAATAATTGAAGAGACATATTGCTGGATTGAATCAATATTTTAATAACATCAAGTGTTTGAAAAATAAATGCAATCTTAATCAAAATACCAACAAGATCTTTTTAAAATTTAACAAATTGAGTCTATTTGAAATAGACTTTTAAAAAAATAGCATTTCTTTGTGCAGTTACCACGTATTTATTATAGATATTTTCATGTATTCTTTTTTTTTTTTTTTTTTTTTTTTTTTTTTTTTTTTTTGGTACCAGGGATTGAACTCAGGGGCATTCAACCACTGGGCTTCATCCCCAGCCCTTTTTTGTATTTTTATTGGTTTCACTGAGTTGCTAAGTGCCTCGCCATTGCTGAGGCTGGCTTTGAACTCACGATCCTCCTGTCTCAGCCTCCCAAGTGCTGGGATTACAGGCATGCACCACTGCGCCTGGCTTTTATGTATTCTTAAAAGAGAATAAAAACAGGGGCTGGGGTTCTGGCTCAGCAGTGGAGCGCTTGCCTAGCACATGCAAGGCCCTGGGTTTGATCCTCAGCACCACGTAAAAATAAATAAAATAAAGGTATTGTGTCCAACTGCAACTAAAAAATAAATATTTAAAAAAAAGAGAATAAAAATGTGGCTCAGTGGTAGAGTGCTTGCCTAGCACATGTGAGGTACCAAATAAACCAAAGGTATTGTGTCCATCTACAACTAAAAAATGTATTTTAAAAAAACGAGATATTTCCCTTACTAGGTCTTTGAAGGTAGTATAGGGCTATGGTAATTAAAATAGCACATATTGGCATAAGAATAGATAGATTAATGGAACAAAATATAATATCTAGAAACAAAATATTAAAAATTTATTATATGACAAAACAGCATCCACCAATCAGTGATGAAAGAGCTCAGACATTTAGTAAGTGGTATCAAGATAACTGGCAGATCATAAGAAAAGAGTTAGAACTTCATCTTAAAAGAAAAGACAAACGCAAAACCCAAAATGGAGTCCCATCTCAAACAAAACAACTTGCAGATAGACAAAAGGTTTAAGTGTGAAAAATAAGGTCATAAAAGCAGTAAAAGAAAATAAATTGCATCACCCTTGACTAGAGAAGAGTTATCAAACACATCTCCAAGGCAAAAGTGATAAAGAGGACTGGGGTTGTGGCTCAGTGGTAGAGCGCTTGCCTAGCATATGTGAGGCATTGGGTTCGAAAAACTCAGCACTACATAAAAATAAATAGCCGGGTGTGGTGGCACACGCCTGTAATCCCAGCACTTGGGAGGCTGAGGCAGGAGGATTGCTAGTTCAAAGCCAGCCTCAGCAACAGCGAGGCACTTAGCAACTCAGTGAGACCCTGTCTCTAATAAAATACAAAAAGGACTAGGGATGTGGCCCAGTGGTTGAGTGCCCCTGAGTTCAATCCCCAGAACAAACAAACAAACAAACAAACAAATAAATAAATGATTTTAAAAAGTGATAAAGATTTACAAAAATTTGGGGACTGGGGGTGTGGTTCAGTGGTAGATGCTTGCCTAGCATGCACAAGGCCCTGGGATCAATCACCAGTGTTAAAAAAGAAAAGATTCTTCAAATCATAAAGATTTGAAAGCATAAAATTGAAAGCCTTTATGTGGCTTTAAAACCCCTGTAATAGTGAAACATAAATAACAAACTAAAAAAAATGTGGCCAGCATGGATATATCAAACCCATAAGTTCTTCTGAGTCAATTTAAAAATAGCCACACCAAGGGAAATAGAAATAAGGACATGATTCAAGTACATCAAAAGAGAAGCATGAATGGCTGAGCAATGGCCCCCAAAATATTCATTTTCATTAGTAATAAAGTAAATGCAAAACTAAAGAATGACTGCTTTTTTGGCCACCAAATTGGCAAAAACAAAAGAAGAAGAATGGATGAATGAAAATATCGGTGATGGTGAGGAAAAGTGGGGCAGAGTTGGCTAAACATCAGAAGACCCTTCTGTTCTGCAGTTCCATTCCTATAAGTTGATCCTGATGAGTAACTATGGTTGTGCAAAGATTCAGCTACAAGGATGTTCTTTCCTCCTAGCTGTCAACCAATACCAGAACATTTAAAATATTGAGCATAGTTCCGTATCCTGTGGCAAAGTCATTTGGTGGAATGCTATGCAATTATTAAAAACAATATTGTAGAAACAGTTATTTAGGTCAAAAGATGTTGACTAACTTGTTGAGTATAAAAGCAGGCCCCCCAATACTATGTATACTGTAATCCCATTTTTATTTTTCCATTAAAATATACACCTGTTCCAAGTCCTATTTAGCACTGGCAGCATTTAATTGGCATTAAACACACTCAGGATTGAAGTATCAAATCTTATTCCCCAACTCATGGACCCTAAAAAGCTCAAAACTTAAGTTTTGTTTGTAAATTCCTCTGGAAGGGTTCATGACTTCCTTTTCCAACCAATCAGCTGGTCTGTCTTACCCTAGCCAATAAGCAGCTCTATCTCCCAACCAATCAGCTCCTCTGTCAGTCCTCCCCCCCCCAAATCGGCTTGTCTATCTTCCCCCAACCAGTCAGCTGACAGAATTGAGCTGAGCAGGTACCCGCGAGGGTTGACCAACCCCAAAATCTACCCATAAGATGGCCCTTACTTCATTGTAGATACTTGCATATAAAGTAAGAAATCAGGAAGGCCTTCAGGAGGCCTTGGACTTGGAAAGGCCCTCAGGCAAATTGTAAATAGTCTGCCAACATAATTTTCTGAGGTCCCCTAAATCAACAAACCAGTTTAAAGTCTCTCTCTTTCGTTTTCTCCTCCCACTTCGCCTCAAAACAAACAGATCGGGACTTCTTTGGGCCTCTTGCTGGTGACTGGAGTTCTCTTACCAGAAAGCAAAGTTTTTCTTCCCTTCTGTAATTTGGAGAGAAAGAATTAAAAATGTATATGCCTTGGCAGGGTCTTTTGTTTATATTAAAGATCTGTGACTCTTTCTTACTTTGAAATGGGCAAGGGAGATGTTGGGGTGGGGGAAGGGTGTCACCTGTGGGGCGACCGCTTCCCAATTTCAAGTAATACCAGCTGGCTCCCCTCAGTGAAATGCATGCTATGCCTTGAGGTATTTTTTTGTGGGCAGCTGGGCTAGGTAGCCCAACAAGCAGATGTAGGGAGGAGGGGCAAGTGGGGTAAGGCTCAGAGCCTGTGCTGATGGGATGCCACGCCTGGGTCCCAAAAGCCAGGCTGAGCAGACACTGGAGATGGACATGGAGATGGAAGGAGGGTCCTTTGCCTTGGAGCAGAGAGGACCCTGAGAATCATCACTCAAGGCACTGAGGGACATTGCCCCTGGGACCACATGAGGCCTCAGATATCCTGGTGGCCAGGGAGAAGGCAGATGCCTAGAAAGGGAAACTCAGGCCAAGCTGCCCATGCTAGAAATTTCTCTTCATCTAGGGAAAGCAGAACTGAAATAGGAAACCATTAACTCTACCTTATGTGAGAGAATAATTTTCAAACAGTTAAAAAAACACAGAAATGGCCAGGCACAGTGGCACATGCTTGTAATCCTAGCAGCTCAGGAGGCTGAGGCAGGAGGATCACGAGTTCAAAGCCAGCCTCAGCAAATGTGAGGCATTCAGCAATAGTGAGACCCTGTATTTAAAATACAAAAGAGGGCTGGGGATGTGACACACTGGTCAAGTGCTCCTGCGTTCAATTCCTGGTACCAAATAAGTAAATAAATAAAAACAATGTACATATGGAACCACCATTTGACCCTGTTATTCCAGTTATCCTGCTCCTCAGCATATATCCAAAAGATTTAAAATCAGCATACTATAGTGACCAGCCACATCAGTGTTTATAGCAGCACAGTTCCACCAAAGCTAAGTTATGGAACCAACCTAGATGCCCATTAGCAGATGAATGTATAAATAAATTGTGGTATATATACACAATGGAATATTACTCAGTTCTAAAGAAGAATAACTTTATGACAGTTGCCAGTAAATGGATGGATCTGGAGAATATCATGCTAAGTGAAAGAGCCAATTCCAAAAATCCAAATGTTGAATGTTTTCACTGATATGTGGAAACTAAACTGATATGTGGGGGTAGGGAGGTAAAAGAGAAGTTTAGTAGATTAGACAAATGGAATGAAAGGAAGGAGGGTATAGGAATAGGAAAGATAGTAGAATAAATCTTAACATAATTCTTCTATGTACACATATGAAATTACCTAAGTAAACCCCACCGTTGTGCCCACCCACAAGAATGGGATCCTAATCAGAATAATTATGCTTGCATAGTTTTGTCAAAATAGATTCTACTGTCATGTAAGCTAAAAAGAATCCATAAAATAAAATTTAAAATTTAAATGATAAAATAAACTAGATATACAAATCAACACAAGCATTGAAACTGATGGAAAAATTGTATGATGAAGAGAATTTTGTAAATATTAACCAAACCTACACAAGTGTGGTAATATTTTTATGGATTATTCAAGGATAACAAAAAAGTATAGAAAATAGCATTTAAGGGCTGATCACTCACCACCCAACATTATCAAATTCACAACTCAAATGCCCTCATTTCAGGTTTCATCATAGAGATAAATAATACATAAATGCTTAAAGCAAAAAAAAAAAAAAAAAAAAAAAAACCCACATGTGACTATTTTGTGAGCCTGTGTTAGAAATGAAGTCAGCTCATTGCTAAGGGAACCAGCAAGAGGTGGTTTAAAGAAAGATATGAAAAGCTGATATAAGTTTCCCATATAAACTAGAATAAGATTGGAGCTTTGAGTGCAAAATTAGTTGCTATCATAAAGGGGAATGAAACCAGCACTTCTTGGGTTCTGTTTTCTACCAAACAACAATCACTTGCAACTTATCTCACTTCTACAAGTTCATCTCTAATTTTAAAGAACTTGAGCCCTGCTGGATAGCAAATAGTAGGTTAAATAAAATTACCTTCCTCTACATGAACTGAAAGTAGACTTAATAGAGAATACTTCAGTGTGATTTTTGGTGATACTCCTTCCTGAGTCCTCCCTCTTCCCCCAGTAATCCCAGCTGAGGGAGGTAATAGGAGGAAGTGGCAGAAGGCTAGAACGGAGCATGGGAACTTGAGGCTTTGGAGGAAAGGCCAGATAATTTAGTTGTTACCTGTGCTTGGTACCAGACCAAGGTTTCAAATCCTGGGTCTGGGTCTGCTACTCACTATCTGTGGGGCTTTCAGAGAGATGTTTAACTTATATAAGCCTCAGTTTCCTCATCTGTCAAATGAGCAGTCTGTGAGGATGAATGCTGCCTACACTGATGTCACATTGCTGTGGTCAGAAGGTAGTGGTGTTAGTTCAAGGGATGGGTCCCTGCAAGGGGCCTGGGGAGCTGGGCCCTCCTCCCAGGGAGCCTTAGTGTCCCCGTTGCCATGGAGATTGTGGCTAGGTAGCAGAGGAAGTGGGCTGGTTATCAAAGCTGGGGCCTCCCCCTTCTTCCTGACTCCACCTCCAATGGGGTCACCTCCAGCCTGCACGCTGGGGGTGGCAGGAAACCTCACATCAGTGCCACTGGGTCTTGCCACCTGACAGCCCTCTTGAGCTCAGCTCTCATGTTTGTTAAATATTTATACTATGCCCACGTAGCAGCGCAGACCACATACTCTCCTGCAAAGAATCCATCCATAACGCTGAGTGGCAACTGTGGGCATCTCATGTGCAAGTCACTCAGCAGTCTTCGAAGCACACAGACTTCAAGGAACGCTATCCCAGACCACAGCCCTGAAACGTCAGAGGGACAGAGAAGTCACAGTATCCCATCTCATACACAAGAAAACTCAGACACGGAGGGGGTCAGCGTCCCTCTATCCAAAACATAAAAATTAAGTGCAAGAGAAGGAATATGGAACCTGGGATGACAAGACCTTTGCTTTGTCACTTACTAGCTGATGGTCTTGGGCAAGTTATGTATGCTTTCTGAGCTTCCCTGTCAAAAACAAAACTTATGTTAATGATGATGATGACTACGTGAAAGATGAGATGGTTTCATTTACCATGTGCTGCTAGTGGTGGTGGCCCATACGGGGAAGCATCTGAGTGGATGCTTGAGGATACTCCTCCAATGCCCCATACATTTGTGGGCCCCGGGGCATTGGGCCCCGTGCCCTGTTTTTTGAATTCCTGAACAAAGGATTTCCATGGATGTCAAATTTTGAATGGCATTTATTGGCCCAATGATTTCCCTTTTTACACCTGGGGCAGCAGCCTGGGCACGGTATGAGCTTGGTCTTATTTCTCTTTTGGGATTTTGCCTAGAATAGCCTGATTGATTATGATAATTTTGCCTGGAATATCCTGATTGATTATAATGTCTAGGTTGAGCCTTTGTGAAATTTTGAGGGGAAGCACCTCTCATTGAGGCTGCAATCACATTTCCTGTGACAAAGGCGTCATTTATATCTTTACATAGTTGTATATATACGGAAAGATCCTTTTTAGTTCTCCATGGCCTGATGGCTTCCTGGCAGTATTTACTAGCATTTTCATATGCTAATTGAACAACTAATGACATAGCTTGATCAACATCTGCAAACACTTTACCTGCAGTTGTCAAAAGTCGATCAGCAAAGTCAGCATATGGCTCATTAGGTTCTTGAATCACTTTTGACAAGCTACCTTATAGATCCCCAGGTCCTTGTACAGTTTTCCATGCCTCTAAGGCAGCTGCGTTTATCTGAGCATATACACCTGGCTCATAATCTTTTTGAGCCTGTAAGTCTGCGAATTGCCCTTCTCCTGTGAGCATTTCTATATTATAGTCTCCAAACCCTGCAGCTGCGTTTCTTTTTGCCGTTTCTATACAAAATTCTTGGAATTGGGATCGCCAAACCAAGTATTGCCCCCTGCTTAATGCTGCTTTACATAGACTTTTCCAGTCTGAGGGGGTTAAGCTAAAGGTGTTAAGGGACTCCAGCATACTCAACGTGAAAGGAGCTTGGGGCCCATAAGTCATTACTGCCTCTTTGAGATTTTTTTATTGTTTTGAAATCTACTGACTGATGGACCCTCTGTCCATTTTTCTTTTCAAATGCTGGCAGTTCCCAGTGTGTCTGTGAGTTACCCTCGAGAGTGCATAAGCGCTCAGAAAGACTTTTTATTTCTGTTTCTAGGGTATGCAAACGCCTAGTAATACCCTTCCTATTTTCTATAATGGATTCCACCCATGGGGGAGTAGAGAACACAAGTGGTTCCTCTACTTGACGGTCCTTTTTCTTGGTCTTTTTTAGTTTCTTTTTCCTCATTTTCTCAGGATCACTTTTACTAGATTCCTCACTACTGCTAATTTCACTGACAGCAATATCCTGAGTCCCAGGTTCCATGAAGAGTAAGTATCCTTCAGCTATCACCAATAACTCCCGAATAGCTCTAATAGCTTGGATTTTTGTCATTTTTGGGACTCTTCTAATACTCTCTTTACTGGTCTTAGTTGACCCAGTGGAAGCTACACTTTTTTGATCACTTTCACTTTTTTCTAAATCCTCCTCACTGAGAACAGAGTCAGGTATATCAAGGAGTGTTTCCATAGCCTCTATCACTTGGGATTCAGTTATATTCAAACCCATCTTTAGAGACCTTTCAGTTCTTACCTGTCCGCTCCGAAGTCCCCGTACAGGCCGCCACCTGTCCTGCTTCTAGTTGTTCCTGAACTAGTAGGTGGGCCGCTTGTAATTTCTCTTTAGATAGGGGCCACTGAGGGACCCACACTGGCTTATCAGAAAGCCATGGTATTTTCAAAATTATTTTCTCAGTGGCCCCGAAAAAAAATATCTTTTTCCTTTATGATAATGATTACTTTTAGGGTTAAGATTACTCTGTACTTTTTGATAATGATTTCTTTTAGGGTTAAGATTACCCTGTAGATTTTCACCTTTAACACCTGCAGGCTTGGTTGCAAGGTGTACTCCCATTTGTTGCAAAATATCTCTTCCCCATAAAGTAACCGGTAGGTTAGGTAAAACATAAGGCTGAAATGTTCCTTTATGCGCTTCATCATCCTCCCATTTTAAAATTACTGCACTTTTCTCTGGGAGGTTATTATATCCCAAGCCTCTTAAACTGGTTGAAGCTTTTTGCAGAGGCCAGTGCTTGGGCCATTGCCGTAGATTAATGATGGAAGAGTCAGCTCCAGTATCTATCAGTCCTTATATCTCTATTCCTTGGATTTTTATTTTACACATAGGCCTCCTTGAACAATTCCGAACCCAGCAAGCCATAGGTTCTGAGTCAGTGAAACAAAATCCTCTATTGTTCCCTTTTTGAGGCATACTCATTTTAAATGAATTATGTAAATTGGGAAGGAGAAGCAACTGAGCAATTCTATCTCCTTGATTAACAGAACTTATACTTTGGGGTGAGCTAAGCATTATTTTTATTTCCCCTTTGTAGTCTGAGTTTATTATACCTGGGGTCACTTGCAAACCTAATAAGCTTTTAGGACTTCGCCTGAGAATAAGTCCTATAGTCCCTGAGAGAAGAGGTCCCCTGACTCCTGTGGGAATCAGTTGAACCCCCATTTCAGGTGTTAACACTATTCGGGCGGTGGAACAGAGGTCTAATCCTGCATTTCCTCCTGTTCCTCTGGCGAGGGAGTGGATGGGTAGTAGGGATTGTGTTGGGGTGTTGTTGGAGCTGGAGAGAGAAGCTGACAGAATAAAGAGCCTGTTTGTTTCCAGTCTGCCTCTAAACTTATTCTCGCGGCTTTGCTGCTCCAAGCGGCCTTCGCTTTAGGCGGCAACAGATGGTGTGCTAAACACTGCTGACCATCAGTCCCACATACCCTTAAAACGCCTGTTGTGGGCTGGGGTTGTGGCTCAGTAGTAGAGCGCTTGCCTAGCATGTGTGAGGCACTGGGTTCCATCCTCGGCACCACATCAAAAAATAAATAAGCAAATACATAAATTAAAATAAAGTTATAAAATAACCTACTGTTGGGTAGTGACCATCATACCCATTTTTCAGATAATGAAGCCGAAGGCCGGACTGTTGAGTAGTTGATGCCTGGTCATGTAGCTAACAGGGGCTCTATCACTTGAACCTAGATGTCTCTTTGGTTCCAGAAACCATAGCATATTCTCCTGTTTGCATAATGCTCTCTACCGGCAGGCAGAGACAGGTGACTGACTGTGTGAACCAAAGACCCTGGGCTGTCCCAGCTGTCTTTTAGTATAACTTTCCTTCCTGGGGAATTTCTTTTATTTTTCCCCCCTTTTGGACACCACCAATGCTTTCCTGCCCTTTGACTTCCTGTCAAAGTAGAAGAAACCTCAACCTCAGCTCGTTGAGTTTTGCCTATCAACTGATAGCAGATGAATTCTGGATAGTCTTCTGTGGCAATAAGGTTCTCTTGAGATATTACTCATTGAGACATTTGATTTTTATTCTTTTTGTCTCTGATGATGGGATAAAGGGTTTAGTACATTTGAAGGAAACATCATTGACTAGTGGGAGGGGAGATTTAGGGAAAAGAACAGAGGGCAGGTGTCCCAGAAATCACAGATTGTGATCAGCTAGGACTAAGCTGGCTACATAAAACAGAAAGCCTCAAATAACATTGGCTTAAATTCATAAGGATTTATTTTTCCCTTCTACAAAAAAAAAAAAAAAAAAAAAAAATTCTGGAAGAAGGCAATCCAGCATTGCTAAGTGACCCCACAGACACCCTAGACTGACCTTCTCTCACCTTTCTGTTCTACCATCCTTAGTTGGAGGCATTGTCCTCAAGGACATTTCATGGTATAGGATGGCTGCTGGAGCTCTGGCCATCATATCCATATTCCAGTTCACAGAAAGGAGGAAGGGAGAGAGGTTGCAAAAATGAATCCAGCCAACACCCTCTGCAAGGGTGGCTGAGAAGTGTGACTTCATAGCCCAGTGTCCCATTAGTGAGGAAGAAAGAAGAATGAATAGTTCATAGATGATTAGAAGTTTCTGCTGTGTAGGATTTACTTGGAGAAGTGGCACAGAAAACCCAGGTTGGGCCCCTTGGTGTGACTCTTGGTAGGGTGGTGAAAGGGGTGTCATGGCAGGTCTTGCCTCACTTACCCCCAGGCCTGAGGCTCTGCAAAACCGGACAAACTCACCCCACAGGCATTTCTGTGGGTTCACACCAGCACGTGTCTTTTGTTATCATTGTCCTGTTGATTCCAAGAACTCCACTCTGCCAGCACGGAGAGCTGCACACCAGTTTTCCTTCCCCTTAGTGTTCTCCTCTTGCCTCTCCTAACCGCATCCCTTCCCATCCTCTGCCTCTCTGCTCCCAGACTCCAGCTGGCAGGGATCCCAGGCCTTCCTGGCCACGTCTTCCCGCTGCCTTTGTTTGAAGGCTGTGCTGTACCTTCCTGCCCAGCACCTTGTGGGAAGGTACTTTCGTGGCCACAAGTCCCAGGTTCCTCTAGTGTCCAGGATCCCAAGATGGGGAGCAGGAAGGTGTTACCCATGGGACCCCAGTTGGGAGAAAGCGTAAGAGAAACCTAGTTTCTGGGAGTGTCGTGCCTGGGTCTGCTATAGATCAGACTTTCAAACTGTCAACCATGAGCTGATATTAATTATGGAAACTGGAGAACTAAATGACATAGTCTCCTTTTGGGATTGCAGCAAAGTTAGGCTGGGCTCTGCTTTACATTAGTGCTGTGGACTTCATGAAATCTTGCTTTTTGCCATGTAAGAGGAAACTGAGTCAAAATGTTGTTTGCTGCCTGCCTCACATGAGCCAAGTGCTCCCAGCACCCTCAGCGCAGTGCGCTGGTGTGTTGTTGACTTTATACCAGTATTTGCTTGAGGGCAGAAGTGGTACCTTTTCTGCATCCGTGGGTCTTCACAGTCTGCTGCTCTGTGTATAGAGCCATCTATTTGCCACCTTAGGAAGAGATGGAAGCCTCGATTGGCAAATGTGGCTCAACTGTGAAGGGCCCTGAATGCCTGGGCAAGGAGTTTGAACTTTGCCATGACCACCTGATACCCTGTACGTACCCATTTTTCTGTCCATGGAGGGTGGCTCCATTCCATTTCCTGCTTACAAGAACCTGAAATAAGCACAACCCAGGCAAGGTTTTTGTTGTTGTCGTTCAGCCTCTGCAGTCTGGGTCTAAGAAGCAACCTCAGAAAATTGGTCCCATCTGCTAAGGAGACCAAATGTGTTTTCTAGTTTTCCATCACTACAACAAAATATCCAAGAGAATTAATTTATAAAGAGAAAAGGTTTATTTGGGTTCACAGTTTGGAAGGTGCCAGTCCATGATCAAATGCTCTGGGCCTGTGGTGAGGTGGCACATCATGGTGGAAGCATGTAGTATAGAAGGACCACGCTGCCAGGAGACATCAGATGGGAAGAGGAAGGGGCTGGGCTCCCACAGTCCCCTTGGAGGGCACACCCTCAATGACCTAAGGACTTTCCACTGGGTCCTACTTCTCAAAATTTCCATCAACCTCCCAAAAGCACCACCTTGGGGCAAGCGTTAACAAAGGGGCTTTGGGGAACTCTTATGATTCAGGTGATAGCACCAGGGATGGGTCGAGCTCCCTGTTGAGGGAAGGGGGGGTGGGTTTAAAGGTGAGGGACAGGTGTCCATGGACCCAAGCTCTCTGTGGAAGGAGTGGGGTGTGGGGTTAAAGGTGATCTTGGTACTGCCTTAGCAGTGATGATCTTTCTGGTGCTACTGGGGAACATAATGAGAAGCACGGAGCATGTGGCTTGCAGGATGCCAGGAGACATTTCTAACCTCACAATGTGCCCCAACAAATAGGGAGTTGGAGTCCAATTTCTAAACCCAGTTCTGAGAGTCAGTTTGAAAAAAAAAAAGTTGGCAGGATCTAAGCCTTCTTTCCCATTACAGGATTTTCTGATTTGTTCCCTATTCTGACCCCAGCCTCTCAAACCATTCCCCCCAAACTCCACACCCCATGATGAGCAGTGAGGCCATTACCAAGAGAGGCCAACAACGGGGACTTGATGGGGTTCATCAGGGTGGGGTTGGGGGTTTTGTCTGATGGTTGTGTGCTCCACCTGGGAATTGTTGAGGTCTTGGGTATTCAGACAGGTCCGTGAGCTCTGAAAATAGCTTCCTCTGAGGTCAGGGTGTGCTGCAGGTGCCCTTTCAAATAGCCCCCAAGAATGAAGCAAAAAAACAAAACAAAAAAAAACATGAGCAGTTTTGGGGAGTCCACACAAGAAATAGGGAGCAACCCCGATCTAACTGCACTGTAGTCCTAAAATAAGGCTAGGAAAATATCCCAAGATACATGGGCATAGGAATGTAAGAGGCTAGAGAACGTTCCTCATGATGGAGGCTACAGAAGAGCGGGACCCATAGACACTCCATAAACAGAATCCCAAGAAGAGTGGTGGTTAAGACTGAGCTGTTGTATCTGGGGACAGGGGAAATAACGGTAAGCTCTGGGAGGGCAGTGGGGTTGGAAGCATTTTGGAGGGAACCTTATGTGGAGGGAGAGTGACTTCACAGCCTGCTGCTCTCCAGAGTGCACCCAGCTGTATGTCCGGGGTGAGCAGAGGTAGAATTGGGGGTGGAGATAAGAGGTCAGTAGGATGGGGGCTATGTGTTACAAATAAATAAATAAACAGGGCTGAAGATGTAGCTCAGTGTAGAGAGCTTACCTACGATGGGCGGAGCCCTGGGTTCCATCCTTAGCACTGAGAATAAATAAATAAATAAATAAATAAATAAATAAATAAATAAATAAATAGTAAAAGAAAAGAGAAACAAGGTTAGGAGATGTATCTTGTGTGTGTGTGTTGCTGTCAGGGAGACTGGGGTGGGGGATATCTATTTGTCTCCACTGTATTCTACTGGGGGGCTAGTGAGGGTTTCAAGTGGAGCTTTTCTCTGTAATGTATGTGAGCAGCCACCAGATGGTGTCCCAAGTCCTGAGAGTGACAACATGATCTCAGGGACTTAGCACCACAGAGAGAACATTAATTTAGAATCATGTGCCAGTTACATCAACTAAACATCACATAAACAACCAACACTCAAGGCCATTCAGTCCCTAGTTAAAAGAACATGATTTGGAAACTTTCTGCCATTTACTAAATAAAAATCATGGGCTTTCTGTTTATAGCTAACCCTATACCCCTGATCTTGGCTTGTGTATCAGAGGACATGTCCCTCTGGCTTCTTAGTTCAACCCCAGACACAGGTGGCCTGCTCCTCACAGGGCCTTCCCTGTGACCACCTCCAACCTCTGACAAGAGGGTGGCCTGCCTCACCACAGCCCCAGCCCTGCCTCTGTTTTGCTTGGTCTGTGGGAAAGTGGGTGGTTGAAGCTCAGTGTGGTTGACATAGAACTGAGTACAGACTGTAAAGTGATACTGTCCAACTGCAGAGTCATGTGGCAAGAAAAATCAGAAAATGTTTGGTTGGTTTCTTCCCAACAGGGAAGATGTTGATGTGAGATAGAAGAGGTTGGAGAGGAGGGGATGTAAGCTGGGAGGAGAGCGGGGCTCAGACTTCAGAGAAAGTAACATAAGGCAAAGCGGCAGCTTCCGGGAAGCCAGGTAGAGATGTGGATGTTGGACGGTTGCTGCCTGGCTGGAACTGAGGCTGAGCCAGGGGGCTGAGGGACACACCCCCACCAGGACCATGGGTTGTGGTGGTTGGTGCCAGGGACCCAGCAACATCTAGGTAGTGTGAGACCCCACAGCCTTCTGTGCCCAGGCTCTCCCTCCCAGGATGCTCTGCCTCACAATCTCCAATGTTATAGGCTGGTGGGTCCCAGGTGGGGCTCAGGAAGCATAGACTGTTAGGGCCTCAGAGGCCACCCATCTAAGCTACCCTTTATACAAGGAACTGAGACCCCCAGGTAAAATGACCTGCCCAGGGTCATGTGGAAGAGTCAGGATAGAGCTCAGGATTCTGACCAGGGATCCAGCTCTGGATCCTTTTCTTCCCTGCCAGGCTGTCCCCTGCCTGGGGACAGAGCCTGGGCAGACTGGTTGAGAGGGGACTGGGCAGCCCTTTGGAGTGGAAAGCCTCCAAAAGTGGGTGAGGCTCAGGATGGATTTGGGGGGTGGAGGCTGCAGTCACAAAGGTGAGGTAAGGGAGTCACTTATGAAGAATGACCAGAATCACAGAGGTAAACACCAGGCACACACAAGGTCCAAATAGCAGCTCTCTTCCCCAGGGTTCCCCTGAGCCTCATCCACAGGAACTTCTGACCTGGTTGACCAGTGCCTGGCTTGTTGCAAGGCACAAGGACATGATTGCTAAAGGAAGAGATAAGCCTGTGAACTCTTTTTTCTTTGCTGTTGGCCCACAGGAATCTCCTACCAGAGACTGGTACGGTCTGAGCAGGGCCTGCCCATCAGGAGTCAACGAAGCTCCACCGTGTGAGTTTTCTTGGGACGGGGGAAAACAGAAGAGCACCTCCCACCCTTTCACCATCCTCTCTACCCTGGCATCTGGCATCCCCCCATCATTGCACCCTTTCCCACCCTAGTCACCAATTAACAGGCTTCACGGGGACCAGGAACCCTCTGAAATTGCTGGTGGTGTTTTGTATATAACTTCATTTTTCTGGGAAGGAGATCTTCTTTCAGATTCTTGAAAGGGGGTCTTCATCAATCATGCCAGGTATTGGGTGCACATTAACTCATTCATCCCTACTTTTCAGAAGAGGAAACTGGAAGTCAGAGAGGCCAAACAACTTCCCCAAGGTCATACAGCTAGCGAGTGTGTGAACCAGGATTTGAGTTTCAGTCTTACCCAAAGGTCTTTGCTCTTTCCACAGTGTCTTTCTCCTGTTACTAAAACAGTGTTTTCCAAACTCTTTTGACCAGGATATACAATTTAAAAAATACATTTTTATATGACAGTCTGGCACACAGAGAGCAGAAACATTTTTCATGAACTGAAATTTACCCCCATCATCTAGGATGAGCTCTGTCCTATTTGTACCATTTTATTTAAATAACAAGTTCTGTTGTGACTCCTCAAACCAATTTCATTAACCCACTCCTGGGTCCTGGCCTGCAGTTTGAAAAGCATCAGAAAGAAGGCACCATTTCGAGGACCTCTGGAGATCTCAAAGTTATGTGGGTTCTGTCTTATTGCCATCTCACTTCGACATGCTACAAACCCAGGGACCCTGACTTCCACCAGCTCAGAAATTCTAGCTGCCCCCATCCCTTCCACGCGACAGCCTAGGGGTTCACTTCACATTGAGCAAATACTTCTTGAGGTAGTTGAAATACTTCTGGGTAAAAACAAGCAAATAAAATAGTCTAGGGTAGATGTTGAGACAGAAAGGACATAAAAATGCCATATAGTATCTCCCTCTTATCTACAAGAGATACATTCTAAGGCATGCAATGAATGCTTGAAACTGCAGATAGTACTGAACTCTATATATGCTGAGAACTTTCACCTTTTCACTTAAAGGAAATATTTTGTGGTAATTTTTGCATATCTGAATTTTCAGCATCACTAATCTTGTGCTTTGGGGCCAATTAAGTAAAATAAAGGTTCCTTAAGCACAAGCACGTGATACCATGACAATCTAAGTGGTCATTGAGACAGCTACTGAGTGACTAATGGACAGGTAGTATATGCCATGGTAGACAAAGGAATGATTTATGTCCCAGATGGGCTGCAGCTGGACTGTCCAAGATTTCAACATGTTACTCAGAATGGTATGCAATTTAAAATTTATGAATCCTTTACTCCTGGAATTTTTCATTTGATATTTTCAGAGTATGGTTGACTGTAGGTAAACAAAACTTTAGATCAGGGGGAATTACAGGCAACTGGGTTGTAGGCTGGTGGGCTGGCAAATAATCTCCTACACCTTTAAGGTACTTACTGGGCTTTGGGCACTATCTTCACACATCTTCAGATGTGTTAATCCATTTAATCCTCATGTTAATCCTGTGAGAAATGTGTTTTTCAGATAAGGGAACTGAGGCACAGAGAGGTTAGTGGGAAGAGCTTAGGGTTGGGAGATGGTCTCACTTCCATTAACTATAAACTGAGAACATGAAAAGTTCTTAAGCAATGAAATCATGCAGGATCTCAGTCTTGTCCTTCAAATAGTGGTGATCAGCATATGCCCATAGGAAAAAAAGTGCATAGGAAAAAATCAAGCACTCAGCAAGGGAGAAAGGCTCAGACAGATGCCACTTATGAGAGCCTGCCTCCTTTTCCTGAAAAATGGAAAAATCAAAAATTTACTGTCCAGTTGTTGGGAACTCTGTTCTGTCTCTCTGCCCTCACCCTGTGGGCCCAGCTCTGGGAAAGACATCCAAAACGCTAGCAGGGAACCTTACTTGCATAGTTTTTCTTTGCCCTGAGTTTTAACAACATGGAATTGTGAGGATAAGAACAGGCTCATGACTATATTATCACGATGGTTCAAATTTGCTCTAAAATCATGCAGTCATGGAGGGCTTGGCACCGGGGAAATGAGAAGGCCATGTGTTGTTAAATGTCATCAGTATCTGATAGTCCATTATTCTCCTAACATTTGGGTATGTTTAAAAGTTTCCAAGAGGGAACCCAGATGTTCAGTGGGAAGGGAGGTGGAAATGGTTGAGCCAATACCCACCCTTCAGCCCAATGTGAGCCTACATGATGGCTTTGGGCTAATTTGAAAATATATCCCCATGAGTGGAGGAATCAGATGAAGCCCTCACTGGCACCCCTTCCTATGGGCAGATGCTGCCCCACTCCATGAGGAATTTCAGGCCCAACCTGCTGTAGGCCAGACAGCATGTGGCTGCCCTGCTCCCCTCTCCTCCACAAAATGGTTAATGGGCTTCAAGTTACCTGGACAAAACTACCATCCTCTTTTGAATAATGTACATCCACCATATGTCCCACAGGGGAAAAATGTTTATGTAAAAAGATAAGATTTAAATATTCATATGTATATGTTTTATTTATATATATCTATATAATGTTTATATAAAAAGATGATTCATTTTTAAAAATTAAGTTCAGTTTGGAAAGTCTTTGAAAGCTCCAGCTATAAAATACTCCAAAGTAGACTACAAGCATTGGTGGAAATGGAACCCTTGAGCCCTCCCGGCCTCTTTCCTGGCCTCCTGCTATTGCTTGCTCAGGTTCTACTGGGCTGTGAGGAGGCCCAGGCCTCAGCGAAGCTGAGCTCTGAGCTCTGCAAGGCGAGGTGAGCGGCTATGCCTTGGCCTATTGCCCACCCCCAGGTCTCACAGCTGGTCCTCTGTGTCTCCAGCACTGTGCTGTTGCTGAACCCAGTGGAGGTGCAGGCTGAGTTCCTTGCCGTGGCTGACAAGTTGAGTGCACCTGGGCACTCACCCCACAGCGCCTACACCACCCTGCTCCTGCATGCCTTCCAGGCCACCTTTGGTGCTCACTGTGACCTCCCTGGCCTGCACTGCAGGCTGCAGGTATGGGCCTGGGACCCTGGGGCTCTGGTGACTTCTGGCACTTCTCCTGAGAGGCGCAGCTCCCTCTCTGTTCCATCTTGGCTGAAGACTCTGGTATACACTGGCCTCCCTTACCCTGAGTGACATGGCAAGACAATAGCAAGATCCTGGCCAGAGTTAGGTGGCACCTTGGGTAATGGGGCTGGATGCTGATGCCTGGTGCCTCAGAAGAAGGCACCAGGAATGGGAGTGGGCTTTTGACTGAGGCCTGGCTTTTAGTTCTGGCTCTGTGACCAGTCAGCTATATCATCCTGGTCCAACCCCTTCTCCTCTCTGGGTGCAGTGAGGAGTCTGAAGTTCTTCCTGCTCTGCAGTATTCTTCCTCTGGACCTCTCTCTCCTGACCATTTCCTGAAAGTAGAGAGGAGGCAGGGGGAGGCCCAGCTCTCTGGCCAGCCATGGTAGAGGTGGGAAGTCAGACCAGAGTGCTGGTGGTTGCTGCCTTTGTCAAGACCCTAGGAACTGGAAAAAGCAGGTAACCAGGCCACTGGACGGGAGCAAACCTCATCTCTCCTGGACTTTCAGTCCAAGACCCTGGCAGAACTTGAGGACATCTTCACAGAGGTTGCTGAGGCACAGGAGCAGGCATCTGAAACTGGGGATGCAACCGAGGCTCGGAAGTGGCTCAGGACGAAGCTCCAGGCAGTGGGAGAGAAAGCTGGCTTCTCTGAGGTCTTGGGTGAGGTTCTGGGGACAGGGGAGCTTTGCCCTCTTTCCCTATCATCTGTTCTAGCTCCCAGGGGGTGTAGGTCAGTGGGCTCATGGCTCTGCTCTACACAACCATTCAGAGATCCAGGTTCATCAGCATCTTGTTGCTCCACCATCCCTTAGGGCACGGATCTGTCAGCAGGTACAGGGTTGGGTTGTTATCATGTTGGCAGCTTGTGGGGAAAAGAAAAGACAGGGCTTGCTGGGGTCATGGGGCTTGGTGAGAGCTAGTAAAACGCATGGCTTTATACTATGTGCTTCAAAGAAGAGCCCTCTGGCTGGAAGCCAGGCATTCTGGCTCTAACTCAGCCTCACTCTGTCCAGGTGTATGGCCTCATGCCAGTCTGACCCCAACTTTGGCCTTTTCTCTAAGTCAAAGGGTCTGGGCTGAATATTCTCCAAGTCCCCTTGCAAGTCCTCTTCTCCTGCCCTCACTCCTCTTACAGACACTGCAAAACCTGGGAAGCTCCACACCATCCCCATCCCTGTCGCCAGGTGCTATACCTACAGCTGGAACCAGGACAGCTTTGGTAAGGAGCTGGCTGGGCCCTGGGGCACCTGCCCACCACACTGCCTGAGCTCTTTGTGGTCCTGGGTCTGTGCTGCTGTCCTCCCCCTCTCTCCACAGACCCTCAAAGACCCTAAGCAGAGCAGGGGGCAGCACTGAATCCTAGGCTGGCCCAGCCCCCTTCCTGCTCCCCACCCAACCTGCCAAAGCCTCTCCCTCAGAAGCGATTCTAGGGCCACCCACCCAGACACTGCCCTTTCTTCCCTGTAGATATCCTACAGGAAATCCTACTCAAGGAACAGGAGTTGCTGCAGCCAGGAATCCTGGGAGATGATGAAGAGGAGGAGGAAGAGGAGGAGGAAGAGGAGGACTTGGAAACTGATGGACATTGTGCTGAGAGGGACTCACTGCTCTCCACAAACTCTTTGGTGTCCCGTGACTCGACTCTATCTCTTGCCTCCTCTCAGGCCTCAGGGCCAGAGCTCTCCCGCCATCTGCTGACCTCCTTTGTCTCAGGCCTCTCTGATGGCATGGACAGTGGCTATGTGGAGGACAGTGAGGAGAGCTCCTCTGAGTGGCCCAAGAGGCTTGGCAGCCAGGAACGCAGGGGCCACCGCAGGCCTGGGCAAAAGTTCAACAGAATCTATAAAATCTTCAAGAGCACCAGCCAGCTGGTACTGCGGAGGAACTCTCGGGGCCTAGAGAGTGGCTCCGACACAGCCCTGCCCCTGCGGCGGGCGGGGAGCCTCTGCAGCCCGCTGGACAGCCCGACACAGCTCCCCTCCCGGGCACAGCGCTCACGATCGCTGCCCCAACCCAAACTCAGCACCCAGCTGCCCAGCTGGCTGCTGGCCCCTGCCCCATGCCACCAGCGCCGCCGCCCTTTCCTGAGTGGGGATGAGGACCCCAAGGCTTCCACACTTCGGGTTGTGGTCTTTGGCTCCGACAGGGTTTCAGGGAAAGTGGCTCGGGCATATAGTAACCTCAGGTAAGACCCGTCACGGGGCACATCGCTCTGCCCTGTTATTCTAGTGGAAATCAGGGCTTGAAGAGTACATCCAAGAGCCACCGAGGGTTCACTTCTCACCATCTTCTTTTCGCCAGGAGGCTGGAAAACAACCGCCCGCTCCTCACACGGCTGTTCAAGCTGCAGTTCTTTTACGTGCCTGTGAAGCGAAGCCATGCAACTGGCTCTGGTGCCTGCCCAGCCCCTCTGAGCCAGATGTCTCCACTCCCCGCAGACTCCCCGAGGCAGCCAAACCCACCAGTATGTCCCCAGTCCCTGGCCAAGTAGGGTGGGAAAGTGGACGTGAGCAGGTTCCAGGTACCTAAAGGGGCTGGTTGGGAGTCATCCTAGGCCATCAGTTGTGTGTCCAGGGCACTTCCTTCTGCCTGACCCTCACTCCCAGGTTCCTGCCTGCACTTGGGTACATCATTTTGCAATATGACAAAGACAGAAAGTTGTCATACTTCTCCAAGAGCAAGAAAAATCTCAGCTTGGGGCTGCAGGTGTGGTTCAGGGCCCTGCAGCAAAGATGGGCAGGCCTCCTGGGTAGCTGGGAATGATTCTTGTCCCTTAGCCCCAGGAGCTGGGCACACCCCCATGGGAGGACAGCACAAATGACATCTCCCACTACCTTGGCATGCTTGACCCCTGGTATGAGCGCAATGTGCTAGGCCTCATGCACCTGCCACCTGAAGTCCTGTGCCAGGTAAGTGGCCCATGGGGTTGGGTTGGAACCTACTGGCTATTGTCACTGAGCCTCACTTAGAAGGCTCTGGGTTTGCCTGAGGCTTCCAGGAAGAACTAGGGCTTACTTGAAAAAGAGCAGGAAGGGAGAGTGAGAAGGACTGAGCATGAACCCAGGGCACTTGGGATAAGAGCTAGAGTCACTGCAGCTACAGGGTAGGGTCCTCAGAAGGGCCAGGGGACCTTTAATTTCAGCTTCCTTCCTCAACTCCTGGCTTGTCCAGGTTAGCCAGGGGCCTCCCTGGAGGCCTATGTGTCAGATGAGGAGGGTGTGAGGCTGCATGGTGCTCCCCCACCCCAGGCCCCTCCGGCTTCTATCTCACCCTCTCTCTCCCCGCCTGGTTCTGTCTGCCTCTGAATCTCTCTTCTCTCTGCCTCTGCCTATGTGTGTCTTCTCCTCTCTTCCTCCCACTACCTCTTTCTCTCTGGGTCTCTGTCTCTTTGTGCCCCTGGCTTGGCTCCCCCACTGGCCACAGCACTCCCTGAAGGCTGAGTCCCGGCCCCTGGAGGGCTCCCCTGCCCAACTGCCCATCCTGGCCGACATGCTACTCTACTACTGCCGCTTCGCTGCCCGGCCGGTACTGCTGCAGGTCTATCAGACGGAGGTAAGGTCTGCCCTGCCCATTCCATCTCCTTACCCAAACTCCCTGGCAGCCAGGGTCAGCATCGCCAGGTCCCAGACTATGTCCGGCTGGGCCTATAGGCCCCACTCCCACCTGCTGCCATCAGCCAGGCTGGAGGAGCGGGGTGGGAGCTCCCCGTGCAGAGGTCCACACTGTGCCTGTGCTCCTGCCCTCTCCAGCTGACCTTCGACACTGGGGAGAAGACGACGGAGATCTTCATCCACTCCCTGGAGCTGGGTCACTCTGCTGCCACGCGAGCTATCAAGGCTTCAGGTGCTACTGCAGGAGCTCAGGTGGAGGCAGGCGGGGAGGCGGGGCCTGGGGAGGGGCTAAAGTGAGGCCGCGTCCTGGGAGGCGGGGCCCTGTGGGGGAGGGGCCTTGGGAGATGAGACAAGCCAAGACTGTATGGCACAGGTCCTGGCAGCAAGCGGCTGGGCATCGATGGCGACCGGGAGGCCGTCCCTCTAACACTACAGATTGTTTACAGCAAGGTAAGACCCATGCTCTCCGGGGGTCTGCTGCTGATCCTCCACCAGAGCTTGGTCCCAGAGCAGGACTTATTGGGCCCTGCGGCCAGCTCCCTTCGGTGCGAGCAAAGGTGGCCCGAGGAGAGAGCAGACGTCTCCCCCCGTGGCCTCTAGAGCCTCCCAAGGCAGCAGGCACAGGGGTCTGTGGGTTGAGAGGGTCTGGCTGTGCTGCATTTCCAGGGGGCCATCAGTGGAAGAAGCCGCTGGAGCAACCTGGAGAAGGTCTGCACCTCTGTCAACCTCAACAAGGCCTGCCGGAGGCAGGAGGAGCTGGGTGAGTGGGGTTGGGTGGTGTGGGGTGGCATGGCAGGGAGGGAGTTTGAGCCTGACCTGAGCCACCCTTGACCTTCAGACTCCAGTATGGAGGCACTGACGCTAACCCTAACAGAAGTGGTGAAAAGGCAGAACCCCAAATCCAAGAAGGGTTTTAACCAGGTAAGAGCTTCCTTCTCCCTCTAGCCAGTGTGCCCGTGTTCCTGCATATTGGGGTGTGTGTGTGTGTGTGTGTGTGTGTGTGTGTGTCAGTGCCCGTATGTATACCTGTATGTGAGAGAGAGAGAGAAGGAGTGCCTTTGGCAGGGCCTGTAGATGGGAAAGGAGAGGCAGGTGAGGGGTTTGGCTTGGGGTATGCAGAGGTATGCAGTGTCATGGGTGTCAGGGAGAGAAGGGTGCCCTGTGAGAGGATGTGTATGTGGAAAGGTTGTGTGGTCTGGAGATCCCTGAGTCCAGGGCAGAGAGTACTCTGTTCAGGGAACCCTAGGGCTCTCACAGTATAGACAGCAGTGCCGTTTTCCCAGGGGCACTTCTTCCAGACTCAGGAAAGGGTAGGGGCTAGAGAGGAGGCAGAGGCTGATTGAGGCCTCAGAACCCCTCCCTGACTTGACCATTAGCTCTGGAGTACTGCCATCCAAACTCCTGTCCCTTACTCCTCCAGTCTTGATGGGCAATTCTGGGGGAAGGAATTAGTGAGGGCTGGCAGTGTTGTGTGGCCAAGGTTCCAGGGTCTGACCCTTGCCTCCCTTCCAGATTAGCACATCACAGATTAAAGTGGACAAGGTACAGATCATCGGCTCCAGTGGCTGCCCTTTTGCCGTGTGTCTGGATCAGGATGAGAGAAAGATCCTGCAGAGTGTGGTCAGGTAGGAAATGATGGAAGAAGCTCAGCTGTAGTAAAATGGGGTCCCAGAGAGGGGACTGGTTTCTCTTCTACCTGAGAGGTCTGGAAAGAGCTGGAGAGATCTCTGCCTGCACTTACCCCTGCTCTTCCCCACAGGTGTGAGGTGTCACCATGCTACAAGCCAGAGAAGAGTGGCCTACCACCCCAGAAATCCCCTGACTTCCTGGCCCAGGCCACACCCGACCTCTGCTCCCTCCTCTGCCTGCCCATCATGACTTTCAGTGGAGCTCTGCCCTAGCATGGCTCTGACACCAGACTGAACAGAAAGCCCAGGCAACCTCTTCTGGACCCCTCTTCCCGGAAGTTGCTTCTGTGGAGAACTGAGTGGCCCTGTGCCAGGTCAGGGTCCCTTTGTGGACCCTGAAATGGGCCTAAAGTGTGGTGGTAGAAGGTTTCTGGGGCCTCATAAAGGAGCCAGGCCACTTAGCCTCTCAGATTCCTCACAGCAGAGGGAGAGGGATGGGTGAGTGGACTTCCAACGGGCCATCTGATACTCCGGCACTCTGTTTAGGTCTCCTCTCCTAACCCTTGGCTGGGCCCACCTTGCTTTGTCAAAGACCTGGGGAGTTCTGTATCTGGAGTCCAGTCCTCTCTACTCTGGGGCACAGGTGGGAGAAATGGAGGTGAGACTTTTTTGACCTGACCTTCAATACTGTCTCCTCACCTCACACCCAGAAACGTGCACATTCACACACATCTTTCTCTCCTTCAAGTTCCTCAGGTTTTCTTTTTTCCTCCTGAAAAACAGCACTAATATTTGACCTGTCTACTTCTAGGACCTAGGACAGATGCTCTCTTGAACCCCTTTCTGGGTCCTGGGGAGACAGGACAAGCTTACATTGAGGTGGTTCAGTTACCTTTTAGCTAAATGACTAAAGGAAGTGAACGAACTTTTTTTTTGAGTTCCCATTTCCTCAGCACTAAATGGGAGGGAAATAAAGCCTCCTTAAGGGGCTTGGGGGAAAAAAAAAGAGTGTCCACAAAAGCACCTAGCCCAGTGCCTCACTGTGGTAGGTACTCAGCAAAAAGGGGCGCTTTACCTCTCAAGGCTGGTTCCCCTGTCCTCAGCCACTGGCATGCTCAGGATACCTCTGGATTCCTCCTTCAATCTATCCCGTTTTGCCATGAGGCAGAACCCAAAGAGGAAGTAAGGAGTGAGCCGTTGTACCTTCCAAAGAAGGAATTGCCTCTGTCAGCTTCAAGGGAGGGCCGCTCCGGTACTGTACCCTTCTCCCCCTTCTCTATCAGGTTACCCCAGTGCCGCCCCACTTCACCTCTCTCCATGGACTGACACACATTGTGTGCAGAATCTTCCATCCCCACAAGTTCACTAGAAATGTGGGCAAGATCCCAGAAGGGTAGAAGATGGAGGGACTGGCATCATGAGCTTACAGCCTGACCAGAGGGACCTGGGACTCATACATAGGAAATGGTCAGCAAAATGGCATACAAGAACTAATGTAAGGTTAATATTATTGTTAAATAAAACTCAATTTGTTTCATATTTAATGACCTACCATTATTTCGCGACATGACAGTTAACTGCTAGACAGTTTACATAAATCATTTCATACACAGAAGTATGGTTCTTGGAGAATTGCTTTGATTATCTTTTTGTAATTTTCCACTCTGTAAAAAAAATGCATTTGTGCTACGATTTCCCTGGCACTGTTCTATTTAAGCCTCATCATACACCTTGACATACAAAACAAAACACACACACAAAAAAAAACTCCACACAAAACAAACAAAAACACTATACCTAAGGGCTCAACATTTCCTGTGTCACTTCACTTGGGGAATATAAGGCCATATATCTAGCTGTTCCCTGTGTCCCAAGCCTCAGGGAGGGACTGGGCCTAAGGTGATCATTGCTGATGGATGGTACTGATGGACCCACCATGCAACTGAGAGGAAGAAGAGAGCTCAGTAGTGGCCCTCCAGATCTGGGTATGCTTTTAGACTTGGACCAGAGGGAGGTAAAGAAGAGGAGGTGTTGGAATAGTGGAGGAAACCTGTGACTTGGGAAAGATAGGTACGCACCAGGTTTCCAGATCAACTGCTTGGGATAAAGGGAGAAGGATCTGTGAGGTGCTTCTGGTCTGCATCAGTTGGATATTACAATAATGAAGCACACTTCCAATTCAGTGGATTAAAACTATGAGCATTGGGTTTAGGGTGACTTTGTTCCAAGCTGCAGTTGGGGTACAGATCTGCTCTCTGGCTCTCTCAGACACCTTGGATCAGCATGCTAGATCAAGAGGGGCAGGCAGAGACACATGATGCTCCAAAGGAGCCTGGAATTGAAGCATGATCTATTTTGCCAGTATTCAAGAGACCAAACCCACAGATTCAATAAGCTCATTAAATCTCACACAAGACAAAATGAAATCACATGAGAAGGGCACTTCTCTGATATTGTTTTCAGAGCTGTATAACCTCAGTCGAGTCAAGAGAAAAACATCAGACAAACCTAGATGGTGTGATATTCAACAGGATGGTGTAGCCAATATTTCTCTAGACTGTCAGTGTCATGAAAAATAAAGACTGACTGAGAAAATCATAAATCCAAGGAAACTATGTAAACCTTAAAACCAATGCAGTATTGAACTCTGAATTGGATCTTGAGACAGTAAAAGGATATTAATGGGAAAATCGTAAGATCTCAATAAAGTCCATAGTTCAGTTTTTGAAACACAGATACATATAGGCTCCTCATTGTCAAACTAATGGGAAAAAACAGTAATGAGAAAATCTTAAAGACTTCCAAAGAGGAATAAAGTATCAACAATTAATCTAAGGGTTCCTTTCTCAACAGAAACAATGGAAGCCAGAAGACAATAAAATAACATCTGAAGTGCTGAAAACAACTGCCAACCTAGAATTCTAAACCCAGAAGTGTCTTAAAGTTGCTTTTGAAATTATACACTATTCTCAAGAGGTACCCTTTAAATATAAAATCACAGAAAGGTTGAAAGCAAAAGGACAGACAGGATAACACCTTGCAAACCTGACCAATAAAGCTACTATCGTTACACTAATATCATACAAAGACCTAAGGCAAGAAGCATTTGAAAAGGTAAAGAGAGGCACTGCATAAAGATCAAGAAGTCAGCTGGGCATGGTGGTGAAAGCATGTAATATAAGCAGCTCAGGAGGCTTAGGCAGGATGATCATAAGTTCAAAGCCAGCCTCAGCAACTTAGTGAGGCCCTGAGCAACTTAACAAGACCCTGCCTCTAAATAAAAAATGGGCTGGGGATGTGGTTCAGTGGCTCAATCCTTGATTACCCACCTCCCTCCCCCAAAAAAAAAGGAAAAAAGAAAGATCAATAAGTCAGTCTAACAAAAAGACATAAGTATTATAAGTTTGTATGCACCCGATAACATAACTTTAAACTATATAAGGCAAAAATTGACTATATTAACAGTCTTCACAACCATTGTGAAGAACTTTATCCTGCTTTTTAATAGCTGATAAAACAAATACACAAAAATATTAGTAGAGAGACAGACGATCCAACAACACAACAAATCTTTCCACATTGAAATAGATAATACTATGGGCCCAACAATAGAAGTCACATGTTTTCCTGTACAAGTAGAATGTCAAATTTCAAATGATTGAAATCAAATAGATTACATTATGACTACACTGGAATCAAACTACCAATAATAAAAGTATTACAAAAAATCCCTAATATCTTAGCACTATATTTACATCTAATTTTCTTTCTAGGAGAAGAACAGTGGATCAATTTTTTAATTTATTTTAGAGATAGTGTCTCACTGAGTTGCTTAGCACCTCACTGTTGCTGAGGCTGGCTTTGAACAAACAACCATCCTGACTCAGCCTCCAGAGCCACTGGGATTACAGGTGTGCGCCACTATGCCCAGAAAGTGGATCAATATTAAAGAGATTGAAAAGAAGTATAACAGCAGAAATAATTGAATTAGGAAATTACCATACTAATTGATAAAGCCCCAGAAAGACTGATGAGAGAGAGGAAAAAAAAAGAGAGAGAAAAGATTACCAATATGATGAATAAAAAAGAGGACACCTCTATAGATTTTTTTTTATTTTTTTTGGTACCAGGGATTGAACTCAGGATCACTCACCCACTGGGCCACATCCCCAGCCCTTTATTTTTTTTTTTTTTTTTATTAGAGACAGGGTCTCACTGGGTTGCTAAGTGCCTCGCCATTTCTGAGGCTGACTTTGAACTCGCGATCCTCCTGCCTCAGCCTCCCAAATGCTGGGATTATAGATGAGTGCCACACACCTGGCTACCTCTATAGATCTTAAAGAGAAAAAGAACAGATTCAGAGTGTAATGTAGTTCAATGAACTTGCTGAGCGTGATCAAGGCCCTAGGTTCAGCCCCCAGCACTAAAAGGAGAGAGAGAGAGAATTCAACAAATGATTACACAATTAAATTAGACAATTTGTATAAAATGGAAAAGGGGATCAAAATACAATTTTCCAATCTGACAGAAGAAATGAAAATTCTGAGTAATTCTTATCCTTTCTTCTCTATAAATAAGATATTTTCCCCCTCTGCTTTATTTCAGGTTTTTCTCTTTGTCTTTAATTTTCTACAGTTAGAATATGATATGCCTAGGTAGAATTTTTTTCCCCATGAGATAGTCTGTTGCCCAGGTTGGCTTTGAACTCCTTGGCTCAGGGCTCTTCCTCCCTCTCAGCCTTCTGAGTATTTCGGACTTTAGGAAAATAGCACCATTACCCAGCAGTTATTTCTCTGTGTTATTTTGTTTTGTTATTTATCCCACTTGGTGTTCTCCAAGATTTCTGGTTCAATGGTTAGGTGTCTGTCAATAATTTTCGGGTATTCTTAGTTATATTGTTTCAAATATTTCTTCTCTTTCTTCTCCTACTATTCCCACTATGTGTATTTAAACACTTTTTGTAATTATCTCACAGTTCTTGGACATTCTGATGCAGGAGCTGGGAACTTCTGCCCAGTGACAATGGAAATGAAGACCAGGTCAAGGGATAGGAACACACAGACAAAGCTTTAATTGGGGCAGTTTACCTCAGGGAGCGGGGAGAGAACAGTGAGAAAGAGATCAGGCTGGCTCCGTGAACAATAACACGATGATAGCACAATAGTGTTTATTCATGTGTAAGGGTATAGGAGTAGGCTAGAGTTTAGGAATTTTAACCAGCTTTAGGTGCAATTCAAAGGTGTTTTTGTTTTTGTTGAAGTGTGAGCACTTCCATACTGAGGGAGCTAGTGGGTCTGGAGCCAAATGCCACATCTCTCCTATGAATGCCACATCTGTATAAGCATCTTTGTCCTGTGATAACGATGAGTTGCTGCAGCTGCTAAGAGAACACATAAGTGGGGGCAGGAGCAGAAGAAAACACAAATCACGCTAGGAACAGATTTAGGGCCTGGGAAGTTTTTCTTTAGCTTTTTGTGGCAATCCCCAACAGTTCCATTGTCTTTCTAGTTAATCCTCTAGTTATTGTGGTGATCTTAAGGCAAAGGCATCCTGATTTTAGAGCTGCACCTGGTTTTTGAGGTTGATATGATTGTTTGAGAGAGTGAGGGCATAGTCAAGAATGCTATGAATATACTTTGTATACAAACAGTTTTGTGTAAAAAGATGCTCTATATGTGTAGTATGAACTGTAATACATACTACTACTATAAATAAAAATTTTTAAAAAAGAAAAGGAAAGTATATCATACTTTTTGGCTATGAGGGAAAAGCTCTTAACATAATTTTAATGGCCGACAGGCTATGAGTTAGGCCTGGGGATTGCATTTGCCCTTTTTGTTGGGGGGGGGCGGGGGCTGTGCGGGAAGCACACTGTCTCAGTTCTGTTTCATTCTGTTTTTCTTTTTGCATTTCAGTTTGGGAAGTTTCTATTGACATTTCTTCAAGATCATTGATTCTTTACTTGATGATGTACAGACTGATTAGCCCTTTAAAAGCATTCTTCATTTCTGTTACCATGTTTTTTTTAAACATATTTTTTTAGTTGTAGATAGACATAATATCTTTATTTTATTTATTTATTTTTAATGTGGTGCTGAGGATCGAACCCAGTGCTTCACACGTACGAGGCAAGCACTCTACCACTGAGCCACAGCCCCAGCTCTCTGTTACCATGTTTTTGATTGCTAGTGTTTCCTGTGGATTCTTTCTTGGAGTTTCCACCTCTGCTTATATCATCACATGTGGTTTTGCACGTTGTCTGCTTTTTCCATTAAAGCCCTTAGCATATTAATTTCATTGTTTTAAGTTCCCAATAGGATAATTCCAAGAACTCTGACATTTCTGAGTCTGGTTCTGAGACTTGTTTTGTCCCTTCAAATTTTTTTGTTTTGTTTTATTTTATTTATTTATTTATTTTTTTTGTCTTTGAGTATGCCTTGAGTTTTGTTTTGTCTTGTTTTGTTTTGTTTGTTGTTGGAAGCCAACATGGTGTACTGGTTAAAAGGAACTGAAGTAAATCGGTTTCATGTCAATCTGTCTAGGAGTTAGGCTGTGTTTACTGTTTGCTGTGTCTGTAGGTGTCAGGGGTTAAAATTGCTTCTGTATGCTTTGTTTTGTTGCCCCTGTTGTACAAGAGCCCTGCTCATGTGGTGGTAAGTATGGATGAAGTGTTCTTTGGTCCGTGATTAGGTTTCCATCTTTATCGGGCCCATGCCTCTGCTGCTTCTGTTTACACCCCTTAGGACAAACAGGATGGTTAGGGAAGGTAGTGTTGATATTGCCCTACAAAAAGGCTATAGTGGACTGGATATGAATATTTCCCTTCCCCAGGTCAGTTAGGCTCTGGTAGAAGTTTCCCACAGGGGCAGGCTTGTAAAGAGGTAGAGAATGCTCTCAGCAAATTTCAAAACGGCTGCTTCCCCTTCCTCATGCTAGAAGCATGAGGGAATTTTTCTGTTCTTCACTGTAAGAACCTGGTAGGGCTCCTAGAGGTAAAACTCACAAATGTATGGGATTCTCAATGTGCCACCATGCCCAGCTTGTATCTAATTTTTGAAGCAAAGGTTTGTCCTGTGACTTCAGTTGTTTGTTGAATTTAAGAAGAGTTATCACTGGGCATGGTGGCTCAGCCTGCAATCACAGTGGCTCGGGAGGCTGAGGCAGGAGGATTGAGAATTCAAAGCCAGCCTCAGCAACGATGAGGTACTAAGCAACTCAGTGAGACCCTGTCTCTAAATAACATACAAAATAGGGCTGGCGATGTGGCTCAGTGGTCGAGTGCCCCTGAGTTCACTCACCAGTACCCTGCCACCCCAAAAGTGAAAAGTTGTCAATTTTCAGTTGTTCAGCACCCCCCCCCCCCGCCCACAATATTAAGATGGGAAAATGAGAGTTACCAAGCTCTTCACAGGTGCTGTAAAGCTGTTCCTACTGAGCTGAAGTGACCCCGGGGTCTGCAGCAAACAGTTCTTGAGATCCCACAGGAAGGATTTTAAGAAAGCTGCAAAGTCTAGGAGGTAGGAGTTTCTTAGAGATAGTGAGGACAAGGCATAGGCACTGAGTGGACCATCTCTAGAGAGAATGGCGTAGCTCTTACAGAGTCTGGGTCTTCAAGTCCCTTTTTAAGTCTTGGTTTGAGTCCCTTTGTTCTTGCCTTGGTTTCTCATGCCCTCTTAAGTGGTCTCATGCCCTCTTAAGTGGTCTAAATTTTCTTTGCACGGGTCATGATGACCTGGTCATAAGGGACGGCTATGACATGGTTTCGGTGATGACCTGGTCACAAGGGGAGGGACGGGATGACCTGGTCACAAGAGATAGTTGCAACATGTCTTGAAATGATAGTTTTCTCAAGTGGTTTTAACTATGGTTGGGGGAGGTTTGACATACCAGTTCCCATTTTCTGGATGCTTGTCTACTTTGATACAGTTTTTTGTTATCCTCAGTCAGTCCTGTGACTTACGGGCTCTTTTTGATGTGTCTGTCTGATGTTCTCCCTGTAAGTTACTGCCCTTCCTTGTCCTCCCCTAGTCACCTGCTCATGGCTGACTATCCACCTGTCACAAGCAGGACTGGAAACCAGAAGTCAAGCCATTTCTTTTTAATTAAAAAACAAAAAAACTCACAGAGATAACCACAGGTCAAATGGATTCTCCAGTGAATTCTTTCAAACATTTAGGGAAAAAATAACTCCAATCTCATATGACATAACATCTTTCAGAGAAGCAAATGATGGGGAATGATATTGGCCAAATTATATTGTTATGTTGTGTGCATGTATGAATATGTAACAACAAATCCCATCATTGTGTACAACTATAATACACCAATAAGAAATATGGGAAAAAGTTGGCATATCAAGCAATTATATGTAAACAGGATAAATATATCAAAACCAAATAAGATTTATCCCAGGTAAATAAGGATAGTTTAATAATAAAAAATAAATCATCCTTTGGGCATGATGGAGTGAGGATGTAGAAAAAGCCTCTCTGTAAAAAGCAAGATAGCTGGGCGCGGTGGCGCACGCCTGTAATCCCAGCACTTGGGAGGCTGAGGCAGGAGGATCGCGAGCTCAAAGCCAGCCTCAGCCGTGGCGAGGCACTTAGCAACTCAGTGAGACCCTGTCTCTAATAAAATACAAAAAAGGGCTGGGGATGTGGCCCAGTGGTCGAGTGCCCCTGAGTTCAATCCCCGGTACCACCACCCCCTAAAAAAAAAAAAAAAAAAAGGCAAGATAAAATTATGTGTGTGAAAAGTTAAAATCAAAAAAAGAATAAAATGATATACTAAAATATTATTTATCAAAAAGAAGGTGGTAAAAGAAGAACAGAATAACAAAAAAAGGTATAAGACAGAGGCAAATAGAAAACCAATAGCAAAATAACAGATGTAAATCTGACCATAACTGCATTAAATGTGAATAGATTAAACACTTCACAAGCAGAGATTCTCAGGTTAGAGACAAAAGCAAAATCCAACTGTATGCTGTATACAAAAGACATACTTTAGATTGAAAAGGAAAAGGATGGAAAACATGTCATGCCAACAGTAACAGAATGGTTGTTTTAGTATCAAATAAAACAAACTTTTAAGACAAGAAATATTACTAGAGACAAAGAGGGGCATTTCAAATGACAGTAAGATGAAGAGATCTGGAACATAATTAATATAAAGGTATACACACACAACAGCAAAACTCTAAAATACATGGAGCAAAAATGGACAAAATTGAGAAAAAAATAAATAATCTTACGAAAGTAGTAGGAGATCTCAAAACCCCACTTTCAATAATTGGTAGAACAAATAGAAAATTAACAAGGACATATAGAAAACCCTATTAACCCATTTGGCCTATCTGATAATTAGAGAACTCTTTACCCAATGGCTCCAGAATGAACATTCATTTCAAGTCATGGTAGAATACAAGCAGCAAAAATTCCTATAGCAGGTCCACCATCTTTCTGGCCTAGGGAATAAGGATGAAACCTGGGTCAGCTAGAACCACTGGAAAGTGAGGCAGCAAAGGGGTGGGGGCAGGATCCTGTAGCAGACAGAACCAGAGGAACGAAGCCCCTAATTCTGGTGTAAACCCTGCCCAAGTCTTTAGCTGACTACTAAACCATACATACATATTTTGGTTCAGACTCAAAGCATCTTTCAGCTAAGGCTAAATGAACTGAACTGAGATTTGGACATGGACAATGTGACAGAATTTGTAATTTGAGTCTAACAAAGGTAACAGCCTGCTTAAACAGAAATATTCTTCACAGGAATATCAGAATCCAGATTCTCTAGGACATAATATTCACTATGTCCAGTGTTGTTTTATTTTTAATTTTTATTTTTAGTTGTAGATGGACACAATATCTTTATTTTATTTATTTATTTATTTATTTATTATTTATTTATTTATTTATTTATATGTGGTACTGAAGATCAAAGCCAGGGCCTCACACATGTTAGGCAAGCGCTTTACCACTGAGCTACAACCCCCAGCCCTATGTCCAGGGTTTTAGTCAGCTTTTTCACTACTGTGACCAACCAGAACAAATGTAGAGGAGGAAAATTTATTTAAGGGCCCACAGTTTCAGAAGTCTCAGTCCATAGAAGGCTGGCTCCATTCCTCAGGGCTTGAGATGAGGCTGAACATCGTGGCAGAAGGGTATGGTGGAGGGAAGCAGCTCACATGAAGATCAGGAAGCAGAGAGAGACTCCACTAGCCAGATATAAAATATATACCCCAGAGACACACCCCCTGTGACCCACCTCCTCCAGCCACACCCTATTGGCCTTCAGTTACCACTCAGTTGATCCCATCTAGGAGAATAATTCACTAATTGGGTTAAGGCACTCATAACCCAATCATTTCTCCCCTAAACCTTGAATTATCTCACTCATGAGCTTTTGGAGGACACCTCATATCCAAACCATAACATCCAGAATGCAACTCAAAATTATTCAATATGAAAGTGAAATGTAGCACATTTTCACAGAAAAAGATTACCAACAAAGGCCCAAACAACGATGATGCACATATTAGAATCATCAAAGACTTTGTTATGTTACACATAACAAGGTAAAAAAGTAGGATGATTGGCTTGATTTAGTGGCTTCCAAATATGACTGCGCCCTAAGATTATTTAAGAATCATTTGTAAAATCTGTACCCCATATCTGTGCCCCAATCCAAATTAATCAAAATTTCTGGGAAATGGAGGCTGAGTGTCCATATAGTTTAAAAGTTGCCCAGATAATTCTTTTTGATGATGAGAGCAGAGAACCAATAGTTTGGTTATTATCACCCCCACTAGGAAAATAGATTCCTTAGGCCAGACTTCAGCAAAAATCACTGGCTAACCTGTAGATGAGAACCTGTAGGTCTGATGATGCCCATTCTGAATAAGCACCATGACCTATGACCAATCCAGGAACCAAAGTGTCACAGATTAAAGGGAGTCTGAGCCAGAATGTCTCATCCAGTCCATGACTCTTGTCAATCTGAGTCATTGAGTGCTGAAGAAAAGGGTTAGGGGCCTGGGGGTCTGTGACGAGAGTCCCAGTTGTGTCCTGCGATTGGCAGGTGAAGGAGTGTAGAAATGTAGGAGCCCTAATTAAGGAGATAGCTAAGATTGCGGTTAGCTGTGAGCCATAAAGCATTACCACCTTCCATGATCTCGCGAGACTTGGTCTGGGACATTGCGGATCAGGTCGGTGCCATTTTTGTGGTGTGGTGGAGTGGAGGATTGTGTGTTGGGGTGTTGTTAGAGCCAGAGAGAGAAGCTGGCAGAATAAAGAGCCTGTTCGTTTCCAGTCTGCCTCTGAACTTATTCCCGCGGCTTTGTTGCTGCAGGCAGCCATCGCTTCAGGCAGCAACAAAGGAGGGTTGTGCTGCTCAGCCTCCCCATCTTTTTCTCCAAGCTAGACCCTCCTCCACATGGCTACCTCACCATGGACTAAGGAGAACCTGGCAATAACCTTGAAGACTCTCACCTCACACTGCTCCATGTAGTTATTCCTGTCCCAGGGTCACAACCTTCTAGCCTTGCTATCCCTAGCAGGGGCATTTATCCTCTGACTTTGGGACATGGTGGAGTCTCCCATTGCCCGGTTTCTGCTTCCTAGAAGACTGGGTGGCCTTAGTTATGGGAACAAAATCAAGCTGTGCACTTGAGGGTCTCGGTGCTGGGACTGTAAAAGGGGTGTTGTCCCTCCCCTCTCCCACACTCCACTTCTGAGATTCCCTCCTGCACCTGGAGGGATCCCTGTGGCCTTACATTCCCTCTGCTTCCTTGGCCAGTAGAGGTGCTCTCTCCCACCAGCCCTCTGATGGTAGGGAGGCCTGGCAGGAGCAGAAACTGCCACCGCTGTGCACCCCTGGCCACCTCACACATCTCGAAGCTTCCTTTCCTCACCTGCGAAGGGGATGCAGTGTCTATTTTTAGGGGACTGTAGGTTTATGAGAGGAAGTTATGTGAACTGGGGTGGCGCTTTCTAGACTATTATCCAGGAAACTGCTTGGCCCCAGGAGATCCCTGGAAGCAGAAAGTCAGAGGGCCTTGGCCAGCTGAGCAGGGACCTTGAAGCCTTCCTGAAAGGAGGCTCCTTCAAAGACAATGGCTCCTCAACTTGTTTGTCCTCTGGCAGCTTGGTGCTTCCGGCAGGGGCCTGAAGACAGTGGTCCATCACCATGCTGGATCTCCCCCAGAGATCCAAGTTAAGCTCCCTGCTGCCTCCCAGCTAAAGTGCCCTCCATAGCCCCTGGTGCAGGAAAGCCAACAGCCCCCTCCATCTGCTTAAAGTCAGGCTGAAAAGAAGTTTCCAGTCCCTGCAGTCACACACAGGTGATGCCTCTGGACCCAGCCTGCCTGGAGCAGCTGGGGAGGGGGCCTTCAGATTCCCCTCCCTATTGTCACACTCACCACCCACTCCAGCACTGGAAGGTGGGCCTCTCCCTGAGAAAAGGGCTTTCCAGGGGAAGAATAGACTCCCCCCTTTCCCCATCTTTCTAATCCCTCTTTTTTCCTCCAATCCTACCTATAAGGTTGGGGTAAAGGACGTTGCTGTCCCTGGAGTAGGTGCCTTCTGCCTCATTCTGGGGTAAAGCAAGTAGGTGGCTGACTGTGTCCCCAAATATGCCAGTTTATTTCTCTGTACCATGTGCAGGTCCACTTGTGTCTTGGCTCAGACTAGCGCCTCTGAGCCTCTGAGTGTGTGTCCTGGGAAAAGCAGCTGTGCACACAGCTGCCACATAGGTGCACCTCTTGAGGGATCTCCAGAAATTTAGAGCTGGAAGGCTCAACCTTTCAGTCACCGTACCCTGAACAGGGAGTTGCCAGAGAACATCCAACCAGAGCAAACAGAGCCATGAGCAAGCGCTTTCCAGGCTTATTACCCCCATGCTTATGTTAATGGGCTTGTGCCTCCCAGATTCCCTCCTACAGAGATCAGTACTGTTAAGTAGGGAAACTGTCAGAAATACCGAGATGCCAAGAAATCAAACTCGCGCTTGAAAGTAGGTGGACAAGGCAAACTTCTACTCTGCCAGAAGAGCATGCTACAGAACCTGGGCACCTGGGCACCTGGGCCGGCAGTCCTCCTGTTTTTATGCCTGGATTGGAGGACTCAGAGGTACAATCTCTGCGATTGGCTAATTTTAAAATTAGGGCGGGAAAGCTGGGCGCAGCAGCGCATGCCTGTAGTTCAAATGGCTTGGGAGGTGGAGACAGGAGGATCCAGAGTTCAAAGCCAGCTTCAGCAAAAGCGAGGCACTAAGCAATTCAGTGAGAACCTGTCTCTAAATAAAATACAAAATAGGGCTGGGGATGTGGCTGGGTCATTGAGTGCCCCTGAGTTCAATCCCTGGTACAAAAAAATAAATAAATAAATAAATAAAAAGAAGAAGAAGAAGAAAGAAAAGAAAAGAAAAAGAAAAAAACTTAGGGCGGGCTCTTTGGAGGGGTACAATTTAAGTGGCTACAATTCGATCCAATTAAGGCTGAATACTATAGTCTGAAGATGAACCACCAGACTTTCTATTTCTCATAAAACTGAGCAGCAAAGAAGTTAAGTAACTCACCCAAGATCACAGAGACAGTAAAAAGGAGAAGACAGAATTCAAGCCCACACAGTTCATTCCAGAGTGCCTGTCCTTAACCACTAAGCTATATGGGCCCCCCAACCACTCACATGAGTGGTGGGTAAACTGAGGTCCAGGAAAGCCAGGTTCACACGAGGTCTGAGAAGGATGGCTTCGTTATCATGGACTTCAGGAGGAGTTCTGATGTTTCATAAAGGAAACGACACTCCTCACTTCCTCAGGAGTAGTGGGCAGGGTGGGGCGGCAGGGCAGGCGGGGTGTGGGGGGGAGCTGTGGCTTGGCCAGGATCCAGGCAAGTCTTTGCTGTCCAAAGGAAGCCTGAATATAGCTCCAGGTGGGAGAGTCGGTCTAATGTGCCCCCCGCAGACTCTGGAGCAGAGCAGCCCCCTCCCCAACCTCACCCCAGCACCTCTGAGAGAAAAGACCTCCCATCACCGGGGAGGCAGTCTCTGGGTAAAACTGGAGCCTGGAGTCTCTAAGGCCAGAACTCGGAATCCTTTGGGGGCTGAGAAGCCTGGGAGGCTTTGGAAATGGGCTTTTCCACCTCTCAGGTGAAGAAACTGAGGTCTAGGAGGAGGGAGTCACACAGCTAGAGGTGAGCTAGGAGGAGAGCCCAGCCAGATCACCTGTCTTTTTAGGGTGTGTCTCGTGTGTGTGTGTGTGTGTGTGTGTGTGTGTGTGTGTGTATGTGCATGTGAGGTGGCGGGTGTTTCATATGGCATGCACAGCAGCGTAGATATGCATAGAGACTAGGCCACTTGCACAGTGAAAGGGGTTGGACTCTAGAGTTTTCTCACTGGCCCACCCCAGCTTTCTTGGCCCCTCTCTCTTCCTGGTATGAATCCCTTTGCCAGAAGGAAACAGGAATTATGTATTTTATACACATCAAGGAGCCCCTGGCACCTCCTCCACATCCTGGGAAGCTCTCAGGCGTGCTTCCCAGCTCAGCATCTCCAGAGAAACCTGTGGGATGAAGTGGTGGGAAACTCAATTAAAGATGTTGGGCGGGGGGCAGGGAAGGAGGATCCACTTGGTCTCCCACTCAAGGATGCCATGAGAACAAGGAAGTAAGAGGAGACCAGGCATCCTTCACAGCAACCCCAAGTTCTCTGCACCCATTCGCCCCTTCCCCAAGGAATAAGGGTGCCGAAGAGCTGGGAGAGAGTTGTACCTGCTAAACCTTGGGAGGGAGAGGGTTACAGGTTTCCCTCACCAACCCGAAGGTCTGCTTTCAAAGAGGGAATGGACTGATGAACCACACACACCTTAGTTAGTCCCCAAAAATGTACATTTAAATTTAATATGGGGCTGTGGTTGTGGCTCAGTGGTAGAGCATTTGCCTAGCACGTGTGAGGCACTGGGTTCTATCCTCAGCACCACTTAAATAAATAAGTAAATAAACAAATAAATAAATAAAAGTTATTATGTTCATCTATGACCATATATATATATATATATATATATATATATATATATACATACATATATATATTTTTTTTTGGTACCTTTTTTTTTCGTACCAGGGATTGAACTCAGGGGCACTCGCCCACTGGGCCACATCCCCAGCCCTTTTGTATTTTATTAGAGACAGGGTCTCCCTGAGTTACTAAGTGCCTCGCCATTGCTGAGGCTGGCTTTGAACTCGTGACCCCCTGTCTCAGCCTCCCAAGTGCTGGGATTACAGGAGTGCGCCACAGTGCCCGGCTTAACTAAAAATGTTTTTTAAAAATAAATTAATTAATAAAAGAATGTGCTTGGTTCTATGTACTGATATAAAATGATCCTCCAGAAAGCAAAGCGAGTAGTAGAGTACGGTACAAGCTTGTGGTGTAGATTATCCTGAGCTATGAACAATAGTGTTGAGTGGGGAGAGGAAAGAAATTGGGGAGGGAGAGAAGGGGGACTCTCTTTTTTCCTATTTTTATAATATTTTATATAATTCATAAAACAGTTCTTGTATAAAAATTCACACAAAGTTTCTAGAGAGCATACAATTTCCAAAAATGCCCTGTGTTTTGTTACATTCAGTGTTCTAAGGATGCACTTAATCAATAGCAAAATGCAGACATGTGATATTTCATTATCTTGGGTAAAACTATTCTCCTTATTTTGTCTCCTTATAGTCTAAACTCTGATATCCACTTAAGGCATGGTGGGCTTTTCCTAGGATGTTAGAAAAACATCAAGGCTTGGGCTGGGGGTGCAGCTCAGTGGTCGAGCGCTTGCCTGGCATGTGTGAGACCCTAGTTTCCACCCCCAGAACCACACCAAAAAAAAAAAAAAAAAAAAAAGAAAAAGAAAGAAAGAAAAGGGTAAAAAAAAAGAAAGAGAAACATCAAGGCTGAGACTACAAGAGGTGAGTATTTTCAACAACTCCTGGGCCCTTACCCCCACTTCAGAATTGGGAAGGGGTTCTTGAGACTACACAGTCAGGCAAGAAGCAATCCTTTTGGGGAAGAGATGGAAACAGAGCCCATCTCTATAGGAACCCAAGTGTGGTGTGGTCAGGCCAGTGATTCTTAGCATTTAAATGGCCAGTCTGGTCATCACTGAGTAGATCCCACTGGCTGGTGGTCCCTGATTGCTGCTGATTCGCCCTCCCCACCCACCTTCAAAGGAAAAGAAGGTTTGGGGTCAGGTCATTAATGCTACTGACACCAGATGCCACTTTTCTCCCTGTCAAATGTTTGTCATCATGGTTTTTTTTTTGTTTGTTTGTTTGTTTGTTTTTTGTTTTTGGTACTGTGAATTGAACCTAAGGGTGCTTAACCACTGAGCCACATCTCCAGCCCTTTTTATTTTTTATTTTGAAACAAGATCTCCTTAAATTGCTGAGGACCTTGCTAAGTTGCTGAGGATGGCTTTGAACCTCCTGCCTCAACCGCTGAGAGTAGGGCACCACCCTGACCTGCTCTTTATACATTCTTTAACAAAGTAACAAAGAAAACCAGGACCACTACCACCTACTGTGATTTACTCTTTTATCTAACATCAGAATGTGCCTATGCTAATTCTTTAGTCCTTGAGATACAAGGTAAAAAAATAATCCAAAACACAAACAAGTAAAAACCAAAGAATTTAGATAGTGGAGAGAAGCATTGGGGATGCCAACAGATTTTGTGGGACACATTAAGTTCTGAAAAAAATTAAGTATTTTATACTCCTGTTGCTCCATGTAAAAAACATGTGCCCTGTAAACCCCGCCCCCCTGTATGGATGGGTATCACAGGGACAGAACACAGTCCAGGGAGCAGGAAAATGCTCCCAGAGTGTGTCCACCTCTCTTCACTGAAAGGGACTGTGGGATTTGGGGGAAAAAAGCCCTACATAGGACAGGCACAAGGGAAACCACCAAAATACAGTTTCCAAAAAGGTATCATGCTCTCAATTACAAAGGGACATATTTAATTTCTAGAACCTATTGATTTCCCTAATGTGAGTAGACAGGAATAATAGAAAGCAGGGCAATTTTACCTGGCTTGGAATCCTCACAGATACATCCTAGAGACCAGAATAAATTCCACAGACCCCCCCAGCCAGTGGGGCCAGGGGGGCCAGTGGGAGGGTACTGCGGTCATCTTTGGGTAGGGCATGTGCGATATGTGTAAGTGATGGAGAAACTGAGGTACAGAGAACACTCAAGTCAGGGTGAGAAAGTGAGTCTCCAGCTGCCCCAGTCCCTTCTTTCCAAGCACAAAGAAGGCAAACTTGTCATTCACATAGGTACCCTTTGTCTCATTTAAGTTGTTTTAGTCAGAAGTGTGTGTGTCAGAAAGGGATTTCCCTTTTCTACTCTGAATACTCCTATAGTGTTTTGAGTACTTTTTACCATAAACACGTTTATGAATTACTTGAGCAATTATTTTAGACATCAAAACTTTTTTTAAAAGAACATTAATGGTGCTTAAAATCAAATTACCTCTCCTCTCAGCCCCTCCAAAGCCCACCCCCCCAAAAAAAAAATGATGGAAAGGGCGAGTGGTTGGATATTAAACATAAACCTACTTCCTGTAAACTATCACCCCAATTTGCCCTAATTCTGCACACACACATCCTGCAGAATTATACTACCTGAAGGATGGAAAATTCCCCAACTGTCTTGTTTCTCTGTTTCCATGGCCACAGCGGACAGTACTAGTCACTAACAGATTCCCAAGTGATACTGATTCTGTGGCTCCAGGGACCTCACTTTGGAAACCACTGGTTTAAATTATGAAATTGTCCTGCCTCCACCTGCTTCCTGGGTGGTGGGTGTGAGGGCAGGAGGGGATTGCCTGAGAAGCAGGTGGGTCTCCCCTGTGCCACTGCCTTGGCCTTCCTGAAGTGAGGTGGAGCGATTTGGAATTCTGACTGGCCCAGCCTGCTGGGGGACAGGTGGTCTGGATGGTGCCGGGTTCTAATCCCACCTCCACCGGGGATGTGAGTCTTTAAACTCTACTTTATCCACCTCCATAACTGTACCTATTGTTTAACAGAAGTAAAATGTGTTTATATAATGGTTTTCTGGTTCACTGACTTCTCACCATCTTCTAAGAATGGGTCCTATCAACCAGAGGGCCATCTGGGCTTTGAATGGTCATTCATGAGTTTGGGTAGCAAAACTGGAAGGTGAGAACAGAATGAGACGGGAGTGCTCTGAATGCATTTCAAAGGGGACCTGGATATGTCTGTGGGGGAAAAAAAAATCTAGGAGGGAGGAACTAAGAACTAGTGAGTGGAGTCACTTGAGGAGAAGAGAGAAAGGAAGAAATGAAAACCCCTACCCTATCCCAGGACACCTGATGGCATGGAGGAGGGGTGTCTGGACAACAGAAATATCGGCAGAGGATTTCTGAATTGTTTGCTGAGAGTTATGCAACATACTCTCCCTTCATCCTCCAGATGCAACCCTCAGGGAAATTTACATTGCTTCTTAGTGTTTTGTGTAAGTGGATTTGCTGAATGGTCCCAGAGACAGCTCCCACAGGAGGCAGAGCTGGAGGCAAGGGTACAGTGAACCTGGGTTTCCCTTGTCCAAAGCAATAATTCTCACTGGACTCCACGCTGGTCCTCCAGGGCTCACCAATGCCAGGTGCCAGTGTCTGTTCTTCCACTGGGGCATTGCTCACAATTGCAAGGGGATTTCATTTTTGTTTAAAGCTCCTGACTGCTTTGAAATGGATAGGAAAATGGCTTAGCGGGTGTTTTGCTGTTGTTTTTGCCTATAAGGAAGGGTTCTCCTGGAAGGAGGAGTAAGGAAGGAACAGAAGTAATTGCTCGTCATAGGATGAGCGACCCTGAGAAGCCATAACAGCTGTGTGCAGTGGGGCCCTCAGGCGTGGGGCCCTTGGCTGGTGAGGAGGGTGCGGATGCGGGCAGAGGCATGGGATGATTATGAGCCCATCTGCTTCCATACCTTGGGCCTTGGTCACCCCAGGAAGGCTTTGTCTCCACGAGTAGGCCAGGCAAGCTGAGACCTAGTGCAACAAATGCAGGGAGCCTTAACTGTCACTACCACTGCTGAGCCCTGCTCTTGGCCTTGCTGGTGAGGGTGTCAGGAGACAGGTACAAATGGGGAACCTGGTGACAGCACAGCCTGGAAAACCCAGGTGAAAGCAACTCGAAGGAGAGTGAGTGGAGAGAAGAGACGGTCACAGGGTTGGTGGAGAGTGGCTGGTGTAGGCGCTGCACTTGCTTATCTCTACCCTTCCTCACTCTGCCTCCTGTTCCCGGCTGGCCACCCGGAGTGTGACCTCAACAATGAAGGTGCCCCAGGTCCTCTTTGCAAGGGACAGCTCTGGGACTGTCTACAGTCACCGCCGTGACCCCCATGGCTGCCACACCCCAAGCGGTTGCAGAGTCAGCCGAGTGTGATAAGAAGCAAAGCGCAGCCACGAGAAGCCAACGTCAGCTTGTGATTTCCGATTCAGTTAGGCCAAGGCTGATAAGTGCAGGGGGCTGACCATGGTGGCCACACCGATGGCTGCTGCCACGTCTCGAGCCTGCAGGGGCTGAGGTCCCGGGCCTTTACCATGTCCTGGGTCCCCCATTCATTCACTCAGCCGCTTGCTTTATTTAATGAGCTATGCATTCTCTTCCTCTTAGCCTGTGATGGGTAGAATAATAAGTAAGACCTGGTTACTGCTCTCCCAAACAGTTGTGTGGGGAGGGGACAGGACGGGGAGGGACAAGGGACAGGCAGGCATATGACTCAAGAACTCCAATACAGAGATGCCTGATGGAATGTGATTCCAGTCACATGAACAGAAAAGGAAGAGCTATAGGAGGGAGGCAGAGCCATGAGTAAATGAGTTTCAGCTCTGGGCTGTTTTGTTTATTTTCCAAATGGTTTCCTCTGCAAAATGAGGGGTCAGAACAGAATCTAGTCAGGACCTTGCAGAAAAAGAAAAGAAAAATCAGGGATTTCATAGTCCCAGAGCACCCTTGGTTACAAGAGACACACTCCACTCAAAGAGACCTAATCCAAAAAAGATTAGGAACAACAAAAAGAAAAACAAAAAGTTCTGGGTGTGGTGGCACATGCCTATAATCCCAGTGGCTTGGGAGGCTGAGGCAGGAGGACAACAAATTAGAGGCCAGCCTCAGCAACTTAATGAGGCCCTAAGCAACTTAGTGAGAACCTGTCTTAAAATAAAAAGGGCTGGGGATGTGACTTAGTGGTTAAGCACCCCTGGGCTTAATTTACAATTCAATTTACAGTTATCCCCCCAAAATTAAAAAAAAAAAGATTAGGAATTTATTGGGTCACATAGTTGAACAGTCCAAGGATAGATAAGACATCAGGGTTTCAGGCATAGCTGAATCCAGGCACTCAAATCTTGTTTTCAGCAATCTCTGTCTCTCCAGAGCCATTAGGCCAAATAGGATGAGAACATAGAGTTTGTGGCTTTTTCAAAGGCCTATAAATGTGTTGGAGACTCCCCAAATAATGTTTGACTTCAAAATGTGACATAAAGAAAGCAGAGAAGCCGGGCGCGGTGGCGCACGCCTGTAATCCCAGCACTTTGGGAGGCTGAGGCAGGAGGATTGCGAGTTCAAAGCCAGCCTCAGCAATGGCGAGGCACTTAGCAACTCAGTGGGACCCTGTCTCTAAATAAAATACAAAAAAGGGCTGGGGATGTGGCCCAGTGGTCGAGTGCCCCTGAGTTCAATCCCTGGTAACCACAAAAAAAAAAAAAAAAAGAAAGCAGAGAAAGAATGTGATAAACAAATGTGTCATCTTAGAGTTGATCTGCTTCCCCCACTGTCCTAGTACTAATCTTCGATACATTTTCTCCTTTGAACATTTTATCCTTTGACTTCTTTTTCCTCTTCCCCTATGGGCAGGATAGCAAGGGTGAGCCAGGAGAAGGCCTGGTCTGGGAAGAAAATCCCACAGCCTGGATTGTTAAAAACTGCAGTACTGCTGGGAGGGGCTGGAGGGAGGGGCTAAAACATAAGATTGGAGATTAAGGAGAGACTACACCAAGAAAGGTCTTGAAAGTCACACTAAGGAGAGTTTGGCCATTGTCTTGAAAGTAATAGGGAGCCATTGAAGGTGGTAGCAGGGGTGCAACATGATCAGATTTGCATTTTACTATCTGAAAGAGGCCTTTGGCTGTGGGGTGGAGGCAGGATTAAAGGGAGACCTCAAGATGTTGCAGTGTGTCAGAAGAAAGACCATGGTGGCCTGATGAGGCAGTGACAACCACGGGGATGGGAGTCAGCGGATGCATTCATGAGGTATTGACAGGACTTGGTGCAGCTTAGATGCAACAGGTGAGGGAGGGGGGAAGGTGCTAGGATGACACCAGGTTTTTGTTCTTAGGGAAGAAACAGAGAAGCGGGTTAGGGGGGAAATGAGGTGCTCGAAGGACACGGAGCCGCAATGACCTGGGAGGGGACAGGTTGCACGCCTGGAGCTCAGAAGAGAGGCCGGGGCTCCTGTGTCCCTGCCCCATCAGCACCCGAGGAGTGGGTCCCTATGGAGGTGCCCTGTCCCACCCCCTTCACCAGATCAGAATAAAGAAGCTCCGGTGACGGTGGGTGACCACAGACGCTGCTTCAGAAAACAGCCTCGAGCAGGATGTGTCTGGGAGGAGCTTCGAGGGCTTTGGGGAAGGGGAAGGAAGAGGAGGGACAGAGCTGGCCTGTGAGATGCTGGCTTTTCTCTGCAGATCTGGAGACCGGGTCGGGACTGAAGACTTGAAGACTCGGGTGGAGGATCCTCGGAGACACCCTGGTCCCTGGAGGGTGAACGTCGCCGGGTGGGGGTGGGGGCTAACCAGCTGGAGGATTGGAGGGACTGAGCGGCTGTAGCCAAGCCAAGGTAGGTGCTGGCTGGGGGGTGGGGGCTGGGGGTCTCCAGGGACGGAGTGTGGAGAGACACAACAGGGCTGAGCGGGTGAGGGGGGTGGGAAGGGGAGCCCCAGAGGGGCCGAGATGCCCTGGCTCTTAGGAGCCTTTCTAAGAGTCACCCAGGTACGGCGGTCCTTAGGACCACCCTGTCTGGTTATGGTTTTTCCCTGATGAAAGACACAGGATCCTGTAAAGGCAGCTCTGCTTTCTTGACCTTGACTTCTATCCACATCAGTGGTGACAGGGCTGGTGATACATGCCCTCAGCCCATTTGATTCTCAGTAGCAATTGGAAGTCGGAGGAATGCGTGTTTTTGAATGCCCGGGTTATAGGTCAGGAGACTGAGGCTGAGAGGTGACTTGCCAAAGATTGCGGAATGGGTGAGGAGCAGGACTCCAAGCCAGTCATCTGGATCCCTGTTTGTGTCCCGTCTGGGACATCACCCATGTGTCCCTGTCCTGGGGAGCTGAGTGGCAGTCTGGCTGATCTGGCTTGATCCTCTCTGTACACATGGATCAAGCATCTTCTCTGTGCAGCTGGTGCCAGAACCTGACCAGGCCTGGTCTCTGTCCTCAAGGAGACGGCCACCTGGCCTGGGAGTTGAGACATAGCCGTGAGGGTCTGACACAGAAATGAGATGCACTAGGGTCCCTGTGTGGAGGGGTGGGAGAGAGAGCCCTCAGGGTGCGGGATCAGGGAGGGCTCTGGAAGAGGAAAGGCAAGAGACTTTCCGACTGACGGGGACAGAGTACACAAACCCACAGAGCCAGGAAAGTGGGTGCACAAGTTGGGATCCGGGCACTAACAGTCGTGGACCCCACTTGGCTCCTGAGGAGTAGAGTTTACAGAGGACTCCCAGGTGGGCCTCTTCTGTTCATTTATTTAGCCCTAAGTGGTTTTCAAACATCCCCTTGTTTAGACCTCATGACAATCCTGGGAGGTAGGTGCTGCTGTCAGCTCTCTTTACGGATAGGGAAAGGGGGCGGCCCTAGCGACAGAGCAGATGGGAACCCAGGCATTCTGGTGTGGGATGCTGAGCCACACCACTAGGGCCTGCTGCCTGCCCCCGCTCTGTCTCCAAGAGAGCGCCCTGGCTGAGGGGCAGGAGGTGAATGCTGAGCTGCTGTCCCCACCATCTGGTGCCGCAGTATCCAGGCCCCTCAGATCCCACCCAAGGCCCCGGGCCCCTGGGAACAATGCTTCCCATCGCCAGGGGCTCTTCCACACCCAGGTGTTTCCTTCCCAGCCAGGGACAGGCGCCGCTGAGGAAACAGGACCGCCGCCCTCCACAGGAGCCAGGAGGGAAGCTGGGCCTCGGTCTCCTGGGCCCCTGGGGCTCACTCTCCTCCCCTGGCAAGGAATCCGCTATCGCACCCCTGAACCCACACGCTGGCTCTGTTGTCTGGCAAGTCTGAGCGGGAGTGTGAGGTAGCTCGGTGGGAGGGGAGGCCCCGTGGGGAGGTGAGAGAAGCAGGTGACACAGGACCAGCCCAGGCGCAGGGTGATGGCGGGATGCCCCTGTCTTTTCTCTCAGGGGTTGGTCCTATAGGCATGGCCCTGGTGGCGGTGGCAGGTTCTTCTGCCTGCTGCAGGCTCTGGGAGTCGGGGCTGGGGTGCTGGTGAGGGCGGGAGCCACCAGACCTGAGCCTGCTTAGCTCAGCCAGGCTTCCGCACATCCTCCTCCTCCAAATCCTCTCTCTTTAGTTCTTCAGCCAGGAAGTGGTCCCCACAGTTTCACACACCAACTTACAGCGCGAACAGGCTCTACTTATTTCTTTCTATCCCTTCTGTGGTCATCTTTGGGCCCATTTTACCTCCATGGTAGTGACCGACTCTTCATTGCTAATCTTCTGCACTCCAGAAAGAATGCTCTCTGAATCCCAATTCACGTGTTCATTCATTCAGTCAGTCCTTGTCTCTGATCTCACCTCTCCGTCAAGAACCGTGAAGGATCTTTTTGCCCTACGAGTGATTAGCAGTTGAGCCCGCCACAGTTTGTGGATGCTTATGGAAGACACAAAATTCTAGAGCCAGAGGTAAAGGACTTTATTACTCACAGCCCAACAAACATCATGAGCGTTCTGTCCATGGATTTCTCTTGTGGCAAAGGTCCCCCGGGGCATGTGGAGGCCAGTCCAAATGGATGTTGTGCATCATAGCCAAGGAAACCTGAATTTAGGAAACCTCAGGCTCTCCCAGAGGGTTGCAAGCAAATCTGCCCAACCTTTGCTCTGAAAGGAGACATTAATTAGCTCCATTATATTGGACAGCAAGTAAATCTGCCCTGTGCCTAGAGGGAGACACTCTCTCTTCCAAGGCTGTGTGCTATGCAAATATTCCTGAAAAGATGATCTTTAAAAAGTTCACGGGGCTGGAATTGTGGCTCAGCGGTAGAGCGCTCACCTAGCACATGCGCAGCCTGGGTTCGATCCTCAGCACCACGTAAAAATAAAGGCATTGTGTACAACTAAAACAAATAAATACATATTAAAAAAAAAAAAGTTCACAGGGTGCGCACAAACACAAACCGATTGTCCCCTCACTTTTTGCAGCCCAGCCACACTGTCCCTTGGAGACACCAAGAATCCGCCCAGCCCGGGACTTTGCTTCTGTTGTTCCCTTTGCCAGGGACATTTCTCTGCAGATATGGCGGGGCTCTCTTGTCTCTTTCAGGGTTTTATTCAAATGTTACCCCCTTGGGAGACATACCTAACCACCCTTTAAAAAACTGCGTACACACTTGGGTGGGAAAGCAGGAAAAATGAGGAGATGTTGGTCAAAGGGTACAAAGTTTCAGTTAGAAGGAATAAGCTGAGATGTTTTGCATAGCACAGTGACTGTAGTTAATAATAGTGTAGTTAGTGATTGTGCCTGTGTGTGGTGACACACACCTGAAATCCCAGCAACTTGGGAAGCTGAAACAGGAGGATCGCAAATTTGAAGTCAACCTGGGAAATTTATTGAACACCTGTCTCAAAATAAAAAGGGTTGGGGACATAGCTCAGTGGTAGGGTGCCCTGGGTTCAATCCCTAGTACAACAAATAAATAATAATAATAATAATAATAATAATAATGTGTTGTGTGTGGTGATCTTCAACTTACAATGGTTCAACTTATGATTTCTCGACTTTATGACAGTGCTAAAGTATGGCCATTACAACCACTCTCTTTTGGGGGGTGGGTATCAGGGACTCAGGGGCACTCCACCACTGAGCCACATCCCCAGCCCTATTTTGTACATGATTTAGAGACAGGGTCACACTGAGTTGCTTAGTGCCTCACTTTTGCCGAGGCTGGCTTTGAACCTGCAACCCTCCTGCTTCAGCCTCCCGAGCTGCTGGGGTTACAGGTGTGTGCCACTCTACAACCACTTTTGTTTTTCACTTTCAATACAGTATTCAATAAATTCCATGATATATTCCACACTTTATTACAAAATAGCCTTTGTATTATATGATTTTCCCCAACTCTAGGCTAATATAAGTGTTTCGAGTATGTTTAAGATAAGCTAGGCTAAGTTATGATGGTTGGGAGATTAGATGTATTAAATGTGGCTTTGGCCTATGATATTTTCAGTTTATGATGGTTTATTGGGATGTAACCTCATTGTAAATTGAGAAGCATGTGTATTTCAAAATTTATAAGAAAATAAATTTCAGTGTTCTCACACACACACAAAAAAAGTGAAGTGAGGTGCTGGATGTGTTAATTAGCTTAGCTTAATCATTCCACATTGCACACATGTATTGTAACCTCACTTTATATCCCCCCCCACCTTTTTTTTTGTACCAGGGATTGAACTCAGGGACACTTAACCACTGAGCCACATCTCCAGCCCTATTTTGTATTTTATTTAGAGACAGGGTCTCACTGAGTTGCTCAGTGCCTTGCTGTTGCTGAGACTGGCTTTGAACTTGCAATCCTCCTGTCTCAGGCTTCCCAAGCTTCTAGGATTACAGGTGTGCACACTGGTGCCCATCACTTTGTATCTCTTTAATACATACAATTACAAACTGTCGACTTACAAACCAATTTTTTTAATACTAGTGATTGAACCCAGGGGCTTTACCACTGAGCCACATCCCCAGCCTTTTTTTTTTTTAACTTGTTGTAATTAGTTATACATGACAGTAGATTGTATTTTGACGCATTGCACACAAATGGAGCACAACTTCTCATTCCTCTGAGTCACACTGGTTGTGTAATCATACATGTATATAGGGTAATAATATATGTCTCATTAAACTATCCTTCCCATCCCCACAGCCCCACCCCTCCACTCACTTCCCTCTGCACAACCCAAAGTTCCTTCATTCTTCCCCCCACTCTACCCCCACTATGGATCAGCATCTGCTTATCAGAGAAAACATTTGGCCTTTGATTTGGGGGATTGGCTTATTTCACTTAGCATGATATTCTCTAGTTCCAGCCATTTACCTACAAATGCCATAATTCCATTCTTCTTTAAGGCTGAGTAATATTCCTCTGTGTGTATATACCACATTTTCTTTATCCATTCATCTGTTGAAGGGAATCTAGGTTGATTCCATAGTTTAGCTTTTGTAAATTGAACTGCTATAAACATTGATGTAGCCATGTCATTACAGCATGCTGTCCTTTGGGTATAAACTGAGGAGTGGGATAGCTGGGTCAAATGGATGTTCCATTCCAAGTTTTCTGAGGAATCTCCATAATGCTTTCCACAGTGGTTGCACCAATTTGCAGCCCCACCAGCAATGTATGAATGAATCTCTTTCCCCACATCCTTGCCAATACTTATTATTGCTTGTATTCTTGATAATTGCCATTCTGACTGGAGTGAGATGAAATTTTCAAGTAGTTTGATTTGCATTTCTCTAATTGCTAGAAATGATGAACATTTTTTATATGTTTGTTGGTTGATTATATTTCTTCTGTGAAGTGTCTGTCAGTTTCTTAGACAATTAATTGATTGGGTTATTTGTTTTTGTTGTCGTTGTTTGTTTGTTTTAATGTTAAGTTTTTTGAGTTCTTTATATATCCTGGAGATTAGTGCTCTATATGAGGTGCATATGATAAAGATTTCTCCCATTCTGCAGGCTCTCTGTTCATATTATTGACTGTTTCCTTTGTGAGAAGAACCTTTTTAGTTTAAATCCCTCCCATTTATTGATTCTTAATTTTACTTCTTACACTTTATGAGTCTTGTTAAGGAAGTCAGGTCCTAAGCTGATATAATGAAGATTTGGGCCTACTTTTTCTTCTATTAGGTATAGGGTCTCTGTTCTAGTGCCTAAGTCTTTGATCCACTTTGAGTTGATTTTTGTGCGGGGTGAGAGATAGAGGTTTAATTTCATTTTGTTACATATGGATTTCCAGTTTTCCTAGCACCATTGTTTGAATAAGCTATCTTTTCTCCAATGTATGTTTTTGGTGCCTTTGTCTAGTATGAGATAACTGTATTTATGTGGGTTTTTCTCTGTGTCTTCTATTTTGTACCATTGGTCTACATGTCTATTTTGGTGCCAATACCCAGCTGTTTTGTTACTATAACTCTGTAGTATAGTTTAAGGTCTGGCGTTGTGATGCCTCCTGCTTCACTCTTCTTGCTAAGGATTGCTTTGGCTATTCTGGGTCTCTTATTTTTCCAATGAATTTCATAATTGCTTTTTCTAGTTCTATGAAGGATGCCATTGGGATTTTAATAAGAATTGCATTAAATCAGTATAACACTTTTGGTAGTATGGACATTTTTTAAAATATTTATTTATTGCTTTAGTTGTACACAATACAATGCATTTATGTTTACATGGTGCTGAGGATTGAACCCGGGCCATGCACGTGCTAGGTGAGCACTCTACCGCTGAGCCACAACCCCAGCCCCATAGTAGTATGAACATTTTGACAATATAATTCTGCCTATCCAAGAGCATGGGAGATCTTTCCATCTTCTAAGGTCTTCATCAATTTCTTCAGTGTTCTGTAGCTTTCATTTTAGAGATCTTTCACCCTTTTTGTTAGATTGATTACCAAGTATTTTATTTTATTTTTTTGAGGCTATTATTAGTTATTGATGGACCTTTATTTATTTATTTGTTTATATGTGGTACTGAGAATTGAACCCAGTGCCTCACACATGCTAGGCAAGCACTCTACCACTGAGCCACAACCCCAGCCCTTCCTAATTTCTCTTGAGGACTTATCACTTATGTATAGAAATGCACGTGATTGGTGGGTATTGATTTTATATCCTGCTACTTTGCTGAATTCATATATTAGTTCTAGAAGTTTTCTGGTGGAAATTTTTGGATCTTTTAAATATAGAATCATGTTGCCAGCAAATAATGATATTTGAGTTCTTCTTTTCCTATTGGTATTTCTTTACTTTCTTTTGTCTGTCTGATTGCTCTGGCTAGGCTGTGTTGAATAGAAGTGGTGAAAGTGGGCATACCTGTCTTGTTCCAGTTTTTAAAGGGAATGCTTCCAATTTTTCTCCATTTAGAATGATGTTGGCTTTGGGCTAAGCATAGATAGCTTTTACAATGTTGAGGTATGTTCCTACTATCCCTGGTTTTTCTAGTGTTTTGAACATGAAGGGGTGCTATATTTTGTCAAATGCTTATTCTGCATCTATTGATATAATCATGATTCTAATCTTTAAATCTATTGATGTGATGTGTTCCATTTATTGATTTCTGTATGTTGAACCAACTCTGCATCCCTGGCATAAACCCTACTTAATCAGGGTGCACTATCTTTTTAATATGTTCTTGTATGCAATTTGTCAGAATTTTATTGAGAAATTTCACGTCTATGTTCATCAGAGATACTGGTCTGAAGTTTTCTTTCCTTGATATGTCTTTGTCTGGTTTTGTTATCAGGGAGATATAGTCTCATAGAATGAATTTGGAAGGATTCCTTCATTTTCTATTTCATGGAATAATTTGAGGAGTGTTGGTGTTAATTCTTCTTTGAAGGTCTTGTAGAACTAGGCTGAGAATCCATCTGGTCCTGGGCTTTTCTTGGTAGGTAGGCGTTTAACAGCATCTTCTATTTCATTGCTTGAAATTGATCTGTTTAAATTGTGTATGTACCCCTGATTCAGCTTGGATAGATCATATGTCTCCAGAAATTTGTCAATGTCTTCAAGATTTTCTATTTTATTGAAGTATAAATTTTCAAAATAGTCTCTAATTATCTTCTGTATTTCAGTAGAGTCCATTGTCCCAGCCCTTTTTTATATTTTATTTAGAGACAGGGTCTTCATTAAATTGCTGAGGTTTACTTTGAACTCTCAATCCTCCTGCCTCAGCCTCCCAGCCACTGGGATTACAGGCATGCACCACCATACCTGGCTTACAGGCATGCACCACCATACCTTGCTTACAATACAATTCTAAAAAAATTTTTTTAAATATAAAATAAGCCCTCAAAATCCCTCCCCAACTCAGTGACCTCTCATTCCCCCTCCCAACTTTATTTTTACAGCACTTAGCATCATCTAGCACCCAATTTAATTACTTAATTGATTTCCTGTCCCTCTTCCCACACTACACACCTACTAGTGGAAACAGATTTTTTGTTTCTTCTGATTCTTTGTCATCTTCCCAGGACCTGGAGCAGTGTCTGACATACAGAAAATGACAAATAAATACTTGTTGAATGAATGGCTGAATCCATTCACTTATTCAGTTTTTAATTGAAGACCTAAATGTTCTGCCTTGTGTCAAGAACTATCGAACAAGTGCATCAGTGAGGGGTCTTGCAGGCGGTGCAGGGTGCGAAGCACAGCGCAGGCCACAGTCCCAGGTGGTCGGGGTCCATCCCACACCAGCTGCTGGGGACATTGCAAGATGTTGTCAGAGGCTGGTGTCTTGCTTTCCTGTGATGTGCATTCTTTTTTTTTTTTTTTTTTTTTTTTTTTTTTTTTTTGTGGTACCAGGGATTGAATCAGGGGCACTCGACCACTGGGCCACATCCCCAGCCCTTTTTGTATTTTATTAGAGACAGGGTCTCACTGAGTTACTAAGTGCCTCACCATTGCTGAGGCTGGCTTTGAACTCGCGATCCTCCTGCCTCAGCCTCCCAAAGTGCTGGGATTACAGGTGTGCGCCACCGCGCCCGGCCTGATGTGCATTCTTACACTCACTGGGCAAACTGGGAGATTGCTGGGAGTGTGCGATGAGGCCTGATGTGCTGTTTGACTGTTCAGCACCTGGCATGTCTTTTTGTGGCACAAAAGCAGCAGCCAGACATTGCATCCCGAGTTGTCCAAGATGGGGCTTGAGAGATCAGCCACCATAGGTGATAGAAGTGGCCACCATGTGAGTGTGGCAGAGCACAGTGCCCTCTCCCCATTATGTCTGCCTCCCATGGCCCCTGGGACTATTGTTTTCTCTGCCAGTATCTTGGGCATCAGTGCGATCTTTGTTTCCTGTGCCATTTGTTGTATTAACTGTACCCAACTACTTGTTCCTGCCCTGAGAGCCTGGGAGTGGCTTGGGGACAGTAACCTGTCTTGTGTACAAGCACACAGCATTCATTCATTTGGTGACATTTATCAAGGGCCTTCTCTGTGACATAAAGAGTATCAGGTAATATGGACACAATAGTGAACGAAACAGCATTCCTAGCCAGGCGCGGTGGTGCACACCTATAATCCCAGGCTGAGGCAGGAGGATCGCCAGTTCAAAGCCAGCCTCAGCAATGGCGAGGCACTTAGCAACCCAGTGAGACCCTGTCTCTAATAAAATATAAAAAAGGGCTGGGGATGTGGCCCAGTGGTCGAGTGCCTCTGAGTTCAATCCCTGGTACAAAAACAAAACAAAACAAAACAGCATTCCTGCCCTCATGAAGCTATGTACTGGTGCAGGCAACCGGGGATGCACCAGATGTTTGCTGAATGACTTACATGGGCATCGTGGCTCACCTCAATGCCCAGTTCACATTGGATGTTCTGTAATTAACTCTTTGCTTTGGGAACGAGAACTTGAACCACAACATAGCTTGTGGATTGCTAATGTGTCTGATTTTGAGAACCAGCAGGTGGCATAAATGATGCCACAGACAAGCTGGTGTGTGGTATGGTTGGCACTAGCACTGCCCAAGGCCTCTGTATGGTGAATGCAGTGGGTGGGGGGAGAGGACTGAGACCCTGGGGAGCACATGGCACGGGACAACCATACTTCAGTGCCAGCTGATTGTTGCCATAAAGAAATGTGGGCCCAGTGTTACCAGTCTTTCCAGTTATTTCTTTCAAATGAAAGTTCAAATTTTTATTTTTGTGTGCAATCTGACTTTTAAATGTTGACCACAGATTCAATTTTTCAAAAACCATGGGCTTCTTCTGGGGAAGGAAACAGATGGACCAGAGGACGGGAGAGAAGGACTCTCACTTTTCATTGTAAAGCCATACGTGTCTTTTAGATTTTTACCCTGTGCCTAGTTTCTGATGTAAAAACTGAATTTTAAGCATATATAGGCAGAGAATAGTCTACAGGGTTTCCCTTGTGCATACGTGCAACTGGTGGTTAAACATTGCATTATTTAGGTGCTTCAGAGAAACAGAATCAATAAAATGTAGACAGATAGATAGATGTGTACATATAATGTTTTATATAAAACACGTTTTATATGTATGCATGTATATGGATTATATGTTTCACATACATGTGTATGTAAAGAAGTGTATTATAAGGCACAGACCCATGTGGTTAATGAGGCTGAGAATCCCATAGTCTGCCATCAGCAAGCAGAAGGCCCAGAAAATCTCATGGTGTTGTTCTAGCCTAAATCCAAAGGCCTGAAAACCAGGGAAGCCAATGGTGTCAGTTTCCACTTAAGTCTGAAAGCTCAGGAAGCAGGATCACTGATATCCAAGGGGCAGGAGAAGATGGATTTCCCTGCTCAAGCAGACAGAGCAAATTTACTTTACTTTTTGTCTTATTTGGGCTCTCAAAGAATTAGATAATACCCACCCACTCAGTGAGGGCAGATCTTCTTTACTCAGTCTACAATTCAAACACTAATCTCTTCCAGAAACACTCTGCTGTAGTTTGGACCTTGAATGTCTCCCAAAGGCCCATGCAGAAAAGGCTTGGTCCCCAGAGTAGTGCTATAGGGAGGTGGCGGAACCTTTAAGAGGTGGGGCCTAGTGGGAGGTCTTTATGTCTTTGGGAGCATGCTCATGAAGGGGATTGTGGAAACCCAGGTCCATCACCTTTCTCTTTTGATCCCTGGCTTGTGAAGTCAGTGGGTTTGCTCCATCATGTGTTCCTGCCATGATGTGCTTCCTCACCACAGGCCCAAAGCAATAGAGTCAATTCGTTGTGGCCTGAAACCTCCAAAACTGGACATAAAACAAAGCTTTTCTAAGTTTAATTATCCCACATATTTCATTATAGTAATGGAAAGCTGACTAACACACAACCTCAGACACATAAGCAGAAATAATGTTATCAGTTATCTGGGCATCCCTCGACTCAATCAAATTGACACATAAAATTAACCATCACAGCCAGGCGTAGTGATGCACACCTGTAATCCCAGCACCTGGGAGGCAGAAGCAGGAGGATCATGAGTTCAAAGCCAGCCTCAGCAATGGTGAGGCACTTAGCAACTCAGTGAGACCCTGTCTCTAATAAAATACAAAAAAGGGCTGGGGATGTAGCCCAGTGGTCAAGTGCCCCTGAGTTCAATCCCTGGCACAATAATAATAATAATAATAATAATAATAATAATAATAATAATAATTAACCATCACAAGTATGTTGTGTATGTTAGGCCTCAGACATTTCAGTCCCTTAATGGTTGGCTGAATGGAATGTGTGAGGCCTATTCAAGAGTATTGGGCAAGTGGCGCACATCTGTAATCCCAGTGGCTCAGGAGGCAGAGGCAGGAGGATCGCGAGTTCAAAGCCAGCCTCAGCAATGGCAAGGCACTAAGTAACTCAGTGAGACCCTGTCTCTAATAAAATACAAAATCGAGCTGGGGATGTGGCTCAGTGGTCAAGCATCCCTGAGCTTGATCCCCGGTACTCCCCACCCACCCACCACCAAGGAAAAAAAAAAAGTACTGGGTAAGTAGAATCACAGTGTGGTCATGAAGAAGTTAAGTATGACCAGAAGCTCCTCTAAGCAAGGACTGTGTCTCATTCATTGATCTCTAAACTCTCAGGTCTTGCATAATGTCTGCCACATGGATAGTTTTCCACGGATACACTTTGATTTATTCAAAAACCTCAGTCACCAATAATACTACCAGGAATAGGAACTAGCCAGAGGGGCCTCTGAACCACCTGAATAGATAGATGTACCAAAGCCCAAGGATGGAAGTTTTTACGCTCAGGCTTTGTTTCTGTTTTCTACATTCACGGTGATCACGTGTATTCATCTGGCTTTCCAACCTTCAGCAAATTGGCAGTTGGGTGGAAGAGCAGAGATGGCTGAGACAGGGTCGTACCCACTACAGACGGTACTTTGTTCACATAAGGAGGCACCCCTCCGAGCATGCAAATTACAGTAAGTGCTTCTTTGGATGGATGAATTACAAAACCTCACCTTTCCTTGCTGAGAAAATTACAAAAAAGCTAGTGGGGCATTCATTGGACTGGACCAAAGCCCTGTTCACTCACTATATTCAGAGCACGGTCAGCATGGCTGAAAGGAGTACCCACACTGGGGAAGTCAAAAAGTCGGAGTCATTCTGTGGAGGGGGAGGCTGCCCTCAGCTCCTAACAGCTCTTGCAGTCTTCCCTGTTCAAGAGCATGCAATGTCTGCTCGGCTCTATCAAGATCCTTTGAGAAAATGTTTGAAGACATGCTTTGGGGTTTGAGAGGGCAAACTTTATTTCCTAAGCAATTTCTCTCATTCCCGAAATAAAAACAAATGAGATGTTGATGCATTTTGAGAATGAGTGTGGTTCTGTTTGTTTCCATTTCCTGTCTTAGTGCAGGAAATTGGTCCCCTGAGGGCTGTCCCCCACAATGGTGTGGTCAGTAACCCCAAAGGAGAGGAAGTAGATTGCAGAGGTCCACTGTGGGAGGAGCCAGAGGGCAGAGCAAAGCATTCCCAGCACCTGCACAAATAGACACATGCTGAATAAACAAACGTTGGATGAAGGATTGAGTGAATGAAGGAACAACAAGGAACCTTTCTGACAAGGTTTGTTAAAGAGTCTTAGAATTTTATCTTCAGTCGAAAATCATCCCAGGAACACTTCTCTTTTAGTCTAGCTGTATGATTTCTTTTCCTTCTAGGCTACTCCATGATCATTATTAGTTGATCCCACCTGGGCAGGAGTTGACCTGCATGCTCATTTTATTTTACTAGGGCAGAAGAGGCTCTTGGAGATTTGGAGGGGAGAGAGGAAGGCGTATAAAAGGCAGGTTGAGATCTGAGTTCCAGCACTGCTTCTGTCATTCATTGGCCATGTGACTTTTGGCAAGATTCTTCTTCACCTTCATTCATTTATCAAATGTCTAAAATATGTGTTCATTGTCTAATAGGGGCCAGTGCCACCTTGGGTACCAGACATGCTACAGCAAGTAAGACATACCAGGACCTGGTCTTGCTTGGGCTCAAATTCTAATCTGTTGCTAATAAAACTAATCAGGACACAGGAAAATTACCAATACTAACAAATTCTGTGAATAAAATTAAAGCAATTACAAGAACGTGACTGGGGTGGTCAGGGAAGATCTCTCAGAGGAGGTGACATTTAAATTGAAACCTGAACTTTGAGAAGAAGCCAGCTGGGGGAAGAGCTGGGGGTAGGGCCAGGCAAAGGCATGCAAAAGTCCTAACAGTAGGACTGAGCTTGGCAAACCGGTGCAAGCCAATGAGTGACAGCAGGATGAGGCGAGGCTGGAGAGGTGCCCTGGCCATATTAGGCAGGTTTGCAGGTAAGATGAGGGGTGGGTGTGGAGTTTACTAGAAGATCAAAGGGAAGCCATGGGGGTACTTGAAGCAGAGAACAGGTTGCAGGGGGAAGAATGGAAGCTGGGAGCATTGGGGGCACTGCCACAATCTAAGCAAGAGATGCTGGTGGCTTGGACCTAGTAGGGGCAGTGGGTTGGAATAAGGTTGTGATCATTCCCTTCATCCATACAGGTAATTAGGAGACCTGGGAAATCCAGCTTCCTGGGTCCCATTTGGAAAATCTCTCTTGGCCACCTTCCCACCTCTGGATTTGGGATTAGGACCTGAATCTGCCTTGTGCCCAGCTGCCTGTCTACAGCATGCAGTGGCTCAAAATATGTGGCCATCTTCTCCTCCTTCCCTTAGACTGTTCCTTCACGTATGGTCAAATTTTCATGTTTGAATTTTCATAGTTCACTATGATTTAGATGCCTACTCTTACGACTCTTACAAACACATGCTAGAGACCTCTATTTTTTATTTCTTCTTTTTTTAAAGATGGGGTCTCACCATGTTGCCCAGGCTGGTCTAGAATTCCTGAGCTCAAGTGATCCTCCTGCCTCAGCCTCCTGAATAGCTGGGACTACAGGTGCAGGTCATCATGCCTGGCCCAGTATACACTTTTTAAAAAATATTTATTTATTTACTTTAGTTGTACACAATGCAATACATTTATGTTTACGTGGCGCTGAGGATCGAACCCGGGCTGCGCACGTGCTAGGCGAGCGCTCTACCGCTGAGCCACAACCCCAGCCCCCCAGTATACACTTTTAAAGAGAACTCATGAATGGTTGACACACTCCTCTCTTCAGTTGTGTTTTGGGTCCCTGATCAAAATGTCCAGGTGTGACTTAATAATTTTATGTTCCACGTGGTGTTTTGGGGTACACAAAGGAGGAGGCTGAGATTCAGAGAGGCCAAACGATGGACCACGCCATTCAAGACTGGGAGAATTGAACTCAAAATGAAGAGGTCAACTTCATAGCTCAGGTGTCCTCAGAGTCAAGAAAGGAAGAGAGCAGTGATCACTTTAATACATTTATTGCTCTTTTCTGATTTTATGCAGCCATGCAATGGCGATGTTCTTAAATTGAGTGATGGACTTACAGACATTTGTTACATTGTGCTTCACAACTTATACTGTATTATTTCTCTTTTGTTGTGTGTGTGTGCTATCCACTACATGATAAAAAATAAAACACAATATTTAAAAAATCAGAAAATGGAGCTGGGACTCTGGCTCAGTGGTAGTGCACTTGCCTGGCATGTGTGAGGCACTGGGTTCAATTCTCAGCACCACATATAAATAAATAAATAATAAAGGTCTATCAACAACTAAAAAAATATTTTTCAAAAAAATCAGAAAATGTAGAAATGTATTAAAATAAAAATTAGGGCTGGGGTTGTGGCTCAGCGGTAGAGCGCTCGCCTAGCACATGCGCGGCCCGGGTTCGATCCTCAGCACCACGTAAACATAAATGCATTGCATTGTGTACAACTAAAGCAAATAAATAAATATTAAAAATAAATAAATAAGTAAAAATTATCTGTAAGTCCATGGCTTACAAGTAAATAGTTTTGTATGTATTACTAAAAGGTAACACAAACACACACATATAAACACAAGTAAAACTGGAGATATCTGATCTGATTTACATGTTTAGCTTTTCACTCATAACTCTATAATGATTCTTAAAATAATGAATGTGCATCCTCTAATATTATTATTTTTCAAAATACTTTGGTTACTCCAGTTTCTTTGCCTTTCCCTATAAATTTGAGAATCTATTTATATGTAGCTATAAAAAATATCCTGCTAATATTGGAATTATGTTGATCTATAAAACATTTTGGAAGGAACTCTTAACTATTTTAGGTCTTCCAAACCATAAACATGGTATGTCTCTCCATTTATGTAGAACTTTGATTTATTTCAGTAGCATTTTATAATTTTCATTATACAGATACCACACATTTTGTTAGATTTATATCTTAGTATTTCTTTTTTTCCTTTTGGGGATGTTGCAAATGGCTTTGTGTTTTAAATTTTCCAATTGTCCATTGTTAGTATATAGAAATATGACAGGTGTTGTATATTGGTCTTGTTTCTTGTAACCCTGCTAAAGTCACTCTCTGGTTCTAGGAGATTTTTGTACATTTAATTTGTTTGCATTTATTATTCATTGTGCTTGTTTTTAGGATTTCTACATAGACTTTTCAACTGCAAATAGGTTTATTTCTTCCTTTCTAATATGTGTACCTTTTTTTTAGGCAACCATTCAGTCTTTTACCTGCCATTAAGTATGTTAGCAGATTTTGTTTGTTTGCTTTTGGTAGATGGCCATTATCAGATGAGTATAGTTCCCTCATGTTTCTTATTTTTTGTAAAGGGTTGTGTTTTTTGTTTTGTTTTGTTTTGTTTTGTTTTTTTAGTTGCTATTTCAGTTCTGGGGATTTAACCTAGGGTGCTCTACCACTGAGCTACATTCCTAGCCCCTTTTATCTTTTTATTTTGAGACAAGATCTCATTAAGTTACCAAGGCTGACCTCAAACTTGTGATCCTCCTGCCTCAGCCTCTGGAGCTATTAGGATGACAGGCATGTGCTATTGTACTTGGCCTATAAATTTTTATCATATTGATAATATTTTATCAAATACTTTTACTGCATCAATTGACATAATCATATGCTTTTTTTTTCTTTTTTAGTCTTTAATGTAGATTATGCTTATTGACTTTCAAATATTGGACCAGTATTACGTCCTGGGATAAACCCATCAAGTCATTGTGCATTTTATTCTTTCTATATATTGCTGGACTTGATTTGTTAATATTTTGTTGAGGATTTTTTTCATATGTGTTTATAATAGATATTGGCCTGTTTTCTTTTCTTCTTTCTTTGTTTTTGGCATAATGTTCCCTCTTCATATATTTTCTGGGCCCAAGTGTTATTTAGGTATGTGTTGTTGAATTTCCAAGCATTTGGAGATTTTCTAGATAGCTTTATGTTATTGGTTTCAATTTTAACTTCATTATGGTTAGCAAACCTGCTTAGCAGTATTTCAATTATTTTAAATATGCTAAGGTTTGCTTTATGACCCAGGTTATGGTCTATTATGGTGAATGTTCCATGTTCAATTGAAAAGAATGTGCATGCTACTGTTATTGTGTATAGTATTCTCTAAATGCCAATTCAATTCAGTTGATTGATAATATCATTCATTTTCTATATATCCTTGATGATTTTGCATTTTAACAGGGGCCTGTTCAAATCTCCAACTATATTTGTGAATTTGTCCACTTATTCTTTAGTTCTATTGATTTTTTATTTCACACATTTGGAAGCCTGATTGCTAGGTGCTTTATGTAATGCCAACTTTGTTCCTAGCAGTTTTTTCTCCCCTGAAATCTGTTTTTGTTTAGTGCTTGCATGAAAGATCTCTTCCTATCCTTTTGCCTTCAGTTTACCCATCTCATTATATTTGGAGTGGGCATAGAGTTAGTTATTTTTCTGTTTGTATTATTTATTCCAACAATCTCTGCTTGGTGTGTTTAGCTCATTTACACTTAGTGTAATTATGACTGTGGAAGTTGACCATTCTGTTCTTATCCATCTTGTTTGCCCTATCTATTTTTGTTCCTCTGATAGAGGGAAAGAGCAACAAGAAGTCTTTCCATGCCCTTGGGACTATAGTTTCTCTAGTTAAGAGAATTTCACTTTTTCAGAATTTTAGCCACTGCCTCTCACTATTGCTGTTACTACTATCACAGGATTGCCTGGGGCTATAGCAGGAGCAAACCAAAAGAAAAAGATTATTCCATCTCTCTAGTCTTCAGAGAGCCCTTTTCTGCTCCTCAGATAAGAAAAACTTGGCATTTTTTGTTCGTTTGTTGTTAACAGTGCTGGGGATCAAACTCGGGGTCTTACATGCTAGACACTGAGCTGTACCCCAGCCCAAGAGAGGGCTTTTCATTGACTTTTTTCTGTCTATCCTCAGTATGTACTTCCCGGTTCTGGTCTGGATTTGTGTCCAAGCCAGTGTAGAAAAGAGTGAAGAATAGAAAACATATTGCCAGATTGTTCTTACTTCAAGTTATGGTTTCTTTCCACCTTCTGTCTGCTACCAATTTCTTCTCAGAATCCTCATCCAGTTGCTGCATATATAACATCAGGATTTTTTAGTAGCATCTAGTGGGAGAGTTATAGTGAAATGTACATACTCTGTCTTTACTGGAATCAGAAACTTTAATATCATGTTTTGATGTTTTCTGAATTTTTTCAATGCATATACGCAAACTTAAAATGATTTCAGGGCTGGGATTGTGGCTCAGCGGTAGAGCGCTCGCCTAGCACGTGCGCGGCCCGGGTTCGATCCTCAGCACCACGTACAAATAAACCCATTTAAACCCATTGTGTACAAGTAAAGCAAATAAATAAATATTTAAAAAATGATTTCAAAAATTAATGTTAGAAGCCAGGCGTGGTGGTGCACACCTGTAATCCCAGCACTTGGGAGGCTGAGGCAGGACGATCGCAAGTTCAAAGCTAGCCTCAGCAATGGCAAGGCACTTAGCAATTCAGTAAGACCCTGTCTCTAATAAAATACAAAAAATGGGCTGGGGATGTGGCCCAGTGGTTGAATGCCCGAGTTCAGTCCCTGGTACAAAAAAATTAAATTAAATTAATGTTGGAGGCCAGGCTTGGTGGTGCATACCTGTAATCCCAGCAGTTTAGGAAGCTGAGGAAAGAGGATCACAAGTTCAAAGCCAGCCTTGGCAACTTAATAAAGCCTTAAGCAACTTAGCAAGACCCTATCTCAAAATTTAAAAAATGTTTTAAAAGGGCCGGGGACATGGCTCAATGAATTCAATCCCCAATACCAAATATTTAAAAATTAATGTTAGAAATGTGTTAACTGTTTCATTATCTGCTGTTTAAAAATGAATATTTTGGAAGGTCTTTTTAATGCAGCAAATATAGATATACATCATTATTTTATGACTGTATAGTATTCCACATCACAGATTAATTTATTTCAATGATATCCTGTAAGTGGGCTTTTATGTTTCTCCTGGGTTTTTCTCCATTATAAATAATTTTTGTAGTTTTTCTATTTGTTTGCTTTTTGGATTTTTTATAATAACCATCTCAATGGGCATGAAGTGTTTGATCTGTTTTTTAAAATGAACTTTATTTGATTAGAATCAAAGTAAAGCTGGCTTTTTCCAATCAACAAAGAATCTTTCCTTCTTTATGTTTTTGAGCAATTTAAATAACATAAAAATTTTCTTTTTTTTTTTTTTCTGTAGGTTTGAAAGAACTTATCAGAGGAAACATCTAGGTCAGTACCACATTTTTAGAGCTAGTTATTACTGGTTACTAATGTAAGTAGCTTTTCTGACTCTTTCAGAGCCTTTTCTGTCATTATTATTTTCCTAAAAATCCATGTATATCCGGGCATGGTGGTGCATGCCTGTGATCAGCAGCTTAGTTCAAAGCCAGCCTCCACAAAAGCCAGGTGCTAAGCTACTCAGTGAGACCCTGTCTCTAAATAAAATACAAAATAGGGCTGGGGATGTGGCTCAGTGGTCAAGTGCCTCTGAGTTCAATCCCTAGTACCAAAAAAAAAAAAAAAAAAAAATCCATGTATAATCTAAAGATTCATATTTTATTTTTTGAAATATATACACACACATATATAAATAAGCATACACAGATGTATGTATATATGTAAAAAAACTAATATATGTATATATACTAATATATGTATATATACACATATATATGTAAAAAAATACTAATACTGTCTCTCCTCTCTCTCTCTCTCTCTCTCTCCCTTTCTTTTCCCACATATGTCTTATCTCCAAGGAACAAGCTCTTGGATTTGTTCCAGTGTTCCTCTACTTTTCAGTTGTCAGGCCTGCTGCTCTGGGGAGCAGACTTTGGGGACACCCCACACTGTGGTCACAGTGAAGCAGCCTGGGGTCATGATCAAGCCAGATGGTCTGAGATCAAGTTTATATTCCTTTATGTACCAGCTATTTGACCTTGAATAGTTATTTTTTTAATTTCTTTTTTTAAATATTTATTTATTTGCTTTTAGTTGTACACAATGCGTTTATTTTTACGTGGTGCTGAGGATCAAACCCAGGCCACGCACGTGCTAGGAGAGCACTCTACCGCTGAGCCACATCCCCAGCCCTTGAATAGTTATTTAACCCCTCTGTGCTCCAGTTTACCCAGCTATGAATGCGGGGGGGTGGGGGTGAGGGGGATGGTACCTACCTCATAAGCTTAATATTCGTATTAAAGAGTTGATACTTTTTTTTAAGTCCTTAGAATAGTGTCTGGCATATATATTAAGCACCATCTAAATATTAATTAAGCATAATTGTTCCTCAATATCCTCAGGGATTCGCTTCCATACCTCCCACCACCACTTCTAATGGGTATCGGGTACAGTCCCTGGAACTGCACCTTATCTCTTCCCTATCCTTAGCCTCAGCCTCTCTCATACTCCATGTTAAATGAGCACCTGCTGCATGCCAGATGGTGTTGGGGGGATACTCAAGTCCCTTAGAGAAAATGGTGTAATATTTGTATATAACCTATGTTCTTCCTCCTGTATACTTTAAATCAGCTCTAGATTTCTTAAAATATCTAATATAATATAAATGTTATGCAAATAGTTGTACTGTAGTGTTTAGGGAATCATGACAAGAAAAATGTCTGTGTGTGCTCACTACAAATGAAAGGTCCCCCCCGCAAAATATTTTCTCTCTGTAGTTGCTTGAATCTGCAGATGTGGAACCAACAGATACAAAGGCCCCATATATATGTCATGAATATATGTACATATATGTGTTATAACAATTGCAAAACAAAATCTAGACTTTCCACCATTTACATACTTAAGTATTGGTTAAATATTGCTTCAATACTCTAGACTTTCCTCCAGTGTGCTAGAAGCCTAGGTTCCCTTAGAAGTTTTTCTGTCCCAGATACCCTTTCTGTACCTTCCCACCACTTACAGTACTGCCTCTTATTTTGCAGAACCACCCCCTGTGCAAAAAAACAACCACTCTACTTTCCATTCTGCTGCCAGAGACAACCACATCCTCCTCACCTACACACAGCTCCATGGAGAGCTCAGGTCAGTGTGGTGGGGTCAGGGGTCTAGCAAACCTAGCTTCTCACTGTGGAAGGTCCCTCTTGTCAGTGAGATGTCCCCAGGGCTGGCAGGGCCACTAGCACCCAGCTAGGTGAGAGACCCCAATTCAGCTGTCCAAGTGTGAGAACATCTTGAGAGGTGGGCATGCACACACTTGTACGAGGCCCAGCTGCTGGCAGGTCGTCGAGTTTGACAATGAGAATAATGACAAACAGGCAAGGTTTATTACCAAACACATGCAAGGGAACAAAACTGCGTAGCTCTTACAGTGATCAAGGAGTGATCAAAGCACATGACAAATATTAACTTATTTTGTCTTTATAACCATCCCAGAAGATGGGCATTATTATTTCTCTCATTTTACGGAAGAGGAAACTGAGGCATGGTGAGGGCAGATGGTTCCACCAAGGCCATACAGATATCATATGATCAAAGCAGGATTTGAACCTAGCAATCCAGCATCCATATCCTTAATGACTTCACTATGGGATGTCTCAAACAAGCATCAGGATTCTATGATGTAGGGATATATCACTATGATTATCTTGTTTTCATGAAAGGGAAACCAAGGCTGAAAGAGGTCAGATAATTTGCTCAAAGACACACAGCTTATATATGGCAAATCCAGGACTTGAACCCAGGCTAGCTGATTCCAAAGCTGAGATTCTTCGCTCTATGTCATTCCGGTACAAGGAAAAATGACCTTTCCCCCAAATGCATATCATCAAATGATCACTCAGCAAGTCAAAGACCACTTCTTGGGCCACTGGGCACAAATTCTAATGCCCTTGAAGATTTCTTTCCTGAAGAAGGGGAGGGGACCTCCCCCGCAAGCAGGGACAGCTACCCATATATACCCATTTACATTTATATATACCCATATGTATATAAAAACATAGCTGTATGTGGGTTATCACTTATATACTGGCTTACATGATTGTGGAGGCTGATATAGGACCTGTAGTCTACAAGCTGAGGACCCAGGAGAGCTGATGTTTTGTTGAAGTTCAGTGGCAGAGAAGAAGCCAGTGTCCCTACTGGAAGGCAGCCAGGAAGGGGGAGCCTCTTACTCAGGGAAGGGTCAGCCTTCTGCTCTGTTCAAGTCTTCAACTGATTGACTAAGGCCTACCCACAGTAGGGAAGGCAATCTGATTTACTCAGTCATTCAATTTAAATGTTAAATTCGGCCAAAAACACCTTCACAGAAACACCAGAATGACTTTTGACCAAACATCGGGGCACCCTGTGGCCCAGTCAAGTCGATTCATAGAATTAACCATCATATGTGGGTGTGGGGTAACTTCAAGGAAATAAAGACTAGTCTAAAAAACAAACAAACAAACAAAAAAAGACTAGTCTACTTGAAAAAATTTCTTAGAAGATTTCATTCATGTCAGGCTGAACCCCAGGAGAATTAGGGTAGTGCTATCTACTCAGTGCCCAGGTTTACATTTTGGAACAAAGGTTAGATCTATTGCAAAACAAGCTAACAAACAACAACAAAAATCAACTTTCTCCAACTGTATTTGTGTGTGTGTGTGTGTGTGTGTGGTACCGGGAATTGAACTCAGGGGCACTTGACCACTGGGTCACATCCCCAGCCCTTTTTTGTATTTTATTAGAGACAGGGTCTCACTGAGTTGCTAAGTGCCTCGCCATTGCTGAGGCTGGCTTTGAACTCACCATCCTCCTGCCTCAGCCTCCCAAAGTGCTGGGATTACAGGCATGTGCCACCACGCCCGGCTTTTTTTTTTTTTTTTTTTTTTTTTTTTTAAGTGCTAGGGATTGAACCCAAGGGTGCTCTACCACTGAGCTACATACCTAGACCTTTCTATTCTTTATTTTGAGGCAGGGTCTCACTTAATTGCCCAGGCTGACCATGCTCTTGTAATCCTCCTGCCTCAGCCTCTTGAGTCACTGGGATCACAGGTGAGTGCCACAGTGCCTGGCTTCCAATAGTTTTTTTTTTTTTTTTTTTTTGCTTCTCTTCCTACCACCAGGACAGGCAGGAGCATTGCCAAGGAAGAGTTATCCTGACACTGTGACTTTTCTCCTTAATTCAGGGAGGAGCTTGGAACATCTGGTCGCTGGACTCCTCCTTGGTCATTAACCAGAACTCCAAGCTCATCACCTAAGGCAGTAGTCGCATATCAGAAGTTCTCAGGGAGTTGTAAAAAAGCCAGTGATTGGGCCCCACCCCACAGATCTGGCAGAGAGTGTTGTGCATCTGTAGATTTCAGAGCTTCTGAGTGGTTCTAATGTGCAGTTAAGGCTGGGAACTAGAGAAAAGTGAAGCCCTCCAGGGGAGGAATTTGCTCTGTCTGGCATCCCTGAGCATTGGAGGGTTGTTTACCAGGTCCTGGGACAGATGGACTTGAAATTGAGAAGCAGGCCTGGACTACAGAGGTCCTGCCATGGTACGGATCTTGGTAGCCTTTCTTCTCCCTCTCTCCCTTCGTCCCTCCCTCCATATTGTCTCTTCAGTTGTAATAATGATACTGAAAGCTCGGTCCTTGTCCCCGATGCCAGTCCAATAAGGAGGACACAATTTTGAGAAAAAAGGAAAAAGAAGCTTTATTGCTTTGCTAGTAAAGGAGAAACACAGGAGACTCCTGTCCCAAAGGCTGTGATTCTGCCCACCAGCAGGAACAGGGGACTTTCAAAGAAGTGACTCAAAGGCTACATCCCACATGTTCTCTGTTGGAGTTGTAATTCACTTGTTCATTTGGGAGACAGTCATTTCTGAGATCTTCTGGTATCATCCCCAAAGTCTGGATTACTTCCTTCCTATGGTGGGTGTGTGTTCAAGGACAGATAACTCAGCCTAGGATGGGGAAGAAAGGTAATCCCATTTCCCCTAAGATTAGATGAGTTGGGGGGAGATTAGGGAGGAGCAGGGAGAAAGGAAGAGGAAGAAACGTGTCCATTTTAAAAACAAGTTGCAATGGCAGAGCAGCAAGGGTTATATTCAAAGCATAAAGTGGACCACTATTACAATAACACCTATGTGGGAACTGGGAACCTTTGTTTCAGACAAATGTTGCATTTCAAACCCCAGGTGTGCATGAATAGGCATACACAGAGTCCTACCTGGATGTGCCCTCTTCTCTTTTTTTCCAGTAAGCAGACAGATAATCTCATGCAAAAGCACAGCTTTAGAGGAAAAGCATTTGACTGAGCAAGCTTGGCTTCCAAAAGCTGTGTGACCTTAAATAAAGGAGCCTCTTTTCTTCATCTGTAAAATGGGAAGAGAAGCTCTATGGTCCCTCTAGATGTGAACTTTGGTCATTGGAGAGGTAATCTGAGACCAGGGTAAGGGTTCTGGGCCTGGAACCTATAAGACAGGGAGAACAGTAATTGTCCTGCCAAACTCACAGGGTTCTTGGTAGAATCTAATGAGATACACAGTGGAAAACACTTTGTATATCCACGAGTCAAGTCAGAGCATGCTAGCTGCTATAACAAATGACCCCAAATACCGGAGGAATAACACAACAAACATTCATCCTGCACTCACATCACAGTCCTATCTAGGCTCCACACAGTCATTCAGGGCCTGAGGCATTTTCCTTCTTGTGACATCATCATCTTCAACATGTTTCCTCCTAAGTCACTGTGGAATGGGAACAGTAGGGAGGATAGTAAACAGAATTTTATGATGGGGGTCAGCAAGTCTCATACATCACTTCCTCTATATTCCATTGGTCAGAACAGTTACATGGCTCCTCTGTAATTGCAGGGGAGTCTGGGAAATGTAGTCTTCCTATCTTCCTTTCATGAAAATGAAATCGATATGATGAACGTAGAACATTGTTTTGCCACTTTTAGGGGATATTCTTTCAAGTGCTATTTAAATATTACTATTAATACATAATAGTAATATCCTGCATTCATGGATGGATGGGAACATAATAATAATGGATGTCATTTATTTATTGACTGTTCTGAGTCAATGATGATGTTAGACATATATCTTATAAATTAACAATCCTGAGACACTTGAGCACAAGAAATACCCCCGTTTTTTCCTTTTACTTAATCAAATCAAATCCACCTTCAAGCCCTCATTTTCCAAGATCAGTATGAATCCTAATGTCTTCCACTTGGGGTGCTTCCACCTGGGGCTTGTGATAAGTCCAAGGTTTATGCAGTCTGTGTGGAGGAAGACTCTGTGGTCTTCTATACTTAGATCCAGCATATAGAACTGGTCAACAAGGCTTACAGCATCCAGGGGACATAAGGGACTCCTTTGGGGACATTCTTTTGCTCTGGCAAAGGTGGATTAGGAGACTTGTGCTGTGGCATTCGGGGGCACTGGGCTTAATGCTTAGCTGCCTTCCTCTGACCTTTTAAAGCTAACCAGTCCCAGCCAGCCCTTGACTTTCCTATTACCTGGAACCCCATAACCCTCATTCCCTCAGGGCCTTGAGGAATCTAACTTCTCACCTTTTAACTAAAGGGATCCTTCATTCCCACCCTTTGTGGACAATCTAGCTTGATTGGCTCAATTAGCATGCTGGGGAACTTGTGAATGAGTGAAACCAGGAGAGTGGGAACTGGGAATTAGAGAAGCTGTGCCCATCTCAAGAGGACAGCCGCTCCCTAGCCCCTGTTGATTGCCCCATGTCAGAGAAATGCACGCTCAGTCTCAGCAGATTTTCAAAAGATGCCAGGCACCCAAGATTTTATGCAAAATCTCTTGATTCAAAAATATTGGTTCATTTTTAAAAAGATACTACACATACCCAAACAAAACTCGTCTGCAAGCCAGATGTGGACCAAAGCCTGAGAGTTTGTTCCAACTGCCCAGACTTTCGAAAACAAAGTTTATTTGAGATTGTCTCCCGGGGCTACTGGCAACTTCTCCATTTTTCTCTGAAACATAAAAACATAACTCCCCTTGCAAAACAGAGAAACCTAAGACTCAGGGGACAAAGGCCTGGCTTCCCTTCTAATGAGGAGGAAAAGAGGAAGTCACAGTTGTCATGGTGTTAGGTCTTTTTGTCCATAGAAAGAGAAAGAGATGGGGTGAGAGAGAGGGAGGGAGGGAAGGAGGGGAGAGAAAGAGAAAACATCAATTAATGTCTTAACAACTGCCCCTAAATTAACTTATTAAATCTTCGTGCAAGGTGGAGATGAGTGAATGGAAGGACAGACTGTGACCAGCCTCCATGCCAGGACAAATGACTTCCTTGCCTGTTTGGGAGGGATGTTGCCCTATCTGTAGAATGTCCAGGGGGCAGATGTGGCTCCAGCACTCCTCTCACTCTTACCCTGGAGGAGAACCAGGATCAGGTCTTGACAGTGGAAAGTGTCTCCCACAGGGACAAGTAAAACCAAGAGGGAAGTGGGGGCTTCCGAGATGTCAGGTGGCCTCTGTGGACTTTGCCTAGGCCCACCCCAGAGGAATTGAGGGGCTACTGAGGGAATACCAGGAAACAGGGAGTCTTGGCCTGAAAGAAGTTTTAACTCTTGAACTACAACCTAAATTAGATGTATAATCTCTCTCTCCTACTTCCAAAGGAATTTGGCAGGATTAAGGTTTATATTTAAAAGCATAAACACTGGGCATGGTGGTGCATGCCTGTAATCCTAGTGACTCTGGAGGCTGAGGCAGGAGAATCGCAAGTTTGAGACCAACCTCAGCAACTTAATGAGGCCCTGAGGACTTATCCAGACCCTGTCTCAAAATTTTAAAAATTAAAAACTAAAAATTTTTTCAAAAAGGCAAGGGGAGCTGGAGATGTGGCTCAGTGGTTAAGTGACCCTGGGTTTAATTCCTGGTATAAATAAATAAATAAATAAATAAATAAATAAATAAATAAATAAAAATAGAGCTCAAAGCTAGAGCACCAAAGAGAAGCCAAAAAGAGAGGTCCCTGTCCCTTGAGATGAACTGATTCTTTGAGGCTAAACCATAATTTGGCTTTAAGTTTCCTGGCAGCCAAGTCAAAAAGGGAAGCCCTAAGGCGTGTGGTCTGTGTTGTCTGGTGACCTAGGGACTCTGTTTGCCTATAAGGACAAACTCTTGGTTGGAGCTCACTACAAAGAGGAATTTGTTGTGTGGGGAGTATTTCTTATACTTCCTGTCTATACTGGATCCTCCAAGAAGCAGACACCAAGATGAGCTTAGATGTGCAAGGATCTATTCGAGGAAACACCTGCCAGACAGAAGATGAGGAGGGAGCTGGGAGGGTGAGCTGCCCCACAGCAAAGCAAATCTGACCCCTAAGGAAAGAGAAAGGGAAGCAGGGCTGGGTGGAAGCGTCTAAGACTGGCTGGGTGGAGGTGGGTCTGAGAAAGGAACAGCAGGATGGTGGGGAACCTTGAGCCAAAGGTAGCTGTCACAGCAGATGTCTCTTGGACTTCCTGTTGCTGTCTGTGTTTTCCAGGAGTGGGGCTCCACAAAGAGCAGGATTTCACAGCACAGCAGCTGTGAGCCAGGCTCATCTAAACTCCCAATAGCAAAAGGTCAGCAAGATGCATCCCTGTGGCTACCACACTTTGCAAGTCAATTGCTTATTCTTGTACTAACTTTGTGTTTTTGCCACATCAACATACCACTATTAAAGAAAAAAATATTCTGACTCTTGTTGAACAATAAGGCAGACTTCATTGAAAACTATTGCAACAGGAAAGAGAGAACAGGCTCAACTCAGAATAAAGAAAACAGCTGGGGAATTATAGCCGATGAGCAGGATCCGTGGGTAGAAACACCCTAAGAGGAGAAATCAACAGGGAGGGATTCTTGCTAAAGTGACTGGACAGGATTCTTATTAGAGGCAGGTCTTATACATCGAAATTGGGGAATGAAGATATCAAGGGTGGGGAAATCTCTTTAAACTGACTTAGCAGGAATCTTACCAAAACTGGGTTGGACAGGCCAAAAGCAGGACAGGGAACAAGGAAGGTCAAGGCCTGGTTGAACAGAGAGTTCAGAGGAGCTAAGTAAGGTTTGATCAAGGACAGTCTTCATTACCACTTGTTACATGGTTTTTAGCTCATATGTTTCTTCAAATTAACTTTAAATTTTAGTTTCACGTAAAGACTGAGGGACTAGTTATACATATTTTTTCTAATACACGTTAAAATAAATGCATAGTTATTCGAGATTGTTGTGTACCACTAAAAATTGTATTGCATACCATCAGCAGTATATAATAGTTCCTCTTTATCCACAGGAAATACATCCTAAGACTCTTAGTGAATGCCTGAAGCCCCAGAGATTACCAAATCCTTACCTATAATTCTGTGTTTTTTTTTTCCCATATTACCTGCAGTAAGAATTTATCTATCCTTCCATGTTTTATGCCCTTGTGCATCTTTGAGTCCTACTCTTATGCTTTGGGGCCATTATTAAGTAAAATAAAAGTTACTTGAACACAAACGCTGCTATACTAGGATGGTCAATCTGGCAACCAAGACAACTGCTAAGTGACTATCAGGTGGGTAGTGTACACAGCATGGATACGCTGAACAGTGAGGTGGAGCAGGATGATATGAGATTTCATTATGATACTCAGAATGGCAAGCAATTTCAAACTTATGAATTATTTATTTCTGGAAATTTCCATTTAGTATTTTGGTACTGCTGTTGACTGTGAGTAACTGAAACTGCAGAAAGCAAAGCCTGCTATACATCCTGCACTTTGGGAAATGCTAACTTTATTGGGAAGTGCTGGTTTGACAAAGGACAAAGGACATAAAATGACTGATGGAAATGCCATCTTCCAGCCGTGGCCAGTGTGCTGGTTGATTACTTCTGGTACCTCTTGAGGTTCATGGAAAGGCTAAAGACATTTTCAGGGCAAATGGAGGTGGGAGGAGGAGTGAGGCCAGGTGGGCCAAGCTCCAAGTTCCTGGCTCAAAGACCACCTACCTCCAGATGCAGAGTTGGACCTGCAGAGGAGCGTACAGGCTGTGCTCCGGGAGCTCAGTGCCCAGGCCCCCGCCCTGCAAAGCAACCAGGGTAAGAGCCAGCAGGCAGGCAGCAGCCACTCGCTCTGCCTCCCCTTCCTCACCCCTCCATCTCTGCACATGCATTCAGGAAGGATCCTGACCTGGAGCCAGCAGGCAGGGCTTCCAGCCTAGACCCCTAAGCCCTGGAAATACCTAGAGTCTGGAGGTCCACCGGAGATGGCTTCTCTGCCCCCTCATGCAACCTTCCCACCAGCTGTGGCAGAGTGCATTGAGGACCTGCCACCTTGCCTAGCTCTATTTCCAAACAAAACTCTTCTCTAGGCCTACAGAACCTCCACAAGGTGGCTGAGGCACACACCTGCAAACGAGTCTCTAGGGTCCACATGCATACACTCTCCCCCCTTATGTCTTCCTCCCCTCATTTCTGCCCCAGGAACTCACTGTCCATTAAAGGTTGCAAATCAGAATCCCCCCCCACATGTAGGAATCCACCTGTGACATGCACCGGGAGCCCAAGGCTGGCTGCAGGGTCAGTGTTGGGCCCCAGGCCCAGGGTCCTGCTCAGAGGAATCTTTTCTAAGAGCTGCCTGCCTGGCCTGGTCCTGCTGGGTTCCCTTTCTCCTGGTCCAGGCATGTGGAGGTGGTCCCTGCATAAGAAGGTTGAGAGAGATCCTGGTAAGAGCCCAGTGCTGGTCCGCATCCTGCTGAGAGAGCTGGAAAAGGTAGGTTCTGGGCTTCCGGGAGGTAGATGGGATTAAGAAGAGAGGGGCTCATTAGCTCTGTGTCCCCAAACTTGGATCATTTGTGGATCATGTGCTTGATGTTTACTATACATATCGCCCTCCTAGACATTCACATAAGCAATATTTTCTTTATGTTACCTCTCCCCACAGAGTTCCCTATACCCACCCCCCAACACACACACACAGAGGGGCTCCCACACCTCTGCTCCCTCCCACCCCACTCCTCTTCTATCCTTTTCACCCCTCTTGGCATAATGGGATCTGCCTTCCACCTCTTCCCCTGCCCAAACTGCCTTTGATACGATGAGGTGATCTGTCCCCACACGTCACAGGATCTCCTGTTTTCCAGGCAGAAAGCGAGGACCTCCGGCACGTCATCATTCCTCTGCTGCACACCCTAATGTATGTGCTCACTAAGGTGAGCTGGGGGCTGGGGTCCAGGCGGCAGTGGTGACCCACATGTGGTCGGGCCAAACACTGTCCTCTCCCCGTAGTGAACGCGTAGTCTCTGCCAGGGGCAGCCTAGTCAAGCTCTTGCTTGGATTATTGCTTCCTGCACACTGGCTTGTAAGAACCCTCTCTCTCCTACATGGGGAAGCTGAGGCAGAGTGGAGAATTCATGGAGAGCTTCCAATGGTAGCTTGGGTTTGCTCGTAGTTGCTACATCACTGATCCCTACAAGAAGAGACATACTGAAAATAGATTGTTAATGTCTTAGGGAAAAAAAGTACCGGAGCTGTGTGTAGTCTCGGGGGTTGGGAGGCATGGTGAAGAAGAGGAGGGGCAGGAAGAGCAAGCAACTGGCTTCTGGAGCAACTGGGATCAGGACGGAGCTTGGCTCCTCAGCAAAGGCACAGGCTGAGGGCACAGAGAGGAAGGGGAGGAAGGGGTGGAAGGGGAACCTCTGGGCATTGTGGGAGACACCTGTGGCATGCGAGGAGGAACAAAGGAGAATCCAGGAGTAATGCCGAGATTTTGAGCCTGGAGAACTGCAGAGGTGTGCGGCCTGGGTGAGCAGAAGGGTTGGGAGGGGAGCTGGCGGAGTGCAAGGAGGTAAATTTCTTTCTTGGTAAGCTGGAGTGGGGCGTCCAAGGGAGGACTCAGACGCTGGGAGAAGAGGCTGGAAGTTGTGGGTTTGGGAGAGAGCTGTGAGCCGGGTCTGGCTATCAGGCTGGACCTTCCTCCTCTCCCACCCACCCCCACCCCACCCAGGACCCTTCATGACCTAGGGCTCTGGGCACCCCAACTCCTCCCTCTCATTCAGGCCACAGGCATCACAGAAGAACTCTACCAAAGAACCTACGCCTTCTGCACCAGGTTACTGACCCTGCCCACCCCCTACTGCACGGTTGCCTTGGACTGCGCCATAAGACTGAAAACGGAGACAGCAGTCCCAGGTGAGAGTCACTGGGCATCCTCATCTCCCACACTGCTTTGCGAACAGCACCCAAAGTCTGTCCCTTTTCTCCAGGATTCCAGGGGGCTCAAGAGTCTCGGCACCTAACATGGGAGGGTGGGCACTGGGGGAGTCAGAGACTCATAGTCTCATTGGCTGACCTAGTCTGGTCTGTAGGGACACTGTACCAAAGGATGGTCATTGCCGAACAGAACTTGACGAATGAACTGTATCCCTACCAAGAGAGGTGAGTGACTCCAGAATGACTGCTGCCTTCAGTCCCTTTGAGGTGTTGGGGTTGGTGTGATTGACCAAGGGCAGGAGGACAAAAGAGGAGGCTGGATTGGAAAGAGTCCTAGCAGAGCTTTGCGGCCATGACTTTTGTCCTGCAGTGGAGTGAGCTTGGAGTTCAAGGGTTGCTGGGACATACCTTTCTCTGGAGCCATTGGAAGGAAAGGCCTGTCTTCTTGGCTGGATTCAGAGCTACCCCGCTCACGGGCAGAGGGTGCACCTGGCCTTGGAGGCTACTCTGCAGTTCTACTGTTGAACCTCCATCCTGTTCTTGGCCATGATGGAGCATCAAACCAGCCAGGGAGCCAGAGGCAGCTCCAGAATATCCATAGTGCAGGGGGTTGAGGCCACAATCACGCAAGGACATCCGTGGGTGCCTAGCCCTTTTCACAGGGCTGAGGAATGTGCACTGATGGTGTTGGCGAGAGGGGTGATGGCGTCGTGGGTATGTGCCTCTCTCTTCCACGGGCACCTCCACTGGCTTGACAGTGCACGGTGCAGCTTGAGTTTGAGGTTCAGGAAGCTGTGCTTAGAAAGGGTACAGGGAGGGGAAGGGGGACCCAGAGCAGTTAGTGCTGGAGAGGTGGGGTGACAATTGAGTGAGAAAGAGGGTGTGCAAGAATGGTTCTCTGGTGTAATCGGGGTGATGAGAGAAGATGGGGTTGGTTCATTGTTCAGAGATCTAGTTCTAGCAGAAAGGACTTAGGGTCCCTCCAGAGGGTGACATGGTCCCTGGGTCAGGATGCTGAGGGAGGGAGCAGGATTTGGAACTTCCCTTGACACAGGGATAGTCCTGCTTCCCTGTGAGAAGACAGTGGACTGCAGCTGAGGGAACTAGAGCTGTCCCCTAGAAGGTTCGCAGTATGTGTTCCTATTTGCCACAGTCCCCACTACTCCTTATTGTACTCTCACTGTAGATTTTTTAATTCAAGACTCCTCTTTTCAGAGGAATTATTTTGTTGTATTGTGTGGGGGAAGGTGGCTCCAAAGCTCTGAGGGTGCACGCGCCGCGGCCCCCTCCCAGCTGTCATCTTCACCAGTCCTGCCCCTCCCCCTACCCCGGCCCTCAGAGTGTTCCTCTTCGTGGATCCTGAGCTGGTGTCTGCCTCTGTGTGCAGTGCCCTGCTGCTGGAGATCGAGGCAGCCCAGGTGACCCCAGAGGCCTGCATGCGCCACGTGGTTTCCCATGCCCTGCAGGCGGCTCTGGGGGAGGCCTGCCACACTGGTGCTCTGCACAGGAAGCTGCAGGTAACTGAGCGCAGGCTCTGCACATCCACACCAATCACTCTCTGATCTCTTCCTGCTTCTGTTTCATACCACCTTTCCTCCTGTAAATCAGCAATGACTACATGCGTACTAAGGAAAATCTGAAAAATGCAGATAAGCTAAAGAAGAAAATAAAAACCACTCATGACACCCCTACCCGGAAATAATAGCCATGAACTAAAATTTTAGTATATTTCCTGAATAATAATAACAGCAATTATTATGGCCACTGTTTATTGATTGTCTATTGTGTGCAGGCACTGTGTTAAACCCTTTAGGTGTGTCACATTTTGAAATTCTCCCAACACTATGAAATGGATGCAATTATCATCTACATTTACAAATGGGGACACTAAGGCACAGAGAAATTGATAACCTCGTGGTCATACAAATACAAAGGGACTGAGCTAGGATTTGAACCTGGTTTATCTTATATCAAGCTTAGATTCAAATTGCCTCCCAGCCCCCACTCCCACTCCTTTATAACAGATTAAGTTATCAAATTCTGTAACCGTTTTATGTAATGCATATGTATCTAGACATATATGTATTTATTTTCCCATGCCGTTGGAAATATGCCATTTAGACATATTTTCTTTCTAAAATTTGAACTTCTAGTAGTTGTCCTGTGTTGTTATATTTAACCAACCCTCCAGTCTGGTTGTGGTGCATTTGGGCTGTTCCCAACATTTATTTCCTAGCTTTTCTCTGACTCAACCTTGGCTCCTATATATGGCCCAAGAGATAGAGTAGGTTGGAGATTTTCTGGCCAAGGGTTGGCACCAGGTGTTGGATCAGGTTGGATTGGATGACAGCTAAGGTTGGGAGATGTTAAGATTTGGGACAGTGATGCTGTTGCTGAAGGAGGGGCCAAGCACCCAAAAGGAAGGATGCCCTTAAGGGTTCAGCTGTCCCCTGCTTAGCCTGCCCCAGAAAGTGGGTGTGTGGTGGGGGGACTTCAGTTCTTATTTTTCAACTCCATGACTCAGACCCTGTTTTGCCCATCAAAACGCATTTGATGGGCCAGGCACAGTGGCGCATGACTGTAATCCCAGCGGCTCCAGGGGCTGAGGCAGGTGGATCTTGAGTTCAAAGCCAGCCTCAGCATATTAGCAAGGCCCTAAGCAACTAGTGAGATCCTGTCTCTAAGTAAAATAACAACAACAACCAAAAAAAGGACTGGGGGTTTGGCTCAGTGGTTAAGTGCCCTTGGGTTCAACCCCCTCCCCCCACAAAAAAATGCATTTGTGGGGTTAGGGATTTAGCTCAGTGGCAGAGCGTTTGCCTAGCACGCACAAGGCTCTGAGTTCAGTCCTCAGTCCTGGAAAAAAAAGAAAGAAAAAAAAATGCATTTGAGCCGGGCGCGGTGGCACACGCCTGTAATCCCAGCACTTTGGGAGGCTGAGGCTGGAGGATCGCGAGTTCAAAGCCAGCCTCACCAATGGCGAGGCACTTAGCAACTCAGTGGGACCCTGTCTCTAAATAAAATACAAAAAAGGGCTGGGGATGTGGTCCAGTGGTCGAATGCCCCTGAGTTCAATCCCTGGTAACCACAACAATAAAAAAAAAAAAAAAAAATGCATTTGATGGGGTGCTCTTCCTGCTGTTGTTTTCCATATGAAATTTTCCACAGCCTGAACCCTATATATTGGGTCCTTCGGCAGATCCCTCCTTTAGGTACTGCTGTGTCCCTCCTTAAGCCATTGCAGGCCACAGGTCATCTCCCCATCACACAGTGTGAGGGGCAGAGTTGACGCCTGGTTGCAGTCAGCATGGGGCAAAATGCCAAGAGGCAGGAGTGGGCCCTAGACTGCAGGTCCAGGTGCCTTTGCCTGACAGCCCCCACCTGACCCCCAGGAGCAGAGAGGAGGTGCCTCATGGGGCTGTCCACGGCCCTTATGACTTTGCATGAGAGCTGGATTGGGTGGATTGGCTGGGGCTCAGGCTCTGACGTCCCTCCATGCAGGCCAGCTCCCGCCGAGTCCTGGAGAGCTATTTCCACGCGGTGGTCGCAGCAGTGGAGCAGATGGCGAGCGAGGCCAGCCCAAGCCGGGCTGGACACCTGGAGAGGCTGGAGGAGATTTACTGCTCACTCTTGGGGCCAGCGGCCGCAAGGGGACGCTGCAGCGGTAAGCTGGGGACCTGCTGGGGCACTGGACGACAGGGGGCGACAGAGAGCAGCGCTGTACCCGCCTGGAGTTGCTGGATTTGGCAGGGCCAGACAGCGCCTATCACAGTAGCGTGTGGATTCAGAGGAATGCCCAGGGACTTGGCAGGACTGGGGCTAAGAAGGTGGCTCGTCTGGTCACGATAACTCGTATCCTACAGAGAACCTACTATACACCCCAGTAGGAGTTCCAAGCATTTTACATATATTTAAATATATTACATATATTAAATCAACCAACCACAGTAAACTTATGAAATAGAAACTATTATTCACCATTTTAAGAGAATAGTGAGTTAGAAAATCACTTAGCTCGGAAGTGGCAGAGCCAAGATTCAAATCCAGACAGCCTCATTCTTCACCAGTCTGTTGTAGCAATGGACAGATGTGATCGTGGGAAGACAGTCTGCAGAGAATCTAAAGTCAGCATCGTTTAGATCTGGTGTCATAGATTTTTAATCCTGCATGTTTCCTTTCTATGTGCATGCTTGTAAGACAATGGCTTGCACTGATGGGGGCCAGCCCCATGTAGATGGGGAAATCCAGAATAGCCCGGAAACCCAGAATCTGCATTTTCTGGCAGTTGTAGGATGATTCTGATGTGCGTCCTGTTGTCGCAGGGTCAGCCAAAGTACACGTGGAAGGCGCCAGCCTGCATGTCCCAGAACACATGGTCATTCACTGGGCATGCATGGTTACAAGGCACAGTGTAAAGGGCTGGAAACCACTGGCAGAGGTCAGTGTGCCAACCCTGGGGCTTGAATTTGGCCAACCCCAGTTGGATAGAGGCTACAAAAAGTCAGGGTGAGGCAGCAGGAGAGCCCCTGCCCAGACGTCATCTTCCCAGTTTTCCTTTCTTTCTGTTTTGTTTTAAAATTCTAAACTGCCTCTGATCACGACATGGAAATGGCCACTCAGGAAGCCTCCCTCCTCCCACAGCTGGAACAAATCCTGGGGCCAACCGTGGGACTCTCATTGGGTTCCACTTGCTAACATTCTGCATAACTCTGCATTGATTAGGCAAGATCATCTGGGCCACACCCACCATCCAAGCCACATCTGGGGACACCTGTCTCCTACCTAGGCTTGTCCTGTGCATCTGACCGGCCAGCCAGCACCCCAGTCCAGCCCTTGCAGCTGTAGGGGGCAGCATGGGACAGTGACTATAAGCAGCACAGTGTCATGGATGAGAGCCAGGCTGCTTGGGCTCAAATCTTTGCTCTGCCATTCACTACGTGATCTTGGGCCAGTTACTTATCTTCTTTGTGCCCTGGCTCCTCCCTGTTAATTGAGGATTATGTTACCTGTCCCCCAGGGTCGTTGGCACGATCCAGAGAGATGATTACAATGTCTGCCAGGTGAGTAGAACAGCCCCTAGCAGGTAGAAGGTGCTGAATGAAGCTTGGTTGCCCTCCCCTGAGGAAGTTCACAGCCTCATTAGGGAGGGGCCACAGCTGGGTAGGAGTTAAACAGAAATAGCTGAATCCTAAGGCTGCAGGTTAGGTGTGCCCAATGTGTATGCAATTAATTCTGCTCAGAGAGAATGACCACCATGGACTACTGGAGTGATCAGAAGTTTACAGAAGGAGGGACAGGAGGAGGGGCTGGCCGAGTTGATGAGGCCTCTTCAGCATGACTGGCAGGAGCAGCGGGGTGCATACAACCAGAAGCAGCTCCGACAGAAACAGTTCTTTTCTGCCTCACTGGATGAGAGCAGGGTGTTTGAAGAACAACGGGCAAAACCAACGTGACTGTCACACGGTGCCGAGGGCAGGATCAACAATAGGAGAAAAGTCTGGAAAAGACTGTGTGCTGATTTGCGAAGGGCTCTGTGGCTGAGCTAGGCAGTTTGTAGGAAACGGGGAGCCCTGAGTATTCTTAGGCAAGAAGGTGACCGCAGCATCGGGCCCTGGATGAACTGCTGATGGCAGAAATGGAACACCAGACCCCACAAGCCCAGACATGGGCCAGAGAGGGTCCCTGCCACCCCTCTAGGCCCCTCCACAGGAGCTGGGCAGGTGGGGGAGAGAAACCCATGACCCTCCTCGCCATGGTCCCCACAGCCTGCTTCTTTCTTCAGGTGATTCTCTCCAAGACCGGCCACCAAACATCCCTCTGCCCAGCCCCTACATCACCTTCCACCTGTGGACAGACCAGGAGCAGCTCTGTACGTGCCCATGCCTCTGACCTCCCCTGTTGGGAGCTGGCTGGAAACAGTGGTGTGTGTGTTTATGTCTGTGAGTGTCTGTGCACACGTCTTTGTATGTCTGTTTCTGTGATACCTCCGTATGCGTGCTGTGTGTCTGTAAGCGTGTCTGCATAGCTCAGTGTTCTTTGTTCTTCCCCAAGTCATTGCACGCATCTGGAAGGACACATTTTCTCCATGTTGGGATAGCTCAGGGTTTTAACCACTGGTCTCGTGTGCCAGAACATTCCACTAGGCCATGTTGATGCCAACAAGTGTCCCCAAGTGAGAGGCCAGCACAAAGCATGATTCCTAGAGCTGGAGGGGACCTTCCAGAGTGACCTGCTTGCCTGACGCTTCCCCTTCGCTCTGGTGTCCCCCCACTTCTTGTCTCTTTTCAAGCAGAAAAGGGAGGACAAGGATGCAGGTTGTGATGGGAAGTGCAGGGCTGGGGATCAGGGTTCAGATCCTGACATTTGATTTTGCATGCTGAGTCATGCTACACAAATTTGCTTCTCGCTCTGGACCTCAGTTTCCTCGTGTGTAATAAAACAAAGGGTGGGTTAGAAAAGCTTGGAAATCTTCCCTGGAGCTGATGGTATCCTTCTGGAAGCTACAGGGAATAGGAGGTTGGGAGGGTGCCAGGGTCAGCTTAATGCAGGAGGTGCTGGGTTAAGCTGATTTCTTTAGTGCAAGACTTCTCAGAGCCTTTAATATCTTATGGGATTCGACAAGAAGGGACAGAAGTGTGCAAGGTTCTGAACCTTTGTTCCTTTGTGGAGCATCTTGTGGGGCTTCTTCAGCTGAAGAGTGTTTGAGGAACATGGAGCCTGGCTTTTCGGGGAGGGGCCTGCCAGCCACAGATGCCCTCACCACCCTGACACTCCCCCGTTCGCGTTCTCCCGTCCCAGGGAAGGAGCTGGTTCTCTTCCTCCGCCCGCGATCCCAGCTGCGCCTCAGTGCTGACCTGGAGGCTTTGGATCTGCAGGGCCTTGGGCCAGACCGGGACCTGGCCCGGGTGTCCATGCTGTCCACCGACAGCGGCATTGAGCGAGACCTTCCTGTGGGAGTTGATGAGCTCCCCGCCCCCAGCAGCCCCGAGATGGAGCGGGCAGGCCTGCAGCGCAAAGGGGGCATCAAGAAGCGCATGTGGCCCCCCCGACTTCTTGATACCTAGCAGCTGGGATGGGCCACTGGGGCTGCACCGGAGGACCGGCAGGCCCAGCGGGGACGGGGAGCTGCTGCCTGGGGTCTCCCGGCTGCACACGGCACGGGTGTTGGTGCTGGGGGATGACAGGATGCTGGGGCGCCTGGCCCAGGCCTACCACAGACTCAGGTAGGGCCCCAAGGAGGAGGGCTGGGGGCTGAGGTGGGTCAGGGGCACAGGTGGGCCTGGTATGGGCTGGTGAAAGATCAGAGAGGAGCAAGTGAGGGTCAGGAGGGGAGGTCTGGGTGGGACGGGGACAGACGCAGCACAGCACACCCTGTGTGCGACCATCACAGAGCACTGTTGATCCTTATCACCACCCTGACTCGGAGTCATGATTGTACCCATTTCATTATGAGAAAACAGAGGCCAAGGGAGATGGCATAAATTTTCCAAAATTCCAGTAATAATAAATGGCAGAGTCAAATCTGTTTAACACCAGCCCCCCTCCCCTGCTCTCACTCACTGTGCTTTGCTACCTATTGCCAGGACACGGGAGACCCAGAAGTTCTGCCTCACTCCCAGACTCAGCCTGCAACTCTACTACATCCCTGTGCTGGCGCCTGAGGTGACTGGATTCAGGAGGGGTGAGGGGACCATAGAGCAGGAGTGGAGGAGGGTTGGGAGTCGGGGGGGGGAAGGCTGGGTGGGCAGAGCCACACCAGCAGCCTGGCATCTCCTGGCTCGGGAACCGGAATCACCAGCCTGAGAAGGTAGAGCCGCAGAGACTTCAGACGTCTTCTGATTCAAAAGTCACAGATGGGTGCTCTGGGGGCTGCACGTGGCCAGAGACAGGTGCTCTCACAGTGCCAGTCTGCTTCAGGTGTCATTTTGTTTTTGTAAAGGAGTTAGTTGCAAGCTTCTCCTCAGACGCGGGTGTCCCTCTCTGAGTCCCTCTCGTGTGCACACACATGCACATGCACACACACACCTGGATTCCTGAGATCACTTTTCAATGTCCCTGGAAAGTGATCCTTGGCAAAGGCTCTTCCTGCTTCACCTGAGCTTATGAAATAGAAGACGTAATTTGTCTTCACATTGTGTGGACGTTGAGACTTGGAGAGGGTTAAATGATTGAACTACATTCACAAAGCACCGGCCCTGGTGTCTGGGGTCCTCTGACCAGCAAGGGAGGGCCTATAGGTCTGTCCCTTTCCCTTTCCCCCAGGAGCGCTCAGCATCCAGGCAGCCGGAGCGGGGAGAGCTAGCTGCATTCCTGGGCCGTGCAGACCCGTGGTATGAGAGCACTGTCAACACCCTGTGTCCCGCCATCCACAAGCTGGCTGAGATGGTAGGGGCAGCGAGGGTGCGAGGGAGGGTGCGAGGGAGGGAGGGAGGGAGGGGCACAGGGTCTTGCCAGAGTGGGAGACAGAGGAGCCAAGTGTGGAAGGAGGGTGGGATGGAGCTGGGAGGAGGTCCTTTTGAGATATTGCACTTGACTCTTGACCTCAAGAGTCAGTCTCCAGGGGGCTGAGGTGGGTAAAATGAGAACCAAAGGGAATACAAGGGAAGAGCCCCCTTCAACCAGTGTCTTGAAAGACACCAGTTTTGGACCAGACTGTTCTGGAAAAGGCAAAGCAAAATAAAAATGTGTAGGCCAAGGACAGCCCTTCTTTTGTGAGCTTCCTAGGAACATTTTTCTGTGACTGTAACTGCCAGTGTTTCCTGAGCACTTACAATGTTCTAACTAAGCACTGACACCAAGAGACTTGCTCATCCAATTCTCACATCCCACCCCTGCCAAGTAGGTACTCATGGCTCCAGGAGGAATTGTTGCTATAACCCCATTTTACAGATCAAGAAGTTGAGGCACGAAGAGATTTGATTACTTGACCCAAGTAACATAAATGAGTAGTGGTATCCCATTTAGAACCAGGCAGCCTGGCCCCAGACCACATTCTCTGTTAAAAGAATAGACCATTCTTCCATACCCCAAGTATGGCTGGGAACGGAGAGAGAACTGGCCTGAGAAGGCCTTTATATATTCAGAGTTATACCCTTTGTATTGTGATAGATGTTGCAGACATTTTTTTCCTCTTTATAATTTACCTATCAGCTATTTGCCTTACACAATTTAACATTTTTGTATAGACAGACATTTCACTTTTTATTCTTTATGATTTCTGTCTTTGGAGCCACGCTTTGAAAAACCTCCTTTATGCCAAGATTAAATATTCACTGATAATTTACCCAAAACACTTTTAGTGCCTCTATTCTTGCATTCATTAATTAGCCCATCTGCAATTAATTTTAGTGATTTTCATGAAACATATAATTTTGTGTTTTTCCCCCAAAGGTTTAACCAGTTGTTCTAACGCTCTTATCTGCATGAACCATCTTGCCTCATCCATTTGATATGCCACATTTATCATTTATAAATTCTTACATATGCTGGAGTTTATTTCTGGATACCTATTATCTCTCGTTGATCTATGCAATTCCGAACACATTAACACTTTTATATTTTAATATCTGGCAGGGTAAGCCTACACTTACTCTTCTCTTACAAAAATTTTCAGATTGGGCTTGTTTATTTATCTTTCCTTATAAACTTTAGAATTGCATTTAAAGTTTTATTTTTATTTTCTTAAATTCTTTTGGGATTTTGATTGCAATTTAGAGGGGAATTAGCATCTTGAATGTATTAAATTTCCCCTCTCTGGAAAAAACTCTTCGTTTATGAAAAATCTCTTGTCTATCCATCAGTATAATTATAGTTTTCATCACAGAGCTTTTGCCCATTTTTCACTAAACTTATTCCTTATGTTTGATAGTGTTTCTTGCTGTTGTGAATGGTTATCTTTCTCCCATTATATTTGGAAGAACTTATTTCTAGTATAAAAGGAAGTTATTGGTGTGTCTATATTTATTTTAGTTTTTTTACAATTGTGGTAAAAATATGTAACATAAAAATGTATCACTTTTACCCATTTATTAATTAGTTTATTAGTAGATGTAGAGACCAGCAGAGCTGAAAGACAAAAGATCACATGGTTCAACCTCTTGTTTTCCCTTGAAGGAAACTCAGGCCTCAAAAATGAGTAGCCAATCCAAACCTAGAATCCCATCAGGCTCTTTCATCTTGAGTTATACATGCAAGAATCGTGCCTTTCCAAGCCCCCAGCGTGGTGCCTTACACATTTAGGTGCTCAATATGTCTCTGTGAAATTGATATGAAACAGATTCCCTGGGGAGATGGAGCTCTAGACAAGTCATTTTGATTGGTGGTCAGAAAGGTTTGGAGTATGTTGAAGGACCAGATGGGTTTTGTGCAGCATAGCGTGTATGTGGGGACTTTGGTATTTTTCTATTTAAAAAAACTGGTACCTCCCATAGTGTCCTTGAGGGAGATGGCTCAAGATATTCCCATTCCCCCCACCCATAGCCTCCCTGCCTGGACACATCCCGGACTGTGGATCCTTTCATCCTGGATGTCATCACCTACTATGTCCGCATGGGGACCCAACCCATCTATTTCCAGATATACACAGTCAAGGTAAGTCTCCCCACAGGGCTCCAAGGCTACCACGCCAGCCTGCAGAACCACAAGATCTTACCACCTAAGTATCCTGGCTCTAGGGAAGCATTGGTCACCAGGCTGCAAATCGTGAACACACCCAAACACCTTTGATTGTTAACTTTATTTTCTTAGTCTCTGGATGAATCTGATAATTATTAACTTCCAAGACTTCAGATTCAAGCAGGTGACTGGCAATCAGGGACAGTCTGCCCTGAATTCTGTTTTCCAGTCTCTGGTCATGAATTCCCATTGCTCCAAGGCTCTCTCATTTTCTCCCCCACGACACCTCGCTTCAGACGCAGGGAGACCTCTAGATTGCTGCATGTGCTCACATTCACCCTCCCCTGCAGCCTCCCTTCCTTCCCCACTAGTCAGTTTCTCACCTTAACCATTCTCTTCTCTTGTCCCTCACTTCCTTTTCCATTCCTTCTCTTCTCTCTCTCCTCCTGCCAAAATCCAAGCCCAGGTCAGTGCTACAATGTGCCCTACATTTTGCTCCAGTTGGGTTTCCGGGGCCCCCTGGCTTGATGTCTTCCCACATTCCTAGTGTCCGCCCTCAGCAGTGCCCACAGAGCTTCCTTGGCGAGCTCCCTCTTACTCTGAGAAACTGACTATTCCAATCTTCCACCACTTTCCTTAAACCCCTTCATTCAGCAAAGGACTTGTCCACCCACTCCACTGAACAAAGAGAAAGGGAAGCTATTAGGTCCCCCCAGACTTCCTACCCACACCCAGAAATGGATCTACACCCATTCCCATCTTCACAGACTCTCTTCGCATGGATGTGGACCTCCTGCAGTTCAGGGTCCCTCATCTATTCTCTCGTCTCATATGCTTTCACTTCCTCTTGGACCTTCCTCCTCCATCACTCACTTTCACCTGTCCCTCACCATCATTTGGTCTTGGTAACAGAAAACTAACAAAACATTTTTGGGGGGTGAAGTGTACCAGGAATTGAACTCAGGGGCACTCGGCCACTGAGCCCTATCCCAGCCCTATTTTGTATTTTATTTAGAGACAGGGTCTCACTGAGCTTCACCATTGCTGAGGCTGGCTTTGAACTGGAGATCCTCCTGCCTCAGTCTCCCTAGCTGCTGGGATTTCACGCGTGCGCCTTGAGCCCATTGATGAAAGAAGTTTCCATTTATTTTCCCCTTAAGGGTATGCGTAGCAACAGGGCTTGGTAGGAGCAAACCAGAAGTATTAGACTTTTTTCAGGTCTCAGTTTTATCTCAGAAGTTTTTTTTTTTTTTTTTTTTTTTTCTCTCAAAGTTCCATAATTTGGGTGCATTCACTGGTGAAAGAATTTGGCCTTTTAAGTCCTTTAATTCCCAGGATTACCCAGTTCTTATGAGCTGATCCAGGTAGAAAGGACCTATTTTTGGAAGGCTGTGGTTTCTTTCTACTCTGCTCTAAGACTGACCAGTTTCTATTGACCATTGGTGTTTTCTTAGTGGCCCTTCCTGCAGAGACCACAGAAGTGGCCAACACACTTGCATCCTGGCTTTATTCTACCCAACCCGTTAAAGCTCCAGCCCCAGGAGTAACATGGTCTGAGCCCCAGGGCGCAGCAGCAGCACACTATAGAAAGGGGACTCCTAAGTCCCTAACCAGGAGGAAAGAAGTCTCATTGGCATCCAGCCTGCTTGTCCCCATCAATTCCTTCTTTTAACATCTTTACTTAAAATTCTGTTCCTGGCTCCTGCTTTGTTTTGAAGATTATTTTAAGGTTCTGTTTTAATTCAAAATGTCCAAATGTGTTTCTGGTTCCTAACTGAACAGGAGATATAATGAAAAAAGAGAGAGAGATGGTTAGTAATTCACATAAGGAATAAAGACATTTGAGTTACCCAGGGCCTTTCACATTCTAGGCAAGCCCTCTACCACTGGACTACATCCCCGCCCCTTTAAGTTATGTTAAGACTTGTCCTTGAGGAGGGTTTGTTCAGATAGAATTAAAATGTACTATCTAACAGCTTTTGAATGTATATTATACAGCAACAGGAAACAGGAACTATAAAATACTTCACATTCTATTTTTATTTCTTCAGTAAAGGACAACTGTGAGTTAGCATAAATATGACCATTAGTTTTTGTTGACAAAAATCTGTATGTATTTATGGCATATAACATGTTGTTTTGCAATGTGTAAGCACTGTAGAATAACTATATTGAAATAATTAACATGTGTTATCTCAGGGCGCTTGACCACTGAGCCACATCCCCAGCCCTGTTTTGCATTTTATTTAGAGACAAGGTCTCACTGAGTTGCTTAGTGCCTCACCCTTGCCGAGGCTGGCTTTGAACTCAGGATCCTCCTGCCTCAGCCTGCTGAACTGCTGGGATTACAGGCGTGCACCACTGGGCCCGGCTCACCTCCAGGTCTTTGCCTTCACAGTGCCCTAGGTCTGGAATGCCATCTCTGCCTCACCTCACATCCCCTCCTTCACCCTCCATGACGCTCCCATCCTATGTAAAACAGCCCTGACCTACATTCCTCTCACCCCAGCTGGATTGGGTACTGCTTCTCCGAATAACCATAATGTTCTGGGCGTTACTCTAGCATATCATCTACTGATCTGTAATTTTCCTGCAGAATATGTTGATCCCAAACTAGGCATCTCTTGAAATAAGTAACTGTATTCCACTCATCCTTGAATCTCTTGTAACGCATGCGTCTATGTGTGTATGTGCGTGTAGTCACGCATGCGTGCGCAGGTGAATTAGAGAACGTGTCGCTGCGGTCACCCTGGTGGAATGAGTGTTCAATTAGAGGCACTGCGTGCAAGTAATACATTCATGGCTGTGCCCTCTGGTTCTTCCACTTGCTGTCTTTGAGATCATGGGCACCACTCCCTCTCCAAAATTAATTTCCCCCATATTTAAAATGGGAATCTAATTTTCACCTATCATAATGTTCTGGTGAGAATTCAACTGAGTAGAAAAATGTAGTAAAGAGTTGGGGAAGATGAGGGCAAGGTGGTGGACACACAAAAGATGCCAAACATTGTAAAGAACTTAGACTAAAACCCCTGCTTTGCTACTTGTAACCCTGGGCAAGTTGTTTAACATCTTGGAGCCTGAGTTCTCAGACCCCTCAAATAAAGCCAAAGACCTACCTCCTAGGATGACTATAAGGACTAAATGAGATCCTGTGTGTCAAGTGCCCACCAGGGTCTCCAGTACAGAAGGCTTTCCCAATGAAAGGAATTCCTGAGCCCTCCTGGGTTTCTGTCCCTTGTTCCTTCATGTTTTGTGCTCCTGTATCCAAAGGTCCAACCTACCCACAGTCCCACAGCAAACCTCTGTGATATAGATTTGGTTATAGATATGTCATCCCAGAATGCAGTTGGGGTCACCCTGCTACTGAAAACCTAATTGATATTTGCCTGACTCCCCATTTCAATTCTAGAGAAGGCCTCATGCCCTGACATTTCTGCAGGCACCTGCTAATTGATACTTCACATTCATTTCCACCTCCAGCTTCCTATCTTACTAATTTTTTATTCTTCAGTCTACATCCTGAAGTAGATCTTTTATTTATTGCCTTCCTGATCTTGACCTAAATGCAGGATTTAGGTCCTTTCCTGGAGTTCCAAAGAGCAAAATAAAACACCTCAAAACAACCACCTCACAATGGCAAAGGAAGTAAACATCTTGCCAACACAAATAACTTAAAACTAAAGCTTTGGCATCTCCAGATGCCTTTCAGCCCTGGATCTGGAGAGTTCAACTAGTAGCTGCTGGGTTCGCTGACTTGTTGCACTGAGGGAGAATACCCACCAGGGGGTGCCATGGGGCATCACAACAGGAGGCTAGGAAGAACCTAACTCTGGAATTTGGGCTCCCATTTCAGGATTTGGGGGAGGGTTCTGGAAAGCAAGACTTTTTTTTTCTGGATTGGATGCTGGCAAGAAACGGGAGTAAGTCGGTAACTGGGTTTCTCAGTAATTTTTACAGGGGTAGCTAAGAAGTCAGCTAAGGAATGGTATTGCTGGCATGGGGAGCAGGGGGATGGCTGCACAATGTCCCTGTTTGTGTCTATATTTGGACATGTTTGTAGAGTGGTCTGGTTTTATCTTGACCGGTCATGGCCACGTAGCATGGCTTGCATATTGGCTAATAACATCAGCATCGTGAAGTTGTTAATGGTCAAGAGGACACACCGTGGCCTCCTTCCCAGCTTTCAGAGGCTTCATTTCTCCTCCCCACATCCCTGTCCTCAAAAAAATCTTTGGTCACTCTTCCATGTTGTCCAACACCCTTTCTCTTCCCCTAGCCATCCCTGATCTCTCCTCTCCTCTCTGCCCCTTAACCTTGGAGTCTCCCCAAGGTTAAATTGTCCCTCACCAGGCTTCTCTGTGCACATTGAAGGACTGACTTCTCTCTGGTCCTCCATCTTCCACCCCTTTCTTTTTTTTTTTTAATATTTGTTTATTTGCTTTAGTTTTACACATGCGTTTATTTGTACGTGGTGCTGAGGATCGAACCCGGGCCGTGCACGTTCGAGGCAAGCGCTTTTGCCGCTGAGCCACAATCCCAGCCCTCTTCCACCCCTTTCTGATGTGAATTTTGTCCCGCCCTGCCCTCCCCTTTAGACTGTAGTGGCCACTGGGTAGTTTGAGTTTTTAGTCATAGTTCCTTCCAATATTTATAAAGATTCATGTGCTGCTTAACAACAGAGATATGATTCGAGAACTTTGCCACTGGATGATTTTGTCATTGTGAAAACATTCTAGTATGTATGAATTTACATCAGTCTAGATGGCATCTTGATGTGCAATCAAGAAACTTGGTAAACGTGAGATGTATAAAGTTGTTGCTGGCTTTGCAGGGAACCAGGGAACTGTTTCTTATTTATATGTAGAAGGAATACACTATAAAATAGCAATAAAACAGTGTAATATACAATCTAGTAGCATAATCATGTATAATCATCTTCAAATACTATATACATAGCTGTATGTGTGATGCTTTTATACGACTGGCAGCACAGGGTTTTTTCCACCAGCATTGCCACCAGCATATGAATAAGACGCTGAGCTGTGAACTTGCATCTTTAGGTGATGGGGATTTTTTAGCTCCACTGTAGTCCTGTGGGACCACTGTTGATATGCATCCTGTTGTTGAGCAAAACATGGTTACATGACACATGACTATATGTTATGTTGCTGTAGGTGTGGATAGGTTCAAACCCAGGTAGACATTTCATGCAACTCAGAATCTAGCATCGGCAGGCTGTGTAGGGGACGCTGCCCCACCGCTGGGCATCTTCGGGCTATGGAGTCAGAAGCAGCCTTCTCCATATCTCATCTCTTTCTTCCCTCCCTCCTCTCCCCTCTCCCATCTCTTCCTCTCTCCAGATATTTAGTGACCTGAGCCAAGACCCTACAGAGGACATTTTCCTCACTGAGCTGAAGGTGAAAATTCAAGACTCCAAGATCCCCAAAGGTGAGCATCTACTTCCCTTTTCCCAGAGGGAAACTGCTTCCCCCATGCTTTTCCTCCACCTCTTGGCCAGGCTGGTGACACCACTTTGTCCATCCCTGCTCCTCCCCACATCTCTGCTGAATGCCAGGTCTGCCCTCTCCTCCCTCCAAGATCCTCCAAACTGAAAGGCAGCCCCCACCCACCCACCCATGTGCTGCCTTTCTTTCCAGGGAGAGCTGCCTGGTGAATCCAGCAGCTCAGCTCTGGCCTCAGCAAGGGGCGAAGTCAGGGTGGAGGGCTGGGGATCTCACACCTCCTGCCTCTGCTCATTTTCCCTCAGAGAGCTTTTCACCCCGGAGGAGAGGTGTGGCTGAGGGCCCGGGTGCAGAGCTCTCCATATGCTACCAGAAGGTCAGTGTGTGTGGACATGGCCATGAGGTACACCTGATGGAAGCTGGCCTCGGGGGCATGGAGTGAAGGGGCAGAGAAGTAGATGGAGCCAAAGGAAACTTCTTCCCCTTTCTCAAAGCTGCCACCAGTTTCTCCATCTTCAGAAGGTTTTGCAGGTCATGGTGGGTCAAGATTAACCTTATAATTCAGGAGATGATGAGATTTAAGAAACAAGAGTGCTGTCCCCTTGCTCAAAAATATCTTCCCCACCAGTTGACCACATGCTTGAACTGATGGCACTGGGGACTTATTCCTTTGGGACTGGAAGGCTGCCTGTGATTGCTGGGGCTAGTAACACTGTAAGCCTTTCTCTGCGAGCCCCTACTGGGAATCAGTGACACAGACAAGACTCTTAGGGCAGGTGTGGAAAGCGTAAGGGAGGTGAGACTGTGGGTGTGAGGATGGGTGGGGTGGGCACGTCCTGAAAGCCCCCAACTGTTTCTCAATCCCCCTTCCCAGGCCTTGCTCAGCCACCGACCCCGAGAGGTCACCGTTAACTTGAGGGCCACTGGGCTGGTCCTGAAGGCCATTCCAGCCAGTGAAACTGAAGGTGAGGAGCTGGGAATACAAAGCAAAGAAAGAGAAGGGATCAGAAGGGGAAAGGTGGGGAGAGAGGAGAGGAGAGTTGACCAAGCACTAGGAGCCAGGGGGAGCCAGGGGAGGGAGACCCCACATCATCCCCACCATCACAGAACCCAGGCTGGGGTGAGCTGAGCCCCATGCCATGCTGCTAGGAGCATGGTCCTTGTCTTCAGGTGACTTTCTGTCAAGCGACCCAGTCTCCAGCATAGACCTTGAGGCTGCATCTCTGCATCTGGAGGGACTCAAGGAAAGGTTGCTGGTGACCTCCCACCTTTGAATTGGGCCTGCCTGCAGCATGGGTTGTATTGTTTAGGAATTTGGGACTTTTTTATTGACCAGGGATTGAACCCAGGGGTGCTTAACCACTAAGCCACATCGCCAGCCTTTTTTATTTTTTGAAGCAGAGTCTTGCTAAATTGCTTAGGGCCTCACTGAGTTGCTGAGGCTGGTTTTGAACTTGTAACCCTCCTGCTTCAGCCTCCCGAGCACTGGGATTACAGGAGTGTGGGAATTTTGGATTTTTGAACACTGTTGCAAAAAATGGAGATAATAAAAGATACCAATTTATGTGCATATAAATTATAAATATTAGCTCTCACTGTGAGATCCCTGGTCTCCTGAGATAATGAAAAGGACAGCAGTGTGAGCTACCTACCATTCCACACATGTATAAAGGTGGGGAAGTGTGTTGTATCAGACTCATGTAATCCTTTAAACATGTTAACCCCATGAGATAGGTATTATTAGAATTAGTAACTTTTTACTGGAGAGGAAAAAACACAATTTGGAATATTCCATAAAAAAACACAGAATGAAAACAAATATTTCAGGCTGAAATGCTGCTGAGGAAGCTGAGTCCGATCCTTCCTCTCCTATTCAATTACCAATAAGGATTCTGTCTCTAAAATTTTCAGTGGCTTTGCTAACATCCTATAGCGACCCTTTTCTGTCTGTTGTGCATTTGTGCTTTTAGAGGAGCACCACAGATTCTTAATTTTTTTGGCATCTGGTGCAAAGAAGAAACTCCAGAAATAACATCTGATAGTTGAATTTGCAGATGACAGGTGAAAACTCTCTCACAGCAGACATTCTATATGTGTAACTCTTTAACACCATGAAGGAAAAACACAGTTCTGTCAATGGCTCAAAACTTAGAAATGGTCATTCAGCAGACAGTCAGGAGGGCAGGTGGCAGAGCCAGGAAGGCAGAGTGTGAAACCCACCTTTACCATTTGTCATCCAGGTGACCCTGGTCAAGTTACCTGTAACCCCTTCACTTCTAAAAGATTTTAATAGAGTTAATAGGCACTAATTTGTGTGCATATAGCAAACTATAAATGTTAGCACTCATGGTTAAAATTGTATCCCTTCTATTTCTTTCATAAGTCTCCTCCCAGGACTGACATGGTGATGCCAAAACTTCCTTTGAGGCACAAACACCTAAGAACCCTCTGTAGTTGGCAGGGAGAGATTAAACCTGGCAGCAGCCACACAATAATGATTTTTTACACAGTATACACTATTGAAAAGGTTCAAGAAACACTCTCAACTCTTTGGACCAATACCCTCCTAATCACTAATCACCTCTACCTGCCTGTCACCTGGGCCAGGTGTTCTCCGCATTCTTAACATGCCCAATAGTTGCAGAGCAGTTCAACTGAACTTTCTTCCTTTGGAAAACGGGTGCAAGAAGAGATAAATAAAGGCTGGTGGGTAGGGACTTGGGTCATCAATATGGCTGCTGGGTCTGAGCTTCCAGAACTTGATTTTCCAGAGAAGAAAGATGGATGATGGGGAAGGAGTTGAAACTGGGTAGGACCAAGATAGTATCAGGAAATGTCAGACAAGCAGGGTGTGGGAGGGGGCTAAATAGGGAAGAAGGTAGGAGGATGGGCTGATGGTTGTCTTCTTAGGGTGCAGAATCCCCAACTCCCCTACTTCCCTGGACACTCATTCATAGCATCCCCATTCATTCAGTTTCAGGGTTCCCCCACTGCCCCCCAACTGCTGCTCCAATTATGGACCACACATGTCTGAATGTCAGTGTGACCGAGGTGGTCAAGTCCTCCAACCTGGCAGGAAGGTCCTTCTCTGTAAGTACAGGGAGGATGGGAAAGCGGGACAACCAGATGGGAAGGGGGTAGGTGGCTGGGATCCTGAGGACAGTGCATCCAGAAAAGGGAAACGGCTTCGGAACCTTCGCTACTGAAGTGGAGTTTCATACAGGAGACAATCCATTCTCCCATCAGTCTGAAATACTGAGCACCAACTAGTATAAATAAGGCACTTGAGGGCTGGGGTTGTGGCTCAGCGGTAGAGTGTTCGCCTAGCATGTGCGCGCGGCCCGGGTTCGATCCTCAGCACCACGTAAACATAAATATTATTGCATTGTGTACAACTAAAGCAAATAAATATTTAAAAAAAAATAAGGCACTTGAAAATTTAAGGCAATGCCCTCCCTCTGCTGACTATTTGAGGACCTAAGACATCCCCAGACAGCCACACAGTGCACCCACATCTGGTCACCCCAGGCACTACGCAGCAGACTCCTCAACAAAACAGCCCAGCCTTTGGCCACTTCAAACCAGATCTTTCAACAGTGTCACCACTACAGCTGCCCCTTGCCCTTTGCCTGCCCTTGATTGATAGGAATGGAGACATGAGATCCATTCATTTTCTCCCTATCTGATGGCCTCCCTTCATTCACTCTCTATTCAGCCTGACCTTGGAGCCCCTAGATTATACCCAGGTGTAATAAGCATGCTTCAAGGTCAAGTTGACACCATCAACTCCCAGCAGACACTCACTTTAGATCAAGCTGCCTATGCAGTCTGTGTGCCCCAGTGGCTGAGAACTTCTGAAATAAATCCTGTGTCCATGTTGGCTCAGCCCTGGCAAAATTCATGGCCTCCCAGCTCACCCAGACCCTGTCCTGTCCTCTCAAGCCCCTCAGTGTGCAGTTCTCTTTTCTCTTGTTTTGACCTCTCTCTCCTCCCTCTCTCCTGCTCCTTCCTCTCAGCCAATAAACATGTTCAGGCCTTTTTCACCCTAAAACACCAGAGCAACTCTGCTGGGAAACCCCTACTTCTCCAGCAACCCGCTGTCTCACCTCTCTTCCCTTCTCAGTCAAGCCTTTTGAAAGATGCCTCTAGGAGCTTCCAGTCCTTTTACAGACTTTTCTGCGCACAACCATCTACTTTGACTGTGGTAAAGTCACCTCCCTGTTGCCAAGACCAGTGGTCACTTTTCAGTCCTTCTGTTTTTTAACATTTTTCAAGATAATGTCTGAACCCATAAACAAAAGTTTCATTATTTATTTTGGGGAAATACAAAATAGCACAAAGAAATAAGTTCACTAGTAGTCCCAATACCTGGTATAGGATGACTATTAACATTTTTAGGTGTAAACACCTAACCTTTTCTTCTATCTGTTTTTACATAATTGATAACTACAGTACATAATGGTCTATAATGATGTTTTTACTCAAAAATATACTAAAGTCCTGTGGATGTGCCCTTGCTGGCACCTTGTTTGTGTCATTAAATATGTTTTGTGTCGCTCAATATATTCCATTCAAAATTTATCATATGGTGGTTATATATGCCTGAATAATTATGAAACTAATTTTTATAGGACATTGCGGGAAGTGCTTATTGTTCACTATCCTAAGCATATGGTGAGGAACATCCTTAGGGTTAAATATGTGCTAAACATCATGGAAATGCCTTTTTTAAATGTTTAGAAGTGAAATCTTTCAGTTGAAAGACATCCATATGTTAGAATTTTTCATATACTTTGCCAAATTGCCCTCCAAGTTCCACTCATTGTAGTATTTGAATGCCAATTTCACAGCACAATTAATATTTTAATTGATTTGTTTCATTTTTGCAAATCCAATTGTCAATTTGTTTATTTTTAATTGGCATGTCTTTACCAATTACTGAAATTGAAAGTTTTTTATATTTATTGATAATTTATATTTCTTCATTCATAAATTTCCTGTTTATAGTCCTATCCTATATTAATACTGTCATGTACCTATTTTATTAGGATGGTAACCCTTTATTTGTCATATATTTTGGAAATGCTTTTCCAAGTTTGTTGTCTAATTTTTTTTTACCTAAAATAGCTTTATGTTTTGATGTATCAAAGTTTTCCAATTTACTTTAATCATTTTTGCTTCTGATATGATTATTTATTACCTATGTCTGACATACCATAATTGTGTACACTTACTAAGAAAGAAACAATGTTTCCTGAACTAGGAATGAGGCTTTCTTATCACACTGATTGTAAAAATACTTCCTAATTTTAGAAATGTTAAAATATGGGGGGGTATAATTGATGAAAATAGCATGCATGTTCCTTTCTTGGGATTTTATTCCTTATTTCTTTACTCATTTTAAACATTATAGTCTGAGTTGTACACTTACATTATCTGCAATTATTGGGAGACTAATCCTTCTGGTTACTGGGTTCACTGATCCCCATGGTAGTTCAATTCCTTGTTTGTTTCCTCGGTTATGTGTCATATTTGTTGGGGATTTATTAGCAAACCTGGGTGGGAAAACTGTCCCCCTAAAAATTTCTGTCTTTGCTCTTGCTAAGTGCCCTGTGATGTTATTGGCTAAAGACCATAGAGTTTCTTTCCTGCTTGGAGGTGTGGACAGGCTGGGAAAACAAAGTCTGAAAATAATCAGTAAGGAATAAAAGACAAAGACAGAAATTAGATTTTAAAAGGGGTGGGGGGCACCTGGTGGGTCTTCCAGCCCTGATAGGAACTGGAACTGAACAACTGAAAAAGGCCCCAATCCTTTATTTAAGGGGAAATACATCAAAAGGTTTTAGTGTGGCAGGCTTCTTGAGGAAAACAGAAGAGTGGGAAGAACGGGTTGTTAGGGTCTTGGCAGGTTACGCCCATCTCTGGTGTCTGTGAGCTGAGGCAGGGCACCAGTGTGATCTGGGCTTTCTCAAACCGGGGAATTTCACCCAGCAGTTCCCAGAAAAGTACCCTCCCTGCTTTATGTTGGCTCAAACAAACCCGTAATTTATACACAGCTTCCAACACTTTCTGGCTCAGAAACTTCTAGACCATGCAGATAGAGTAAATGTATACCCCAAATCCACATCAACAACCTTGGAGCTGAGAATTTTCAGGCAATACTTCCTCCTCACTGACAGCACAAGCCAAAGCTGACAGCCTTCCATGGGGAAAGCCCTCCTGTTTCTGCCGGAGGGCCTTTTTCTAATTTAGTCTTTCAGTGAGAGTGTAGCCTTCAAGAGTCCTTGAAGGGAATCTGTATCAAATCCCTGCTTCCCGTGGAGCCAAAGCCTTGTCTCCCATCCACCATGGCTGTTGAGCACTGAGCCCCTGATTCCTGAGGTTAGCCAAACTTCTGGGCAGCCAAAGCATCTATCTGAATGATATAATTTGACTTCTTTTAAATTTATTGACATTTTCTTCAGTGCCTGGAACATAAGGATTTTTGGGGGGGGTGAGGGGTACCAGGGATTGAACTCAGGGGCACTTGACCACTGGGCCACATCCCCAGTCCTTTTTAATTTTATTTTATTAGAGACAGGGTCTCACTGAATTGCTAAGTGCCTGGCCATTGCTGAGGTTGGCTTTGAACTCGTGTTCCTCCTGCCTCAGCCACCCAAGTGCTGGAATTACAGGGGTGCACCACCACGCCCGGCATGAGGAATCTTTAAATATCTTTTGACAACAAAACATAGGTGTGTTCTCTATCTACACAGCACAAAGTATGGTGTTTATGAAAGAAAACACACCATATTACCATAATCTATAAGTCAAAATTTTTTTCCACTTCCTCTGTCCAAAACTGAGAGGGGTTTGTTGAACTCCTCACCGTGGTTTTGATTTTGTTAATTCTATTTTGCTTTATTTGGCTGGGCGCGGTGGCGCACACCTGTAATCCCAGCACTTGGGAGGCTGAGACAGGAGGATTGTAAGTTCAAAGCCAGCCTCAGCAATGGCTACGCACTTAGCAACTCAGTGAGACCCTGTCTCTAATAAAATACAAAAAAGGGCTAGGAGGGGCTGGGATTGTGGCTTAGTGGTAGAGCGCTCGCCTAGCACGTGCGCGGCCCGGGTTCGATCCTCAGCACCACATACAAATAAACAAATTGTGTACAACTAAAGCAAATAAATAAATATTTAAAAAAAAAAAAAGGGCTAGGAATGAGGCCCAGTGGTCGAGTGCCCCTGAGTTCAATCCCCAGTACCAAAAAAAAAAAAAAAAATTGATTTCTTTGAATTTGAATTTTTTTTTATCTTTTCTGATATTGCTATTGTAAAATATGATGCCTTCTTATGCCCAGTTTTTGCATGAAACTGGTTTTTGTGTTTTTCTCCTGGAAGCTTTAAATATTTCATTTCCCAAAGGGCTCTGAAGTGTCACAGGGATATACCTCAGTGGCTTCTTATCTTCATTCATTGTTTGGGCCTTTTGATGTCCATTTCCAATCTGGAGATTCTCATCTTTTTGTTCTGAGATATTTTTTAATACAATTTTTAAAAATTCCCTTCCCTTTATTTCTTTGCTCTTTCTGGAACTACAAATATGGAAACATTAGGCTTCCTAGATGGATGCTCTGATTTTCTCAACTTTTCTCTCCAATTGTTATTTGTCATTTCTTTGACTTTTGGGGAGTTTTCTTCCAATTAATTTATTGAGTGTTCAAACTTCAAAAAATCTTTTTTGTGTTTTGTCATTCATTTTGGTAGTAATCCTGTTTCACAAATGCAGTGTCCTATCTCTGAAAATAATAATTATGGTTTATTTGAAAATTTTTTCTGCTCCCTGAATTGTGTCTGTTTCCTCTGAATCCTGTTTTTGTTTGCTTCTTCTTTCTCTTCTCTTTTTTTCCCTCTTTTTCCTCCTCCTCCTCCTTCTCCTCTTTCTCCTTCTTCTCCACTCCCACCTCTGTAAGGCTGTCTCCAAATATCTGGCAATCCTTGGCTATCCAAATTCAAGAGTGAAGCACTAAAAAGCTGAGTCAATGGTGGACCTCGTGGTGGGCAATCATGGTCCATTCCATGGAGGAAACCCAAACATTAGTATCTGCAGTCTCTCTCCCAGGATAGCTTTGTTTTTCCAGAAGAGTCCATCAGGCTCCTGCCTTGGGGAGTGAAGGGCTGGTGGGATAGGCCTGCTGCTGTGTGTCACTCTGGACCATGTTTGGGCAAGGGCCCGGGGATCTCACCATGCTCTGAGCAAACTTCCACACACTCCACTTACTGGAACACAGCCCTTCACTCCATCCTCCTCCATCCACCGAGGATGAGTCCCCAAGTTGAGTCTCTGGCTGTTTCTCTGACCTCTCAGATAGGGAGAGGGCTTATTGCTGGGCTGTCCAGGGTGAGTGAGAACCTGAAGGATCTCACTGCTCCTCACACCAAATTCCAGCCAGTTCCCTTTGTCAGGTTCTCCTCATTCCTACCAGCTGCAGAGCTCAGAGCCTCCAGCCCATATGCCTTGCTGTCCAGAATCTTGGTCCTTATGTTTGACCTTCCTCTTCTATGATAAGTTTCCACTGCCATTTCTATACCACAGTGTTGTGGTGCAGAACTGGAGATGTCTTCAGCTCGCATCAGTGATGTGCCTCCTTGTTTTGAGGTGGATTACAAGAGGGGAAAAGTGAGACAATATGTACTCTGCCATTTTGAAATCAGAAATCCTCGTCCCTTTATTTTAAAAACATTTTTTTTTAGTTGTTGATGGACACAATTCCTTTATTTTATTTATTTTTATGTGGTGCTGAGGATCGAACACAGTACCTCACACATGCTAGGCAAGTGCTCTACCACTGAGATACAACCCCAGCCCAACATTTTAATTTTTATTTTAGATATGCTTGTAGTAAATAGCATACAATCGAGTTTTGTTCAGACTCAGTCTGAAGTCTTTTTGCTTTGTTTTTGTTTACAAAAACAAAAAATGTAACATGAAATGTACCACCTTGGTTGTTTTTAAGTGTGTAGTTCAGTGATGTTAATTAAGTATATTCTCACGGTTGTGAAACATTTGGTTTTTTCATTTGGTAACTTTATGTGCTATTTGACCTTACTCTGCCATGTTATGCTGTGCTTTCTGGGTTTTTTAATGCCCTTTGCTGTTTCTTTATGCTATATTCCTCAGGTTTTATTTGCTCATTCCCTCCTCATCATCCCCTGCAGATGATTTGGAAGTGATATGTACTTCTTTTTCTATCAGTGGTTACCTTTAAATAAAAATATGTATATTAGAAGTTATACTTTTATGTTAGTACTCCAGTGAAGCTGGCTTCTAGCAGTGTCATAGATATTTTACCCAGTTGTATATTACATTGGTCAATTTTGAATGAGTTCCACCATGGGAACTAAAATCACATTCACCAAGTCTTTAAGGATCCTAAATACATAAAATCCGAGATGCCACTTTCTTGGTTTTCTTCTTTATATCTGACCATTATATCTTGGCCTCTTTCCCTGAATTTGTTTTCCTAAATCAGTTCCTTAAATAGTTACTGTCCTCTACATCTTCCATGGCCCACTTTCTCTCTTGTTCCCTGGACTATCAAACCCACTTACGAGGACTTAGGCCAGTTTGTCAAGGACTCCCAAGTCTGTACCTACTGCTTTGACCTTCACCCCTGAGTTTCTGAATAAGTTAGTGTAAACTGAATGGCCCACAATACCCCAACTCTAGGTATTTAAAACCAAAACCAAATAGTTAAGAGGTCTCTAGAGCTAAACTGCCTGGGTTCAGCTCTTAGCTCTGCTATTTATTGGTTATGTGACTTTCGGCAAGTTACTCAGTCTCTCCATGCCTCAGTCTTATTATGTAAAATGAGGATAATAACATCACCTCCTCAATCCAGATGTTGCAGGATTAAATATTCGTGGCATGTCAAGCTCTTAGAACAGTACTTGGCTGAGTAAGCATTATGTATGCTGTTAGCAGTAGGAATGAAAATCCACATTTTATGTCCCTTCTCTTGTTCAGTGATACTATCATTACCCAATCACCTGTGTTAGAAACCTGGGAGCACCCCCAGACCCCTCCCCTTCCTCAATATCCCCACGTCCTTCTGATTTTCTCCATCAGACACTTCTCAGATCTCTCCCTTCTTCTCTGTCTTCCTTCTTGACCAACCATCCTAGTTGGTGTAGGACTGAAGGAGCCTGGGACTTTCAGTGCTAAAACCAGGAAAGTTCCGGGCAAATCAGAACCAGCTGATTACCCAAGGTCCAGACCTCCATCCATCTCTTTTTGCTGGACAAATATGATAGCCTTCCAGGTGGTCTCCCTGACACCACTTCGATGCTCCTTAAGCCCACTTTCCACATCTCTACCTAAGTGATCTTTCTAAAACAGAATTCTGACATGTCACTCCACTCTTGGAAGCCTTCCATCATTTCCCATTTTCTAAGGGCAGAAAAACTTCCAGAGCCAGATGTGATGGTGCACGTCTATAATCCCAGTTACTCAGGAGGCTGAGGCAGGAGGATTGCAAATTCAAGGTAACTCAGTGCAACCCTGTGTCAAAATGAAGAATAAAAAGGGCTGGGGGCATAACTCAGTGGTAGAGCAGCCTAGGCTAGGAAGGGAGGGAGGGAGGGAGGGAAGGCAGGCTGCCTCTATAGGGCTCCTCTTCCTCTCCGTCTGCAGCTTTGGTCTCTCCTTTCAGGCCCTTTCTGCCAAGGAATTTGGAAGTGTTCTGGAAGTCACACCCTTGCTCATGCTGTATACCCAGAAACCCGTCTTCCCCCTTCCTCTTCTGGCACCTTCTTTTTGTAGCTCCTCATCCTGCAAGATGAAAGACTCTCATCTCCCTGGGAGGCGTGTCTGGATGCTCTTCTTCCCTCCACATTCTGGCCCCTCTTCCCACTCCCTGGTGAGCTAGAGGCCCCACCTCTATAATCTGCCTTATCATCCTGGGGACACAGCCATTTGCAACTCTGTAAATGGCACCACAGTTTAGGGAGTCCATGGGCTCAGGGCCCTGGTCTTAATACTCCCTGTCCCCCTAGCACTCAGTGTGTCTGGCACCCAACAGGTTTCACCAGCTGTTTACCAGTCCTTCCTCTGTGACATTCCACCAGAAGCCCACTTTCTCTGGGCACCTACCCACTGTAGGAGAACTCCAGTTGGCTGAAAGATCTGTCTTGTGCTGGGATCAGCCTTCCCATAGGGTAGCACGATGTTTAAGCTCTAAGCTCCACAGTGGACCATTTTACCCTTATGTTGTATTTCCTCTTTCGAAGTCAGTTCCTTACTTCTGTTTTTAATGACCTCTTTAAACAACCTTGGTCAGGGGCTTTTTGAATGTCTAAATTTATCACCTCAGCAAGTTCCCTTTTGTCCCTGAACTGATTTGCTTGGGGGGAATTCCAGTACCTGTGCTTTCCTCTTGGAAGCCAGGTGGGTTCATAAGCATCTCTGTCCAAATAACTCGGATAGTAAGCATTGAGCAGCAAGGGGGAGTTTGTGGTTGAGCTGCAGCAATGATGCTCCCAGCTCAGAGAACAGCACAGGCAAGGGCATGGTGGCTGGCCGGATGAGTTTAAGGATCAGCAAAGATGTGACATTGGCTGAATCACAAGTTTGATAGAGGAGAGCAATAGCAAATAAGGCAAGAACAGAAGAATTGGGACTTGGGGGTTTGGAAAGCAAGAGGTGACCAAAAAGAACAGGAAGCAATTAGCAGCATTTTGTTCACCCACTCATCTTGTAGGGACGTGCACCCTTTGCAAATTCTGCATCTGACCCTTTCCACAGGCATCCACCATTGCCACATTTATGAACTACAGTCCAAGACTCCTGACCATTTTGTGGCTCTAATGGGCCAAAGTTCAGCAGGTAGGGCGTGTCTAAGCTGCAAACCACAAGGGGGAAAGGAAAGACACCTGCTGACACTGTGGGCAAGTGGAAGGAGGTCCTGAGACTGCATTTGTTATAAAGAGGACAGGGCCTGGCCCTGAGTGGGAACATGGAAGCCCAGGTCCTGCTGGACACACCTGGAGCAGCCTGATGCAGGGCAATGAGCACTTAGCTGGGAGTCAGCAAGCTGGGCCCCACACCTACCACTGTGTGACCTTGAGCAGGTCACACTGAATCCCCCCTGGCCTCAGTCTTCCCGCCAGGTGCAGTTCAGGCACGGTCTCATTAACTGCCACAAACTGAATGTACCTGGCTTTCCTCCAGTCCCAGTTCATTAAGGATTCCAGACCCTCTACAGTCTCTCCAGAAATTTCTGGAAGATCGCTGGTGATATCCCAGTGCTGACAGGCACCCAGTTAGCTGTCCACCAAGTGCCCACTAGACTTCACTGCCCCCCACCCACTGTCCACAAGCAACCCCATCCCTGTGGCTGAGAGGCCCAGGGCACCAAAGCTGCTTCAGTTTCTGTTACAAAGCCAGGAGAAGCCCCCCACTCTCCTTTGTCACCCTGTCATGGGGTTCTCCCTGCCCCCCATGAATATTTTGGTAAATCTTTCTGTCTTCACTCACAGCTCACCTGTTCAGATCCATATGTCTGGGGATAGAGTGGTAGTAGAAGGGGGGTTAGGCCAGGACACAAACCAAAGAGAGAAAGAATCCACAGTGGGAACCCCACACACACCCATGACAACTGAGTCTTCATCACTGAGACCTCTGTTCACATTTGGCTCCTTAGAAAATTATAATTAATAATAATAATAATAATAAATAGCCGCCATTCTTACAGCTCTTTACCATATCGGGCACTGTTCCAGAAACTTAACATATGCTATCTCAGTTAATGTTCGGAATAGTCCTACAAAGTAGTCGCTATTATTGCCATATTTTTTTTTTCTAAATAGCACAGAGAGATTAAGAAACATGTCCCAAATCACACAGCTAGTAAATGGCAGAGACAGGATTAGAACCTGGGCGATCTGGTTTAGACTCTCCTCCTGGGAGATTCTTGCACACTCTGCCTGCAGACTTCTGGTTGACCTACCCCAACCTTAAAAGTTCAGCTGAAATTCCCAGACATGGTTTAGGTTGCTGCTGCTATCTGACAATGAAATGGTGGATTGACTCAGTGGATCTCCGCTCTACATCCACCATCAACTAAAGAATCTCCAATCTTATGTGTGGTTCTTAGCAGCAGCCAGGATTGAGAACTGACTCTTGCAACTTCAGAGTTCTGGGGCCATAAATTACCCAAAGCTGCTGCCCATGTGTGGAAGGGATTAGAGACACAGAAAGGCCCTCTAAAAGTCTCACCTGTACCCACAATGCTCCACGTCCTCAGCCACACACTCTCTGGAGCAGCCCTCTCGGGTGGAGGTTTAGAAAGATGCCTGGGGGCTGCTTTACTTTGGCCTGGTCTGAGGTTTGTGTACTTGGTGCTTTCTAGACCCTCTCTCTATGCCCCAGTTAAATAATTTTGTGTGTAACTTAATGCTGAGAACGAGGGTCAGGACTTATAAACCCTCTGAGTTACTCCCAAGTTCCACACATAGCAACATACAGGAGGTGTTTGGGAAATGCTTATTGAATAAATCAACACTCTAACTCATGCCACTTGATAACCTGGCACACACACTATCCACAGCATTCCAATTTGTGTTCAGGTTTCAGGAAAACAATGAAGACTGGGGAAAGAATTGCAGAAACCGTGCAAGATCCAAGGGCAAAGGCAACCAGGAGGCAGTTAATGTAGGGTTATCACTGCTCAGAGTCACTTGCAGAAAGAGAGCCAGGGACACTGTGGGCTGGACCGAAAAAACGCACCAGATTCCAAGATAGGAGATGTTGCCAGGGACATCTACCGAGCAAAGGCGACACTCATGAGCTGTCTCTCTCTTATAGACAGTGACAAATACCTTCCGGACATCCAACATCCAGATCCAGAGCCAGGAACAGAAGCTGCTGACTCTGTCACTGGACAAGGACAGTCGGCGTACTTTCAGGGATGTGGTCAGGTGAGCTGACCTCTAGGGCTCCAGGGCCCATGGCACAGACCAAAGCAGGAGCCAGCTCATGCAGTCTTCTGCTGCTAGTCTAGGATACCGCATCAGAGGCAGAGCCCGTGATCAAGCAGGTGTACCTCGTGGGCACCGGCTTCTGCCACTGCCCTGTGATTTAAATCCAGGAAGAAGTGGCAAATGAATGGCTGTCACTGGGAAGATATTGACATGAAATGTCCCCAAGATTCCTGAAGGGCGCACTCAGCCTACAGCCCTCCTGATCCACTACCACCCCCTGGCCCCTCCCACACAGGCTACCCTCTGGGGCATCTGTGCCCAGTTAATGCCACCTTTCCAGGTTTCCCCCAGTGGGGTATGTTAAGGCAAGGAAGGCAGACAGAGTTACAGGTGACTCCATCCAGCATCCCTGCTCCCCTGGGCAGCCCAGCCTCACATGCTTCCTCCTCTGGATGTTTCCTCTTCCTTTTGCATCACCCTCCTCTATGCCCTACCATAACAGCTCTGCCTTTCAGATCCAGGGCAGACCTGACCCCTGAAATGGGTCCCCTGAGATGGTCTCTCCCTATCACAGATTCGAGGTTGGTCCCTGCCCAGAGCCTCGTTCCAGGGTCCAGAAGTCCAAGACATCATGGCTCAGTTTACAAGGGCAGAAGGAGATGGAAATGGCCAAAGCCAAGCCCAAATCCCTCCTGATGCCCATTAACACATTCTCCGGCATCGTCCAGTGAGTCACTGGGGCAGCACAAGAGCTGGGTCTAAGGACAATAGGCCCAAGAAGAAGAAAACACTACCCCTCCAGCCTCCGGCACTTCATGACATTCAGAACAAGGCCGGCTCCACTGGGCAGCGGTGGCTTTGACCAGGACACAGTGAGCACCTGAGAGTGCAAAGAGCCTAGCTATGGGGTATGTGGTGGAGCGGGCCCCACACCAAGGCCAGGGGATCACCCAGCCAAGCTGTGATTGCATGTACCCATACATAGCCTAGCGTGTCACAGAAACGTCCATACCTGCATTTATTTCCAGCTCCCACTTCTCTCATTATCTTTGCCCACTCAACCTCCCCACCCAGCTCTGAAAACCAAGGTCAGAGCCACTGTTTTGGCTGGAGCCCTGTGGCCAAGGGGAAAATCAGAAGTAGATACATACAACTGCACCTGCGCCCTCCTGAGTCTGTTTCCTTCCTTCTTGGGCCACTAGTCACCTCATCTATGCCCAGGAGGGGCCACTCCTGGTGGAGGGGGAAATGACAGAGTCAATAACTATACATTAAAGTGTTTCTGCTTTCATCTAATACCTGGTCATATTTGTATTTTAATAAAAATCTGTGGGGAGGGGCAGCAGTACCTAACACAACCAACTGAACTCACTAGGCCAGATAATGGTTTTGTGAAGTATTAACTGCTATGTTCTGTCACCCTGCCCCTTTCTCCTCTCAGTCTCATTAATTTAAGGACTCTCCTGGCCAGCACTGTCCCCAGAGGTGGAAATGCAGGGTAGTTTCAGAGGAGCCAGGAATTGAGAACATCAACATTCTTGCCATTTGACTTTTAAAAAATGATATCCAGGTGTAAACTAGAAAAGATCGATGACACAGCTCCAGTGACAGCCCCAGAACTAGGTATGGGATGGGGGAGAAAAATAACAGAGAGAACACAAAAGCTTGGACTTGAGCCCAACCCTGTCACCTGTGTGGAGTTCCCCAGGGATGGTGGCATGGGGGTGGAGATGGTAGAAGAATCCCTTTGAAGTCTGGGGATTCAAAAGTAGAGAGGTGGGCACTTCACTTTTGGCCTAGTTGTCCAAGGAGTGGGGGCAAGATCCAGGGCACATTCTCAAGGCCAAGGAGATGGATGTAAGAAGAGCTACCCGGGGTACTTGGATAGATGGACCCAAGGACGGCCTTAGAGGATGTCTTTGTGCTTCCATGGGGCATGGGAAGCAGGCAAAGATTTTCTCAGCAAGAAACAGATACAGCCAAGGGATCTCAAAGAGAAAAGGGTGCAGCTGTGGGCAGCAGCATGGAGCATGGCACTTGAAGGCCAGAGATGGGTACCAGACAGAAAGCAGTAGGGCAGGGTGCATGCCTCCTAGGGCCGATCAGCCCAGGACAGGTCAAGATGGAGTCACAAATGGATGTTATGGCTTCCACTGAAGCTGCTTTCTGTGGGACCTGGAGAGGAAAGGGACTAGGGATCCTCAGTGGGACTGAGTGTGTTTTAAAACCTGAGATGACTACAGGGATCACTGAATCTGGTGAGTTTACCTGGAAGTTGCTAGATTTTATTTTTTCTGCATTGATGTGACATTTGATTTGTATCAGTTTGAGCATTCACAACCACTAGGTTTTTAAGTAAACATTTGCAGAGTCTACCAGTTGTTAAGGTTAGGTGAGGGCTTTGAACCTCTTTCCCAGCTACCTCTCTACCAACTTACAATGAAAGCAAGTCTTGACCAAATTCTGCTACACATAGAGATGATAGCAAGAAGCCCCATCCCCCACCCAACCCACAGCCAAATTAGGTGCTCTGAGCATAAGTCCTATAAGAAGTTTACTGAATCAGTGGCTGGACACTGGGCCACTTTGGAGCAAAGCCTATGGCACCCTTCCAAAGGGTTTGCACTGCTTGAATGTCTAGATTCTTATGCCCTATTCAAGTGAGAGAGGAAATGCTCCTGAAAAAAAAAAAAATTATACTCAGTCCACATGACACCCTTGGGCACCACTAATTTTGCCAGTGAAAAACTAGGCTAATAAATGAAGCCACTTCTGTTGATCTATGATTGTTGAAGTGCTTGTATTAGCTGCCTCTGGAGTGTGGCATTTTGATTGAATGCACACCAAGCACCTCTGGAGTGTGTACTCACAAACATAGCAACTGGCCTACCTTTGGTATAGATTTAAAACTAGCCAGTACATAATACTGTTCTGGGGCTCTGATGCACTATCAGGACTAGATCTGACTGCCCTCAGCTGTCAGTCCTATTAGGGGATTGTTCTGGCTGAAATAAATTGTGTCACCCATAGTCACAACTCTTCTAGGGGCAGCTCACATGTAGTCCTGGGAACAAAAATAGCTGCCTTCCTGAAACTTTGATTCTGATGCAAACACAATAAGCAAGGTAAACACGAGAAATATAAATTGTAGTGCATCTGAGAGTGAAGTGCTATAGAGAAAAATAAAGCACAGGAGTGTGAGTGTTGGGGATGGCGGTAAGGGGTTGGTAGTTTCACTCAGGGTGGACAGGAATGATCTCTGTGGGTGGTTATTGATCAGGTGGCATTTAGCAAAGACCTGAAGAAGATGAGGGAGGGAGACTCATGGATATCATTCATTCCATTTTGCTCTCCCACCTCCAGTTTGACCATGAAAGTGTTACTCGCCAGAAGCAATCCAGGCATTTAGCTCAGGTTCCTGGGCAACACGGGGCAGCCACGGGCTAGGTGGGGCCTGTGGCCTGGCTCAGAACGCACCCTGCAGGCTACTTCTCTCGCCCCCGGTGCACCTGTGCACCACGGGGTAGGCGGAGGCTGGAGGACGTGGCAGGTGCAGCGGCTCCGCCCCCGCCGCACCGCCCCCTCGGTGCAGGGCCACTTCCGGGTCAGTGGCCGGACGTGGGGTGGGGGGTGGCCGTTGGCCGCGTGACAGCGTCGCCGTGGGAGGTCGGAGGCGCAGTCCTGCTAACTCTGCGCTGGGATCCACGAGCCTCCCTTCTGGGGACATGGGGACACACCTGTCCTGCGCCGCGCTCCGCCCTCCGCAGGTCCGGGTCTGACGGAGCCGCGCAGCCATGAGCGCGAACCCCCAGTGGGACATCAGCAGGGCGCTGGGGGTGGCCAGGCTTTTCCACCTGGTGTGCGGAGTCCGGGATGCCTGCGTGACCCCGTTCCTGACCCTCTACCTGAGACAGCTGGGCTTGGCCGCGTCCTGGGTAGGCATCCTAATGGGAACCAAGCACCTGATCGCAGCCTGCTGGGCTCCGTTCTGCGCCTTCCTGGCCAAAAGCTCCCGGAAAAGGAGAGTGCTTCTGATAGTCTCGCTGCTTGGTTCGGCAGGAGCCAGCCTCTTCATGGTCCTCATCCCAGCCCTGGGCAAAGATCCGGAATACCGCTCTTGTAATGGAAGCAGTAGCGTGACCACTACAGTGGTACCACCAGGGGTCACGTTAGCTGTGAACAGCAGCTCCGTCCAAGAGTCTGCCTCAAAGCACTCGGCAGGGGCACCCAGCCTCCGGGCCAGGAGGGATACCGGAGTGGTGGAAGCCCCTGGCTTAAGAAATGGACCTGGCGAAAGTGACCAAGAAATTTTCAGTGATCTGTACAGATACTCAGTGGACTCCACTGAAGGAGCCAGGACCACGTCCCAAGTTATCCATCCTGTCACTTCAGGGGTGAAAGCTAATTCCTGGGAAGGTGTTTTGGAGGCATTCAACACTACCCTCACTTTGCTTCCCGAGGGCCCAGAGCTGGGAACTCTGGCCAACTTCTCAGTTGCCAAAGGGGAAGCTGAAGCCCTTCACTTCTCCTTGGAAGGGTTGCGGTGGACTTTCATCCTCTCCCTGGGGTTCTTGGTGTTCTGGGAGCTGCTGACAGCCCCTCTGGAGCAGGTGGCAGATGACAGCCTTTATGAATACCTGGATTTTGTGGATGCCACTGACCGATACAGAAGCCTGTGGATATGGAGGTCACTGGGCATGTCAGCAGGTGTGTGTGGCATTGCAGCCTTGGTGGAGCAGCTGGACTGCTTACTGGTGACAAATGGCCCTCCGGGTGTGGTGCATTTCTATGGTTACTCGCTGATCAGCACCCTGGCCTTACTGGTGAGCATTACCTTTCCTGTCCCCATCTACCAGCGTCAGGAGCCCGGCTATAAAACCGTCAAAGCACTGTCTCTTGTAGGGGGCGACCCCCGCCTCATTCTCCTAGCCCTCACTGTCGTTTTGATAGGAGCTGTTGTCAGTACTGTGCAGAACTTTCTGTTCTGGCACATGAAGGACCATGGCAGCAGAGAGTTAGTGATGGGTTTCTCAATTGCCCTGGGCTTGCTGGGGGAAATTCTGCTCCATCCATTCAAAACTGCATTGCTTAAGAAACTGACCAGGGTGGGTGTGATAGGGCTGGGGCTGGGCTGCCTTGCTGGGCAGCTGCTCTATTACTCTTTCCTCTGGAACTGGTGGTCTGTGCTCCCTGTTCAGATCCTGAGTGCCCTCAGCAGTGGTGCTCTGTGGTGGGCTGTGGGGGCCTCCATAGAGGACCTGGCCTCCCCTGGCACAGAGAGGCCTCTGAGTACCATGTTCCAAGGTCACTTTTACGGGGGTGGCTGTAGCCTGGGCAGCTTTGTGGGGGGCTTCGTGGCAATGCACTTCAGCCTGGCTGTGCTCTACCGGGCCTGCTGTGTAGTCCTGTTGCTCTGGTTAGCCTTGTTCCTGTCCATCCAGCTGAGGCTGCCCCAAGACCGGAAGATCAACTACTCAAAGCTGCTGACTGTGGAGGGGAGCGACACCAGTGACTCTGAGCAGGGGTCAGAACGGGACTGGCTGGTGAAGGCCATGAATGAGGAGCACTCAGACTGGAAGGGCTGAGAGAAGGTGTCAGTGCTCTGATCTGGGAAGGAATTAATGGACTGGACAAAATTGTCTGCTGAGGACAGAATCTTGCCCTGGACTACTGGGAACCATGGGGAAGAGAAGGCACAACAATGCCAAAGGCCCAAAAGGATCATCTCATTGCATGATTTTCTTTACTTTTGTAGTAAAAAGAGATTTGACTCTTTTTTTTTTTTTTTTTTTTTTTTTTGCCACTTTAAAATAATGGAGGAAGAATACATTTGCTTTAAAAAATTCTTTTGTATTCACTTTTTTTTTTTTTTTTTTTGTACTGGGAATTGAACCAAGGGGCACTCTGCCACTGAGCCACATCACCAGCCCTTTTTATTTTTTATTTAAAGACAGGGCCCTGCTAAGTTGCCAAAGATGGCCTCAAACTTGTGATCCCCCTGCCTCAGCCTCCCAAGTTTCTGGTATTACAGATGTACACTATTGCACCCAGCTTTTTCACTGTATTTTGACATAGAAGTTTTACAAGAGCTTCATTTGCACTGATTCTGGTGCTGTTGGATCCAGCAATGGCTGAAGTGATCCAATCAAACTAGAGGTACCAGTAAGGCAAAAAAGGCCTGCCAGATGCAGTGGCCAGGGAGGGTGACTGACTTAGATAAGCCATGTGCAGCCCCACAGGTCATAGAGGACTGATCCTATAAAAGCTATGTTGGGTTCAGCAGTGGAAACCCAACCCCCTCCCCATATAGAGTACCCACACTCACCCCAGTGCTTATCAGAAAAAATGATGGGACATGTACTATGTGTTGGGAGATTAATAGGTTTCACTCTCAAATATGTGTGTCACCAGGGAAAGGATCCTTAGAATCATCATCCATGTTTACACTAGAGCAGGGGTAATTTTATGCCCTTTGGACTCAGCTTTGCAGACTCCACCTCTCAAGAGCACATGAAACATTTGCTTTGATTAGGGTGCAATGGTCTCCATAGGTTAGGATGCTGTGCACCTGTGCCCAGCCACTTCTGGGCACAGAATCTTCCCTGAACCCCAGGTTAGGGCCCTTTGTTCCATAGGCCAGTCCCCATGAGCCCAATTCTACCTTCTAATGAAGTAAATATGGATGTTGGACTTAGAAGGACCCTCACTGTATAACAAATGGAGAATGTCTTACAGCTGGAGAATGGGAAGAGAGACATGAATGCCCACTGGACCAGACATGTTTCTAGGGTTTTGATTCTTTTTAAATTCTCCAAGAAAGCCTTAGGATACAATGCAAAATTAGCTTTGCTTTAAACAGAGATTCATTTGTCTCACATAATATGTCCAAGGGTAGGTGGCCCAGAGCTGAAACAGCTGCTCATTAGGGACCTAGGTTCCTTCCATATCTTGGCTCAGCTTGCAGGCTTCCCTCTCATATTTGTACTCATAATAACAAGATGGCTGCTGCACCTCCAGACCTCTCATCCATGTACAAGCAGGAAGAAAAAGGAAAGATGATAGGGCAAAGGGAAAAACAGGCTCAGAAAAGCAAAAGCCTTCCCAAAATTCCTCAGCAAACTTCTGAGTGAATTGTGTCACATGATCATCCCAACTTCAAGGGAGACTAGAAAGCAGAGTATTTTCAGATGGGTGCAGTGACACCCCAAGCAAAATCTGGATTGTGTTGGGAAGAAGAGGGACTGGATATAGGATTGTCATCTAGGAACAGATGCAGCAGCCAGATGGAATTCACAGGGGAATTTGCATCCAGATTCATCTCATTCTACAGCTTGTGTTCCTTTTCACCCTAGTAAACCAGCTCCCCCAACTCCCCATCAGAAATGTTTGACCCCAAACACGATAACCTAAAAAATAAACCAAAATTTTAATCTGCATTTTACATGAGAAAATGGAATCTCAGAAAAATCCCACATTGGGTCATTGGAAGAAACACTATCAGAGCCCTTAACCACTTATCCCAAATTTAAGGCATTTCTTTCATTCCAGTAGTCCCCAAGCCAGGCTGTTCATCCAAGCCCAAGGAGCATATACAGAAGGACAGTTTCCTGGGCTCCATCAAAATCTCCCTGGTGAGGCCCAGAAAGCTCTTTCTGATGCATCTCAAAGTGATTCTGATATAGTTAACCAAGCACTGGTCCACTCAGTCTCCCTGTCCAGAACCCTTTGTCTCACCACTTCTTTACCAAGTACTTCTAGTGTGCAATGAAAAGAGTGATGGCTATTGATTGATTACTATAGACCAAGCACTGCTCTAAACACTTTCCATGTATGAGTTCATCTTGTCTTCAAAATAATCACCAGCCGGGCACGGTGGCGCACGTCTGTAATCCCAGCACTTGGGTGGCTGAGGCAGGAGGATCACAAGTTCAAAGCCAGCCTCAGCAATGGCGAGGCACTTAGCAACTCAGTGAGACCCTGTCTCTAATAAAATACAAAAAAGAGCTGGGGATGTGGCCCAGTGGTCGAGTGCCCCTGAGTTCAATCCCTGGTACCAAAAAAAATCACAAGATGTAGTCATTCACCATCTCCAATTTACATGTAACAAAGCTGATGACCAAGTGAGGTCACACAGGTAGTGAGTAGATTACAGAGTCAGGCTTCAGATCTAGTCTGGTGGCTCAGGGACCTGACGATTTGATCACTGTGATCTGTGGCCAAGAGTTGGTGGGGGGATTAAATTGAGATTTTAGGGGGCTGAGGGTGTGGCTCAGTGGTAGAGTGCTTGCCTAGCATATATGCGGCCCTGGGTTAGATCCCCAGCAACACACACACACACACACACACACACACACACACACACACACGGGTCCTTTTCTTTGCCATTCTTTACTTGCCCACAGGTAAATTTGTGTTTGGGCTGTTTAGTCAACATTTGACTCCCTTATGTTTGTCAAGAAATTTATTGGATAGTATATAGCATTCACTATGTAGACAGAACATAGAATAATTATCTTCCTGGCACAAACCAAAGACTGAGGAACAGGAATTGGCATGAGGAAGGAGCTAAGATCATAAGTGTGGTTTAGACTGAGGAAGAGAAAAAAAAGAAGAGAAAGAGTTTTCTTTGCCATTCTTTTTTAAAATTTTTCATATTTGGTTGTTCTTTTTCCACATTTTTAATTGATTCATTATAGTTACACATAATGGTGGAATTTTTTTTGTTATGTAGTCATCCATGAACATAATATCTAACAGCATAATTTGGCCAATATCCCTCCCCAGCACTTCCCTACTCCCCTCCCCCTTCCCTCTGCCCCCTCCCTGTCCCTTTCCTCTATTCCACTTATCTTCCTTTGATTTTCATGAGATACCCAACCTTCCTTTTCCCCTTTCCTGTCTAGCTTCCACATATGAGAGAAAACATACAACCCTTGACCTTCTGAGTTTGGTTTATTTCACCTAACGCAAGGGTCCTTTTCTTTGCCATTCTTTACTTGCCCACAGGTAATTTGTGTTTGGGCTGTTTAGTCAACATTTGACTCCCTTGTGTTTGTCAAGAATTGTGCTACTTGCCTCGGGAATTCAAGGATAAATAAAAATGATAGTTCTAGCCTCAAAAGACTCTAGATAGATTTATTTACGTACATGCACACATATATAAAGAAGCATGGACAGCATGAAAAATGCCACACAGAAAGCATTAGTGAAATTTAAGAAAGGGAGACCTCGAGGCTGAGGCTAAAGCTCAGAGGTAAAGCGCTTGCCTCAAATGTGTGAGGCACTGGGTTTGATCCTCAGCACCACATAAAAATAAGTAAAGATACTGTGTGTTCATTACAACTAAATAGATATTTTTTTTAAAAAAAGAAAGGGACACCTCATTTCTGAGGAATGAACTCAAAGAAGGTTCACGAAGGAGACTGTATATAAATCTAAGCCTTCATGGATAGTTATACTTGTATGTATGTGTGTGGTACTGGGGATTGAACCTGGGGGTGCTCTACCACTGATCTACACCCCCAAACGTTTTTTATAAGTTTTTTTTTTTTTTTTTTAATTTTTGAGACAGGGTCTCATTAAGTTGAGGAGACTGGTCTCAAACTTGCAATCCTTCTGTCTCAGCCTTCCAAATTGCTGAGATTATAGGTGTGTGTCACCACACCGGCTCAGGAATAGATTAGCTTTTTTAACAGGTAAAGAGGGGGTAGCAACTCAGGGAAGGACATTCTAGAAGAGTATTAGCAAAGCTGCAGAGGTGGGAAAAGCATGGAGAATTCTTGAAGAATAGCTAAAAATACAGTTTGGCCAGAGCAAAGGTTTTGTATAGGACAGCACTGAAAGGCAAGGCTGGAATGATAACTTGGGACCAGATCATGGAAGGTCTTGATTCTGTAGACACTGGGGAAACCATGGAATGTTCTAGCCAGGATCATGACAGGTGATGTCTACACTGAGCCCTTTTTAAAAAATAGCTTTATTGAAGTACTGTTGACATACAATTAACTGCGCATATTTAAATTATACAATTTGTTAAGATTTGAGGCAAGAGCTATGCATATTGCAATGACTTCTGACACGGGTTTTATTATAGCCAAAGAATACAAATCAGAAACAGCTGAAGGAAAAGACACATAGGCCAGGCATGGTGGCACACACCTGTAATCCCAACAGCTCAGGAGGCTGAGGCAGGAGGATTGCCAGTTCAAAGCCAGCCTCAGCAATGGGGATGTGCTAAGCAACTCAGTGAGACCCTGTCTCTAATAAAATACAAAATAGGGCTGGGGATGTGGCTCAGTGGTTGAGGGCCCCTGAGTTGAATCCCTGGTACCAAAAAAGAAGAAGAAAGAAGAAGGAGGAGAAGGAGGAGGACGAGGAGGAGAAGGAGAGGGAGAGGGAGAGGGAGGAGAAGGAGAAGGAGAAGGAGAAGGAGAAGGAGAAGGAGAAGGAGAAGGAGAGGAAGAAGAAGAAGAAGAAGACGACGACGACGACGACGACGACGACGACGAAGACAACGACGACACATAGGGTGAGACCTGGGAGGGACCCAAATGTGGAACCCCAGAGTGCTCTCCTCCCAATGCATCACTCTCCAGCACGTGGATGTGTGACACTGCTTCCCAACTAGGGAGACTGGGCCAAGTGTTGATGTGCATAGTTTTTACTGGAGCTTCATTACATAGGCACCAATCATTGACTCACTAGACTGCGACTCCATCATCAGTCCCTCCCCTCTCCCCAGAATGATGTCAGGCTGACATCAAATGGCTCAAAGTCCTAACTTCTTCTAATCACATAGTCTTTCTGCCATGACCTACCCCCATCCTCAGTCATTCTTTAGCATAAATTATCTAGAGGCCCATGATGAATCACCCTCAGCTCGGTTTGACCTATAAATCCCGTCCTGTGTTTGGTACCCAGACCTTTCCCGCATGAAACACCAATCATGATCTTACAGAACAAGTGTTCCCTAGAAGGTGTTTTGGGAAATGCCAACATTAGCAGCTGTCTCAGTGGCCTTTTAAGTTCAGCAGAGTTGGTGCTCAGGGATGAATCTGGGATCCCAGACTGGCAAGAATCCTGGGCATTGTGCTGAGAGCAGACAGAGCTTGTCTAATGTAGTCAGCTTTATGAAGAGAGGTTGGCTATAGACTCATTTTACAGATGGAGTGATTAGGGCTCAGGAAGGTTAAAGTTCAAAACCATATCTATCTGACCCTGGAGTCCATCCTCTTAACCACTGTGTTAAACCAATTCAGGCCGGGTGCTGTGGCACAAGCCTGTAATCTCAGCAGCTCGGGAGGCTGAGGCAGGGGGATTGCAAGTTCAAAGCCAGCCTCAGCAATAGCGAGGCACTAAGCAATTCAGTGAAACCCTGCCTCTACATAAAATACAAAATAGGGCTGGGGATGTGGCTCAGTGGTCAAGTGCCCCTGAATTCAATCTCTGGTTACCCCACCCCAACCTAAATTTTTTTCAGATAAATAAGGAGCTTATTCCTAGCAGAGGAGCAACGATCAGAGGCAGTGGCACAGTAGGGATAAGACATTAAATTTGTGTGTGAATTTCACGTGGGAATTCATGGCAAATAAGCTTGGAGAGGTAGGCTGGACATTCTTAGGATGTTTATAAGGTTGGACATCCTGTATGTCAACCCAAAGGAAAGGGAGCTCACAGTAGTTAAACTTTGCCTTCTCTCTGTGCCTGATGCCCACATACAATACTGCTCAACACAGCAGGAGACACTGAGGCTCAGAGAGGTTAGCTACTTAGTTGCCTAGTTTCATGACTATTAGATGGTTGATAGAGCCATGCTTGAACCCAGATCTGACCACTAAAAAAAATCTCATGAACACCATGCTACTTCTAACAAAGTGAAGATGTTACCAGTCCATATTTGGCTCTTTTGCTGGTTGCATTGTGAATGGTAAGTCTGAGTGGGAGGAGATGCTGGGGGCTGAGATGTCTGTTTTGGACAGACCACAGCAACTGTCTAGATAAGAAGGGGCTACATCCCACCAGAGGGTGACAATAGAGCCTGGGGGTGGAGACCAGTGGTAGAGCACTTTACTAGCATGCATGAGACCCTGGGCTCTATTGCCAGCACCACCAAAATAAATAAATATATAAATGGCAACTTTACCACAGCACTAAGTTTTGAAATTATTTTTTTAAAGAGGGTGAGGTTCAAATGACAACAAAATGTATACAAGAGTTTCAGAGGTGGAATCAATAATATTTCCCTTAGTTGTTGATTGGATAATGAGACAGGAGATTAAGGAAGAAGATGATATCAAGGCTCATGGACAATTTTGCAATGTTGGACTCATGTGATGAGGTGGGTAATCTGCAGAATTGGCAGAGACTGGGAGCCCATGAAGCTGTCAGTCCAAAACATGAAACCAGCACCCAGGTCAGAAGGGCAAGAGACGATCCAGCAAGTTGCTTCTAACTTCCTGCTAACTGCCCTCCACACTGATGGCACCTGTCCAGACCTCCCCTTCTGTCATCAAGATGAGAGGCAAAGCAGAAGACATATAATATTATCCCTAGGCTTTTCGCCAGCCATGTTTATGAAACCTGTATCACTTTTCAAACATGCCTGCCAAATGGCTTCAAGACACGACCTTATACAAACTGAAGCTTTTTCTAGTCCCTGGAGCCTGTGGCCTTTGATAGGAACATGAATTGTGAGGTGTTTTTAGTTACAAAAATAAAATTTAAGATACAACCCCTTGGACAAGTTGCTTACCCCACTGCCTTATGTCTGAAAAATAAGGGTCTTGACCTCTATGACCTTCTACATGGTACTGCTTGGCCTTGATACAATTGCTTCTTTTGAGGCAAAATCACTCTGCCTCTGCCCATCTCACTCAGAGTAGCATGGTATTCTGGAACCTGATAGGCACCAGGGCTACATACAAATGTTCATCTCTGTCCCCTGAAACTGGCACTAAGTCCCTTGTCTTGTGCAGAGTGGCCACCTTGAGCCTGAAGACCAGCCCTACAAGGCTGACCATGTGGCCTCAAAGCCAGGGTCAAGGGGGCGGTGGGATGAGCCAGAAGGACACTCTGTGGGAGCTGGAACTCTGTGTCTGTGGGTGGGGCTCTGGAGTAGGAGCTGTTGTAGAAAGGAAGGTCTGGACAGGTGCCATCAGTGTGTGGACGCCTGCCTGTGGCGGTCAACATTCCCCTCAGCTGTGCTCACCTCAACTACCACAGACTCGTTCTGCCTTGGCATCTGTATTCAAAATGGAGTAGCTGTTCTCTATATCATGGAGTAGCCTTGGACACCTGTAGCATGAGCAAACTGTGTTATTAAGGTAGATCAAACACATTTGTGTCTTTTCACAATGTCACAAGCTACAGCACTTTCAGTAGTGGCAGTTCATTTACCAAATACTCACAGTTCATCTGATAGTCATAAGCCGGGCAAATACTAGTTCTTTTATTCCAGTTTTAATTTCTTTCTTTCTTTTTATTTTTTTGGTACTGGGGATTGAACCCAGGGGCATTTTGCCACTGAGGCACATCTCCAGTCCCCCACCCCGCACTTTTTTTTTTTTTTTTTTTTTTTTTTTTTTTTGGTACTGGGGATTGAACTCAGGGGCACTCAACCACTAGGCCACATCCCCAGCCCTTTTAAATTTTTTTTGTATTTTATTAGAGACAGGGTCTCACTGAGTTGCTAAGTGCCTCGCCATTGCTGAGGCTGGCTTTGAACTCGCGATCCTCCTGCCTCAGCCTCCCAAGTGCTGAGATTACAGGCATGTGCCACTATACCCGGCGCTTTTTTTTTTGAGACAGGACGTCACTAATTTTTTAGTGATTATTTATTTATTTTTTATTCTAATTTGTTATATGTGACAGCAGAATGCATTACAATTCATATTACACATATATGGCACAATTTTTCATGTCTCTGGTTGTATACAAAGTATATTCACACTATTCATGTCTTCATGCATGTACTTTGGATAATGATGTCCATCTCATTCCACCATCATTTCTAACCCACCCCTTTGCCCTGCCTAGAGTTCGTCTTTTCCTCCCTTGCTCCCCTTCCCTACCCCACTATGAATCAGTTTTCTTATATCAGAGAAGACATTCGGCATTTGGCTTTTTTATATTGGCTAACTTAGCATTGTATTCTCCAACTTCATCCATTTATCTGCAAATGCCATGATTTTATTCTCTTTTATTGCTGAGTAATATTCCATTGTGTTTATATCCCACATTTTATTTATCCATTCATCTACTGAAGGGCACCTAGCTTGGTTCCACAGTTTAGCTATTGAGGACCTCACTAATTTGCTGGGGCTGGCCCTGAATTTGTGATACTCCTGCCTCAGCCTCCTGAGTCACTGGGATTACAGTCATGTGCCACTGTGCCCGGCTCCAGTCTTCATTTCTAAAATCTGTAACACTCAAGTCACACATCATACTTCACACAAGGATATCTATAGGTCACAGAAAGACTAAGAAAGTGTTGAGATGGATGCAGAGTTATAGAATGCTGTGCCAAGAGCACAGGCAGAGAGAAATATGAATGCAGAATTGAGGAGTCATTGTAGGTGGTCAGACAGATAAGGGTTTTAATGAACCAGTTCTGCAGAGTGGCCAAAGAAGAGGGTCTAGATGGCAGTTTCAGTTTCAGAGTGGCAGCTTAGAGTGTCAGTTTGAGGTGTCAGCTTGGAGTGAGCCACGTACACTCTGCTAAAGCCCCAAATCAGAAATCCAGAGGTTTGTCACTATGGCGATTTTCCTGGGCAATGCTTATGACAAGTAACCTGGTGATGGGGCCAGGGTGCCACTGCATCCAGTCTTAGGGGTGGGGAGCATCCTTTTCTTATGAGTCTCAAGTGAAGCAGTTTCATCTGGTGAGGTTGATAAGCTCCCGTGTCTGATGTTCGTGATATGATTTGGAATGTCCACGTGTCCAGGTGCTCCTTGATTCAGTATTATAAGTTGGCACTTATAATTTATTTATCAGACTGTGCCTTGTGGTTGTGCAGGGCAGATGGTAATTGCTTACTTGCACAAACAAGGTGTGAGTCACTCTGCTTTGGCACTTGTATTCAAAATGGAGTGGCTGTTCTATATATCATGGAGGAACTCTGAGAGGACACAGCCTGCTCCCCACAACCTGCAACCCCTTTGCCCTTTCTAGAAGGCAGGTGCATCATCACGGACCTGGAAAACCATTTTCCACCTCCACATGGCCTGAGCTAGAGCTGAAGAGGGCTCCTGAAAGCAGTCAGAATGGGAAGGGAAGAGGAGGTTCACCCAGGGCTCGGAGGCTCTCCCCCAGGGGCACTAAACACACTCAGAGAACTGGCAGCCTACTTCCCTGGGCAACCTGGTCTGGTGCCCTTCCCAAAGTTCCAGGTTCAGGGTGAAGCTGGGTCCCTGAATGTCGCGAAGTTATAAGGGGTTGAGGTCTTTAATCCTTCATAACCCAGGGTAAGCTTCCTTTGTCCAGCAAAGTAAGCCAGAAGGGTCCACCTCAACGAAGATGCTAGATTGGGAAAGTGAAGGCTGCTGGCTGATATTACCTCCCCTGCCTTTAGAAGGCCCAGGAACATACCAGGGAGCCCGGTCACTGCTCAGTGCTGAAGCTCGTTTATTGAAAAAGAGGACAATGCTTTATAATGGGCCATAGCCAATCAGTGACCAGCAGGGCGGTTCTGGTTCTCACGATAGGTCACAGCCACGCCCCCTGCTTAGCTTAGGTCCGTAACAGGGCGTGGTAAGCAACCAGAGCCAGAGGTTTTCATTCCCTTGGCTGACAGCGTCCGGAAGGTCCTGACACCTGAAGTCCTGTAGCTACTGGAACTGGGAACTACAGAAAAATCCAAGGTGGGGTGCCAGGCTGGCCTTGTGAGACATAAGAAGTGGATCAAGGAAAGGAGTCTGGGAAAGGGGGATGGGGGGCACAATGGCTTTCACTGTGATTGTTCCATAAGAAACACAAGTACCAATCAGGCATGGTGGTGCAGACCTGTAATCCCAGCAGCATGGGAGGCTGAAGCAGGAGGATTCCAAGCTTGAGGCCAGCCTCAGCAATTTAATGGGGACCCTAAGCAATTTAGTGAGACCCTATCTCAAAAATAAAAAATAAAAAAGGACCAGGGATGTAGCTTAGTGGTTAAGTGACCCTTGGTTCAATCCCTAGTATAGGAAGGAAGGAAGGAAGGAAGGAAGGAAGGAAGGAAGGAAAGAAGGAAGGAAGGAAGGAAAAAAAGGAAGAGATAGAAATAGAGGTACCATCAGCCCTGACAGCCTAGAGTAGCCCAGGTTATCCCTTCCCTGAATCAGAATGGGGGGAGTCAGTGTAAAAGGGAAGAAATGGATACATGATTGCATGTACCACTTGAGTCTCTCAGCACTGACAAGGGGTCAGAGTCACAATAATAAACCAATTTCACAGGTACTTGCCTCCTGCTCCTCAGACCCCATCCTCTTCCAACCTTTTCTGCCCAAGTCTCACCAGTGTTTTGTTTGTTTTGTGGGTGACTACAGAGAGGAATTCCCAAGTATTTAGCAGTAAGTTGGATTTCACCAGGCATTCACTGGACCCCCTCTGCCAATGGAAAAGCTGAGCAGATTTGTCACTGGAGAACTTGAAGAAAGCCCTGAGACCCTCTGCTAACACCAAGTTATGATGTCTTCCTTTCAGGACAGAAGCAGATGGCATCAGCAAACAGTGCCTCTTTCTGTTGTTCTTGGCAAGTGACACCAAAATCTGTGTGCCCTTTAGCCAGAAAAGAGACTGCACTTCCAGAAAGGAGAGCAGCTAACACTTGCTTTTGACCAAAGTTTTCTTCTTGGAGGTTTACTAGCTTGATTTTTAGGTTTCCTTTGGAGATTAGAAAAAAGCCTGCCCTGAGAGAAGTGAATCAGGTGAGAGCTACAACGGGATCCACCACTGAACCCTCCTTAAATGAGGTAAAATTGCTGTTGATATGCCCCCAGAGACCCATCATTTTGAAGGAAATCTGAGGGATCTGAATGCCTTTCCCTTTGGGGAACGGAGATAATGGCCAGCGTCTCTTTCTGCCCAGGGGAACCCAAGCCACTCTAAAGCTACAATCTCAAATAATTAACAAATAACAAAACACAAATACGAAGATATTTACACAAGATGAAGACCCTGACAGATCTAGTCCACATGGGTTCTGAACTAGACAAAGGGAAAATGGCTCCAGTGGCTTATTAAGGGGTACATCAAAGGCAGGGATAAGGTTTCAAGCGCACAGTCTTGCTTCAAGATGTCTTGCAAGCCAGACGCGGTGGCATGGTGGCACATGCCACCTGTAATCCCAGCACTTGGGAGGCTGAGACAGGAGGATTGCGAGTTCAAAGCCAGCCTCAGCAATGGCGAGGCACTTAGCAACTCAGTGAGACCCTGTCTCTAATAAAATACAAAAAAAGGGCTGAGGATGTGGCCCAGTAGTCGAGTGCCCCTGAGTTCAATCCCCAGTACCAAAAAAAAAAAAAAAAAAAATGTCTTGTGGTCAGCAGGTTGATTGACATCTTGGCAAGTCACACCCATCTCAGGTGCTGTCTGGGCCATGGCAGAGCAGGAAAGAGATTCACATTGTCCCTGGGCAACTGATCAGAGGAGATGTCTATTGGCCATTCCCAGATACCAGATTTCTCTATCCATGAGGCTTCCATGCACGGTGACACACATGCAACCCACGGATGGCTCGTGACATTTCCCCTTGCAGACAACTGCCCCACCTTACACAGAGCTTGGCTATCAGCAGCAAACAAACCCCACCATGTCTGTCCCTGGGACCTTGAAGTCAGACCAATTTGGGAGCTGATGATATTTAGACACTCAAAGAAATCCTGCCTTCCACAGACAGCCAGAGGTAGTGTGGTGATGTCTGAATTTTGATTAGCATTATCTTGAATGGGGACTAAAGAAACACTGAAAAAGCAAAACAATTTAAACAACAACAACAACAACTCTTCTTTGTCAGTTTGTGCCAAGAATTCTTTGTCTCATTGGAACCAAAGCTTGAGCTTGAGCAAGTTTTGTGTGTAGAACCCTTTCTTATAAGTGTCCAGCATTCAGTATTTGCAGAAAATGAACTAAAATGATTTTTCTTTCAAAATTTAAGCTCTTTATTTCTCTTTTTTTTTAAATTTTTATTTGCTCTTTTTAGTTATACATGACAGTGGAATGTATTTTGACATATCATACATACACAGAGTATAACTTCCCATTCTTGTGGTTGTACTTGATGTGGAGTTACACTGGTCGTGTATTCATATATAAACATAGGAAAGTTATGTCTAATCCATTCTACTGTCTTTCCTATTCCCATCCCCCCTCCCTTTCCCCTACTCCTCCTTGTCCAATCTGGTGAACCTCCACTCTTCCCTCCCCAGTACATTTTGTGAGTCAGTATCTGCATATCAGAGAGAACATTCAGCCTTTGTTTTTTTTGGGATTGGCTTATTTCACTGAGCATGATATTCCCTATTCTAGCCATTTAATGGCAAATGCCATAATTTCATTTTTCTTTATGGCTGCATCACTGTAGTATGCTGATTTTAAGTCCTTTGGGTATAAACTGAGGAGTGGGATAGCTGCGTCAAATGGTGGTTCCATTCCAAGTTGTCTGAGGAATCTACATACTTCTTTCCAGAGTGGTTGCACCAATTTGTAGTCCCACCAGCAATGCATGAGTATACCTTTTTCCCCACATTCTCACCAATATTTATTTTACTTGTATTCTTGATCATTGCCATTCTGAGTGGAATCAGATGGAAGTGTAGTTTTAACTCGCATTTCTCTAATTCCTGGTGATGTTGAACATTTTTTCATATATTTGTTGACCAATCGTATTTCTTCTTCTTTGAAGTGTCTGTTCAGTTCCTTTGCCCATTTGTTGATTGGGTTATTTGCTTTTTTGATGTTAAGTTTTTTTAGTTCTTTATATATCCTGGAGATTAATGGTCTATCTGAGGTTCGGGTGGAAAAGATTTTCTCCCATTCCCTAGGCTCTCTGTTCATGTTCTTGAATGTTTCCTTTACAATAAAGAAGCCATTTAGTTTGATACCATCCCATTTATTGATTCTTGATTTTACTTCTTGCACTTTAAGAGTAAATGCTTATTTCTGGTCTTCCTGACTTACCATATCCTAAAAGAGGTGTGCTGAAATCTCCAAATATAATTACTGACATACCAGTTTCTCCCATTTTAGGTGGTTATTGCTTTATCTACTTTGAGGCCACATAGCTGCTTTGCTGGATGTGTTTATGTTTATGATTATTTTGTCTTAACTTATTATTCCTCATTAGTATGTAACATCTCTTTTTGTCCTTTTTGTATTTTTTACCCTAAATTAATTGCCATTCTCATGTTAAATTTGCAACCCTGCAGTTCTTCCATTTTTTTTTAATGTCTGGATTTTTTAATTATTTATTTATTCTAATTAGGTATACATGACAGCAGAAAGCATCTTGATTCATTGTACACAATTGCAGCACAACTTTTCATTTCTCTGGTTGTACACGATGTAGTGTCGCACCATATGTGCAGTCATACATGTACCTAGGGTAATGATGTCCATCTCATTCCACCATCTTTCTGTGTCTGGAGTTTTTAACCTTTTATTTTCCAATTTTGCTTAGATGACCTCTTGCTAATAGTACATTATTAGAGTTTGTCTTTTATGTCTAATCAGAGTCCCTATATTTTGATTTCTTAAGTTTCATTCATCTATATTTATATTAATGTTATTTAAAGACTCATTTCTATCATTTCATTTTATGTTCTCTGTTGATTTTACTTTCTTTCCTTTCCTTCTTCTTTAGCACAGTTTAAAATTTTCCTTCATCCATTGAAGTTTTTATTTCTACCTTCCATTAACTAGATCAAATTTAATTTTTAGAAAACAATACATTCAGCTGGGCATGTTGGCACACACCTGTAATCCCAGCAGCTTGGGAGGCTGAGGCAGGAAGCTTGTGAGTTCAAAGCCAGCCTCAGTAACTTAGCAAAGCCCTACACAACTTGGCGAAGCCCTAAGCAAATTGGTGAGGCCCGTCTCAAAATAAAAAATAAAAAAGGGCTGGGGATGTGGCTCTGTGGTTAAGCACCCCTAGGTTCAATCCCTGGTACAGAAAGGAAGGAAGGAAGGAAGGAAGGAAGGAAGGAAGGAAGGAAGGAAGGAAGGAAGGAAGGAAGGGGAAAGGAAAGGAAAGGAAAGGAAAGAATACATTCTATTCATTCTCCTTTCATGGTTAACCCTAACTTATTTGACCCTTATAATTATTCTTTCCCTTGTCGATGTCTGAAGCTTAACAACATCATACGTTTCCATAAAGAGGACAAGTACCTTAATATTCTCCCGTCATTCTCCAGGATTTCCTCCTGCCAGCAGTTCCCCCATTTTCTTTCCCCAGTATGCTTCTAGTCTAGGGTTTGTTTCTGAACAACATATCATTTTTGCATGGGAAGGCATTGCTAATTCAGGTTACAATACACTTTTCCCAGATATGTTCTCCATTTTCCATTGTATACTTCATGCTTTCTCTTGGATCTTGGATCGTTTCCCATTCTATTGGTGGTACTTCCCCTTTCAAAATGCTTTCAAGTAAGACTGACTTCTGGGATGGTGAAGTGAGGAATTTGGTGAGCCACTCTCACTTAAAACAACAAGAAATACTGGCAAAACAACTAAACTGGACCATTTCAGAATTCTGGAAGTGTACCAATGCCACAGAATGAACTGAAAATCATTAATCCAAAAGAAAATACTGAACTTCAATAGATAGTGGCATTTAGGGCATTAAAACTTGGTGGCTTAGTAGCAAGGAAAAGCTAGCATCTCAAAGTTATAGGAGAGGACTAGCCTCTTTGGGAGCTTTATCAAAAACCCCATCCCAGTAGCAAAATCAATATTTTATCCAAATTAGCAACTACCTGGAAAATCTCCATTCTCAGAAGGTTGTGGTAATTTTATTTGACTCACAGCTCAGCGGGAAGGTTGGGGGAGGCTACCCCTAAGGAATTACTAAATACAATAGCAATCAGGGTTTCTTGCTGCCTAAGGCTATGATTCTGGTTACAGCAAATAAGAGCCTGGCCAACAACAATAAAAGTTTAAAAGGAGAAATAGAAAGCCACAGGGAACTTTTTAACGTTCCAGTTTTCCTGGGGATCTAGAAATCATGTGTATGTACACGCTTGGGAAAGACATTGAAAAGAAGAAGGTCTCAGTCACTCACCTCTGGCTGACCTTGAGTCCTTATGTAAGCAGGAACTGAAAGCTACAACTATCTTATGAACTGCCCAAAGTTTGAAGTTGTGCCTTCAGATACAGGTCCCATTGGCAAGGGGTGGAGGTTATACAGACAAGACATTTGGGGAAATCTTTAGACCAATCATTGGCTGACCACTAAATTATACTGACCTGGGAGTGAACTCTAGGAAACTAGACTTAAAAATAAAAGAACTTTTTAAAAAATGCTAACAGAGAACTCAAGTCCTACACACTGCAAAGAACATAGGATATAAGTAACCCAAGAAATAATCCAATAAAGTCAGCAAATAGCAACAGGAAAAACAATAACAAAAACCCAGCAATAATAACAACCTGGGGCTACCGCCATTGCTGCTGCCTCTGACTCTGCTGCTGCCAGCCTGAGATCGCCTGGAAGTCTTCTTTAGGGATGCTGCTGCCACAGAACAAACCGCTGCCCTGGATGCAAATGAAGCTGACATTGCTGCTGACCCCCAGAGATCGCCTGGTGACCCTGCCCCGACAGCTGCAAACCATCGCTACTGCTAACCCACTGCCTGCTGCCAACAACCACCACCACTACCGCTGCTACCACATCTAGAGGACTGCTTCGGGTGAGACTCCGGGTTTGGTTGCACGTGGCTGCACCCATTTTTGGACACCAACCAGGGCCTGGGGCCTGGGTGCTAACAGGTTTACCACCACAAAAGCCTCTGTCTGGGGACTGTCTGAGGCCTGCAGGTCCAGTGTGGGGGAACCTGCAGGTTCAGAGGAACCTGGGGTCTTCCTGCTGAGAGTGCTAGTGGCCCTTTTCTTGCTGCTGTATCTCGGGGTTGCTCCTTTGCATGAGGGTATCCTTGGTGGTCTCTCTGCAAGTAGGAACAGCATTGAGATCTTGAGACTGCAGTGTGGCCAAAACTGAGGTATCTGAAGCCTAGATTGGTGGGATAGAGACTGAGTTTCTGAGGGTTGATCTGGGTTTGGTGATCCCAAAGAACATCAGAGACAGAGCTGAGAAACTGTTGATCACTGACAGAAACAGTTTGACTTTCCAACAGGAGTTATTTTATTTTATATTTTGATTCACTACTCTTTACCATATTTGAAACAGGATGTTTTTAATGCATCACTATGTGGAAGACAATGATGATATATGAATGGTGTTTTGCATTTTTGTTGGATTCTTATGTCTTTTAATTTTTTCTCTTTGTTCATAATCTTCCTCTCTCTTATCTATTTTCTTGGATTTTCTTTCCAACTTTTTTCCAACCAACAGCCAATCTCTTTTGGCTCCTCTTCCACTGTTCCTATGAATTTCTACTTCTAGCTTCTCTCTTCCTTCCTCGTGAATATTGCATACTACACTACCTCTGTCCTCTCATCCACCATTTGAAATTGTAAGTAGTTTTAACAAATATTCTGTTTGTACTATAGATAGTTATTGATCTCATCATTTTGGGTTAATGCAAGAAAGCAGTAGATGACTTAGTGGGAGCTATTAGGTTTAAGACTATATATTGTATACACTGGGTCCTGTTGATATTGGTCTCACCAGTAAGGGTGAAGTGTTGGAAAACATTCAGGGACACTACAGGTCTACAGGGTAGAATTTATCCTGCCTTAGATCCATACTTTTAGATGGGAAAATACACTAACAACATGGAAAAACAGGGGAATAAAGTGGCCCAAACACACCAAGATGCTTCAACAAGGGAAACTACTGATAACACAGTAGAAGAAATGTCCAAGAAGGAGTTCAGATTGTGTATAGTTAAATAGATATGTGAGGTAAAGAATAGTATAATGAGTGAAATCAAAGAAAAAATACAGGAAGTGAAAGACCACTTCAATAAAGAGTTAGAGATCATGGGGAAAAAAACAAGCAGAAATCCTTAAAATGAAGGAATCAGTAAACCAAATTATAAATTCAATAGAAAGCATCACCAACAGACTAGACCACCTGGAAGACAGAACCTCAGACAATGAAGACAAACTATATAATCTTGAAAGTAGAGTTGAACGTGTGGAGACGATGGTAAAAAACCATGAACATAACATCCAAGAATTATGGGATAACATGAAAAGACTAAATTTAAGAATTATTGGAATAGATGAAGGAACAGAGATACAAGCCAAGGAATGCACAATCTTTTCAATGATATAATAGCAGGAAAATTCCCAAACCTAAAGAATGGAATGGAAAATCAAATATAAGAGGCTTACAGGACCCCAAGTACACAGAATTACAGCAGACCCACACCAAGACATTATAATGAGAATGACCAACACACAGAATAAAGATAAAATCTTAAAGGCTGTGAGAGAAAAAAATCAAATTACATATAGGGGGAAACCATTTTAGATCTCAATTGGTTGCTCAACCCAGACCCTCAAAGCTAGGAGGTCCTGCAATAATATATTTCAAGCTCTAAAAGAAAATGGATGCCAACCAAGAATTTTATATCCAGAAAAAATTAAGTTTCAGATTTGAAGGTGAAATTAAAACATTCCATGATAAACAAAAATTAAAAGAATTCACAACTAAAAAGCCTACACTACAGATCATTCTCAACAGAATATTCCATGAGGATGAAGTGAAAAAAAAAAGTGAAAACCAGCAAAAGGAGGATCTACACTAAAGGGACATTCAACTAAATAGGAAACTAAGACAAATCAAAAACCAGAAATACATCAAAATGACAGGGAATACAAATCATATCTCAATAATAACTTTGAATGTTAATGGCCTAAACTCATCAATCAAAAGACATAGTGAAGGGCGAAAATCACACCGGGTACGGCTGTGCAGCCAAGTGATTTATTCACTAGCCTTTATGGCTAGTTAAGGGTAGAAAAGGAACAGGGAGAAGGGAACCAGGGAGAGGAAAGTGTGCAAGCTCTGATAGGAGAAAGGAGTCAGGGAGAGGGGAGTGTGCAAGCTCAGGAAGTGTGCAAGCTCTGGTGGAAGAATGTGCAAAGTCTGAACAGAAGGTGGGATTCTGGTCGAGCCGGCTGCGGTCTCTGGAGCTATCAGCTGGAGCAGCTGCCATTGGGCTGGAGATGGTGGGTAAGTGTGCAGTGGCTGCCTCTTCTCCAGCTCCATCGTCTCTCTTCTCGTCTTCTGTCTTCTCGTCACCTGGCTGGCTCATCGTCTCTCTCCGTCTCCTCATCGTGTCTCTGGCTCTTCATCTCACTGGCACTCTGTCAGCGTCTGGCTCTTTGTCTGGCTGGCTTTCAAACTTCAAATGGACGGGAGTTTATATAGGGATTACTGGTTAGGGGTGTACCAGAGCGAACTTTAACGTTATTGGCTCTTTGCCTGTGGGGGGAGGGTAAATTTTAAACCTATTGGCTCCTGCTTGTGGAGTGAGGGCAGCCTTCAAGCCTATTGGCTCCTGCCGGGGATGATGAAACATCCTGACCAGAGAACAGAGCAAACTTTTGGTCCTCTGCCTGTGGAACAGGGCGAACTTTTGACCCTTTGCCTGTGGAACAGGGCAAACTTTTGGTGACCTTTAAGCCTATTGGTTCCTGCCCATCTATCACATAGACTGGCAGATTGGATTAAAAAGCAAGACCCAACAATATGCTGTCTTCAATAGACTCACCTCATGGGCAAAGACATCCAAAGGCTGAAGGTGAAAGGATGGTGGTGGGGGGGGGGGAATATCACTTATATGAATTGTGTAAACAAGCAGGGGTTTCCGTTCTCATTTCAGATAAAATAGACTTCAAACCAAAATTAATCAGAAGAGACAAAGAAGGACATTTCATACTTCTTAAGGGAAGTATATATAAGCAGGACATAACAATTATAAATATTTATGCCCCAAACAATGGAGCATCTATGTACATCAAACAAACCCTTCTCAATTTCAAGAGTCAAATAGACCACAACACAATAATACTGGGTGACTTTAACACACCTCTCTCACTGCTGGACAGATCTTCCAAACAAAAACTAAATAAAGAAACTATAGAATTAAATAATGCAATCAACAATTTAGACTTAACAGACATATATAGAATATTCCATCCATCAATGAGCAAATATACTTTCTTCTCAGCAGAAAATGGATCCTTCTCTAAAATGGAACATATCTTATGCCATAAAGCAACTCTTAGTAAATATAAAAAAGCAGACATAACACCCTGCATTCTATCAGACCACAATGGAATGAAATTAGAAATCAATGATAAGATAAAAAATAGAAGGTACTGTAACAAATGGAGACTAAATAATAAACAATTGAAGGATGACTGGATAGTAGAAGAAATCAAGGATGAAAAAAATTCTTAGAGGTAAACGAGAACACTGAAACAACATATCAAAATCTTTGGGACACTATAAAGGCAGTACTAACAGGAAAGTTTATTGCATTGAGTGCATTTATTAAAAGAATAAAAAGTCAACAAATAAATGACTTAACACTACATCTCAAAGCCCTAGAAAAAGAAGAACAAATCAACACCAAAAGCAGCAGAAGACAGGAAATAATTAAAGTCAAAGCTGAAATAAATGAAGTCAAAACAAAAGAAACAATTGAAAAAATTAACAAAACAAAAACTTGGTTCTTTGAAACCATAAATAAAATTGATAAACCCCTGGCCATGCTAACGAAGAGAAAAGGAGAGAAAACTCAAATTAATAAAATACAAAATGAAGATGGAGACATCACAACGAACACATCTGAAATACATAAGATAATTAGAAATTATTTTGAAAATTTATACTCTAATAAAATAGAAAATATCAAAGACAGCAACAAATTTCTGGAGACATATGACCTACCCAAACTGAATGAGGAGGTCATACATGATTTAAACAGATCAATTTCAAGTAATGAAATAGAAAACGCCATCAAAAGCCTACCAACCAAGAAAAGCCCAGGACCAGATGGCTTCTCAGCAGAGTTCTACAAGACTTTCAAAGAAGAATTAACACAAATACTCCTCAAAGTATTCCATGAAATAGAAAAGGAGGGAACCCTTCTAAACTCATTCTATAAAGCTAATATCATCCTGATACCAAAACCAGACAAGGACACATCAAGGAAAGAAAACTTCAGACCAATATCCCTGATGAACATAGATACAAAAATTCTCAATAAAATTCTGGTAAATCGCATACAAAATCATATTAAAAATATAGTGCACCATGATCAAGTGGGATTCATCCCAGGGATGCAGGGTTGGTTCAACATACAGAAATCAATAAACATAATTCATCATTAATAGACTTAAAAACAAGAATCATATGATCATCTCAACAGCAGAAAAAGCATTTGACAAAATACAGCACCCCTTCATGTTCAAAACACTAGAAAAACCAGGGATAAAAGGAACATAACTCAGGGCTGGGATTGTGGCTCAGCAGTAGAGTGCTCGCCTAGCACGTGTGTGGCCGGGGTTCGATCCTCAGTACCACGTAAAAACGCATTGTGTACAACTAAAAGCAAATAAATAAATATTTTTTTTAAACTGCTAAAAAAAAAAAAGGAACATACCTCAACATTGTAAAAGCTATATATGCTAAACCCAAGGCCAGCATCATTCTAAATGGAGAAAAATTGGAAGTATTCCCTCTAAAAACTGGAACAAGACAAGAATGTCCTCTTTCACCACTTCTATTCAACATCATCCTTGAAACTCCAGCGAGAGCAATTAGACAAAAGAAAGAAGTCAAAGGGATACAAATTGGTAAAGAAGAACTCAAACTATCACTATTTGCTGATGACATGATTTTATATCTATAAGATCAAAAACTTCCACCAGAAAACTTCTAGAACTAATAAATGAATTCAGCAAAGTAGCAGGATATAAAATTAACTCCCATAAATCAAATGCATTCCTATACATCCGCGATAAATCCACTGAAAGAGAAATTAGGAAAACTACTTCATTCACAATAGCCTCAAAAAAAAAAAAAAAAAAAAAAAAACCTGGGAATCAAGCTGACAAAAGAGGTGAAAAACCTCTACAATGAAAACTACAGAACCCTAAAGAAAGAAATTGAAGAAAACCTCAAAAGATGGAAAGATCTCCCATGCTCCTGGATAGGCAGAATTAATATTGTCAAAATGGCCATACTACCAAAATTGCTCTACAGATTTAATGCAATTCCCATTAAAATCCCAATGACATTCTTCTTCATAGAAATAGAAAAAGCAATCATGAAATTTATTTGGAAAAATAAGAGACCCCGAAAAGCTAAAGCAATCCTTAGCAAGAAAAGTGAAGCAGGAGGCATCACAATACCTGACCTTAACCTATAGTCCAGAGCTATAGTAACAAAAACAGAATGGTATTGGCACCAAAATAGATTTGTAGACCAATGGTACAGAACAGAGGACACAGAGACAAACCCACATAAATACAGTTATCTCAAACTAGACAAAGGTGCCAAACACATTCACTGGAGAAAAGATAGCCTATTCAACAAATGGTGCTGGCAAAACTGGAAATCCATATGTAGCAAAATGAAATTAAACCTCTGTCTCTCACCCTGCACAAAAATCAACTCAAAGTGGATCAAAGACTTAAGCACTAGAACAGAGACCCTGCACCTAATAGAAGAAAAAGCAGGCCCAAATCTGCACCACGTGGGCCTAGGATCTGACTTCCTTAACAAGACTCCTAAAGTGCAAAGAAGTAAAATCAAGAATCAATAAATGGGATGGATTCAAATTAAAAAACTTCTTTTCAGCAAAGGAAACAATTAATAATGTGAGGAGAGAGCCTACAGATTGGGAGAAAATCTTTACCACATGCACCTCTGATAAAGCATTAATCTCTAGGATATATACAGAACTCAAAAAACTTAACATCAAAAATACAAATAACCCAAATCAATAAATGAGCTAAAGAACTGAGCAGACACTTCACAGAAGAAAGACAATTGATCAACAATATATGAAAAGTGTTCAACATCTCTAGCAATTAGAGAAATGCAAATCAAAACTACTCTAAGATTTCATCTCACTCCTGTCAGAATGGCAATCGTCAAGAATATAGGCAACAATAAATGTTGGCGAGGATGTGGGTGAAAAGGTACACTCATACATTGCTGGTGGCACTGCAAATTGGTGCAACCACTATGGAAAGCAGTATGGAAATTCCTCAGAAAACTGGGAATGGAACCACCGTTTGACCCAGTTATCCCACTCCTTGGTTTATACCCAAAGGACTTAAAATCAGCATACTATAGTGACACAGCCACATCAATGTTTATAGCAGCTCAATTCACAATAGCTAGACTATGGAACCAACCTAGGTGTCCTTCAATAGTTGAATGGATAAAGAAAATGTGGTAAATATACTCAATGGAATATTACTCAGCTTTAAAGAAGGTTGAAATTATGGCATTTGCCAGTAAATGGTTGGAGTTGGAGAATATCATGCTAAGTGAAATAAGCCAATCCCACAAAACCAAAGGCTGAATGTTTTCTCTAATATGTGGATGCTAATTCACAATAAGGTGGGGGGGGCACTAGGGGAAAATAGTGTTAGATTAGGTAGAGGGAAGTGAAGGGAGGGCAGGGAGGGGATGTGGGGATGGGGAAGATTGTAGAATGAAATAGACATTATTACTGTATGTATATATGTGACTACATGACCAATATGATTTTGCAACATGTACACTTTGAAAAAATGAGAAATTATATCCCATCTATGTATGATATATCACAGTGCATAAATGCATTCTACTGTCATGTATAACTAATTAAAACAAATTAAAAATTAAAAAAAAAATAACAACCTGGGGAGATGGATGCCAAATTGTTTAGATATACTATCTAAGACATTCATTTTTCTGCAGAAATCACATCAGGCAAAAAATCAGAAAAGTATGCCCCATACACAGTAACCTGAACAACCAACAGAAAATAGCCTGAGGGGATATAAATGTCTAAGTTAGTAGGCAAAGACTTCAAATCAACTATTACAAATATATTGAAAGAATCAAATAATACCATGTTTAAAGTATTAAAGGAAAGTATACAATAATGTACCACCAAATAGAGAATATCAACAAAGAAATAAAAATTAGAGAGAATAACCAAATAGAAATTCTAGAATTGAAAAATACAATAAATTAAATGAAAAATTCATTAAAATGAATCTTCTGAACCGTCAGCCATTCCACCACCAATAATCATCTCATTCACTTTGTCCAGCATATTATTGATCAGCTGGATCTTGTCTGCAACTTTAGCTCCACCTAAGATGGCCAGGAAAGGTCGCTCTGGGCTCTCCAAGGCCTTAGCAAAATAGTTCAACTCCTTCTTCATCAAAAACCACCAGCCTTCTGTGGAAGATTGACTCCCACCATGGAACTGTGGGCTCGATGTGCAGTGCCGAAAGCATCATTCACATAGACATCCCCTAGTTTGGAAAGCAAAGCTCGGAAAGCTTCTACTTTGGCTGGCTTGGCTTTAACCTTGTTCCCAGAAGCATCTTTTCCCTTCCCTTCTTCCTCAACATGAAAGCAAAGGTTCTCCAGCAGGATAACAGACCCCGCTGCTGGATTGGCACAAGCTTTCTCTACTTCTGGGCCCACACAGTCCTTTAAGAACAGAACATCCTTGCCCAGCAAAGATTTTAGTTCTGCAGCAACTGGTTCTAAGGAGTACTTGTCAGGCATGGGAACACCATCAGGCCGGCCTAGGTGGCTCATAAGGACAACTGACTTGGCTCCATTGTCCAAACAGAATTTGATGCTTGGGACAGCAGCCTTGATCCTCTGGTTGTTCGTTATCTGGTTATTCTTCATAGGAACATTGAAGTCCACTCTCATAACGACCCTCTTCCCCTTCACGTCCAGCTTGTCCAGAGTCAGCTTGTTAGACAGCGACATTCTGGCAATAAGGCGAGGGCCAGAGGTCGGAGATTGAGAGAAGGATAAAGCGACCCACACGCTGTGCAGACATGTGCAGAATGAGCACTTTTTTATATATTTATTGGACATTTGTATTTCTTCTTTTGAGAAGTGTCTGTTCAGTTTCTTTGCCCATTTATTAATTGGGTTATTTGTTTTTTGTTTTGGGGTTTGTTTGGTTTTTTGGGGGGGAGGGGGGTGTTAAGTTTTTTTTAGTTCTTTATATATCCTGGAGATTAATGGTCTATCTGAGGTTCAGGTAGTAAAGATTTTCTCGCATTCTATAGGCTCTCTCTTTACCCGCTTGATTGTGTCCATTGCTGTGAAGCCATTTATTGATTTTTCATTTTACTTCTAGTGCTTTAGGAATCTTCTTAAGTAAGTCAGTTCCTGAGCCAATATGTTGAATATTGGGCCTACATTTTGTTCTAGTGTGTACAGTTTCTAGTCTAATTCCTAGGTCTCTGATTCACCTCAGGTTGAGTTTTGTGCAGCATGAGAGATATGGGTTAAATTTCATTCTTCTACATATGGATTCCCAGTTTTCCCAGCACCATTTGTTGAAGAGACTATCTTTTCTCCAGTGTGTGTTTTTGGCGTTTTTGTCTAGTATAATATAACTGTATTTATGTGGGTTTGTCTCTGAGTCTTCTATTCTGTCCCATTGGTCTTCTTTCCTGTTTTGGTACCAATATTGCTGTTTTTGTTACTAAAGCTCTGAAGTATAATTTAAAGTCTGGTTTTGTGATGCCTCCTGCTTCACGTTTCTCACTAAGGATTGCTTTGGCTATTCTGGGCCTCCTATTTTTCCAAATTAATTGCATGACTGTTTTCTATTTCTATAAACAATGTCATTGGAATTTTGATGGGAATTGCGTTGAATCTATCTAGCACTTTTGGAAGTATGGCTATACAAGAACATAGAAAGTCTTTCTATCTTCTTCATTTTCTTTCTTTAGTGTTCTGTAGTTTTCCTTGTATTTTTCACCTCTTTTTGTAGATTGATTCCCAAATTAAATTTTTTGAAGCTATTGTGAATGGAATGTTTTTTATAATTTCTCTTTCAGCTGATTTATCATTGGAGTATAGAAATGCAAGTGACTTATGGGTGTTAATTTTGTATCTTGCTACTTTGCTGAATTCATTTATGAATTCTAGAAGTTTTCTGGTAGAGGTTTTGTTTGGTGGTCTTCTAAATATAGAATCATATCATTGGCAAACAGAGATAGTTTTAGCTCTTCTTTTCCTAATTGTATCCCATTAACTTCTTTCTTTTGCCTACTTGCTCTGTCTAGAGTTTTAAGGACCGCTTGAATAGAAATGATGAAAGTGGGCATCCCTGTCTTGTTCCTGCTTTTAGAGGGAATGCTTTCAGTTTTTTCTCTGTTTAGAATGATGTGAGCTAGAAAATCTTGAAGACATTGACAAATTCTTAGAGATATATGACCTACCCAAATTGAACCAGGGGGATATAGAAAATGTAAACAGAGCCAAGCGTGGTGGCGCACACCTGTAATCCCAGCACTTGGGAGGCTGAGGCAGGAGGATTGGAAGTTCAAAGCCAGTCTCAGCAATGGTGAGGCACTTAGCAACTCAATGAGACCCTGTCTCTAATAAAATACAAAAAAGGGCTGGGGATGTGGCCCAGCAGTCGAGTGCCCCTGAGTTCAATCCCTGGTACCAAAAAAAAAAAAAAAAAAAAAAGTAAACAGATCAACTTCAAGTAATTAAATTGAAGATGCTATCAAAAGTCTACCAACAAGGAAAAGCACAGGACCGTATGGATTCTCAGCCAAGTTCTACAAGCATCCTTAAATTATCCCATGAAATTGAAAAGGAGGAAACTCTTCCAAGCACATTCTATGAAGCTAGCTAGTAGCACCCTGACACCAAAATCAGAGAAAGACACATCAAAGAAAGGAAACTTCAGACCAATATCCTTGATGAACATAGTTTACAAAATTCTTAATAAAATACTAGCAAATTGCATACAAAAACACATTACAAAATAGTGTACCATAATCAAGTGGGCTTCATTTCAGGCATGAAATAAAATGATTCAACATACAGAAATCAATAAATATGATTCATCACATAAATAGACAAATAATCAGATGATTATCTCAATAGATACAGAAAAGCATTTGACAAAATACAGCTTCCATTTGCATCTAAAATACTAGAAAAAATATGGATAGAAGGAACACACCTCAACATTATAAAGGCTAAATATGACAAACTCAAGGCCAGCATCATCCTATTTTTTTATACTCTTACATTTTACTATATTATGCATAAGTATGACATGTTTGGGTTTTGTTTATTTACTTGATTATTTTTATTTTTCTTAGACAAGCTTCCTATTGTCAACTTAGGATCTCTTTTGAAAATTCTTCATTATTTTTTTATTTGAATATTTTATCCACCTCCATTTTCTGAGGTAAATAAAATATTTGAATAAAAACATTTTTATTCTCCCTTCTGCTCACTTTCTTCTTTCTTCAATTTTACATTTTAATCCTCTGCTTCTTGGTGCTATTGTTTGGACATAGTTTGTACCCCAAGGGCTCATTTTGTTGGAAGATTTGTCCCCATTGTTAAGAGGCGGAAGAACTTTAAGAGGTGGGGCTTAATTGGAGATTGTTCCCTGGGCTCTGGCTTCCTTTCTCAACATGTGATAGCCCCCTGTTTTAAGCACTCCCACTCTGGTGCTGCCCACCATGGGGTCCTCACCAGAGACAAGCCAATACTATCACTGTGCTTTTGAACCTCCAGAACTGTGAGCTAAATAAATCTCTTTTCTTTACAAGTTATCCAGCCTCAGGTTTTTCATTATGCTAATAGAAAACAGACTAATACACCTACTTTTTATTCTTCTTTCTGATGCTTCTGGGAGAGCTCACAAAGGTGGTCTTCTACTTACTACTTGTTGTTTGTTTCTGTCCTGCCATTTAACACATCCATTGATGTGTTGATGTGTTTATTTCATTCAGTTGTCATATCCAGGATGTCCATCCAGTTTGTTCTGCATCATGCATGCTTGCTGCTGTTCCGTGTTTCTAACATCTTCCCTCATCTCTCTGAGAATATTTGTTACATTTATTGTAAATACTTATACTCCTTATCTATTGGTTGTTTGTTTTGATACATGTTGTTCAGTCTATGACCTTTCTTTTTTATAATTGGTTGCCCTCCTCAGACATCCTTGTGCATTCCTGAATCCTTGGGACCATCAACTATCCTGGCAGCCAACCAGTACTTATCTAGTGAGAGAGCCTCTGGTGTTGCAATCTGAAAGTAATCACTTCCTTTTTGTTTTCCCCAACCAGGCAATTCTTTTCCTCAGTAAAGAACCCACTCCCACCCAGACTGTTCTTTTCCAAGGGCTTCCTCCCTGTTGTAACTGCCTATCCCGTTATATTCATCTGCTCAGGCTGCTAAAACAAAAGATCACAGACTGGGTGGCTTGAACAACAGAAATTAATTTTCCCACAATTCTGGAGGCTGGAAGTCCAAGTTCAAGGTGTCATCAGGGTTGGTGTCTGGTGAGGGCTCTCCCCTCGGTTGCAGATGGCCATCTTCTCACTGTGTGCTCACCTGGTCTTTGCTCTGTGAGTATATACAGAGAGAGGGAGCATGTGAAGTTTATGGTGTCTCTTTTTATACAGACACTAATCCTAGGGGATCAGGACCCCACCCTTATGACCTCATTTAATCTTAATTACCTCCTAAAGACCCTATCTCCAAGTAGAGTTACATTAAGGGGGAAGGGCTTCAACACCAGAGTTTGGGGGCAGAGGTACACAATTCTGTCATAACACCCATGGAAGTGGGGACACTCAGGTTTATACCTTTCATGGAGCGTATGAGCACGAGAGACTGCTTGACTGCCCCCATATGTTCCTCAGTGCTTCTCTCTTGTCAATTTGCTACTCTGGGTTGGCATCAAGTTAACACTAGGTTGAAACTAGTTGATTTTGTTGTTGATGTTTCATATTTTGACCACAGAGGGTGACAATTCTGCAATGGTCTTGCCAGGCCAATATGGAGGTGAAAAACGGCCCAGTCTGATACCTGTCTCAGTCCTCAGTATCTGTCCCTCTCTGCTTGAGACTGCCACTACACACATGTATGCACATACACAGAAGCATCTAACCACTATCTGTTTTCCCAGGGTTTCCTTTCAGTTTTGTCTTCAGTTCTAGTACCCAGCCAGCACCCTTCCACATTGGCAGCAGCTCCAGGGACAGAAGCCAAGAGCCTTTCCTGGTTGTCAGTCTTATGGGAAACCTGGAGTTGACCTCATTTCAAATCTCAGCTTTGCCATTGCTGAAGATGAAATTTAATCTCCAAGTTCTCTGTGGTTTTTTTGTTTGTTTGTTTTTGTTTTGTTTTGTTTTTGTTTGTTTTGTTTTTCCTCTTATATAATGAGAAGTTTGGAAAAGATGATCTCAGGTTGTCGACTGCTCTAAAATGCCATGATTCTGCTTGGTAAATGAAGAGGTGGCAGGTAGGGGACATTGAGATATTTTAAGACTACACAGTTTCCAAGGAGATAAAGACACGTACTGGGGAAATACCCAACAAGGAAGAGTTATTAGCAAGAATGGTTGTCATGTTAAGAGGGCGGGATGTCAATCAAGATTCAGGGAATACAGATAAGTGGGAAGAAAACCACTGACTGAAGGGAGGTTTGGAGAATTGGCAAGTCTCAAGAATGATCAATGCAATTAACCAGCATAGGAGCAAGTGCAATATTTTCTTAATTTCTTATTAAATATTTCAGAAATCCCCCAAACACGCACATAATAATGTAATTAACACTGTGTCCCTAGTCTAAAATATTACTCATTATCAGAACATAGTAACCCCTCCGTGGTCCTATGTCCGTTCTTTTACCATAGTCACGCGGTAGTAATCACAATCCTGAATTAGTTGCCATTCCCACTAGTTTACGCTTCAACTATATATGTAGTATCCAGGGGTAATATTTTCTCTTTTTATTTAAAAAACAGTTTTATTGGTGCATTACAATTATACAAAATAGAGGGATTAATTGTGATACATTTGTATATGCACATAGCATAATTTGACCTATTATTCCCCAGTACCTCCCCTCTTGCCTTCCCCAATCTTTGTCCTCTACTCCACCAGTCTCCCTTCTATTTTTTATTTTTTCTCTCTTCCTTCCACATATGAAGAAAATAGATGGTCCTTGACTTTATGAGTCTAGTTTCTTCACTTAACGTGATGTTCTCCAGTTCCATCCATTTTCCTACAAATGACAATTTCATTCTTCTTTATGACTGAGTAAAACTCCATTGTATATATATACATGCACACATATATAACATTTTCTTTATCCATTCATATGTTGACCTATACCTAGGTTGGTATAGGTCATAACTTAGCTATTGTGAATTGTGCTGCTATGAACATGGGTATGCACGTATCACTATAGTATGCTGACTTTAATTTTGTGAATAAATATTTTGTTTTAGTTAGCTTTGTGTCACTATGACCATATACCAACAAGAACAATGTATAGAGGAAAAGCTTATTTTGGCTCAAAGTTTCAGAGGATTAGTCCGTGGTGGGCTGACTCTATAGTTCTGGGCCCAAAGTGAGGCACAGCATTATGGAGAAAGGGTGTGCTGGAAGAAAGCTGCTCAGATCATGATAAATGGGAAGCAAATAGCTTCAGTGCACAGAACCAGAGATATTATAATCCCCAAGCACGTGCCCCCAGTGACCTACTTCCTCCAGCCACACCCAACCTGCCTAGAGTTACCACTCATTAATCCATTCAATTATTAATCCATCAAATGGATGAACACACAGATGAGGTTACAGCTCTCATAATCTGATCATTTCACCTCTGACTGTTCCTATATTGTCTCACTCATGAGCTTTCTGGGGACATATCCAAACCATAACAAATTCTAAGGCATGGTAGAATTGGGTCATGCAGTGATTCCGTCACTAGAGAAATCTCCATACTGATTTCCATAGCGGTTGTGCTAATTTACAATCCCACAAATAGTGTAAAATGGTTCCTTTCTCCTGCATCCTCACCAGCATTTATTATTATTTGTGTTCTTGACGGTTGCCATTCTAACTTTGTTTTTTTATTTTAAAAAAAAATCAGATTTGATGTTTGAAGATTAAGAAGTGTGAAAACTCAAACAATGGAAGTAAAGCAAGGTGTCCTGGCTGAAGGGGACCAGGCAAGAAGAATCAAACGAATGGACAGCATGGATCAAAGCATGAGAATCTTCCTCTTACTTGCTCAGCTCGCTTCTAGATGACAAGGTCACTGGAAGAGCTTCTGTACATGGACAGAGCATCAGTCATATTCCTGATGCAGGGAGAAGCCACGCTTCTGGAACATCTGAGGTTAGGAGCAAAACAGTCATTTTAGAGACTGCCTAACAGAGCTATGGGTTTGGACCAGGGAGAGTTCTCTCAAAAACTCTCAGAAACCAGCATTGAGAAATCAGAACAGAACAGGGAGCTATTTAACATTTTGGGGTCAAGCAACAGAGCAGGCTGAGGCTTGGGCAGCCTCCAAGATGAGGATTAGCCTGTGACCAGCCAGTGAGATGATACCAGTGTGCCTCCTCATCCTTTCCTTGTAAGTGGCCCTTGAAGCTGCTTCTGAGTGGGGCCTGTCAGCCTCAGCCTCAGAAGACTGCCAAAATGAAGCAATAGAATCATTCCATGAAAAGATGGCTGGGGACATGATGTTCCTATGTCCTATTACTGGTGATTACTTGATCATTTGGTTCGGGTAGTGTTTGCTGAATTAAAGTGAAAAAAAATTAAATATTAAATAATAACAAAAAGGTGGCTGAGTTCAGGGGGTACTACTGGCCTTACAAAATTCTATTTGTGAAAGCCCACCTGAGCCATCTTTAGACAACCCAGTCCTGCAGGGAACATGGGCCCTTAATGCTGCCATTAGCAGATTAAAATGTGTTCCTGTTAACATTCACAATAATGGGGGAGGGGGTTTAAAAGTGAAAGGATTTTTATAATTTTGCTTTTGAAATTCTATGTCTGAGTAACTCGTTTAATTCACAATTTGCTTTCCATTTTTTTTTTTATCAAAAATCTGTTCTTAATTGGGAATTCTTGAGAAGCGAGAAAATCAAATCCACAGATTTCAAATGTGTGAAATGCTGTATGAATGCTCCAGTTAACAGTTCATGAAGCTGCCATGTTACATTTGTGTGCATTTCATTAAGCAGCTATTCTCTATGCTATGGTGAGGGTTTTGTATTTTAGAGCCAAAAAAAAAAATATTTTCAGGCTCCAAACATTGTTGTAGGCTCCTGGAAAGTCACAGGCCCTAGACCCTGTTTCCTCAGGCTTAGAGGAGTGGGAAGGTTTCATGGGAGGCACCCATGTCTGAGGACACCTACTAGCTCTTCTGTCCCGATTCCCCCTGCTTCTCCACCATGGTCACTTGTGGTGGTCGTGAGGTCAGTTCCCTGAAGATAACATCCCCCCATGTGGTCACCAGAATCTGTATACTGCTTGTTTCTTCCTCCTGGCTGCCATAACAGTGGGAACCTGGTGTTGTTCATTGCTATAGCTACAATCTATAAGAGTATCAGGTACGTCACAGCTACTAGACGTAAGTACTCAATGAATACAAGGTCACCTCTGGGAAATGGGTTTGGGTAGTGGATAAACAGTGCTTCAGCTGTATCCATATTGTTCAAATGATATATAATCAGAGTGTATTTATTTATTACCCCTGTAATTCAAAAATAACACAACTTTCACAACATCACTTCACACACACCCATCAAAACAAAAATAACAAGTGTTGGAGAGAATGTGAGGAAATTAGAACACAATGGTGGAAATACAAAATGGTACAGCCTTTATGAAAAAACCGGATGACAGTTCCTCAAAAAATTCAAATCAGAATTACCATATGATACAGCAATTCCACTTCTGGACATATGTGGTGCTGGAGATGAAAGTGCTCTACCTCTGAGTCACACTCCCAGCCCCATATATGGAGATATTTGAATACTTAAGTTCACAGAAGCATTATTAACAATAGCCAAAAAGTGGAAGCAACCCAAATGTTCATCAGTGGATGAATAGGCAAAATGTGATGCAATGAATATTGTTAAGCCTTTAAAAGGAAGGAAATTGTGACACATACTACATCATGGATGGGTTTTGATGATATCAGGCTAAGTGAAATGAGCCAGTCACAAGAAACAAACACTGGGCAGCTTCACTTATTGTACTCAGAGAGAGTACAATGGTGGTTGCCAGGGCCTGGGCGAGAAGGGACAGGGAGTTTTTGATTCATAGTCACTGAGTTTCACTTTTAAAAGGAGAAAATGTTCTGGAGATTGGTCACTGCACAGCAGTGTAGATATACATAACACTACTGAAATGTACACTTAGAATAGTTAAAATGGTTTAATTGTATGTTTTTACTATAATTAAAAATAATTAAAAGTTTTTAGCCAGGCATGGTGGCTCACGCTTATAATCCCAGCTCTTCGGGAGGCTGACGCAGGAGGATCACAAGTTCAAAACCAGCCTCAGCAATGGCAAGGCACTTATCAACTTAGTGAGACCCTGTCTCTAAATAAAATACAAAAAAGGGCTGGGGATGTGACCCAGTGGTTGAGTGCCCCTGAGTTCAATCCCCGGTACCAAAAAGAAAAAATTAGAAGTTTTAAGTAACATAATTCTAAAAGTAATGGTTTGAAACATATTTATAATTTTGAGTGTTAAACAATTTTCTAAGCAAAACATAAAATTCAGAAAGACAAAAAGAATGGTCAACAGATTTGGCTAGATGAATAGTTAAGTCTCTATGACTTGACATACCATAAACAAAATTAAAACAACAGTCTAGGAGAAAATATTGTCATATATGATGGGTACTATTTATCATAAGAGAAAACTATTGTATGAGAAGATGGAATTATATTGGGTTTAGTTAGCAGAATTCAGATGACTGAAGTCCCAGAGGAGACATTAGGAGAAACAGACAAGTGGGAGAAGACTGCAAAGTGTGGATGCTTTTGGAACTACATGTGTGGCTGGGTAAGAACATAATTATTATTCCAGCAAATGGAAACATGCAGGTACCATTCCATATTGCCTCCACTTAAGAACCATTCCTCATATAGTTGGCACCATAAACCCCATGGAAATGAAGCGAGTAGGGTCTGGGAGGAATTTGGGAAGTATTTCTTTGAGGAATTCTCAAAGAAATGGATTTATGTAATTAATAAGAGTCTCAGGCATTAGGCCTGAAGGCTCAAAATTTTGGGGATCTGCTGAATCCATCTCCCAAGGATGTGGTCACAAGGTAAATGGACCAAACATTTCCCCACTTTTTCTGTTTATTTCCATCTCTGTTTTTAGAGACTCCTGACTAGGAGTTGGTGAATCAACTTGAGTTTATAGGTAGCGGTCAGTTTGCCCTTGGTTGCTACCTTCGTGGCCTTCCCTGTCACTTGCTGCATCAAACAAAGATCCAAACCATCCAAAAATATTAGGATGAAACAAGCATGATGGCACACACCTGTAATTCCACTGACTCAGGACGCTGAGGTAGGAGAATGGTTAAGGCCAGCCAGGGCAACTTAGCAAGATCCTGTCTCAAAATAAAGTACCCCTGAGTTCAATCCCCAGTATCTGAAAAAAAATTAAGATGAAAACTCTGCTCAATTTGTGTACAATGAATGACGAGCTTTCTACTGTCAGGTATAACTGATTAGAACTAATTTAAAAAATAAGATGAATAGACGTGAACATAAAAATGTAGAATTTGAAGGAATGGAAGTATAGAGTACTTGCAAGTGGTGGAGTACTTGCAAGCTTAATGCCCTGGGTTCAATCTGCAGCACTGAAGGAAGAAAAGTAGAATTACTATCCAGAATATATAAAGACCTATAAATCAATAAAAATGTGTAACAACTCATTTTTTAAATGTGCATTGAACATGATCAAGAAACACACAGAGGAACAAACGACTACACATAGATGCATAATTTGACCTATTAGACCAGCAAAGTGTAAAGAGGTTGGCAATACACACAGTGTTAGTGAGTGTCATAATCCATTCAGGCTGCTATAACAACTTACTACAGACCAGATGGCTCAAACATTTATTTCTCATAGTTCTGGAGGCTAGGAAGTTCAAGACCAAGATGCTAGTAGATACAACATATGGTGAGGGCCTGCTTCCTGGTTTGCAGATACATGCGTGGCACATGTATTGGCTCAATTCTGGGACAGGTCCTCTTGGCTGCATCACATCATTGAGATAGCAGTGGTGGGAGCCCATGTGGGAGCAAGTGGTCACATTGTGAGACAGGAAGCAAGGTTTTCATAACAACTCACTCTCAGGAGAACTCTGCAGAAAATCAGCTTTTCTTTCTGATAGCAGCAAGCCAATAAATAACCAAGGACCTCTCATGAGGTCCCTCCTGTTCAAGACCCCACACCATCTCCCACCATCACACTGAGGGTCAAGCTTCTAACATAGGGAACTTTGGGGGACAAACCGCATCCAAACCATAGCACATTATATCCTCACATGGCAGAGAGCAGAGAGAGAAAGCAAGTGTTCTCTCTTTTGTATGGACACTAACCCCATCACAAGGGCCCAATCCTCATGATCTAATGACCTCTCATAGGCCTCATCTCCAAGTTCTACCTTGGGGATTAGGGTTCCAACAAATCAACTTCAGAGGCAAATGTTCAGTCCATAACAGTGAGGATGGCCAGGTACCGTGACACATACCTATAATCCCAGTGACTCTGGAGGCTGAGGCAAAAGGATCACAAGTTCAAGGCCAGCCTCAACAACTTAGGAAGACCCTGCTTCAAAATAAAAAAATAAAATAAAATAAAAAGGGCTGGGGATATAGCTTAATGGTAGAGCACCCTGGGTTCAATCCCAAATACCACAAAACACTCAAAAAAACAAAACTGCAAAGACACAGGAAAATGAAAACTCCACATGGCTTTGGTCAGAGTTTAAACTCATAAATGAGATTTGTAAAGTCTTCGGACTCAAATATAACTTATGGGTCTATGACATTGAGTATATTCTGGTAGCTCTCTCAGCAAGGGCAGAAAACAGAAAAGTCACATTTCCACTGGATAACTTATTTTCACATTTAACTAAAATTTATCTGGAATCGTATATATCTTCTTTTCCCCAAATAATTAGCTAGCTATCCCAGCACCATATGTTGAATAACCCACACTTTCTTGACAAGTTGAATGCCACCATAGCATTTAATGCATTCTTACGTAAACTTGGGTCTCTTTCTGGGCCTTCTGTTCTGTTTCATTGTGTCAAGAATCACACACTGGGCCCCTATGAGCCCAATTCAGCCTCCAAATGTGTGTTTTGGTATTTGTCCAGAGGCGTTTTGTTTTGTTTTGTTTTTTTAATTGTGATTTTTTTTCCATCTTTCCTACCCTGAAACCTTCCCCCATCCCTTTGCCCAATCTAAAGCTCTTCCACCCATGCCACTGCCTTCAGGTAATTCAGAGTCAGGCCTGTCCTACATCAAGTTCAAGCACTTTGGGCGTTTGAGCTTTTTCTGCCAGTGACAGAAGCAACATACTGTTTTCACACTTTCATATTTGGAATACATTCAGGGTCTAGCAGCGGACATTCTCTCTTTTTTAAAAAATATTTCCAGATGAACATTTACATATTTTATCAGTTGCTGGAGGGGGGATTTTTTGTCTGGGAGTTTGATTGCAATCACATTAAATTCCTTAATTCATTTGGATGAAATTTACATCTTTATAATATTGAGTCATCATTCAGAAATTTTATGTCTCTATTCCAGTCTTCTTTCATATTTCTTTTTTCTTCTCTTTCTTTCTTTCTTTGGAGGGGAGGGGTTACTGGGGATTGGACCTAGGGTCTTGCTCATGCTAAGCACTGCTCTGCCTATTTTCTTTTAAAGTCTTGCATATTTCTTATTAAGTTTATTTCTAGGAATTTTCTTCTGTTGCTACCAATACAAGTGGACACATTTTTTTCTATTTTTTTTTTAAATTACAAAACATAGTTATTGCAAAAAAATATCAAACAATATAAAGAGATAAAAGTCAGAGAACCATTCAAAACAACCTCCCCCAACCCCATGCCATTTCTGCCCTCAGAGATCTAGCAATATCGTCCTATGGCTTTTTCTATGCTTAACCCCCAACCCTAACACACACACGCATGCGCATGCACTCAATGGCATTATACATACTATTCTGCATCTTGCTTTTGTCATTTAATTTATCATTGATACTTCTCCATGCTCATGCATATAAATCAACTTTATCACTGTTACAAATTGCATAGCATCACATACAATACAAATCGTTTTTAATTAACCACTCTCTTGGATTTTCACAGTACATGATCATAGCATCTGCCATCATGCAAAGAAAGAAAAACTTAATTTCCTTGTCTTTTTTGCACTAGCTAGAGCATCTAAACCCTGTTAAATGATTGTGGTGACAGCAGAAAGCCTGTCATCTCGGGCTGGGGTTGTGGCTCAGCGGCAGAGCGCTGGCCTCGCACGTGCACGGCCCGGTTTCGATCCTCAGCACCATGTAAACATAAATGCATTGCATTGTGTACAACTAAAGCAAATAAATAAATATTTAAAAAAAAAAAAGAAAGAAAGAAAGCCTGTCATCTCTAATAAGAATGTCTTGAATGTAAATGTTAATGTTATCTGTTATAAATGTAAATGTTAATGTTAAGATATTTTTTATCATGTTAATAAAATACCTTTGTATACTAATAGTTTTTTTTTTAATAAAAGGGATGGATGTTGAATTTTTTCAATGCCACACTGGCATCAATCACAATGATTACAATTGAGACATATTGATAGGATTAATATGAACAGATTTCCTAATACCAAATAATTTATATTCATATTCCTGGTGAATTATTCTTTTAATCTGGAGGTCATATAATATAGTGGAGCTGCAAGATGGAAGGGGTTTAGATCTCTGATCACTGTGTGGAACAGAATCTTCCAGGAGATGGGAGATTATGTGCACTAAAATAAATCAAGTAATGTTACCATTAAGATTTTCATAGGTAAGACTGTAACTGGCCTGCCGTTTGTTTGTTTTTTTCTTTCTTTGTCTTTAATTAAGTTCTTCATTAAGCTTTGCTTTCAGTGTGCTTCCAAAGATCCTTTTAATTCTCAAGAGGATAACAACACAAACTGGTTTGAGGCTCATCAAAATAGTTTCCTCTTCCTGGAGACATGGTGAAACTTTATTTCTAGCTCCTTGCAATAATAGTAGCCATGTGACCCATTTCCACTAGAAGTCAGTGAACAGTGGTGATGAGTTTAAGCAATCGGACTTGTTCTGTATTTTCTCTTTCCCCTTCTTTTTTCTTTCTCCCCTTGGAGGTCCCAGGTGATTACAGTGAAGTTGAATGATAGAAGGGACTTAGAAAGACCCTGATGACTGCCTGAAAGACTCTCCCAGGAGATCTGGGGGACTGTGCACCCAGCAACGTGCTGATCTGGATGCCAGGATACAAATTTTTGAGGTATTATCTTGTGTCTTCTTTCTCCTTTTATTCTAGCCACCCCTTCCCCCTCCCCTTTTAAACAGATAACTATCTCAGAGGGAGGATGGGACCGGACAGAAAACAAAATATGCCTACCAGTTTACAGAAACCTAAATCCTTTAAATGATTAATCTAAATCCAGTAGGAGATTTTACCAGAGGCAAACATCAAGATAAATAAAGGAAATGGTGTGGGAAGGGGGCAGGCCAGGGGGAGTGATTTTAAAAGAAAGCAAGGCTCATGCAGGGAGGTAAAAGTGGGAATCTGAGCTGGGCACACGCCTGTAATCCCAGCATTTGGGAGGCTGAGGCAGGAGGATTGCAAGTTCAAAGCCAGCCTCAGCAATGGCGAGGCACTTAGCAACTCAGTGAGACCCTGTCTCTAAATAAAATACAAAAAAAAAGGGCTTGGGATGTGGCTCAGTGGTCAAGTGCCCTGAGTTCAATCCCTGGTACAGAAAAAAAAAAAAAAAAATGGGAATCTGAGAAGACTACAGACTCATATGGTTCCTTGCTCCCATAGGCCCTGGGAAGGCAGTGAGACCCCAAAGATGGATGATGGTAGGTGATGGTATCAAGATTTTCATGTCTCCAGCAAGGCAGCAGATGAAACAGTAGAAAGAACTTCCATACATACATGAGTGGACATAGGGGGGAAGACGAAGATGTCTTAGCATCCACCTGGATGGGCCAGCTCTGGATGGACCAACCTGGCCTTGTGCCACCTGATTCCAAAATCAAACATGTGTCTTTTATACCGAGGTGAACAGGTGATTTCAGAAACAGAGGGCCTCTTCCTCAAGGGCTGGAATCACACAGCCCCCCAAACTGAGCTACTCACTCAAGAGAAAGGGAGGGAAACCCTTAACAGACTGTGCTGGGCTCTCTCTGGATAAACAAGGAAACACACCTTTGCAGAGTTTAGATTAGAATTGTTATTAATGGCGCGGGGGAGGGGGGGCGGTGGCGCTCGCTCCCCTGTAATCCCAGCAGCTCGGGAGGCTGAAGCATGAGGATCGTGAGTTCAAAACCAGTCTCAGCAATTTACGAGACCCTAAGCAATTTAGCGAGGCTCTGTCTCTAAATAAAATACAAAGAAAGGGCTGGGGATATGGTTCAGTGGGTAAATGCCCCTGGGTTCAATCCTCAGTACCAGAGAGAGAGAGAGAGAGAAAAGAAGAAGGAGGAGGAGGAGGAGGAGGAGGAGGAGGAGGAGGAGGAGGAAGGAAGGAAGGAAGGAAGGAAGGGAGGGAGGGAGGGAGGGAGGGAGGGAGGAAAGAAAGAAGGAAGAAAGGAAGATAGATAGTTCTTACTGTCATCCTGCTGGGTCTGTCTCTCCTGGGATGCTGTGGTGAAGAAGCAGCTCAGGTTTAGGGTCTTAATAAGGGGTGGGGATGGTAAGGGGATGGGTGGGTACGAGCTGATTGGGGTGGGGTTGGTCCTGTTACCTCTGCTGAGCCCACCCGGTCGGCTGGAAGTGGCAGGGCATGTGTTATGGCCAGCTGTAGAGATGAGGACGGTCAGAGAGTGGAGAGGAGGCAGGATGGAGGTGGGCCACATTCCCACCACGTCTCCCCCTCCTCCCCGCCAGTAGTTAGAGCGCGAGGTGGCGGCGGCCAGCAGGAGGCGCCAGACCACCGGCAATGTGGCGGGGGCGGACTCGCTGAGCTAGGGACACCGCCCCGGCAGAGACCCCCATCCCATCCCGCCCGGGCTCGGCTTCCCAGAGCGAGGCGGCCCGGAGGGTATGGGAACCCAGGCAAAGCGACACAGGGGAGCAGGGGGGCGGACGAGCTGGATGGAGGTCGCGGTCAGGGTCTGGCACGGAGCAGGAGCCCCCAAGGCAGCCGCCTCACGCACGGTCTCAAATTTACACGTGGGACCTCAGGTCAAAAGAGTTTATGCACGTGCCCTGATGGGATCCTGAAAGGCAGCCATCATAAAGTAAACCGCTTGAACATAGGACGTTTCTGTTACATTGTGTTTTGCCGTTTCCTTTTTCTTCCGTGCCCCCGACGCCTGGCGAAAAACAAACAAACAAACAAACAAAAAAAAAAACCTAGCACCGGCCCCACTCAACACTCTTACACCCCAAGGGGCCTTGCTTGGGCTGTCCTCCACGTGCCCAATGGCTGCCCCTCACTGGTCCCAGGATGTTGCCCATCCTCACACATACAGCCCTAGGTGTCTGTGGCCAGCCACTGGGTTTAGATTTCAGGCTTCTTCCCATCTTCTCTGTTCACCCCAGCCCCTCCTCGCCTCAACTAAGCGCCTCCTTTCCTCTTCTTTCTTCTTGGTCTTTGGCCCAGCCCCTTCTTTCATCCTCACATACCAGGGAGGGAGGTCCCAGGAGGAGAGCCACATTGGGCCCACCTCTCTGCCAAATCCTTCTTCTCAGCACTCCCAATCACCCTGCCTCCCTGAGTCTTCTTCCCAGAGTTCCTGAAGGGTAAGGGTAGGGATGGAGAGCAAGAACCCCAGCAAGAGTAGGGTTCATGGGGACAGAGGTCAGAGGGCAAAGCCTGGGTTCCAGGTGTGGCTCACAGAACCAGGCAACCTGTTGCTAGGTAACCAGATTTCCCATCACCCCCAACACATCGTCCTGAGCTGCCTACCCTCAGCTTCCAGCTGGCTTTTGCTGAATCTCTCAAACACCCACCCTAAAGGAGGAGGAAGAGAGAAGGAAGAGCACAGCCGCCACCACCTTTGAGTCCTCTGTGGCTCTGCCACCCACCATTTCTCTGTGAAGTCAGCTGCCCGGAGCCCGGGCCTTTAGGTCACTGCCACCATGAGTCTGGGCATCATGGAAGAGGAAGACCTGGCTGAGTACTTCCGGCTACAGTATGGGGAGCGCCTACTGCAACTGCTGCAGTGAGTGTCAGGGGGCCTGGCCCACTCCAGCCCCTTTGTGCCTAGGACTATCCACACCCACACCATGCCCCACCTTCTAACCTGTCCTCTCCTCTCTTATAACCCAGCACTCCCAATCACCCTGCCCCATCACCTGGACACCAGACCCCCATCATCAGGCCACTATTCTTTCCCCAAATGCCAGCATAGTCTTGTCTCCTCAACACACCATCCCTTCCTCTCAGGTCAGGGAGAATAACCCTTTCCTTCCCCATGGGTATCTGTCTCCCTGGGTTACTTGCCTGCCCAGCCTGCCCCAGACTCAGAATTCACCTGTCTTTCTTGCCCAATGTCTTGGGCAGGAAGTTCCCCAATGTTGAAGAACAGTCAGATTCCCCATCCATCCAGCTATTGGAAAAGAAAAAGGAAGCCAAGATCATGCATCATGCTATGGAACAGAAGAAGGAGGTGAGGTGGAGGGTTTGGGGATGGGGACAGGGGTGCAGGACAGGAGAGGGAGTCATCTGGGACTCAGGGAGAGCAGGTAGACAGCCCTCCATTTTGTGTGGTGGACGGGGACAGCTAGAATCGAGGGTCCTGGCTAGTGGTTCTGGTCTTTTTCCTCTGGGGAGAATAGAAAAGATCTAAGTCTTGGAGTTACCAGTGTCCTAGTATTGGAAAAAAGCCACCCCGGGAACGCCTTGTAGGAAAGGGAGTTTACTAGGGACCACGTGGAAGGGTAGGGAAGGACAAGAAGAGAGTGGTTTCAGTCCAGAGCAGGCTTAAATAGCCAACTGGTGGTCAGAGGGACCCCCCAGAGGGGACCCCAATTCCATAGGCTGCCGGGGGTTGAAAGGGGAGCCCATGTGTCGCAATTGGTCCAGTCAGGCACTTGGGAGGTGTGATCTCATACCTGGGAGGTGTGGCCTCCCTGCCCAGAATCTAACACCTACAATGCTCTAATTTGAGCCAGGTACAGGGTGCAAAGTGGGAGGCCACCTATGAACTTTCCTGGGCCTGGGGGATAGAGACTTGGAGCAGGGGAAGCTTCGGTCCTCCTGACCTCTCTGCTCCTACACTCCCAAAGACATTTAAGCGCAGAATGGAAACCCTGAACCTGCGCTGGGAGGAACTGGGAATCAAGGAAGAACAGCTGAAGGCCCACATCCAGAAATTTGAGCAGTTCATCCAGGTATGAAGGGGTGTGGGCTGCAGCAGGTTAGGAGAGCCACTCTCTGCAGTTGGGCAGATTGTTCTTCTTCTTGCTTTTGAGGGCTCCTCACCCTGGGTTAAAAGCATCTTCTGGGCTGGGGATATACCTCAGTTGGTAGAGTGCTTACCTCTCTTGCATAAGGCCCTGGGTTCAACCCCCAGCACCACCACCACAAAAAAAAAAAAAAAAAAAAAAAAAGCATCTTCAGTGCTGTAACAATGCCTGGTGCTTCCCAGGCATCCTGGAGTCCCCACCTGTGGTGTTGTTTCTAATTTCCTGTTTACCTGTCAGTCTCTGCCCCCTCTAGATGGCTGTTTCCTATTTCCTTGCCAGTTCCTGGGATGTATAGTTTATCCAGTGAATAAATGGTTGAATGGGTGGGGTGGGTAGGTGGGTGTAATGGATGTAACCCCATCAGGGATAAGCACTTGAGGATACAGTAATGGATGAGCAAAGGTTTTAGTCTCCTCACTCACCATTCTTTTCCATCTTTATCCTTATACCAGAGGTACAGGTGGGGGACTGTTGGAGGACCATGCCACAGAGACCATTCCAAGACAATCCCCCTCTCTCTGTCTTTAGAGGAGTAATTTTAATCACCTTAAAATCCAGATTTATCCAGATCTGCTCCTGCCAGCACTTATGGATTCTTAAAGGTCCTGGGCTAGCCGCAGGGGGGGTCTAATTGCTATATTCTGCCACAGTGGAGCCCTGTTCTTATGCCACTTTTTCACACTCTATGTCTAACCATGCAGGACAAGAAGTCAATGGGCTGGGCACATTCTCCTGAGGTCTTGTTCATTTTGCCTACCAGAGAAAAGCTGATGAAGTGGTTGGGGTGGTGGGAGATTTGGGAGTGAGGGGTTCTCCAAATGACTTTAGAAAAGTCCTCAGTTTTGGAATCCCATAGAGCTTGCTACAAATACAGACCCTCTCTTTGCTTCCAGCAGGTCTGAGGTTGGGCCCAAGTATCTATAGTTTTTAAAAGCTGCCAAGTGATTCTGTTGCACAGGTATATTTGAAAGCCACTAATTTAGAGCTGCTTATGCCTCTTCCTGTGCTATGGGGAGAGCACAAATTCTCCACACATCTTCCTCCATCTTCTCCAAATACCACCACCACACATGCCCATCCATGTGCAATCTCAGGAGCTTCCAAGAGAAGAAAGGAGCCACACAAGTACTGTGCAAAGGGTGGGCTTGACCCTGATCTTGTGGGAGGCCTTTACAGAAGGAAAAAGGCAGGGTTAGACTGGTTAATGCAACTGAGCCTCATTCTTTCTTTCTGGGCTTGCAATTTCCTGTACCATCTCCTAGAAGCAATGCCAGGCTGAGCTCCTAGACACGCTTTCTGGAATGGCCTTATCTTGCCAGGCTCTATGGACTAGACACACAGTTCTTATCTTTATATAGTTTGATCAATGTTGCCTCAGCTTTGGTGAGGAAGAGAGGGCTTAACTGTTTTGCATTTCTACAGTTGGAGAAATTGAGGCGCCATGTACCAAATCAGGAGAAAATTTGGGCCTCCCAACTCTGGCCCAGCCATCTGCCCCATGACAAATGATCACCATTATAAACAGAAACAATAGAAGCTTTGTCAGAAGGGGTCCTGCTCCCACTTCTGGATTTTTTCAGTCTCTCTCAGGGTTGGGTTTTCTCCAGAACATGGTTCTTCCTCAACCCTTGTTTGTCCTGGATTCTCCCGCCCACTCTGAAATCCAGAGCCCACAGAAGCAGAATGGTTTCCTGTCTGCTCCTCTCAAGGTCACCTCTTGACTTTGAACTAAACTGCTGTCCTCTGAGCCCTACCTTGACCCACAGAAATCTCTTAGTTTCAATAACTATCAACAAATAACCAAAAACTAGCTTCAGATATCCCTTGAAATCCTTTTCCTTTGCACCTCCTCTCCCACATGGTGACCCAGACAGAGCAGGGCTGGGGCAGCCCAGGCAGGCTGAGGGCCCCAGGGAGGACAGGACAAGCCTGCCTAACCTACCCTGGCTCCCTTGTCCCAGGAAAATGACCAGAAACGGATCCGTGCCCTGAAGAAAGCCAACAAGGAGCGGGAACTCAAAAGGCAGCGCCTGCGGGAGCTGGCCAAGGCCAAGCAGGAGATGGCGGCCTTGCGGCTAGAGCACCAACGGCTGAGCGTCAAGCTGCAGAACTATTCCATCTTCAACAAGTACCTGGAGAAGGTGGTGGAGAACTCTGAGGTGGGTCCCAGGGACCGGGCAGGCCTACCTCAGCACCCCTCCTCTTCTCTGGGATGCTGGGTTACAGGAGGGAGTTCAGCTGCAGTAGGCTGAGGCTTAGGGACCCTCTGGGGTCCCAGAGGCTCTTCAGGGATGGTCACCCTGCTCTGAGGAGATGCAACAGCCCTTAAGAGCAGCTGGCAAAGGCCCCTGCCGAGGCTGGATGTGTTTCTCAAAGGTGGAAGCCAGGTGGTATGTCTGTGCGTTCATGTGCCTGACAATCGTGTAAATGTCTCTGGGTGGGTTGCATGTTTATGCCTACATCTGTGGCTGTGGCTGTCTAAAGGTACGTGTGTGTTGGGAGTACGGACTTTTGGAGCACTAAGTTTTACCCTCTTCAACCCGTGGCAAGCATCTCTCCCTACTTCCTCCTCCTCCCCAGTGTCTTTTGCTTACTTGGAAGTAAAGTGGGGAAAGGAAGGAAGAGAAACTAGGAAAGCACCCAACCTATGTAGGATGCTGCTGGTTTGGTGCTCTGCAAGTGTGGCCTTGGGTCAGTCATAGCTCTAGGGGAAAGCAAGCTGATCACCCTTTCACAGAGAAAATGGAGGCTCAGAAAGGTTAAATAAACTGCTCAGTGCCTCACAGCTTGTAAATGGGCCCCACAATGCCATAAGAAACTACTCTCCAGCAGTTCCTGTGGCCAGAGGTTAGGGATCTTCTCAGCCTTCATCCCACTGTAACTCTTGAAGCTTTTGGTACTTAATCCTCCTCTGTGAAACAGATTTTCCCTTGACTCTGTGACATTCCCTTTCTTCTACCTCTGGCCCCCTCGCCTCAGGCTCCTCTGAGATTTCCTCTTCCTAGGAAGGAAGATGGAAGGAAGATATTCCAGGGTATCCACCTCAGAAGCCCCACTTTCTTCTCTTCCTCCTCCCTCCTCCTCCTGTTCTTCTTCTTTCCTTGTCCCCAGCCCCTCCTCTCCCCCTAGGTTCCTCTTCCTCCTCCTCTTCCTTCTTCTCTTACCAGGGATTGAACCCAAGGATGCTTTGCCACTGAGCCTCATCCCCAAAATGGCGCAGACCCCTTCAATCTTATACTTTATTTAGAGACAGGGTCTCACTGAGTTGCTTAAGGACTCACTAGGTTGCTGACTGGCTGCGCTTTGAACTTGCAATCCTCCTTCCTTAGCCTCTGAGGAGAGCCACTGGGATTATAGGCGATGAGCCATTGCACCCAGTCTCACTTTTCTTCTTGAGAAATCCCTGCAGCTTCCCAGCAATACCGCCACATCAGTGATTGTCCCCTCCCCCATGGAACCAGCAACAGGGTGCAGCAAGGAATCCTCTCAAGGGGTGTGCGATCAATTCCTGTAAGGGGCATAGGAGAAAAAGGACACGCAGCTTTTTTAAGTCCCTGCAATAATAAATACCTAAAATGAATTAAAGTTATTTGGATCCATATATATATATATATATATTCTTTTTCATAAGCGCTTTGTTCTTTGTGACGGTTAGGAACACTAACCTAATTTATTTATGTGTGAGTCCCAAATCTGTCTGGTCTCTTTCCTCCATTCTATTACAAAAATTATAATATAGGAGACTTAGGAAGGTGATTATCAAAATTTGCTATAGCCCAATAAGATAAATTGCTCACTTAATGATTGGGGGTTTTCTGGGGGGGGGGATGAGCATGTAGGGGGAGTGAGAATAGCTACAGGAAAGTCCAATACCGTATTAAAAACATGTAATAAACATTTTTTCTTGGTAAATTATGAATTACTCTCCAAAATCAGTAACTGGTAAAATGTATTTTTAAAATTATTTTCTCAGTGGCCCCGTCTTAGAACTGTTAGCAAACTGGCTAGGGATCAGCCCCTGTATATTTTCACATTTAACACCTGCAGGTTTGGTTGCAAGGTGTACTCCCATTTGTTGTTAAAATATCTCTTCCCCATAAAGTAACTGGTAGGTTAGGTAAAACATAAGGCTGAAACGTTCCTTTATGTCCTTCATCATCCTCCCATTTTAAAATTACTGCACTTTTTTCTGGAGGTTATTATATCCCAAGCCTCTTAAACTGGTTGAAGCTTTTTGCAGAGGCCAGTGTTTGGGCCATTGTCGTAAATTAATGATGGAGGAATCAGCTCCAGTATCTATAAGTCCCTCCATTTCTATTCCTTGGATTCTTATTTTACACATAGGCCTCCTAGTACAGTCTCGAACCCAGCAAGCCATGGGACTCAAATCAGTGGAACAAAATCTTGTATTGTTCCCTTTTTGAGGCATACTCATTTTAAATGAATTATGTAAATTTGGAAGGAGAAGCAGCTGAGCAATTTTATCTCCTTGATTAACAGAACTTATACTTTGGGGTGAGCTAAGCATTATTTTTATTTCCCCTTTGTAGTCTGAGTTTATTACACCTGGGGTCACTTGCAAACCTAATAAGCTTTGAGGACTTCGCCCGATAATAAGTCCTACAGTCCCTGAGGGAAGAGGTCCCCTGACTCCTGTGGGAATCAGTTGAACCCCCATTTCAGGTGTTAACACTATTCGGGCGGTGGAACAGAGGTCTAATCCTGCATTTCTTCCTGTTCCTCTGGTGAGGGAGTGGATGGGTAATAGGGGTTGTGTCGGGGAAGCATCTGAATGGATGCTTGAGGATACTCCTCTTCCAATGCCTCGTACATTTGTGGGCCCGGGGCATTGGGCCCCGTGCCCCGTTTTTTGAATTCCTGAACAAAGGATTTCCATGGATGTCAAATTTTGAATAACATTTATTGGCCCAATGATTTCCCTTTTTACACCTGGGGCAGCAACCTGGAGCACGGTATGAATTTGGTCTTATTTCTCTTTTGGGATTTTGCCTAGAATAGCCTGATTGATTATGATAATTTTTCCTGGAATATCCTGATTGATTATAGTGTCTAGGTTTGAGTCCTTGTGAAATTCTGAGGGGCAGCATCTCTAACAGCTGCTGCAATCATATTCCCTGTGACAAAGGCATCATTTATATCTTTACATAGTTGTATATATATGGAAAGATCCTTTTTATTTCTCCATGGCCTGATGGCTTCCTGGCAATATTTATTAGCGTTTTCATATGCTAATTGAACAACTAATGGCATAACTTGATCAACGTCTCCAAAAACTCTACCTGCAGTTCTCAAAAGTCGATCAGCAAATTCAGCATATGGTTCATTAGGTCCTTGAATTACTTTGGACAAGCTACCTTGTAGATCCCCAGGTCCTTGTACAGTTTTCCATGCCTTTAAAGCAGCTGCATTTATCTGAGCATATACTCCTGGGGTATAATATTTTTGAACCTGTACGTCTGCGAATGGCCCTTCTCCTGTGAGCATTTCTATATTATGGTCTCCAAACCCTGCATCTGCATTTATTTTAGCTGTTTCTATACAAAGTTCTTGAAATTGTGATCGCCAAACCAAGTATTGTCCCCCACTTAATGTTGCTTTACATAGACGTTTCCAGTCTGAGGGGGTTAAGCTAAAGGTGTTAAGGGACTCCAGTATACTCAACGTGAAAGGAGCTTGGGGTCCATATGTCATTACTGCCTCTTTGAGAATTTTTATTGTTTTGAAATCTACTGACTGGTGGCCCCTCTCTCCATTTTCATATTCAAATACTGGCAGTTCCCAACGTATCTGTGAGTTACCCTCGAGAGCACATAAGCGCTCAGAAAGACTTTTTATTTCTATTTCTAGGGTATGCAAACGCCTAGTGATACCCTTCATATTTTCTGTAATAGATTCCACCCATGGGGGAGTGGAGGACATAGGTTCCTCCACTTGATGGTCCCTTATCTTGGTCTTCCTTAATTTCCTTTTGTTCATTTTTTCAGAATCACTTTTACTTAATTCCTCCTCACTACTACTACTCTCATTGGTCCTAACTGACTCAGTAACATCCTGAGTCCCGGATTCAATTGAGAGCATGTATCCTTGAACTATCTCTAATAAATCTTGAATAGCTTTAGCAGCTCGGATCTTTGTCATTTTTGAGCCCGCACTGATACTATCCTTACTGGCCCTAACTGACTCAGCCGAGGCCAAGCTTTCATGATCACTTTCACTTTTTTCCAAATTCTCCTCACTAATAACTGACTCAGCTATATCAAAGAATCCATCAAGAGCCTTGTACACTTGGGTCTTAGTTATTTTTGAACCCATTTTAACCGCTCTGACTAGAGACTCCTGCGAGGTTCCTCAGTTCTTACCTGCCGTGTCGATTCCCCGTCCGGGCCACCACCTGTAGTCGCCTGAAGCGATGGCCGCTTGGAGCAAAGAAGCCGCGGGAAGAAGTTTTGAGACGAACTGGAAACAAACAGCTCTTTATTCTGGCAACTTTTCTCCCTGGCTCTAACTACACCCCGACACGCCGTCCACGCTCCTCTAACCTCCAAAATGGCGCAGACCTCCTCTCAATCTCGCTCAAGTCCCTCGAGATCTCCGGCCAAGTCTCGCAAGATCCCGGGCCAAGTACGGAAGGCGCCAATGCCCAAACATGTCCAAAGCCAAAGCCCGTAGTCCACCGCAATTTAAGCCATCTCTCCCCAAACAGGGCTCCTGCACCGCCACATCAGTGATTGTCCCCTCCCCCATGGAACCAGCAACAGGGTGCAGCAAGGAATCCTCTCAAGGGGTGTGCGATCAATTCCTGTAAGGGGCATAGGAGAAAAAGGACACGCAGCTTTTTTAAGTCCCTGCAATAATAAATTAGGTTAGGAACACTAACCTAATTTATTTATGTGTGAGTCCCAAATCTGTCTGTTTCCTCCATTCTATTACCTACAATAAGATAAATTGCTCACTTAATGATTGGGGGTTTTCTGGGGGGGGGGGGATGAGCAGGGGAGTGAGAAAAGAATACCGTATTAAAACAACAGGTAAATTATGAATTACTCTCAAAATCAGACTGGTAAAATGGCTGTCTTAGAACTGAGCAAACTGGCTAGATCAGCCCCCTGTACCTAACTCATTCTTCCTGTCCACAACTCACTCTTCCATTCATCCCCTGGCCCCACTGCTGCTGCTGCGGGCACAGCCCTGCCAGAGCTCAGGTCTGGCCCTTGACTCCTCCCCTTTGCAGCCATCAATCAGTTCATCTGGTCAGTTCTGCCTCCTAAGCATTTCTGGAATTCAGCCCCTGCCCCTTCCTCATCCAGGCTGCCTCATCTGGAGTTCAGCTCTGTGTCATTCCTGGCCAGCCTGTCCGGCATTCTACTGCCAATCTCATCGAGCTCTCTCTCTTCCTTTGTTTTGTTCAAAATATTTGAAGCATTCTGGGGAGTACAGAGAGCCCCAGCACTCACCACACAGTTTTGTCAGATCTTCATAGTCCCTACTGGTTCCTGATTTTTTTCCCCTTAAATAAAACACTATTAATAATTGAAACCACTTTTGTATCCTTCCAAATCTCCTCAGGGGTAACCAGCATCCTGATTTTTACATTTCTCATTTTCATGCCCGTTTTTACTATTTTGTAACATATCACCTGTCCATAAAACTGAAGGAGAGTATTATGCATATTTTGGGGATTTTTGTTACTTGCTATTTTTAATCAGAATTTTAATATTTTCTTATTTTTAATTGGCACATAATAATTGTATATATTTATGGAGTACAGTATGACATTCATAATGATCATATCAAGGTAATCTGCATATCCATCACATCATACATTAATCATTTCTTTGTATTACAAACATTCAAAATCCTCTGTAATGGGGCTGAGGGTATAGCTAAGTTGGTAGGGGGCTTGCCTGATGTGGGTTTAATACCCAGTACCAAAAAGAAAAAAGTTGGTAGAGTACTTGCCTACCATACAAGAAGCCATGGATTTGATCTCCATCACTGCAAAACAATACCTCTCTAGTAGATATTTTGAAATATACAATTGTTGTCAATCATAATTGTCTGCTATGCTATAGAACATTAGAAATTACTCTTTCCATCCAACTGCCTTGTACCAATTATACACACACACACACACACACACACACACACACACACATATATATATATATTTGTATTAGTTGTACACATTGCCTTTGTTTTTACGTGGTGCTGAGGATCGAACCTGGGCCGCGCATGTGCTAGGCAAGTGCTCTACCGCTGACCCACAACCCCAGCCCTCAATTATATTTTTAATAGCAATTTTATTATGGAAAATTTCCAGCACATACAAAGTAGAAAGAACAGTCTATGGAATGCCTGTTACTCATCACCTCATTCCAGCAATTACCCTAGTCACATCCCCCACACCTTCACACCTCTGCCATTTTGAAGCAAGTGACATTTTTTTACCCATAAGTATTTCAATATGTATCTCTGAACGATGAAAGCTCTTTTTAACAATTTTTAATCACAATACCATTGTCATACCTTGTAGATATTTGATAATTATTCCTTAATATCAAATATTCATCCAACCAATGTTATCATTTCCCCACTTATTGCAGTAATATTTTCTGTAGTTTGTAGTTCGTTCCAAAGTCCAAACTAGTTTCCCCCACCCTGTGTATGTTTCTTAAGTGTTGTAGACATTATGTTGAGCAAAAGAAGGCAGACATAAAAGAGAATATACTGTTCATTTCACTGATATGTTTTAAAACAGGTTTCCTTAGTTGTGGGATACAGATACTGACTGAGAGGGGCAAAAGTATTCTAATACCTCTTTTTCATTTTTTACCTAGAATTGCACCTTAAAGGGAAGGATTTCATAAAGAAAGTCTTTTCTTGGTCAGCTACTTGATTACTATGTGGATCTTAAAGAAAAAGCTTGTTAGATGCTTGATTTTTTACAGTGTTTAGAATAATGAATTGGTTTTCCAGCATCCTCCAAAAATAACCTATAATGTTTTTAGTATCATTATGAACTTTTTATTTTTAAAATATTTAGTATAACTTCAGTCCTTTGCACTTTTTCTTACTAATGTTCAAATTGTCCCCTCTTTGGACTGTGGGAGCCTCTTTAAGTTGGCACCTAAGTCTGATGTCAAAATAAGAATTTGTGATCCCTTCCTAGTAGCTCCTATGTAGTCTGTTCATTTTAACTGCTGAAAGCTGTTTTATTGTGTGCTGAGTGAACTCCCAGAAATGCAGAAATGTTGGTCTTTTTGCTTCTTAAAGATCCTTCAATGATAAAGTTCACACTCCTTCCCTGGAGTTTACCAGGCACTTTTTTGTTATTTTTAACTTCTCCAGGTCCATCGTTCTCTCCCCATATCTGGAGTTCAGGTCATTCATATTAAACTACGTGGAGCATCCTAAACAGGCCAAACACAAACCCGTTCATCTTTACCCTCTACCTGTAACTATGCTTCACCTACCCCCCTTGCTTTTGCCTGGCTGTCTTTTATTAGTACTTCCAGTCTCATTTGAGCCATTTTTTCTCCCAGGAAACCTTTTCTGGCTGTTACCACTCTCTCCAACGCTGGGTGACTCTTCCTCAAAGGGGTATATATTTGAGAAAAGGCCAGGAGGGCAGTTCCCAAGACTCCAATCTATCACTGGAAGTGTCATGATATGGAGAAAGTGCTCGGGAGTGTCCCCTGGGTAGCTGGAAGGCACACACTGATAAGCCTGGGGGAGGGGGTGGATCAGCACCCTGACTGGAGCTCACCCTGACTTCTAAAAGGGTGCTTTTGTTCAACTGGAAATTTGAAGGTTAGGGCCTGAGTGGCCTGGCCACCCTGCAGGAAGCAAGCTGAGCTTGGTAGGTCACCTTCTCCACTGTGCTTCCACTCTACCACTTCTCCCACAGCACATGTTGAAGGAATACCAAGCAGCACCAAGCTTGATGTTATTGCCCCAGGCTCTGCACAGCCCCCCCCCCCCCCCCCCCCAGTCCTAGCTAGGGCTTATCACTCTGTGTTGTAACTGACTGTTTACTCGTCTGTCTGTCCTCCCTCTAACCCTGAAGCTTTAAGCCTCAGAAGAACAGGGACTGGCTTTCTTATCTCCTGCTATGTCCCTAGCATTTAGCACAGCTCCTGGCATGTAAGTGGTTCTTGGTACATTCTTGTTGAATAGGATAATCATTGCCTTAGGAAATATCTCAAAATGTCTTCTATCAGCAGCTCTCAACTCTGGCTGTGCCTAGAATCACCTGGGAGATCTTTTGCAAAATTCAAATGTTGGGGACCATCTCTGGGAGTAGACCTTGACAGGTATCCTTTTTTAAGCTCCCTAGATGATTCTAACATAGCTCTAAGATTGAAAACCCCAACCCAGTTGTGCTGGCAATATATTCCATGGCAGGAGAATATAGCTGCCTGGTGGATCATGGTCCAGCTTATAAACCCAGTAAAGAGAATCAGGAGCTTCTTCTTCTCTCTTCTTTCTTCCTTCTTCTTTCTTCTGTCTTCTGCAGGAGGACACCAGCATTATATCTGCACATCTCTTGCCTTGACTGCCCGGCCTGATTCTCCGTTCTCCTAACCAGCCTATCCAGGTTTGTGGGTGATGTCACATACATATCAGGTGAACTTATGTCCAAGTGTTCAGCAAATATCTGTCCGCCGGGTTTGGCAGGGCTTCAGGGTCAGTGGCTGCATCTGCCTCGGGGCAGTGCAGTGACCCAAGCCCTGGCCTCAGTTTGAGGAGATCCACGAGGTGATCGCACGCTACAAGACATTGGTGAGCATGCACCATGATCTCATGCAATCAGCACAGGAGAGCCAGGAGAAGATAGAGCGTGCCAAGGCTCGACTGGCACGCTACATGGAGGAAAAGGACGACGAGATTCTCCAGCACAACAATGAGCTGGCGAGGCTACAGATGCGCTTTGACCGTGCCCGCAGCGATGTCATCATCTGGGTGAGGCACCTCAGTTGTGCAGGGCAAGGTCGTGGGGGCTCCAGAGCTTTGCGTGGATGAGGCCTGCGCATGCGCATCCCTTCTCCCCCCCCCCCCCCAACGAGACACACAGATGCCAGTCCTGTGCTCACATCTCATCCTGGGCCCCTCCCCAGGAATCTCGCTGGGCACACATCCAGAATACCGCGGCCAAGAAGACCCTCTTGCTTGGCACCATTAAGATGGCAACGCTGAACCTGTTCCAGATCGTGAGCAAGCAGCTCAAGGAGACGGCCCAAGTGTCCCTGGAGGACACACACAAACAGCTGGACATGGTAGGAGGAAGATGCAGGCACTGGGTTCAGCTGGGTGTGGGCCAAGGAGCTTCTCAAGTGACTGGTTGAGTGGAGGAATGAACCAGACACCGCAGTGGCTCTCAGATGTTAACAGCATCAGAATCACCTGGTGGGGAGGGGGCAGGGAGAGGGCTATCTCTTGCCCCCCACGCACACAGCCTCTGACTCCGTAGGTCTGAGATAAGAACCCAATTTCCCAAGTGATGCTGCTGCTCCTTTGAGAACGTTAGTACTAAGACCCTTTTTGGCCTCAAAGCACATGGCCAGAGCAGGGTTCCACTATTGATTCATTAGTCATGTGACAGTCTTATTAAATTCTAGTGAGATACTGTGGCTTGGTAAAGGCCTATGTTTGAAACCCCACTCTGTTAAAAAGGGAAACTGGCAAGTTTAGAGAAGTATTAAAGTCACTTTAGTACCTATCTGAGGTGTTCTTAGAAGCAATGGAAAGAAAATTGAAAAGGAAATAGATTTTTCATTGTATGACTCAAAAGGTTTGGGGGTGTGTGTGTGTGTGTGTGTGTGTGTGGTGCTGGGGACTGAACCCAGGGCCTTGTGCATGCCAGGCAAGTACTCTACCAACTGAGCTATATTTCCAGCCCCTCAAACGTTTTTTTAATTCCATTCATGTTCCTGGGGGAAATTCTATACCAGCAGATGTATCAGTGATGCTTCTTCTGGCATTCAGAGAACCAGGACTAAGTCATTATGTGTTCCTTTCGCAAAAGCCCTTAGCTCTGCTGTGACATACTACAAAGCTCTTGAGGACTGAGATTGTGGTTGTTCCCTGCTATATACCCCAGTGCCTAGAAAAACGCCTGGCACATAATTGGCACTCAATACATACTTGGTAAATTAATGTGAAATACAAGCCATAAAATCAACTGACTGAGAGGCATTTTTTTTAAAAAAGGGTGAAACTTATGAAATCTACATCTATGTATAAAATATTTCTCCACTGATCAGCTAACAAGGATTTTCCTAAGACAATACTCAGCCTGTGTTTTAAGGCATATTACAACAGAGTTATTTTACAGTCCATAGAAGTGTATTTGCAAGGAAGTTTGTTCCAGAAACAGCAATATTCAGATTTTCTGGTATCAGGATATCTTTTTTTTAAAATGTTTATTTATTTGCTTTAGTTGTACACAATGCGTTTATTTGTACGTGGTGCTGAGGATCGAACCCAGGCCGTGCATGTGGTAGGCGAGCGCTCTACCACTGAGCCACAACCCCAGCCCCTCAGGATATCTTTACACTCTGAAAATACCAACCCCCAAGACAGCTTTCCTTTCTATGGGGTTGTATCTATTGACATTGACCAAATTAGAAATTGAAACAAAATTTTAAAATATTTGTGTGACCAACTCATTTTAGAATGATGATAAAAGACATGTTAACAGAAATAGCATTTTTTATTTAAAAAAATTTTTAAGTATTTTGTGAGAAGAATGGCACTGTTGGACACTTTGGCAAAACCCCTTAATGGGCTTGATGATTTTCTACTTTGGTTTTCTGAATTTTGATTCAGGAAATCTCAACCTTGATTTATCTCAACAGAAGTATTGCCCAAAGGTTATTTTAAAATATTTCATTCCATGTCTATAGGTTATGCTCCTGTTGACAGAATTATCACATGACCAAATAGCCTGAAAAATTAAAAAGAAAAAAAGGACCCGGGAAAATATAAGTTGAAATCAGAAGTTAAGGATAGAAAGAAAAATACAGAATCTAGTGAATTCTTGGATTAAAGGACCTTCAACAGGGGCAATAGTTGACTCTGAGCTTCTTAGTAACCAGATGAAAAACAACACATAATGCTTGTGCCAAAAGAAGAAAACATGAGGTTTCCTCAGAAGGGGGCATGCAGAGTTCTAAATGAAATTTCTCAATGAAACTTCAGAGACACTCAGTGACTAATGTTTTCAACAACATTCTGAGAACAGACTCGGGCACAGGCTTGGTAAGGCAGTTGCTTACACAGAGCTAAGATCGTGGTACACACTACAATTTAGGAAAAAGCCGGGATAATCTAAATTCAATATATTGTGTTGTGAAAGGTCTAGAATTTTCCTTGAATGAGACTGAACTACATAGAGCAGCAATTTTCCATACTGTGTTTGGCAAATCCTAGACGCCTAGAGATATTGTTTCCTATGAGGGAATAAAAGGGCCCCATGGACTAATACATCTAGAAAACACTAAGTTAAACAAAGTTGATTGAGCTATGTTGATTGACACTGTGTAGCAACATTGGCCATACAAATTTTTCTCCTTCTTTCCTTTTTTTTTTTTTTTTTTTTTTTGGTGCTGGGGAATGAAACCAGGGCCTCATGCATGCTAAGCATGGACTCTACCATCTCCCCTCTTCCTTTTTTTTTTTTTTTTTTTTTTTTTTTTTTTGGACCAGGGATTTATCCCAGGGGCACTTAACCACTGAGCCACATCCCCAGCCCTCTTATTTTTTTATTTTCTATTTTGAGACAGGGTCTCGCTAAGTTGCTGGGGCTGGCTTTGAACTTGGATGCTCCTGCTTCAGCCTCCCGAAGCTGCTAAGGTTATGGACATGCACCACCTTGCCCAGCTCCCTCTTGCCTTTTTAAAGACAAAGAAACTGAGTTCCAGAAAGATGAAGTGATTTCCCCAGAGCTGCCACATCAGGACCCAGCTGGGTCTTCTGACCTCTGAAGCAGCACTGTATCATGCTGACTTCAAGCTCTTTCAAACAGAAGCTAGTGAATAGAACTTAAACTTTTCTTGATATGAATCAAGATTATCATAATGAGCATCAGGTCCAGGTTCCAAGGCCTCGAGGACTCTGAAGTTTGTAGAGGACATCTGCCCTTGCACTAACCAGGCCCTTCCAGCTAAATGCTTTTATTCTGCAGCCTGTTTGTGATCCCGTTTCTTTCTCTGCATTTCTGTTAGAGTACCAGTCCGTTCTTCATACCATCACTGTTGCCTGTCCCTAGGAGGTTCCACCTCCATTCCTACATATGGCTTCTAATCTGCTAAACCTCACATTCAATTTCACTTAGAAAAACTGACAAATGAGGGATCATGATTGCCCCGGGAAAGTGACAAACTCCCTTCAAGGAGATGTACTGTCTTGGGATAGAGGAGGACTATGGTTGGGTGGGGTTAATCACTGGTGCCCTTTTTGTGTCAGATCCAGCAGTTTATCCAAGACCTGTCAGACATCTGGGCAGAGGTGAAGAAGAAGGAACAGCAGCAAATCCGGGTGTAAGGGGGGCAGCATGGTTCCAGCATGTTCTGAGACATAGATTGTGAGAAAGCAAGTTCCTGGAGCTTGCAGACCAGCCAGCCCACTTCGTCTTCTGAGGACCCTTGTGACTTTCTGTTGGTGAATACCTTGCCATTTTCCCCCAGGGTCTCAGTCCATCCAAGTCCTGAAAATTAAATAAATGTTATAAGAAGTTTGTCCTGAAGTTCTCTCTCTTTTTGGCAGTTTGTTCATAGGGAAAAGAATCAAAGAGGGGAGAACCCCACAGGCACTCCCTCCCAAAGCTAGTCATTTAAGTTGCTGGGGAGCTAGAAACCACATCTGGTGGCTCCTGGACTTTGGATTTACACATATACAAGTTCAGGTAGGTAGCAGACTAGCAGGGTGAGTAGAGGGGACCCTTCTCTCCTCTACCACCTCCAAAATTAAAAATAAAAGAAAGAAATTGGTATTGAAATGCTTGGGACCAGAAGTGTTTCAAATTTCAGAGTTCTTCAGATTTTGTAATACTGTCATGTACATAATGAGATGTCGTAGGCATGGGATCCAAGTCTAAACATGAAATTTACTTACATTTCACATGCACTTTGTACATATAGGCTTAAGATAACTTTATGTAATATTTTAAATACCGTTGTGTAACCCCATCACATGAGATCAGGTGTGTAATCTTCTACTTATGTCAACTTTCACAAGTGCTAAATTTTGAAGCATTTTAGATTTTACATTTTCAAGTTAGGGACATTAAGCCTGTATATAGATACAGATGTTATATAAGCATAGGATAGGTATATCTTATGGTGTACACAAACAGGGCATTATTACAGGGATTTGACTTTGGGCAGTTACAGATGCTGGTCAAGAAGTCTCTATAAGGCTGCTGTCTTCACATCTGATACTGGAGCTTGAAATTCACAAGGGAGGTCATTGGGATACAAACATGGAGGTAAAGTATGGGGAGATTGAGAACAAGTCAGAATCCACACACACAAGCTGGAATCCCTGAGGACAGTCAGAAACCCATGTCAGTTCTTGTTGCTTCTGAACTGGGTAGTATGGATGTCCTGCAGAAGCCAGGGTCATTCATCACAGAGCTAAACACACACACCTGACCAAAGGACCCGCAAACCCGAAAGAGGAACCACCGAGAAGATAAGCAGTTGCAGACCAGCCACTGACTCGCACCATCCAGGCAAGCTGGCAGAGTAGTGACAAGATGTGTGAGCTACAACATGGCGCCACTTCCCTTCAACCCTCCCACAGGAAGCTCTCCCTGACGCACCTTCATAGGAAACACCCCAAAATAGGAATCTGGGTAGTTCAGCCTGGGTGAGCTGACACATCACAAGCCTCCACACTACCAGTATCTCCATTTTATAGTGGAGGAAATGGAGGCTCTCCTTTACAGCAGGGGCCTGGACTCTTGGAGGCCACAGTGGAGCTAGCCCCATCCAAATAGAACTCTCCCTGGAACAGGTTAGAGAGCAGAGGTCATCTTCCAACCCCAGAATGGGTAAGTTCCAGGGTGGTGATCAGAGGGCAATAAAGAGTCAGGGCCCTCCCAAAACAGGTCTTGTGGGGAAGAATGTGCCTCTGTAATAACTTCCCCTGACTGTTAGGCCCCAGAGCTGGGTCCTGGGAGGTGGGAGACACAGAAGCACAAACAGTTCCTCCAACTTCTCTCCCCTCCCCCAACCTTCTGCTGTCTCTGTGAGGTGGTGTTTGAGAAGCCCAGCCTGTTAGGACTGAACATACTTTCTGGAGGGGCCAGGCCTGAGGCTCCACCCAGAGGCCCTGTGCCAAAAGCAGAGGCCCTCCCCCTGTCTCCCTTCCTCTGTGCCCTCTCCTCCAGCTCCACCACCACCTCCAAGCGTCGTGTTTCCTGATCAGCTGAAGTGGGGACTTGAGAAGGGTCATGCTTGGAGTTCCTGTGATCACACACAAGTTCATCTTAACACACATATGTCTAATTCATTCTGATATTATTGTATTTTTCAGGTTTGCTTATTTTTAAAGGATCCCAGCCCAGAGACAGAAAAAATTATGTGGATCTAGGCAGATTTCTTAAGTACAAGGAAAGCCACAAATCCACAAACTCATACCCAAGCCTATGGATAGGAAAAAAACAAATTCAGAATGTTCAGAATGTGCAGGGATTCTCAGGGACCTGAGTGTGAGGGCTTCCCATTGAGAGTAGGGCTTGGGTGGACAGTGGTCATAGGTCCCACTCTTCTTCAACCCCCGCTCCCTGCTCCTTCTCAGCCTCTCAGCATGGCTACCCTGGGCCCTACACCCACGTAAAGAAGCCCAAGAATGCCCAAACAACATTCAGACTCCCAGATATAGGACATTGCATTCCAAGAAGAAAATGAGGCTAAGGACCTGATTGGATTTTTTCCCAGCAAAAAAAGACATTAGCTCATTAGAGCAGAAATAACTGATTGGTTCCAGAAATGAATGGTTCTCATCAGCAAAAGCAGGAAGCAGAAGGGCTCTGGGCATTTTATGGATAAATGGAGGGAAGAAGAGGGAAACCCTTCAGGGGCTCCCTCTCAGTACTAGAGCGCCCTATTTCCTGTCAAAACCTGTTAGCTTTTCCTGAAGGAAAGGAGTAGAAGAAGGAAAGAAGGAAGGGAGAGAAGGAATGAGGGAGGAAGGAAGGATAGTTAAGAACCAACCCCACAAAGAGCCAGGTGGACAGTTATCCCCATGTCTGTCATATATGACATGTCTTAACACACAGCTGCTAATGAGGACAGGATTAAAGCAGTTGAAAGCCCTTCAGAGAGATCCCTATCTCTCTGGGGTAGCTGAAGAGCCCCTGCTTCTGCGGGACTGGCTATTAACCCTTAGACTCAGACCCTCTCACATGATTTCTACTCTCAAAGCCCTTCTCCCAGAATCTAGGCCTGGAGCCCTCACCTTAGGGACCAAGCTTCTAGTAAGCTGGAGGGGGTCTGGAATTTTCCCCTTCTCATTTCAAACCATCTCAGGGTTGATCACTAGGGCACCTGAGTGAGCTCTTCTGCTCCCAGACTTTCAGTCCCAGCAGAAAAGAGCCCACTGAGAACTGTGACACCAGCCAAGTGTAGGCTGCCCCTCTGCTTCCTCAGTGCAATGGCCAAGGGATCCCTTAGCTTTAACTTTTGAAACTTGAGGGAGAAGGCTCCCAGTGTAGACCACGGAGTCAGGAATAAGAGCCAGGCATCCAGAGTATGACATCACCTTTGTGGGGGGAGGAGGGGAAGTAGCCATTTTAGGAATTTTATGAGGAAAAGAGCTGGATCTAGAAACATCCAGTAGAATGACAAGCCAGCTGCACAGCAATGTGAAACTGATTGATCATATTAGTTTTGTAGTCTGAGTAACAACTCGCCACAAACTTGGAGTCCTGAACCAACAACCACTTATTATAAAATCTCACAGTAGTAGGTCAGAAGTCCTTGTGCCTGAACCGGATTCCTGCTCAGGGTCTCACAAGGCTGGAATCGAAGTGTTGGCTGGCTGGGATCTCATCTGCAGGCTCAGGGGAAGAATCCACTTTCAAGCTCATGCAGGTTGTTGACATAATTCAGTTCCTACAGCTGTGTGTCTGAGGTCCTCACTTCCTGGCTGGCTGTCAGCCAGGGGCTGCTTTCTGCTCGCAGAAGCCAACTGAATTCCTTGTTGCATGGCCCCTTCCATCTTCAAAGGCAGCAAGAACACATGGAGTCCTTGTCGGGCTTTGAATCGGACTTTTCCAACACCAGCCAGAGAAACTCTCTCCTTTGAAGAACTGTGATTAGATTAGGCCCATCCAGATAAGCTCCCCTTTTGCCACATAACTGGAGTGACACTAGGCGGTGAAGGTCATAGAGGTCATCCTCAAACTCTGCCTACCACACTGATCAAGAAAGGATGTCAAAAGCTGGGCACAGTGGCACACGCCTGTAATCCTAGCACTTGGGAAGCTGAGACAGGAGGATAGCAAGTTCAAAGCCAGCCTCAGCAATGGTGAGGCACTTAGCAACTCAATGAGACCCTGTCTCTAATAAAATATAAAAAAGGACTGGGGTTATGGCCCAGTGGCCAAATGCCCCTGAGTTCAAACCCTGGGTACCAAAAAAAAAAAAAAAAAAAAAAAAAAAAAAAAAAAAAGAAAGAAAGAAAGAAAGAAAGAGAGAAAGAAAGGATGTCAAAACAGCTGGAGAAGGTAGAGGGGGAGGGGCTAGGAGATACTACGCAAAGGCTAATGGCCAAGATGAGGCATGGATGGAAAGAACCTATAGACATGCACTTGACCTAATATGTAATAGTGACAATCTCATAAAGACAGGGTTCCTCTGGGGGTTAGCAATCTCTAGAGAGTTGATGAATGAGATTCACTGGGAATCTCTTTTGTTGTGAAACTTTTATATACATCTATGTAAGGATTTTTCTATACCTGGCTGTGGGGACAGGAGAAAGTCATTCCATAGCTTTCAGCAAATTCTCACAGTAATTTTAACCAAAAGAAGTTCAGCCGGGCGCGGTGGCGCATACCTGTAATCCCAGCACTTGGGAGGCTGAGGCAGGAGGATCCCGAGTTCAAAGCCAGCCTCAGCAATGGCGGGACACTTAGCAACTCAGTGAGACCCTGTCTCTAAATAAAATACAAAAAAGGGCTGGGGATGTGGCCCAGTGGTCAAGTGCCCCTGAGTTCAATCTCCGGTACCAAAAATAAAAAGAAGAAGAAGCTTAGAAACTACTTCCTTTAAAAAAAAAAAAAAGTATTAAGTTTATTGAGGTGTAATTCACATTCCATACAATGCATTCATTTAAGATGTACGATTTAGTGGTTTTAGTACATTAACAAAGCTAATGGATTGAATGGGTAGGGGCAAGAGAGAAAGGAGGCCCAAATGGATGCTGGGAGAATAGCTTACTAAAGGATGTTTGTAAAATCATTTCTGCCATGTAAACATAAAATGAACATCTTCATCATTTATTGAGAAAACCAATATGACAAAAAACATGGTTCAGAAGAGAATGCAAGGCACAGACCAATGCGTAGACAACTGGGGATGCTAAAACTAATTTGCTAATAGAGGCAAAAATGATCTCTTCAGGGCAGAAATCAACTGCCTCTTCCCTGTACAAAACTCATTTGAATGTCTATGAACGGAAATTATTTGCATTATCTCCATAAGTTAATGTCTGTCTCTATAGAGTTGCAATGGTTTTTTAAAAAGTCAAGAAGAAAGGCACAAATCTCTGTAGAATCAGAAAACTCCAAGAAGCATCCTCCAGAGAGAACACCAATGAAAGGAATTCAGTAATAATTTTGCTTTTTTTCAAAGTCTTTTGCAAATTTTCCTGATAATCTGAGGCTGTTGCTATGGGCCAGGCTAACTTGGACTTGTGCATAGAAACAGTGTGTGAGGGAGGTGCTGTGGTTGAATTGGGTGATGGGATCTGTTTTAGTCAGCTTTTTCACTGCTGTGACTGAAGGACCCAACCAGAACAGCTGTAGAGGAGGAAAAATTTATTTGGGGGCTCACTGTTTCAGAGGTCTTAGTCCATAAAAAAAGCCTGGCTTCATTCCTTGGGGCTCGAGGTAAGGCAGAACATCATGGTGGAAAAGTGTGGCAGAGGGAAGCAACTAGCATGAAGATCAGAAAGCAGAGAGAGAGAGAGAGAGAGGTCTCCACTTGGCAGATACAAATATACATCCCAAAGCCACATCCCAAAGCCCACCTCCTCCAGCCACACCCTACCACTTCAGTTGCCACTCAGTTAATCATATCAGGGGATTAATCCACTGATTGGGTTAAGACTCTCACAACCCAATCATTTCTCCTCTGAACCCTCTTACATTGTCTCACAGATGAGCTTTTGGGGGACACCACATCCAAACCATAACAAGGTTCAAAGTCTTCCCTGACTCTTGCCAAGCAGGTCCAGAGACATCATAGGAAACAGGGATTCTTCAGAATCCAGTTTTTAAACTTTTGGCTTAGATATTGCTCAGGTTTCTGCCTGCTTAGCATTCTGTGTTGTCTAGGGAATTTTCTATTCCCTAAGTCTTACTCTCAGTTATTTGTATTATTTAAGTACCTCCTCCTGCTTGAATTTAGATACCTTAAAATGTTAAGGAAGTAACTCCTTGAAGGAGGAGTTAATAATATTAATAATTGCCTGCATGTTCTATCCAGTGCTTGCCACACAACAGGCACAGTGCCAAGCACTTTAAACCCTGGGTCTCATTTAATCCTCTCAACAATCCTACAAGGCAGGTGTTACCATAAATCTTATTTTATAGACAAAAGATGATTCAGAGGTTTGACTTTTTAAATTAATATTTAATTTATTGAGTGTACAACCAGAGATATGAAAAATTATGCTCTATATGTTTAACATGAATTGTAATGCATTCTGCTGTCATATATAATAAATTAAAATTTAAAATTTTTTAATTTATTGAAATTACAATTCAAAAAACCTAGTTCTTCCTTAAACTTCAGCTTACAAATATTCTGTTTGTATACAGCCTATTTTAACTATCACTTTTAGAAGGATTTTTTGAATGTCTGATCTCAATTACAAAGTTAAACTTTTTAATTACATTTAGATATCTATTGTATTCAGTTTTTTATATGTAAACAGTCTGACTTAACAAAACCTTTCCAAGTATTTAAATTTCAATTATTCATCCAGTGAATTAAACTTGATAAATATGTGAGCTTCTAGTTCTCTTTAATGTTCCAATGTGTGTGTGTGTGTGTGTGTGTGTGTGTGTGTACACACACACATATACATACATACATATAAGTTTAGGAATTTTTTGTTTAAAATCATAAGTCTGAATTAATTAGATACTTATTAATTTTTTGTGTTTGCTTTTTATTGCTATGACCAAAATACTGACACAAACAACTTAGAGGAAGAATGATTTATTTTGGCTCATGGTTTCAGAAGTTTCACACCATGAATGGCTGACTGCACTGCTTTGAGTCTGAAGTGAGGCAGAACATCATAGACAGAGAAAAGGAGAAGCCAGGGATAAGATATGGTCCCAAGGGCATGTCCCCAGTAACCTACATCCTCCAACTAGTTCTCACCTCTCAATCATCCCTTCAAATTATTAATCCATCAAATGAATTAATCCACTAATGAGATTAGAGCTCTCATGGTCCAGTCATTTCCTATATTAAGCCTCACATCCAGACATTGATATGTTGCGGCCTAAGTCTTTATGTGCATGAGCCTTTGGGAGATATATTCTAGATTACAACCATAATGATTTTCAATTGGAGTTTTAAGATTTTTGCTCAAAATAGGCTAAATTCTAGTAAGCATTGTAAATGCATAAACGTTCATAGATTCTTTTACATAAGAACATTAAAGCCATGGTTTGGATTCCTGTAGTCTTTCTATTTTTTTTTTTTTTTTTTTTTTTTTTTTTTTGTGGTACTGGGGATTGAACTCAGGGGCACTTGACCACTGGGTCACATCCCCAGATCTTTTTTGTATTTTATTTAGATACAGGGTCTCACTGAGTTGCTAAGTGCCTCACCATTGCTGAGGCTGGCTTTTTTGAACTTGTGATCCTCCTGCCTCAGCCCCCAAAGTGCTGGGATTACAGGCGTGCACCACCGCACCCGGCTAGTCTTTCTATTCTTCATTTTAAATCTCCATTGGTTTAAAAGTTACTCAGCCACCAAGGAAACCATAATATCACTTCCAATTGGGGGGATTGCTTTCTTGACTTTCCTGAAATCCCATAACAACCACTCTGCCCTGTCTGTCATTGCTCTGTCAATGACTTTGTAATTCAAAGAAGGTTCCACATAGCCAAGGACACCTGGATCTAAGTTGATTGTTAAGATTTTGCATGTCCTTGGCTTTTTAGATTAGTCATTTTCTGACACATTTCTGAACCTTTTAATCAGATGGAATTCTGCTTTCTTTCATACTCTGCTGTCTGCTGCTTTAGACCTCTCAGGTCTTAGGGATACTAAAATGATATCTGATTAAGTCATGGCTTAGGAATCAGCTATTTTTCACCTGGTGGTGCAACTTCTGGCATCTGTCAACCATGGGAACGGATTTGAGGGGTCATCAGTTCCTTCCCAAGTTTGTAACATCACACCCTGTACTTCCATGGCCTATGAGGTCAACCAGCTCTTAGGACAGGAAACAGGGAGACTTCCTTCAGGAATGCTGTGTTGGATTCTCTTCTGCCCTAAAGGATAAAGTTCACACAGATGAGATCAGGATGACACAGAAACAACAAACGGACAGTTAGATAAAGTCTGGGGGAAGCACAGAGGTGTTGGAGCACTTCTTCATTTGTCTCCTCTTTTGGATTTACAACAAGCCTAGTGAAGCAGGTAGAAATGGCATTGCTTCTGTTTTCATTCATTCATTCATTTAACGACATTTATTGCCATGTATTATGGACAAGTTCATTGCCTTCAAAGAGCTCACTGTCTATAAAAGAGACATACCAACCAAAGCTCAAGGTTGAAAGTCATCTCTGTTGTGAGAAGGGTGTTGAAAAGGTGCCATGGGGGATCAGGGGAGGGAGTGGTGGAGACTAGCCGGTGGAAGGTAATCAGAGAATGCTTAGTGTTTATTGAGTGTTCACAACATGCAAACTCTAAGTGCTTTACACAGAATGGTTTCTTTAATCCTTCCAGCCCTTATGAGCAGGGAACCATTATTATCCCCATTTTGTAGGGGAAGAGACTCTTGCAGTTATCTATTGCTGCATAACAATCTGTCCCAAAATTGAGTGTCTTAAAACAACAATAATTTCATTTTTTTTTTTCCCTCAATTTGGTGGGTCAGGAATTAAGACAAGGCTCAGTGAGTGTGGCTCATCTGGATTAGGAGGTTGCTTGGAGAATCAGGATGGCCTCACTCACTTGACAGGGGCCTTGGGGCTAAGTGCCAGCTGGGTACTTTATTTATCCTTCACGTGACCTCTCTTTAGCAGGATAGCCAGAACTTTATATGGTGGCCAGCTTCCCAGAACACAAAAACAGAGGCTGCAACTGGCATAGCACCACATTCAATTGGTCAATGAATGTCACAGAACCAGCCCAGATTCAAATGGAAGGGGACACTAACATGGAGGAATGGCAGGGTCACCTTGCAAAGGGCGTACTGGATGGAGGTAATTGCTGGAGCCATCTTTGGAAACAATCTTCCACAGACATGGAGTTTAAATAACTTGCTCAAAATTGTACAGCTGATAATTAGGCCCTGTGGGTCCACCGGATAAAAGTCAGACATGCAGAACTGCGAGGGTGAACTTTTCAGATTAAATGACGCATGTGAGTGAGGACCCACTAACCCGAAGACCTGGAATGGCATTATGTTCGCTAGAAACAGTTGGTACATAAGAGTGAGGCCAAAAAAAAAAAGGCTAGGGCCAGATGGTAGATGACTTTGAATGCCAGGCTAAATTATTCGAGCTTGATTCCATGAGCAGTGGGAGGCCATGAAAAGTTCTGAGCATGTTGACTTGATAAGGGCCATGCTTTAGGAAGACCAATCCAGCCCTGTGTGTTCTGGATGAGTGGAGGCAGCCAAATAAATGAGGAGAGCCCTGCAGGAGTCAAAAGACCTGACCTAGATAGCACACGGGGAATCTGGGGGTGTATACAAATGCAGGAGACACCACATGGATAGATGTGACACACTTGTTTTGGTTGTTTTTTTTTTTTTTTTTTTGATATTTATTTTATTTGCTTTAGTTGTATACAATGTGGTTTTAGTTTTACGTGGGGCTGAGAATCGAACCCGGGCCACACACGTGCTGAGCCACAATTCCAGCCCCACACTTGGTATTTTATAGATAAGGAAGTGATGGCTCTAAAAAGTTAGCCCTCCAAGATCTCTCAGCAGAACAAATGGCAAAGGCAGATGGTAAGAGCCCAATGTGTTAAATGAAGGGTGTGGCCTAGGTTAGAATCCACCTCTTTGGGCCCCTCATCCACTCAAGCGCAACGGGGTGTTTGTGGTAGAGAACCATAAAACTTGGAGACTACGGTGACTTATCTCTGGGGTACATTGGTTGGTGTCAGTCCCATGAGTTGTTCACTGAATTTACCTGGCCTAAGCTAACAGAAAGTGTTCACTTTAAGCGACCTCTGTATTCTTCCTGCCATGAAGTGTTCTCTCAGGAGGGAGAGAGGGAGTGAGGGAGGCGTGGTCCATGTGGGGTTAGATTGGGGCTGGCTATAAAGGGGAAGATGGGGCTTCTTTCTTCATTTGCCTCTTTCTGCTTTCTGAATAAGACCACTTTTTAAAAGAAAAAAATTTTTTTAGTTGTAATGGACACAATATCTTTATTTTTTAAATTTTTTTTTTAGTTTTAGGTGGACACATATCTTTATTTTTTTTTAATATTTATTTATTTACTTTAGTTGTACACATTTATGTTTACGTGGTGCTGAGGATCGAACTCGGGCCGCGCACGTGCGAGGCGAGCGCTCTGCCGCTGAGCCACAATCCCAGCCCCACATATCTTTATTTTTATGTGGTGCTGAGGATCAAACCCAGCATATACATACATGCTAGGCAAGCACTCTACCACTGAGCCACAACCCCAGCCCCACAACATCTTTATTTTATCTATCTATCTATCTATCTATCTATTTTCATGTGGTGCTGAGAATCGAACCCAGTGCCTCAGGCAAGCAAGGCGAGCACCCTACCATTGAGCCACAACCCCAGCCCTGAATAAGACCACTTTTTAAAAGGCAACAGGGAAGAGAGAAAAGGAAATGTGATGGTCTATTTTTTTAAAGTTCTTAGTTTGAAACGACACTAAGGAAAGAAAGAAAGACAGACGGACAGCCTGGTAGATCTCATTTTTAGTTTCTCTGGTTACAAAGGGGCTACCCACCCCCTCTCTACCAGTTGCCCTTTGGGATCTGTTTCTTCTATTCTTCTGACATACTTCATGCTAGGAGAGCTCATTTTGGCTTCCTCAAAAATTGGACTCTAAATTTAGAATTGGCCTCAAAACTTCTGATCTTTGAGCTCAACTTGTCTGGGTTGGCCCAGGCTGCAACAGCCACCTCTTATCACCATTAATGTTATTGTTCCTATTTGATTCCCTGGTTGTCTTAGAAACATGGATTGGTATGATCTGTAACAGCCAAGAAATGTGAACCAGAGCCCACCCATCTACCCTGGTAGAACCCTGTCCCTGTTCTTTTCTGGTAAATGATGTTCTCTCCAAACAGAAAACATTCCCCCTGCATTTCCTAAGAGCTGGGCCCCTTGGTCCCATTCCAAATTCCTTCTGGTCTCCCTTCCATCTGTTGCACGTTCTTTTCCTGCCTTCTCATCTTTTGAATCACCAGAAAGAGGAGGAAGAAGTTGTTAGTTTGTGCCTTAGCCCAGCTGCCTGCCATCTGGATTCAGGCCTATTAACCCCTGACCTTCAGCCATAATCCTGCCCCACACCTCCCTCCACATGACCAGGTCAGGAGAAGGAGCCAAGAGCCAAGGGATGTCCTGGACCTCACTGCATGGTCCTTCATATGCTTAGTTCTAAACAAGGAATGTCCATTTCAAAGACGGCAGCAGCTTCTAGGTTCTGGGCTCTGCCCCTTGCTTTCATATGTCCTTGGGAAAGTCACTTGACTTCCTACCTGGACCTGTTTTTTTTATCTGAAAATGAAAAGATGGAATGAGGTGGCATCTACTATTAGGTGCACTACCTTTAGGTGCATTTAAAATATCCCCATGAGCCGGGCGCGGTGGCGCACGCCTGTAATCCCAGCACTTGGGAGGCTGAGGCAGGAGGATAGCGAGTTCAAAGCCAGCCTCAGCCGTGGCGAGGCACTTAGCAACTCAGTGAGACCCTGTCTCTACTAAAATACAAAAAAGGGCTGGGGATGTGGCCCAGTGGTCGAGTGCCCCTGAGTTCAATCCCCGGTACCAAAAAAAAAATATATATATATATATCCCCATGGCTCTCTGAGGACCAGTCCTTTACTGAAGAAAAGATCCTCCAGCAGTATTAGAGGGAGATGGCACACAACATTGTTCATACATCTCTGCATGAACACATTAGAGGGTCCCAGCATCAAGGAAATCAGGAGACCTAACCCCCAGACTCAACTTAGACCGATTCTGCAGGAGGCCAAAGCCATCTGGATCCCATTTGTGGTAGTTTTGGAGATACACAGTGATCTGAAAAGATGAAAGTGAAATTCTTAGAGCAGCGTGTCCCAAATTGCTTCCCACAGAACACCAGGAAGCCATGTGGGACTGCGCTTCACAAACCTGCTGCCAAGGGAGTTCGAGGAAAGTTGGATTTCTTAACTGCAGGATTCCTCAGAGCCTTTAAAAGGCTAAAAGACCTTGAATTTAGAGCCACTACTAGAGACATTCTGTGTAAGCTTCTTTTAACAGGCTGCTTAGTTTTGCCATTTTCGCTCTTTCCATTTTACAGATGAAAACAATGTGGTTCCCAGAAATTGAGTGGCTTGTCCAGAGTCCTGAAGCTTGGAAGTGAAGGGACTGGGATTCAAACTCAGGTCTAGTGTGATTCTAGAGCCCATGGTCCTGAAACACCTCAGGGGAAATGGAACAAAAGTCAGGTTTCTGGGAAATGGGTGGAGATAGTAAGGGGTGCATTTTGGGGTATGTACAACCCCAGGTATAAAGAACTATACTGTTTACTGGGGACAAATCCATTGGAAAGGAGACTTAAATGTATCCATACTATTCCTCACAATTCTAACAGGTCACTGAAGAATGTCAGGGAAAGGAGTGCTCTCCCCTTTATAAAGAAGAGATTCACAAAAACTTTGTGGAGATTTAGAGATACCCATTCTAGAGAAATACAGTTGTGGTTTGTTTGGTTTTTTTTTTGTTTGTTTGTTTGTTTTTGTTGTTGTTGTTGTTGTTTTATTTTGTTTTTGGTACCGGGGATTAAACACAGGGGCAGTCAACCACTGGGCCACATCCCCAGCCCTGTGTGTGTGTGTGTGTGTGTGTGTGTGTGTGTGTGTGTGTGTGTATTTTATTAGAGACAGGGTCTCACTGAGTTGCTAAGTGCCTCGCCATTGCTGAGTCTGGCTTTGAACTAGCGATCCTCCTGCCTCAGCCTCCCAAGTGCTGGGATTACAGTTGTGCGCCACTGCACCCGGCTGAAATCCAGTTTTGTACCCAGATTTGTACCACACATTTCTCCCCAACACAACTGATTGGATGGAGTTAGTATCAGTCTCCTGATGGCCAATCGACTGACTGGCTGGCGCCCTGTGACCTGGGTGGAGAAGGTGAGCTAGCCCATTAGATGTTATTTTGAGAATTTGAACCAGAAACTTCAGAGACTGAATTCATTCCAGTCACTCACTTTTTATTTCATTTCTCCAGCAAGCAAGTATTGAGAGCACTGGGCAATCAACACATGATGAGCCAGTCCATTTATCCCTGTTCTCAAGAAGAGCCAGGCCGTAAACAAAAGTAGTGTTCATGAGTGGTGTAATTATAGGCCAGGAAATCTTAGTGTTAGCCACTTTTGAAATAAACACAATTTCTAGGCTTTTCTGTTATGTGTGTGCAACAGTTTGCATATTGTCACCCAATGGTTCTTGTGATAAATGCTCAGTCCCCAGTGAGGCATTACTGAGAAGTTCTGGTAACTTTAAGAGTTGGGAGGTCTCTAGATCATTGGGGGGTGTATCCTTGAAAGGACCAATGAGATCCCAGCCCCCTTTTTCCTCTTTTTTGCTTTTCAGATACCATAAGATGAGCAATTTTGCTCCACCATATGCTCCTAACCACAATGTGCCACTACTGGCACAAAGCAATGGGGCCAACAAATCATAGGCTGAAACTTCTAAAACTGTGAGGCAAAATAAACCCTTTCTCTTTATAAGTTGATTATCACAAGGTATTTCTTGTAGTGACAGGAAGCTAATACAGGGAGCCAATAAATTTTTTTTTCTATACTTCTGTTTGAAATGAATTTTTTCAAATCTCTTGTAATGGAGAGAATCCTGTATAATATGGAGACCCAGAGTTAAGTCCTGCCTGCCACCCTGGCCTCAAACATCTCTTCAAGGGCATCTACCCCTGTATAAGTTACCTAGGGCTTCAGCACAAATTACCTCAAAACTTAGCAATATGGCAATCAATCTCCAAGATGACCCTTAAAAATCCTTACCTCCTAGTATTCATGCCCTTGTGTGTCTCCTCCCAGATTGAACCAGTGTTGCTCTGAATGGAATATAGTGGAAGTGCAATGTGGGACTTCCAAGTCTGTGTCATAAAAGACCTTGCCCATTAGACATGAAAACCAGAACTACTCTAAGATTTCATCTCACTCCAGTCAGAATGGCAATTATCAAGAATACAAGCAAACAATAAGTGTTGGCGAGGATGTGGGGGGAAAGGTACACTCATACATTGCTGGTGGCACTGCAAACTGGTACAACCACTCTGGAAAGCAGTATGGAGATTCCTTAGAAAACGTAGAATGGAACCACCATTTGACCCAGCTATCCCACTCTCTGGTCTATACCCAAAGGACTTAAAATCAGCATACTATAGTGATGCAACCACATCAATGTTTATAGCAGCTCAATTCACAATAACTAAACTATGGAACCAACCTAGATGTCCTTCAATAGATGAATGAATAAAGAATCTGTGGTATATATACATAATGGAATATTACTCAGCATTAAAAGAGAATAAAATTATGGCATTTTCAGGTAAATGGATAGAGTTGGAGAATATCATGCTAAGCAAAGTTAAGTCAATCCCCCAAAACCAAAGAACGAATGTTCTCTCTGATAAGTGGATGCTGATCCATAATGGGGGTAGGGGGAATGGGAAGAATGGAAGAACTTTGGATTGGGCAAAGGGGAGAGAGGAGGAGAGGGGTCATGGGGGTAGGTAAGATGGTAGAATGAAATGGACATCATTACCCTAGGTACATTTAAGATTGCACAAATGGTGCGACTCTGCATCACGTACAACCAGAGAAATGAAAAGTTGTGCTCCATTTGTGTACAATGAAACAAAATGCATTCTGCTGTCATGTATAACTAATTGGAAAAAAGTTTTTTTAAATAAAAAAATATTAAAAAAAAAATACCTTGCCCTTTGCACCTCACTGGCCCTGGGCATATTCTACTGCATTGCATTGTGACTTCCAAATGAGCACAGGGGCGTTGCCTGGCCTAGGCCTGGGAAACCAAGGGAGTTTCTTGGCTTAAGTAATACCTTGACTGAGGATGATGGTAGAATTCTCCTCTCTGATGATCAGTGGACACAGATGTTTGAAGGCATATTCAATGAATGATACCCATCCCTTCAAAACAGGCTCTCAAGCCCTCCAAGATGTCTAGGGACATACTGGTGTGTGTGTCCACTGAAGAGAGTTAGACAAGGTCCTACGTCCTATTTTCTTCCTGGGTCACTCCAGGGCCTTTTCTCCTGGGCTTCTTGCAGCCAGTGCCCCAACCTCTGTGGTCAACTTTGAGAAACAAAGCTAAAGGAGAAGCCAAAGTTCCCATGGGCCAGAAGTGAGTGTGTGTGGGGGGGGGGGGAGCAGAGCTGGTGTTAACATGCAAACACTCAGACATATATCCTGAGCTGAGCTGAGCATGGAGTGGGGGCTGGCTACAGAGCCTATGGTTTGCTCCCCCCTCCTCCTCTGCTGACCAGATAGATGACTCCACCCCTGTCTCTGCCTTCCTCCAAGGGGTAACCCAGAGCCTGTTAGCATGTCCCAAATCTCTCACCACCCACCTCCTGGCTCTCCCACCCACACAATTCCCACTCCCCTGCCTGGCAGATTGGCTTCACCCAGGCCTGGTTCCCTCCCTGACTCTCATTTGAAAACCATCTTTCTTCTTTCTCCCCTTTTCCTAAATTGCCTTGCTCATGTGATGTGACATTGAGCAGGCATCTTTGAACACATTCCTGAGTGTGTGTGTGTGTGTGTGTGTGTGTGTGTGCTGGCGCCCTGTGACCTGGGTGGAGAAGGTGAGCTAGCCCATTAGATGTTATTTTGAGAATTTGAACCAGAAACTTCAGAGACTGAATTCATTCCAGTCACTCACTTTTTTTTATTTCATTTCTCCAGCAAGCAAGTATTGAGAGCACTGGGCAATCAACACATGATGAGCCAGTCCATTTTATCCCTGTTCTCAGAAGAGCCAGGCCGTAAACAAAAGTAGTGTTCATGAGTGGTGTAATTATAGGCCAGGAAATCTTAGTGTTAGCCACTTTTGAAATAAACACAATTTCTAGGCTTTTCTGTTATGTGTGTGCAACAGTTTGCATATTGTCACCCAATGGTTCTTGTGATAAATGCTCAGTCCCCAGTGAGGCATTACTGAGAAGTTCTGGTAACTTTAAGAGTTGGGAGGTCTCTAGATCATTGGGGGGTGTATCCTTGAAAGGACCAATGAGATCCCAGCCCCCTTTTTCCTCTTTTTTGCTTTTCAGATACCATAAGATGAGCAATTTTGCTCCACCATATGCTCCTAACCACAATGTGCCACTACTGGCACAAAGCAATGGGGCCAACAAATCATAGGCTGAAACTTCTAAAACTGTGAGGCAAAATAAACCCTTTCTCTTTATAAGTTGATTATCACAAGGTATTTCTTGTAGTGACAGGAAGCTAATACAGGGAGCCAATAAATTTTTTTTTCTATACTTCTGTTTGAAATGAATTTTTTCAAATCTCTTGTAATGGAGAGAATCCTGTATAATATGGAGACCCAGAGTTAAGTCCTGCCTGCCACCCTGGCCTCAAACATCTCTTCAAGGGCATCTACCCCTGTATAAGTTACCTAGGGCTTCAGCACAAATTACCTCAAAACTTAGCAATATGGCAATCAATCTCCAAGATGACCCTTAAAAATCCTTACCTCCTAGTATTCATGCCCTTGTGTGTCTCCTCCCAGATTGAACCAGTGTTGCTCTGAATGGAATATAGTGGAAGTGCAATGTGGGACTTCCAAGTCTGTGTCATAAAAGACCTTGCCCATTAGACATGAAAACCAGAACTACTCTAAGATTTCATCTCACTCCAGTCAGAATGGCAATTATCAAGAATACAAGCAAACAATAAGTGTTGGCGAGGATGTGGGGGGAAAGGTACACTCATACATTGCTGGTGGCACTGCAAACTGGTACAACCACTCTGGAAAGCAGTATGGAGATTCCTTAGAAAACGTAGAATGGAACCACCATTTGACCCAGCTATCCCACTCTCTGGTCTATACCCAAAGGACTTAAAATCAGCATACTATAGTGATGCAACCACATCAATGTTTATAGCAGCTCAATTCACAATAACTAAACTATGGAACCAACCTAGATGTCCTTCAATAGATGAATGAATAAAGAATCTGTGGTATATATACATAATGGAATATTACTCAGCATTAAAAGAGAATAAAATTATGGCATTTTCAGGTAAATGGATAGAGTTGGAGAATATCATGCTAAGCAAAGTTAAGTCAATCCCCCAAAACCAAAGAACGAATGTTCTCTCTGATAAGTGGATGCTGATCCATAATGGGGGTAGGGGGAATGGGAAGAATGGAAGAACTTTGGATTGGGCAAAGGGGAGAGAGGAGGAGAGGGGTCATGGGGGTAGGTAAGATGGTAGAATGAAATGGACATCATTACCCTAGGTACATTTAAGATTGCACAAATGGTGCGACTCTGCATCACGTACAACCAGAGAAATGAAAAGTTGTGCTCCATTTGTGTACAATGAAACAAAATGCATTCTGCTGTCATGTATAACTAATTGGAAAAAAGTTTTTTTAAATAAAAAAAATATTAAAAAAAAAATACCTTGCCCTTTGCACCTCACTGGCCCTGGGCATATTCTACTGCATTGCATTGTGACTTCCAAATGAGCACAGGGGCGTTGCCTGGCCTAGGCCTGGGAAACCAAGGGAGTTTCTTGGCTTAAGTAATACCTTGACTGAGGATGATGGTAGAATTCTCCTCTCTGATGATCAGTGGACACAGATGTTTGAAGGCATATTCAATGAATGATACCCATCCCTTCAAAACAGGCTCTCAAGCCCTCCAAGATGTCTAGGGACATACTGGTGTGTGTGTCCACTGAAGAGAGTTAGACAAGGTCCCTACGTCCTATTTTCTTCCTGGGTCACTCCAGGGCCTTTTCTCCTGGGCTTCTTGCAGCCAGTGCCCCAACCTCTGTGGTCAACTTTGAGAAACAAAGCTAAAGGAGAAGCCAAAGTTCCCATGGGCCAGAAGTGAGTGTGTGGGGGGGGGGGGGGAGCAGAGCTGGTGTTAACATGCAAACACTCAGACATATATCCTGAGCTGAGCTGAGCATGGAGTGGGGGCTGGCTACAGAGCCTATGGTTTGCTCCCCCCTCCTCCTCTGCTGACCAGATAGATGACTCCACCCCTGTCTCTGCCTTCCTCCAAGGGGTAACCCAGAGCCTGTTAGCATGTCCCAAATCTCTCACCACCCACCTCCTGGCTCTCCCACCCACACAATTCCCACTCCCCTGCCTGGCAGATTGGCTTCACCCAGGCCTGGTTCCCTCCCTGACTCTCATTTGAAAACCATCTTTCTTCTTTCTCCCCTTTTCCTAAATTGCCTTGCTCATGTGATGTGACATTGAGCAGGCATCTTTGAACACATTCCTGAGTGTGTGTGTGTGTGTGTGTGTGTGTGTGCATGCTGAACCTAGCCTATGGGGTTGTGGATTCAGCTGTGAGAGTGGGGGTGAGGGAGGGGCAGAGGTCCAGCCCCTTTATACTTCCTAGCTAAATCCTCCAAGCCTCTGGGGCCCCTGCTCCACCTCTCAGCACAACCTGGTCCAACCTGCCTGGCTCACCGTCTCCCTCCTCAGCCCAGGATTTCTATTCCTAAGCCCCATCAATCATTAGACTAACTATGGAACTTAAGCATCACCTCCTCCTAGAAGCTTCCTCTAACCCTGATTCTGGCTGTATGCCCTGTGGGGCAGCTGTCCATCCCTCCAGCAAATGCTGCTTGAGTATCAGGATCTTGTCTGTACTGGTCACCTTCCCGCAGCATGGGCACAGTGCCTAGCCCTGGGTGGGAACTCACTGCAGGGTGCCCTATGCAGACATGCACTGGGTTTGATTATTTGGGGGCTGGACAGAGGGGAAAAAGAAAGATGGGGAGAAAATATTTGGGAGGAGAAGACGTGTGAATGTGTGTATTTTTTTTTTTTTTTTTTTAATTTAGTCCCTCAGCTAAGCTATCTCCATGGAATTTTTGTCCTGGTGGGTTAAGGTTCAAGGGAACTGAAGGGATATTGGGGGCTATGGAGTTCATTTCATCCTTGGAACTGGGATAGACAGAACCCAGGTGAAATTGTGTCCATTCCATCCCCCACCCACTACCTACATTTTTTGTGACACCACATCAGGCTGCTTTCTGGAATTTAAAAAAAAAAAAAAAAAAAGTGAGTTATCACTCAGTTTCTAATCTTCCTGATTTAAGGCCAAGATCAAACACACTCGCAGCTCTGGCCCTCCCTCACTAATCACCCTCCCCACCCTAAGCAAGCATTCAAGTCAACCGGGTACAGACAGAAAGGCCGGGAGGGAGGCGGCCCCGCCCCTCGCTCCCTCCAGCCAATCACTGAGCCTTTTTGGTTTCCGGAGCTAGGATGGGGGCAGGAGACCGAGAGTGGGACTGGAAGGGGTTTGGAGCCCTGCGGGCTGCGTGCTCCCGGGGCTGACGCAACTGGAGAATTTGGCTTCTTTTTATCACATATATCATTTTGCCATATATGGTCACTGAGGGCTACTGGCAGCGAGGCTCCGGTCCAGATGGTGGGCTCCCAGAATGAAATGCGCTACATACCAGCCCAGAACAAACAGACCATCGCTCAGCCGCTCGCCCAGCCCGGACAGGTGGGTGGGCCAAGAGAGGGGTTATATATAGTTCTGTTCACATTCCTGCACTAATGCATCTTGGCCCCCAAGTGCTCAAACAATCTCCATTTCTGGCTCTTTTTACAGAATTTGCTAATTGCTATTCTTCTATAACCAAGGGAATGAAAAAATGCTGGGAGGAATGTGGGAGGAAGAGATAGGCTAGCCCTCCTTCCCTTTCCTTGATTTCCTGGCCTCTCCTCCTCCCTCCCCTCTAGCCTTCCTCCCCTATGGCTCCCCTGAAGTCCTTCCCATTCTCACACGTCCAAAGAGCCCCAGCTAACTCTCCTTTCTCCCCTTGTAATGTCCCCATGTCTCCCTGCGCCTCTCCAGTCTAGGCGGCAGTAGCCAGGTCTAGAGGAACACACCCCTCACCCCAAGGCTAAGCAGTATTCAAAGCAATGAGGAGTCACAGTAGACAGGGCCCCCCAGTTTCCAGAACCTTTCCTTGCCAAACAGTTGGAGGCTTACCCTTCCCAACCTGCATAACCTATGAGAGATGCTGCCTCTAGCCTTCCCAGGGTGCAATTGGACCTGAATAGCAAATATGGTAGCATAGGGTGCCAACCTCGGAGGTTCTAAAAGACCCAAATTAATGTTGGTTGTCCCCAGAAGCCCCACCAGAAATCATCCTCTCACTTCCTGGTGAAGACTTCACTTTCTACCTCTAGCCTGAGGCAATCAGGATTACCAGCCCATAACTTCTCCAAATGTTCAAATTTACAGGTCAGAGGAGGCACTGTTGGTCCCCTCGGGGCAGTGGTGCAAGTCTAAAGCTTGACAAACAGGGTTTAGGCCAACTCTTGTTGGGTTGGGGGTGTTCACCAGAACAGTTAAACTTCAGATATCAGGGGCGAGGGACACCAGCCTCTCACACAGTGTCCTGGAGACAACCTCAGAGAGCTCGCTGTACATAAAATATTGCCTCTAATTTTCTCCAAATTATAGGTTCCCGTTCTTCCAGCATTGTACTTCCTGTACCTCTCGCATGGGGTGAGAGGAACCTTGATGCTGCTCCATATGAGCAACATGGGGAGCTTTTAAAACCTGGTATCTGAGCCCTGTCAAGGGATTCTGATGTTGGAATCTGGGTAGGTCTCAAGAATGTGATATGATATAGAGGTGTGCAGGAGCCCTGTTTGGGGAGATGGCTTGAATTGCAGTTGACTATGAGCCATGGAGATTTGGGCATTGTCGCCTTCCGTAGTCTCACGGGACTTGGCCCGGGATCTCGAGTGACTTGGCCGAGATTGCTGATCGGGTCAGCGCCATTTTGGTGGTGTGTGCGGCGCGTGTTAGTCGTTGTTAGAGCCAGAGAGAAAAGTTATCAGAATAAAAAGCTGTTTGTCTCCAGTTTGCCTCTGAACTTCTTCCCGCGGCTTCGTTGCTCCAAGCGGCCATCGCTTCAGGAAACAACAGAGGTGGCCTTTGATATCTGTGGATTCTGCATTCATGAATTCAGTCAACCTCAGATCAAAAATTTTTTTTAAAAGTTCGAACATTTCTAAAAAGCAAAAATTGAATCTGCTACACACTGAGCACTACGCTAAATGCACCCAAATGGAGTGATGTGTGAGGACCCGCTGCTGCAGCCTCCCACCTTCAGACCTCTCATTAACGGACTGACCATTGTTCTCCTCTAGTCTCCTTCCTGTACTGTGAAGTAGGCCTCTGATGTTTGCATCTGTACTAAACATGTACGGATTATTTTTCTTGTCATTACTTCCTCAACAAGAGTATAGCAAGTATTTACATTATATTAGGTATCTGTAATGTAGAGATGATTTTAAGTCTATGGGGGGGAGAGCAATAGGGGAGATACCAGAGAATGAAATTGACCAATTATGTTATGTGCACATAGGAATATGTAACAACGAGGCACACTATTATGTACAGTTATAATGCACCAATAGAAATCATCTTAAGAAACAAAGAAATTTAAGTTGAATAGATAGACAAAACTTAAAAAAATAAAGTCTATGGGAGGATACTATGCCATATTATATGAGGAACTTGAGAATCTGTGGAATTTGGTATCCATGGGAGTCCTGGAATCAATCCCCTGTGGATACCAAGGGACAACTATATATCTATCCCCTCAAATTTCCCAAGTGATTCTGGTGTGTATATAGTGGCAGACCAGACTGGCTCTTTCTGGCGTACCTAACCTGGGCCCATGAGTTCCTGATTCCACAGCCCAGGGCAACCTCAGCTCCCTCAAGCAAACCCATGGGCCAGGGAACTAAGGTTTCTTACTGGTTGGTGAGGAGTCCTGGCCTGGGAATTGGAATCCTCACTCTCACATGGTTCTACCCTGAGTTAACAGGACCCTCCACTCATGCTCCTAATTTCTTAAAACCATGTTTTTTTAACAATAAAATTGGGAAGTAGGGAAGTTTTATGAAGAGCGAATAAGATTATTTACAAAATAGTAATGTTACCAAACAATTGTTTTACACCCGTACTATGCTGGTCACTGAAAATAAATGATTTCATTCAGTTCTGCTCCTCTGCCTACATGGGGAAATTGGACTACAGTCCCAGAGCTTGCATGCATAAGCAACGCCATTGTTTTACCCAAGAGTGGGCTATAGAGGGACTTAGTGCTGCTTGTCTTTTCCTGGAATATCAAGGCCAAACCTGGTGAGACAGACTCTGGAAGGACACTTCAGGTTATGCAGAGAAATGCCCTCGGTGCCCTCCTTGATTTTCTCATGAGAGTGCTGTGGTGTGACCTTTGTCCTCCATTGTAGGTCACTCAGGACTGGGTTTCGAAGCTTATTCTTCACATAATAAGGGCACAAAATAGTGGTTGGCCTAAAGACAAGGTGAGAGAGTGGAAGATGAGTTAATGTCTTGAGGGAAGCAAAATTAGAAGCAGCCTGAATCAGAAAACTGGGGTGTAGGAACAGGAATTGGCAAGTCCAGACAGAGGCAAAAGGCAAAGTGAGAAAACTCAGAGAAATGGCTTCATCCCTATGTGTTCTTTGTGGACAGCACTTAGAAAGTTGGACTTGAAAGAGATTAAAGTTCAGAAGACTAGATTTCCAAGGAGGTGCTTTTCCTGAATTTAGGGAAACGGCCATCAGTGAGACTTCTGTCATAATGTTGAACTGTCTGCCTGTAGTTGAAGCAGGAATTAATTATAAATTTACAGTTCTATAATACAACCCATAAAATAAATTTTAGAATGTGTAACAAAATAACTTATGAACATGTAAAGTTATAGTTATGTCATAAAATTATATTCTCTACATTATGCCTTTTATCATCTGTATGAAACATGCCCCTATACATCTCTTAATTTAAAGTGAAGAAAATGGAATTTGAAAACAACAATAGCTTTATGAAACAAAATAGAGAGAAACCAGTTTCTAGCTACCTTGTGCCTCCTTTTTCAGTAAGACCGGACTTGAATGTTCCTTGCTCTTCCCCACCATCATTTGTTTGTTTTACCTGCTGGATTTGATAAAAACACTTCCTTATCCCCTAACAGGTGTTTGTGACTCAGCCCTTGGAATTCACATCACTGTCATTGCAATTGGGTGTTCTTCTGTGCTCTCAGTGGAGGAGAGATCTAGGCTCAGTTTGAAGATAGGTGACTGGCCCTGCTTGGTACCCACACCTGTTTCAACATATTATAGAGGATGTGAAATATAAGCTACAAAGTGCCTCTGTGGATTTGACTTTCCACTCACCTTCCAGGGAAAGAAGGGATAAAGGAACCACAGGAAACACTGTGTAACACTTCTTGATCCCACTAGGTACACCCCAAAGGAAGTAGGGACCCACGGCAGGGAAGTGCTGACAAGGCTCTGGGGGGTGGGGCTGGGTCAGAAAAACCAGCCTTGGGACAAGTCCTTATGGATGATGTCATTCTTTAAAAATGTTTTTTGTGGTAATTTTCAAACATATACAAAAGGAAGGAAAATAGAACAAAGAACCCCCATGTGCCTCGTGCCCAGTTTAAACATTATCAGAACTGTTGTTCTTGCTTTGTCATTTCCTCCCACATGTTTTTTCTTCTTTTTTTGGAAAACTTAAAAGCAAATTTCAGATATATTATTTCACCCATAAATACATCAAAAAGCAAATTTCAGATATATTATTTCACCCATAAATACATCAATATTTATCTCCAGCAGATAAGGACTTTGTTTTTTAACACAGCCATCACACCAATATCATATCCAACACAAATAATTCCTTAATATCAAATAATCTCCATTTAGGTTTCCCTACTAGTCTCAAAAATGCCTATTTTCAGTCTGTTCAAATCAGAATCCAGACAAGGTTTATACACCGCATTCAGTTGACATGTCTCAAGTCTTAATTTATAGCAGTTTCCACTCTCATGGAATTTATCTTTTGAAGAAACTAGGTCATTTGTCCTATAGAATTAGTCACATTGACTGACTGTATCCACAGGGGGCCACTGAAGTGTTCTTTGAGATAAGGTCAGATGTTAAAATGCAAGACGTAGGTGGGTATTCTCAACTCTGAGCACACATCAAAATTACCTGGGAAGATTTTAGATATTTCAGAATTCCTGAGCCTGTGCCTGGTTCTTCTGATTCCTCAAATCTAGGATAGAGCCCAGGAAATTACTTCTTTTTTTTTTTTTTTAAAGCAGTCCAAGTGATTGTTATGTGCATCCCCCACTGAAGAATTACTGACCTTGATTGTCAGGCTTTTCTCAAAAGGGCTACTGATGATCCAGAAATAATATAAAGGAGGAGAAGGAAAAGCAAGTTGAGGAGCAGGAAGAGCTGGAGGAGACATACTGACTGAGGACCAAGCATTAATCTAGATTGAGATGACGTGGATTGATATAACTTTATTAAGAGAGATTGAGGGGCTGGGATGTGGCTCAGCAGTAGGGCGCTCGCCTAGCACGTGCACGACCTGGGTTCGAGCCTCAGCACCACGTAAAAATACATGCATTGTGTACAACTAAAAGCAAATAAATAAATATTAAAAAAAAAAAAAGAGAGAAGAGAGAGAGATTGAGGTACAGGTTTACAAATTTAAACCCAGGAACCAAAACACTGACTATAAAAATACAAATTTTCAAGTCCAAGATCTAGTCAGTGTTTTAACCCCAGGCCTACCAAAAACATGATTGAAATGTCCAGATCATTGGTGGAGAAGGAAGAGGTGATGGGAATCAGACCCACAGCTAAAGTGGGAGTGTGACCTCCCTGGGCCTGTGGGTTCCTGTCTTTCTCTGTGTTCTGAACTCCTGGCCTTAAAGATGGATTTCACTTAATACCACAGATCAGTGTCATCCCTTGTGAGCCTACTTGTGAATGGTAGAAACATGGAAATGAAAGATCATGACAAATAAGTTAAAAGGCTTTGTAACACACAGCACATGGGATAAATCCCCTATGTGGCATATTTTAAAAAGCTATATTCTACTCTAGTTAAAAATCGCTTATTTCTTCTATTTTAAATAAATGTTTAGCAAGTATTTAAATAATATCCATTTGAAAGGAAACCCTTTGTGGCTGAGTATGATAATTTTCTCATTATGCACAGATGTGAGTCAACAGATACTAAAAAGATTTTGGAAAACAAAGTAAAAGAAAAAATGAATAAATTTGATTCATTAAAACAGGACATAGATAATGCAGGCTAAAGGGTACCATTGGCAAAATTAAGTCAAAAGCAACAGTTTAGAAGAAAATACTGGCCAGATATTTGACTATTTTATTTTTCCAAAATGAAAAAATATCTCCTACAAATAATCAAGAAAAATAAAAGCAAGTGAGTAAGGAGGAAATGGATAAGATATATAAACAAGTAATTAACAGAAGAGAATTTCCAAATGGCCAAGAAACAAAACATGATTGTTGTCGTCTGAATGTGTCTCCTAAAACTGATGTGTTAGAAACTTACTCCTCAATGCAACAGTGTTGGAAGTGGGGTCTGAGGTGAGGCATTTGGGTCATGATGACCCCATCCTAATGATGAGATTAATACTGTTATTAAAGGAGCTTGATGGAAGGAGTTAGCCAATTTTCACCTTTCCATCCCTCCTGCTATATGAAGATGGAGGTCCCTCTCCTCCGAAAGATATAGAGGAAGCAGAGGCTAGAAACTCAACAGACATTCAAACCTGCTGGCACCATGATCTTGACCTTTCCGGTCTCTAAAACCATGAGAACTACATGTCTGTTCTTTATATATTACCAAGTCTCAGATATTTTGTTATAACGGGGACAAAACAGACTAAGACGATGACCCACTGCAGTGATAATCAAAGACGTGCAAGCTAGGATGTGGTGGCACACACCTGTAAATCCCAGCAACTTGAGAGGCTGAGGCAGGAGGTATTGCAAATTTGAGGCCAGACTCAGCAATTTATCAGGGTCGTAAGCAATTTAGCAAGAAATGGTAACATGTTTGGTCAAGGAATTGTCTACAAAGATAGTCTTTCAGTCCTCCATTTCTTCAATATATATTTGAGTGCCTACTATGTGCCAGACGCAAGTTAGGGATAGAAGGAACAGGATAGAAAAAGATTTTGCTTTGAAGAAGTTGAAGTTCCAGGGGAAGGAGACAGAACAATAAACAAATGAACAATCTAATTATCAAATGATAATAGGATAAAATCAGGCAGTAATAACTGCTGTAGGAAAGTATTCAATACAGCATGATAAAGATGAACAATTGGAACTTACTTAAATATTCTTCAAGTGGGAAATTGTTTTAAATAAAAATATCCATTCTGTGGAATATCATGTAGCATTACAGATAAGGACGAGATACCTCCATATGCACTGCCACGGTGTGTGTTCTCCAGAACATAAATTTAAATTTTAAAAAACATGCAAAACACAGAAAAAATCTGAAATTCAGTATGTAGAGCATAATCCCATTTATGTAAAAAAAAAATACATTGGGAACCGCCAGCATTTGAAAAGAAAATGGACAGAGTGTCCATCAGTCAGTAGAACACACAAATTATACATATGTGGAGCTGACTCTTCCATTATTAATTTACGCCAATGGCCCAAGCACTGGCCTCTGCAAAAAGCTTCAACCAGTTTAAGAGGCTTGGGATATAATAACCTCCAGATAAAAGTGCAGTAATTTTAAAATGGGAGGATGATGAAGGCCATAAAGGAACATTTCAGCCTTATGTTTTACCTAATCTACCGGTTACTTTATGGGGGAAGAGATATTTGCAACAAATGGGAGTACACCTTGCAACCAAGCCTGCAGATGTTAAATGTGAAAACCTACAGGGTAAAAGTAATCATTGTCATAAAGGAAAAAGATATTTTTTTTCGGGGCCACTGAGAAAATAATTTTGAAAATACCATGGCTTTCTGATAAGCCAGTGTGGGTCCCTCAGTGGCCCCTATCTAAAGAGAAATTACAAGCGGCCCACCAATTAGTTCAGGAACAATTAGAAGCAGGTCATATAGAACCTTCCACCTCTCCCTGGAATTCTCCCATATTTGTGATCAAGAAAAAGTCAGGAAAATGGCGATTGTTACATGATCTTAGACAAATCAATAAAACCATGCAAGTTATGGAGCCTACTCAACCTGGACTTCCTAGTCCCGTGCTATTCCAAAAAATTTCCATCATCAGAGATATCAATGGAATGAATTGCCTGGAATGCAGCACCACCTTGCAACGTAGGTTTAAAATCACAAAGGAGCAAGCCAGAACAATTGTAAAAGATTGTAAATCTTGTATGACACATTTGCCCAATCCTCATTTCGGCGTTAACCCTAGAGGATTGATGCCCAATCATTTGTGGCAGATGGATGTTACTCATGAGCCAAGTTTTGGAAAATTGCGATTTATTCATGTGACCATAGATACATGTTCAGGCATGATTTTTGCTTCCTTACATTCTGGAGAAAAAGTTAAAGATGTTACATCTCATTGCTTGCAAGCTTTTGCTGCATTGGGCATCCCCAAAATGCTTAAAACAGATAATGGCCCCGCATATACGTCCTCATCTTTCAAAGAGTTTTGCGCAAAATTCAATATATCCCATAAAACAGGCATCCCATACAATCCTCAGGGTCAGGGCATTATTGAAAGAGCAAACCGAACACTGAAAATTATGTTATTAAAACAAAAAGAAGGAAATTGGAAAAGTCCTAAGGACAGATTGGCAGTTGCCCTGTTTACCTTAAATTTTTTAACTTTAGACTCTAATGGTTATTCTGCTGGAGACAGACATTGGAATCCACACCAACAACATAAACCTTTGGTTTACTGGAAGGATGTTCTTTCAGGTACATGGAAGGGTCCAGATCCAGTATTAATTTGGGGAAGAGGATCTGTTTGTGTTTTTCCAAAAGACGAATCCTCTCCAATATGGATACCATCTAGATTAATAAAACAGGTACCACATCAAAATGATCAAGATGAAGTTATTGAAGAATCAAGATTAAAAAAAAAGGTACAAAATCAAGAGGACCAAGATGAAGGTATAGAATGATTCCCTCAAAAGAGTCCTTCAAAATATTTCACAACTTAAGTGTCATTCCTCCCGGCCGGGACGAGGAGATCTCTCTTTAGTGTGCACACAATTGTATTTTTTTTTTTCTTTTTATACATGTCTTTATGTCTGTACATTTGTCTATATTTCATGTTAATGTGACGTCACAAATATATGTTTGTATGTTTGTTTGTCCAGTGTGACGTCACATAGAACAAAGCGCTTATGAAAAAGAAAAAAAATATATATATGGATCCAAATAACTTTAATTCATTTTAGGTTTAGAGTATTCAATTTAGGTAAATAATTTTATAAATGAAGGTACTTTCAATTTTGATTTATAGGTGTCCCTGGGACTTCTCTTTAGCAAACAATATGACTAGTGCTATATAACCTGATATTTTGGTGTTTTGACTTAAGATTGTTTATTTGTTATTAACTTCATTTGTTTAATAGCTCATTAATTTCAATTATCTCAACAGGTAAAAGATTGCTCTGTATACAGAGACTCAAGGGTTCCAGCTAACAAATTATTTCTCTCAAGTGCCTTTACCTTTTCTTTAATCTATCTTTAATGCAGTAATTACCCTCAGTCTTTCTTTGTTTTGTTCTAAATATGATATTTTTCCAACTTATGTTTGTAGAAGCTCAACCAGCGATGTGTGTGAACAAAAATCAACTTTAATTTTCTAATCTAATTATTCTATTTTGTAGTTTGACAACTCACCTCTTGACTCAGTGCTGCAATAGCACTGCCTTTCCTTTAATAATTGATGCTTGAGTTTCTAGGTAGCGGGCCCTGAAGATTTGCCGGTGGCATTGTCTAAACATAAAAAAGACGTCTGCTGCTACAGCTGCAGGGATCGCGGCCGCCGCAAGCATCCCTGCTGCTCAAACATCAAACAACCTCACCAACAGTGTGGCCTCTGCTCTACATGCATGGGGCCTCCTACATCAACATGTTACAACAAATGGACATTTTGATCTTTCATTGTTTGGGACTTTACGGGACAATGCCTTGCGGGTATTTGTCTAGAGAATTCAGTGTGTTACTTGTTGGAACTTAGGGCAGCTGATTTGTTTAAACAATTTGATATGCTATGCAATTTGGCTCATCACCAAAAGGCTTGTCGCCTTAAAGCCGCAACATCTCCTCACAATTGGACGGCTGTTAGTCATCATATATAGTCGATCCTAAAGGGCTCCATTGGATGGCTGGTTAGCCAATGACGGGTAAGATCCCCAGAGGGGGACAACCTAAGACAGGCACAGTCGCACGGGACAGTCTCATGTGGCCGACATATCAACCTAAGACAGGAGTCAAGGGCACAGCCTTGATTATCCGATGACGGGTAAGAATGTTGGTTGCACATAGACGTCCTAGAGCATTACCTCTTTTAAAACAAAAAGGGGGAAATGCAGGAGCCCTGTTTGGGGATTGGCTTGAATTGCAGTTGACTATGAGCCGTGGAGATTTGGCCATTGTCGCCACCCGTAGTCTCACGGGATTTTGTTGCGGGATCTGGAGTGACTTGGCCGAAATTGCTGATCGGGTCAGCGCCATTTTGGTGGTGTGTTTGGCGTGAGTTAGTTGTTAGAACCAGAGAGAAAAGTTATCAGAATAATAGGCTGTTTGTCTCCAGTTTGCTTCTGAAGTTCTTCCCGCGGCTCCGGTGCTCCGAGCGCTTCAGGCGGCGACAATATACAACAGATGGATAACAGTGTTGGTTTCTAGGCAGGAAATTAGAGTATGAAGGGGTGAATCAAGGGAAATTTTTGCTTTTTCTGTATGGTTTGAGTTTTTTACGAGAATGTTTTTATAAATGCCTCACATATTAAAAGGAACAAAATAACTATTACAGAACAGAAAATGATGGAAAGCTTCCCAATTCAATTTATAAAACTAGCATAACCCTGATACTGAAACCTTACAATGTTATTTCAATAAAAAAAGACTAGAGATTAATTTCACTTATGAATATGGATGGAAAATTCCTATGTAGAACATTAGCAAATGGAATCCAGCAGTATATAAAAAAAAAAAAAAAAAAAAAAAAAAAAAAAAAAAAAAAAAACATGACTAAGCAGGGTTTATTCCAAAATCACAAGGGTGAATGAATTATCAGGAAATCTAGTAATGCAATTTATCAAGACAATCAGTGCTGCCCTTGGAGCCTGGGCAACGGCCCCCTCCCCTCTGCCAGCCCTGCATCTCCTGCCATTCCCAAAGGATAAAGGATTCCTCTGTGCCAAGGTGACTTGTGTGTGTCCAATGTTCCTCATTTTAGACCACACCTTCCAACATTTGGTTCTCCAAATTTCCTGCCTGAATGGCCCAAGCCTATTTCCAGATCCTCAACTGAATTGTTCCTTCCCCTCCAGGGTGGATCTTGCACCAGAGTAGTACAGAGTCCTACACCTCAGGATGGCCAAGGTGAGAATCTTTGTAGGGGTTGGAGTATAAGAGGATGGAGATGAGGGTGTTCTGAGCTGTGTGCATGAGGACCCTTGGAGTATAGGTTGGAGCCAGGGATCCAAAAAGAAGGCTGGTCTGAGGTTGGGTCTCTGTGTTTCCATAGACTAGTATGATATTCAAAGAAGTATGAGAATTCTGAATGCAAACCTGGCCTCCCAAGTGATTATGAAGTTAAATGTCAAAGCCGGAGACAAGAACATATTTTATTTAACAGTTTGATGTTATGGTTAACAACTTCTAAATGTTTAGAAATAGAGCAGTGCAAGCCTCCGTTTGTACTTTTGGCCCAGTGCCCACAATTGTGAAGGACAGACCAGCCATAATGGAAGCCAAGAGAAAAAACATTATACCGAAAATAGAGAGAAAAGACATTGGAAAGATGAATTGAGAGAAATAAGAGAAAGAGTAAGAGGGAAGATAGAAACGGAAATATCCACCAGGCACGGTGGTGCACTCCCCTAATCCCAGCACCTCCAGAGACTGAAGCAGGAGGATCAAGAGTTCAAAGCCAAGGGAGGGGGCAAAAGGGTGAAGGAAAAAAAAAAAAGATGGTAGAATGAGATGGATATCATTACCCTAAGTGCATGTATGAAGTCACAAACCGTGTGAATATACTGTGTATACAACCAGAGATATGTAAAAATGTGCTCTATAAGTATAATATGAAATGTAATACATTCTGCTGTCATTTCTAACAACTTAGGATAAAAAATAAATAAATTTTATAAAAAAAGAGTTTAAAGCCATTATTTTCTCCAACTCCATCCATTAATGCTAAGTGAAGTTAGCCAATCCCAAAAAACCAAAGGTCAAATGATTCCTTTGCTATGATGATACTGAATTATAAAGGCAAGGGAGGGGGATGAGAGGAATGAAGGAATGTTAAATACAACAAAGTGGAGGAATGGTAGGGATGGGGCAAGGGGATAGGAATAATGGCAGAATGAGCTAGACGTCAATACACTAAGTATATGTATAAAAACACAAATGGTGTGAAAATACTTTATGTGAAACCAGTGACTTGAAAAAACTGTGCTCTTTATATGTAATGTGAAATGAATTGCACTCTGCAAGCATGTATAACAAATTTGAGTAAATTAAAAATTTTTTTTAAAAAAGTGTTCAAAGCCAGGCTCAGCAACTCAGCAAGGCACTAAACAACTCAGTGAGATCCTCTCTAAATAAAATACAAAATAGAGCTGGGGATGTGGCTCAGTGGTGGAGCGCCCCTTGGTTCAGTCCCTGGTTACCCCTCCCCCCCGAAAAAAAGAAATGGAAATATCCTAAAACTCCATCAATGGGTCTTTATTTTTTTAAGAACATTTTTTTAGTTGTAGGCAGACACAATACCTTTATTTTATTTACATGGTGCTGAGGATGAGCCCAGGGCCTCACACATGTGAGACGAGCACTCTACCGCTGAGCCATAGCTCCAGCCCCCCATCAATGGGTCTTTAAGATATGCCTTGGAGGGATGGGAAATACAAGTGTAAAAGGGATCTTAGAAATTTTGAAACTTTGAAGTAATTACAGTGAAGACAATCATCTAAGAATTCTGCCTCTATAAATGGATATTTCCATTTATAGTTATGAAACAAAATTTGCCAGAATTGACCCTTTATTTGTTCAACTGTAAACAATATAAATAAAGCAGATACCCACCCATGGTTCTTGGAGAAACCGTGAAGTCCACACAACCTGAAAGCATTTGTCACTGCTGTGGTTTCCTCCTGTCAGTCTGTGCCTGCCAAGCCAAAGTGTGTAAAAATGGGCACTCCTCTGGTTTCAACTGTGAAGATGTGGCTTTGTGTTTATTTTTTTTAAGCAGGATTTGATTTCTGGAGATTAGAATTCAAAAAACCAAGCAGAAGCAGAGGCATTCCAATGTTTCTCGATGGTCTTCTATCTTTAACCTTGCTCTCAACCCCCTAAATTATTTTCTACACAGAATGACCTGACCTTCTGTTCTTTTGTTCTGTTTTGTTTGCTGTGTTAGGGATCAAACCCAGGGCCTGGCACATACTAGGCAAGTGCTCTACCAAGCGCTCTACACATTGAGCCACACCCCCAGCCCTGACCTTTTGTTCTTTTTAAACAACTTTATGAAGGCATAATTTATCCATAAGATTCACCCATTTTAAGAATGTAGTTAGATAAGTTTTAGTAAATTTATACAGTTGTGCAACCATCACCAGAGTCCAGTCTTAGAATATTTTCATCATTCCATAGATTTTCTTTGTGTCCATTTGTAATCAATCCTTACTTCTACCTCATGATCCCAGACAACCACTGATCTGCTTTCTGTCTATATGGTTTTCTTTTCTGGAAATTTCACATAAATATAATCATGCAATATGTCTTCTTTTGCATCTGACTGCTTTTACTTAGCATAATATTTTTGAGATTCACCCATGTTGGGGAATGTGTCAGTAGCTTATACTAATCTAATCTTCTATTCATACTGTTACTCACTAGTATCTGTCCTATGGATCTACCATTCATCACTCTCCTGTTCATCAGTTGTTGGACAGTCAGGTTGCTTCCAGTTTGGAGATATGATGGAAAATGTTGCTATGAATATTTCCTACAAGTCTTATGCTTGTATACTTATACAATACATACTTTAATTTCTTTGGAGTACATATCTAGGAGTGGAATTGCTGGGTCATGCATAAGCCTCTTAAAATATAGTCACATTTCACTAAATAACATTCACTAAATGCATCACTAGGTAATTTCATCATTGTGTGAACAACATAGAATTTACTTAAGCTAAGATGCATATGATGGGGCTGGGATTGTGGCTCAGTGGTAGAGCGCTCGCCTTGCATGTGTGCGGCCCGGGTTCGATCCTGAGCACCACGTACAAATAAACACATTGTGCACAACTAAAGCAAATAAATAAATATTTTTTTAAAAAAAAAGATGCATATGATGTCATTAGGCAATATGACCTTACAGGACTTCTGTCAATGATTGAAATGTCATTAGGCAGTGTGTAGTTGTAAGGAGCTGCCAAACTATTTTCTAAAGTGGCCGGATCATTTAAATTCCCACCAGCAATGACTGAGGGTTTGCAGGAGCCCTGATTGGGGAGATGGCTGAGATTGCGGTTGGCTGTGGGCCATAGAGATATTCGGACATTGCTGACTTCCGTGATCTCACGGGACTTGGCCCAGGATCTCGTGGGACTTGGCCCGGGATCTCGCGAGACTTGAGCGGAGATTGGATAGGGTTGGCGCCATTTTGTTTGTGGGTTTTTTAGTGGTGTGTGGTGCGTGTTAGAGTCGTTGTTAGAGCCAGAGAGAGAAGTTATCAGAATAAAAAGCCTGTTTGTTTCCAGTTTGCCTCTGAACTTCTTCCCGCGGCTTCGTTGCTCCAAGTGGCAATCACTTCAGGCAGCAACAAGGGTTTCTGTTTCTTTGTACCCTCGTCAGCACTCAATATTGTTAATCTTGATTATAACCACTCTAGTGGAATGTATTTCATTGTTGCTGTGGCTTTTAAATTTTTTATTTTTTGTATTTTCCTAATGTCTGATGATATTGTACATCTTTTCATGTGGTTATTTTCCTTCCATATAACTTTAGTTAAGTGTCTATGCAAATCTGGGTTATTTGGGGTTCATTGGGTTATTTATCTCTTATGATCTGTTCAAAGCCTAACTTGAATCAAGCTATTTTTCCAATGGAAAGTCTTTCAGTGGCACCCACCCCTCGAGAATGAAGACTTTGACCTTCATGTGGCCCATGAGCCCATGCGATCTGGACCCTGTCTCACCCCTTCAGCCTCCTCTGCTCACTTTGAGCTTTAGTCTGGGTGCTTTTTGTTCAAGGAAAGCACCCAGAATTTTCCCTGCCTTTATAAATTTCTCTCCCTCTGTTAAAATCTCCTGTTCTCCAGGGTAACTTCCACCCCTCCGCTCTCGTCATATTTTTCTCTTCAAGTTAAGTCAGGAATCTCTGAAATGATAGACTTTGTCATGGCCCTCAGGACATCTACTTCATAGCACTTACTACCATTGTAATTACATAGTCACATGTCACTAACGATTGGCTACATCCCTAGAAATCCACTGTTGGGCGATTTTGTCATTGTTTGAACATCATAAAGTATTCACGCAAACCAAACTGTCTAGGTCAGTCACGCACATGGCTTCCTTAGGTGATCGAGAGAGACGCAGCAAACACAAGATGTAGGAGGCTGCCCCAGCATCACCTGACATACTGTTTACACTAAACTCTTTTTTTTCTTTTTTGCAAGTAGAACGAATACACACTAGAAGAACAATAAAAGGTATAGTATAGTAAATACATAAACTAGTATTAAAGTCATTTTATCATTAGAAAGTACTACTATGTAAATCATTGTTTGTGCTCTACTTTTATGCACCAGCAACACAATAGATTTGTTTACAACAGAATTACCATAAACACATGAGTAAAGCATTGCTATGTGACATTACCATGCTACAGTGTCACTAGGTGATGGGCATTTTTCAGCTCCATTATAATCTCAGGGGATCAGAGTCGTCTATGGTGTCTGTTTTTCACCCAAACGTTCTTATGTGGCACCTGACTCTATTTAAATATGTGATGTGAATCTTTGTCTCCCATGACTTTTAACAGGATCCATGATAGACATAAAGGTGTCCTCCTGTTGCGTCCATCATAGCCTTAGTATTTAGCCAATGCCAGGCATGCAGTGAGACTTCTGAATATATTTGTTGAATGAATGATTAAACAAGAGTCCCTGCTTCCCTTAGAAGTTAGGGCCTTGAAAAACCAAGTTTATTCTAAGCCAGCAGATGACAGCAGTGTGAACAGATGGTAGGATCATCCAAGGCCTGACCAGTGAGCAGAACCAGGGACATGGTCAGAGTCATAGGGAGGAACTATGGACTGAAAAAAAATAACAATAACAGGATGTCTCTTGGAGCAATTTTAAATAATAAGTATACATACCAAGAGCTTGTCCTAGGAGCGGGCCCCCAACAATAAAGAATTTGTACACTCAGAATTTCTTCCTGGGAAGAATTTAGCTCTTGAATGCAGAGTAGATAAGGAATCATAATGAGTGAGATTAAATCAATCAGTCAATCAATCACGCTCTACCATAGCTTAAGAGGCTGTGGAAAGGCATCTGCAACTGAGTTCTGAAGGGGAAGCACCCCATTCTCCACTTCCCAGGTCAGAGCATTGACTGCTTACTAGAGACCCCAGTACAGTCAGGAGCACAGCAGGGCCACAGGCACCCAAGAAATTTTTTCTCCATTTGCTTCTCTCTCACAGTCACTATTTGCCTCCTTATCTCTATCCTAACCTAGAACAGAAACAAAATCATTAATGATTGTATTTGTTTGAAGTTACCTGATGTTAATCAAATACAGTTCAAGAAAACTGAAAATGTCGAAGTATCACTCTCAAACACAAACAATTGACATGTCGCCAGTTGAGGGTCTTCCAGATTATATTTTTTCCCATGGGTTGGAGACCTTTGGAAGATGAACTATTTGAATAGGAATCATTTTTACTTATTCATTTTTTTAAATATTTATTTATTTACTTTAGTTGTACACAATGCAATGCATTTATGTTTACGTGGTGCTGAGGATCGAACCCGGGCCGTGCGCGTGCAAGGCGAGCGCTCTTCCACTGAGCCACAACCCCAGCCCCCACTTATTCATTTTTCAAAAAAAAACATTTTCCAGCTTTCTTGTTGGGTAATTGACAAGAGAAAGCTGTACCTTTATGGTATACGACATGATATGTTGATATATGCATATACTGTGAAATGTTGGCCACAAAATTTTGTGCTGGTGTGGTAAGAACATTTAGTTATCTTTTTGAAAATATAATTTTATTTTTAGTTGACACCTAGTAATTGTACATATTTGTGGGCTACAGTGGGACATACACACACACACACACACACACACACACACACATATAATGATCATATCAGGGTTCTTGACATATCCATCACATTTCTTTGTGGTGGAAACATTCAAACCCCTCTTTACTGGCTACTTTAGGGTTTTTGAGGTTTGGGTGACTTTTGGGTTTTGTTTGTTTGTTTGTTTAGAATAGCTGGGGTTAAACCCAGGGATTCTGCATGCTGGTCAAACGCTCTATCACTAAGCCCCAGCCTATCTACTAACTATTTTGAATCATTCAATTAATTGTTGTCAACCATAGTTATCCTAGTATGCTATATAGAACATTAGAAGCATTACTCCTGGGCTGGGATTGTGGCTCAGAAGTAGAGCGCTCGCCTAGCACGTGCGCGGCCCAAGTTCGATCCTCAGCACCACGTAAAGGTAAAGGCATTGTGTACAACTAAAACAAACAAACAAATAAATAATAAAAAATAGAAGTAATTCTTCCTATATAACTGCATTCCTATACCTGTTAAAATCTACTGTCTTAGCAATTTTCAGGTACACAATATATAATACATTGTTAGTAACTATAGTCACCATGTATATGGTAGAATCCCATTTATGTCTACAAAGTTGTGTGGTTAATGACAGAACAGAGAAAGTAATTGAATTAAGAGTGTAAATTGCTGACCTGGATAAAGTCAGCTGTGGGCTGGATGCTCCACACCCCCAGACTAAGAATCCCTGGGAGCCATGGAGATGAGGGTCAAGGTACCCAGAGCTGGGTTTGTTGAATTTTGTACCTTGAACCCTGACAAGCTTTCAAGATCCTCTTGCAGATTGTGATTCAGGGGCCCCTGTTTTAAAGAATGCCTCTTAGGAAAGGAATGCAGGTCAGTGGTAAACGCTTGCCGAGCATACGAGGCCCTGTGTTCCATCCCCAACACTGCAAAAATAAATAAATAAAAAACAAAGGGCACCTCTTTTTTAGTTTTTATTTATTTGTTTATTTTTGGTACATGGGATTGAACCCAGGGTGCTTAAACACTGAGCCACATCCGCAGCCCCTTTTTTATTTTAGAGACAGAGTCTCACTGAGTTGCTTAGGGCCTAGCTAAGTTGTTGAGGCTGGCTTTGAACTCACTATCCTCCTGCCTCAGCCTCCCAAGCCGCTGGGATTAGAGGCATGCGCCACCACACCTGGCTAAAGGACACCTCTTAAATTGTAAGCATTGGCTTATTCACTTGATTATATATATTAAGAAAAAAAAATCTCTAAAGAATATACCTGATTACCTGTTCTCAGGAGAAGGCCAAGGCAGATGTGGGTCAGGGATTAGATAACCTGAAACAATGTTTTCATTTTGAAACAATCTTAAATTTATACAAAAACTGCAAATATGGCACAACACAAATATCTTTTTCTTCTGAATCATTTGAAAGTATATGTTGACATCATGCCACTGTCATCTCTGAATACTTGAGTGTGTAATTCCTGCAAGGACATTCTCTGACATAACCTGATACAATCAACAAGACCAGGAAATTAATACTGATACATTTGTACCATTTGAGTTTCACCAAGAGTCCCGATAATGTCTATTATACCAAAAAGATACAATTCTGAACATTGTCTTTTGATTCCTTCAGTCACAAGGCAAGCACTCTACCAACTGAGCTCTATCCTCAGCCCGATGCTTTTTGATTTAAGTTTGTCTGATTTTCCTCATGGTTAGACTCAGGTTATGAATCTTTGGTGGGAATCACACAGAAGAAATATATAATGTTCTTATTTTGTCTATCAGGCAGCACACAATTTTGGGACATCATTATTGATGACATTACCATTAATCACTTTATTAACGTGGTGTCTGCCAGGATTTTGCACTGTAAAGTTACTCATTTCCCCTTTGTAATCAACAAATACTTTGTAGAGAAGTATTTTGAGACTATGTAAATGTCTTATTCTTTTAAATTTTCAATTTATTCATCTTTTAATATGTACACTCATAGTTTCTTATTACTATGTAACTTCTTATATTGTGGGGGGAACCATATGAATGCATTAATTTTTAAATTAATTTTGGGGGTAATACAGATTGAACCCAGGGGTGCTTTACCATTGAGCTACACCCAAGATCTTTCTTTTTCTCTTTGAGACCAGATCTCCCTAAATTGCCAAGGTTGGCCTCAAATTTACAAGCCTCCTGCCTCAACCTTTCAAGTTGCTGGGATTATAGGTGTGCCAAACCTAAATTAATTTTTAAAAGGAAAAGGCCCAAAGTCTAAAACCTTCACTGAATTCATCATTATCTTTTGACAAGGTCCAAGCACACATCATCCAAGGTAACTGGAGTGTGTGTATGGGAGAGGGGCAGATGTTAGTCCCAGTGGGACACAGGACTGAGAGCGCAGAGGGACATTTCCCCAAGTGGAAATGGGTGACAGGAAGAATAGAAACTGAATGTCAAAGACAATCAGCGTAGAGAAGAGTTCCCAAAGAGAATGTGAAAGCAAAACACCAAAAAAATGAGACTCTAACCAGAGGGTGTTCAGAGTCCAGTGTTGGAAAATAGGAAATTCATTGCAACCGAAATAGGTGCCAGAAAATAAAGGAACGAGCCCCAAAGCCAGAGGGCGATCATGGGGACAGGGAGGCCCCTGCTTGCTGGCCTTCAGCATCAGAAGCCAGACCAGTTTCCATGAAGTCAAGACCAGGAGGAACAGCAATCAGCACCGGGATGAGAGAACTGCTCAAGGGCAGAGGGTCAGTCCTGACAACTTCTCTCAGAAATCATTTGTCCTGGTAAGAGACTTTAGAGGAAAAAAAACAACCTGTGAATTTGCTGGTGGTTCTTCCTAGAGGTGGCCATCAGCCGAGCATTTCAACACTGCAATGATACTGGTATGGACAAAGTGTGAGCAATTGCTGAATTCTGCATAGACGCCATTTTTTTTTTTTTAAACGCAGGAAGTATCTGCCAAATTACACAAATTATGCTTAATGCCACTCATTCTATTTCTCTCCCCAGGCTTTTCTCTCTCCACCTCTCAGCCACAAATCTATGGAGTCTGCTTATCATTCCTACATGTTCAAGATATTTTAGGAAACTGTTTTTATGTTGGCAGCTGTCCCTGGCCTGACCAGAGCACACCTCAGCAGACAGACACATTCTGCAGATTTCTAACAAAGCAAATATGTTGATTTTGGCATAGGTTTGCCCCAACTTATCAGACTCCATTGCTTGGTTGACTAGTAGAAAATATCTAGGGAAAACACATTTTATGACTTTAATTGTTGTTATAGGTGCTTTCAAAAAATAAATGTGTGACCTGTAATATATTTAAGTGAAAGAACTCACATCTGGATTCGATTAACTCTGGAGTCTGTTGGCTGACTTAGCACGGGAGTCTTTTCTGGAAGTCAACTCTGTGTCTAGGGATTTTGTTTTCACCCAGAGAGGCACAGTGGAGACCTTGTTTCAGCACAAAGGCATTAACTGTTAGTGTGACCCCTCGTGAACATGGCAAAGCTAACCAAAGACCTTCAAGTCAAAGTCTATCCTGTAGGACTGAGACAGGCAATCTGAAGGCAAGGGTTAAATGGAGGGAGAGTTCCAGAATAGTTCCACAGACTCAGCATTGGGCATTGCCACTTTAACTTCCATTCCCAAGGAGGACCAAAAGAAGCTTTGGTATGGATGGTGGCACCTCTCATCCTCATTCTAGGTGAGAGGACAGAATCAATAATAAACACTTTCATTAGAAGGAAAGTGGTGTAATCTATAACAGACATGCTGGACTATTTTACTTTCTTCTCACAAGATAATAAAAGCTGTAACTAACATGTTGGCATATCTCACTCTCTTTATGGGAAAGATGGCAGGATTAGTGAGAAGAATCAGGATGTGGTGGCACGTGCCTGTAGCTACTTGGGAGGCTGAGCCAGGAGGTTCATCTGAAACCAGGAGTTCAAGGCCAGTCTGAGCAACAGAACAGAACCTGGCTCAAAAAGCAAAAATTAAAAATGAAAAATGAAGCCGGGCGCGGTGGCTCACGCCTGTAATCCCAGCACTTTGGGAGGCTGAGGCAGGAGGATCGCGAGTTCAAAGCCAGCCTCAGCAGTGGCGAGGCACTTAGCAACTCAGTGAGACCCTGTCTCTAAACAAAATACAAAAAAGGGCTGGGGATGTGACCCAGTGGACGAGTGCCCCTGAGTTCAATCCCGGTACCACAAAAAAAAAAAAAAAAAAAATTAAAAATGACAAGAATGGATGAAGTTAAGTCAATAGCTGTACTGGAGCCCATAGACTCTGAGGATTCTACAAAGCAATGTCTAGCCAGGATGAGATGTCTTTGACCTGGACCCTTGTGGCAATAGCAGTTTCTGGCTAACTAACAGGGACTTCACAGTTCCTCCTAAATCACTCTCTGGGTGCAATAAAAACAAGAGAGGCTCAACTTCCAATTCCTCCCTCTCCAACTCACATCCTCCCTGTGGATAATGGAAGCACAAAACTCACCCACCCTAGAGCATTATGAGCAAATGGCATCCTGCCCTGCTCCTGCCTCCCTAAGGTGGCCTCTTTCTGCTCTTTCATTTATGTGGGCCCGTTCTCCCCTGACCACACCCTACATACACCAAGAGTTCCTTCCTTCCTTAGGTTCATCCACATGGCCCCTCAGACCAATTTCTTTTTTTTTTTTTTTTTTTTTTACCAGTTACACCACTAATCAGAATGAGGTAATATTCTTGAACCAACCCGACTTGGTGAAGGTGAGGTAGTCTTTTTCCCAACTGCATGCATATGTTCATGGAATATACTTTTGCCTTCAAAAAGCCTTTGGCGAGTTGCCCTATATAAAGCTCCATGAGCCACTGGTCTTCTTTGTCTTAGGTAAGGAGCTACCTTAGGGGCAAGACAAATGGATGTTTCTCTGGATGGAAATGTATGAATAATAATCTTTAAAATAGCCTGAATTTGGGGCTGGGGTTGTGGCTCAGCGGCAGAGCGCTCGCCTTGCACGTGCGCGGCCCAGGTTCGATCCTCAGCACCACGTAAACATAAATGCATTGCATTGTGTACAACTAGAGTAAATAAATAAATATAAAAAATAAAAATAAATAAATTAAAGTAAAATAAAAAATAAATTTAAAAAAATGATAATAAATAATAATAAATAAATAAAAATTTAAAAATTTTTAAAAAATTAAAATTAAAAAAAAAATAGCCTGAATTACTGAACGAGGTTTTCCTCTAGCATGTCCCAAGTATTAAGTCATTGACTCCCCACCAGAGCCCTCTGAAGGAGGTACAACTATGCTTCCAATTTTGCAGATGAGGAAAAAGTTACAAGGAGGTTAAGTGACTTGACTAAGGTAATTCATCTTTTTCTAGAACAATCACTGGTAATATTATAATCACTCATTTAGATTTTACAGTAAAATCTCTGTTTGTGAATGACACAAAACACTATAGGTATTGAAAAGTCCTTGAGAACAAATTGCAGAAAGATCCTGTTAGGTTCTTGGTCACATTTTTTTACTCCATCTGCCTATAGTCTCACAGCAACTCTAACCTTATGTCATTCCTCAACAATGTCCCCTCCTTTCCCAGCCCTAGCCACCACCCTTATTCGGACCTCTGCTGTTTATCTTGAACCCTTCCATGGCTTTTTAACTAGTTCTTTGGCTCTCCATCACTTCCGCCTGTCACTTATCACATCACTGGTAAATTAAATGAACACAATACAGCTTTGTCCTAGCCCTAGCCAGCTCCACACCCACTGATGTCTGGGGTCAAGGCCTTCCATGGCACGTTACAGCCAACTTACCAGGGGTTCTTGAGTTATGCCCTTTTACTCACTACATTTTGGTTAAGTGACCACCTTAAGCCCAAGTACTATTGGTAGGTAGTAAGAATTCAAAATTGAAAGGATACAGTCCTTATTCTCAAATTGCTCATCATAGTGAGAAGACAGACCTGTAAACAGATGTACAATAATAAGATAATCATTATTAATAGACGTAGGTGTAGATGCAGCACCTACATCTGTATAGAGGCATCAAAAAGGACTTCACAGAGAAAGGGAGTTTGGAGCTCAGAGAATGAGTATTTAAAGTCCGAAGTGGCTCAGTCAGGGAAGTGAGTTCCAGGTAGAAGACACAGTGCACAGTGACAAAGGGCAGAGCATGCATTCATGGAAGGGAATGTGGCTAAGTTTAGTTAGACTGTAGAGTTTGATGGGAAGTACAAGAAGTCGAGAAGAACAGACACCAGATAAAAGTTCTTCATGAGTTGACTAATTTTTTTTTTTTCCTTTGGTACCGGGGATTGAACTCAAGGGCACTCGACCACTGGGCCATATCCCCAGCCCTTTTTTGTATTTTATTAGAGACTGGGTCTCACTGAGCTGCTAAGTGCCTCGCCATTGCCGAGGCTGGCTTTGAACTCATGATCCTCCTGCCTCAACCTCCCAAGTGCTGGGATTACAGGCATGAGCCACCATGCCTAGCTTTAGTTGACTAATTTTATGGGTACAATTTAAACTCCAAACTACAAAATGATTTTTAAGTTTGTCTAGAAATAGAAGAGTAAGAATTTCCAAGAACATTTTTTTAAAGAATAATAATGAGAAAAGAGAAAGATATTGTTCTACTAAACACTAAAAACATACTGTAAAATTACCATGGTTGAAATTGTTTGATCCTAGCATGGATTAGAAAGACAGACAAAGATATAGAATAGGAAAGTATGGAAGTGGATCCAAGTATATATTATTAGGCTTGTTAATATAAATATGGCATCTTGAATCAGGATCAAAGTGATGGATTATTCAGAAGATGGTACTGGAACAACTTTGTGTTAGTCAGCTTTCTGTCACTGTGACAAAATACCTGAGAAAAGAAATTTAATGGAGGAAAGATTTATTTTGTCTTACTGTTTCAAGGATTTTAGTCCATGGTCAGCTGGCTCCATTGCTTTGGGCCAGTGGTGGGACACAGCATCATGAAGGAGAGAGTGTGGTAGAGCAGAGTTGCTCATTCATGGCATTTGGGAGGCAGGGAGGAGGAGGCAGGGGACAAGATATAGTACCCAAGGACACACCACCAAGGACCTACTCCTTTCAATTAGGTCCTACCTCTTGTAGTTTTCATCACCTCCTAATAGCCCATTCAAATAAGAACTGATTAATGAGTTAATCCACTGATGAGGTTAGAGCCCTCATGATTAAACCACTTCCCCAAAGCCCCACCTCTGAACATTGTTGCATTGGGGACCAAGCCTTCAACACATGAATACATAACAAACCCAAACTATTTGAAAAAAATAATAATAAAAGTTGGATTCTCTACCCTTCCCATCATTCACAAAATAAATTCCAGCCCAGCACTAAAAGTGGAACCTTCTATGATGATGGAAATATCATATAGCTGTGATGTCCAGTATGGTAGCTACTAACCACAAGTGGTTACCGAGTATTTAAGCATTTAAAATGGGGGGTAGTGTACTAAAAGAACCACATTTTCAATTTCAATGGATCAAAACTTAAATTTATATGGTCATTTGTGGTTAACATCAACTATAGCAAGTAGCATGGTTCTAGATGAACTAAATACAGGAAGGAAAAAACTACTGTAATGAAATATAAGTAAATATTTATACAATCTTGAGGTGAAATGTCATCTTTAGTATAATATTAAAAGCAGAAATCATAAAAGGAAAATGGATTTGACTATTTAAAAATGTAAAACTTTGGAAGACATGAAGGTGACTATTGTTAAAAGATAAAGGTCATGTATGACCATTAAAGATTTCTATTTTTATATAAAAGATTACTAATTAATAAATCAATTGCAAACTAATTAATTAAAATTAATTGATAAAAATGAAGAAGCTTTGAAAAATAAGCAAAGGACATGAATAAGAAAATCACAAAAGAAGAAGTACTAATGTCTAATGAGTATAAAGAAACTTCAACCTCAGCCGGGCACGGTGGCTCACGCCTGTAATCCCAGCACTTTGGGAGGCTGAGGCAGGAGGATCGCGAGTTCAAAGCCAGCCTCAGCAATGGAGAGGCACTTAGCAACTCAGTGAGACCCTGTCTCTAATAAAATACAAAAAAGGGCTAGGGATGTGGCCCAGTGGTCTAGTGCCGCTGAGTTCAATCCCTGGTAACAAAAAAAGAAAAGAAAAAGAAACTTCAACCTCACTTCTAGTCACAAATTCACCAATTCAATCAACCATGAGATAATTCGTCCAACTAAGGATGTCTTTAAAAATGTTGCTATGGGGCTAGGGGTATAGCTAAGTAGGAGAGCCCTTGCCTATGTGTAGGAGGCTCTGGGTTTCATCCCCAGCATGGGGGGCGGGGGAAACTGCTATAGGTATTATCTATAGTAAGGGTTAGGAAAGCGGGTGTTTTCCTACATTATACGTGCAAATGTAAATTGATGCAAACTTTCTGAAAAGCAGTTTAGCAATAAAGATTAAATTAAACATTTGGGGATCATATTTTAAGTGTTCTTATTTCCATCATATGTATTTTACTTAAAGACCCACAAATTAAGATCCCCAGATTTAGCCTCCATGATAGCCACGGTCCAGGTCCCGTGTCAGTGTACTTGGTGGTTTTCCTCATGGTGACAGGGAGCCATGGAGAGGTGAGACACTGTCCTGAGAGTGCAAGGAAACCCGGTCATTCACTGAGCATTTATTTAGCTGTGTGCCAAGCACTTCACACACAAGATCTGCTTTAATTCTCATGACAACCTCAGGAAGTAGTTACTATCCTCTCCACTTTAGAAATGCAGAAACAGGCAGGCTACCAGAGTTCAGAGCTATCACCATGCAATTGGAAAGCCAGGGTTTGAAGCCTGGTCTGACTCCAAGATCTGCTCCTTTGCTTGAGAAGATTCCAGGGCCACAGGAAGCACTGAAGCCCCTTGGGGGCAATCCTGGGTCCAGCAAGACCCCTTTAAGCAGAGATGCTACAGTCCTAGGCCCTCCAGATCAGGAGCAGCAGCCTCACTAGGGAGGCGGCAAACAGTCCTCCAGGGCACAATATAGCCAGTGACTTATGGACCTCTTAGATGCGCCCTTCCTGGCACCGGGAAGCAAAGAAAATTTGTTGTATATGCGGGGTAGAGAGGGGATGGGTTTCGACTAGTCTGAAAAAGACTCTAATTTGTTGGGGCTGAAACAGGGTAGAGCTCTCAGAAAAGGAATTTGGGGAATTGAGTGTCCTCAGACTTTTCCATCTGCTCCTCGACAAGGACCTGCCAAGTGACGCCGGAATGCTGTGTGTGTGCCCAGCCTTGTCTCGGCTCATCCGTCTCACGCGCAGGGCTGGGGCGCAGGTTCTCCAGCAGGGAGGGTGAGGGAGAGCTGCTTGGGGAGGGAGACCGGGAGGCTGCCAGCTTCCTCTTGCGGCATTGTTGGAGGCTGAGATAGCAGTGTGCTCGGAGGGAAGAGGTGGGCGGGGAGGCCAAGCACCATTTGGTCTCCGTCAAAGTCAGAAAGTAACTTGGGTCAGCACTGAAGTCAGAGCTGGGATACAGCGAGGGCCACCCCGACTGGGATGTTTTTCAGAGTTTCCCAAGGTGAAGGGCAGGAGAACCCAGAAGAGATGGTCTCCACTGGGCAGGGAGGGATGGAATGGTATAGAGTTTGCCAGGACACGGGGGAAGTACAGAAATCGATTTTTATTTTAAAAATGACAGACCTGGGACTGGGGTTGTGGCACAGTGGTATTGGGGCACTGGGTTCGATCCTCAGCACCACACAAAAATAAATAAATATAGGTGTTGTGTTCATCTATAGCTAGAAAGAAAGAAAAAGAAAGAAAGAAAGAAAAAAGAAAGAAAGAAAGAAAGAAAATTTTTAAAAAGACAGACCTGCCTTTTTCTTCAAAGAAATGAGTATTTTGCTTTTGTTTCCACACTCCCCCCACCCACAAAAAAAGAAAAAAGAAAAAAAGGAAGCCGGGCGCGGTGGCGCACGCCTGTAATCCTAGCACTTTGGGAGGCTGAGGCAGGAGGATCGTGAGTTCAAAGCCAGCCTCAGCAATGGCGAGGCACTTGGCAACTCAGTGAGACCCTGTCTCTAAATAAAATACAAAAAAGGGCTGAGGATGTGAGCCAGTGGTCGAGTGCCCCTGAGTTCAATCCCCGGTACAACAAAAAGAAAAAAAAAAAAAAAAAGAAAAAAAGAAAAAAAAAAAAAAGGAAGGAAAAAGAAAAGAAAGAAAGAAGCTAAGTGAACTTGGACAACTATGTCTCCTCTGTTGAGCCTCAGTTGCAATATCTCTGGAGCAGGGAGCTAAGCCAGAAAGTATTCTGTGAAGGTCACTTTTAGCATTAAGGTTAAGGGTATGCACACGTCCTCTATAATTCAGTAGGGTATTTATTATTATTATTTTTTAATTCCTAAGTTCTGCCCTAGATCTACTAATCAGAATCTCCAGGGAACCAGCCTAAGAATCTGTATTTTAATCTACAACCCTGATAAGTCTTACACAAGGAAAATTCAGAATTACTGCTAGGTGACAGGACATCTCTGAAGTCCTTATTTGGGATGAAGGAAGAGAAAAGGAAGACTGAGGCCAGGAGCACTGGCCCTTAGGAAGTTTGTGATCCTGAATTCTGTCCTCTTTGGTGTTGGTGACCCAAGAGCTGTTATGTGAACTTGCTCATGTATCTGGGCACTATGGGGGGCTGCAGGGAAACAGTACCAGGTTGGGGAACTCCACCCAGGACAGGTTTAGGAAAAGGGGATTCCAGCTTAGCTCCAAAACTATCTTGGCAGAGGAGTTTTGTGAAGCCCTGATACAGGGCTTGACTTTTCTGAGCCCCAGTTTCTCAACAAATGGAGACAGTTAATAAGCTGTCTTGAGTCAATCAACTTGAGGCCTGTTAAGGACCTTTAGACCTGCAGGTAGTAACCAGTGATATATTAGAAGAAATGCTGTAAGCAATGTGAAGCTCTTTATCAGGGCCCACCATGAATGTGGGCTGTTAATAGCATTCCATGGAAATGAAAAGGGTTCTGTATTCAGCTGAGGAAATGCTTGATTAAATTGAATTAAACAGTCTTTGATTTAGAGCCTCTCTGAGTCTTTAATTGAATGTGCACTGTGACTTGCCAGGACAAGGGTTTGTGTGTGTGTGTGTGTGTGTGTGTGTGTGTGTGTGTGTGTAGGTCACCAGACTTGTTTGGTGACACCATTAATTAGTGGATTGTCTTTCTTTCTTTGTTCCTCCTTTTTTATTACGGTAAAATATATATACTATAAAATTTACCATTTGGTGGCATCACATATGTTGTGTACCCATCACCACCACTTATTCATCTTCCCACACAGAAACTGTCTACCTTGTAAGAACTAAATTCCTATTCTCCCCTCCCCTGGATCCCGGCAACCATTATTCTACTTCCTTCTATGAATTTGATTACTCTAGCTTTCTCCTGTATGTGGAATCATACAATATGCATCCTTTTATGACTGGCTTTATTTAGCAACATGTCCCCAAAGTTCATCCATGTTGTAGCATATGTCAGAGTTTTCTTTCTCTTAAGGCTGTATAATTTTAGGGTTGTATGGAGATATTACATTTTGCTAATTCACTCATCCACTGATGCACATTTGGGTGGTTTGTACCTTTTGGCTAATGTGAAGAGTGCTACTGTGAGCTGGGGCATACCAATACCAGTTCAAGTCATCACTCTTAATTCAGAAGTGAAATTGCATCTCTTGGGCTGGTGTTCTATGGAAACACTGATCTTTATAGTTCTGAGGTAGCACTGTTAAGTGAGAAAATTCCTGAATTTTCCAGGAATATTCCTGCCCTGAGCAATGCAGTGGGGAAACACCCTGGGTTAAGGGTTAGGATGTACATTTGTCCCTAATCTCTCGGAGTCTTGGTTTCCACAGCAGTTAAATAAGTATGATTAACTAGATAACCTTTTGAAACCTAAGATTCTTTGCCTAATGCGCTCCCTCTCCCATAGAAGCAGGGCAGGGGGTGAAGAATGATGGTAGTGGGGGAGGTGGGAAGGAGATATTAGCATGCAAAGAGGAATCATTTAATGTTTTTATTTTATGGTACAACATGTTAATTTACCATTATACCAGTGGCATTAAGTACATTCCTTCAATCTCAACATTTAATTTTTAAATTTTTTCTTTCTTCTAGTGCTAGGGATGGAACCCAGGACTTAATACATGCTAGGCAAGTGCTCTAACACTGAGCTACTTAACTTGTTTTCTTTTATGAGGGAAAACAGTATTCAGCTCTTTCCTTACCTTGATGTTTGAGGATCCAAACACTCCTTGGCTGGTTCTCCCAGCCTTGTACTATCTTCCTTTAGAGCTGGTGTCACGGTTGTGGACTTTCTCTGCTCTTTGGCCCTCCCGCTCCTTAGCCTCAGGGTGGAAAAGGAAGAGAACTGCAGTTTCCCTCTCCCATTTTCCTTCCCTCAGTAGAAGCACAAAAGAAAGGCACAAGGGGAATTGCCCATGGGCCACTCAGAATAAACCTCAGGAATTACCCTTTTCCCATAAGAAAGGGATATTTTTTTCCTTTCTTCCAAAATGAGAGTTTTCCCTCTCCCAGCAGGAATCACTGTCTGCTCCTGGAATTTCAAATACAATAACCAGGTTTATACATTAAGCAAACTTTGCCTGGTTCCCGTGGCAACAGCTCTAACTTGGAGAGTTTGCCGTAATGCATTCTAAAGGAAATTGCAAGCTTCATTATTACAACATCTCACTGATCAAAAAGGGAAGAAATCCTAATCTTTCAGAATGATGAAAATCTAAAATTAAGTCATGAAGCAAAATAGGACTCTCTGGGCACCTGGAATAACCTGCACATAGTCTCACACAGAAGACAAGAACTTTACTTGCAAAAAGTCTTTAGACCCTGAGATTCTATTTACTCTTTTAAAAAAAAGCAACTTATTAGCATTTATTAATTGTATATATTAACAAGGTTCAATATAATATTTCAATATATGCACAGAGTGTACTGATCAAATCCAGCCTTCCTTTATCCACCCTTCCCCAAAACCTTCCCAACCTTTAATAATCACTATTCTATATTCAGGTTGATTGTTTTGTAAACTTGCACATACTATTTATTCTATTTAACACATCCTTCTCAGCAGTGAATAAAAATGGGGAGGGTCTGCTGGAGACAAAACATGTTTGCAGTAGTGTCAAACCATCTGGTAGCCTAAGGACAAAGGAGACAGAAAAACTAAAAAAAAAAAAAAAAAAGCAGACAGTTTTGTGCTGTGACATTTTTGACACATTCTAATCAAAATGGATAAAATAAACAAAGTGTTGGTTTTCATGGAAATAAGCTTCAGTTTTTTGAAGAATTCAATGTCAGTTGAGCTGCCTTATTGAAGCTGCTCTAGGTCTTGAATTAAAAAAAACCTAGGAATACATTCAGAAAATGAAGTGGATAAATTTATAGTGGTACATATGGGGTTAGGAATCAGGCAAAGTCTTGGCTAAGACTGAGGCCCAAGATTTTATGAAAGTTTAATTTTTTTCAATATTGGGAATTGAACCCAAGTTCTCATCACAAATGCTAGGCAAGCACTCAACCATCATGCTACACCCCCATCCCCTTTTAAAATTTTATTTTATTTTGAAACAGGGTCTTATTAAATCACCCAGGCTGACCTCAACTTGCCATCCTCATGCCTCAGTCTCCTGAGGATCTGGGATTATAGGTGTGTGCCACCATACCTGGCTGAAAGTTGGATGGATCTGTGTAGGGAAAACTGACATTTTAATTTTTTTCTTTTTCTCTTTTTTTCAGTGAGTGCTACAGATCAAAACCTGGGCTTCAGGCATGCTAGATAAGCACTCTACCACTAAGCTACATACTTGGCCCTAAAACTGATGCACAAGCATCCTTAAATTCAAGTAGAAGCTGGGATTTTAGACGGAAGGCAATTTACAGTCTTGTTTTAAGGGAAAGACTTTAAAAGGCCTTTGATTCTGGAGAGCTAACTGTCCAGGGGCTGCTCTGTTCCACATGAAGATGTCGATGGTGGCTTCCTGTGGGGCAGAGTGCATCATAGCCCTGTTTCTAAAATGATTGTTTCTTCTGGGCAGACGTGATGTAATCTTGTCAAGAGTGAAAATTGTTATCAGAAGCTCCAGGGATGACTGCTGGAGCTGAATCTCCACCCAAGGCTGATGAAATTCCCCCTCAAGGCAGCATGTCCCAGAGCCAGCCTGGCTGACCTTCCTACATTCCTCAGGACAGGTTACTCAACAACAGCTCTGCATGTGGAGAAAAGTGAGTTTTGCACAGTGATAGTTGGTCTGTAATTAGTACTGCCATAATGGAAAGCAGTATGGGAGTTCCTCAAAAAACTAAAAATAGGGCTAGGGCTGGGACTCAGTGGCAGAGTGCTTGCCTAGCATTCATAAGGCCCTGGGTTCAATCTTTAGCACTACAAAAAAAAAGAAAAAGAAAAAAAAAAAAGAAAGAAAAGAAAAGAAAAGAAAAAAGAAAAAAACCCTAAAGTTTGAATTGCCATATAATCTAGTGTGATGGTTAATTTGAATTTTCACCTTGATTGGATTAATATTAAGAGGTTGTTTCTGGGTATTTCTGGGTGTGTCAATGAGGATGTGTCTATGCATGTGGGATATCGAAGTGAACTGGAGATCCTTTCTTTCTAAGTGGGCAGCACCATCCAATAGGTTGGAGGCTTGGATGGAATACAAGTTGGAAGAACAAGGAAGAGGCAGCAGATGCAAGCTCCATTCCTCTTGAACAAGTTCTTGATTGCTTCTGGGATAGCCTGAGGGTATCAGACTCTCACTCCTTCACTCTTCCAAAGCAGACTCTGCCAGTGATTCTCCAGAAGCCTTCAGTCTTGGACTGGGGTTGCGACGTTGATCCCTCTTGTTTGAGGCTTTGGCATCTTGGACTGCTCAGATACTGGTTCTCCAGCTCTCCAGCCTGCAGACAGCCACTGCGGACTATCCCATTTTGGGTTGAGTAAGCCAATTTAATAAATCCCCTTTTTATAATCATACCTCCCGTTGGTTCTGTTCCTCTAGAGAGTCCTGACTAATACATCCAGCAATTCCACATCTGGATACTTACCCAGATTTAAAATCAGTTTGTCAAATAAATATCTACATGTTCATTCTAGCACTATTACAAGTTTTGTCCTGGAGTGGTGGCACACACCCGTAATCCCAGCACCTCTGGAGGCTGAGGCAGGAGGATCGCAAATTCAAAGCCAGCCTCAGCAACTTATCAAGGCTCTGAGAAACTTAGCAAGATCCTGTCTCAAAATTTTAAAAGGGCTGAGGATGTGGCTTAGTAGTTAAGTGCCCCTGGGTTCTATCCAAAAACAAACAAACAAACAAACAATTGCCAAACTCAATCTAAGTGTCCATCAACTTAATTAACAGATTAAAAAAAAAAAAAAAAAAAAAGAATACCAATCAGCCTTTAAAAGGAAGGAAATCATTGGCAGGGATACAGCTCAGTGGTAGAGTACTTGTCTAGCATGCATGAGGCCCAGGGTTAAATCCCCAGCACTGCGAAAATAAAGAAAGAAAAAGAAAGAACTTCTGTCATTTGTGACAACATGAATAGAAGTAGAGAACATTATGCTAAGTGAAATAAGCCAGGCATGGAAAGACAAACACTACATGTTCCTACTTTTATGTGGAATTTAAAACAATCAAACTCATAGAAGCAAAGAGTAGAGTCTACAGGATGGGAGGAATGAGAGGAATGGGGAGATGTTGGTCAAAGGGACAAAATCTGTTCGACCAGAGAAATAATTTTTTTTATGATCCATTGCATAGCATGGTGAATATAGCTGATAGTGCAGTGCACATTTCAAAATCACTTAAACTTTGAATAGTCTCATCACAAAAAAATGGTATTTGAGGTAATAAATTTATTAATTCAATTTATTTAATTAATCCACATTGTAGTCATAAATCAAAACATCCTTGTGTAGGATTTACCATAAAATAAAATAAAGAGCAATTATGCAAGGTAGACTTTAGAAATGTGCTGATTTTAGAACATTGTTCCAATCCCATTAGTGGACAAAGGGTAAGAGCACATTCTTGGGAAAGGGGGGAGTATCCCCTGAAAGGAATGGATGTTTTTTAATGAGTCTGTGGCCAGAAATAGGGACTTAGAAGGGGTCTTGGACTCCTGGAGGGAAAAACTGCTTTCTGTTCTTGGAGCTTTGAGGAGTGGAAAGCCTGGGCCCAGGGTAGGGAGGTTTTCCACTGGGAGAGGCAAGCTGGATCCTACAACAGTGGGCATGTAAGGGACCACAGAGAGAGACCCAGAAGATAAAAGGCAGCCTGATAAAATGCTGGACACCCAGTCAAACTTGAACTTCATAAGTATGTCCCAAATACTGCATGGTTCCAGATGTTACATCGGACATATTTGTTGCTTATCTGAAATTCAGATTTAACTGGGCATCCCTGTATTTTATCTGGCAACCCTAAGAAGACAGTATACTATTTTTTCTGTTACCTCCAAGTTTTCAGTAGTCTCCCTAAATATTGAAGTCTGCCTCAGCTTTGCTGGTAGCACTTGAAGGAGATATCTGTGCCCGGGCTTAGGGTGAAAGCATACTGAAATACTGAAGACATAGACTCCTGATTGAGGAGGGGGGTCCTCCGAGAGAAGAGAAAGGGGAAATGACACAGAATCTCAAGGTTTATTGGGTAGAAGGGGTGGGGGGGACAAGGTGGATTTTTAGCCCTTTTGATCATTTCTTTAGGAGTCCTAGAAAACTTGTAGAAGACAACTTGGTAAATATGTGGCCAAGGAGGCTGGGGCCTGGCGACTGTATTTTGGACATTAAATGCCAGCACAGCCTCTGAAGCCGGAGAGGTATGGGACACATGGATTACAAGTGCAACTTGAGGCATCAGGGTTAGGAACATTTCTAAGCAAGGACCCCTTTAGCTTCCAAATTACCATAACAGGGGGTTAACTTGCAGCTTTCCTACTGACTCTGTTACAAAGGGGGGCCTCAAACGGAGAACATAGGGTGTTAGGTGACTGTATACTTCAAAGAAATGCTCCAGACCATTTACACAGAACTCACTAAAAAGAAAAAAAAAAAGTGATCCAAACCCATCCATTTTGGGATCTCTCAGTCACTGCAAGATATACAAGGGAACTGGGACTTCCCTACTTCCCTGGCAGGTTGCAAAGGGAGGGTTTCCACCAAGTCATCAACCTGTGGTACTAAGGGGGTGGAAGGGGTTGCCTATCCTCAAACCAAGTGAAGCAGACCTTTGGGTGCTTGGAGAGCCTGCCTGTGTGCCCTAGCATGGCCTCACCCTGGAGCCCACCACACCTGCAAAATAAAGATAGAGTAGCTCAAGGAAGCTGCATGGGAATAGGCTACACTTGCATGTGACAGGTCACAGACATTCCCATGGGCCTGTTACTTCCATAGAAAGTGATCTTTTTTTTTTTTTTTTTTTTTGGTACCAGGGATTGAACTCAGGGGCACTCGACCACCGGGCCACATCCCCAGCCCTTTTTTTGTATTTTATTAGAGACAGGGTCTCACTGAGTTGCTAAGTGCCTCGCCACGGCTGAGGCTGGCTTTGAACTCACAATCCTCCTGCCTCAGCCTCCCAAGTGCTGGGATTACAGGTGTGCGCCACCGCGCCCGGCTTATAGAAAGTGATCTTAAAAGAGGACCCCATTGTGAATCTAAAGAGACATACTGAGTGAAATAAGTCAACCTTGGCCAGCCCCCTCCCCCAAAGTATACACAGTTTATGATGCAAATTATATAAAATGAAGCCAATCAATAGTGCCAGAAAGCAGATAGGTATTTCCTAAGGATAGAGTCCAAACAGAAAGAGAAGAGGGCTAATTATATCTGAGGGTTGCCCAGATAGTATATTGCCAGGGCCAGAAAGTGGTGCCAGGAGATGTCCCAGCCGGAGAATCTCCAGAAAATCCTTAACAGGCTCTTGTCACAAAGTTCCAGTGCCTGCCACACCCAGAGAATGCTAAAACCAAGTAAGACTTTTCCTGCCACTCATCCCCCACCTCCTAGCCCCAACTCTCACTTTGCAAGAGCTTGAGGCAGTCAGATGAGTTGGAGGAGGTGTGGAAGTGTACTACAGAGAAGCAAAGAGGAGGCCAACCAGGACTCTCTCTCCCTATTGCAGATTTCCAAACATGGAGTATGAAAGCATCTGTCTAATGATTGAGAAACTAGAGTTTTGATGTTAGATTTGATCTTGGTTCTTAAATCTCTAATGATGACTACAAGACTTTCAGTGTGGAAAAAAATAAAGTTGTTTCCTGCTTTGCATACCAATGCGTCTGACTCCTTCAATAGCCAGGGATGTTTACTATACAGAATCTATACCTGGTCAAGTCTACCTTCTGAGGACCAAATGAGCTATGGAGTATTCTTAATTACCTCCATGGGAAATGAAGAAAAATAGCATACGTGGAGATATTGCCAGATCAAAGAGCTTTAAAGGAAAACAACAAAGATATTTTCCAAGGCAATAAACTGATGTGGTTAAGAGCATGGACTGGATTTGAATCCTGGTTCTTCTACAGCCTGGTTGTATGACCTTGGGTAAGTTGCACAATCTCTGTGTGCCTTGCTTTCCTCATTTGTGAAATGGGGATGATGATACTAGTCAGCTTAGGCTAAGCTGTTCTGCAAAAACAAACAACTCCAAAATCTCAGTGGCTTACTTGGGCCAAGTTTCATTTCTTGTTTATAGCACAATTTCCATTACAGGCTGCCTTTGGATCTTTCCTCTGGGACCATACTGAAGAAACAGCTCTTATTTGGAACATTGCTGGTATTAAGGCATGGCTGATGGCATGGTTGTCACTCTTAAGGCTTCTTTTCAAAAATAACACATGTACCTTCTGTTTACATTTCCCTGGCCAAAATCAGTTACACAGTTAAGTTTGATATCAGCATGGTGGGGAGGTATAATTTTCCCACAAAGAGGTACAGAGAATATCTGGGACAATAATTTAGTCTACTGCAGTACCTACTTATGTAATGTGCTCCAAACAGCACCTGAGAAGGTCATGCAAATGCTATGTAAGGGCTCTTACTAATATGTCTTTTTCCACTGAAATTTATTTGGGAGTTTTCCTAAGGAAACCATTTACTCTGAGATCCTGGTTGAAAATAGTTCTTACATCAGAAACTGTTCAATTTGGCAAGAATCACCAAAATACTAAGAGGAACCCTAACTAGGAAGTAGTTGGAACCTGGGACTTAAAGTCTGATTTGGGGTCTCACTGAAACATTCTCCTGAAGAGGGAAAAAAATAATGCTATGTTTTCCTGGTCCTTTCTCTGCAGTCTTTCCCTGAAAGACAGGCATCAAGGTACTGGGCGATCATGTCTCAGCTATTTCAGGATGACTAGGCCTGTAGAGCGCAGCCTCTGCAAAGTTATTCTTAACTCACTTGTCTGGAGGCAGCCGGTAATAGCTCCACTTCTGTCAAATGCTTAGACTATGGAGGGAATGAGCCCGGGCTCTGGGCCAGCCATTCTGTTTCCTCTTAGTATTGGGATCAGCACTATCTGGGCCCAGTGTCTAGCCAACAACTTTTTCATGAAGTTCCATGGGGACCCAGGCCATGTCAGACCCTTTCAGGGGGTCTGACACAGAAGTTCTTCCAGGTATAGATTTGGTTTTGGGTTTTCAACCTCAGGGAGCTATCGCTAGATCAAAGGGGCAGGGTTACCATTCTTAAGCCATAGTGGTCACTGGGTGAGACCATTCTTGGAGTTGCAGACTCTTTTTAGCCCCTCAGAACAGTTCAAAGCTCTCCCATCTAGAGGATGCAAGAAACCAAAATTCTGACCATTTCAGGTGGGAACAGAGGTAGATTAGCTCTATTAATGTCAGTTCTAATTTTACTCTCCCCCCCCCCCAGTGGCTTGCAAACCATTCTTTACCAGAACAATTCAGAATGGCAAAGGTTTATAGATTATTTTCTAATTAATAAAATAGGTACTTACCAAGGGGTTTGAGCCGCACACAAGGAGTCTGAATCCCAGTTCTGTCCTTCAAATCTCTACATAAGTAGGTTCACAGAGGTCTCTCTTGTGGAACCAGAGGTGATAAACTTAAGGCAGAACTAAGTAGTGCCAGATGTTTGTACCATAGGTAGAGAATGGAGGCTTTCTTGAGGAGGTAGCATTTGAGCTGAGCTTTGAAGGAACAATGTTGTAGGTTAAATTGTGTCCCCCTAAAAGACTTGTTCAAGTACAGATGGATATGACTTTGTTCACATTCCTTACAGATTTAATCAAGTTGAGAGAAGGCTCATTCTGGATTGGGGTGAGCCCTAATCTGGGGACTTGGTAGCCTTATAAAAACATGGAAATCTGGGCACAGACACAGATACTGGGAGTGTGGCACGTGCCAACAGAGACAGAGATTGGAATGACGTGTCTGCAAGCCAGGGAATGTCTGGGATTGCTGACAGCCAGCAAAAGCATGAAAAAGCAAGGGAGGATTCTCTCCTAGAGCCTTCAGAGAGAGCATAACACCTTGATTTCAGACTTCTAGCCTCCAGCATCATGAGGAAATATATTTTGGTTGGTTTAAGCCACCCTTTTTGTGGTTGTCTATTATGGCAGCCCTAGGAAACTTGTAAAGATAGCCAAGACTTTGAGATGGAGGAAAGGACTCCATGTAGACCACCACTACGCACAAATATAACAGCTTGTAAAAGCATATAGCATCTTTGAGAATGCTTAATAAGTTAATATAACTATAGCAAAGGAGGTTGGATTAGTCAGCTTTTCATTGCTGTGAACACAACACCCAACAAGAACAACTCAGAGGAAGAAAAGTTTACTTTAACTCGTAGTTTCAAAGGTCTCAGTCCATGGCTGGCAGACTCCATTGTTCTAGGCCTGAAGTGAGGCAGAACACCATGGTTGAAGTCATGGCAGAGGAGAGCTGCCCAGCTCATGGCAGCAGGAAGCAGAGAGCAAGACAGAAAGGGACCAGGGACAGATATAGTCCAAGTCCGTGCCCTCCATGGTCTACTTCCTCCAGCCACACCCCACTCACCTACAGTTACTACCCAGTAGTCCATTCAGCTATCAATGGATTCGTTCAGCAAATTGACTCATCTACTGATGAGGTACAGCCCCACCTCTGGAACTTGCTGCATTGGGGATCATGCTGTCAACACATGAGCGTTGCAGGGAACATTTCGGATCCAAACCATAACAGAGATGGAAAGAAAGGAGGGGTTGAATACAGCGAGAGATGATGACAGAAATATAGAACAAAGCCTTTAGTGCCAGGCTAAGAAATGTGAGCTGGGATGCTATGAGTGTTTGGAGAATGTTCAGGGGTAGGACATTGTCATCCCAGTATGACTTTGAAGTTCTCCTTGTTCCTCTCCTTGGTTTTGGCCCTAGTAACATTAGATGACACTGGGCTTAGTGCCACAGGACAAATGCCTTAAAGGTAGAAACAGAGTCTAATTTGTCTTTGCAGCCTCAGCACATAGCACAGTGTACATAAGATGTTGTATTATCTATGTTGTATTAGCTATATGTAAGAGAAACATAATTTTGCTTGAGTAACCAGGAAATTCATTAATACAGGCCAAAAGTTCATATCCTAGAGTTGCTGTGACAAATGACCACAAACTTATGTGGCTCTAAATGACAGAAATGTATTCTCTCACAGTTATGGAGGTTGGGGTATGAAGTCAAGGTGTCAGCAGGGCTATTCCTTCTGAAGGCTCTCAGTCTCGGGGAGATTTTGCTCCAGGCCTTTCTCTCAGCTTCAGTGTTGCCAGCAATCCTGGGCATTCCTTGACTTGTCAACACATCATTCCATTCTCGGCCTCCAATAGCGCATGGCATTCTCCTTTTGTGCCTGTCTCTGTGTTTCTCTTCTCCTCTTCTTACGAGGACCCTAGTCGTGTTAGATTAAGACTCACCCTAATTAAGAACAACCCCCATCTTAACTTGACGACATCCATTAAGACCCTATGTCCAAGCCAGGCACAGTGGAGTACACCTGTAATCCCAGCATTTGGGAGGCTGAGGCAGGAGGATCACAAGTTCAAAGCCAGCCTCAGAAATGGGGAGGCACTTAGCAACTCAGTGAGACCCTGTCTCTAATAAAATACAAAAAAGGGCTGGAGATGTGGCCCAGTGGTGGAATGCCCCTGGTACAAAAAAAAAAAAAAAAAATAGTCCTTATGTCCAAGTAAAATCACATTCACAGATATTGGGGGTTAGAACATCAACAGATATTTTGGGGAAACACAATTCAATACACAATAGAGGAATAACTAGCTTCAGGAATGGCTGGTTTCAGGGACTCAAACAATACCATCAGGGTTCTCTCTCTTCAATGTTCAGATATGCTGATGGCCACTGGAAGCCCCAGAATACAAGTATATGATGATGGGAACTGTGGGGTTGAAAGGGACAGTAAATAGCTCTTGTGTTTCATGCTGATAGAGACCAAGAAGGACAGCGAGTCAGGGAAGAGGACAGCAAGTCATGGTTGTTGAGTGCTATGGTTTATATATTGTTAGTTTCTCCCAAAGATTTGTGTATTGGGAGCTTAGTCTTCAGTGTGATGATGTTGGGAAGTGGAACCCGTAAGAGTCAGGGCTTAGTGGGATGTCCATAAGGGGTGCTCTTGGAAGAGATTGTGTGGCCCCAATCTCTCTCTGGCTTCCTGTTTCAAACTCTGGCTCATATTTCTGTATGTGCTCTCTGCCATTGGGCTCAGGGCCCTTGATAGAAGCTGTTCCATGTTGTTTGGACTTTCATCCTCCAAAACTGTGAGCTAAATAAATTTCTTTTCTTTACAAAGTTTGCCTGCCTCAAGTATTTTGTTATAGTAACATGAAAGTGATTAACACACAGTGAAAAGGGGAAAATTAGATATGGTCTGGATAAAGAGCAAAGATAAGGAAGAGGGTGGTACCAGTGGAGTGAGGTTGTTATGGGCCCTTGACACTTTGTTAACTGGTTGGGACCAGTCTCTTTTAAGGGTTCAGTAAAGAACAGGTACCCAACACCAGCCATGAAGAAAAACATTCTTTTTATGTAAAGCTTGATATCTCCTGCTAGGACCAATAGAATGGCATCAATTGTTTTCCTTCATCAACTATTTAACTTCCTTTCCCTATTCCTTTGGTGACAAGTTTTCTTTCTTTCTTTTTTTAAAAAACACTTATTTTTTTAGTTGTGGGTAGACACAATACCTTTGTTTTATTTTTATATGGTGCTGAGGATCAAACCCAGTGCCTCATGCATGCTAGGCGAGCACTCTGCCTCTGAGCCACAGCCACAGCCCCTGGTGACAGCTTTTCTTTAGGATAATCACCACCTCCAGTTCTAGCTCTTGAAGTCTCCAGATAGCCCAGTACTGGACAATCCAGAAGGTTCTAACCCTTTGACAACTGTGACTGGCTCAAGGAATGGGCTCCTGTGTGTCTAGTGAGTCCTAATCCTGTGACTTTTTCTGGAACTATTGAGAAAGAGAAGAGCTCTTCTCCCCTGGGGGAGGGGGGAGTGGTGCTAAAGTGGTAGGATGTAAGTGTGAGGCTGCTAAGGACCATCTGTGCCACCACATGGGAGAACCTGCCTCTGACGGAAATCAAGACAGAAGAGAGCAGAGCTGAGAAACGCAGAGAGAGAACCCAAGGCCTGAGACACAGCTCAGCAAATGCTCTGGGCAGGCCTGAAATAATGTATTCCAGGCACCTTCCAGAATCCACATGGGCCAATGGAATTCCCTCTCCACTTCAGCAGGTGTGAGTGGGATTATTTTCATCATCAGCAAGAGTCCAGATTCCACAAGGCTGCTGCTCAAAGATGTTTGCTTGAGCCTTTGGTTGGAAGGGAGCCAGGCAGCTAAGGTGACCCTGGTGTTTGGTACCTGCTAGGAGCTAGGACAGAAGGCTGTAGAGTTTCATTTTCTCCTCTTGCCCTCAAGTGTTTGGTTAAGACGAAAACAGAGAATAGATTGGTGGTCCCTGGAGTTGCTCTGGTTTTTTTTTGTTTTGTTTTGTTTGTTTGTTTGTTTGTTTTTGGTGCTGGGATTGAACCCAGGGCCTTGTGCATGCAAAGCAAGCACTCTACCAACTGAGCTATATCCCCAGCCCCAGCTCTGGTCTTTTCTTTCCCAGTATACCATGTATCTCTCCGGGCCGTAGCACTGGGAACAACCCTGGACCTTTCTTTAAATTTCTTGGCTTGCTATGACTATACTGAGACATCAATTACATCAGCCACCTTAGATAGCTATCAGCTTTAATTCCATGGGGATACCTTGCATTTAATGCTTCTTACCCTTCATACCCCATTTGATCTCTACAACAACCATATTAGAGATGTCAGACTGATATTATAATAATCCATAAATGTACAAATGAGAAAACTAAACCTGTGGTTTATAAGGGCACATGCCTACAGTGTGACTGTTGGTGAGCTATGGTCACAAAGAAGTAAGACTGAACCCCATTCATCCATTTATCCACTTGCTTGTCCAACAGATATTTATTAATGATCTATCAGAACCAAGTTTGTTGCTGTTGTTGTTTTGTTAAGTTCAATAATGAGTTTAAAATAAGTAAAAGATGGATCCTAGGGTAATTTTTATGAGTGGTCCAGATAAAATGCTGTGAAAATTCAAGGATCCTTTCCTTGTCAAATACACTAGTGTCCATCATGCGCTGGTTGTCCATCATGCACTGGGGAATGGATATTCGTAGACATCTTCAGAAGGCAAGTAGGATGTGGACATACATGGACAAGAGGAAGGGCATTCCAGGACCAGAGAAAACATGAAAGAAATAAAAATCATGGGAGGTCAAGGGGACTCATCTAAAGCTGAATGGAGGTTAGGACATATACATGTGAGGGAAGGACAAGGAACTTTGGGTTCAAAGACAGATCTTGAAAGACCAATAGAGTATGCTAAAGAGACAAGGCTGTGGTCTGCGGATGGTGAGCATGAGCCCTACATGGTTTCATCATGAAGACTTACCTGAGTGCTGGGGGCCAGCCCCAGTCAGGGGGTACAACGCCAGCGCTCAGCGAAGCACGGAGGCAGAGAAGCAGCGATGGAGAAGATTCCACAGCCTGACTCGCGTGTCGGTGTGTTATTTTCCCCATCGCTGCTTCTCTGCCTTCGTACTTCGCTGAGCGCTCGCGTTGTACCCCCTGACTGGGGCTGGCCCCCAGCATTTGAGCAGTGCAGGCAGTGATCAGAAAGGTAGGAGACTGCCTGGAGGGGTCAGCTTTTCATGCAAGAAGTTATAAGGTCCTGAGTCAGAGCAACACTCTAGTAATTTTATGCTCTACTGACAAATAACCCCAAAACTTAATGGCTCAACACACTTGATTTCTTCATTTGTCCAGAACTTCAATAAGAATAGAGGATGCTTTACTGGCAACCTCTCCAGAAATCCCAATATTCTCTAGGTAAATATGTTATTTTACTTCACTAAAATTACTTCACTTTTTGCTTATTGTTCTGTTGTAGGGCTCCATTTTGTCTTACTGTGTTGATTCTCTTTTAACCTAGTAAGCTGTAAGCATTGAGAAGATAAATTGATGTAGTGCCATACACATGACAAACCACAAGATAAATATTTGTTGGATTAATTGACAAAAATAAAAATCCTTAATGGCTTGAAATGACAATTTTATTACAACTCACAATTGTGTGAATCAGGAATTTATGTAGGGCTCAACCGGGTGTTTCTTCTGTTCTGTAGAGCACGCCCTAGATCACTCAATGATATTCAACAGGTATGGTGGGACAGTCTGGAAGACCCAAGATAGCTTCCCTCACATCCCTGGCTTCTTGGAAGAAATGGATGGGGGGAGCTGAGTTCAGATGAACCCTTTTCCTTCGTAGTTTCAGGGGCTCTCTAGTAGTGCAGGGCTTCTGAGACAAGAAATAGAAATTGCTGATCTCCAGAGATCCTGGTCTGTCCTGGGCCTCGAGACTGCCAAGATATCACTTCTATCATGTTTATTGCTTCAAGTAGTCAACCCCCCACTCCCAGATTCAATGGTTGGGACATGGGCTCACCTTTCAATAGGAGGATTGACCAAAATTTGAAATCTTTCATCTACCACAGGTAATCTCAATGGAAATGGACAAAGGATGATGTGACTGGTAGAAGATAAATTATAGAGGGAGAAGTCACAAGGCTTATCAACTACTTGGGGTCATTCATTTGTGGAGTATTTATTGAGCATTTACTATATGTCAGGAGATGTTATAGACACTGAGGACATGAAGTGAACCAAACAGATAAAAATTGTCTGCAAGAGCTCTTAGGCAAGCAGGTGAGAGAATGAAAGATGTCACAGAGGTTCAGCACAGTAGTGCCATTGTAAAAGGGACCCAGGAGGCCAATTTCAATTTAAGTTTGATAGCATGACCAAGAAACTAAGTGCTCAATTCTCTTGGCATTTGGGTTGAAGTCATAACCGCAGTAACAGCTCTCCAACTCCAAGCTATTGAGGAAATCCTGGATTTTGCTTCCAACCACAGACAGGGCCTGCAAGATTACAAAGAGAAAGGCACTTAAACAACCTCCTGGATTTCCTGCTTCCTTGGGCAGGAAAAGCATGCGGAATCACGCAAATCCACAGCTCATGTCAATAACCCTCTGGAAACAAGGAAGGCTCTAATGTTGGAATTTACACTCAGCTTAATTCCCCCATGCATTAACTTGATAACCCCTCTATTGACCCCCATTTAAAAGAAACAAATTTCTGCCTTTAGGAAACTGTTTTTGAGCATTTGGAAACTCAGATTAGTCTTACATCAAAGTAAATTCAGATTCCCACAATACATTATTGAGCTTTTAAAAATCAGGCAAGTTGCAAAGCATTTGTATAATATAGCATTTGGGGGAAAGGTAATTGTGTGTATATATATATCTGTATTACATAGAACAGACACACTGCAAGATATGGAAGGATACTATATCAGTCAGGATATGTAAGCTGCCTGTCATGGCCAGCCACAAACCGCCACGGGAGGAAAACTCGGAGGCAGAGTAAAGCTATTACTACTTTTACTTCTACTTTCTTAGAGAGAGCTTAGAGAGAGAAAGAAAGATTTTTAGAGAGAAAGATTAGAGAGAGCTTTTCTTCTTGTCTTCTTAGCTTCTTGTCTTCTTAGCTTAGAGAGAGAGAAAGAAAGATAGAGAGAGCTTAGCTTAGAGAAAGATTATTTTTTAGAGCTTCTTTCTTCTTTCTTCTTTCTTCTTTCTTCCTCGGGAGCCTCGGCCTAACTCTGACCAGCCATTACTTCTTCTATCTGGTTTCTCTTCTGTAACCGCTCTGCCTACGTTCTGGCCGCTCTGATTCTTTTCTTCTACGACCCGAACTCTTCTTCTGACCGACCGAGCGACTGCACGACTGACTGAATGAATTCTCCGTTCTCCTAACTCCAACCGCTTTCACCCGGTTATATTGCGGGTGCCTCACGTGCATTTACAGGTGCGTCACATACATATCAGGTGGAACTTATGGCTTCCAGCTAGCCGCAATAGTCCTTCCTAATTGGGGCTCCTTCAAGGATAGGTAAAGTTACATGCCAGTACTGAGTGACCTCAAAAAATCTTAGCATATGCCACAATAAAGGGTCACTTGTCAAATATACTAATGTCCATCATGCACTGGTTGTGACTTGCTCTTTGCACTCTGGGATCCAACTTTCTGGAACATCCCATGACAGAGAGAATAGAGAACACAGCAAATATGAACCATGTGTTGGCTCTTAAAGAGCCTACACAGACGTGATGCTTGTAGCTTCAACTAACAGTTCATTGGTGCAGAGTCACATGGCTAAGCCCTGTGGGGACCCAAAAGGATGAGTGTTTAGTCCCTCCTCAGAGTAGCAGAGTGACTATGTGTGAATATTAGGTGCAGCTCAGTGGTGGAGTGCTTGCCTGGCATGTGTAGGCCTCTGGGTTCAATCCCTAGTACCACAAAAACAAAGAATAAAAAAGTTATCATGACCACTTGCTGAACCACTTGTAGTAATTACATCCGGTATTGGATGACAGGGTGATAAAGGAGATTTTACCTTTCATTCAACACATTTCTGTATTATTTTAATGTCTTTTAAAAACCATTTACTACTTTATTATAAGGAAAAAGAGGTTTTAGAGCTAATTTACTTTTTAGCATATTCTTATGGAAAAATCCAAACATGCAAAAGAAGAGCACTGTGACATGGCTGCTACCTAGTGTTCAACCAATTTTTTAGTATGTATGTCTAGAGACTCTAAAAACTGAGCCACTGTGTCATTATCACTAATAAAAATTAATAATAATTGATATTTATATATCCAACCAATATTCAAAATTTCCCAAAATTTTTTTTTTTGGTGTGGGGGGGAATGGGGAGACAATCTTGCCTCTCCTGTATACATGACCACTCAGTATGCATGAATTGAATAATGTTTGAATCAAGCTCCAAATAAGGTCCATATATTATGTTTGCTGATTAATGTTTCGTACTTTGATCTTGATTTATAGTTTTCTCTTTCATCTCTTTTTCCCTTCCTTTTAATTTACTTGCATATTATTATTGAAGAAATTATGTTATTTATCCTATAAAACTTCCCACAACCTGAAGTTTTCAGATTGTTTTCCTGTAGTGATATTTGACATGTTTTTCTGTCCTCTGGTTGGGGTTTGAATGTCCCCAAAACTCAAGTTGAAATTTAATTCCTGCCATGAGGTATTAACCCAACTATAGTATTTAGACATGGAACTTTGGGGAGGCAATTAAGGTCAAATGAGGCTACAAGGGTAGAGCCCTAATCCAATGAGACTATGACTTTATACAAATAGAAGAAACCAGAAGTGGGATGTCCAGTGTCTCTCACCATGTTATTTCCTGCACCACCTTATGTCACTGCAAAGAGAGTCCCCGCCCCTAAGAAGAACCTCAACAGATGTGGCCACCCAATCTTTTTTTTTTTTTTTTTTTTTGGTACTGAGTATTGAACTCAGGGACACTCAACCACTGAACCACATCCCTAGCCCTATTTTGTATTTTATTTAGAGACATGGTCTCACTAAGTTATTTAGCACCTTGCTGTTGCTAAGGCTGGCTTTGAACTTGAGATGCTCCTGCCTCAGCTTCCTGAGTCACTGGGATTACAAGATTCCAGGAGTGCACCACTGTGCCCCTCTTGACCACCCAATCTTGAACTTCCTGGTCTCCAGAACCATGAGATGAATAAACCTCTTTTCCTTGTAAATTGCCCAGTATGTGCTATCCAGTTACAACAACAGAAAATGGACTAAGATACCTCTATATTCCTGGTCATGAGAGTCAGATTTAGGTGTGATTTTCTCGACAAGAATAGCTCAGGTCGGGGCTGGGATTGTGGCTCAGCGGCAGAGCGCTCGCCTTGCACGTGCGCGGCCCAGGTTCAATCCTCAGCACCACGTAAACATAAATGCATTATTGCATTGTGTACAACTAAAGTAAATAAATAAATATTTAAAAAAAGAATAGTTCAGGTGGATTGTGAGTTTCCACTAGGGGTCACAGGTCAGGTTGGGGTTTTTTTTTTGTTTGTTTGTTTGTTTTGTGTGTGTGATATTAGTACCCATCCATGATTTCTATCTATATCCGATATTTTCAGGGGTTATCAAATGATGGTGTTCCAATTCTATCATTCCCTTTTCATTTATCAGTTGTGATACTTCTATAAGGAGAAACATCTTCCTCATCAACTATTTGACTATCCTGAGACACAAGTACATAGAAAAGTCAAGATAAATGCTTGATTGTTTGTTTTCCCTTAATTTACCTGTTTTAAAAAATCATTGTTTCCTTTTCCTCTTCAAAGTTTTTTTTATCATTATGAACTTGTGTACTTAGACATTTAAAATGTTTCAATTTATTACCATTGTTATCATTATAATTATCAAATTGTGCCTCCCACCTTTGACCAGTGGGAGCCTCTTCAAGTCAGCTACTGAGTCCTTTTGTCCCAACTTAGTAATTTTTGATATTTTGTTTCCTTGCTTTCTGTTAGGACAAGATACTAAGCTCCTTTTGTATATTTCCTGTCTCAGACTTGGACTTAGCCATTTCTCCTGGACCCTTGATTTAGTTAGTGGGAAATCATATTTATAGACCACAATTTATACCCACTAGGGGTGCTCATTGTTTCTAAGCCTTTTTAGGGGACAGAGGTAGGAAGTGGATTTTTTTCTATATTTTTAATTAGTGCATTATAGTTGTACATAATGATGAGATTTGTTGCATATGCACACAATATAACAATATAATTGGGCCAATATTATTCCCCAGTATTTCCCCTTTCCTTTCCCTCCTCCTCCCTCTGGTCCCTTTCCTCTATTCTACTGATCTCCCTTTGATCTGCACCACCCCCCAACATTTTTTTTTTTTCCTTTTTTCTCTCTAGCTTCTACATATGAGACAAAACATATGTCCCTTGGCTTTCTGAGTTTGTCTCATTTCATTTAACACAATGTTCTAAGTTCCATCCATTTTAGGAAGTTTATTTTTAATGACAAAATATTATTGTCAATTCATACTGAAATCTCCAGTCCAAATTCAGTACTACAAAGTTCTTACTTAACCTATCCTGCATATATACTTGTTCTCTCCTGCACTCAAGATTCTGGTTCTTGGCAATAGAATAGACTTACTCATTTGCTTTACCCCATAGTATACATATAACAGTCTCAAAATAACACTGCTACCACCAATATGATTACTAAAATAGGTCATGATTTATTTTTCTCTTTTATTCCTTCCTACCTACCTTCCTTCCTTCCCTCCTTCTTCTTCTTTCTTTTCTGTTCTTAGGGTTTTTTTTTTTGTTGTTGTTGTTGTTGTTGTTTTGTTTTTCTGGTTTGTTCTCTATGTGGTTATGTGTCAAATTGCATAAAGACCTTAGTTCATTTTTTTTCATTTGCTTTAGATTTTTAGTGATGACCCTTTTTAAAAATTGAATTTTGTTATAGTTATATAAAATATTCACATGGTTCTAAAGAAACATCTACAAAACAAGATATGTTCATAGAGTTTTATCTTTATATCTCTAACCTAACCTAGTACCTGTCTCTTTTTTTTTTTTTTTTTTTTTTTTTTTTTGGTACTGGGGATTGAACTCAGGGCACTCGACCACCGGGCCACATCCCCAGCCCTTTTTTGTATTTTATTAGAGACAGGGTCTCACTGAGTTGCTAAGTGCCTCGCCATGGCTGAGGCTGGCTTTGAACTCTCGATCCTCCTGCCTCAGCCTCCCAAGTGCTGGGATTACAGGTGTGCCGCGCCCAGCTGCTCTTTTTCTTTTTTTTTAATATTTATTTTTTAGTTGTAGTTGGACACAATAACTTTATTTTATTTATTTATTTTTATGTGGTGTTGAGGATAGAACACAGGGCTCTGCATGTGCTACGCAAGCGCTCCACCACTGAACCACAACCCCAGCCCCCAGTACCTCTCTTTTTCTTTATATAACATTTAAAAAGTCTTACCTTTTGTAAACGCGCGCGCACCCCCCCCACACACACACCTTCTTTAATACTATACATACTTATGTTTTCTCTACTTTGTTCTTTTCATTAACATCAACTCCAAAACAGAACTTCTCTTGGAACTTGGCAGAAGAGATTCCTACCCTGGGTCCCTGCCCAGCACCCCAGGCTTTAGAGGACTCCACATATCACAAACAATGAGCTTATTAAAAAGCCCACAGATGCCTCAAATGTACACTGAATTACCAGCACTTAGCACAGGCACAGTGAGCTCTAGGGCCTGAAACATCCTGTCTTCTAACTAACACTTTTCAGAACCCAGGGAACCTCTTCTTGTCTCTTGCCCTAAGGCCTTGAAATGGTGCAGACTGTGTTCAATGCCACGATTGGTGTGGGTTGTGCTGCTGCCAACATTGGAGATGGACCCAGCTTTGATGCTTGGGGAAGATTTGAGCAAGGAAAGTATTCAAGTAAAAGCAAAGACAGTTGAACTACATTGTCTAAGCCTTCTCCCAGCACAAATGCAGCAGATTCTTGCAAAACAAAACAGAGTTTTTTAGTAATGCAGAGTGTGCCTATTTCTATTCTACCTTGCCAAGAATATGTTGTAAAACTTTTGGGATTTGGCCCATCAGACAGGTTATAAATATTATCTGTGTAGTTTTAATTTTTTATTGTTCTTATGATGTGCAGAGTTGAGCTTTTTTTTTTTTTTTTTTTTTTCTTTTTGGAGTGTAATTAGATCACTGGTTATCATATTTCTAGCCCAGTTTTCTGTAGCACCACTGTTTTATGTTTTTTTTTTTTTTTCTTTTTCTTATTCTCCTGTACTTTTGGAAGCTACTCATATACAGGGATATGAACCTTTTGTCTGTGAACACCTGTATCCTTCTCTATACTAGACTCTGGATTAGGAGATTTGGGGAATTCAACCAAATATTAGGCATTATCCATGCCCCCCCATGGAGATTTAAAAATTAAATCATAAAAGATAAAAGTACCTTTATGAAAGTAGAAGAGAGATCTCAACAGAGTACAAAATTAATTGCTAAATACAATACCCAAAATGTTCCAAGAAAGGGAGAGATCAGGCTGAAGTGCCCGGAAGGTTTTACCACAGTGGACTTGAATTCAAGTTGGATCTTGAGAAACAAATGGAAACATATGGGAGAAAGTTAGGAGGAATCCCAACTTCCACGGTAGGAATCCCACCCTTGGTGGGGACCCTTGAAAGCTGGGTCAAGACTGTGGCCTTCATGAGTAGGTCATAGGAGGAGGAGAAAGACATTTGCTAAGATAGCAAATGAGAGAATATGGAACATGGTGGTGGTGGCCAGAGGACATTACACTAATGACTCTGAAACTTCCCGTCTGCCACAAGACAGAGTTAGCCACACACCCTCCTTTATACACCCCAACCCTATCCCAGGGAGAGAGAGGGGGCATTTTGATAGGAGAATAAATGTTATCTAAAGGGGTTTAGATGATCACATCAGATGAAGATTTCAACTGGATTAGTCACCTAACTCTTTTCCTGCAACACCATCGAATGGAGCTGTAGGGAGTAGAGGCTGAAAATAAGTCTGGATGAGTTATAGTAGAAACAAAATATTTAAATTTCTCCATACATCTTGATTGTAGTTATTTTTGATGCTACTAGATAGATAATATAGCACAGGTTAAATATTCCCAAGTCAAAAAACCTGAAATCCTAAATGCTTCATCCAAAACGTTTGGGCTGGGGATATAGCTCAGCGGTACAGCCCTTGCCTAGCAAACACAAGGTCCTGGGTTTAATCACCAGTACTGCAAAATAAAACAAGAAATCAGAAACTTCTTGAGCACCAACATGATGCCACAAGTGGGAAATTCCACACCTGACCTCATGTGATGGGTTATAGTCAAAGTGCAAGCACACTAAAAATATTGTACAAAAATTGCCTTCAGCTGAGGCAGTATACACACCTATAATCCCAGCAGCTTGAGAGGCTGAGGCAGGAGGATCGTGAGTTCAAAGCCAGCCTCAGCAAAAGCAAGGCACTAAGCAACTCAGTGAGACCCTGCCTCTAAATAAAATACAAAATAGGGTTGGGAATGTGGCTCAGTGATTGAGTGCCCCTGAGTTCAATCCCTGGTACCCCCCCCCCAAAAAAAAAATTGCCTTCAGGCCATGTATATATGAAAAATACATGAATTTCATGTTTAAACTTAGGTCCCATTCCCAGGATGACTCATTATGTATGTGCAAATATTACAAAAATCTGAATAACATCTGAAATTCCAAACACTTCTGGTTCCAAGATTTCTTTTTTTTTTTTTTTTTTCTGGCAGTGGGTGGGTGCTGGGGATTGAACTGGAGCACTCAACCACTGAGCCATAACCCCAGGCCAGCTTTTTTTTATGTTATTTAGACACAGGGTCTCATTGAGTTATTTAGAGCCTCGCCAAGTTGCTGAAGCTGGCTTTGAATTGTGATCTTCCTATCTCAGCCTCCTGAGCTGCTGGGATTACCGGCATGTGCCACCGCACCAGACTCCAAGAATTTTTGATAAGGGATACCTAACCCATTTGGCGTTGGGTAGAATGTTTATGTCCCACTCCCTACCAATTCACGTGTTGAAATCCTAACCCCCAATGTGATGGTATTAGGAGGCGGGGCTTAGGGCAGCCATCAGGTCATGAGGGTGGATCCCTCACAAATGACATTAGTGCCCCTATAAAAGAAACCTCAGAGAGCTCACTCTCCCTTCTTTCTGCCATATGAGGATGTGAGCAGAGGTTGGCAGTCAGCAGGCTGAAGAGGAGCCTCACCAGAAGCCCACCAAGCTTTCCCCCAACCTTGGAATTCCAGCTTTCAGAGCTGTGAGAAATAAATGTCTCTTATTTAAGTCTGGTATTCTGTTGAAGCAGCCTGGGCAGACTCAGGCTGTGATCTCATTGGAAGGATGACAGGATGTGATGGTTTAGATGTGGGATGTCCCCCAAAAGCTCATGTGCAAGACAAGACAAGAAGGTTCAGAGGAGAAGATTGGGTTGTGAGAGTCTTAACCCAAACAGTGAATAAATCCCCTGATAGGGATTAACTGAATGGTAAGGAAGGAGGGAAGGGTGTGGCTGGAGGAAGTAGGAATTGGGGGCATGGCTTGGGGGTATATATTTGTATCTGGTGAGAGGAGTCTCTCTCTGATTTCTGATCATTGTGTGAGCTGCTTCCCTTTGCCACACACTCCATCATGATGTTCAGCTTCACCTCGAGCCCCGAGGAATGGAGCCTGCTGTAGATGCATTGAAACCCCTGAAGCCGCGAGCCCTTAAATAAACCTTTCCACCTGTACAACTGTTCTGGTCAGGTCTTTAAGTCACAGCAGTGAAAAAGCTGACTAAAAAACATGAGATAAGGCATTTTAGGTGCTCAGCTCAGAGCCAGGCATATAGAAGTACTACACAGTGTCGGCTGTTATTATGATAGCTGCTGGGGGAGCGGATGAATAACTAAATCAAAGGATGAATGGCAGACAAATGGCAACATTTCTTGGTAGTAATGATAAAGACTGTGAGAATCATACAAGCCCAATGCCCCATGCTCCTCAACTAAGAGCCATCACCATCCCTTACCTGGACCTACACTTGTCCTAGGAGGAGCTAGTGCTGGGCTGGCACTCGGATTTTCCTTGGCTGTGACGATTTGACAATTATGAGTGAGGAATTTAGCTTATTTGGGGTGAAATCCCTGGAAGTCCAAGTTCAGATCTCAGATGGAGCAATGCAGCCACATTTTCCAGTGCGTAACTCCCTCCAATATAACTCCTGGCAAACGATTCCATCCTTCACTGAGAGAATGTGCTGTCATACGTGGTAAATAGTAAGACCACTGCATGGGGCTTGACTCATCTGTCAGAGAAGGGGTATTTTGAAAGCTTGACCTCATTTGCAAACATGTGTTTGCACATACCTTTTGTCAGATGCAACTTTTCCATTCCTAATTTAGCTCCTTGAAATTTTCCCTGAAATGAAAGATGTGACTATGAAGAGAGATAGAGAAACTTTTAATAGTTCTTGACTCCAGGTATGTTCTAGGGGAGCTCCTCTGTCTTACAGCCAACTTCCTGTTGACTCAGGAGCCTGGACTAGGGAAACAGAAAGAATGAGAATGATAAGAGAAGACATTACTGAGGGGTTACCTGTGTGCCAGGCACCATACCATCCACAGTGTACAGAGACTTCTTCCCTTGCACTGTGACTCTGACATGTATGAAATAGAGACCTAGAGAAGTGAAGTGACTTGCTCAAGGGCTTAAGCTATTGTGACTCAGGCTGCCTTTCTTAAGCGACTACTGTTCTAGCCATTCTCTCGATAATACCCACTTTACAGCCATCAGCCAAGGGCCTCCTGCTTTCTGGTCGGGACCTGGAAAATGTTTTAGGTATTTTCACAGGTTGGCAGGAATTTGGAGGAAGGTAACTGGAGGTCCCTGTGATTTATAAATAGATATTTTGGGCTAGGCGCAGTGGTGCACTACCATAATCTCAGCAGCTTGGGAGGCTAAGGCATGAGAATCAGGAGTTCAAATCCAGCCTCAGTAACTTATTGAGGTCCTAAGCAACTTAGTGGGACCCTGTCTCAAAATAATATGTTTTTTAAAAAAGGGCTGGGGATGCAGCTCAATGATTAAGCATCCCTGGGTTCAATCCCTAATACCTGCCTCCCAAACAGACACTTTGGGGGAAGAGTGTCAGTCCTCTATTTAAATTTCCCCAGGCCTCTCGATCTGATTCCCATCATCAGGACACCCTGAGTTCTCCTCATCACACTTGATTTGCATTAGACATGAGCCCGTGTCCTTGAGTTCTTTCCCATCCCTCCTCAACACCCACCAAAACACACAATTGTTTTCTGAATCCTAGAGACTTTACTGAAATGCTCTGTATCATTTTTCCAGTGTGCTGAACAGTACTTCATACACAGTAGGTGCACTATAAAATTGCTGGGGTTGTGGCTCAGTGGCTGGGGCTGGGGTTGTGGCTCAGTGGCAGAGCTCTGGCCCAGGCCGATCCTCAGCACCACGTAAACATAAATGCATTGCATTGTGTACAACTGAAAGTAAATAAATAAATATTTTAAAAAAAAAATAAAATTGCTGTAGCTGATAATGACACAAACAGGCATGAATGAGGAGTGGGAAGGTGACTTAGGGTTGAGTCCTAGCTCTGCCCCAATTTGCTCTGTGATCCGGGCAAGTTTCCAGCCATTTCTTTTTTGGTGGAATGATTACTAGCTGGCTTCTATGGCCTCTTCCATCTGGAAAGGTTTAGATTCTGTGATCCCCACGTGTCCATTTGGAGCCCCTTTGAGAAAGCTGGGTCTCTGTCTCCTGGCTTCCAGTCAACTTTCATAAACCAGATATGGGAAACAGATTTATTATTCCTTCAGAGCTGATATGGAGACCCTGGTCTCTCCCTGCTCCTCTCTGCTTCTTGGTTCAGGATATGAGTAGTTTGTTCCACAACACACTCCTACCTTGTTGTACCACCCTGGTCAATGGCCCAAAGCAATGGAGCCACTCATCCTGGTACTGGAAACTTGAAACTCCTGAGTCCCATCGACCCTTTTCTCTTTATAAGTTAATTGCCTTAGGCATTTCATCATAGTAACCAAAAGCTGAATGACACAGTTCCTACCTTCAGGGCAGGATGGTTCATGCCCTAAAAAATGCTTATATTTTAATTTAGGGAGAAGATATGAATAAGCAGGAAACAAACTAATTTTAAGTACAACAGGAATTCAAAGAAAAGTTGGCCATTCAGGGAAACTTCAAAAGTGAACTTGGAGTTCTGTCTTGATGGGTAGAATTTGTGGAGAGAAAGGATCTTCCAGTAGGAAATAGTACAATCAAGGGAGAGAAGATACAGAAAGAAACAAAGACCAACAGCCAAAGGACATGTGATGTACTCTTGAGATGTGAATTTGAAAAGGCAGAAAATAACAGTCCTCCAGATTATAGAATTATGAGAGTCAAATAGAATGATTTCTTATTTACTCCATAACCTCAATTTTTTTAACCTAGTCCTTTCAGCAGAAATGCATCAAAACAAGTTATTTTTAAGTTTTCAGTGATGAAGAATTTTCGATATATTCAAAAGTAGAGAGAGATGGGTGTTTCTATCACCCAACTTTGACATTTATGGCCAAACTCCTTTCTATATCCCCTATTATTTTGAAGGAAATTCCAGGCACTATGTTCTCTTTTTGGTGAACCCAGGGCATCATTCACTCTAAGCACATGCTACTGTTAAGCACACCATCCCCCAGATTAGACAATATGTTCTTTCATCTGTAAATATTTCAATGTACATCTCTAAGAGGATTAAATGATTTTTTATTTTTATAGAACCACAATACCATAATATACCTTTAAAAATTAGCAACCATGCACTAATATCCAATGTCTAGTTGGTATTCAACTTTTTAATTGTTTCATAAGTTATTTCTAATTGCTTTATAAACAGTTTGATTGTTTGGTCAGGATCCAAAAAAGTTCATACATTTCAATTGGTTGATCTTTTAAGTCTCTTTCCAGGGACTGTGGAGCCTGTCTCTTTGTAATTGTTGTTTGCTTTCTTTGCAAGTTATTGGCTGAAGAAACTAGGTTATGTATCCTGAGACGTTTTCACTACCTAGGTTTTGCTGATTACATTCCTCTGGTATGGTTTAACATATTCTCTGTCCTTTGTGTTTTCTGTAAGCTGGTTATTAGATTCAGAGGCCTTATCAGATCCAAGTTGGAGCACGTTAAGAACAGCTAGATATTACTGAGAAAACTTCCTAAAAGCCCAATTTTTGTACACATTGTCTTATTTAACCCTTCAGTCCACACTATCATCATTGCCATTTTAAAGATGAGGAAACTGAAGCCTTAAGAGATCATATCATTTGTCCAAGGTCACACAGTTGTAAATGAGGGAAGGAGGGATGAAGAAAGGATGGTTAATGGGCATAGGGTGTAGTTGGCTAGGAGGAATAACTTCTAATGTTTAATAGCACAATAGGATAACTTCAGTTGACAGCCATTAATTGAGTATTTCCAAATAGCTAGTAGAAAAAAGGATTTGGCATGTTACCAATATGCAGAAATGATATATGTCTGGGGCTGGAGAGGTAGCTCAATGGTAGAGTGTGGGCTTAGCATGTGTAAGGCCCTGGGTTCCATCCCCAGCACCACACACACAACAAAATGTATGTCTGAAGTGGTAGATATGCTGATTACCCTGATATGATCATTACACATTGTATATATATGCATTGAAATGTCATATTATACCCTGTAAATATGTATAATTACTGTGTGTCAATCAAAAGTAAAAATATATTTTAGGACTGGGGGTGTAGCTCAGTGCTAGAGTGCTATATATGTATATATACACACATATACACATATGTACACATATGTGTATATAAAACACACATAAATACATAGAAAATGTTTGTATATACATACTTTTTAAAAATATATATATATTTTTAGTTGTAGGTGGACACAATACCTTTATTTTATTTATGTAGTGCTGAGGATCGAACCCAGGGCCTCAAACATACGAGACAAGTGCCCTACCGCTGAGCCATAGCCCCAGCCACTAAATACTTTCTTTAAATCTTTCAAGAATGATGGATGGGGATTTCCAAAACCATCTCAAATGAGATGACGACATGCTTTTCCTCCTGAAGAATCATATCTATTGTCAGCAAATCTAGGGAAAGTTCCTGATTTTCTCAAATGCATGTAGGATTGACATGAAGAAAAACAAATTAGCCTTTGACTCCTTGAAGATGAGCTGGCCACAGAAGAACATCACACAACAATAGTCAGGCTTGATTGCAAACATGAACCCTCAGCATCAATATATGACTCTTCATGTTCCTTCTAGGTCTGATTTACCAGGAAACAGCAGACAGCAAAAACCCTAAGTTTTTTTTTTTTTTTAATGTCTCTCTCTCTCTCTCTCTCTCTCTTTTTTTTTTTTTTTCTTTTTTTTTTTTGGTTGTCAATGGACCTTTATTTTATTTATTTATATGTGGTGCTGAGAACTAAACCCAGTGCCTCACACATGCTAGGCAAGTGCTTTTGCCACTGAGCTATAACCCAGCCCCCAAAACTCTATTTTCAAGTATACGGTTGATCCATTAATCAGACATCAGACTTTCCAAGTTATTCACCTCCAATAACCCGTTCCTCTTTCTCTCAGCCACCACTACCAGAATGATGACTACCTGAGTCCTCTAGTAAACTTCTCTGTCATTTGTTATTTGCTAACCAAATAAAACCAGAAATTGTAACCATTTTGCTAACTTCTTTTTTATTCTTTTCTCTTTTGTGTTCTTCAAATATTGCCTGCCATTCATCCAACCTTCTTTTGTTTCTTTCATCTATTGTTCATCTGTCCATCCATCCTACCATTCACCCAGCCATTTTTCTATTCATCCAATGTTCATTGAGCATCTACTATGCATCAAGTATTAAGCTACTTCCTTAGGTTAGGAATACAATCTAACCATGCCTGTCCTGATAGCCACCAGCCACATAAGTTGCTAAGCATTTAAAATATGACTAGTCTAAATTGATGGACACTATAAGTCTAAAACACACATTGAGTATTAAACATTTGGCATGAAAAAAGGAATGTGAAATATCTTAATGATGATTTTTAATTGATTACACATTGAAATTAATCTTCTACCAGGCATGGTGCCACATGATTGAAATCCCAGGTACTAAAAAAGGCTGAGGCAGGAGGATGGCAAGTTTGAGACCAGCCTTGGCAACTTAGTGAGACCCTGTCTCAAAATAAAAAATAAAAAGGGCTGGAGATGTTATTCAGTGGTAGAACACCACTGAATTAATTCCTTAGTACCCCATACATACCCACACAAGCACAAGAAGAGAAAAAGAAAGACAAGAAACAGGATGTGACATTCTCTCTATATGTGGTTATATGTGATTAAAATTAATATGAATGTATTTTTCCTTTTTAAATGTGATGACAGAAAATTTTAAATTATATATTTGGCTTGCATTGGTGACTTATGTTCTATTTCAACTGGACAGTGCTGGTCTTGAAGGAGGATACAGAGATGGAGAAGAAAAATTATAAGAACTTTTCATAGGTGTGTTCATGAGTGTATGCAGGGTGCAGGAAGGACTGTTTTTAGTCTAGGAGGCCATGAGAGGAAAGAGGAAGGGAATCAATTTATAATGTGTCATGTATTGTGCTAGGCACTATAAATATCCCCACGCGCTCTGGTAGGCATTTTAATATCTTCACACATTGGCTTGGCTCTTTAAATACCTCTTGCAATCCTTGCAACAGCAATCACCGCAATCTGACCTTGTCTTTCTAGCCTTCCTTATCTAAATCCATTCTCTCTCAGCTGGATTATTTTCTGCAGTATCCAGTTAACTAGTCTCCCTCTACCCTCCTTCAGTCTCTCTCTCCACTTTATATCCAGAATGATCCTTCCAACACACAACCCTAAGCATATTACTTGCCACATTAAAATTCTCCCACAGTTCCCCACTGTCCTCTGCCTAAAATCTAATTCTACTTCCTATTGCACAGGTATGACTGGTCTCTGCCTACCTACCTCTTCACTTCTGTATCTCACCATACCTTGACCTTCTCTAAAAGAATTTTCCTTCTGTCTTTATCTGGTTAACTTCTTAATCTTCAGATTTTTAAAAAAATTTTTTAAAAAAATATTTATTTATTTGTTTTAGTTGTACACAATGCTTTTATTTTTACGTGGTGCTGAGGATCGAACCCGGGCATTGCATGTGCTAGGCAAGCACTCTACCACTGAGCCACAACCCCAGCCCTTAATCTTCAGATTTTATTTTTAACATTACTTTAAATAGACTTTCTGGAACTCCCTCCCAGCCCCTCCCCATCTCAATTCTGGGGTGTGTCTTACTAGTCCTTGGATCTTGCTGTGCTTCCATGATGCAGCATTTAGCATGTTATGTTGCTTTCTTGTAAACTTTTTAAATCAGAGGCTTCTATGGGAACCTACTAAAAGTTCTAGATCTTCTCCCCAGAAAAAAAGAACACACAATAAATTTTATACATAATTTCAGAATCCCTAAAACCTTTTGGGGTTACATGGACACCAGACCAAGAGCTCTTGTTCTATTAGAATTATCTGCCTATTTGTTTATATTTCCCACTAGACTGCATGCTCCTTGAGGATAGGAGCCATGTCAATGTTATTATTGGCATTTCCTTGACACCTGGCAGAGTCTCTGGACACAAAAGATACCTAATAACCATTTGTCATGGTATGGCTTGCTGTAAGGCCTCAGGGTTAAGGATTATCAGGCTTAGTCCATTCTTCCTTTCTTCTTTTCTCTTTCTCTTTCTTAGTGCTGAGAATAGAACTTGGCCTGCCCTCCTTCCCTCCCTCCCTTCCTTCCTTCCTTTTCCCTCCGTCTCTTTTTTTTTTTTTTTTTGTGGTACTGGGGATTGAACTCAGGGGCACTCAACCACTGGGCCACATCCACAGCCCTTTTTTGTATTTTATTAGAGACAGGGTCTCACTGAGCTGCTAAGTGCCTCGCCATTGCTGAGGCTGGCTTTGAACTAGTGATCCTCCTGCCTCAACCTCCCAAGTGCTGGGATTACAGCTGTGAGCCACCGCGCCCAGCTCTCCTCTTTTCTTTCTTTCTGTCTTGGTGCTGCAGCTAGAACTCAGGTTCTCACGCACACTAAGCATGCACTCTACACCAATTCTTCTATAATAAGTCAACTCTGTCTTAGCCAGATCCTACATGGTTGATGGGAGGTGTTAAATTGGTAATTTTCCAGAAGCCTAAGAAGATTCTGGAGGCTTCCTTTTTTTCAGTTCATTGGAGTCTCTGTTTTTACCACTACTTCTTGTTTTAAGTAATCACTTTTGAGCACTGATTTTTCACATTGGTCAGGTAAATTGCCCTGCTTGGATAGTGAGATGGCCATCACAGTAGTCCAGGCTGCAGGGATCCACCACTTCCACGAATCACTCTCAAAGGGGCCCCTACCTACATGACTCAGTGACCCACAAACTTCCCATCACTTCGCTACCATTAGGGAAAAAATTCTTCAACTCAAAAACATCATCCTTCTTAACTTTATGGGATGATCTGACATGAATACCCCTCTTCCCCAACAGGAGTGACGGGGACTGAAAACTCTAATAAATGCTTGTGAATGCTGGGGTTATAACTCAGTGGTGGAGCACTTGTCTAGAATAAGCAAGAAAACCCTGGATTCCATCTCTAGTGCTATTAAAAAAAAAAAAAAAAAAAAAAAAAAAAAAAAAAAAAAAGAAAAGAAAAGAAAGAAAGAGGAAAAGGGAAAAAAAAACACCAGGTAAATAATAGATGAATGAAACAAATCAGTTTTTTGTTGTTGTTGTTGTTGTTGTTGTTGTTTTGTTTTGTTGCAGTACTGGGGATTATAGCCAGGGCCTTGTGCGTGCTAGGCAAGTGCTCTATCTCTGATCTACATCCCTAGCCCTATTTTAGAATCTTATTTCGAGATGGGGTCACAATAAATTGCCCAGGCTAGCCATGAACTTGGGATTCTCCTCCCTCAGTTTCCTGAATGGCTGGGATTATAGGCATGCACTCCTTGCTGGGCTCAGCTATGAGAGACAGCAGGGAGTGCAGGCAACTGAGGCATCCTGAGGAGCAATGCTTTGTCTAAAAATGAGCAGCAGCTCAGGCACCAAGAAATGGTTGCTGCATTTCCAGATCTTCCAGTTTTTTAAGGGAAGCTGGAAATCTGGATTTTCATGTGGCAGCTTTTTCCCCCTTTATTTTTAAAAATAACTTTATAGAGGCATATTTGCATATTTATATAATTCAAAGTGTACAATTCAGTGATTTTATTTTTAGTAAATTTTACCAAGTTGTGCAATCATCACCATAAACCAGCTTTAGGACATTTTCATCACCTCCATTGGATCCATCACATACATTTACTGTCAATTCCTGTGTTGTCCCTCCTTCATGACCCCAGTTGTTGCCCCAGGCAATTGCCATTCTACTTTCTGTCTTTGTAGCTTTTGCCTTTTATGGATATTTCATGTAGATGGGATGATTCAATATGTGGTCTCTTATATCTGACTTCTTTTGTTGAGCATAATGTTTCCAAGGTCCATCCATGTGGAACACACCCATTGTTTGTTCCTTTTTGTTGCTGAATGGCATTCTATTTTATGGATCTGCCACTTTTGTCTATTAATTCATCTGTTGATAGATACTTAGTTTGTTTCTATCTTCTGGCAATTAAGAATAATGCTGCCACAAATATTTATGTGCAAGTCTTTGTGTCCACATAAGTTTTCTTCCTTTCTTTCTTTCTTTTTCTTTTTGATGGATAACTAAGGGTAGAATTGTGGGATCATATGATAAATTCATACTTTTTTATTATTATGGCCAAAAGCAAACAATATGTTTAACTTTTAAGAAACTGCCTATTTTCAAAAGTGTACCATTTTACATTTCCACTAGTAATAACTGAGGGTTCCAGTTTTTTCTACATCCTGCCCAACATTTGCAGTTGTCACTCTTTTTGATTATAGTCATTTTTGTGGGTGTGAAGTGGGATCTCATTGTGGTTCTGATTTGCACTTCCTTAATGGCTAATGATATAGGAGAGTTCTTAATTTTTAAATGTTGGAATTCATTCAAATTTTAAAAATGCTGCATATCAGTTCTGTACAGATGGAACAAAACAAGTTCATAAGCTGGAACTGCCCTGAGGGAATGAGTTTGGACTTCTGACCTAAAGCCTGCAAAACAATGGTTTGTGAACTTTTGCTTTGAGGGGTAAAAGCAGCCTAGATTGCCAAGGAAAATGACTATGGAGAAAGATGGGAAGGATATCTCACTGTTTTGTAATAAACTTATACACTAGAAAAAGGCAATTTCAATTAATTTTTTTCATAATGTCACATTTTTTTCCCAGTAAATCATCATTACATACTTGTTAAAGAGGTAATGTTGATACATATTTGTGTCTTCTTTTTAGAGATGAGGGGAAGTAATTTGTCAGAGGTTGAACACTTAGAAAGTGGCAGAGTTGAATTCAAAGCCAGTTCTACCTGATTCTAGATTTAGTGTTATCCTTAACAGAATTGTAGCAGATCCTGGGATGAAGCTACAAGAAGGCGGGCTGGAGTCAGATGACCCTTCTTGGGACGGATGGTGGATCTCAAGGGGTTAGGTGTGGGGAGCAAGGGAGAAAAAGGAAGTAAAGAGCTTTGAAGACTGTTTTTCATTGACAGATAAAGAGAATAGGAAGAAAGAGTTTGGGTGGTAGGTCACAGTATAGATAGAGAGAAAATAATTCAGGTCTCACTGCTTTTGTAGTTTCCCTTCCATTCAGGTTGAGATGTCTGGCAGACTAGAAAATGGGCCTAACTGCTGCAGAGATGCCAGAGGTAGAGATATACTTGGGGTCCTTTTCTTAATTATTGATATCTCATGAAGACTACTGTCATTGCGAGGTTTGATTCTGGTGAACTTTTTGCCCTCCTCTTCTGATGGTCCACTAAGTTTGTTTAAAAATAATAAGAACCCATGGACCTGGTGGCACACAGGGCTACTTGTGTGCGGATGTTCTAAGCATGGAGTATTGCATTCAGAAAATGACTTGGGTGCCTGACAAGGTTAAGACTTCAGGCCTTATGAATGGAGTCTTAGAGCCTGGCGTGGTAGCGCATGGTAATCCAAGCACTTGGGAGGCTGAGGCAGGAGGATTGCAAGTTCAAAGCCATCCTCAGCAATGGTGAGGCACTTAACAACTCAGTGAGACCCTCTCTCTAATAAAATACAAAAAAGGGTTGGGGAGGTGGCCCAGTGGTCAAGTGCCCCTGAGTTCAATCCCTGGTACCAAAATAAATAAATGGAGTCTTAGGTCTTTAAACACATTTAAAAATTCAGAAAAGGACTATTATTCACATATTTTGTATAGTTAACTTTTCTTCCATGTGCAGACCACATTAAAAAAGACAGAATTCTTAATGGGGTCAAGTCACAAGACACCTAGGGGTGGGGGAGCTACCCCAGTAGCCAGGTGGGGGTGAGAACCAGATCAGGACAAAGGACAATGCAGAGCTTGATTCCACTTCCTGTGGAAGGGCTCTACACACAGCTGCCTTGGAGCTTTCTCTGAATTCCACCAACATTTCCTTATCACTTCCTGCCTGTTTGGGTTGTTTTTATTCACTTTTCATCAGACTAGAAGTTTCCTAGGCACTTACATCATATGTATTAAAACGCACCTATATATCCAATATTAAATAACTACGTCTTGTTGCAAATTTTTTCGAAGAAGCTATGGTCAACTTTTTTTTTTTTTTTTTTTTTTTTTTTTTTTTTTTTTTAGTTGTAAATGAACACAATACCTTTTTATTTTTATGTGGTGCTGAGGATCAAACCCAATGCCTTCCATACGCAAGGTGAGCACTCTACCACTAAGCTACAACACCAGCCCTCAACTTTCAGTTTTTGTAGGAAGAAACAATTTTGTTCTTGTGATTTAAACTTTATTGTATTTGTACACATATAGTTAGGTAAGAATTGTGATGTTGTTGCCTAGATTCTGCAGACATTTCATTAACTATTTTTTAACTTTGATTTTCCAGTTTCTTTTGCTTATTTTGGTGTGCCCCAGCCCAGACGTTTTCTAGGGGCTTTGGACAGCCCATAGGCCCTAGGGAATAGGACAGCCCTACAGGAATCCTTCGAAACCCTCTCACACCACTCTCACATAGGGAGCTCTACTCGATAAATGAATGGACGAATGAATGAATGAGGTGAATGAAGTCTTTTTCCCAAGTCTTCTCTCCAAGGCCTGTTTGCTTCTCATTCTTTTGGAATCTCAGCATTGCCTAGAGACTGGATGGGGAGGCCCCTCCCCTCGCTAACACCAAAACTGCGGCAAACGAGGAAGGTGTCCCGGCTCTGAGAGATTAGCCGGCCAGGGCAGCTTCAGCTAGGGGTCCCGAGTCGCGATAGTGTTTAGCAGCGCAGTCTGCAGCGGGGCCCCGGTAGAGCCCTGGCGCATGGGCGGAGCTGCACCCCTCCCCCACTGCAGGTGAGCCGCAGAGCCTCGGCCCCCACCCCCGCGCCGCCCTGGGGTGACGTCAGGCCTCTGGACCGCGCTCGCGCCCCGCCCCTGTCGGCATTGCCCCAGGCCCGCGACTCCGCGGTGAAAGCTCGTTCTGCCGCGGGACACTAGGCTGCGGCAAGCCCAGGGGGTGGCCAGGCGCTCCAGTGGGCTGCAGCGGCTGCCCGACTCTTCCTCTAGTCGGAGCTGGGGGCCCCTGCTGCAGCGCACCTGCCCCACGGTCTGCACGGCCCTGGCGGGCGATGCGCGCCGGCTCCAACCCGGTCAGTACTCGCTGCTTTGCGGGATAGCTGAGCGCCCAGCCAGCCTCAGCTGTCCATCTCCACCCGAGCCAGCCAATCGCCCGCCACTGCCCCGACCGCACCTCCCGGAATCTCTGACGGGCATGAGGGCCAACCTATAAGATTGGGGATCTGGGGGACTGGGCCGGGAGCGGGAGCCAATGAGCATCAGTCCAGGTGGGTGGAGGGAACCGGACTCGGGAAGGTAGCTTCGTTCGGGTTGCTAACGTCTTCTGTAGGAGATGGGCGCGCAAATGGACCAGTGGGTCTGGGGGCGGCGATGATGGGCGTGGAGATGGCCCAATGAGGGTGGGAGTGGGTGGGGCAGCCGCTAGCAGCAGTGCTAAAGGAGCCCGGCGGAGGCAGCGGTGGGTTTGGGACTGAGGCGCCGGATCTGTGGTCGCGACTGGGGACGTGCACCGGCGCCACCATCTTCGGCTGAAGGTGAGAGGTACTGCTGCCCGGGTCCGAGTGCGGCGGTCCTGGGCAGGTTTGTGGGGGCAGAAAAGGATTCTGGGCTGGGAGGACCGGGCGGCTTTGGAGCTCAGGGACCGAGCCGAAGCGGGAGCTGGGGAAGGCAGAAGGGGATCTGGGCAGGAGGGTTTATGCTGAAACCTTCGGTTCGTATAAGCAAGGACCTGGGCAGGGAGTGGGTAAGCGGACCCCAGTGGGTGGAGATGGGAGAGACCCCTGGAGGGTCGGGGAATGGGGTCCTCGAGACTGAGATCCTTGCGGGGCTCAGGGCCGGGGTGTGCGAGGAGGGCGACCCCTGGGGGGTTGAGGATGGAGATTTGGGGGCGGGGATGTGGGGGCCAGGTCTTCGGTGTGTGGGATCCCTGGCGGCGTGGAGTTGGGGGTTCTAGTGCCCTGGCGGGGGTTCCGGTATGCCCTGCGAGTCCATGTCTACCTCCTAGGAGAGGACCGTGCCCTGCTGTGGCGTGATCGTGGTGGCCAGGGGCGCTGGACAGGAAGGACCCCTGGGTAGGTTAGGCCGGGCCGGGCTCCCGGGGCGCGGTAGAGGAGTTCGCCGAGGGCTCAGAAGGCAAGCGCCGGCCCCGTGAGGTGTAGGAACCGGAGGACTGAGGCTTTGCGGAGCCTGGAGAGCGCGCGGCGGGTGTGGAGCTCTCGAGCCGGCTGCGGTCGCGGGGAGGGTCGCACTCTGCGGGCGCTGGAAAAGGAGAGCAGGAGGCGGCGGCACGCCGCGCGCTCTGTGTACCGCCAGGGCCGGGGGTGGACGCCCGGCGAGGCCCGCGCGGTTTGGGGGGGCGAGGCGGGAAATGTGGGGGGGGGCGCGCTGCAACAGGGCGGCCTAGGGGAGGGTCAGCCCTTGCCTCGGGATCCCTTTATTGTGTAAGTGATCTGGGAATGGCTCGCCGCAGAGTCTCTTCCTTGTCTTCTGCAGTTGGGGGTCACACCCTGATCCCATAAAACCAGACTGGAAGTAGGTCGTAGGGAAGTTGAAGCTGCAGAGTCGGTCCTAGCATTGGCCGAGGCTTTGTGGGCCTGTGGTGGGCGGATGCGGCCCGGAGACCCGGGAGGCCCCCAGCCAGGCCTGCCTGAACTGGGGCCTTAGGAAAGAGGTTGGCGACTCGGCGGGTCTGACCCCGGCTGGTGAGGTTTGAGTAACGTGGCCTCTGCCTACGACCGTTATCTCTGTGTCTTAGGGCCTCTGCAGCTCCCTTCAAGATCACTGCGGTGGATGGAAGGGGGTGGGGTGGGCTGGGGTGGGGTAGGGGAAAGCAGGCGGGGTAGATCCAGACTGCAGATGAAACAAAGACTGCTGTTTTCGCAGAATAATATAATGCTAAATATAATACTTTGGCTTTGCTGAGATTTTGGTTTTTTAGCATTGAAACTGAGGATTCCTTGAGTCCGGTTTAATTATTCTTGATAGTATCTTACTCTGGAAAACTTTATAATCTGTTCATTGTTTTATCTCCATCAATCTGGCTCTATTAATTATTCTTGTAGTCCCATGCTTTTGATGTTTTTAGTATGCCCTGTCTGTCTCCGGTTCTGGAAAAGTGGCCATTTTATGCATCTCCTCACTTCTGCATCCTAAATTCAGTTCTTCCCTGTCCTTATCGAGAGAAAGCATATGGTATAATTGTGTGATATAGCACAAGATTTTGCAGCAAAAGGATGTGGCTTGGGAGAGCCTGGCTGTTTGTCTGGACTCTTTAGGGAAATCATTACAATGAAGAGATTGAATGGAAGGTGAGATGGAGGAAAATTTGAAGGGCACATTGTAGGGTGGAAGACTGTATGCTTCACTGGTGTATGTATTTTGTTATCATATATTAGGAATTAAAATTCCTGGTTTTAGATCAAAGGTTTGGAAATACTAACACATAATGATATTAATTGGAAGATGATGCAGACCATAAATAGCAATAGTGGTCTTTTGCCTTTGGTTTGTTTGTAATCATTTGTTTAAGTAGAGTTTTGATAAATTAACAGACTTGCACAGTCCCATAATGTAAGTGACCTCAATGGTAGCTAGTATTATACAAATTGGAGCAGTTCTGTTTTAGTTTGTCTGTTTCACAGGGATGCTCTATTCTGGATAACTTATCCATCATTTTTGTTTGCTTTTCCCTATGCAAGCTATTCATCAAATTGAATTGTTTTCCTCTGTCTATACTTTAGAAGGAGATGCTGGGGGGCAGTTGAGAAGTTAGTTGGGTGGCATTTCTTTGAAAGTAAAATATGACTTGGGTGGTGGAGCCCCAGGGGTGTGTGTCTAAAACCAGCAGATTATCTTCATGTTTGCTGCAAAGGTGCCTGTTTATTCCTTTCCCCCTAAATATGGGCATTTTTTTCCCATAAAATATGAAACCTTGGACAGATTGTGCTAGTCTGTTCATTGAATAACCCTATAGTTTTTAAGTCATAATTGATAGGTTTTTTTTTTTTTTTTTTTTGATAGACAGGTAACATAGAGTATACTACATGCCCTTCACAATTTCACAATTTTCATCATTGTAGCCTGAATGCTGGACCTGAACTCTGGACATCATCCCAACCCTGTTGCTTGTTAGCTGTGTGACCTTGGCTTTCTCTGTACCTCAGATTCCTCATCTGTGAAATGGAAATTTTAATGGTGCCTACCCCATAGGGGTATATATATTAACAGTTGATATATGTAGAGTACTTAGAATAGTGCCTGGACATAATAAAGGATATATAATTAAGGATCTATGTGGAATAAGCTATTTTAAAAATTGTGGTATGGGGGCTGGGGTTGTGGCTCAGTGATTGAGCACTTGTCTAGCATGCGTGAGGCACTGGGTTCATTCCTCAGCACCACATAAAAATAAAATAAAGGTATTGTGTCCACCTACAACTTAAAAAAAAATGTGGTATGAATCTTTCAACAGGGCAAAACATTTGGGAATTGTACATTGTTAAATACCAGTATTATTCAGATTCAGTACCAGATGTACAGTGGAATGAAAAAACATGACATATTTGACAGTCATAAGTGAAGAGTTAAACTAAACAAAACATCTTCAGTGGCCTCATGAACTCTGCAGTTAAACAACAATATGAGCACCTACTACCTGCTAGGCCTTTTGGTGCAACGTAAGGCAGGACAAGGACACTTGCCAGAAGAACAGTACAAAATGTTAGGAGAAGGAGAGGATTGAATTGCCAGATTGACCTGAAAAGAACTTCTGAAAGGGTGGCATTTGGGTCAGGAGTGTAAGGAATAGTAGGTTTGTGGTTGTGGAGAAGTTGAAGCTCACTATGAGGGTGGGGGCCTTTCATGTAAGGTTGATCAATAGGTATAGGGACCCTATTATGTACCAGGGGCTAGGCTCAGAGCTTAGGATTCAGCAAGGAACAGGTGATCATCCCCGCAGTGTTCAGTTGTAGAAAAAGCTGAAAAAAATGCAAAGTAATTAGTAATCCTACTATGCAGTAAAGACTCAATGAACATTTATTCCATTAAAAAAATAGATGTGTATATATAACTTTATCTCATGAAATTGAGAGCATGTTTGTGAGTGTACTTTTGGGATCTATTGATTTTTTTCTTATATTAAGTTATAAGCATTTCTACACCTAGAAAAAGTACTGATAAGTTTTAAATGTCCCAATTTGATAAAATAACTTTTATCTAATTCATTTTTCTAGACCTGCTCCAGAAATGACCTGTAAAGTTATTCTAATTTATAGTTACCTACAATTTAAGCATGTAATTATATACCCAAGGTAAATCAAAGAAATGTGTGCATGCCTGCTCTCAGCAAGATGGTTTCCTAAGTGCTATGTAGAATTTACAATTAATACTGAGTAAGAATAATGAGTAACTTATTATTATACTTTGATATAGTTGGACATTTTTTCTTTTAATAGATTGTGTGCTTCCAAAAAGTACAGTGTGTGTTCTATTATTTGTCCTCAAATTCATCTAGGATGATTCCCATGCCTTCCTTTTTTACCGTCATGCAGTGCTTAAGTTGGAAAGACTTGTTAGTTGTCATATGAACCCAGTCCCTGGGGTAATGGGAGTAATGGTTTTTGTTTTATTCTTTTACAGCAGGGGTTCAGTTCACCACTGAGCTACATCCCCAGTCCTTTTTTGTTTTTATCTTTTATTTTGAGATAGGGTCTTGTTAAGTTGTTAGCTGACCTCAAACACTGTGTTCGTCCTGCCTCAGCCTCCCGAGTTGCTGGGATTGCAGGTGTGCCACTGCCTCCAGTAGTAATGGGCTTTTGAAACCATTCTTCACGAGGTACATGTACCCATGAATATTTTTTGTGCTGTCTTTTCCCCATGTGACACATTGATGCCTAAGAAGGCAAATATAAGTTTAGTTATACTACATGTAAGCAATTTTATTTGTAGAAATCTTTTTTAAAAAAATATTTTATTTATTTGCTTTAGTTGTACACAATGCGTTTATCTTTACGTGGTGCTGAGGATTAAACCTGGGCTGCGCACATGCCAGGTGAGCGCTCTACTGCTGAGCCACAACCCTAGCCCCTTATTTGTAGAAATCTTAACATGAATCATGTTTTGTAATTTTTTGGGAAGGGGTTCACTTTGTTTTGTGATTTTTATTTTATCTAAGTCTATAACCTATAAAATATTAGCACATTCTTTATATCATGTTATGAATGAGTCTAGAACATTGGTTGTTTTGGGTTTTTTTTTTTTTTAGTTGTAGACGGACACAATACCTTTATTTTTTATGTGGTGCTGTGGATCGAACCCAGTGCCTCACGCATGCTAAGCAAGTGCTCTACCACTGAGCCATAACCCTGGCCCTTAGAACATTGGTTTTTAACCTGCCTTTCTACCCTGGTCTACTTGCTAGTAACAGTGACTCACTATGGCAGCCAGAAAACCAGAGCAATGGTTGTCAAATGTGTCCCGTGACAGGTGGCATCAGCATCTTCTGGGAACTTGTTAGGAATGCAGATTCTTGGGCTTCACCTCATATTTACTGAATCAGAAATTCTGGGGATGGAGCCCAACAGAGGGGCAGGGGGCACTAACAGAGAGGGAGAAAGATCTGAGAAAGAGAGTGGAGGGGGGGGGAGTGTGTGTGTGTGTGTGTGTGTGTGTGTGTGTGTGTGTTTTGGGGTACTGGAGATTGAACCACCCAGGGCCTCTTGCATGCTAGGCAAACACTCTATCACTGAGCTACATCCCAGCCTTTATCTGTGTGTGTTAAGAAGCCTTCTTGATGCTGCTGATGTATTCCAAAGTTTGAGACTCATTAATGGGGCATGAGCATTTATAATGATTACATTGTAACAGATTTTTGAAGAATCATAGCTAATTGATAAATAATAATAAATTATTATTAGGGGTTAAATGGTTAGTGCCTATACCCATTGCAGTCCTTTTGAGAATCTAAAAAAAGTTGTGGATGTTCTTAAGACAACATACTATGTACACCCTAGAGTGTACATCATGTTTATACCTGAATTTCTGTGATTTCACAGAACTTGAAATTCATCTATGAACTTAACGTCAAGAACTTTTCAACAGCTTTGGACAACCCTATGATTTTCCTTGCAACCTGTGAAGGATGCCTTGTATCAATCCTCTTGCCTGCAAAGAGCCCCCAACATTTCTGGGGGGCAGGGGGGGGAAAATTTAGGGGATTTGGTAGAATAATAGTTGATACTTTGTTGGCTTTTTGTTTGATTTGGATGAAACCACAGAAACTGTACCTGTGAAGTTTGTAATAACCTGGAATTTGTGGAATAATAGCAAAAAATGTTCAGGATAGTATCAGATTCTAAAAAAGATGCTGTTAGGCAGGAATAGCAAGTGACGTCAGAAAGGCTAATGATAAGGACTAAAATGTTGTCATCTGATCCAAAAAGGCAATTGCACAAGTAGAGGGAGAGATGTAGTAATAGCAATATGTGTGGAGCTCTCTCTGGTAGCTTCTTATGAGCCAACTGTCCATGGGTGCTAAAGAAACCAGTTAGGTCTTGAGCTACATTAATTGACAAAGTCACAGAACCAGTCCTTTTCTCAGTGTGGCTAAAGTTGTGAATGATTCTGTTTTTCTTCTGCATTGATTGGGCTGTATCTGGAATGTTATGTTTGCTTCTGGGCCACACTCCACAAAGGAAAGACATGGACACATTAGAGTCTGTCTAGAGATAAGAGATCAGAGAAGGAGTCTTTTCCCTGCCCCCACCCCTTTTTTGTGGTCCTGGGGATTGAATCCAGGGATGCTCTACCACTGAGCTGCGTCCCCAGCCCTTTTTATTTTTATTTTGAGGCAGGGTCTTGCTAAGCTGCCCAGTCTGGCCTTGAACTTGAGATCCTCCTGCCTCAGCATCCTGAGTAGATTACACCTACACCTGGCTAGCAGGAGTCTTGATGAATGATGGAATGCTGATGCTGAGACGGAGGAGTGGAAGCAGCTGCAGGCTGGGAGTGGAGACATGGATAGCTGTCAGCACCACATACTTGAAAGGCCATAGTAAGAAGCCAAAAGTTTCACTTGTCTTCTTTGGCCCCATTTAATCACATTAAGACCACATGGGCCAATAGGAAAGCTATAGGGGGACTGATCTGGGTTATTTCTAAAAAAGAGCTTTGAGTTGCTTGAAGATGGACTGGGAGGCATGCTGTATCTGATTGTTTTCTCTCTACTATCATCATGTGTTTTTGTAGCTATATCCTTGTGGTCACTCTAATTCCAGTACCACTCCATGGACCTTTTATTATGCATCTTTGTTTTCTTTTTCTTTTTTCTCCTTTCCCTTCTTAACTCCCTGTTTAATTTGTGGTGAGAGTGAAAGAAGAGATGGAGGGAAAAGAAAAAAAAAGGTCATCCTGGAACTTGGCTTTTTTCTTCTGCCTGCTTTTCAGTCCTTGGTAACTGAATGCAGATCTTGAGTGGTCGTCAGACAACCAGAGGCATAATTAGTGGTCACCTCTGAAATTTACCTTGGAAGCACAGTTAGTATGGCTGTGAAGAGGAATACCCCAGCTCCTGAACTCAGAGTTTATGGTTCATGTTTACTTAAAGTTTTATTTAAAAAAAAAAAAAAAAAACACTTGTAAATTATTTTACATTTTGTAAATATCTAATTTTGCCCTTCTCTTCTCTTAGAGGCAATTGCTCTTGGATCCTTCTGTTTACAATGGCACAGAGAACTGGACTGGAGGATCCAGAGAGGTATCTCTTTGTGGACAGGGCTGTCATCTACAACCCTGCCACTCAAGCTGATTGGACAGCTAAGAAGCTAGTGTGGATTCCATCTGAACGCCATGGTTTTGAGGCAGCTAGTATCAAAGAAGAACGGGGAGATGAAGTTATGGTGGAGTGTTGGCAGAGAACGGGAAAAAGGCAATGGTCAACAAAGATGACATTCAGAAGATGAACCCACCTAAGTTTTCCAAGGTGGAGGATATGGCGGAATTGACATGCTTGAATGAAGCTTCTGTTTTACATAATCTGAAGGACCGCTACTATTCAGGACTTATCTACGTGAGTATTTCTTCCAAATAATCAAGGGATGTGGTAACTGGGAATTAATGTGAATTACCCATCCTTGTCATAATCAAAGGAGAATGAGGAATACTCTGTTTAGCATTACTGTTGTATTAAGCATAGAAAGATTGTTTCCTGCTTATCCAAGTCTTGCTTTCCTTTAAACTTACCGTGCTAAATTTAAAAAATCCAATCTGCAATTAGATATAATAAAATGTTGTTTGAAGACTTTTATGGTGGTGCTCTAAAAGCACAGTATGATGAGAGAGAGCATGTGGCAGAAAGACGAGGTAAAGCGAGTGCATTATAGGAAGATACAAACAGCAAAAGAGTAGAAAATCAAGTGTCTGTCCTGGAGGATTAGCATGAAGGGACAGCAAGTTTACAGATTTCAGTGAAGAGCAAGAATAGCTTCATTTGGGTACTGGGAAGTAGGAAAGATGAATGCTGAGGTGGATTTTTTTTTTTTTTTTTAAGTTGTCAATGGATCTTTTGTTTTATTTATTTATATGTGGTGCTGAGGATTGAACCCAGGGCTTCACACATGCCAGGCAAGCACTCTACCACTGAGCCACAACTCCAGCCCAATGCTGAGGTTTTTAAGAGGAAATAGTTTAGGATGAGATTGAGCCTGGGATTGTCTTGTGGTTGTCCTGTGGTTAGTAGCTGACATGTCTGTTGTGGTCATTGACCATGTGTGTTAGACAGATTTCCATCATTGTGACAAAATACCTGGGCTAAGTCAACTTAAAAAGAGGAAGAGTTTATTTTGGCACACAGTTTCAGAAGTTTCAGGCCATGGTCGTTTGACCCCATGCTTTGGGCTTATGTTGTTATAGTATATCATGATGGGAGTATGAGTTGGAAGAAGCCTGTTCACCTCATGACTTGGGGGAGGGGAACCAAAGAGCGAAAGAGAAGAAGGGGACAGGGTCTCAATATCTCCTTCAAGAGCACACCCCCAATGACCTGATTTCCTTCTACAAGGCTCCCCCATATCCTAAAGACTTCACTGCCTCCCAATAGCATCATGGGCTGGGGACCAAGCCTCCAACACATGGGCCTTTGGGAGAGACATTCAAGATCTAAACTATAGCACCATGTCCCTGACTGTAGAAGTTATTGAAAATAATAAGGGGTAAGGTAGAGAGGGAAAATGAAGCCAGCTACTGAAAAGAATCTAGAACGACAAAATAGGCTTGACAGATGTGGCAATGATTTGAAGAAGGTGGCATGGATTGGATTTAGAATGAAGAGAAGTAGAGAGAAAAAATGAGTAATGATCTGAAATTGGAAAAGGGTAGTTGAATTTTGTGCAAGGAGCATAAGTAATTCAAAACTTCACTTAATCAGAACTAGTGCTCCCATAGAAATTAGTGTATTTAAGGAATATTTTAAGTGCCTAATATGTTGTAGGTTCTGGGGTAGAGTAGTGAACAAGATATATACTGTGAAGAAATGAAACATAGGATAGGGTCAGGAGGAGAATGGCTTCCCATAGCAGGTCAGTGAAGGCTGTTTGACAATGCTTGGGTCTGACCAATAGAGGGAGCCATTCAGGGGCAAAGAATAGCTGGCTTATGACCTTTGTGGAAGTCATTTCCATCAAGCCTGACTGTCTCCCTTATTTATTTATTTCCTTTAGGAGGTAGGATATAAAATAAAGAGAGGGAGAGGCAGCAGGGCTGGAAAAGTAGTTTGAGGAGAGTGGGAAAATCTTGGAAAAGAGGGAAAGCCAAGGATAAGAAAATAACTGGAGAACAACAATGAGAATCAAGCTGAAGACTGTGTATCAGTGTAGAAGGAGATCATATTTTTGTCTGGCTTTGCAATTTTGCTCCATGTAGGGGAATTTGTGTCTCCATTGCCAGCACAGAGAGAGGGTAACTCTTCTGGTTGTCTTTGGCATCAAGCTCTGTAGGAATGGAAGCCTGGGTAGGAAAGGGCTGATGATCAAGGGCTGGAGTTTTTTTGTTTGTTTGTTTGTTTTTAATATTTATTTGTTTGTTTTAGTTGTGCACAATGTGTTTATTTACATGGTGCTGAGGACGAACCCCGGGCCGCGCACGTACTAGGCGAGCGCTCTACCACTGAGCCACAACCCCAGCCCCAACGGCTGGAGTTTTTAATGATGTTGTAAGACAGGGTTGTTGGGGAGTGAGAGGACTGGAAAATTACAAGATTGTGGTCAGATGGTAATACGAACATCAGATTTAGGAGCTGGATCAGTTTTGAGATGAAGCCCTGTGTGCCATGGCTTATGCAGGGCTGGAGAGGTGATGCATCACCAAAGTAGTGGAGGAGCACAGTGTGGAAGGGAGCCGGGCTGTTTTCTGCCAGTCTTCATCTTTTTTTTTTTTTTTTTTTTAATATTTATTTATTTATCTGCTTTAGCTGTACACAATGGGCTTATTTGTACGTGGTGCTGAGGATCGAACCCGGGCCGCGCACGTGCGAGGCGAGCGTGCTACCGCTGAGCCACAATCCCAGCCCCCAGTCTTCATCTTGATTCCTCACTTTGGGCATTGTAGGTAACTGCGCGCAGGAGTAAGAAGGGAGATAAGGTGGAAAATGGAAGAGAGAGTGATTGTGAAACACAAGAGAATAAAAGATGGTGTGTTTTGTTTGTAGCCACTCCTCATAATACTGGAAAGCAGTACTTTATTGAGTTGATATGATTTTTTTTTATCCCGTCTTCCCAACCCAGTTCAACTTGACTGAATTTGTGAATTTCTTTTCAAAGCATGGCCTCCTTGGGCTGTGCAAGAGAATTCTGAGTTTTTCTCAAAGTAGGAAGGTCACAGCAGAGGTGGGTTTTGGGAGGATCATGTCTCCAATCAGGTGGGTGCAGAAAAGTTCCCAGTAGTTGGAGCAAATGACTCTGACTAAAGTCTTATGAAGAGAGGGGCCAGGAAGAGCTGCCACTGCTGATAGCGATGCATTTGTTTTTGGCTTTGGAATTAACTGGTCAGTTGAAACTGATGAGTTGAAGTGCCATGATATAGACACTACAATTACTTGCACAGCAACATTTTTTGGACATATTTCTGTAAAGATGATATCACATAGCTTCAAACAAGTTAGGTTGGTAACTAGTTTAGGTATGTTCTTTCCTTATATTTTATGTGGATTGTCCTCCCTGACCTCCAAATTCTCAGCTCATTAATTTTTATCCTCCTTCCTAAAAAACAGTTTAAACCTATACATTTCTCTAATACTGTTTTAGCTCACAAGATTTGCTATGTAGCATTTTTACTACCTAAGTATTTTCTAATTTCTATCATGATTTCTTCTTCAAACTATGGACCATTTAAAAATGTACTTTTAGCATTTCCAAGTGTTTTAGTTATCTTTCCAATATTTATTTTTAAAGTAATTTTACCACAAAGAATGCTTTTCTGGTTGAGATTTGCTTTGTGTAGTATATTGTCAATTTTTGTGCGTGTACCATGTGTTTGCAAAGAATGTGTATTCTGATATTGTTGGTTGTAGGGTCCCACATAGGTTAAGCTTTTTAGCTGTGTTTAAACCTTCTATAGCCTCACTAATTTTTGTCTGCTTGATCTATCAGTTACTGAGAGAAGTGTGTTAAAATCTCCCAGTGTTTTACTAACTAGTTTATATATCCCTAAATAATATAGTTTAGTTTTGCCTTTTTTCTTTTTCTTTTTTTTTTTTTTTTTTTTCTTTTTTTTGGTACTGGGGATTGAGCTCAGGGGCACTTGGCCACTGGACCACATCCCCAGCCATATTTTTGTATTTTATCAGAGACAGGGTCTCACTGAGTTGCTAAGTGCCTCCCCATTTCTTTTTTTTTTTTTTGGTACTGGGGATTGAACTCAGGGGCACTCGACCACTGGGCCACATCCCCAGCCCTTTTTTGTATTTTATTAGAGACAGGGTCTCACTGAGTTGCTAAGTGCCTCGCCATTGCTGAGGCTGGCTTTGAACTCATGATCCTCCTGCCTCAGCCTCCCAAGTGCTGGGATTACAGGTGTGCGCCACCGCGCCCGGCTTGCCTCCCCATTTCTGAGGCTGGCTTTGAACTCTCGATTCTCCTGCCTCAGCCCCCAAGTGCTGGGATTACAGGCGTGCACCACTGCACCCAGCATTGCCTTTTTTCAAACTTTAGTGTAAATGGATATCATGGTATATAGTCTTCTGTGGGTTTTTTGTTTTTGTTTTCTTAGCATTGCATTTTTAAGATTCATCCATATTGTTTGCCTTGTTGTAATTCAATAACTTTCAAAGTATGGTCTGTGGACTCCCTAGGGTTTTCCTAAAACCTTTTCAGGGCATCTGAGAGGTCAAAACTATTTTCATAATAATATGAAGATGTTGCCGGGCATGGTGGCACACGCCTGTAATCCCAGCACTTTGGGAGGCTGAGGCAGGAGGATCACGAGTTCAAAGCCAGCCTCAGCAAGGGCGAGGCACTTAGCAACTTAGTGAGACCCTGTCTCTAAATAAAATACAAAAAAAGGGCTGGGGATGTGACCCAGTGGTCGAGTGCCCCTGAGTTCAATCCCTGGTACCACAAAAAAAAAAAAAAAAAAAAAAAAGATGTTATTTGCTCTTTTCACTATGGATATTTGTTCTGGTGGTCCCAAAGCTATGATGAATAAAGCTCCTGATACCTTATGAATAAAGACAGTGGCCCCAGGATGTACTAGTAATCATCTAATTTTTCACTGCACTTTATTGGCAGTTAAAAAAAAAAAAAAAAACAGTTTCACTTAAGAATGTCCTTGATAGCATAGGGAAAATTATTGACTTTTATTAAATAGCAGCCCTTGAGCAAACATCTTCCTAGCGTTCTGTGTAAAGAGGTAGTGATTATGCACAAGCACTTCTGCTGCATATGGTCTCCTGATGGTTGCCTTGAAGAAAAGCACATGTGTGGTTCTTTGAGTTGCAAGCTAAACTTGCTACTTTTTTCATAGAATACCATTTCTATTTGATAGACTGATAGATAAGCTAGTTACTTGCACAGAGGTATTTGGCAGATATTTTCTTGAAAAGAAACAAAGTGAGCAGGGCATGGTGGTGCGTGCCTGTAATCCTAGTGGCTTGGGAGGCTGAGGCAGGAGGATTGAGAGTTCAAAACCAGTCTCAACAAAAGCGAGGTGCTAAGCAACTCATTGAGATCCTGTCTCTAAATAAAATACAAAAAAAATAGGGTTGGGGCTGTGGCTCAGTGGTTGAGTGCCCCCAAGTTCAATCCGTTGTACCATCCCCACCACTCCCCGCCCCCCCCCCAAAAAAAGTGAGCCTGTCACTTTAAAGGAAACAACTGTACTTGTCAATGTTAAAATTTGAGGTTTTTTTTTTGTGTGTGTGTGGTACCAGGGATTGAACTCAGGGGCACTCGACCACTGGGTCGCATCCCCAGCCCTTTTTTGTATTTTATTTAGAGACAGGGTCTCACTGAGTTGCTCAGTGCCTCGCCATTGCTGAGGCTCGCTTTGAACTCGCGATCCTCCTGCCTCAGCCTCCCAAAGTGTTGGGATTACAGGCATGCGCCACTGCGCCCGGCAAAATTTGAGTTTTTATGTGAAAATTAGAATTATAGGAAACTTGAATCTACCATCATGAACTTGACAGCTTGTCAATACTTAAAAAGTTTTCTGATATGATGATAATGAAAGTGATTTTGTTTTCTTTTTGTTTGTCATATAGTGAAATATCATCATTTGGAAGACTTGGATAATTCAGTTAGCCAATGTTTTCCAAATGAGGTATACATGATGTTACAAAATCGTGGGTGGGTAAAAGATTAATTCATCATGCAGGATTAGCCAATGGATTTTGATGTAACATAGCAGAAATTTACTGATAGGGTTGCAGAAGCTACATTGCATCTAATCTTTAAGAAATTGTCACTTGCTTAGTTTTGGTAGTTTCAGAGAACATTAGAATTATCTGAAAAGGCTATTAAATTATTCCTCTTTTCCAACAAATATGTGTCAGATTTTCTTCATATGCATGAACTACAATAACATACCACAGTAGATTAAAGCAAAAATAGTTACAAAAATTGAGTTGTTTTCTATTAAGCCAGACAATAAACTATAAAAATATAAAGTAGTTCCACTTTTCTTGCTTTTGTTGTAGAGAGCAAAAAATTACTCTTTGTAAGAAATGTTATTTATGTTAACATGTGATATGTTTATTATTGTTTTAAAATGAACAAATACATATTTATAATACTCAGTATGCATATATCTTTTATGTAATATATTAAATGAAAAGTTTTTGGGGTCCTTAATAATTTGTAAGAATGTAAAAGTCTCTGAAATAAAAGTTTGAGTTGTTCATTTATTTTTGTTGGAATATGGTATATAATGGTAAGTTTTTTTTTTTTTTCTTTTCTGTACTGAATGATTGAATCCAAGGCCTCTGCATGCTAGGCAAGTGTTCTACCACTGAGCTACATCCCCAGCCCTTATCCAATTCTCCCTGCCCAACCCTCCTCTACCCCTACTGGGAATTGAACCTAGGGGTGCTAAGCCATATCCCCAACCCTTTTTATTTATTTTATTTTTGAGACAGGGTCTCGCTAAGTTACATAGGGCTTCACTAAATTGCTGAGGCTGGTGTTGAACTTGCAGTCCTCCTAGCTCAGCCGTCTGCGTGGGTGGATTACAGGTGTGTGCCATTGCCCGTCTCTGTTCGTGCATTTTTTCTTTTTTTTCCAGTTGGTACTAGTATAAGCATTGCTTCAATAAATGGGCTTGTATGTGTATCTGGCACACATTATTATTGTATATAACTAGGAGTGGAGTTCCTGGGTGATAGGATATGCATATCTGCAATTCCTATCTTCAGCTTTTCTAGGTAATGCTTGATCTACTCAGATCCCAGATGGAAATAGAAGACTCTCAGACTAGGCATTTAGTAAGCTGAAAATGTACAAATGTGGGTAGAGTTTAAAAAGCAAATGAGGAATAGTACAGTATTCTGGTGCTAGTGATGGCCAAGAGCCCTTGATACATCATTTGTTATCTGTTTGCTTTTGCAGTGCTGGGGATTGAACCCAGGGCCTCACACATGCTAGGCAGGTGCTCTACACTTGCCGTGTACATCCTTTGCCTCTTTGATACTTCTGGATCTTTAAAAGAAGAGTAGGGAAGAGCTCTTACCTCAACCTGATGATGAGGGCTACCTGATGGAACTGGTCTTCCTTAGAGGGATGCAGAAAGCCATGGAAATTGGCAGAAAGAGAGCCTGGGTAATAAATAATCTGACCTCCTCCACCTTCAGTCTCTTGCTGATGTCTCCAATTTGCCTAACTCACAATCTGATGCCCGAGGAGAAGGAAATTTGGTACTTTTCATAGGATCAGCATCAGTTCCATCTGGAACTGATTTTTTTTTTTTTTTTTTTTTTTTTTTTTTTTTATGTTATGAGGCGGGGACAAGATTCTCCCACTGCCCCCAAATGGCTATCCAGTTGACCCAATTCCATTTTCCAAAAATACTCCTTTCTCCGGTGCTCTGAAGTGCCACCTTTGTCATAAATCATGTGTTCATGATATTGACTTCCTATTGTGTTTCAAGGGTCTGTGTTCCTATCTTTGAGCTAATACGCATTGTTGTAAGTGTTACAGCTTTATAATTAGCCTTGCTACTCAACATAGTGAGTCCTCTCATACTTGTTCTTTTCTTTTTTAGTATATTTCTCTAGTTGTAGATGGGTACAATGACTTTATTTTATTTATTTATTTTTAAATGGTGCTGAGGATCAAACCCAGTGCCTCACGCATGCTAGGCAAGTGCTCTATCACTGGGCCACAACCCTAGCCCCTCATACTTGTTCTTAAGGATTAGATTGTTTCATTATAATTGTAATATCTGCTTACAGTTTTTTATACACACACACACACACACACACCTCTGTTGGAGTGTTGCTTGGGATTTTATTGATTTTGGAGATCAGTTTGGGGAAGAAATTAGATCTTTATAGTATTTAATTTTTAACGACTAGGAATACCCATTTATTTAGTTCTTAATTTTTCTCAATATTGGCTTATAGTCTTCTTAGTAGAGTCAGTCTTTTAGATTTGTTTTTGGGCATTTGAGTTTTTTTCAGATAGTGTTTAAATGGTGTTTTAAATTTTGCTCTTGTGATACATAGGGTATGTACATAATTTTTAACATTTTGTAGAAAATGTGGGTTTTTTAACAATTAAGTTTTTGCATACTGGCTTTATATTTAGTGACCTTATTAAGTTAAATCATTGGTTATAACAGTTTAGCTGAAGATTCTTGTGGATTTTCTATGAACACACTCACATCATCTGTAATAATGATAGTTTTTTTTTTCCTTTCCCATTCTTTTTTTTCCTTCCTTTCCCATTCTTGCATACTTTCACTTGCTTTATTGCACTGTCTGTGACCTTCAGCTAATGACTTTTGAATAAAAGTGATAATAGAAGGCATCCTTGTATTATTCCTTATCTCAAGGGAAGGTTTCAACATTTCACCATTAAGAATGATGTTTGCTGTAGTTTTAATATTTTAAAAATATCCTTTATCAGATTAAGTAAAGTTTCCATCTATTTGTAGTTTTTTAAATTTTTTATTTTTTTTTAGTTGTGATGGACCTTTATTCTACCCGTCCATTTATATGTGGTGCTGAGAACCAAACCCAGTGCCCCACACATGCGAGGCAAGTGCTCTACCACTGAGCCACAACCCCAACCCCTATTCTTAGTTTTTATTCTGAATGATGATTTTTTTAAAAAAAATCCAGATTGGGTGTTAAATGATCAAAATTTTTCCCATCCTATTATCTAAAATAGTTTCTTGGTTTTTTGGCTTTTTTTTTTTTTTTTTTTTTTCTTCTTTTCACTATTAAACTAACCTTATAAGAACCAAGGATTCTCATTTTGTCTCTCTGTCTCTCTTTCCCTGTCTCCCAGCTAATATTTCATTTGGGATTTTTGCATCTACATTCATCAGAATAGCTTAAATTTTTTCCTTTCTTAGAATATCCTCTTCATATTTTACTATCAAGATTATGCTCCTTTTATAGAACGAATTGTGGAAAGTTTCATCTTTGTTTTCTGCAAGAGTGGATATGATTGATGTTATTTCTTTTCTAAGCAATAATAGAGTTTCTTTATGGAGAAGTTTTTCTCTAATAGATATAGAGCTTTTCAGACTTTTAATTTCTTGTGTCAGTTTTGAAAATTATATATTTTTTCTAGGAATTTCACTTAAATTTTCAAATGTACTTGCATAAGTTCATAATACCCCCCTTATTTTCTGTAGATTTGTGGTGATATTATCTTTCATTCTTTTTTTTTTTTTTTTTTTTTTTTTTTTTTTGGTACCCAGGATTGAACTTAGGGGCACTCAACCACTGGGCCACATCCCCAGCCCTTTTTTGTATTTTATTAGAGAGAGGGTCTCACTGAGTTGCTAAGTGCCTCCCCTTTGCTGAGGCTGGCTTTGAACTGGCAATCCTCCTGCCTCAGCCTCCCAAGTGCTGAGATTACAGGTGTGCGCCACTGCGCCCGGCTTATCTTTCATTCTTGATACTGGTAATTTGTTCTTCTTCTTTTTTTTTAATATTTATTTATTTGCTTTAGTTGTACACAATGCGTTTATTTGTACGTGGTGCTGAGGATCGAACCCGGGCCGCGAACGTGCTAGGCGAGTGCTCTACTGCTGAGCCACAACCCAGTCCCTTTTTTTTTCTTAATATGAATCTTATCAGGGTTTTTTTCAGTTATATCCATCTTTTCAAATAATAGCCTTATAACTTTATTGAACTTTTGACTTTGTTGGCCCTTTCAATTCAGTCTTCCCATTTACCTATCTACATACCTACCTGTTTATTTCACACATTTTCTTTCTACTTTCTTTGTGTCTGATTTGTTGTTCCTTCTCTAAATTCTTAAGACAAAAATTTAGATCATTAATTTTTTTCATCTGGTTCTTTTCCAGCTTGTGCTTTAAAAATTATAAATTTCATTGTAAGTACTGCTTTAGCTGTATTCTGAATTCTATTATGTTGTATTTTTTTTATCATTCGGTTCAAAACAATGAGGATGTTTTCCTTGGCTCCACAAGTTACTTAGATGCAAATTTCTTAATTTCCAAACATAGGGCATTTTCAGGATTATTTTATTTCTAATTATAATGCCTCCTTGGTCAGAGAACATATCCTGAGTGATTTTAGTCCTTTAATATTTATTACACTTGCTTTATGGTTCATCCTATGATCATTTTGGGTAGAAGATAGTTGTGCACTTGGAAAGCATGTGTCTTAGGCAGTTATTAGATACAGTGTTGGGTATGGGCAGTGTCATTCAGCCCTTTATATCCTTACAGACTTTAAAATTTTATATATTTCTTGCAGTGCTGGGCAGTTTTTTATTTTTTATTATTTAATTTGTTTTTGCAGTGCTGGGGTTTGAACTCGGGGCCTTGCACATGGTTGCTCTACCACTGAGCTACATTCACAGCCTTATTTTTTTATTTTTTATCTGCTTGTTCTTTAGTTACTGTGACTATATCTCTATTTCTCTTTTTAGTTCTGCTGTATCATTTTTTGCTGTATCATTCCTAAGCTATCTTATCCCATGTATACAAATGTAAAAGTTTTATCTTTCTGTTAAATCATCATGAAACGGTCTTCGTTTTTTGTTTCTTGCAAAGTTGACTTTGATCTTAATATTAGTTCTTTTTTCCCTGCTCTGGATTAGTGTTTTCATGGTTCATTGTTTTCTAAACTTTTGACTATTTTGTATCTTTGTACTGAAGGTATGTCTCTTATAAACTGCCTATAGTTATTTTTGTCCTGAATCAGACCATACATATTTGGTGCTGGGGATTACTATAGCACTGAGCTATATGCCCTGCCTTTTCCCCCCCCAACTTTGAGACAGGTCTCCCTAAGTTGCTGAGGCTGGTCTGGAACTTGTTATCTACCTATCTCATTCTCCAGAGTCACTGGTAGTATAGGCATGTGCCACACAGCACCAAGCTCTGACAATACTATAATAAAACTAGAATATTTGATTTATGTACACATAATGTAATGACATACATTTCAGTTTAAATCTACCATATGATTCATTGCTTTCTATTTGTTTTACCTCGTCTATGTTTGTTCTCTCTTTTATACCCCCCTATTGGATTAAGTAGTTTTTTCTTATTCTTTCACTGAAAAATACATATTTTTGCTATTCTCTTAGCTTTTTATTTAGTGGTTACCCACTCTAACTTATATTGTTGACAGGATTCTTACCATGTTATAGATAATGAAAGAACCTGAAAACACTTGAACTCTCTTTACTCTCCCCTCCCAGTTTATATGCTGTTATCTTGATTCTCTTTATACTTTAAAACCCACAAGACACTTATTGCCTTATTTTTTACTTATTACTTTTTTTTTTTTTTGGTACCGGGGATTGAACTCAGGAGCACTTGACCACTGGGCCACATCCCCAGCCCTTTTTTGTATTTTTATTAGAGACAGGGTCTCACTGAGTTGCTAAGTGTCTCGCCATTGCTGAGGCTGGCTTTGAACTCATGATCCTCCTGCCTCAGCCTCCTAAGTGCTAGGATTACAGGCGTGTGCCACCGTGCCCAGCAACTTTATTACTTTTTTTTTTTTTTTTTTAATATTTATTTATTTACTTTAGTTGTACACAATGCAATGCATTTATGTTTACGTGGTGCTGAGGATCGAACCCGGGCCGCGCACATGCGAGGCGAGCGCTCTGCCGCTGAGCCACAACCCCAGCCCAACTTATTACTTTTTAATAGTCAATATTCATTTAGTTTTACCCACTTACCCTTTAATTGCTTTTTTTAAAAATTTATATCTCTTTTATCTTTCTTTTAGAAAGTATCTCTTATTCTTCCGGAAGTGTCTATTACTCCTTTGTTTTTTAAGTTTTCCTGCTTTTGTTTTCATTAGGTTTGGGGTTCAGAGCTGGCCAGGCACAATGCAGATACACCTTTGTATTCTGCCTTCCATATTTTTCTGTTGAGAATTCAGCTATGGTTCTATTGTTGTTCCTTTGAAGGTATTCCTCTACGCCCTCTAAAATTTTCTCTTTATCTTTGGTTTTTAACACTTTTACTATAATGTGCTTGGGTAAACTTCTCTTTCATGTATTCAGCTTTGAGTTCTTGGTGTTTGACTCTGTGGCCTGATGCCTTTATTGGTTTTGGAAAATTCTTAGCCATCATCTCTTCAGATGGTGCTTCAGCACTATCCTTTTTCCTCCTTCTTACTCAGACACCTTGTATGTCAGACCTTTTCCCTGTGTCACCTATAGCTCTCATGTTCCTCTACATTTTCATGCTGGTTTTCCTTATTTTCCATCTGGCTATTTCTTTTGACTCAATATCAGGTGCCTAATTCTTTCTTTAGCTGTATATAACCAGTCATTAAACGCATCCATTGAATTCTTTATTTTAGTTCCTGCTTTTTTCAATTTTAGAATTTTCATTTAGATTTTCTTTAGTTACTTGGGACATATTAACATTCCAGATAATAATACAAGCCAATAAAAATAGAATCACAAGGGATCCAGATGTTATATTGGATTTTAGTCATAACTTGTTGCATTATGTACCTGGTTAATGTGTATAAGAAATTGTGAGGGTGATTTGGGACTCTGGATAGCATCAAGCTTGTTCTGGAGTTTTGCCTTGGGTTGGCAGTGTGGGTGAGGGGAACTAGGTCGTATAGTTTAATCAGGGTTTGACATCCTTTCCAGATGTGAGGGCTGATTTCTGATACAGTCTTAATTCTTATGAGGTAGCCGTCAGTGTCCTAAGACTTGGTGTGTTTACCATTCTCCCCAGTGGGCCAGTACTCTTTAATGTTTGTTTGCTTAGATTTGTATGCTGCTAAAAGCTCTGCTTAGCCTCTTGCTCCCCAGCTTTTAGGATTTGTAACTATTATCTGTCTAAAAAACAAGTAACAATAATTCTGTATCATCACAAACTTTTCAAATTTCCCTTACATCATAAACATCTCATAAATAGTTGGTCCATTCAATTCAGAATGCAGAGAAGGTGGATATATTGTAATTGGTTGTTGTGTCTTTTCTATTCTGTTGTGTTTCCCCTCCCTATTTTTTCACTAGAAGAAACAGAATCAGTTGTATTGTAGAATTTCCCAATTCTGAATTTTGTGGGTCACATTCCCATGGTGCTTCCTGTAGTCTGGTCATTGCATCCAGAGCCTGAAATGGTTTTGGATTAGGAGACACTTAATGTCAAGTTGTCTCTCACTTTATGATGCTAAGCTTGATCAGAGAGTCTGAAGTGACTCCATTTAGGTTGTGCCATCCTTAGAGGATCCTCTTCTGCCAGTCACCCAAGGATTTAAGCAGTCAGTGATGAGCATTGTTTCTTTAGGGGCTAAAAATGTTGAGAGTATACCACCTGCCTTCATTAGCTTGGGAGTGCTTTTTAACTATATATTTTCCTCCCATACATACAGTTTTCTTCAAGTGCATTTTTTATTATTGTCATTACTATTATAATTATTTTTATTAAAATAATTTTTACCCCAAAGGAGCAGTAACATTTTTTGGTATCTTTCCTCTGCCATCCATATTCAACTGTCCTCTATGTATTATTTTTTATTGGTTTTACCTTTGCAACTTCTTTTTCTTTTATTATTTTACTTTTGTTCTCTTTTTCTGTAAAGAGGTTGCTCTCCCAGAATAAATGTGTCTACTCTCACCATTTGATTTCCATTCTCTTAGTCTTTTCTTGCTCTTGTCACCTTTATTTTCTTTGTATTTCTCTTTCAATATGTGACACTATATTCTGTTGCAGATGTAAATCTATTTCCTAGAATTTTCCTTTAGCTTATTTTGTAGATAATTTCCACAGCTAAGTCCTTTCTCCAAATTCTCTGGATGGTTATCTTTTCCTTTTTATGTGGTTTTGTTTAGTGTCTGATTGTCGTTATTGTTTTTTATGCTCTTGAATTTTATCCAGGTGCAGTATTTGCTGATGATATGAATGAATGTATTCTTTCCTTCCTTGCTTTCCTTTTGGGCAGTGGGATGATTTCTTATGAGAGCTACAGTGGGGTATAGGGTTATGTATTGTTCCCAGGTCAGTGCCCTGTTCTGGTAGGAGACTATTCTGTCTCTGCTCCCTGACATTGGCATCTGCACCTGTTTCCATTTCATGGTTCTTGGAGTTCCTTGATTCTATGAAACAGTGCCTTTATGTATCCCTGCTTTCTTAATCAGAGACCTGGTACTTAAAGGATGAGTACCATTACCTAGTAGTAGCAGAGAGAGAAGGGTGGGTATTCCAGGTAGAAGCCTGGAGTCCTAAAGCAGCACTGTGTTTGAGAAATTGCAAACTTTTGTATGTGCAAATATTTTTGCATATCTCCCTTAGGTAAAGTATGCAATAGTGTTATTATACAAACTTCTCCCTCAGATCTCTGCAGTTCTTAGGATTTTCCCAGGTCTCTGGCAAAGCAAGCAACATTTTCAGCTGCTCAGTAGTTATCCTACTCAGGTCACCTGCCATACCATAAACCCAGTATGTTAAAAGGGGATTCATTATCTTTTCCTATAAAGCACATTATCTTTCTCTTCATTCAGTAACTTTTCCAATCCCTCAGGCTTAAAAACCTTGCAGTCCTCCTTGACTTGGACCTTAAATGGCTTTTCTGTTGAGATTTTCTGAGTATGAACAGTCAAGGTCAAATTTGCGTCCAGCTTCTCCATGACTCATCCCTCCCCAGTTTGTATTGCCTTTTCTCTCATCCAGGCCCTGCTTGTGCCAGGCCTGTCGAGCAGTCTCTGCTTTCTGCCTACTTCTCACCTCTTGCTCCTTCAGTCAATTTTGCATGTGGCTTCCAGATTCACACTTGGTCTAAAGTGCCTCTTTCTTCCTGTCTCTCTTTTTTCCTGAACCTCTGATACCTCATCACCTGTTGAGGACAAAATCTCAGTTGTTCAGTGTGACTTTCTAGGCTCTTCTCTCATTCCATGGCATAGACTATTTTCAGCTAGACCAGTCTTTTTGGCTATATCCTGTCACTGTAGGAGTCTTCTTACTGTTTTAATGGGAATTCCTTATCCCTCCTTTGGATCTAATAGTCTTTTAAAGGAACATCAAAGACCATCTGGGCCTGAATTTTGTGCTCAGTTTTATAGTTTCTAGCAGGATGGTTATGACCATTCAGTGCTTGGGGTGTGTTGTGTGTTCTGCCCCAGAGCTTTCTCCACTATTTATAGAACCTGTTCATCTTTCTCTTTCCCATTTTGCTGCTTTATATCAGGACTGCTTTGTTTAGTGGGTATCTGTTGTCCTCACGCCTAGAGTTTATGTGTCTCAAAGGTGCTTAGTATCTTGTGTGTGTGCGTGTGTGTTCAAATACTTAATGAAATTTAATTCAAACTTAAAGATCTCCAGAGAAGTTACCTTTAACAGCATATTGCTCTCTTACCATGCGCCTGGGGAAAGATAGAAGGGGTACAGTATCAGTTTGAGAATTAGTTTATGCAAGAGCCTGATATTTGAGCTAATTTTTCTTGTAGGTAGAAGTTAGCTCTTTAAGTACTTTAATAAAATTTCCACTTGAGCACTTCCTGCTCTTCCTTGACAAGCATAGGATACTGGTGATTATTTAACCTCTTCTTTTTTGTTGACTTACTCATATTTTTAAGACTTACTCATCTTTGTAATCCTAGTCTTCAGAAAAGTTCCTCCTAACACATGGTAGACACACATGTTGGAATTATTTCTGATTAAACATGTCATCACTGTCCATGCTATGAAATGTTAAACTGAATTTGTGCATTTTAACTTTCTCTGAGGTTGTTTATTTTTTTAATTTTTAAATTAAAAAAAGATTTTTAACTTTAAAATTTACTTATTTATTTTGGTACTGGGATTGAACACAAGGGTACTTTACCACTGAGCTACATTTCCAGTCCTTTTTATTTTTATTTTCAGACAGTGTCTCACCAAGTTGTCCAGGCTGGCCTCTAATTTGTGATCCTCTTGTCTCATCCTCCTGAGTTGCTGGAATTATGGTCATGTGCCACTGTGCCCGGCCTTTTTTATTTTTTTGTCAGTCTGTAGTATTTATCTGTTATAAAAAAATGAAGTGCAGAATCTGTAGCTTCATGATAGACTATAATTTAGTTTTTTAACGAAAAAGTGAAATTGTATGTATAAAATATTATTAAGGTGTCATTGTGACTTATAATTTATATGTATAAATTAAACTAATATAAATTAAACTCTAAAAAATATTGAGATTGCTTCTCCTGCTTTTCTCACCCTTAAAGTATTTTTGAAATAAAATTTATTTTTAATTGACATAAAAACACAAAAGTTGTACATATTAATGGGATACTATGTGATATTTCAATACATATATACATTGTGTAATCAGGCTAATCATACCTATCTCAACCATTTATCATTTATTTGTGGCAAAAACATTCAAAGTCCTTTCTTCTAACATTTTAAGATATCTAGTACACAATTGCTGTTTTTAGTCACCCCACTGTGCAATAGCTGTGCTATTGCTGTGAAAGTCTGTCTTTATTATCTCTATTGCCTCTTTGTCATATGGGCCACAGAAGCACAAAAGACTTCATTGGGAGAAAGTACAAGATGGTGGTATGGGAGGAGTGAGCCAAGGTTGTCTGAGGTGTGTACCTGGGTACGAGAAGGCCCAGGGTCTTAAGATCTGAGTGGTCAACAAAGGAGGGGCAAGTCATAAATCTGGCCTCAGACAAACAAGCCGGGGCAGGGGCAGGGGGTGGATTTTCCATCTGTCTCCTCAGATGTAAGGCATTAGCCAACAGTGCAAATAAGTGACCTCAGACCAGGCATCCTTTGCCTTTTGTCCCCGTCTAAGCCTCTACTCTAGAAGGGAAGTGCATTCTACCTCAGCCTGCAGTGGTGAGTTAAGGAAAGATACAAGGAGAGCAGCTGAGAAATGGTTCTGGTCACTTGAATTTTTTGGCAGGCTCTCCTTCTCTTGTTTTAGCATTAGTAACTGCAGTATTCAAAATAGAGTGGTCTCCAGAGGGTTTTCTGGTGGCAATTGCCAAAGGTTTTAGCCTTATGAACACAGCTGTTAGTTAGAATCCTCTTAGTGTTCCCTGGGGAAGCTGGCCAGCCAAGCACTCCCAGTCCTCCAGCCTGTTGTAGTGTCCCCTCCCTGTTAGATTTTGGTCTAACCAATTCACCTTCAATAAAAGATCTGTTTCTTATGCATCTGAGTGTCCTTTCCAAACGCCTTCAGTCTTACAGAGGGCCAGAGCATCTGGCAGCAGTTCCCACTGTTCTTGTTTTTCCATAGTTCTGAGTCAATTATTGTAGAATATTCTCAAAAATCAGTCTATAAAAAACTTAAAAAACCCAAAAGTCGTAAGTGTCCATAATGTACATTCTAAATAATGACTACTGTGTGATCAGGATATGTTTGTATCTTCTAAACCAGCAATTCTTTGAAAAATTTGAGGACTTTGGTTTATATGGTTTATATTTACTGATATTTATCATGTTAGAAATTAAAACAAAAGTTTAAATGTTTATCATTTTATTTAAAAGTAAAAGTAAACCCCTAATGAGTTAACCTAAATAATTTTTCATGAAAAAACTGCATTTTCAAAAAAAATCAGAAGAGCAAAAACTTACATTTTTGTATATCTTTTTAATATCTTAACAAAAGACAGCTGGATTTTCATATCTGCTTCTGCATTCAGTTTGTGTAATAAGCTGTTTTGGTTGAAGTCTCTGAAGAAAATCCTGCCTTCCACAGATACTTGTTTGGAAAAAAGAGGAGTACTTTAATAGCTTTTTCAGATAAATGTGAATATTCTTCTTTGATTTTATAGCCAAACTTGACAAATTGTTATTTTCTCAAAGATTTGTTGCAATGTGGAATCTGAAAGAACATTGGTGAGCTTTCCATAACTTGTATACTTCCAAGAATTAAATTACTATATTGTGGTCTGAGGATATAGCTCAGGTGGTAGAGTGCTTGCCTCACATGCACAAGGCCCTGGGTTCAAACCCCAGCACCACTAAAATATAAAAAAAAATAAATTACTATATTGTTTCTGTCTCCTGACTGGACCCTGACTAACAAATGCAGGGTTTTGTTTTGTTTTGCTTCTTATTTATTTTTTAACACTGTATTTTATTTTTATTCTAGACGTATTCCGGACTCTTCTGTGTAGTCATAAATCCTTACAAGAACCTTCCAATTTACTCTGAGAATATTATTGAAATGTACAGAGGGAAGAAACGTCATGAGATGCCGCCACACATCTATGCTATATCTGAATCTGCTTACAGATGTATGCTTCAAGGTAATTGGAAATGTTAGAGAAAGAAATATCCAAAATTTCCTAAATCTAATTTAGTGGTTTTTTCATGTCTCCATCTAGTCTACAAAAGGTTTTAATTTTCTTAAAAAAAATTTTTTTTAAAGTAATGTAGAAAAATCATAAGTTCTTTAGAAGACAGTGTGGCCATTTTCTGTAGGAAGCTGGGAAGTATGTTTGTTGCTTCAAAACAATATCATATAAATAGTAATACTAAAAAACATTTAGTTCTTACATACATTTGATCCTCACCACAAGCCAGTGTAATTAATGCTGTTAAATTAGATTTTAAAACCAGTAGGATGGAACTGGGGGTGTTGCTCAGTGGTAGAGCACTTGCCTAGCATGTGCGAGGAGGCCCTGGGTTCCATCCCCAGCACTGCAGAAAATAAAATAAAGCCAATAGGAAGAACAGTAGGAAAGATGGATGCTTTATTGGGTAAAATAAGATCACAAAGTATTATTTGTGATTTAAATGAATGTATAAAAAGAGACAATAAAAGTTTTTAAAAAACCACGTTGAATTGGTTGATTTCAATTGCTCCGTTTGGAGCAGGATGAAATATACATTTGAAGAGTCTATGGCTTTAGACACAATGACTTATGGAAGGATGTTTTTGGAAAGCCAGAATGTAACAGAATGCCTTATAGGTGAGAAGAAACTGGAGAAAGTGCCCTCCTTCACTTACTGAGTCAGCCTGGGTCCCTCATCTAAACAAACACATTCTCACAAGTGAGATTGCTGGCCACTGCTCTTTGAAGTATGATGGAGAAGGGAGTTCCCAGAGGGCTGGGACAGGCTCTTACACATCATTCTGATTTTTTTAAATGGGAAGAAATTCTAGACCTCTGAGTTTCGTATGCATTTCAGGAAAGTTTCTAAAATCTAATGTTAAAAGAACCATATAAGAATAATGTGAGCTGGGCGCGGTGGCACACGCCTGTGATCCCAGCACTTGGGAGGCTGAGGCAGGAGGATCGCGAGTTCAAAGCCAGCCTCAGCAATGGCGAGGCACTTAGCAACTCAGTGAGACCCTGTCTCTAATAAAAATACAAAAAAGGGGTTGGGGATGTGGCCCAGTGGTCGAGTGCCTCTGAGTTCAATCTCTGGTACCAAAAAAAAAAAAAAAAAAAGAATAATGTGAGGGGCTGGAGCTGTAACTCAGAGGCAGAGCGCTTGCCTAGCACATGTGAGGCAATGGATTTGATCCTTAGCACCACATAAAGATAAACAAATAAAATAAAGTCATGCTGTCTATCTACTACTACAAAAAAAAAAATTTTTTTTTTTTAAAGAACAATGTGAATATATTTGCCACATTATTTTGGGCTAACTAGGAAAGGGCCACACAGTGGACAGTGTTAACAGACCACAGAACTTGTCATGTCATTCCATGTCCTCCCATGTTACCCTCTTGACTCCATGCTGAACAGTCACTCTTGGGGTGCCAGTGAGTTTGTCAGAATGTGCACCACAGGGCGTATATGCTTTTCAACATTTTTATCAATATACTTAAAGATGGGAGGGTTGCCTCTGTAAGAAATTTGTGGGCAACATGAAACTGGTGGGGATAATAAATATATTTGATGAAAAGGAAGAAATTTTTAAAATCCTTTGTCAGGTTAATGGGAAATTGAGTGTAACATAATAGTTTGTAGGGATAAATTGTTATATCCCATTGCTGGGTTGCTACACCAGCTGTTTATGTACAGAATAAGGAAGACACAAGGAGGATGTGGCCTAGTGGCATATCATGTTACTATTAATATTATCATTATTAATGCTAGGATGAACATTTATTGAAAATTATTATGAACCAGGTATAGTAATATACATTATGTATATTTGTGTGTATTTGTTTATATTATGTAATGTACAATGACTATATATAAAATAAATAAAAATACTATCCCTATTTTGCTGAGGCGCAAAGAAATTAAATAACTTGACTAAGAAAACTTAGATGGTCAAAAATGTGAACTTGGATTTAAAACTAGGCAAGTGGCACACTTTTATTTACAATAATAAACTTTCAGAACAGTTAAAATTAATTAGTTGATTACATAAAAATTTAAAAGTTTGTCCAGCGTGGTGGCACACATCTGTAATACCAGCTACTTGAGAGGCTGAGGTAGAAGGATTGAAAGTTCAAGGCCAACCTAGGTGACCTGGCAAGATCCTGTCTCAAAAAAAAATTTTTTTTAAAGGGTTGAGGTGGGAGCTCAGTGGTAGAAGATTTGTCTAGCATGCAGGAGGCCTGCAGTTCAATTCCCAGTACCATCACCACCAAAAAAAGAAAGAAAATATAGATACAGAAAGTAAGGAAAAAAACAAAACAGAAAAAAAAAAACCCTTGTGTTCCATTCTATCAGGAAGGGGTTGCTTGTTGAAGAACAATAGGGTGGGACACCTGCTTGGAGTCCAACCGTAGCATTTGTGGTTGCAGAAGGAGCTCATGCCAGCCTCCAGTGCCAACCAAGTAGACCTGCATTTACCAACATGAGTGGATGACTTAGTGTCCCTGGACCTATGAAAAGGATCAACTGCTTGAGAGGGACCCATGTGGAGAATTTAGGGCATATGGCCCCTCTCAACGATTGTTAGATTCAGTTCCCTATTCAACCTGTCAAGATCTTTTCAAGATTCTGTTTCCTTCTATCAAATATATATCATCCCTGCCAGACCCATGTCTTATACAAATTTGGGGCATGTATCCCACATCTTCAAGTGTGTAAAAATATTGAAAGGGTTGTTTTTTAATGGGGTTGGAAAGCGGACAAAACAAAAGAGAGCTTATTTTTTTCTGAAGTTTGGATTCTACAGGATACAGTACCAAGAAAATGCAGAGTGTGCTTAGGACATGGTAGTTGCTCAATAAGTATTTGTTGAATGAGTGAACAGAAGTAGAGTTCTTGGACATAAACTTGACTGCAAAAAAACACACACATTCAAGCCAGGCGTGGTGGCGCATGGCTATAATCCCAGCACTTGGGAGGCTGGGGCAGGAGGATCACAAGTTCAAAGCCAGCCTCAGCAATGGCGTGGCACTTAGCAACTCAGTGAGACCCTATCTCTAATAAAATACAAAGAAGGGCTGGGGATGTGGCCCAGTGGTCAAGTGCCCCTGAGTTCAATCCCCAGTACCAACAAAAAACAAAAAAACATTCAGTCAAAGCATGAAACAACAGAATGGGCCCAATCTGAAACAAAAGCAACAAATCAGAAGGGTAGAGTGCAGAACAAAAAGAAACTGATAGAATTTATGAGAAAAAGATGTAGACTCTCAGATTCTGTCAAAGAAATGATTTTTTTTTTTTTTTTTTAGAAATGATATTTTTTTTAAAAGTTCACTTGTGCTAAAAAAAGACTCAGGTCTTCAGATTGAAAAGGGCCAGACAGAAATATTGAAAAGAGTTTATGTGTGCCTAGTCTTGCATAGCTTGGCAGATAGTCAGAATAAGGTGATCTATATGGAAAGGGATTCATTGGTATCAGACTTCTCACTTGCAGTCTTGCACATTAGAAACTGAATGCAGTAACACTGAGGCCTCCGCCCTGTATATACATAATTATTGAAGGTCAGCTGAGACTGAAAGTCAACCATCTTCCTGGAGTCTTGAATGAAATTCAACATATCTCCTTGTTCTGTTTTGTTTCCCAGTCATGTTTGTATTTCTGTTATGCTCATTTTATTTATTATATTCATTTTTGCCTTAGGTACTCCCAATCTCAAATGTAAAAATTTACCTATATGTGCAATGTCTTCATTGAATGTTTTTCCCTTTTTAAAAATTTTATTTATTTTTTATTTTTTGATTGTCAATAGACTTATTTTATTTATTTACATGCAGTGCTGAGAATTGAACCCAGTGCCTCACACATGCCAGGAAAGTGCTCTCTCTACCACTGAGCCACAACCCCAACCCTGAATGTTTTTCCTTTATCCTTTAACTGAGACTTGGCTTTTTTCCCTGAGGATGCAGTTTGAGCATCCTCTGTGAACATTGCCCCATCACTCAAATCCTATGCCCCAGGAGATGGGGGTTGTGTCTTTACCTACCATGTACCTGCTAAACCTTTTCTCCTTTGCTTCCTTGGAAAAGCTCTACCTTTCCACCTGCCCTCAGCACCTTCAGCTGTCTTCTTGGCTCCTCTCCTTGATGACACTGCCTCCTGACACATCTTTTTCTCTCTGCCTCAAGCATTGGCATGCCTGTGTTACTTCTTAGTTTTTTTATAACTAACCCGATCTCTTGAACTTTTAGGTCCTTAATCTTCTCACTTATGCCACCAATTTCTATGGTGATGCTGTAGACTTTGCCATCTTTTGGCCTTACCTGATTTTTCAAATATGTTTCAGTATTTCTGTTACAATGTCCTTCCATGTTTGTGGTGCAGTGAAGAAGTCCCTCAAATGTATTCTTTGCCTCCATGTGAATCCCCCATCAGTTATTTGTTCTACTTTCTCCCTGTATTTTAACAATACCCCTTTCATTTTCTTCCTCATTTAATTTAGATTCATATCTTACCATTTCAACAATATCTTCTGTCCATATCCTAATCCCTCTTGTCCTGTTGTTCTTTTGTTATACCCTTTTGACAGAATTTTCATGATGGAGGAATCAAAGTGTTTGTATCTTTTAATGCATACCTAGGTTGCGGCTGCTTCTGGAGTTACATTCACCTAGTGAACCAGATCCATACTGCTATAATTTCATTACCATGAGCCCTGATTCCACTCTTCACATGACTTGTCAGTTCTACCTTGTTTCCCTACTGAGACGATTGTCCCACTCCCCATAATGACTATTTCAGACCTCTGCGCTTGAGATCTCTGGGTCCCCGCATGCCTCTCACTACCCTGCTGGTGACTTGTTTCCCATTCCACAGAGAAATTAGAAGCCACCAGAGAGTAACTGCTGCAGGCTTTCCAAACCATATTTACAGACCATCTGCTCCTGTCCACTCCTATCCAAGGACACTGTTAAAATGACTTTTGCTGTAACTAAATTTTTTATGTTATTTTATTGTGGTTAATTTCTTAAGAATCTGTTACAAAAAAGCCATACAGATGAATAATTAATAGCAAAACTAGCAAGAACTCATCAAATACAGCCTATCCAAGGCTACTCTTACCAATTCCTTCACCTCTGATGTTGATCACATCTCTCCCAACCTTCTTGGGAATCTCACAGTGCTAATTGTTATGAAAAATGACTCTATTTGCCTCTCTCTTTATGGACTCCTAACATCAACATTAAATTTGCTAGTCTTTATCTTTTTTTTCCCACATTTTTTAGTTGGTGCATTGTAATTGTACATATTGATGGAATTTGTTGTTGCATATTTGCACATGCACACAATATAACAATATAAATTTGGACAGTGTCATGCCCCAGCATTTCCCCCCTCCCTCTGTCCCTTCCATCCATTGGTCCCTTTTCTCTATTGATATCCCTTTGATTTTTAGAAGATCCACCCTCACCTTCCTTTTCCTTTTTCCTCTCTACCTTCTGCAAATGGAAGAAAACATATGATCCTTAACTGTCTGAGTTTGACTTATTTAGTTTAACATAATGGTCTCTAGTTCCATCCATTTTCCTGCAAAAGACATAATTTCATTTTTCTTTGTGGCTTAATAAAACTCAATGCATTGTGTATATTTACCACATTTTCTTTATCCCTTCATCCACTGATGGACACCTTGGCTGATTCCATAGTTTGGCTATTATGAATTGTGCTGCTATAAACATGGGTATGCATGTATCACTGTAGTATGATGACTTTAATTCAGGGTATAGCTGGGTATACATGTCTATGTATATAGACATGGTATAGCTGGGTCATTTAATAGTTCTATGCCTAGTCTTTTGAGAAGCCTCCATACTGATTTCCATAGTGGTTGTACTAATTTACAGTCCCACCAATAGTGTAAAAGTCTTCCTTTTTATCCACATCCCCTCCAGCATTTGTTTTTATTTGCATTCTTGATGACTGCCCTTCTGACTGGTGTGAGAGGGAATCTCAGTGTAGTATTTTTGTTTGTTTGTGTGTTTTTGTTTTTTTAAATATTTATTTATTTGCTTTAGTTGTACACAATGTGTGTATTTTTATGTGGTGCTGAGGATCGAACACAGGCCGCACACGTGCTAGGCAAGCGCTCTACCACTGAGCCACAACCCCAATGCCTCAGTGTAGTTTTGATTTGCATTTCCCTAATTGCTTTTTCCTGTATTTGTTAGCCATTTGTATTCCTTTTTTTTTTTTTTTTTTTTTTTAAGACTTGTCTATTTTTCATGTGCCCTTTTATTAATTGGGTTATTTGATTTTTTTTGGTGTAAAGTTTGAGTTCTTTACATATTCTAGACTTTAATCCTCTGTCAGAATAGTAGCTATAAATATTTTCTCCCATTCTGTAAGTTCTCTCTTCACATTCCTAATCATTTTCTTTGTTGGGCAGAAGCTTTGATGCTGTCCCATTTATTAACTCTCGGAATTATTTTCTGAGCTTCAGGGGTCCTATTGCCTGTGCCTAAAAGTTGGAGTTCTTTCCCCCCTTCCTTTCACAACCAGATTTTTTTGAAACAGTGTCTGCAGGTAGGTAGGGAGGTATGATTAGTGGCAACAGCTTGTGAAAATGCTGCTGTTTTCTCAGGGTGAGAGCAAGTTTTCAGTTGAGAATTAGAAAGGAGAGATTGGCGGTAGACATAGTATATGATGTGATTGCCTAGGAGAGACAGATGATACTTATATATATATATGCCATTGTCATTGCATCAAATATTTAATCCAGTAGCTATTAGAAATACAAGGAGAATGTGACCAAGTTTATAGAGGGAGTTGTAATGTATTTCTTTCAGAATTTGACATATTAAGTGGGGGGGGGGGGATATAAAACGTGATTTAAATTTACTAATACTTAGCAAGTTTGTATTGAAATATGTATGTATAATACTAATGCCTATCAAACAGAGCACCATTTGCAAATTGGTTAAAATTCTATAGTAGGCCTCCAATAAAAGTCTAAATTCCTTTGACCACAGTATAATAAATAAAATATTAACAATAAAGATTTCCAAGTGGGTTCATTTTTGTGGGAATGTTTAATGAGTTCTTGCTGGTTTTTCTATTAATCATTCATCTGTGTGGCTTTTTGATAAAAGAGGAAATCAAAACTTACACAATAGCTTCTTTAGAAATTAACCACAACAAAATAACACATAAAAAAATTTAGTTGTGGTAAAAGTCACTTTAAGAAACAATTCATGGGGCTGAGGCTGGGGCTGGAGCTCAGTGGTAGAGCACTAGCCTAGCACTTGTGAGGCACTGGATTCCATCCTCAGTACCACATAAAAATTAAATAAAGGTATATAAAAAAAGAAATAATTCATAGTTATAGTGTTCTTATTAGTAAACAAAAATTTATAGAGGAATAAGGCCATTTGCTTTGCAAGATAGATAAAAGAAAACTTTATGATAATTTATTGAGTGGCAAATTATCTTCTGAACTTTTCTGTGTGACCTTTCACAATTAAAAAAAAAAAAAAAAAAAGGTCTTTGAAAGTACAGCAATAAAGTGAACCAAAACAGAAGGAAAAACATGTAAAGACATTAATGGATTGGAACAAAGTGCATACTTTCAGAGAACCATTAGTACAGCTGAGAGCTGGTTCCATAAAAAAAACATAAAATAGACAAATATCTGGCAAGTGTGACCAAGGACAGAGAGCCACCAGGAAAGATAAAGGTTATACAGCACCAGAAACAGACAAAATTGATTAGAAATAAACTTAACCAGAAAAATGCCCTTTGGAGAATTTGAAGAAATTGTTGAAGATCTACCTTTACATCTGGACATGAGGCCCAAACAGTTTTAGAGGTAAAATCTGTCTTCATCTTAAGGGTGATTCCCTTGGTATCTAAATAGATTAAGACCACTAGACAATGAAGAATATATAACATCAAGATCAGAATTTGTCAAAGAAATTTGAGTGTTTAAATTAATTTTTACTTTTTATTTAAGAAATATATGAAGGCATTTTAAAAAAATAATGAATACACAGTAAAGGTTAATACCTTACTGTAAAAACAGGAGATGCCTGTTACACTCCTACCCATTCTGGATTCCCTCTTTAGAGGAATTTTATCTGTTTTTTATTCTTTATATTTGTAAGTAACAAGATCATGCCATTCTTTCTTTTTTGTACTTCAAGTATTATCTGCAGGTTCCTATTATGACAGAATAATTTTTAACTTATCTAACCGCCCCCTTAGTATCTTCCTGACAGATGTTAAATCAATATGTCTTTGTATTTTAGTAGTCAGTATTCAAATTATTTGTCCTATGATCACGTTTCCTTTCTTAGATAGTTTGCTGTTTTCCCTGGGGTTAGTAATTTTCCCACTTGGGAAATAGGAATTAAGTACATTGATTTGACAGAACTACATGCCTTCTTCCAATGCACAGAAGCACATCACAGAATTTCTCAGTCTTCCCTTGCTTGGAGACACCTCCTGGAGCCTTTTGCCCTCCTCCAGTCTATGCTTGTTGCTCATTGGATTTGCCTTCACCTATCCCTAAAAATTCCTTTTCTTTTTTCCTAGGTTAGATTTCTTAATCTATAGATCTCATATGCCATTATTTTGGATGAACGGTAATCTCTAATAGCTTCCTGAGAAACACTGGAACAAACAATTATTATATCAGTTAGTGATGAGTTTAAGAATGGTTCCTCCACGTCGCCAGTGCTGAGCAGCCATGTTGAAAAGATGGCTGATACACTTCCCTAGTGTGATAGGCCTGCATCCTGCTCTCTTTTAAGAATAAGCATCTTAAAAATAGGATTGATGTGCATCAAAATGTATATTTACATGAAATATTTTTAAATTATGAAACTGAATACAAGTTTCTACATTAGCAGAAATAAAAGCAAGGAAAAGAGCTTTCCCCAGAAAGAAACACCACGAATGCTTTAGAAAGGCAGTAACCATGACACCAAATATAGCAGTGACAACAAATGTTAAGTACTTTTAATACCCTATTAATAAGGGACAGCCTAATACAATCAATACCATTTACAAGAAAGACATCTCAAAGTAGCAAAATAATAAAAATATTAAGGATGGGCACATACCTTAGCCACTTGCATATAAAAAGAAAGCACCTATCTAAAGTAAACTTAAAAGCAAAAAACAAAAACAAAAAGCATCATTTTATGTCAGGAAAAGGAATATTTTATAATGAATTATAGTCCTCTTAGATCTATGGATTGAATCTTTTAATATAGAAATTAGACAACGGAAAAGATCACTCTTCACCCTGTGAATCTAAAATGTGGTAAAATCTTTGTACTGACACTGTTAGGAAACTTTTATTTCTTTGGGGAAACAAAGACTATATTGATAATGAATCCCATTATTATGTATAATTATAGTGCACCAGTTTAGAAAAGACAGTATTGAGTAGTGATAAGTGATACAACGAAAACTAGGATATGGTAAGGACATGGAGAATAAAAGGATTGGGGGGAGGGGGTGAAACTGATTTTGTAGGGCAATGGTTTAAAATGTACAAAAATCAGTAGTTTTCTTAGGTATTCCTAACTATCCTTTACTATAGCCCAAAATTAATAAATGCTAGGAATAAACACTGGAGTTTTGGCATTTCCTGAATGTCACAATTTAGCCTTTTGAGTGTGGCATCACATTAGCATAGTGTAGTTGAGATCATTCACCACTAGTTCACTCATTTTTAAAAGGTTGAGTTGCATGTTTATAGTTTATTCATTCATTTACCATCTGAAGGACATTTTTATTCTTTACAGATTTTGATAATTAAGATTGTGTGAATGTAAAGTTTTCATTTTACCTGGGTTTGTACCTGGACATAGGATCACTGGGTCATATGGTAGGTTTATGTTTAAATTTGTAAGAAATTACCAAATTGTTTTCCAAAGTAGCTGTGCCAATTTGCATTCCTACCAGCAAGGGATGGGTTCCAGTTGTTCAAATTCTTGTTAGCATTTGGTATTGTCAGTTAAATTGTACTGTCTCCAAATAGTTCTGTTGTGGTTTCTCATTGTGTTTTTAAACCCTAATAACATCTTTTGATGTGCTTATTTGGCATCTCTGTATCTTTGGCGATGTCTATATCTTTTGAACTTTTTCTTTTAATTGGATAGTTTATTTTTCTTTTTTTATGTTTTACTTTTAGTTGTAGATGGACACAATACCTTTATTTTATTTTTATGTGGTGCTGAGGATCGAACCCAGTGCCTCATATGTGTGAGGCAAGCGCTCTACCACTGAGCCACAACCCCAACTCTAGTTTATTTTCTTATTGTTCAGTTTTGACAACTCTTGTTCTTTCCAGATACTTGTCATTTATTACATAAGTGATTTTCAGTTTTTTCTTCCAGACCATTATCTATTTTGAGTTAATTTTTGTATGATACATGGATGGTATGAATTGAGGTTGAGCTTTTTGCACATGACTAGACAATTGTTCTATCAGTGTTGTTGAGAACATTATTTATTTCTCCAATGAATTTCCTTTGTACCTTTTTTGAAAACACCAGAAGTCTATTCTAGGACTGTCTGTTCCTTTGATCTGTATTTTTTTTTATCATTATTATACTGCTTGACATAACAATAGCTTTGTATGTAGTAAATCTTGAAACCAGGTAGTGTGAGTCTTCCATTATTGTTCTTTTTAAAAGTTGTTTTGTCTATTCTAGTTCCTTTTTGTCTTTTCTTACATACAAATTTTAGAAATCAGTTTGTCAATTTCTCCCACTCCCCCACCCCCGCAAAAATCCTGCTGACATTTTGAATGGACTGCATTGAATCTATAGCTCTATTGGGGCAGAATTGATAACAATATTGAATCCTCCAATTCATGAATATGGTTTGTCTCTCTATGCATCTAGATCTCCTTTGATTTCTTTAATGTTTTCTAATTGTTTTTAGCATACAAATCTTGAACGATTTGTTAGATTAGTAAGTATTAGTATAAATAAATATTTTGTGTTTTTTAGTTTTAAATGGAACTTTTGAAATTTAAATTTCCAATTGTTCACTATTTTTATATAGAAGTAGGATTTTTAAAATGTATATTGATTTTTTTTTGTTTTGTTTTGTTTTTGTTTTTTTGTAGATTCTTTGCAATTTTCTGTCTAGACACTCATTCTTCCTCAAATATATACATTGTTCATTGTTAACCTATTATTCTCCTTCCCAATCTGTACCTTTAATTTTTTTCCTTGTTTGGCTATGTTAAAAAGGAATGCTGAGAATAGACATTCTTGTATTGGTTCTGATCTTAGAGGTACAACATTCAGTTTTTCACCATTAAAGATGATATTAATTTTAGTTCTTTGGTTTTTGTTTTGTTTTAAGATACCCTTCAATGGGCTGAAGTTCCCTTGTAATCCTTGTTTGCTGATTTTTTTTTTTTTTTTTAAATAATGAATGGGTGATTAGTTTTGTCAACATCTACATCTACTTAGTGAACCTATGGTTTTTCTTCCTTTATGGAGAGAGTGAATTAAATAGTTTACTTTTTGGATGTTTAACTAGTCTTGTGCTTCCAGGATAAATACCACTTACTAGTTGCTAACATGTTGTTAAGAATTTTTGTGCCTTTGGATTGTAGATGAATACAACCATTATGGAAGTCAGTATGAAGGTTATTTAAAAAACTAGGCAAAGGGGCTGGGGTTATAGCTGGGGTAGAGCACTTGCCTAGCATGTGTGAGACACTGGGTTCGATTCTCAGCACCACATATGAATTAATGAATAAAATAAAGGTCCATCAACAATTAAAAAAAAAAAAAACATAAAACTAGGCAAGGAACCACCACCATATGACCCAGCTATACCACTCTTTGGTGTTTATCCTAAAGAATCAGTGTCAGCGTGTTATAGTGGTATGTGTGTACCCATGTTCATAGCAGCATGATTCTTTTTTTTTTTTTTTTATACTTTTACTTTTTTTTTTTATATGATGCCAGGGATTAAACCCAGTGCCTCACACATGCTAGGCAAGCACTCTACCACTGAGCCACAACCTCAGCCCAGCAGCACAGTTCTTAATAGCCAAACTATGGAACCAACCTAAGTGTCCATCAGTGGATAAATGTGATATATATAGATACATACATACTCTGACACACACATACACACATACATAAACACACACCAAAAAAATGGAATTTCATTTAGCCATAAAGAAGAATGAAATTATGTCATTTTCAGGAATATGGATGGATCTTGAGAACTAATGTAAAATAAGCCAAACTCACAAGGTCAAACTTTATATTTTTTCCTCATGTAGAAGTTAGAAAAAAGGGGGGGGAAGGTGTGTGTTGAGGGGTCAGGAATCTCATGAAAGTAGAAAGGAAACCTGTCGTAGAGTAGAACAAGGGGATCACGAGGATGGAGGAAAGAGGGAGAAGGGAGGTAATGAAATTGACCAAATTATATTGTTATATTGTGTGCACGCATGAGAATATAACAGATTCTACTATTAAACATCATTATACACAATGAAAAAGAAAAAAAAAGCATTACTAGGTTAGGGCTCACAAAAATGGGAAGGGGGAAGAACTCTTGTGCCTTTATTTATGAGAGATGTTATTTTTTTTCTATGGTAATGTCTTTTTCCAGTTTTAGCATCAGGACAAGGCTTATCTCTTTGTGTCATGAAATGTTTCTTCTTCGGTTTTCTGAAGACTTTGTAGAGAGTCACTGTTATTTTTTCCTTAAATGTTTTATAGAATTTACCAGTGAAGCTATGTTTTCTTTGTGGGAAGGTTTTTAATTACAGATTTGATTTCTTTGATAGAGATGGGTCTATTCAGGTTACTATTTCCTTTTGTGTGAGCTTTAGCTTTTTTTTTTTTTTTTTTTTTTGCATCTCCTTCTCCCCCCTGTGCTGGGTATTGAACCTAGGGGAGCTCTATTTCTGAATTACATCCTAGCCCTTTATATATTTTTCTAAATTTTGAGACAGGGCCTCACTAAGCTTTCTGGGCTGTCCTGGAACTTGTAATCCTCTTGCCTACAAGCATGACTCCTGGCAGTAATTTGTATCTTTTAAAGAAATTATTCCTTTCATCTTAGTTGTCAAATATTTTGGCCTAAAGTGCTTTCTGTCATTTCCTTATTATTCTTTTAATATCTGTGGGATCTGCACTAATCCCTTTCTTATTCCAGATACTGGTATTTGTGTCTTTTTCTCATTTTTTCTGATCAGGTTGTCTAAGGTATATCAAAATCAGTCTTCCCAAAGAATCAACATTTTATTTCATTGATTTTTGGTTTTCTTTCTTCTGTTTTCCTTTGCATTGATTTCTGTTCTGAACATAAATATTTGGGCTTAATTGGCTCTTTCCTGGTCTTTTAAGGTAGGCGCTGAAATCACTGTTGAAAATATGACTTAATTCAACATGGATTTTTTGAGTACCTACCTTTTCCTGTGATTTTTGGGAGGTGCTTTGGAAAATCCTGAGTTATCAAATAAGTCTGTACTCTTCAGAAGACTAGCTGTACTTTTGAAAGTAAATTTTTTCCCCTCAAATATCACTTGAAGATTATGTCCAATTACATTCATAGGGTTTTAGAGTTCAAAGATTATTGTAAATTGTTGAGGTGCTTCATTTGGTCCTTGAAGGGTGGAAAGGATTCACTGAAGCAGGAGGGGGATGAGTATTAACACAGTTGGAGAGAATCTTGGAGGTTGTTAAGCCTACCCCCTTATTGAAGCTACATGAGTCTGGCTAGAAGAGAGAGTTGTTTGTTGGTGGTGGTGGTGATGGTGGAAATGACAAGCAGCATGGGGGAATGAAGTGTGAAGCAGGTTTGAAGGGCAGATTGTTGTGTCTAAAGTTTCCAATGATGGGGCAGGGATTGTAGCTCAGTGATAGAGCATTTGTCTAGCAGGCGTGAGGCTGTGGTTTAATCTCTGGTACTGAAAAAAAAATTTTTTTTTTTCCAAACAACATAGTGGCATTACAGATGCAAGAAGATAGCTGTTCTGAATGAATTAGGGGGATATTTTATTTGGGTTATTTTTGTGTGTGTTTTATTTCTTTTTTTCTTTGCAATGCTAGGGATGGAACCCAGTGGTCTATCACTCAGCCACACCCCCAGTTCCGTGTTTTGATTTCTTTAATGTACAAACCAGTTCAGAAAATTCACCAAGACCTTGGTATAAAGGAATTCTATAGAAATTGCTCAGGCCAGGAGAGTGTGGGGGTCTGAAAAGTCACATATGAATGTTCAAACTTCAAGGTCAGAATATTAATATGCTCTTTAAACAGCTCAGTTAAAAGATATATGAATAGATTGGTTTATTTTACTAATAGTATATAAAGAATACAACAGAGCACATGGGCTTTTTCTCTTATGAAAGTTATTTATGCCAAAGATTTGGTAAGAATCATGGTTTTTTATACTTGAAAACCCAGCAAGGAATAAATACTCATTAATAGACACAGAGCTGGCAGGGCTGGAACTAGAATACCAGATTGCAGTTCCCACCATCTTGCCAAAGCCCAGCATGGTACTCAGCACTGGGTTTCTCCCAGGAGACCTTTATGAAAGCTAGTGAGAGCCTGCTAAAGCTGGTAATGCTAGGAATAAAGAATTATAGTGGTCTTGGATCTCAAGACAGTATTGCAGGACCTCAATTGCAGTATTGTTTGTCTAGTTACTATTTTTTCTTGAAAGATGAGGAAGCTGAGGGAGAGTGTCTGAGAAGTAAAACTGAGGTGAGGGTACAGGGACCCCCAGGAGGTATCTGAGTGGTTGTGGATCTAGGAAGAGCAAGTTGGAACCTCTTGGAAAATAAATGAATAAAGGAGGCAAATATTAACCCTTTACTGAGGATGTTGTCTGTGACAGCAGAAGGAGGGCTAACACAATGGTTCTGAGCTATTAGGAATTAAATTAGGGGCTGGGTTTGTGGCTCAGTGGCAGAGCGATTGCCTAGCATGTGTGAAACACTGGGTTTGATTCTCAGTACCACATATAAATAAATAAAAATAAAGTTCTATCAACAGCTAAAAAATAAAAATAAAGAATTAAATTAAGGGAGCAGGCACAGTGGCAAATACCTGTAATCCCAGTGACTTGGGCCTGAGGCAGGAGGATCACAAGTTCAAGACCAGGCTCAGCAACTTAGCGAGACTCTCAGCAACTTAGTATGACCCTGTCTCAAAATCAAAATATAAAATAAAGGACTGGGAGTGTAGCTCAGTGCTAAAGTGCCCCTGGGTTCAGTTTTCAGTTCCTCCCCTCAAAAAAAGGAATTAAATTAAGGGGAGAGGAAGGCTAGAGAGGATAGTTAATGGATACAGGTATGTAGCTGGATAGGAGGATAACTTTTTTTTTTAATAATTTTATTTATTTGCTTTAGCTGTACACAATGTGTTTTATTTGTACGTGGTGCTGAGGATCGAACCCGGCTCGCCCATGTGCTAGGCGAGCACTCTACCGCTGAGCCACAATCCCAGCCCGAGGAGGATGACTTTTAATCTACGGCACAACTGTGGTTGGCAACAATTGTGTATTTCAGAATAGTTAGTAGACAAGATTTTTAATGTTCTAAATATAAAAAATGATAAATATCTGAGTTGATGAATATGCTGGTTACCCTGATCTGATGATTACACATTGTATACATGTATTGAAATGTCACATTGTATCCCATATATATGTATAATTATGTGTAATTAAAGATAAGAAGTATATATTTAATAGAAGAACTAAATTAAACTTCGGAGTCAGGACATGAATATGCTCTTTGTTCAACTCAGTTTAAACATAGAATATAAGAATAGATTGGTTTATTTTACTAATAGTATGTAAAAAAGAGTATGACATAGCGAATGGACTATTTCTCTTTCATGAGCTATTTATGCCAGAAATACTGTGAGATCCTTATTGGGTACCTGATGGCATCCACCAGAAGAAAAGCAAGCACAGATAGGGAGTGACAGAACAGCTACCTGGGCCAGGCCCTGTGACTACAATGCTTTTTTGGAGCAATGGCAAATTTGTTCAGTCAGGATAAGGACTCAGGTGTTCCAGGCAGACAGGCCTGGGTTCTGGTCCCAGCATCCTTGCCCCTTAGTAGCTGTGTGACTTAAAAGGATTACCTGACCTTCCTGAGGAATATTCTCTGGTCTGTAAAATAGGGATAATAATTCTTGCAAGTAATTAGAACTCATAGATCCTATGCTGCTAATTTTGTCCGTGAGCTAAATGTTAATTTGAATTTCACTTTTTCATTTGAAAAATTTAGCTGAATCTTTAAATGATCGAATCACTTTAAAACATTAATGTTTTCTACATTAATTAACTGTAAAACCATGTTTGATATTATCATTATATGTTCCTTTGTTATAGTTGGAATATGTAACATTTTGACCTAGACAATGGTTAAACTCATAGATGTTCATCCTTCAACCTTCTCTATTCAGTGTTTGATACTTTTTTTCTCCTTTAAGATCAGATTAATAATGGTTCCTCTCTGGTCGTGATTTTTCTTGAAGCTATCCAGAAAAGCAGTGCTTTCCACACCTGGCCAGCCCTCAGGATCATGGGGAGATTTTCAGTCCCTACCTCCCTGAGAATGACTTATTCAGGCTGGAGCTCCAGGAATTAACTTTTTTTTTTTTTTTTTTTTTTTTGGTACTGGGGATTGAACTCAGGGGCACTGGGCCACTAGGCCACATCCCCAGCCCTTTTTTGTATTTTATTAGAGACAGGGTCTCACTGAGTTGCTAAGTGCCTCGCCATTGCTGAGGCTGGCTTTGAACTCGCGATCCTCCTGCCTCAGCCTCCCAAGTGCTGGGATTACAGCGTGTGCCACCGCGCCCAGCTAGGAATTAACATTTTTATAAAACTCCCTGGTTGAATTTGATATGCAGCAGGGTTTGAGGATCAAGGTTGATCAGGCATCTGAAGTCCTCATCTAGGCCAAATGGTATGGGGTGAGTTGGGTCAGTTAGTGACCCCCAGAGAATGAACTCGACTAGATTTAGGACTAATTGGGACAGAAAAGATTTAAATTTAACTTAGCTTGAGAGGAGAGTTGCTAATATTGTATAGGCTATTAATGCAACTTTATTATGTCAAATATTATAAAACCAGGCAAATCGTCACTTTCTTTTTGTTTTGCTCTATTTTGTAGATCGCGAGGACCAGTCAATTCTTTGCACGTAAGTAAATGTTGAATGTTCAGACTTGTTTTGATTTTTTTGCAAAGTGGAAAATTACTTTTTTGTATGTGGAAGGGAGAAATAGAGCAAGAGTTTGAAGTAAACTTTGTAAGTTATTTTAAGACTAAGATTATATAAATTGCTTAAATTTAGTGTTACTGTTTGGTTATCAAACTGGGCTTTTCACACATTTTACAGTGTTGGTCTATGAAATTTATATCTTTGTATGTTCAAAGTAGGACTACTAGACATTTCAATAATTTATTTGTTTTACTCTATAAGCATTTACAGATCATGTTCCTTAGGTACTGTGTGCTAAATCTGGAGATTCACAGCTGAATAAAACAATGTCCACAACAGGACATGTTTAGATTTGCACATTAGAAGGGCCATTTTTACTGCAGTGTGAAAAACAGTCTGGAAGAAGAGGAAACAGGGAGACCACTTAAGAGCCTGTTCAGTTATCTAGGCAAGAGGCAGTGGTGACTTCAGGTACTGGTTGTGAACCCAGACAGAAGCAATGTAACTGGTGTTCATTTTAAAAGACAGACTTACTTGGCGATTTACATGCCTGAGGGGGAAAAAAAGAGCAAAGAGAGTAGTTATTGATGGAGTTAAGATCTGTCCTGACCTGGGAGCAGAGAAGGAAGAACAGATTGGAGCAGAAGAAAATGAGTTTGCTTTGGGACACCTTGCACTTGAGGTCATTGTGGCTCATCTGCAAATGGCTGGCCATGAGGCTTGGGGATGAGAGAGGTCTGTGCTAGAAATGCAACTCTGAGGTTTCAACAGCATGGGTGCTAGTGGAAGCCAGGATGGTGAATGCGATTGCCTTAGAAAAAAATGTGCTGAGAAGCGGGGTGCATTGGCACATGCATGGGAGGCTAAGGCAGGAGGATGGCAGGTTTCGAAGCCAGTCTCAGCAGCTTGGTGAGGCCCTGACCAACTTAGCAAGACCTTATCTCTAAATAAAATAAAAAAGGGCTTGGGGATGTGGCTTAGTGGTTTAGTGCCCCTGGGTTCAATCCCTGGTACCAAAAAGAAAAAAAAAACAGAAAGAAAGAAAAAAAAATGTGCTGAGAGAGAAGGCAGTGTATGGAATCCCAAGAAAAAGCAACATTCAAGAGCCAGGCAGAGGACTAAGAGCTTCAAAAGTCAAGATGATCCAACATGGAAGCATAAAGAAGAAAGAGGGGAGGTGAGCCAGCATCCAGGGGAGGGAGGCATTGCATGAAAGGAGTGATCAGCCTACCAGATGCCCCAAGATGTAGTGAGGGGTACAGAAATGTGTGCTATAGAGAATGGAGCTTGGGGAGGTGGACTGAGTGAATGGGGAAGGGGAAGAAGCCACATCTAGTTGAGGAATGGATGGGAGGTAAAAAAGCTAAAAAGGGAAATCAAAAAACCAAGCACAGACCTACTGCTTTCAAACAGTTCAAGAACATGAATAGTAGTAGTTGAGTAGTGTGAAAGCTCAACAGAGGACTTGTACTATTATTGGTGGTGGTTTTAAGGAGGTCAAGATGAAATGCACATGAGAGTCAGACAGTAGGAGCAGCAGGGTCGAGGAAGGAAGGAGACCTGAATGAGCTAAGGGGATGGTGAGAGGCAGAGCTTGGCAGTTGGGAGGGAGAGGCGGCCCTTCTGCAGTGACGGCCATTAAGGCTGAATCCTAGTGATGATAAGTAGGGGTGGCAGTTGGAAACCAAGAATGTTCTCATCTAGTGGTTTCTCCTTTCTGTGCAGTAGAAAGTGTGGTATATAACATGAATAGGGAAGATTGGCGGGGCAGGAGGTTTGAAGAGAGTTGTCTGTTTTGTTCTATGAATTTTCTTCTGGCATTGTTTAGCCTCAAGGAGTTATGTAAATAGGCTTTTCCCTGGGCTGGGGTTGTGGCTCAGTGGCAGAGAACTCGCCTTGCACTTGCGCTGCCCAGGTTTGATCCTCAGCACCACATAAACATTTATGCATTGCATTGTGTAGCATTGTGTACAACTAAAGTAAATAAATAAATATTTTTTTAAAAAATAGGCTTTTTCCAAATAATAAACCATCCTGAAACTTACTGTTGAAACTGTGTAATTCTAGCTGGGCGTGGTGGCTCACGCCTGTAATCCCAGCACTTGGGAGGCTGAGGTAGGAGGATCGCGAGTTCAAAGCCAGCCTCAGCAATGGCGAGGCACTTGGCAACTCAGTGAGACCCTGTCTTTAATAAAATACAAAAAAGGGCTGGGGATGAGGCCCAGTGGTCGAGTGCCCCTGAGTTCAATTCCGGTACCAAAAAAAAAAAAGAAAAGAAAGAAAGAAACTGTGTAATTCTGTTGGGTGCAGAATGCCTGTTAAGACCAACTAATTGGGATGCTGAGGCAGGAAGATCGCAAGTTTGAGGCCAGCCTGGGCAATTTAGTAAGACCCTGTTTCAGAATAAAATTTTTAAAAGGGCTGGGGATGTACTGTAGCTCAGTGGTAGAACTCCTCCTGGGTTCAATTCCCAGTGCTACAAAAAACAAAGCAAAGCAAAACAAAACCCAACAACAACAAAAATCAGCGTGCTTCACAGGCTTCCCAGCAGCTGGGTTGAGCTCAGCTGGTTGGCCCTGCCATCTGGACCAGGTTCAGCTGGTGCACCTGAGACTTGCTCCTGAGCTCACTCCTGTGGCTATGGGGTGGTTGGTTTTTAGCCCAGGAGCCTTGGCTTTTCTTCATGTCCTCTTGTTCTCTAGCAGTCTAGCCCTGGCTTTTAATGGGTGGTAGATAATTAATACATCTTAATAATTTGGGATGGTAGGGTTCTAAGAGCAGCAAGAGGACAAGCTCCAATGTGTAAAGGTTGGTTTCTGCTGGGTCCCATTTGCTGTTGCCCCTTTCCCAAGCCAGACACATGGCCAAGGCCAGATTTGGCATGGGAAACACTACAAAGTGGGCATGAGACAGTGGAGGGCTTTGCTGTGGTTCATCCACCATGAGGCTGTTGGAATGGAACCAAATGCAGCCCAACAAAAGGTACAGGACTCACACCTCTTACAGATTTAGTGACTTGGGAGCTCAGATGACCGTTTTTGAGAGGGACTTTGGGGAATGTCTGAAAGCAAGAAATATCTAGGGAGGGAATGACTGCTATTTGATGGAACGATCAATGAACACCAATTTACTTTTGATACCAAAAGTGACCATTACAGATGTGAGCACTTGCAGTTAGATGCTCAATATCATTTTAGATTGAAATTTGTCATCAATTAATAGGCATATTTAGAGGTAAGTCTTAGCAGCTGGGTTGTCTTGTTGGGTACAAAGTAGCTGCAATCAAGTATCATGTTCATTTTCTTTTCTATTCCTTTTTTGTTGTTGTTGTTGTTTGTTATTTGTTTTGGTACCAGGGATTGAACTCGGGCACTTGACCACTTAGTCACATCCCATGCCCATATTTGTATTTTATTTAGAGACAGGGTCTCACTGAGTTGCTTAGCACCTCACTATTGCTGAGGCTGGCTTTGAACTTGCGATCCTCCTGTCTCAGCCTCCTGAGCCACTGGGATTACAGGCATGCACTACCGTGCGGGCTTCTATTCGGTTTTTTAACTGCTAACTTTTCCCGTCATTTTATTATGAATATTTTCAGACAAAGCAAAGTCGAAAGAATTTTTCAGGGAATATCAAGATTCCACCATTTTTATTATACTTGCTTTATTCTATCTATTGATCTGTTTATACTTCTGCCTACTCTCACTCCATCTGATTTGTGTTGGGGGGAGAACCACTGGTTTGGGGTCTATAAGTTAACTGACAACAGATTAACAAGAGAAGAGACAAAGTTTATTTACACCTAACATAGTCAGTGATAAGTAACTTTGGGGGAAATTGCCTGAAAGAAATTGGTCATATACTAACCTTAATAAAAGGGGGAGGGTGGTGGATTACAGGGCTTCAGTGAACATTTGGAAGGGTCTGTGGGACTTTTTGATGCTAATGAACAGTTGAGTTCACGGTTCAGGTACTAAGGGTCAGCCTTGTCCCAGTCAGGAAACTCCCTGGAAGGGGATCCAAGGCCTTTAAGACCACCCTTTAAAAAGGCTTTTCCTTAAGTTTAGGCAGCGTTTCTTTCTGTCTGATGATTAGATGTTTTCATTTGAAAGTAATTTTCATACCATTTTAGTTATTAATCCTTTCATTTAATATATTTCAAGTTAAATTGTGTACTCACCCCAAATACAAAAAAAAAGGTTTTGAAATAAAACCTTTTTTTTTTTTTTTTTTTGTGGTACCGGGGATTGAACTCAGGGGCACTCGACCATTGGGCCACATCCCCAGACCTTTTTTGTATTTTTTATTAGAGACAGGGTCTCACTGAGTTGCTAAGTTCCTCGCCATTGCTGAGGCTGGCTTTGAACTCGCGATCCTCCTGCCTCAGCCTCCCAAGTGCTGGGATTACAGGCGTGCGCCACCGCGCCCAGCTGAAATAAAACCTTTTTATAATGAAAAACACACATCTTTTCCCCTCACTTTTTAAATGCATTATAGTTATACATTCAGATGGGATATGTTGTTATATATATTCATACATGCACACAATGTAATTTGGCCAATTTCACTCCCCAGCACTTTTCCCCTCCCTCTCCTTGGTCCCTTTCCTCTACTGATCTCCCTTTGATTTTCATGAAATTTGTCCCCATCTTTCTTTTCATTTTCCTCTCTAGCTTCTGCACATGAGAGAAAACAAGACCCTTAACCTTCTGAGTTAGACTTACTTCACTTAACATAATGGTCTCTAGTTCCATCATTTTCCTGCAAAAGATATGATTTCATTTTTCTTTGTGTCTGAATAAAGCTCCATTGTGTATATACTACATTTTCTTTATCCATTCATTCATTGATGGACACCTTGGCTGATGCCATAGTTTGGCTATTGTAAATTATTCTGCTATAAACGTGGGTATGCCTGTACCACTATGGTATCATGATTTTAATTCTTCAAGATAAATACCCAGGAGTGGGAGAGCTGGGTCATGTGGTGGTTCTGTGCCTAGTTTTTTGAGGAACCTCCATACTGATTTTCATAATGGTTATACTAATTTACTTTCCCACCAACAGTGTAACAGTGTTCCTTTTTCTCCACATCCTCTCCAGCGTTTATTATTATTTGTATTCTTGATGGCCACCATTCTGACCTGGTATGAGATGAAATATTAGTGTAGTTTTGATTTGCATATACCCTAATTGTTAATGATGTTGAACATTTTTTCATATATTTATTGGCCCTTTGTATTTCTTCTTTTGAGATGTGCCTTAATTCGTTTGCCCAATTATTTAACTGGGTTATTTGATTTTTTTGGTATTAAAGTTTGAGTTCTTTATACCGCTATATTCTAGATTTTAATCCTCTGTCAGAAAAGTAGCTAGTCAAGATTTTCTCCCATTCTTTAGGTTCTCTATTCACATTCCTAATTGTTTATTTTGCTGTGGAGAAGCTTTTTAATTTGATGCTGTCCCATTTATTTAACCCTTGGCATTATTTCTGAGCTTTAGGGGTTCTACTGAGAAAGTCGCCTGTATGCTGGAGTTATTGACCCTATGTTTTCTTCTAGGACTTGCATAGTTTCTGGTCTAATTTCTAGGTCTTTTATCCATTTTGAGTTGATTTTTGTGCAGGGTCAGAGAGTCTAGCCTCATTCTTCTATGTATAAATAACCAGTTTTCTCAGCACCATTTATTTAAAATTTGCTGTCTTTTCTTCAGTGTATGTTTTTGGCACCTTAGTTGGCTACAGTGTGGGTTTGTCTCCGTGCCTTCTATTCTGTACCATTGCTCTATATAAAAACACATCTTTTTTTTGTTGTTGTTGTTCTAATCAGTTATACATGACAGCATAATGCTCTTTAATTCGTTGTATACAAATGGAGCACAATTTTTCACTTTCCTGGTGGTACACCAAGTAGGGTTGCACCATTTGTGCTATCATACATACATGTACGTAGGGTAATGATGTCCGTCTCATTCCATCATCTTTCCTATCCGTCCCCAGCCAAATCCAAAGTTCCTCCCCTCATCCCATCCCCCCCCATTATGGATTAGCATCCACTTATCAGAGAAAACATTCAGCCTTTGGTTTTTTGGGATTGGCTTATTTTGCTTAGCATGATATTCTCTAACTCCATCCATTTACCTGCAAATGCCACAATTTTATTCTCTTTTATTGTTGAGTAATAAAAATATACATCTAAAGTATGCTTTCACTGCATCATTTGTATGACCCAAACCCTCATCAAAATACAGAGAACAGTCCTATCACTTCCAGAAAGTTCCATCCCCATCCTTCCAGTAATACCTATACCTTTTCAACTTCATCATATTTTCTTAGTTTTTTTTTTAGATACCACGTTATTTAATAATAGCTCTCAATGTTCATATCTATTATAAAATTAGACTGTGACCTAAAAATTTTGAAATGTCAAATATATCCTCAATTTAAGAAAATATGATATGTTCTGTAGTTTTTGTTCTTTGGTTTTGGGGTTCTTTTGCTGTTCTAGGAATCCAGCCCAGGTTCTTGGATGTGTAAGCAAGTGCTCTACCTCTGAGCCTTACCCCCAGCCAACCTTGATGCTTTTGAGGATCCACCAAATAACCAAATTGATAGAATTGATCAAATAGCTAAGGCAAAAGTATAGTGCAGTTAAAAAGCCATCTCATGGTTAGATAGAAGTCTGAGGTTCTTTTCCTCTCCCAGTCCTGCCCTGTGACCCTGATTCAGCCAATCTGTCTCTCTAGACTGAGGGATTGAACTCAGGAGCACTCAACCACTGATCCACATCCCCAGCCCTTTTTTTTTTTGGTACCGGGAATTGAACTCAGGGGCACTCGTCCACTGGGCCACATCCCCAGCCCTTTTTTGTATTTTATTAGAGACAGGGTCTCACTGAGTTGCTAAGTGCCTCGCCATTGCTGAGGCTGGCTTTGAACTCGCGATCCTCCTGCCTCAGCCTCCCAAGTGCTGGGATTACAGGCTTGCGCCACCGTGCCTGGCTCCCAGCCCTATTTTGTATTTAATTTAGAGACAGAGTCTCGCTGAGTTGCTTAGTACTTTGCTTTTGCTCCAACTGGCTTTGAACTTAATCCTCCTGCCTCAGCCTCCCAAACTGCTGGGATTACAGACATGCACCACTGCACCCTGCCCCAGTTTGCTTTTCTAATGACTATTTTAGATGTCCTCATAAAGCTTTGGGAATAACTACATTGCTATAGCAATGTCTCACACTATTATGAGATGAAAAAGAAGCATAAAAATCAACTCATAAATAAGAGTTTAAAAAATGCTGGGCACAATTCTGTATCATTTAAAAAACTAGAAAAAAATGTTCTAGGCAAATATGCAAAGAAAGGGAACTAACATCTCTGCAAGTGTTACCTATAGTAATCTTTTCAGTGTCCCTGTTATCCCCACTTAAGCATTTCTTCATTGATGCAGGGAAGACTTGACTCCAAGGCTTTTTTTTTTTTTTTTTTTCCTACTGAGGATTAAACCTAAGGGCACTTTACCACTTTACCACTTTACCACTTTACCACTGAGCCATATCCCCAGCCCCTTTTTTTTTTTTTTTTTTTTTTTTTTTTTTTTTTTTTTTTTTTTTTTTGGTACTGTGGATTGAACTCAGGGGCACTCGACCACTGGGCCACATCCCCAGCCCTTTTTTGTATTTTATTAGAGACAGGGTCTCACTGAGTTGCTAAGTGCCTCGCCACGGCTGAGGCTGGCTTTGAACTTGCGATCCTCCTGCCTCAGCCTCCCAAGTGCTGGGATTATAGGTATGTACCACTATGCCTGGCTTACTCCAAGCCTGTCTTTTTTTTTTTTTTTTTTTTAGATGTTGATAGACCTTTATTCATTTATATGAATTTATTTATATGCAGTGCTGAGAATCGAATCCAGTGTCTCACACATACTAGGCAAGCACTCTATCACTGAGCCACAATCCCAGCCCCAAGCCTATCTTGATCACAAAATTTCTGTCCTTCCTAATCAGCTGCTTTGTAAGGGAATTGAGTTTTGGAACCATAAGAAACATCTATTAATGTTGTATGCATATATTTAATATATAGAGAGGGTAATATATATGTGGTGTTTTTCAAATTGAGGTTATCTAAAGCAAGAACTTCAGGCAAAGGGTATTGTAAAATCTAGAATAAATTGGACATTGCAAATATCCAGAGAGAATAAAAGCAAGGGCAGAGATTTCTCACTGGGAAAATCAGGGTACAGAAGAAATTCAAATAAAGATCCTAGAATTGGCCATGTATTAATGATCTGCCCCTGCTTCTGTACATTGTCGTTCTTTATGTTTTTTATTTGAATTGCACATTCCTTTGAGAAGCCAGTGAAAGCTCTAGACCGTTCTAGAAAACACAAATGCCTTCAGGTTAAAAACTCCTGATCTTGGGGCTGGGGATATAGCTCAGTTGGTAGAGTGCTTGTCTTGCATGCACAAGGCCCTGGGTTCAACCCCCAGCACCACCAAAAAAAAAAAAAAAAACCTCCTGATATTTTCTACCTTAATGTGTTTCAATAGAATGGGGTACCCCAACCAGAAGGCTCCTCATTTTGTTTTTAGGTTAACTTTGGCTTTTGTGAAGGCCATTAAGAACTAAAAGAGCAGAGTGATGAATCCATACCCCTTCCCCTAACTGGTCCTGTGTAGACCAGTGGTGGAACCACCAACCACTTCAAGGCTAAAACTGCTGCATCATACATCTTAGTTTGTTGGTGGAAATGAGCCCAGATTTCCTTTGCCCTCCTTGCTACTGAGGTCTTGGCCTCTTGCTCACTTTTCTGGGGGTTCTTCTAATTTTCTTCAAGAGACATCTGCTGAGCTTTCTTTTTGTTTCTCTTACCCCTTTGCTTTTGTTCAAACTGTGTTTATTTCCTCTGCTTCCATCTGGGACAGATATGCCATTTCTCTTTGAAAAAAGCAAAGTAATTTGCCCAAAGCCCAATAGCTAGGGAGTTTGTGCTAGTGAGCTTTCCATTGCTGTGACAAATGCCTGAAGTAAGTCAAGTTATAAGGAGGAAAGGTTTATTTTGGTTTATGGTTTTAGAGGCTTTAGCCCAGGGTCACTGGTCTCCATTGCTTTTGGGCTTGTTGACAATACAGAATGTTAATGCTGGGAGCATGTGATTGAGCAAAGCTGCTCATCTCTTGGCACCAGGAAGAGGCCAGGGTCCTAATATCTCCTTTAAGGGTACACATCAAATGACCTAACTTCCTTCCACTAGATTCCATCTACTAAAGGTTCTACTACCTCCCAGTAGCACCATGGGCTAGTGACCAAACTTTCAACACATGGGCCTTTAGGGAACAATCAAGATTCAAACCATTACAGAGCAGGAGAAAGATTTGAGTCTAGGTAGGTCAGTTTACTCCATAGGCCACATTTTTAACCACTGTACCAAAACTCTAGAATCATTAAGTGTGGTAGTTCAAATTATCATGTGTATATAGTATAAGAACATTTTAAGCAGACAATACTGGCTAATGTTTATTGAATGCTAATTATATATTTTGACTAGACTATATTTTTTCTTCAACAATTCTGTGTGTTGGGAGCTGTCATTCCCAAATTATGATGGAGAATTTAAGAGTTGTAATCTGCTCTCTTGGGGGCTTAAGAGTGGGGTTTGGGAATACACATCTATCTTTGAAGCAGTATTCTGTATAGCAAAGTTACCTTAGATCTGAAATATGTAAAAATATAGAAGAGTTCATGAGCAGTTGTTGAAGCACAGCTGCATAAGCGTGACAGGCCAGGAAAAAATGCTTTGAGGACACACAAATGCTTTGAGGACCCTGTCCAATGAATGAGCAGGGTGAGCTGGAAAACCACAAAGACGAACTAAACTGAAAAGCAACAATCAACTGGTTTTGAGACAAGTCATCATCAGGCTAAATGAGAGGCTCATTTCTTTAGCATAATAAAAAATTATCTGTTTGAAACCAACCACCAATATCATGATTAGCACCAAATGCTAAGTATTTTGAATAAAGTTAACATCGGAACACAGAAAAGCCCTCTCATTGCTATTAAGAAATTACACTTGAATAAAATCCAAAGTGTACCGTGACCTTCCAGGTCTCTGGCATCCATCGGCCCCCTGCATCATCAGAGTCTCCTGCCACTTTTGTCCTTAGTTGTTATATGAAGTCCTGGCAGCTGGCCAGCGGTTTCTGGAGTGCACCAAGCTCCTTCCCCAGCTGTTCACCTGCTAGCTGTTGCTCCTGCAGGAGGTATCTCCCTCACCATGGCTTCTAAATGAGGATATGCCTTCTTCTCTAACTTCCTGCTTTTCAATGTCTTATTTCCTTCCTAGCATTGCTCACATCCTATAATTATCTCATTTGTTTTGCTTGTTTACTTTATGTCTCTTCTAAACTTAAGCTCCACAAGGACATGGACTTCCTTCACAGCTATATCCCTAGCACTTAGAAGAATGCCTGGCACACAGAAGTTGATTTGAAAATATTTGTCAAATGGCTGAACGAATGAGCTATTAAATGAATGAGTGAAAAATCATTACTCTACCTACATACCAATGCTATCCAAGTAGTATATATATTGACATTAATGACAGGAACAAAAAAAATGCATTTGCATAGGACCTTATATTCATTCAGTCAACAGTATACATCAAGCACCTGCTAAGCTAGGTACTATGATATCGAAGATCAATTAAGGCAAACAAGGGCCTTGCTTTCTTTGAACTAAGGAAGATAGAAAAATTTACCTGAAAGGGGAGAAGACATCATTTTCCCTAAAAACTATATGTATGTTGATGCCATTTAACTTGAAATTCCACCTATTGTTGTCTATTTGTGGGGCAGGGAGACAGGGACAGTTCAGGGATAGCAGAACAGTTATTTGAGGTTTTTCTAGAAAACAAACCTCAGAGACTACTTCTTTCAAAGAATAGTGCTCTAGCCAATCAAATTTCCTAACTCCTAGCTGGGCGCGGTGGTGCACGCCTGTATTCCCAGCACTTTGGGAGGCTGAGGCAGGAGGATCACGAGTTCAAAGCCAGCCTCAGCAATGGCGAGGCACTTAGCAACTCAGTGAGACCCTGTCTCTAAATAAAATAGAAAAAAGGGCTGGGGATGTGGCCCAGTGTCGAGTGCCCCTGAGTTCAATCCCTGGTACAAAAAAAAAAAAAAAATTTCTTAACTCCTGCATTATGGTACTGGCCTTGAATGGGCCGTTTTGTATAAGAAATAAGTATATGAGATGAAGATAGCATCACATCACTAGAGAATGAATGTCTTCATCACCCATTGGTATTGGGATATGGGCAAAATTATTTGAGGAAAAATTAGATTAAATTCTTACCTCAAACCATATTTTTTCAGATTGCTGAAAGATTTCATTATAAAAATGAAACCATCAAAGTTCTAGAAGAAAATACAGGTGGAGCTAATAATACAGATGATATAAAAATAAAATTTACATGGATATAATCTCAAAGCAGACCTTTTTAAGTATCAGTAGAGGGCAGAAACTTTAAAATCTTAGTAGATTGGAGTATCTAAGATTCAGAAAACTTCTGGGTAGAGAAACAAAGAGGGGGAATATTTGTAATAAAACAGTAGAGATGGTCAGTAAGGTTAATATATGAAATATCTGTATAAACCAGTAAGTGGGCTATGCCTAGAGTCATCCAATCTAGGAATTAGTAAGGATTGAATCTGTCTATATTTTACAGATTGTAATACTGAGGCCCAGAGGCCCAGAGAAGATTGTTTCCTTACTCATGGCTGTAAAACTGGTCAATAGGATTGCTTTGCCCAGTCCTCCCTGTGGTTGAGACTGAGGTTGTCTAAGTGCAGAGAGTCAGGAAGATGTTACAACCAGTAAGTCCAGTTGTAGTTTGTTTGTTTTGTGGTTCTGGGGATCAAGCCCAGGGCCCCTTGCATGCCAGGCAAGCACTTTACCACTGAGCTATACCCTAGCCAAGTTCTGCACAGTTCAAATAATGCAATTCTAAGTACAGTTCAAAGAATGGTGCCAGGATTTGTTAGAAACATTCGATTTTCAAGCAGTTGAGGAAATGCTTAGATTATTTGTTGGCAATATAACATTTTTGAGTTTCTGGATTTTTAAAAAAATTAATCTAAGCCAGGCATGGTGGTGCACGCCTGTAATCCCAGCACTTGGGAGGCTGAGGCAGGAGGATCACAAGTTCAAAGCCAGCCTCAGCAATGGCGAGGCACTTAGCAACTCAGTGAGACCGTCTCTAATAAAAAATACAAAAAGGGCTGGGGATGTGGCCCAGTGGTCGAGTGCCTCTGAGTTCCATCTCTGGTACCAAAAAAAAAAAAAAAAAAAAATTAATCTATATGTTAAAATTTATATTATAATCCAAATTAAGACTTTCATTGGTTATGAAGATAGGTTTGCTTTGACCATGTCTTGGGAAACCATAAGTGTTTGAGCAGAGAAGCTATAATTCAGGTATCCCTCAGTGCCCACAGCACCTTCTGAATTTTTAAACTTAGTTCTGTATAGAAATAAAAAAAAAAAAAAAAAAACCTTTTGAAATGTCACCAGTTTCATATATTTTTAAATATGAATCTCATAAAGTGACAGCATTTGTCCCCATTCACCACAAAATTCATTTTCTCCTTCATTTTGACAACCAATTACATATGGCCTTTGTGCTAACACTATGTAAGGTTCTGTGGAAGCAAAAAGAAGTAAAGAGAAGCAAACACAATTATTAACTTGTGAGGCCACAGTCTGTGGGGTCAGAGCCTGGTGTGCAAGGCCAACATCCAGTGGGAAGGTCTTAGGAGGTCATGCCAGGTGGGATATTGGAGCAGAGGAGAGACTTGTCCTTATCAAGTTCGAAGGATGATTTAAGAAGGCTTTTGGTGGCTTTGAAGGTCAGTGTCAGTAACCAGTGGGCATACCAAAGTTCCTGTCAGCTCCTTCAAATTAAATCCTCATAATTTAATTGTTTTAAGATTTCTGTTTGCAGTGCTAGATATCTCTGGTGTGGAAGTTTTTTTCACAAACACTAATAAATTTAAATTTCTTTGCTGTGGTGGAAGCTTCTACCCACCCCTAGCAGCCAAGAAACAAAAAAAGAGTAAAGGTCTTAGGAGGTCATGCCAGGTGGGATATTGGAGCAGAGGAGAGACTTGTCCTTATCAAGTTCGAAGGATGATTTAAGAAGGCTTTTGGTGGCTTTGAAGGTCAGTGTCAGTAACCAGTGGGCATACCAAAGTTCCTGTCAGCTCCTTCAAATTAAATCCTCATAATTTAATTGTTTTAAGATTTCTGTTTGCAGTGCTAGATATCTCTGGTGTGGAAGTTTTTTTCACAAACACTAATAAATTTAAATTTCTTTGCTGTGGTGGAAGCTTCTACCCCACCCCTAGCAGCCAAGAAACAAAAAAAGAGTAGTGGGTATTTTCCTGTGTCATCTGACTGCCACCTACCAAGGAATATTTATTTGGGTTTATTTAATTTTTTTTAAAAATAATTTTCTAACTACTGCCAGTGGGGTTTTATTTGTTTGTTTCCTGCTTTTTCTTTTAGTTTTTTTACTAGTTCTTGTTCTGATTCAGTTCAATTGTAGCAACTATAATTTTGGAATGCATGGTCAAGCTTTCTTTAAAACAACTGATGTTGATGTTTCTTTCAGGGGTGAATCAGGTGCCGGAAAAACAGAGAATACTAAGAAAGTCATTCAGTACCTTGCTCATGTTGCTTCTTCACATAAGGGAAGAAAGGACCATAATATTCCTGTAAGTTTTGGCTGTGTTGTTGCTTTGTAAACCTTAGTTTTTTTCTTTTAAAATTTTAGAAGTGAAACCAAGGATACACATATACTCTATGCACTGCTTTGATTGACAGCTCACTTGTCGCCCTCTACCCAGTAACCTTTATTTTCTCCCACTCAAGAGGAGCCAGGCAGGATTCAAGGAAATTGTCATGAAATAGGTTTTCTTATAGGGCAAATGAATTATGGCTGTGGCTTGAAGCAAAGATTTGGTGAGAGTGATTAAAAATTGATGAGCAGTGCTTATGAAGGTTTCTTATTTTTCATCAAAAAGAAAAAAAAAGTCCTCAAATATTTTTAGCAGTCCGTGAACTTGCAAAGTATAGCCTGGTGCTGCTGCCAAAGGTTATGTGAGGGGAGGGGAGATACATGGGAAGAATCAATGCTCTAGAAAAGATAGAAATGTAGAATATAAATGCTAGTTATCCTTAATCTTTTTAGAGATGCAGAAATGGTAGTTGATACAGCCTGAGAGAATGCCAGCCAAAGTGGCTTCCATAGTCCTAAGCTTGCACACTGGCGCGGTGCTTTGGATATGGCTCCTGCTAGGGAAAGACCCAGACTCGCTAACATTTGCTTATCTGTTTGTAATGAACAGCAGGACTCGCCTAAACCAGTGAAACACCAGGCAAGTGCTTTTCTTTGTGCTTCTTAGTCTTAAGTGTTTGCACTAATTTGTCTTTAGATTGAGTCTCTAGTAGAAACAAATACTATCCTTAGTTCTGAATCTATTATTTTTTTAAAAACACCTAATTTTGAAAAATTTATTGCTTAGAGCCTATTCTTTCCTGACGCATGCCATTTTGCTTTACATTTGTTTTCCAGATAAATTTTAATATTTATTTGCCCTTTTATCATGACATTGAACTGCATGTTTATGAAGCCTATGAATAAATTTATAGTTTCATCTAGCAAATACTAGCTGGTATTATCTAATACTTCTGAAACACATGGAAACTTAGCTTTGTGCCACACATGAAATTTTGAATTTGGGGCTGCAACTTTTAAAGTCGTACCTTGGGGGTTAATAAATTTCTAATCTGTTAAAGTTTTGTGGCATTGAATAGTTTCTGCCTGTATGTGTTTTAACCTAAAAGTTTCATTGTATTTAATACACAAAATAAGTCAGAATTTTCTTTGTGCTGGGCAATTAGTAGAGGAGTGTAATTCTTCCTAATTATCAGATGCATTGCCTGCCCTTTGGCTCCACAGAGCCTGCATTGAACAAACCGTGAACTGAAGTAGGACCTCCATTTCCTGTTTCCTGGGAGGAGAGAAAGGCAGAACCAAGCCAGATCCTTAGATAGAGTGGGACATCTGGCCTTGGATGTAATCTTTTCCCTAACATGGGAATGGTTTTGGTTTTCTTTCTTCCATAAGCATGATGTTATGAAGCTAATATAAAATGAGAAACAATATGTTGAGTTGTAGAAATGATTTATTGATATAAAGAAATGCTCATGCATGCCTTAAGGAACCGTCAGAGATACTGAGGTTTTCAGATATCTTTCTTAAAATTGTTAAGAAATCATCAGACACTGAAGCTGCACTAGACCTATGAAGGCCTGTGATGTTCTCTTGCTCCTTTAACTGCAGTTCAGGCCAGTGATATAAATTGGAAGGGTTAGTGAAATAATTGTTATCCTATGGGATATTTAAAGCCTTCTTTGCCAGTTAAAGAGGGACAATCCAGACCAGAAACCAGCTTTTCTTTGTGCTTCAGAGGTACATGCTGTATGGCCGCTTAATCTGTACTTAAGAGTGCAGATTAAATAAATAACATACAGATTTAGGTTTTCTGAATCCTCTGTGGAGCACAGGAGCCATTATTGTTGACATTTTGTTTCGATGTCATTTTAAATGACAGAGTGGGTGGATCCCTGTGTATGTGAGTAGCATGCCTCCCCCTTGATTTTACTGTGGGTCCAGTCGATCCTTGGGAAGCAAGTTCTCCCAACGAAGACAGCCGCTGCTTTGGGCCGGGCTTTGCTGCCATTGCTGATATGCATGTTGTACTGCATGTGTCTCTGCGCACAGAGTACCTGAGGCTGCCTTTCCAAAGTTTATTTTGGTAGTAGTCAAGTCAAGTAGTAGCTGTGGTGATGTTTTTAGAAATACAGCCAGAAGAATACTGGTTCTCAATTCATTTTTCTTCTCCAGTCCACCTATGGAATATGGGACAGTCATTCACATAGGGGAGAATGTCCTGTCAGGAAATTATTTCTCCTTTCTAGGTGTCCCTGCCCATGGCTTGCTCACCCCATTTTGAGAACTACGGCCTGAAAGTAATGTGGAAAGTATATACAGTTAGTTATCCCAGTTATTTGAGGGGGCTTGGTTCCAGGGCCCCCATCCCACCCTCCACAAGTTACCAAATGCTCTAGTTACTTAGATGCTCAAGTCCCTTGTATAAAATGATGTAGCATTTGCATAGAACCTGTGCACAACCTCTCCTATGCTTTAGATCACTTATAGATTACTTGTAATACCTAATGCAATGTAAATGCAATTTCAATAGTTGTTACACTGTATTGTTTAGGGAATAATGAGGAAAAAAGTCTGTACCTATTCAATAAAGATACAGTTATTTTTCCTGAAACTTTTCAATCTGCATTTGGTTGACTCTATGGATGTAAAACCCACAGAGGGCCAACTGTACATTGCAAGGATGCTGTTTCTTTTTTTTTTTTTTTTTTTTAATAATTTTTAATATGTACAACTCATAGTGCATATATTTAGTATCTTTTTACATACAACTGTTTGTATACAAAGTATATTCGTACAATTTAGGTCTTCAATCATGCATTAAGGAAAATGATATCCGTCTCATTCAACCACCTTTTTTTTTTTTTTTTTCCCCCCCTCCCTCCCCTCTTAAGGATGCTGTTTCTTTTGGTTGGTTTTATTCCACAGATTTGTGGAACTTTATATGCAAAACAGCCATTTTTGTATACATTCCTAGCATTTTATCACTACATAGTAGTATGAAATGTTAAAACAAAAGGGAAGGGATTTCTAGGTTCCGTGTTTTGTCAGTCTTTTAATTATTTATTTGCTTGTTCATTTTCAAAACAGTTTTATTGAAATATAATTCACACATCACACACTTTGCCCATTTAAAAGCATATGTTTTAATATTTTTAGTATGCAATTCAGTTATTATCACAATCAATCTTAGAATATTTTCATTATCCCAAAAGAAACCCAGTAATGAGTTCACTTCCCATTTCCCCCCAGCCCCTGGCAACCCCTAATCTACTTTCTGTTTTTATGAATTTGCACATTCTGGATATTTCATATGAGTAGATCATACAATAGATGGTCCTTTTTATCATGGGTGTATGTGTGTGTGTGTGTGTGTGTGGTGCTGAGGATCAAACCCAGGGCTTCATACATGCTAGGCAAGCACTGTGCCACTGAGCTATATCCCAAGCATGTAGGAGATCTTTTCCAACTGATCTTTCACTTAACATAATTATTCAAGGTTCATCCATGTTGTAGCATGTGTACATGCTACCTTCATTTTATGGCCTAATAATATTCCATTGTAAATATGTCATATTTTATTTATGCACTTACCAGTTGATGGACATTGGGATTGTTTTGCCGTTTTTGGCCATTATGGTTAATGCTGCTGTGAATGTCTAGGTCCACATTTATGTTTTCATTTTATGTTGTGTACCTACCTAGTGGAATTGCTGGGTCCCGTGCTAATTTTAATGTTTTTAGCAACTGACAAGCTATTTATTAAAAGACTGCAGCATTTTGCATCTACACCAGCAATATATGAGAGTTCCAGTTTCTCATATCCTCATCAACACAGGGCATTGTCTTCTTAAAATAACCATCCTAGTTGTACATTCATTCTCTCGTGCTTACCTGTAAAACTTAATCTTCACTTCAAAAATCTGAACAAACATAAGAGAAATCAGTTTTCAGAATTAAGGTCACAATAATTAAGAAGTAAATTTTAAGCAAATATTCACCTATGAACTTGTGGTATACTTATAACAAAATTGAAATCTTCCTTGGCTTGATGCCCTTAGTACCCACCAGCTGACTACAAGCAGGGCCATCACCACCTTTACTCATTATAGTTTGGCAGTGTTTGTCGCACCTCTAAAGCCTCAACACAGTGCAATTTCCTAGTAGATTTGAAAATAAGTAACTTCTAAAACTTAGCTATCCCCTCAGAATGAGTCCTTCAAGCCAGCCTGCCTGCCTCCTTGCCTCCCAAGTTAGCTTCAGAATGATTTTGTATCTTTCCTTAGCTTGGTGCCACTAAATTGCCTTGAATCAAGACAAAAAGTGGCAAGTATAGAAATTATCTATACTGCCAGATATGGTGGCATCCACCTATAACCCCAGCAGCACAGGAAGCTGAGACAGGAGGATGGCAATTCTAGGTCAGCCTCTGCAATTTAACAAGACCCTGTCACAAAATAAAAAGGATTGGGGAAGCAGTGATAAAATACCCCTGAGTTCAATCCCTAGTGAGAGAGAGAGAGAGAGAGAGAGAGAGAGAAAGGACCTGCACTGAGAAAGAGAGAGAGAGAGAGAAAGGACCTGCACTGCCAATGACAATTGAAGTCTGGTTTTCAACCTGTGCCGGTTTGTAGCATCCTGCTTTATCCCTCTTCTGGTGGTCAGTGGAACACCTGCACTTGGCCTTGCCAGACCTGCAAGTGCAGCATAATCCCAGTCCCAGCCTCTTGCTGGCTGACTTGGAGTTTTGAAAGATGTACATATTTCTTAATCATTTCAAACTCATTCTATATCATATAGCAAGTGTATTTCATACTCTATATAAATACAAGGATATAATTTTCACCATGATTGGTAGACCTTCAAAACACTATCTGACTCTAGATACTAGATACTTAGAATTTAAAAATTAACTTCAAAAGCTAATGCTGCTTTTTTCCCCTCCACATTCCCAAATAAATTCTTCTTTATCGTATAGAATAGAAACAGGGGACATTGCCCCTTTGACTCTAGTGAAACATTATTAGTCACTGCTCCCTGATGGTTTTTTGGTTGAGAGATGGTAGTACCATTTGTCTAGTCATTAAATTGTTTAATACAAAAATGATCATGTACTTTCTTAATTGTAAGATTTTTTTTTTTTTTTTTTTTTTTTTTGTGGTGCCGGGGATTGAACTCAGGGGTACTAGACCACTGGGTCATATCCCCAGCCCTTTTTGGTATTTTATTTGGAGACAGGGTCTCACTGAGTTGCTAAGTGCCTCGCCATTGCTGAGGCTGGCTTTGAACTCGCGATCCTCCTGCCTCAGCCTCCCAAAGTGCTGGGATTACAGGCGTGCGCCACCGCGCCCGGCAATTGTAAGATCATTTTTATATATGTTTTATGATACTGCTTTTGTGTTGAGCTTTTTGAGATTCATTTATGAGTTTTTAAGGTCTTTATTTGACCTTATTGATGTCACAGATCCATCAGGGAAGTAATTCTATGACATTAGTGCAATAGAGATAACAGTAGGGACATAGGAGTGCCTGTGTCTATGGTTACGATGGTAACTAAGAGGCCCTTAGCCCAAATCTTAGTTTTTTCTTCCCTTTCTCCCTCTCTCTCTCTCTCTCTCTCTCTCTCTCTCTCTCTCTCTCTGTGTGTGTGTGTGTGTGTGTGTGTGTGTGTGTACAAGCAGGTGCACATATGGTACTAGGAATTGAACCCAGGGTAGTCTGCCACTGTAGTAGATCCCAGACCTAAGGGGAGTAGAAGGGAAAGAATCAATAAAAAAACTTGACCTGGGCTGGGGTTGTGGCTGAGCAGTAGAGTGCTCGCCTAGCACGTTCGCAGCCCAGGTTCGATCCTCAGCACCATGCAAAAGTAAAACGCATTGTGTACAACTAAAGCAAATAAATATTAAAAAAAAAAAAAAAAAAAAAAACTTGACCTAAAGAATCTTTGTAGCCACCTCTAGGGGATATTAAAGGAAGAGTAGGCATTATTTGCTTTACTTTGAATTTAGGGAGACACCTTTAGGATAGATCATGAAAGTCTTTTAATTATGATTTGGCAGGATGACATCTAACTTTGATGAATTCATATTCTAAGCCTTTGCTCTAACAGTGGCTGTTTAAAGGTAATGCCACACTTACCAGAATATCAGGGTTGATGTTCTACATCAGCTGTGATCTATATCAACCTCATACAAATTGAATTGGATTTAAAAAAAAAAAAAAGCCAGGGCATGGTTTTAGAGGCTCAAACAATTGATGCAAAGCCAATATACCATAGTCTGCAAGATTCTAGTCACAGGCACACTGATGGAAGTGACCACTGACTTCCAGGGAAAAGGAAATTTGTCCTGTAACAGTAGTAGACATTCTTAGTGGTGCTCTCAGTCATCAGAATTGGTTCAGGATGCCATGTTTAATAAAGTTGGGCAGCCTGTAATGTTTTAGTGAGATTTACATAATAGGCAAGTGTTTATAAGTCAGTAAACTGAAAGACTCACTATACAAGGAGAAAATGCTCTAATGCCCAGGAAGTGAAGCAATACTGCATAGTGAATTCACATGGCCCAAGGTTCTTGACAGGACTGGCTCCTGACTGGTTTCAGCTGAACACAGTTATAGACTGCACTTAAGACCTGTGACAATCTGGGCAAACCAGATAGAAGCATCCATAGGGTGTCTCCTTCCAGTATGAGTGCCTGAGGAACACTGCTCCCCACCCTTCCAGCTGCTTGACAGAGCCCAAATCAGGTCCTGGATACTGATGCTGAGATCTTTACTTTCTCATTCATGTTCAGATCCATTAGAAAGGAAGTAATAGCTTAGCATATATTTGTTCCTATTTGGGGATTGGATGGTAGTGCAATGCTTCACACAACAAATAGCCTCTAATTTAAAAATTTACATGTGGTTCTTTATGTTCCTCATTTTTTGCTTAGAGAATGATATTTTCTAGTGGTTTCTACTTATTTTTTTTTTCTTTAGGTCTAGAATACTGCAGGGATTTTAAAATATAGGGGTAAGGTTTGTGTTTGGAAAAAGCAGATTTATTTAGGTCATAAAAGATAATTCTGAAATTACATTCCAGAAACACAACATCACTTTCTAGTGCTTTCCTTCGCCAGAAGTGTCATCATACTTTCTCACAGAGCTTTCTGTTGTGTTTCATAATTAAAGCACATATTAATATACTTGCATCTTTTGTTCGTAAAATCTGTTTTCTAGCCTAATTTACATATAAACATACTGACTAAAGCAAACATCATACCAAATGCACTGTACCTAACCTAAATTCGAGCAAGTAAGTATCTTGCCATCTTTGCCACCCTCTGAAAGTTTAGGTAAGGAATGGTCCTGTCTACACCATTGAGATATTATGTGAAACCCTTGGAAAGATGGAAGGTCTTATACTAATACAGTGGTAATTATTAACTTAGCCACCTTCAGTGTTTCGAATAAGGCAGAGCAAAAAATAAACAGAACTGTAAGTATTAATATGTTCTTGATTGAAGTGTCATGTTAACTTTTTTTTTTTTTTTTTTTTTTTTTTTTTTGTGGTACCGGGGATTGAACTCAGGTGCACTCGACCACTGGGTCACATCCCCAGCCCTTTTTGGTATTTTATTTGGAGACAGGGTCTCACTGAGTTGCTAAGTGCCTCACCATTGCTGAGGCTGGCTTTGAACTCACGATCCTCCTGCCTCAGCCTCCCAAAGTGCTGGGATTACAGGCGTGCGCCACCGCACGCCTTTTATTTCACGGAGACCAGTTGGGGTTTTTTTTGTTTTCACAGTTCTCTGCCTAGTTTATGTGCCTGTGTTTAAGCTGATCTCTGGTCATTGTGACATTTTCTTCTCCTATAACCACTTTCTGGATGCTAATTTTTTCTTTTAGCAGAACCCATTAGCAAAACCAGGACTGAGAAGCCATAAAAAGTTGCTGGATGGCAGAATGAAAGGACTGAGGAAGAGAGGCAGTTTTTGTGGGTGTTTTTCCCCCCTTTCCTTTTTTTCCCTGAGGACTGGAGTAAAGACCTTAGATTAACATACATCTGTTTTTATTTATGTGTGTGTATGTGTATGTGTGTGTAATGTCTTATAGGGGGAACTTGAACGGCAGCTTTTGCAAGCAAATCCAATTCTGGAATCATTTGGAAATGCGAAGACTGTGAAAAATGATAACTCATCTCGTTTCGTAAGTTTAAAAGCACCAGAAACTTAATTCCTCAGATTTCTAGTTAAATGTCTACTGTGATTAAGCAAATGAATTGAGTTTTTTCTTCCTGTCAAGAAAAGGCAGACAGATGTAGCAAAATTTTCTAGTAGCCACATTTAGAAAAAAAGGGGGAAAAAGTAATGGGAAAATAATTTAATCCTATTATATAGCAATATATAGCCATTTATATTACTATAACCTTTCTTAACCTGTCTCTTTATCTTCGGTGATAATACCCCTTGTGGGGTTGGTGTGGCAATAAAAGGATGTGCATTTTTGAGTCATTAGCATAGCAATAAGCATAAGTGTTCAATAAACGAAGTTGGTATTAAATGTAGTAAATTGTCCTTTTCGCATCTTGCTATTTCTATAGGATATCAACTACTAGTATTTCTCGTTAGGCATTTTTCTTAGCTATTCAACTATTTCAATTCCTTGAAGATTTTTCTTTTTTCCTCAGTTTGACTAGGCATAGTCTTTTACCCAAGGATATTATCCTTTTATCTGTGGGATTTCAATGTTCAGTTATTTCTACTGATGTTGTTCAACTTGATTCTACTTTTTTTTTTTTCTTTGTCCTCTGAAGTATTGATAAAAAAGTCTTAGAAGGTCAGGATAAAAGAGAATTGAATTTCAATGATTCTTTGGAAACTTGGAAATCTGGTATCATTGTGACATACTTTTAAAAACTGGGCATATAAAGTCATGGACTGCATATTAACTTTCTGGTAGTGTGATTTCCCTGTCTGTTAGAAGGGATCAGATTATCTCTGAGGACCCAGTAAACACAAAGGTAGCCAGAAACCTTCTGTATTAGTTTTTAAGGCTGCCATAAAAAAGAACCACTAACTGGGTAGATCAGACTGCAGAGACATATTTTCCCACAGTTCTGGAGGATAGAATTCTCAGATCAAGGTGTCAGCAGGGCGTGGTTTCTTCTGAGGCCTTTCCATGTCTTATAAATGATTGTCACCTCCCTGTCTTTTTTCTTTGTGTTCGTGTCCTAATCTCTTGTGAGGACACCTGTCTGTTGGGTTAGGATCCATCCTGATGAGCTCATTTTGACTTAATTATCTCTTTAACAAGCCCTCTCTAAAGTCAGCTTCAACATGTGACTTTTTTAAAAAAAATATTTATTTGCTTTAGTTGTACACAATGCGTTTATTTGTACGTGGTGCTGAGGATCGAACCCGGGCCACGCATGTGCTAGACGAGCGCTCTACTGCTGAGCCACAACTCCAGCCCCTCAACATGTGACTTTTGGGGGAGACCATTCAACCCAGAAGTAGTAGTAGTACAAGAGACTTTCCACATTATAGAAGAAATAGGGATCTGTTTGTTTGGAATATCCGTTCATTCCTAGTAAGATAATATTTGAAGATTTACTTATCCTAAGTGCATTTAATAGTTATCTTAGCCCAAGGGGGATAAAGAACGTTCCTGTGTCAGTAGGAGGCACACCAGTGACTTTGTATTTATAAGCAATCTGAGGAAACTGAGCTGCTTTACATGTCCCTGTCTTTCCCCTGGATCATCCCTGTTGAGTCTGAGCCACAATTAAATTTTAAATTCTTCCTACTGAAAAGCCCTGTGTTTAGTGGCTATGTCATGGGATTGGAGAAACAGTGAGCTCCCAACTTTGGTATGTGAATCTCCATGAAAATTTTTAAGGACTTCTTCATGGAAAATCCTTTTATTTCACCACATAAATCAAGTTACCCATCTATTCTGATTTTTTACCCCCAAACCATACTCTAAATTCAGGAGAAACCAATTTGTGTCCAGTTGTCTCATTTTTGCCTGGAAAAGATAAATTGCTGCTAAGCCATATTTGTGTCCTTCGGTAAATAATGTAACGATTCTGTTACCAAATGTTAAGTATTTATCTACTTGGCAAAGTATGTTTCCACTCATTAATTTTGGGTTTGGAACAGATATTAAGTGTTCTATATTTGTTATCTATTGCTAGTAACAAATGATCTAAAACCATATATAAAGTCACGGACTGCATATTAATGGCTTAAAACATTCCTTATCTCATAGTTTTTATGTGTCAGAAATTCAGTAGCAGTTTAGCTAGATGGTTCTGGCTCAGCATCTCTCAAGAGGTTGTCATCAAGACATTGTCAGTTAGAGCTGTAGTCATAAGAAGTTCTGATTGAGGTTAGAGGGTGATCTTCCATGCTTTCTCAGGCAGCTTTTGGCAAAGAGTCCCCAGTTCCTCACAACTGTGGCTGAGGCCCTAGTTCCTCACCTTGTAGTCCTCCCTGCAGGGCAGCTGGGGTGCTCTCATGACATGGCGAGCTGGCTCCCCAGAGCTAGCGATCCAAGAGAAGGCAAGACAGAAGCAAGACTCTCGGTATCTTTTATGACCCTGCCTCGGCCCTCCAAGGCATCGCTCTTGTCTTTATGGATTACATAAACCAATCCTGCAGTGTGTGTGAGGGGTCTATACAAGGGCGTGAGTGCCAGAGGTTTGGATCTTGGAGACCGTCTTGGAGGCTGGCTACCATGAACCCTTAGCAGGGTCTCCGGCATTGACATATAAGAGGTTTTGATCTACAATTAACATCATTTTACATGGTTCTTAATTGGGGCTGGGGGTGGGGCTTCTCAGAGGATGTCTGGAGACATTTTTGTTCAGTTGTGGGGAAGGGCAGTGGTGTGCTGCTGGCATCTGGTGCGTAGAGGTAAGGAATGCTGCTAAACATTCCACAGTGCACTGGACAGTCCCCACAACAGAGAATTATCCAACCCCAAGTGTCACTTATGCCAAAGTTGAAAAACTCTACTCTCAATTGCTCCTTCAAGTTACAGCCCAAACTAAGGTGATAACTTTTTGCAGATTATTTGCAAAGTAATAACATGAGTTTGATTAATACTTGTTATTTATGCTTCCTATTCCAAAAGTTGATATAAATAATTCTGGTAGAAACCTGTTTTACATTCTGCTGTTAGGAAGAGTTTCTGAGATTGTTTTATAACTACCCTGCAGTAGGAGAAGAGCAAGAATTAGCCATCTGATCTAAGTTCTCAGCCTTTTTCAGCCATGTACCACCTTCTAAAGTGTTTGCACTACTATATGATAGTCTTTAAGTATGCTATATGTAAGATATATTAAAGGCTGATTTTTGTTTCTACAGGAAAAAGATTTTTTATTAAGGCAGTGTTCTCAGACATAGCTATTCATTCAAACAAGAAACAAGGGTATTTTCAAATTGTCAATTTTGAACTTGTTAATTCTTACAAGGTCAACTTTTATTGATGTGCATAGTATTTTTTAAAACAGTTTAGTAGTTGGTTTCTATTATTATCATAAAGCTTTAACTATACAACACTAAAATAAGTAGTTGATTTTAGTAGTTTCATTTTTTAAAAAGTAATAATTCCACTGATTGAATAATGTTCAGTTAAAATATCCCTTTAGTAGTACTCTATGGGTGTTGCCAATGCTTTGGTTCTCAGCGGGTTTGGCAGTAACCAGTGTTGACTTACTTTTTAAATTAAATCGTGTGTAATTTGACTTTTGATTTGTTATACGGTTCAATTAATTCTTAAGTATCTTTTCTTTGCCAGACAACTGTGCTGCTTAGTTGACATCTCCATTTGGATGTTTAGTAGATTTCTCAAATTTAACATACCCTAAGTGGAGATTTTCTTTTTTCGTTTTCTTTTTTTTTAAATATCTTTATTTTATTTATGTGGTGCTGAGGATCAAACCCAGGGCCTCACACATGCGAGATAAGTTGCTCTACCACTGAGCCATAGCCCTAGCCCTGGAAATTTTTCTTTTTTCAAAGTTTGTTCCTTCATGTGTTAGGTCAATAAGTAATACCATCAAATCACCCAGTTGCTTAAACTTAAAACACAGCACAAGCCTAGGAAGACAAAATACCTAGGGATCATCTTTGATTCAGCCTTTTTCTCATGGCCCATTTCCCGGCTGGCAGTGAATCCAGTTTCTAGAATGTGTTTCAAATCTGTCCACATTTCTCCTTCTCCTAACTGCCTAGTAGAAAACCCTATTACAGTTTCCTAAATTACTCCATCACAATGTTCTGTGTATGTCCCTAGCAGCACTTATGACTGTTGATAGCTAATTACTTGGCTTATTTATTATCTCTACCGTAAGGATGTAAGATCTCTGACAGTAAGGACTTTGCCTTGTTCTCCTCAGTGTCCCTAGTTCCCAGCACTGTGCCTCAAACATGCAAGGACATAGTAGGTGTATTTATGGGATTCATTTAGTTAAAATCTGATTGCCTACTAAGTGCCAAATATTCTTCTAGGCCTTGAGAATATATAGTGGGCAAACTAAAGCCCCTGGCCTCTTAGGGCTCACCTTTATTTTGGTTTTAATGTTATTTTTATTTTCATAGTACTGAGGATCAAACCCAGGGCAAGTACTCTACCACTGAGCTCCATCCCCAGTCCTGGTTTTAACTTTAATATGTTTTTAATGACAGACCATGATGCAAGGTTGTGCTCACCTCTGAAAGTGTTCATACCCCAGTTTTAGGAGCGTTAGTAGGAGTCATGTGGGAGCCAGTGGCTTCATGGACAGGCTGGGCCTTGAATTGGAATTGGTGTCATACAGAAAGAGTAATGTGATGTTGAAAAATGGATTGTGTGTTCAATGAGATTTCATGCAATCATTATTTACAAGCCACATGCTTGCAGTGAAAATATTTGAAACTATAAACTCCATAAGCTTTAGAAGCCATTTGGTTCCATTTCTTTGATCTGATATAGACAACTAATTTCCTGAAGAATATCTTTTCTTTCAAAGATACTAGCATATGGTTTGTGTTAAAGGGGGATTCTTTAGGAGAGCATTACCCGTATGAAAATAATCGTTCACAGTTAGTCCAGTTCTCTGTTTATGAGAAGTAAAATGCATTCCAGATGGAGGAGATTTATGTAAAATAAATGTCTAATAATGAAACTTTAAAAACAGGGACTTCAATTTCAAAATGATTGTTTGGATCAGCAGATACATCTCTCCTCAAAGTCTTAATCAGAATCACTTTCTCTGTTTGCACAGAGAAAGTGATTTTTTTTTTGCAAACCCACCTATTCCAGTTTCACAATTTCCAACTATTATGTGCCTTTTGATAGATAATTAGCCTCTGGTAGTTGTAGTTAGGTAAAGCCTGTAGCTATCTCCTCCCTCCAGTTTGACTCCCAGATTATAATGAAAGCAAGTGGGAATTCTCACCCTCATGTGCACTTAGTAGTGAGTAGACACTAAAAATAAGTGTAAAATTTGTGTAAGGTAAATGCAGCTCAGTTCTAAGTACTCTGCTCAAAGTTATTTATCCCTCAAAGATCTACCAAAGCACATGTGACAATATCAGAAAGATTATGGTCTGCACCATAATCTGCAACCAGATCAGAGGCTGCACATAGCTTGGGAGAGCCCAGCCTTCAGCAGCACAGCCTCCGTGCTTGCCAGAGTGGGGAGGCTCTGGATATTTCTAACCAGCCAGAGTCTCTTAATGCCACGTTACCTCAGTAATTTCTAATATCCATTATAGTAAGTAAGAAGTTCACATTAAAACTCATTTTACGGTCGCGGTTCGTGGGCAGTAAGTGAGGCAAGATGCTGCAGAATCTGCTGGGTTTTCGTCAGATTGCCCAAAGGACCATCAGCACTGCTTCATGCAGACATTTTGAAAATAAAGTTCCAGAGAAACAAAAGCTGTTTCAGGAGGATAATGGAATTCCAGTGCATCTAAAGGGTGGGGTAGCTGATGCTCTGTTGTATAGAACCACCATGGTTCTTACAGTTGGTGGAACAGCTTATGCCATATATCAGTTGGCTATGGCTTCATTTCCCAAGAAACAGGATTGATTACAGTCATCTCAGCAATCATTTGGTTCAGTTTAATTCAGCTCTCTATGGATCAGTAATCTAAGAAATAACTGAGCTCTTCTTTGGGGATCAATATTTATTGACTTGTACTAACTGCCACAAATAAAGCAGTCTTTACCATGAAAAAAAAAAAAAACTCATTTTACTAATAACAAAGCTTCTGGTGTGGTTTGGAGATTAAGATAGCTGAAGCATTTAAGGTAGCCATCTGGCCTTGGGATTAAATGTTAGCTAATTACTCCTGGAATGGGTTTTCCGTTTAGAGCAAATGGCTAACTCCAGAATGGAGATGAAAACAAAACCTACACACAGACACAAATTTCCTTTCTATGCTAAAGCATTTTAAAGTAAATTATCAGCTCATATGATAGTTTAGATAGCAAATTAGGAAGGGAAAAAACATTTTCAGAATGTGAAAATAACCTGCATTGCCTCTGTATTAAATTGCCAACTAAAGGTTAATCTAGATTTTATTTGTATGGATATGTTGTAACCACCCCAGAAAACAGATAGCAATTCAGAACAAATGAAATTATTGAAACTAAATAATCTTATTTTCTTTATAATATCAAAGTATTAAACATCTAGGTCGTTCTTTGCATCTTTTAAATGAAGTTGTTAACAGTTTGCATTTTAGGACTGGAGGCATAGTTCCTGGGTGGAGAGCTTGCCAGAGTACTTGAGACCCTGGGTTCCACCTCTGGATCAAATGAATACATAAGTAAATAAATAAATAATAAAATCTATGTTTTATGTAGAGGGAGAGAGAATTCTGCCTTGTTATTCAGAATAAGTGTATGGTCTCGGTTCTTGTATCGCAACACAGTCAAAATGTAACTAGAATTAATATTTAATGTACTTGTATTTTTCCCTTGGGTTTTTTGTTTTCTTTTGTTTTGTTTTGTTTTTGGGTGAGATTCTGGTTGAATATTCTGAGTACCATAATCTGGCCTTTATGAAAATCAAATATGGAATGGGTATTTTCAGCACAAATTAATAATAAATGCTCTTTCAGAATTAATTAACATGAGAAAGTCTTTTAACTTACAGATTTTATTCCTCCCCCAACCCCACCCCCGAGGAAAATGAAAAGTTGTATTTGCTCATCTACACAAGACCTCGACTGTCTCACACTGAAATGATGTCACATTCTGTGGCCTGCTTCTCACCTAATTTGCTACCACATCCAACATTAAGGGACTATTTAAACCCTAGATTATTTGAGGATAGTCAGAAGTGTTTTTCTTTGGTTCTGAAATTTCGCTTTATCATATTGTCAAAGCGTTTGGCTCTTCTGTCTTATAAAATATCTGAGCACAAATATTGTTTAGCATAGAGGTGATAATTTTTCAACTTTATAAGGTTTTTGTTTTGTCAAAGTGTTTTCAAAATAGAATCAGTTCTAGAGGTGTGGCTTATAGCTGAGGATATTAGTTACTATATATACTGTTTTCAGAGATATTAGTTTCTTTGAGGGTATAGAGAAGAAGTAGAGCAAGAACATTCTCCTTCTTATATCCTGAACCCTTCTTTCATGAGTCTCTGCCTGGCTCTTTTCACTTACTGTAAGGGCTAGAGCAACCATGGCCACAGTTCAGAAAAGGACATTTGGCTAGGGAGCTGGTGAGGAAGTAAGAGATTACATTTATTTTTCCAAGTAGGTGACCACATGTCTAAATTATTCTGGAACATTTCTTCATAGGTTACCTATTCAGAAGGCCAAAACCCTGATTTTCTGCCATTTCTTTTTTGACTCTAACATTCTTTCCTAATTTATAATTTTCCATGAAGTAAGGGGAAATTAAATTCACTAAATAGAAAATGAATAGCTTTTTAGTTTTCCAAGTTGTTAAGAGTTCAAAGATATCTGTATAATAACTTTGTCTTATGGCTCAAATAATTTCTTTTTTAAAATTTTTTGATGCATTTTGAACTTCTATTTTATCTAAGATGGTAAAGCAAAAGGACTTGAAAGTTTAAACAGCTATTCTGAGATGTACTCAGTAATAAAAGTTAGATAGGTTGGTGAAAGCTGTAAGTTTGTTTTACTGGATATTACGAATTTTGTAAGAATTAGATGATACTGTATGATTTTGATTAACCTTTCTGCAGTGTTAAAATGAGAAGTTTGAGAAAGTATTTGCTTGGGCAGTTCTGTTAGCAATGTATCCTTTGCAGCACGGGAATAATAACATTGTCCTTTGACTACTGTCTCAAAATAGCAGTTCTTAATTAACTCAATGAAGTATTGTATAGCTGATACAGCTGTTTAAGATTTATAAAGAATTTTAACCCTCATAACATCAGGACCCAATTTTAGTTTTTGTGTTTCTTTCTTGAACAGTTCTAACTGTTCCTATGGACTAATAGCCTGTTAACTTTGTTCTTTCTTAGGGGTCTCCTAAGGAACAAAGACAAAATATACTTATTTTTAGAATAAGACAAAATTCATTCTCTTATAATTACCATACGAATCCATTACACTATTTTATAAAGCAAAGATCTGATATGGAGTATTATTATTTTTTCTGTTTCTTGAAACATTTGCTGTTTCATTATCTAAGGAATTTGTTCATCTTTATCATTACCAACTGTGCTAAAAAAATTGATTAGAATAATAATAGTGGAATTGCTTTGGAAGGATGTTACTATACCTATTACATCAGCCTTTAGTTTGCTTATCGTATTGCCCCAAATATTGCAAGAAGCTATGGAAAAACAACAACAACAGCTGGGGAAGACTTTGTAGTCTACTGCTTTCAGTGAACATGGTTGAGAAATCAAAACTTTCCATTGTTTACCCATAGTGGCAAGAGGAAAACATTCACAAACATTAGACAAATCAGAAAATGAATGCAAAGGGTCAGATAATTACTGTGAACTCTTAATGATGATGGTGAAATCAATTCCATAAGAAAGTCTTAGATCAGGTCTTCAAATGATAGCCTATATCTGAGTTTGCTCAAACTCAAGAATAAGATGTATTTCTAAAGATAGAAAGAAATCATGATATTAGCCTCTAATTAATCAAAAGGAAGGACTTTCTATTTCAGTGTTTTACAAGAATCTAGACCATCTGTTTGCTAAAAGGACATCTGATGAGATATATATATATATATATATATATATATATATATATATATATGGTATGTGTGTGTGTGATGTTTGTGTACCAAAATTTATGTGATGTGGTTCACAAGTAGACAAGTTGGAGGCAGGTGTATATATGAAAGATACTAGAAGGGAATACATGGTGTAGAAATGAAAAAATTCATTGGATGGAGCATTCTGATTGATACTTATAAATCTAAAGCTGACAGTGTTTTATAGTTAGGGAACAAAAGGGGCCTTACCGCTGGGGATATAGCGCAGTTGATAGAGTGCTTGCCTTGCATGCACAAGGCTTTGAGTTCTAATCACCACCACCACCATACACACACACACACACACAAAGCGAGCTGTCATATGTTTTAAATATTCAAATGCTGCATTCTGACAAAGCAAATCATTAATAAGTGAGATCCTATCAGTAGAAGCAAGAAAGGTTCCTGCAGTTACTACTGTGAGTAGCTGTCAGCCCAGAGTGTTTCAGCTCTTGAAAATAATTCAGATTTCCTTACAACTTAAAAGTTGAAATCAGATTGCAGTGTTTCAAGGACCACTGCTCTTTAGAGTAATTTTATTACAAGTGAACTTAAAAGCAAATAAGTCAACATCCCTTTTAATTATCTTGAACAACCAATGGACTTGATAAACTATAAGAATGCTTGGCTCACATGATACTATTTCTTTCTTTCCTTTTTTTTTTTTTTTTTTTTTTTGATAACAGGGATTGAATCTAGGTACATTTTACCACTGAGCCATATCCCCAGCCCTTTTTTTATTTTTTTATTTGAGACAGGGTCTCCCTAAATTGCTGGCCTTGAACTTTTAATCCTCCTGCCTCAGCCTCCCAAGCTGCTGGGATTACAGGCATGCACCACCGCATCTATCTCACATGGCACTATTTCTGCAAAGCCTTTTCTCTCCTTCCTCTGGGTTCACACAGTGCTCTACACACCGTGTTGTTCTTCAGTTGCGGGACCTCTCACATGACTTCACAAGAGCCTATCTCAAAAGGAGGGAACATTTTTCTCCCATTATAAACAAAACTTCAACCTACCCCACATAAAACTATCAAAAAAAGCATGCTTTTATTTTTATTTTGTGCTTCATAATTAAGTTCTCTTAAAGAAGAAATAATCAATACACTTTACTGATGATCAAACAGCTTGAAATGATGGATTTGCATTGTAGGTTGTACAGGAGTGTAAATCAGTACCTCCATTAAGTTTGGTGACATAAGATCAGTTTCTAGGCAGGTGTTACTAAAGTACACCATCCCAACTTGTCAGGGAAGTCCATCCTCTTGTCCACATGCACTCAGTCATACAGGTTAGACCCAGGTCCAGAATATTTTCAGTTTCACTTTGTTTTAATATTTTATTATGTAGAGTGAGTGTCTTATTTTCTCAGACTGTATAAGAGAGGGCAAAATTTTGTTTGCCAGAAAAAGCCTTTGCTTCTTACAGGAATTGTGCTTTAATTCCCTCTTAAGGGTTTGGTGATATCAAGACCAGACCCTTAATAGGAAGCACATCTGTTATGGAGATGGCATGGTACCTTGGGTGTATGTCAAATTCACTGTGTATTTCTTATTGCAGAACAAGGCTTTTAGACACTGTGGAGTATGTACATGTTAATGGGAGAGAGTTGGAAGGGCACTCAGACATGGTGAAAGAGAACCTAAAAGGAGCACTCTGAGATTTCATTTTGTTCCTCCTTTAGCAGAAAATTAACTTAATTCATAGAAACTTCCACATACACATTCTTTTTGCCTTGCTTGCCTAGCTTGGTATTTTTTGTTTTTTGTTTTAATGAGAAAATTGGATAAGTTCTTAATGTACATAATAATTAGCAAAAATATAATAGATATTGATTTAAACAAACAATCTCTTTTTTCCTTTTTAAAAAGTCCATTATTAAAGGATAATTGACATACAATAATATATAGTGTGAAAATTTCTGTGGGAGCATCCCCAGCCTCACTACTTGTTTGTTCTACATAAAGGATATATTTAAGCCGGGCGCGGTGGCGCACGCCTGTAATCCCAGCACTTTGGGAGGCTGAGTCAGGAGGATCGCGAGTTCAAAGCCAGCCTCAGCAATGGCGAGGCACTTAGCAACTCAGTGAGACCCTGTCTCTAATAAAATACAAAAAAGGGCTGGGGATGTGGCCCAGTGGTCTAGTGCCGCTGAGTTCAATCCCCGGTACCAAAAAAAAAAAAGGATATATTTATACACTGGAGAAGAAAAATAAACAGCACACTGGAAAGGGTGAGAAGGAGCTAAAGCAATGCATAAGAAAGAGTATAAATTAAATTAGATAAAGAGCAAGTTTATTTAATATGCCTATAGTAAATGGAAGAGATGATGAATTATGTACTAAAAATTGTCATTTATCCAGGGGTGTCCTAAGATTTCTCCCTTGATAAATTTTAGAAAACTTTACATATATTAAATTTCACTCTTTTTCAGGGTACAGTTTTTTTTTGTTTTGTTTTGTTTTTTGGTACCGGGGATTGAACTAAGGGGCACTCGACCACTGGGCCACATCCCCAGCCCTTTTTTGTATTTTATTAGAGACAGGATCTCACTGAGTTGCTAAGTGCCTCGTTATTGCTGAGGCTGGCTTTGAACTCTCTATCCTCCTGCCTCAGCCTCCCAAGTGCTGGGATTACAGGCGTGTGCCATCAGGGTACAGTTTGATGAGTAGAAACAAAGGTTCAATTAGTGTAGCTAGCACCACAATCCCCAGAGAGAACATTTACATTACTCCAGAAAGTCTTTAGCCTCTTCCTACCATGAAGTACTGATCTGTTTTCTGCCCCATAGTGTTGTTTTTTTCTCTAGAAAGTCAAGGAAATGGAATCATACCTTATGTAGTATTTTATGTCCAGCTTCTTTCATGTGGCATAATGTTTTTTAGTCTAGCCATATTGCTGGGTTTAATCACTTGTTTATTCCTTTTTATTGCTGAATAATATTCCATTGTATGAATAGGCCACGATTTTTTATTTATTCACAGGTTGATGAGCATTTAGGTTATTTCTAATTGGGGAGTATTAGAAAATAAAAGTGGCTATGAAGATTCATGTGCAAGTCTGGGTGCACACATGCTTTCATCTCTTTGGGATAATTAAATAGGAGTAGGATTGCTCAGTCATATGGTAACCATGTTCAACTTTATAAGAAACTGGCAAATTTCTTCTGCAGGAGCAGTACCATTTTACATCCTCACCAGGGTTGTATGAGAGTTCTCTGGTATCCTTGCTGGTCTTTCTTTCAAATGATAGCTATCCTGGTTGATATGTAGTGGTATTTCATTGTGGCCATTTGAATTTGGATTTCCCTGATTACTAACAATATTGAGCATCTTCTCTTAAACCTAATGACTTATTTTTTATCTTCTTTGGCACTAGGGATTGAACCTAGGGATGCTTAACCCACTGAGCCACATCCCCAGCCCTTTTTTATTTTTTATTTTGAGACAGCATCTTGCTAAGTTGCTTATGGACTCACTGAGTTGCTGAAGCTGGCTTCCAACTTGCAATCCTCCTGCTTCAGTCTCCCAAGCCACTAGGATTACAGGCATGCACCACCCTGCCCAGCCCCATTATATTCTTTGATGATGTGTCTGCTTGAATCTTTCATCTAATTTTTTACTAGTTTGTCTAACTATTGAGTTATGAGAGCTCTTTATATATTATGGGAACAAGTCTTTTAAATATTCTCTTCTAGTCTGTGGCTTCTCTTCATTTTTTTTACAGTGTCTTTTGAAGAATAGAAATTTTAAGTTTGGATAAATCCAGCCTTATCATTTTAAAAAATTTGATGGTTCATTCTTTCTACTTTTTAAGAAATGCTTATTGGGCTGGGGTTGTGGCTCAGCAGTAGAGCGCTCGCCTAGCACGTGCGTGGCCCGGGTTCGATCCTCAGCACCATGTAAAAATAAAGGCATTGTGTACAACTAAAGCAAATAAACAAATATTAAAAACAAAAAAAGAAAGAAAGAAAGAAAGAAATGCTTATTTAGCCGGGCATGGTGGCGCACACCTATAATCCCAGCACTTGGGAGGCTGAGGCAGGAGGATCGCGAGTTCAAAGCCAGCCTCAGCAATGGCGAGGCACTTAGCAACTCAGTGAGACCCTGTCTCTAATAAAATACAAATAAAGGGCTGGGGATTTGGCCCAGTGGTCGAGTGCCCCTGAGTTCAATCCCCGGTACCAAAAAAAAAGAAAAGAAAAGAAACGCTTATTTAACTTCAGTCATAAAGATTTTCTCTTGTTTTCTTTGTGAAGTGTTATAGTTTTAGCTCATATGTTTGCATCTATGATATATTTTGAGTTAATATTTGTATACACAACATGAGGTAAGAGTCTGTGCTCTTTTTGTTTTGTTTTGCTTCATTTTGCCTATTTTTCATGCACTATTTATTGAAAAGACTATCCATCACCTATTAAATAACTTTGGCATTCTTGTTGAAAATGAATTGATCTTGTGTGAGTGGTCTGCTTTTGAACTCTGTTCTGTTCTTGTGGCTTATTTTTATATTTTTGGCACTGGAGAATGAACCCAGTATTGAACCAGAGGTTGAACTGTAATACTAATCTTCACTAGGTTGCGGAGGTTCTCGCTAAGTTGGGGAAACTGGCTACAACTTGGAATCCTCCTGCCTCAACCTCCCAAATCACTAGGATTATAGGCATGTGCCACCACACCTGACTCTGTTCAGTTCTGTTAATCTGTATCTCTGTCCTTATACCAATACCACACTGTCCTAATAAATTTATAGCTTTTTGAAATCAAGTAGTATGAGTCCTTCAACTCTGTTTCTCTTTCTCAAAATCGTCACTACTCTAAATCATCTTCATTTTCCCTCAAATTTTAGAATAAGCCTATTAGTTTCCTCAAAGGGAGCCCACCAAACCCTTGACTGTTCACGGCACGTGGTCATATGTTTACTCGGATCAGCCCTTCTTAACAGTCTTAGAATAAATCGTCTTGATTATGTTTCTTTGTTTTATAAAGTGTTTAATTTGGCCTTTAAAGTTATATTTGTGAGTTAGATATAACTATATTTGCTTTCTCTTTTTTTGTGTCACAAACAACTGATCATTTACTAGCATAAAATTCCCATCATAAGCATCCAAGTCCATTTAATAAACTATAAATATCATAGAATGAGGTCCATGGGTCAGATTCAGCTTTTCTTAATAAAGGAAACATTAAAAAACACTTTCACTCTGTAAAATGGATATATTTGCTTTCTTTTTCCTTTTTTTTTTTTTTACTATCTCTAACAGTGTGGGCTTTTATTTTGCTTTTGGGAAGTACTATCTTTTAACAATTAGGGTTGTACTCAGTGTTATGGAAACTTTATAAAGTGAATTATGAAATAATTACTTTCTCTTTCTCTGAGATAGCTATATAATGAGGGAGTCAAATATTCCTTAAAAATTTGTCAAACTGTTTCACAAAACCAATTGAGAATTTTTAAAGAAGTAATTGGTTTTGTTATTATTATTTTGGCCTGTTCAAATTTTCTCATTTTTTTCTTGAATGAATTTCTATTTTCCTAAGAAATCATCTATATTAATCAGATTTTTGAATTATCAGTACAAGGGTGGAATAGTAGTCTTTTAAAGCTATTAAAATCTTCTATCTCAGATTACTTAGAAAGGCTTTTAAACACTCTATGACTAGTGTTCATTACTCTTTTTGTTAACGTTTCTCACTTTATTTTGTTGTAGCCTAGGAAGGTGGTCTTTATCTTATTGCTCATTTTTTTTATATATATTACAGCTTTTCTTTTTATTTGAAGCAGTACATAAGATCTATTTTTGTAGCCAATTCATGGGTGGGTCCAGAGCAAGACACATTTTCTTATTATTTCATTTTTGTGCTCAGATCATTAGTGTTCTTATTTATATTCAATTTTCTTTTTTATGTTTATTTTCAGGGCAAGTTTATTCGGATCAACTTTGATGTAACTGGCTATATTGTTGGGGCCAACATTGAAACATGTATCCTTTTTCATAATTGCTTTGTCCAGAATAATGACCCAGTCTTTCCACAGCCCCTCAGCAACCCTTGGTGACGTTATCCCACTGTGCAGGTGAGAAAACTTACCCCAGAAACAGTAGGACATGTGCAGATGCTTTCAGCTACTGAATGTGAACTCGAGTGGTGTGGATATTGTTGTTGTTGATGGTTGTCAAAACCAGGTCCCAACCTATGGGCCCAGGGAGGTGGAGAGTCCCACAGCCTGTGTGGTAAGACGTTTAGGTGAGTGTTACTGCAGCTGTGCTGCAGTGATTGTCACGGTCACCCGTGTTTTGCCATCTGCCTCTGATCTTAGTAGGATAAACATGTATGCAGCAAAACAAGCCTTGTAAGCTTATGGAGTTAGAGTAATTTCAGTTGATGTTAAGTAGAAAAAGCTAGAGGAAAACATAAAATGCCTGGCACGGTGGCACATGCCTATAATCCCAGCAGCTCAGGAAGCTGAGATAGGAGGATTGTAAGTTCAAAGCAAGCCTCAGCAAGGGCAAGGCACTAAGCAACTCATTAAGACCCTCTCTTAAATAAAATAGAAAATAGGGCTGGGGATGTGGCTCAGTGGTCGAGTGCCTCTGAGTTCAATCCCTGATACAAAAAAAAAAAAAAAAAAAAAAAAAAAAAAAAAAATTAATTAATTAAAATAAAATCAAATGCCGGGGCTGGGGTTGTGGCTCAGCGGCAGAGCGCTCGCCTAGCACGTGCGCGACCCAGGTTCGATCCTCAGCACCACGTAAACATAAATGCATTGCATTGTGTACAACTAAAGTAAATAAATTTTAAAAAAAAAAAATCAAATGTCAAATATATAGAATACTCCTAAGAAATGTCACACACATGGAATGGTCTTAAGAAATATAGATAGAGATGATATAACAGAAAGGAATCTGAATGATAGTATGCAAATTAGAAGGGATACAGATGACAGTTGCCTAATGATTGTTAGAATAATGTCCAGTAATAGAAATATATTGTTTCTACCCCTCAGGTGAGGCCAAGGCCAGAGGATCACAGGATGGAGGCCAGCCTCAGTAATTTAACAAGGTCTACTAAGCCGGACATGGTAGCACACACCTGTAATCCCAGTGGCTCCAGAGGCTGAGGCAGGAGGATCATGAGTTCAAAGCCAGCCTCATCAACTTAGCAAGTCCCTGTCTTAAAATACAAAACTTAAAAAAAAAAAAAAAAAAAAGGTTGGGGTGGTTAAATACCCCTGGGTTCAATTCCTGATACCAAATACATATATATGTAAAATATAAAACGACTGGAGATATAGCTCAGTGGTAAAATGCCCTTGTGTTTAATCCCCCAGTATCTAAAATTTTTTTTTTTAAAAGAATGGTATTTTGGCTGTGCTTTCAAAGCTAGAAACACACATACACACATACATATACACACTTTATACTAGTCTAACACAATTTATATGAATGGATTTTTCACTGAATGTGGAGGATGTTTGGGATAGTATGACTTAAAATTCAGGCTATTTGGCACATGCTGAATTAATTTGTTTGGTGGCCTCAGGGAAGGTTTACTTCAGAAGAGACAGTTGTCTTGCAAAGCAGTGAAACATAATCTGCAGGAGCCCAGAGTGACTGTAGCCCACAGATGCTCTTGAAATATCCATACACAGTAGACAGAGGGCCCAGCTAACCTTGGATTGTGCCCCAAATCCACAGGCAGGTGTGATATTCTGAAATGCAGGAGTTTGGTTGAGCTGCTTGCCTCCAGGAAGGCCAAGCAGGGGGCAGTGGGTGGCAGCAGGATGTAGTCACTGACCAACCTCAATGGTTCTTCAGCTCAGCCTAGGGAAGGCCAGTGGTGAATCCAGTGACAGTTATCGTCCAATCATAGTCACATCTCAAGGCATTTGGGAAAGTTACTGGAGGGGCTGGATTAGAGAGGGTAGCACCTACGAGATACGAGGCTTTCAATAAGGGGGCTCTCATAGTAGCAGAGTCAAGTACACATATTTTGGAGTCACAAGTTTTGATTCCTAGCTCTACAATACATAAGCTATATTGTTATGACCAATTTCTTTGTACCTTGCTTGCTTTATTTGTAAAACTGATATTAATTCTAGTTTGATAGAGCTTCTCCTGCCCTAAACAATTGAAATTCACTTTTTGGAGGGGGGGTGCTCGGGATTGAACTCAGAGCACTCAACCACTGAGCCACATCCTCAGCCCTATTTATATTTTATGGTCTCACTGTGTTGCTTAGCATCTTGCCCTTGCTGAGGCTGGCTTTGAACTCTTGATCCTCCTACCTCAGCCTCCCAAGCTGCTGGGATTATAGGCATGCACCACTACACCTGGCTTGTAATTCACTTTTAATAGCTTCCTTGTACAGTTCCTTGTACCATGTTGTGTTCTTTAAATGTATCCAAGTTAGGAGGAGGATTGGTGGGGTGAGACAATAGAAGCACCCCACAACCTTCCCATCTTTTTTAAGTTCCCTCCTAGCCTGGTGATTCTAGATTCGAGAGAAACACAAATTTTTTGTATTGTTTTGATTCAGATACAAAATATAATCCTTTGAATGGTTTGTTGTAGTATAGTTGATATATATCCAAGAAAAAACATTTTGTAAATTAAAGTTTGTGTAGACACCGAAAGAGAACCTCCTTTTAATAATCCTTAACCATCTCTGCTCAGACCTTCTGGAAAAGTCTCGTGCTGTTCGTCAAGCAAAAGATGAGCGTACTTTTCATATCTTTTACCAATTGTTATCTGGAGCTGGTGAACACCTGAAGTGTAAGTGACAAGGGTCCTTACTACCTATATTCAGTAGAATATAATTTCTGGTATTGAACGTTTTTTGAGAAAGGAAAGTTTCAGGAAATAGTGGTTTTATACACATGTGTCATATCTCTAGCTTGGTAAATCATGAGAATGAAAATGAAATTGAACTTCCACATTATTGAGTAAGTACTTTAAGTGGTAGGTTGTTCTATTTTGTACTTATTTCTTTTTAAAATTTTTTAATTAGAAGAAAATTATGCATGTTTATGAGATTCTGTTTCAACATTTATAAGTAGATATTATGCTAAGTAAAATAAGCCAATCCCCTAAAACCAAAGGCCAAATGTTCTCTCTGATATGTAGATGCTAACTCACATAAAAGAGGGGAGGGGATTGAAGTTCACTGGATTAGACAAAGGGGAATGAAGGGAAGGGAGAGGGGATGGAAATAAGAAAGATAGTAAAATGAACTGGACTTTCCCATGTTCTTATATGAATACATGACCAGTGTAACTCCACAAAAATGGGAAGTTATACTCCATGTATGTATGATGGGCCAAAATACATTCTACTGTCAAATAAAGAACAATAAAAATTTTTTTAAAAAACACAAGTAGAAAGGTAAGCAAAAATATATTTACTTAATAAAGTGAAGTAGAATAAACATCTTTATTCTTAGATTTGTACTTAAATGTAGATTATGCTTGCACTAATACTGGAAAGACCCAGTGGTGGGTATTTATTTTCTTATTGTCATAAATCACAAGGACTAGAAGCTTAGGGTTGGACATGGTTAAAAGATTTCTGGTCAGGTTGAGAATTTTGCTGAGTCAGAAATATATGAGGGAGGGAGAAGATGTACAACGTTTCAATCTCTTCTGTGTCCCAAATTCAGTATTGTTTCTCTATGATTATTATTATCTAGATATTACAGTAGACATGTATAAAGTAAAACTTTTCTGGGGACTAGGCTTGGGTCATATAGGCATCTATAAAAGCATTGAACTCAGAAATTAGAGAAAGAACTTGTAGGGGAAATACATAAGCAACAAATAAACATAGTAGGTGCCAAGGAGAGACTAAAAGTTTATAATTATGCAGTATGATGAGAATAAAACCCTCAGGCTTTCAGACTGGTAATAACTCTGCACCAGAATGAATTTTAAAAAGATGATCAGAGTGTTGAAAGGAGGTAGAATAAGAAAGTAGACAGTACTTAATAGAAATTAAACAGCCAGGTGTGGTGGCGCATGCCTGTTATCCCAGCACTTGGAAGGCTGAGGCAGGAGGATCGCGAGTTCAAAGCCAGCCTCAGCAATGGCGAGGCACTTAGCAACTCAGTGAGACCCTGTCTCTAATAAAATACAAAAAAGGGCTGGGGATGTGGCCTAGTGGTCAAGTGCCCCTGAGTTCCATCCCCGATCCCCGGTACCAGAAAAGAAAGAAACATGACACAATGAGAATTAGGGGAGAAGTGTGATCAGCAGAAGCCCTCTGCAGGACAGCAAGATAGCAAATTACAAGGAAGGCTGGGGGCACATTTGTATATCTGTTGAGGGGATAAGTACCCTCTCTGTTCAGAGCACTCTTGAGACATCCTTGTGCATCCTTGAACAAACTTGTCAAAAGAGTAAGTGCTCCCTAACTCTTGGCCCCTATAGTGCCAGTAGTTACTAGTGATATCCATTAGAATATCTGTCATTAGCTAAGTGTGGTGACACACTCCTGTAACCAGGCGACTCTGAAGGCTGAAGCAAGAGAATCCCAAGTTTGAGGCCAACCTCAGCAATTTATTGAGACCCTGTCTCAAAAAAAAGAGCAGAGGTGGTAGATAGCTAGGGATATAGCTTGATAGTAAAGCACCTCTGGGTTCAATCCCCAGTGCCAAATTTTTATTTTTTTAAGTATTATTTAAACTAACTGGCCTGGTCTGAAGATAAAGTAACCACTAAACAAACTGGCTTGGAGAGACAGGGATGTAGCTAGGTGGTAGAGCACATGCTTAGCATGGGAGAGGCCCTGGGTTCCACTCCCAGTACCATTAAAAAAAAAAAAATCATTATTTAAACAAACTGGCCTGGAGAAAGGGTTTCAGGGCCTTTATGGGGCTGAAAACTTGTTTTCATATAGACCCCATAATGTTTAATGTAAACTGCTTGTTGAGATAGCAATACAGAGCATGAATTTTAAAGCTTTCTTTGAAAAGATGGCTAAAATGTTTAAATCTGAATAACTCAACTGTAAAGTTATCTGGAAAGTTTGCATCATTTCCCAGCTATCCATTATGAAATATAATATTGTACAAATCACCATCCTAAAAGCTCCTGCCTTTGTTGTTTATGTCAACATTCCCCTTCATGGATACAGAGAATGGAAATTTATGTCTGCTCATATACTTACATGAAAATATAAAGAAAAAGTGTGTGCTGGTGATGGGTTGGATAGTGAACCCCTGTTCTCCTAGAAGATAGCAGCAGTCGATTGCAGGGTGCTTTAATCTGTTTATGAGTATTTATTGAATTTTATTCTGTTGTATTTCCTTTCAGCTGATTTGCTCCTTGAAGGATTTAATAACTACAGATTTCTCTCCAATGGCTATATTCCTATTCCGGGACAGCAAGACAAGGATAACTTTCAGGAGACCATGGAAGCAATGCACATAATGGGCTTTTCTCACGAAGAGATCTTGTGTATGTGTGATTTCTCTAAGATTCACAGCCTTACTTTCATAAGCAAAATAAATTTGGGGTAAATAACATAAACTAGAAAGTGAGTGGGAAACATTAATGAGAATTGCCCTTGATTTTATGAAATTGCAAAGACAAATTTTACCAAAAAGTTTTACATAGCTAATTTGTAGCACAAAATAAATTAGAATAAGTCTTTGTTACATTTTAGTGGAATATTTCATTAACTTTTTTTCTTTTTATCAACATGAAGCAATGCTTAAAGTAGTATCTTCAGTGCTACAGTTTGGAAATATATCTTTCAAAAAGGAAAGAAATACTGATCAAGCTTCTATGCCAGAAAATACAGGTAAACCAATGAATAGTGATTTTATTTCTATTTCAGTGGCTTCTTGTGTTTGCTAAGAACATGTGAAGAACACAAACATGTGCTTCCCAAGGGACTCTTGAGTAGAGTGGCAACCTTGTACCCACCTAAGGGCCCTCTGACTCGCTAAGTGATGAGGGAAGAGGGGGAAGGGCACCCATGGCTACTCTGCTGAGGATGGGAGAGGCACTGAAAATTGAGGGGAGTGGAACTAAGCTGTAGGAGACCACACAGTTCACCTGGAAGAAAGCTGCCTGGAAAATCCCAGTGTTGCCAAACAACGCAGGTGGTCCCCAGCTTACAGTGGTTCAACCTCATAACAATATGAAAGTAGACCCCTACGATCATTTTGTTTTCCACTTGTGATACAGGATCAGTAAGTCTCATGAGATATTCAATATGCCGTTCTAAAATAGGTTTCATGTTAGGTGATTTTACCCAACTGTAGGCTAATATATGTGTCTGAACATCTTTAAGGTAGACTAGACTCAGCTATGCGTTCTCAATTTAAAATGGGTTTATCAGAACATTGCCACATCATAAATTAAGGAGCATTCATAACTGATTTTTCAAAGCAGGATAGGAATCTAGATTTTAAATCTGGTTTGTAAATGTTAAAAATGGATTTATATTTAAAACACATTTTAAAAATGTGTTTCCAAGTCTTAGGAGCAGTCATTTGCTTCTGGTGGCCTATAGAAAAAATGAAAAGCCAGGCATCGCTGGTATGGCCTGATCTGCCCGATTGTCTGGGAAAGTCATCTCGCCACATAGGCACATCCAATGAGCACCATGGCCCATGAAGGCTGACATAAAGTCACATCATCTGCCCCTTGAAGTAGTCCTTTTTGTAACCATTTCAAGGCTCATTAACAATTTAGTTCTGTGTTACTCTTCTAAGTGACCTGCCTCTCTTGCTGGGTCATGGTCATCATTTCCTCACCCTTACATGTATCTGCCCATTCAAAGCAGGTGGATTGGCATGTGAGCCTGCATCCTCCTGTGGCTTTCACATGGTGAAATCAGACTGACAGCAGAGCAATAGAAGACTTAAAGTGAGATGTTTATCAGCATAGCTTGGCTTTAAAGTCATAAAATGACCCATAGGTAGAAGAGGATCAGGTCACTGGAGGCAAGGAAGGCAGATGCTATCTCATCATCACTCACTGCTTAAAAATGGGTATGTAATTACCCTGGAAGAATGGAAGGTATTTTTCATCAGACCTAAAACTTTGTCTAACTTTAGTACAGCTTAATAATTCCTAGGGTTTGTCAAGTGTTTATTGAATGTTGTGATTCCACCCTGAGTACACATGGAGTATTAAGGGGGTTTACCTTTCAGTTGCACAGAAACTCTGCCACCTGCTTGGGATGAATGTGATGGAGTTTACTCGAGCTATACTCACCCCTCGGATCAAGGTCGGCCGAGACTATGTGCAGAAAGCCCAGACCAAAGAACAAGTAAGTTCAACATTAATTGTTATTTCAGATTTGCTGGAGTGATAAGCAGTAGTCATTTGACCTTCTGATTGACATGCACAAACTGAATAAATGAAAACTTCATGAATATTTCTTAGTATTAAATGAGTACATTTTTTCCTGTAGCTTATTTACTTTTTCTTTAAGTGAATTTGAAACATCATCCGTAGTTGTCCTGGGGAGGGGCAGGCAAATAATCCAGTAGACAAATCTTACTTCAGGAGCCAAACCAGCAGCAGGATTTCCATTACCTTGTCCCGGTGCTTGATGGTACAGTAGCAAGAAAAGGGGAATGGTATTTACCATTTAATTGCGGACTATTTTAAGAAATACATTAATAGTTTTGTAAGAGGTTGGAAGTGGCAAAGTGCCAGCTAACAGAACTGATGAGACAGATAATGCTGCCCAGAGCCTCAGGGATCTGGGGAGGAATTTCTTTTCCCTGGGCATTTTTACCTATTCCCTAAAGTGAGTAACCCCAGTTTTCATTTAATTGTACTAATAATGCCTTCTATTGATGTGTAAGAATGAGACATGATTAAATAGTAAATGTCATTTCAGGCTTCTTGAGTACTGTATAACAATAAACTTCACATAATAGCAATAAATGCTTTGTTGAGACTGTTTCCAGGATAATGGGTTGATGTTATTTAACTATAGGCAGATTTTGCAGTAGAAGCCTTGGCAAAAGCTACCTACGAGCGACTCTTTCGCTGGCTCGTTCACCGTATCAATAAAGCTCTGGATAGGACCAAACGTCAGGGAGCATCTTTCATTGGAATCCTGGATATTGCTGGATTTGAAATTTTTGAGGTATTTTTTCTTCTCTTCTTCTCTCCTACACTTCTTTTTGCTTCTTCTTTTAACAAGTGTTAAGGCTTATTATGTACTAGGTTCAGTGCCAGGCACCAGGGGCATAATGACAAACCAGATATAGTCCCTGCCATTCTAGAAGAGAGTCAGACAATAAATGGCAAATAGCCATTTAGTTCACAGACGTGTGGATAACACAATGAAAGGTGCTGTGATAGGAAGAACAGGGAGGCACCTTTAGACTGCCTGTTTGGGAAAGGTGTCTGCGGGGGTGGCAGGCATTCCCAGCATAGTGAGAGTGAGCCCTCTGGTTCTGTATGGGGGAAAATTTGTCAAAAGTTAGAAGCTGTTGAAAAGCCAATGTGTCTAAACAGAGCTGACCAAAGGAAGAGGGGAGTTGGTGACATGGAGTGTATTCTGGCACCAGAGTAGAAGTAGGGCAACATCAAGGAGGCCAGTGTGGTAGACCAGGGGCAGGGTGAGGGTGACCTAGCACAAGAGCCAGAAAGAAGCAATGTGGAGGAATGATGTGTCCACGGACACAACCCGTGTTTGACAGTCGGCTTTAGTACACTGCATCAGTGATCTGACTAGATTTATCCAGTTACCATCGACATGGCAAAGGTTTATGGTCACATGCCTGTTATGGATTCACAGAGAGGGTAATAAAATTTGCTCTTCTAAAAATTTGTATCCTTATCTCTATAAACACATATACAAGCTGTATCATGATAGATGTAGTTTGTTTCTCTTTTTTGATAGATTACATAGAAGACAAAAATATTGACTTTTCTTGCAATTAGTATATTACTTTAGCCACTATTGGGTATTGAATTGTCTAATTTTAAAATGAACTTCTTTAAAATACTAGTAAGTCAGTCTGTCCTCATAAAAACTGAACCATTACTGGGATAAGCAATTCATCCACTGAACTGGACACTGCCACTCTAAGAGATTCTTTTAGTATGTACTGATTTATTGATTTGTAAATAGCTTGAGAAATCTTGAAAAATAGCTGAGTTCAAATTACATTTTTTTAAAAAGTCTGTCTTCTTCTACATAAACACCAGAAGATAATAATGAAAGATCCCATTTACAACTTCACCAAAAACAGATGAAATACCTAAAAATAATTTTAAGAAGAAACAGGTAAGATTTAAAATGAAGGCAACTTTATAATGCTGCTTTTAAAAAAAAAGCAATGAAGAGACATACCCTGTTCTTGATGGGAAATTTTTAGCATCATAAAGATATAGGTCTTCCCAATATTTATCTATAAAATGGACATACTTGTTTAAAACCTATTAGTAGGAATTTTAAGGGAAGGAAGAAAATAGGCAACTTTCTTGTAAAATTAATTCCAAAAATAATCAAAAAGAAGAGATAGTAAAAACTGGGAAGAGAGTACTGAAGACAAAACATAGTAAAAGAAATATGCATTAGCATAGGGATATACAGACAGAAAAATGTACATAGATGCAAAAAATACAAAGCTGTTTAATGAGCATAATTTGTCATCAGACAGGAATGAAAAAAGCCTCAATATCCACCACTGAGAGAGTGGTTCAGTTAATTGTTATGCATGGATATGGGCAGAGCAGTGCTGTGCAGCCATATAAAGACTGAGGCGGTTTTATATCCTAATATGGAAAGACTCCAAGATAAATTTAGTTAAAAAAAATCAAGGTTATACACACATGTATGAGGACAGAGAATATTTCCAGAAGGATCACAAGAAATGGATGATACCAATTGACAATAGTGAGAACAAGTAGGGGTTGAAGAGAGACTGACTGACTATTCAATGCAACTCAATAAAACCTGTATGTTTTAAATTTTATACCACAAATTATTGATTTAGAAACAATTCAAAAAATTGACAAAACAAAAAGTCAGTTCTTTGAAAAAATAAGTAAAATTGATAAACCTTTACCCACACCAACAGAGAGAAACTCAAATTACTAAAATTTGTGATGAGAAAGGGAATATCATAATGGACACTACTGAAATACAAAAGATAATCAGAAACTATTTTGATAATTTACACTTCAATAAAATAGAAAATCTTGAAGACATTGAGAAATTTCTAGAGACATATGACCTACCAAAACTGAAGAGGACATATACAATTTAAACAGATCAGTTTCAAGCAATGAAATAGAAGATGCCATCAAAAGTCTACCAATCAAGAAAAGCCCAGGACCAGATGGGTTCTCAGCTGAGTTCTACAAGACCTTCAAAGAAGAATTAACACAAGTACTCATCAAATTATTCCATGAAGTAGAAAAGGAGAGAACCCTTCCAAATTCTGTGAGGCTAGAATCACCCTGATACCAAAACTAGACAAAGAAATGTCAATGAAAGAAAACTTCAGACCATTATCCCTAATGAACATACATGCAAAAATTCTCAATAAAATTCTGGCAAATCGCATACAAACATTTATTGAAAAGATAGTGTACCACGATCAAGTGGGGCTCATCCCAGGGATGCAAGGTTGGTTCAACATAAAGAAATCAATAAACATAATTCATCACATCAATAGACTTAAAGACAAGGATCATATGTGATCATCTCAATAGATGCAGAAAAAGCATTTGGCAGAAGGTAGCACCCCTTCATGTTCAAAACACTAGAAAAACTAGGAATAGTAGGAACATACCTCAACATTGTAAAAGCTATATCTGCTAAACTAGTTCTTTTTTTTGCTCAGAATGTATGTAACTCAGTGGTAGAGTGCATGCTTAACATATGCAAGGCCCTGGGTTTGGACCCTAGCACCACAAAACTTAAAATCAATTACTTTTAGATGTAATCAGTAGTTTAAATATGGATTACATTCTATTGCAGGTAGTCCAGGCTTAATAGAACAATAGCTATCATAATCCATAAGGCAAAGCAAAATCCATTTATATAAGAATGAATAAGCACAATTAGGCAATCTCTTAAGTATTTATGTGGCTTGTCCTATGTGCTAGTTAGAAATAGTGTTAAGCAAGGAAGGCTCTGCCCCTGCCCTCCCAGTATGACCTCATTCTAAAACAGCAAGTACGAACAGTTCTGCAGGCTATGGAAGATCAGAGTGGCTTTTTCAGGCCATAAGTCTATTCCTAGGAGATTGATTAAATTCTTTCTAATGGAAAGTCACTTTTTATAATGAAAGAAGTTATTTATGGGTACATGCTACTCATGTGAACAGTGTGGAAAAGAGAAAGGGCTGTGTACTTAGGGTATATAAGATGATTACTTAAAGAAAATTATACCTATTAAATTCACCCATCTGTCTATTCATGTACTCATCAGCACAATAGAAAAGTGGGCAGAGTTCACAGAGGAAGAACAGAAATGACTAACAAATGAAAGATGTTCAGATTCACCTAATGAGAGCAGTGCCATGTCACTTTTGATACTGGCAAAGGTCAAACATTGAATAAGAGAAATGCTTGCATAGATTAGCCCAGATCCTCACTCTTCCTCAGTGCTGTTTGTATCAAACCAGGCTGAGCTCCCAGCAGCAGCCCTATGAAGTAAAGACTATTCTTAGATTATTTTTTTCTTGCCTCACTCTGGAGGCCGCATCCTCACTGAAGAGTAGAATGGAACATTATTGATTCATCAGCTAGAACCAATAATATCATTGATACCTAATAATTTCTAATGAACTTTTTGGGTAACTAGATAATTATTCCCATCTTCCCTCCCTCCCCATGTTTGGACAATGACTTTCAACATTTGTAGCTGAACTCCTTTGAACAACTGTGTATCAACTACACCAACGAGAAGCTGCAGCAGTTGTTCAACCACACCATGTTTGTGCTGGAGCAGGAGGAGTACCAGCGCGAGGGCATTGAGTGGAACTTCATCGACTTCGGGCTGGATCTACAGCCGTGCATTGACCTGATAGAGAGGCCTGTGAGTGTTTCCTCTCTGTTTGGCTTCTAGTTCCTGTTCAAGCAGAGCCTTAAGTTCTGTTCTTAACATAATCCAAGACAGAAATTATCCTAATCAGTGTTTAAATAATTTTTCAATCTAAATTTTCAGCTGGGCATGTAGCTCAGTGGTAGAGGCTTACTTATCATGCACAAGGCCCTAGGTTTGATCCCTGCCAACCCCACACATGCTACTACTATTAAATAATAATAATCTAACTTTTCTAGGAAGGTGATGCTGGGATAAAATATCCTATTTAAAAGTAAATGACATCCCAGTAAAATCCTTCAGTTATCTTTTCTTTCAGCTTTGTTCCTATCCTCACTTGTATAGTTGTATTGAATAATGTATTGTGGTCTTCAGAGATGGCAGAGATCACTGGTAGTGGTGCTGCCATTATCTCCCTCTGTTTCCATCATCCTAGGTAATTCAGGGACACTTACTTAGCTGGGAATAAGCCATGTCATGTAAATCCATTTTCTACACAACAAAAGTTTGTCCTTGTAAGTACAGAGATGTTTTTCTTTTGGCAGATTTTTAAAATTTGAAGTCTCAGGTGGTTTTTTTGGTTGTTTTGTTTTGTTTGGGGGGAGTCTTTTGGCAGATGTATTTTTAGTGGCAATCTTAGAGCATCAGAAATTATTTTTGTGTTGATTTAATGTCATGTAAAAGCATATAGAACTATACATAGTTCATTAACTTTTTGAACTACTCCATGTGATCATGAACAAATATTAATGATCTGGCTATGTATTTCCTGGCAGATTTAATTTGTTTTTTTTAAACATGGTTTCACTAAGTTGCCCAGGCTGGACTTAAACTTGTCATCCTCCTACCTCAGCCTCCTGAAACTAGGATTATAAGAGTGCACTACCATACCTGGCTTCCATATTGGTTTTGCTTGTTTTATTTTAGTATCTGTCAAAATGTAGGAAAAAAAAAAAAAAAAAAAAAACTAATGTGTAATTAAGGCTGAGATATCTCTCCCTCCCCCAGTACTAGGGTTCTAACTTAGGGCCTCTTGCATTAATACCCATAATTTGCAGAAAGTTCTAGCACTACTAAAATAGGCCTGTTGCAAAAACAGTGCCAAGGTTTCCCCTAGCAGGTACAAAATCAGTTCTTTTTCTTGTTATGCAGTCTCTGGTTGCTGCCTGGAGTCTGTGTTTGAAGATGATTAAGGCCCACTGTCTAGAGATCTTGAATGGCACAGTCCCTACAGTGGCAAGTTAGGAAGGGGAGGAACCTAGAAGACATTCACTCCATTGGAGATGCAGTTCTAATGCATTCGAAACTTGGGTTTAAGGAATGCAACAGATAATTTTCATTTGGCACATACATACATAAGGAATCATTTTACTTTTCAAGGCACTTTAGCTACATATTTAGAGCAGAAATCTCAAATTACCTGTAGTGAAGGATGGCTGGGTACCTTGTAGCATCATTTGGAGGTAACATTCACAGAATACTTGCAGTAACTTCCAATTAGCTTTCATACGTACACCAGCATATAAGTGCTGCTCTGTTGCCTAAAAACAAGAAATTTGTTTGGAAATTTGTATCAATAAGGGAATGGAATATTTTGAGTTAGTGCTATTGACATTATTATTGGTGTTATTTGAGGTATTCATCTCTGTGTGTCCTTGTGGCACTCTAAGGCCTACATTTTAAGAATGTCGTTGATGGTGTCCCTGCACTTATGCTTTAAAATGGAGGAGAACCTGAGTTAAATTCCCAGTTCCACGCCCCACTCCCCCACCCCACCCCAAAAAAAGAGAGAAAGGAGCGTGAGTACAATATTTTCTTGAAGAAGAATACCTTTAAAAGTGTTCTGGAGCCAGGCACCATGGCACATGCCTATAATCCTAGCAGCTCAGGAAGCTGAGACAGGAGGATCACAAGTCAAGGCCAGCCTCAGCAACTTAGTGAGAAAAGAAATAGAAAGGGCTGGGGACTTAGTGGTAAATTGCCCCTGGTTCAATCCCCAGTACCCAGAACTAAATTAATTTTTTTTTAAAAGTGTTTCAGTCACACCTGGCTTGGAGGTGGATGGGAGCCTGTGAGCTTTGGGGTTCAAAAGCTTTTTACAAACCTCTTGACCATTACACAAAAACATAGGTTCCTGAACTTATAGTTCTTTAGAAATACCCAATTAAAAGAAGTGATAAGAGATTTTTACATTGAAGAATGAAGTAAAAAAAAAAAAATAAAAATGAGATTCATGCTGTCACTGAGTGATTTAGAAAAAAATTAAATCGTATTTGGAATCCATGTCAGAATTTAGAAATGTTTTCACTAAATGGGAATAGAACTGTAAAAATAGCTATAGAAGGACAGATGTTTTAGTTATTTCAATATTAGTGTGGCACTTTCTTACTCACATCTGTCAGGCGATGGGAGGAGATTGACCCACCTGGCACTCTGAGCCCTGGCTCCTCTGGATTACCTAATTCTTGTTGCTTCTGATTATCATCTTCTTTTAGCTGATCTGAAATCCTGAAAGTTCTTTCAGGTGAAGGAGCCATGGGGTAAGGTCTCATTGCAGAAGGATTCTCTCAGCTTTTACCTTTAGGCTTTGGAATCCACCTTCACCTTTCTCCATCCACATTATTACATGTAATTCTAACCTTTACTTTGTTTTGAAAATAGTACTTGTATAGATAGCTAGCTGTCCCCAGTAAAGATAATGGCCTGTGTGTTAAAGAAAACTGATATTAGAGTTTCCTTCTAAAAAGCTGATTTTATGGGCTGGAGATGTGGCTCAACGGTAGAGCGCTCGCCTAGCAGTGCACGGCCCAGGTTCGATCCTCAGCACCACGTAAACATATATGCATTGCATTGTGTACAACTAAAGCAAATAAATAAATATTTTTTTTAAAGCTGATTTTATGGATTATGCCCTAGAACTGGCCCACATGCTGCTGTGGATGGCATAGATCACAATCTAAATATTTCATTTAGCTTCCATGTACCACTCACTTACAAAAAGGAAGTTATTCCAGAGAATGGCAAACTGTAGTCCTTTTTATTTTTTTAATTGAGACATAACTCACATAGCACTTAGAAGGCTACAATTTTATGCTAATTCTACAATATTTTCATCACCTCTCCCCAAAAAGCCTCATAGTCATTAGCCATCAGGCTCCATTCTCCTCCCAACCCAGTGAAGGCTTTTGATGAAGGCTGCCAGTAATATGCTTTGTAACTTTATGGACTCACTGAGACCTCTTTCCAGTGAGCTCCTAAGTGAGTGATATAAAGTAAGCTCTCAAATGTCCACTAAGGGGCTGGGGTTGTGGCTCAGCAGCAGAGCGCTCGCCTCGCACGTGCGTGGCCTGGGTTTGATCCTCAGCACCACGTAAACATAAATGCATTGCATTGTGTACAACTAAAGTAAATAAATAAATATTTTTTTTAAAAAGTCCACTAATTCATCAGTCACTTTATACATTCATTTTATCATGTTCCATATACTCAACAATACTTTTAAATAGTTTACCAAGTATGAAACAATGTACTTTATTTAATCATCACTTAAACAAAGACTTAAATTGCTTAGGATATATAATGCCTGAAACAACTTGTTGGTTGAGATTTTTTATAATAATATATCCACCAGTCACTGAATATAAACGATTAATTTCATATCTACACCTACTTCCCAGTTCCTTTCTGGCTTCTTTATTTGCTGCTTTTATGGGCCATTTATTTGGAATTAGTTTACTTAAAATTTACATATTTGAAAGTTTGACTAGAGAAGTTACCCATTTTCTTGTTGGTACTTAGCAGTTTAAGATCTCCGTGTTTGAATTATAAACTTGTTATGGTTTGGACATTACTTTCTATCCTAGCAGTAGTTTTTCACAAATCTGCATAAAACTCTAATGGCTTTGGAAGTTAAGTTATAAACCCAACGGCATCTGACATGCAAACCTTTTCCTTTCTTGCTGCCTCTCATCATCAGGCTAACCCTCCAGGTGTCCTGGCCCTTCTGGATGAAGAGTGCTGGTTCCCTAAAGCCACAGATAAAACCTTTGTTGAAAAATTGGTTCAAGAACAGGGTTCCCACTCCAAGTTCCAGAAACCTCGGCAACTGAAAGACAAAGCTGACTTTTGCATTATACATTATGCCGGGAAGGTAAGAGAGTCTTTATGCTGGATAACTCAATTAAAATCACTTTTTTATGTTGCTGCATTTTATGAAGGTATAACAAAGGTGTCGACAGATGTTCACAAACACTATATATGGTATATATAGTTGGCTTGCCTTTGAGACAGTCCTTTTTTTTTTTTTTTTTTTTTTTTATTCTATGAAGGTTTTTGATGAAGGCTTAAGATGGTTTTTGTTCTTTGTATTTGGTTTTATGTTTTCCATTTCACCACATTTGGCTTTGGTACGGGTAGGTGGACTATAAGGCAGACGAGTGGCTGATGAAGAACATGGACCCTCTGAATGACAACGTGGCCACCCTTCTACACCAGTCATCAGATAGATTTGTGGCAGAGCTTTGGAAGGACGGTAAGGATGTGCTTATATTTGTAATTAAGCTTGGCTGGAATCTTTTATAGTTAAGATTTGTTGATGATTCTTTTACATATATATGTGTATAAACATTTTTTTTTTTTCTTACTTTAACATCTTTCGCTAGAGCAGGGCTGCCGTTATATCGGAAGTTGTCCATTTTGAGATACTTGGGTTAAGAAATGAATAAGACATCTGCCCTCTTGGTCAGATGCTGTGGGAAGTGCAGAAACAAAGAACTACATGATGCCTCAGGCTCTCCAGTGACAATTCAGCTATAAACTTAGGGCACAGGGACACAAAACCTGAGAAGCCCTGCATGTGCCACTTCCCGGTGTGTGTACAGGTCTGCCAAGCTGCATCTTCCATCATTGCCACCCCCCACCACCCACACACACAGAGGCTGGTGAATGAAGTCTCCCAATACCCTGCATATAGATTATTTTCTTTTACTTCCATTAGTCCTTATAGTTCTTTTGTGTACATGAACTTCAGGTGAAGATTTTGGGTGACATTTATCATAGATTAGGTTTCACTAGTACCAGAAAAACAAAAAGCCGGTGTGTCTTTACACATAGAAGGAACACATCATCTTTTAGAGCTTAGCTCTTGCTGCTGCACCTCACTCTGGTTCTGTCCTACCTCTTTGCTTGGCCTCAGACCATGAAGGTTCTTAGCCCTGGAACTGCCTCCACCTAGGCCTTGACTTGGAGGCCAAGCATGTTTGGAACTGTCTCACTTCTGTTTTCTCAGTAGCATCTCAAAACCTAAGGTCTAGCTGTCTTCTGAGAGATCAAGGGAAAGAAACACAAAGAGTACAGAAGAGAGGGGTTAGGTTCGTTGGAGCAAAGGAAGAGAAGAGTGAACATAGAGAAAGGGAGCAGAAGAGGTGAACACGTGAAGGAAGGATGATCCATTCAAGAATGACCATGCACGTCAGGTCAGGTGCATGTAAGGGAGCCTGCGGGGTGAGGTGCAGTGCACACATGCATGTGCATGTCCTGGGAAGAGACTGTGCCTGAGACTATATAAAAAGGAGATCTTGGAGGAAAGGTTAACTTTCTGACAAGTAAAATGGAAGTTTTTCATCTTTGTACCTTTAAATGAAAGTCTTTAACTGGCTACTAGATGCAGTGTCATTTGCAATGATCTAGTCAGTCAAGGGATACCACCTGAAGACACAGAATAGTTGCCAGCCCCTTGGGCAGAATTTGCAGGGCCCAAGCAAGGCATGGCATGCACTTCTAGTCCCAGCACTTGGGAAGCTGAAGCAGGAGGATTGCTTGAGTCTGAGAGTTCAAGGCCAGTCTGGGCACCATAGCAAGATGCTGTCTCAAAAAACAAAAAGAATTTGCAGGGCCTTCAGAGTGGCCCTGCTCTGGACTGTGTTGCCAGAGAGTGTTGGTATGGGATCTGAGAAACTGGAACTAGAGTGGAGAAAAAAGACTGAGCTCAGGTCATTACAGAAAGGCCATCCCTGGCAAGTTGGCCACGCAGGTGGGAAGTGTTTCACAAAGGAGAGAGGGGTGCCATGCTTCCAGTTGTATATACTTATGTTCCCTCGGGAGATCATTCAGTTGTGAGTGGTGGACACTGTCGGTCACAAAGGGCATCGTGCTCACTCAACCCCCTCCTGGTGCTACACACCACAAACTGGTGATACACACACACAAACTATTAAGTGCTAGAGATATCTGGGATCAGTGCTGTGTGAATGGTTCAGAGTGAGTTTTTAGGAATTTGCATCAGAGGAAGCAACTATTCTTTTCCTGGGGTGCTACAGTAAAACATCATGAAAGAGGATGCAGTTTTCTTTGTCCTTCAAGGATAACAGCTTATTGATTAAATGATGAAAGCTAACATCTTCTGAGCACTTACTGAGTGCCACACGGTGGTTTCAGCACTTATTTTTGAGCATTTACATCCTGATCATGCCTTCAGCATCCGCAGATAAAAAGATCTATGTGAACTAATTCATCTAGGGCTAAGGATCTAGGAGAGTGTTTTTGTGAATGAGGTTGGCATGGGGTGGAGAAGAGGCATAGAGGGATCCACTGCTTAGGAAGAGCATCCATTTTGGCTTCAGAGTAGAACTGGGGCAGAAAGGGAGAGTGGACAGGAAGAAAGGCTGGGGTGATGGTTGGGGCCAGGCTCAGTCCTGAGGGCGCCTGATGGCCCAGCTGGAGGGGAGTTTGGACTTTAATGAATAGAGCTTGAGTAGGTTTGTTCACAGTCTGAACTATAACAAGTAAAATGGGCACTGGTTTGTTGGTAGAGTGGATGAAAAGACTCTGGAAGTAGGGAGTGCGAGGGAAGTGACTGAGGACGGCAGTGGGCCTGGGAGGCAGGCCAAAGGAAGGGGGATTTCCCCACAGAAGCCTCGGAAACTGGTTTTCTCTTTGTTTCAAAGCAAAACAAGGTCTTTGGGGAAAACTGACAGTTTGATAAAGGAAATTAGGTCCTGGGTTTACACACATGTTCTGACATTATGTTTCTTAAGCAAAAACCATTTTGAATGAAGTACACCTGTGGAGCCTCTGGCCCACTCCTGTAACTGCAGACCTAGTCAGGTGCTTCTCATGGCAGTATCTGTGGGATAGATCTGGAAGCAACAAAAGATGTGTCCCCTGCCCTCCAAGAGCTTATAATGTAGTGAAGAGTCAGGGTCGACCCAGATGCAGTAATAGGTCTACGTTCATCTTTATCTTGGCTCCCACTTTCCTAGGTGTCCTCCTTCCATTCTTCCCCTTTAGTCTTAGATCTCACCAACCCAGATACTGGAGAGGTCTTGGGCAGCAGTGGGTTAGGATCATAGGCTTAGCAGGTAAGGGTGAGAGGTAGGAGGCTGGAATGATAAGTTAAATGATAGATCAGAGATGACAAGTCTTATAATAAAGACCAGGTCTAGGGATTCCTTACCTGCATCTTTGTGGTTTCTATTTAATAGGTACAGGAAAGTTATTGAGTTACAAAATGCTTAGAGGAAACTCTTGCAGTGTGGCTGAGCCGAGCCCCTTGAGCCCTGTTCATCTATACTTGGTCCACAGCTGTAACTTCACAGGCAGCACACTTTTTGTAGCCCTGTTTATAGCACTTGCTTTGCTATAGTTATGTAGGTTGAGAGAGTGTGTTTGGCCACTCTTCTTAGAACAGGCCAAGAGGTGTCTCACCTACCCCAAGTTTGATCTTTCTCTGCTAGCTTTGCTCTGGAACAGTCCTGTGTGTTTGCAGTCCTGATAATGCCCCATTTAGCAGAAAGTCCTGTCTCCCAGCAGCCTGGGTAGATAACCTGTTGAATCTGAGGGGCAGAAAAGATCTGGAAGGTCAATCGCTATGGGGTAGAGTGCTGTTCTCTAGGGTGAGGGGAGGCAGAGAGGAAGTACCACATTGTCCAAGTTTGAAGACTGTATGTTTCATATGCAAGATTAGTGGCAGGCACAGAAAGGAATGTAGGTTCTAAGGTAGAAGATCCTGATTGCTCACACAGAATGTAGAAATAGGTCCTTTGGGATAAGGGGAGGTTTTTCTCTAGGAAAAGAAAATAGCCCTAGTTGCCTGTAATCCCAGTGGCTCTGGAGGCAGAGACAGGAGGGTCACAAGTTTGTGGCCAACCTCAGCAACTTAATTAGGCCCTAAGCAACTTGATGAGACCCTGTCTCAAAATAAAAAATAAAAAGGACTGGGGATATAGCTCAGTGGTAAAGCATCCTGGTTAAATCCTCAGTACCAGGAAAAAAGAAAAAAGAACCCTGGAAAAACACTTGATTAACACCTAATTAGTTGCCTCTTTTCACAGCCACTGAATTGCAAATGCAGAAAAATGACAAGTTGACCATGAATAGATGGAGATGTGATATATGCATACAGCTTGCTTGTGGACACAGTGCCTTGAGTATAAGACCTCTTGTGTTTAAATCCAGTTTGTATTAGGGTTTACAGAGTTTTCTCAAGGCCAAACCAGAAGGAATAAGATGTATTGGTGGCAGCCCTGCCCTAGAGATTCATAGTGCCCTACTTTTTGCTAAAAGACGTTTTGGGATCTCTCTTACAAGTGCATAGGATTTCTTGCCCCTTCTTAAAGGCTTATTATATTATACAGAAAACTAAAATTTGCATTTTCATGTCAATTTGCCTCTTTGGGTATTTTCATGATTGATTTCTTAGGATTTGAAATTATTTTAACATTTTGCAGCAACAGAACCTGAATTTTGTTACCTTTAATGGTAGTAACCAATCTTTTAGTAATTTGTATTTGAAATACACTATGTTTTCAAAATCTGTATTGGAACTAAAATTTCACAGCAGTATGAATTTTTGACCATAAAAGCCATTAATATTTACATTTACCACAGTGCTCTAACTTAACTGCAGTCTTGTCCTGATTTATTAATTGCAAGATCTTTTTATGATAGACAGCTCAACTAGTAGTTTATTATTCTTAACTGTCCTCCAGCACTTACCTAGGGTAATCATTGAACATCAATATGATATGATGCGCACACCTAGAGTTGAGAATATGCTCTTTTGATTCAGTTTAAATTGATTTTATAAAGAACTGTGTCCAAGTGTGCAAATTCTCTAATCAGTAATATTTGCATGGGATTTGCCCTGGACTGGCTACTTCTGTAGCCCAGTTTCAAAGTTTACTTGTGATGTCAAATGTCTTTCACACTAACTGAAGTGTTTGTGTATTTGCTCTTCTGTCCTCCTGTTTTTACTGTTTCTCTGCTTTAGAGATTCAGAATATTCAGAGAGCTTCTTTCTATGACAGTGTTTCTGGTCTTCATGAGCCACCAGGTGAATGTATACAGCCTGTAGCCTCCAAAACAGAAGGGTTTTAAGCCCACAGAGAAAACCTGGGAAGGGCTGGTAGGGTGGCGGGGGAGGGCAGGGTACACTGGGGGGTCGGGGTCGGGGTTGGGGTTTCTGTTTTTGTTTTGCTCATAGGCTGCATGAACCTTTCATTTCATGCTCAGTTTTATTACACTTCAAGGCAACTGTTTGAGTGCATAAACAATTCAATTGCTACTGCCTATACATTGCTTCTTATTTTATGCATAGCACTAATAGCATTGCATATTAAAAGGTATGTCACTACCTTTTCCAATAGCACCATTTTGATACACAGTCCTCCAAGGGAATTGTTAGGCATTGATCTGCTACATGACATCTCCTTTGTCTTTGAGTCACCTTTAAATTTTAACTGTTAAGGAATTCCAAGGAGGAGGGTTTTTTTGTTTTTGCTTTTGTTTTTTCTTTTTAAGTCTTTACCATTTTGTGAACAGATAATTACATATTTATCTCAGGTATGTTGGTCTTGTTAAACCTTTGGTTTGGAATTGGTATGCATATCTAACTAGTTGGACTTATCTTTATAACTGGGGGCACTGAACCTGTCTACAAGGTTTGATATATGTAGCTCAAGACTAAGACAGAGTAGAGTGTTGTTAGAATTTATACTTTGAACTTGAAATTGAGGTCCAAATGTTTCAGCTTTGTAATCTGGGTTCTTAGTCCTGTTTTAAAATACATGCCAATGATGGCTAGAGGGCCCCCAAAAGCCCAATATAAAATGAAACTCACCCAGCTTTCCAATTGTTTAGTAAAATTGTCAAGTAGCAGAATGCAAAGAAAATGCCAAATTCCTCTTATAAAAATTTCCCTTATGAATTTTAGAACATGATAATGTTATTATCTAAATCCATCTCCAGAGTTATTTTTAAAAATGTTAAACGACTGTGCCTAATTTAATCCAACTCAAGATCCTACCATAAATTTTAACTCAGATACTGTGAGAGAAGTAGAGTGCAGGCTTGGTGTGGGAGGGGAGAATAAGATTATGCCAAAGAAAAAAATGTGAGCTGAAATGAAAATTGCACAGAACCCCAAAGAAGGAAACCTGCAAACTCAGTCACCTTGGGCCTTGGGGGGAGCACTGACAGTGGAGAAGAAGTGAAGTGAGAGACAGCTGAGCACTAGCTGTCAGCTTCTGGTCCCCCTATGACTTGTGCTTTGTCAAAAGATCAGTGCCTAATCTCTTGGACATTCTCCCAAAGTAGAGTGCCCTCTTGAGATTAATTTTCTGGCCCACTTTTGCATATCTAATCTTGGAAGAGAGTTCCAGGCTGAGAGGTCTTTGAGAGCAGGGCAAGGGCCTTTTGCTGTCATTTCCCAGTACCTGGCACCAAGGAGGCATACCATGAATGAGTCTTTAAGTGAGAAAATTGCTGGATGGCAGTTTCCCCTAACACTCCCACTCTGGCCTTTCCTTCCCCTGAAGTACAGAGGCTCTTTCCTGTGCAACCATGATCTTTGGGGTGCATAGACCAGGCATTTTTCTGTATCAGCAGGATTCAGTACAGAGCCACTCTTGGATGATCTAATTATAATGAGTAAACAGGAAGTAAGCACCCTCACCCCCCCCACACACACAGTCACACACATTCTTACCTTGGTGCTTAAGATGTCCCTGGCTCTATCTCTCTGTGATGTGGCCTTTGGTTGAGTTACTTGGCTGAACCAAGTATGAAGGGTCTTAATCTCTTCTTCTCCTTGGAGGCCTGTCCATCTACCATGGCCAAATATGGTCTGTGAAGTTGTGTATAATAGTTCTAGGCAAAATCTTTCTCTCTTCGTTGTGTGTTTATGGGTTCAAGAGACCCCAGGGAAGTGTAAGAGGTTTAAAATTGAAAAATATAGGATGTTTATATGTTCAGTGTTTTCTCAAAAAACAGTGGATGAGGAGGTTACTGGGGACCCAGGTTGTGATTGCCTGTGACAAGGTGACCTTTAGTGAGCATCTATTTAAGGAAGTCACACAAAGCTGATGTGGACCCTGTGCTGCTGGGCACATTTGTAATGTTGTGAAACTGAAGAGCGTGTAGGCTTTTGAGGGTGAAACTGAGGTAGAGGTTTCAAAAGCATCAAAGAATAGATGCAGAAGAGAAAGGAGCAGGGGGAGAGGGGGATTCCTAGCCGCAGAATGTGGAGGTCCCACAGGTTTCTGCTATAATGTCAAGGACTGTTTTCTTTTACATCTGTTTTGAAAGTCTGGACTTCTGAGATGAACCAGTCATGGAGAATGCAAGCAGACTTAAGTAGCAAAGAGGGATTCTAACTTAAAAATTAGTCAGGCTTTTGGACTTAAAGGGTTAGAGAACTGTCAAATGGCTTTTAGACCTGACCCAAACCAGCCTGGAGGGACAATTATGTCCCTATCTGCCCTAATGCTGGCTTGTACCTGCAGTTTCCTTCACAGAGTAACACCATTCAGGCTCTTTGAACCCTCACATTTGCTAGATTGCAGCTGACAGATCTGAAACAGTACCATGAAAGAAAATGTAAGAAGAGTCATGAAGCAAGTTTTTATTGTTAATAGATTGGTAGATCCTCCCACCCCTTTCTCAGTCTTTCATAGAAGCAGCCCTTGAAATGAGGGAGCAGCAATTAACTTGAGACTGAGAAGCACCAAGGAGGGGCTGGTCCCCAACCCTGGAGGGCTTGTCCAGTGTCACAGCTCTTCCCTTCATCCTGTGATCTCCACTGGATTCTTACCTACCTGCTCACCATAATTGAGGGAAACGGCTTCTACGGTAGCCAGGCTTAAAACATAGCAGTGAGGATGTTCTGACTTCAAAAGCTTTGAAGCAGTCTTTTTTTTTTTTTTTTTTTTTTTTTTAAATCCAGTAAGATGTTAAAGGCTGTTCCACTTAGAATAAAGCAACATAACTGATAAAATGGCAGCCATCGAATTACAGGTTTTAGAAATAAAGTGCCGTCTTAGGATCTGTGGTTTGGGTCTGACACAGTTTATATGCTTCAATTTTCATCATCTTCAATGGATGAAGGTTTGTTGTTGTTGCAGTGTAGTCTACTCGTTCATATTTTTTATCTTGAGTCTTACCAGTAGTTGGACACTCAAGAAGAAGTAGCATTTGGATACTGCAGCTGGAGTTCCTGAGGTTAAGTGGGGGTGATGACACTTGACTTTTGGGGTCCTTTTGAGCACCTGATGCGGGGGATGTGCAGCATACGTGGTATTGGAGAGTCTCAGTTGCCGTGGCTATACCTGCAGTGGCTGTTGTACCCTGTGGCTGTTGCTGTTGTAATTATGAAAAACAGAGACTCAATGTTTATTTCCTTGTTTTTCGTTTAATGCAAGTCTACTTTTATGCACAATGTCCCACGGCCCAGCTGATAGGTAGTCATGCTGGGCTGCCAATATTGAGGTGTTTGGAACAGGGATCTGCTGGGGAAGCAAGGACAATGGTTCAATATCACCCTGGGAGGAAGAGGGGCTTCCTGTTTGCCAGACACCTTGGGCTTCTAAAAGAGATGGGGAAACCTCCATGGGCAAGGGAAGTTCAGCTTATTGCTGGTGCTTGGGCTGAGAAAGGTTGCTTGCTCCTTAAATCAACCTCTGGACTTCCTGGAATAATTTCCAAATGCTCTAAGCAATGATTATAACATACTGGTTGTAGCACCCTTTGTATAATGGTTATAAAGTTGTTATTATGTAGACATTATGGAGACACCATTTGACATTAAGATTGTTTCTAGGAATTCAGAGCAGTTTAATATTTGTTTCTGAACCTTTTTTTAATATTTATTTATTTGCTTCAGTTGTACATAAAGCCTTTATTTTTACATGGTGCTGAGAATCGAACCCGGGCTGCGCACCTGCTAGGTGAGCGCTCTACCGCTGAGCCACTTCCCCAGCCCCTGAACATGGTTTTAACTGTTAGTAACATTTTTGTCTGTTAGAGTGGCACTGTCTTAACTTGTTGAAATGAGTACTGAGAAGCTGGGACAGTGCTACATGTGGAGCCATTTGAAATGAACAATAAAATAAACAGCCAACTCCTGGTTTCCAGCTATACTAGCTAGAATGAGTTTCTCACTACCTGGCTTAAATATTTCAAATTAAGTTTAATGGCATTAATATTTGGGCTGGGTTTGAAGAACATAAAAAATCACATCTTCCTCCTATTTCCTAGATTGGCCCCTAGAAGAAGAGCCATTAAGAATTCCAGCAGTAGGGGCTGGGATTGTGGCTCAGTGGTAGAGTGCTTACCTAGCACATGTGAGGCACTGGGTTCAATCCTCAGCACTGCATAAAAATAAATAAATCAAATAAAACTATTGTGTCCATCTACAACTAAAAAAAATAAAGTTAAAAAAAAAAAAAGAATCCCAGCAGTAGACAGTAATATCCCTCATATAAAACCGTTTATGGAAACTTTGTGATGACATAGATGACAAATTCCATTTTCTCTGTTAAATCATGAATATGGAACCCATCTAATGTCTGACTATTGAAATTTTTATAGAATAATAAAATGTCAGTGGCAAATACTTGTAATTCTTTGCCTGCTTCTGGGGAAGCAAATAATTTGAATGCCCACCAGCAGCCCTCACCAAGCTTTCCTGATGCGCGAGGGAGAAGAACTTATGGTGGTGGAATGATGACCAAGCCTGTTCCTCACACTGAGCCGGTGACTGTGAAACACCCTGGGGCTCAGGCTCTATTAGATCTCGAAGGAGCAGAATTGCTGCAGATTGCTGCTAGATCTTGTCTCTGCATTCTCTGCCCTTCCTTGCTTTCTACTCTAACCATTTTCCCCCAGAAAATACTCTTAACCTTGCAGCTTTTCTGGGTCTTGATTTTGAAATGCATTCATACTTTATATCATTTTGGTCCAAGTCATTTAATAAATTTCCCAAAATGTTTCCCTATTACCCACAAGACAGTTTTGCTTATTAGTAGATTTTCACTGAGTTTAAAATTTCAAGTTAAAAATAATAATAACAAAGTTCAAATCCTTCTTTTTTTAGAATCTGAATATTTAGTTTTTGATTACACTTATTAAATTTGAAAATCAGGTTTATTTTGCTTATTTTTGTCTAATGGAATGTCAGCATTGGACATTGGCAGCATGTGGTGTGTAAGAACTGCCCTTACAGGTCAACATACTGCAAAGTGAATCTGTTGCTCTTTTCTCTTTGGTGGTGATAGTAATTCATTTTTTTGGTAAACTTGGTGTTCCTTCAGCAACTACTTATTAAATAGTCACTGGGTGCCAAGCACCATGCTTTAGCCAGTGCAGGGTGGTTGAGGAGGTAGTAGTAGTCATCTTAGATGACTGTCAGGAACAGCTCTCAGTTCCTAAGTGTGAGATGCTGGGGAAACATCCCCCGGGGAGCTTGGTCTGGCAGAGAAGATGCCAGGCATCTGTTCTTAGGCAATCTGAAGCTCAGGAGGGAGTGGCCTATTTAGGCTTGTACGTGGGGGGTGGGAACCAGAGACTAAGAAGACTTCTTTGATGATTGCCAGTGCAGTACTGCAGGCCTGTAATCCCAGTTACTCAGGAGGTTGAGGCAGGAGGATTGCAAGTTCAAGACCACCCTGAATAACTTACTAAAACCCTGTCTCAAAATAAAATAAAAAAGGCTGGGGATATAGCTCAGTGGTAGAGTGCTTGCCTAGCATGGGCACAGCCTTGGGTTCAATCCTGAGGTTAGGTACAGGAATGGCAATTTAAAATTATTGAAGAGGTTACTAAGATGACTGGAGGGTGTTGGCAGAGACAAAAGGATAGAATGGAAAGTCATTGCATCTTAGGGGAAGTGCAACCAATTTGCTAGAATTAAGGGAGTGTGGGGAAAGTGGCAAGAAGCACTGCCACTGAGCTCTTCCCCTCTCTGAGGAGAAGTCTCTGGCTCCATTTCACAGGGAGGGACTGAGGCTTGGAGACATTGGGGGATTTGCCTCCAGACCACACAGCTCCTGGCCAGCAGGTATTTCTGACTCTGGGTTGCGTTCATCACTGTGCTGTGTCACTGAGCTAAATTATTTGAATCATATCCAAAAGGCTGTGGGAGAAATTTCAGGAATTTCATGCTCAGTTTCATCTTTTAGAAATGGCTATTAATCATTACACTGGGACAACAAGTATAAGTGGAAAGAACAGTGTGGCATCCAGAGACAGAGGATGAAATGGGGGGCATGAAGAAGTAGTGAGGAGACATTCAAAATCCAGGTCGGAAGGAAGAGCAAGCCGGGCACCCCTCCTCCTCCTGTCTGGCACCACCTCCACTACCCAGCTTCTTGATGCTCGCTCCCAGACCTCATATCCTTTTTCTGCTCTCCCTTTAGGTAGCTTATCCAGTCCTGTAACTTTAAATAGTGTCTGTAAATTTACCTTTCTTTCTCAGATCTCTCTTCATCGAAGCAGGCTACAGCATTCTGGTATCTCACCTCCACTTTGATGGAGAGTGCCTTTCCCAGCCACAGAGCCACCTCTCTCTGTCTCACCCATGATCTCACCCACCAGCCACTCAGTTGCCTCAAGCCAGAATCCTAGAAGCTGTTCTTGAAATTTCTATCTTCCTTTGCAGAGCCAGAAAATCATAAAAGCAAGTGCATCCTCCCACCAAAATATGTCTTGAATCTTTCTTCTCTATCTACCTCCTCTTTGACCTCACTAGTTCTCTCACAGGCCTGCCCTACTGCCATGGTCCCTCTGGTCTCTCTGCCTCCTCTCCTGCCCAACCCTTCCCCCAGGCCACTCTGTCCTTGCTCATGATTCCCTAGCAATGGCCTCCCTTCACTTCTTTCTGCCCCTGGACTTTCCCTCGTGCTGTTTCTGCCCACTTGAACGGTCTTTCTCACTGGCTCGTTCTTAACCTTTGGATATTAAATGGCATCTCCTTGGAGAGATCTCTGACTACTCATTTCTCTCATAGCATCCTGTTCTTTCCTTTCAGTGCATTTCTATTTGTAGTTTAAATGTATTTAATGTCTACTCCACATTTGCACTAACATGTATCGAGCATCTTAGTGCCAGATGTCGTGCTAGGAGCAGGGGTGCAATGTTGAGGAAAAGCAGACACAAGCAGCATTTCACAGGAATCTGTAGAAGGCAGAGGCACCTGTGAAAGGAGAATGCAGGTGCCTGGCACTGTGCTGGGTAGTCAGGCCTGTCTAGTTAGAATCAATAATGAGATCTCTTGGGCTGAGAATATGGCTTGAGAAAAGCAGAGGTTCAATATCCGTGTTTGTATTTTACCATGTTCTAGAAGAATTTCAAGTGACTTGAGTTTGGGTCTCTAGAGAGTCCCACAGTATACAGGAAAAGTGGGAGAGAAGTCCTCAAGGACCCTGAGACTGAAGGAACTGGCAGAAGACAGGGTGCTGAAGAAGACGAGGGTCATAAGTTCAAGAGCTGAGAAGGGTCTTAGAATGCTGCTGTGATGCTAACAGGTCTGTGTACTAGGGTCAAGTAAAATAAGCACCAAATGGCAATAGATGTGTCATCAACCTGGGCAGCACTGGTCAGGAAGGGAGGAGGCTGGGCTAGAGCCCGGTTGGCCAACACAGAGGAAGTTCATGGGGGAAGATGTGGAGTGGCAAGCCTGTGAACTACTTGAGAGAAGCTGGGCTCTGAGGAGTCAGACAGGGAATTGGGCCCAAGCAAGGGCAAGGGAAGTACATTGTTCATGGGCACCCAGAGGTGGGGTTTGGTGCTATTTCTGATAGAGCAAATGAAGAGGGAGAGGGAAAGAATGGTGACTCTGAGGTAGATGGTGGATGAACTCTAGTGCACAGGCATAAGGTTTTCCCCCTGCCATTCAGTCTGGTGGCTTCACTGGGAGCAGCTGTAGTATAGCTTGTGTGGCTGGGCCTGAAACTACACAGCTTTCTCCAACCCGCCCTCCTCCAATTTCCATTCCAGACCTGTTAACCTGAGCAGGTACTTTACTCCCTTTTCTGTAAAAACTCACTGAAAATCTAAAATCATATGAGATCTTGCACATAAAGTCCAGTCCCCATGTGCCTCTGTTACAAGAAACAGAAATGAGGTGGCTGTTGAGGGGAGCATTAATAAGGGCAGTTCAGTTGGTATTCTGATTGCTTAAAAAATATCTCAGCATTGTGTTTCATTCATTTTAACATTTTTTTTTAAATGGGGGCACATGCACATTATGCATCAAATGTACCAGTGGCTGGTACACTCTTTATAACCTCACCAATAAATGTGTTAAGTCTGTAGATAACATAAAAAACCAACTGCTTCAGTACTAGAAGAATGTCTATCCATTATCCAGAGAGGAAGCTTAGGCATTGGTTCTTTTCAGAATAGTTCTTCTCATTTTGTTTGCGCCCTTTGTAAGTATTACTCATACTTTAAGGCCATAGCTGGAGTTTACACATTGCTTAAAATCCAAACTGCTGTCATCTCATCTTCCTTTATCTGTTCCTGAAACTCACATGGCTTTACTTACTGAAAATCTAATATCTAATAAGAGATAACCCTGGTCTCTGGTCCCTGAGCAGAGTCATTCAGTGGATTTGTACAATCACAAGTTTTTAATGTGTATTTCATGAGCCATTTCCTATTTTGAGACTTTTAACAGTATCAGTTTGTGTATCAATAATGCCAGCCAATGACCTTTCATTGACCAAATACTTGCAAATGTAGCAGGCAGACTGTTAGCAAAGCCAGCCAGTTCCTGAGGCTAGTGCAGCGGGAGGCACCTGCGGTGTGTGGGAGTTGGACTTGTGAAGCACTGCGATATCCCGCCATATAAGTGTGTGGCTGTTAGTTCCACGGCTTGCGCAGTGTCTAATTATGCTGACCACCTTACCTATATGGCACCTCTTATCATTTGTTCACAAAGCTTGTGCTGCTACACTATCACTGTGTCTTTTCTTTCCCTTCCAAAGAGTCAGATTTGGCTCAGATTCCATTTGTTTTTTCTTCTCACCAGTGGACCGTATTGTGGGTCTGGATCAAGTCACTGGTATGACTGAGACAGCTTTTGGCTCTGCATATAAAACCAAGAAGGGTATGTTTCGTACTGTTGGGCAGCTCTACAAAGAATCCCTTACCAAGCTGATGGCAACTCTCCGAAATACCAACCCTAATTTTGTTCGCTGCATCATTCCAAATCATGAGAAGCGGGTACGTATGAGGCAAAACATATGCTAGTGTTTCAAGTTGATGGAGGTCAGGTGATGAAGATTAAACTAGAAAACTATTGTTTGCTTGATTAGGCTGGAAAACTGGACCCGCACCTAGTGCTAGATCAGCTTCGCTGTAATGGTGTCCTGGAAGGGATCAGGATCTGTCGCCAGGGGTTCCCCAACCGGATAGTTTTCCAGGAATTCAGACAGAGGTATTGCTGACTTTTACCTTTTTTCCGCATGTATTAAAGCTTATCTTAATATGAATCAAAATGATAATTTAATGAGGAAACCATTTTCCTTGTTCCCTGGATAGTTTTCATTTCCTTATATAGCGAAAGGACAATATACAGCTAGGAAAATTGAGTGCCTGCTTTATAGAAAGGCAGGGTGCTAGGACTGCTGTGGGTGTTGCAGAGACATTCCATCTTCAGAGCCTTGAAGTCAGCTGTAAGGTCAATGCAAAGAGCTGCGAACTATAGTTTACTCATTCAGACGGTTCTCCCTGAAACTTAAAGTTACTTTGAAACAGATCTTTTTAAATAGATGAGTAATGTAAGTTGCTTTTAAGAAAATTTGAAAATGCAAGAGAAGTAAACAGTAAATAAAAATCATCCAGGAATGATTCCTGAAAACATTTTGGGATGTTTTGGTCCATCTTTTTTTTTCAGTGACTGTATCTGCACATGTGTGTGTATGTGTATCTATGTTTTCCTGTGTATGTGCACACACCATTACTATCCTTTAGAACAGAGAAGGGTATAGGCTAGAGTACAAAAGAATTAAGGAAAAAAAGGGAAGATTCTATTGATTCTATTGATCAGTGTGCAATAGAAATTGACACAAATGTGATGGGCAGCAGTTATTTTCACATTCTATTTGATAACTTTCCTTAGTAGTTAATCACTTTTCCCATTTTTTATTTTTCTGGAAATCAAATTTTGAATTATGACGGTTTTTGTTGTTTCCAAGAAAGAAATGGGGTTGCCAAGTCAAAAGGGCCTTCTACCCTTTCTCCCACTGTTCCAGATAGAATCAACTTAAGAAGCTCCTCCAAACCCTTATGTGTTCTCCAGAAAGCCACTCTTATGGCCCCACTATATGGCACACACTCTGACAGATTTTCAACTTTTATTAATAGTAGAAGGGGGTATAATTGGCATCGTGGATACCAAGTTAATAGGATTCATCTTTTAATCTAGCCCCTGACATTGTGCTACAAAGTTTTTCTGATTGAGGTAGGACTCTACGTAGCAAGGTGCACCAGACCTGTGCTGTGTTGACTGCCACCTGATATTTTCTGGTGTTCTCAATAGAAGCCCATAGACATTGCCCTTACAACCTTTTCTGTTATCTAATCAATGCCTACAAATTGACTGTTATCTAAAGTATAAACAGCCAGATTCTCTTTGCATCTTAGAGATGTGAAAAATGTTTTCTCAGATGAAGAAAACTGAAAAGTTTTTAAAACACCATGCTTTTGATTCTCCTCTGCCACATCCTCTTAAACCTAGACTTTGATCTGGGAGAATTAATCTCATTTTTACTTTGCTTCTTATGATAAGAAATAGAAATTAACTCTGCAAAGAACCTCAGGTTATCACTTGCCCCTTTCTTTCTTTCTTTCTTTCTTTTGGTACCTGGGATTGAACTCAGGGGCACTCGACCACTGGGCCAAATCCCCAGCCCTTTTTTTGTATTTTATTAGAGACAGGGTCTGAGTTGCTAAGTGCCTCGCCACTGCTGAGGCTGGCTTTGAACTCACGATCCTCCTGCCTCAGCCTCCCAAGTGCTGGGATTACAGGCGTGCGCCACTGCGCCTGGCTCCCCATTTCTTTCTTTGCCCTTAATTTGTGTATCGTTTTATTGCCTGTTAGAGCAAAACACAGTAAATAAGTATGTTCACAGATTTTTACAGAAGATCCTTTTGGAATCTTTTCTTACAGATACGAGATCCTAACTCCCAATGCTATTCCTAAAGGTTTCATGGATGGCAAACAGGCCTGTGAGAGAATGGTAAGCTTTTTTTTTTTATTTTTTCCGGCTGGTCAGCAAGTCTTTTCTTCAGCAAGAAATAATCAGACTCTATCTCTCTTAGATCCGGGCTTTGGAATTGGACCCAAACTTGTATAGAATTGGACAAAGCAAGATATTTTTCAGAGCAGGAGTTTTGGCACACTTGGAGGAAGAAAGAGATTTGAAAATCACCGATATCATTATCTTCTTCCAGGCTGTCTGCAGAGGTTACTTGGCCAGAAAGTAAGTGGCTGATTTAAACCCTCTTGCCAGAGATGCAAGGGTGTAGGAGAAATAATAAAAAGTTTCTCTCCTTGTGGAAGTGGCTTTCTAGTGGGAGAGAGTGCCAAGTAAAAAGACAGGCGTTCTGAATAACCACATGTTGCACTTGGGAAACACAGAGGGGCCAAGACAAAACAACAGGATTAAGAGTCAGCTAAGGTCCTGAGGCCCAAATCTCAAGGATAAGAAGCCTGGCTCCAGGAATAGAGGAGGGAGTGACTACACCAATGAACCAAAGATGAGGGACCTTCTGTCATACTATCTTCACTGCCTCAGGAAAATAGGAGGTTTATTCCAACCCAGGAGTCTACTCACGTGTGTGTGTGTGAATGACAGGAGGAGGATGTGCAGGGTGGCATCCACGAGGCAGGTGCAGGAATCAGTGATGCCTGAGGTGGGTCAAGCAAACCAGTGAGTTGGATGATTGCAAGGCCCAGTCCCACTTCCTTGAGCATCTCACCCAAGGACTTGACTTGGGGGCCCCCTCATTAGCCAGAGAGAAACATCTGCTGTTAGAAGGTCTTCGTATGACAACAGCAATTAAAACATGGTTTTCTTCATATAGTTTTTCTTCCTGTTCTTCAGGGCCTTTGCCAAGAAGCAGCAACAACTAAGTGCCTTAAAGGTCTTGCAGCGGAACTGTGCGGCATATCTGAAGCTGCGGCACTGGCAGTGGTGGCGGGTGTTCACAAAGGTGGGCTGTGCCTGCGTCTCTCCAGACCCCTTCCTGCACAGCAGAGCTTCACAGTAAGACACCCGGGAGAAACGTGATGATAAACTGCTCAATTTGGTTACAGGTGAAGCCTCTCCTACAAGTGACTCGCCAGGAGGAAGAACTTCAGGCCAAAGATGAAGAGCTGTTGAAGGTGAAGGAGAAGCAGACAAAGGTGGAAGGGGAGCTTGAGGAGATGGAGCGGAAGCACCAACAGGTGAGTGCACGACCTCAGCATTCACAGCTGCCCAGGGTCGGCCTGGTCCTGCATCTCACATGCATTTAATGATGAGTAAATAGTAAATGTCATCTTATTTTCTGAGAGGTGTTTTCACTCATTTTTAAACCAGACACGTTTTGAGAATAGAGTCCACAGATACATTATTCCTTGCCTTTTAGATTTCTATAAATTAAAATCAACCTTACCTCCTATATCATAGCATTTCTTATTCTCTGAACACACTGATGATTGTCTCTGCCGTCAAGCTTGTATTTAATACCCGTTTTAGATGAGGCTCCCAGTCCTGTGGCCTTCCCATGTCTGGGAGAAATAGAGAAGTGAAAGGACGAGATGACTGAGTACAAGGCCCATGCATGCATCTTCTCCAGTGACAGGGATCTTGAATCACTGTCCCTCTGCAGGCAGTTACTCTTTATGGGCAAAGCAGAGGCTCAGGAAATGTTTGTGGGTGACAATAATAGAACTGTAGCATTCAAGGCCAAAAATATTAACATTAAAGGCCAAGAATATCACTTGATATTAGATAGGCTTTAGTAGTCACCATGAGCTTTATAAGATTTTAATAATATTTTCCCTTTCCTATTCATCTGTTCCCTTGTAACTTACTTTAATAGAAGAACTATAATTCTTTTTTTTAAAAGATATTTATTTATTTACTTTTAGTTGTACACAATGCAATGCATTTATGTTTACGTGGTGCTGAGGATCGAACCCGGGCCGCGCACGTGCGAGGCGAGCGCTCTGCCGCTGAGCCACAACCCCAGCCCCAAGAACTATAATTCTTAAAATGACATGAACTTATTATGCATTGTTCAGGATAAGCTGACGCAACAGGAACAACCCTAAAGTTTTCATCTAGCTTATATTACTGTTGCCAAAAACACATTTGAAAGTTATACCAGTGATGTTATATATTTCTAACTCTCATTTTCTTTGGTGATGTGCACTGACCACTGAAACCAGGGTGAACATATCTCGTGTGTTCACTGGGGGTAAATTGTAGTACTAGTCTCTGTGTTGTGATTGCAGCTTTTAGAAGAGAAGAATATCCTTGCAGAACAACTACAAGCAGAAACTGAGCTCTTTGCTGAAGCAGAAGAGATGAGAGCAAGACTTGCTGCCAAAAAGCAGGAATTAGAGGAGATTCTCCATGACCTGGAGTCCAGGGTGGAAGAAGAAGAAGAGAGAAACCAGATCCTCCAAAATGAAAAGAAAAAAATGCAAGCACACATCCAGGTACTTATAAATAGTTTTTAGTTAGAAGTATATTTTGGATTTGAAGCTATGTGTTTGGATTCTTGTGATCATTAAGAGATAAGATTCTTGGTTATAAGTACTTACTCTTTGAAGCACTCCTATAACAAAAGATTTTCTTTGAACATATATTTATGATTTTGAATAGGAATCCTTTTTATGTTCTGATGTGGCATCTTACAGCCTGCCAAGACATTCAAAGTCAGATGCCTCCCAAGGTCTGTAGCATTCTGTAGATGACCTAACTGGTTCTTTATATTGTCATTAATAATTCTGCTGACTCCATTCATTAGATAAGCTTTTACTAAGTGGCTTGGTTCCTAAGAAATGCTCACTACTGATGGAGGGCGAATCATTGATGGTCCTTTCTTTGTGAAATATGACCTATAGTGACATGAAGCACCCAGACAAATGATACAAATAATAGTTATTTTGTCCATATTCTAGGACACACCCACCACCTTTTCTCCTGTCTCCCTCTACCACACATGATATTATACCTGACAATGTCAGGTTTCATCATGTGCCACCAGTTTTTCATGGATCCTGTTTCATGCTTCTTCCAGGAATATTTCTCCCTTAATATTTTTCTCACCCCATAGCTTATCTTAGCATAGCACAAACAATTCAGAGATTTGTCAAAACCACAAACAATATATTATTTTCTTAATAAACACCCCGAACAGTAAATCAACCAGACACTTGACCTCTCTCCTATTCTTTAACACAAACAACTATGAAATATCCCACTGTAGGTTAGTAGAATATGACAAAAGCTATAAGTTTAAAAAAAAAAAAAAGCACATATTTTTTAATCCAGCAATTTTAATTATAGGAATTGGGAGAATTAGGAATTCATTTAGAAACAGATTAATTCTAAATCTAATGTTTTATTCAAAAGATAAATCAGGCCAGGCAGGGTGGCGCAAGCCTATAATCCCAGTGGTTCTGGAGGCTGAGGCAGGAGGAACGCGAGTTCAAAGCCAGCCTCAGCAACAGCAAGGTGCTAAGCAACTCAGTGAGACCCTGTCTCTAAATAAAATACAAAATAGAGCTGGGGATGTGGTTCAGTGGCTGAGTGCCCCTGAATTCAATCCTCAGTACAAAAAAAAAAAAAAAAAAAAAAAGATTTAAAAAGATAAATCAGTTATTCAACAAGAGGAGATTTTTAACTTTAATAATATTTTACAGTTATAAATTAATAAATTATGTTTATGTTCATAGGCATTCATAATATACTTGTAAAGGTAGTATGTATAATAAGAGCTAATTTAAAAATATATAGACATGTAGCTTTTAAATTTATATGTTTGAGTTTTTATGGGAATATCTGGAAGATCTAGAAGAATCTACACTAACCACAGTGAGTCATCCCTGATGGTATTGTCAAAGGTTGTGGTTTTCCTTTTGTTTAAGAGCATTGGCTCATTTCAGTAATATTTTACGTATGTAGGGGAAGGATACCAAAATTCATCTCCAGTCTCCTTAACCTCTCTTTCAACTCCAGATTTTAACCACTGTACATGAAATGCTTGCATTTCTGTATTTAGAATACAAGTATGTCCTTGTAGAAGCAGAGTTTGCTTTCCATTTTGTATAGTTTCTTCAAGACTTCTTCACATTCTTTTATCAGACTCTCTTATTGAGGTTCTAGTTTTTTGCAGTTATCTTAATTTATAGGCTGCTTTTGTGAAATGAAATTCATTCATACACATTATAAAACTATTTATAGCGTTATTAAATTATTAAGTATAGGGTTTTTTTGTTTTTCTCTTGTGGAATCTCAGAGGTCCTATATTAATCTCCTGGGCCTAGGAACTCCTAACCTTGGTGGCCCCTTGCCATTTTCCTCCCTTCATGTGAGGTTTTGGGTAATTTGTGATCTCCCTTTTTAGCCAGAACTACGTTTTGTTTGATTTGGTTTTTTAAAATTAATTTTATGATTTCAATATTAATAAATTATTATCGTAGGAAACCTAAAAAGCTTAAAATAGTATTTAGGGTTTCCTCCAACTAATCATCTTCATATTATTTTTTCTTGCATTTTTCTCAACAGATAAATATGTAGACACATATGAATTCATTTTGAAATTATATTGAACATACTGTTATGCTACAGGAATGCAGTTAGCAGAATCCAAGCTGCTAGAAACTATAGGGAAAAAAACCTGGAGAGGGAGAGAGAAAAAGTTTAGGAGAACCTAAAAATTAAGAGTCTCAGGAGACATGTCAATCACAACATGTGAGATGGATTTGCATTTTGATTCAAATAAACATTTTTTAAATGGTCTTAATTTTATAAAGATACAGCATGAAGGTTTTTCAGGTGAAATAGGATGTCTGGAATTTGCTTCAGAATAAGCCAGCATGAGAAGGGAGAAGGTGGAGTTTTAGCAAAATAGAAGGACCGTGAGTTGACACTGTGACACTGTGGGGGTGATGCATAATATGGGGGGCTCATGCTCCTCCATGTGCTAAAATGCATGATTGAAGTTTTCCATAATATAAAGATCGTCTCTTTTTTTGTTGTTGTTTTATCCTTTTCTAAGGGTTTCATTCTAAAATTAACCATGAACAAATGATTTAGCCAGGGTTAATTTGAAAGTGTGCCAAATTGGCCATACTTCACTTTGTATGTACAGCCCCATTCACTAACAGATACTCAGTATACACAATTATGTAGTGAGTGAGATGAAGACAAGTGGGTTATAATAAAAATAAGTGGAAATGCCAGGCTTCCACTCAGTTTGGCGACTTGCTCATGTAGTATTGGGCACATCTGAACAGAGTTAATTTCTCACTAGCCTGCAGTACTATTTAAATCATTGTTTTCATCTTCTCTTTCCTCTCTGGATGAAGATGTATAGTTGAAGTCAACTAAGTTAAATATGTGTATTAATTGTATTGTTCATATTCCTTGCACTGCTAATTATTATTGAAAATATGAATTTTAATTACTAGATGTTTTTTCCATGTGTAGCAAGTTCATAATACCTCAGTGTTACAAATAACACTTTACTGTACATCTTTTTATACAAATCTAACCTGACGATTTCCTGAAATTGATGTTTAAAAGAAATGCTCTATTGGGGGGAAAAATGCCCATTTTCAAAGCTTGTTATACTTTGCCTTGTTGGCTTCCAAAAGGATTGATTCAGTTTGTACTTGTAGAAGGTAGAAGTGTCTCTCATTTTAAAAATGTCATTGGAGAATCAAATGCAAATATTTTATTGTAGTGCATCTAATATGTGCGTGGCTGTGGTGAAAGAAATGGGGAGACTGACCATGGTTCTTCTTTGCCAGGACCTGGAAGAGCAACTGGATGAGGAGGAAGGGGCTCGGCAGAAGCTGCAGCTAGAGAAGGTGACAGCAGAGGCTAAAATCAAGAAGATGGAAGAGGAAATTCTGCTTCTTGAGGACCAAAACTCCAAATTTATTAAAGTAAGAGACTATTTTCATAAAGAGCAGACTTTAGGATCCTGAATGCATCTGCACTGATACCAAACTTACCAAATGTGGCCTCCAACAAAATTCCCAAGATTTTGGGTCCTTTTATATAATTTTCTGTGTTTCAACCTGTCTAGATCTCTAAAGACACAGGCACTCCTTAGCTTCTTAAATCCATTGACTATCCCTATAATCTTTTAAACTATTAACTCAGGTATTTCGTACATGTTGAGCATTGACTGCCAAATTGCTCCCATCTGTGCCAGCCCAATTCATCCAGAACTGGAGTGGGACTCAGGCTGGGTGGGCAGCAAATGAGGGAGCCTGGCTGCTCAGGGCAGGGTGTAGTCCACTGGGGAGGCAATGTCAGTGTCACTCTCTCCAGTCAAAGAAATGGACTTTTCTGAGCAATACCAAACCCAAACTGTTATTTTGAATGCCTTTTCTGAAACAGTCAATTTTTTCCATTCAGGAAAAGAAACTCATGGAAGATCGCATTGCTGAGTGTTCCTCTCAGCTGGCTGAAGAGGAAGAGAAGGCAAAAAACTTAGCCAAAATCAGGAACAAGCAAGAAGTAATGATCTCGGATTTAGAAGGTCAGTGTTTGGGGCTAGAGAACATCAGGATGAGGCTGAGCGCTTACTTTGATCAAAAATGCACATGGTGACATCTAACAGTCAGGGCCTTCAGCCTGGGTTTGTTATTGAAGTGGATCTTCTATAAGTTAGTTCATTTTGCATGCCACTTAGTATTTATGATGGAATGACATTAAAATGGTTTTATTTTGTTAAATTTGATAACAGTGGTAAAATATACTACTCTTTGACGGAAAGGTTGGGATCTAAGTTAATTTTAAATCCAATATTGGGCTTTCTGTGTGTTTGATCTGAAAACTGCACTTAAGTGCCTAGTGTTCACTTCACAAAGGGACTGGCCATTCACACAGAAACTGGCAGGTCAGAGGAACAACCACTGAGGGTAACAGTGTGTTACTCTGATGGCACAAGTAATGTCAGGATTAGGATTGCTGCAAACAAAATAACAGGCTTGAAGTTGTAAAGAGCATATAAAACCCTTCTTGGGACTAGCAGCTAGTGATGGTGTCACCAGCAGAGGGCAGAAGAAATGTACAGCTCTGCTCAGGGTCCTGCAGGGGTATACCCACTCACTTTTTCAATGTGATTTTATGATGGGGGTTTGTTTTTTAAGTATACTTTGGGTTTCATGTTGGGTTTTTTTTGTTTATTTAGTATTGACAAAAGGCAGAATGTCAGCATGATATTATTTTCATAAACGATTTTTAGTCATACATTGTTCTCCTGCTAAGGAGATGCCCATAAAGCTCTGCCTATTTTTCTCTCATCTGTCTGCTTAGCCTGTGACACTCATCTCATCTGCTCAGGAGATGAGTTCCTGCTTGAGAGCATAAGGCACACAGGCCACCACCCTAAATTAAGGAGCCCCTGAAGAAGTCTACAGGGGAGAGTGACGAAGGTACATAGTCCTCTCTGCCTACCCCTGTGTCTCCTATCCCCCAGTGCTTGAGGACAGCAGCCTTCTCCATTCAAACCAGGGGTTCCTACCATAACAGGACTGGGGGTCAGGCAGTTGCCAACATAGCCCTGGCATCTGCCCAGCACCTTCCCAGATCTGGGTGCAGCAACAGGTTTGAAATGAGAGGATTCCAGATCATGTCAGCTCTTACAGGGTAGGTTTACTCCCCAAGTGAGGACCTTAGACTCTATTGATTTCCTTCTTAAAATTTTACCTTCTGGGGGCTAGGGTTGTAGTTCAATGGTAGAGCACTTGCCTAGTATCTGTGAGGCACTGGGTTCAATCCTTAGCACCACATAAAAATAAATAAAGGTATTGTGTCCATCTACAACTAAAAATATATATTTAGAAAAATTCTACCTTCTGGCTAATTTATCACACCTCAGTTTGATTTGGATGGGTTTGCCATGCGTGAGCAGTTGATGGATGCAGTATTGTCCAAGAATAACATGGCTGATTCCCAGCTTTGTTCAGTTCAAACTTTGAGTCTATCTATTCTTGGATGTGGGTCATTTAGTGTGTTGAAGGGCTTCTTCTATCTTCCCTTAAGAACGTTTAAAGAAGGAAGAGAAGACCCGTCAGGAACTGGAAAAGGCCAAAAGGAAACTTGATGGTGAAACAACTGACTTGCAGGACCAGATCGCTGAGCTCCAGGCGCAGGTCGATGAGCTCAAGATCCAGCTGGCCAAGAAGGAGGAGGAGCTGCAGGGCGCACTAGCCAGGTCTGCTTGCTGCCACCACCACTGTGGCGTGGAGCAGGCTGCTGTGGGTTGAGCTCCCACAAGTCTGTCTGGGAGAGTAGGGAAATCCCAGGAGAGTGAGATGCGGTTTGTTGCTGTCGGGTATAGTGTAAATTCATGAAAAACCCAGAGTACATAATTTGTGCCAGGAAAGCAAGATCTCATAAACCATTCTCAACATTTATACTTAAAAATGATCAGTCATATCACAAAATCCTGGGAAATTTACACCAGAACAAATTATTTTACCACATTAAATGTTTTGTTTTCTGTACATTACAGATTAGTTGTAGTATGTTTTGGAACTTCAGAGGAAATCACTTTTGAGAAATGATATTATAATTCTGTACAATCCTATACTCGGTTCCAAACCATTTGGTTTTTCAATGTAAATGATATAGTCAATATTTTTCTTTTCTTTTCTTTTTTTCTTGGTACCGGGGATTAAACTCAGGGGCACTCAACCAATGAGCCACATCCCCAGCCCTACTTTGTACTTTATTTAGAGACAGGGTCTCATTGCATTGCTTAGCGCCTCACTGTTGTTGAGGCTGGCTTTGAACTCATGATCCTCCTGCCTCAGCCTCCTGAGCCTCTGGGATTAAAGGCATGCACCACTGTGCCCGGCTTAGTCAACATATTTCTATCTAGTATTTTATTTCTTTTTTAAGAACAACTATTTGACTACATGGGTATAAAACTTAAGAGTTTCGTTTATAATATGATATAATCAAGAACATCTTACAACAAAAATTTTTCATCAGCCACTATTAACTTGCCCTTCCCTCTCCTCAAACACTGCAGATCTTCCTTATCAGAAAAACCTACCAACATTTAAACCATGCACATGAATAAAAATATGCACTAAAGAAGAGACAGATGGCAGGCCTCTCTCTTCTGTGTCCCACGCACTGTCCTTGAATCTGTGGGTTCATTCATGGCTGGTGACTGTTCCCTCCATCAGGGTTCTGCCTGTAATCACACTTCACTGCAGGGGACATTTTAAAACATTCTAATTGTTAAAGTGAGATTGTCTCCCCTTTCATTGGAGAATTAAGAATTATAGCCCTTCAGCCAAGAGGCTGAACTGGATTCTAATGCTGACTCCCATGGCTAGCTTTGGGGCCTTCCATGGGCCATTTATTTATCTGAGGGCTTGTTGTCAGCCCTGGCTGCTTCAGTACAGGCCCTGGGGAAGAGGGAGGGAGGTGGGACTGGCGTCCCCTTGTGGTGAGGTGGCCACTGAGCCCATCCAAATACCATCCTGAGTGCCTTTCTTTCTGTCTGGATGTTTTTTAACAGAGGTGATGATGAAACACTGCATAAGAACAATGCTCTTAAGGTTGTGCGGGAGCTGCAGGCTCAAATCGCTGAACTTCAAGAAGACTTCGAGTCTGAGAAGGCTTCACGGAACAAGGCAGAAAAGCAGAAAAGGGATTTGAGTGAGGAACTGGAAGCTCTGAAAACAGAGCTGGAGGACACTCTGGATACTACAGCAGCTCAGCAGGAACTGCGGTGAGTAAAGGGGCACCTCACTTCACCTCCACCTCTGCCAACTCCTCCCACTCCCATAGACATAGGGGTATGCAGGCCAACTGTGGGACATGATGGGTTTCTCTTTAAGATGTCATTCTGAAAACCTTTCTCCCTCCAGGTAATGGCGGCAGGTGGAATGGTAATCCAGTAGCAATGGTTAGAAACAAACCAGCTGATAGGTAGGAGTACAGTCCAGGGCAGCGGGTAGCCCAGCAGAATGAGGGGACCAGAGTGAGATGTGGGCAGAAAGCAGAGGTCAGTGGTAGATATCCAGGGAAGGACAGAGGGGTGGCTATACATAGAGGAAAAGAGATTTAGAGGGAGAGGTGGGATAAACACAGAAAGCAGATATAGGCATGGTCAGGCATCTGCTGGCAGAAGCAATGTCATGAATACTAGTAGGCAAACAGATGAGAAGGAGGGTGTGCAGGTGCAAAGATAAAGAACAAAAAAGGGTGAAAACAGGTCCGCAGACCAGGTATGCACAAGGCAGAGTTGCCGTGGCAAAAGCCAGTTCTATCCCAGAAGGCCTAGTGTGATCATCTTGGTCCAGCCGACAACTGGAAATCTCGGCATAGAGTGAATGACACTGTAGAGCAGGCCAGCTGAGTGGAGCTGTGAGCCTGAGGTCACACAGGGTATCAGGAATACTCGGATGAAGAAACGGAGATGGCAAACCTAGGAACAGTGTCTAGGCTTTGGGCCATGAATATGTACAACTCCAGCTGCAGTGCGGAGGCTGGTTGGGTGTTGTTTTAAGTCTGTGTTCCCCAAAGAGACACCCTCCGAGCCAGTGTTAGGCTTTCTACCCAGTTCATCAAAATTGCTGCTTTTAGCAATTTTTAAGTACTGGTCTTCCCTTTTGAAGACCTGCTTTTTAAAAAACCTGCAAACCATTGAACTAAACTTGGTGGAAATGTCCACTTTCAGCTGGGCTTTTGACCACAGTAGAAAAAAACACTCTAAGCATTTTTCCCATTCAATTCTTACAGAAATAAAAATTAGACAATTACAAGTGAAGCCAGGCGTGGTGGCGCACACCTGTAATCCCAACACTTGGGAGGCTGAGGCAGGAGGATCATGAGTTCAAAGCCAGCCTTAGCAATGGCGAGGCACTTAGCAACTCAGTGAGACCCTGTCTCTAATAAAATACAAAAAAGGGCTGGGGATGTGGTCCAGTGGTCGAGTGCCCCTGGGTTCAATCCACGGTACCAAAAAAAAAAAAAAAAAAAAAAAAAATACAGAAAATTACAAGTGATATGTGCATATTCATCAAAACCATGCCTATGCTCAGCTGTATCGCTCATTAATTTTGTATTGTTAAGAATTAGATCTTTGCAGCTCAGGTGTGCACTACACTCTTGCAAAGAACTATCAGAACATGCAGGCCACCCCTGCCTATCCTCCTATCCCCCTGTCCCTGAATTGTGTATCACATGATTAACATAAAAGTAATGGTGCTTGGCAAATAAAATCCTCTTCTGTGGACTCACTGGCATTTTAAATCTCTTTAGGACTTATGATGAAAGACTAAAGGGAATTGGAGGAGATAAAGAAGGTGAAGGATTCCTTTGACTCTTGGTTTCAAGCAGGGATCAGGAGCAAAACTGTTCACCTGAAAGATAATGAGCTGAGAGAAGGGAGGATTTTGTGAAAGTCTGACAAAGGAAAATACAGACCACCAGGGTGAACTGAAGAAATCTAGAGGGAAGACTAGCAGAGGGCAGGCCAGACCTTGTGTCTCTAACCTCTTGCCAAGCCAGTGGAAATTGTGGCTGAGCTAGTTTGGGCCACAAAGGCTCTTTAGTGATTCCTCCTGTCTGGGCTACATGTGACCACAGAACTGGCAGCTGCTGCGGCCCTTTCTCTTAGCAGTGATCTCAGCCTCTGGAGCTCACTGCTCCCCTGGTAAAGGGAGGGAAAATGTGACCATGCAGGAATCAGTGTGAGTCACCCTTCTAACTGGTTATGTGGTTTAAAGTATAAAGCAAGTTTGATAGTGATGTGCTTTAGGGTTTTTGTGAGCTTACAGTAAGTGAAACTATGCTAGTATAAGTCTTAGCAGGGGTGGTATTGAGTTGTTGGTTTTTTGTTTTGTTTTGTTTACAGGGCTAGGGGATGGAATCCAGGGCCTCATGCATGCTAGGCAAGCACTCTGCCACTGAGCTACATCCCCAGCCCCCAGTTTCCACCTCTATCAAGCTGTGTGCTTAGTCAGGGTACTCAACTTGATAAATTAAAAGAATGACTAGTGGTGTGGGGGTGAATTCACTTCTACTTAGCAAAGTAACTTGGTTATTCTAGTTACCCTTTGTATGGCATAGATGAGGTATTTCTTTTTTTTTTTTTTTTTTTTTTTTTCTTTTTTTGGTACCAGGGATTGAATCCAAGGATGTTTAATCACTGAGTCATATTCCCAGCCCTTTTTATGTTTTATTTAGAGACAAGGTCTTGCTAAGTTTCTTAGGGCCTCACTAAATTACTGAGGCTGGCTTTGAACTTGAAATCCTCCTGCCTCAGCCTCCCAAGCTGCTCTGATTACAGGCCACCATGCCCAGCTAGATGAGGTATTTAATACTAAGTAGTCTTCATACTTGTAAGTGCAGGTTAAATAGAACTTCAGAACATTTATATTCTGTACTCTTATTACCTGCTGTGTCCTCATATCACACACCAGAGATCCTTTCTTAACCAGGAATGCGACCCTTCCACTGCCTTCTAATCTTCCTTTCCCTTCAAAAGATGATGCCTCCTCCCAACCGTAAGCCATCTCTTGGTAGAGTTTGGGGAGTATGTTAGCTAACTGTGGCTGCTTTACATGGATGGTGAGAAAGAGGCTTGCTTTTGGCATGCTACAGGCCTGACTGATTTACAAGCCTCTTTAGGACTTAACCTCTTTCTGGTTTTATTGAGTCTGCTGGTACTGGAGCTGGTAGTTTGGCATGTTGTATTAACCAATTCATGACTTACAGTGAAACCAGACTGCTCAGAACAATTCTGGTGGTTACTCACAAATATTTCTCTAGCACAAAACGGGAACAGGAAGTGGCAGAGCTGAAGAAGGCTCTCGAGGAAGAAACTAAGAACCATGAAGCTCAAATCCAGGACATGAGACAAAGACATGCAACAGCACTGGAGGAACTCTCTGAGCAACTGGAACAGGCCAAAAGGGTAGGGAACCCTGCCATGTGCCTGTGTCCCAGAGAAAATCTGCCATTAACTGACCCCACCCCCTGCTTGGCCATCCATTCAGTCCTGTACTGTCCAGTCTTTGCACAGCACCGTAGTAGGCTGAGGGGAACTGATGGCTCCTACGTGCAAGTGCTTTCTAAAAAGCACACTACTTACCAAGAGAGAGAAGCATTTGCCTTGAGTTGTCTTTATAAAAGAACTGGCTGGGCCCAGCTTCCACCTCAAACCACATCCATCTTCCTCCCCACTATGACACTAACTTCATCATTCTCCCAGTGGCTGACCTTCAGTGGTTTCCTGGTCATTCTTTTGTCACTCATCTGCTGCCAGCAGGTCACAGTCCTGGTGACATTCCCTTTCAAGTGTCCTTGTATGCATCTCTCCCTTCTTGTCCCTTCTGCCTCTGCTCCCATCTTGGCCAAACATTGCTGCCATTCATTCTGTCATTCCCCTGCTGTGTCTTGTGGGTTTCCATCTGCTCACACTGCTCTACCCTCCTCCAGCTCAAACCACCCTGTGCAGACCATCTTCTCCCTCATTGTTTCCTAGTCATCCTTTCCTTCATGCTCTTTGTGTGGTTTCCCACCTTTCTTCTTTGTGTGGGACCACTCACCACTTTGTGACATACGTGTTAGAGTGTTAACACATGCTGAACATTTACATTAGTGTGTGTCATGATGTCAGTGTGTGCTAAGTACCCTGCATGCATTGCCTTCTTTAGATTATAGCACTGTAGGTTAGTCTCTCTGGTTCTTAAAAGACAGGGAAACTGAGGCCCAGCAGCATAAGATAACTAAGCCAAGGTCACACAGCTAGGAAGTGGAAAGGCAGATAGAAGCCAAGCAGTCGGGTCCCAGAGCCCTGAATAACCACCCCACTACACCCAGCTCCTCCCTACGGCAGTCCTTAGAGACCCACCCTGTTGCAAACACCCATGTACCAAAGTGCTCACTGATGTTAGTTTAAAATTCTTCTTTAAACTAACAATACTTGTTTTTACTGGATATGGGCAATTTGGTTCCCCCACCCTGCATGGAGAAATATGATTACATAGTGCAGTGAGCCCTGAACATCTGTATCTATCACCCAAGCAGTGTGGCCAGACTGTTCCTCATATATAAACCTTGCCGCTCAGAGAACAACAGGTATTTTCATTCGTTTAACAAATGTTTCCTGCAGGCTATGTACCAGGCACTATGCTGCAGACACAAAAAATAGTGCTTTTTAATGGAGTATTATAAAATGACCAGTAATTTTTCCTTCCCTTCTCTAAGTTCAAAGCAAATCTGGAGAAGAACAAGCAGGGGCTAGAGACAGACAACAAGGAGCTGGCATGTGAGGTGAAGGTGCTGCAGCAGGTCAAGGCCGAGTCTGAGCACAAAAGGAAGAAGCTTGATGCCCAGGTCCAGGAACTCCACGCCAAGGTCTCAGAAGGTGACAGACTCAGGGTGGAGCTGGCTGAGAAAGCAAGTAAGCTCCAGGTAAGCTGGAAATCCATGACTCTGGGCAGTCAGTCCAGAGTGTAGCCTTTTTACCCATGTGACCTTAAGGGACCCACAGCTAATGTGCTATTATAAACCTGAAAATCACCATCATGAGTACATCGACTCTTAGGTATCCCTAGTATATGTTACTTTGATAAAGGTAAATAATTGTGTAAAATAAGACAGCATAACTTGGCCTTAACCTCACTAGTGCTACTATGAATTGTGGCTATAGTTCTTTGAATGGTTCTAAGCACATTTTCACCTTGTCCTTTAGTTTTGTAGACAAAATAGTAGGAGCGATGGGTAAAAGTCAGACTAGTAATGGTAAAGATTGGAAAAAACTGGGTTTTATACACAAGTGAAGTATAAATTAGTACAACCTGGGGCTGGGGTTGTAGCTTAGCAGGAGAGTACTCACCTAGCATGTGCGAGGCCCTGGATTCAACTCTGAGCACCACATAAAAATAAATAAATAAAATAAGCATATTGTGTCCAACTACAACTAAAAAATAAATATTTTTTAAAAAATTAGTACAACCTTTTTTCTAGAGGACAGTTTGACATTTATATGTCACCAGCCGTAAAATGTAAATACCATCAGGTCCAAAATGTGTCATTTATCCAAGGGAAATAATTAAGGCTAGACACAGATTGAGCTTTAAGAATGTTCACTGCAGAAGTGTATATATAAAAGCATGTAATTGGAAATAACTATTGTCCAATAACAGACTATAATGCAACCAATATAAACAACTTAAATGAGTGTTGGTAAGAAAAGATACACTTTCTGTATTGCTGTATTGAAAAAACAAATTACAGGGGCTGGGTTGTAGCTTAGTGGTAGAGTGCTTGCCTGGACATGTGAGGCACCAGTTTCGATTCTCAGCACTGCATATAAAATAAATAAATAAAATAAAGGTCTTATTGGCAACTGAAAAATTTTTTTAAAAAAAATTTTTTTTTAATTACATACTGGAAGTGTAGCTTTCTTAGTATTTACAAGGCCCTGGGTTCAATCCTCAGTACCCCAGAAATGAAAAGAAAATGACAGAACCATGTTGTTTAAGAGGCCCAAGACCACCCCAGTTCCGTGATTCTGTAGGAGGATGAATAGGACTTAGCATCTAGTCCTACTCGTGGCAGTGGTGTATTACAGTGACAGGACAAAAAGCAAGTTCAATAAAGCAAAGGTCACCTGGGCCAAGATCCTGGGAAACCATACAGGTGCTGGTGGGAGTCCTTTCCAGTGCAGTCATAGATGCACTCAGTTCCTCCAGCAGCTTTGTGACCCTGTATGTGAAGTGCTGTCTCCCAAGCAGCTTGTTAGAAATGCTGTGTTGGGTTTTTACTGGGGCTGGTCCCGGAAGCACTTTGTTGAACACATCCCAGGATTCCAGACTCCCAGAACGAAAGCGGGTGTTCGGCACAACCAATGTCATTTGCACAAATAGCTTAGATACAGTGGGCCACACTTACCATGCAGGGAATGGTGGGAGCCCTCCCAAAGTCCAAGTTCTCAGATTCCAGCTAGAGGACAACACAAGTGGGCCTTTCTAAGGAGAGCATTCTCAGGCCTGCTGTGTTAACATGTATGTGATGAAATTGTGTGTGTGTGTGTGTGTGTACGCACGCATGCATGCACACATACTCTCACAAATCTGGAAAGATATTCCTGAAACGGAAGATCTTAAAAACTGTAGTATGAGAACATCAAAGAGGCCACGGGAGTGACCAGCTGGACCCCTGAGCTACACCAGGCCTATGTTAGGCTCTCCTGTACCGTGCCTCCCCCATTAAATCCTCATCTGATAGGTGAGAAATCTGAGGCTCAACAAAACTAAGGACCTGCCTCCCTCGGGTGACTTACCAGCAGTTTGCAGAGCTTGGGTTGAAGGCAGACAGTCTGCCTCACTGGACTCCAGAGCCCTTCCCCACCACACCACCACACTGTTCCCGAGACTGGTGAAGTGTGAACTCTCTTAAGTATATTGCTAAAAAAAGAGAAAGAAGAGAAACATTATTGGCTTGTGCTCCATACAGATGTACAGATGTATCCTCCATACACTTTCCCTGTGCTAACCTGACAGAGGACAAACAAGAATGAAGGGCCCCCTACTTTCCTTTCTGAGTCCTTCTACTTCTTTCTATACCGACCCACTGCCCTCACAAAAAGTTACAAAACATCTTATACCATGGCAATTTTCTAAAATATTTTAGGTTTTCTAAAATTTTTCAGAGCTATCATTAATTGAAGCAGGAAAAAAATTAACATTACTCCTGAAATCTGACTATAAAAATGGCTAAATATTCATGCTGAATTTATTTATTTATTTATTTATTTATTTATTTTACTTTTTTATTTTGTTGGTGGTACCGGGGATTGAACTTAGGGGCACTCGACCACTGGGTCACATCCCCAGCCCTTTTTTGTATTTTATTTAGAGACAGGGTCTCACTGAGTTGCTAAGAGCCTCGCCATTGCTGAGGCTGGCTTTGAACTCATGATCCTCCTGCCTCAGCCTCCCAAAGTGCTGGAATTACAGGCGTGCGCCACCGCGCCCGGCTTCATGCTGAATTTATAATGCCAGATTTTTTAAAAGCTAAAAGAACTTTTGACTAAATACTAGAATTAAAATTTGAGTCCCTTGGGGCTAGGGTTGTGGCTCAATGGTACAGCACTTGGCCTAGCAAGTGTGAGGCACTGGGTTTGATCCTCAGCACCACATATAAATAAATAAATAAATAAATAAATAAATAAATAAATAAATAAATTGTGTCCATCTGCAACTAAAAAAAAAATATTTTTTAAAAAATTGAGCCCCTTAAATAAAGTTTTCAAATTCAATAAGAATATGTATTTTAGCCGGGCGCGGTGGCGCACGCCTGTAATCCCAGCACGTGGGAGGCTGAGGCAGGAGGATCGCGAGTTCAAAGCCAGCCTCAGCAATGGCGAGGCACTTAGCAACTCAGTGAGACCCTGTCTCTAATAAAATACAAAAAAAAAGGTCTGGGGATGTGGCCCAGTGGTCGAGTGCCCCTGAGTTCAATCCCTGGAACAAAAAAAAAAAAAAAAAAGAATATGTATTTTACTTGTCCCAAAGCAGATGTCTAATGCATCTTTGTATGGAAAGGACCAGATAAAACCTGTTGGGCTCCTCACACAAGACAGCAGCCACTTTTTTTTTTTTTTAATTATTATTTTATTTGTAATTGGACACAATACCTTTATTTTATTTATTTTTATGTGGTGCTGAGGATCAAACCCAGCATCTTGCACATGCTAGGGGAGCACTCTACTGCTAAGCCACAACCCCAGCCCAGCAGTTATTCTTTTAAAGGTCTTGATGTTGTTTTTTTTCTCTTCGTGATGAAAATAAAACCAGGTAGTCCATTGCATTGGGAGGAACCCCTGTCATTGTCCTTCTCCCTGTCCTGTCAGTAGGGAGAGACTGTAATGAGATGTCTGTGGGGGCAGGTATCAGCACCTACTTATTTGAGCACTATCTAAAGGCAACAGACTCTTGGTGGTGAAAGTCTTCCTTAATTGAGTTTGGCAGTTTCAAGTTCACAGCCCACAAACACTGCTCCATTTGTGATCTATTGAAGAGCTGTGGTTCTAGATCCTTTTATTTACTTGTCAAATTGAATTGAATCCAGTCTTTTACTCCTCCTTGCAGAATGAGTTGGATAATGTCTCAACCCTTTTGGAAGAAGCAGAGAAGAAGGGTATTAAATTTGCTAAGGATGCAGCTAGTCTTGAGTCTCAACTGCAGGATACACAGGTATTCCAGGGGGTTAAGGGTCTTCAGTAATAACTGACATTTCTATAATATGTAAGCTGGTAAAATATGCCAATTCCAGAACTGCCTTTTGTAACATCATCTCTTACTAATTTTGTGCTGAGACCATCTTGCTCTGTAATGAGCCTTGCTGCTCAAGAAATTTCTACTGAGGTTCAGCATCTCACAGAACCCTCAGGTCTTGTGTCCTGCAGGCATGTCAGTAACCTGGGAGGCAGCACTAATCAACACTCATGGGCACTGCCCTGCCAGTGCTATACCCCAACAGTGGTCTTACTGCACCATTTTAAATAAAATTATTGAAATTTCATTATGCTGACCTAAGAAAAGTGGATTGGTCCATGCTTATTATAATGGTAAGAGTTGTATTCAGTCTTCTGTCGAGATGTTCCTATGTCATATACAAGTTACTTGAAATAATGTGGCACTTTTTTTCTTAGAGTTTTACATATTTATTAAATTTGCAAGTGTTTGTAAGTATTCATTTGCTAGGTACTGGGGATACAGAGTAAAAATCTCAAAGCAGGAAACAGAACCTTTAGGTTAATTGGGACAAGTTCAGTGTAACCAGGGCATATGCTGTGACAAAACACATGCTAGTTAGCAAGAATAAAGGAGACAGCAAGAGCCAATCACAGAGAGCTCTTTGATGCCTTCAAAATTTTCAAGTCTGAAAGTAACAGAAAAGACATATTTGCACTTATACTTTGGAGAAGTTCACTTGGCAGAGAATAGAAGGGACAAATAATCAAGGGGGTGCCCAAGACTGGAGGTTATCCTAGTGAGCAATGCCAAGCTCTTGAACTGAGACAGGGGCAGGGGAGTGGAGAAGAAGAGATTCTAGAAGGGACTGAGGCTCAGGGCACGTGGAGTTACAGGAAGAAGAGGCATGGCAGGTGCCTTGCAAGGCCCTGGCCTGTGTCCTGGCTTCAAGAACCAGCTTAAAGCAATATTTGGGTTAACAGCTTTTACAAAATTATCATGTGTGTTTTTAAGTCATTTGCATTTATTAATGTCACTGGGTATTTCCCATCCACTGAAAATTTTGTTTATGATATGAAATTTTTGTTTGGTGATTTTTAAATTTTTTTTTATATTTATGCTTTTGTGGTGCTAAGGATTAAACTCAGGTAATTAATATAACTTAAGTATTAACTTTTTAAACAAATAACAGGAGCTCCTTCAGGAGGAGACACGCCAAAAACTGAACCTGAGCAGTCGGATCCGGCAGCTGGAAGAGGAGAAGAACAGTCTCCAAGAGCAGCAGGAGGAGGAGGAGGAGGCCAGGAAGAACCTGGAAAAGCAGGTGTTGGCCCTGCAGTCCCAGGTGTGTGTCCTCTTTAGGGAGCAGTGTGGCCTAGATGTGCACCCTTAGCAGCTGGCGTCCCTGCTGTGCAGACTGTCTCAACTCCATTTGGGGCAGTTAATTAGGTTGTACTATATTAAGCCCATTACATATTTTTGCTGTGACCCAGCCAAATGCTGATATCCTGTACTGGTCATAATGTCAGAGGCCTTCAAAGACACAGGATGGTGGCAATTTGTGTGAGGTCTAATCCCATCATCGTTGTACAGATTTGTAGCTAAGGAATTTCTTTGATTTAAAACCATGTAGAGTTGATTTATAATATTAAAAACCAAAATACTTTTACCCCTCAAATGCAAAAACTAATTGAGTTCTTTATATTGATATTATGTTTATATTATTCTTTATATTTCCTTACCCAATGCCTAGTTGGCTGACACCAAGAAGAAAGTAGATGATGACTTAGGAACAATTGAGAATTTGGAAGAAGCCAAAAAGAAGCTTCTTAAGGACGTGGAGGCGTTAAGCCAGCGCCTGGAGGAGAAGGCACTGGCTTATGACAAGCTGGAGAAGACCAAGAACCGCCTGCAGCAGGAGCTCGACGACCTGACAGTGGACCTCGACCACCAGCGCCAGATTGTCTCCAACTTGGAGAAGAAGCAGAAGAAGTTCGATCAGGTGGGAGGCCTGCACCCCGCCGCCGAAGCCCCCACACCTCATGTTGCCTCCCCCAACAAAACTCACCCTTTGCTTTGGTTTAAAACAATGTTTTTCTATTCAAAGGCCATGAAAAATAATACATAGCTGTATAAAAATTGGAAAATAGAAAAGCAAAAGATAAAAAAAAATTAGGAAGGCTGGGGATGTGGCTCAGCGGTAGAGCGCTCGCCTAGCGCGTGCGCGGCCCAGGTTCGATCCTCAGCACCACGTAAAGATAAATGCATTGTGTACAACTAAAAGCAAATAAATAAATATTTAAAAAAAAAAAAAATTAGGAAAACACCCATAATGTAGTACAGGTTGAGTATTCCTTATGTGAAATGCTTAGGAACAAAGATATTTAGGTTTAGGACTGTCTCCAGTTCTAGAATATTTGCATCTGCATAATGAGATAGGATCCATGTGTGATGAAATTCGTGTGTGTTTCACATACATTTTGTGCTGATGGCCTGAGTAATCGCACTCAATGTGCTTAGTGTACCTGCATTTTGACTGCAGCCCATCACATGAGTAGGTGTGAAATTTTCCACTTTTGGCATCATGTTGGCACTCAGAAAGTTTTAGATGTTTAAATTAGGAGTGCTTGACCCATGGTAACATTCTTAGCAATAAGCCAGACTTACAGCAAATGCTGTTTTTGTTTTTACTATTCCCTTACACCTTTCCTCACAGCTATTAGCAGAAGAGAAGAACATCTCTGCCCGCTATGCAGAAGAACGGGATCGGGCTGAAGCAGAGGCCAGGGAGAAAGAAACCAAAGCCCTGTCCCTGTCCCGAGCCCTGGAGGAAGCCCTAGAGGCCAAGGAGGAGTTTGAGAGGCAGAACAAGCAGCTCCGAGCAGACATGGAAGACTTGATGAGCTCCAAAGATGATGTGGGGAAGAACGTAAGTCACCTGCTAGCTGCATAGAGAGTAGCCCCAGGTGGAGCCTTCCACCAGCCTGAAGGACCTAGGGGTGCAGGCCCACAGTTAAAGTCCTGGGAGAGCCTCAGCTTGTGTGTGAATAGTGTGCTAAAGTTTCTGGGGTCAGGTGTTCCTCCGGGTCTCTTCTCTGTTGTCTATGCCAAGCCAGACCCGGCACTCTTACAGCAAGCATGGCAGATGGTCAGACCTTGTTCTTGTCATTTTCACTGGCCCTCCTTGCCCTGACCCCTTCCTGGGAGGGGGACCTTTCAGCAACAGAATTTCACTGTTCTATAGTCATCAGTAGTTACTAAACAAGCCAGGGTACCATGAGGTCCCTGAGGTTGAAGTTAGTGGGAATTCTCTACACCACGGTTGAAGTGGCAGCTCCCTCGCACCTGGCTCCCCAGGGAGGCTCCGCATTTGCTTCTGTGGCTTTGGGGGTTTATTCAGAGTTTGGAAATTTTTGTTGCACTGCACTTACTTCCAGTGCATACATCTTCCACAAGAGCCTTGATGCTTTTTACGATCCATTCCTCCCTTACTATATGATATATTGAGGGTAGCAAAAGAAACCTGGGCCTGGTGTTTAAAGCTGAGGTTTCACCCTGGCTCTTCCACTAGCTTCCATGCTGACCGTGAGGAGCCTCTTAAACTCTCAAAGCCTAAGTGTCCTCATTTATCAGATGGACATTATACGTGCCTTAGTAGGCCAGGTGTTGTCATGTGTCCCCTGTAGGGTCCCTGACCATGTCACTATTTCATGAAGTTACTGCATCTTCTTTGAAAAGCACAAAGCCCTGTGTGAAGGAAAGTTCTCATTTTCATGAAATGCCAGCTGTCTGACCACACCATAAGTGAAGGAAGACTGTCCTACTTTCCTGCTAGGTCTCCTACATCCTGGTGCCGAGGGAACCAGCCCTATAAATAAGAAGTCACCCAGTGTAGAAATGAACATGATTACATAGTAAGATGTGGAGTAAGAACGCTACAGTTGGTTCCACACTAGTTTTCCCTAGAATAATCAACCCCTACATGTTCATTCCACGAATATGTCTTTGGTATTGTGCCTAAACCTTCCTTTGCTTTCCCTGTGAGAAGTAACATGGTCATGGACCCCACAGGGGACACGTGACACCACCTGGCCTAGCTCAAAAGGTCATGAGGATCAAATAAGACAGGAGATGGAAGCATTCAGCACAGAGAAGTAAGTAAATGTTTGTCCAGGGAAAGATCAGGCCTCCATATAGCTGTACCGTGCTCTTCCCAGGCCCAACCACCTTAATATTCACAAGTTTGCACATGGGCCTTTCCAGTGCAAGTGATCTTTTATATGGCAGGAAGAGGTATACTCTCAGCCAGGCATGGTGGCACAAACCTGTAATCCCAGAGACTAAGGATGCTGAGGCAGTAGGATCAGAAAGTCAAAGCCAACCTCGGCAATTTATTAAGACCCTCAGCAACTTAGACCCTGTTCCAAAATAAAAAATAAAAAGAAATGGGGATGTAGCTCAGTGGTAAAGAACCCCTGGGTTCAATCCCAAGTACAAGGGGAAAAAACTGTACATTAACACACACAGCAGGCAGCTGGCCAGCCACCACACCATTCCTCTGACATGGCTCTACTTTCTCTGTTATTGGGCTTTATGAAATGTCAGCTCAAAGGTCATCAGAGGATGATGATTATAGGACATATGTGAATAAAAGAAGTTGGTACTGTACTTTTTAAGTTTCTTCTCTGAAATGAGGAATAGCAGCCCTGCAGGGACAGGGAAGGATGTGTGTACATGTGTCAGATGCTGGCCCGGGGTGACCAAAGGGGGACCATATGTCACATGTGGGCCTATAAGGACTGCTATCTTATAATCTGTTTCTGCCAAGAGTCAACCTCTTTCTGATGCTTCCTGTGGTTTAGGTTCATGAACTTGAGAAATCTAAGAGGGCCCTCGAGCAGCAGGTGGAAGAAATGAGGACCCAGCTGGAAGAGCTAGAGGATGAGCTCCAGGCCACAGAAGATGCAAAGCTCCGCCTGGAGGTCAACATGCAGGCCATGAAGGCCCAATTTGAGAGGGACTTGCAAACCAGAGATGAGCAGAATGAAGAAAAGAAGCGTCTGCTGATTAAACAGGTAGGTGGAAGGAAGCCAGGGCTCCAGAACAAGGGCCTGCGCGTTCTCCACACCATTTCTGGCTCAAGGTCTTGTGTATTTGTGTTAAGACACGTTAGCTAGAAATTTTTTCAGTCATTTGTTTTGAGAATTTTATTGGAACTGATTTAGATTTCCTATTTCTCAGACAACATTATGACTGCTTACAGTAAGCCAGGTTACTTATCAACTGAAAAGCCTTCAGTGGAACCTCAAGAGAATGTGTAGTTCAGTTCAAGTTCTTTGTCTTAGAAGTGTGGGTACAGAAAAGAAGGACTACATGCCAGATGAGAAGATGCTGCAGATTTCTACAATTCACACCACGTCTTCTTTACATCAGTCTTAACAGGAAAATATTTAAATTTTTTATTTTAAAAAGTTGCTAAGCTCTTATGATTTGTATACTTTTCTGAATGTGCATTAAACTTCTAATTTGGAAGTGTTCTTTAAAACCTACCTAACTGGATAATTTGACAGTTCATTGGAGTTCATAGTAATAAGCTTTGGATTTGAGATATATTTAATTTTGCCTTTTTTTTTTTTTTTTCTTCTTCTTCATTCTGCTAACATTAGCTCTACTAGTCATTTATTGCTGGATGACAAATTGCCCCAAACTTACTGGCTTATTAAATCAACATTTATAATGTCCCAGTTTCTATGGGTTAGGAATTTGGAGCAGCTTTAGCTCAGTGCGGTGGTTCTGATGCTATCAGGATCTGTGCCCTGGTGCATGATCTATTGGCCTGAGCTAGGTAGGAGGAGTGGATCAAGCCACCTCACTCCTGAGTGTGGGCAGGAAGGAGCCTCAGCACTGGCCCAGGGACCTCTCCCTAGGCTGCTTGAGTGCCCTGGAGAGAGCCTCCCCAAGAGTGAGAGGTCCAAGAAAGCCAGCAAGGAGGAAGCTGTGTGCCTTTTATGATCTAGTCTCCCAAGTCACACTCAGTCGCTTCCTTTTCTGTTCATTAGAAGCAAGTCACCAAGTCCAGCTCACCTACAAGAGATTAAGCTCTTTTGTATATACATATGGCTATAGATGGACATAATACCTTTATTTTATTTATTTACTTATTTTTATGTGGTGCTGAGGATCAAATCCAGGGCCTCACACGTGCTAGGCAAGCACTCTACCACTGAGCCACAACCCCAGCCCAGGGTCTAACTCTTTTTTTTTTTTTTTTTTTTTTTTTTTGTACTGGGGATTGAACTCAGGGACACTCAACCATTGGGCCACATCCCCAGCCCTTTTTTGTGTTTTATTAGAGATAGGGTCTCACTGAGTTGCTAAGTGCCTCAGCCTCCCAAGTGCTGGGATTACAGGCGTGCACCACCGCGCCCGGCTGCAGGGTCTAACTCTTGAAGAAGGAATGTCAAAGAATTTGTAGACATATTTGAAAACCACCGTACATACAAATACGAAGGAAATGGCTACACCTAAGGAGCCTCTTGTTATCCCAGGCTTGAACTACAGGACAGGACTGTGCAACATAAAGCTAGCAGGCAAATACCTCTACATTGCATGGAAGCAGCTGCCCTGCTGCCCCCACCACCAACTCCTGCAAAAGCAGGAGCAGGAGAGGTCTTATTCTCCCCCTTGGAGAGGCCCTGTGAGCCACCTCTCACCCCAGGCTTCTTGGCCTTACCCAGAACACTTCCTTCCCAGGAGGGGGCTGCCCCCACACCAGCCACCTGTCCATTCATGGAGAGCACTTGTTCAGAGCCCCAAACTGCGAGACTACCACCTAAGACACTATAGCCTTTGTTAGTACCCCTGAGTGGAAGGGTAGAGCAGGAAAGGCTGAGAAGCCCAAGGCAAGGCCCCAGGAACTCAAGAGCTCAGAACTTAGAACTCAGTGTTTTTGAGTCTGGTCCTCATTTTTAGTCCATCATTGGTGACTGAGGCATTAGGATTCCATTTAAAAAATAAAGAGCCCTTTTCTGTCTCCCTCGCACAATGGCATGAGTATTGTCCCATACCCATTGTATAGCTTAAAAGCTTGCAGAAAGAAGAAAGTCCCAGAGTAAGTGACAGCTGGGGTTTGTCACTGAGAGTGTGTCTGCCTCAATCTCCAACTCACATTTGCCTCCTTTATTTATCCTTGCTATACTCTAGAGATGGCCTTCACTTAACCCTCCTCTGTTGGATAACTTTGATAGCCTGCCACTTTCCTGATGTATCAAATGTAGTTTCTGCCTGGGTCTGAAGCCCCCATAATCTGGACATGCTCACCTTTTCAGGCCAAATTCCCAGTACTGCCAAACACATGTCCCTGCACTGGGTAAGCGTGGCCCCTATGGCCCAGGGACATGATCATGCCCACTATTCCCCCTAGGTCTCTTAACAGGTAATCCTTGCCCTCTGTGTGTCTGTCCCAGCCTGTTTGTTAAATCATTGTCTCACTGTCTCTTATCTTTGCTGCATCTTCAGTCAGACCTCTGCTTCTTCATGCGTCTTCATAGCAATCAGTGGGAATGGTGTGTAATGGGTGTTGCTTAGAGATCCTTTGAACCAAACTCGGCTACTGAAGTATTCTGTTAACAATAAGGACTGCTGGGTAACAGACCACCTCTCTGGAGTAACAGGAGGTTCCACTCACCCAAGTAACCAGAGCCCTTGAACAGCAAGAGGCTCTTGGCTTCAACCAACTATAACCAGATGTTGTTCATCAGGTGCGGGAGCTCGAGGCAGAGCTAGAGGATGAGAGGAAACAGCGGGCGCTTGCTGTTGCTTCAAAGAAGAAAATGGAGATAGACCTGAAAGACCTTGAAGCTCAAATTGAGGCTGCGAACAAAGCTCGGGATGAAGTGATCAAGCAACTTCGCAAACTTCAGGTAAGTGAAGGAGCCGTGGAAGCCTTTGTAACAGATGGTTCTGCTGAGATCAGGGACTTTGTGATCCTTATAGCTTTTACGCAAAGACAAACTGAAGAGGGAAAGAAAGACTGCAGCCTGCATCCTCCTCACTGAGCTTAGTGCCCAGCCACCTCCTCTCGAGGCCAACACAGCTGACCCCTTGGCTGAGGGTTGAGGCAGCAGGGCATAGAGATGGCACACGTGAACCTGTGTGTCCGTAGGCAGAGCTAGGGATGGAGTCAACAGAAGGAAACACACAATTTCTGGGTCATGACTCCTGTGACCCCCCCAAGTCACTAAGAGAAGGTTATGTGACTTTCCTTTATTAGTACTGTGAGCATTAATCATCTTTTGGTCATTTTGATCATTGCTTTTGCTACCCAGATGATGTACCTGCTTCACTACCACAATGACATAGATGATCTGTTTCAATTCACAGTCTGGGCAGGTGTGTGTTGGCCTGCTCCCATGCTGCCAGCAGGAGCGTAGAGAGGCACAACTATGGTGGTGGGCAGTGGATTATGACAAAAACTTCAAAAAGTCCTTTCATTTAACCTCATGATGAGAAATCAAACTAACAAAATACAAAGGTATTTTTATGTAAAAATATCTAAGCTGCTGTGCTATTTATGATAGCAGAAATAGAAACAGCCTAAACATAAACAGGCTGCTAGCCCTCTGAGGGACTGGGGTGCGAGGCACAACAGTAAGACTTGACTGAATAAAGGAAACGCAGTGCCGGGCTATTTGGCTTCTACCTGTATGCATGGGGTAGAGCTTTTTATATTTAAACACAGGCATGTAGAAAAAAAACGTAGAAGGAAAAAATCATGTTGGATAGCACGTTTATGAGTAACTTATTTGCTCCCTCTTTAAAAGTTAAATACAAAGGTTTTTATTTTTACTAATTACAAAAGTTATTAAGCTAATTAATTACAAAGAATATAAATTACATCACTAGTTTTATTTAATAGCAATTTGAGATATCATTTACATACCTATACAATTCACCCTAGTGTTTTCAGTTTGTTTTTTAGTTTATTCTGAGTTATAGAACCAACTGCTATCTAATTTTGGACATTTTGGTCCTCTCTACACCCATTAGCTGTCATCCCTATTTTCCTGTCTCCAATACATCCAAATGCTAATCTGTGTATCTATTTTCTGTGTGGGACATTTCATATAAATTCAGTCATACAGTATGTGACCTTTGTCACCTGCATCTTTCACTTAGCATAATGTTTTCAAAGTTCATCCCTGTTCTTGCATGAATAAATACTTCTTTACTTTTGTTGTTACTGAATATTAACCACACACACAATACATTTATTTATCCATCGGTTCTATTTTGGTCTATTAAAAGTAATGCTGACATGAACACTGTACATTTGTGTAGATGTGCTTTCAACTTTCGTGAGTACATATCTAGGAGTGCTAGGTCATATGGTAACTCTGTGTAACTTTGACAAACTGCCAAACATTTCCATAGTGACTTCACCATTTTCCCTTCACACCAGCTGTGTATGAGAGCTCCTATTTTTGTAGATCCTTGCCAACACTTGTTACTGTCCATCTTTTGACTATGGCCATTTCAGTGAGCGTGAAGTGATGGCTCATTATGGTTTAGACTGCATTTCCCTAGTGAGTAATGATGTGGAGCATCCTTTTACGTGCTTATTGGCCATTATCTTTTTCAGAAAAAAAAGTCTTTCAGTCCTCTGCCCATCTTTTCAACTAAGTTTTCTTTTAATTATTCAGTTGAAACAATTCTGTATGTACTCTGAATATAAGTTCTTTATGAGATAAATTATTTACAAATATTTCTCTCCATTCTCTAGGTTCTCTGTTCCTTTCCTGGATGTTACTGTATACAGTAAAAAAAAGTTTAATTTTGAGCCGGGCACGGTGGCACACGCCTGTAATCCCAGCACTTTGGGAGGCTGAGGCAGGAGGATTGCGAGTTCAAAGCCAGCCTCAGCAATGGCGAGGCACTTAGCAACTTAGTGAGACCCTGTCTCTAACTAAAAAACACAAAAAAGGGCTGGGGATGTCGCCCAGTGGTCGAGTGCCCCTGAGTTCAATCCCCAGTACCACAAAAAAAAAAAAAAAAAAAAGTTTAATTTTGATGAATTCTACTTTTTTTCTTTTGTTTCTTGTTCTTTTGTTACCGAATCTGTGAAACCCATGGCTAATCCAAGGTCAGAAAGATTTGCTCCTGTTTGCTCCTAAAAATTTTATTCTTTTAGCTCTTTCTTTGAGATTTGTGATCCATTTTGAATTAATTTTTGTTTTATGGTTTAAGTACAAATACACCTTCCATTCTTTTTGATATTGATGGTCAGTGATCCTAGCTTTAATTGTTGAAGAGAATATTCTGCTGTTAATTGAACTGCCTTGATACCTCTGTCAAAAATTAATTGGGGAACTGGGCATGGTGGTACACACCTGTAATCCCAGCACTTGGGAGGCTGAGGCAGGAGGATTACGAGTTCAAAACCAGCCTCAGCAATGGTGAGGCACTTAGCAACTCAGTGAGACCCTGTCTCTAATAAAATACAAAATAGGGCTGGGGATGTGGCCTAGTGGTTTAGTGCCCGAGTTCAATCCCTGGTACCAAAAAAAAAATTAATTGGGGATAGATGTGTTTATTTCTGGACTCTGAATTCTTGTCCTTTGATGTGTATGTCGTATACTATCCCAGTCTTGACTGCCATAGCTTTGTAGGAAGTTTTGAATTTGGGAAATGTGATTTATCCATCTTTGTTCTTTTTCTAGACTGTTTTGGCTATTCTGGATGGTTTCCTTGCAATTCCCTATGGTAATTAGGATCAGGTTGTCAATTTCTACCCACCCTACCCCCCCCCCCAAAAAAAAAAAAAAACAAGAGCAAGCTTGGGTTTCACGAGTTATTATATAGACTCTGTAGATCAATTTGGGAAGTACTGCCAAACCTAAGTCTTAACCAAAGTCTTCTGATCCATGAATATGGATGTCTTTCCATATATTTAGATCTAACCTTTTTACGATAATATAATTTTGGTGTATACATCTTTCACATCTTTTGTCCCATTTATGCCTAAGTACTTGATGCTATTATAATATAATCACTTTCTTAATTTTGAATGTTCATGGTGTATAGAATTGCAGTTGATTTTTTTTTTTTTTAATATTGATCTTACATTCTGCCACATTGCTGAACTCGTTTATTGTAATGGTTTTTTAGTGGATTCTTCAGATTTCTTATATATAAGATCATATCTGCGGGCTGGGGTTGTGGCTCAGCGGTAGAGCGCTCGCCTAGCACACGTGCGCGGCCCGGGTTCGATCCTCAGCACCACGTAAACATAAATGCATTGCATTGTGTACAACTAAAGCAAATAAATAAAAATATTTTTAAAAAAAAGATCATATCTGCAAACTGTGCTAATATACTTTTTCCTTTCCCATCTAGATGTCTTTCATTTCTTTGTCTTGCGTAATTATCCTGGCTAGTATGTATCTCCATTAAATAGAAATTGCAAGATTGGGCATCCTTGTTATATTTTAGGGGGAAAGCATTCAGTCTTTAATCATTAAATATAATGTTAGCTGTCAGTTTCTTACTGATGCCTTTTATCAGAGTTGAAAGTTTCCTTCTCTTTGTAGCACAATGAATATTTTTACAATGAAAAGATATTAGAAGCCGGGCGCGGTGGCGCACGCCTGTAATCCCAGCACTTGGGAGGCTGAGGCAGGAGGATCACAAGTTCAAAGCCAGCCTCAGCAATGGTGAGGCACTTAGCAACTCAGTGAGACCCTGTCTCTAATAAAATACAAAAAAGGGCTGGGGATGTGGCCCAGTGGTTGAGTGCCCCTGAGTTCAATCCCCGGTACAAAAAAAAAAAAAAGATATTAGGTTTTTTTAAATGTTTCTTCTATATTTCTTGATGATTATATATCATTTTTCATTTTTTTATTCTAAGTTATATATGACAGCAGAATACATTACAATTCATATTACACTTATAAAGCACATTTTTACATATCTCTGGTAGTATAAAAAGTATATTCACACCATTCGTGTCTTCATATATGCACTTAGGGTAATGATATCCATCTCATTCCATTTTTTTTTTTTTTTTTACCCTTTTACCCCCTCCCTTTTCCTCCCTCCCCATTGGCCTTTCTAGTATTCCTCTAATCCTCCTATGCCCCCCCATCCCAACCCCACTGTGAATCAGCCTCCTTATATCAGAGAAAACATTCAGCATTTGGATTTTGGGGATTGGCTAACTTCACTTAGCATTATATTCTCCAACTTCATCCATTTACCTGTGAATGCCATTATTTTATTCTCTTTTATTGCTAAATAATATTCCATTGTGTATATATACCACATTTTCTTTATCCATTCATCTACTGAAAGGCATCTAGGTTGGTTCCATAGTTTAGCTATTGTGAATTGTGCTGCTATAAACATTGATATGGCTGTGTCCCTGTAGTATACTGCTTTTAAGTCCTTTGGGTATAGACCAAGGAGTGGGATAGCTGGGTCATAAGGTGGTTCCATTCCCAGTTTTCCAAGGAATCTCCATACTGCTTTCCATATTGGCTGCACCATTTTGCAGTCCCACCAGCAACATATGAGTAGTGTGCCTTTTTCCCCACATCCTCTCCAACATTTATTGTTGTTTGTGTTCTTAATAGCTGCCATTCTGAATGGAGTGAAATGAAATCCTAGAGTAGTTTTGATTTGCATTTCTCTAATTGCCAGAGATGCTGAACATTTTTTCATGTATTTGTTGATTGATTATATATCTTCTTCTGAGAAGTGTCTGTTCAGTTCCTTGGCCCATTTATTGATTGGGTTATTTGTTTTTTTGGTGTTAAGATTTTTGAGTTCCCTATCTGATGTGCATGTGGTAAAATTTGTTCCCAATTAGTAGGTTCTCTGTTGACCTCACTGATTGTTTCTTTTGCTGAGAAGCTTTTTAGTTTGCATCTATCCCATTTATTGATTCTTGATATTAATTCTTGTGCTATAGGAGTCTTATTAAGGAAGTCGGGGCTTACTTTTTCTTCTAGTAGGCATAGTGTCTCTAATTCCTAGGTCCTTGATCCACTTTGAGTTTTGTGCATGGTGAGAGATAGGGATTTAATTTCATTTTGTTGCATATGGATTTCCAGTTTTTCCAGCACCATTTGTTGAAGATGCTATCTTTTCTCCAATGTACATTTTTGGTGCCTTTGTCTAATATAAGATAACTGTAATTATATGCATTAGTCTCTGTGACCTGTATTCTGTACCATTGGTCAACAAGTCTATTTTGGTGCCAGTACCGTGCTGTTTTTGTTACTATTGCTCTGTAGTATAATTTAAGGTCTGGTATAGTGATGCCACCTGCGTCACTCTTCTTGCTAAGGAATTACACCTGGACATGGTGTGTATTCTTTTTTCCTGATTACCAGATTCAGTTTGCCACTATCTTATTGAAAATTTTTACATCAGTATCCATAAAAGATTTTAGTCTACAGTCTTCTTATGGTATCCTTGTCACTTCCATATACTTTTATATTCACAGTGAATTTGTGTTAATTTTATAACCTGGAAAAATATCGTGTTTAAAAACTAACGATGCAAATACCCCCAAAACCTTCTTATTTAATCTTAGGCTCAGATGAAAGATTACCAGCGTGAATTAGAAGAAGCCCGTGCATCTCGAGATGAGATTTTTGCACAGTCCAAAGAGAGTGAAAAAAAACTGAAGAGTCTGGAAGCAGAAATCCTTCAATTGCAGGAGGTTTGTCTGTCTTTTATCTATCAATTGTTAAGCAAATATTTGCCCTTGAAATATCTCCAAGATCAGATAAATATATTTTAGTATCTTTGTAGCTTAGTGTAATTTTAGTATCCATTCCCAACAACCATCGCATTGCTTCGGTTTGGGAAATAGCAGTCACACTTTGACTCTGCTCATCAGTATTCCCCTCGCTGGCTAAAGGAAAAGCTGATTCGGAGCTTTTCAAGCTACCTGCCAGACCTATTCCCCTGGGTGAGAAAAGGGAGTGGCACTCACTTGTTTATTTGGTGTTGGTGAGCACAGGGATCATTTAGTTCCCACCCTGGCAATACAGGATTGTCTTACTGTACACAGCAGCTCTGTTCCTGTGATACTTAAAAGGGGAGAAGTATATTGCATTGAGAGGCAGCTGTCTTGTAATCAACAATTGTTCTTTCCCCCCACCTGCTGTGATGTTGGGGATTGGACCTAGAGCCTAATGCATGCTAGGCAAGCACTCTACCACTGGCACCTCCAGCCCAACAAATATTCTTTCATTCATCTCTTTACTAAGTTCTCACAAGAGAGGGACCAAAGAAGTGTTTACATATAGTGTGGAATTCTATCCTTGTAAGGCACTGTTGAATATATACATTTCTTTATAAATAAAGGATGATTACAATCTATTCAAACCTATAACAATAATAACTTGAAATATTAGTATCAACTTATATGAAGACTAGGGCCCAATACAAACATGTGGCAATGCTGGATAAAGTATTACCAAAAGTAGACTTGAGTTGGCAAGAAAGACAAGGAGTTCTCTAGGTGTCGGGAATGAAGGAACTGAAAACCAGGTCAGTACATTGATCAGCCCAGGAAATTACCCTGAGATCCTCTTTTATTTTGTTCCATTATTTTTTGTTCGACTTTAGTTCCTTCATGTTTTGTTTTTATTTTTTTCTTCTTCTTCTTCTTCTTTTTTTTGGAGACAAACTCTTGCCTTGACCAGGCTAGCCTTGAACTTGTGATCATCCTGCCTCAGCCTCCTGAGTGGCTGGGATTACTGGCAAGTGCCCAACTATGGCTTCTTCTTTATTCCATGAAAATTTAAAAGTCTGATTAAATTTCCAAATGTATGACATTTTTTAGATAATTTCTAATTTTATTATATACTATCAGAGAATATAAAGAAGAGTTTTTACCAATATCCTTTAAAATTGTATTTATCAATGAGTAGAATATTTTAAGATGTCTGCATCCATCATGGAGTTGACCAGTGATATCCCAAATGCTCATTTCCCTGTAGGTGAAAGGACCCACGGAGCATGCCTCCTGGATGGCTCCTGGGCCATGACCCAAATGTCCACGCAGTACTCCTTGCACCAAGCACTTAGTTATTTCTGAAAGCCAGCAGTATTCATTCCAGACCTTCAGGCAGAGGCCACACTGCATTAGGAAGGACTGAGCCAGAAAGCTGGCCTTGCCCTTCCCTTTCTCTTATACTTTTCCTTCTCTCAAACACCTTTGTCTCTTTAGCATATAGGTCCTGGGTCTTTTCCATTTTCCTTTGGGCCCGTCATCCTGCCTAAAGCACACCCAGTTGGTGGACAGGAACCTAGTTGAGTATCTTGGGCCCAAGAAGACTGAAAAAGTAAAGAGGCCAGATGGCAGAGCTGTCACCTCCAGCTCTCAGGTTAGGTTCAAAGCATTCTGCCAGCTGCCATTATATCCTAGACAGCTGCCCCTTTTCTCTCCTGGCCCACCCTGCCCATATGCTAGGACCATGTGTGCTGGAATTTGGCCCACTGGGAGGACCTGTCTCCTGTATACAGTCTCATCTACATGCTAGAGCCTGTAGAAGAACTACTATACAGCCCTGGCCCTCAGGACATCTGGAGGATGTGCTCTTGTTAAATATAACACCTTTTAAAGAGGCAGCTCTGGAAAAGGAGTCAGAACCCTAGCTTTCTGCTCTTGATCAACCTTGAGAGATTGGGGCCAGCCTCTCCTAGTTTCCTAGTTTCCCTCATGGTGAAATTCCCAAATTCTAAGGCTGTGATCTTCACACAGTTGGGGTAAGAATCATGCCCCTGACTCCTTTCACAGCAAATCATCTTTGCACGAATGCACAGTCCTCTGAGAAACCACCACAGAGACCCAGCTCTCCAGATACCTGAGCCCCTGCAGCCATGCTTTACTCACCTGCTCACAAGGACTTGTGATCCTTGTGGCACTGCTGCCCTGACATCCACTGGTCTAGTGCACTTGATCTCCATATGTACATGTGAAAGATACTTCAAGACCATAACTTGGTGTAGTTCATTTTCCTTTAGGGTCCCGGGTAAATTTTGTGCTCAATTAATAAAAAAAAAAAAAAAAAAAAAAGCAGGCTTGGCAGTCACAGTGCTGCTCACCTGCATTCCCAGCTACTGTGGAGGCTGTCTCAAAAAAATAAATACCAGCCTTCAAGGATAATAGGAATATCCACCTCTTATTTGACAGCAAAGCCCCTATGTGGACTAGGGCTTCCTCTGTGGGCTTTTTGTTTCTGGTTGTTGACGCCACACATCACCCGGCTGGCCATGCATTTTCTTCAGCCAGCTTACCAGCTCCATTTCTCACATCTAAGCTGCAGTTAGAGATGCATGTGGAGAGACTGGAGCCAGGCTGCCACAGCTCCAGGCACTGTCAGATTTCACATGTGAGGAAATGGTAATGGCCAGCGCCTAAATCAGTCTAAACTTATTCAGGAACTTGCCTCATCTGAGCGTGCCCGCCGACACGCCGAACAGGAGAGAGATGAACTGGCCGATGAGATCGCCAACAGCGCTTCTGGCAAGTGAGTCTCCTGGCAGCAGGTGGGCAGGGGCGCGGGTTTAGAGAGCAGTGGTGCCCCACCCACCCCCACCCCCAGCCTGTGGTTCCCTGCTTTCGGGCATGCATGCTGCTGCAAAGGCCGAGACTATTGCTGGGCATGTAGGAGTCACTAACCAGCCTGCTCATCCATTCAGAGTCTGGAAGGATGAGCATGAGGTGCTGAGCCTGGACAGCCTCAGCAACTTGCCATCAGCCCCCAACTCGTGTGCCAGTCCTAATGGCCTTGTACAGAACAGATGTTCCTGGGCTGCACTGACCTGGTGTCATGAGTCCTCACTTTCAGATTTGTTAGGTTTGGCAGGCAGGTTCCTTAGACATGACCTTTCTCTGAATTCATTTTTCATTAAGAATCACTTTTTCTGAATTAAGTGGATTTCTCCATTTAATTACTATATTGAAGGTACATTGTACACCTTTCCTAACATGCCATGATGAGGCATTGGAATTTTATTCTCAATGCATTGAGAAGCCATTAGGTAGCATTTAAGTGAGGAAATGCTAGGATCATACTGGCATTTTGAAAGCTGACCCTGGTTACAGTCTGTAGAGACTGATGGAGAGAGGCAGAAGAGGCTGAAAGGCGACCACGGAGCCCAAGCAAGAGATCCCAGGGCCGGGACCAGGGAGGCAGGTTTGGGCAGGGAAGAGAACTGGGTGGAGGTGTTTGAAAGTCTAATCAGTAGGGCTCGTAGGTGGATTTGGGGGGTTGGGTACAGGAGAGAGAAAACAACCTCCACGTCTCCCTGTGCTATGCTGACCTAGTGTTGAGTGTCACTTCTCCTCGTCCTGGCCAGGTCCGCACTGCTGGATGAAAAGCGGCGTCTGGAAGCAAGGATCGCACAGCTGGAGGAGGAACTTGAAGAGGAGCAAAGCAATATGGAGCTGCTCAACGACCGCTTCCGCAAGACCACTCTACAGGTAGCCATGTGACAGCCATCCCTGGGAGGGGCTGTGCTGCCTTCTTTGCAGGAATGACTGAATCCTTCTCTTCTAGGTGGACACACTGAACACAGAGTTGGCGGCTGAACGCAGTGCCGCCCAGAAGAGTGACAATGCACGCCAGCAACTAGAGCGACAGAACAAGGAGTTGAAGGCCAAGCTACAGGAGCTGGAGGGTGCTGTCAAGTCCAAGTTCAAGGCCACCATCTCAGCCCTGGAAGCCAAGATTGGGCAGCTGGAAGAGCAGCTTGAGCAGGAAGCCAAGTAAGAGGTTCTTGCTGCCTTCAACCAGAATTCACGTGTATTTGCCAAAGAGCAGGCTTCAGGCTCAGTCTGTGTCAGACTCTACATAGACATGCACCCTGCCTCAGGGTGTCCCAGTGCAGGGAAGGAGATGACAGAAGTACATGTGACCAGAGTGGGAGATGAAAGGTGCTATGAGCCATGAAAGAAGTGCTGAGAGTTTGGGAGGACACCTCTGTGAGGTTTCGCGGGACTGGGCCTGCTTGTCAGCTCCTCCTGGATTCAATGTGCCTGATTTCCTAGGTACCGTTAAGTTTATATGACCCTAAGTCAGTTTCCCAGGTTGGTGGCATCCCATGAAATACTACAATTTGCTGGCAGAAAAGAAAAACAGGGTTTTTTTTTCCCCCATAGGAAGGAGTTGCTTAACAGTTTCCATTTTGCTATATTAAAACATGGTGAAAATTGTCAGGAACTGCACCATACAGTTCCAGCAGATATTTATTCAGCAATTAAAATCATAGACTGCCAGAGCTGCAGACAACCTTCTACTTCACCTACTTCTTAGGGAGATTGAGCCCAGGCACCCTCCCAACCCTGTTTCCTAGTACTTCCCACTCTCCCCTTGAGAGTCCACTAGGCTGAAAGAAAACAATTAAGGTTTTGTTTTTAGTTGTGATTAACATAACTTGACCTTTCATCTGACCCCACTACAATCCATTTTTTCATAGCATTTAAGGAACAAGGAATCTTTTCTGTTTTCCACAGAGTCCTCCAAATAAGTTACCTCTCCTTCATAAGGGACGAAAGTCCTATGGAGGAAACATGGTGATTTGTTTGACTTCTAGCCACTTGAATGCATAGGGTTTTTGATGGTCTTTGCTGCTAAAGCTTCCAGCTTCATAGTAGGTAGGTAGTAAATTCTAAATTGAGATAATCACTTAATTGGAATTTTTATCTTTCAGGCAAAAAAGGTAGGTGATTAGACTAACCAACTAAGGTTTATGTCTTTCAGTATAACTCATAGGTAGCCTTTATGAAACATTTACTCTTCAAAAGGTCACTGAATAAAGTGATTAATACCTGAATGTGCAGAAAAATGTGCTTTTTCTACTAGTCAGCACTGAGGGCTACTTTAAAAGTAATTCCTATTTGACTGAAAGAAAAAATGCTTCAAGGCCATATTAATGGTGTTAGTGTAAGAAGAAGGCATTCCAGCATGTCATCATCCAAAGAAAAAGAACTTTTAAAAAATGTTTTTCCAGCCAGGTGCGGAGGTGCACTCCTGTAATCCCAGCACTTTGGGAGGCTGAGGCAGGAGGATCGTGAGTTCAAAGCCAGCCTCAGCAATGGCAAGGCACTTAGCAACTCAGTAAGACCCTGTCTCTCAATAAAATACAAAAAAGGGCTGGGGATGTGACCCAGTGGTCAAGTGCCCCTGAGTTCAATCCCCAGTACCAAAAAAAAAAAAAAAAAAAAAAAAAAAAAGTTTTTCCCCATTCAAAACATAAATTTCAAGAATTTTAAAACTACTGTAATCACTTTTACAGGGAACGAGCAGCTGCCAACAAACTAGTCCGTCGTACTGAGAAGAAGCTCAAGGAGATCTTTATGCAGGTTGAAGATGAGCGTCGACATGCGGATCAGTATAAAGAGCAGGTATGGGAAGCAGGGCAGGCTGGGTGTCCGCACCCCTGGAGGTGCTTCAGCAAAGGGCCTGGTGATAAATGAACCAGTTGCTACAACGTACTGGCAGAATGAAAAAATACTATTTGAAACTCTTAATTCTAGCATTTTGCACTACCACACCAACCCTATGTTCCCAGCAGGCTCTCTTGGGGTTAGAGATACACAGGTGGCAAGATGAGGGAGTGAGTGCAGGTCAGTGAGGCTTTGAGGTGTGAGGCTAGACTCAATTTCAAAGTTATCATCTATTAGAATGTGTACCTTAAAAGTGCAGAAATTTCCCCTAGTTTCACTCGTGGTTATCTCCCTGGTGCCTAGACATTATTGGGCACAGTTGGCAGGCACGGAATATCTGTCTGGCTAGAAGTGGATGAAGATGTTGAATGGAAACTAAAAGCAAGGGCACTGCCCACAGCACCGAGTGCTCTTCCTTGTGTGCAGCCAGGCATCCTAACTGTGGCTCAGGTCTGCACCCACTGCAGCCTGGGTGGCTCCCTCCAGCTCTTCCCCCCTCTGCTGTGATGATGAATCTTATTGCTGCAGACACTGGGCAGGAAGGTGGAGAGAGCTGAGCATTTGCTGCCTTTGTCCCCTCCGGGCCCTCCCCTTTGGGTGCCCTGCTCATCAGGCACCCCAGCTTCCCTTCCTGCCCCCACTCAGAGCCTGGCAGTTGTGAGTGGATGTGAACTGGACCCACAGGTCACAGGCCAGTCCCTGTCAGTTTAGGAGTGAAGGATCCAATGAGGAGGCGCTTAATGCTCATGGCAGGTCTTCCAGAGCGAATTTCAAAGTAGTGCGTCTGCAACACCCATGCTTCACCAGAGGGGTGAAAGCGCATGGTGCAGCCTCGTCCAGCTGGCAGTTGTTGAAGCTGCTTTGCATTTTGCAAGAAATGCTGAAAGCAATTCCTTTTCCTAATCCCATGGGTATTCAAGTTGAGTAACAACTGAGTCATTTTTCTGCAGGAAGCTCATAGGTGATAAAGCAGTTCATTTTAAATTTTGTTAAGAGTTTGCTCTGTAGATGCTGGCTTTGCTGAGAGTGGCAGCCAAGTTAAAAGCCTTTGACCAGCCCCCAAATGAGTGTGTAACTCCATGCAAAGGTATGCACACGTGCGCATACTGTGCTTACAAGGGGGTCCCTCAGAGCTTGCTGACACATACGGGGTACAGAGAGGATGACACTGAATTCACAGGTTTGTTGTGTCTCCATTTGTTAACTCCCCCAAGATGGAGAAGGCCAATGCCAGAATGAAGCAGCTTAAGCGGCAGCTGGAGGAAGCTGAGGAGGAAGCTACCCGTGCCAATGCATCTCGGCGTAAACTCCAGCGGGAACTGGACGATGCCACTGAGGCGAATGAAGGCCTGAGCCGCGAGGTCAGCACTCTGAAGAACCGGCTGAGGTGAGTCCTGGCTGGGGCACACGAGCTGGCGGGCTGGCCCACAGATGATCACATAGACCACGTGTAGGTAGCCATCCTTCCTCTGAATCACTGCATTCAAGATTTCTGGCCAGGTACGGTGGCACACGCTTGTAATCCCAGCATCTTGGGAGGCTGAGACAGGAGGATCATGAGTCCAAAGCCAGCCTCAGCAATGGCAAAGCACTAAGCAACACAATGAGAAAAAATACAAAATAGGGCTGGGGATGTGGCTCAGTGGTTGAGAGTGCCCCCGAGTTCAATCCCTGGTGCCCAAAGAAAGAAAAAAAGATTTCCAACCATCACAGTAGTACATAGGGAGGAGAAAAGAAGGATGGACCCACTCATTCTTTGCCATGGCTAGTGGACTGAACCAACGTACCACAAGGCTGGACAGCGAGGTCACAGGTCTGTTCATGTCCAGACAACCCCATGCATGAGAAGAGGTCCCGGCCTCCATTCAGAAGCAGGGCAGGAGCTCCCCAAAGGAACTGGCATGGCCCTCAGTGTGCTCCTCCTCTGTGCCAGTGAGAGGACGTTGTGAGGGACAGCTGGAGCTCAGCTGGCTCCCCAGGAAAACCCAAGAGGTCAGCAACTGGCCCATGAGCACATTTGACTCCTGCCTTGCTGCTGTACACCATTAAGCCAAGGATGGTTTTACAGGGTTGTTTTTTGGTTTTGGTTGGGGGTGGAAGAAAGCAAGTATTGACTAAACTCCGGGAACACTTTTACCACTGAGCAGTATCTCCAGTCCTTTTTACACTGAGACCAGTTTCTGCAAGTTGCTGAGGCTGGCCTCAAACTTGCAATCCTCCTGCCTCAGCCTCCCAAGTTGCTTGGATTAGAGACATGTGCCACCACCCCTGGCCTAGTTTTTACATTTTTCAGGATTTGTAAAAAACACAAAAACTACAAAAGACTTTAATGTGGCACATAGGACCTAAAAAGATTTGTTATCTGGCCCTTTTATAGAAAAATGTTGGTTAGCAGGTGGGGTTTGCTCTAATCCATCTTTCTTAGCATTTCTGTCAGTCTTATATTGAACCAGACCATCCCCAGGTCTCTGAGGACTCTGCTTCATGTACACTGTGTTGACCAGGGTGCCCCTGGATGGGGACGGTAGGGTGGACAAGCACAAAGCCTCTCCCAGTGGTACCAGTGTCCCACAGGCCATGTGTTCCAAGGACAAGACTCCGCATCCTTGAGGATTGGACACCCTGACAGTCGAGTGTGCTTGTGCATTTGCCCATGCGTATCTGCTTTCTCTTCTCCCAGGCGGGGCGGCCCAATCAGCTTTTCCTCAAGCCGATCTGGCCGGCGTCAGCTGCACATCGAAGGGGCTTCCCTGGAGCTGTCAGATGATGACACGGAAAGTAAGACCAGTGATGTGAATGAGACACAGCCGCCACCATCCGAGTAAAGGCACAGGAAGCCAGAGGAGGCAATACAGTGGGACAGCCAGGAATGTCCCCGGCGCCAGCCTGCCCGGGGCATCCTACAGAGTGAGGAATCGGCAAGCTCTGGCATTCCTTATGGAAAGATCAACTGTGTCTTAAGGCTTTCCCGCCTACACAGACTGTATCCCGCTTCAGATTAGGTACAATTGCTCCCCTTTTATATATATACATACACAAGACACACACATATTAAACAGATTGTCTCATCATTGCATCTATTTTCCATATATTCATCAAGAGACCATTTTATAATACATGTTAAGAAAAGAACCCTTTTTAAAACAAACTCCAGACCCTTCGTTGCCAGTCGCTGGGTCGGGGGCAGCCCCGTGGTCGTTGCTCAGTCGCTCTGCATGCTCTCTGTCAGACAGACAGGTAACTTAGTTCTGTGTTCATGTAGCCCTGACTCCTCAGCCACATCCAGTCTTAGAACATTGTGGAACCTAATCCACACTCGTATCTCATTTTCTTCAAATAATGATCACTATTTCAGTGAGCAAACTGTGAAAGGGGCTTCGGAAAGATTAGGAGGGGTGGGTTGGATTGGGGGAAGCCGCATCCATTTGGGGTTACCATACCCATCTCCCACGGGGTGGCTCTGCCCCTCAAATTGGTGGTGTCCCTGCATCTACTATGTGAACTGTCCTTGGCCAGGGCTGGTCTGTGCATAAAGAGGGTGGTGGCCACAACACAGCTGAGCCCTCAGATGGCAGCCATCCAGTGACTTCCAGATGGTCTCCTGAAGCGTCTGGCTTGGCCAATGCCCCCCCCCTTCACTTCAGGAACAAGCTGCCATGGCCCCCGCAGGAACTAGCAGAAGGCCCTCCCTCGCCAGCCAGGCCCTCGTGCTGACTGCAAATTCAGCCGCTGCTTTGAGCCCAAAATGGGAATATTGGTTTTGTGTCCGAGGCTTGTTATAAGTTTGTCAGTGAGGTTTTGAGGACCTCAAGAACAGATGCCATCTGCCTGAATGTTGACATGCCCATGGGTGTGAATCCTTTTTCATTTTTCCTTTTCCCTTCCTTTTGGACAGTGTTACAGTGAACACTTAGCATTCTGTTTTTGGTTGATAGTTAAGCAAACTGACATTACAGAAAGTGCCTTAGACACTACAGTACTAAGACAATGTTAAATATATTATTTGCCTCTATAACAATTTAATGTATTAAGTTTTGACTGTGCTTCATATCATGTACCTCTCTAGTCAAAGTGGTATTATAAACATTCAGTGACAACAAATCAGTGTTAATTATGAATCCTTGATCCTCTGCAATGTGCTTGAAAACACAAACCTTTTGGGTTAAAAGCTTTAACATCTGTTAGGAAGAATTTGTCACGTGGGTTTGGAATCTTTGATTTCCCCCTGTATGAACTGTACTGGCTGTTGACCACCAGACACCTGACTGCAAATATCTTTTCTTGTATTCCCATATTTCTAGACAATGATTTTTGTAAGACAATAAATTTATTCATTATAGATACTTACGCCTGCTTATTTACTTGGAGGAAAGAGCACCCGTTGAGAATAAACAGACCTCAATAAAGAAGAATAATCATGTGAACATGGAACCTGTTTTCTCACCTTCTGTTCTCAATATTCCATCTGTGACTTGACTGCGGGGAGGGCGGTCAGCTACACAGACTTGAAAAATGATACAAGGTCCACTGGGTCTCCCAGAAACTATCCAATGGCACACTACATCTCCAGGCAGTCCTGGCTCTTAAGTAAGTCCTGCTGTCACTAGTGACCTGCTGGTGCGTGGATAGTTGGGGAGGGAAAGGACACCTAAAGGTGAGGCTGGTGACCCAACTGCCCAGGAAGCAATTCAGGATGGTTTGGGTCATCCACCAAAGAAGCTCATCACTGGATTAGAGTACTTTAAGAGGTTCAAGAAGTTTTAGCCTGCATCTTCAGACAGGATATACACTGAAGGCCCTTTGGGGGTGGATTCAGTGGCTCCCAAGGGCAGCTGGAATTGGAGAGAAACCAGGCAGGTAGATAAGTTTTTTTGTTTTGGTACCAGGGCTTGAACTCAGGGGCACTTAAACACTTTGAGCCACATCCCCAGGCCTTTTATTGAATTTAGAGAGAGGGTCTCCCTGTGTTGCTTAGGGCCTCACTACATTGCTGAGGCTGGCTTTGAACTCACAATCCTGCCTCAGCCTCCTGAGCCACTAGTATTACAGGCATGTGCCACCACACCTGGCCAGATCAGATTTCTTGCTCCACAATAAGTCTTGGCTGGTTCTGGTGTAAGCCCACATATCCACCTGGTAAGAGGTGCGTGTCTAAGCTTCTTGGCAGTAGTGAGGACGTGAGAAGGACAAAAGTGCTCCCTTTTGTTCACAAAGGTAGTTGGAGTTCCAGTGTTGCAGCTGCCTTCTCTCCGCTGCATCCAATAAATTAGTCCAGAGTTCATGGACTTAGGGGAATTGTTTGTCTCAAAGAATTCTTTCCTACTGGCTGGCTAGCTCTCTACATCAGCCCACCAAGAGAAACACTCTCCATGGACTGATTTCAGTTCCTGATGCCACAAAGATGCTAACTAGAAGGAACCTTTCTTCATTAAAACCACATTCATGGTCTAAGAAAGTAGTTCATAAGACCTCTCCCAGGCATTAGGGCACAAGGAAGGTGGACTTTTGAGTGTGCCAGCAAGTCTAAGAGGCTGACCACCTTTCACCAAGAAGCACAGTTCACCAAGAGGAGAAACCCAGGCAAGAGGTTTCCATGAGATGAAACAGTGTTGGGGCTTTACCTCAGAGCTTCATGCAAACTAAATGCTCCACCCACCTTTACTATGTCATGGGCACTGCTTTTTTAAATAGTTCCAGAGATTATGTAAACTACTCTGGTAGGGCTAATACCTATCTCTGGTCTGCTGGCTTGATACTCTTGTAAAACTGAAGTCTCTATAGCCCATCATAATTTCTTCCTGTCACCAATTTTCCCCATCCCTGGAAATCCCAACTAAAATGAACTATGGGCCATAAAGCCAAGCTATTCTGGCCAGCCCTCCTGTGGCCCTGGGTATAAGGGTCCCATAGCCCCTTTCCCCTAAAGCCAGTGTTGTTAAGGAATAGACCTGTCCCTGTCAGGACTGATGGAGAGAGCTTTCAAAACCACCCCTTCTTACCCTGCCTCGCCCTCTCAAAAACCAAAAGCCAGAACAGACCACAGACTGGACTCTGGAAAGGACAGGCAGTGTGGCTCCTCTTCCCCTAGTTCTGGAGACCTGAAGGAAGGTCCTCTATGCAGGCTGCCTTGTCACTCTAAGAGGGATACAATGAAGCTCCTCCCTCCCCACCTTTCTGGGGTAATGTGCTCCAAGAGCTTTCCCAAATCTTCAATGATTTTTAAAATGATGCCCTGCACCAGAAACCAGCACCAGACTTCACAGTCCAGTCCATTCCCATTGTAGTCGCCTATCATTTGGGAACCCACCAAACGTGAAGTGTCTTGTTCTTGTCAGAAATCTAACATGAAACTATCAAAAGGGTATATTTACATGATTACATTCTCAGAGCCAATGTTATCTACAGTTGCAGTGCCTATGTACCATATGCAAAAAGTGTGAGCATGTCCTTCGACTCCTACCGAGACTGGAAATTCATGTCTGATTCATTACAGCAGTGGGGTCTGTTCAATTTTTCAAAGTAGCCCAATAATGGGCTCCATTCCAGCTGACTGGATGTCATGAAGCCTTATTTAGGATTTAATGTGACATAAGCAGATATAAACACTGGGTCTGAGGGGAATCAAGCAGGGTGCTGCCTGCTCCATCATATTGTACTGTGTAGATTATAAAATACCCTAAATCTCATGCATCTCACAATCACCATCAGCAGGTGGCAGATGGGATGTGACTGTCACCTGACTCAATATAACCCAGCATCAAAACTTGCAGAATGGGTATCAGTAGCTTAGAAAATTCTGGAGCCAACGGTAAAAAGGAGTAGGGAGCTCAGTGGTAGAAGCACCCCTGGGTTCAATCCCCAGTACAGCAAAAACAAAAAAGCAATAAGAGACTTGCGAGTTTTCTTTCCCTCTGCTCTACCAGCAAGCTGGGCACGGCACACACCACTGCAAATGCCTCTCGGTGAGTCAGCTTATGACAAAATTTCCAGCAACAGTGAATGACAGACATTCCTTGACAGCAAAAATATCTGAATATGTATCATACTTAATGCTTTTACTCAATTAGGACTTTGACTTTTCATTCACCTATAGTTTTATTAAAACTATGAAGTATAACATTTGTTTATGCTGCTACAAGCAAGCAGTGTTCAAAACCTGATGTATACACCATATACCCGCAGTTTATATGTTTCTTGGCATGTTGCCTTATACTTGGAACCACACATCTAGCACCTTCTCTCACTTGCTAGCACTAACCTGAGAATAACAGGAGAGAAGCCCAGATCCAAACAACTTGTAATCCCAAAACATTTGTCAAAAGGCCACACAGGTGGAGGACCAAATCCTGGATCTATCCCAGTTAGTTACTCCAGGACCTGGCAAGCCCCATCCCTCAAAGTCCTGAATCTTCCCCCATATTTTCACATGGGCGTGGGACATTCTTGGGCTGCCCCTGGAAATCAAATAGGGCTGGTAACCAGCACCAAGAATTGCTATGAGCATGCCTGTTCAATGCACATCACCCAAGCCCGCCTGAATCTTGTCTGTTCCACAGCTGCTGTCCATCTGCACATCGCATATCAGAGCAGAAGAGACATTTAACTTGGCCTTTGTACACTCCAGCTCCTCTCACGTGATGGCAGGAACCCAATAAAGCAACCCAATCCTTTTTTTCTGTGAAATTTATTGTTTCCACATTAAAAGATTTTTTTTGGAGGGGAAGTATTTTTTTTTTTTTTTTTTTTTTTTTTTCTTTTTTTAGCCACATGATGATCCTATACAGCTGCCCCAGAGTAGGACACCGTCATAAGTCATTAACATGCCATATGAGTTCTGAATAAATAAAAGCTACAAAGCCCAAGTTATATACAAATATCTTAGGCAATAATGTTTACAAACCTATGTACAATAAAACAAATGTAAACAGTAAATGCAGCATGAGAGTAATCAAAGGATGCACAGGGACAACCACTTTTGGTCAGTCTGCCACAAGGAGCTGGCACCAGCCAACCCCTGGAATCAGGCCACTCGATCCTTCCCAATGCAACTGGACGGACCCTCAGAGGAGAAAACAAAAATGTTCTGAAGATGTCATTTAACCAAAGGACCAGAAAGCTGACGAGGAGGTTGCCACCCACCTCTGAGGCACGTGGAGGAGGCAACAGCACAGAGGCCCAGCCCTGTGAGTGCCGAGGCCTGGAGGTTCCTGCCACCTGAGACTCAGAGGGCATCTTGCTGCTTTGGGAGGCAAACCTATGGAATGGTAACTGCTTACATAAAATCAGAAGGTACAGACAATGTTCCCTAATTCAGTGACCTTCCTGACTCTGCCAGAAACAGGTTCAAACTGTGGGGATGGAGTTGAGGGACACATGATCATGAGCACTGAAGATGCATGGGTGGGAGCTCAGGAGAAGGGCACATGTAAACCTGATTTGGGGAAAAACTTCTAGAAGATCTGCAATGTCCTAAACACAACTAAATCCTATCAGTACAGCAGAGTGGGGGCTATGAGGCAGGTGTGATGAATGATACTTCTGCATCCAGTAACCAAGTAATACACGTATGTATCACCTTGTGACCCACAAAAGTGCAATCATGTGAAACCAACGGCACTACGGCGAGAAGAGAAAATAGCCAGTATTGATATCGCACAGAGTCCTGGGGCTGGGCAGGGCCCAGCAGCCGCCACTGCATGCAGCCTGCCCTCTGCCAGCCATGGGGAGGCAGATGGAAGGGCACGGGGCTGGGCCCAGGCACCAAAGGGTGAGGCGTGGGTGTCCTGGGCTGTTGGAGGAGGGCAGGAGCCCCCAACTGGAGGCCGGGCACTCACACACTGAGAGGCAGCATACCCGGAGCTGATGAGGGGCGCGAAGAGCCCAGACCAGGAGGAGGAGGAGCTGGGTCAAAGCCATTCACTGCCCTGTGGAGTGACCATAGCAGAGAGGGAGGGAGGGAAGGGAAGGGAAAGAGAAAGAGAGACTGTCATTTAAAAGTACTCTACACACAATAAGAAATTGATTTGCTTTCTCTAAATAGACCTTGCCTGGCCCACAGTAGGATCCTAACTGACAGCCCAAGAGTGAGTGGCATCCCATAAAGCATCAGTTGGTCAATTGAGAGTACATAGTCTGGGGTACCCAGACCACGTGACCCACCTGAGCAACTTCATCACACTGACCACTGCAGCCTCAGTCCTGATTTTTTCCCCATAGACCAGGTCTAAATGTCTGGCAATAGTGAACTATTTAAATAAATGATTGTATGACAAAAAAATGAAATAATATTATACACATTCTTCAAGGTTTTTTTTTTTTTTTTTTAGAGAGACAGGGTCTCACTGAGTTGCTAAGTGCCTCGCCATTGCTGAGACTGGCTTTGAACTCACGATCCTCCTGCCTCAGCCTCCCAAAGTGCTGGGATTACAGGCCTGCGCCACCGCGCCCGGCTTCTTCAAGTTTTTTTACTTTTTTTTTTGGTACTAGGGATTGAACTCAGGGGCACTCGACCACTGGATCACATCCCCAGCCCTTTTTTTGTATTTTTATTAGAGATAGGGTCTCACTGAGTTGCTAAGTGCCTTGCCATTGCTGAGGCTGGCTTTGAACTCGCGATCCTCCTGCCTCAGCCTCCCAAGTGCTAGGATTACAGGCATGCGCCACAGTGCCCGGCCAAGTTTTTTAATAGCATGGGAAAACATTTTGAATGTACTTAATGCTAAGTGGAAAAAGAAGCAGGCTACCAAAATGCCTATGTTCCATGATGTGAAGAAAACAATATATAACCTAGCTTCTACACTGTAGTCCCTTACATAGACATTACTATGTAGCTAAATCTAGAATGTGTGGGTCTTATGTACACAAATAGAGAATGTGTGAATTCTATATACACATATATTATATATGCACATGCATATACACATATGTGCATAAAATCATACATGTATTACATATATATCATAGAAGTAGAATTTAACAATCATTACCTTTCTTCCCTCTGAATAGTAGGTAAATTTTGTTTACTACTTTATACTTATTTTCCAAATCTCTTAGCAGGCATATAAATAATAAGAGAGAAAAAAATAACTTCTTAAAAATTACTTAGAAAGCAAAGTCAGTTGGGTAGGCTTTTCTTTGCCGACTCACACAGGGAGCCCAGCCCCTCACAAGCACTAGCCCCCACACCCAGCAAGGTCAAGAGCCCCCAGCCCCACCACCTGGCAGCACAGCCACAGGAAGCAGCGAGGGAGGGAGGGGCCTAAAACCTCTCTTAGGAGGTTACTTCAGCCTTTTCTGTCCTGAAAAACTTCCAAAGAGAATTTTTCCCACTAGCAACTGTGGAGACACAGCCAAATGCAAGGGGCTGCACTGTGCCACACCTGCATACCACTACCCTCCACCTGCTCATGGAATGATTCCAGGAGCTGACCCAGGGAGCTGAAGGGAAAGGGAAGTGGTGGCAAGTGTTACAAAGACTAGTTTCATCCTCTGAAGAAGCAACTGTAATCTCACAGAGAAACAGACATATAGAGACTTGACAAAGAACCTCCGACTACTCTGAAGAAACAGAGTTTGTATCTCAAGAAATTAAACACAGCCCGGTGCAGTGGCCCACACCTATAATCCCAGTGGCTCAGGAGACTGAGGCAGGAGGATCAAGAGTTCAAAGCCAGCCTCAGCAATGGCAAGGTGCTAAGCAACTCAGTAAGACCCTGTCTCTAAATAAAATACAAAATAGAGCTGAGCTGGGGATGTGGCTCATTGGTTGAGTGACCTTGAGTTCAATTCCCAGTACCCAAAAAAAAAAAGAAAGAAAGAAAGAAAGAAAGAAAGAAACTAAACACAGACCACCATTTAGAATTTGAAACCAAGCCACACACAAGAGAAACTAAGAACAATGGATGGAAAGCTCTAAGAAACGTGATTTCTCCCTGTTGTACAATGTTCTACTTCAGTGACTGACAACCTGAATTTTCCCTTTTCTTTTTGGGGTAAGGGAAGTCTGATTTTTAAGCTTCATCACTTAAAAACTTTAAATCATCTTTCCCATTCTCCCTAGATTACATGCCTATGGATTCACTGAGGCTGGGGGCCACATCCTACGTGTCACTGTAGCACTCACCTAATAAGCCCAATCTGTTATTTGTCTGGCTAGTCTCAGAATCCCCGATTCCTGACTCCTCCCAGAAACCTCAAGAAGAACAAGACAAAAGGCCCCAACTTCCAACATGTGACTTAGTTTCCTGGCCTCACAAATCGCTGTGACAGGGCCAGCTTTACTACAGACAGCCACCAAAACTCAGCAGAGAGGGAGCACTGTGGGTTGCTAAGAAGAATCTGGCACCTGGTCTATGAGACACACAAAAGCAGCAACCACAAGAGTGGGTCCTTATAGGTTTAGAAGTAGGATTCCAGCATTTTCAAGTTAGACGGACTTTTAAGAAATATCAAGTTCATCCCCATTTTGTAGAGCTAAGGAAACCAAGCAGAAGGTCCAATCATTAACTCAAGCCCACCCAGTGAGTTGTGGGGAACTTGGGCCACAACCTGCCTCCACATACCCAGGACACTAGCCCTCCCCAGCCTCTTCTGGTCAGAAGCCACTCAAGAGTCATCAGCAAGCAGTTACTTTGGTGCTCCCAGTGCACAAAAACTCTAATGGGAAATATAAGCAGTACAATCCAGAATATAAAGGGCAAACTGGAAGTAGGTAAATAACTTCTTGAAGTAGAGGCTCTTGACTTGAATGTGGGTGGAGTAAAGAGGACAATCTGTGAGGGTCTCAGCATATCTCTTCTGAGTTAAGAAGTGGGAAGTAACAACAAATCCCATTCAAAAGGTACAACTGTAATACACTGATAAAAAAAATATGGAAAAAATTGGGAAATTAAAACCAAAGGAAGGACACTGATCCAACAGGTGGAATTTTCAGACTGGTGAGGTCCCTCCAGGGAACTACAAAGGAGAAAGGATCCCAAGAGAAAAAACACCTCCGTATGCATCAGAAACAGCAAGAGTAAAGGGAAATGTCCTAGGGGACCACATAGCACTCAATGGAAGGGCAGGCAGGGATGGAAAGACAGATCTGGGAATCAACTATCCAGGCTGGGCACAGTGCTGAGGCAGGAGTATGGCAAGTTAGAGACCAGCCATGGCAACTTAGCAAGACCCTCAACAATTCAGCAAGACTCTGTCTCAAAATTAAAAAAAATTAAAAGGCGGCTGGGGATGTAACTCATTGGTTCAGTGCCCCTGGATTCAATCCCCAGTACCAAAAAGAAAAAATTCCTGACCTGTGAAATTTATGATTTTACCAGTGTCTAGTTTAAGGAGTCTGAAAAACTAAGACTTCAGCTAAGAAAAGGTGCTAAGCTAAGGTCAGTTTGTAAAATGGCAAACATAGTAGTAAAAAGGGGAAATGAGCTAATGCATGTTTAGAAGTCAGCCAGGAAGACAATAAATCTAACAACAGAGATAAAGGAGGGAAACTCTAAATCTGCCAAAGAAGGAGGTCAGTATACCTGAGAGGGCAGCTCGAGCTAATTCAGAAGAGCAGAAAGCACACTCCAGGGCCTGGGTTACCCTACTTCAATGGATAAACTGAAGCTCAGAGCAGCTCCAATTCTTCACCCAAACTGTACAAACTGAAATGCAATTTTGAAACTAAGGCAGATCTTATACACACATCCCATCTGCCATTCTAGTTTAATCTGGGAACACAAAAGCAAGCACACAGACAAAGGAGTACACAATTACTGGCACCTGATTTAAGAAAAGCAAGTGGAGAACAGGAGGAGCTCTATCCCTCTGAAGACAGTCCAATGTGACCCCAGAGCCTGACACTGACCCTCAGCCCCGTCCTGGACTCAGACATCATCATCCCAGCACCCTGAAACACACAGGGAGTATCACCAGGCATGATATCGCAACCCCCCAGGACCACTACACTGATGTTTTATTGTTTTGTTTTGTTGTCTTGTTGAGACAGAGTCTCACTAGGTTGCCCAGGCTGGCCTTGAACTGCTGGTCTCAAGCAATCCTCCAGCCTCAGCCTCCCAAAGTAGCTGGGTCTACAGGAATGGGCCACCATACCTATCCACTGAAGTTTTATTTCAAATGGCTGAGATAGTAATAATGGATATAGTGAGATAGTAACAATGGTATACAGTCAAGTAAAACAGGATCTTGAAAGCTCATTTATGGGCTGTAAGTTGGTTAGAGCTGAATCAGCCCCATGCAGTTAGTAAAACCAGTTTGTTAATGTGTCTTCCACCACACACCATGATTAAGAAAGAAGGAAAGAGCACAGCAAACAAATTCAGTTACCCATGAACAACGTGGGAAATATGACTTTTTCTTGCCTAATAAAAAAAAAGGAAAAAACATTAAATAGTAATGCAAATACTATTTTCACAATGTGCCCTAAAATTAGTCTATGCCCACCTACATGAAGCACAAAAGAAAAGAGACTGGTTTGCAAAAATAGGGTAAGTGATATATAAGAAACTAAATCAAATTTATGGAGAAAAAAGTTTTGGAGCAAATTCAACTTACTATACCACATACAAAATTTGTATCCTTTTAGATGGGGACATGAAGGACTTTAATTGGGGAGTGGGAAGGGGTGACCAGCACAAGAAGGCAGAGCAGCCTGCATTTGAAGAACTGGCAGAGAGATCCCAGACTAGGTAAAATCTTGGTCCAAAAAATCCTCAACCAGAATTTACAAAATACTTCTCGCTCCTGTAAAGCAATGTACCCAGTTCAGGGACAGTTTCATGTGGTAAGGCTTCATCTGCTGCAAGGGGTAAGAAGGCAGGGTGAACCTGTACATCCCCCCCAACACACAAACCTACAAATAACTCCTCCCCCAAATAACCCTCCCAACAGGTCTCAAGGAATACTAGTGCTACAACGACCACTATAGCCTCCTCAGGGGCAAGGAGCAGGGCAGGCAAATTCTAGAGTCTGGGGCTTTTTAAAACCAGGAAGTCTGTTCATGTGATGAAACTACAAACCATACTTCTTCACTTCTATAAAGATTGGTTTCCGGTTTTTTTTTGTTTTGTTTTGTTTTGTTTTTTTCACTCTACCAGATTTAATAATGGATCTGGTAACTGAGATATTTTCCTCCTTTCCTTTTGCAGCTGGTACATGTCATTTTGGTTTTTGTGTGTCCATAAGGTCATCAGAAGAAAGACTGGAAATAAAAAGGTAGGCAGCCTGAGGCTGAGGCAGGAGGACTATGAGTTCAAAGCCTGCCTCAGCAACTTAGCAAGGCCCTAAGCAATTCAGTGAGACCCTGTCTCTAAATAAAACACAAAAAAAGGGCTGGGGATATGGCCAAAGCAGAGCATTAAGAAATTGAAAACACAGCAAACCCATAGAAAAGCTAGCTTCAGTAATATGAATATGGCCACCAGACGAAGATCACTCAAGCAACAGTCAGTTAGTATTGCAGTGTACATACACAATCCACTTGTCAAATAAGCCCAACACTTGAGCAAGGGCCAGCCCACAAAAGCATATTTCTCTTTTGGTAGAAATAATACAATATAAAATTCATACAATTTAAAACCAAAACCAAGTACCACCTGGAACTAATTCTATTGGAAAGCACCTTTCCCAGTTCAGTGTAGGAAATAATGCCTACACTGCATCTGGCCTGCTTCCTGGGGGCAGGGGCTCAGGCTGAGAGCCCAAGGCCACTCCAGCTTTCAGCCTACATTGGATCCCCCACATTTCCCCATGAATGGGTTAGTCTCTGGGCAATCTCTCCTCTGTGACCAGAGGCAAAGGGAAGAGCCTGAACAGATAGTGTTATCCCTCCCTCCCTGTTGTGACCATCCTGAGACAAGTCCACTCACAAAGGCACCTGTGTCCAACCAATCCAGTTCTGGGTCTTTCCTGTTCTCATGTCACAAGGTACCTGAGGCCTACCAAAATTTGTGCTTCCAGACAGAAATTAACAACTACTCTACTGGAGGTAATTAGAAGTTGCAGGAGAAAATAATTAGACCTCATTTCCAATGCTCTTGAAGACTTTCCTTAAACTTTCTCCTTATCATTTAAGGGAAATGGCTACTCTCATGTGAAATAAATAAATATTCCATGTATCATTATAGTATAAACACAGGGGTTAACTCCCCAAGTTTTCCTGAAATTCCTAAGTAAAATTGATTTTATACTTACCCCACCAAAGAAACTACAAGAGTTAGAACAGAGTTCTGATTTATATATTGATATTTTAAAACGTGTTTTTAATAGAATATACTTAATGAAATGTGTGTACTTCAGAGCAGAGTTCTCTTAAGGCACAGAGATGAAACAGAACACTACTATAAACAGCAAGGATGAAAAATAAGATCCTTTTAAAAGTGGACTGTGTATCAAATTGGTCCTCTGTAAACATTCTGTAATTATTGAGGATAGCAGAAAACAAACTCTTTAAGAAATTGTGAAATTTTCTAGAATTGTGCCTATATTTCTTACACACACACACACAAAAATACAAAAACAAGGAAGCACTGTCTTCAGAACTCAAAGCAGAGATAATGGCAAGGGATCATGGGTGCCTCAGCTGCTTGTTACAGTAACAGCTACCTAAAGTAACCTAAAGTAACATGGTCAGTATCCCTAAGCCACAGGCCCTAACTAGTTTCTCATATTAAGGTATGCCTCTAACAGAAGGATAGTCATGCAATGTTTTAAAAAAAAAAAAAAATCAGAACAATATGTAATGACATGGAAAGATACAGGCAACATAAGTCATGATAGAAATGATACCGAGCAACATTTAAGGTACAATCCCGTGTTACAAAAAGCTTACAACAGATGCATAAAAAATGATTTTACAAGCCTAAGAGTAACTCTAAGGAATACAAAAATTAGTGTAGCAGAAAATAGTACTTTTAAGTTCACAAACTTTATGCCAACCAAATTCTTTTTTTTTTTTTTTTTTTTGGTACCAAGGATTGAACTCAGGGGCACTCGACCACTGGGCCACATCCCCAGCCCTTTTTTGTATTTTATTAGAGACAGGGTCTCACTGAGTTGCTAAGTGCCTCGCCATTGCTAAGGCTGGCTTTGAACTCACGATCCTCCTGCCTCAGCTTCCCAAGTGCTGGGATTACAGGCGTGCACCACCGCGCCCAGATGCCAACCAAATTCTTTTATTAAGAACATACCACTGCTTCAATCTTATGACTTTTTTTTTAAATACTCAAAAAAAAAAAAAACTTCACTTTATACAGAAGTTGTATCTCCTAAACTGAATTTGATCCAGTGTCTAAATACTTTAGGGTTTTATATTTTTCTAAAATTTTCAGATAAAGGGTTTGCTCAAGAATTTGGATATACATAACTGCAGTATTCACTTCTATCCTTAAAAAAGAATTTGCTGAGCAAGTCTCATAGGCTGTAAAACCTGAAGAACTGGGACCACAGCTAGCCCCACAGAATCACCCAAGCCCAGCACTGCTGCCTTCAAGGGTCTGCTCCCAGGACAGAAGCTGCAGACTCTAGGCACCTGAGGCAACAGACTCCACAGACACCAGAAGATGACAACAGATTTCTGTCCCCCAGGATTTGAGTGAGAATAGGCTTTGGGTTTATCAAACTGAGTGTGTATGTTCTCAAGACTTAATAATCTATTGACTTTTCTACATTACTATGCCAAAACTGATCACTTAAAAAAATCCAGGACTTGGGGCTGCAGTTGTGGCCCAACTGCAGAGTGCTTGCCTAGCACGTGTGAGGCCCTGGGTTCGATCCTCAGCACCACATAAAAATGAATAAAATAAAAGCCTTGTGTCCAACTACAACTGAAAAATAAATATTTTAAAAAACCAGGACTTACCCTTTGTCAAAGAAAGACGTGTGCCCTGATCGAGAGAACTTTGTGCCATTACTATTCATCACCCCACAGTTAACATTCCCTGAAATATAGGATTTTCGTGATGCTTGGTCCTTTGCAAAATTCCTGCAAGCTGCTAATTTGGATTCTAAAGCCTATGAAAGGAAGAAAGAATGATTTAGTTGTCAAAACAGGAGATGCAGAGAAAATTTTGCATTTCAAACCATATCTATTTCAAGCTTCAGCCTTTACTCTCCTGGTTGATAATGGTGGTTTAGTTAAGCCATGATCGATCGCCTTTCTAATAGAAAGAGGAAACATTTATATAGACTCTTTTTCTAAAGAGCTGAGAGTATTTATTCCTGTCAGTCTCACTGAGGGATACAGACACAATTCCTATCTGACAACTAAGAAAACGGTGGCACAGTAGGTACAGACGGATTCCAGGTCTCTTGACCCTATCCATTATCTGTACTGGTTGAGGTGGAATTGGGATGTGTGTGTTGGGAGCAAGCATTATAAAGAATCCAAAAACATAACTTGAGAATGTTTTTAATGCAGCCAATTCTTTGTATAGATTCTTCTGTCTAGTTTTTCCAGTGCATCAGAATGGTTACAAGCATTTACAACAACCTCACAAGAAATTAAAAGTCATTTTATTTCTTAGAGCACATTGTAAAATGTAACCAATACCCTTCGTCTATAATTTAATAATTTACCTGAAAATAATACTGGCCCTTTAGCATTTACTTCTAAATTGAGTGTTTTTACTTTGCACCTGTCATAACACCTAGCAAGTGCCAGGCTCTACCAATAACAAACTACATGACGAGAATTTAAGTTTCTCATCTATTTCCACACATGCAGACATCACCAACTCCCTCCTTCCCATTAACACTTTGACCAAATCGAATATCACGCCCCAAAAAGGAAAATATAACCCATGGCCAAAACAAAAGGGACAAAACATACAATCCATTCCTGTCATCCACGACACTAAAAGAGTAGAAATGCAGAGATAAATTAAATCCGAAGATAACGTATACTTCACTTTGAGAATCCACTTGGATGTCCTACTCCTAAAATTTCAATAAGACTACTTAGGAAACAGCAGTAAAAACATACTGAAAATTCTTTTTCTCCTCCCTCCTTCCTACGACAAAAACTATAATGAGTTAGTAAAATAATGACAGAAAGGAGAAGAGAGTTGTAATGACCTTGTAAGATAAGCTGAGTGAAAATCATTTACTGACTTGTAAATACACACATCCACAGCAGACACTGAAAGTCATGAATTCCCTATATTCAGCGAAGACACTTTTCTATTTACTCAAATTATTTTCTGAGCATCTGCCACGTAGCAGGCACAAGTTTTGTTTGAGGCATCAGAAACACATGCAAATGCAAGCACTGGGTCTTTTCAAGGGAAAAGGATAATCTAGAGGCTAAGATTCAGACATTATCCACACCCAGTGGTAGATGAATTCATGGTTGTGAATTACTTTAAAATCAGAAAATCAAGGATGGAACTCTTAGCAAAACTAGAAAGGGCAGGCAAAGACCCAACAAGATGACTAAGAAGATTGGGCAGAAAGGTGTGAGCAGCCATTAAACAACGTCAGGGAAACAGAGGAAAAAGGACATTTCAGGGAGAAAAAAAAGCAGGTCAGCATTGAATGTTTCAAACAAAAATTAGAACAGGACATACTGGGGTTTGACAGCACTGAGATCACTAGTGTGCAGGGTTAGTGGATTGAGCAGGGAACAGAGCCCAGACCAGAATGTCTAGGGAGTACGTGCGTGGTCAAAATGCTAACAATAAATGTAGACTGGCTTTCAAAAGGCTTGGCTGTGAAGGGAAGTGAGAAGGGTAATGGCTAAAGACAGATGCAGTGTAAAAGGAAAGAAGAGCTGCTTTTATTTTTGCTTTTAAAGATTTAAAAAAAAATTATGTAAGGGACTGCAGCTCAGTGGTAGGGTATGTGCTTAGCATACACAAGGCCCTAAGTTCAATTGCTAGCACCAAAAAAAGTAATATGTGATACATAACACTACACATAAAGTACACATATATGTATGATATATGTCATGGAATACATAAATACTACATATGTAAAGTAAAGATAAGAAGGCTAGAAAGGATGGAATCCAAAGCACAGATGGACAATACTAGCCATTGGCAGCAATCTGACACTTTTACCACCGAGACAAAAAGGAAGAATGGCTACAGAGGTAATAATAGGAGGGAAATAACAGAAGGTAAGAGAAGAAATTAAATAAGTTTAAATCAGCTGGCCTTGATTTTCTCTGTGAAGAGATAATGAGAAATGGACTATTAGCCTGCAAGAGTGGGGAAGGCACAAAATGAAATATGCATGAAAGCACACGGGGACTGGTGGATAACTGCACACCCAAAGTTTTAGTGACATCTTAGAAAGACAGACTGTTGGCTAAGTGGGTAAATCATGTAAGGACTCCAAATTAAACTTCCATCACCACTTCTGAATAAATTACTTAAAATAACAAAGCAAGACAAAAATGAACAAAGAAAATTAACAGGGGTTCAAGTGGCAGGTAGAACTAACCAAGAGTATGATGGAGAGAAAGTCTAGGATGACAATGGCACAACAGTGATAGAAGTACATCAGGGCATTCAGCAGAATGTGAATGAGAAGCTAGAAGATAAAGAGATATCACAAAGAAAGCATATGTTTCTTCAACCACAAAAAAGAAAGGTAATTCCAAGTGCTAGGAAAAGAAAACTCGGCATACAAGTCAGCTAAGATACAAATATGCTATGATTTTGAGTCAACAATGAACAAAATGTTTAAAACATTGTTGAGTGGCACAAATACCGAAGAGCCCAACTCCTCCTCTATGATTATGCAGTAAATGCCATACATGGGCATCAGAATGTAAAGTCTATTTGACTAATTTTCAATTTTCTGAACCAACAGAGAGCTCAAGAAGGGGCAATGGAGCAGGAAGAGAGAGGAGGAGAGTAGGGAGTTGAGATAGAGTGTAGTAATTCAGAAACAGAGGCTTAAAAAAGTTATTTAGGATTCAGGATGTACCTCAGTGGTACGGCACGTGGTTACTATGTGTGACAACCTGGGTTTGATCCCCAGCACCATATTAAAAAAAAAGAACTGGGTATGGTGGGCGCACGCCTGTAATCCCAGCAGCCTGGGAGGCTGAGACAGGAGGATCACGAGTTCAAAGCCAGCCTCAGCAATGGCAAGGTGCTAAGCAACTCAGTGAGACCCTGTCTCTAAATAAAATACAAAATAGGGCTGGGGATGTGGCTCAGTGACCAAGTGTCCCCTGAGTTCAATCCCTGTACCAAAAGAAAAAAAAATGTTATTTAAAGTTATAAAAATAACAGAAGAACAAAAAATAAAAATAAAATGGGAGGTAGTAGGTTAAATCTTTTTTTTTTTTGGCTTCAAGTTGATTAAATCAAGATGAAGACAAACATATCATTTAAAGTTATAAAGGCATCAGACCGGAATATACAACTCATGAAAAATAGAGTTAAAACATGGTCATCTTGGAATCTTGAGAGTAAAGAAAGATTAATTTAGCTCAGTGGTAGAATACTTGCCTAGTACATGTGAGGCACTAGGTTTGATCTTTGATCTTCAGCACCACATAGAAATAAATTAAATAAAGGTATTGTGTCCATTTACAACTAAAAAAATACTTTACAAAAAGATTAATCTATGTACTACGTGAATGATTCATGCACATTACTCTTTACGGTAATAATTTTAAAATGAGAGAAAATCAGTTTGAAAAAAATTCATTTTTTGAGTCAGAAAAGGCAAACATAGGACATGGTGGTTGGCCTCCCATTTCTTCTTTAAAGTATAATGCAATTTCTAACTTTTTCTTTTTTTTTTTTTTGGTACCAGGGATTGAACTCAGGGGCACTCGACCACTGGGCCACATCCCCAGCCCTTTTTTGTATTTTTATTTTAGAGACAGGGTCTCACTGAGTTGCTAAGTGCCTCGCCATTGCTGAGGCTGGCTTTGAACTCCGGATCCTCCTGCCTCAGCCTCCCAAAGTGCTGCGATTACAGGCGTGCGCCACCGCGCCCGGCTCTAACTTTTTCTGATAATTTTTTATGCAAAAATAAGTGAAAAGGTGGTGTGGATGGTGGAAGTTGTAAAGAGGTAGTTACTGAAAATGAGTGGTAAAAGTCACTGAGGGAAATGAGAAAGGAAGCTAATGCTAGAAATTGGAAAGTTATAGTAATGACATCAATCCACATGGTCCTATAACTGTTTGCAGTAATCTGTTTAGTTGTTCCAGATTGTGGCCCTTTATGAACAAAGAAACCAAGAAATCAACAGCCACAGAGTAAGTGAACTGTGTCATTAAAGAAGAGTAGGAAGAAAAGGAAAGCAAGAGATGGCTAATAAAGACAAATACAACAATACACAAATAAATTAGTACTCCTGGTAAAGTCAAATGGTAGGCATTAAACAGAATAAAAAGAAAATGAATAAGAAGACAGGCATGTCATGTCAGTGCACACCTGTAGTCCCAGCTACTGGCGAGGCTGAAGCAGAGGATCACTTGAGCCCTAAAATTTAAGGCCTGCATGAGTATTGTATGGAGACTGCCTCAAAACACATACAGACAACTGATTAAGCAGAAAAACTAGTTCAATATTTCAAAAACCAAACTGTTATGGAACACAAAGTTAGAGCTAAGGAGAGGGGACTAAAGTTAAGGTGGCCCCAAGATCAGTAAGAGAGAAACAAAGAGTAGTAATGCCACAAGCCAAATGTCAACATCCCACAAAATAAAAGATGAGGGAATGACCAGGAGGATGGAAAAAAGGGATTAGAGGGTGGTCAAAGACACTCAGAGGCCTTACAATAAATATTTTAAACAAAGACAGAGATGTCATGCTATAAACACAGCAATGCGGAACTAGAATAACACCCAAGTGGTAATCTCAAAAGTCAGGCCCTTCTGCAGAGGTACCAAAAGCCCGGCACTACAGGTGTTCATCCACACTGGTCTCTACTATTCACTGGATGCCTTTGCTTCTCAGCTTTGTTACAGTTTTTTTGTTTGTTTGTTTTGTTTTTGTTTTTTTTAACCACAGGGAAGTATCTTTTTTTTTTTTTAATATTTATTTATTTACTTTAGTTGTACACAATGCAATAATGCATTTATGTTTACGTGGTGCTGAGGATCGAACCCGGGCCGGGCACATGCGAGGCGAGCGCTCTGCCACTGAGCCAGAACCCCAGCCCCAGGAAGTATCCTTTTATTCCTCCCTCACTTCCAATTAAGAAACAACTCAATCCTACTGGGCAATGGCAACACCTAGTGATAAACAATTAAATGCTTACCCCTACTTTCCGTAAGAGATCCCCCACGATGTTTAGTGCTGATATCCTAGCAGAAGGAGTTAGTGGACTGGTTCCAAAACCATTTGGTATAGCTAAAGAAAAAGAGAGTTGATGACATTAGCAGTTCCCTTTACATTTGGGTTTTGTTGTTGATATTACAACAGAATACACACTCCAAGCAAAATCAATATACTATTTCGAACTAACCGATTCTCTTACATACATGTATCTCTCAGTTTAACATTTATCTTTTAAACTATGTTTTGGCCAAGGATGGAGAGACCTTTGGCTTCACAATCTCAGTTATATAAAAAATGTTCCCCATATTTTCCCTTAATAATTTTCTAAATCTTTTTAACATTTAGATCATTTGAGGGCTAGGGGTATGGTGGCAGAGTACTCTAGCATGCACAAGGCCTTGGGTTCAATCCCCAGCTTGGGGTGGGGGGGAGGCCTAGATCATTCAGTGCACCTGTAATTTATGGTTGCCTGAGATATAATGTAGATATGTAAATGTTTTTTCTCCAAATGGATAGCCAGTTGTCCTAATACCATTTAGGTAAGACATCACATCTGAAATAGGACTATAGACTGAATTCCTTAACTATTTAAATATATTTCAGTTCCACTGAATTATTTAAGTCTATGCCACTAGAAGTATTACTCTTTTCATTTTAACTGATAGATAAAAATTGTACGTGGGGCTGGGGTTGTGGCTCAGCGGTACAGCGCTTGCCTAGCACGTGCACAGCCTGGGTTTGATCCTCAGCACCATGTAAAAATGAAGGCATTGTGTATAACTAAAATAAATAAATATTTTTTAAAAAATTATTTTTAAAAATTTTATGTATTAATGGAGTACCATGTAATATTTTCCTACATGTAGAAGTAATTAATATAGTGTTAAAATGTACTTTTGATATCTAAGAAGGCAAAGCCCCTTCTTATTATTAGCCTATTTCAAACTTTTCTTGACCATTATTACACATTTACTATTCTAAAATAGCTTGAACATCAACTTCTCAATTTTAAAGATCCTGTTAGAACTTTCATTAAGAGGTTCTAATCTAAAAATATATCTATAAAAAGAACTCTTAAAAAATAATAAAGGGGCTGGGATTGTGGCTCAGCGGTAGAGCGCTCGCCTAGCACGTGCACGGCCTGGGTTCAATCCTCAGCACCATGTAAACATAAATGCATTACATTGTGTACAACTAAAGCAAATAAATAAATATTCAAAAATAATAATAATAATAATAATGGTAATAAAATCATACTCTGTAGTTAAATGTTCTTTATAAACTTTTTAAATATCTTCTTTAGTTGCAGATGGACACAATACCTTTATTTTTACATGGTGCTGAGAATCTAACCCAGTGCCTCACATGTGCTAGGCAAGCACTCTACCACTGAGCTACAACCCCAGCCCTCTGTAATTAAATATTTTTTTAAAAAAAATTTTTTTAATGTATCTATTTGTCAACCCTGCTTTAGGGTTGACGTCTTTTTTTTTTTTTTTTCTTTTTTTTTTTTTTTTGGTGGTGTTGCTAGGGATCAAACCCAGGGCCTTGTGCATGCAAGGTAAGCATTCTATCAAATGAGCTATATCCCCAGCCCCTCAATCAGTATAGATTTAAAGTCATGTGTGGCTATGGGGCTACTTTATCAAGCAGCCCACATACAGAGTGTACTGTACTAATTGCCCATACAGCAAACCTCCTTCTATTACTCTGAAAGTTAAAACCCTATAATTTAAAAAGGGTAGGAGGAAAGACTGCTTCAGTTTGGGATGAAAGCAGCATGGAAGAGTGGGAAGGTCTGAGATATGAGCTGCAAAAACTAAAATCTGAATTGAGAGCTTTGGGATTCCCTTCTAAGGGTCTACCTAGTGACTACTAACTGGTTTTTCCTCTTCTCTGGATTGCTTTTGCCATTGCCTGATAGCAAAAGCAATATTCTCAAACTACAGCTCACCAGTTACCCTGAAGGTTACCTTTTGATGAGGGCAGCTCCTGAAGCATGTTAACAGAATGGGCATATCTATTCAAACCTCTAGATTTACTTAATACTGATAAGCAACAAAAGCAAGAAATAAAACAGTATTTAAGTATGATTCCAAAACTTGAGTGTGAAGAGGAGATGTGCACAAATACAATACACATAAGCACACAGTAGGAAAACTTAAAACGCTCAAGACAATTGTCTTTAAGTGTTTAAGATTATAGATGGTTTTTATTTTCTTTTTTTCTTTTCTGTGTTTTTTAATTTTTCTGCATGGGGCTTGTTCAGTGGTAAAATACTTGTCTAACATGAGCAAGGCCTTGGATTTGATTCCCAGCACCAAAAAAAAAAAAAAAAAAAACCACCTGCATGAATATGTTCTACTCCTAGAACCAAAAAGTAAACTTTCTTGCTAAACCTTTCACTTTTTAAAAATATCAATTTATTAAGCTATTGATGTCTTAAATGCAGCCATCATTTGTTTCCTACATAGAAGTGGCTGAGGAAAACAATTCCTCTGCTTCATAAAGCACTTGACTAAACCAACTTTCAAACTGCAATTACTGCTTGAACCTTAGCAACTCCTGTTTCATCAACAAATCCTCTTCAGTTGATAATCTAACACAGTCTCAAAGAGAAAGACAAACCTTTTGGTGAAGGAAAACTGTTTTCTGTTCCCTTGCCAACAGGAGTAGCTGGCAAAGAGAGTGAAGCCTGGACAGCAGAATCCATCTTCTCACAGTCCAACGTCGGAGAACTGGGAGCTGACTTTCGGGTCACTTCCTGTTGTCTTTCCCGAACTGCTAGTTCTTGCCTTAAATCTGCAAAATGTTGCAATTGCAAACAAAGGCAAGAATACTCACTAGAGGGAGCAAATACATCAAGCAAAGTCACATCTGCAATGTCATAAAAAGACCTTCTTCCTCAAGTACTATTTCTTAGAAATGAAATTCCTATTTAAAAACTTCTATTTCAAGGGAAATAAAAATGACAGCTCTACAATCTGAATGACTTCTTGGAATTTAAAAATACTATAACCTCAGAGAATAGTCACTATATCCAAATGCAAAAAGAAACAGGGCCAGGTCCAAAACAGAACTCAGAGTATACCTATATTCTTTACCAACTCATTTACTTTCATTTTGAAATGATGGAGTTTAGTTTATTGCAAAATCAATGAAGTGCAGTTTTGTAATTTTAAATGGTTTTTTTTTTTAATTATCATGAAATATTTTGTTTTAGAAAAGTATTCAGAACAGTTTTTTTCTTTCAAATGTTGGATTTTTAACCCAAAATTAATATTTGCTTTTCCAGTTACACAACCAACCTACAGAATATTTGCTTATGTTAAAAAAAAAGGATGCAGTGACTGGGGTTGTAGCTCAGTGGTAGATCGCCTGCCTCACACATGTGATGCACTGGGTTCGATCCTCAGCACCACATAAAAATAAATAAACAAAAAAGGATGCAAAGTTATTCCAATTCTAACCAGGGACTTGAAAAATTGTGCTCTATATATGTAACATGAAATGAACTGCATTCTGCAAGCACATATAACAAATTAGAATAAATAAATAATTTTTTTTAAAAAAAGTTATTCCAATCTTGGGAGTCAAAAGAATTCAAAATAGGATCACAGAAAAATTATATGCACACTTGTGCTCCTAACAGCATTAATCAAAATAGCCAAGAGATGTAAGAAAACCAATGTCCATTCATGAATGAATGAAGAAAATGAATACATATAACAGAATATTATTTTAAAAGAAGGATATCCTGTCACATATTATAACATTGATAAACCTTAGGACACTATGCTAAGTGAAAATAAGCCAGTCCCAAAAAGACAAATACTGTATAATTATACTTATGTGAAGTGTTTAAAGTAGTAAACTCATAGAAACAGAAAGTAGAACTATGATAGGGGAGGGTGAGAAACACAAGAGTTGCTGTTTATATGATTTATACAGTTTCAGTTTTGCAAGATGAAAAAGTTCTGGAAATCTATTACTTAATAATGTGAGAATACCTACCACTACTGAACAGTGCACTTAAAAATGGCTAAACATAAACCAGGCATGGTGGCACACGCCTGTAATCCCAGCAGCTCAGGAAGCTAAGCCAGGAGGATTGTGAGTTCAAAGCCAGCCTCAGCAACTTAGCAGGGCCCTAAGCAACTCTGTGGGACCCTGTCTCTAAATTAAAAAATACAAAAAAGGGCTAGAGATGTGGCTTAGTGGTTAAGCGTCCCTGGGTTTAATCCTTGGCATCCTCCAAAAAAATGGCTATTAAATGTAATGTTATTTTTTTACCACAATTGTAAGTAAATAAGACACAAAGTTAATATTTTATACATTTTTTGTTTTCTTTTTTTTAAATATTTATTTATTTGCTTTAGTTGTACACAATGCAATGCATTTATGTTTACGTGGTGCTGAAGATCGAACCCAGGCCGTGCAGGTGCTAGGCGAACACTCTACTGCTGAGCCACAACCCCAGCCCTATTTTATACATTATATAAACTATAAGAAGCTCTATAGATGAATACATCAGGAAGGGGAAGATACACAAAAAAAAATTATAAAAGAGTTGTTATGGTTTAGATATGAGGTGTCCCCCAAAAGCTCACGTGTGAGACAATGCAAGAAAGTTTAGAGGTGAAATGATTGGGTAACAAGAGCCTTAACTTAATCAGTGAATTAAGCCACTGATATGGATTAACTGGACAGTAACTATAGGCAGGCAGTTTAGTAATGGAGGAGATAGGTCACTGAGGACATATCTTTGCAGTTTATATTTTGTCCCTGGTGAGCAAGTCTCTGCTTCCTGGTGGCCATGTCCTGAGTTGCTTTCCTGCACCATGCTCTACTGCCATGATGTTCCAGCTCACCTCAGGCCCAGAGCTACGGGAGTCGGCCCCTCTGTGGACTGAAACCTGTGAAGCCCCAAATAAACTTTTTCTCCTCGGTTTTCTTATCAGGTCTTTTGGTCACAGTGATGAAAAAGCTTACTAAACAATAGTCAATAAAGATTGAAAACCCAAGAGTAATCAGAAAATATAAAAGGCTGGGGCTAGGAATGGTGGCACATGCCTGCAATCCAAGCAACTTGGTAGCTAAGGCAAGAGGAAAGCAAGTTCAAGACCAGCCTCAACAAACTTAAGTGAAATTCTGTCTCAAAATACAAAATAAGAAAGGAATTTGGCTCAGTGGTTAAGAACTCCTGAGTTTAGCACCCAGTACCAAAAAAAAAAAAAAAAAGAAAGGAAAAAGAAATAGTGATTTTCAACTTTCAAATGGATTGATTTTTGAATAATTTTTAACTGTATTTTTATTATTGATGATGTTGATAAATAATGTGAGAAAGTCCTTAGTCGCTGCCAGAGGGAGCAGAAAGGTACCAACTTATGTAAAAAATGAGCTTTGGATATTATGACCATCAAAACCTTCATTTTCTTGAAGCCAGGCATGGTGGCGCACGCTGGTAATCCCAGCACTTGGGAATCTGAGGCAGAAGGATCAAAGCCAGCCTCAGCAATGGTGAGGCACTTAGCAACTCAGTGAGACCCTGTCTCTAATAAAATACAAAAAAGGGCTGGGGACTTGGCCCAGTGGTCAAGTGCCCCTGAGTTCAATCCCCGGTAACAAAAAAAAAAAAAAAAAAAAAAAACCCTTCATTTTCTTTGCCACTTATAAGAATTTCTTCCTGGGGGGCTGGGGTTGGGGCTTATTGGTAGAGTGCTTGCCTAGCATACATGAGGCACTGGGTTCAAACCTCACCACCACATAAAAAAATTAATTAATTAATCAATTAAAGTATTGTGTCCATCTACAACTAAATAAAATTAAAAAAAAAAAAGATGGGGCTGGGGTTGTGGCTCAGCAGTACAGCGCTCGCCTAGCACGCGTGCGGCCAGGGTTGGATCCTCAGCACCACGTAAAAATAAATGCATTGTGTACAACTAAAAGCAAATAAAATAAATATTTAAAAAATAATAATAATAATTTCTTCTTAGGAAATCAAAGATGCTCCTAAATATTATGTATGAGGATCCTAGTCATAGCACAATTTACAGTGGGAAAAAAAGTAACCACCAATAAAGAACTTCTTAAAATATAACTTAAATATAATATATGTAACTTTTTTTAAAACATTTTTAGTTGTAGATGGATATAATACCTTTATTTATTTTTATGTGGTGCTGAGAATCAAACCCAGTGCTTCACACATGCAAGTGCTCTACCACTGAGCCACAACCCCAGCCCCTATATAACATTTTAAAAAATGTATTTTATATAATTTCTTAACGGTACAAATATAGAATTCCTTATGTAGGATTCTCTGTTCAAGGCAAATGTTAAGGAGTGAAAAAAATACACTTGTGTATATCTGATTGGGTACATGGAAGAGAGGTGACAGGAACTATATAAAGGGAAAAAACAGAGAAATATGCACAGTCATAGAAAATAATAGAAAGAAATATGCCAAATTCTTAATGGAGTCCCTCCAAATAAAGGGATTGGTAAGATTTTTACCTTCTTCAAGATACTCTGCATCCTACTATGCTTTAGAGGAAAAAAGGGAAGAGGGGAAATTATTTTGAGGAAAATATATATTAACTATATGTATAATATATACACAATAGTATGTACATATATAGTGCTATGGGCATAACAAAATTATTTAGGTAGAAATAGTAAGAAGACCAGGCATGGTAGTGCATGCCTAGAATCCCAGCAGCTCAAGATGCTGAGGCAGGAGAGTTAAAGTCAGCCTCAGTAACTTAGCAAGGACCTAAGAAACTCAGTGAGACCCTGTCTCAAAATAAAATATAAAAAGGCTGGGATGTGGCTCAGTGGTTAAGTGGCCCTGGGTTCAATCCCCCCCAAAAAAAAGTAATAAGGAAAAAAAACAAACAAACCAAGCAATATATGTGCAGTGGTAACAGTTAAAGCTTTGAAAAACAGACCAGGATTTCAATTCTAGCTGACAAGCTATTGCCTTGGAAAAACTCAAGTTCTCTGTGCCTCGATTTTCTCCTCTATAAAATAGGAGAACTACTTACCTCATACCATTGACGACATAGGTATTAAGTAAATTAATAGATTAAAAGCATTCAGGGCAACTTAAAAGAAGGTGAGGGCTGGGGACCTAGCTCACCCATAGAGCACTTGCCTAAATGAAGCCCTAGTTTCAACTATCAGCACCACAAACAAAAAATTAAAATAGAAAAAAAAAAAGAGGTTGATCCCTCACCTTACTGGACAGCAAAGTAATGGATAAATATCCTCTAAATTGGGCTGAGGTTGTGGCTCAGAGGTAGAGCGCTCGCCTGGCATGTGCGCGGCCCGGGTTCGATCCTCAGCACCACGTACAAATAAACCCATGTGTACAGCTAAAGCAAATAAATAAATATTTTTTTTTAAATCCTCTAAATTATAAATCTTACCTCTTGCTTCATCCTTTAACCTCTGTACAGAAACCAACAAGGATTCCTTTTCATCAAGTTCACTTTCTAAAAATGCATTTCGTTCAATGGCCTGATTTAGCCTTTGTTCAAAGTCTTCCAGTGAAACTATTGTCGCCCTTAAAAAAAATAGTGCCCATGAATTAAATAAACAACGTATGCAAATTGTTATTACAAAAAGAAAGTTCATCTCCTACCATTTCTGACCTAGCCAGTCTGGACCAGTTCAAAGAGAATGATCTCAACCCATTTAACAAACATTAACACACACCTAATCTGAGCCTCTCCCACTCTATACCCCGACCTTCATCCCTAACCTTCTCCAGTCTTCTGCCTTAATTCTTCATCATCTGGGTTATTCTTTAATGACCTTTGTGCCCTCCCCCCAACTGTCAATTCCTCAGTATTATCTTCTCAAAACCTGATATTACTCCTCTGTTTAAAATTTATAGAGTTCCCTCATTGCCTATAATGACTCTCAAACAGCACACAAGGTTCTTCACAAAGGCCCCAACCACATTTACCCACTCTATCTCATTCAGCAAAGTTGTATCAAGACACCTCTATCAAAGTGAACTAGTAATACCTCAAGAGCCTTCCTACCTCTGCCTTTGCATCTGGTCCCTTCAGCTGTTTGATTTCTCTCCTCCTTGCAGACTCGACTCCAATATCTGCAAAGGCTTTCCTGGTTCCCACAGGTGCTCTGGCGCACCCACCTCTGTGCCCCAGAGCAGCCTATACACTCTTTTTACTACAGTATTTGCCACAGTTAATGTTCTTATCTGTCAGCCCCAAGGGTAGTAACTTGCTTAGCTATTATTCCTCAATACTAGCATTATGTCAATCACTTAAGAGCCACTTGATAAATATTAAGTAATACCAGGCAACAATTGTAAATTGCCAGGCATTAGGTCTGGAATGGTTAAGAAATAACTAATTACAGAGGCACAAAAATTTGGCAATAGTAATAACATGCCACCATAGGTCGTTCAGGACAAAGTCACTGGTCAGCATTCAAACAGAAGAGAATAAAAAGGACTATAAATGTTAAGAGAGATCCACTAGAAAATAACTGCAAAATTCAGGTATAAGACATGAAGATCTACAGAAAGTATGGTAGTATTAATACAGAGAAAAAATGGCAGAATGCATGAGATATGCCTTGAAAAACCAGAAGGATCAAGAACAGTACATGGAGAAAGAAAAAGGAAAAATTAAAAGAAAAGCTTGGAAGGATGTTATCTGAGAAAACAAGAATTTTTGGTGCCTTCAAATCCAACAAAACACAAAAAGGAAATGCTCTGAGACTAAGATGTGGATGGAGGGCAAACCTAATGATACAGATTGCCAACTCTGGTTATTCTCACAAAACACACATCGTCATTTACCTCTTTGCTCGCTCCAGGTCATCATTGGCCTGTTCCAGCTCTCTCACATATTTATGCAACTGCTCTTTAATGGCCCGGGTCTGACTTAAATCATCTTCTAATACTGAGACCTGCTTGTAGCTCTGTGCATACTGATGTTCTAGTTTTTCCTGAAGGTATAGGTATAGAGAAGAAAGGATGTGTCATTAATATACAGTCTCCTTTAATAAAGAATGTAACCCAAGTTAAGGAAGGTGGGGACAAGGAGTCGTTTACAATCTGTTGATTGTACTCCTCTCCTTGTTACAGTATTTTAAAACTAACTAAATGATATATTCTAAGCGTTTTAGCTCATACAAAATTTAGTCAGCCATTCTCCTCTCATAAAGATATATAACAATAATCTCTCTGAAAAGAAGTAAAATAATGAAACATTGGTCTCCACATTCCCAGACTTAGTAGAGGAACCTCAGGGTTCTCAAGCTGAATTCAACCCAGTGCAAGCAGAGAAACAGAATCTAAATTCCCTACACCTTGGCTGTCTCCCCACCTTTCCCAAATCACCTACTCCCTACAGAAATACTCCTAAGCATTTAGCTATGGCAGGTGGTGAAGAGCAGAGAAAGGGGCCAACCTTTTTACTCCTGAAAATTCCTATTCAAAAGGGAAATTTTAACACAAATTAAACTCCAAAATGAAAGCGCTATGAACAATAATAAAATAAATGCACATTTCATATAAATAAAATGTTAAAGTACTGTACTGTCAAGTAATCAAGCAGCTTTTGAAATGATCTGTCAAGTAATCATTAAAACTACAGGACCTCTAATATAACCAGGAACGTTACAACTAGAAAACTGAGCACCATATTAAGTTTCTAAGTGAACTTCTAAACACTGAACCACTTCCCTTGGTTCTATGAAAGAAAATATTTTATTCAAAAATTTGCTTTAAAACTTTTTTTTTATCTTTCTTGCCTGTTTCTCTTAAACAGCACCTAAAAAATATACTTCTCGTTCTAATAAAACACAGGACATCAGACACCAGTTTCTCCTGCCACAATTACCTTTAACGCCTCCACTTCATATTTCAGTCTTTGGTTATCAGCTTGCAGGTCTCTGTTTCTTTGTTCAGCCTGTACTAATTGTGCCTCCAACTCTGCTTCTAATTCTCTGCTTCCCTCCTGGAATTCAACTAGCTCATCACGAGCTTCCTGGAAGCTAATGAGAAATAAAGCAGGAAATATGAGTAATAGTAGGAACTACAGGATCATAGTGAAGATAATTATATATCAATTCAATAATTTTTGCCTGAAAATTAATGTTCTCATAAAATATGCTAAACAATAAAGACAGTATGTTCTATATTTCTTATCTACATATTCAGAATTCAATGAAAATGAGTTATGAGCCCCCAAAAGACTCACAAATCAGTGATTAGAATATTTATAACAAGTCTACATGGAGCCGGGCATGGTGGCACACGCCTGTAATCCCAGCACTTGGGAGACTGAGGAAGGAGGATCACGAGTTCAAAGCCAGCCATCAGCAATGGCAAGGCTTATTTAACAACTCAGTGAGACCCTGTCTCTAATAAAATACAAAAAAAGGGCTGGGGATGTGGCCCAGTGGTTGAGTGCCCCTGAGTTCAATCCCCAGTACCAAAAAAAAAAAAAAAGTAAGTCTACATGGTTTAATAACATTAGCTTTTCCTCCACAGAACTTAAAAGAAGGGGGCAGGGAAGGCATCTTTATTTACACTAAAGTACCTAAAATTACCTTCAATTCTGTCCAGTAGTAATCACAAATACTCTCACATTACAATAGAGTTGTTACAGATTTCTTTCTTTTTTGCAGTGGTGGGACTGAACCCAGGACCTCACACATGCTAGGCAAGCACTCTACCACAGAGTCTTGTCCCCGACCCCAGATATCTCTAAACATCATTTATTCTTACCACTAATTCAAAATTAGGTAGTTATTATACACCCCCCCAGATCTTTATTACTTAATGCAGTAACACATTACTATACCACAAATTAGTTTAATATTTAGATGAATGTTTTTTAATATAATTGGTTTCCTCTGTATTTTTTCTTTTTTTTTTTTTTGGTACCAGGTATTGAACTCAGGGGCACTCGACCACTGGGCCACATCCCTAGCCCTTTTTTGTATTTTATTTAGAGGCAGGGTCTCACTGAGTTGCTAAGTGCCTTGCCATTGCTGAGGCTGGCTTTGAACTCGCGATCCTCCTGCCTCGGCCTCTCAAAGTGCTGGGATTACAGGCATGCGCCACCGCGCCCGGCTCCTCTGTATTTCTATTATTTAATTTATACATTTAAAAACATTCTGAGCCAGGCACAATGGCACAAATCTGTAATCCCAGCACTTGGGAGGCTGAGGCAGGAGGACCACGAGTTCAAAGCCAGCTTCAGCAATGGCGAGGCACTTAGCAACTCAGTGAGACCCTGTCTCTAATAAAATACAAAAAAGGGCTGGGGATGTGGCCCAATGGTCAAGTGCCCCAAAAATATTCTGAGAAGAGATTGACAGGCTTCAAAGCCATCTGCAATACAAAAAAAGGTAAAGAGCCCCTGATGACCTTCTATCTCAACTGGCACAATAGAGTAGTTGGCCTCCGTGATACCAGTGAAAGCACAATAAGGTTTGATAACATTTAGTAAATTCTGTTAACTAGGAAAATGTATTAATACTTTGGAAAGATTCCACTTTGGGGAAAAAAAAGCAATTTTAGACAAGTTTTGATGCTGAAAAGTTATTATCCGGGGGCTGGGATGTGGCTCAGTGGTAGGGCGCTCGCCTAGCACGTGCGCGACCCAGGTTCAATCCTCAGCACCACGTAAAAATACATGCATTGTGTACAACTAAAGCAAATGAATAAACATTTAAAAAAAAAAAAAGTTATTATCCATAAGTTTTTCAACTAAGTAAAATTAACTGAAATTTTTTTAAATGCTCCATGGCCTGAAGCTCATCCCTCCCACCCTCAAAGCTTGCCAGCCTCCAGACACTAATAATGCATGCCTGAAAAGAACCAGAATCTAAGAATCTTCATGTGAGTAAATGATACACATACAGCAGGCCAAAGATGACCCAGTCTAATAAGTATAACCAGAGGCAACCCATCATAAATCATACTTTTTTCCTACTCTTTTTAGTAATTAGAACAATAAGCTGGGCGTGGTGGCGTACTCCTGTAATCCCAGCACTTGGGAGGCTGAGGCAGGAGGATCGCGAGTTCAAAGCCAGCCTCAGCAATGGCAGGGTACTTAGCAACTCAGTGAGACCCTGTCTCTAATAAAATACAAAATGGGTTGGGGGGCTGGGGTTGTGGCTCAGCGGTAGAGCGCTCGCCTAGCACATGCACGGCCCGGGTTCGATCCTCAGCACCACGTACAAATAAACGAATTGTGTACAACTAAAGCAAATAAATAAATATTTAAAAAAAAAAAAAAAAAGGTTGGGATGTGGCCCAGTGGTCAAGTGCCCCCGAGTTCAATCCCCGGTACCAAAATAAATAAATAAATAAAACAATATAAAAATTTACAGCATTTTAATACTATTTAAATGCAAGCAACATTATGGCTATTTCTAGAATCATATACCTAAATCTGACACTCTAAATTTAGATTAATGGTGTTTCTTAAATATTTATTTATTTACTTTAGTTGTACACAATGCAATGCATTTATGTTTACGTGGTGCTGAGGATCGAACCCGGGCTGCGCATGTGCAAGGTGAGCACTCTGCCGCTGAGCCACAACCCCAGCCCCTAGGTTAATGTTTTTTAAAAAATACACAAGCTAGATATGGTGTATTCCACATGTCCTCCCTACTTTTAGTGCACTTTTCAACTTTACCTTTGTTTATACTTCAAGGAAAGTTCCTTCCAATAAGCAGTTTCTTCCTTTAAACTTGAAAAATCTGGTATATCTTCACCATCCATGATCAAGAAAGCCTGTGAAATATTAAAGACAAACTGTTATAAGTTAAAGAGGACATAGGAATCTAAGTAAAAGTATAAAATCTGGGACAACACAAAATCTGTAGCATTTTGGAGCTAAATATGAAAGATTCTAGGAGCAGTTAACTCATTTGTATTATTTAAGTACATGCCCCACTTCACTACCCCACTCAGGAACAACCAATATTGTGACAAGGTCTTGACAGGAGATAAGATCAACAAAGTCCTTGGGTACAAAGCCAGTGAGGCACTTTCAATTGCAGCACTGGGTTCCAGGTTACTAGGCCCCATCCTGCACACAGAGTTCCAGCAGTTGGGTTATGGTCAACTAGTCTTCTGGGAATCAGGTGATAAAAGTAAGCACAATGTCAGAGACACTGCTACTGCATGCCCTTCCCTGTTGTACAATCGCATCAAAACACCTGATTGGAGCATTTCATGCCAGGTGACTCTACCAGGAGAGAGGTAATAATTTACTACTATCAAATTTCTAAAACCTTCCTATTATCATCCCTCCCCCAATGCTAGGGATTGAACCCAGGGCCTTACACACTTGCTAGACAAGTACTCTACCACTGAGCTACATTACATCACCAGTCCCCCTATTAATTATCTTTTAAGTCCAAAGCTTCTTCCAAAGTCCACTCATCTCAAACTTCCATGATCATTGTCTTGGTTCTTCTCCCAAGGCATTGGGAGAAGGGGATAATCTATTACTTAACCTTGCTTTGGGACCGGCTAAAACTTCCAATTCTTAGTCAGGCAAGGTGGAATACCAAAAATGTTAGGTCTACTCTATATTCATGCCTAGGGTTTCCTACAACTTCCTCCCTAAGCATTCTACTCTATATTTCAGCAATGCCACTCAAAACTGTCTTACCACACCGTGCTATTTCAGGTGTGGATGCTTTCTCTACCTGAAATGGTTCTCCATTCCTTGCATTTGGAAAGCTTCTATTTTTCCTTAAAATCCAGCTGTCTGGGGCTGGGGCTGGGGCTGGGGCTGGGGCTCAGCGGCGGAGTGCTCACCTCGCACGTGCGCGGCCCGGGTTCGATCCTCAGCACCACGTAAAAACATAAATGCATTGCATTGTGTACAACTAAATAAATAAATATTAAAAAAAAAAATCCAGCTGTCATCTTTTCCAGACTTTCTTGCCCTCACCCAAAGAGCATTAAAATCTCCTGTGCCTCTATCCCACACACATACTTTCAATGATAGCAATGTATTTGCTAACAGCTTTATGGCTCCTATTAGGCTATGCATTGTGCTTATTTATTTCTGTCCCCACACAATGCCTGCACAATAGTAGATACTCAACAATATTTACTGAATTAAACCATAATTGATTCAACCTAAAACATACTGGGCAGCAGGAACTCATAACTAGCTTAAAACTAAATTAATAAACCCCTGGAGATGTAGAGAACTTAAGAGTTAATTTAACACAATCCACTTGTAAAGTATGGCAAGAACTCAGTCACAGATAAGAATATAGAACTCCATGGGCTAGGGTTGTAGCTCAGTGGTAGAGAGCACTTGCCTAGCACACGTGAGGCACTGGATTCGATCCTTAGCACCACATAAAAATAAGTAAATTAAATAAAGGTACTGTGTCCATCTACAACTAAAAAAAAAAAAAAAAAGACAAATTGCAAAACAACCCAAATATTAAAAAGAACAACAAAAAAGAATACAAAGCTCCAACTTCAAGGTGAGTATGCCAAAGAGGTATGAGTATGGTTTTTTTTTTTTAATATTTATTTTCTTTTAGTTGTACACATGTCTTTTTACGTGGTGCTGAGGATCGAACCCGGGCCGTGCACACGCTAGGCGAGCGCTCTACCACTGAGCCACAACCCCAGCCCATGAGTATGGTTTTTAATAGAACAAAAGTACAATGTAACTTTATATGTTTAGTGTAATTCCTTTGAGGCCTACTACAAATTTTTCTTTCTTAATCAAGTCTTGCCTGATCACACCATTTATTTTTACCTGGACATCTGTTAGACAATCTCACAATTACCTTAAGTTACCAATTATCTTAAATCAGCCTGTAAGTGCTTTGAAAAGGATGGATCCTTAACACATCTTGTATTCATTTTCAGGACACTAAACCTAGCACCCTGCTCAGAGAAAGCACCTAACACTTGCAAAGATTAACTGAATGCTTACTATGTGTCAGTTATTGGTAAGCTCTGGATAAATACTTATTGACCAAACACACCCTCCTCTAATGTGATTATTTCTATACTAAGATACATTTGTCTGTCCTATTCTACTCTTGGAGGTACCATTATAGCATGGCAGCACTTTAAAGTGTTATCTCATTTCTAGATTTACACCCACAGGCTGGAGTTCTGTTGAGTCTGGTTTCTAGGGTTCCAATTCTGCCACTAAATTAAACAGTTTGATCTCTTAGGCCTCAGTTTTTTCCTCTAATGAGGATTTGGACTTTACTAAATGACTTATAATTATCTATCTTCAAGCATGTACAACACTGATTAGTAAATAATACTAATTTTATAATCCTGTCCCTTCACCAAAGTTCCTAATTCCCACTTCACATTCTCAAATGTAGAGGTAATCTTATTTGTAATTAATTTGCAGTAAGATACGACTGAGGACAAGGCTCATCCAGCAGCAAGAAGTAGTTACATTTCAAAAGACCCAAAGTACTCACAGGCATCTTCATGTGCTACCAATAACTCCTCAGAGTCATTGCCTAAGTCTCCTTGAGGGGAGGAACCTATTTTAACAATCCAAATGAAGACAATTATAGGACAAAAGACCTTTCCCCCAAATGCCCTAAAAATTGTGATTACATTTTAAATCCAACCCCAAAGAAGCTGACTGTAGAATGGCAGTTATCAAGAATACAAGCAACAATAAATGCTGGCAAGGATGTGAGGGAAAAGGTACACTCTCATGCACTGCTGGTGGGAATGCAAACTGGTGTAACCACTATGGAAAGCAGTATGGAGATTCCTCAGAAAACTTGGAATGGAACTACCATTTGACCCAGTTATCCCACTTCTAGGTTTATACCCAAAGGACTTAAAAGTCACCATGCCACAGTGACGCAGCCACATCAATGTTTATAGCAGCTCAATTCACAATAGCTAAGCTATGTAATCAACCTAGGTCCCCCCCTTCAATAGATGAATGGATAAAGAAATTGTGGTATATATACACAATGGAATATTACTCAGCCTTAAAGAACGATAGTATGGCATTTGCCAGTAAATGGATGGAACCGGAGAATATCATGCTAAGCAAAATAAGCCAATCCCAAAGAACCAAAGGCCAAATGTTTTCTCTGATATGCGGATGCTAATTCACAATAAGGAGGGGTTGGAGAATAGAGGTACTTTGGACTAGACAGAGGGGAGTGAAGGGAGGGCAGAGGGTATGGGGATAGGAATGATAGTAGAATGAATTGAACATTATGACCCTATATGCATATATGATTACACAAACTGTATAACTCTACATCACATACAACCAGAAGAATGAGAAGTTATACTCCATTTATGTATGATGTATCAAAATGCATTCTACTGTCATATATAACTAATTAGAACAAATTTTTTAAAAAGATGCCCAATTAAAAAAAAGAAGCATGGGCTGGGATTGTGGCTTAGCGGTAGAGCGCTCGCCTAGCGCGTGGGCGACCCGGGTTCGATCCTCAGCACCACGTACAAATAAAATTCATTGAATAAAACGCATTGTGTACAACTAAAGCAAATAAATAAAAATCTTAAAAAAAAAAAAAAAAAAAAGAAGCAGAAGCAGCTGATTATAAGCTCATGGGCACTGGTTCCTGCATTTGGATATATGCTACCATTTGAACTCTGGTAATTGCATGTCAATGAGCAATTCAAATGTTCAGTTTCTGGTACACAATCCAATAAATCATGGTTTTGCAAAATGTTATGGAGACCAGGGATGACATAGGAAGCAATGTTCATCTACTATCGACTCTGCATTCCACAAGAAACAGTTGAAGAGGAATGAACTAAAGCCTCTTTAGTTCCTTGATGGCAAAACCTGCCTTGTTTATAAATCCCTCCACATCACCAGAAACATGGAACCCAGAAGAATCTCAATAAATATTACTTGAATTAACTTATAATCTTTCATTATTCCCTCTTTCTTTTAAAAAGTACCACTTTCCTTTATTAACATCTGTGTTTCTCTTCAGGGATAGAGTAAGCAAAGACTTGTGGCTAGTTTATTTCTACCTCACAAATGTACCACCATGTATTAACCCAAGAATATAAAACCTATCATTCTCAGTTGTACAAAATTATCAGTCTGATGCATGCCAAGTTACAGTCAGTCACTTATGTAGGTACAACATCAAAGAAGAAGGAGTGATGGAACTTATCGAGGAGAATCTTGGGGAAACAACTGCATACCAGTGGCCTCAATCATCACCCAGCCCTGTAGTTTTAAATATAAATGGATAATAGAGGGCTGGGGTTGTGGGTCAGTTGTAGAGCACTTGCCTAGCATGTGTGAGGCACTGGGTTCGATTCTCAGTACCACATATAAGCAAATAAATAAATAAAGGTCCATCAATAACTAATAAAAAAATTTTTTAAATGGATAATAGAGAATCACCAGACAAATGGAAAAATACAGTAGCATGAACAAGAAAATCCTAGAACCTACTGAAACTGAGCGGAAAGAGAATTCAGAAAGAATTTTTTTCTGATAAAATAACTCAGGAGGATTACCCCCCACACGAGTCCTGAGATAGTTTTTTAAAAAAAAAAAAAAAAAAAAAAAAAGGGTTGGGGGAGAAAACCTGACCTGGTCAGCATAGAGTATAGTACACAGGGGCTCCAACCCAGGACTGCAATGAAGAGAAGTCCCAGGAAGAAAGCCTAGTCGATCAGGCCCAGAGAGCAGCTCAACTAGGATTGGCTCTAAGAAAAATGGAGAATACCACAGAATAGACAGCATGCCTGAGAAACTGCATAAATCTGAGATTGTGATGAAGGCACATTACTCTGCCATCTATTAGAAAAAGAACTACTAGCCGGGCGCGGTGGCGCACGCCTGTAATCCTAGCACTTTGGGAGGCTGAGACAAGAGGATCGCGAGTTCAAAGCCAGCCTCAGCAATGGCGAGGCACTTAGCAACTCAGTGAAACCCTGTTTCTAAATAAAATACAAAAAAGGGCTAGGGATGTGGCCCAGTGGTCGAGTGCCCCTGAGTTCAATCCCCGGTACCCACAAAAAAAAAAAAAAAAAAAGAAAAAGAAAAAGAACTACTAAAAACCTGGGGCGAGGGCAGGGGTGGGGTGGGGGGCGAGCAATATAAGAAAGTCCTGATCTTTGCTGGGCACAGTGGCACACACCTGCAATCCCAGTGGCTTAAGAGGCTGAGACAGGAGGATCACAAGTTCAAAGCCAGCCTTAGCAATGGTGTGGTGCTAAACAACTCAGTGAGACCCTGTCTCTAAATAAAATAAAAACAAGGCTGGGGATGTGGCCCAGTGGTGGAGTGTCCCCCATACCAAAAAAGAAAGTCCTGATCCCTACATAATCTTAATTTATTTCAAATATAAATTTTTAATTACTTTTATAGTATTTTAAGCAACTGCAATAAGTCCCATAACTTTATAGCCAATAACAACCTTTCCATTTTTTGGTCTTAAATTTGTGGTAAGTTTCTTACCTTGCTGTTTTAAGGCTCAAAGTCTTGGCAAACAAGTTTGTATTCTCCTTTTTATGCCATTTCTCATTTTTGTAGACTTTGATGATAATACCTCTCAGTGTCAGTCTTCTCAAAGTGAATATTTCTTGTCTTTTTACCCTATAATTATGCAGCAGTCACCTTAGTCCTTAAACATTCTCACTGGCATGCTTTAGATTACCCTTAGATCACATATAAACTGTATAGAGCTGAATGAACAGTGCTACTTCAGCATTCAACATTTTATTCGCTAACAGGATAATTTTCTTTTGAATTTCCAGTACTCTTTCTGTTATTATGCAGCACTTGATGATACTGCTGACTGTGTGATCCATGGACCAGTGTCCTTATGGAAGTTTCTCAAGACTATCAGATGCCAATTTTGGCATCTAACATCTATTTGAATGTACTATATTTGAATGTGGAGCCAATCCTTCTACAAATAAGATTAGGATTGTTTTTATCTATAAATGTTTTTCAAATACCCACTTCAAACATTTCAGTGGTGAGGGAGGTTTTTTTTTTTTTGTTGTTTCCGACCCATGTACATATAGGAGAAGCTACTGGCAGTTACTGCTTTGAAGAGGGTTTAGTTAACTATTGATCCCTGGAGGACAGCACTGTTTACACCTCTGGGTCCAGTGCTATGAAGCATCCATTTGTCTCTGGCTTTTGGTTCTTGAACAGGGACATATTCTTAACACAACTATCAACTTTTCTAACCTATGTTCCCTGATGATAGATTTTAAATAGCCATTTGCTTGAAAGTTTTTGAGAATATAGGTTTAGCTCTTACATCCCCTTTGTCCAACTACTTTGGTATTAAATAACTCCAGCAAAATTATTATATGCTTTTACTTCATACATGCTTAATTTTCTTGCTGAATCCTATGTGAGCTTAATGTTGACCACAATTTTTTTTAATGAACAGGCTACTTTCATAACTTGCTTCTTGGCCCTTCAAACTGTATTATAACCTATGCCAGATATCTTCCTACTAAAATAACCATCTTCTTTTCCAGAACAAACTAATTAAAAACATTTAACCAACAATAAGTCACGGGAGCAGCATAGCATAGTGGTTAAGAGACAAAACCCGGAAGCCAAGCTGCCTGAGTTTAAAATCAGGCTCCTCAGGCGAGGTGGCGCACACCTGTAATCCCAGCACTTTGGGAGGCTGAGGCAGGAGGATCGCGAGTTCAAAGCCAGCCTCAGCAATGGCGAGGCACTTAGCAACTCAGTGAGACCCTGTCTCTAAATAAAATACAAAAAAGGTCTGGGGATGTGACCCAGTGGACGAGTGTCCCTGAGTTCAATCCCTGGTACCACAAAAAAAAAAAAAAAAAAAAAAAAAAAAAAAAATCACGCTCCTCTACTTACTAGTTAGGTGACCTTAGGCTAGTTACCAACTACTCAGTGCCCCATCTCCTAACCTGTAAAGTGGGGATAATCACTAAAATGATGTTGTTGTGACAATTGAATGGGTTAACATTTGTAAAATACTTAGACTACAGCCTGGCACACAGCAAACACAGCATAAATATTCATTAAATTATAAAAAACTATAGTAGTGTATAGTAGTATAGCAGTGGACCTTTGAAGTTTAACCACAAAGTAAACAGGCTTTTCAGAATTTAAAACATGCAAATGATTCCTTAATATTAATTATTTCAGGGAGCTATACTCACATTCCAGTGATACCATCATTACTAAAAATATTTCTAAAACTTCTTTTGGAATAGGCTTTATGAGCCAGATTAAGAACTAAGCAAGCCGGGCGCGGTGGCGCACGCCTGTAATCCCAGCACTTTGGGAGGCTGAGGCAGGAGGATCGCGAGTTCAAAGCCAGCCATCAACAATGGCGAGGCACTTAGCAATTCAGTGAGACCCTGTCTCTAAATAAAATAAAATACAAAAAAGGGCCAGGGATGTGGCCCAGTGGTCGAGTGCCCCTGAGTTCAATCCCTGGTACCACAAAAAAAAAAAAAAAAAAAAAAAAGAACTAAGCAAAAAGTTCCATGGTCACACCTCTTATTGACTGCTTTCTAATTAGTACAATTCAGCTTGACTCTAATTTTATCATTCATCAGACTTACCCTTTTAAAATCAGATTCTTTACAAAAAAACAAAAATGTGCTACCACTGCAGATATTCACAAGACTGTTTTCAGGGGCTGTAAAGACAGTGTGTTCAGTTTGCCTCAAGTTACATTGGGAGGATATGTTCACTGTCATCTGAAACTATGTAATTGGAGATATTAAAGGTACAGAAAGTTAGCCAATATCGGGAAAAAAAAAACACTGCTAACAATTTACTCAAACAGTACATCTATAATTTTCTGACACTGAAGTGAAGGCAGATAATTGGGTATTCTCTGTTTCCCCCAATCTTCCCTTAATACTGTGTCTCTCACAGGTAAAATATGAGTCTCAACATTACAACTTTTACATCGGGCATATCATATACTATATGACCTTCAGATACCTAACAAACAACTCACTCAGGTTTTAAATAGCCTGTCTAAAATGACTTGTTTACAAGGAAACTATTGTTTGTATAATGGTAAGAAAATCTATTTTATATGATACTATATTCTTGTTAACAACTGTTAGAGTGAAGTGTTCTTTGGGAACACACACCCCACCCCCATAGATAATACACACCATTTTACTAAAATTCTTTTACTTCTCTCAAAGGTGACATTTACAGAATTTTTAACTTTTCAAAGCCAATCATTATAAGGTGTCCCTTTTGGTTACATGGGAAGCAATTTTAAGCTTGAGTAATCAAATTTATCTTAGCATGGTTTAAAATGAAAATAAAATAAAAAGTTTTGTAGAGGTCATGAAAGCAAGATTTAAGTTCTTACTAAGGTTTCTACTTATTTCATATGCTCCTTTTTCCAACTGCAACTTATTTAATTTAAAAAAAAAAAAAAAAAAGCTACAGGTTCAGAAGATTTAGCTCCTTCTGTCTGAATCAGGTCAATCTCTAACCCAGGTCAATCTCTAACAACAACAACAAAAAAAGGGTTTTTGTTATTCTTCTTCCTTATGTGCTCCAATTTTAAGTAACAATAATTTTAATTATAGTTCTGAACAGATACCACTCATTCACTGTCCCTTTGTTTCACTACTCTATGACTTAATGCTGCATTTTGCTTCATCAACTTCAGGATTTAGCAAAGTCATAACCCTATCCCTTTTTAAGTGCACTGAAAGCAACATAATTTATCAGACAAAATAACCAGCCACCCACGAATAAGCTTCAGAGCAAGATTTTCTTTTCTCATAACTGAATAGTTCTTATTTTTAGATAATTCTGCCCAAAAATAGCTGAAAAAAATCATCTGCTAGGTTTTGTTGTATTTTTGGCAAGTCAAATTTTTCTGCCTTACCTTCTAGCTGAGAAGGGTATAAAAATCTCACAAAAAGAAACCCAGAACCTGAAACCTAGAAATGTAAACTCTGATTCAAGCTGCGCCTCTCATCCATCGGCTGAACCCAAGTATAAATCATTTACTTGCCCCACAACTGGGCTCAATTTCCCCATCCAGCAAATGACAACAAACAGCAACCGTCACAACATCGGGGTTCAAAACTGATAGCAAATGTAGTGAAATGCGTGAAGGTGCTATAGGAATGGAATCAAATAACCATTAGTGAAAGAACCTTCACTTTCTTGGCAAAACTTAAAGGGTTACCGTCGCTTACCAGAAAAAAAGGAAGGGAACACAAACAACCTGAACCGGTTGGTGACACTTTGCTGAACTCCAAGGGGGGTGATTAGCAGTTTGGGGCGGGGATTCACCGGAATGCCAATCGGAGGCCAACGTAGGCTGCTCCCGCTTTCGCCCCCAGCAGGAAAGAGGCGCTGAGAGATCAAAATTCAACCAGTCTCCCAACAACCTCACAGCAGAAAGAATTTTGGGCAAGGTGGAGAGAGAGCAAGGAGCGCTGCTGCCACCTCCGACTGAGCCACTCCTTGCGCCACCAGCGCCCTAGCCCACGGTGCCACGTCCCGGCCTCCTCCCCACCCTAGGACGCGGGCACATCTTCTGGAAGCCACAGGGTTCGCTCCCTTGCAGGCGCCCCTGGTGGGCCACACCTCGGACCAGGGCAGAGAGGGGACAGTTAGAGCGGTTGGTACAGTTGCCCACGGACTGGTCGCCCCAGAACCAAGCCCTGGCCCGGTCCGGCGGAGCCTCAGATACAGCTCCCGAGCCGGTCTGGCTCCCCAGGGGAAGGCCTCGGCGCCGCCTGCCCAGGTCCGGCCCCTCGGAGCAGCCCCGCACAGCAAACTCACCTCCGATATATCAAAAGCGCATGTTCGCCGCCGCTCGACCGACGTCTCTGCACCGCTGGCCTGGCCAGGCCCGCCCAGCCGCTCAGCTCCGCTCCCCTCCGCAGCCCTGAGCTCCACTCCACGCACCTCCGCGCCCGGCTCCTCCCCGACACGTCAGGGTCTGCCTGGGTGTCCGAGGCCATTCTGTGACGCACGGGGGCGGAGTTCGGAGCATGCGCAGGAGTATACAGACGTGCTGGGCGGGGCTGTGGCAGGGCTGGCGTCAAAGGGGGCCGGCCCGGTCCCGGCGCGCTGACGTCAGGTCGGCGGCTCCTTCTGCGCAGGCGCTTTCGCACTCCGTGAATGGTGGGTTTTGGGCCACTGCGGTTTCCAGAGACTCTGTTACTGGGGAAAATAATGCTCAAGGGAATTGAGAGAGGGTAGCAGGGCCAAGCGGGTACTAGCTCAGAAAGGAAACACATAAACATGAACAACTGCTTAAGAAGCAGAAGCTTAAAGGAAGAAAGCCATTTTAAAAACAACTTTAGGAACTTTTGCTGTATCATGTACAATGCAATTCTAATTTTAATGCTCTTAGGATTGGTTTTGTGGGGTTTCTGGAAACAATCAAAACATGTAAGATACACCTCAAGGTGAGAGAAAGTTGAGCCTAGAAGGCCCAGTTATATTTTTGAAGGAGATGAACTTAAACAGAACCAATGTAAGAGGGATTATAAGAAGTACCCAAATCAGTGAAGATCGAAGAAAGGATTAAAGAGGTTTGTGGGAAGGTTAGCACCTTGAACTGGACTCTGAAGGATATAGGGCTGAAAAAAAGTGATAATAGTAACTCACTATTGTGGCACAGTTTGTACATACAAGCAATTGTGCTAAGTACTTGGTCAGCATTATTTGATCAACACATTGACCCCATGAGATAGGTACCTCAATTCCCATTTTACAAATGAGGAAACAGACTCAGCAAGATGAAGCTGCCCAAGGTCAGCAACTACAAAGAGAAGTATTCAAGATTCAATTCACCCATCCTGAATTTTTAACTCCAGAAAACACTATTTTCCATTACTATACTGGCACTTGCTGGGCTAGAGCTAAGTGCTTTACATAAATCCCCTCTCTCAATCCTCAAGACAGGCTGCAGTTATTACCTTCATTTTCCATAAAATGAGACCCAGAATTTCTGGAGTTTAAACCCAAAAATGTCATTCCCCAGGTCAGTGACCTAGGACATCCTGAAATTTCACTCAGTTTCTGGGGCTCTGATTCCCTAGCTGAAGTTCTGCTCAAGGCTGATGAGATCACCAGGCAGGGAGGTAATTAATGAAGGCTTTCCTGTACTCCTTGTGCCAAGTGGGAACAGTCCCACCCCAAGAGGAAAAAATAAAGGCTACAGCTCTTGTTCCTGCCTCCTGGCTGAAATGGTAGGAAATGCACTGAGTCACCTAATGGCAGGTCAGGTCCCTCAGAAAATGTTGGTGTCATCTTCCAAGCCACCATCACTCCCACATAGCCAGGACCTAGAACAGATGTTTGTTAGGATCGGTGTGTTGGCACCATCTTAGTGAATGGGCATTGTGTGGCAGAGCTCTCAGAGCCTTGCACTGATCACCTTCCTCCAGACTGGTTGATATTTCTGGGTGGAAGATGCACCCTGGGGCTGAAGATGGTTAATAACATTCAGAACCTTTGCCCCACCCCCTGCTTCCAATATGCCAAATCCAAGAAAAAATAAAGTACAAAGTAAGATGGAAGGCAGCCTCAAAAGGAAGAAGTTATAAACTCAGCCTTGTGAAGGTGGAAAAGGTAAATGAGGGCTGTCCCATCCTTCTATCTTCACAAACCATTAGGAAGGGTTTGCTGAGGTCTTTCTTGCATTGAGCCAAAGAGGTCAGTGTCACAGTCCTGAGAACATGCACAATCATCTAATCACCTTTACTGCCACAAACTCTGAGATACAGGAAACAGAGACCAGTGGAGACTGACCATACAAGATCAAACTAATGGGGATGCTGGACTTTGGCCACATCACATACTTACAAAAGATAATACAATGCACACGGACCTCTATGAAAATTCTGAGATGAGATGGATTTAACTCTCCCTTGGATCACAATGAATAAAACACCTCAAAATCAGGGCCTTGATTCAACCTAATCTATGTTTCTTTGACCAGTATTTTTTGCTAAGTGTTAAGGGCATAGATAAAGCTGGGCAAGGGACAATCAATGGCTAGCTGGTTGCTAATGATCTTCTGTATATACCTACCAGACATTCTACCACCACCTCCATTTTTATATGTCTAAATCCCAAACAGCATCCTTTGCTTCCATTGAAATTTCCAAAACAGTTTTTATTTCCATCAATGGTGCCATTATTCTCTCAGTCACTGAGGCACAAAGCTCTCCTCAAATCACCCTTAATTATCTACTCTCCCCCACCCCACCCCCACCAGCTTGCATTTCACTCATGTGGTCACCAAGCCACAATGACTTCCCCTTCAAAAACCCTCTCAAATCCATTCATTTCCCAGTTCCTTCCTCCTGCATCTTCCCTAGTCCATAGTCTTCTATTTATCCACACCTCCTTTCCCAAATTTTTCTCCTGGGATTTCTTCTTGTTCCAGCTTAGGAAGCCACACATAGCCATTAGAATAGTATTTCTAAAATCCCATGGTATGAAGAACATCCCTGGCTCCAGAACTTCTTTTAGCATCTTGTTATTTTTGTGATAAAGTACTAATTATATAGTCTGGCATTTAGGGTCTCCAAAGCAACTCAAACCCACTTTTGCAGTCTACATTCTACAGCTCACATATGGATCTAACCAGAGATGGGAGGTTCCTTTTCTCTCTGGGCCTGTCATATTGACTCCCACTTCATCATGCACTATGGCTGCTCCCTGGGCTTAGCCAGTCGCTTATCCTTCTGCCTTTTGAAGACTCACTCATATGCTAACTATTCCAGGAAGACTTCCTGACTATTCAAAACCACAAAGTGAGCACTCCTTCCTCTGAACCCAAGTGGAGACCTTCATACTTCACAGAAGACCTTCTGGTCAGGGAGGTATACAATCTCCCCCAAGAAACCAAAACCCACTGAGTGTAGGGATTCATTGATTGTCCTAATATCCCCCCAGCAAAAACAGGCCCTTGGCAAACATGATTTAATATGCTCCAATGGAAGTGAAAGAATGAGTCAATGGTTTGGTGGCTCTAACTTGAAATGCAAGACTGACAGAACTTTCTAGACAATTCCCCCAAGTCTGGGGAGGGGGGGGTGGCAGGCAGGCAATAGATTTTAACTTGTGTGAAAGGCTGAACTCAGGTGATGCCAGGCTACAAAAAGGAACTGGGATTTGGGTCATAAGCAATTATATCTTTTCTCGAGACCAAATCTTAAATCCTAAAACACCTACAGCACCAATAGTCCCCAACACAATCTTTTGTTTTTGTAATATTAAAAATAATAATAGGGGCTGGGGTTGTGGCTCAGAGGTGGAGTGATTGCCTAGCACGTGTGCGGCCCGTGTTCGATCCTCAGCACCACATAAACATAAATGCATTGCATTGTGTACAACTAAAGCAAATAAATAAATATTAAAAAAAAAAAAAAAAAAAAAAAACAAAAACAAAAAACACCAGGAGTCCGGGAAGGGCAAAAATAAAAAAAAAATTTTTTAAAGGGTGGGGGTTGTGGCTCAGCAGCAGAGCACTCGCCTCGCACGTGCGCGGCCCGGGTTCGATCCTCAGCACCACGTAAACATAAATGCATTGCATTGTGTACAACTAAAGTAAATAAATAACTATTAAAATAATAATAATAATAATAGCCAGGCATGGTGGCGCACACCTGTAATCCCAGCACTTGGGAGGCTGAGGTAGGAAGATCGCGAGTTCAAAGCCAGCCTCAGCAATAGCGAGGCACTTTAGCAACTCAGTGAGACCCTGTCTCTAAATAAATACGAAAAAGGGCTGGGGATGTGGCTCAGTGGTCGAGTGCCCCTGAGTTCAATCCCTGGTGCCAAAATAATAATAATAATAATAATATTTATTTTCAATATTTAAAACTATTTACTTGAAAACCAGCATGGTGGTGCATGCATACAATCCTAGTAACTCAAGAGGCTGAGGCAGGAGGATCACAAGTTCAAGGCCAGCCTTGACAACTTAGTGAAACCTTGTCTCAAAATTTTAAAAAAATAGCCGGGCGTGGTGGCACATGCCTGTAATCCCAGCACTTGGGAGGCTGAGGCAGGAGAATCGCGAGTTCAAAGCCAGCCTCAGCAATGGCGAGGCACTTAGCAACTCAGTGAGACCCTGTCTCTAATAAAATACAAAAAAAGGGCTGGGGATGTGACCCAGTGGTCAAGTGCTCCTGAGTTCGATCCCCGGTACAAAAAAAATAATAATAATAATAAAAAATAAAAAGGTCTGGGAATATAGATCAGTGTTAGAGCACTCTGAGTTAAATCCTTAGTACACACCCTCCAAATAAACACACATATACACATACACATTAGACCTTGAGATAAGAAGTGGTTTTAGAAAAAGATCTGTCATTTATCAGCTATAAATTTAGTGCTTGCTAGAGGCACTGTTCTAAAATTTTGAAGATTCAACTATAACTTTAAAAGACACTTCTCCTCCCCACCCACAGAGCTTGCCTAATGGTGAAGGCAGACAATAAGCAAATAGACAAATTTATTCTGTTGTGTCAATTTATTCTTCTTGTGTCAAGAAAAATAACCAAGGCCAAAGAACACAATGAGGCAGAAACTGCTTCCTGAGTGAAAATAGGGCTTAATATTCATGGGATTTTTTTCCCCCTCTCAAGTTGTCAAGGCCCTTTTAATAAAGTCCTGCAACAAAGATCTGAAGCTAAAGACAAACATAATATATGCAAATGCCCTAAATAGACAAACATATCTTAGTTTTTCATCATAGTGCCAGCCATAGAGCAGGCATTCAATAAATATTGGTTGGAATAATGACTGGCTAGACAGTCTAAAAAATGCCAGAACCTTTAGGTGGATGATAAATTTCCCCTTCCAGATTTTGATTGGCAGCCAGTTCATGTTTGATTCAGAAATTTCCACTTCTGGTTTGTCCCTAATCCTTGGCTCAGATAGCCATGAAGAGCCCAGCCTAGGGTATTCCTATACTACTTTGAAGGGAAAGAAAGTTGCATGTGTTGTCTTTGTTGCATCCTCAGTACCTTCTTGACTAAATGGCATTCACCAACCCAGCCCCCCAAAGCAGCTCAGGCTCCCCAACCTCATCTATTCCATCAAAATTTATCCCTTCAGCCAGGTGTAGTGGCGCACACTTGTAATCCCAGCAATTTGGAAGGCTAAGGCAGACAGGTCACAAGTTCAAGGCCAGCCTCAGCAGCTTAGCAAGGCCCTAAGAAACTTAGAGAGACCTTGTCTCAAAAAGTAAAAAAGGGTTGGGGATGTAGCTTAGTGGAAATCATCCCTTGGTTAAATTGCCAGTATCAAAAAAAAAAAAAAAAGTGGTCCCCTCAGTTTCAAACTGCAGTTGGCTTTAAGTTAACAGAAAGGCAGGAATTGGGTGGAGATGGATTTTATGTGTGGTGTTTTAGATTGCAAGCCTCCTTCCTGTTTCTTCCCCTTTCCACCATGTCTGTCTGAGAATGCCACCTGCTTCTGGCCCTTGCACCCCTTACCAGGAAGATGCTTTACTTTCTGCAGGCCTCCAGATGTAGCTTGCTAAAAGATAGCTCTCAGAGGTAAGAAAAATGAGCACAATTTGGATGGAACCTGTTAATAGGCCTTCCTATTAAGGTCCTGCCCTGGTTGCTTGTATCTAGAAGGAATAACTGAGGTCTCAAGGGTCTGTGCCCAGTCTTTTCTATTTATGGAAAACTGATATCCTGCCACACACATGAATCTCCTGGAGTTTGTCCTGATTTCTTCCCCAGCAGCCTACCTGATTGGTGGACTTCCTCCAGATCAGGAACCTCGTGGTTTTCCTGGCTCCAGAATCTCTGTTCTTCCAAACCTCAGTCTTCACTGTCAGCACTGGCTTCTACCCCAGCCCCTAGAAGTTCACTATTCACACCCCAGAGTAGTACCTGCCTCCTCAGGAAAGAATAGCACAACACTCTGGATTGCTAATTTGGTTAACACCTGGCAACTGAATCTGTTGACATCACACCTACATAAACAGTGTGACTATCCCTGGAGAAAAAAGGATATCTGCTCTCACACCTTTACACAGACAAGGCGGCACCAGGTTCACCTACTCCTAAACCATACTGATGAAATGACAGGGTTGAAAAGAAATGGAATGTTTCTTAGTAGTCTGATTGTATCAGGCAATTTCAACTTTAATTCCCATTACTGGGTAATCCAGTGAGTCAAAGTTACCAGGACCAAAAAGATCTTGTATTTAACCACTCCACAAATATTTACCATGTGCCTAGCACTGTTCTTAGCCCCAGGGGTAGAGCAATTAACAAAAGAAGCTAAGTCTCTTCTGTGAAGGCTTTCTAACATGAAAAAAAGGAAAGGGAAGTAGAAGGGAAACAGAAAATAGATAAGCATGAGTATGTCGGGCAGTAATATATACTAATGAGAAAAAATTAGTCAGGGCTTTGCAATATTTTGCATTGAAGGTGGAATTTAGGGTAGTAGCTCTTACTTACCTCTAGCTCCAATACCTGACATGTAGTAAGCACTTAACATTTGTTGAATGAATAAAAAATTTTCAATGAATGTTTTTAAGTTCTGAATCATTTTCACTGTTCTCCTCTGCTACTCTTTCTTGCTCCTTTCTTTCATCTTTCATAATTTATAATTCTAATAAAGAACCTCTGATCTTAAAATGAGCAATAAGAAACAATTGGCAAAAATACATATATACAGATGGCTAACCAACATACAAACCATATTCCACCTCAGTCCTAATCAAACCCATTCAAAGTAGAATAGCAAAGAGATTCCATATTTCACCCAACACATTTTGAGATTTTAAAATTTAAAAACTGTGGTATAGACAATGGAATATTACTCAGCATTAAAAGAGAATAAAATTATGGCATTTGCAGGTAAATGCATGGAGTTGGAGAATATCATGCTAAGCGAAGTAAGCCAATCCCAAAAAACAAAAGGCCAAATGTTCTGTCTGATAAGTGGATGCTGATCCATAATGTGGAGTGGGGAGGCATGGGGAAAATGGAGGAACTTTGGGCAAAGGGGAGGGAGGCTGGGGAGGGTGCATGGGGGCAGGAGAGATGGTGGAATGAGATGGACATCATTATGACTGCACATATGGTGTGATGCCACATTGTGTAAAACCATTGAAATGTAAAGTTGTGCTGCAATTGTACACAATGAATCAAAATGCATTCTGCTGTCATATGTACCTAATTAAAATAAATAAATAATAAATAAATAAATGAATAGATAAATAAATAAAATACTGGACTACAAAATGCAGAAAAGAACACAGAGAAACCAGCACCCTCTTGTAGAGTGCTGAGGAGGTGTGTCACTTGCAGTGAGTTTTCCTGGTAATCATTTTAGCAGCATGCTATAGTTTAGATGTAGAATGTCTCCCAGAGGATCACTTATGAAAGGCTTCGTCCCCTGAAGGAGCCCTAATTAGGAAGGGCTGTTGTAGCTAGCTGGAAGCCATGGGTTCCACCTGATATGTATGTGACGCACCTGTAGGCACCCGAAAACCTGAAGGTATATACCGGGTGAAAGCGGTCCGAGTTAGGAGAACGAATTCATTCAGTCAGCCGGGCAGTCACTCGGTCGGTCAGAAGAATCAGAGCGACCAGAACGTAGGCAGAGCGGTTACAGAAGAGAAACCAGATAGAAGACAGAAGAGAAACCAGATAGAAGAAGTAATGACTGGTCAGAGTTAGGCCGAGGCTCCTGAGGAAGACAGAAGACAGAAGAAAGAAGAAGGAAGAAAGAAGAGAGAAGAAAGAAGCTCTAATCTTTCTCTAAGCTAAGCTCTATCTTTCTTTAAGCTAAGTTCTATCTTTCTTTCTCTCTAAGAAAGCTCGCTCTAATCTTTCTCTCTAAAAATCTTTCTTTCCCTCTCTAAGCTCTAAGAAAGTAGAAGTAAAAGTAGTAAAAGCTTAACTCTGCCTCCGAGAATTTTCCTCCCGTGGCGGCGCCGTGGCTGGCCGTGACAGGCAGCTTACAGTCCCCAGCCTGTAAGGCTATTGGAAGGTGTAGAATCTTTAAAAGGTGGAGCCTAGTAGGAGGTCTTAGATCGTTGTAGGGATTTCCTCAAAGGGGATCATGGGATCCTGGTTTTCTCTCCCTCCCCCCTCCTCTTTTCCCCCAGTCATGAGGTGAACAGTTTGCATACCACATGCTCCTGCCTGCCCATGATGTGCTGCTCAACCTTGTATAATCAGAGACCTAACATCAATGGGTCTACCCTACCATGGACTGACACCTCCAAAATTATGAGCCAAAATAAACCTTTTCTCTTTACAAGTTGAGTGTCTCAGGTATGGTTACAGTACCAGAAAACTAACTAATACACAATGTGTATCAAAAGCTTTAAAATGTGGGGCTGGGATTGTGGCTCAGCGGTAGAGCACTTGCCTAGCACGTGTGCAGCCTGGGTTCAATCCTCAGCACCATGTAAAAATAAAGGCATTGTGTACAACTAAAGCAAATAAATATTAAAAAAAAAAAAAAGCTTTAAAATGTGCAATACCTGTTATCCAGTATTCCCCTTCTAGGAATTTACCTGAAATTTGAAGGATGTATGCAAATATTTACCCAATGGGATGTTCACTAAAGCATTGTTTAGAAAAAAACAAAACATTAAAAATAACCTAAAGGATTGATGAAGTGGAATCATGTGATAGCTATACAACATAATAGTATGCAATGTTACAGAAGAGTATTAACAATGAAAATGTTCACAATATGCAGCTGAATAAGGCAGTTGACTCAATATGTATAGAATTCCATTTCTGGGGGCTGGGGTTGTGGCTCAGCGGCAGAGCGCTCGCCTCACACGTGTGCGGCCCGGGTTCGATCCTCAGCACCACGTAAACATAAATGCATTGCATTGTGTACAACTAAAGTAAATAAATAAATATTTTTTTAAATAATTCCATTTCTGTAAAACAGAAAAATGTATATATACATTACATATTAGAAGAAGAGCCTGGAAATGATGTTAACAGTGATCATCTCTGGAAGATGAAATCACAGGATAATATTTTATATCTCTCTCTCTCTCTTTCTCTCTCTCTCTCTCTCTCTCTCACACACACACACACACACACTCACACATCTCTTCCTTCCTCTTTCTTTTCTGCAGTGTGACCAAAAATATATTAAATGTATACTTTTTTGCCGGGCCCAGTGGCGCATGCCTGTAATCCCAGCACTTGGGAGGCTGAGGCAGGAGGATCGCGAGTTCAAAGCCAGCCTCAGCAATGGTGAGGCACTTAGCAACTCAGTGAGACCCTGTCTCTAAATAAAATACAAAAAAGGGCTGGGGATGTGCCCAGTGGTCAAGTGCCCCTGAGGTCAATCCCTGGTACCAAAAAATAAAAATTTTTTTAAAATACATACTTTTTTTAAAGTTTAAAAATAAAAATGCATCCAAACTTAACAAGATAATTTCCTTAACATTCTTTGCAAATAATCCAAACCATTTCCTAAACCTATAGATTTAGGAATTTTTTTTTTTTTTTTTCGTACTGGGGATTGAACTCAGGGGCACTTGACCACTGGGCCACATCCCCAGCCCTTTTTTGTATTTTATTTAGAGGCAGGGTCCCACTGAGTTGCTAAGTGCCTAGCCATTGCTGATGGCTGGCTTTGAACTCGCGATCCTCCCGCCTCAGCCTCCCAAAGTGCTGGGATTACAGGCATGCGCCACCACGCCCGGCTGGAATTTTTTTTTTTAATCTAGCCTTTAAGCTAAGTGACTCCAGTAGAGAGAACAATGACCTGGGTCATTTCAGTGGGAAGGCTCCCAATTCTGTGGGCTGAATCATAAGAATCTTGTACTACGACACCTTAATTAGTCCAACCTAATGGCATATACAATTATACAATTCCCTCGTATAAACGTATATGCTGATTCTACAGACATAAAAATTCTACCCTGCACTCTTTCAACTTCAGAGCTTTGAAACACCTATTAACTGACCAAAATGGAGCACTGAATGGTAGAATCGCCTGGAACATGAACCATAGCTAATCAGGAAGACAAGGATTAATTCTTGGGGGTAAGGGTGAGAGGTCACTTATTGTCTAACAAGAGGGAAACAATACCCCTACCATTTATAATTATAGGTTAATATGTTAAAATGGGCTGGGGTTGTGGCTCAGCAGTAGAGCGCTAGCCTAGCACATGCGCAGCCTGGGTTCGATCCTCAGCACCACATACAAATAAACATATCATGTACAACTAAAGCAAATAAATAAATAATTATAGGTTAATAGGTTAAAATGACAGTCTATGAGATCTCAAGAAGGAATTTCACTCTAGTTTTCATTGATTCCTACATGATATAACATGAATATAATACATAAATATAACATGAATATAATACAACACAACGTTCACTTTGAAAATTAGAAGAGGGGGCTGTGACCTTGACATGGAAAACATTTTCTGCTCATAATAGGGAGACTGGACTTTATTCAGGTGTTCATAACACAGAGGCCAATTTTGCCTCATAAATGCGGAATTGCAGAAATGAAACATAACCAGGTGTTGTGTTAATCATAGTAAGATGTTCCTTCTATAAAAAGAAAACAAGCGTCCCCTTTGGAGGTGAGCAGGCCAGGAAGAGAGAAGATATTCACTTAAGTGCTGGGGGACAGGCAGGGGAGCCTTTTCTCCAATCAGGTTGCTGTTTCAACAATTTTCTAAAGATTGTGTGTTAACAGGATGGTTATTTTTTTTTTCTTTTTTTTTTTTTTTTTTTTTTTTGTGGTACTGGGGATTGAACTCAGGGGCACTTGACCACTGGGCCACATCCCCAGCCCTTTTTTTGTATTTTATTAGAGACAGGGTCTCACTGAGTTGCTAAGTGCCTCGCCATTGCTGAGGCTGGCTTTGAACTCGCGATCCTCCTGCCTCAGCCTCCCAAAGTGCTGGGATTACAGGCGTGCGCCACCGCGCCCGGCTAACAGGATGGTTATTAAGACACTGATAAAAAGATGTTAGAGAAAGCAGTGTCCAAGCCAGAGGCTCAGGCACATACGGAAGGTGGTCAAACGTTGGCAGTTCCACCCTACACCCACAAAGGTGCAGGCCCCACCCCTTCTCGGGCCCCTTGCCCTGGTGTGAGAACACGGGCCTCTACCCAGGGCTATTCTCTGCCTCCACCTTCAGATCACAGCTGTTATTCATCTTGGCCAAATCAGCCTCATCACTGATGATTTTGTTCAAGTTACTTCCCATCTCTGGCCTCAGTTTCTTCATCTGTGAAATGAGCAGACTGAACCAGCTGACAATTATTAACAGTGTCCATGAATCAGGACCCATCCTGTCATCTAGCCAAGAATCCGTCTCGTGGGGTTGAGAGCCTGCCCTTCCTTGGCCAGTCTGGAAAACACGATGGCAGGAGTCAGGCCACTCTTAGGTGGGTGAGGCTAACTGACCAAGGGTAGTCTTATTCATGCCAGCGCTCCTTTCTCTATCTTATGGAATTGCTGAGCTTGCAGAATGTATTACATCAAGAGCTTCTAATGTCCCCTGCATTCATTTCCTGTGGCTGATGTAACAAATTACCCCAAACTTGGTGGATTAAAACAATACATATTTATAGCCGAGCGCGGTGGCGCACGCCTGTAATCCCAGCACTTTGGGAGGCTGAGGCAGGAGGATCGCGAGTTCAAAGCCAGCCTCAGCAATGGCAAGGCACTTAGCAACTCAGTGAGACCCTGTCTCTAATAAAATACAAAAAAGGGCTGGGGATGTGGCCCAGTGGTCGAGTGCCCCTGAGTTCAATCCCCGGTACCAAAAAAAAAAAAAAAAAACAATACACATATTTATTCTCTTACAGTACTGGGGGGGGGGGTGTCAGAAATCCAAGATGAGGCTTACAGAGCTAAAATCAGGATTGGTTGCTTCTGAAGGTTCCTTGCTTCTGCCAGTGTCTAGAAGAGGACCACTGTCTAGAGGACCACTGGCTTGGCTGGTGGCTGTATCACTGCAAGAGCTGCTGCCATCATCACTTGGCCTTCTCTGACTCTGATCCTCCTGACTCCCTCCTTGGAACTTTGATAACATTGGGCCCACCCTTATGATCTTGAAAAACCTCCCCATTTCAAATTCCTCAACTTAATCACATCTGCAAAGACCCTTTGGCCATATAGGAAAACACACTATGCAGAGATTCTGGAGACTAGGGTATGGACACCTTCAGGGGATATTATTCTGACACCTGATTCTGATGTTCCAGTTCCATGTACCACCTGTGTGATATTTGCCACTTCTGCATATCATTTTCAAATTTTTCTTTGAAATCAGCTCACTTCCCTAAGGATGAACTTAAATCCCTCATTCTCCTTCTCCTAAATAATCATATCTGTGAAACCATGGCATTGACTGCTGCTCATATTTGCCTGATATTCCTTAAAATTAATATGTAACCATTATTATTTCAGATGTTCATCTCTGTACCACCTACATCACTTTGTGTGCCACCAGTAGTACACAAAATATATTTTGGGGAACGAAAATAGAATCAGCCTCCTGATCTTACCAAATAGGGCAATTTGTCCAAGAATGCACACCAACAAATTTTCAGTTACACCCACAACTTCTTCCTCCTGTCTCCACGCTCGTTAATCACAACTTGAAAAGTACGTCAGCTTTTCTTAATGGCATCCCTAACACATATGATTCATACAATCTTACTTCCCTTTCTTTTACACTCATGGACATCCAGGGTCTCGTTTTATATTTGGAGAGCAGGTTTTTCTGCCAGTCAAGATCTGACTTATCTGTGTTTAACAGTAGCCTGTTTACTTGACCCACATCTGTACAGTGGCCAGGCCCTGGGGAAGAATAAACTGAAAAGGGAGGTCAGTGGCCAGCGGTGACTTTGTACTATGCCCTTTGGCATCTGTCCCAGCTGCAAATTGAACTTTGAAACCAGTTTTGAGAAGGCAGAGTTCTTTCTATATACAGAGTGTGGGATGACATAATTATCCTCTTCTTACATAACACTTATCATGCAATAAAAATAGCTAGCATTTATTGGATACTTAGTGTGAGACAGGCCTTATGATAAGCATTTTACGAATATCCATTCACAATAACCCTATAAAGTAGCTATTAGTAGTCCCACTTAACAGATGAGAAAACCCCATTTCAGAGAGGTTAAGCAACGAAATCAGTATTCAGAGAAGCCCGGAGATATAAGAAGAAACAGAAAACATCTGACAAATCAGAGAACTGAGATGTTGAACAACCTGCCCAACAACATAAAATTAGTGTTAGACTTAGGGGCAGAATTCAGACCATCAACTCACACCAATCCTTTCCTCTAAATTTCCTTTTTTCTTTCTTTCTTTTTTTCTATTTTTTTTCCCAGTACTGGGGAGTGACCCCAGGGGTGCTTTACCACTGAGCCACATTCCCAATCCTTTATATGTTTTGAGACAGGGTCCTGCTAAGTTGCTGAGGCTGACCAAGAACTTGCGATCCTCCTGCCTCAGCCTTCCAGGACTCTGGGATTACAGGTGTGCACCGCCAAGCCCAGCTGATTTTCTCTCTTTTAAGCCATTATTTCTTAGGTGATTTTTTCAGATGCCTGCCTAATCTATTTCTTTTTTCTCATCATTCCACATATCAGTCTTTGCTCAGTGCTTTTGTCTCTTATCATTTTCCCTCTAAGGAAAAGTACCTAAGGAGAATGACCCTTCTCCCTTCCTCCCTCTGACAAGGAAAAAACACGGAAAGTGCTAGAAAATCTCCATGAATCTGTATTCTATTTTGTGTGTGTGTGTGTGTGGTGCTGTGGATTGAACCCAGGGCCTTATGCATTCTAGTTAAGCACTCTACCAACTGAGCTATATCCCCAGTCCCTATATTCATTAATTTTGAAATAGTAATAATTTAACCAGAAAAGGATTAAAGTTCACTTTTATCCTCCTTCCCCCCAAAAAAGAAATTGCTAAGCAGATACTTCATGGGAACAAGATTAAATGGGGTCATGATTTACAAGAACTTGTTAGTGAAAATTTTAATGCAGTAAGAACATAAAGGCAGGTCAGTGAGGGATTGGCTAAATCAATGATCATACATTCACACAATGGAATATTATGCAATCGCTAAAGACGATGTCATAGAACTACATACATTGATTGAGAACAAATTGTGGTTTAATAAATTGAAAGTATGAATACAAAAGAAAATGGCTCCACTTTTATTTTTATAAATATATGCCCACAGGAAAAAAAAGACTAAAAAGATATATTTATAAGTGGTGCCTATCTCTAGGTGAGTTATATATTCTTTTTGTGTTTATCTATATTTCCCCAATTTTATATAGTAAACATATTATTTTTTATAATCCAAGGAATGAAAATCATCAAAAACTCTAGACACAATCACTAAGAATTGCTATTTTCCAGCCGGGTGCTATGGCGCATGCCTGTAATCTCAAGAGGCCAAGGAAGGAGGATTGCAAGTGGCCAGCCTTGACAACTTAGCGAGGTCCTAAGCAACTTAGCAAGGCCTTGTCTCAAAATAAAAAACAAAAAGGGGCTGGGGATGTGGCTCAGTGTAAAGCACCCCTGGGCTCAATCCCCTGTACCAAGGGGAAAAAAATTGCTAGCCAGGCAAGGTGGCGCACGCCTGTAATCCCAGTACTTGGGAGGCTGAGGCAGGAGGATCACAAGTTCAAAACCAGCCTCAGCAATGGAGAGGCACTTAGGAACTCAGTGAGACCCTGTCTCAAATACAAAAAATGGCTAGGGATGTGGCCCTGTAGTCGAATGCCCCTGAATTCAAACCCCGGTACAAAAAAAAAAAAAAAAAAAAATGCTATTTTCTAAAGGCTGTGCTCTGAGTCTAAGAGCACATATAAGAAAATAAAAGATCAACCATAAACCATATGCCTTTTTACAGAGCTGGCCATGCATCTGTAACTTAACAATTCTCCTGCCCCAGTATAAAAGTGAGCAATAGATATAAATGGATAAAAAACAGAAGAAATACAAATGGCCAATAAACACTTAACATGGTCCTCAACCATGACACCATTAACTTTTAAAAGTATAATAAGGAGCTTTGGGTGTAGCTCAGTAGTTCAGTGTCTGTTTAGCATAGAGGAGGACCTGGATTCCATTCCCAGCACCAAAATAAATTAATTAATAATTTTTTTCAAATTAAAGTTTAAATTAAAATGAAAATGAAAGATCACTTTTTGCCTATCACATTATCAAAGTTTAAAACAAATTATGCCCGGTGCTGATAAAAGTGTAAGCCAATGCCCTCCTACTGCTCCAGGAGGAGTAAACGATGCTGTCATAAATTACCATGATGGATTAAATACATGTATCTTGGCCAGGCGCAGTAGAGCATGCCTGTAATCCCAGCGACTCAGGAGGCTGAGGTAGGAGGATTGTGAGTTCAAAGTCAGCCTCAGCAACAGCGAGGTGCTAAGCAACTCAGTGAGACCCTGTTTCTAAATAAAATACAAAATAGGGCTGGGATGTGGCTTAGTGGTTGAGTGTCCCTGAGTTCTATCCCCAGTACCAAAAAAAAAAAAAAACCAAGTATCTTCACTTCCTCCTGAAACCCCACCAAAAAAGACAAAATAAGAATTTTAAAAGGTATGAACCCACACACAAGAACAGAGTATAGCAAAGGAGACAACAGTGGACCAGAGGCATCTGCAGAATCTTGAGAATGAGCAGATGGGTGAGTGGTAGGGATGCACTGGGTCAGAGAAGGCTGAAAACTAGATCCATTGGAAGCAAGCAGCGCTGTGCCTATGAACTCCAGACAGGCTCCAGAACTGGAGGAACCAGCTACTTCAGAAAGCAGATTAGGGTGGGGCTAAAGACAGGAAGATCCCTTGAAAGTAGGGTGTGTTTACAGAGCATTTAGACCCTGGACTTCAAAGCCCAAGTCAAATCATTTACCTGACTCTCACCCAGCAGGTAAAGGGAGTTTATTTTTTGGAGGAACTAAACTAGAGAAGTTCCAGGCTTCAGAGGACTGGGTACAACTGAGGGTGGGGTTAAGTCACTACACTATAAAGGGAAAGGGAATTTGGGGAGAAGAGCCTCTCCAATTCATACATTGAATGATGAGACCCCAGTTCCTTTCTCCTGATGGCCTCCCAGAATGCTGGCAGCTTCCAGGTAGGAGATCAGAGAATTTTTCAGGGGTCTCCTAATCACATGGCCCATTCCCCACACTTGATCGCCCTACAAAGAAACCCCAAAACCAACAAGCGTACACACACACACTTGCCTAGAATCCATGAGGCTAAGGATTCCATCCCCAGCACCACAGATAAATATGAACATTGAATAAGAAATCACCAAACAAGTGAGGAAGAATTGGGTGTGAAAGACAGGAAAAAATAACACAAAAGAAATTTAGGAACTATAGTGGGTGCAGTGGCGCATGCCTGTAATCCCAGCAGTTTTGGAGGCTGAGGTAGGAGGATCACAAGTTCAAAGCCAGCCTCAGCAACAGCGAGGTGCTTAGCAACTCAGTGAGACCCTGTCTCTAAATAAAATGCAAAAAAGTGCTTGGGATGTGGCCCAGTGGTCTAGTGCCCCTGAGTTCAATCCCGGGTACTAAAAAAAAAAAAAAAAAAAAAAAAAAAAAAAAAGCAAGAATAAGAACCAAGATGCAGCTCAGTGGTAGAACACTTGCCTAGCATGCACAAGATCCTGAGTTTGATCCAAAAATAAAATAAAAGCAAGAATAAACTCCAAATTCCAACATCCAAACAATAGAAGTTCCAGAAAGGCAGAATAAAGAAAAGTGAAGAAGAAATTATCATTATTATTATTTAGATGTTTTTGTTACTGGGATCTAACGCAGGGGCACTTTGCCAATAAGCCACATCTCCAACCCTTTTTGTTTTTTTAGAGACAGAGTCTTACTAAATTGCTGAGGGTCTTGCTAAATGGCTGAGGCTGGCCTTGAACTTAGATTCTCCTGTCTCAGCCTCTCAAGTCACTGGGGTTATAGGAATGCACCACCATGCCCAGCAGAAGAAATTATTTTTAAGATAATAATAATTCAAGAAAATTTCCCAGAACTGAATAACATGAAACCCCACTGAAAGAATCTCCTGGGTATGAAGGGAAATGAATAAAAAAACACAACCACAAAGGAAATTTCAGAATTCCAGAAATGAAGAAACACTCCAAAAAATTCCACAAACATCAAACCAGGTCACCTTCAAAAGACCAAGAATCAGACTAACCTAAGATTTCTCAACAATTACACTAGAAGCATGAAGATAATGACATGTTGTCTTCAAATATGGAGGGAAAATTATTTTCAACTCAGTATCTAAATTAAGCCAGACCCTTAAACAAGGATAAGAATAAAGATCTTTTTAGAGACAGTCAAAACCTCAAAAAAGTTATCTTCTATGTAAATTGGAAGATGTATGTCACCAAAATAAGAAAGTAAACGAGGAGGAAAATGTGGGATCCATACAAAAGGACAAATACTGCATGATTCTCCTTATATGAGGCACTTAGAAAAGCCAAATTCACAGGAACAGGAAATAGAACAGTGGTGTCCAGGAACTGAGAGGAAAGGGAAATGGGGAATTAGCATTTAATGGGTACAGAGTTTCAGTAGGAGATGGAGCATGGTGATGGTTGTACCACAATATACATGTACACTTATGCATTTAACTATGCGCTTTAAAATTTATTAAAATGGCACTATATGCTATATGTGTTTTACCACAATTTTAAAAATGTGAAATGTGCCTGGTGCAGTCATGCATACACGTAAACCCAGCAATTTGGGAGGCTGAGGCAGGAGGTTTTCAAGCTTGAGGCCAGCCTCAGTAATTTAGTGAGGCCTTACACAATGTAGTGAGAACCTGTCTCAAAACTTAAAAAAATAAAATAAAAAATAAATGGGCTGTGGATATGGCTCAGTGGTCAAGCACCCCTGAGTTCAATTCCTAGTACCTCAAAAAAAAGCTGGAGATGTGACTCAATGGTTAAGTGCCCATGGGATTAATCCCAAATATTAATAAATAAGTAGATAGAACTAAAAATAAATTAAATTTTTATTTAAAAATATGAAATGGTGGGCTGGGGTTGTGGCTCAGCAGTAGAGTGCTTGCCTAGCATGTGCACGGCCTGGGTTCAATCCTCAGCACCACGTAAAAGTAAAGGCATTGTGTACAACTACAACAAATAACTATTTTTTAAAAACATGTGAAATGGCATCTGGGGATGTAGCTCAGAGGTAAGGTGTTTGTCTAGCATGTTTGAAGCCCTGGGTTCAATCCCCAACACTAAAAAAAAGGTAAAATGTCAAGAATAATTTTTTTTTTATTAAAATTGGGATCTAGAAAAAGGAGGACTCATACGAAAGAATGAAATGAAAAGGGGATTGCTAAGATTTAGGAGTGTCTGAGGACAACACTATGTAGTAGATCTAAGGAGCAAACAGACCAGATCAGAGCAGTAGGATGAGACTCCAGGGGAGATGTCCCTGAGGAATGGAAGGAAGGTAGAAAGGGAAGAAGGAAGGAGGGAAGGAAGAGATTGTCTGATATGTCTAATCATGTTGATAGGAATTAAATAACTCTGTTGGAGAAGAATCAGTGATATGTATATAAAAACTAAGCAAATGAGCTGGGTGTGGTGGCCCACACCAGTAATCCCAGTGGCTCGGGAGGCTGAGGCAAGAGGATTGCAAGTCCAAAGCCAGCTCTGCAAAAGCAAGATGTTAAGCAACTCAGTGATACCCTGTCTCTAAATAAAATACAAAATAGGGCTGGGGATGTGGCTCAGTGGTTGAGTGCCCCTGGATTCAATGCCCCATAGTCCCCTCCCACCAACACCGTCAAAAAAAAAAAAAAAAAACTAGACAAATGAAAAACAGGCATCAACTTCTAGAGAAAAAGAAAAAAGAAAAGGGACATTATCACCATTATCATGATGATGATCATCATCAGCATAGCTCAGAGAGTGGCAATTAGACAGTAACACATAATGTCTATATAACAGTCCATCTCCTGAACATTTATCCTAAGGAAAAAATAAGACTAGTAGGCAAGGATGTACATTGAATGGTGTTTTCTACAGCAGTGTTTATTATTATAGAAATAAAGTAGAGCCGGGCGCGGTGGCGCACACCTATAATGCCAGCACTTTGGAAGGCTGAAGCAGGAGGATCGCGAGTTCAAAGCCAGCCTCAACAATGGCGAGGCACTTAGCAACTTAGTGAGATACTGTCTCTAAATAAAATACAAAAAAGGGGGGGGCTGGGGATGTGACCCAGTAGTCGAGTGCCCCTGAGTTCAATCCCCAGTACCACAAAAAATAAATAAATAAATAAAAATAAATAGAGCCGGGCATAGTAGTGCATACCTGTAATCCCAGCTGCTCAGGAGGCTGAGGCAGGAGAACCTCAAGTTCAAAGCCAGCCTCAGCAAAAGTGAGGTGCTAAACAACTCAGTGAGACCCTGTCTCTAGATAAATTACAAAATAGTGAGACCCTGTCTCTAAATAAAATACAAAATAGGGCCAGGAATGTGGCTCCAGTGGTCAAGTGCCCCTGAGCTCAATCCCTGGTACAAAAAAAGAAAGAAAGAAAGTAGAAACCCCCAACTATACATTTCCAGGTCTGGTTAATAAATGGTATGTCCACATAATTGGAATACTACACAACTGTTAAGGACAGGGTAAGTATTTATGAACTAACCTAAGATGACTCAAGAGACAGTAACTGAAAAAAGTTACAGGACAGTAAGTAAAATTTGACATTAAATTTTTTGTTGTTGTTGTTTAGAAGTCCATAAGTAGCTCAGTGGTAAAGTGCTAATCTAGCATGTGCCAGATTCTGGGTTCAATTCCCTGTCACCTCATACTGAAAAACAAAAGGAAAAAAAAAAAAAAAAAGCCTAGAAGTCTGTAGGGATAGAATTGTAGATGACCTTCAGTTTTTCTCTATTGTAACGCTTGAATTTTTATCAACTATCATATCATCAGGAAAAAATTTCATCTAACTCCATTTAGAAAATGAAATAGAGCCAGGCGCAGTGGCGCACGCCTGTAATCCCAGCATTTGGGAGGCTAAGGCAGGAGTCGAGTGCCCCTGAGTCCAATCCCCGATACTAAAAAAAGAAAAGAAAAATAACCCCAAATCCTGAAGAATATAATTTTTTTGTGTGTGTGTGTGGTACCGGGGATTGAACTCAGGGGCACTCGACCTCTGGGTCACATCCCCAGCCCTTTTTTGTATTTTATTTAGAGACAGGGTCTCACTAAGTTGCTAAGTGCCTCGCCATTGCTGAGGCTGGCTTTGAACTCGCGATCCTCCTGCCTCAGCCTCCCAAAGTGCTGGGATTACAGGCGTGCGCCACCGCGCCCGGCTTATAATTATTTCATAGTTTACAAAATACCTTTACAATCACTGTCTTGCTTAAGCACCACAAAAATTCAATATAATAGAGATGTTCTGACATTTGTAGACAATAAAATGGGTTGAGGGAAGCAACTTGCCCATAGCAATTAAGTAATGTAGCCAAGAAGTCAGGACTTAATCCAAGCCCCTTACTTAGTCAGCTCAGTGTCACTTCAGTGCATCACATATTGTCCCTGTCAGATAAACCTATCTGAACCCAAGGAGCTCCCTCGGCAACCCAAAGAGATGCTACCTGGGCAGTTCAGGAAACAAAAACAAATCAAGCAGGTGGAGGGTGTAGCTCAGTGGCAGAGCACTTGCCTAACACATGTGAAACCCCAGGTTTGGGTTCCATCACCAGGACCACAATAAATAAATAGAAAAAAGAAAATCAAATTAAGATGATCAGAATCTTTGGGAGATGAGGACAGACAATGTGGTTTCAGGAAGACACCAAAGCAAACCTTTAGTGTCAGCTACCACAGGAATATAACCAACTTCACAAACTGACCTCAGCCTTTGACAATTGCCCCACCACACAGGTAGACACCAGGAGCCCCCCACTGGGGCATCTCTAGGGCCAGCCCTAAGTACTATGGAAACATCACCCTGATTTAAAGCATGTGGGTAACCTTAGATACCTGGGCAGAGGAATTTATAGCAGTGGGGCTGAGATTTTACGGGCTGTGACAAAGCCTTGTGTGAGGGCAGGGCCAGGGTGGCCCTTGGCTTCTCTTAGCCCCTCTTAGCCCTGGCCCAGACCTTCTTCAAACCATCCTTGTCTCCCCGCATTCCTAGGCACCTGGTCCTGAGTCCTTTGCTGATCTCATCCACAGAAGCACACAGGGGTCCACGCTGAACCAGCTGAAACAAAGCAGAAGTCAACAGGAAGAGTAAGAATCACGGGCTGACAAGAGACTCAAGGACAGGAAGTGATTTAGAGACAGGAAGGCTGGGGCCTGCTGTCTAGAAGTGAGGTAACCCTGCCAGCCTGTGGCTCAGCTGGAGTTGAGCAAGACTTCAGTGCTTAGGCAAGGGAAGAAGAAAGGCCAGGCCCAGCTTCTCAGCAGGATTTCAGGGCTCCTCGTCTCTACCGTGTGCATGCAAGCCACAGGTCTTCCAGGTAAACTTTCTGTCCTCTCCCCCACTTTTCTGCCTTCGTCCCTGTATTTAGAGGGTATAGTGAAGGGGAAGAGTTGTCATACTTAATAGGGGGTGATGACTGGATGTCACTGTTCATTTTATCTTTACCATAGATCCTGACACAACTCATAATATGGTAAATAAAAGAACAAACTAGGGCTGGGGTGTAGCTCAATGGTAGAGCACTTGCCTGACATGTATGAAGCCAGGTTTGATCCCCAACACTGAAAAAGAAAGAGAAACATGAATTGTAATGCATTCAGCTGTCATGTGTAACAAATTAGAATAAAAAATAATTTAAAAGTAGCCGGGCGCAGTGGCGCACGCCTGTAATCCCAGCACTTTGGGAGGCTGAGGCAGGAGGATCGCGAGTTCAAAGCCAGCCTCAGCAATGGCGAGGCACTTAGCAACTCAGTGAGACCCTGTCTCTAAATAAAATACAAAAAAGGGCTGGGGATGTGACCCAGTGGTCGAGTGCCCCTGAGTTCAATCCCCGGTACCACACACAAAAAATAATAATAATAATAATAATAATAATAATTTAAAAGTGAAAAAAGAGAGAGAGAGAGAAAGAGAGAATAAACTTAAAAGTCAGAGAGCCTCAATCTGTTGCTTTTTAGTGAGAACTTGAACAAGCACTTTGCCTCTCTGAATCTTTTTTCCCCATTTTCCCAGGACTGACTTCATGGTGTTATTTGCAGCTTAAATGAGATAATGTGTATAAGCAGTTTCATACAAATCCCTAAATGAGTCCCTTTGGCTGTTAATGATTAACTCCTTTCTGGCCCAAGGCTTTAGCAGATAGCTGGTCTGAAGAGCAACCCTGGACACCTCTTGCCTCCACAGTGGCTGTAGTTCTCATCTATCAATCTTACCAAACAGAAAAGGAATCATCAGTAAAAACAGCTACTGAGCCAGGTACAGTGACTCACTCCTGTAATCCCAGTGGCTCAGGAGGCTAAGACAGGAGGATCGTGAGTTCAAAGCCAGCCTCAGCAAAAAGTGAGGCACTAAGCAACTCAGTGAGAACCTGTCTCTAAATAAAATACAAAATAGGGTTGGGGATGTGGTTCAGTGGTCGAGTCCCCCTGAGTTCAATCCCAGGTACCAAAAAATTTTTTAAAACCAGCTACTGATAATGAATGTGAAATAACTGGCTAACCATGTTTACTCCATAAATGCCAATTGAATCCAAAAAATAAAATAATGTTTTGTCTGCAATTTAAAAACAAAAAACTGCTGACGAGGCCCTTTGTTGAGAATACCTCTCCCATGGGAATGTTTTACCTCCCCACGGTCACCCAGTGAAGGTAGGGGCTGTGCAGACTTGTCTCTGTATCCCCAGAGCACTGAGAATCTTGGAGGTACTATAGAAACATCACCTTGATTTAAAGCATGTAGGTAACCTTAGGTACCTGAGCAGAGGAATTCATAGCAGCAGGGCTGAGGTTTTACAGGCTGTGACAAAGCCTTGCATAAGGGCAGGGCCAGGATGGCCCCTGGCTTCTTTTAGACCCTCTCACAATCCCCTAAAGCCCCAAAAGATGTGAAATGGGGGAGTGTGCAGAAAGCCACAGACCTGCCTGGAAGTCCTCCCCCACCACCCCATCCCTCACCAGAAGGAAGCCTGATACTCTTGCAGCATGCTTACATCCCGTCAATAGCAGCTCTCAAGTTTGTCACCTGCCAACAGGAGACCTGCCCCCCACACACACTCTGTCTTCATCTCCCTGACTCTGTCTCAGAAGATGGATATTCTAACAGCTGAAATAATCCCATCTTAATAATTGCCCCTTACCAAGGTAGGTGTAGTGGTGCACGCCTGTAATCCTAGCAGCTCAGGAGACTGAGGCAGGAGGAGTGCAAATTCAGAGTGTCAACCTCAGCAACTTAGCAAGGCCCTAAGCAACTTAGTGACACCCTGTCTTAAAATAAAAAAATAAAAAGAGTTCAGTGGTTAAGTGCCCCTGGGTTCAATCTTCAGTACCCCCCAAAAAAAAATTGCTCCTCTTTTTTTTTTTTTTTTTTTTGGTACTGGGGATTGAACTCAGGGGCCCTTGACCACTGGGCCACATCCCCAGCCCTTTTTTGTATTTTATTAGAGACAGGGTCTCACTGAGTTGCTAAGTGCCTCGCCATTTCTGAGGCTGGCTTTGAACTCGCGATCCTCCTGCCTCAGCCTCCCAAAGTGCTGGGATTACAGGCGTGCGCCACGCGCGCCCGGCTAATTGCTCCTCTTTTGTTTCCTCCAACTTATCACCTCACCAGAACTGCCCACCTGAACCCACACTTCTCTTGGTGTACCCCAGATTTGTTGAGGCTTACTATGTGCTAGGTATTTTGATAAGTGCTTTACCTACAATATCCCTGCACTAACCTCAATAACTCTCTAAGGTAAAGGCTGCTACTAGTTCTATTTTACAAACGGGGAAACTGAGCCCAAAGGAGGTCATGCAACTTGCACAAGGCCACACAGTGTGTTAGCTTTCCATTACTATAACACATACCTGGGATAAGTCAATTTATGAAGAGAAAAGGTTTATTTTGGATCACAGCTTTGGAAGTTTCAGCCCATTACTCATTGGACCCACAGCTCTGGGCCTGTAGTGAAGCAGCAGATCATGGTAGGGAGTGTATGGAAGAGTAAAAAGCCACTCACTTCAGAACAGGACATGAAGGGGAGCAGAAGAGATTGAGGTCCCATAATTCCCTTTGAGGACACACCCCTAATGGCCTGCAGACCTCTCCCTAGGCCCCACCTCTTAAAGATTACACCGCTACCCAAAAGCAGCAAGCCGGGGACCAAGACTTTAACACCTGGGCCTTTGGGGAACATTCCAAACTGTAACACACAGTGAGTGGGATCACACTGTAATGTGTATTTCAGGCATTTCTGTGAAATTGTGTTTGCTCCAGGTTGCTATAAACTCTGAGGGAAGAGCTGAGGTTTGCTTCTCTCATCTCCCATGTTGTACAGACAAGATCTTGCACAATGAGCACGTTCTAAACTTCAGAACTACCGAGCATGAGTCATCACTAGATAGTGCTGCGTTAAAAACGAAGAATCTAGCCGGGCGTGGTGGCTCACGCCTGTAATCCCAGCACTTTGGGAGGCTGAGGCAGGAGGATCGCGGGTTCAAAGCCAGCCTCAGCAATGGCGAGGCACTTAGCAACTCAGTGAGACCCTGTCTCTAATAAAATACAAAAAAGGGCTGGGGATGTGGCCCAGTGGTTGAGTGCCCCTGAGTTTCAATTCCAGGTACCACAAAAAAAAAAAAAAAAAACGAAGAATCTCAGACCCCACCCAAGTCCTACATGAAAGGGAACAGACAGACATAAGTGGTGGGGACATGAGGCTAAGGGAATAATTCTATAAACTGGGCCCACATGCTTTTACTTTTAAAAAGCAATTTACCTGCAGCCCTTCCTGACTTAAGTCCACAAGATATGTTACACTCCTCAGCAAACTACCTTTTATTTGCAGAAGAAATGCAGGCCCTGAAATGCTGATAAGAACACAAGGTACCTTGAAGGGGGACTTTTGTGACCCTTACACAGACCAGATCCCAGACCTCAGGGAGATAAGGATAATTCCTCCTAACCCCAAAATCAGTAAGACCTGGTTCCAATTAGAAATGATCGCATAAGCCAAAGTGACCTAGAGTTTCATGGCAGTGGGGACTTTAAAGTTTGATGTCATCCTGCTGTCGCTAGAAGTCAAGAGGTGGACCTGGGTAGGGGTTCTCTGGAAATTTACTTGGGAGCCCAATAAAACTGGAGGGTAGGAGAGGGATAGTATTCCTCTGATAGGACCCACTCTCTCCCTTGAGAGTGTCCCTGTTTCCCTCTTCATGTCCCTTCTAATAGACTCACAAATGTTACTCTAAGCTACATGTCTGAAATCTTTCTGGCATGATTGCAAGAATTGGGGTGAAGGGGACCCTTCATGCTGCCTCAATTTGTGGAAAGCCCCAGCTCTGTAACACTAAAGAATCATAAATTGCATTTTGAAAACAGAACAGGCAACTGGTATGCTCATCAAAGTTTAAAACAAACAAACAAAAAATTTGGTGTAAATGGAATTGAATGGATAGAGCTAATACAGCCATTCATGAGCAAACCAAGAATAAGAAAGCAAAAACAAAAAATCCGATAAGGTTGTTCATCTTGAGGATCGCCCCTCTCCAAGAAGCACAAATTAAAAAAAAAAAAAAAAATAGGGCAAGGAGGCTTCCCTATCTTCCCCAGGTTTTCAATTCCTGGATGCTCCAGCCCAGTCCCATGATCTGGGACTCAGGACTCTGGATAGCAATGGGACGTCTTTAGGACGCCACCTGCTGGTCTTAATTAGATATGCATCATGCGTTTAGGCTCCAGGCAGGCGTTCCCTCCCAGAACTGCAGCTCAGATCTATCTTCTGTAGGGAATGCCTTGGTCCTTTCTAGTTTTTATTTATTTCTGCTCCTTCAACACTCACCATTCGCTTTTCCTGTCAGATAACTCCTTAATGTCTAAATGACAAAGGCCCTGGACCTTGTTGAGCTCTAGCTAGTGCAAGCATCAAGACTTCAAAGGGCCCTGAAGTCCCAGCACTCAGGAAGAGGCTGAAACGGAGAATTACTTGAGTCCATGAACTCAAGATCAGACTGAACAACAAAGCTAGACCCTAGTTTAAAAAAAGACTTCAATAGAACATTTTTCTTCTCACTAGCATCAAAGCAAGTAGTCATTAAACAAACCAGACCTTAATGTTCTTACTAAGAGAATTGTACAATGATTTAAAATTGGTCCCTATAAGACAGTATTTTCAACATTCACATGGACATAATTCCATTTATTTCTATTTATACCATCTAAAATCAATAAGAAAATAAAAGCATCCACATAGAAAACTGGGTAAAAGACAAAGGTAAGTTCATAGCAAAAGAAATGCAAATATTCAAAAGCATTTTTTAAAAATTTTGTTATTTTATATCTATCTTACCTTCTTCTGTAATAATTGGATTTTTAAAAATTACTCCATTAACTTCTTTTTTAAAAATATTTATTTATTTGCTTTAGTTGTGCACAATGCTTTTATTTTTACGTGGTGCTGGGGATTGAACCGGGCCGCGCACATGCTAGGCAAGCGCTCTACCACTGAGCCACAACCCCAGCCCTCCATTAACTTCTTAATTTTGCATTCCTATATTATCCTTCTAATGGTTGCCTTAAAAAATTATAATATTATTAATCTATTATAATTCATATTTTTACCATTCCCCAGATAATGCAAGACTCTTTTGATTTAACGCCACTTATTCCCCTCTTGCCTTTTAGCTATAATTGTCAAATTATATATATATATCTTTAACTCAATAATATTATTATTGTTCTATACAGTCAATATTCAAGTCTTTTCCTCATATATTTATCACTTTTCATTCATTTGTACCTGCATTTCTCTGCTTACGTTGGGTTCATCTTTCTGCCTGAAAAATTTCTTTTAGCATTTTAGTATAGCTCTTTCAACAATGAATTCACTCTGATTTATTTGTAAATCTCTTCTTTATAGTTTGGATCTGCAGTGTCCCTGAAAGGCCCATGTATTAAAAGCTTTGTTCTCAGCCTTGAATTTATTAGAAAATGTTGGAACCTTTAAGAGTTGGGGCCTAGTAAAGATTTTAAGTAACTGGGGGCACATCCTTGAAGGGGATAATAGGACCCACCCTTTCTGGCTTTGCTCTACCACGCAGTCCACCATGATATGCCACCACAGGCCCAAAGCAATAGGGCTAATCAGTCATGGACTGAAATCTCCAAAAATGTGAGCCAAAATTAACCTTTTATCTTTATAAATTAATTTATCTCTGGTATTTTTTACAGTAATAGAAAACCAGGGCTGGGGTTGTGGCTCAGTGGTAGAGCACTCTCCTAGCATGTGTGCCGCCCAGGTTCCATCCTCAGTATCACATAAAAATACAGGCATTATGTACAACTAAAACAAATAATAAATATTTTAAAAAAAAGAAAACCAACACATTTTATTTTATTCCACCTTTGTTTTTTGTTTATTTTGCTTTGTTTTGTGCTAGGGATTGAACCTAGGGGCACTCAACCACTGAACAACATCTCCAGCCCTTTCTATTTTTTATTTTGAGATAGGGCCTCACTAAGTTGCTAAGACTGTTTTTTTGTTTGTTTGTTTGTTTGTTTTTTAATTATTGCTAAGGCTGTTTTTGAACTTGCGATCCTCTGCCTTAGCCTCCCAAGTTACCAGGATTACAGGTGTGTGCCACCACACCCATCCCCACCTTGTTTTTTTAATTTATTTATTTGCTTTTAGTTGTACACAATGCGCTTATTTGTACGTGGTGCTGAGGATGGAACCCAGGCCACGCACGTGCTAGGCGAGCGCTTTACCGCTGAGCCACAATCCCAGCCCCTCCACCTTTGTTTTTGAAGAATATTTTTCTCCTAGAAAATTCTAGATTGGTAGCTATTTTCTTTCAGTCCTTTAAAGATTACAACATGTATCCTTGACATTCCTTGTCTCCTGATTTTCATCATTTATCTTGAAAGTGAGCTGTCAAAATTATTGCTCCTCTAAAGATAATGTGTCTTTTTTTCTTTTTTTCCTTAATCAAGTGTTAAGAATTCTCTTTGGGGCTGGGGCTCTGGCTCAGTGGCAGAGTGCTTGCCTCACACATGTGAGGCACTAGGTTCAATCCTCAGCACCACATGAAAATAAATAAACAAAGATATTGTGTCCATGTATAACTAAGAAAATATTTTTAAAAAGAATTATCTTTGGGGCTGGGGTTGTGGCTCAGTGGTAGAGCACTCACTTAGCACGTGCGCGGCCCGGGTTCGATCCTCAGCACCACATAAGAATAAAGGCATTGTGTACAACTAAAATAAATATATATTTTAAAAAATAATTTTCTTTGTACTTGGTTTCAGAAGTCTTACTTCAGTGCTCCTAGGTGCATTTTGCATTTATTTTGTATTTATTTTCCTTGAGATTTGCAGTTTCTTGAATCTGTGATTGAATGTCTTTCATCAATATTGTAAAATTCAGAGTCAATAACTCAATTATTACTTCTGACCCAGTCACTTACTTTTTTTTTTAAATATTTATTTATTTGCTTTAGTTGAACACATGCCTTTATTTTTACGTGGTGCTGAGGACCGAACCCGGGTCGCGCACATGCTAGGCAAGCGCTCTACCGCTGAGCCACAACCCCAGCCCCCGTCACTTACTCTCTTTACTAAGTAATTCTAGTTAATATATTTAGAACCTTTATATCATGGTTTATATGCTCTTGTGTTCTTTTCTGTACTCATATCTTTTTGCTCACTCCATGTTTCAGACTGAATTTTTTTTTTTTTTTTTTTTTTTTTTTTTTTTGTGGTACCAGGGATTGAACTCAGGGGCACTCGACCACTGGGCCACATCCCCAGCCCTTTTTTGTATTTTATTTAGAGACAAGGTCTCACTGAGTTGCTAAGTGCCTCGCCATTGCTGAGGCTGGCTTTGAACTCGCGATCCTCCTGCCTCAGCCTCCCAAAGTGCTGGGATTACAGGCGTGCACCACCGCGCCCGGCCAGACTGAATATTTTCTACTGAACTATTTTCCAATTTGATAATCTTCTCTTCTATTTTATCTAATCTAATATTAAACTTATCTAAGTTTTTAGTTTCAATAATTATGTTTATCAGTTCTACAACTTGTTCAATTTTTTAATGATGAATAGTTCTTCAGCAACTTTCTTGAATGCATTAAATTCTATGTATTATAATACCAATATCTTGTTCTCCTTTGGATCTGCTTCTTTTTTTTTTTTAAGATGGGGGTCTCTGTGTTGTCTGCTGGTCTTGAACCCTTGGACTCAAATGATACTCCTGCCTCAATCTCCGAAATAGCTGGAACAACACATCTACACATATGCACTACCAAGTCTAGCTTTTCTTCTATTCTTTTCCTCTTGATTTTTATTTGGTCTTGTCTACTGGCATATTTGCTAATTCTTGTTAAATGCTGGATGCTGAGTAGAATGAAAAATTCAGAGACTCTAGATGATGTTTCTCTCCAGAAAAGATGTGTATCTTTTTTTCAGGCAGTTAGAGTAGAGTCAAATCATTTGATCCAATTTAGATGTCCCAGGTTTTATGTGGGCAGGTCTATTTCTGGAATGCCTTTATTCTTAGATCATACCCCTTTAGGAGTCTCACTGAACCTCTAGAGTGTTTACCAGATCCTTCTTTCTCACAAGACCCAGAAATGCAATTTTTAAGTCCCCAACACCCTGAAAAGCCAAAAACTGTGCTTAGATTAATAGTAGCTTCTATTTCTGCTTTGTTTCTGCCTCCCCAGCATGTGCAAAATCAGTGTGTGTGTGTGTGTGTGTGTGTGTGTGTGTGTGTGTGAGAGAGAGAGAGAGAGAGAGAGAGAGAGAGATGTAATTTTTACATTGTCATTGAAAGGAATCCAAGTCTGATATGAGATACTCTGCCATGACAGAAGCAAAAGTCAAATAATGTACATTTTTAAAAAGGTTATTTCTGTGGGAAATGGCCATGAGGGCAGAGTGAGGGGAAGAAAGTAGAAGCAGGAAGGGAAGTTAAAAGGCTATGATTGCAGAATTCCAAACAAGTTGAACAAGGATATTTTCAGTGATGACAGGAGTGAACAATTTTTAGGATGTTTTGTCTTTTGGTAAAGATAAAGTTAAAATGATATCCAGGCAAGGTGGGTAGGGATGACAAGAGGCAATTTCACTTAGTACTGGGGGAATTTAAATTGGTATCACCCAAAAAAAATCCAGTTGAGAAATGACGGTGGATTTGATCAGCCCATCTGATTTTTGGGTGTATTTTGAAGGAATTAATTAATAACAAAACTACATGCCTGGAAGCAACTTCAAGGGGTCCTAGTCCAGACTACCTCCCAGGCTGCCACCAACTCTCAACACCCTAGAGAACAGAATGTCGCCACCAAGAGTCTGAAAGAAATGCTGTACCATCTCTCAGCACCTCAACTGCCTCTCTGCTATCAACACAACAGGAAAAAAAATAAATAAATAACATGCTTAAGTGCCAGACTCACTTCTCTTAGTTTCTTTTATTCCTCAGTTCCTGGACATTTAATTCTTGCCTATTTGATTAACTCCATGCTTAATTCAAGCATAATTGTCTTCAGGAAGAGGTTTGATTTGAAAGCTTATTTTGCCATTATGAAGATAAATGTTGGCCTTATCTTTTTCATGTCCATATCCATTTCAAAACAGTGTTAAGATAATTTTCTATTTTTCTTATGCAAAGAACATGTATATTATTAGGATGTATTTAATATGTTCATACTAAAACCATCATGTAAATATTTATTATACCTTTAGCCCTGTGCCAAGCACTGTGGGGAACAACAATGTATAAAACAGAACATTTTACAACTTATTTGACTTATAGTCTGGCAAGGTAGATAGTTTAAACTGCCCAATTAACTTACAGACTGTGATTTTTGATAGGGATAATATCCTTTGAGTACATATAAAATGGAAATTTGTCTGAGTCTTGAGTTTTCACTTCACATTTTATTGGGAACATTTTAAAATATCATAAAGATTTAATAAAAATTTTGACGCTCTAATGTTCCAGTTTATATATTTGGTTTTTTTAGCTGTTGTCATAATGTTAGACCTTTACTTTGTTTCCAGTTTTTATTTATGATAAATGTTTTAGTGATATAAATTCTTTTATGTAATCCAAAATTCACTTGCTGATTAGTTTCTTTAGGATAGAATGTGGGACTGAGAGTACTGAGTAAAAGTATATAAAAAAAATTCTTGATATTTGTTGTCATTTCTTGTTGGAAAGATTTTACGCACATGTAAGTATTAAATATGATTTTAAAAATGAAAAAAAAAATTGGTATCACCTTCTTGAAAGGAAAATTGACAATATTAATCACTATTTTTTGGGGGGAGCACTGGGGATTTAACCCAGAGATGCTCTACCACTGAGCTACATCCCCAGCTTTATTTATCTACCTATCTATCTACTTATTTACTTACATTTGGAGAGAGGGTCTTGATCATTTGCCCAGGCAGGTGTTGAACTTGCCATCCTCCTGCCTCAGCCTCTGGATTCACTGGAATTACAGGAGTACGCAACCGCACCCGTGACATTAACCTTTACACTATAAATTCCATTTCTAGTAATTTTTTAAATGCTTTTAGTTGTTATCGAACACAATACCCTTGTTTTATTTTATTTATTTTTATGTGGTGCTGAAGATCAAAACCAGTGCCTCGCCGGGCGCGGTGGCGCACGCCTATAATCCCAGCACTTTGGGAGGCTGAGGCAGGAGGATCACGAGTTCAAAGCCAGCCTCAGCAATAGTGAGGCACTTAGCAACTCAGTGAGACCCTGTCTCTAAATAAAATACAAAAAAGGGCTGGGGATGTGGCCCAGAGGTTGAGTGCCCCTGAGTTCAATCCCTGGTACCACCAAAAAAAAAAAAAAAACCAGTGCCTCACATGTGCTAGGCAAGTGCTCTACCACTGAGCCATAACCCCAGCCCCCATTCCTAGCAATTTTTAAAAATATTTTTTAGTTGTTGATGGACCTTTATTTTATTCATTTTTTTTATATACGATGCTGAGAATTGAACCCAGTGCCTGCCACACATGTGAGGCAAGCACTCTACCACTGAGCCACAATCCCAGCCCATTCCTAGTCATTTTTAAGGAAATAACACCAAGATTATTTTATATAAAACACTTATTTCATAAGTTATTTTCAGTAGGGGAAAATTTGGAGACAAGCTAAATATCAATCAACATGAGATTAATTAAATTGCTACATCAATTAAAAATTAGGGCTGAATTTATAGATCGATGGTAGAGTGCTTCCCTAACATGCACAAGGCCCTGGGTTTGATTCCCACACCACAAAGATAAATGATAAAAAAAAAAAAAAAAAAAAAAAAAATGAAGGAATGTTTATTGGGATCGCAACATAACAACTGAAAAAAATCAGCTCCTAAAAGAATTTATACAGTGAGATTCCACTTATGTTAAAAATAATTATATATGTGAAGGGATACACATACAATATATAATTACTTTTACATAACTCTATATTATATATGGTTACATTTTATTATATATCCTGGGAGAATAAACAACAAAATATTAATGGTAGTTGTCTGTAAAAGAGGTATAGAGCTTGTGTTTCTATTTTGTGTATGTGCTTTTATGAATTTACCCCATTTTTTTCAACAGTAGTGCTATTTTTATCATCAAGCATATGTGTGTGTGTGTGTGTGTGTGTGTGTGTGTGTGTGTGTGAGTGTGTATGTATGTATTTATTTATTTCTCACTCCTGACGTTGTCCCTGTCCTTGGCCTTTCCTGTCTCAAGAACTGAAGTCTCGGGCTGGGGTTGTGGCTCAGCGTTAAAGCGCTGGCCTAGCACGTACGGACTTGCGTTCGATCCTCAGCACCACGTAAAAACAAATAAAATAAACGTATTGCGTCTATCTACAACTAAGAAATAAATATTTTTTAAAAAAATAAAGATTTATATATTTTTTTAAAAAATAAAGATTATATATATATATATATATATATATATATATATATATATATATATATATATGAATTGAAGTCTCTCAGCTGTCAGGGAGGATTTAAGTTCTGGGATGAAGAGTGAACATTTTAAATCCCCCGTCAGAGGCCGCCAGCTTACCTCCAGCACTGTGCCCAGGCTGCTGCTCCACCCAAAACGATCAGAGAACAAATCCCCTCGCTGTGCTTTCTTCCTTGCTTCCCTCCCCCATCTGTCCTGAAGCTTCTCCGCACCTGGAGTTTGTCATTTTACAGGGCCAAGCATTTGACAACAGTGAGAGGGAACTCGAGGGCGGGAGGCACACAGCAGGTGAATGACAGGAACGCAACCCCACGCCAAGCTACGAGCTTAGGACGTTACTCAGCCCCTTCCTGCTCGCCCGGTGCTCCACCCCTGCTTTCTGCCTCCTCCCGGCCGCACCCTGGAAGGTCGGTGTCCTTCCTTGCTGGTTTCACCTCCAGTCCAAGCTATTTTTCTCTTTTTCTTTACGTGATCCCATCTCTGCACCCCCACCCCCGCCCCCGCCCCAGGGGGTCTCTTAGGCCAAGCATTTAAACTCAGCCTTGGACTCTGCCATGGAAAGTCCTTAAATGGCCTCTTTCTGGCTCTGGAATCCCAAGCCCTTCAGTCACATATCCAAGTAGTGTGTGCCAAAGTCTGTAAGCACAACCACTTTAGGTACACAAGTGGACTTGATTTACTTAAATATGTTACTTTTATCACTTATTAAAATACAATTAGAAGCTGGATGTGGTGACAGCACTCTGGGGGCTGAGGAGGGAGAAAGGCTTGAGCCCAGGAGTTAAGAGACTAGGCTGGGTAACACAGCCAGACTAGTCTCAGAACACACACACACACACACACACAAATTGTAGATGCAAACCTGAAATCACAGGTTTGAAACTCTAATTATAATTTTTAAGGTATGAAAGAGGGAGGGTCAAGTGTTTGGGATTTTGTTTTCTGCCCTGGGGTTTGAACCCAGGAGCACTCTTCCACCGAAGCACATTCCCAACCTTTTTTATTTGTATTTTTAGACAGGGTTTCAGTCTTGGGAGTTGGCACAGACCTGTAATCCCAGATACCCGGGAGGCTGAGGCAGGAGGATTCCAAGCTTGAGGCAATTTCACTGGGGAAGTGTAGCTGCCTGCTGCTGCCGCTTGCAGCTACAACGCCGCGGGAGAAAATTCGGAGGCAGGATGGAAATGAAAAAGTTCTTTTATTCTTCTCTCTTCTAACTTCTCTCTCTGGCTCCAACAACCTCTCGAACTCCAACCACAACTCCAACTCTCCTCTAACCCCAACCACCACAGCCACTAACCCTCACCCGGTTAAATACATTTTGCTTTAACAAGGTCAAGTGCTTATAGCTTAAGCTTACAGATGCATCACACAGTGTTCACGGGCATAAAAAGATTCTTAGATGAATGTATGAATATCAGGTGAAACTTGAACATCTTTTATGGCTCTCAGCTAACCGCAATAGCTATCTGCTTAATTAGGGCTCCTACAGGGAAGTAGCTCAGTGGTAGAGTTCCCTGGGATTTGATCTCCAATACCAAAAACTTTTTTGGTGGTTGCAAGTGGACACAATACCTTTATTTTTATTTTATTTATTTTTATGTGGTGCTGTGGATGAGACCCAGTGCCTCACATATGCTAGGCAAGCGCTCTACCACTGAGCTACAACTGCAACCCTTTCTTTAAAATTTTTTAAAATGAAGATATATAGAGAGACTCATCAAATTACCCAGTCTGGCCTCAAACTTGCAATCTTCCTGTCTCTCCCTCGTGAGTCACTGGGATTACAGGCATGGATATTTGAAAGGTATGGATACTTAGGATGAGGCTGGAGTAGGTCTTTAAATTTAAAATGTGGCTCAATTAAAAAAAAAAAAAAAAAAAACCTAACAATTTTATATGTGGTACTTAGGGCAACAATTAAGAAAACCAACCACTAGAATAGGATCTCCCAGGGATCCCTTTCTCCTTCAGAAGCCCCAGCTTCCTTCACATATTCCTCTCCCTTCCCCAGCCCATCTTCCATCTCATCCCGTGCTCACCTCCTGGGGCACCCATCTAGAGCTGGGCTTTTTCACAGAAAACATTTTCATTCAGTGGCCAAAGTAAGGCTTTAACCAGTTATGGGTTTGTACTCCTATATCCAGTCAGCCAAAACTACTCAGTGAATTGCAACCTTGAGGAAGGAATTTTGGCATGGCTTCCAAAGGCATTTAGAATGAGTGTGTTGGGCTGGGGTTGTAGCTCAGTGGTAGAGCCCTTGTCTCACATGCTTGCGGCACTGGGTTTGATCCTCAGCACCACATAAAAATAAATAAATAAAAGACATTGTGTCCATCCACAACTAAAAAAATATTTTTTAAAAATAGAATGAGTAGGGCTAGGGATGTGTCTCAGCAGTAGAGCGCTCACCTAGCACGTGCGTGGCCCAGGTTTGATCCTCAGCACCACGTAAAAATAAATGCATTGTGTACAACTAAAAGCAAATAAATAAATATTTTTTTTAAAAAAATAAATAAAATAAAATAGAATGAGTGTGTTGCTCAGACTCCCCCTGCACCCCACTTCTGGCCTAGCACACATGAGCTAGGCTTGGGGACGCAGTATACTCATTGAAGAACATTTCTCTTTTTTTCTTTTTTTTGGTGGTGGTTCTGGGGAATTGAATTCCAGGGCTTTGTGCATGCAAGGTAGGCACTCTACCAAGTAAGCTATATCCCCAAGAACATTTCTTTATTGAGCTCAAATAATCCCAAACCCCTGTGCTGGGGTCAGCAGAGATTAGTTAAATAGAATCCTCTTCTCAAGTACCTAAAAGATGGAGAGGAAGCCGGGCTCGGTGGTGCATGTTTTTAATCCCAGCACTTGGGAGACTGAGGCAGGAGAATCGCGAGTTCAAAGCCAGTCTCAGCAATGGTGAGGCAGTTAGCAACTCAGTGAGACCCTGTCTCTAATAAAATACAAAAAAGGGCTGGGGATGTGGCCCAGTGGTCGAGTGCCCCTGAGTTCAATCCTCGGTACCAAAAAAAAAAAAAAAAAAAAAGATGGAGAGGAGATTGCAGCGGGGAGGTAAATGAGGTACTAGGAAACAAACTGGAAGGAATAAAGAAAGGAAATCACAGAAGCCTTCAAATCCGAGGCCTTCCAGGGACCTGAACTAAAAACTAGTGATGTGGCCATGCTGTGTCACATGGAAATCACCAAGAGGAAGGACAGAGAGCCTCAGTGCTACCAAGTGTGGGCTTTATCCTGAGGGTGGTGAAGAACCACAGAAGTCTTCAGAGGGAAGGGAGTGATGGGATGAGACCACTCTGTTCTGAAGGGGCTTGGAGCTGAGAAGAGGGGAGTTGGGAATGAAAACCCAGCCCTTATTTTGCCTATCAAGCTGTGTGCCCTGATAGGGCCTGCATAAGCCTGGAAGAGGGGTATCTTTTGCAATTTAACTGCTAGAAGGAGGTGCCTCTTTGTTTTCTGTTCTGAAGCCCAAGGTGTGCTCCATGCTGCCAATAGCCCTGGACTATGTAATATAAAGCCCATGAGGATGGATAAAAGGGGACAGATTTGAGAGAGATTTCAGAGGCCTTGGGGTACAGAGAGAAGCCTAGGGGGTATGAATCCTGAAAACCTACAATGGGCCCTTGAGCTATCTGGAACAAACCAAGCCAGGGCCCAACACCTGCAGAAAGACAGTGGGAGCTACACCAAAGGCTGGTTCCTCACCTGGCCTCATTGCAGGGTTAAAGCCTCACCGGGAACCCCCCGCAGCTGCACAGGGTTGGCTGTTGGCAGGAAAATGAGCAGGGTGCACATGTGGGACCACTGAAGCAGCCAGTCTCCCCTCTTGGCCTCTGCATGGGTTTCCCTGGGGACTGGCCCTCTTACACTCCATACTTCTGGGGTCCTTCTGCCTTTACATTATTGAGCATTATTAGTTAGGCTTTCCCTTCCACCCACATTCACCAAGTCAGTCCGGATGCTGAGGAGTATATGGGGGACAGAAAGAGGGTCAAGGGTCATATGCACATACACACACTCATGGCCAGGAGGTGCCCTTAGGCATCACTTAATTGCAGACCAGAAGCACACACAGAGGCGCAGCCAGCTTGCCCCTGGTCCTGCCTTTCTTGCATCACTCTGTCATGCAGAGCCAAGACTGGGGCTCCAAATGGCCAACCTTGGACATTTAGAAAAATGGCTGAATGCACAGAGCCATTAGGCTCTATTATTCAGGTCTTGGCCAGTAATTTAGACATGCCCACAAAGATCATGTTTAGCTAGTGATGATCATTGTCAAGTGTTTCTTCATGGACAGCAATGACAGAAAAAGATAAAGTGCCTTATCCTGGAGAAGGTTGGTCTTAATCTATGAACTCACATCCTCCCTCTCTCCCTTCCACTTCCCCACCTCCTCTTCTCACTACTGCCTCTGGCCTGGGCTTGCAGTTTCTGGCCCCAAGTTTGCTCTCCAATCTCCATCCCACTCTGCCTTGAATATTTGGGATGACTCACTTTTTAAAAAGTATTGGCCCTGGGCTGGGATTGTGGCTCAGCGGTAGAGCGCTCGCCTAGCATGTGGGCAACCCGGGTTTGATCCTCAGCACCACGTACAAATAAAACGCATTGAATAAAACGCATCGTGTACAACTAAAAGCAAATAAATAAAAATATTAAAAAAAAAAAAAGTATCGGCCCTGGAATAGGGTTCCAAAGGGCATGAATTCTCCCATCCTAATAGGGTTTCCCGGTCGGCTGTCCCCACCCCATCCCCATAGCAGGTGGAGTGTAGATGGAGCAAAGTGGGAGGAATAGCCTTGCTGCTGGACACTCCAGGTCCTTTCAGAGGAGCACAAGAGCCAGGAGCTAAGGGGATCCCACTTCCCCAGAGAGGCAGCTCCATAGGATGCTGGGGACAGTGAAGTGGAGATAGAGGAGCAGATCCCTCTGGAGGCTCCTGGGGCCCTCCAGGACCCTGTCTGAAAAAGCCACATCAGCTTCTGGTCCTCCTCCCCCTCCAACCTGAAGGAAGGACCCATCTCCAAGTGACCCAGAACCCCAGAAATCTCAGAGACCAAAGGTTCCCACCCCGATTACTCAACATTCCCCAGAGAGACTGCTAAAAACTCAGATTTCAAAACTCAAACTCTGCATGTGTTGATAATGTAGAAAGCCCCAAGATGTATTGTTGAATAGAACAAGCAAGATGTGGAGGTGTGGGTGTGGTATACCACTTTTAGATTTTAAAAAAGTAGCAAGGGGAAGACACGAATCCATATGTGAATTTTGCTCGCGTTGACAAAAATAAATAAAACACACAAAACTAACCACTAATGAGCTGGGCGCGGTGGCGCACGCCTGTAATCCCAGCACTTTGGGAGGCTGAGGCAGGAGGATCACGAGTTCAAAGCCAGCCTCAGCAATGGCGAGGCACTTAGCAACTCAGTGAGACCCTGTCTCTAATAAAATACAAAAAAGGGCTGGGGATGTGGCCCAGTGGTCGAGTGCCCCTGAGTTCAATCCCCAGTACAAAAAAAAAAAAAAAAAAAAAAAAAAAAAAAAAAAACTAACCACTAATGACAGTGGTTACCTGTTTCAAATGTGGTAAAATACATGTAACAGGTCTTGCTGCGTTGCTTAAGGCCTCACCAAGTTGCTGAGGCTGGCTTTGAACTCGCGATCCTCCTGCCTCAGCCTCCCAAGCTGCTGTGATTACAGGCATATGCACTGCGCCCAGCATCAAAGCTAATTTTTAAAAATATTTTTAGCTGGGCACGGTGGCGCATGCCTGTAATTCCAGCACTTGGGAGGCTGAGTCAGGAGGATCACAGTTCAAAGCCAGCCTCAGTAAGACCCTGTCTCTAATAAAATACAAAAAAGGGCTGGGGATGTGGTCCAGTGGTCGAGTGCCCCTGAGTTCAATCCTCAGTACCAAATATATATATTTTAATTGTAGATGGACACAATACCTTTATTTTGCTTATTTAGGTTTTTTTTTTTTTATGTGCAAACCCAGTGCCTCATGCATGCTAGGCAGGTGTTCTACCACTGAGCCACAACCCCAGCCAGTCAAAGCCATTTTAGGTGCACAGTAGTGTTAAGTACATTCACATTGCTGTGCTGCCCATCACCACCATCCATCTCCTGAACCTTTCATCTTCCCAAAATGAAACTCTGTACCCATTATCTCCTCCCTCTAGCCCCCGGCAACTACAATTCTACTATCTGTTTCTATGATTTTGACTACTCTAGCTACCTCATGGAAGTAGAGTCATAAAGTGTTTGTCTTTCTGTGACCGGCTTATTTCACTTAACATAATGTCCTCAAGTTTCATCCATGTTGCAGCCAGAATTTACTTCCTTCTTAAAGCTGAATAATATCCCATTGTATGTATATACCACATTCAGTCATCCATTCACAGGTACTTAGGTTGCTTCCATCTTTTAGCTGTTATGAATAATGCTTCTAGGAACATGGATGTACAAATGTCTGATTCCTTGTTCCCAAATATTTTGAGTATATATGCAGAAATGAAATTGCTAGATCTTATGGTAATTCCGTTTAATTTTTAATTTTTTGAGGAACTGCCATATTGTTTCCCACAGAAGCCACATCATTTTATATTCCCACCAGCAGGGCACATTAGTTCCACTTTCCCCATATCTTCAATAATATTGTTAATATCTGACTGTTTATATATACATTTAAGTGGTTATCTTTTGAAAGGATACATAGGAAATGGGCAGAACTGTAACATAGAGGGAAACTTCACTGCAGGTCTTTTAATACTTTCTCCTTTGTTGTTGTTGTTGTTGTTGTTGTTGTACCAGGTATTGAACTCAGGGGTACTCAACCACTGGGCCACATCCCCAGCCCTTTTTTGTATTTTATTAGAGACAGGGTCTCACTGAGTTGCTAAGTGCCTCGCCACGGCTGAGGCTGGCTTTGAACTCGCGATCCTCCTGCCTCAGCCTCCCAAGTGTTGGGATTACAGGCGTGTGTCACTGAGCCCGGCTCAATACTACATTTTGAACCAGCTGAATGTATTACTTATTCAAGAAACTAAATTGTTTTGCCAACATTTATTAAGAAAATTTCCAGGGAAGGGAGGGGACAATAGGGTGAAGAAGAAAAAAAAAAAGATGGTAGAATGAGATGGATATCATTACCCTAAGTGCATTTATGAAGTCACAAATGGTGTGAATATACTATGTATACAACCAGAGATATGTAAAAATGTGCTCTATAAGTATAATATGAAATGTAATACATTCTGTTGTCATTTCTAACAACTTAGAATAAAAAATAAATAAATTTAAAAATAGCTGGGGTTGTGGCTCAGCAGTAGAGCACTCGCCTAGCACTTGCGCGGCCCAGGTTCGATCCTCAGCACCACGTAAATAAATGCATTGTGTACAACTAAAGCAAATAAATAAATATTTTTAAAATAAAAAATAAAAATTTAAAAATAATAAAAATAAATTTCCAAATATACAACAAATTTGAAATTATTTTGCAATCATAATCCAGATAGCCACCACTTAGATTCCACCATTACTATGAACTATTCTTTTTTTTTTTTTTTTTTTTGGTACCGAGGATTGAACTCAGGGGCACTCGACCACTGGGCCACATCCCCAGCCTTTTTTTGTATTTTATTAGAGACAGGGTCTCACTGAGTTGCTAAGTGCCTCACCATTCCTGAGCCTGGCTTTGAACTCGCGATCCTCCTGCCTCAGCCTCCCAAGTGCTGGGATTACAGGTGTGCGCCACCGCGCCCAGCTACTATGTACTATTCTTGCATTACCACATAACTATCCATCCATCAATCCATCTAATTTCTTAAATTAAATATAGAGTATAGTTTTCTGGGCCTCTCCTAACACCTGCTAAGTCCTTCACATGGGCCTGGACCTGTGTGTGTGTGTGTGTGTGTGTGTGTGTGTGTGTGTGTGTGTTTTAATCAATTCTCCAGGTGATTCTGGCATTTGGGAACTTTTATCCTGGTTCAGCTTCTCATCTCATGCAAAAATTGTACCTGCAATTTATTAGCAGTCAGCCAGCCATGACCAAAATTCTTCCCTTGTCCAGAAGACCCCTACCCTCACAAAAGGTCTCTCCAAAGGAAGGTCTTATTTATCTCACTGAGGCCAATACAGCCATCAGAATCATCCCCCTCCTGGCCCACCTCTTCCCCAGAACATGCTTAGATGCCTCAATGGCACCACCTTCAATGTTGATCCAGAACAGAACACAGCTCTCCAACATGCCTATTCAGAGAAGAGACCCATCCCTGGTCCCATGCCTCCCAGAGCTGGAAATTATTCTCCTGGGATTCAGTCTGCGTTTGTCCTTTCTGCTGAGAAGAGCAGGACACCTAAATGAGATGATGGTGTTTGTAATGGACATCTTATTCGCTGTGCCAGGACTAGATGAGCCAAGCTGCTGGAATTAATAGGCATTCATGTCCTCTTACCTCCTTTTAGCCTTTTCCTTTTTCCATAATACTGATGACGATGATGGTGATGATGATGATGATAACAACAGCAGATAACACCAACAGGTCCTCTGTTGCATACCAATGTTGTTCCAGGTGCATTATTTGCATTCATTCCTTTTTATTGCCACAGGAATCCTATAGAGTAGGTTCTGTTATCCCCACTTTTTTTTTTTTTTTTTTTTTTTTTTTTTTTTTTTACAGATGAAACAACAGAAGCATAGAGTGATTAAGTAATTTACCCAAAGGGATGTGGCATTTTCTCTTTAGTCACTACTACATATAAATACTCACATACTGGTCTTAACTTCCCAGAGGTCCCTACTATCAAATTCCATGATATAGATCCTTCTAGCTAATATACCTGTGCTCTCAACCTTTCCTGATACCTAATTCCCTCTACCTGCCAAAACTTAATAGTCCTCTGTCCATTCTCTCTAGATAGCTAGAGCCATTCAGATAAATAAATTCAAATTAAGGTGTCTCCAGCTGGTTTATTTACTCCCTCAGGTAAGTGTGTGTGCATGCATGTGTGTGTATGTGTATGAGTGTATGTGTACATATATGAATATATAATTCTTAAAGTAGAATTCTTATTTTAGAACATAAAACCATGACAGTTTATGATAATAAATATTTACATATTGAAGGCAATCATCACAGTCAAGCTTCACAGCAGGGCAAGTGGAAAAGATACTGGAGCCTTAGGAATGTCATATCTCTCCAGAAATTGCATCACATAAGTCTGAATCTAAGAATGGCCTGGCCTGGCTCAGTCTCCTTCCTGGAGAACACAGTGGGAGTTGGTACTAAGGAATTTGGGGCCCCTTTTCAGGAACCCCCAGAAAGTTCTAGTGGAGTCATGAGCTATACTACTGAAGGAGCTGAGAATTTTGCAATGGGTCCCTGAAGGTACTAATGGAAGGATAGAAATTTGGGTAGCCTTCTGAACCAGAGCTGCCAGATGAAACACATGTTTAATTTTAATTTCAATTTAATTTTAATTTCAGATAGACACTAAATAATTTTTAGTATAAGTATTTCCCATGGATGTACTTATACTAACAAAAGCATTTGGTATCTGAAATCCAGATTTACGTGGGCACACTGCATTTTTATTTGCTAAATCTGAGGCTTCCATGGAAAGAACACTGGAGACAGTCATGACAGCTCCTACTCACCCACTTCTGTCCTTGGGCAAGGTGGCCAGATGCACTACTTAGGTGCTCTACCCTCAGCCTCAAGGTGCCCATGGAGCCAGGGTGGTGGTTGATGGGACAGAAGAATGGTCATCCTATGGGGTCACACTCATGCTTGGCTGTATCTTGCATCTAGTAACTTCCCCCACACACACACACACACCCCAGGAGAAAACTGGTCTCTGGAGACCTCCTGAGAGGGCAGGAAGGGTATTCCCCAAAATGGCTTCCAATTACCCCACCTTTGATTTTCCCATATTCTTGATTTTTTAAATCACAAAAGAAATGCATATTCATGGTAAAAATTGAAGTATCACAGAAAGTCACTCCAGAGAAAACTGCTACAACAATTTGATGTGTCTTCTTCCAGCTTTTTCTCTATACATTCTATCATGTAGTAATCTCATTTTCACAAATAGAATCATATTGTACAGACTGCTCTGAAACTTGTTTCTATATCAGGATCTTATCTGTGTGTATGTGTGGTTTCCCTACTTCTTGGCGTTACTCTGTCTCATTCGATACTTAAATATATTTTTAATTTTTAATTGATATATAGCAATTGTACATATTTATGGGGTACAGTGTCACATTTCAATACACATATAATGTGTAATGATCAAATCAGGATAATTGGCATGTCCATCACCTCAGACATTTATCATTTATCTGTGCTGAAAACATACAAAATCCTCTCTAGTAGCTATTTCGTAACATACAATTAATTGTCGTCAACCATAGCTACCCTGCTGAAACAAAGAGGCAGACGTTGGATAGGGGGAATAACTCATCTGCCCCTGCATTTCAGAAGTGATTGGTCTGGTGGCAGTTTGAGCCCCTCTCTGAGTGTTTGATGAATGACAAATGCACATAGGCACATCACACAAACATTTGTGTGTCACAACCTTCCTGAGGCTGATTTACTGATTCTTCATCCGGTGCACAGGCTGGGGATGGAGTTGGGGCGGGGGGAGTATCACTGAAAAATGTCCTTGAGGGTGGAAGGACTGTGTGTGATTTTCCTGTTGCTGGGATGGAGAGACCCGTGCCCGGGGAGCCTCCATCAAAGGGGCCCTGGATCACTGCCTCCACCGTGAGCCCCTCTGACTCAGCCCAGAGGCTCCTCTCCTAGCATCCTCATCAGGATCACCTGATGCCAGCAGCTGCCCAACCCCTGGGCAACGCCAAGAGCCTCCTGGTCTCAAACGGGTTGGGCAACATTCACTTCCCGGCGCTGTCCTACCGACCTGCTCGGTCATTAGGAAATGACTCCGCGGCGGTCACAGTGACAGCAGCGGCAGAGGATCGAGCTGCCCCGGCCCACAGCCTCTGCGTGGCTCCCAGCTGCTCTGCGGAGGTGCCGGATAGAAAGGCGGATGCTACTCTTAGTCAAAACCCAAGTGAGTCTGGGGTCCTGGCTGGGTGTGGGGAAGGAGCATGGCAGTGTTCTGAATTGAAGCTGGAATGAGGGAAGTGGTGTGTGTGTGTGTGTGTGTGTGAGAGAGAGAGAGAGAGAGGAAGAGAGAATATGATGTGTGTGGTGCTTGTGGGTGAAGATGTATTCGTAGCTAAAACGTAAGGAACTTGCATTAAGGTTCTAGGAGAGAATACCAGGTGCCTAGAAGTGTCACTGTCTCTTAGTGGCGGTGGTTTCCCAGGGATAGTGACACCTGCTCCCCCATTCTGAAGATGGTTTGCTAGCCATTGCCTTCCTCCTGGCTCACAATCAGCCAGAGGGACAGCCCTATTTAGGGTCATTCTGAGAAGGGAAGTTTGGGTAGTCACTCTTCTATCCATGTTTCTTCATCTACTCCTTTGACAAAAGTCTGGAAAGCCTTCCACAAAGGCATATCTGAGCCCCCAGTAGACATGACAGTTCACGGTGAGGGCTGTGTAGTCAGACTATCTTTGTTCAAATCCTGGGTCTGCCCAATACTAGCAGTGTGACATTGAATAAATTACTTCACTTAAGCCCTGAGCCTCAGTTCCCCTGTCTGTAAAATGGAGATAATACCTACCTCCCAAAGTTATTGTAGAATTCAACCAGGAAGGGATGAAAAATGCCAAGCACATAATTAGTGTTCAATAAATGGTAGCTGTTATAATTAATTATTATTAGCACAACACTGGTCCCATCACAGCAAGGAGGACTTCCCAGTCTTCTTCTTCCCCCCAATCTCCTAAGACACGAATGGGGATGCTTTTGGCATACAATGCTTTACTTTGTTACTTCACTAGCTTGTACCCAGACTAGAGTATGTTTCTTGCATTTCTTCTGCTGCCTTTCCCCATATACACTACTCAACCCAGTCAGGTCCATCACAGGAATTCAAGGATGGAGAATAGCATGGCATAAAGAGAAAGGAGAGATGCAAGAAAGGAGGGGTCATAGAAAGACTGAGAAAGGGAGATGAGAAGAATATGGGGAAGGAGATGACATTGTCCAGGTGTGACTGCCATGGGTCTACTGAAACACATGAAGCAGAAAGGATTGCAGTAGAAAGAGGCCATCAGTGGGGGCTTGGGATGTCTTCTGCACTCCTTGGACCCTTTTTACTTTGCCTAGAACTCAAATGAGGAGGAGAAAAAACAAACAAAAAATATCCTCTCTTCCTCCTTCCCTGCTCATCCAGAGGACAGTGCTTTCTGAATTAGCTAATATCTACTCACCCAATCTATCCATTAATTCCAATAATGTTCTATCATCTATGGAATCTTCTCTCTTTGCTATCTCCCTCCATCATCTTCCCAAGTGACCCTGAGCAAGTCTCTTCCCCTCTCTAGACCTGACTCTGCTCATCTATAAAACTAGGAGGTTCAACTAAATGATGGCTAACATCCATTCTTCCCCCTGATATTCTTTTATTTGTTCTTATTCTCTTGCCTACCTTGACCCCTATTTCTCAGTTATCCAAACCATTTAAGCTACTGATCAATCTTACTTTTTAAAAAATTCTTTTTCAAGAAAATGTCCTTTTTTTTTTCAATAAATGTCCTCTGCTGGGGTTGTGGCTCAGCAGTAGAGTGCTTGCCTAGCACGTGCGTGGCCCGGGTTCGATCCTCAGCACCACGTAAAAATAAAGGCATTGTGTACAACTAAAGCTAATAAATGTCCTCTCGGCTCTAAAAATTCATGAAAGATGTTCATGATCACTGCTTGTCCCCAAAGTGTAAGCTCAATATTAAGCAAATAGAAGATTCTCAGTAAATACCTGTTGAATAATTGGATAGATGGACGGAAAGAAGGAATGAGTGAATTACTATTATATACCTGTGGGGAGTTATAAAATGCAGGAGGATGTTTTTGTAATTGGTTAGTTTGAGAAAATCATGGTCATCTTGATAATAACGCCTTGGTTAGTTTAGTCAAGTATGTCATGAAATGAAAATTGATAAACCCCAGAATTACCATCTTAATATTTATCCATTGCCCATCACTTACCTTATCTATGGTCATCTTGTTCAGGTATTCTAATTTGAGGTAAGCTCCCCCCTCTTTTTAGTTAAGAACCATAGCAGAGGTTGCCCAAGCCCCCTCTGGGAGGAGTGGGAAGACTTGATATTCCTTAACGGTGACACCTCTCATTTACTGAACACTTACTGTGTGCCATACTCTTCACTTGCATTAATTCAGGTCTCTAGGAGGAAAGTAAAACTATTATTATCAAGTTCATCTTACAGATAAGAAGTAAGGCTCAAGAGAGGTTAAAAAACTTGGCCAAAGTTATATATACAGACAGAAATGGATACATCAAGGATTAAAACCTGGTTCCACTATCTGAGCACTTGACTCCCTTCCCCTGGCCCAGACACCATATTGACCTCTTCCAAGATCAAATCTGCAAACCCCTGCAAAGGTTTTGGGACTACCTCCATGATCCCAGTTTTCCCATTACCACCACCAAATATTTTTACTCTTTCTTAGTGATAGGACATTGTCAACTTGGCAAAACGGACTTGGAACCAAGCCAAGAGAGGAGAGAGATTCCTAAAGATTTATGATCTTTATCGTATGTCCTTTCCAGTAGCTGATCTCATTCTCATCATGTCTGTCAGGCCTCAGGGATGGCCACACAACAGTACTTTGTCAGTGTGTCTGGGTTCTTTTGTCTCTGTCATGGAAGGAAGAATATAATCAATAACAGGCAAGCATGGTTCCTTCCAAAGAGGCTGTTCTAGATAGGTTTGGGCCACACAGTTGTGATGCTATGGCCCTTTAAATGAAGACACATGAACATCACCACATATCCAAGCATGTTTTTCCCTTCAAAATCATGGACAATTCTGCCGAGAGCATTTTTGGGGGTCTCTCCTTTGTAGCCAGATACTGTTTCAACCCACCCTGTTACTTTATAGTGACTCCATAGTTTTGATCTCAAACAATATCATGCCACTTAATCTCTCCTTTACTTTCTCACCAGATTTGTCTCCCAGTGAGTTCTGGCCATCAAAACATCAGACACATCCTCCAAGGATGAAAATCTGCCTTCACTGAGGTTAATCAGCAGGTTCTCTGACTGCCTTAGGCAGCCGTGAAAGAAGAATTTGAAGAATGACTGAGCATGGTGGGTGTATAACTATGAGGAGGGCCAGCAGGCATTTTCATGTGTAAGTTCCAGGCTTTTCTATTAGGGATTGAACCCAGGTCCTCACATATGCTAGGCAAATGCTCTACCACAGAGCTACATCCCCAGCACCTCTGAGCTTTTTTTTTTTTTTTAATGTTACATATTTTTATTTGTTCTTTTTAAATATACATGGCAGTAGAATGTATTTTGACATATTATACATACATAGAGTATAACTTATTCTAATTAGGATCCCCTTCTTGTGGTTGTACATTATGTGGAGTTTCACTGGTCGTGTATTCATATATGAACATAGGAAATTATGTCTGATTCATTCTACTGTCTTTCCTATTCCCATCTCCCCTCCCTTTCCTTCATTCCCCTTTGTCTAATCCAGGGAACTTCTATACTTCAACCCCTCCCCCCTTATTGTGTGTTAGCATCTGCATATCAGAGAGAACATTTGGCCTTTGGTTTTTTGGGATTGGCTTATTTCACTTAGTATGACAGTCTCCAGTTCCATCCATTTACTGGAAAATGCCATAATTTCATTCTTCTTTACAGCTGAGCTTTATTTTTAAAACAGTCATAGCTTTATACCCACCCTTAGCACAGAGGAATGCAATCCAGTGGCTGGAGGAAATTCCATGCATCAGCCAATCCTAGCTGAGGGGGGAGGTTAAGAAGTAGTGGGCAGTTTCTGAAAAATGGCCACTTTGGATACAGGCCCAAATTGAAGACTGGACTGAGACAGGGCATACATTTTCTTAGCTCTCTGTTTGCCCCCGGGAACTGGGTCCTCCTGTCTTCACTTCTGCATTGGACCAGGAAGAGGTGAGGTGGTGACATCACCATGAGTACATGTCATGGTTGGGGTGAGGCATCGGGCACTTAGGGTAGTCTTCATCACGCCCCACACACCTCCTTTCAGAGTCCAGCTTAGCTTGGATCTCTCATTTGTTTTCCAGAGCCCCTTCCAGAAGCTCCTGCAAGTTTGCTTCCTAAGGCTCTTAGGTCTCTAGGTCTTAGGTTTTGGTTTGAATCAGATAGGTCACTAAAGAGAAGCAAAAGAAGAGGAAAGAGTAGGAGTACAAAGAAGAGGAAGAGACAAAAACAAAGCTTAGAGAAAGCCCTTGAGGCAGGGGTGTGGGTGGAAGTTAGGAAGGGGGAGGGAAGGAGGAAAAAAGACCTGGACGTTCATGATCCTCCACCTTCCTCCTTTACCAGCTAAACCCTGCCTTCTCTGAGGGGTCATGTCAGAAGGAGAGAGCAAGGACAGCTCGGGCAGCGAATGCCCGGTGTGCTACGAGAAGTTCCGGGACCTGGAGGGCGCTAGCCGGACGCTGAGCTGCGGCCACGTGTTCTGCCATGACTGCTTGGTCAAGTATCTGCTGTCCACCCAGGTGGATGGGCAGGTACAAAGGACCATCGTCTGCCCCATCTGCCGCTATGTCACCTTCCTCAGCAAGAAGAGCTCCCGCTGGCCCTCCATGCTGGACAAGAGTTCGCAGACCCTGGCTGTGCCGGTGGGCCTGCCCTCTGTGCCCTCGCCAGACCGCGGAGGCCACACAAACCCTCTGGCCATCTCCCAGCAGGTCTGGAGACCATCCTCGAGCCAGGGCACCCAGCTTTCCTTGGACCTGCTGCCCAGCCTCCCCCGGGAGTCGCAGATCTTCATCATCAGTCGCCACGGGATGCCCCTGGGAGAGCAGGACAGTGTGCTGCCACGTCGCAGCCTGGCAGAACTCTCAGAGGGGTCCCCCGCTCCCAGCTCCACCCGCTCCTTCTGTTGCCGGTCACGGGCCCTCCTACTCATCACCCTCATCGCAGTGGTGGCTGTGGTAGCAGCCATCCTGCCCTGGGTGCTGCTGGTGAGGAAGCAGGCTTGAGTGGTGACACCTGGAGAGACAGAGGAGTGAGGTCCAGCCTGAGAGTTTCTCTGGCAGCAGCCGGCTGTTCTCTGTGGCCTGGTTAGCCATGGCTTGGGTGGGGGCGGAGGGAGCCCTGGCTGCAACCAAGCTTTGAGGGAGGAGTCTGGGCCCAGAGAGGGATCCAGTGTGGTGCGACTGGAAGATGGCTTGTGCTCCACCTTCACCCACCCAGTCTCAGCAGGGGTTAAAGCATGACAGGGAGGCTACAGCTGAGCAGATCCTCCATGTGTGGCCTCCATGTGTATCCTCAGCAAATACCCCTCCTCTAGACTGGGACTGAGCAGATCAGTGGTCACTGCCAATGGGGTCACCAGCCCTGAGGTGCAGCTACCTGCCAGGTGACATGCCTAAAGCCAGTGGGTGGGCCACCTTCAGAACAAGGAAGCTCTGATGGCCTGTGTCTTGCCACGTGGGGGGCCCTACTGGGGGTTTTCTAGGTTGCTAAGACAAAGGGGAACAAATAGTAGAGTTGGTGCCAGGGAGCAGGTTCAGGTTTCCCAGAATCTTAGCACCTGTACACCACCCTCCCAGCATCCCAATCCTTCCTGCCTTCTACCTACCAGCCTGGAAGGTCTTCCCTGAGTGGGAAGCTGATCTCAGAGACTGTGGCCCAGGCTTGGCTGAGGGGAGCAACAAGAGGGGGTCTGCTTGGAGAGCTGAAGGCTGTTGACAAAGACAAGGTCGTTATAATGGCCACAGAGTCAGAGATCTACCTGAGGCCTCCAGAACTACCTCTCAAGGAATGGGCCAGATTTTCAGTTTTGGGGTTCTCAAGGGTGGAGTGGAATGAAAGGCAGGGAGTGGAGGGGAAGCTCAACAGGCGAGACTGGAGTCAGCTGAGAACTATGTGGGCAAATTAACCCCTGGGGGCTCCCGCCTCCCTCCCAGCCCAGGACCTCCTCCTTCTCATGACCCAACCACTCATTAGGAAGCTGCACCAGCCGGGCCAGTTCCTGAGGTGGATTCTCAAGCCAAGCTGGATGAGGAAGGGTGGAGAAGAAAACAGCTGTGCTTGGCAGGGACACTGCTGTCTCAACAACTGCCGAGAACCAGCTGCTATCAGCTGCTCTCCAAGGCTGCTTTACCTGAGGACCCTTGACAAGGCCCACAAGAAAAGATTATACTGGGTCTTGCCTAAGGAGCCATAAGCCAACCAATGCATGGAGGGTGGAAAGCAGCAAAAACCTCCAGCTATTATCACAAGTACATATGGGTTGGCACCAGGGTGGGCCAAAAACTGAGCCCTCCACAACCCATACCCCTCTTATCAAAGTTTGCTATCTGTAGGGAGAAAAATAGAACTGTGCCTCTGACCTGGTTCCCAAATATCTGTAAGTGGTCATCATTTGGGGACCACTAGGGGGTGGGGTCCACAATATAGGGGACATTTGTGACATAGGGAGGACTTCTTTAAAGCCCTTATGGGCTTTTTTTTTTTTTTTTTTTTTTTGGTACCGGGGATTGAACTCAGGGGCACTCGACCACTGGGCCACATCCCCGGCCCTTTTTTGTATTTTATTAGAGACAGGGTCTCACTGAGTTGCTAAGTGCCTCACCATTGCTGAGGCTGGCTTTGAACTCGCGATCCTCCTGCCTCAGCCTCCCAAGTGCTGGGATTACAGGTATGCGCCACCACGCCCAGCACTTATGGGCTTCTTTATGCCTTTTCTGAGACGAGAGAAGAACATAGGTGCTATGGGGGTATGCAAGTGGAATGGGGGGGTTATTTATTATTGGAACAAAAATAACTTTGCAAAGACTCTAATGAGTCTGTCTTCACCTCAGCCAAGCTGCTTTAAAATGTTGTGAATTTCTAGGGACCTCATTTAAGTCTTTTCAGATTCTGTTGTGTTTGCCCAGAGTTTCTTTCAACATAACTGCAGTGTTTTCATATTGTTCAGCGGTGACTCCTAGATGGCACTTCTTTTATTTTCAAGGAATGTCAAAAGTTATTTTTTAAATAAAGGTATATATTTTCTCAAAGATTCCAAAGACTCTGTGATGCAGGTGGGAAGTTCTGAGCTTGGACTTTTAGAATAATTCATATAAGAATTTAAAAAGATCATTTGAAAATACAAATGCAAATGCCCCTTAAACACTGACACTGATCCATTTGTAAAAGAAATGCAATTTAAAGTTCTGCGGGCATTCTTTTTTGTTTGTTTGTTTTGGTAACGGGTTTTGAACCCAGAGGTATTTTACCACTGAGTCACATCCCCAGCCCTTTTTTTTTTTTTAAATATATATTTACTTATTTGTACACAATGCCTTTATTTTTACGTGGTGCTGAGGATCGAACCCGGGCCGCACACGTGCTAGGCGAGCGCTCTACTGCTGAGCCACAACCCCAGTCCCCGTCAGCCCTTTTTATTTAGTTAGTTATTTAGTTATTTATTTTTAGTTGTAGGTGGACACTACCTTTGTTTTGTTTTTATGTGGTGCTGAGGATGGAACCCAGTCCTCACGCATGCCAGGCGACTGCTCTACCACTGAGCCCTAGCCCCAACCCCAGCATTCTATTTTTTTATCTGTTTATCAAACCCTGAAAGAGAACCTTCTCTGCCACTGAGGCTGAGGTAGGTAGGTAAATTGGTGGTGGGAATGCATATAGTAAAGTTCTTTATCAAGGGAAATTTAACATTATCTATCAAAGTTTCCAGCAATTCCTATTCTAGAAATGTATCCTACAGATACCCTTGCATGTATGAGCAGTGACATGTGTACAATGCTATATAATTGCAGTATACTTAGAATAACAAAGGATTGGGAAAACACCAAATGCTAATCAATAGGCAACTGGTCCTTTCACTTATGGTTAGGGGCAGCAGTGCAGTTACAAGGTGAACAAGAAAGCACTCATAAAATGATGAGGAACATCTCTAGGACACAATGGCAAGTGGAAACAATCCAGATGTGGAACACCAGGTATCAGATACTACAATGTACATAGGAAGAGGGGAACATGAGAATTTATATTACTTTTTTAACATTTATTTATTTTAGTTGTACACAGTGCCTTTATTTTTAGGTGGTGCCGAGGATCAAACCCGGGCTGTGCACCTGCGAGGCGAGTGCTCTACCGCTGAGCCACAACCCCAGCCTCAGAATTTGTATTCTTGTTTGTTATTTCTGAATAAAGAATTTGGGAAGATGCATGAAAAACTAATAACAATGATTAATTATTATTATCCCTCTGGAAGAGGATGATAAACTGATGGGATAAGAGGAAGAGTTTTCACTTTACTATTTATGGGTTTTTAAAAATATTGTTTTAGTTGTAGATGGACACAATACCTTTGTTTTATTTACTTTTTTTATGTGATGCTGAGAATAGAACCCAGTGCCTCATATGCGTGAGGCAAGCACTCTGCCACTGAGCCACAATCCCAGCCCACTATTTATGGTTTTTTTTGTTTGTTTGTTTGTTTGTTTTGGTACCAGGGATTGAACTCAGGGGCACTCAGCCACTGGGTCACATCCCCAGCCCTTTTTTTGGTATTTTATTAGAGACAGGGTCTCACTGAGTTGCTAAGTGCCTCACCATTGCTGAGGCTGGCTTTGAACTCCTGATCTTCCTGCCTCAGCCTCCCAAGTGCTGGGATTACAGGCATGCGCCACCACGCCCAGCTGTTTTTTGATATATAATTTATTTACGCAAAAATTAAATTGAGGAGATATAGCTCAGTGATAGAGCACATGCTTAGCACGTATGAAACCCCAGCACCCAAAAAAAAATCAAATTGAAAAGTATTAGAACCAAAGATCTGCAGTGTACACACTTGTTACCTGGTTGGGAGACCACCCCAAGAACATTCAAGAACTGCCAAGCCACTTGTCCTGTGACTCAAGAGTGTTGACCACTGGCTCTGTGGTACTTGTTTGTCTGGCTAGAAGTATGACATCTTGCCGGGCATGGTGGAGTGCACCTGTAATCCCAGCAGCTTGGGAGGCTGAGACAGGAGGATCGAGAGTTCAAAGCAGCCTCAGCAGTGGTGAGGTGCTAAGCAACTCAATGAGACCCTGTCTCTAAATAAAATACAAAATAGGGCTGGTAATGTGGCTCAGTGGTTGAGTGCCCCTGAATTCAATCCCCAGTACCAAAAAAAAAAAAAAAAAAAAAAAGAAAAAAAAAAATGACATCTTATGTTTAACAGACCCTTAAGAAGTAAGGCAAAATTTAATCTTCTCAACATTCCTAAGTTTCTGTAGATTTCTTTGGGCCCTGTCATTTAATGTGTTTGTTCTTATTCCCCTTCTCTACCTTTCTTCTTCTTCTTTCTTAAATAAAATTGTTTGCTTTAAGCAACCACCCTGGGGTCAGGGCCCTACAGGGAAGATACCATCAGATAAATTATAGATAGATGGATGGATAATTAGGTAGGTAAGTAGGTAGACAGTCAGATGTTAGATACATACAGGATGGATGCCCCAAGTCAAACATAAACTCCAGGGCTGGGGCTATGGCTCAGAGGTAGAGCACTTGTCTTGCATGTGTGAGGCCCTGGGTTCGATCCTCAGCACCATATAAATAAAATAAAGGTATTATGTCCACCTACAACTAAAGAAAACATTAAAAAAAAAAAAAAAACCTAAACTCCTATGTTCCTCTCTTCCTCCCTTGTCCAGAGGCATACACACACTGCCACCTCCTGTTGTCAAAATAATCTTGACAGTCTGTGCCTCCCAGGTAAGCTTAAGGAACCACAGCATAGTTTGCTGAGCCCTGCCACTTCCCACCCCCATCTTCCTAGCTTTCCAGAAACTGTCCAAGAGTGACCTATTAAGACTTCTCATGTTGGGCTGGGGTTGTGGCATGCATGGACCACCACTTTTTTAAAACTAAAAGGGCATTGTGTACAACTAAAACAAATAAATAAATATTAAAAAAAAAAAAAAGACTTCCTATGTCCTAACTCAGGGGAACTGTTCATAGCTATGCTTCCCCTACACACACTGTACCCCATCATTTTCCCAGCACATGTTATTATGCTTCTTGGTTGACACATCTGTGCCCTCTTCTGGGCAAAGTGCTCTTTCAGGAGAGGCTAGATCTTTTAAGATCTTGGTGTCTCCAGTACCTTGAAACAGAAATTAGAAATAGTGAGAGCTGAAAGTAAGATAACATTTGCATAATGCATGCATACATGTGTACCTGAATGAATGTGATGGTTTGGTGGCTAGAAAAAAGAAATTATTCCACTTTAGGTGTGAAATATAGATATAAATCCTGCTTTGGTGTGTCTAGGGGCTTCACAAAGACGTGATCCAATTTAATGGCTCTTTTTCAAATCAGGTTAGAGAAATACAGGGAAGAGAGGAGGAGAGGGTAGCCAGACTAGCTGCCAGAGGATTGTGCAGGGTGGAGCCAGGGCATCCAACAGACACGAGTTAAGATAAAGAGGCTTTATAACTAGGCTGCTGGTAGTTTTCATCTCTGGGTACATCACTAGCCCAACAACCTTCCCACTGTATGAAATGGCCACATTGTCCAAAGAGTGGGCTGAAGGTTTAATTTTGATGACTCATTGTTACAGGAAGGGAAGTAGGGAGGCTGGAGAGGGCTGAGTGGTAGCAGAGAAGGATAGGAGCCAGGAAGCAGAGTGGGTCTTTGTGGGAAGAAAAGGAAGATGATGAGGGAGACCTGAAGAAAAGGGTGGGGACAGGAAAGGCTTGTTTTTTTTTTTTTTGTTTGTTTGTTTGTTTTTTTGGTACCAAGGACTGAACTCAGCAACACTTGACCACTGGGCCACATCCCCAGCCCTTTTTTGTGTTTTTATTAGAGACAGGGTCTCACTGAGTTGCTAATGCCTCGCCATTGCTGAGGCTGGCTTTGAACTCGCAATCCTCCTGCCTCAGCCTCCCAAGTGCTGGGATTACAGGCGTGCACCACCTCTCCCAGTTTACACCCTTGTTTTAAGGAAGAGTTTTTTCATTTCCTTAAACCTTTCCTAGTCGGCCGCGGAGGCGCATGCCTGTAATCCCAGCACTTGGGAGGCTGAGGCAGGAGGATCGCTAGTTCAAAGCCAGCCTCAGCAATGGCGAGGCACTTAGCAACTCGGTGAGACCCTGTCTCTAATAAAAACACAAAAAAGGGTTGGGGCTGTGGCCCAGTGGTCAAGTGCCGCTGAGTTCAATCCCTGGTACAAAAAAAAAAAAAAAAAAATGAGGGTGTAAGACTGTGAAGACCAGAGAGGAAGGCAAGGTAGGAGCCTTCTGTGGCTCTCTATGGTTTTCAGCATCCAAATCAAACTCAGTTTGGCCCCAGCACCCCTGGGCTTTCCCCTGAATGCCTCCCTCTTTATCCACAAGGATCTGGTTCCTGGAAAGAAAATGTCATGCTACTCCTCACCTCCATACCTTCCCTCCAGCTATTCCCAGTGCCTCATGGAGCTAATTTTAACATTCTTCAAAAGTCAAGAGTGCTCTCAGCCCAGAAGTCTTCCTTGACTCCAGTACTCTCTTCTGCCAGGAGCACAAAAAGTTGGGCTGAAGTACTGGGGAGTAAAACCACTGAGCAACATTTCCCCTTCCCTTTTTATTTGAGACTGGGTAAATTGCCAAGGCGGGAATTTGAGATTTTCCTGCCTAAGCCTTGAGAATCGCTGACATTATAGGCATGCACCACCACCACCGCGTCAGGGAGCTTTTTTTCTTTGGTCTGGAACTTAGACAACAGCTTCCCTCAAGCACATTCTCTGACTCTTGTAGCTTCAGTGTTTAGTTCAGTGCTGGCCTATTGAAAGATGCTCCATAAGCATTTGTTGGGTAGAGTCCGCTGCAAAGGGTATCTCACTGAATTTAATTACAAATAAAATCCAGGGCTCTTTCCTTCACAGTGTATTTAAATACACAACTCACCATCCTGGTGGTACACTCCTGTAGTCCCAGTGGCTCAGGAGGCTGAGACAGGAGGATCTTAAGTTCAAGACCAGCCTTAGCAATTTAGCGAGGCCCCAAGAAACTTAGTGGGAACCTGTCTCAAAATTAAAAGAAGGGCTGGTGGGGCTGGGATTGTGGCTCAGCGGTAAAGCGCTCGCCTAGCACATGCGCTGCCCAGGTTCGATTCTCAGCACCATGTAAAACTAAAAACACATTGTACACAACTAAAGCAAATAAATAAATATTAAAAAAAAAAAAAAAAAAAGAAGGGCTGGGGATATAGCTCAGTTGGTAGAGTGCTTGCCTTGTATGCACAAGGACCTGGGTTCAATCCCCAGCAACACAAAAAAATAAATAAAACTTAGGGATGTAGCTCAAATGGTAAACTCCTTCTGGGTTAAATCCCCAGTAAACCTCTCCACCCCCCAAAAAACAACACAATCATTTATATACACATATATTTTTTAATTAATAAAAAACACTTTTTTGTTTTTTTTTTTTTGGTACCGGGGATTGAACTCAGGGGCACTCGACCACTGGGCCACATCCCCAGCCCTTTTTTGTATTTTAGTAGAGACAGGGTCTCACTGAGTTGCTAAGTGCCTCGCCATTGCTGAGGCTGGCTTTGAACTCGTGATCCTCCTGCCTCAGCCTCCCAAGTGCTGGGATTACAGGCGTGCGCCACCGAGCCCGGCTAAAACACATGTTCTTTACTGACTGGACTCAGGGCCCTCAAGGATATATGGTTTCTCACTCTTTGCTTTGGCTCAGTGAGTTCCTATACATTGAGGTCATATATAGAGTTACCAGAGGGTTTGAGGAGCCAGCCTACGTGGGTTCAGCTATAAACTATGGGTTCTGTATTACTTTTCACGGGTTCCTCTCATTTATATGCAGATCAGTTGTTCCATTTGTAAAATGGGGACAATAATACCAGCATCGACAGGACTATTTTATGGATTAAAGAAGCTAACAGAAAAGGCGTAAAACAATGTCCCTAACACTCAGCAAACTCCCTATTATTATGAAATGTGTCTTCTGTCAGTATGACATCTGCATTATTCATTCAACAGAAACTGATGCCCCAGAATCCATTTGCAGGGGAGCGCACCCCTTTTCCCTGGGCGTCCCCATGCCCGGCTCTTTCACTGTGTGGTCTTAGCTTCACCTCGGAGCTCCTTAGAAATGCGGACTCAGATCTATTTCTGCGGAGTGGAGGGCGATCGGTGGCCCTAGTCCTTCGAAGGCCCGTCGCCCCCGCCGGACCCGAATCTCTTAACGCACGCCAAGGTGTGTGTGTCGGGTTTGTAGGCAGCGGAAGCTCACTGAAGGATCTCCACTTTGCTCCAGCTCATCAGGTGACCAACCGGTCAGCGTTCCGACGCCACCAGGCGGCCCAAAGTGGGACCTGCCTCTTTCTGGCTTAAGGAGGTGCCCAGCACCCGACACCCAGGAGTGAAGGGACCAGCCCTGGGGCCACTCACTCCTTCATCACCCACTGGAGCAGTCGGTCCCTGAATAAACCCCGCTACTCTTTCGGGGACCACCCTATCCAGAGAATCAGCGGGAACAACCAGACCTCTGAAAGGAGACTGGAGGACGAGTTCCTCGCAGTTCCCCTCCGAGCCACTAGGTGACACTAGCCGTCGGTTTCCTTTCTAGTTTTCTCACTAACTCATCACCCTTCTCGCGCTTAGACATTGATCTCGCGAGATCTCCCGTTAACTTACAGAACCGGAAGGAACGTGTAGATCTTTTCTCTTTTGTGGCCATCGCTGAAGCGGCAGCGGGTGAGGAGTCAAGTTGGGAATGCGTGTAATCTGCAGCCATCCGTTTCTGGGAATTGTGTCTCTCCACCCTGGGAGTCCCGAGATTCTCCTGCCGGCCGGATAGCAACCAGGGAGGGAGGCCGGGATGGTTTTAACTTAGCGTAGGGGCAGGCGAACCTGCGAGGGGATGAGAGGAGTTTTGGGGACTCGAAAAAGTCTTGAGCAATGTATTTAACTGAAGAACCACCTGGAAACAACTGTACTTATTAAAGTCTTCGTAGAGCTCTCGCAGTGCTCTCGACCATTTTTGGACCCGAGTTCTCTGCAGGAATTTCCAGGTTCAAGGTTGGGGGCGGCGGTTGACTGATTTTGGAGGGTCTTAAATGTGTTCACACTCAAGTTCGTAAAAGGAGAACGTTGGTGGACCTTCTAAAACCTCGTGTTATGTTTTGAAGTATTCGGCATGCCTTATGTTAATTCAGAAAGTACAGTATTGGCTCCTTCACACGATACTTAACACAAAGTTTGTAACCGGTCGCGGTGGCACACACTTGTAGACCCAGAAACATGGGAGACTGAGGCAGGAGGGGTGGCAAATTCGAAGCCAGTCTCAGCGATTTAGCAAGACCCTCTCTCCAAAAAAGGGATGGGGCTGTGTAGCTCGGTGGCAAAGTGCCCATGGGTTCAATCCCCAGCACCACAACACGTACACAAAGCTTTTAACTAAAGATGTGCTATTAAAGGAAAAGTCTTTGTTCTGTAAAGATTGATACCATCCCGCAAAGCAAAGATTTTTAAAATTGCAAACTTTGCTTGATAGGCCATTCAGTGCCAGCAGTTTTTGATGCACTTGCCAAGTAGTTGAACGTTTTAAAAGATGAAACTGTTGTTGCTGTTTGAAAAGTAGATGAGACTTTGATCATTTAAGGGTGTGTTTAATTTTTTATTTAGCCAAAATGAAGTTCAATCCTTTTGTGACTTCTGACCGAAGCAAGAACCGCAAAAGGCATTTCAATGCACCTTCACACATTCGCAGGAAGATTATGTCTTCCCCTCTTTCCAAAGAGCTGAGACAAAAGTACAATGTTCGATCTATGCCCATCCGAAAGGATGATGAAGTTCAGGTATGTATACCTACTTAACTCATGTTTTGACAGTCGATTCCACACACTTAGAAGAGGAATTGCATTCTGAGAGATGCTTATGAGACATTGGCTCCCAGAACAGGGTTGCAAGGTACATAGTACCAGGGATGGGAAAAAAGGATGGTGCTTGTCAGTTTTGGTGCAATCAACTTTCCAAAGTATTACATGCAGCAGTGATTAAATGAAAGAGCAAGACAGAAAATCAGAACAATTACTTTGGGATTAATTTTTTCATCATTGAGGTCCAAAAAAAGAGAATTACTAATAATCTGTGGATTCAGAAGCTCTAACTGAGCCATGTAGTACCATGAATTTCTTAGGCGTGACCTGCAGCTGGTGATTCAGGCAGTCTTTAAGGCAACATTCACATCATCCATACTGTTTCATGAGGCCAGTGCCTGTTTAAATAAAATGTAACCAATTCCCAAATAGGAGCAAAATGGGTTAAGAACAACCATTGAGTCCCAACTGTACTAGTGCTAAAATTGCATATAAACCTTGGAGGAAGGTTTATCTGTTTTCAAGATGTAGCAGAGCAAGATGAAATTGAAAAGAAATGTCTCTTTGGAAGCACTTTGAGTTGCTTCTTGGCAGGCTGAGGACCACTAGAACATCTGGATAGGGAATTCTGTCAGTTAACCTTTGGCAAAGAATTGGTTTGTTCACTTATTAGGTATTTGCTGCCCATCCTATTTACCACTGGGTTGGACTATTCAGTTAGCTTTGAATTAAATACTTGTACTGTTGCTATTTTTGAGATAGAGTAACATGTTTGTTATGAGCTTCTGCATAAACCCAAAGTGAGCTCCCTTTCACAGGCCTGCCACTGCTGGTGACCATCAGTTAGGGTCATAATCGCCATCATTGTAGGTAGGGACATGATTTATTTACAAGTTGGTTAAAACTAAGAACTGTTGGTACATTTAATCAGTAAGTCTTTCAAAAGTGAAGTGTCCTGGGGCTGGGATTGTGGCTCAGCGGCAGAGCGCTCGCCTCGCACATGTGTGGCCCGGGTTCGATCCTCAGCACCACGTAAACATAAATGCATTATTGCATTGTGTACAACTAAAGTAAATAAATAAATATTTTTTTAAAAAAGTGAAGTGTCCTATGGTTATGATGATAGAATGGATGGTGATTAAATGATTCACAGTTTTCTTTATCCTCATTTCTGTTATTTTGAATTGGCATTTAGGTTGTGCGAGGACACTATAAAGGTCAGCAGATTGGCAAAGTGGTCCAGGTTTACCGGAAGAAGTACGTCATCTATATTGAACGGGTACAGCGGGAAAAGGCTAATGGCACAACTGTCCATGTGGGCATTCACCCCAGCAAGGTAGGTGTTTTTGAGAATGCTTGACAGAAGGCAGTTACGGCAGATATTGTTGCCAAATATGACTGCTTGATTACAGAGCATCCCTAGAAATAATTGCTGATTTTAGATATGCTAGAAACCCATGTGGTTTTGTTTGGTGATGTTTTTGTTGTTCTGCAGCTCTGGGAGTCAAACCCAGGGCCTCACGTATTAGGCAAGCTCTCTACCACCAACCTACATTCCTAATCCTGGAAACCATATCTTTTCTTTATTTCTTTCTTTTTTTTTTTTTTTTTTTTTTTTTTTTTTTTTTTTTTTTTTTTTTTTTTTTTGTGTGTGGTGCTGGTGCTGGTGCTGGTGCTGGGGATTGAACCCTGGGCCTTGTGCATGCAAGGCAAGTACTCTACCAACTGAGCTATATCCCCAGCCCCTTGGAAAACCATTTTTTTTTTTTTTTTTTTTTTTTTTTTTTTTTTTTTAATAATTTAATTTGTTATACATGCTTTTAGAGTGCAATTTTCTTTCATATTTCATATATAGAGCAGTTTTCCAAGTCATTGGTTTAACACAAAGTATTTTCATACCAGCTTTTATACATGCACTTAGTATATTGAAGTCCAACTCCTTCTGCCATTATTTCTATCCCCTTTACCCCTCTCTTCCCCTCCTTCCCCTTTGTTTTATTTAACATTCCTTCTTCCTCTCATACCCCCTTCCTTGCCACTATAATTCAGTATCATCATAGCAAAGGAATCAATCGACCTTTGGTTTTCTGGGATTGGCTGACTTCACTTAGCATTATTTTCTCCAACTCCATCCATTTACCTGCAAATGCCATGATTTTATTCTCTTCTAGTGCTGAGTAGTGTTCCATTGTGTATATATACCAAAGTTTCCCTGTCCATTCATCTATTGATGGGCATCAGGGTTGTGGAAACCATATCTTTTTTTTTTTTTTTTTTTTTTTTTTTCCATTTGCTTTAGTTGTACACAATGCCTTTATGTGTATGTGGTGCTGAGGATCGAACCCGGGCCGCGCACATGCTAGGCGAGTGCTCTACCACTGAGCCACAACCCCAGCCCTGGAAACCATATCTTAAAGCAATATTGTATTTATATTGAAAATTCTAATACCACTGAACTTTTTCTGAAACAACAGTGTACTTAACATTCATTCTATGTGTACCTTTAGTGTACCCTTTTCTCAAAAGCTATTAGTAAGCTAATAGATGAACAGTCTAAAAATTGACATTTTTAATGTCTAGGAAATAGGGTAATTACAAAATGAAGTAGAGCTCCATCCCTATTTGGTTTTGTGTGTTCAGCAAAATCAAATAAGCAGTAAGCAGCTTTACAACCTTGTGAGGTAGGTTTTAAACCATCTGCAGATGGGAAAAAACTGAAACTTGGGCAGAAAATCCCATGCACAGTAATTGTATCTAAGTGATTATTGACAGTTCACAAATTTTGGAACCCAGTTTGTTATCCATTTTCCAAGTTTTAATTCTTTATTGTTGTTGTTGTAGATAGACACAATACCTTTATATTATTTATTTTTATGTGGTGCTGAGAATTGAACCCACTATCTCACATATGCTAAGAAAGTGCTCTACCACTGAGCTATAACACCAACCCCCATTTTCAAAGTTTTGAAAATTTTCGTGTAAAGGTCATGCACAGTGAGTATTCAAATACCAAGTGTTTTTTTTTAGATCTTATGTTGTTGCCACAAATCTAATTTTTAAACTATAGCAATGTCAAAATTTTAGTACAATAAAACACCTGTATGTCTTTCACTTAGAATTCTGTATTCAAATTTTGCTGATTTCTTTTCCCCACCTCCCAGTGAGTTACAAATGTCAGGGCACTTCAACTCTAATCAGTGTGGTCTGTAATGAGCAAGGATTTTCCCATTCTTTAACCTACTCCAATCGTATTCTTTTTTTTTTTTTTTTTTTTTTTTTTTTTGGTACCAGGGATTGAACTCAGGGGCACTGGACCACTGGGCCACATCCCCAGCCCTTTTTTTTTTTGTATTTTATTAGAGACAGGGTCTCACTGAGTTGCTAAGTGCCTCGCCATTGCTGAGGCTGGCTTTGAACTCGCGATCCTCCTGCCTCAGCCTCCCAAAGTGCTGGGATTACAGGCGTGTGCCACTGCGCCCGGCTTCCAATCGTATTCTTACCTCTCACACTAAGTCAGCTGTTGTCAGGATCACCAATCCAATGACCAAGTTTTGTCTTTCTTTTTTGTACTTGTTAATGCCATGTGTGCCACAGTTGATCTTGGAGTGGCTCAGTAGTCATCTTCATCTCATTCTATTCTTAGAACTTCAATCATATAAAAGTTGATGGTTCCAACCCAGACCCCTTTCCTGAACTCAATTTCCAGTTGACATCTGCATTTCAATATGAGTGACATTTTTAAATTCATTTATTACATACCCATATCAGCAGATAAGATTTTCTTTTTTGGTACTAGGGATTGAACTCAAAAGTCACTCTATAAACACTGAGCCATATCCCCAGCCCATTTTATTTTGTTTTAAGACAGTGTCTTGCTAAGTTTTCAAGGCTGCTCTAAAATTTTTGGTCCTCCTACCTCAACCTCCCCAATAGCTAGAATTACAGGTGTATACCATCATGCCCTGCTCAATAGGACATTTTGGCTACTGTCATGGTATTTAGAATCTTGTCTTCTTGTTTCTGTTGGAATTAACTACAAGATGTTACCTCATATCGCCTTTCCAGCCATTTGTTGACAATTTTTTTTTATTCTTACATGTTCTGATCTTCCTGGCTGCCTTGGTGTTTTGTTGTTGTTGTTGTTGTTGTTGTTGTTGTTGTTGTTTTTGTACCAGGGATTGAACTCAGGGCCACTTGACCACTGGGCCACATCCCAGCCCTTTTTGTATTTTAGAGACAGGGTCTCACTGAATTGCTAAGTGCCTCGCCATTGCTGAGGCTGGCTTTGAACTTGTGATCCTCCTACCTCAGCCTCCCCAGTGCTGGGATTACAGGCGTGTGCCACCACACCCGGCTGCCTCAGTGTTCTAAACCATGTTATTGAGAAAATGTGTGCTGGTTGGCAGCATTATTTGGCAATTTGATAGAATCACAAATTCTAGATTCCCAGAACTACTGAGACAGAATTTGAGGATAGGACCCAGGTATCTATATCTGTTACTAGTTTTGGTTTTGTCGTTTTTTTGGTTGAGTTTGTTTGTTTGTTTTTACATTTATTTATTTGCTTTAGTTGTACACGATGCGTTTATTTGTACGTGGTGCTGAGGATAGTACCCGGGCCACGCACATGCTAGGCGAGCGCTCTACTGCTGAGCCACAACCCCAACCCCCCTGGGTTGTTTTTTGTGATGCCAGAGGATTGAACTCAGGGCCTTGTGCAAGCTAGGCAAATGTTGTACCAAATTCTCCTGCCTCTGGATAGTTATACCTAGATGGTCCTCTTATAGCTTTATCTGTGGAGCTTTGCCTGCCTAATCACCCTATATAAAATGTATTGATAGCCAGGCGCGGTGGCGCACACCTGTAATCCAGCACTTGGGAGGCTGAGGCAGGAGGATCGTGAGTTCAAAACCAGCCTCAGTAATAGTGAGGCACTTAGCAACTCAGTGAGACCCTGTCTTTAATAACATACCAAAAAGGGCTGGGGATGTGGCCCAGTGGTTGAGTGCCCCTGAGTTCAATCCCTGGTTAAATTAAAAAAAAAAAAAAAAAAAAAAAAAAAGGGCTGGGGTTGTAGCTCAGCGGCAGAGCGCTTGCCTTGCATGTACGCGGCCCGGGTTCGATCCTCAGCACCACGTAAACATAAATGATTGTGTACAACTAAAGTAAATAAATAAATATTTTTTTTAAAAAAAAAGGTCTTGTTACTCAGCTCCTCACATCAACCCTGTTTTTTCATCTATATCAAAAGGAAATACATTTACTTATTTACATGTTTTCTCAAACATGAAATACAAATTAAGACTATGAGTCATTCTGTTTTGGTCACAGTATGCTGAATTTCATGTTGAGTACCCTTTATTTTCCTTCATAAGACTAAAATTTATGATAATGTAGATATGTTTAGGATTAAATCTGCTGGAATAAGATCTGTATTTGTTTCACTAAAATTTTGTGGATTGAAGCATGTGTGAAGGCCATATTTAATTTCTAACTCTAGAATTCACACAAAAAAATGTATGTTGACTTGGTTCGCTTGTAAAACTAGGGTGAGAGATGTAGAATAGTTACATTTCACACTAAAAGACATTTTGTGATAAAGCACAAAAGAGGCTATGAGAAGAATCATAATACTGCCTGTCGGTCTTGTTGGGAAAGCATTACAAAACACATGAAGCCAGGTCTGATTTGGAGGCTAACCAATCATTACTAGAACTTTTTTCCTTCTTTGGTGTTGGGGATTAAACCCAGAACCTACTTCTACCACTGAGTTACACTAGAACATTTTTAACAGTTAAACAGCCTTTTCATGTTTAAACATCTGCTTCTGTAGGTTAAGTAAATGGGATTGGATGTTAGGGCCTTTTGTGGTGGTAATTATCTAAAGCTTGGGAGTGTTTTTCATCTTTTCTGCAGGTGGTTATCACCAGGCTAAAATTGGACAAAGACCGCAAAAAGATCCTGGAACGGAAGGCCAAGTCTCGCCAAGTAGGAAAGGAAAAGGGCAAATATAAAGAAGAAACAATTGAGAAGATGCAGGAATAAAGTAACCATATTTACAACTTGCATTAAAAACTGCTAAAATGAAGATATTTTGTTTCATGTGTTATACTTTGACAAACTCGCTCCTTTTCAGTGGTTTGGTTTCTTAGCACTTTATCAGCCTTTGGATCTGTAAAGGAAAGTTTGGGTGATATTTGCTGTTCAGAGACTGGCCATCCATTTTACTTGTAGTTCAATTGAGTTGGCCTTTGACCTTTAAGGATTAGTTCTTTCATAGTTGAGAAGTCTTGTTGGGGGGTTGCTGGTTTGTTTTTGTTTTTTTTTTTTTTTTTTTAACAGCAGGCATAGAAGCATTTGGGATACATCATGGCTGCTGGGGGCTCATCAGGAAGGCCTACAAGAGAAGCCAGCTGGGAATATTTACTCTTGAATTTGTCTTCCTCCTAATGGGCTGCTATCTGGACACAGCATTTTTTTTAGTTTATTTCATAAAACTTTTATGTCATTGGATAGAAAGTTTTAGAATAAAAAAAGAGAAGCTGCTGTGACTTGCCAGTAGCCCTGTTTCAAACTTTTCCTTTAAAGTGAGAAGTCTCAGGTTCTCTGAGCTACATGTGGGCTCTCTGAACTTATTTTCTGCACTGGTTCTGATTGAGTGCTGTTAGTCCAAAATCTTTGGGTTGCAATATGAAATACAAAATGTTCTAAAATGCAGGTGTGTTTCTCTCTCGCTCTCTTTTTTTTTTTTTTTTTTTTTTTTTTTCTTTTTTGTGGCTGTGGTGCTGGAGATTGAATCCATAGCCTTGTGCATGTGAGGCAAGCATTCTACCAACAGAGCTACATCCCCAGCCCCTAAAATGCAGGTTCTCTTGGAGTACTGAAATGGTTGAAATGCCAGCAGTTGATTGTAGCTGCAGTGTGTGCAATCGTGTATGCAGGCAGAAAGAATGAAGGCAGTTTGCTTCCAGGCAGGAGGCATTTATTTGAGGTTTTGCAACAATGTGAGAAATGGGTAATGTCATTTGCCTTAGCCATGTCACATGCATGCCAACCCTAGGTATCACCTCAGTGAAGAAAACACAAAACAGGGTCTGCACAGTTGTCCCCGTCGGCCCAGCCCTCTACATTCAAAAGGTTTCTCCCTGCCTAGGATCCCTTCGGGGGTAGGACTTAAGACCCTACACCCTCACTTCTGGTGAGGATGGCAGGTCTTGGAGATGTAGATATGGTACTGTTTGCCAGCTGCAGCAGTGAATGTTGCTCACAGGATGTTCCCTGGCACGTCCCTTTCACTTGGCCTTCTGTAAACTGCCCAGGTTTGGTGGTGTCCAGCCCTTTCCTGTACCACCCACCCAAATCATTCATGCAGCCCTGGGCTGTCCACCCTCTACCAAATGGGTGGTGGCAAGATCAGCCCACCAGGTCAGCTAAGGCTGCTAAAGGCATGTAAGGAGGACCTCACTAAGGAGGTGATACCTGAACCCAGCTTTCCAGAATTAGCTAGAATGTGTGTTTCAAGGAGCCTTTATTTGCATTATCATTGAATCCTCATAACAACCTACTATGTAATTTCCATACCCACACACAAAAAAACTGAAGCCCCAGTAACTCTGTGCAGTCACAGTAAAGTCAAAAATTTGAACTCTCAAAGAGCTTAAACAAAGGCATTGTGTAAAACAAATAATTTTTTTTTTTTTTTTTTTTTTTAAGAGCTTGGGCCTGGCACGGTGGCGCACGCTTGTAATCCCAGCACTTGGGAGGCTGAGGCAGGAGGATTGCGAGTTCAAAGTCAGCCTCAGCAATGGCAAGGCACTTAGCAACTCAGTGAGACCCTGTCTCTAATAAAATACCCAAAAAAAGGGCTGGGGATGTGGCCCAGTGGTTGAGTGCCCCTGAGTTCAATCCCCAGTACCAAAAAAAAAAAGAGCTTGGGGCTGGGGTTGTGGCTCAGCAGCAGAGCACTCGCCTCGCACGTGCGCAGCCCGGCTTCGATTCTCAGTACCACATAAAAATAAACACTGTGTACAATTAAAGCAATAAATAAATGATTTTTTAAAAAAAAAAGAGCTTAAAACTCAACCATACTCCTGCACTGCTTCTGTAATAACCATATACCTATAAATGATGTATTTCAGAGAGATCTTTTGAACACCTTTTTATGCTCAAACTATCCAGATGGGATGCAGATAGGTAGAAACTTCAGCTTTCTAGGTTGTATACTCCAACCAGTGGAGCAAAAATGCAAAGCAGAGTAGTGTTAACAGCAGGTGGTACAGGCTGTTCAGAGGAGGAATAGATGGCAATTGGCTGTAGATGCTGAATACATAAGGAAGGAGACTGGCTTAAGGTGGCTGTATTTTAGAAAATCGGTGAAAAATTTCATGCTGGGAAGAGCCCAAGCAAAGACTCAGGGATGGATGAGGAAGGGAGTAAACATGGCTTCTGAAGACTCAGTTTTCTCTAACCAAGCTCTTTTTATCAGTTACCCACCAACACAAATCACATCAAAAAGCCTATTTATTTAGGGTCACATTACTTTCATATTGCTCTAGAAAAGACATTTGTAACTAAGAAATCTACAGCACTGTGCATGTAAGATGAAAAAAGTAGAGGTCACTTAAAGATTGGGTTACGGGTCAGGTGTGGTGGTTCACGCCTGTAATCCCAGCACTTGGGAGGCTGAGGCAGAAGGATCACGGGTTCAAAACCAGCCTCAGCAATGGTGAGGCACTTAGCAACTCAGTGAGACCCTGTCGCTAATAAATACAAAAAAGGGCTGGGAAGTGGTCCAGTGGTTGAGTGCCCCTGAGTTCAATCCCCAGTACCACCCCCCCAAAAAAAAAAAAAGATTGGGTTAGGGGACCACACTCCACCTAAAGGAAGATGCTGCCTCTACAACTCAAGCCAGTTGTTGCCAGGCAGCAGTGCCCTCAGTGTGGCCATGTCTTTCCATTTTTCAAGATTTTTATGTGAAATTTCCCAATCTGTAAATGTAAGTAAATCACTAAAGAAAAAAAATCACTAGTTGAATCAACCAAAATAGATCTGTTAGCCAAAGGTGACCTTTAGACTGTGTTTTAATATTTTATGGTAGAATGAGGCCATCAAATATTAAAGACCGATTTTATATCTTTGTTTTTTTTTTGTTTTGTTTGTTTTTTGGTACCAGGGATTGAACTCGGGGGCACTCGACCACTGGGCCACATCCTTAACCCTTTTTTTTAAATATTTATTTACTTTAGTTGTACACAATGCAATGCATTTATGTTTACGTGGTGCTGAGGATCGAACCCGGGCCGAGCACGTGCGAGGCAAGCGCTCTGCCGCTGAGCCACAACCCCAGCCCGACATCCTTAGCCCTTTTTTTGTATTTTATTAGAGACAGGGTCTCACTGAGTTGCTAAGTGCCTCACCATTGCTGAGGCTGGCTTTGAACTCATGATCCTCCTGCCTCAGCGTCCCAAGTGCTGGGATTACAGGTGTGTGCCACCACACCTGGCTCAAGACAGATTTTATATCTTTTACAAACTATTTCCAGCCTGTCTTTATTTTTATTATAGAGTGGAGGTGAACCTCCTTCCTCTGGAATCACCTGAAGGGCCTCAAATAACAACCACTCAGTTTTTGATAGATGCTGGTTTCAGTGAGGTATCTGAGAGGAGTTCCTCCTGGATCCCACTGAATATCTTATGATTTTAAGTCTCTTCTGAGGATGACTATGACTGACTGGAATGGTAATACATATTCCTCAGAAAACAAAGTCACATGTCAGTGTTTACATGGTAATGGTAGATAAAACAAACTTATTTCTTTACTGCAAGACCTTTCAGCCTTTTTTTTTTTTTTTTTTTAACCAGGGATTGAACTCAGGGGCACTTGACCACTAGGCCACATCCCCAGGCCTTTTGTGTATGTTATTACAAACAGGGTCTCACTGAGTTGCTAAGTGCTTCGCCATTGCTGAAGCTGGCTTTGAACTGGCGATCCTCCTGCCTCAGCCTCCCAAGTGCTAGCTGCGGAGAGGAAGCAGCCGCTGCAACAGCTCCAGACTCACCGGCGCTGCTCTAGCCGACAGCTCCACAGACCACAGCCGGCTCGGCCAGGCACCGACCCTCCGTCCAGAGCTTACACACTTCCCTCTCCCTGACTCCTCTCTCCCCATACTTCTACCTCCGACCAGCCATAAAGGCTGGTGAATAAATCTCTTGGCTGCACGGTTGTCTCCAGTGTGATTTTTGCCCTTCAACCAGGACTACTTGACAAAGTTTCTTATTTTATGGCCATTAAAAGCCAACCAGGCCCATGAAGTTGTCAGTGTCTTGTTGGATATATTCACAATTCTTGGTACACCCAACATATTAGAATCTGAAGTGGCATAGAGTTCACAAACCAAGTTGTTAAGATTATCTCTGGTAATACTAAGGCCAGGGCTCCCTGAAACAAACAGGGCAAGGGCATGATGTGAAGAACATGGTAAATTTCTGGATGCAAAGAAACCCACTCATGTCACTGGGCAGAAAGCCTACGATTCATACAGATGGTGAGGAATCAGACTTTTTTTTTTTTTTTTTCCCCAGTGCTGGGGATTGAACTCAGGGCCTTGAGCATGGAAGGCAAGCACTCTACCAACTGAGCTATATCCCCAGCCCTGGAATCAGACTTTTGACATTTCCTTACAACAGAGTCCACATGAGGCAATATTTGGTTGTAAAGCCAAATTTGGATTATATTCCTCAAACTTTTCCTGGAAAACTGTAGCCATTTTACAAACAGAGGAAGAGCTAGATATTGCTGAAGAAGAGCTAGAAAACAGCCTATGGATCAGGCAGGAAGAAAGGGCTGAGATGGGAACAGACAGATCAGATATGGGTGAGGACATGGAGCCTATTCCTGAAGTTACAGAGCCCAGCACCACACAAAGGGCCCCCAGGCTCCTCTGCTGGTAAACAGACACCTGATGGGTGGACACCCACACATATCTTTCTGTGCACTGTATTTTCACCTAAGAACTATTGCAAAAGACCCCAGGAAGACAAAATGAAGGCTGCACTCAGGTTGAGTTGCATCCAATAGTCCTTATTTGGAGGGAGAAAGCATATCAAGTCTGTATATTTGCTCTAGAACTGCTGAAACAAATTACCACAAACTTGGTAGCTTGAAGTGACATAAATTTATTGTCTTACAGTTCTGGGGTCAGAAATCTGAAATTGAACTTTTGGGGCTGGTTGGTTCCTTCTGGAGGCTCTGAGAGAGAATCTATTCCATGTCTTTCTTCTTTCTCTGGAGGCTACCAGCCGTCTTTGGTGTTCCTTGGCTTGTGAGCTGCGAAAGTCCAGTCTCTGCTTCCATCTTCACGTAGTCTTCTCCCCTGTGTCACTGTGTATGTTCTGCTTTTCTGTCTCTTGTAAGGATACCCTTGACACCAAATCCATGTCTTTGGATTTAGGGCCACCCTAATCATGGATGATCTCATCTCTTAATTCACTTCTGCAAAGACCCTTTTTTCAAGTAAGTTCACATTCACAGATGCCAGGGGTTTGAACTTAGACGTATTTTGGGGGGAGACAATTCTATTGCAGTCAATAGAAGAATCTCTTTGTCTTAGTCAAGAACCAATGGGATCTTTTGTAAAAAAATATTTATTTGCTTTAGTTGTACACAATGCGTTTATATTTATGTGGTGCTGAGGATCGAACCTGGGCCGTGCACGTGCTAGCCACTGAGCCACAACCCCAGCCCCTAATGGGATCTTAAGCATGGGAGAGATGGTGTAGGACTGCCTTACATAAATCTAGTACATACTCCTGACCCTCAGATACATACTCCTAAAGATAGAGGCATCAGAGGTAGATGAAGGAAAAATAATTAAAATAAAAAAGAAACCAGGTGCCTTTAATCCCTGTGACTCAGGTGGCTAAGACAGGAGAATTGCAAGTTCAAGGTCAGCCTCAGCAACCTAGTAAGACACTGTCTCTAAAAGGACTGAGGAGATAGCTCTGTAGTAAAGCACCTCTGAGTTTAATCCTCATTACCTGCCATCCCAAAAATGAGGTTGGTCTAAAATGCCCTAGAGACCAGTTCTCTTCACCAGTGGGGCACCATTTTCAAGAGAAATCATAAGTGCCATCCCTGCTGTCAGTGGCAAGCACTGGGAATGGTGCGGCCTGCCTGAAACATAAAAGTAGGTCACAATTAAGACATGGCTGGAATTTGGATCCTAGTACATCACTTGTTTATGCCTCAAGTGCTTAAAAGCATGTTGTATTTCTGGCACAGGTCAGTGAATTCCAGGAAGTGACCAATAGGGAAATAAAACAGAAAAAGTTGGCTTGAGGTCACTGTTCCATCCAGAGAGGAATAGGGCAAGTCTAGTCTGGGTCATAGTTTTGAGTAAGAATGACTGACCTGGCCAAAGGGAAAGATAATGCCCAGGATCTGTTACTGCTATGTTTTTAGGGCCTAGAAAAAACAGTGGGAGGTGTTCTATGAGTTGAATAAATAAATGATCTTGTGGAGATGTGCACAGAAAAGGAGAAAGGGTCCTTTATTCTTCATACAGTTCTCCTTTCTGCATATCCCAGAGCCATCTAAAAATGATTCTGATTCTTGCTGGGCACAGTGTTGCACACCTGTAATCCCAGCAGCTTGGGAAGCTGAGGAAGGAGGATCACAAGTTCAAAGTCAGCCTCAGTAATTTAGGGAGGCCCTAAGCAACTTTGCAAGACCCTATCTCAAAATTTTAGAAAAGAGCCGGGGATGTGGCTCAATGGTCAAGCACCCCTGGTTTCAATCCCCAGTACAAAAAAAAAAAAAAAAAAAAAAAAATAGGCTGGAGATGTAGCTCAGTGGGAGAGTGCCACTGGGCTGGGCTTAATCTCCATTATTAAAAAAAAAAAAAAAGATTCCAATTGATCCTAATGCCAGTTTCCTCTTCTGTAGGGGACAATAACAGCCTTGATGTTTCCTTTCTCACAAGGTTGCCTTGAGAGACAAGATAATGTTAAGGGACTCTCCATAAACAGTGAACTTCTACAAGTACTAGTATATCCTATCATCCATGCAAGAGTTGGAAAACTATGTTCATTGCCATTCCTTCTCAGATTAAACTGTTGGAGAGTATTCAGGGAGCTGCATTATTTTTAAATAGGAGAGGTTATCACTTCCCAGCTTGTTTTGGAGGTACAAAGCCTTGCTCTATCCTTGGCCAGCATTTCACTTTCCATTCTCTTTCTAATCCATTGTTCTTTGCAACTCAGACTAGCAGGGTCTAGAAAGCCCAATTTGACTAAGGATTTTACCAACCCTTCCCTCATGGTGACTTTTACCTCCTGGTTGTTTAGCAAATGTGGCACCACCTCATCAACTCGAGGGTGAGAGATGAGATGAGCCACAGTGCTGCTTTCTTCCCCAGGAGGTTTCCAAACCTGCTGCATCTGTCTCTCTGGCTTCTTCATGTTGGCAGTGAAAAGAGTTGAAAGTGGACTCCTGGACCCAGTCTGGCCTCACACTGCACTATCATATTTCAGCATCTGGAATAGAGGTCACCAGCTGATGTGCCACAGGCAGCTCTCTGTTTACAAATATATTTTGCCCATCATAATTTTTTTTTATTTCAAAAAGTTTATTGCCAGCACTTTAAAAACTGGAAATGTTTTTAATATTTCTGCAGTAATTTATTCTATATAATTTGTAGTACTATCTAGTTAACTACTTTCAATCCATATTTTACATTTTAGGAAGCTGTGGTTCATAGCATTTATTTATTTATTTATTTATTTTTAATTTTTATTTTTTTTGTGGTACCGGGGATTGAACTCAGGGGCACTCGACCACTGGGTCATATCCCTAGCCCCCCCCTTTTTTTTTGTATTTTATTTAGAGACAGGGTCTTACTGAGTCACTAAGTGCCTCGCCATTGCTGAAGCTGGCTTTGAACTCGCGATCCTCCTGCCTCAGCCTCCCAAAGTGCTGGGATTACAGGTGTGCGCCACCATGCCCGGCTCAGTTCATAGCATTTAAATGTGCACATGTGTGCATATGGATATCCGCAGAGTAATGTATGCACAGATGGAAGAATTGCAATTTGAACCATATCTAACTTCAAGACTCATGATATTTTCATGGTATCACTAAATAACTAAACAAATGAACATGAATATGCAGTACTCTTTTCAAGAGTATAACTACTATCCTCAGGGTGCTCTTACAAGCAACTTGGACCCCAGATAGACATGAAACCAGTACTTTGGGCAGCAGCGGAAGAGTGTTAACTTCTTCATCATCAAAATCCTAACTTTTAAAAACTGAAAATTTTATATGAAAGTCTTGGTGCCTAGCATCTCTTGAAAATCTTGGAAGATATGGCCCATTTATGTGCATGGCATCAAATGAAGGGAGGCATTGCATGCATGCATTCTCCAGTCAGCTGCCATCTGGGCCACTCAATATGTGCATATGCATTTCTGCCTAAGAAAAACCAAAAACAGACCCATGTATCTCTGGGAATTTATTATAATAAGAATGACATTTCACATCAGTGGAAAGGGATGTATTCCATTAATGGTGCCAATCAATTAGCTATCCATCTAGAAAAATATGAAGTTTGATCCCTAAATGTGTGTGTGTGTGTGTGTGTGTGTGTGTGTGTGTGTGTGTGTTTAATGAAAGTATTGGGGAAAAGAGATTTGTGGGGCTTTGGGATGAAGAAATTTAGAAAACATGAAATATTAACTTTTTTGGGGGGTGGGGTGCGGTACCGGAGATTGAACTCAGGGGCACTCTACCACTGAGCCACATCCCCAGCCCTTTTTTGTATTTTATTTAGAGACAGGGTCTCACTGAGTTGCTAAGTGCCTCACCATTGCTGAGGCTGGCTTTGAACTCTCGATCCTCTTGCCTCAGCCTCCCAAGTGCTGGGATTACAGGCGTGTGCCACCGCGCCCAGCAAAATATTAACATATTTGATTACATAAAAATAAAAAATATCTGTATGGAAAATAAAACCATCTTAAAAGTAAAGATAAGTGACAGATTAGGAAAACAGATTTGCAATATCCAAAGCAGACAGAAAGTACCTCGTTTTTTGTTTTGTTTTCAGTGCTAGGGATCAAATCCAGGACCTTGTGTATATGAGGCAAGGACTCTACCACTGAGTTATATCCCCAACCCCAAGGTACCTACTTTTTAAATGAGAGCCTACAAATTCATAATGAAAACACAACCAATAAAAAATGAGCAAAGACTATCATAGAAGAAAAATTAATGGCCAGTTATGCCAATGTGCCCATTTGCAGCTGTGGTGTAATAGAAGAGCACTGGGCTTGTAATCATATTATAGTTAAATGAGCAGACTCAAGTTATTTGAAAGTTTAGAAAAAATGTTCCATCCTGCTTACAGGAATAAAGGAAAGGAACAGTAATCTTATCTTGATGTAATAGAAATCTACTAATAAAGAGATAAAGTAAGTGCTACATTATTTTCACAGAAGCTTATCGATTTCCTGGGGCTGCCATAATAAAGTACCACATACTGGATGATTTAAACATTTGCTGTCTTACAGCTCTGGAGGCCAGAAGTTTGAGAGCAAGGTGTAGGCAATGTTTTCTTGAGGGTTGGGAGGGACACTGTTTCTAGCCTTTTGTCTAGCTTCTAGTAGTAGTAGTCACAGATGTCCCTTGGCTTGTATATGGCGTTCTCCCTGAAGCTTCACATCATTTTTTCCTCCATACATGTGTCTGTGTCAAGATAGTCCCTTTTTATAAGAACATCAGTTGGATTAGGGCCCTCTCTAATGACTTCACCTTACCCTGAACGTCTGCAAAAACCCCTTTTCCAAATCGGGTCACCTTCACAGGTAATGGGGGATTAGGACTTCAACATCTTTTGGAGCAACACAATTCAACCCATTGCAGCAACCAATCAGAATGACAGGTTTTGAGAGATAATTTTTGTAAGGCATGGCAACAATTTAAGAAGTCTTAGAAGACTAGAAGAATTCCTCTGATCAAATAACACTTGCAAGGACAAAAACTTTTTTTTTTTTTGTACCAGGGATTGAACTCAGGGGCACCCAATTACTGGGCCACATCCCCAGCCCTTTTTTTTGTATTTTATTAGAGATAGGGACTCACTGAGTTGCTAAGTGCCTTGCCATTGCTGATGGTTGGCTTTGAACTAGCGAACCTCCTGCCTCAGCCTCCCAAGTGCTGGTGTGCGCCACCAGGGCTGCAAGGACAAATTTTTGTTTTAACAAGAAACAGGATGAATTGGTACAAGTTACAAACATTCAGACAATTGTCCGTTTTGCACAAGAGAAGCAGTTGATATTCTTGAGAAAGATCTTTAATACCTGTACAACTAGACTATTTGGCCTAGAGTTTTAATGCAGAATGGTGTCTTCCTTTCAGGAGAAGGGAAATGTCGCCCTATCTTTCTGAGACTCTTTCTTAGCTTTAAAGATTTACATTTTTAAGACTCTCATCTCTGGAATTCTGTTATCATGCATTCTATAGAACTCAATTTTATGTGAAAAAGAAAAAAGATGACGAGTGTGATAAAGAACTTTTTTTTGCAGTGAAGACTTTATCTTCCAAAGAGCTCAGGCTCTTGCTTTGCATACATAACCTTGAACCCCAGTCTCATCTATAAAAAGGGCATAATAATAATCATGCCAAGTAGCCAGTCACCACAGCGCCCACCTGTAAACCCAGCAGCTCGGGAGGCTGAGATAGGAGGATCACAAGTTCAAAGCCTGCCTCAGCGATTTAGGGAGGCCCTAAGCAATTTAGCGAGACGCTGTTTCTAAATAAAATATAAAAAGGGGCTGGGGATATGGCTCAGTGGTTAAGTGTCCCTGGGTTCAATTCCTGGTACTAAAAAAATAATCACTCCAAGTCCATAGAGCTGTGGAGGAGTTTATGAGAGAAGGAGTATGTTTAGAACAGGGGTGGAGGGTGTCACTTCCCCTTCAGTTGAAGGAGCTTTCACATAATCCAGTCTACTAGGGATGACCAGCAAAAGTAGGGCAAATCCTCTCTTCCAAACAAGAAGAGCTGGAGGCAAGACAGCAGCCAATCTGGGCAAGTCCGACCTGGGTCCCTGATGGGCGGGTCCTGCATCCTGGCTTCTGTCACTGGAACAGTGCTCAGTGACCTTGTGCCAGTTCTGCCTATTCACAGGTACAGCCACCTGCTCAGCCTCAGGCTGGCCCCAGAGTCCTTGATTAGGATTGCTCACCCTTCAAGGTTGAGGCACCTCTTTCCAGCCCCTAAGAGGACTCCACAAGGTCTCCCCAACCCCAGAATTAAAGAGTGCTTAGAAAGAGATATACTTGTTCTTAAGTGCACTTATGCTATTAATGGGGTTGGGGGGGATTTCATTTTCTAGCAGGACAGCCCATCCCTTATGTTAAGGTGCTTTAGGAACTATAAAGAGCTGCACAAATGCTACAGTATGCTATATTTATTACTCTCTCAAAGGTCACCAATTGCTAAACATGAAGGCCTTTTCTCACTTCTAATCCATTTTGATTTCCTCATGGCAGTAAATGCACTTACAGGCCCACCCCAGGACCTTGTTCCTTGTTGCCTTCTTGACTAGGAGACAACCTGCCTAATGAGTCTTCTGGAAGCAAAACTCTGCTCACAATAATCATCAACATTATTGAATGCTGGTATATCTACAGTACCAGGTGCTTTAAACTCATTTTCTTAGTTAATTCACACAACCCTACAAAGTGGGTTGAATCTGAAGAAATGAGTTTAAGTAGGTGAGATATTTTAAGGACTTAACTCCCTCTTTTATGGAGAAGGAAATGAAGCTCAGAAAAGTTAGTAAGTAGCCCAAGAATCAATCCCAAGTCTTTTTTAAGTCCAAGATCAGTGCTTATAACCACCATCCCCTCAGTGGCTTCCCATTTCTCACAGGACAATGACTTAAACCTGACATCCAAGCTGGGGTATAACATGGTCCAAAGGACTTTTGCAGCTTTTATATTGTGGCATCAGGTCTAGGTGGTGTATTTTTCAGTCACACTTGTTTTGTGTGGGGTGATAGAAATAAATTCACACTGTTGGCTAGCCTAGGTACTTATTGTTAGAAAACTGCTGAAACATAGTTAACTTAGCTGGGAACACCGTGTTAGTGAAATAAAAGGGTTTATTGGGGTGCCACATGGGCAAGGGTAGGGAAAGGAAGGGAAGGGAAGGGGGGGGGGGTAGGGAAGGGATGGAGGGGAATAGGGACAGGCAGGAACAAAAGGCGGCAGGAACAAGGGCAGAGTTCAGTCTGGGGCTGGCTTAAATAGAGTAGGGGCCATAAAACCCCCTTGGAGTGAGTCCTTGTCCTATAGGCCAGCAGAGGTCAGGGGGGTAGTGGACAGGGGACTTGCTGGTCAGGTTTTGGTCACGCTGAGGATCCTGGGAGCTGTAGTTTTTCACAAGGCACCTGGGGAGGTGTGGCCTTCTGCCTGGGAGGTGCAGCCTCTGCCTAGAATCCAACACTTATTCTATCCAAATAGGCTTTCTTTCTTTTTTTAAACTGGAAATTGAATCCAGAGGTGCTCTGTCACTGAGCTACATTCCCAGCTCTTTTTATTTTTTATTTTGGGTTAGGGGTCTTGAAGCCAAAATTAGACAGGCAGTCAGTATAGATAGGTTAATTGAGTCAGGTCAGATCAAGGAGGCCACTTTGAATGTGTCCAGGAAGTTGGACACCGCCCCCAGAGGGATTGAAATGCCTTCAGAGCCCTTCCTCCAGCTATCAAGATAAGCTGACCCTGCTCCAACCTGAGGCTAAGGTAACCTGTCCCAAGGATTGTCACTCCCTACAGGGAGTTGTTAATTACACCCCACTCCTGCCTGGATCACTCCTCCCTGAGCCCTTCAGCCTACCTGTTTCCCACCTTTTGGCATCCCAGGGAGCATCTCCTGGGCCTACTCACTTAGGCAGGAAGGAGAGATAAGAGGAAGAGAGCAGGAGAACAAAGGAAGCCTGAGACCTATTTAAAAAAAAAAAAAAAAAAAGGCAGAACACCCTCACTCATTCAGGGGATACCAGGACACCAGCAATGGTCCCCCCCTTTGGGAGAAGTCTATGTTACTCCTTTTTAAATAAGCCCTGCTTTATAAGCTTGCCTCTGCATGCTTCTCTAATGTTATACTTCAACACGTGAGGGAGCAGAACTTGTCATCCGTAACAGCAGTATCAGTCTCACTAAGTTGCCCAAGCCGTCCTCAAATTTGTCCTCCTGTCTCAGCCTCCCAAGTCTTTGGGATTTCAGGCCTGTACCACTGCACCAGGCCAAACTTGGCTTTCTTACTAAATAAAAAATAAGCTAGGGGTATAAATCAGTGGTAGATTGAGTACTTAGCATGCACAGGCCCCGGGATCAATCCCCAGCACGACCAAAAACTAAAAGTGAGAGGGGCTGGGGTTGTGGCTCAGTGGTAGAGAGCTCACCTAGCATGCATGAGGCACTGGGGATGATCTTCAGCACCACATAAATATAAAATAAAGACAGCCGGGCGCAGTAGCACACACCTGTAATCCCAGCACTTGGGAGGCTGAGGCAGGAGGATCAAGAGTTCAAAGCCAGCCTCAGCAATGGCGAGACACTTAGCAACTCAGTGAGACCCTGTCTCTAATAAAATACAAAAAAAGGGCTGGGGATGTGGCCTGATGACCCAACCTAATTCTATCCTAAGATTGGGAGCCATAAAGTTTAAAAAAGAAAAAAAAAAAAAAAAAAAAAGAGTTCATTTCTGTTTTACTAAGATATTTATTTGGCCTGACCAAACTCTGGGGCAAATCTTGTTTGGAATTCCTGCCTGTGCTCTGAACTCACACAGGCCTGGCTCTCCTTGGCCAGATAACAACCCTCCCTAAAACCTCATGGCACTTCATAAATTCCAACAGGAATCTTAATTTACTCCTTGCCTTGAAATGTTAAGCCATGTAGATCATTAGCCTGCTATCTGCCTTTGTATCACATTTGCCAAAACCCTGTTAGCTGTAAATTCCCAAGACATTACCGTTTTTTCGTAACTTGCTGTGCTATAAAAACCTTGTCTTCCCAGAGAGCAGAGAGCAGGGCTGGTCCTGAGCCCAGTGTTTGGGAGGGGCAGCCGCTGGCCAGCTCTCTTTGTATACACAATATAAGCTTGCTTTAACTTGATTTAAAATTGGAGTTGGTGGTCTTTTCTTTGCGTCTTGGATCAACAGGCCCAGTGGTAGAGTGCCCCTGAGTTCAATCCCTGGTACAAAAAAAAAAAAAAAAAAAAAAGGGCTGGGGATGTGGCTCAGTGGTTGAGTGCCCCTGAGTTCAATCCCCAATACCAAAATAAAATAAAATAAAGATATTGTGTCTACCTAAAACTAAAAAATAAATATTTAAAATAAAATGAGAGATGATTGCACCAGTTCATAAGGTAGAAACTGCTGTGTTACCATTGTTTACCATGACCAGTCCTTGCTTCCCCGAATGTTGAAGTATAACACCGAAGAAGCACACCGAGGGAAGGGTAGAGTGGAAGAGGAAAGACTTTATTAAAGGACAGCAGAAAAAGACTTCCTGGGAGGGAGAAGGGGACCTGGAAGGTGGGAATCCGTGGGAAGGGGAGGTCTTCTCCCTTTTATATCTAAAGTCTTCTTTTGTTCTCCCTACCCTCTTTGCTTATCTCTTTCAGTCCTGCCTATGACAGGAAAGCCTAAAGGTGTAACACAGGTGGGCCTATGGGGGTGGGGAAGAGTGGTCTGCCAGGAAGGGCTTAGGGCAAGTTGATTAGCATCTCCCTGTTTGCTGGGAGCTGCCTCACTAACATTCTTTAGGATGGGCCCTGACCTTGCAGACTTTGACGTTCTAATCTCCCCTGGGGTTGTTCTGGTTTTTCCAAGGCTCAGACTGACTCCATTTCCTTTATGGACTCCATTTTCTTTATTAGACTCAGACTTGTCTATCTACACTCACTACCTATGTTTAAATCTGGCTTCAGCTGTCTCATTCTTTTGTGTTTTCTGTCTCTCCTAGAACCCAGCCAGGGCCCATGTCCTCACTTCTGAGCTGGTGAGAGAAAATTGGGGACTCAGAGTGATGCCTTGTGACCATTATCCATTTTCCACTTTCTCAGAACTGGGTTGTGGCTTTACGTTGTAGAATACAATCTGCTTTTTCTGCAGCTTCGGGGAAGAAAAGATATTTTCTCCTGATATTTATGAGATTCTATTACAAGTAGTTTTTTGAGACTAAGCATTGGAATGTCTTTGGTTAGCACCGAGAAGTTCAGACTTACACTCTTGCTTCCAAATTATTTTGCATGCTTTCAGGGCATTAGTTCAACAGTCCATTAAAGCATGGTATGCCAAAGTTTCCTTTAATTCGATTGAACCAGTTATCTCTCTTAGATTCCGGGCAGGGAGGCCACACCTCCCAGGTACGTTAAGACAAGACACACCTCCCAAGCACCTTGGGCTGGCCATGTCGCTGGCCACACCTCAGGTGCCTTCCTGAGCCAATTATGACACACGGGTTCCCCTTTCCACCCCCGGCAGCCTATGGAATTGGGGTCCCCACTGGGGGTCCCTCTGACCACAGTTAGCTACGTAAGCCTTCTCCGGACTGAAACCCCCACCCCCTTTTTCTTCTTTTCCTTCTCTTCTCGTGGCCTGTCTCCTCTCCTCTCCCCGGTTTTCCCTCCCCCCTCCACGTGTCCCTTGGGCTGATTAGAATGAAGGGCAGATGAAACACACGCTGGAACCCCTGTGTAGAAAAGGGGTTTTTATTTTTTATTTTATTTTATTTATTTTTTTTTTTTTGGTACCAGGGATTGAATTCAGGGGCACTCGTCCACTGGGCCACATCCCCAGCCCTTTTTTGTATTTTATTAGAGACAGGATCTCACTGAGTTGCTAAGTGCCTCGCCAGTGCTGATGCTGGCTTTGAACTCGCGATCCTCCTGCCTCAGCCTCCCAAGTGGCCACTGAGCCCAGCTATGGTTATTAATGGGGTGGGGGTTATTAATCAGCCGTTCATGGAAGCAAGGACTCATTATGGTAAACGGGGGTAACACCAGGACACTCATTCAAAAACACTGAAAACAGAACGTGTTTATCCCTGGAATCCTCTGAATTTTGTTCAGAATTTTATTCCTTTGGTTTCTTTTATAGTTCCTTGTTCCTTCTTATTTTTGTTATCTTGGTGCTGATCTTTGTTTACCTAGGTTCTGACATTTTTACTCTAGAATTAATTACCCCCAGATGGCCTGCTCTACTGTGTTTTCCAAGCAAACAAAGTGATCAGGAAATAGGAGCTTCCTGAGAAAACTGGCCTTGCATTTTAATGAGAAACTTTGCCTTCATAAGTTAAATTGTCTTATACCTACTTTTCTTTTTTTTTTTTTTTTTTTTTTGTTGGTACTGGGGATTGAACTCAGGGGCACTCGACCACTGGGTCACATCCCCAGCCCTGTTTTGTATTTTGTTTAGAGACAGGGTTTCACTGAGTTGCTAAGTGCCTCGCCATTGCTGAGGCTGGCTTTGAACTCGTGATCCTCCTGCCTCAGCCTCCCAAAGTGCTGGGATTACAGGCGTGCGCCACCGCGCCCGGCTCCTACTTTTCTTAATTGTAATTTATTTGTGATTTTTTTGGGGGGGTGGATCAAAATTTCCCTTTTCTATTTAAATTTTGCCCCTGATATTTTACTCCTTGCCTCCCCAAGTCTCCTTTGTGAAATATTGTTCTATTTCGTTCTGACAGCTACCTCCTTTCTGTTGACTGGCTTTGCTCAGAACTTCTCCACACCTAGAAACTTTGGCCTAGGATTTCCTTTCGCTTTTGTGCACTTCCTCTGACATCACAGGGTAAACACTTAGCAGGTGATGAGCCTTTCCTCTGGGTTTTGCACAGATAAGTCACTCCTAACTTCGGAGAGTCATTCGGCTTCCAGACGTTTGCCTCTCTCCTTCTCCCTTCTCTACCCAGCACATCATCTCTCTGTCTTTTTCCTGATGCAGTGTCAAAAAGAAGTACTTTTTATAAGACTGCCTTAAATGTAGGGAACATAAGGAACCCAGCGCACCTTAATAAAACAACTGCCCTCCAATCCTGATATACTGTCTCCCTGTCTCAAGTGAGGTAGAGAAAACTAGCCCAGACCCCGAAAGCTTCCCCTCTTCTTCCTCTGCAGATGCAGGTGCTCTTTGTATCTGGAAGGGCCCCACTGAAATCCATCATCAATCTAGACTTTTCCTCCTCCAGCTCTTTTTATCCACACCTTCCTCAAGCCTGTCAATTTCATTCATTCATTCAACATGTATAAAAACCAGCTATGTGGTTCAAAGCCAGCCTCAGCAATGGCAAGGCACTTAGGAACTCAGTGAGACCCTGTCTCTAATAAAATACAAAAAAGGGCTGGGGATGTGGCCCAGTGGTCGAGTGCCCCAGTTACCAAAAACAACAAACAAAAAAAAAAATACAAAAAAACCCAGCTATGTGTCAGGCATCGTGCTGGTCTTTGGAGGTACCAACAAATAAAGAGACTCCCAAATGCAAAAATATGAGCATAAATAAGCTGAGAGCCGGGCCTGGTGGCGCACGCCTGTAATCCCAGCACTTTGGGAGGCTGAGGCAGGAGGATCGCGAGTTCAAAGCCAGCCTCAGCAATGGCGAGGCACTTAGTAACTCAGTGAGACCCTGTCTCTAAATAAAATACAAAAAAAGGGCTGGGGATGTGGCCCAGTGGTCAAGTGCCCCTGAGTTCAATCCCCAGTACCAAAATAAATAAATAAATAAATAAATAAATAAAATAAGCTGAGTTTTGAAGGATTCCTTGCAGTTTGGTTATGAACATTCCCATTCTGCCTAATTTGTAGTAGAGGATTTCTTGTAGAAGAAATATTAGGATTTTTTTTTTTTTTTTTTTTTTTTTTGTGGTACCAGGGATTGAACTCAGGGGCACTTGACCACTGGGCCACATCCCCAGCCCTTTTTTGTTTTTTATTAGAGACAGGGTCTCACTGAGTTGCAAAGTGCCTCGCCATTGCTGAGGCTGGCTTTGAACTCGCGATCCTCCTGCCTCAGCCTCCCAAAGTGCTGGGATTACAGGCGTGCGCCACCGCGCCCGGCAGGATTTTTTTTTAACTGAGGATTAAACCTGGGGATGCTCTTACTACTGAGTTATATCCCCAGCCCTTTTAAGTTTATTTTTCATTTTGAGACAGGGTTTTGCTAAATTGCCCAGGCTGGGCTTGAATTTAGGATTCTCTTGCCTCAGACTCCCAAGTACATGGGATTACAGGGGTGCACCACAGTGTCCAGCCTGGTCTGTGCTTTTAAGAAATGTAAGTAGATTGGGGCTGGGGTTGTGACTCAGCAGTAGAGCACTTGCCTAGCACGTGCGCAGCCCGGGTTCGATCCTCAGAACCATGTACAAATAAACGCATTGTGTACAACTAAAACAAACAAATAAATACTGAAAAAAAAAAAAAAAGAAAGAACGAAAAAGAAATGTAAATAGAGCTGGGCATGGTGGCACACGCCTGTAATCCCAGCCCTTGGGAGGCTGAGGCAGGAGGATCACAAGTTCAAAGCCAGCCTCAGCAGTGGCAAGGCACTTAGCAACTCAGTGAGACCCTGTCTCTAATAAAATACAAAAAGGGCTGGGGATGTGGGCCAGTGGTCGAGTGCCCCTGAGTTCAATCCTCGGTACCAAAAAAAAAAAAAAAAAAAGTAAATATTATGAAAGACAAAGAAAGACTGAGAAACTATTTCAGTTAAAATAGGATAAAGAGACATGATAACTGAATGCAATGCATAATGCAGGACATTCTTCTGTTATAATGAGTATCATCAGGACAATTGGCAAAATCTAGATACTGTCTGAAGATTATAGTTTTGTATGGGTGTTAATTTCCTAATCTTGGAAGCTGTACTATAGTTATATAAGAAAATGACCTTGTGTTTAGGAAATACACGTCGAAATATTTTGGAGTAAAGGAGTATCATGTTTGCAATTTACTCCCAAATGGTACAGGAGGGGAAAGTGTGTGTGGAGAAGGGGAAGTAGAAATAAATAAAGCAAATACATTAAATGTTAACATTTGAGGAACCTAGTTGAAGAGTATGCAACATTTCTGTAAGTCTAAAGTTATGTTCCACACCCCCCAATTTTTTTTTTTTTTTTTAAAGAAGAATCAGGACGGTCTTGCCAAGGACAAAAGACAACTTTGAACATGGGAATTCAGGATAGTAACTTGGAGTTTGCTCTTTGGCCCACAGAGGGGCAGGATTCCATGTAAGAATGAATGTGTTCAGGGCTGAAGTTGTGGCTCAGTGGTAGAGTGCTTGTCTAGCATTTGTGAGGCACTGGGTTCTCAGCACCACATATAAATAAGTAAAATAAAAGTCTATTGGCAATTACAAAATAATAATTAAAAAAAGAATGAATGTGTTCAAATGGGGCAGGGGGTGGTGGTGCATGCCTCTAAGAATTGCAAGTTACCCCAGGGTTCATTCCCCGGTACTGGGGGAAAAAATGATTGTGTTCAAGAATGATTGTGTTGCAGATCCCCAAAACTGACTCATAGCTGGGTGTAAGATTTCAATCCATTTGGGTAAATACCTAGTTGGATCATATGATAAGAGTATGTTTCATTTGATAAGAAGCTGCCAAACTGTGTTCCAAAGTAGCCACTCACAATGAATAAGAGTTCCTATTGCTCGATATGCTTTCCAGTGTTTGGTGTTGACAGTGTTTGGAATTTCAACTATTCGAAAAGAGATAGTGGTATCTCATTGTTTAAACTTGCAATTCCCTGAAGACGTATATGTTGAGCATCTTTTCTAGTGCTTATTTGCCATGTGTATGTTATTTTTCATGAGGTATCTATTCAGATCTTCTGAGCATTTTTAAACTGAGTTGTTCATTTTCTTTGTTGTGCTTTTAGTCTTTTTGTATATTTTTAATAATAGTCCCTTATCAGATATATGTTTTTCAAATATGTGTATCTTGTTTTCTCATATCCTTGACATACTTGGTATTTAGTTGTTCTGTTTATATTCCTTTGTTTCAGTCCTAGCTAGCTAATCTTAAATACAGCCTTGTCCTACAGCCTTTAATTAACAACCCTGTTGCCGCCTGCATCTATTGCCGCCTGCAGCAACGATAACGGGGAAAGAATTCGGAGGCAGACTGGAAATGAATAGGTTCTTTTCTTTTTCTTTTCTTTTCTTTTTTTTTTTTTTTGGTACCAGAGATTGAACTCAGGGGCACTCGACCACTGGGCCACATCCCCAGCCCTTTTTTGTATTTTATTAGAGACAGGGTCTCACTGAGTTGCTAAGTGCCTCGCCATTATTGAGGCTGGCTTTGAACTCATGATCCTCCTGACTCAGCCTCCCAAGTGCTGGGATTACAGGCGTGTGCCACCACGCCCGGCGCTGGAAATGAATAGGTTCTTTATTCTTCCTTCTTCTAACTTCTCTCTCCGGCTCCAAAAACCTCTCCAACTCCAACCACACCCTCTAGCTAACCTCACCCGGTTAAATACTTTTTGCCTTAACAAGTATACACATGTTAACAGCTCAAACTTACAGGTGCGTCACATAGTGTTCACGGGCATAGAAAGATTCTTAGATAAATGCATGAATATCAGGTGAAAATACTTAAACACCTCTTATGGTTCTCAGCTAGCCGGCATCTTAGCTATCTCCTTATTAGGGCTCTTACACAACCCTAAGGGCTGTTTCTTTTCTTTTTTTTTCTTTTCTTTTTTTTTCTTTTTTTGTACTGGGGATTGAACTCAGTGGCACTTAACCACTGAACCACATTCCCAGCCCTTTTTTGTATTTTCACTTGGGGACAGGGTCTTACTGAGTTACACAGGGCCTCACTAAGTTGCTGAGGCTGGCTTTGAAGTAGTGATTCTCCTTCCTCAGCCTCCCCAAGAGGGTGGGATTACAGGAATGCACCACCATGCCCAGTGGTTTTTGTTTTTGTTTTTTTTTTTGTTTTTTTTTTTATTGCCAATGCCGACTATATTGCAAGTCGTCACGGCGGGGTATTGGGAAAAGTTTTCAATTAGCAATAATCGCGCCTCGTATAAACCTCATTGGCTACGATACTGCCACTGCGCAAAGCTGTGCGGTTTTTATTTTCTATATATTTATTCATTCATTTATTTATTTTGTGTGTATGGTCTTGAGGATTGAGCTACATTCCCAATCCTTTTTATTTGGATAATGTCTCACTAAATTGCCAGACTGGACTCATACTTGCAATCCTCCAGCCTCACCCTCCCAAATCACTGGGATTCCAGGCATGTATCACCACACCCAACCCCTAGAGGTTTCTTTAAAATTTTTTTTTCAAATGCTGTGAAAATCAGTATGCTGGCCAGATGTGTTGGCTGCATACCTGTAATCCCAGCTACACAGGAGGCCAAAGCAGGAGGGTCACAAGCTTGTGGACAGCCTGGGCAACTTAGTAAGACCCTGTATGAAAAAATAAAAATAAAAGCCGGGCGTGGTGGCGCACGCCTGTAATCCCAGCACTTTGGGAGGCTGAGACAGGAGGATCGCGAGTTCAAAGCCAGCCTCAGCAATGGCGAGGCACTTAGCAACTCAGTGAGACCCTGTCTCTAAATAAAATACAGAAAAGGGCTGGGGATGTGGCCCAGTGGTTAAGTGCCCCTGAGTTCAATCCCCAGTACCACAAAAAAAAAAAATAAAAATAAAAATAAAGAATGAGATGGACATCCTTACCCTAGGTACATGTGTGATTGCACCGTTGGTGTGTCTCTACATCTTATACAACCAGAGAATTGAAATGTTGTGCTCCATTTGTATATGATGAATTGAAATGCATTCTGCTGTCATGTACAACCAAGTAGAACAAATAAAAATAAAATAAATAAAAAGGGCTGGGGGTGCAGCTCAGTGGTTCAATCCCCATACTGTAAAAAAATACAAAAATAAAAGCAGCATACTGAACAGTGAGTCTACTTTTAGTCTCTAATAAAATACAAAAAAAAAAAAAACTACGATAAAACTAAAGAGTGTTTTTAAGACATTAGATCAAAGATTTCAAAGATATAAAGAATATAAACACTAACTACATTGAGGAACAAGACTTCAACTGTCAGGGATTCAGCTATATACCTGTGCTATATCTTAAATCCTTTCCATTCTTTTTCTGTCAAGATTATTAGTTTCTTTAGTTATTCAGACCTCATAGAATAAGAAGTCCTCACTTATGGAATGTCAGCCTCTCAAGCCTTGCTATCTCACGGTCATTCAAATAAGGGTCCATAGCCAGGCGTGGAGGTGCACGCCTGTAATCCCAGCACTTGGGAGGCTGAGGCAGGAGGATCACCAGTTCAAAGCCAGCCTCAGCAATGGCGAGGCACTTAGCAACTCAGTGAGACCTTGTCTCTAATAAAATACAAAAAAGGGCTGGGGATGTGGCCCAGTGGTCGAGTACCCCTGAGTTCAATCCCCAGTACTGGGGGGGGGGGGACAAATCAGGGTCCATAAATTCAGTTATGTAAGTATTAGAGTTGTCTTTATAAAGCTGAACAGCTTCAGTTTCAATCTCTCTGTCTCTCTCTCTCTTCCCTTTAGCCAACGGAGTTGTGTCAATCAGGATAGTATCTATTATGCTAACATAATAAACAACTCTAAAATCTTAGTATCTTATAACAACCAGCTAAATTCATACTAATGACTGCATTCAGCAAGAATGCACATCTTAGTCTGCTCAGGCTACAATAACAAGACTCCATAGAATGAGTAGCACAAACAACAGAATTAATTTTCTCACAGTTCTAGGGGCATAAATCCAAGACCAAGTTTCTGGCCAATTCACTTTCTGGGGAAGGAACTTCCCGTCTTGAAAACAGCTGCCATCTAGCTATGTCCTCACATAGCCTTTTCTTGGTGCATATTCACAGAGAGAGAGAGGTAGAGAGCACAAGCTTACAAGGAGTTCTTGGGTGTTTCTGCTTATGAGGACACTAATCCTATTGAGCAAGCCTCCATTCTTACGCCCTCATTTAACCATAAGGACTTCCATAAAGGACCCAACTCCAAATGCCATATTTGGGGTTAGGATTTTAACATATGAGTTACTTGAGAAGGCGGGGAGCAGCAATTCAGCCCATAGCACCACCTGTCCATCAAGGATTAACTATGGGCTATGTGCCATTTCTCCTCATTCTAACCCCCAGGGCAACCCATCAGCCACCTTCGTGAATGCTGTTTTACTGTGGCAGAGGGAATTCACATTGGCAATTAAATGCCCTGGTCCAAAAGCACAAGTGTGTCACAATTCATTGGCCAGAACTAATCACTGTGTCAGAAGTTGCAATCTTAGCATATTCCCAAAAGTCAGAAAGCTTGAAACATTTGGTGAACAATATTAACATAAACTACAACAGGAGAATAAATGGCACTCTGGATCTAACAGACCCTTTGGCCTATAATTACATATTAAGAATTATGCTTCAAAAAAAAATTTTTTTTTTTTGGTACCGGGGATTGAACTCAGGGGCACTCGACCACTGGGCCACATCCCCAGCCCTTTTTTTTTTTTTTTTTGTGGTACTGGGGATTGAACTCAGGGGCACTCGACCACTGGGTCACATCCCCAGCCCTTTTTTGGGATTTTTTTATTAGAGACAGGGTCTCACTGAGTTGCTAAGTGCCTCGCCATTGCTGAGGCTGGCTTTGAACTCATGATCCTCCTGCCTCAGCCTCCCAAAGTGCTGGGATTACAGGCGTGCGCCACCGTGCCCGGCTTCCCCAGCCCTTTTTTGTATTTTATTTAGAGACAGGGTCTCACTGAGTTGCTAAGTGCCTCACCATTGCTGAGGCTGGCTTTAAACTCGCAATCCTCCTGCCTCAGCCCCCCAAGTGCTGGGATTACAGGCTTGCACCACCACACCCGGCATATGCTTCAATTTTTATAGCAACACTGTTCACAGTAGCCAAAAGGTGGCAATAACTCAAATGCCCATCAGTGCATGAATGGATAAAGGAAATGTGGTGTGTTCATATAGTGGAATATTACTCAGCCTTAAGAAAAATGAAATTCTGATATGTGCTACAACATAGGTGATAAATCTTAAAGCCACTGTGCTATCTGAAATAAGCCAGACACAGAACAATAAATAGTACATGATTCCACTTATATGAGTTACCTAGAACTGTCAAATTCATAAGGACAGAAAGTATAATAGTGGTTTCCAGGGGCTGGAGAAAGGGGAAAATAGGAAGGTAGTGTTTAATGGGTACAGAGTTTCAGTTTAGAAAGATTTTTAAAAGTTGTGGAGTGGGATAGTGGCAACAGTAGCACACAATAGTGATGTACTAAGTGCCACTGGATTGTACAATTCCTAGTAATTAAAGTGGTAAAATTTACATTATTTCTATTTTGCCACAATTTAAAAAAATTTTTTTAGTTGTAGTTGGACACAATACCTTTATTTTATTTATTTATTTTTATGTGGTGCTGAGGATCCAACCCAGTGTTTTGCACATGCTAGGCAAGTGCTCAAAGACTGAGCCACAACCCCAGGCCCATAATTTTTATTTATTTATTTATTTATTTATTTTTAAAAAAATATTTATTTATTTGCTTTAGTTGTACACAATGTGCTTTATTTTTACGTGGTGCTGAGGATCGAACCCCGGCTGCACACGTGGTAGGTAAGCGCTCTGCCACTGAGCCACAAGCCCAGCACCCCCACAATTTTTTTAAAATGAGAAACAAGCAAGCTGTTTGTAAGAAATCCAGTTTAGGGTTTTTTGTTTTGTTTTGTTTTGTTTAGTTTTTAAAGAATAGTTGAAAGTAAAGGGATCAAAAAAATCCTTCAAACACTAGACATAAGAAAGCATTTTGCTGGGCGCGATGGCACACACCTGTAATCCCAGCACTTGGGAGGCTAAGACAGGAGGATCGCGAGTTCAAAGCCAGCCTCAGCAATGACGAGGCACTTAGCAACTCAGTGAGACCCTGTCTCTAAATAAAAATACAAAAAAGGGCTGGGGATGTGGCACAGTGGTCTGGTGCCCCTGAATTCAATCCCCGGTACAACAACAACAACAACAACAAAAAGAAAGTATGTATGGTTATATTAATATCAGACAACATAGAATTAAAACCAAGAGCATTACTGAAGAAAAATATATTTGTTTGTTTGTTTTGTTTTGTTATTAGGGATGGAACCCAGAGGCGCTTAACCACAGAGCAACATCCCCAACACTTTCTATTTTTTATTCTGAGACCTGGTGTTGCTAAGGTGTTTAGGGCCTCACTTTGAACTTGCAATCTTCTTGCCTCAGCCTCCCAAGTGGCTGGGATTACACTGCACCAGGTAAAAGATAAGTTTTAGCATGATTAAAAGATCAATTTAGGGGCTGGAGTTGTGGCTCAGTGGTAAGAGCACTTGCGTAGCATGTGTGAGGCCCTGGGTTCGATTCTCAGCACCACATATAAATAAATAAATAAAATAAAAGGTCCATCAACATCTAAAAAAAATATTAAAAAAGAAAGATCAATTTTTCCAAAAGACATAACAATCCTAAATGTATACTTAATAGAGAGCTTCAAAATAGTTATAGCAAAAATTACAGAACCAAATAGCAAAAATTACAGAACCAAAGGAAGCCATCTTTGTCTACAAGGTGCCTCTCCTCCCACCCACCCCTGCCTTCCCCCACCTCCTGCTGGGGTGGTGTCAGTGAAGACCTGGCAGAGAACCAGGATTTCACCCTTACTGGTGGTAAGAGACCCACCACATACACAATGTCAGTGGAGACCACATAGAGATCCTAGGTCCACATATCCCATCCACTGATAATAATCCACCCCTCCTTCCTCCCTGGTGGTGTCAAAGGAGGGTGCATGGGAAAATAGAGCTTTCACTGTCATCCAGTGGTAACAAGTGCCTCCACCTCACCCCAAGTACAGGCCACATAGGGAGCAATAACAAGGATCCTCCACACCGACCAAGGGAGGTATCAAGGGAGGTTTTGTAGGAGAACCCGAAATCTCACCTCTGTCCAGCAGTAATAAAGTACTCCTCCCTCTGTCCAGAGTGTCAAAGGAGGCCAAATGGGGAACATGGACCTTCATTCCCACCTACTAGTAAGAAAGAAATACTCCCTTCCCCCATGACACAATGTCAGAGAAGGCCTGCTAAAAAAGAAAATTTAAATAACATCTGAAGTCTCAAGACACAGTGCCCAAAATTCACAGGATCAAATGCAAAATCACACATCATACCAATAACAAAGAAAATTTCAACTTGAGGGATTAAAAAAAAAAATAACCAACAGATGCTAACACTGAGATGCCAGAGATAATGGAAAATTTAACAAGAAATTTATTTTATTATTTATTTATTTATCTTGTACCGGGGATTGAACTCAGGGGGCACTCGACCACTGAGCCACATCCTCAGCCCTTTTTTATATTTTATTAGAGACAGGGTTTCACTGAGTTGCTAAGTGCCTCATCATTGATGAGGCTGGCTTTGAACTGGCGATCCTCCTGCCTCAGGCTCCCAAGTGCTGGGATTACAGGCGTGCACCACTGAGCCCAGCTCCCTTAACAAGAATTTTAAAGCAGCCATCCTAAAAATGCTTCAAGAAGCAATTACAAACATGCTTGAAACAATGAAAAATTTTCAAAACCCTCAACAAAGAAAAGGCAAATAGATATACAGAACCACCAAATGGAAATTTTAGAACTGGAAAATTCAATAACCAAAATAAAAAACTCAGGGATGAGCTCATTGGCAGACCTAGATGGTTTCATTTGTATATATCAGTTAATGTTCAATCAGAGAAAAAGAACCCCTAGGATCTATAGAGCTTTATTTTAGGGATTTGACCTTACATAACTAGAGTCCAGTTAAACTGTCTGTGAAGCTATTCTGTGCCTACTTCTGGAACCTGCAGTTCTCAGAGTAAGTAAGCAGTCAGGGAAAGAAGATGGGAAATGGGAAAGCAAAATATAAACTGGAAGCTGTAAGGATGATTTGAAACTCCTGAGAATAGACTGATACTTATGATGGTCTCTTCCTGCCTTCAATTTGGACCTCTCTTACCCTGCAAGAGAAACTTGTGCTTTTCATCATAGACGTACACATAAATGTGGCCCAAGAACTGAGGGAGGATCTGGTAGGAGATGAGAGATATGGGAGCAGGGTGGTGGTTTGCTGCTCCAAGTCAACCAGGGGAGCCAGCAAATAAGTGACAATGTGCGAGTTGAAGTGCTACTTGTTCCTTGCCTCAACCTTTCCAGTATAAAAGGAAAATGGCTAAAGTTCCACATCTACTTCCAAATCTCATATAAAATGTCCCTATGGCTCAAGCTAATCTTAAACAATGCAGGAGAAAGATTGGAAAACAGTTCCAGTTTAGCTAAGCTGACACAACACAGATCTATCACAACTGGTTTCCTTACCAAATAGGTAAGGAAAAAATAACACAAATATCACACAAACCCTCTCAGAAGCTAAAGAGGGAACATTTTTCAACATATGAAATCAACATAGTACTGATAGCCAAAACTGAAATATTGGAAATGTATTTTAAGAAAAGTATAGGCCAATATTCCTCATGCAAACAAATGGGAAAATTCTTAACACATCAGTGAATCAAATGCAGCAACTCATAATAAAGTTAATTCATCATGACTGACCAAGTAAGGTTTACCCCAGGAAAACAGTTTAGTTTGACATTATAAACACATTTGCAAAAGAATTTGCAAAAAACACATCATATTTGCAAAAGAAACACTATATGATTATCTCACTAGATACAGAAAGAGCATCGCCGGGCGCGGTGGCACACGCCTGTAATCCCAGCACTTTGGGAAGCTGCTTCAGGAGGATTGCCAGTTCAAAGCCAGCCTCAGCAATGGTGAGGCACTTAGCAACTCAGTGAGACCCTGTCTCTAAATAAAATACAAAAAAGGGCTGGGGATGTGACCCAGTGGTCGAGTGCCCCTGAGTTCAATCCCCAGTACCACACACACACAAAAAAAAAAAAGAAAAAAAAATAGATACAGAAAGAGCATCTGACAAAATTCAATATCCACCTATAATGTAAAAATAGAAAACATTTGGCAAACAGACTAGAAGGAAGTTTCCTCAGTTTGATAAAGTATATCTACAAAAATCCTACAGCTAACATCATATTTAATGATGTAACATTAAACCATACTTCCCAAGGATCAGGAAAAAGGCAAAGATGTCTATTCTCACCGGCTTTATTCAACATCATAGTACTAGCCAATAAAACAACTTAAGAAGGTCTGAGGATGTAACTTGGTGGTAGAGTGGTTGCCTGACATGTCCAAGACCATGGGTTTGACCCCCAACACAACACACATGTGTGCACGCGCGCGCGCACACACACACACACACACACACACACACACACACACAATTTAAGAAAAAGAAGCAAACATCATGAATATCAGGAACAAAGGCAAACCATCATTATTCACAGATCACATTATTGTATATGTAGATAGCCTTAGAGCATCTTTTTTTTTTAGCCTCATTGAATCTTTTATTTATTTATTTTATTATTTATTTATTTATCTTGTACCGGGGATTGAACTCAGGGGGCACTCAACCACTGAGCCACATCCTCAGCCCTTTTTTGTATTTTTTTTTTTTTTTTTATTAGAGACAGAGTCTCACTGAGTTGCTAAGTACCTCGCCATTGCTGAGGCTGGCTTTGATCCTCCTGCCTCAGCCTCCCAAGTGCTGGGATTACAGGCGTGCTCCACCGCGCCCGGCTGAATCTTTTTAAAAAATATTTATTTATTTGCTTTAGTTGTACACAAGTACAACTAAATGCATTGTACACAAAGCATTTATTTTTAAGTGGTCCCTTGAACCTGGGCTGCTCACATGCCAGGCAAGCACTCTACCGCTGAGCCACAACCCCAGCCCCCTCATTGAATCTTAAAAGTATATATACTAGGCCTGGCCTTGTGGCTCAGTGGTAGAGCTCTTGCCTAGCTTGTGTGAGGCACTGGGTTTGATTTTCAGCACCGCATATAAATAAATAAAATAAAGGACTATTGACAACTAAAATATATATATATATATATATATATATACACACACACTAGAAGTGATAAGTTAGCAGCGTTGCAGGATGCAAATTTGATATTAAAAATCAGTTATATTTTCTATATGTTAGCAATTATCAATTATAAAAGTCAAAGTTAATGGCATTTATAATAGTATAAAAAGTCAATGCCTAAGAATAAATCTAATGAAAGATGTGTAAGATCTTTCCACTGGAAATTATAAAACGTTGTTGTTATTTTTTCCTTACTAGGACTGAACTGAGCTATATTACAAGCCCTTTGTTTTTTTTTAATATTTATTTATTTGCTTTAGTTGTACACAATGCGTTTTTTTTTTTTTTTTTTTTTTTTTACGTGGTGCTGAGGATTGAACCCGGGCCACTCACGTGCTAGGCGAGCGCTCTACCGCTGAGCCACATCCCCAGCCCTTTTTTTTTTTTTTTTTAATATTTATTTTTTAGTTGTAGTTGAACACAATACCTTTATTTATTTATTTATTTATTTATTTTATGTGAAGATGAGGATCAAACCCAGGGCCTCACACATGCAAGGTGAGCGTTCTACCCAGCCCCTCCAAGTCCTTTATTTTAAGACAAGATCTTCCTAAGTAACTGAGGCTGGCCTTGAACTTCAACCCTTCAGCCTCAGTCTTCTGAGTAGCTGGCATTACAGCATGTGCCACTATATCCATTCCTGAAATAATTTATATTTAATTTATTTTTTATTTTTTTAGCTGTCAATGAGACTTTTTTTTTTTTTTAATGTGGTGCTGAGAATCAAACCCAGTGCCTCATATGTGCTAGGCAAGCGCCCTACCACTGAGCTACAACTCCAGTCCCTGAAAGAAATTTTAAAAGACCTAAATAAATGGAGAGAGAGATGCTGTGTTCATGGATTGGAAGATGTAAATATCATTATGATAGCACTATCTACATTGATAGATTCAGCATTAATCCTATCAAAATTTCAATAGACGCTTTTTTTTTTTTTGTTGTTGTTGTTACCGGGACTTGAACTCAGGGGCACTTGACCACTGGGCCACATCCCCAGCCCTTTTTTGTATTTTATTAGAGACAGGGTCTCACTGAGTTGCTAAGTGCCTCACCATTGCCGAGGCTGGCTTTGAACTCACAATCCTCCTGCCTCAGCCTCCCAAGTGCTGAAATTACAGGTGTGCGCCACCATGCCTGGCTTCAATAGACTTTTGAAAATAGATATATAAGCTAAATTTAACAGTTATGTGAAAATACAAAAATCTAAAATACCCAAAAGCAACTTTGAAAAAGAAAAACAAAGGTGCGCATCGTGATCCATGCTTGTAATCCCAGCAATTTGGGAAGTTGAGGCAGGAGAATCACAAGTTACAGGCTAGCCTGGGCAACTTAGCAAGACCCCATCTCAAAAAAATATAAATAAATAAATAAAAAGAGCTGGAATATAGCTCAGTGGTATAATACCAATGGGTTTAATCTCCAGTAACCATAAATAAATAAATAAATAAATAAATAAAAAGGTGTTTCCCTGTGTACAGGTATGCTATATAGAGGAGGTTGGGCAGCTTTAGGGACCAAGGGTATCAGAATTTTCCTAGGCATGAAGAGCTGGAAAACCCATTTGTTTTTTTTCTCCCTTCCTTCCCCTTCTCTAGTTCATCTCGACAACAACCAGACATGATAAAGAAGAGATGGATAATTTATTTCACATCATCCAAGCTACAGGCAAGGCAGGGACAAGGAAGAGGAGTGCAGAGCTGGCCCCAAATCTTCCTTTTCTCATTTCTTACAAAATTGAGGGCCAATGTATTCAAGAGTTTGGGGAATGGTCACAAGAAGGATTTAGGTAAATAGATGACTTGGCAGATGTAAAATTATTTTGCTCAGGATCTAGGAACTTTCCTTTCGTTGGTTTCCGAGATAGTCTGATCATTCAGAGTATTTTGCACTGAGCTGGCACCAATAGGGCAGATGTGAGAGGGATTGCTCAGAATCACACTCCAGAAAGTTCTGTGGTTGAAATAGCAAAGGATTCCTGGGGGAAGGAAATTGGAGAGTGGGAAGAAGAGTGACAAGAAGGGTGAGGTTCCCTAAGAACCTGTCCCTGGGGATTGCTTGCCCCTTCCCTCCACACTTTCTCTGTCGTGACCCACCCACATCCTCTCCTTCCCCCAGAGCTCTCCAGGCTACTCACCACAAGTGACATATAGGATAAATACCAGCCAACCAATGAAATAGCTCCAACCAAGGGGAACAGACAGATTCTTCTTCACCTCGAAGATCCAGAGGTTAATAGGGAACAACAGGAGAACAGAGAAAATGAAGGTGACTGTGAGGCAGGAAATAGAGAGGTCTTATTCATCTAAGAATCCGAGAGGAGATTCTTCCCCAGCTGCTGAGCTACAGTCACAAACTACAACTCCCATCACCACACAGTCCACACCACCTCACCACCCCGCCCCACCCCCAGACTGGCAGGAATCAACCCTTCCAACTCCATCTCTCCAGTGACTGGGAAATGATGTAACTTAACTCTCAGTTTTCTTTTCCCATCACCCCAAAACTCCCATACCACCCACAAAGAAGGGAGAAGTGCCCAGGAAGACATGGGTTAGGAGAACTAAGGACCTTTTTCAGAGCTCGGGGGCACCTTCACAGAAGCACATGATGGTCCCAATCAAGCCAAAGCGGGGCACTCTCTGAAGACCAGGCAGGTACGGCAGGTGCAACCAGATGGTGAGCAGGAAGCCCATCCCCAGGGCCAAGCTGAAGATTATCTTGGCTACCCCAAAGACTGGCTGATTCGTCCACATCTTAAAAGTGTCTGAGGAAAACGACAATACAGGATGAGCTCAGGATTCACTAAAGATAAAATACAATCAAATGAACACAGAAAATGTTCAGTTCCATTTATAACCAAAGAAATGCACATTTGTGATAATAATAGAATAACGATTACACTTGTTAAGTAGGCCAAGATTTCCATCCCACCTTACTAGGGATTGAACTCAGGACATGGGGCATGCTAGGAAAATGCTTTAACACTGGTCTACATCTTTTTTTTTTTTTTTTTTTTTTTTTTTTTTTTTTTTTTGTGGTACCGGGGATTGAACTCAGGGGCACTCGACCACTGGGCCACATCCCCAGCCCTTTTTTGTATTTTAGTAGAGACAGGGTCTCACTGAGTTGCTAAGTGCCTCGCCATTGCTGAGGCTGGCTTTGAACTCGCGATCCTCCTGCCTCAGCCTCCCAAGTGCTGGGATTACAGGCGTGAGCCACCACGCCTGGCTAAGCCAAGGTTTTTGATATGCTATTGCTTGATAATTCCATGTGAAAATGAATATCTCAATAGAAAAAAATGGACAGATTTAAACTGTAATTCTCAAAAGAAGAAATGTAAATGTCAATAAATATGAAATATGAAGCTCAATATAAATTGACAAACATGATTTTTAAAAACTACTGAATTAGCAAACATCAAAATAAAGTTGAGGGCTGGGGTTGTGGCTCAGTGATAGAGTGCTGGACTAGCAATGTGTGAGGCACTGGTTCCAAACTCAGCACCACATATAAATAAATAAATAAAGGTATTGTGTCCATCTATAACTACAATATATATATATATACAATGTATAAATAAAATAAATAAAGTTGATCCAGGCACAGTGGCACATGCCTGTAATCCCAGTGACTCTAGAGATTGAAGTAGGAGGATCACAAATTTATAGGCCAGCCTTGGCAACTTTGTGAGATCCTAAGCAACCTAGTGAAACCCTGTCTCAAAATTTAAAAATTAAAAAAAAAAAAAATGTTGGGGATGTAGCTCACTGGTAATGCGCCTTTGGATTCAATCCCCAGTGTGTGTGTGTGTATGTGTGTGTGCGCGCGCGTGCCCTCGCGTACACATGCGCAAGCACATGCCCACACCCCCCCACACACAATTTTGTTGACAAAAAATAAATAAAATTGATAATAGCTAGTATAGGAGAGTATATGGAAAAAAGAGGCATTCTTACATACTGCTGGTAGGTAGCATTTCTGGTGAGTTGTATGGCACAGAATATCAAAATAATCCTGAATTGTTAAGGCCCCTTGACCCAGTCACACTTCTTCTGGGAATTTATGTTAAGGACTAATCACCCAAATCTAAGTATAGAGATCTTCTTTGCAGAGATATTGATATGACTGACAAGTTCCTGTATTTTCAAGAGATTTGTATAATAAATTACATATATTGAATTATTATTATTCATTAAAAATAGTGACATGAGGTCCAGGTGTATAGCTCAGCAGTAGCATAACTTTTTTTTTAAATATATTTATTTATGTTTACTTTAGTTGTACATAATGCAATGCATTTACTTTGTTTACGTGGTGTTTGAGGATTGAACCTGGGCCGCGCACGTGCGAGGCGAGCGTTCTGCCGCTGAGCCACAACCCCAGCCCCATAACTTTTTTTTAATACTTATTTATTTCCTTTAGTTGTATACAATGCCTTTATTTTTACGTGGTGCTGAGGATCGAACCCCAGGCTGCACACGTGTGAGGCGAGCGCTCTGCCGCTGAGCCACAACCCCAGCCCAGCAGTAGCATAATTACCTAGTATGTGGGAGGCCCTGGGGTCCATCGCAATCCAAAAAAAAAAAAAAAAAAAAATGGTGACACAATAGAAGTTTGTCTCTGAATAAAACTTCTCTAGGAAAAACATGAGAAAAGCCGGGCTTGGTGGCGCACGCCTGTAATCCCAGCACTTGGGAGGCTGAGGCAGGAGGATCATGAGTTCATAAGCCAGCCTCAGCAATGGCGAAGCACTTAGCAACTCAGTGAGACCCTGTCTCTAATAAAATACAAAAAAAGGGCTGGGGATGTGGCCCAGTGGTTGAGTGCCCCTGAGTTCAATCCACGGTACCAAAAAAAAAAAGAGAAAATGGGGAGGGACACTGACCGCCAGAGGCAAGTGGCACACTTGGCTGTATAATCTTCTCTGTTTTTTGAAAGGTTACCCTGTTCATAATTACCTAATCAAGTAAACTTTAAAATTAATGGTTATAGAGTAATTGTTCAATGACATGAGTAAGTGCTTACAACCAAAATGTGGTTTCCAAAACAGAACCTGTTGAACGGTTGCAATTTAGGAAATCCATTACAATGTCCACTGTGATTACACCTATGTGAGGAAATCTTAGGTGATTTTTATTTTCTCTCTTAAAATTTTCTGCATTTGCCACAATAACTGCCACTGTTTTCAATAAGAAAAAAATTATATTTTTATATATTTCAAGTTAGCCTTGGCTGGCAAAGATACAATGAATTTAGCACTCTCACATGTTGTTAGTAGAAGCATAAATTGCTATAAAAGGTTGAACATTCCTAATATGAATCCAACGTGCTCCAAAATCTGAAACTTTTTGAGTGCTGACATGACAACACAAGTGGAAAATTCTACACTGCCCTCATGTGATGGGTCACAGTCAAAATGTAGTAGCACCCCTTTCTATAACTGGGCTTCTCCGGAAATCTTCACCATGGCTGATTTTAGGACTGTCAGCAAAAGAGACTCTATAAAAAAGCTCAGTGTAGATAAACTTCCTGTTTTCCTGTGGCTCTATTACTTGCCATTGGCCTGGAAGATATCAGCACTCCAGGTGCTGGACACTCCTTTACTTGTTTTTCACAAACATGTATCCAGTATAGTAGTTTGTAGAAGTGTGTTTGCAAATGCAAAGTGTGATAATAAAAAGGACAAATTCTTAAACAAGGCCACTGGCCTTGAGCTAGAGCTCACAGAGATGTCTACATTTCTAAGATAATAGAAGTTACTAATTGGGCTCCATGGTAACAGCTGGCAGGGGGAGGAAAGAAAGGGGAGAAGAAGCTCTCCCCTTCTCAGGTGTTGTCCTTGAAGGGTTAACTTGCCCAGAAAAGTGAAAGAAAAAAAAAACTGCTTTTATGTGAACTTCTGTAAATTGTGAACTTCTGAGCCCCTCCCTTACATGATGGGTATAAAGTTCTGAAACTGTCTGAACTCGGGGTTCAGGAGATTACTTGATTACAGCAAGAGCTGTACCCTCTGCTGGGCGCGGTGGCGCACGCCTGTAATCCCAGCACTTGGGAGGCTGAGGCAGGAGGATCGCGAGTTCAAAGCCAGCCTCAGCAATGGCGAGGCACTTAGCAACTCAGTGAGACCCTATCTCTAATAAAATACAAAAAAAGGGCTGGGGATGTGGCCCAGTGGTCGAGTGCCCCTGAGTTCAATCCCCAGTACCAAAAAAAAAAAAAAAAAAAAAAAAGAGCTGTACCCTCTGAACCGGCTGTAGCCAAAATAATAAAACTGTTTCCTGTTATCTTTGGTGCCTTGCCTCGTCTGTCCCTACAACAAAAATGCAAGTGCACTAAAAATATTGTATAAAATTACCTTCATGCCGCTGGGTGTGGTGGCGCAGGCCTGTAATCCCAGTACTTGGGAGGCTGAGGCAGGAGGATAGAGCCAACCTCAGCAATGGTGAGGCACTTAGCAACTCAGTGAGACCCTGTCTCTAATAAAATACAAAAAAGGGCTGGGGATGTGGCCCAGTGGTTGAATGCCCCTGACAAGTCTTGCCAGGAACAACCATAGAGGTCAAGGCAGGATGGAAGAGGTGGGGCAGAACTCACCTTTCCCATTTTCTAATTGGGAACAGCTCTTAGATGGGCAGGTATACAGGAGCCCCAGGGACATGACATGAACTGAGGTGTGAATTACGTTGTTTATATCCTTGGGATAGGACTTATAGAAGCGGCTCCCAGAGGGGTATAACCATTTCTTGGAGAAGACCATGATCAGCATCAAGACGAAGGCCACTAGGCTGAGCTCTGAGGCTGCCATCCGGGCCATCCAGCGGGAGCTATGTGCAACTTTCCATTGATAGGGCAGTATGGAGTTCCTGCGTTGATCCCCGGGCAAACGCTTTCTACTGCTGGGAGAAGAGACAGAGGTCTGTATACTTTCTTATTGCCCCAGGCTCACCTCAACTCTGCCTCCCAGCCTTCTCCCTTCCTTTCCAGGCCTCAGATGTTGGTCTCCTTCTCCTTCTGACCCCTAGAGTACTCCACCCCCTTCTTTTGCACCCCTTTTCTCCTCTACCCCATCTCCCTCTTCCCTTGCTTGACTTACTTGTCCCTCATCTTCTGAATATTTTCATCAGGCAAGCAGTTGCCAACATAGGGCCTGGGATCTGGGAAAGAATGGGGGGCCTCTTATTAGGAATTTGAGCTCCAGATCCAAGAAGAGGCCCCAAACCATTCAGCAGGACAGGGCCCCTAACTGCCATGGAATATTCCTGGGGAGCAGTGAGATGGGGGAGGGGACCATGGCTTCAACTCTAACCCTTTCTCAAAACTCTGCTCCTTTAGGCACCATCCCAGAACAGTGGATCTGAGGTCTTCCTCAGCTTCTGCCTCTCTTCACTAAAGCAATGGTTTCTGAGGATCTCCTTTTGTCTTCCTATTTCCTCTGCCCTAACCCCAATCCCAAATACTCACAGATGGAGCAGGGGAGGGAGAAGGAACATGTCCTCAGGAAAACATCCTCCCTTCATTGTTCTTTGGATGCATCTTTCAAATGTCACCGACCTTCCCACAACTTTCCCCAATCCCTTTCCCTCCTCTGGGCTTTACTCACTTCCAGTCAACAGTCACCAACCCCTTCCCTCTTCTCTTTATCTCTCTTCTTCTTCTTCTTCTTCTTCTTTTTTTTTTTCTCAGCACCAGAATAGAGAAAATATACGATGAAGAAGGGTTTGGGGGTGTAGGTAGACTGAGAAGACTCTTCCAACCTCCCTTTTAAATTATAAGAAAATAAATGAGTCACCCCCGTGACAATCTGATCATAGTGGCTTCCAGACCTCAGTGAGCCCCTGGAACCCTCGTGAGCCTTTCAGATTTGGGAAATGAGTTTGAACCCCGCCAAAGCTGGTTTTCTTCCTGGAGACAATGATACACATGGTCAAGAACATAGGCTTTGGGGTCTGATAGCACAGGTATAAAAAGAATGGAGCTTTGCCGGCGCGCGGTGGCGCACACCTGTAATCCCAGCACTTTGGGAGGCTGAGGCAGGAGGATCGCGAGTTCAAAGCCAGCCTCAGAAATGGCGAGGCACTTAGCAACTCAGTGAGACCCTGTCTCTAATAAAATACAAAAAAGGGCTGGGAATGTGACCCAGTGGTCGAGTGCCCCTGAGTTCAATCCCCGGTACCACAAAAAAAAAAAAAAAAAAAAAAGAATGGAGCTTCTTCTTGATAGCTTTGTGAACCTGGATGTCATATAAACTTTTTTTTTTTAATATTTATTTGTTTGTTTTAGTTGTACACAATGCCTTTATTTTTACGTGGTGCTGAAGATCGAACCCAGGCCGTGCACATGCTAGACAAGCGCTCTACCGTTGAACCACAACCCAAGCCCCTCATATAAGCTTTTTTATGCCTAAATTCACTCATCTATTAGACAAGGACAATACCACTTGTCTCATAGATTTAGCTTGAGTATGGGATGAGATAATAAACAAACAAACAAAAAAGTACATACTAGTTGGTAGTAAATTCCCAGTAAGTGTAGTTCTTACTGTTAAATTATCACTTTTAGCCAGACATGGTGGCACACACCTGTAATCCCAGTGACTTGGGTGGCTTTGACAGGAGGATTGCAAATTCAGGCCATCTTGTGTGTGTGTGTGTGTGTGTGTGTGTGTGTGTGATTGGTACCAGGGATTGAACTCAGGGGCACTTGACCACTGGGGCACATCCCCAGCCCTTTTTTGTGTTTTTATTAGAGACAGGGTCTCACTGAGTTGCTAAGTGCCTCGCCATTGCTGAGGCTGGCTTTGAACTCGCGATCCTCCTGCCTCAGCCTCCCAAAGTGCTGGGATTACAGTGTGTGTGATTTTTAGTTGTTGTTTCAGTCTTCACTAACAAACAGGAAAGGAGCAAAAGCATAATTTTGGCATGGTGGCACACACCTGTAATCCCAGCAGTTTGGGAGGCTGAGGCAGGAGGAGCAAAAGTTCAAAGCCAGCCTCCGCAATTTAGCAAGGCCCTAAACAACTCAGTGAGACCCTGTTTCTAAATAAAATATTAAAAAGGGCTGGGGATGTGGCTCAGTGCTTAATTATCCCTGGGTTCAATCCCTGGCACCAAAAAAAAAAAAGCATAAAGGATAATTTCTGACAGGCATCAGTGCATACTAGCGGCTGCAAATGATAAGAGTGGAATTCAAGATAATTTATTGAAAAAGAGAGTTAACCCTGAATCCCAAGGTCACATGCACATTAGTACCTCAGAAACTTGGAATCTTAGATTCAGATCTTGGTATCTTCCCCTCCCTGAGCGTCTTGCTCTTTCTCTGTGGACCAGCCTGCTTCTCTGCTCTTGTGCACACAGTGGGAAATGTGGCCCTCAAGTCAAGAGCTGTGCATCTGACACCCAGGCCTGCCAGAGTACAGACTTCTCAGTCCCAAATCCAAACATTCTCTACCTCTGCCAAGGACAAGTGGCATCCTTAGAACAATCAGCCTTGTGCCAGACGTGTCAGTACTCATATGTACTCCCAGTGGCTCAGGAGGCTGAGACATGAGGATAACAAGTTCAAAGCCAGCCTCAGAAACTTAGTGAGGCCTAAGCAATTTAGTGAGACCCTGTCTCTAAATAAAATATTTTAAAAGGCTGGGGATGTGGCTCAGTGGTTGAGTGCCCCTGGGTTCAATCTGTTAGATAAAATTGAACCATCAGGCCATACCCCCAGGTGACTTCCTAGAAGTGCCCATCTCTCGCAAGAATCCACCTTTGGCGGGCTTCGAGTCCCCACCCTTCCTGATCCTGGGAATACTCGCCTCTTGCAGAAATTCACCCCAGGGTGGGCTCTCCTTTTCTGAGCCAATCCAGACCATACAAGTCACGCTTCCGCCCCTCTGTACTTAAGCCCCTGCCAGCCCAGAAGTGCCCTCTCTACCTTTCACCACCATCTTCTCACCAGCTCTCCCCTCTCCCCGTCCTCCTTTCTCCCCTTTCCTGTTCCCTCTCCCTTCTTCCCTTTGCCCCTAACCTCATTCTCCCCTTCTCCCCTTCCCTGAATAAGCCCCGATTTTCTTCAAGGCAGCCTTGGTGTGGTTTTTGTGCTTTCACAATCCTTAATACTAAATAAATAAATAAATAAATAAATAAATAAATAAAAGAACAATCAACGTTGGTCAGGAGCACTGAGTCAGGAGGCTGAACCCTTAAGATGGGAGGAGTTGGAGACTCCTGGACTACTGGAAGATGGAGTGCTGGACCCTTTGGGAAAGTCATTCACACAGAACCAGAGATCATCAAAATTATTTCCTTTCTTGAATTCTTTTTAGTTTTTTCTAGAGTTTCTAAGCATTTTTAGTAAAAACAACCAGTTTTTATAGCAACACACAACATGGAAGAATCTTAGAAATATAATTTTTTTTCTAAAGAATGTAATTCCTAGCCGGGCGCGGTGGCGCACGCCTGGGAGCACTTTGGGAGGCTGAGGCAGGAGGATCGCGAGTTCAAAGCCAGCCTCAGCAGTGGTGAGGCACTTAGCAACTCAGTGAGACCCTGTCTCTAATAAAATACAAAAAAGGGCTGGGGATGTGGCCCAGTGGTCGAGTGCCCCTAAGTTCAATCCCTGGCACCACAAAAAAAAAAAAAAAAAAAAAAAAAAAAGAATGTAATTCCTGGGGCTGGGGTTGTGGCTCAGCGGTAGAGCACTCGCCTAGCCTGTGCGTGGCCCGGGTTTGATCCTCAGCACCATGTACAAATAAACGTATTGTGCACAACTAAAGCAAATAAATAAATATTAAAAAAAGAAAAGAATGTAATTCCTGGGAAATTACACTATAATAAATGGAATTCCACTTTTTCATAGAGCTCACAAATAACCACAACTAAACAAAACATAGTGTAAGCCTACATACATTTACAATTGCATGATATTTTTAAAAAAGCAATGGGCAGAAGACTGGGATGTAGTTGGTAGAGTACTTTCCTAGCATGCACAAGACCCTGGGTTCAATCTCTAGCACCATCAAAAAAAAAAAAAAAAAAAAAAAAAAAACAATGGGCAGATTGGTGCACAACTGTAATCACAGCAACTCAGGAGGCTGAGTTCATGGAACATAGCAATGGAATCTTAAACATGAAATATCATATGATGATGACTTCTCATGGGAAGCAAAAAGTAGGACAGGAAATGTTACTCTAGCAAATGCATATTACTGATAATAGTCCGGTTGATGGGTTAGGTGATAGGTGCACAGGATTCATTATAATTTTTAGGTAATATTGATTTCATGTAATTGTATGAACATATGAAATATTGTTTTTCAAAAGGTAATTAAAGGGCCGGGCATGGTGGCGCATGCCTGTAATCCCAGCACTTGGGTGCAGGAGCCCTGTTTGGGGAGATGGCTTAAATTGCGGTGGACTACGGGCTTTGGCTTTGGACATGTTTGGGCATTGGCGCCTTCCGTACTTGGCCCGGGATCTTGCGAGACTTGGCCGGAGAGATCTCGAGGGACTTGAGCGAGATTGCGGAGGAGGTCTGCGCCATTTTGGAGGTTAGAGGAGCGTGGACGGCGTGTCGGGGTGTAGTTAGAGCCAGGGAGAAAAGTTGCCAGAATAAAGAGCTGTTTGTTTCCAGTTCGTCTCAAAACTTCTTCCCGCGGCTTCTTTGCTCCAAGCGGCCATCGCTTCAGGCGACTACAGGTGGTGGCCCGGACGAGGAATCGACACGGCAGGTAAGAACTGAGGAACCTCGCAGGAGTCTCTAGTCAGAGCGGTTAAAATGGGTTCGAAAATAACTAAGACCCAAGTGTACAAGGCTCTTGATGGATTCTTTGATATAGCTGAGTCAGTTATTAGTGAGGAGAATTTGGAAAAAAGTGAAAGTGATCATGAAAGCTTGGCCTCGGCTGAGTCAGTTAGGGCCAGTAAGGATAGTATCAGTGTGCGGGCTCAAAAATGACAAAGATCCGAGCTGCTAAAGCTATTCAAGATTTATTAGAGATAGTTCAAGGATACATGCTCTCAATTGAATCCGGGACTCAGGATGTTACTGAGTCAGTTAGGACCAATGAGAGTAGTAGTAGTGAGGAGGAATTAAGTAAAAGTGATTCTGAAAAAATGAACAAAAGGAAATTAAGGAAGACCAAGATAAGGGACCATCAAGTGGAGGAACCTATGTCCTCCACTCCCCCATGGGTGGAATCTATTACAGAAAATATGAAGGGTATCACTAGGCGTTTGCATACCCTAGAAATAGAAATAAAAAGTCTTTCTGAGCGCTTATGTGCTCTTGAGGGTAACTCACAGATACGTTGGGAACTGCCAGTATTTGAATATGAAAATGGAGAGAGGGGCCACCAGTCAGTAGATTTCAAAACAATAAAAATTCTCAAAGAGGCAGTAATGACATATGGACCCCAAGCTCCTTTCACGTTGAGTATACTGGAGTCCCTTAACACCTTTAGCTTAACCCCCTCAGACTGGAAACGTCTATGTAAAGCAACATTAAGTGGGGGACAATACTTGGTTTGGCGATCACAATTTCAAGAACTTTGTATAGAAACAGCTAAAATAAATGCAGATGCAGGGTTTGGAGACCATAATATAGAAATGCTCACAGGAGAAGGGCCATTCGCAGACGTACAGGTTCAAAAATATTATACCCCAGGAGTATATGCTCAGATAAACGCAGCTGCCTTAAAGGCATGGAAAACTGTACAAGGACCTGGGGATCTACAAGGTAGCTTGTCCAAAGTAATTCAAGGACCTAATGAACCATATGCTGAATTTGCTGATCGACTTTTGAGAACTGCAGGTAGAGTTTTTGGAGACGTTGATCAAATTATGCCATTAGTTGTTCAATTAGCATATGAAAACGCTAATAAATATTGCCAGGAAGCCATCAGGCCATGGAGAAATAAAAAGGATCTTTCCATATATATACAACTATGTAAAGATATAAATGATGCCTTTGTCACAGGGAATATGATTGCAGCAGCTGTTAGAGATGCTGCCCCTCAGAATTTCACAAGGACTCAACCTAGACACTATAATCAATCAGGATATTCCAGGAAAAATTATCATAGTCAATCAGGCTATTCTAGGCAAAATCCCAAAAGAGAAATAAGACCAAATTCATACCGTGCTCCAGGTTGCTGCCCCAGGTGTAAAAAGGGAAATCATTGGGCCAATAAATGCCATTCAAAATTTGACATCCATGGAAATCCTTTGTTCAGGAATTCAAAAAACGGGGCACGGGGCCCAATGCCCCGGGGCCCACAAATGTACGAGGCATTGGAAGAGGAGTATCCTCAAGCATCCATTCAGATGCTTCCCCGACACAACCCCTATTACCCATCCACTCCCTCACCAGAGGAACAGGAAGAAATGCAGGATTAGACCTCTGTTCCACCGCCCGAATAGTGTTAACACCTGAAATGGGGGTTCAACTGATTCCCACAGGAGTCAGGGGACCTCTTCCCTCAGGGACTGTAGGACTTATTATCGGGCGAAGTCCTCAAAGCTTATTAGGTTTGCAAGTGACCCCAGGTGTAATAAACTCAGACTACAAAGGGGAAATAAAAAATAATGCTTAGCTCACCCCAAAGTATAACTTCTGTTAATCAAGGAGATAAAATTGCTCAGCTGCTTCTCCTTCCAAATTTACATAATTCATTTAAAATGAGTATGCCTCAAAAAGGGAACAATACAAGATTTTGTTCCACTGATTCGAGTCCCATGGCTTGCTGGGTTCGAGACTGTACTAGGAGGCCTATGTGTAAAATAAGAATCCAAGGAATAGAAATGGAGGGACTTATAGATACTGGAGCTGATTCCTCCATCATTAATTTACGACAATGGCCCAAACACTGGCCTCTGCAAAAAGCTTCAACCAGTTTAAGAGGCTTGGGATATAATAACCTCCCAGAAAAAAGTGCAGTAATTTTAAAATGGGAGGATGATGAAGGACATAAAGGAACGTTTCAGCCTTAGTTTTTACCTAACCTACCAGTTACTTTATGAGGAAGAGATATTTTACAACAAATGGGAGTACACCTTGCAACCAAACCTGCAGGTGTTAAATGTGAAAATATACAGGGTAGTCTTAACCTGAAGAAATCATTATCAAAAAGTACAGGGTAAGCGTAACCCTAAAAGAAATCATTATCATATAGGAAAAAGACATTTTTCTTCGGGGCCACTGAGAAAATAATTTTAAAAATACCATGGCTTTCTGATAAGCCAGTGTGGGTCCCTCAGTGGCCCCTATCTAAAGAGAAATTACAAGCGGCCCACCTACTAGTTCAGGAACAATTAGAAGCAGGACATATAGAACCTTCCAACCTCTCCCTGGAATTCCCCCATATTTGTGATCAAGAAAAAATCAGGAAAATGGCGATTATTACATGATCTTAGACAAATTAATACAACCATGCAAGTCATGGGCCCTACTCAACCTGGACTTCCGAATCCTGTAGCTATTCCAAAAAGTTTCCATGTTATTAGTCTTGATATAAAGGATTGCTTCTTTTCTATTCCCCTACATCCTCTGGATGCCCCCAGGTTTGCTTTTTCCGTTCCTTCTATGAACAATAATGGCCCTGATCAGAGATATCAATGGAAGGTTTTACCACAGGGAATGGCTAATAGCCCCACCATATGCCAAATATATGTGGACAAGGCTATCCAACCCATTAAAAATAACTATCCAAACCTCATGTGTCTACATTACATGGATGATATTTTACTGGCCCACCCTAATCAAAAAATCTTATTTAATATATTCAGTGACATGGTAGAAAATTTTAAAAAATACGGATTATATATAGCAGAAGAAAAAGTTCAAACTAGATCTCCCATATTATATTTAGGATTTAAAATCATGGATACTTTTGTTAGACCCCAAAAAATTTTAATAAATAAAGAACATTTAACCACCCTCAATGATTTCCCAAAAACTGCTGGGTGACATTAATTGGCTTCGCCCTACACTAAACCTCACTACTGGCAATTAAAACCTTTATTTGATATCCTTCGAGGGGACCCTGATCCATCCTCACCGCGAACACTGACTCCAGATGCTAGGAAAGCTTTAAAGTTAGTAGAAAAAGCCATTGAAGGAGCTCATTGTGACAGATTTGATTTAACTCAACCGCTGATGTTGATTATTATTTCTTCACAATATACACCCACAGGAGTATTTTGGCAACAAGGGCCTTTATTATGGATACATTTGCCCGTCTCTCCTAAAAGTATAATTGAATCTTTTTTTTTTTTTTTTTTTTTTTTTGGTACAGGGATTGAACTCAGGGGCACTCATCCACTGGGTCACATCCCCAGCCCTTTTTTGTATTTTATTAGAGACAGGGTCTCACTGAGTTGCTAAGTGCCTCGCCATTGCTGAGGCTGGCTTTGAACTCGCGATCCTCCTGCCTCAGCCTCCCAAAGTGCTGGGGGATTACAGGCGTGCGCCACCGCGCCCGGCTGTATAATTGAATCTTATACCTCCATGGTGGCTAAACTTATTCTTCAAGGACTTAAAACTTCTACTAAAATATTTGGCATTCACCCTGCTACTATTATTACTCCCTATTCATCGTCACAGATTGAATATTTATGCTTCAACGATAATGACTGGGCTATAGCTAGATGCTCTACCTCTGCAAATTTTGATAATCACCTTCCTAAGTCTCCTATATTATCTTTTTGTATTAATCATCCTATTATATTTCCACAGGTAATAAAAAATCAACCTATTCCTAAGGCATTTAATGTATTTACAGATGGGTCCTCAAATGGTACTGCTGCAATAGTCACTACAAAAGAAAATATGACTTACATAACTGCACACAAATCAGCTCAACTAGTGGAATTGGAAGCTGTGGTAAGAGCTCTGGAAAATTTTAGAGACCAGCCCATAAACATTTTTTCAGATAGCCACTATATTGTACAAGCCGTCCCAAAATTAGAGTTAGCAGGACCAATAGCACCTCATACTCCAGCTTTTAAATTGTTTTATCAAATACAAAAACTTTTGTGGGCAAGAAAAGAACCTCTATTCGTAGGCCATATTAGAGCACATACTAATTTGCCTGGCCCCCTCCATGAAGGTAATCAAAAGGCTGATGAACTTACAAAAACAATATTTATACTTTCAGCACTACAACAAGCTACTTTATTTCATTCCCAGTTTCACGTCAACAGCACCACCTTGCAACGTAGGTTTAAAATCACAAAAGAGCAAGCCAGAACAATTGTAAAAGATTGTAAATCTTGTATGACACATTTGCCCAATCCTCATTTTGGTGTTAACCCTAGAGGATTAATGCCCAATCATTTGTGGCAGATGGATGTTACTCATGAGCCAAGCTTTGGAAAATTGCGATTTATTCATGTAACCATAGATACATGTTCAGGCATGATTTTTGCTTCCTTACATTCTGGAGAAAAGTTAAAGATGTCACATCTCATTGTTTACAAGCTTTTGCTGCATTGGGCATCCCCAAAATGCTTAAAAAACAGATAATGGCCCCGCATATACGTCCTCATCTTTCAAACAGTTTTGCGCAAAATTCAACATATCCCATAAAACAGGCATCCCATACAATCCTCAGGGTCAGGGCATTATTGAAAGAGCAAACCGCACACTGAAAATTATGTTATTAAAACAAAAAGAAGGAAATTGGAAAAGTCCTAAAGACAGATTGGCAGTTGCCCTGTTTACCTTAAATTTTTTAACTTTAGACTCTAATGTTATTCTGCTGGAGACAGACATTGGAATCCACACCAACAACATAAACCCTTGGTTTACTGGAAGGATGTTCTTTCAGGTACATGGAAGGGTCCAGATCCAGTGTTAATTTGGGGGAGAGGATCTGTTTGTGTTTTTCCAAAACACGAATCCTCTCCAATATGGATACCATCTAGATTAATAAAGCAGGTACCACATCAAAATGATCAAGATGTAGTTGTTGAGGAATCAAGATTAATAAAAAAGGTACAAAATCAAGAAGACCAAGATGAAGATATAGAATGACTCCCTCAAAAGTATCCTTCAAAATGTTTCACAACTCAAGAGTCATTCCTCCCGGCCGGGATGAGGAGATCTCTCTTTAGTGTGCACACAATTGTATTTTTTTTTCTTTTTATACATGTCTTTATGTCTGTACATTTGTCTACATTTCATGTTAATGTGACGTCACATATATATGTTTGTATGTTTGTTCGTCTGTCCAGTGTGACGTCACAAAGAACAAAGCGCTTATGAAAAAGAATATATATATATATATATATATATATATATATATATATATATATGGATCCAAATAACTTTAATTCATTTTAGGTTGAGAGTATTCAATTTAGGTAAATAATTTTATAAATGAAGGTACTTTCAATTTTGATTATAGGTATCCCTGGGACTTCTCTTTAGCAAACAATATGACTAGTGCTTATATAACCTAATATTTTGGTGTTTTGACATAAGATTGTTCATTTGTTATTAACTTCATTTGTTTAATAGCTGATTAATTTCAATTATCTCAACAGGTAAAAAATTGCTGTGTATACAGAGACTTGAGGGTTCCAGCTGACAAATTATTTCTCCAAAGTGCCTTTAGCTTTTCTTTAATCTATCTTTAATACAGTAAATACCCTCAGTCTTTCTTTCTTTTGTTCTCAATATGATATTTTGACAACTTATGTTTGTGTGAGCTCAAACAACAATGTGTTATGAGCAGAAATCAACTTTAATTTTCTAATCTAATAATTCTGTTTTTTAGTTTGACAACTCGACTCTTCACTCAGTGCTGAAATAACACTGCCTTTCCTTTAATAATTGATGCTTGAGTTTCTAGGTAGCGGGCCCTGAAGATTTGCCGGTGGCATTATCTAGATATAAAAAAGACGGTTGCTGCTATAGCTGCAGGGAACGCGGTCACCACAAGCATCCCTGCTGCTCAAGCATCAAACAACCTCACCAACAGTGTGGCCTCTGCTCTACATGCATGGGACCCTCCTACATCAACGTGTTATAACAAATGGACATTTTGATCTTTCATTGTTTGGGACTTTACGGGACAATGACTTGCGGACATTTGTCCAGAGAATTCAGTGTGTTACTTGATGAAACTTAGGGCAAATAATTTGTTTAAACAATTTGATATGCTATACAATTTGGCTCGTCACCAAAAGGCTTGTTGCCTTAAAGCCGCAACATCTCCTCACAATTGGACGGCTGTTAGTCATCATACACAGTCGATCCTAAAGGGCTCCATTGGATGGCTGGTTAGCCAATGACGGGTAAGATCCCCAGAGGGGGACAACCTAAGACAGGCACAGTCGCACGGGACAGTCTCATGTGGCCGACATATCAACCTAAGACAGGAGTCAAGGGCACAGCCTTGATTATCCGATGACGGGTAAGAATGTTGGTTGCACATAGACGTCCTAGAGCATTACCTCTTTTAAAACAAAAAAGGGGGAAATGCAGGAGCCCTGTTTGGGGAGATGGCTTAAATTGCGGTGGACTACGGGCTTTGGCTTTGGACATGTTTGGGCATTGGCGCCTTCCGTACTTGGCCCGGGATCTTGCGAGACTTGGCCGGAGATCTCGAGGGACTTGAGCGAGATTGCGGAGGAGGTCTGCGCCATTTTGGAGGTTAGAGGAGCGTGGACGGCGTGTCGGGGTGTAGTTAGAGCCAGGGAGAAAAGTTGCCAGAATAAAGAGCTGTTTGTTTCCAGTTCGTCTCAAAACTTCTTCCCGCGGCTTCTTTGCTCCAAGCGGCCATCGCTTCAGGCGACTACACTTGGGAGGCTGAGGCAGGAGGATCGCTAGTTCAAAGCTAGCCTCAGCAATGACAAGGCACTTAAAGCAACTCAGTGAGACCCTGTTTCTAAATAAAATACAAAAAAATTAAAAAGGGTTGGGGATGTGGCCCAGTGGTTGAGTGCCCCTGAGTTCAATCCCTGGTTCCAAAAAGTGGAATTCAAAGAATTTATTGAAAACCAGCCTGCTTCTCTGCTCTTGTGCACACAGTGGGAAATGTGGCCCTCAAGTCAAGAGCTGTGCATCTGACACCCAGGCCTGCCAGAGTACAGACTCTCTCAGTCCCAAATCCAAACATATCCTCTACCTCTGCCAAGGACAAGTGGCATCCTTAGAACAATCAGCCTTGTGCCAGACGTGTCAGTACTCATATGTACTCCCAGTGGCTCAGGGAGGCTGGAGACATGAGGATAAACAAGTTCAAACCAGCCTCAGAACTCTTAGTGAGGCCTAAGCAATTTAGTGAGACCCTGTCTCTCAAATAAAATATTTTAAAAGGCTGAGGGATGTGGCTCAGTGGTTGAGTGCCCCTGGGTTCAATCTGTTAGATAAATTGAACCATCAGGCCATACCCCCAGGTGAACTTTCCTAGAAGTGCCCATCTCTCGCAAGAATCCACCTTTGGCGGGCTTCGATCCCCACCCCTTGCCTGATCCTGGGAATACTCGCCTCTTGCAGAAATTCACCCCAGGGTGGGCTCTCCTTTTCCTGAGCCAATCCAGACCATACAAGTCACGCTTCCGCCCCTCTGTACTTAAGCCCCTGCCAGCCCAGAAGTGCCCTCTCTTACCTTTCACCACCCATCTTCTCACCAGCTCTCCCCTCTCCCCGTCCTCCTTTCTCTCCCTTTCCTGTTCCCCTCTCCCTTCTTCCCTTTGCCCCCTAACCTCATTCTCCCCTTCTCCCCTTCCCTGAATAAGCCCCGATTTTCTTCAAGGCAGCCTTGGTGTGGTTTTTGTGCTTTCACAAATCCTTAATACTAAATAAATAATAAATAAATAAATAAAAGAAACAATCAATCGTTGGTCAGGAGCACTGAGTCAGGAGGCTGAACCCTTAAGATGGGAAGGAGTTGGAGACTCCTGGACTAACTGGAAAGATGGAGTGCTGGACCCTTTGGGAAAGTCATTCACACAGAACCAGAGATCATCAAAATTATTTCCATTTCTTGAATTCTTTTTAGTTATTTTTCTAGAGTTTCTAAGCAATTTTAGTAAAAAACAAACCAGTTTTTATAGCAACACACAACATGGAAGAATCTTAGAAATATAATTTTTTTTCTAAGAATGGCTAATTCCTAGCCGGGAACGCGGTTGGCGCACGCCTGGGAGCACTTTGGGATGGCTGAGGCAGGACGAGGATCGCGAGTTCAAAGCCAGCCTCAGCAGTGGTGAGGCACTTAGCAACTCAGTTGAGACCCTGTCTCTAATAAAATACAAAAAAGGGCTGGGGATATGTGGCCCAGTGGTCGAGTGCCCCTAAGTTCAATCCCTGGCACCACAAAAAAAAAAAAAAAAAAAAAAAGAATGTAATTCCTGGGGCTGGGTTGTGGCTCAGCGGTAGAGCACTCGCCTAGCCTGTGGCGTGGCCCGGGTTTGATCCTCAGCACCATGTACAAATAAAACGTATTGTGCACAACTAAAGCAAAATAAATAAATATTAAAAAAAGAAAAGAATGTAATTCCTGGGAAAATTACACTATAATAAATGGAATTCCACTTTTTCATAGAGCTCACAAATAACCACAACTAAACAAAACATAGTGTAAGCCTACATACATTTACAATTGCATGATATTTTTAAAAAAGCAATGGGCAGAAGACTGGGGATGTAGTTGGTATAGAGTACTTTCCTAGCATGCACAAGAACCCTGGGTTCAATCTCTAGCACCATCAAAAAAAAAAAAAAACAATGGGCAGATTGGTGCACAACTGTAATCACAGCAACTCAGGAGGCTGAGTTCATGGTAAACATAGTGCAATGGAATCTTAAACATGAAAATATCATATGATGATGACTTCTCATGGGAAGCAAAAAGTAGGACAGGGAAATGTTACTCTAGCAAATGCATATTACTGTATAATAGTCCGGTTGATGGGTTAGGTGATAGGTGCACAGGATTCATTATAATTTTTAGGTAATATTGATTTCATGTAATTGTATGAACATATGAAAATAGTGCAGGAGCCCTGTTTGGGGAGATGGCTTAAATTGCGGTGGACTACGGGCTTTGGCTTTGGACATGTTTGGGCATTGGCGCCTTCCGTACTTGGCCCGGGATCTTGCGAGACTTGGCCGGAGATCTCGAGGGACTTGAGCGAGATTGCGGAGGAGGTCTGCGCCATTTTGGAGGTTAGAGGAGCGTGGACGGCGTGTCGGGGTGTAGTTAGAGCCAGGGAGAAAAGTTGCCAGAATAAAGAGCTGTTTGTTTCCAGTTCGTCTCAAAACTTCTTCCCGCGGCTTCTTTGCTCCAAGCGGCCATCGCTTCAGGCGACTACAGGTGGTGGCCCGGACGGGGAATCGACACGGCAGGTAAGAACTGAGGAACCTCGCAGGAGTCTCTAGTCAGAGCGGTTAAAATGGGTTCGAAAATAACTAAGACCCAAGTGTACAAGGCTCTTGATGGATTCTTTGATATAGCTGAGTCAGTTATTAGTGAGGAGAATTTGGAAAAAAGTGAAAGTGATCATGAAAGCTTGGCCTCGGCTGAGTCAGTTAGGGCCAGTAAGGATAGTATCAGTGCGGGCTCAAAAATGACAAAGATCCGAGCTGCTAAAGCTATTCAAGATTTATTAGAGATAGTTCAAGGATACATGCTCTCAATTGAATCCGGGACTCAGGATGTTACTGAGTCAGTTAGGACCAATGAGAGTAGTAGTAGTGAGGAGGAATTAAGTAAAAGTGATTCTGAAAAAATGAACAAAAGGAAATTAAGGAAGACCAAGATAAGGGACCATCAAGTGGAGGAACCTATGTCCTCCACTCCCCCATGGGTGGAATCTATTACAGAAAATATGAAGGGTATCACTAGGCGTTTGCATACCCTAGAAATAGAAATAAAAAGTCTTTCTGAGCGCTTATGTGCTCTCGAGGGTAACTCACAGATACGTTGGGAACTGCCAGTATTTGAATATGAAAATGGAGAGAGGGGCCACCAGTCAGTAGATTTCAAAACAATAAAAATTCTCAAAGAGGCAGTAATGACATATGGACCCCAAGCTCCTTTCACGTTGAGTATACTGGAGTCCCTTAACACCTTTAGCTTAACCCCCTCAGACTGGAAACGTCTATGTAAAGCAACATTAAGTGGGGGACAATACTTGGTTTGGCGATCACAATTTCAAGAACTTTGTATAGAAACAGCTAAAATAAATGCAGATGCAGGGTTTGGAGACCATAATATAGAAATGCTCACAGGAGAAGGGCCATTCGCAGACGTTACAGGTTCTCAAAAATATTATACCCCAGGAGTATATGCTCAGATAAACGCAGCTGCCTTAAAGGCATGGAAAACTGTACAAGGACCTGGGGATCTACAAGGTAGCTTGTCCAAAGTAATTCAAGGACCTAATGAACCATATGCTGAATTTGCTGATCGACTTTTGAGAACTGCAGGTAGAGTTTTTGGAGACGTTGATCAAGTTATGCCATTAGTTGTTCAATTAGCATATGAAAACGCTAATAAATATTGCCAGGAAGCCATCAGGCCATGGAGAAATAAAAAGGATCTTTCCATATATATACAACTATGTAAAGATATAAATGATGCCTTTGTCACAGGGAATATGATTGCAGCAGCTGTTAGAGATGCTGCCCCTCAGAATTTCACAAGGACTCAACCTAGACACTATAATCAATCAGGATATTCCAGGAAAAAATTATCATAATCAATCAGGCTATTCTAGGCAAAATCCCAAAAGAGAAATAAGACCAAATTCATACCGTGCTCCAGGTTGCTGCCCCAGGTGTAAAAAGGGAAATCATTGGGCCAATAAATGTTATTCAAAATTTGACATCCATGGAAATCCTTTGTTCAGGAATTCAAAAAACGGGGCACGGGGCCCAATGCCCCGGGGCCCACAAATGTACGAGGCATTGGAAGAGGAGTATCCTCAAGCATCCATTCAGATGCTTCCCCGACACAACCCCTATTACCCATCCACTCCCTCACCAGAGGAACAGGAAGAAATGCAGGATTAGACCTCTGTTCCACCGCCCGAATAGTGTTAACACCTGAAATGGGGGTTCAACTGATTCCCACAGGAGTCAGGGGACCTCTTCCCTCAGGGACTGTAGGACTTATTATCGGGCGAAGTCCTCAAAGCTTATTAGGTTTGCAAGTGACCCCAGGTGTAATAAACTCAGACTACAAAGGGGAAATAAAAATAATGCTTAGCTCACCCCAAAGTATAAGTTCTGTTAATCAAGGAGATAAAATTGCTCAGCTGCTTCTCCTTCCAAATTTACATAATTCATTTAAAATGAGTATGCCTCAAAAAGGGAACAATACAAGATTTTGTTCCACTGATTCGAGTCCCATGGCTTGCTGGGTTCGAGACTGTACTAGGAGGCCTATGTGTAAAATAAGAATCCAAGGAATAGAAATGGAGGGACTTATAGATACTGGAGCTGATTCCTCCATCATTAATTTACGACAATGGCCCAAACACTGGCCTCTGCAAAAAGCTTCAACCAGTTTAAGAGGCTTGGGATATAATAACCTCCCAGAAAAAAGTGCAGTAATTTTAAAATGGGAGGATGATGAAGGACATAAAGGAACGTTTCAGCCTTATGTTTTTTACCTAACCTACCAGTTTACTTTATGGGAAGAGATATTTTACAACAAATGGGAGTACACCTTGCAACCAAACCTGCAGGTGTTAAATGTGAAAATATACAGGGTAGTCTTAACCCTGAAAGAAATCATTATCAAAAAGTACAGGGTAAGCGTAACCCTAAAAGAAATCATTATCATATAGGAAAAAGACATTTTTCTTCGGGGCCACTGAGAAAATAATTTTAAAAATACCATGGCTTTCTGATAAGCCAGTGTGGGTCCCTCAGTGGCCCCTATCTAAAGAGAAATTACAAGCGGCCCACCTACTAGTTCAGGAACAATTAGAAGCAGGACATATAGAACCTTCCACCTCTCCCTGGAATTCCCCCATATTTGTGATCAAGAAAAAATCAGGAAAATGGCGATTATTACATGATCTTAGACAAATTAATAAAACCATGCAAGTCATGGGCCCTACTCAACCTGGACTTCCGAATCCTGTAGCTATTCCAAAAAGTTTCCATGTTATTAGTCTTGATATAAAGGATTGCTTCTTTTCTATTCCCCTACATCCTCTGGATGCCCCCAGGTTTGCTTTTTCAGTTCCTTCTATTAACAATAATGGCCCTGATCAGAGATATCAATGGAAGGTTTTACCACAGGGAATGGCTAATAGCCCCACCATATGCCAAATATATGTGGACAAGGCTATCCAACCCATTAAAAATAACTATCCAAACCTCATGTGTCTACATTACATGGATGATATTTTACTGGCCCACCCTAATCAAAAAATCTTATTTAATATATTCAGTGACATGGTAGAAAATTTAAAAAAATACGGATTATATATAGCAGAAGAAAAAGTTCAAACTAGATCTCCCATATTATATTTAGGATTTAAAATCATGGATACTTTTGTTAGACCCCAAAAAATTTTAATAAATAAAGAACATTTAACCACCCTCAATGATTTCCAAAAACTGCTGGGTGACATTAATTGGCTTCGCCCTACACTAAACCTCACTACTGGCCAATTAAAACCTTTATTTGATATCCTTCGAGGGGACCCTGATCCATCCTCACCGCGAACACTGACTCCAGATGCTAGGAAAGCTTTAAAGTTAGTAGAAAAAGCCATTGAAGGAGCTCATTGTGACAGATTTGATTTAACTCAACCGCTGATGTTGATTATTATTTCTTCACATATATACACCCACAGGAGTATTTTGGCAACAAGGGGCCTTTATTATGGATACATTTGCCCGTCTCTCCTAAAAGTATAATTGAATCTTATACCTCCATGGTGGCTAAACTTATTCTTCAAGGACTTAAAATTCTTCAAGGACTTAAAACTTCTACTAAAATATTTGGCATTCACCCTGCTACTATTATTACTCCCTATTCATCGTCACAGATTGAATATTTATGCTTCAACGATAATGACTGGGCTATAGCTAGATGCTCTACCTCTGCAAATTTTGATAATCACCTTCCTAAGTCTCCTATATTATCTTTTTGTATTAATCATCCTATTATATTTCCACAGGTAATAAAAAATCAACCTATTCCTAAGGCATTTAATGTATTTACAGATGGGTCCTCAAATGGTACTGCTGCAATAGTCACTACAAAAGAAAATATGACTTACATAACTGCACACAAATCAGCTCAACTAGTGGAATTGGAAGCTGTGGTAAGAGCTCTGGAAAATTTTAGAGACCAGCCCATAAACATTTTTTCAGATAGCCACTATATTGTACAAGCCGTCCCAAAATTAGAGTTAGCAGGACCAATAGCACCTCATACTCCAGCTTTTAAATTGTTTTATCAAATACAAAAACTTTTGTGGGCAAGAAAAGAACCTCTATTCGTAGGCCATATTAGAGCACATACTAATTTGCCTGGCCCCCTCCATGAAGGTAATCAAAAGGCTGATGAACTTACAAAAACAATATTTATACTTTCAGCACTACAACAAGCTACTTTATTTCATTCCCAGTTTCACGTCAACAGCACCACCTTGCAACGTAGGTTTAAAATCACAAAAGAGCAAGCCAGAACAATTGTAAAAGATTGTAAATCTTGTATGACACATTTGCCCAATCCTCATTTTGGTGTTAACCCTAGAGGATTAATGCCCAATCATTTGTGGCAGATGGATGTTACTCATGAGCCAAGCTTTGGAAAATTGCGATTTATTCATGTAACCATAGATACATGTTCAGGCATGATTTTTGCTTCCTTACATTCTGGAGAAAAAGTTAAAGATGTCACATCTCATTGTTTACAAGCTTTTGCTGCATTGGGCATCCCCAAAATGCTTAAAACAGATAATGGCCCCGCATATACGTCCTCATCTTTCAAACAGTTTTGCGCAAAATTCAACATATCCCATAAAACAGGCATCCCATACAATCCTCAGGGTCAGGGCATTATTGAAAGAGCAAACCGCACACTGAAAATTATGTTATTAAAACAAAAAGAAGGAAATTGGAAAAGTCCTAAAGACAGATTGGCAGTTGCCCTGTTTACCTTAAATTTTTTTAACTTTAGACTCTAATGGTTATTCTGCTGGAGACAGACATTGGAATCCACACCAACAACATAAACCCTTGGTTTACTGGAAGGATGTTCTTTCAGGTACATGGAAGGGTCCAGATCCAGTATTAATTTGGGGGAGAGGATCTGTTTGTGTTTTTTCCAAAACACGAATCCTCTCCAATATGGATACCATCTAGATTAATAAAGCAGGTACCACATCAAAATGATCAAGATGTAGTTGTTGAGGAATCAAGATTAATAAAAAAGGTACAAAATCAAGAAGACCAAGATGAAGATATAGAATGACTCCCTCAAAAGTATCCTTCAAAATGTTTCACAACTCAAGAGTCATTCCTCCCGGCCGGGATGAGGAGATCTCTCTTTAGTGTGCACACAATTGTATTTTTTTTTTCTTTTTATACATGTCTTTATGTCTGTACATTTGTCTACATTTCATGTTAATGTGACGTCACAAATATATGTTTGTATGTTTGTTCGTCTGTCCAGTGTGACGTCACAAAGAACAAAGCGCTTATGAAAAAGAATATATATATAATATATATATATATATATATATATATATATATATATGGATCCAAATAACTTTAATTCATTTTAGGTTGAGAGTATTCAATTTAGGTAAATAATTTTATAAATGAAGGTACTTTCAATTTTGATTATAGGTATCCCTGGGACTTCTCTTTAGCAAACAATATGACTAGTGCTATATAACCTAATATTTTGGTGTTTTGACATAAGATTGTTCATTTGTTATTAACTTCATTTGTTTAATAGCTGATTAATTTCAATTATCTCAACAGGTAAAAAATTGCTGTGTATACAGAGACTTGAGGGTTCCAGCTGACAAATTATTTCTCCAAAGTGCCTTTAGCTTTTCTTTAATCTATCTTTAATACAGTAAATACCCTCAGTCTTTCTTTCTTTTGTTCTCAATATGATATTTTGACAACTTATGTTTGTGTGAGCTCAAACAACAATGTGTATGAGCAGAAATCAACTTTAATTTTCTAATCTAATAATTCTGTTTTTTTAGTTTGACAACTCGACTCTTCACTCAGTGCTGAAATAACACTGCCTTTCCTTTAATAATTGATGCTTGAGTTTCTAGGTAGCGGGCCCTGAAGATTTGCCGGTGGCATTATCTAGATATAAAAAAGACGGTTGCTGCTATAGCTGCAGGGAACGCGGTCACCACAAGCATCCCTGCTGCTCAAGCATCAAACAACCTCACCAACAGTGTGGCCTCTGCTCTACATGCATGGGACCTCCTACATCAACGTGTTATAACAAATGGACATTTTGATCTTTCATTGTTTGGGACTTTACGGGACAATGACTTGCGGACATTTGTCCAGAGAATTCAGTGTGTTACTTGATGAAACTTAGGGCAAATAATTTGTTTAAACAATTTGATATGCTATACAATTTGGCTCGTCACCAAAAGGCTTGTTGCCTTAAAGCCGCAACATCTCCTCACAATTGGACGGCTGTTAGTCATCATACACAGTCGATCCTAAAGGGCTCCATTGGATGGCTGGTTAGCCAATGACGGGTAAGATCCCCAGAGGGGGACAACCTAAGACAGGCACAGTCGCACGGGACAGTCTCATGTGGCCGACATATCAACCTAAGACAGGAGTCAAGGGCACAGCCTTGATTATCCGATGACGGGTAAGAATGTTGGTTGCACATAGACGTCCTAGAGCATTACCTCTTTTAAAACAAAAGGGGGAAATGCAGGAGCCCTGTTTGGGGAGATGGCTTAAATTGCGGTGGACTACGGGCTTTGGCTTTGGACATGTTTGGGCATTGGCGCCTTCCGTACTTGGCCCGGGATCTTGCGAGACTTGGCCGGAGATCTCGAGGGACTTGAGCGAGATTGCGGAGGAGGTCTGCGCCATTTTGGAGGTTAGAGGAGCGTGGACGGCGTGTCGGGGTGTAGTTAGAGCCAGGGAGAAAAGTTGCCAGAATAAAGAGCTGTTTGTTTCCAGTTCGTCTCAAAACTTCTTCCCGCGGCTTCTTTGCTCCAAGCGGCCATCGCTTCAGGCGACTACACTTGGGAGGCTGAGGCAGGAGGATCGCTAGTTCAAAGCTAGCCTCAGCAATGACGAGGCACTTAGCAACTCAGTGAGACCCTGTTTCTAAATAAAATACAAAAAAAATAAAAAAGGGTTGGGGATGTGGCCCAGTGGTTGAGTGCCCCTGAGTTCAATCCCTGGTTCCAAAAACAAAAAAAAGGTAATTAAACGCTGAGCATGGTAGCACATGCTCTGAGGAAGGAGCATTGAAAGTTCGAGGCCAACCTCAGCAACTTAGCGAGACCCTGTCTCATAAAAAATAAAATGGACTGATAGTGTAGTTCAGTGGTAGAGCACCCCTGGGTTCAATCCCTAGAACCACACCACTCAAAAAAAAAAAAAAATAGTGGGCTGTGGTTGTGGCTCAGCAGTAGAGCGCTTGCCTAGCCCGTGCACAGCCCGGGTTCGATCCTCAGCACCATTTAAAAGTAAACGCATTGTGTACAACTAAAGGAAATAAATTAGTATTTGTCGCCGCCTGAAGCGCTTGGAGCAACGGAGCCGCGGGAAGAACTTCAGAAGCAAACTGGATACAAACAGCTTTTTATTCTGATAACTTTTCTCTCTGGTTCTAACAACAACTAACACACGCCAAACACACCACTAAAATGGCGCTGACCCGATCAGCAATTTCGGCCAAGTCACTCGAGATCCCGCAACAAATCCCGTGAGACTACGGGTGGCGACAATGGCCAAATCTCCACGGCTCATAGTCAACTGCAATTCAAGTCAATCCCCAAACAGGGCTCCTGCATTTCCCCCTTTTTGTTTTAAAAGAGGTAATGCTCTAGGACGTCTATGTGCAACCAACATTCTTACCCGTCATCGGATAATCAAGGCTGTGCCCTTGACTCCTGTCTTAGGTTGATATGTCGGCCACATGAGACTGTCCCGTGCGACTGTGCCTGTCTTAGGTTGTCCCCCTCTGGGGATCTCACCCGTCATTGGCTAACCAGCCATCCAATGGAGACCTTTAGGATCGACTATATATGATGACTAACAGCCGTTCCAATTGTGAGGAGATGTTGCGGCTTTAAGGCAACAAGCCTTTTGGTGATGAGCCAAATTGCATAGCATATCAAATTGTTTAAACAAATCAGCTGCCCTAAGTTCCATCAAGTAACACACTGAATTCTCTAGACAAATACCCGCAAGGCATTGTCCCGTAAAGTCCCCAAACAATGAAAGATCAAAATGTCCATTTGTAGCCGGGCGGGGTGGCGCACGCCTGTAATCCCAGCACTTTGGGAGGCTGAGGCAGGAGGATCGCAAGTTCAAAGCCAGCCTCAGCAATGGCGAGGCACTTCGTAACTCAGTGAGACCCTGTCTCTAATAAAATACAAAAAAGGGCTGGGGATGTGGCCCAGTGGTCAAGTGCCCCTGAGTTCAATCCCCAGTACCAAAAAAAAAAAAAAAAAAAAAAAAAGTCCATTTGTTATAACATGTTGATGTAGGAGGCCCCATGCATGTAGAGCAGAGGCCACACTGTTGGTGAGGTTGTTTGATGTTTGAGCAGCAGACGTCTTTTTTATGTTTAGACAATGCCACCGGCAAATCTTCAGGGCCCGCTACCTAGAAACTCAAGCATCAATTATTAAAGGAAAGGCAGTGATATTGCAGCACTGAGTCAAGAGGCGAGTTGTCAAACTACAAAATAGAATAATTAGATTAGAAAATTAAAGTTGATTTTTGTTCACATACATCGCTGGTTGAGCTTCTACAAACATAAGTTGGAAAAATGTCATATTTAGAACAAAACAAAGAAAGACTGAGGGTAATTACTGCATTAAAGATAGATTAAAGAAAAGGTAAAGGCACTTGAGAGAAATAATTTGTTAGCTGGAACCCTTGAGTCTCTGTATACAGAGCAATTTTTTACCTGTTGAGATAATTGAAATTAATGAGCTATTTAAACAAATAAAGTTAATAACAAATAAACAATCTTAAGTCAAAACACCAAAATATCAGGTTATATAGCACTAGTCATATTGTTTGCTAAAGAGAAGTCCCAGGGACACCTATAAATCAAAATTGAAAGTACCTTCATTTATAAAATTATTTACCTAAATTGAATACTCTTAACCTAAAATGAATTAAAGTTATTTGGATCCATATATATATATTTTTTCTTTTTCATAAGCGCTTTGTTCTTTGTGACGTCACACTGGACAGACGAACAAACATACAAACATATATTTGTGACGTCACATTAACATGAAATATAGACAAATGTACAGACATAAAGACATGTATAAAAAGAAAAGAAAAAAAATACAATTGTGTGCACACTAAAGAGAGATCTCCTCGTCCCGGCCGGGAGGAATGACACTTAAGTTGTGAAATATTTTGAAGGACTCTTTTGAGGGAATCATTCTATACCTTCATCTTGGTCCTCTTGATTTTGTACCTTTTTTATTAATCTTGATTCTTCAATAACTTCATCTTGATCATTTTGATGTGGTACTGTTTTATTAATCTAGATGGTATCCATATTGGAGAGGATTCGTCTTTTGGAAAAACACAAACAGATCCTCTTCCCCAAATTAATACTGGATCTGGACCCTTCCATGTACCTGAAAGAACATCCTTCCAGTAAACCAAAGGTTTATGTTGTTGGTGTGGATTCCAATGTCTGTCTCCAGCAGAATAACCATTAGAGTCTAAAGTTAAAAATTTAAGGTAAACAGGGCAACTGCCAATCTGTCCTTAGGACTTTTCCAATTTCCTTCTTTTTGTTTTTAATAACATAATTTTCAGTGTTCGGTTTGCTCTTTCAATAATGCCCTGACCCTGAGGATTGTATGGGATGCCTGTTTTATGGGATATGTTGAATTTTGCGCAAAACTGTTTGAAAGATGAGGACGTATATGCGGGGCCATTATCTGTTTTAAGCATTTTGGGGATGCCCAATGCAGCAAAAGCTTGCAAACAATGAGATGTAACATCTTTAACTTTTTCTCCAGAATGTAAGGAAGCAAAAATCATGCCTGAGCATGTATCTATGGTCACATGAATAAATCGCAATTTTCCAAAACTTGGCTCATGAGTAACATCCATCTGCCACAAATGATTGGGCATTAATCCTCTAGGGTTAACTCCGAAATGAGGATTGGGCAAATGTGTCATACAAGATTTACAATCTTTTACAATTGTTCTGGCTTGCTCCTTTGTGATTTTAAACCTACGTTGCAAGGTGGTGCTGTTGACATGAAACTGGGAATGAAATAAAGTAGCTTGTTGTAGCGCTGAAAGTATAAATACTGTTTTTGTAAGTTCATCAGCCTTTTGATTACCTTCATGGAGGGGGCCAGGCAAATTAGTATGTGCTCTAATATGGCCTACGAATAGAGGTTCTTTTCTTGCCCACAAAAGTTTTTGTATTTGATAAAACAATTTAAAGGCTGGAGTATGAGGTGCTATTGGTCCTGCTAACTCTAAATTTTGGGACGGCTTTGTACAATATAGTGGCTATCTGAAAAAATGTTTACGGGCTGGTCCCTAAAATTTTCCAGAGCTCTTACCACAGCTTCCAGTTCCACTAGTTGAGCTGATTTGTGTGCAGTTATGTAAGTCATATTTTCTTTTTTAGTGACTACTGTAGCAGTACCATTTGAGGACCCATCTGTAAATACATTAAATGCCTTAGGAATAGGTTGATTTTTTATTACCTGTGGAAATATAATAGGATGATTAATACAAAAAGATAATATAGGGGACTTAGGAAGATGATTATCAAAATTTGCAGAAGTAGAGCATTTAACTATAGCCCAATCATTATCATTGAAGCATAAGTATTCAATCTGTGATGATGAATAGGGAGTAATAATAGTAGCAGGGTGAATGCCAAATATTTTAGTAGAAGTCTTAAGTCCTTGAAGAATAAGTTTAGCCACCATGGAGGTATAAGATTCAATTATACTTTTAGGAGAGACGGGCAAATGTATCCATAATAAAGGCCCTTGTTGCCAAAATACTCCTGTGGGTGTATATTGTGAAGAAATAATAATCAACATCAGTGGTTGAGTTAAATCAAATCTATCACAATGAGCTCCTTCGATGGCTTTTTCTACTAACTTTAAAGCTTTCCTAGCATCAGGAGTCAATGTTCGTGGTGAAGATGGATCAGGATCTCCACGAAGGATGTCAAATAAAGGTTTTAGTTGGCCAGTAGTGAGATTTAGTGTAGGGCGAAGCCAATTAATGTCTCCCAGTAGTTTTTTGGAAATCATTGAGGGTGGTCAAATGTTCTTTATTTATTAAAATTTTTTGGGGTCTAACAAAAGTATCCATGATTTTAAATCCTAAATATAATATGGGAGATCTGGTTTGAACTTTTTCTTCTGCTATATATAATCCATATTTTTTTAAATTTTCTACCACATCACTGAATATATTAAATAAGATTTTTTGATTAGGGTGGGCCAATAAAATATCATCCATGTAATGTAGACACATGAGGTTTGGATATTTATTTTTAATGGGTTGGATAGCCTTGTCCACATATATTTGGCATATGGTGGGGCTATTAGCCATTCCCTGTGGTAAAACCTTCCATTGATATCTCTGATCAGGGCCATTATTGTTCATAGAAGGAACGGAAAAAGCAAACCTGGGGGCATCCAGAGGATGTAGGGGAATAGAAAAGAAGCAATCCTTTATATCAAGAGTAATAAGATGGAAATTTTTTGGAATAGCTACGGGACTAGGAAGTCCAGGTTGAGTAGGCCCCATAACTTGCATGGTTTTATTGATTTGTCTAAGATCATGTAACAATCGCCATTTTCCTGACTTTTTCTTGATCACAAATATGGGGGAATTCCAGGGAGAGGTGGAAGGTTCTATATGACCTGCTTCTAATTGTTCCTGAACTAATTGGTGGGCCGCTTGTAATTTCTCTTTAGATAGGGGCCACTGAGGGACCCACACTGGCTTATCAGAAAGCCATGGTATTTTCAAAATTATTTTCTCAGTGGCCCCGAAAAAAAATATCTTTTTCCTTTATGACAATGATTACTTTTAGGGTTAAGATTACTCTGTACTTTTTGATAATGAGTTCTTTTATGGTTAAGATTACCCTGTAGGTTTTCACATTTAACATCTGCAGGCTTGGTTGCAAGGTGTACTCCCATTTGTTGCAAAATATCTCTTCCCCATAAAGTAACCGGTAGATTAGGTAAAACATAAGGCTGAAATGTTCCTTTATGGCCTTCATCATCCTCCCATTTTAAAATTACGGCACTTTTATCTGGGAGGTTATTATATCCCAAGCCTCTTAAACTGGTTGAAGCTTTTTGCAGAGGCCAGTGCTTGGGCCATTGGCGTAAGTTAATAATGGAAGAGTCAGCTCCAGTATCTATTAATCCCTCCATTTCTATTCCTTGGATTTTTATTTTACACATAGGCCTCCTTGAACAGTCTCGAACCCAGCAAGCCATGGGACTTGAGTCAGTGGAACAAAATCCTCTATTGTTCCCTTCTTGAGGCATACCCATTTTAAATGAATTATGTAAATTGGGAAGGAGAAGCAACTGAGCAATTCTATCTCCTTGATTAACAGAAGTTATACTTTGGGGTGAGCTAAGCATTATTTTTATTTCCCCTTTGTAGTCTGAGTTTATTACACCTGGGGTCACTTGCAAACCTAATAAGCTTTTAGGACTACGCCCGATAATAAGTCCTACAGTCCCTGAGGGAAGAGGTCCCCTGACTCCTGTGGGAATCAGTTGAACCCCCATTTCAGGTGTTAACACTATTCGGGCGGGTGGAACAGAGGTCGAATCCTGCATTTCCTCTTGTTCCTCTGGCGAGGGAGTGGATGGGTAGTAGGGATTGTGTCGGGGAAGCATCTGAGTGGATGCTTGAGGATACTCCTTCTGCAATGCCCCGTACATTTGTGGGCCCCGGGGTATTGGGCCCCGTGCCCCGTTTTTTGAATTCCTGAACAAAGGATTTCCATGGATGTCAAATTTTGAATGGCATTTATTGGCCCAATGATTTCCCTTTTTACACCTGGGGCAGCGGCCTGGGGCACGATATGAGCTTGGTCTTATTTCTCTTTTGGGATTTTGCCTAGAATTGCCTGATTGATTATGATAATTTTGCCTGGAATATCCTGATTGATTATAATATTTACGTTTAGCCTTTGTGAAATTTCAAGAGGAAGCACCTCTCATTGAGGCTGCAATCACATTTCCTGTGACAAAGGCGTCATTTATATCTTTACATAGTTGTATATATACGGAAAGATCCTTTTTAGTTCTCCATGGCCTGATGGCTGCTTGGCACCATTTATTTGCATTTTCATAATCTAATTGAACAACTAATGGCATAGCTTGGTCAACATCTGCAAACACACTACCTGCAGTTCTCAAAAGTCGATCAGCAAAGTCGGCATACGGCTCATTAGGTCCTTGAATCACTTTTGACAAGCTACCTTGTAGATCCCCAGGTCCTTGTACAGTTTTCCATGCCTCTAAGGCAGCTGCATTTATCTGAGCATATATATCTGGGTCATAATCTGTTTGAGCCTGTAAGTCTGCGAATTGCCCTTCTCCTGTGAGCATGTCTATATTATAGTTTTCAAACCCTGCAGCCGCGTTTCTTTTAGCCGTTTCTATACAAAGTTCTTGGAATTGCAATCGCCAAACCAAGAATTGCCCCCGCTTAATGTTGCTTTACATAGACTTTTCCAGTCTGAGGGGGGTTAAGCTAAAGGTGTTAAGGGACTCCAGCATACTCAACGTGAAAGGAGCTTGGGGCCCATAAGTCATTTACTGCCTCTTTGAGATTTTTTATTGTTTTGAAATCTACTGACTGATGGACACTCTGTCCATTTTTCTTTTCAAATGCTGGCGGTTCCCAATGTATCTGTGAGTTGTCCTCGAGAACGCATAAGCGATCAGAAAGACTTTTTATTTCTGTTTCTAGGGTATGCAAATGCCTAGTAATACCCTTCATATTTTTCTGTAATGGATTCCACCCATGGGGGAGTAGAGGACACAAGTGACTCCTCTGCCTGACGGACCTTTTTCTCGGTCTTTTTTTAATTTCTTTTTCCTCATTTTCTCAGGATCACTTTTACTAGATTCCTCACCACTGCTAATTTCACTGACAGCAATATCCTGAGGCCCAGGTTCCAGTGAGAGCAAGTATCCTTCAGCTTTCGCCAATAACTCCCGAATAGCTTTAATAGCTTGGATTTTTGTCATTTTGGGGTCTCTTCTAATATTCTCTTTACTGGTCTCAGTTGGCCCAGTGGAATCTACACTTTTTTGATCACTTTCACTTTTGTCTATATCCTCCTCACTGAGAACAGAGTCAGGTATATCAAGGAGTCTTTGCATAGCCTCTATCACTTGGGATTCAGTTATATTCGAACCCATCTTTAGAGACCTTTCAGTTCTTACCTGTCCGCTCCGAAGTTCCCCGTACGGGCCGCCACCTGTCGCCGCCTGAAGCGCTTGGAGCAACGGAGCCGCAGGAAGAACTTCAGAAGCAAACTGGATACAAACAGCTTTTTATTCTGATAACTTTTCTCTCTGGTTCTAACAACAACTAACACACGCCAAACACACCACTAAAATGGCGCTGACCCGATCAGCAATTTCGGCCAAGTCACTCGAGATCCCGCAACAAATCCCGTGAGACTACGGGTGGCGACAATGGCCAAATCTCCACGGCTCATAGTCAACTGCAATTCAAGTCAATCCCCAAACAGGGCTCCTGCAAGTATTAAAAAAAAAAAACTATTTAGAAATAGCTTAAAAGCCGGGTGCGAGCTGGGCGCGGTGGCGCACGCCTGTATCCCAGCACTTTGGGAGGCTGAGGCAGGAGGATCGTGAGTTCAAAGCCAGCCTCAGCAATGGTGAGGCACTTAGCAACTCAGTGAGACCCTGTCTCTAAATAAAATACAAAAAAGGGCTGGGGATGTGACCCAGTGGACGAGTGCCCCTGAGTTCAATCCCTGGTACCACAAAGAAAAAAAAAAAAAAAAAAGCCGGGTGCGGTGGTGCACGCCTGTATCCCAGCACTTGGGAGACTGAGGCAGGAGGATCGTGAGTTCAAAGCCAGCCTCAGCAATGGTGAGGCACTTAGCAACTCAGTGAGACCCTGTCCTAAATAAAATACAAAAAAGGGCTGGGGATGTGACCCAGTTGTCGAGTGCCCCTGAGTTCAATCCCCAGTACAAAAAAAAAAAATAAAAAAAATAGCTTAAGAAAGGAAATGTAATCTTAGTGATTACTAACTTGGCAATGGAAGATATTTATATTGTCATAATATGTAATGTAAACACTGTTCACTTAGTTTAGACTCTTAGAGTCAACAGATGGACAAAGCACGGAAAACTTAATTATAGCTTCAAAAGCAAACACAGCAGCTTTGACATTGCCCAACCAAAAGCCTAGAAGAGGTAAACTGGACGGTGGAAGGAGGAGAGTCAAGAAGTAGGGGGACAGCCCTCAACTAATGGTAGTGAGAGAGTTGCTGAATAAATTCACCAACAGGGGTGCTCTACCACTGGGTTACATGTCCCTAGGTTGGGATAACTGATACACATCCTATAGCAGGAACAGGCAAACATTTTCTGCAAAGGTCCAAATAATGTATATTTTAGGCTTTGTAAGTCATATAGTCTCTATTATAAATACTTACCTTGGCTAACATATTGTGAAAGCTGTCACAGACCAGATGTGCATAGATAGGAATGGTTGTTCCAATATATAACACTTTGCTTTATGGCCCTAGCCATAGTTTACCCAACCCTGCTCTTTACTGTTTCCCAGAGTTCCCCAGTAGGATTAAGCTCCAATTGCCTTGGTAATAACTGATTTAATATCCTTCATTGACTTTCTTCCCTTCCTTGTTTCACTTCTGTATCCCTTTTCTAAATGTGTCATGGGGTCAGCTCCCCAGTAACTTCTTGCACTCAAATCTTTATCTTGGGGTGGGCTTCTGGGGGAACCCAAATGAAGACAGGTGAGAACTGTTATGACCACTGTTTTGTTTGGAAGAAGAAACAAGAAAGCTGAGCAATTTGCTCAAAGTCACAGAGCTAGCAAGTGTTGGAGCCAGCACTAGAATCTGGACAGTCTCACTCAAGAGCTGTGGATATATTCAAAGCGTCCTAGAATATCAGCAGAGTGGAAAGGGACACGTGGCCAGAGAAGTGGGGATAGTCACCCAAGGATGAAAGGAATTCCCAGAGTAGAGGGGAGGAAAAGAGACACAGGACTTGCTCCTTGCAGCATTGTCAGGGAGGCTGTAAGTACTCAGGAAAGAATGATTATGGTGCGTCTGGGCAGATTTGGGAACTTGGGCAGTTTCCCAGAATACCCTCATGGCCTGACTATAACAAGGAAGCAGCACAGGACCACCAGACCCAAAGTAACCCATAGACAGAATCAATGCTAGTATAATTTGGGAGGACAGTTGATCAGGACCTGGGAGACAAACTGAGAGGTGGTGCCCAAGTTCTAATAAGTGAGGGTGGAGAGTAATATGTTTTGTCTTCCACTATTATCCACTCTTATCATGGTGGCATGAGGGTTCTAACTCAAAAATCCAGCTCAGTATAAGATATGAGAATTGTGTAATGTTTTGCTCATCTAAATTTGTGGTTTGACATTAAATCTTCTACAAAGTACACAGAAGTTTCTGATGCAGAGCATGAAGAGAGATGCAGTCAACCTCAAAGAAGGAATTTCTTTCCAATTTTTTTCTTCCTCTTTCTCTTCTCTCTCTCCTTCCTTCCCTTCCTTCCTTCCTACCTTCCTTTCCTGGTCTTGGTATGTTGCCAGACTGACCTCAAACTCCTGGGCTCAAGTGATCTTCCTGCCTCAGAATTCTGAATAGCTAAGGTGACAGGTGCATGCCACTAGGCTTGGCTTCCTTTCTTATATACAACATCTTTGTGTCTGTTCAATTTTTCGATTACTCCTAAATTTTCCCATTTGTTCTGTTCAAAGAGTCCAAACTACAACTAGTATTTCTTAGTTCCAATCCCAAATTCTCAGGGAAGGACACTGATTGGCTCTGCTTGGAGCAGTTGTACATTCCTGGACCCATCAGCCATGGGCCGAGGTTGTTAACCTACAGTACCAATATCCGCCAGTAGAAGGAGCTAGTCTATACCCCTCGCTGCTCCAGAAATATTTGGAATCAATTTGGTAGGAAAATAGGTTTTATTCAAAGCCAGATTTGAAGGAAGATAGAAGAAACTTATTGTTTCAAAAGTTCCACCTTCGGAGCTGGGCATGGTGATGCACACCTGTAATCTCAGCACTTGGGAGGCTGAGGCAGAAGGATCACGAGTTCAAAGCCAGCCTCAGCAATGGCGAGGCACTAAGCAACTCAGTGAGACCCTGTCTCTAATAAAATACAAAAAAGGACAACTGGAGATGTGGCCCAGTGGTCGAGTGCCCCTGAGTTCAATCCCCGGTACCAAAAAAAAAAAAAAAAAAAAAAAAAAAAAAGTTTCACCTTCGGGCTGGGGTTGTGGGCTCAGTGGTAGAGCGCTCGCCTGGCACTGGGTTACGATCCTCAGCACCACATAAAAATAAAGGCATTGTGTACAACTAAAACAAATTTTTTTTTTTTTTTTTTTTTTGGTACTGGGGATTGAACTCAGGGACACTTCGACTACTGGGTCACATCCCCCGACCTTATTTGTATTTTATTTAGAGACAGGGTCTCACTGAGTTGCTAAGTGGCTCGCCATTGCTGAGGCTGGCTTTGAACTCGTGATCCTCCTGCCTCAGCCTCCCAAGTGCTGGGATTACAGGTGTGCGCCACCGCGCCCGGCTAAAACAAATAAATTTTTTAAAAAAAAATTTCCACCTTCAAAATCCCTGAAAGTGAGCAAAGTTCTAAAGGACGAGAGGCAGCAAAGAGACAAAAGGCAGGAAATATACATAATACAGGTATAATTATCCAGTGCTAGACATAGCAGGGGAGAGGGCAATCTCCATTTTACCTTCCTTGGTTCAGCCATTCAGCTTCCACTCTGAATATGAGGAAGTTATCCTCAATTTTAGAAGGGGATCACCAAATTCAATCTGTTTCAGGGTCAGGACCACAAAGCAGAATATGGCTTCTGGTGGGAAGAACAGTCATCAGGATGAAATGTTTGGCAGATTGCCCAGTAAGTGCCCCATGAAGTGACAGCTCCATAAAGGGCCACCACAGCTTCAAGGCTGAATTTACATGCCACCTTCTGAATGAAGCCTTCATATTGCCACAATTGAATTTGCCTGTTCCATATTGTCACCACAATTCCCAAGCACACTTGATCTCTATTGATCCTGGTTGTGCTCTATTTTATCCTTTTTTTTTTTTTTTTTTTTTTTTTTTTTTTTTTTTTGGTACTGGGGATTGAACTCAGCGGCACTAGACCACTGGGCCACATCCCCAGCCCTTTTTTGTATTTTATTCTCACTGAGTTGCTAAGTGCCTCGCCATTGCTGAGGCTGGCTTTGAACTCGCGATCCTGCTGACTCAGCCTCCCAAAGTGCTTTACAGGCGTGCGCCACCGCGCCCAGCTTTTTTATGCCCTTTTAAAAATAATTCTGCCCTTTGTAATGGACATCTGATTTTCAATTTGGCTGCTCCTTAACCATCTGAACATCCTGTGCTGCTGAGAGATTTCCCACTTGAAGGATCCTAGTCAGGAGGCAGGACTTCCAACGGTTCAGTTTCCCAACATAGGCAGTGTTGCATAACAAAAAACACCCTCTAGATCTCAGTAGATTAGAACAGCAATCTTTCTGTTTCTCAAGCTCTACATCACTGTTGTCTTGAGGGTCTTCTGCATGTTGTCCTCATTCAAGAACATAGGACAATGGAAAAGGTACCATCAGGAATATTACTATTTGCTGTGTCAAAGGGAATAAGTGTATGTGACAAATCAAGCTTTGACCCAAATGGAAACACATCCCTTCTAATCACATATAACTGGTTAACTGTTTAACAGGTCACATGCCTGCACCTGTCACCAAGAGAGAATCTGCCACATTCCCAGAATAAAGATTAGGACCATTCCATTAGTGGCACCAATAAATGACAAAGTGGGCTTGGGAAGAGCAATAAGTTGTGAGCCAGCCTCATCTGAGTTCTGTTTTGGCCATCTGCTCACTTGTGGAGGGTCTGTGTTCTTACCTGTCCTCTGCCACATAGTAAAAACTCCCCTGTGACAAGGCAAGTCAGAAATGAGTTATTAAAAATTCATTTGAGGGCTGGGGTTGTGGCTTAGTGATAGAGTGTTTGCCTAGCATATGTGAGGTCCTGGGTTCGATTCTCAGCACAGCATATAAATACATAAAATAAAGGTCTAATGACAGCTAAAAAAAAAAAAAAAAAAAAACTTATATGAGCCAGGTGCGGTGGTGCACACTTGTAATCCCAGTGACTGGCAAGGCTGAGGCAGGAGGATGGCTAGTTCAAAGCCAGGCCCAGCAACTTAGTAAAGCCCTAAGCAACTTAGTGAGACCCTGTCTCTAAATAAAATACATAAAAGGGCTGGGAATGTGGTTCAGTGGTTAAACGCCCCTGGGTTTAATCCCTGGTACAAAACAAAACAAACAAAAAAAACTCATTTGACCAGAAAAACTAAGCCATGTTTGACAAACATCTTCATCTGTAATAATCAGGTTTTGTTTATCTCTTGTTTATGTCTTGACCCCTGAAAACTCAATATTGTAATTCCAGTGGGGACTGTAAAAGGGTGAGCATGTGACCCAAGCTCAAAATGACTGACCCAACCCCTGGGCATTTTTTTATGAAATCCAAGTACAAAGTGAGTAGTAAAGCTATGAGCCTGTGGCTGTGAGGCTGTGAGGATGAAATCAATGTACCACCAATATATTTGCACCCTGGTACTCTAAATGTCCAATTTTAAAATAAAAGGGAAAGCTATGATTATGACCAAACTGATCCATTTGGGGCAATTTACATATTCAAACAAGCAAGCAGACTTTGAAGTAGATTTGCCCACTTCATATTTACATCCTTCAATTTGGAAATTCATTGAATGACCCAGAGAATCCAAACAAGGAGGTACATAGGAGAGGAAGAGAGGCCAGTCAGATAAATGGTGTCTATGGACTATCTGAGGGGAATAAAAGTTGATTGTGGATTAGCCAAATCAATTAGAACTCTGTGTAGCTGTATCATCATTGAAGAAAAAGGGGACAGCAAAACACCATGTCCACAAATGCCCCTTTGTGTTCCCAAAACCCAGCCAAGTTAATGGAATAATGAGAATCTGGGCCAGAACATCCAGATATATATTATCTTGAAGGATACTGGTTTTCTCTTATGCACCCTGGGAATGAAGGCGAGTTAGTGTTATCTGTAGAAAGCTACTTTCTTCTTTTTTTTAAAAAAAATATTTATTTATTTGCTTTAGTTGTACACAATGCGTTTATTTGTACGTGGTGCTGAGGATCGAACCCAGGCCGCGCACATGCTAGGCGAGTGCTCTACCGCTGAGCCACAATCCCAGCCCGAAAGCTACTTTCTTTTATGTACACCAGGACAGTTGCTCCTTGAGATGCTGGTCATATAAGCAAGCTAATGCTGATGATTTTACTGCTCCTACAGTCTAACATATGAAACACCTCTTTCAGGACTAGTATGGAACTGAGAGCACTGTGAAAAGGATACATATCACTTGTCCAGCCTACCTCCACTGAACAAAACACTATGAGGGAGAGGGGACACAGCCTGGCAAAGCATAGTGAGGGATAGAGGTACCCTCTGTTCAGCTTATTGCCATAAGCATTAAAAAAAAAAAAAAAAAAAAAAAAACCCCAAACCTATGCCTCATCCATCATCTCCAGGCATTTTCTTTGGTCTCCTGGCAACTTATCCCACTGCCCTGGTACAACTGGGCTGTGGATAAGACCATAACTAATACCAGACAAGGCAATTCAAACTGGATCGTTTAAGCAAACTTATTGGAAAGTATTTAAATTTCTTGGTGAGTGAACACAAAATTCATTAGTCATTGGAATGAGAATATCTATGGAAAGATTGGTTCCTGAGTACTGTTAGTTCTGAGAGCATTTAAAATTAGTAGCTGCACATAAAACTTGAAATGCCCTGACATTGTAAGAGATCATGTATAAAACCTGATAGATTCTTTCCCAAAAATCTGATAACATTCCTAAAAATGTATATGCCATGATCCATAAAAAGTAGTGAAGTCAGGCAGGTGGCACATTCCTATAATTCTGCCAACTTGGAAAGCTGAGGCAGGAGGATGGCAAGTTGGAAGCCAACCTAAGCTACTTGGTTGGTCCCTGTCTCAAAATAAAAAATAAAAAAGTGCTGGGGAGTAGCTTTGTGATACAGCACCCCTAATACTAAAAAAGAAAAGAAAGGAAAGAAAGAAAAGAAGTAGTGAAGTTGAAATAAACCTATCTAAAGCATCTATAATAAATATACTTCAATCAAGCATGCCAGAGGAAAAGCTAAATTATCCTCTCTGTGTAAAATTACAAAATCACTGTCATATGAAGTGGCAATGACGATATGCTGCCAAGGATCACAGGGGGAAAATATTGGAGATATGTTAAGAAATTCATTAAATTATCTTATTTTTCTGGGGTTTTATGTTGTTCTTTGCATTTGTCGGTCATTTTAAAAGAATACACTTCAATATTTCTTTTATCACTCTCAATAAAACATCTGTATCCAATTTTAATCCATATTTTATACTTTTTCTGAAAATAGGCCCCACAAAATCTGGACTCGACCCCAATTCCTTCCCTAGGAGAGCAACTTCAGATTTCTAATGGGGGACGAAATAGGATAGGGCTTAGGGAGGGAAGAGTGGGGAGGGTGACTCCAGAGAGCTGGGGGAGGTGGGGTGTGCAGGTTACGGGAAAGAAAAAAAAGTGGGGCAACGAAGCGTGAGATAAAACTCCAGAATGGGCAGAATGCGGAGCAGATTGAACTTAAATACCAAGGCATGGCTCAATGCCCAGTGGCGAAATTGCACAAACCGATGTAAAATGCCAAAACCCCGCGTCCGACGCGCGAGAACTGAGCGCAAAGGTGACGGGGTCGGTTTCGAAGCCGATCCCAGCGCTATCAACCAGCTAAACGTCGGCCCCTGGACCTCAAAATGGCCTGGGCCACGGCTGACATTCCGCTGGTCGTGAGTAGCTCGTTGACGGGTCGTCGGCGCGCTGCAGTCTGGAAAGGCAGTGCCAATCCCTCAACTCCTTAAGGATTCTTTCCATAGACAGAGTCACCGCCACCCTCGGCCCTGCGTCGTTAAGAAAACGAGCACTGAGAACCAGGCGACAGAGTCCGGCCGAAAGCTGTGCTAGGACCATGGGGCGGCGGTGCCTTCAAGACCCGCGCTCTAAGCACAGTGGGTCGGGCGACCCTCAGAGAGTCCGAGGGCTGCCCTCGGGGAGGCGGGGCCAGGACGAGAGGCGGGGCCAGGACGAGAGGCGGGGTTATGTGCGAGGGGCGGAGTTAGGTAAGCTTGGCCGCGGCCCGGAGGGTAGGCGGTTCCTGGTGCTGAGAGGCTTTCAGCACAACTTAGTCTAGTCCGGGGGCTTCTTGGGACCCGATGGCTACCGAGGCCACAGTTGGGAGAGGGCGTGGTGGGGAGTTAGCTCGGGTCCGGCCTGCAGGAGTCCGTCAGATTCATGGTGGAGTTGTCGGGAAAGAAGTATTCCTGCTCAGGAATGGCGCGCCTGCCTAGTATCCTGGCCAACCTGGAAAACCAGAACCGCAGTTACCTCTGCGGTTGAGGAGGCAAATGAGCCTTACGAGGAAGAGGGGAGGAGATGGGGAGAAGCTTTCAGGGATGGCCTGAGAACTAACCACCATGAGGGGCTCTGGAGAGGACGTGGGCTAGAAGGAGACGATGATTATCACCCAGGAGGCCTTACGTGACCATGATCAAGAAGCCAATGCCCCCAGTGGCTCGGGAGGCTGAGGCAAGGAGGATCTCAAGTTCAAAGCTAGCCTCAGCAAAAGCGAGGTGCTAAGCAACTCAGTGAGACCCTGTCTTTAAAGAAAATACAATTTAGGGCTGGGGATGTGGCTCAGTGGTCGAGTGCCCCTGAGTTCAATCCCTGGTACCCACCCTCCAGGCAAAAAAAAAAAAAAAAAAGAAGAAGCAGCAGCAGCAGCAGCAGCAGCAGCAGCCAATGCTTGGGCCAGGCTTGGCGGCATACGCCTGTAATCCCAACAGCTGGTGAGGCTGGGGCAGGAGGCTCTCAGGTTCTAAGCCTGCCTCAGGAACTTAATGAGACCGTAAGCAACCTGGTGAGACCCTCAAAATTAAAAAACAAAACAAAAAAGGCTGGGGATGTGGCTCAGTGTTTGAGTGTCCTTAGGTCAAATCCCTGAAACCAATGCCTGGTAGACAGCAGGAGAGCAATGTGGAAGAGGGAGGGAGAGTCAAGCAACCTATTGCCAGGACCTGTAACACCTGTATTCCCCTCCACCCCACCCTACCATCATTCTTCCTCTTCTGTCTTCCTTACCTCATCCCCTTCCGGTTTCCATCTACCCTCATCTGGCTGAGGTTCTCATTCTTGCATATCTGTTCCTTTCCCATATAGCTGTGCTTCATGCCCTTCAGGCTCTTCAACAGATCTGCAGAATCCAGACTCCTGCAGGACTGCACATACTCAGGTCATCCCAGAATGAAAAGGGTGCTTTAAGATACCAAAAACCAGTCGGGTGCGGTGGTGAATGCCTGTAATCCCAGCACTTGGGAGGCTGAGACAGGAGGATGGTGTGTTCAAAGCCAGTCTCAGCAATGCCGAGTCTGAGGGGCTGGGGATGTGGCCCAGTGGTCGAGTGCCCCTGAATTCAATCCCCGGTACCAAAAAATGATACCAGAAACCAACTCCAGGAAGACAGGAAGCATATCAATTTCCTGTCTACGTGTTCTCTTTTGGAACAAATGGTTATATTTTATGTGCCTTTATGTCTCCAAAATAAGTCTTAGCCGGTCCCTGTCTCCCCATTATCTCACTATTAGAATTTCAGAATTGGAGCACGGGTACTTCTCTAGTGTAGGACTTCAGTAAGAGGTGAAAAGGCCGGGCATGGTGGCGCACGCCCGTAATCCCAGCACTTGGGAGGCTGAGGCAGGAGGATCACGAGCTCAAAGCCAGCCTCAGAAATGGCAAGGCACTTAGCAACTCAGTGAGACCCTGTCTCTAATAAAATAAAAAAGGGCTGGGGATGTAGCCCAGTGGTCGAGTGCCCCTGAGTTCAATCCCCAGTACCAAAAAAAAAAAAAAAAAAAAAAAAAAAAAGTACAGAACTGAATCAAACACAGAGATGCTTTGCTGCTCAGTAAGAGGCCTTTATTGCCAACTCGCTTTTCCTTTTGGCCTTCTCACTGCATCTTCATTCCCTTTCAGAGCCCTAGTCATGCCTGGTTTTGCCCAGACTTCTTCCCCAGCTTGCAGCAGCCCCTCAAATCACTGCAGTTGCTACCACCACTGCCTCCTTGGATGTCTCAGGAGCTGTGAGTGAGCCAACACACTCAGGCCTTGCACCTGGTCTCCGAGCCTCAATTCACAAAGGAACAGATGCCTGCCCTTGACATCTTTCCAACTAGGTCCACTCCCCCTTGCAAAACCATATTTGTAGGCCAATGCTCCTTTAAGCACACACTGCCCTGGTGGAGCCTCCATGCAACACCACCAACATTTATTGAGGGTTTCCCATATAACAGGCACCATGCTAGGTGAATCTCCAAAGTCACACACATGCTAAATGCCAGTGCTCTTCTTCCTCCAAGATTCCAGTGTCCCTGTACCTCTTGAGGTTGACATGGCAATATCTGTCCTGGGCAAGTTGCCATGCATGAGCTGAAGGGAAGTTGTAATAGTGCAGGGAAGGCTGTGTCGCAGGCCGGGCCCCCACTAGCCAGTCACTGCCTCTTTTGCTGTCTCCAGAAGGCAATTTCTCAGCTAGCAGCAGGTACTCTGCTTGAGGTTGGGCAGCACCACTAGCTCTCCAATCTCTCTCCACACTGTTCAGCTCTGTTCCTGTGAGAGGATCAGGATGGAAGTGAGAAGACCAGACTTGCGGCAGGCCTGTGATCCGCAACTCCCATGTCTTCACCCAAACCTGGGACCCAGAGCACAGTGCATTCTGAGGCTGAGGATGGCTGACATGATAGTTCAAGTTGGGGGAAATGCAGGCAGGAATTATGGAGGCCAGTATTTGGGACAAGGAGAAGGACTTCAGGGGACCTTGAGTCCAAGCTACTGGCCATCTTCTGTCCCTTGGGCTCCCTAGCTCTGGTCTCTGACTGCAGAGCTATACCCAGCTTCTCTGGAGCTCAGACATAATGTCTTCTTGGAGAGAATAAAAGGGAAAATGCAAGGTAAGGGAAGAAATGGAGCATTCAGTCATAGAAGAGTGGCTACCATACGCACACACCATGTTCAGCAGAATCACCTTTTCTGTACATATACACACAGATGCACACATGCACATACACACACATTCTCTGAAATGCATATTCTGGATTCATCTAGAAGAGAGGAACTGGCTTGAGAGGGCACAGGAAGTACCCCAAGAATAGAATCTAGTATTTCCCAGACTGAAAGGGCAGCACCAGTGGTTACTGTAGAACCAAGCAGGGTGACTACTGGATGCTTCAACTCAGATCCCTGTCTTCTTTGGCTGGATGGGTCCATGTTTATCCCTGTTGGCTATGGGATTTGATGTCCAAAGCAGCCCTTTTTTAACTGCATTGACCTGCGTGGTCTTCCTTGGCTGTGAGCATGGCAAAGATACTTGTTGGCAAAGGGCTCGGCCAGCTCAGTACTCACTGACCACTCTGTACTAAGCTTCTGTCTCCATTGGCAGCACATTCTAGCCATCCTCATTCTTTCTTATTGCTGTGGGCTCAGACAGCCTTGTTTCGTTGGCTGCCCAGTCCTGATGCTCAGTTCCCATTGGTTGCCACAAGAGGTAGTGTTTCCACCGACAGTGAGTCCAATGGATGGTTGGACTAGCTTTGTCCTCTCCATGTATGCTGCCAGCACTCCAACCTGTGCCCAATCCCAACTTGCATCAGGGTGCAGGGGTGCTGGGAGTGCCTGAAGAGGGCCCAACAGCCTCAAGAAACCTCTGGTGCTGACGAAGATGCTTCCTCCTTTCGTGTTCTCCTGTGACTTCACACACCAACTGGGCAGGGAAGGCCCCAGGAAGCCCCTTCAGCCAGCCTGGGGAAAGAGAGACAGGGGCTCAAGTGGGGTGGGTTCAGAGGGCAGATGAGGAGGGAAAGGAGGCACCACATGATCTCAGGCCTTGGGGGTCCAAGTGGGTATGGGAATTAGTGGAGAAGCCTGGAGCATTGGTAGAAAGGACATCAGCATCAGATGCTACTCTGGGAGTAACAGGAGTATCAGAGAGGATCTGGGTAACTCCTCTGTTGAGACCTGCAGGGGCCCCTCATGCCACTTAGAGTAAGACGTGGAGTTCTTATAGGAACCTGCAAGGACTGGCAAGATATGGTCTTTGTTACCTAATTTCATTTGTTCCTTTCCCCTTTTATGGCTCCCTCTAGACACTCTGGCCTCCTTATCCTCCCTCCATCACAACAGCAGGCCCCAGGGCTTTGTCACTGCCTGTTTCCTCCAACTGGAACACTTTTCCTCCTGACACCATAAGCCTAAATTACTCCTGTGCATCAAGCTCACATGTTGCCTCCTCACTGAGGTCCACCTCAGCCTCCCTGTAATTCTGTTAACTGTAATTCTGTTAACCCTGGAACTCCTGGCTTCTTTACTCTTATCTACTTTTGTTTTACCATTGCACTAACTGCCTTCCAACATACTACAGATTATTTACACATTATTTATTTTTTGGTGGTGCTGGTGATTAAACCCAGGGCCTTGTGCACACGAGGCAAGCACTCACCAACTGAGCTATATCCCCAGCCTCATGTTTGTTTTTTTATTGTCTGAGTCCTCCATTAGAATACATGCTCCAGGGCTGGGAATGTAGCTCAGTGGTAGAGTACTTGCCTAACATATGGAAGGCCTGGGCTCAACCCCTAGCACGGCAAAAAAAAAAAAAAAAAAAAAAAAAAAGAAAAAAAGAAAAGGAAAAGGAAAAAAAACACATGCTGCAGAAGGGGAGGAGTGGGCTTTTATATGTGTCTAATGCATGTTGATTGAATCAGTAAATGAAAGACTCTCTCACCTTCAGGGCTCTTGTGCAGTTGCTTGGATGGAGCTCTGGATTCCAGAATCCGTCCCTCCGCCTTGGCAGATATAGACGGCTCTGAACACAGTTCCTGGGAACACTCTGGTAGAGGGCATACAGTGGGGATCCAGATTTTTTTTTTTTTTTTTTTTTTTTTTTTTTTGGTACTGGGGATTGAACTCAGGGGCCCTTGACCACTGGGCCATATCCCCAGCCCTTTTTTGTATTTTATTTAGAGACAGGGTCTCACTGAGTTGCTAAGTGCCTCGCCATTTCTGGGGCTGGTTTTGAACTCGTGATCCTCCTGCCTCAGCCTCCCAAGTGCTGGGATTACAGGCCTGCGCCACTGCGCCCAGCAGCATCCAGATTCTTTTTAGCTTCTCCCCAACATTCCCCTTAAGACATTTTTTCTTCCCTTCTCCCCTGTATAGGACACTCACCACAGCCCTCATAGATGGTGTCTGGGGAGCAGGGAAGAGGGCCTGGAGTAGGGAAGGCTCCCAGCCAGCGCTGCATGTCTGATCTGGTGGGGATAGAGGGAGCGGTCACAGTTGGCCCAGGAGAGCCTCCTGGGTGGTGAGACAGAAGAAGCCACAGAGGTGAAAGAATGGTGAATGAGTTGGTGGGGTCTGAGAGGTCAGAGGAGGAGGCCCCACAGATGTTTTTTGTTTGTTTTTTGATGCTGAAGGTTGAACCCAGGGCCTTGTGCATGCCAGGCAAGTGCTCTACCACTGAGCTACACCCCTCGGCCCCCAAGGATGTTTTCCGGAGATAACTCACAGAGAGGAAGCTTGGAGTAGCCGATGGGTGGGGCGTCCCTGGTGGTTGCTGAGAAGGGAGAGGCGGAAGGTAGGGGGTCCAGATGGGTCTGGAACCTGCTGGGCCTGCACCAGGGAGCGATGGGCATAGTCCAGAACCTGTAGCCGCTGCCCACTACCCAGGAAACAGGGCGTTCAGAAGGAGAGCAGGAATCCCGCTGGAGGCCTCCTCCACGCTCCAGTCTGGGCTCCCTCCCCTCAGGACCCACCTCTTGGGCTGAGTGATGAGCAGCAGGTCACTAAAGAGCAGCAGGCAGAGGGGAGTGAAGCGAGGTCGGGAGGTGAAGAGCACACCCCCTCTCCTGCACCCTAACTCGGTCAGCTCCCCCTGCAACTCCAGGCGCCTCGACCAGGAGACAAGGGGCAGAGCCTGAGAGGAAGCAAAGGAGGGTTTTGCTTCGCAGCACTGTGGGGAAGGACAAGATGGAGGGTCTGGGCAGGCACTAACCTTGACTTTGTGGAAGCGCAGCCTTTGGGTGAGTCGGATCAGCTCTTCAGTCTGCTTCATGCGCCCCACCTCAGCGCTGCAACGCTCAATGATCTGAGTGAGAGAGCCTAGTCACCCACCCCAGCAGTGGGGCCCCCGGCTCCCTCCCACCTTTCCCTTCCACTTGGTCACCTCTCCCCCTCTTCCTCCTGCCCACCTTGCTGACAGCACCCAAGGCCTTCTGAGCATTCTCCTGGCGGCTGGACCCCTCCTCTGTCTGGCGCAGGATATTCTGGAGATAAGGAGGAAGGTAACTTGGCCCCACTGCTCAGCCCTGGGATTCAGAGGGGCCACAGCTCAGAGGAACCTGCCTGGGGCTCACCAACCTCAAAACTCTGAGCAAGTCATGTTACCTCTATGAGCCTCAGTTTCCCCATTTTTTTAATATTTATTTTTTAGTTGTAGTTGGACACAACACCTTTATTTGATTTATTTATTTTTACATGGTGCTGAGGATCCGAGCGCTCTACCGCTGAGCCACAACCCAGCCCTCAGTTTCCCCATTTGTAAAATGCAGATAATACCTACATAACATATCAGTGCCATTGTTATGAAGATTTAAGGAGATAATATAAGACAAACTTGGCATACAATTAAAGCTAAAAAAGAGCTGGGCGCGGTGGCATACACTTGTAATCCCAGTGAGGCTGAGGCAGGAAGATCACAAGTCAGCCTCAGCAGTTTAGCAAGGCCCTAAACAACTCAGAGAGACCCTGCCTCTAAATAAAATATAAAAAAGGGCTGGGGATGTGGCTCAGTGGTTAAACACCTCTGGGTTCAACCACCAGTATAAATAAATAAATAAATAGCTGAAAAAGAGGGTTGCTATTATTTTAATAATTGTTCTTTTTTAATATTTATTTATTTACTTTAGTTGTACACAGTGCAATGCATTTATGTTTACGTGGTGCTGAGGATCGAATCTGGGCTGTGCACGTGCGAGGCTAGCGCTCTGCCACTGAGCCACAACCCCAGCCCTTTAATAATTGTTAACCATACTCTGAGTGCAAACAATATAGCAGGGTAGTTAAGAGTGCCTGGATTTTACTTTAGGCTCCACTGTTTATTTTTGCATGACCTAGGGCAAGTTATTTAACCCATACCTAAGTTTCCTCTTCTATAATGTAGGGTAAATAATAATTACTGCTCTCATATATAGCACTAAGAACTACACCTAGAACCACACACTCAATATCCGTTAAGATATTATGATTAGCCGGGCGCGGTGGCGCACGCCTGTAATCCCAGCACTTTGGGAGGCTGAGGCAGGAGGATCGTGAGTTCAAAGCCAGCCTCAGCAATGGCGAGGCACTTAGCAACTCAGTGAGACCCTGTCTCTAATAAAATCCAAAAAAAGGGCTGGGGATGTGGCCCAGTGGTCGAGTACCTCTGAGTTCAATCCCTGGTACCAAAAAAAAAAAAAAAAAAAAAAAAAAAAAGATATTATGATTGGTATCATTTTTATTATTGTGTTATCTATAATAAGGATAGATAAAGCTGAATAAGACAAAGAATGTAGGCTGAAGGAATAGTTTGGTGGTATAGCACTTTCCTAGCATGCATAAGGCCCTGGGTTTGATACCCAGGACTGCAAAAAACAAAGACATAAGACATCTGATTTTCTAGTTCTTGAGTATTCACATGATGATCTCTACACTGAGTGACCTGGTTAGAAAGAAGGAATCTCAACTTTGTAATAGAAGAGTGTCTGTTTGTTTTAATCTTTTTTTTTTTTTTTTTTTTTTTTTTTTTTTGTGGTACCAGGGATTGATCTCAGGGGCACTCGACCACTGGGTCACATCCCCAGCCCTTTTTTGTATTTTATTTAGAGACAGGGTCTCACTGAGTTGCTAAGTGCCTCGCCATTGCTGAGGCTGGCTTTGAACTCACGATCCTCCTGCCTCAGCCTCCCAAAGTGCTGGGATTACAGGCGTGTGCCACCGCGCCTGGTGTGTTTTAATCTTTTGTTGTTGTTTATTTTTAATGTCGTGACAGGGGTTGAAACTAGGGCCTCATGTATGCTAGGCAAGTGCTCTGCTACCAAACTATCTCCCTAGCCCTAGAAGAGTATTTCTAAACCTTCTTTATTACCCTCTCAGTATTATCTTGCTAAGGAAGGATTTTTTTTTAATATTTAAAAAATTTATTTATTTATTTTAGTTGTAGACAATGCCTTTACTTATTTTTTTACATGGTGCTGAGGATTGAACCTGGGCCATGCACTGCTGAGCCACAACCCCAGCCCCAAGATTTTTTTTTTTAATATTTATTTATTCGCTTTAGTCATATACATTTTACGTGGTGCTAAGGATCGAACCAGGGCCGCGCACATGCTAGGCAAGTGCTCTACCACTGAGCCACTACCCCAGCCCAAGATTTTTTTTTTTTTTTTTTTGTGTGTGTGGTACGGGGGATTGAACTCAGGGGCACTCGACCACTGGGTCACATCCCCAGCCCTTTTTTGTATTTTATTTAGAGACAGGGTCTCACTGAGTTGCTAAGTGCCTCTCCATTGCTGAGGCTGGCTTTGAACTTGTGATCTTCCTGCCTCAACCTCCCAAGTGCTGGGATTACAGGTGTGCGCCACCGCGCCTGGCTCACAAATTCTACTTTTTTTAATTTATTTTCAGTGTTGGGGATTGAACCAGGGCCTTGAGCATGCTAGATAAGTACTCTATCACTGAGCTACATCCCCAGATTCCCCTCCCCAAAAGAAAATTTAATTCTACATTCTGTAAATCTGCTTATATACCATTTTGAAATACCACAACCATTTGAATATTTAAGATTTTAATTTTCATCCCCAGAGAACCAATTTTTGCCCCTTTGGAAGTGATATCAACAAGTTAGTAGCTGAGCAGGGAGAAGTAAGTCTAGAATTCATGTCTCCAGCCTCGGGCCCTTTTCTTGCACCTATTCCATTCCCTGAGGCATTTCGGTATCTCCAGGTAGGGTTTCATGGATCCTGAACTGAGAGGCCCATATTAGGGGTAACTTGGGTAGGAAATGGTGCTGACCAGACCAGAGACCCTTGGGAAAAGACCTTCAGTAGGACTGGTAGGATAGAAAAGGTACCTGTAGCAACATGCGGAGCCGAGTGATGCGCTGGAAAGGCAGCAGCAAGAAGGATGGTAGCGGAAGCCGCTCACATTTGGGGAGGCTCTGCAGCCTACGCAACTCCGCAGAGAAGCGCACGTTGGTGTCCCTGCAAAAACAGGCCCAGCTGGCTAGTGGCTGCTACCTGGAGCAAGGCACTGATCCTTCAGTTGCTCTGACCTCAGAGCTGTTCCCTCCAGCTTCCTCCCACACCTCTGGGATACACTAATCGCCCCTCCTTCATGGTTTTGCTTTCCACAGTTTCAATTATCCAAAGTCAACTTCAGTCATAAAATATCAAATAGGAAATTGCAGAAGCAAACAATTCATAAGTTTTAAATTATGTGCTTTTCTAAATAATGTGATAAAATCTCAAGCCATTCCATTCCATTCCGTTCCATTCCACCTGGAACTTGAATCATCCCTTTGTCCAGCATATCCACATCCTATACACTACCCTCCCATTAGTCACTTAGTAACTATACCAGTTATCAGATTGACTGTGGGGATACTGCACTACTTCCAAGTAATACTTGTTTTTCTTTCTTTCCTTGTTCCTTTTCTTTCTTTCTTTTTTTTTTTTTCTTTTTTTTTTTTTTTTTTTTTTTTTTTTTTTTTTTTTTGGTACTGGGGATTGAATTCAGGGGTCCTCGACCACTGAGCCACATCCCCAACCCTTAATTTGATTTTTATTAGAGACAGGGTCTCACTGAGTTGCTAAGTGCCTCGCCATTGCTGAGGCTGGCTTTGAACTCACGATCCTCCTGCCTCAGCCTCCCAAGTGCTGGGATTACAGGCATGTGCCACTGCGCCCGGCTAATACTTATTTTTCTTTAATAATGGCAAGTGCCATTATTAAGTGTACGAAAGTGCACGAGAAGTAATGTTGGCAATTTTATTACAGTATATTTTTATAATTTTTCCATTTTATTAATTAATATTGTTAATCTCTGTGCCTAATTTATAAATTAAACTTTATCATAGGTATGTAGGTATAGGAAAAACATATTATATATAGGGTTCATTCTAGTCATGGTTTCAGGCATCCACTGGGGGTCTGAGAACATATCTCCCATGGAGTCTGGAGGACTGCCCTACTCACATTAGGCGACTGTAGGTTTCCTCCTGATACTGTTGATTCCGCACATAATCCACATACACCGAGAAAGGACCCACTGCGTGAGTATGAACCACATCACACAGGTCACTGATGTGTGGGGAAGAACGCACACGAGACAGTAATGTTCCTAGAAACCTAAAGGAGTGGGGGGAGCAAGCAATGGAGGGGTGTAGACAGCTGGGTCTTCAGGTGCTTCCTGGGTCCATGGAAGGAAGAACCTGGTAGGGAGAAAGCTAACAGGGTGCACAGCAGCCCCAGGCCAGGATTCCTGGGAAGGCAGGATTCCACTGACCGCTCACTGACGCTCTGGACTCGCTGCACATTGGAGAAGAGTGTGTGGTGATCCCGAGGGGTGAGTGTGTCCCGAAGTGCCTGGCTCAGCACAAAGGTGTCAGTCAGCAGCTGCAGGGAGCGCAGGTAGGAGGCCTCAGATGTCACCACCTCGAATAGACTCTGGGAAGGGCAGGGCCATAGTGCAAAGTCCCACTCATAACCAGCCTGGGACCCAGGTCACCCTCCTCCCCTATGTGAGCCCACCAAGCCCCACCTCAAATGTGCCCACCTCCTGCATGCGCCTCTCTTGGGGACTGAGGGTCTCTAGGAGGCCACTGGCTCGCACAGCTGGAAGCTCCTGCCACAGGGTGTTTCTAGGTCCAGGGGGCCGTGTGAAAGTGGGAGGTTCCCCAGGATTTGCTGGAGAGGGACCCCCATCCTCACCAACCCCCACAGCTCCTCTGATAGCACAGCTGCTCGGTAGGTCTGGTACAGAGGTTCTGGAACGCAGACAGAGCACATCAGGGAAGTCCAGAGCCCCGGACCCTTTCTCTACTGCTTGACGGTTACAGAAGTGACCGCCAGGTCCAAAGATGCTCACCATCCTGCAGCGGCAGCTCCCAGTTCTGTTCCTTTAGTCCCTCTAGCCCCTCCTCATCCCTGTGGAAAGAGAAAGCTAAGGGAGTCCCCAAGGCCACAACTCCATGGATGCTATTCACATGACACTGGAAGTGATGCACAACCCACATGCATGTTGTATGTAGAGACCCAGGTGTCTCCCCAGATGTTTTATGTGCCTGATGTAAGGGAGGTCCTGAACTAAGGGGGGCCCCATCCATTCCTGTTATTTCAACTACTGTGTACCAGAGACTTCCAAATCTGTCTCTAGCCCTTTTGTGTAGCAACTATTATCTGGCCAGTATTAATTAATTAATTAATTAATTAATTAATTTAATTATTTATTTTCAGTGTGAGGGAGAAAATCCAAGGCCTTGAGCATGTCAGGCAGGCACTCTACCACTGGACCACAATCCCAGCCCTGCAACCATTGTCTGGAAGGACCTATTTGTGCCTTAATGAAACTCCATGTGGTCAAACTCTTACACCTGCCTACCACTACCTGCAGTTCTCTCAGCACCATTCACTCACATTAAAAGCCACACTAGTAAATGATTGATGAATAAATGAATGGACCTGAATCACCTTTGATGATAATAGTAAATCTAAGAAAACAATCTAACAAGCCCAGATAACATAGAAGAGATGGTCATGGTTGCCAAATGGATTTGTGGACAATAATTGCAATAGAGATTCAAAGTGAGGGAACAGAATTAAAATGGAGAACTTGCTATGGACCAGCTCTTTAGCAATATACCCAAATGATCCCATGGAGTAGCTCGAGTATTCTTATGCCCATTTCCTAAGTAAGAATGCTGAGAACCAAAAAGGCTGAGAATTTGTATAAAGTCGCCTAACTAAAAGGGGACAGAGCTGGGATAAGAAATCTGGACTGCCTGTCTCTAGAGCCCTAGCCCTTCTTCCTTCCACCTTTGTGGAGGTGGGATTTACCTGGACCTGAAGGTTAGCCTGCCCTCAGGTGGAGGACAGTAGGGAGAAGAGTGGAAAATAGGGTAGAGAGTCCTGTACCTTCCCTCCATGGCTGTAGGAAGAGCATTCCGAGGAGCTTCATCAGGACTCTCTGCTGGAGAAAGAACCCAGAGTAAAGAGAACAAACCTCCAAGACCCCTAGCCCAGGACTCTGACCCCAGCCCCAGCAGAGACTGTTGCTATAAAAACTACAACTCCCATCAGTCCAGAGAAGCAGCTAGTAGAAGAACAAAACTCCCAGGACCTGTTGGGCTTGTAGCTGGTTGGGTTTTAGGCCAATCCACCTCTACCCTGCCCCTTCAAAGCACAAAGGTCCTACACACACACACACACACACACACACACACACACACGTACCTGTTTGGATTCCATCTTCAGAAGGTAGATCAAGATCTGGCTGTGTAGTTTCCCCAGAGATGGTGGTATCCTGTCTGACCCGAGTTGGTTTAGGGGGTTTGAGAGGTGGGAGGAGCTTGCGTTCAGCAGTGGAACGATAAGAAGTGAGGACCACTGCCGGGTGACTGATGCTTGGAGGGTTAGGGCAGGAGCGGGAGGTCCTTAGCGGGGAGGAACGACAGAAAGCCCTGGGGCCATCTTCAGGGCTCCCCACTGGCACCCATCTGAGCTCCAGGCCAGGCCGGGCTATGTGGCAGACACAGGGGCAGCATGGAGGGCAGGCAAGGGCGGCATCTGTGGCAGATGGGATACTCTAAGGAGAAAGACCTTGGAGCCTAGGTGGCCCACCCCAGGGATTCCTCTCAACGTCAAGGTCCAGCCCTGGCATCTATACATCTCCTCCACCCTGTGTTCAAACGTCCAGAAATGTAGACACCCAAAATCCATTTTTTAAAAACTAGTCCTTGAAATTTCCCAGTCTTCATCATTGAAAACAAAGATGAGCTGTAATGAGGCCACCCCAGCCCCCACAATATGCTTACCCAGAGCGCCATTCTCATGGGACCCCACTCGCGGCCAGGATGACTTGGGGAGCCTCTTTCTCCCCATTCACATCTGTTTTCCCTTGAGGGCCCCGCTCGAGGGAGCCCGTAGCGTGTGTCTTGCCTTCAGCTCCCCATTCAAACCTGCCTGCCAGTCTCCGCACAGTGCCAGGGGCAGAGGCAGAGCCATCCTGGGTCAGGGCCCCAGTCCCTGGGAGCAGAGGCAGAGCTGTGCGGGGTGACCCAGAGGGCTTAGGTGGGGGGACTGGAGAGCAGGGAGTGGGTTCTGGAGAGATGGATCGCCGGGACACTGGACTGGGGGACCTGGAAGATGAATCTGGGGGAGTCTGGGAGTCGAGACTGACTCTAGAAGCTGAAGGAAGCAGAAGGGCAGGGGGCTTGAGGGATGCAGCTGGGGGCTCCCAGAAAATAGGGGTGCACATTGGGCTGGTGCCTCACTGGAGGCTCGGGGAAGTGCTTGTGGAGAGGAGCCATTGAGGGGAGGCCCCGGGGAGTGGGGAGCCCTGGGGCGAGAAGGGGGTCGAGGGCGGATGATCCTCGGGGGCTTCTGGGTAGGGGGTGTTGCTGCAGGAAGGGACTGGGCCGACATCTTTCTCCGAGCTCTTCAAAGGACTGGGGTGATCTGTTGGAGTCATCCCCTGAGGAGGATGAAGGAAGAGAGAGCCCTTTAGTGTACCCCTGGTGAGTAGACTGGGACCATGTGAAGCCATGATTTGGGGTCAGGAGAAAAGGCTGGTGAACTTCCTCTCCTTCCTTCCCAATTGCACTGCCTTCTCTCCCCTCCATCTCCCACTCCTCCTTCTCATTCTGCCCCGGACCCTCCTGCACAGCCTTTCTTGGTCCTGTTTCTCTTTATTTTAAAAAATTGTTTTTAATTTTTAATTTTTTTGGTATGGGAGATTGAATTCAGGGGCACTCAACCACTGAACCACATCCCCATCCATATTTTGTATTTTATTTAGAGACAATGTCTCACTGAGTTGCTTAGTGCCTCGCATTGCTGAGGCTGGCTTTTAACTCACAATCCTCCTGCCTAGCCTTCGAAGCCACTGGGATTACAGGTATGCACTACCACGCCTGGCTTAAATTTTTGAATTTTTAAAAATATTTATTTATGGGCTGGGATTGTGGCTCAGTGGTAGAGTGCTTGCCTAGCACGCGCGAGGCCCTGGGTTCAATCCTCAGCACCACATAAAAATAAATAAAATAGCCAGGCGCGGTGGCTCACGCCTGTAATCCCAGCACTTGGGAGGCTGAGGCAGGAGGATCGCGAGTTCAAAGCCAGCCTCAGCAATGGCGAGGCACTTAGCAACTCAGTGAGACCCTGTCTCTACTAAAATACAAAAAAGGGCTGGGGATGTGGCCCAGTGGTCGAGTGCCCCTGAGTTCAATCCCCGGTACCAATAAATAAATAAATAAATAAAATAAAGGTAAAAACAGTGATTGAACCCTGAAGCACTTAACCATTGAGCCACATCCCCAACCCTTTTTTACATATTTTATTTTGAGATAGGGTCTCACTAAGTTGCCGAGGGCCTCACTAAATTGTTGAGGCTGGCCTCAAAATTGTGAGCCTCTTGCCTCAGCCTCCAGATTTACTGGAATTACAGGTATATGTCACCATGCCTGGCTGTTTATTTTTTTTTATTATTTTCGCAGTACTCGGGATTGAACCTAGGGCCTTGCTAGCTACATTCCTAACATTTCTAAAATTTTATTTTGAGACAGGGTCTCATAAAATTGCCAAGGCTGACCTCACACTTGGCGATCCTCTTGCTTCAGCCTCCTGAGTATCTGGGATTACAGGTCTGTGCCACTGTACTTGGCTTCAAATTTTTCACTTCTGCTGCCACAGTCAGACCAAGGAAGACAGGGACTAGAGGGCAGTGACTAGGTAGAGACCCAAGATAAGGGATGCATAATGCAGGGAACCAGAGAACTGGTAAGATGCAGGAAGGGGAATCTGGCTTGCCATTACAGCTACTGTGTGTCTGCCCAAATAAACTGTGTGTCAATGTGAGTCGTGGAGGTTTGTGTGTATTCTAAAGGTGCTCCCTATCTGCTACCGTACAAGTGGGGGCTGCATGATGTGAGGTGAGTGTAGGTTGTGTATTTAGTAGGTAGTTGTGCAGTGGGAGGGTGGGGTAAACTGTGTGGTCTGTTAAGGAGTATGTGATGTAAGTGTACAAAATAGGGGTGTGAAGGGTACGTGTGTGTTCCTGCTGTCTGGATGGAGTGTGTATTTGTGTGCGCAGGCGCATGCGTGCACACCCCTGCCTGGGCTAGGAGAGATGCATCACTGTTTCCCTGCTCCAACAGGCCCTCCACCCCCCATTTCCCAGTTCCTCTCTCCGGACTCTCCCTTTCCGGATTATTTTTAGTCTCCTTTTCCTGCCATGAAGATTCCTGGAGTCTCTGACCCCAGGAGACCAGGAGGCCCTGCATGGTTTCTTCTGTCCCCTATCCTCTCATCCCTGCCCACAAACTTCCTGCGGTTGGTCACAGAGAAAGATTCCACTGAAGGGCTGGGTTCTGCCAAGATGCCTGGGGAGGTGGCCGGGGACCAGAGAAAACGATAGGATCAGCCGAGCCACAACTCTGGGGCCTTAACTTCTCTTCCTCTCTCAGGGAAAGAGGCTGCAGTCCCGAGAAGATTGCAGAGTCAGAACTGGGACACAAGAGAGCCCAGACCCCCTTCAGGAGTCAGAAGTCACAGCCCTCCAGGCCCCACATCAGGTTCTTTAGAACTGATGTAGGATGGGGAATGGGGGCTGTAGCCCGTAAGCTTTGTGCTCAGGGACCTCCGCATTCTGGCAGGAAGCCACTTAGCAAGGTGACCCTCACAGTAGCCTCAAGAGCTGGCTAGCTCCTCCCCAGCCCCTGCCCCCCTCAGGGATCCCATTCCCCACTCCCTTCAGGCACCTGCATTTACTTTCTTCCCCACACCTCACGCAGGCCTCTTGAAGGGACCAGGTAGTCGGGGGGCCCCAAGCACTCACCCTTAAGTCCCCTCCACTCTCAGTCACCTCCCAGGGCTGAGTGAGTAGGGGCAGGAAACAGGAATTGGATCCTCCTCCCAACCGGACACCCCCCCCCCCAACCACACCACACTCCACATGCGCACACTAGGGCTCAGGGAGACGTGAGGATCCCTGTATCCAGGGTGTCGCGGGTTAACAGGTCTGGAGAAGGGCTGAGACCCAGGCTAGAGAGCAAACTGCTCCACATGTGCACATCCCAGTCACCTTTGCTGGGTACACAGGGGCTCCCAGGACGAGCATGGACAGGGGTAGGGTGAGGATAGGGTGGCGATGGACCAGGGGCTGAGTACAGCATGGTTGTTACCTCAGCTAAGGGTGATGTGTGTGTGTGTGTGTGTCCCCTTTCCCAGCGTATCTAACCATCTCTCCCACAACTTGCCCTACCATCTGTCTCTTTAGCTTCCAACCTGTCCCCTGCATGTGGAGCAGCCCAGTATTTCACAGCCCCTAACTCTGCAGGGGCTCCCCATGATTTACCTTTATCTTTGGGAGTGTTTTCTATTTTCAGCCTGTCCTACCTGCCCATTGGAACAAGGAATTCAGGCTGAGTTCTCCAAGGGCTGAGGTCTCCAAGTGTCTGATCCTGTTTCTGGGGCAGGAGCTAAAGGCCCAGATTGTAATCTATGCAGAGGAAGCCAGTTCCTCAGCCCCACCCAGCCATTGTGTCAGGCTTGTGTGAGTGTGTGTGTGTGTGTGTGTGTGTGTGTGTGTGTGTGTGTGTTGTGTAGGAGGGAGAAGGGCCTGGCCGAAGGCCAGGAGGTAAAGAAGATGAAGCATCTATATCTCCTCCAGTTAGGTGTGACATTTGTTGGGACCCCTGCTGTTCACCATTCTCCAGTCCCTCACTCCCTGTTCCTCTGGGAAACTTACATGTCAATGGTCAGGAGTCAGTGCCTCTGATGGGGAAGGTGGGATGGGAGGGGGTCCCTCTCACCTCTCATTTTCTTTGTGGTTGAGAAACTGAGTTTCCAGGGCTGGAGTATGTCAAAAAAAAAAAAAAAAAAAAAAAAAAAAAAAAAAACCTGAGGGAGTGAAATGAACCACACCTCAGCCTGAAAAGTTGGGTGGTAGGAAGAAGATCCAAGGGCCAGTTATGAACTCTGGAGGCCTGTGACCACACCCAAATGCCTGCACTTGTAAGACCTTCATATACACACTCATATGCACCCTCCAAATGAGACACTAAGAAGAAAATCTAGAAAGCTGGCATGAAAATATGTTTTAGTCCCTTTTCTCCAAGTAAAAGCCCAAAGTCTTTCTAGTGTTCAAGAAGAGCCTACTACAAAAGCTACCCTCCGTTCTCTCAGATGCACTCCTACCTCAGGGCCTTTCCCAGCTGTGCCCTCTGCCTGGAAATCTCCCTTCCAAGAAGTCCCCATGGACAATTCCTTCACCTTCAATTGGTCGAGGGACATACTTTGAATAAGGCCAGTCCCATCCACTCTTTTTTTTATTATTATTATTATTTATTTTGGTTTTTAGTTATACATGACACCGCCTACTCTAAAATTGCAATGGGGCTGGGTATGCAGTTCAGTAGTAGAATACTGTCTAGCATGCATGAGGCCCTTAGTTTCATCCCCAATGATCAATCCCTCCTCTCTCTCTCTCTTTCTTTCTCTACACACACACACACACACACACACACACACACACACACAAAATACAAGCTGTAATCTCATACCATATTCTTTTTTTTTTTTTTTTTTTTTTGTGGTACTGGGGATTGAACTCAGGGGCACTCGTCCACTGGGTCACATCCCCAGCCCTTTTTTGTATTTTATTTAGAGACAGGGTCTCACTGAGTTGCTAAGTGCCTCGCCATTGCTGAGGCTGGCTTTGAACACACGATCCTCCTGCCTCAGCCTCCCAAAGTGCTGGGATTACAGGCGTGCGCCACCGCGCCTGGCACATCTCAAACCTTTTTTATTTTTATTTTGAAACAGGGTCTCACTAAGTTGCCTTGAACTTGGATCCTCCTGCCTCAACTTCTTGAGCTTCCTTCCCAATTATACTTTATAACATCCCACATAGTGTACTTATGTGTTATGTTTATAGTGAACAGTGAATTGTTATTATTATTATTTTCTTTTTTGCTGTACTGGGATTGAACCCAATGTTTGTGCATACTAGACAAGCACTCTACCACATCCCCAGCCCTTTTTATGGCCTTTAAATGGCTAAGGCTGACCTCAAAGTTGTGATCCTTCTGCCTCAGCCTCCCACAGAGTTAAATTATCTTCTCACATTAGAAAGTAAGCTTTCTGGGCTGGGGTTGTGGCTCAGCGGTAGAGCGCTCGCCTAGCACATGCGCGGCCCGGGTTCGATCCTCAGCACCACATACAAATAAAGGCATTGTGTACAACTAAAGCAAATAAATAAATATTAAAAAAAAAAAAAGTAAGCTTTCTGAGCTGGATATGGTAGTGCATGCCTTTAATTCCAGCAACTTGGAAGAAGAATCTCAGTGTCAAGGCAGCCTGGACAACTGTGCAAGGCCCTAAGCAACTCAGAGAGAACATGTCTCAAAAAATTTAAAAAGAATACAAATAAGAAGCCGGGTTGCAGTGGTGCACACCTGTAATCCCAGCACTTGGGAGGCTGAGGCAGGAGGATCGCGAGTTCAAAGCCAGCCACAGCAATGGTGAGGCACTTAGCAACTCAGTGAGACCCTGTCTCTAATAAAATACAAAAAAGGGCTGGGGATGTGGCCCAGGGGTCAAGTGTGGAGTGCCCCTGAGTTCAATCCCCAGTACCAAAAAAAAAGAAAAGAAAAGAAAGAAAGAATACAAATAAGAGAGCTGAGAATGTAGCTCAGTGGTAGAAAACCCCTTGGTTCAATCCCTAGTATCAAAAGAAACAAACAAAAAAGAGAAAGTAAGCTTCCTTATCTATTTTGTTCAGTGATATATCTCAAAGTTCTGGGTTAGGGCCAGGCACATGATAGATGTTCAATAGATGCTTATGTTTGATTAATTGAACCACAGTGATTGAAATGTTCCCCATAACCCGCTACTCCTTTTACTGTCTTTTCCTACATATTACTTACATAATTGTATTGATCCCACTACATTTTCATCACACACACACACACACAAAACACACACACACACACACACACACACACACACAGGGACATTATGCTTTAGATGTGAGGTGTCTCCCAAAAGCTCATGTGAGACAATAAGAGGGTTTTTTTTTGTTTGTTTGTTTTGTGGTACTGGGGATTGAACTCAGGGACACTCGACCACTGGGTCACATCCCTAGACCTTTTTTTGTATTTTATTTAGAGACAGGGTCTCACTGAGTTGCTAAGTGGCTCGCCATTGCTGAGGCTGGCTTTGAACTCGCGATCTTCCTGCCTCAGCCTCCCAAAGTGCTGGGATTACAGGCGAGCGCCACCACGCCTGGCCATAAGAGGGTTTTTTTTTTTTAAATATTTTTATTTATTTGCTTTAGTTGTACACAATGCGCTTTATTCAATGCATTTTATTTGTACGTGGTGCTGAGGATCGAACCCGGGTCGCCCACGCGCTAGGGGAGTGCTCCACCGCTGAGCCACAATCCCAGCCCCCATAAGAGGGTTTTGAGGTGAAATGATTGGGTTATGAGAACTTTAATCCAATCAGTGAAAAAATCCTCTGAGAGAGATCAACTGGGTGGTAACTGAAGGCAGGTAGGGTGTGGCTGGAGGAGGTAGGTCACTGGGGGTATGCAGTTGGGGTATAAATTTCGTCCCTGGAAATTAGAGTCTCTCTCTGCTTTCTGGTGCCATGTTCCCAGCTGCTTTCCTCTGCCATGATGTTCTGCCTCACCTGGAGGTCCAACTTATGGTCTAAGGCCTCTGAAATTGTTGGGTGTTTTGTTTTGTTTTGTTGTTGTTGTTGTTAGTTTTTTGGTACTGGGGATTGAACTCAGGGACTCGCAACCACTAAGCCACATCCCCAGCCCTATTTTGTATTTTATTTAGAGACAGGATCTCACTGAGTTTCTTAGCCCCTCATTTTTGCTGAGGCTGGCTTTGAACTCATGATCTTCCTGCCTCAGCTTCCCAAGATGCTGGATTACAGGAGTGTACCACCACACCCGTCTAAGGCCTCTGAAATTGTGAGCCCCAAAATACACTTTCCTATGCTGGGAATGTAGTTCAGTGGTAGAGTGTTTGCCTAGCATGTGCAAAGCCCTGGTTTCAATCCTCAGCATCAAAAATAAATAAATAGATAAATAATAAATGGAAAATAAAGTTTCCTTCTCTAAAATTGTTCTTGTCAAGTCCTTTGGTCACAGCAACAAAAAGCTGAGTAAATCAAAGGCCAAGCGTCCAACCTCCCAGCACTCATCTCTAGATGCTTTTGCTGGGTACAGAAAATCTTTTCTCCTAGTGTCTCAGTGACCTCACCAAGAAAGCACAATACACACATGTAGCCAAACAAATCCTGTTTTATTTTGTTTTGTTTTTACTGAAATGGGAGCATCTTTATTTGATTTGCTACTAAAAAACATAACATTAAAAAAATAACTAAGGAGCTGGGGTTGTAGCTCAGCGGTAGGTTGTTTGCCTTGCACATGTGAGCACTGGGTTTGATCCTCAGCACTACATAAAAATAAATAAGGACATTGTGTCATCTACAATCAATCAATAAACAAACAAATAAATAACCAGAAAGTGCTGGTTGTTAGCTGCTAAAGTGGTTCGGCATTTGGTACTTCATGAACTGCTCCAGGTCTGAGTGAGGATGTTGGGTCTCAAGAGTGGAGTGAAGCCGGGCGTGGTGGTGCACGCCTGTAATCCCAGCACTTTGGGAGGCTGAGGCAGGAGGATCGCGAGTTCAAAGCCAGCCCCAGCAATGGCGAGCCACTTAGCAACTCAGTGAAACCTTGTCTCTAAATAAAATACAAAAAAAAAAAAAAAGGTCTGGGGATGTGACCCAGTGAGTGTCCCCGAGTTCAATCCCTGGTACCACACAAAAAAAAAAAAAAAAAGAGTGGAGCGAAGGAGCCAAGTGTGGTGGCACATGCCTGTAATCCCAATGGTTTGGGAGCCTGAGGCAGGAGAAACACAAGTTCAAAGCCAGCCTCAGCAACTTAGCAAGACCTTGTCTCAAAATAAAACACAAGGGCTGGGGATGCAGCTCAGTGGTTAAGTGCCCCTGGGTTCAATCCCTGGTAGCAGGAAAAAAAAAAAAAAAAAAAACAGAATGGAGCCTGGCAGAGTGGCACATACCTGTAATCCTGGCTACTCAAGAGACTGAGACTACTCAAGAGACTGAGACTGGATGCCAGTCTTGAAAACTTAGTGAGACTTTTTCCTAAAATAAAAAATAAAAAGAGCTGATGATATGGCTCTGGTAGAGAGCCCTTGGGTTCAACCCCCAGTGCTGCATTTAAAAAAGGAAAGAAAGAAAAAAGAAAGGGTTTGGGGATATAGCTCAGTTGGTAGAGTGCCTTCCTTGCATGCACAAGGCCATGGGTTTGATCCCCAGCACCACAGAAAAAAAAGAAAAAGAAAGAAAGAAACTGGATCATTACCTGTTCTTGCTGTCTAGTCTGAGCTTATCTCCTTGTTCCCCTCTCTTTAACCCTACTTCCAGATAGACACACACGACCCAGGCTTTTTACCCACATTCAGGAGAAACTTCTTCCACTCCCAAAGGTCACACTGTGGTATTCTAACATTCCTGACAAAGTGGTCCACTGCTCAAAGAAACTAATCTCAAAGATGAAAACAATGACTTTTCAAAATCTACAAAAATCACCATGTTTATGCCCCACCCCATTCCAAAAAGATATATAATATAAAAAATCACTGAATGCATAATGTAATATGTACCAGATTTTTTTCACAATTTTTTTTAAGTGGTGGCATGGATCAACCTCAGGGCCTCATGCATGCTTGTCAAGTGCTCCACCACTGAGCTATGTCCCCAGCCCAATATTTTATTTCTTTTATGTTTTTGCAAAGATATTGAAAGTTTTTTATATGATGATGCATTCTTCCTGCCACCCCCACGAAGCAAAAGCTTTCTATTTTTGCATATTCTGAAGGTACCATTATAGTTTCAAGTTTGTATATTCTGCCTTCTCTGCATTGTTTTATAATCATTTCCATGTTGCCATATGGTCTTTGAAATTGCCCCTTTTGCTGGAATTTAATATTATAATGACTAGATTTTGCCATCTTGGCAAGAAGGAATCCAGGTCTTCTAAGAAACTCTCCATCCCCCACCAATTCCACGGGGTTCCATTGGGACCACCAATCACAACCGACTCTCTCCGGCCATCTGACAAGATTGGTCAACCACAGTACCCTATTCCTCAAGAAGGAGCAAGTCAGGACAGCTGCCTGGGGAAGAGGTGTTTCTGGTCCTCTGAGGAAAAGAAACTCTCTCCTCCAGGCTCACAAGGCAAAAACAATGTTAAGTCAGAGCCATTTGTGCCTTGGCCTCCCTTCCCCCACAAATGGAGGAAACAGTCAATGGTGAAAGAAAATGAGTCCCACACCTGAGGGAGGCAGAGGCAGGGATGGACAGAGACCCAACAACATCATTTGTTGAATTTCCCAGATCCTGAGCCACTACATTGCCTTTTGTGCTTGAACTTCAGCTAGGTTTCCATCATCTACTACTGAAAGAACCTTCACCATTATAATTCATTCCCTAGTACAGGACATTAGGATGTTACAGTTTTTGTCATTACTAACAATATTGCAAGGCAGAGGATGTGGCTCAGAGGTAGAGCACTTGCCTAGCATGCATGAAGCCTGAGTTTGATCCTCAGCACTGTAAATAAATAATAATAGAGCTGTGGCTACCCATAATGGTGCAAGCCTATAATTCCAGTGACTTGGGAAACTGAGGCAGGAGGATTGTATGTTCAAGGTCAGCCTAAGCAATTTAATGAGATGCTGTCTCAAAATGAAAAAATACAAAGAGCTGGAGATGTAGCTTAGGGGTAAAGCACCCTGAGTTTAATCTCCAGTATCATAAAATAATAAGGCTGGGGTTGTGGTGCAGTAGTAGAGCACTTGCCTAGCATGTGTGAGGCGCTGGGTTTGATTCTCAGCACCACATATAAATAAATAAATAAATAAATAAATACCCATCAACAACTAATAAAAGTATTTTTAAAGAATAATAATACTGCTAATATCTTCGTGCAAAACAAAACAAAAAGTCTTCAATTTCAATTTTAAATATTAACAAAATAACCCCAGGAACTTCAATGTGGTTGGTTTTGACTCCTTCCTGGAAGGGTAGAAGAGTCTTCATGTGTCTGCCTCATCTCTGCATTCACATCAGGTAACTTCAACCCTCCTTCTGTCTCATCTGGTGGTTGGGAAAGGTTTCAGGGAGGAAGAGACTTAGTTCTTTGACGATCAGATAGGGGCCAGGCCAAGAGAAAACCAGGGAAACACAGGTACAGTGATGGGGAGGGTAAGCACGTCTAGAGAGCTGTAAAAGGGAAGCTTAGTTGAAATGAACAAGTAGAGGCCACTTGTTCTATGGAGGAACAAGTAGAGACCACATCATGGGTAACCAGACAGGGTCGTCAGGGACTGAAGTTTTCTTCACAGGGGGTTAGGGAGAGGACAGAAATAGTTCATCAAGTTCCACACCCATTCTCTCTTCTGGTACTAGCATCAATATTCCTTTAGGCAACTACCTCTCCATTATTCTAAGCCCATGTGGCCCATTTTTTGGGGGGATAAATGGCCCAGCAGCAGTAGATCAATATATTCTCTCCTGTAGCTGCAGAGAGTGGTTCAGGGCTGAGCATCATCTACACAGGATTTCTGCTGAAGTTACTGAAAAAGAGAATACTCTCTGTAATAGGTAAGTTTCTAAGATGACCAAGAAAATTTCTTCTATCTCAAATGCAACAATACATTCTCCCCCCCCCCCCCCCCCCCCCAGTGCTGGGGATCAAACTCAGGTCTTGCACATGGTTGGCAAGCACTCTACCACCGAACTACAGCTTCTGTCCCCAAATGCAGCAACTGAAACAAACAAAAAAAAAAATTATCTTTCCCCTGGGATGCTAAACTGGTGCAAGCTAGACTTGGAGCTGCTAGTAGCCATCATTGAGGTGGCCTGAGAATAAAACCAATAGAGGGGAGAGGTAGAGAGAGAGACAGATTTGAGTGCTTGATACTGTGGGCCTGAAGTCAACTCTATATCTGGAGTTTTCTGTTATACATGTTTGTTAGCTCCCTTTATTTAAGCTTATTTTTAGCTTTCTGTCACAACCAGGGTGGGGTGGGGAGGATCCCTTAAAAGAGTTGCTCAAAATGAAAGTGTTGAGTCCAACTGGCCTCTGGTAGGGCCAGGATCTTGAAGTCCAATAGAATCCTTCATGGAGCACAGAACACCTGGGATCTCTCATGGGTCTGGAAAGCTGATGGGATATGTGACCTGACTGTGTGCAGGATAAATCAGGAAGGGGGCAGAAAGCAAAGCTGCCTGCTCTAGGAATTCGTACAGGTTCCGATCCAGGTAAGAACAGACGTGGAGAATTCTGTCAAACTACCACCAAGTGGGGCTGGGGCTGTAGCTCAGTGGCAGAGGGCTTGCCTAGCATGCCTGAGGCACTGGGTTCGATCCTCAGCACCACATCAAAAAAATGAATAAACAAATAAAATAAAGGCATTCTGTCCATCTACAACTACAAAAGAAAAGAAAAGAAAAAGAAAAAAACCTACCACCAGGTGGAGTCTGAGCATTTCAGGTATGGATGCTGGCAGCCAAAATGAACCCACCAGTGTCTGCACCCAGGGAGGAAAAACACAGCCTGCTACTCTCCAAAACTCTGCATCTTCTTCCCCTCCCTCTCCATAGTACTATCACCTCTCTTGGAGACCTGGGACCCTTTAAGTTCCCCCTCCAACTCCTCTCAAATCTGTTAGAAGAGAACACTGACACCCAGGAAAAAAATGGCAGCAGACTAAAATAATCAAGAGAGATTACTGGGGGCTGGGGTTGTGGCTCAGTGGTAGAGTGCTTGCCTAGCATGTGTGAGGCACTGGGTTTGATTCCCAGCACCACATAAACAAACTAAATAAACAACATTAAGGTATTGTGACCATTTACAACCAAAATATTTTTAAAAAAAAAATTTTTTTTTTTTTTAAAGAGAGGTCACTGGGGCTGGGGTTGTGGCTCAGCAGTAGAGCGCTTGCCTAGCATGTGCACGCCCGGGGTTCGATCCCCAGCACAATGTAAAAATAAAGGCATTCTGTACAACTAAAAGCAAATAAATAAATGTGTGTGTGTGTGTGTGTGTGTGTGTGTGTGAGAGAGAGAGAGAGAGAGAGAGAGGTGTTTGTTGCTGGATGTGTGGTGCATGCCTGTAACCCCAGCCCTGAAGGTTGAGGCAGGAAGACTGCAAGTTCAAGATCAGCCTGGGCAATTTATTGAGACCCTGTCTCAAAATAAAAAGTAAAAAGGGCTGAGCTAGTAGCTCAGTGGTAGAGCACCCCTGGGTTCAATCCCGTATAGCGGTGGGAGTGAGAGATTTCATTCATTTCTGGTGGGAAAGCAAACAAACAAACAAACAAACAAACAAAAATTATTGTTAATTCTGGGGATCAAATCCAGAGCCTTGAGCATGTTAAACATGTGCTTAAACTGGGTGGGTGGCGCAGGCCTGTAATCCCAGCACTTGGGAGGCTGAGGCAGGAGGATCCTGAGTTCAAAGCCAGCCTCAGCAATGGCAAGGCACTTAGCAACTCAATGAGACCCTGTTTCTAATAAAATACAAAAAAGGGCTGGGGATGTGGCCCAGTGGTAGAGTGCCTCTAAGTTCAATACCCAGTACCAAAAAAAAAAAAAAAAAAAAAAAAAAAGTGCTTCACCACTGAGCTAAATACCCAGCTACTCTAGATATTAGTTTTCAAATTGGTTGGGCAAACAGTTTTGCAAAATAAAACTGCTGGATTGTATGATAAGGCCATGTATTTTTTTTAATTCCAAAGTTTCTATTAAAGTACCCTGATGGTTGTGGGCTACCAGCCTAAACCTTGTGGTCTTAGCAAAAAACCTGTGTCAACAGGATTTGCCTTAGTCTCCAGACAGGGGATCCTTTAGGGCATCCCTGCTTCATCCTCCCTGCTGGGAAATCCCCAACATCAAAGAAGAAATAACAACAGCAAAAATAAATAAAAAATCTAAAGCCTAGGGCTGGGGCTGTAGCTCAATGACAAAGAGCTTGCCTAGCATGTGTGAGGCAGTGGGTTCAATCCTCAGCACCACATAAAAATAAACAAATAAAATAAAGGCATTCTGTCCATCTACAACTACAAAGACATTTTTTAAAAAAATCTATACCTAGCCGGGCGCGGTGGTGCACGCCTGTAATCCCAGCACTTTCAGAGGCTGAGGCAGGAGGATCGCGAGTTCAAAGCCAGCCTCAGCAATGGCGAGGCACTTAGCAACTCAGTGAGACCCTGTCTCTAAATAAAATACAAAAAAGGGCTAGGGATGTGACCCAGTGGTCGAGTGCCCCTGAGTTCAATCCCTGGTACAAAAAAAAAAAAAAAAAAAAAAAAAAAAAAAAAAAAAAAACTATGCCTAGACTAAAACCTATATACAAATGTTCATAGCAGCTTTATTCACAGTCACCTAAAACTAGAAGCAATCAAGCTATCTTTCAATATACAAATGGATAAACAAATTATGGCACATTCATATGATGGAATACTATTTAGTGATAAAAAGAAATGAGTTTTTATGGCTCGGTTTGTGATTCAGTGGTAGAGTGGTTGCCTAGCATGTGTGAGGCACTGGGTTTGATTCTCAGCACCACACATAAAAAATAAATAAACAAAGGTCCATTGACAACAACAACAACAACCTTTTTCTTTTTTTAGTGTGGTACCAGGGATTGAACTCAGAGACACTCGACCACTGGGTCACATCCCCAGCCCTTTTTTGTATTTTATTTAGAGACAGGGTCTCACTGAGTTGCTCAATGCCTCGCCTTTGCTGAGGCTGGCTTTAGAACTTGCGATCCTCCTGCCTGAACCTCCCAAAGTGCTGAGATTACAGGCATGCGCCACCAAGCCCGGCTAAAAAAATATATTTAAAAAATGAGTTTTCAAACCACAAAAAGACATAAGGGAATATTAAATCCATATTTCAGTTGGTAAAATAGAGGGGATATTTTAGGATAGTGACACTATTTTGTATAATATTGTAATTATATAGTATCCTATATAATAATGTGATACATAATATATACAAATATATTATACACTTTTCAAAACCCATAGAACTGAACAAAGAGTAAATCTTAATGTATGCGGATTTTTTTTTTTTTTCCTTTTGCACCAGGGATTGAACTCAGGGGCACTCGATCACTGAGCCACATCCCTAGCCCTATTTTGCATTTTATTTAGAGACAGGGTCTCATTGAGTTGCTTAGTGCCTCACCATTGCTGAGACTGGCTCTGAACTTTCGATCCTCCAGTCTTAGCCTCCTGAGCCACTGGGATTATAGGCGTGCACCACTGCACCCAGCCATAAGTGGTATCTGTTAGAATTTAGGCAAAGTTTCTTACGCAGGGAATGCCATTTTAATAAAAGGGAAGTTTATTAGGGGCCACGCGTGGAAGGGGGAGAAAAAGAGAAAATGGGGAACGGACTGGAACAGGGGCAAGCGCGAACAGAGAGCGATTTCAGTCCGGGGGTGGCTTAAATAGAGTGGGGGGTCAGAGAGCCCCCCTGGAGTGAGTCCTTGCCTTATAGGCTACCAGAGGTCAGGAGGTAGTGGCCAGGGAACCTGCTGGTCACAAAGCACCTGGGGAGGTGTGGCCTTCTTCCTGGAGGCGCAGCTTCTGCCTGGACTCCAACATTCCCCCCTTTTTGATTTCTTAGGAAGCGGGGCGTCGTGTTTCAATCTGGCTGCTTCAGAGCTGAAGTGGGGCGACGTGGGGTAGTTTTGAGGGGGGAGATGTGGGCAGGCAGGTCCAGCTGGAGGGTGGAAAAAATTTCCAGGAGATAGGCGTGGAAAAGATGAATCTGTCCAGGTATGGGATGGATGAAGTTTCTTTGAAGCCATATGTCAGTGAGGGTGTCAAACCAGGCTTCTGCAGAAAGTCACTGAGGAAGTCAGCCGGAGAGCATGTAGAAATTGTGGGTCTTGCGAGTTTGCAGGTAACACTATTATGGAAGCAACAAAGGGAAAGAAGGTGAGATGGATTATTTTCCATAGGCCTGTGTTCCACCAGGTGGGACTTACGGTGAAGAGGCCAATGGAGAGTGCGAAGCACATCACAATGAGCATCAGGTGGCAGCATAAGGACAGGACTCAGCAGGGCTTTCTGGTTGGAAAGTCATCCGTTGGTTTTTTTACAGTTGATAGTCCCTGAGAAAAACTGGTTAGAGGTTTAAAACAGGAAAAACAGAGAAGATTATTTTGAGTTGGTATGAGAGAACACAAAAAACATAAGTACTGAATAAATGTTGCAGCATCTGGAACATGTCAATGTATACCATGGAGTTAATTTAAATTTTTAACATGTATAGAGTTATCAGGGATGTAAACACAACATTTTACTTAGGGCTGAAGTTACCTTTGCTTCTAAAATGTTTAGAAATGGTTGTGCATCTGTTTTAACTGTTACTGGATGTCTAGGATGAAATTTGTCAAACTGACTTCTGTTTTGACCATTGGTAAGAGTCAGCTGTTTCTGATGGGAATCTTGGGGAAACTTGAGAGCAGCTTTTGTGCTCAGTGCCTTCTGTAAGGATGGGTCCAGGTCTTGCTTGACCTTGTGGCTTTCCTCAGAAGCATTAGGGATGTTTTTCCCTTTTTTATGGACCCTCCTTTTAGCAAGAGCACTGATTGGCTTTTCCTCTATCGGTCTCATTTATCTCTCTTATCGGGAGATCATGTGACCCAGAGATGCAAAGCTCTGTAGAGATGTTTCTTCTTGTCTCACAGGCAGACTCTGGGACAAGAACCAAATACTGGTCTTCTTGGCCCTTTTTGATTAATTTAAAAGTTTTGATCTTAGCCATCCAGTAAGCTAATCTTAAATTAATGTTTACAAACTTACAGTAGCCGGGGTCTGTGGTATCTATCTGTCTTGATGGTTCTTGAAGGTCAGGTGTTTAAGTTTTGAAGTTGATTTCTGTTAACATATTTGAGCTTTTAAGAACATTATCTGACAAAATATCACATTTTAGAACAAATTAAAGAAAGGCTGAGAGCATTTAGCTGACAAAATATTACAATTAGAACGGACTAAAGAAAGGCTGAAAGCATTTAACTTTTTGTGGAAAAGTAATAACTTGAATTTAGGAAAAATATTTTTATGGGGTCACACTGAGCAAGGGAGGGAGTCTGAGTATCTCAGACTTTAGAGTCTACCAGGTCAATGGGGGCGAGGTACTGGGAGGTTTCTACATCAGTCGAGGCTGCATCGGTAAGGGGTTGTGAGGTTCCCGCTGTCTTGTTACATGTGTTACCGTGCTGTAGACTGCTGAGACAGTAGGAGTGAAGATTTGGTCTTTAGGAAGCTGTTGCACCAGTCTTCTAGGAATTTCACACATCTGTTTATACCTATTGGAACTTTAATCTGTTTCACTGATGATAAAAACCAACTTATGAAAATAATTAATATCTGATGGCATATATAACAGTGAGTAATTTAACCTTGTAAATTAATTAGCTGTTTAACAAACAAAGTTAGTTCAAATACCAAAATATGAGGCTGAACAGTATTAGTTGAAGTTTGAAGGTATCTTAATTTGAATTGAACATTTTTGACTGAAATGAATTAAAAGATATTTGGATCCATTATTTTAATTTTTATGAGCGCTCGGTTTGTTATTTGTGATATCACATTTACATGAAATCTGGACAGACACACGGACATAAAAACATAAAAAAAACATAATTGTGCGCACTTTGGGAAGGGAAAAAAAAATGTAGCTTTTGAGGTTTTTTACCTGAAGAGGCAAAGGTGAGGTTAGCAGGGAGTTTGTTGTATGAAAAGGCCCGCTGTATTAGGGCAGGAAGTTGGAGGGAGGGTCGCGTAAGCCAGTGGCTGGTCTATGTGTCGTGTCCCGTGTGAACGGGAAAAAGAGTCTGAGCTAGGCACAAGGCCTGAAGAGATTTTAGGGAGAATTGAGGGAGGGAGGGTCGTGTAAGTCACTGGCTGTTAGGAAAGAAGACTTTTAGTCTTTTGGGCTGTGGCGGGGTCTGGCTCACCGGAGCCAGGTAGAATTAAAGGGAGGGCAGGGGCTCTAAGTGTCGTGTCCCGTGTGAACGGGAAAAAGAGTCTGAACTAGGCACAAGGCCTGAAGAGATTTTAGGGAGAACTGAGCAGAAGCTGCCCACGTCCGCAGGCGGCTCTGAAGGCTGGAGGGAGGGTCTGTCACCAGTACAGGCAAAAGGGATGGAAGTTTCGCGGTTGCCGCCGCTGCTGCTATAAGGCAGGGCGCTGGCCCGCCGGGTACAGCAGCGAAGGCGCGTGGTAAGGCTGTGTTGGTAGGCGGTGCTTGTAAGGCAAGAGAGAACCACGTGGGTTGGGATAGAAGATGGCGGATCAAGGAAGGGCAGAAGTGGAACGGAAGTGGAAACAGACTTGGGCGGAAGAACATGGCGGATCTGCGAAAGGGGGAGGGAGTTAAGTAGCAGAGCCGGTTGATTGTGGAACAAGTGACCGCAAGGCTAAGAAGTTGCATGTTGAAACAAAGGAAGAAGTATACTCATGTTGTCGGCCGTGGGGGGGATTTTGGCCTGATCGCGAAGAAACGCTCGGCTAAAATAGATCAGAGGAGGCAGGGTGGACCGGGTTGCCGGGTGAACAGAGCAAGCGAGTAAGGAGCGCGTTGTTGCTATAGCAGCCGCGGGCTGGGAGCGCACCACTGCAGCTGCGGCCGCAGGGGGAAGAGAAGAGAGAAGGGGGAAAAGAGACTAACTTGTATCTGAAAGCTGAGGTTCCCAGAGAAGGGAGAGGAAGAGAAAAAGAGGGAGAGAGGGAGAAAAAACTTCGCAACTCTTACCCATCCTGAGAACATTGGCCAGCGGTGTCCGAGAGCAGAGCGTCCGCAGAGAAAGGAAAAAAAATAGCAATTCCCGAGAAATTTTGCCTTTTGAATAAAGAATTGCCCCACGTTGGGCGCCAAAATGTTAGAATTTAGGCAAAGTTTCTTACGCAGGGAATGCCATTTTAATAAAAGGGAAGTTTGTTAGGGGCCACGCGTGGAAGGGGGACAAAAAGAGAAAATGGGGAGCGGACTGGAACAGGGGCAAGCGCGAACAGAGAGCGATTTCAGTCCGGGGGTGGCTTAAATAGAGTGGGGGGTCAGAGAGCCCCCCTGGAGTGAGTCCTTGCCTTATAGGCTACCAGAGGTCAGGAGGTAGTGGCCAGGGAACCTGCTGGTCACAAAGCACCTGGGGAGGTGTGTCCTTCTTCCTGGAGGCGCAGCTTCTGCCTGGACTCCAACAGTATCTTAAAAGACAATGGAACTACACATAAACACTGTACTCTAGTTGACAAGTTTTTTTTTTTCCACAAGGGTATAAGTTAACAATTCTGACACTCCTATACATGTATACTAGAATTAAATAATTAAGTAAATAGATGGTGGATGATAGAAGCCAGGTTTCTCTTCAGCACCACATAAAAAAATAAACAAATAAATGATGAACGTATGTAAAAGAGAACAGGAGCCAATTGAAAAAGCTCCCAGAGGCCAAATCTATAACAATTTGAATAAGAGAATAGAGAATATTGGATTCTAACCCAAAAAATGAACATCCGTAAGTCCATACTGGTAAAAGTAAATGTTTGAATAAATAAATGATGAAGTTGGAGTGGGAGTATAATATATATAAAGAATAATTCCAAACAATTTCTGTAGATTCTTTATGTTGGATTCCAGGCAGGGAGGCTGCACCTCCCAGGTAGAAGCCACACCTCCCAGGTACTTTGTGAAAAGACTACATTTTCCTGGTGCCTCAGCCTGGCCAGCAAACCTGTCTAGCAGGTGCCCTGGTCACTGCCTCCTGACCTCCAGCAGCCTATAGAACACAGACTCACTCCAGGGGGCTCTCTGACCACCAGTTCGCTACTTAAGCCTCCCCCGACTGAAATCTCTCTCTGTTTGCGCCTGTCCCCCGCTCTCTGTTCGTCCCTGCTCTCCCTTGTTCTCCCTACCGAGTAGCCCCTAATAAACGTCCCTTTTATTAAATGGCTTTCCTGGCCCTAGGTTAACTTTGCTCTTTTTTCTCTAACACTCTACCTTCCAGGAGGGGAAGCATAAATCCCTACTCCCTTAGTGTGGGCTGTACATAGTGACTTCCTTCCAAGGAAGACAGGAAATGGGGGAAAAGGGAATATCCAAAGGCTGGGGAAAACACCACCCTGGCCACGTGATCAATGTCAATATCAACAGTGATATGTCCTGCTGATAGTATATAACAAGTACCATACCTAATACATGATGAAAATGGCACTGTAGTCTTTCTGCCCCAAACCTATAACCCAGACCAATGATGAGAAAAACCCTCAATAGAAGGAGAGTCACCGGTTGCGATGGCCTATGCCTATAATCCCAGAGGTTCGGGAGGCTGAGGCAGAAGGATGGAGAGTTCAAAGCCAGCCTCAGCAAAAGCAAGGCACTATGCAACTCAGTGAGACCCTGTCTCTAAATAAAATACAAAATAGGGCTGGGGATGTGGCTCAGTGGTTGAGTGCCCCTGAGTTCAATCTCCAGTAACTGCATACACCCCACCCCCCAAAATAGGACAGTCTATGAAATACCTATTCAGTACTCCTCAAAACTGTCAAGGTCATTAAAAACAAGGAAGGTCTGAGAAATTGTCAAGCCAAGAGGATCCTAAGGAGATATGACAATCAAATGTAATCTGAAAATGGGCTTGGTAACACATTCCTATAATCCCTGATATTCAAAAGGCTGAGGCAAGGTCACAAGTTCAAGGCCAATTTGGGTAATTTAGCAAGATCCTGTCCCAAATTTTAAAAATTTAAAAGGGCTGGGGATGTAGCTCCATAGTAGAGTACTTGCCCAGCATGCACAGATACCTGGGTTCACTCCCTGTACCACAAAAGTAAATAATAAATAAATATGCTGGAAGGGATCTTGGAACAGAAAAAAAGACCTTGTGCAAAAACAGAAGGAACCTGAATAAATTATGAAATTTAGTTAACAATAATGTGTCATTATTGTATTGGCTTATTATTGTATCAGTATTGGTCATTAATCATAATGATGTGACATGTTAATGTAAGATATTAATAACAGGGCAAACTGGATGTGGAGTATATGAGAACATTTATAGTATACACTACAGTTTTTCTGTTCAGAAAACTGTTCTAAAAATAAAGCTTACTTTAAAAAAACTACACCTTAAAAGCTGTAGGGCATCTGGTGTTAAAAAAGAGAAAAAACTTAAACCAGTGGTTTTAAAACTTCAGCATAGCCGGGCGCGGTGGCGCACGCCTGTAATCCCAGCACTTTGGGAGGCTGAGGCAGGAGGATCGCGAGTTCAAAGCCAGCCTCAGCAATGGCCAGGCACTTAGTAACTCAGTGAGACCCTGCTTCTAATAAAATACAAAAAAGGGCTGGGGATGTGGTCCAGTGGTCAAGTGCCCATGAGTTCAATCCCCAGTACCAAAAAAAAAAAAAAAAAAAAAACTTCAGCATACATCAGAGGACTTGAAACACAAACTCCAACTCAAGAGGTTTAGGATGGGGCTAGAAAATTTCCACTTTTCTTAAGTTCCCTGGTACTGCTATGATTGCTGCTGCTCCAAGGACGACAATTTCAAGAAACACAGGGGTTAAACTCAAGATTTAAAACAATGATGGCATCTTATCCCCAGAAAATTGGGGCATTGCTGTAACATGCCTTGGAGATTTTCTGGAGAAACTTTCAAGGTTCCTCTTGCAGAGGTGAAGAGCCCATCATATGCTGTACTGTACCCTTCACCCACGGAAGATACCCCTCTGCCTCATCCTAAGGCTCCATGACTTATTAGTACACTGGTGATATGGAGACGACTCAGACCTGGCCCCCAGGTCTCCCAGATATGAGTGTCTAGAAGAACCGACACCCTATAGCAACAAGCACACCTATGCCCAGGAAGAAGTAGGAAAACAATTGCTAACCAAAAATGAGAAAAGTGGGTAAATAAATGTTTAAGGAACAAAGCAGAATAGGAGCGGCTAAATTAGAAATGAGCCTAAGTGGTGATTTCGAGAACATTACAAAGGGGGCAGGCAAAAGGACACATTCCAGAAGTGGGAATAAGGTGTTCAAGGCAGGGAAATCTACCACCAGCTCTAGACTTTCCTAGAAAACCTTTAACTTCCTCTGGGGTATGTGTAATATTTACTTTTTGTGTGTGTGGTGTTGGGGATTGAACCCAGGGTAAGTACTCTACCAACTGAGCTATATCCCCAACCCTATCATTCTCCTTTTGCCAGAGGGTTCTGAGATGTTAAGTAACTTGCCCAAAGGAATCTAGATGGTAAGCAGGAAGATTCAAATTGAAATTCAGAAGGCGGGCTGGGATTGTGGCTCAGCAGTAGAGCGCTCACCTAGCAGTGCACGGCCCGGGTTCAATCCTCAGCACCACGTACAAATAAACACATTGTGTACAACTAAAGCAAATAAATAAATATTAAAGAAAAAAAAATTCAGAAGGCGCTCTAAGTCTGGTAGCTCACAAGTGAGACCTCAGTCTCTTCTACCCTCCTCAGGTGACATCCCATCTCCCTGTCTTCTCTAAGCCTTCTCTCTCACCTCTTTCCCAGTTTTTCCAGTCTCTTCTCTCGGAAGTTCTTTCATGATTAACCAGACTCACTAGTGATACCACTGGTGATACCACTGTTTACCGGTGACAAGTTCTGCTCCCCCAAATGTTGAAGTTTGAACATTAGAGAAGCACGCTGAGACAAGCATATAAAGCAGGGGGGTTTGTTTAAAAGGGGTAACATAGACTTCTCCTGGGAGGGAGAAGGAGGCCATTGCTGGTATCCTGGTATCCCAAGAAGCGAGGCAGGTTTTTTTTTTTTTTTTTGTTTTTTTTTTTAATGTCCCAGGGCTTCCTTTGTTCTCTTGTCTTCCCCTTATCTCTCTCCTTCCTGCACACTGTGACCAGACCCCGTGGGATGGCCAAAAGGTGAGAAGCCCATGGGCCGGGGGAAGGGCAGGATGGTGCAGTCCTGGACACATTAATTAACAACTTTATAGCTCCCTGCAGGGAGGAGCAATTCCTGGAACAGTTACCTTGGAAACAGGTTGGGGTAGGAGGCTGGTTCTTGATAAGGGTGGAGGAAGGGCTACGAAGGAATTAACATTCCAATCTCTCAGGGAACAGTCTCCTAACAGTCTCCAATTTTCCAGGACTCACTCAAAATTTGCTTTCTTGATCTGACTTGACTCAATTTACCTATCTATACTGACTGCCTGTCAGATTCTGGCTTTATTAGCATGGACAGAAGTCCAGAAAATCAAGATCTCCAACCTACTGTAACCCAAGCCTAGCTGTAGAGGGAATCAAAATTCCTGCGTGACTTGTCCTGCTTTCTCCAGGTCGCTGTGAGGATCAAAAGAACTTAAGGAAGCCGGGCGCGGTGGCGCACGCCTGTAATCCCAGCCTTTGGGAGCTGAGGAGGGGAAGTTCAAAATTCAGCTGGCGAGGCACTTAGACTCTTGACCCTGTCTCTTAAAAATACAAAAAGGGCCGGGGATGTCCAGGTCGAGTGCCCCTGAGTTCAATACAAAAAAAAAAAAAAAAAAAAAAAAAAAGAACTTAAGGATTTAACCAAGCTCCTTCGCTATCCTCAGGCCTCCTCAGGCACCTCGCGGGCCAGCCACATCCTAGCACTACAATCTACAAACACTTTATTCAGCCTCAGGAGACAAGCCCAGCAGGTGTGTCCCATCTCCCTCGCGGGCAGGGCGGCAGTTTTCCGCGCTCCACTGGCACCCGAACTGAGCTGGGCGTGGATACAGTTAGACAGCCCCACCCGGACATGACCCCGGATAGAGGACGAAAGATGGAAGCCCTCTGCCCACAAGAGGAGCTGCCCAAAACATCTCAAGGGGGTACTGCAGCCTCCGCGCTCAGCCTCTGCATCCGCCCAGGAACCTCAGGTTAAACCTCTCCTCCCCACCAGTGATAAAATCTCCGTTCCCAGGGCACCCTTCCCGAATCCTGAGTCCGCCTTTCGGGCCCTGGCGCCGGATTGGGGAGAGTTAATTCTAACCGCCTCTGCCGATTCCGGGGGCCAGGTCGCTGACAGCGCTTCCCATTGGCCGCGGAGCCGGCTCGATGCTGATTGGCTGAGGCTTTCTGCGGCGGCTCTCTGAGGCTCCGGATTGGCGCAGCGCTCCGGTCACTAGTGTGTGGCGGCGGGCCTCCGCAGGCTACTCGGGGTGAAGGTGCTCCGAGCTCCGGTAGCTACCTTGCGTGCTCATCCCGGTCCGGAGTCCCGACTTCCTTACTGATCTAGTTCTCGTTGCTGTCCCGGGAAGGCCACCGGATCTTCTCCCGGATTATTTTCCTCCTGCCGGTTTTCTTTTTCCTGCCTCTCGGCTTCCCATCTCCCAATTCCTTCCATTTTCCTCTGCTACACTGTGGCCCCCGCCCCGCGTAGCCTGCCATTCTGAGCATCCCACCTGCCACCTCCTGACTTCTGCCCCTCCCTGACTTCGAATCCCTTGGCCAAAGGGCTCTGTTATAACCTAGCCAGACTCCCCTACACTCCTCTTTTTTTCCCCTCTTTGTCAGTTCCTGACTCCCAAATCCAGCTAACCCTTGACTTTCTGACATTTGACCCTGACACTTGACTCTAGACCTCCAAATTCCTATCTCTTGTAACTTGGACGGCAGAAGCGGAGGTCTTCCCAGATTTCGGACCTCCCTTTCTGAAGCTACTGTTGCCCCACCATGGACTTCTTGATGAGTGGTCTGGCAGCCTGCGGGGCCTGTGTGTTCACCAATCCTCTGGAGGTTGTGAAGACCAGGATGCAGTTGCAGGGAGAACTGCAGGCCCCTGGCACTTACCAGCGTCACTACCGAAACGTCTTCCACGCCTTCTTCACTATCGGCAAGGTGGATGGCCTGGCTGCCCTGCAGAAGGGCCTGGCCCCTGCACTTTTGTACCAGTTCCTGATGAATGGTATCCGACTGGGCACCTACGGGCTGGCTGAGTCTAGGGGCTACCTGCATACCACCGAAGGCACCCTCAGTCCTGCCCGCAGCGCAGCAGCTGGGGCCCTGGCTGGGGTCATGGGAGCCTATTTGGGGAGCCCCATCTACATGGTAAGGAGGGGGAGGGTCCTTCTTGAGGCCTTCAGGGAAGACCCTTGGTATAGGGTGGGAGCCTGGTTCTTCACAAGGGCATAGTGGCCGGGTGCTGTTCTTTTACCAACAGGAAGGGGCATGAGGAAATTGCTGGCATACTTTAGGGCCTTCTTCTGATCTGCCCTGTACACACCCATCCAAAAGAATCAATTGAATGTGTTGATGAATATGATGGGCTTTGGAATCAGTATTTCTGGGACTCAAATCCTGGCTTTGAAAATTACTCATTGTTGAGCTTCAGTTGCCACATCTGCAAAATGGGGATGATGATGATGATGATGATGATTTCTTTTTTTTTTTTTTTTTTGTACCAGGGATTGAACTCAGGGGCACTCGACCACTGGGTCACATCCCCAGCCCTTTTTTGTATTTTATTAGAGACAGGGTCTCACTGAGTTGCTAAGTGCCTCGCCATTCCTGAGGCTGGCTTTGAACTCATGATCCTCCTGCCTCAGCCTCCCAAGTGCTGGGATTACAGGCATGCGCCATCATGCCCGGCTGATTATTATTATTATTACTATTTTTATTATTTTGGTACTGTGGATTCAACTCAGGGGCACTCAAACACTAAGCCACATCCCCAGCCCTTTTTTGTATTTTATTTAGAGACAGGGTTTTCACTGAGTTGCTTAGCCTCTTGCAGTTGCTGAGGCTGGCTTTAAACTCCTGCTTCAGCCTCCCCAATCACTGGGATTACAGGTGTGCACCACCATGCCTGGCAAAAAATGGGGATTATTGTGCCTCTTTTATATGATCATTGAAAGGACTGAGGGAGACAAATATCTGAGATAACACACACACACACACAAAAAAAAAAAAAAAAAAACACTAATACAAATCCTGGCACATAGTAAGAATTTGATAGTACTGCTTTTATTACTTTATGATCAGATCATTACCTGATATTGAGGTTGGATTTGTGTAGGGGAAGAGGAGGAATCAGAGAAACATACATCAGTGAGTGTAGGAATCAGTAAGGTCCTGAGCATCACAGAATTAAAATCTCATAGTCTGTTCCTTTGCTTTGTCAGATGTAGGTGAAGGGTCAGGAGCCTGAAGCCCAGAGAGGGGAAGTGACTATTTCAAGGTCACACAGCTGGGACTAGGCCCTGCTTAGGGTAGCTAAGAAAGTGGAAGGCTACATGTTTTGCAGAAAGAGAGGCAACCTGGGCTCACTCCCAGGGTGTGAGATTCAAGGACAATGGCCTCTTTGAAATCAGCTGAACACATACCCTTATGAGTCCTAGGAGCCTGAGAGCACATTTTAGCCAGTCTGTTAGGGAGCCTCGTCAATGTGGCAGCTGGAGACCTGAACTGGGAATGGGAGCTGGTATGACAGTCTGGACACCCAGGTCTTGCCTAACTTGAAGTCTTAGGAAATATTGCCAGCCCCTAACCTCTCCACCCCCAACCCCAAGCCCCAAGGGAAGGAGGATGTGGAGGGGGTGGGATATCTTGCAGTGCTTTAAGATCCCTCCCAGGGCCTGGAGCCAAGGGACACAGAGTCTTGTGACCAATTTGTTAAATGGGAACAACAATAATTATCAGATCAAAAAGGTGTTCATTGCTTAACATCCTAGAGGTAGTGTAAGGGGGGGGGTCAGGCATTTGGGTCTCTAAGGTGGGAGCATGGCCACTAGGGCATAAGCTGTGATACTCTCTTGTCTCCAGGTGAAGACACACCTACAGGCACAGGCAGCCTCGGAAATTGCCGTAGGGCACCAGTATAAACATCAGGTGAGGGTTCCCCAAACCCACTGGAGTGCTCAGCTTTCTGCCTGCCCCAGGCAGCTCTAGCCCTGGCCACTGCTGTGCCCAACCCATCAATTCAGCCCCTCTACCCCTGGAGCCCACCCAGATCCTCTGTACTCCTGCTCTTCAAGTCTTTTAAGCCTGTTTCTCCTGCCCCATTCTCCCAATTTGCTAATATCCTCACTTCTATACATCCAGCCCCTGCTGTGGGGTGGCAAGGGGTAGCAGAAAACTGAGTGCCCATATTCTGGCTCTAAGCCCACAATGAACTGGTCATGTTAAGGACCAGTCTTTGACAGTATTAGGAGGTGGAAGCCCCTGATGCTGGGGTGACTGAACCCCATCCCCATGGTCTTCCCCCCACCAGGGCATGTTTCAGGCACTAACCGAGATTGGCCAGAAACATGGTCTGGTGGGGTTGTGGCGTGGGGCTTTGGGCGGCCTGCCCCGAGTTATCATCGGTTCCTCTACCCAGCTGTGCACCTTCTCATCCACCAAGGACCTCTTGAGCCAGTGGGAGGTACTGCCCGGGAAGGGAGTGGGGCCATCAGGGAATGGGGCAGAGGGTGGGCAAAGGGAGGTGGGCCCTAGAATGGATGGTGACAACCTTCAGATGTGAGGGAACAGCAGGAGGGTTTGAGGGTTACCAACTCCTTGACTCTTCTCAAAGTTCTCCTGTCACTTCATCCCAGAGGGGTTACCCAAGCCCTAAGGGCATGCTGGCCTTCCTCTTTCACAGTGTTAACACACTGTACTATAACTGATAGAGTAGAAGCTCCCTGAATTACCAGATCTCTGTGTCCCCAAGGCAGGGCCTGTCCTGTCCAGTGATTGAATAATTGGCTGATTGACAAAGCTCTTTGTCTCTCCCCCTGTAGATCTTTCCTCCCCAGAGCTGGAAGGTGGCTCTGGCAGCTGCCATGGTGAGTGGCATCGCAATTGTCCTGGCCATGACACCCTTTGATGTGGCCAGCACAAGGCTCTATAACCAGCCCACAGACAGTCAGGGCAAGGTAAGGGAGTGCTCTGGGATGCAGGCAAGCAGGAAAAGCTGGGGGAGGCAGGGGAAGCAAATTGTGGGTACAAGTGGAACAGCCTCAAATTCAGCCTGCATAGGTGAAGCCCCTGATGGACTCTGACAAGCTCCTTCCCTGTGCTCTCCCTCCCTTTTCAACATGCTCCAGGGCCTCATGTACCGAGGAATCTTGGATGCTCTTCTGCAGACAGCCCGGACAGAGGGCATTTTTGGCATGTACAAGGGTATAGGGGCCTCCTACTTCCGGCTTGGCCCCCACACCATCCTCTCCCTCTTCTTCTGGGACCAGCTGCGCTTCCTCTATCAAAAGTACACTCAATAACAACTCCTCTCCCACACTCCACCAAACTGATACTTCTTGGACACTTTTGCCTCCACTACTATGTCCTGTTGATTACTGACCATGTGACTTTTTATCCATCGAAGAGGGACAGCCAACCCCACTTCCTATCTGTTCTCTCAGGGTTGAATCACAAAGTAGTAAGTCTCCTTCCCTTCCTTGGGTATTGCTCTAAACGAACCTACCTACCTATCCCCCTGTACACTTCACACCCCTATCTCAGGGCTGAACCAAAGCAAATTGCTTCCCTCTTTCCACTGCCAGCCTTAGGTCCCTCCTGTTCCCATGTACAGCTTTAAACTTCCCCCTCCAAGACCAAAGGGAATTGGGGGGACCCAGGAAAGACACAGAAATTATATTGGTTATAAAGCAAGTTTATTTCTGCAGAGAAGGTGTGTCTCGTGTTTATGCACAGGGAAGAAAGAAGAGAAAACCCAGGTATTCAAACTCTTTTTCTCCCCTCCCAGACCCAGGTCTCTAAGTCTTCAGTAGCATCATACAGTGCTTTAGCATTTTTACTGGGGACCAAAGATGTTGGGATCATGAAGTGCCAGACTGGTCACCAGCTGTTCAAAGTCACCCAGGCTCCATGGAGGAGGTGACACATTTCCAGGTCCAAGAGATGACCTGTTGTCGGGGCTTAAGGGTGGGGGAACAGAGAGAGAAAGAACATTGTTCAGGACTGACTGAGGTTGACAGTTCCCACAGGACTCAGGTATCTGTGTCCCCAAACCTCTGGCCCAATTCTGCTTCTTTTAAGGACCCCACCGGCCAATATCCTGCTGTACCCCACCCAGCTTAATTCTCCTGGAGTCCCAAGCATGAGACACAGGCCCTTTTCTTCCTCCTTACGGGGGCTGATTGAAGGTGAGCAACAGATCAGTCTGGTACTGGGGCAGCCTCAGCAAGGCCTGGTTCAGTGTCACATCCTTTGCTACCTAGAAGGATCAGAGTCAGGATGTTTACCTGGATCCCTAAGGCCACTCCATCCCCCTTCCAGGACATTCCAAACTCCCCGGCCCTCACCTGCTGGTTTTCCTTAGCTACTTGCTGCTTGCCAGAGAGGACCCAGCCTTCTTGACAGCAGCCCCTCAGGGCCAGGTTCTCTAAATTGAGGGGCTTCACAGACTCCACTTGCACAACCCTTGCCCCCTGCACCCCGCCAACATCCTCAAAATGGTACCTGGGGTGGGAAAGCAAGATGGGGGGCATTTCTCAATGCCCCTCATCCCCAACCCCACCCCAGAACATCTTTAAGTCCTAGGCTTAGTTCACTTCCGGCGGTATCGCATTGCCCTTGGGAGTTGGCGTCCTGAATAACCGTCCAGACTCAGGCCCCGCCCATCTCCTCAGTTTCGGCCCTCCCATTGGCCAGCCGTGGGCCCCTTCCTCACCGCGCAGCCGCTTCACCCCGCACGTGAGCCTGGAGCTCCAGAAGTTCCACGATCAGGCTCTGGTCAGTCACTGGATGGCAGAAAACTTCTTGGTTGTCTGGGACTGGTCGGAGGTCACTGGAGAGGGGCGAGGCAGAACCTGCTTGACTCTGACTTCCCGCAACCCACCCGGTCGGCTTCCATGGGGCGCCAAGTCTTTCTCACCTTACATCAATGGCCCCAGGGGGGAGGATGGAGGAGAAGGCGCCCCCGAACAGTGGATAGTTTCTTGAGGGCTCCATGGGCCTGAGACGCGAGTATGGGCCCTAGAGAGATTTAAAAGAAACCCATATGGGGACACGTGGCATCACCTCCCCAGTTTTCGCAGCCGCCACCGCCTCCTCCCAGCTTGCTTAGTTTCTGGACCCTTTAAGATTTGGCCCCGCCCTGCGTCCGCGCTAGCCAATCGGTGCCGGCGCTTTGGGGGCGGAGCCCAGCGGTGCCTCTCTCGGAAGCGCTTCCGAGGACTGGAGTGGGACAGCTGGGTGTTACTCGTCGCTCTGGTCTTGGTTTAGAATTTGTAACCGTCGGGGGCCTGCATCCGCCAGCCTCTTCCTTTTAAAGGAGTCGCTTAAGACCCTCCTTAAGGACAGTAGCACATCTAAAGGGCCCACATCTAGGCGGAGTCTCCTGAGTCTAGGTAGAATGATTTCAGAGTGTCCCCAGGGCCTCTTGACGGTCCCCAGGGCTGCCAACCCGACCACTAATTCCCGGATCTCGTGCTGGATTAGAGAAACAATAGGTCCAGGTGTGGGTCTCGATTAAGATTCAAGCCCGCCTTCCTGAAAACTACACTCAACCTGAGGATTATACATCTAATCCCTCTCAAATCTTCGCCTTGGGAAAGCACGGAGGCCGGGTGGGGGTAAGCCCTCCTCAGTACACCTGAACGGAAGGACGGATTAAACCCTTTGTTTTTCTTTTACAGATTTCTAGTGTTCTTTAAGTATTTGTTCAACTTTATCCTCTCAGTTAATTTCCCTATTCATCTTTAATCCCAGCACCTGGCATAATATATTGTTGAGTGACTGAATAAAAACCCATTAGTGTCAATAGCTGGAGACCACCTATGCCCTCAGGGGTTCTAGATGCACCTACTTCCCAGTCCAGAACTAGGCATGGAAATTCTTATCCCGAGGATATCTAGACCCTAAAGAAGTGGAGCTAAGGGGCATGTATTCATTGGCTTCTTACCTTGCCCTCGTGAAGGGGCTGGTGATCCAAAGGCAATTAGGACATACCCTCTGCCTCACTGAGGATGTACAAGGAATAGAAGAGCATGCACACTTTGAGGTTTTTGTTTGTTTTGGCAGTACTGGGAATCAAACATTCTGGCATGCTAGGCAAGCACTCTGCCAGAGCTACACCCTCAACTCCCTTTTAGTTTTTTTAAAATTTGAGACAGAGCCTCACTAAGTAGCTGAGGCTGGCCTTGAACTTGAGATCCTCCTGCCTCAGCATCCCAAGCAGCTGGGATTACAGGTGTGCACCACTATGCCCAGCATAGGCATCCTAGTGGTGTTCTAGCCAGGGAAACATAGGAGCAAAGACCTGGAGGTAAGAAGGCATGTTCTGGAGAACACAGTGTATCAAGGGGAGGGGAGTTGTCATTGAGCTCTGAACATGGCCAGGTGTTCAGGGTTTTTGTAGCGCCCTAGTAAGGAGCTTGAATTTCTCATTTCTAGTTGTGGGTATTGCCTCCTTTCTGAGCCTCTTTTCCTTATCTCTAAAATGCTCTTAGGTATAAATGAGATATGGATGTAGTTGAGTCGATCTGTTTCCAGGTACAGATTGTGGACTAGTTTTGTTCCATAGGGAGCTGCAGAGAGGAGAGGAGTACTGCAGGCCACAGAGGAAGAGAAGAATCCTGGCCATGGGGAACTGAGAGAGCCAGATCAGAAGAGTCTCCCCCATGCTCTTTGTCCCTCCCTCCCATTTCTACCAGCCTACCATCTATCCCTCCTCCCTGCCAGGGTCAACACCAGCACTGGCTGCTTCATGAGCAGTCAAGCAGATCAGAAGTCCTTGGAGGGGCTGGGATTGTAGGTCAGCAGTAGAGTGCTCACCTAGCACGTGCCTGGCTCAGGTTCGATCCTCAGCACCACATAAAAATAACGGCATTACGTACAACTAAAACAAACAAATATTAAAAAAAAAAAAAAAAAAAAAAAAGAAGAAGAAGAAGCCGGGCACAGTGGCGCACGCCTGTAATCCCAGCACTTGGGAGGCTGAGGCAGGAGGATCACAAGTTCAAAGCCAGCCTCAGCAATGGCGAGGCACTTAGCAACTCAGTGAGACCCTGTCTCTAATTAAATACAAAAAAGGGCTGGGGATGTGGCCCAGTGGTCGAGTGCCCCCGAGTTCAATCCCCGGTACCAGTGAAAAAAAAAAAAAAAAGAAGAAGAAGAAAAGGAAGTCCTTGGAAAGGGAACTCCAAGGACATAATAGTCCTGGCACTGGACACAAGGGGGAAGGCCTATCCATAGGCCAGGAGGGCTGAGATCAGACTAGGAACATGGAGAAGAAAAGATCCCCTACACACACACACACACACACACACACACACACACACATGCATGCAACTTTCTCATTTTGAGTTTCTGGCAGGTGTCAGGTTCTGCTGTGGGCCTTAGGCAGAAGGGGGCCCCAACCCTCCATAGTTCTATGAGCTCTTGAGCCAGGGATAGATGGGGTCTTCCACCTAATAGAAAGCAGAAATGGCAGGAGCACAGGACCAGATCTCCTCTAGGAGAATTGGAGTAGAACGCCACCCTAACTTGGCAAATCTCCTTTCTTGGCTTCCATTTCCCTCTCTCCCTTGATACCTGTCACCTCTGCTGGCCCTCCTAACAACTTCTTCTCAGGGTGTTCAAATTCAAACTTCCCAAGAGACAGGATATAATTGGGTCAATTAATTGCCCAATTAGATCAATCTGAAAGTATCTATTTGGGAAGCTCTCTATCTCTTCCCACATGGCCAGCCATACATCAGTGAAATCCTTGATACAGCTGACTGTGGATAGGATGATGGGTATCATGGGACAAATCTCAGTAGACCAAGATGGCCACATGTGTGTTCAGCTCTCAACCCACTGGTTGTAGTAGACCTGCAATTGGTTGATTCTGTACCCCTTGGATATTCCCTTATTTATTGTTTTCCATGCAATTGATGCTGTCTGATTTGGGACCAAATATCCCAGAGTCCCTCCCTTTGGGGGCACCAAGAGATGGGCTTGAGTGGGATACACTGGTGCATGCTTGTAATTGCAGTGACATGGAGGCTTAGGCAGGAGGATTCCAAGCCTGGGCAACCTAGTGAGACCCTGTCTCAAAATAAAAAGGTTTGGGTATGTAGCTCAGTGGTAGAGCACTTGTGTGGCATGCATCAGGCTCTGGATTCATTTCCCAGCACTGCAAAACAAGCAAACAAACAAAAAACTGTGAAACACAGTACTTCTTTCATCCCAACGGTATCCCAGGCTAAGTGAGAGAACTAGGGTAGACTACAGTTCACATCCTATAATGAGATAAACATTACAGTCCCTGCTTAGCCCCAGCTGAGGAATCTCTCTTGGAGAGATGTCCAGGGTTATGTAACAATCAGTAGATTTCTAACCAAAGGCTTGATATCATAAGGCATTATTTGAGGGAGACCAGTGTGTCCTTGTCCTTGGAGTAATTCTATAACTGTTACACATACCCATCTCTAGAATTTTCCACCCCCATATCTCACAATTTTCCTTTCCTACTCTAATCTATAGGCCCCTTTTTTAAAAAACATGAGATAAGGGGTCTGGGGTTGTGGCTCATTGGTAGAGCACTTGCCTAGCACATGCAAGGCCCTGGGTTCAATCCTCAGCACCACATAAAAATAAATAAAGGTATTAGGTCCAACTACAAAAAAAAAAAAAAAAAAAAAAAAAAAAAAAAACATGAGATAGGGTCTCCTGTGTTGTCCAGGCTTCCTGATGAGTTGTACCAGGCCTGGCTGGTAAGTATTTATTGAATGGATGTTGCCTAAGAGGCAGGAGGGTTATTTTCCACAGCTTGCACCAGAATATGAGACAGAACTCCTGGGTTCAGCATCCCCAGACACTTTTATTTTTTACTTTGAGTCAGCCTTTCTAAGTTGCTGAGGGCCTGCCTCAAACTTGTGATCCTCCTGCCTCAGCCTCCTGAGGTAGCTGGGACTCCAGGCTTGTACCATAATGCAGGGCTTGTGATAGCCACTTTGAACCTTCCTCAGTGCCTTTTTCTTACCACTGGGCATTTGCACATGCTGCGCCCTCTGGTTAGCACATCCTCAAATGTCAAAAAAGTTATTATTTTTTGGCAGTGCTGGGGAATAGAACCTAGAGCCTCACACATGCTGGGCAAACACTCTACCACTGAGCTACAGCCACACCTTTCCAGAAAACATTTCTGGGTTAATTGTTCCCCGCTGTGGGCTCCCATGGCTCCTGTCATCATTGCAGGTACCTCCCACTAAGCTCCAGGAAGGCAGGAACCACATCTGTTTTTCATTTTTAGCTTCTCATTGAGTTGCACAGGGCTTGCCTGTATTTATCAAATGAGTGTTGCCTAAGAGACAGGAGGTTATTTACCAAGACCAGTTAAAGATGCTATCTCATAAAGAACTTGACTGGTTTTGTCCCCCAATCCTGGGAATTTTCCAAGTTATAAGAGTTCCATGGTAAGCCCTGATAGTCTATACTAATGAGATGGTTCACAGTGGGCCCCTACATAGCTTATGCTAAAGAAATGAATCAGGATGGGGGAGCCAATAAGACCAATAGTGTATGACCAATATGACCATTGGTGTAAGACCAATGGTGTCTTACACCAATAAGACCAACCATGTGATCAGAATGGAAGTTTGACCTAGTTGATATCAGCCCAATAAAACTCCAGTAGAAATTTTGGCCACTGAAGTTCAGTGGAACTTCCCAGATGATGAACACATTGACATGCCAGAGGATGATGTACACTGATTCCCTGGGAAGAGAACATGGAAGTTCAGATCCTGGGACCTGTCTCAACCTTGCCTACATATATCCTTTATAATAGAACTGAAATAATAAATAAAACACTTCCATGAGCTGTGAGTCATTCTAATGAACTATGGAACCTGCAGAGTCTGAAGGGATGCCTGAATCCATAGTCATTCAAAGAGCGAGTGACCTGGGGACCTCTGAGATTTGTGACTGGTATGTCAAATGAGGGAATCCGATGAAAGACAAAGACCTTAACTTGTGGGATCTGACACTAACGTTAGTTGGTTAGTGCCAGAATTGCACTGCAGAATGTATGGAGTGAGGAGGTCTGTGCTAGGCTATACAGATAGGAGAGGAAGAGATGAAGCCAGGATAAGCAATGAACAAAGCAAACAATAATATGAGCCGGGCACAGTGGCCCATACCTGTAATCCCAGTGGCCGGGAAGGCTGAGATAAGAGGATCATGAGTTCAAAGCCAGCCTCAGCAATGGCAAGGTGCTAAGCAACTCAGTGAAACCCTGTCTCTAAATAAAATACAGATTAGGGCTGGGGATGTGGCTCAGTGGTCAAGTGCCCCTGAGTTCATTCCCCAGTACCAATAATAATAATAATAATAATAATGGTGATGCACAAGGTATGGAGAAAAGATGAAGAACAGGTTCATAGATGGTAGCCTGGCCAAAAGAAATGGAGATGCCATTGATGGAAATAGGGAACTGGAGTTTGGTGGTGAGAAGAATAAAGAAGAAAGGGGGCCTCTATTCTTGATACTAAGTCACAGGGTTGAGCACTTGACCCTATGACCCCCACTTCCCAACAGTAGAGTCCAGTGCCTCCAACATTTCCATTCATCTCTTGTCAGAGTAGATCATTTTCCATTACTGTAACAGAATAACTGAAGGTGGATGATTTGTAAAGAAATTTATTCCATTCATATATTTCTAGGCCAGGAAGTACAAGATTGGGTAGCTATTATCTGCTTGGCTTCTGGAGAGGGTGTTGTACTGATTCAACTCATGGCAGAAAACAGAAGAACAAGGGATGGGGCTGGGATTGTGGCTCAGAGGGAGAGCACTCACCTAGCATGTGCGTGGCCCAGGTTCGATCCTCAGCACCACATAAAAATAAAGGCATTGTACATAACTAAAACAAATAAATAAATATTAAAAAAAAAAACCCACTAGAGATGGACTTCTCTATAACAACCCAGTCTCTCTCTCTTTTTTTTTTGAGGGGGGGGAGGGTATTGGGGATTGAACCCAGAGGTACTTAACCACTGAGCAACATCCCCAGCCCTTTTTATTTTTTATTTTGAGACAGGGTCTCACTAAATTTCTTAGGGCCTCGCTAATTTGTTGAGGCTGGCTTTGAATTTGTGATCCTCCTGTTTCAGCCTCTTGAGCTGTTGGCTAACAGGTGTGCATCACCATACCTGGCCATATGATAACCTATTCCTTGTTTTGTTGGTTTTTGTTTGTTTGTTTTGGTACTGAGGATTGAACTCAGGGGCACTCGACCACTGGGCCACATCTCCAGCCCTTTTTTGTATTTTATTAGAGACAGGGTCTCACTGAGTTGCTAACTGCCTCGCCATTGCTGAGGATGGTTTTGAGCTCAAGATCCTCCTGCCTCTGCCTCCCAATGCTGGGATTACAGGCATGCACCCCCATGCACAGCTGTTTGTTTTTGACTGAGGATTGAAACCCATGGGTGCTTAACCACTGAGCCACATCCCAACCCTTTTTTATATTTTATTCAGAGACAGGGTCTCACTGAGTTGCTTAGGGCCTCTCTAAGTTGCTGAGGTTGGCTTTGAACTTGTGATCCTCCTATTTCAGCCTCCAGAGCTGCTGGGATGATAGGCATGTGCCACCACGCCTAGAGACAGCCCATCTAATTGAGTCCCACCAGAGTGAGAATGGATGGACAAAAGGCATTCATCCATTCATAAAGGCTCTTCCTGTGACTCAACCACCAGCCACAAGGCCCTACCTCCCAACATTGTAACACTGAAGACCAAAGTTTATCATGAGTTTTAGTGGAGAAAAGCTATATTCAGGACTGGGGTTGTAGCTCAATGGTAGAGCACTTGCCTAGCACATGTGAGGCAGTGGGTCTATCCTCAGCACCACATAAAAAATAAATAAATAAAATAAAGCTACATTCAAAGTAGCACTAGTATATGGGAGCCTGTAACTTTCATCATAAGGTCCCTGGGCCTGCAACCGGCTAACATATATGTCCCCCCACCACCCCCTGAATGAATTATATATTCTCCTAACTTAGTCCTAGCAACTCTTAGTTGTGATTTCTCAACAAACACATGCCCTCCTGCATTTCACACTTGTCTCTCAACACATATTTCAGAAGTGGAATAAGCAATGTGGACATTCAAATAGGAAACATGGTGTGTTGGTGGCAAATATAACCCTGGTGGCCTGGCCTGAGTCTGAGGAAGGCCAGGGTGGAGAGTCCCATCACAGCTCTTCCAAATCCTGTGAACACCCTTAGGGAGGGAGAGCCCCATCATAGGCAGGGTGAGGAGGGGTTTCCTCAGTATATGACCTACACTAGGATCTCTGTTCTTGAGCACAGTAGAACTACCTCTTGTTCTTTCCCTTGGGATCTCTTGGAAGGTGCCACTCCTCTTGGAAACCCACACAGCCTAGCCTCCTAAGCACCATACACTTGAGCTCTTTTCATCTGCTTTTTATGGCCAAGGCCATTTCCTTGTAAGTTCACATAGGTGAGATGTTTGCAAGTTTGCCTGTACTATGTTGAAAAAGGATCTAGAGGAGAGAGACGTTTGCCTCTGTGTAACAGCTGAGCTAATACTCTGGTGGAGAAGGAAAACAGGCTTTTGTCCCTAGTCCCTTCTATTTTCCTGGATATCTTCCCAAGGGCATCCCACAAGTCAGTGGAAAGTCACACAACTGGTTAGACTAAACTACTGGTGATCATTCCTGCTCAGGCTTCTCTTTTTTTCCTTTATACCTTTGTTTTATTGATTGATTGATGTGGTGCTGAGAATCAAACCCAGTGCCTCACTCTTGCTAAGGAAGTGCTGTAACACTGAGATACAATCCCAGCCTTCAGGCTTCTCTTTTTCTGCCAATCCCTTCAGTGTTGGGCTGTCAGGCCCTGAACTCCCCCTAGATAACCTTCACCATTCATATTCCTGTGCCTCTCAAATCTTCAGCTCCAGCTCCATCCTAGATCCCTTCTGCCTGTGTCCTGGATACTTCCAAATACATGTCGCATGAATGCCTTAAACTCAACATGTCCTGAACAAAGCATATCATCTTCTTCCCAAAGTTGTCCCTAACAGAGTTAATGAAATGATCGTGTATCCAGTGTTCCAAGTAAGAAGCCTGGTCATCATTGTGGGTTCCTTTCTCTCTTCCTCTCCTCCCCATATCTGATTTCTGGTGTTGTATTTTCTACAGTCTCTCAAATCCTTCCATTTCTCTCCATTTCCAGTGCTACCACCCTGGTCTAGGCCAGCATTATTTCTGCCTGGACACCAAATAGCTTTCTCACCGGACTCCCCACACCCTCCTCTGCCTTCTTTCTCTGCAGCCACAGTGCTTTCTCGAAACCTCACATCTCATGTCTATTCCCTATATAAACCCCTTTGAATGATATCCCCTTAGGATAACATCCAGGTTCCTTAACATGTTCTGTTAGGCCTCTGACTTTGCTTGTTCTGTTTCTCATTTGTACTTACTGTTCTAGACAGACTCACTTTGGTTCAGTTCCTTAACTCACTATGTCTCTTGCCTCTGAGGCTTTATAAATTTGTTGTTTCCCTGGAATGCTACCCCTGCCTCTTTATGTAACAAACTGCTACTCATCCTTCAGGTCTCGGCTCACCCTAGGAATCCTTCACTAATTCCAAAAGTCTGGGCCACATCCCTTACTACAAACACCCATGGTGCCGAGCTCCCCTAAAAGGGACTTGTTTGAAATCACTTATTCTAATCTGCCTCCCCACGTACGCCCCCAGGGCCAATGCCCTTGACAATTATTACCTGGGTGGCTCTTGGTTTCACAGCACTTTGTCCTGTTCTGTCTGCTTCCCCAGACCGACCAGACAAATGGAACTACATGAGCCTATGACTGGTGTAAGAGGACCCCATGCCACAAGCACTAGGCACTCTGAGTGGGCTGCTCCCTTGGAGAGATTTCCTGAAGCCCCAGACTAGACACCAAGACCCCCCCACACACCCGTCTCGCTCCTGCAGCAGTCCTTGGGTCTCCACCATCTGGCTGTTTGCTGCCCCCAAGTGTCCAATGACAAAACGAAGTTTTCTTAGGTTTCTGCCAAACAGGGTCTTGAATACAGTGTGTATTGGGGAGATATTATTAGCCCGACCCTGGGTCTCTGGTGGCATAGCTTTTGGTGGGGACATCCTCCCCTCCATTGTTTGTTGTTTTTTTTGTTTGTTTCTGGTACTGGAAGTTGAACCCAGGGGCACTCTACCACTGAGCTACATACTCCTATTTTGAGACAGGATCTCGCTAAATTGCCCAGGCTGGGCTTGAACTTGTAATCCTTCTAATTACAGTCTCCCAAATTGCTGGGATTACAGGCCTGGGCCACCACTCTCAACAAAGCATTCCCTTCTGACAGTTTTACAACTGTCTGACACTCATCTCCTTCCTTTCTAGTCTCTGCTACTTGTCCATTCCTGGTTTGGGTGTGGTTTCCCAGACACAATTTGGAGGGAAGCACAGTGAGGGACTGGCATAATAGAAATCAGAAGGTTCCCTGACTAGAGACCTCCCTAAAGAATGCAGCCCCCACCAGGTGGGCCCATCTGGACCTCTGGTTCACATGCTTCCCTCTTTGGGCCCATTACCTGCCTGCTGCTTGGCGTACTGGGGCACAACTGTATTCCCAGAATCTTGGGAGGCCGAGGAAGAAGGATCCCAAATTCAAGGCCAGCCTCAGCAACTTAATGAAGCCTTGTTACCAAAAAAAAAAAAAAAAAAAAAAAAAAAAAAAAAAGGCTGGGTGTGTGGCTCTGTGGTTAAGCACTCAGGAGTTCAATCCCCAGCACCTGCCTGCTGCCTCCTTCCAGCAATGAGGCACAAAAGGAAAGCAAAAAAATAATGTGTATTCAGTTCTGTGTTCTGTCTTTTTCTGAAAATTGAAGGGCCATTCTGGCTGCCAGGCAGGTGTTAAATTAAGAAAAGAGGAAGGCACAGCAGCATATGCCTATAATCCCAGCTCCTCCCAGTTCCTCAGGAGGTTGAGGCAGGATTACAAATTCAAGGCTAGTCCTAGCAATTTAGTGAGACCCTCAGCAACTCAGCATGACCCTATCTCAAAAAACAAAAAAGGACTGAGGATGTAGCTCAATGGTAAAGTGCCCCTGGGTTCAATCTCCAGTACAAAAAAAACAAAGAGGATAAAGAAAGAAGAGATTCTCCCCATTTCTCCACCACCACCCAATGTCTTTCATGTGACCTGATAACAAGAACTTGTAACTTTGAATGGCTGGACAAAGGAAGTGGAAAGAGAAATGCTTGAGGGAAAGTACAAAACCAAACCATAAACTCAATTTCTAAATTCACTCTTTTGTGAGGGGCAGGAGGAGGAAAAGGGGTTTAAACACAAGAGCACTTTACCATTGAGCTACATTCCGTCTTTCTTACTTTTTAACACAGGTTCTCGCTAAATTGCTGTAGCTGGCCTCAAACTTGGGATCCTTCTTCCTCAATCTCCTGAGTTGCTGGGATCATAGGTGTGTACCACTGCACAGTTCACTCTTTTTTTTTTTTTTTTTTTTTTTGGTACTGGGGATTGAATTCAGGTGCACTCGACCACTGGGCCACATCTCCAGCCCTTTTTTGTATTTTATTAGAGACAGGGTCTCACTGAGTTGCTTAGTGTCTCACCATTGCTGAGGCTGGCTTTGAACTTGCGATCCTCCTGCCTCAGCCTCCCAAGTGCTGGGATTACAGGCGTGCGCCACCGCGCCCAGCTCACAGTTCACTCTTTTATAAAGGAAAAATAGTTTGTCAATTTTCAGTAATTTCAACATTCATAATTATTCATTTGTTCAGTGACCTCCTAGTAAGCGCCAGGCACTGTGTTAGAATACAGTGGAGAGTAAAAACAGAGTTAACTCTGTATTGTGGAGACAGGTCAATGTAAAATTGCAATGGTGAAGACATCAACTTGGGCTGAGAAGAGAGGCACACTGTGTTACTGTGACAGCCCATCTAACTGAGTAGAGCTCTTGGTTCAGCTGATACCTTAAGGAAAGGACCTGCTTATGCAATTTAGACATTTTTTGTTAAGTTTTCGGTTTTAGATCTCAGGTGTGAAGAGCTGAGGTCATCAGATCCCTCCACTCACAGCACACTACTGTTAAAGTTCACTTAGTATCTTTTATCTGTAGTTCTCATTCCATTTTTTCCAAAGGCAGGTAATGATGAACTTATCAGACAATCTGCTATTTTCTGGCTTTCAGATAGCTGACAGTTTATCTTGCCAAATGGGTATGATGACAAGATACTGGATCAAGTTAAAGAGCATTGAAAAGGGAAGTTGGACAAGAAGGGAAGAAAGGAAAGATGGATTGGGGGGAGTAGTTATTGGATTTGAGATCCTGATGACTTCAAAGCAGCAAAGATGAAGGAACAAAGATTATGATCAATAAGGTGCTTGAATCAATCTGGAGGTGGAAGAGATCTGGGTGGTGACAAAATCCAACATGAGGTTGGTAAAGCAGAATAGTGGTCACTATAGAGATGTTCAGGGCATTGGTCATTGCCACAATCTAGAATACTTTAAGTCCATTAAGTCCTTAAATCCCCATAAGGGTAGAGAACAAGAGTAGAAGCCAGGGGCTAATACACATGAAGAATAAGGGAGTTAAAAAAAAAGAAAAAGGTGGTGGTGGTGGTAGAAATATTTGAGGACTGTTTGGCTGTAAGAGATAGAAAACATCTTGTCAGGTCACAGTGGTGCAGGCCTGTAATCCCAGTGGCTTGGGAGGCTGAGGCAGGAGGATCATGAATTCAAAGACATCCTCAGCAAAAGCAAGGTGCTAAGCAATTCAGTGAGACCCTGTCTGTAAAGAAAATACAAAATAGGGCTGGATGTGGCCCAGTGGTCAACTGCCCCTGAGTTCCATCCCTGTTGAAGGAGCCCTAATTAGGAAGGGCTGTTGCAGCTAGCTGGAAGCCATAAGTTCCACCTGATATGTATGTGACGCACCTGTAGGCACCCGCAAAGCTGAAGGTATATAACCAGGTGAAAGCGGTCCGAGTTAGGAGAACGGAGAATTCAGTCAGTCGGGCAGTCACTCGGTCGGTCAGAAGAATCAGAGCAGCCAGAACGTAGGCAGAGCGGTTACAGAAGAGAAACCAGATAGAAGAAGCAATGACTGGTCAGAGTTAGGCCGAGGCTCCTGAGGAAGATAGAAGACAGAAGAAAGAAGAAGGAAAGAAAGAAGAGAGAAGAAAGAAGCTCTAATCTTTCTCTAAGCTAAGCTCTATCTTTCTTTCTCTCTAAGACTCTAAGCTAAGATCTTTCTCTCTAAGACTCTAAGCTAAGAAGACAAGAAGAAAAGCTCGCTTTAATCTTTCTCTCTAAAAATCTTTCTTTCCCTCTCTAAGCTCTAAGAAAGTAGAAGTAAAAGTAGTAAAATCTTTACTCTGCCTCCGAGAGTTTTCCTCCCGGTTTTCGGTACCAGGTAGCCTACACCTGTCACCTCCACCCCCACCAAAAAAGAGATAGAAGACATCAAAATTAATAGGACTTAAGGCAAAAGTTCATCTCCTACACTTACACACACTAATAGCCTACCCACGGCCTGAATGGTCCTCCTCAGTGTCAAAAGATAGTTTCCTTCTATCCTGCTATTCTGCTTTGCATGGCAACAATCCTCAAAGCTACCTCATGGTCCAAAATGGCTGCTGGACTTCTATTCCAGACAGCAGGAAGCAAGAGAATATACCACCCTTTAAGAACACTTGGAAACTGTACATATATGCAATCTCTTCCATCAAGCAGAATTTAGTCACAGCAGCCACAATCCCAGCTAAAATTCTGCAGGTTCTATTTCTAGAAGGAGGAAACCACATAGTGGGGATCAACTGGCAGCCTCTTCCACAGAAATGATGGGGGCAGTAGAACAAAGAACAGGGTAATGGTGATATAGCAGAATGGCAGGAGCCTCAGGTGGAAGGGAGTGCAGAAAAGTCAGGAAGTGGTATACAGAGGCACCTAACTTCAGCTACCAGTCTGGGGAAGGTGAGGCATATGGTTTGAGAATAAAAGCCACCCCTTGGAGGGGCTGCAACAGTGGTTTCCCATGAAAGCAGAAGCACAAAACAGCTACCCACAGTGGTTTGCTAGAGGACATTTGGGTTGGGGAAGGGACACAGGAACTGGGTCAGGAACAGCAAGGGCAAGTTTGTATGACTACTGGATGAAAACAGGAATGAGAAGCTCAATGGTCTTGGTCTTAGTATCTGAGGCAGGTGGGTCTTGCTTGGCCAGGGTGATCCAAACTGGAAATGGCTCCACCTCTAAAACCACAAGTTTACCCACTAGAGCCAATCAGCAGGCTACCTCACAGGTTGTCCAACTCTTAAGAGGTCACCTGACCTCTAAGCTTTGGTATTAGTCCCAAACTGCACATTTGATTTTACAAGGTTAACGTAAATCTAAGACTCCAGTCTCCACTTTCAGGGAACCTCCTTTAATAAAGATGCCCGCCAGGCGTGGTGGCACATGCCTGTAATCCTAGCACTTGGGAGGCTGAGGCACTTAGCAACTCAGTGAGACCCTATCTCTAATAAAATACAAAAAAGGCTGGGGATGTGGCCCAGTGGTCGGGTGCCCCTGAGTTCAATTCCCGGTACCAATTAAAAAAAAAAAAAAAAAAAAAAAAAAAAAGCCCAACTTTTTTTTTATATGAAAATATTTATTTTTTTGCTTTAGTTGTACACAATGCATTTATTTTTACATGGTGCTGAGGATTGAACCCGGGCCACACACGTGCTAGGCAAGTGCTTTACCACTGAGCCACAACCCCAGCCCCAAGATGCCCAACTTTTTAGGGGGCCAAATGACCTATAGCAGAAATGTCTTAAGGAAGTAACCTCTATACGTGTGTCAGCCAAGGGAACGAGGAACAATGGAAAATAGCTGCCAGCAAAAGATTGCAGGATGGTAGGAAGCAGATGGAGCAGAGTGAGCACGACCCCCTGGCCATCCCTCCCAAGTTATGTGCCAACTCTTTGTAATTTAGTTAACCATAATCCTTTCATTGCTATGAAAGGAGAGGGGTTATCAAATAGCTTGCCAATTTTTTTTTTGAGAACTCAGATACATATAAAATGTGTTCAGCTTGGTGGTGCTATATCACTGGGACACATCCCTAGCCCTTTATTGTTTTTTAATATTCTGAGACAAGGTCTTGCTAAGGTGTCCAGGCTGGCCTCAAATTTGTGATCTTCCTGCATCAGCCTCCTGATTCACTGAAATTACCAGTGTGCACCACTATACTTAGCTTATTTCAAGTTGTTAGATAATCAACTAACATTAATGAAATGAACAAAGTGGTAGTACTTGAATAACCTTAAGGGCTCTATTCTAAGGATGATGGTCACAACTGCTATCAGAAAGGGAGCTAAGTTAGGAGAAACATCAAGAGTAGAGTTTAAGATCAGGTGAGATGGCGCACACCTGTAATTCCAGTAGCTCGGGAGGCTGAGGCAGGAGGATTGCCAGTTCAAAGCCAGCCTCAGCAAAAGCGAGGTACTAAGCAACTCAGTGAGACCCCGTCTAAATGAAATACAAACTAGGGCTGGGGATGTGGCTCAGTGGTTGAGTGCCCCTGAGTTCAATCCTTGGTATAAAAAAACAAAACACAACACTGAGTTCAGAAGCTGGCACCAAGCCAGCCCTGAGACACAGCCAGAAATCCTGTCAAAGAAAATTCTGCAAGCAACAATTCTCACACTTAGCACAGCTCCCTTGAAAAGGAATCCAGGAAGCTTCTGCTATTAACAATGAGGATGGACATGGCCCATTGCATGCTCTGTTCCCAGATCCTACACCCCAATGAAGAAGGGGGACAGAAAACTTCCCACAAAGGCCAGGAGGGAAATGAGGCAGGATGTGGTGACTGCTGAGGAAGTGAAGGGGCAGGAGGGCAATAGAACCCCAGCCCTTGCACTCTAACTTTCGCTTGTTAGCTCTTTGCCCCAAGCCATAGGCTGCTTCCTGGGCACAAGGAAGGGCAAATGATGTTAGAAGAGAGAACTAATGACAGCTCTACAGACAAGTCAGATGTGTAAATCAGCTGAGATTTTCTTTGCATTTTGGTCCTAATCTGAGATACATTTTTTTTTGTGTGTGTGTGTGGTGTACCTGGGATTGAACTCAGGGGCACTTGACCACTGGGTCACATTCCCATCCCTTTTTAGAGACAGGGTCTCACTGAGTTGCTAAGTGCCTCGCCATTGCTGAGGCTGGCTTTGTACTCGCAATCCTCCTGCCTCAGCCTCCCAAGTGCTGGGATTACAGGCGTACGCCACTATGCCCGGCTATCTGAGATATTTTTGGAAGTCATACAGGGTACTTCTGAAGGTGACAGAGGGCAGCAAACACAGGAGGATAAGTTGTTAGGACCAGGCGAGCTTGTCCAATCAGCTCAGCAGCCTTCTTCCTGAATCCAGTTTCGGGCATTGATGAAAAGCTGAAGCCACGGGGAGGTGGTAAGAGTGTCAAATGGAGGGGGTCGCCATGCCCATTGCCATGGCCTCACAGCCCGCTCAGGATGAGGCATAAGAGCCAGGTGGCGGCCATCATGGGAGCAGACACCAGCCACACCCCTTGGAGAACCATTGGGATTCAGTGGGTATTGCTCTGTGGGGTTCCCTTCATCATCTGCCCAGTGCAGAGGAGCCAGGCCTTTGGCCTCAATCTGGGCTTGGAGTTCTGGAGAAGAAAATGCCATGTAACCTGAGAGGGAAGAAGGGAAATGAAAGTCAAGTTCCTTCAGGCCCTTTATCCATTCCCAGCCCTCAGGCTCCCCCTGCCTTCCCAGGCCTGACCTTCCCCATGGGCGCTCCATACTGGCAGCACAGCACCTTCCATCCCTCGCAGCATCAGGGCTGGCCCAGGCCCCACACGCACAGTGGCCCAGCGAGACTCAAAACGCCCAGACAGGTTGTGACGTAGCATGAGGCCAGGCTGGGTTGGCCAGGAGTCATGATCCACCTCCCCAACTTCTTCATCAGGGTTGCCACCCACCCAGCCCAGCAGAGCCAGCAATTGACAGCCATTACACACGCCTAGGCTAAAGGTGTCTGGCCGCTTCCGGAAGCGCCTCAGCTCAGCCCCAGCCTGTGAATGAAAAGTCACAGCAGCTGCCCATCCTAGAAGGGAACATGGAAGTCAGGGTGAGATGTGGAAGGTCTCAGAAAAAGAGAAGCCAAGAATGAAGGGAAATAGCTGCTCTTCCACTCCAGCAGGCACCCCTCTCTGCAGAGGTTGGGGTACCTGAGGGAACAAATGCGCTTATCTGCTTAAATCAGATGTTACCAACTCCTGGGACACTGATGGTTGGTGATTTTCTTTTTGCTTGGCCAACGGAACATTATAAGTTTTCACTTGGGTTGGAGTTGTGGCTCATTGGTAGAGCACCTGCCTAGCACGTGTGAAGCCCTGGGTTCAATCCTCAGCATCATGGATAAAAAGATAAACAAATAAAATAAAGGTATTGTGTGCCTGTAATCCCAGCACTTGGGAGACTGAGGCACTTAGCAACTCAGTGAGACCCTGTCTCTAATAAAATACAAAAAAGGGCTTGGGATGTGGCCCAGTGGTCGAGTGCCCCTGAGTTCAATCCCTGGTACCAAGAAAACAAAAGGTGTTGTGTCCATCTACAAATTAAAATATATATTATATGAATATGTATACATATATATATATATATATATATATATATATATATATATATATAAAAGTTTTTATTTAGTTGCCCAACACTTAAAAATAAGATTTCACACAAAAATCTGAATTTTTAGCTTCTCTTGAAACAATGAAGGATCTGGTCCTGTTGAGCCATCTTTCCAATAGCTGCTTGAGCTGAGTAGCAGCTGCCCCTTTAGATAGGACATAGGCTGTCCAAATTAGCAATACCCCACACAGAACACCTGCCCCATTTGTTAATCTTAGGCCTTCTGCTGACATCTGACAACTGAACTCATGTACTCACTTTCCCCTGGCTCTGTTTCAGGAATGTGGCAGAGGGAGCATGCAGGAGTCTGCACACCTACCTTTGGCAGAGCCCAGGACGTCTGCATAGCTGAAACCACCCACAAAGGCCACACCGCGGAACGTGTCTAGCCCAATGGCTCCAGAACAGAGGTCCTGCATGGTCACATCCCACACCTAGCAGGATAGAGAGGGCAAATGTCAGAGTACACAGCCCAAGGCTAGATCAAGGCCTCTAGCTTTTTTTTTTTTTTTTTTTTTTTTTTTTGGTACTGGGGATTGAACTCAGGGGCACTCAACCACTGGGCCACATCCCCAGCCCTTTTTTGTATTTTATTAGAGACAGGGTCTCACTGAGTTACTAAGTGCCTCACCATTGCTGAGGCTGGCTTTGAACTCGCGATCCTCCTGCCTCAGCCTCCCAAAGTGCTGGGATCACAGGCGTGCGCCACCGCGCCCGGCAAGGCCTCTCTCTAGCTTTGTTGGCCAACCGACTCACCTCAAACCCAGCCAAGTGGAAAGCATCAGCCATCTCCCGGTCTCCATTACTACCCTCTTCTCGCAAGATGGCGACTCGGGGGGTAGGACCACCTGGAAGGAGCAGTGTCTCTGGTCTAGACAGTTACTTCCCCACCTGAACTCCCCAGACACCTTTGCCAGGGCAGGCCCAGGCACCCAGGTCTTGGGCTCTATGCCCAGGCTGATGGCTTAAGAAACCAAGATGTCGTGCACATTCCCTCACCAGGCTCATGGGGCACAGAGGCCTTGGGAAAAGAGGGGGGTAGGCAATAACTGGGCCCCATCCTCTCCCTTAGGCCCTGTTCCTCTTCTGTCACACAGTGTGGCTCTGCCTGCAGACGGTCCAGCTGGAAACTTGTTTCCTCCCAGAGGGCTCTCAGCTGCCCAACTGGCTCCTCTACAACCACAATCCCGTTCACTGATGCCCGAACCTGAAGAGGGCAAGAAAGTCAAGGGCTAAGAGAAAGGACAGCCCCTCCATGGCTGGCAGAGAGGCCTACAGCTTCCTTGCTCAGACTGCCCCCTAAGCCCCATTCTCCCTGGCTTCCTCACCATAGCATGAGGTCCAGCCTCGCCTGTGTGGCCCAGCTCCAGGCAGTGGAGGCCAGCACTCCTGTAACGCTGCAATACTCCAGCCAGGTCTGGCTTCTGCACCTCCAGCACCAGGCCTGGCTCCTCAGCAAACAGCACCGGCAATGCTGAGAGAGCAATGGAGGCAAGTAAGGGTGTTTAGGGTGCTGCCAGAGATTTAGAGGCAGCAATCAGAGGTTCGTGAGGACTTGGATGGTGGGAAGAGGAAGTTGCATCAGGGACTGTAGGGGTCTCAGAGGGGTATAATAAGGAACATAGTGGGTGCTATTCAGTTCAGCTGTTAGAAGATGGCTCAGAAAAGACAGTTGGGGAACACTCAGGGAAAAGGGGTTGGGAACACTCTATTCTTTATCAGGGGATGGGGTCTGCAGGTAGAGAAGGCAGCCAAGCCTGACTCTAAACCTAGTTTCTTACCATCGACCCCAGGCGCAGGCACATCCACCTCTATCCCACAATTCCCAGCAAAGGCCATCTCGAGCAGACAGGTGACAAGGCCTCCATCACTGACATCATGGCCTGAGCAGAGGAGGCCATCTGGAGGAAAGTAAAAAGAGTTCAGTAATCTTGGGACCCAGCCTAATGATTCCACTTAACTACTTCTGGAGAGTCCATGGGAGTGTGTGAGAAGGTAACACATATTGGGAACAGAGAAGGACCCAAGTCCTTAGCTGGTGAGCACCTGCTACCATGTGCACCACCTCTCCTAGGGCCTCACCTTTTAGCAGCCCCTGGGTGATCTTAAAAGCACGAACCAGGTTCTCAGGAAGGTCCAAGTTGGGAGGCTGCTCCCCGAGCTGTGAAAAACACTGGGCCAGGGCTGTGCCCCCTAGCCGGTGCTGCCCAGGGCTCAGAGGCACATAGAGCAGATGGCCTGAAGAGATAGAGAAGATGGGGGAGATGGATAGTTCAGGAGTACCCTTCCCTGAAGTGTTCATAGCACTGCCATTCCCAGCATGCAACAAAACCATTAGTTCCAGAAAGTACCAGAGCCCAGTGCTGAAATGAGGGAGCCCATTAATCATGAAGTAGACCCCAAACCAAGGACCAAGGTCAGAGCACACTGCACATACCTCTCCCTCCAGGACATTTGAGGTCTGGGGTCACAGTGGCTGTGATATCTGGACAAACAGCATAAGCTGAGATGACCAGTGACCCTACAGAGCAAGGAAGACCAAAAAAGAGTGAGAATCCAGCCCAGCCCAAAGGTCCCCTCTCTATACCACTCTCCTGAAGGCCCAGCCTCACCAGGAGCCCTCACAGTCTCAGTGCCAACCCGGGCAGCCATGCTGAGGGAATCCTTGCCACCGTCCACTGCCACTCCCAGTTCTGCCATCACTGCCACCATAGCCTCACAGGCATCAGCTAGAGCTGCACCTTCCCCTGGGAGCTTGGCTGCCCACATCCAGTTCCCACTGCACTTCACATCCTGGGAGCAGTAGAGATAAGCATTAGAGTGGAAGAGACATGCAGAAATTGGGGTACATGGGACTGAGAGGTTGTGAGCATGAAATGAAGGGCAAGTGATGAATGTAGGAAGTGTTCCAAAAGCCTGGAACACTTCTAGGGTAGAAGCTGCCAGGGAACTCACCCGGAGATCAGTAACCAGAGCAAACACCAGGTTGGTGAGGGCTTCAGCCACAGCCAGCCGGGCAGCCACCTTGGGGTCCAGCAGGCTCTTGACTGGCTGCTCTCCCAGGGCTGTGGCAGCGCCTATGAGTTCCTGGTGACTCAGTGCTACAACAGCTACATCAGCTAGAGGAGTGTGCAAAGGCCCAACACACTGTTGTTGGGCCACTAGGCCACCCACGGAGCGGTCCACCTGTGGTATGAAATACAATTGGCAAGAGGGCAAAGAACAGAGAGCTCAGGTTCTCCATTTTTTTCCTGAGGGATACAGAACAGTGGGAAACCTGGCTTCCCTCCAACATGCAGATAAGAGCTCCATGCAGAGAGTGGGCAGCAGGAAGACCAGGCCGTGGGGCGGGGGTAAGAGCGTCCCTGCTCCTTCCCCTCAGACTCCAGGGCTGTGGTGGTCCTAGGGAGAGGAAAGGAAGCAGAGGGCTAAGGGGGTGAAGCAGGGGTGCAGGGAAGACCTTGTTGGTGAGGTAGCGCTTGCTGGCCACAGAAGGCAATCTCAGAACCCGCTCCAGAGCCTGGCGCACACTCAACCCTTGGGGCAAGGCCAGGGGCTGCAGCACAGGGGCATCCCTCTGGAGGAAGAACTCCTACAACAGAAATGACAACAGGGGAATGTGAGTACCCACAGAAGGCTGGGTGCAAGCAGGTGACAGAGCGTCCTGAGGGGAGGGCCACAAGAGAAACACAATCCCGTCCCACATACCTTCTGAGGCATCTTGCCCAACACCCAGTCTAGTTCCAGGTCCACAGGGGTTGAGGGAGGTGTTGGGGGGGCATCCCCCTGGCCATTTCTCCCCATGGGACATTCACGATCATCCACCAGCACAATCTGTGGATCACAGGGACACCACCCAGAGGGAATGAGACTATGAGCACCATTAGGGAATGCTCCTAGAGATTAGGGCAGAGATGCTTCTTCCACCCCTTATTTAACTTCCTCTGTAATTTCTACCTTCCCCCTGCCTCCTACATCTGTTACCCAAACCTTGTTTGCCACCATCTCCTATCTTCCTCCCTTTTCCCTCTCAACAGTTCTTGCTCTATAGCCCATGAAGCCAGGCAGCTTGAGCCTACCCATAGTGTCTGCTTTTGACCTTGGGGCCAACTCACCCTCTTGTCTCCAGTAATGGTACCCACAAAGCAAGCCAAGCAGCGTTCCCGGGCACTGACACGACTCAGGAAGTCCCGGTGGGGGGGCCTCAACAGAAGTGCATTTGACTCCTGGTACTCGGCCCCCCAGATTTCCAAGGCATTCAGAGTTGGGTCACCCAGCTATACAGACATGGCAGGGAGGAAAGAGAAGAATCAGCAGGCACTTCCCCACCTCACATTGTTACTAGGAATTGGGGATGATAAAGGAAGGATGGCTGGGGCTGGTAGAGGGGGGACTGCCAGACTTTGGGGGATGAAACCAACCTGGAAGCGGCTGGTGTAAATGACAGCCCCTGCTGGGTCACTCAGTTCCTTCAGGACATTGCCTGGTGAAAGGATTGCAGGAAAAGGTGGCGATCTGGTCATGTTCAGCTCCAGGCAAACAAAGGGCAGTCCCTAGCCTCCAAAGGAGCACCTAATTGTGTGTCCCTGCAAGAGTTGCTGCTATAGCCTCACTACCAATTGTCAAGGGCAGCAGGCTCCACCCACTCCAACCCTGAACTTGTCCAGAACATACAGCGTGGAGGATTTAAGAGCTGAGTGGTTGGTTGCAGATCCTCAATGCCTCTCCCTAGACCAAATTTGGCAGGAGTTAAGTAGGCCCAGCACTTTGTCCCAACTGCTTCCCTCACCATTGCCACCAGCACCCTGATCATGGAGGCTGCAGATGGGATTTTCCATGGGGGCCTCCACACAAGCCCGGATAACACGGTTCATTTTCTGTTCCATTTCTGGGTCTCCCCGCTGCACAGCCCCAAAATCCAGGTCGCTGGCATTATCTCCCTGCACCTGAAGGGACATAAAGCATAGCTCAGCTCAGGGACACTGGGATTCCCTTGCCCCCCACCCATACCCAGCAACATCAAGGAATCTGTATCTTTAGCTATTTCCACTCACCTGCACAGATGAGGCAGCTCCACCTCCAACTCCAATCCTGTAGACAGGACCCCCAACCTTTACAACATCCATGCCTGCAAGGAAGAAGGGTAGAAACAGAACACAGGGAAAGCCATCACAAGAAGCCTCTAAAGCAAGGCAGTATACAGACAACGAAAGTTGATGTGAGGGAAACAGGATCTTAATACTCCACTGGGCTGATGGGAGACTGTATTGGTACAATATCTACAGAGGGCAATGTGGCAATGCACATCAATGAAAATTACAATACATGTAGCTCAGTGGCACAGAACTTGCCTAGCATGGACAAGGTCCTGGGTTTGACCCCCCAGTACAGCAAAAATAAGTAAATATATACATACAAATGCTTCCGTTCTTTGGGTAAATATACTTCAAGGAATTTTTTATTTTTTAGTACCGGGGATTGAACCCAGGGAGCACTTAACCACTGAGCCACATCCTCAGTCTTTTTTATATTTTGTTTAGAGAGAGGGTCTCACTAAGTCGCTTAGGTCCTCACTAAGTTGCTGAGACTGGCTTTGGACTCGTGATACTCCTGCCTCAGCCTCCCCAGCAAATGGGATTTCAGGTATGAGTCACTATGCCTGGCACACTTCAAAGAATTTACTTACAAGGGTACAAAATTGCCTATGTATAAAACTAAACATTGGGGCTGGGGTTGTGGCTCAGCGGCAGAGCGCTCGCCTTGCACGTGCGCGGCCCGGGTTTGATCCTCAGCACCACGTAAACATAAATGCATTGCATTGTGTACAACTAAAGTAAATAAATAAATATTAAAACAATAACAACAACAACAACAAAAAAAAAACTAAACATTGTAAGCTGGGTACAGTGGTGCATGCCTGTTATCCTAACAGCCTGGAGGCCAAGGCAGGAAGATCATAAGTTCAAAGTCAACCTCAACAATTTAGCAAGACTCTAAGCAATTTAGCAAGAAAAAAAAAAGAAAACTGGAGATGTGGCTCAATGGTTAAGTGGCCCTGGGCTCAATCTCTGGTACCAAAAAGTAAATAAGTAAATAAATACAAATAAAAAATAAGGGTTGGGGATATAACTCAGTAGCAGAGTATCCCTGTGTATAATCCTCAGTACTAGAGGAAGAAAAGAAAAAAGGAACAAATACACATATGGATCTACCTGCTTATGCAGGAAACACCTCTGGTAGGACACAAAAGTAATTGAATAAAATTGATTGTCTCTAGAGAGGAAAACTGGGGTCTGGAGGTCAGGGGAAGGAGAGTTTTCAATGCATAACATTCCTTGCCTTTTGAGTTTTGTGCCATGTGACTGGATCACCTAGTCAGTAAATGGGACATGGACTTGTATCTTGATTTTACCACAGCTCTTAGCTCAGTGCTCAGCACACAATGAGTACTCAATGGATGTTTGCTTAATGCAACTGAACCAGCAAATAAAAGTTCCTGGCACATAGTAAATACTGAACAAACATTGACTACTTTAACTTAGCCGGTGTGATCCAGAAGCACAAGGGTAGGGGTGAGAAGGACCTCTGCCCTACATAAATAAAGAAGGGAGGAGACAGAGACAACAAAGGCTGAGACTGCCTGCTAACATAAACCCCTCTCCTGCCTTGAAAACTTATACTAGAGAAAAGAGACATGAACCAGGGGATTAAAAACTAACCAGTGAAATGTCCTCTCAATTCCCTACCTGAAACTTTCCTGTACTGACCGAATACAGAGAAAGGTAGCAGATTCTTACCCGGCTCTGGGGGCTCCTTGCCCACATGCTCAGCTTCCATGGACCCAATGCCCCCACTAAACATAATGGGTTTGATCCACTCACGCCGCTGACCATTAGGGAGCTGGATGCCCAAGGAGCGGGCAAAGCCTGGAGTGTGAACATTAGAAATAAAGGGTTAGGAACCAGTCACCCAGACCCCTAGCCCTTGCCCAATACCATAGTCCATGGGTCACACACACACCCACAAACCCCTTTGGGGTCTATGCGTTCGCTATCTCTCCACACCCCCAGCCTTACCAGCCAACACTGGTTCCCCAAACTTGTTGCCATAGTCAGATGCTCCATTACTGGCTTCAATGGCAACCTCCAGGGGCTTGGCAAAGTTCCCAGGGTACTGGAAGCTTGGATCCTCCCAGGGCAGTTTATAACCTGAGAGGGGAGAAGAAAAATTTAATGGACTGTAAAAATGTAAGATGGTAAGCCGGGCGTGGTGGCACACTCTTGTAATCCTAGCACTTGGGAGGCTGAGGCAGGAGGATCACGAGTTCAAAGCCAACCACAGCAATGGTGAGGCACTTAGCAACTCAGTGAGACCCTGTCTCTAATAAAATACAAAAAAAGGGCTGGGGATGTGGCCCAGTGGTCGAGTGCCCCTGAGTTCAAGTCCCTGGTACCAAAAAAAAAAAAAAGTAAGACGGAGCTGGGCGTGACGGTGCATACTCATAATCCCAGCAAATTAGGAGGCCTCGTGAGACAAGAAGTTTGCAAGTTTCAGGGTCAGCCTTGGCAACTGAGTTAGACCCATTCTCAAAAATAAAATAAAAAGGTGGGCTGGGAATATAGCTCAGTTTGTAGAGTGCTTTCCTCGCATGTGCAAGGCCCTGGGTTCAATCCCTAGCACCATAAAAACAAATAAATAAATAAGTACATGAAATAAAAAGGACTGATATGTAGCTCAGAGGCACAGCATGTCCTTGGCTTTGATCCCTAGTACCTAAGAACAACAACAACAAAAAGATGCAGGATGGAGGAACCAGTATCTTGGGAAGTCTAAACCAGCAAGGACCACCTGCATGGTTGGAATGTTCCACTTTAGCACAGTGTAGAGCCTGTAGTTTAGTGTTGGTCTTTTTCTCCACCTCCCATATCAGCCTTCCCTCTTCTCAGCATCAGACTTCTTTTGCTGTTGTAGTACTGAGGATTGAACCCAGCTATCCCCACATGCTAAGCAAGAACTCTACCACTGTGCTATGTCCCCAGCTCTAAGATGCAACTTCTTAAGGTTTCTTTTTTTTAAATATATTTCTTAGCTGCAGGTGGACACAATACCTTTATATTATTTATGTGGTGCTGAGGATCGAACCCATGCAAGACGAGCGCTCTACCGCTGAGTCATAGCCCCAGCCCCTCAAGGTTTCTGAGAAACTAGATTTTGGGGACAAGTGGTGATTAAAAGACAACTCAGGGCTGGGATTGTAGCTCAGTGATAGAGCATTTGCCTAGCATGTGTGAGGCACTGGATTCCATCCTCAGCACCACATAACAATAAATAAATAAAATAAAGGTCCAATGACAACTTTAAAAAAAAACAAATCAAGACAATCCAGATGTGTTCAGTGGTTAAAGTGGCTAAGTGCCCCTCAGTTCCATCCCTGGCACAAAAAAATTAAAAAGACAACCCAATATCATGTTTTCTGGCTGAGACAATAATAGTTTCTAAAGAAAATCATCATGGGGGCTAGGGTTGTAGCTCAGCGGTAGAGCACTTGCCTAGCACGTGCGCAGCCTGTGTTCAATCCTCAGCACCACATGAAAATGAAGGCATTGTGTACAACTAAGACAAATAAATAAATATTTAAAAATATATATCATCATGGTTAGTGACACATGCCTGTAATCCCAATAACAACAAAGCCAGCCTCAGCAAGTTAGAGTGGCCCTAAGCAACTTAGCAAAACCCTGTCTCAAAAAATAAAAAGGGCTGGAAATGTGGCTCAGTGCTTAAGCACTGTGGGTGATTCAATCCCCAGCACCATAAATAAATAAATGGCACCCAGATGACCCTTTGACCTACAAAATACAAGCATTTGGTGCCTGCCAGGATAAAAAGTCTGGAGGCAAAGTGAGTAGAGAGGAAGAAGACTGGACCTGGGATGTGCAGGTTTCCAAAGCAATAGCCAGCAGTGCCAGCTACCACATGGGCCCCACGGCCTGTGCACTGGATGTCCCGAATTCGACCCCCTGTGCCTGTGGTTGCACCACTGAAGGGGGCTACTCCTGCAAAGAGAGAGAGTGGGGGAGGTATGGGTACCACAGAGACAAACCTCCTCCCTGACCACCCCCTTGGAATAAAGACAACAAGCTTTTCCTGTTTTTCCCAGGCTCAGCCCAGAAACCTGGGACTTTGGCCCTACCCTACTCTCTGATTGCCATCCCTCTCAGTGACACAGCTCACCTGTGGGGAAGTTATGTGTCTCTGCCGTGAAGACGACATGTCTTAGCCCCTGCCGTTGCTGGAAGCAGCTCGGCTGTGAAGGGTCCTCAGGTCGTAGGAATCGAACTTCCTTCCCCTGGATTGCACTGTGGACATGTCCATGCTAAAAACCCACTTCCTCCCCAACATCTGTGCTAACCCACCCAGGGCCCAGGGCCTCCCCTTCCCCAGACCCAAGGCACACGCAACCTGCTGTTGTCACAGAACTTGAGGACATTGTTGGGGTTTGAGGACATCTGGGTGCTCATGATAGACTCAAACAGGGAGTGTGCCAACTTCTTCCCATCCACATGGAGCTGGCCCTTAAAGAACCAGTGTCTGCTGTGCTCACTGAGGGAATTAAACAGAGAAAAGGAAGGTAGAACAGAAACAGGTGTCGTTCCTCAGTGCCATGTCTTCTCAACAGCAGTTATGGCCTATTCACACTTATATAGGTCAAAATACATTCCAAAAAGTCAATCATCAAGCAGTCACTGTGGATTATCCAGAGCCAAGGTAGAGATAAAACCAAGATCTGAAGATAGACTCCTGGATGGATAGGGGAACCCAGGCCCTCAAAGACTCAAGAGAGGCCCCTACACCAAACAAGAACTATGAAGCCAAGTCCCTATGGTCTACCCTTTCAACCTCCATGGGCTCACATATCAAAATGACCCCATTCGTCTCACCTATTGGACTGAGCCAAGTCAAAGGCCTCTACAGTGCTGGGATTCCGTTTTAGTTCCTGGAAGCGCTTGGTATAGAAATCCAGGTCCCAGGAGTCTAGAGCCAGACCTACAATACAAACCCCAGAAAAGCTGACTGTATAGCTCAGGTCACCTTATTCCAGGACTCAACACACCTTCTAGCCTTCTAGTATCCTGGGTCTTTCCCCTCCTTTTCCAAGGACTCCTGCTCACCTAGCTCCTGGTTGGCCTTCTCCAGGGCAAGCCGACCCTCAGCTAGTATGTTGATGGGGCCATTCAGGGAGGCTGGGATGCTTTCAGGGGAAAAGCTCTGGATGGGATGGGGAAAGTGCTGCTCTGTCATCCGGTCATGCAGGGCAGCCAGAGCCATGGTCTCCATCTCAGCTGAAGGGTGGTGGGCAAACTAAGGGTGAGACACACACAGAACACAAGGGATGAAGAGTGAACTGAAGGATGGAGGTAATAGGCTGGGGCTGTAGCTCAGTGCCAGAGGTCTTGCCTAGCATGCGTGAGGCACTGTGTTTGATCCTTAGCACCACATAAAAATAAATAAATAAAAGCATGCTGTCCATCTACAACTACAAAAAAACTTAAAAAAAAAAAAAAAAAAATGGAGGGAATAGTCTACCCTTGGCCCTCCAAGTTACATGATACTAGTCCACTACTACTCAAATAGCACCATTTTTTTAGTTTTAATTTTTATTTTTTTAAGTGCTGGGGATTAAACCCAGGGCTTGTATAGGATAGGCAAAGTGCTATACCACTAAGCTACATCTCCAGGCCTACACAGTACCTGTGTCCAGACAACAAAAGAAGACTCCCCTTCCAGGCATGCATCCATGCTATGATGTATAAATTAGTACAGGGAGCACAGGCTCGATTTCTATCCCATTCACCCCTTGATTAGGAATTTTTGGCCAGTGACCAATCCATACAATAATAAAGGACAAGTCCAAAGCCAGGAGCTCCTCCCCTTGCTTCTCCCATTATTTCCCTAGATCTTAGGATCTAATCTCATACTTCTAGTCCACCTCTTCCTCCTGATTCTTCACCCTGATCAACCACTATCTCACCGAGAGCCTGTAGCGTCGGGTAATCTCCACACGATTCACAGCTCCCAGCCCTGAGGCCTGGCACACAGAAACAATGTTGGTGGATGTTGGGGTAGAAAAGTTCAGCCTGAGGAGTGAGCCAGATGGTTAGGATCTTGTTGGAAAAGTGGATCCTATGCACCCTGTCCAGCCAATCTCCCATCACTACCCCCTCACCACTGGCCTCCAACCTCAGACTGGGCACCAAGAAAACAGCTTTCAAGTTACTCAGATCAAACTATAACTATCCTCTAAGCAACTTAGTAAGACCCTGTTTCTAAATAAAATACAAAAAATAGGGCTGGAGAAGTGGCTCAGTGGTTTGAGTGCCCCGAGTTAAATCCCCGGTACCTGCCCCACCCCCCCAAAATACTATAACTATCCTTCTAGCAATAAAACTGCTGCAATTTAGGGGCTAGGGCTCTAGGGCTATAGCTCACTAATAGAATGCTTCCTTAACATGTACAAGGCCCTACCAGCAAAAGATAAAAAAAAGTCAAAAACTGCTGCAATTTCAACTTCTCAGAACACAAATTATTTTATCTTCAGAATATGTCTGGGAGCTGGCTCAATCTATAAAGGCATCTACCCCATGGAGAAAATATATGCAGTTTCCTAGAAAGGGAGTAAGATGGAATGAAAGCAAAACAAATCTCCTGAGGACCGAAAGAGGAATTACAATGGAAGTAGAATGGGCAGTGAGTTCAAAAGAGATGATGTAGCCGGGCGCGGTGGCACACGCCTGTAATCCCAGCACTTTGGGAGGCTGAGGCAGGAGGATCGCGAGTTCAAAGCCAGCCTCAGCAATGGTGAGGCACTTAGCAACTCAGTGAGACCCTGTCTCTAAATAAAATACAAAAAAGGGCTGGGGATGTGACCCAGTGGTCGAGACCCCTGAGTTCAATCCCCGGTACCACCAAAAAAAAAAAAAAAAAAAAAAAAAAGATGATGTGTCCTGGATAGTGAAACAAACTGGCCCTGGTTGAAACACATACCTGGGCCCAACTTCCAGCAGCAGGTCATTGGAACCTGGAATGAGCCAGGACTTCTGAGCAACATCATCCAGCAACAATGGGCAGCCAAACAGCCATTTCAGCTTCTTCATCTCTTCAGCATTTGGGAGGGCCTCAGCTGCAGGGAGACAGAGCAAGGAAACCTTAAGATACTACACATGGCACTGGAGCACTTCCTTCAAGCATCCAATATCTAGGCCCAACCTGTCCAGTCCACATTGTAACAGAGTTCTGTCTCAACACTCTGCAGCTCTGGTAGTTGCCTTTGTACTTTCTGGAGAGTGTGTCCAGTCGCTGCCCCCTCATGGCCAGAGGGACGGACATAGAAGTGAAGGACTGGGGCCATCTCTGCAGGTGTCCTTTTGGGAGAAGAATTAAGTTTCCTTAAAAAAAAAAAAAAAAAAAAAATTAAACAGACAACAACAACAAAAAAACATTAGAACTTATCTGTTTAACTGATTTCAAGAGTCAAGGACAGTTGAGACATTAGTGATAGGTTAGGGGAAAATAACAGGGGCATTCAGAGAAAAGGTAACCAGGAAAAAGTAGGTGTCTAATCTGCATCACTCATTCAACCATGATCACATACATGGAGCTCACAGATATACACTGCCTCTTCCCAAGAAGTGAGAGAACACAATGTGGACAACTTATTAAAAACTGAATTCACCCTTTGCATGCTGAGGCCCTGGACTTGATCCTCGGCACCCCCAAAAAAGAAAAACAAACAACTGAATTATTTGACTACTCTGTCCAGGACCAAGAATTGTGATATTTCTAACCTAGAGGTCACTTAACTGTTCTTATCTTACTAGAAGTCGCAACAACATTTTGACTTACTTGTTCCCTACTTCTTGAAACACCACCCTCTCTGGCTTCAATGACACCATACTTTCCTGTATCTTTTCCACCTTCTGGCTGCTCCTTTTGGGTCATTTGTGCTGGCTTCTACTCTTCTGTTCAGCCCCTAAATGTTGGGTGCCCAGGGCTCTATTTTTACTTCTCTTCTCTTTATGTGCTCTTCTTCTTCTTCTTTTTTTTTTTTTCTAGTTGTTGATAGACCTTTATTTTGTTTATTTATTTGCGGTGCTGAGAATCGAACCCAGTGCCTCACACATGCCAGGCAAGTGTGCTACCACTGAGCCCCAGCCCCAGCCCTTATGTGCTCTTCTAAGATTGAACTCAGGGGCACTCGACCACTGGACCACATCCCCAGCCCTTTTTTGTATTTTATTAGAGACAGGGTCTCCCTGAGTTGCTAAGTGCCTCGCCATTGCTGAGGCTGGCTTTGAACTCACGATCCTCCTGCCTCAGCCTCCCAAATGCTGGGATTACAGGCATGTGCCACTGCGCCTGGCCTTATGTGCTCTTCTTAAGTGACCTCATCCAGTCCTATAATTTTAAATATTACCTGGTAGGATGAACAAATGAAATTGCCAGCATTCAACAAGTTTTGACCAAAAACAATAATTTCATATGTATGGTTCAAGTTAATATTTGCCAATGGAGGCTGGGCGCAGTGGCGCATGCCTGTAATCCCAGCACTTGGGAGGCTGAGGCAGGAGGATCGCGAGTTCAAAACCAGCCTCAGCAATGGCAAGGCACTTAGCAACTCAGCGAGACCCTGTCTCTAATAAAATACAAAAAAGGGCTGGGAATGTAACCCAGTGGTTGAGTGCCCCTGAGTTCAATCCCCGGTACCAGAAAAAAAAAAAAAAAAAAAAGATTTACCAATGGATTCTACAACTTTACCCACACTATTCCTTAAATTTCAGATAAGTACATTCAAAAGCTTATGACATCTCCACACTGATGTCTCATAAACACAGCAAATATCTGTTATAGCCAAAACAGGAATTTTGATTTATTCTCCAGAGTTGCTGTTTCCTTAGTCTTAGTCTTCCCCATCTCAGTAAACACTACCACCATCCAATTAGTTGCTCCAACCAAAAAGACCAGAGTTGACCTGGGGATGTAATTCAGTGACAAAAAACTTGCCTTTCAAGTTTTTCCTTCAGTCTCTCTATACCCAATCCATCAACCAATCTATTCCCAAATATCCCTCAAATCTCATCTGAACTACCTCACTCTAATCCAAGCCACCCCTCTCACTCACCTGAATCAATGCACTGGCTTTGTGAACAGTACCTGACTCCCCCTCTGCATAACCACAACCCATTTGCCACACTTCAGCATAAGATGATGGCTTCCCATCACACATGGTCTGGCCATTATCTACCTCTTCAACCCTATCTCACCCACTCTGCACAGATCTCACTAGCTTCTACTGTATTCCTCTAATTTACCAAGCTTGGTACTAAAAGGCATTTTTTTTCACCCTGATATTTGCATGGCTAGTTCTTTTTTTTTTTTTTTTTTTTTTTTTTCTGGTACTGGGTATTGAACTCAGGAACACTGGACCACTGAGCCACATCCCCAGCCCTATTTTGTGTTTTATTTAGAGACAGGGTCTCACTGAGTTGCTTAGTGCCTTGCTTTTTGCTGAGGCTGGCTTTGATCTCACTATCCTCCCTGCCTCAGCTTCTCCTGTTGCTGGGATTATAGGCATGCGACGCCCCACCACCACCACCTGCATGGTTAGTTCCTTAGTTATTTAGATTTCAGGGAAAAATTCAACTGCTTGGAAAGGCCTTATTGGACTAGCAATCTTAAGTAGCCACTTTCAGATGGCTTTAGTTTAACTTCTTATATAGTACTCACCCCAATCTGACATTTTAATATACTTTTCACTCTATATTCCCCCCTAAAACAAAACCTGTCTGCATGTGCTGCAGCTGCTTCATCTTCATTTAATAACCAAAGATTGAGTAATTCCTGGGGCTTACTTTTTTAATATGAGGCTTAAAAAGCAAACAAATGAAAACGTGTTGTCTGAGTGAATGAATACTTGGTTCCTACCACTCCTCAGTCCCTTTCGTCCTTCAGGGCAGTCTTCCTGAAACCATTTATTAAGATTTTCATCTGCGGGCGAGGTGGCGCATGCTTGTAATCCCAGCGGCTCGGGAGGCTGATGCAGGAGGAGCAAAGCCAGCCTCAGCAAAAGAGAGGCGCTAAGCAACTCAGCGAGACCCTCTCTCTTTCAATAAAATACAAAATAGGGCTGGGGAAGTGGCTCAGTGGTCGAGTGCCCGAGTTAAATCCCCGGTACCCCCCGACCACCCAAAAAAGATCTTTCCCCCAGTGCGGTACTCCTAAAGATTAGCATGGTGCCAGATACAAAACAGGTGGTTGACAGATTTCCTGCTGAATTAACCCAAGTCTGAGTGGTCGGGTACCCACGTCGAGCGTCTGCGGAACGCGTACACGAGCGGATGAATGAATACACCCCACCACAGCAGGCACGCGGGCCCCAGCTGCGCTCAGTTGGGCCTGGTGGGGATACTGAAGCGGCCTGGATTGGACTTGGGATGGGTGACAAAGGGCTGCACCACTAAGTGGACTTAAAGCCAGCGAGCAGTACATATACTCACAAGAAAGCCTTCCACGTTGCACCATAGCCACATGAATCTTAGCGCGTTTGCAACGTCATCTGTGTGCGACGCGGTAAAAAGACCCCGCCCCACCCACTTCCTCCTGTCGTGGGTGAGCCGCTCTGCGGCTGTACTCTACCCAAGCTCCATGGGGAGGGTGGTCTTCCTGGTAATTTCTTTCTTTTCTTCTTTATTGCATTCTTTCCTTACTCACTCACTCACTCCCTTCCTTCCTTCCTCTTTTTTTTTTTTTCTTTTGCGATACTGGGGAGTAAACCCAGAGGAGTTCTACCACTGAGTTACATCCCCCATCCCCAGCCCTTTTTAAGAATCATTATCTTTGTTGTTGTTGTTGTTGTTGTTGTTTTTGAGACAGGGCTTTGTTCAGTTGAGAAGCAGACCTCAGACTTGTGATGCTTCTGCCTCAGCTGGGATTAAAGGCATGCACCATCCATCGAGCCTGGCTCCCACAATGGTTTCTTCCACAAATCCTTCTTGAATTGACATTTGTAAAAACACATTTTGTTCCGTGTCCTCTGTTGGTCTTTTTTTTTTTTTTTTTTTTTTTTTTTTTTTTTTTTTTAACTGTGTTGGGCTTGTGCAAATATGACAGCTATTTGGAACGCAGGAGATGAAATGAGAAGCTTTTTCTGTGTCCAGGATTCAGTGTCCCTCCCCCTTACCCTTTGACTTTCCTGGGATGAAAGAATTTATTTATTTATTTTGAATGAGAGAATTTAATTTCTAGCAGAGCGTGAGGCACATATTTTAAATTTCTATACACATACTAGTTAAGTAACAATGATAGGAAACATTTATTTTAAACAATGATAGGAAACACCCTTCAAGCGAGGCATTTTATATGATGTTCACGCCTTACAAAAAACTTAACATTGCTCGGTGCAGGTGCACATGCCTGTAATCCTCCCGGCTGGGGAGGCTGAGGCAGGAGGGTCCTGACTTCAAAGCCAGCCTCAGCAATTTAGTGAGGCCCTAGGCAACTCAGGAGACCCTGTCTCTAAATAAAATAATAAAATACAAAAAATTGCTGGAGATGTGGCACAGTTATTAAGTGCCTCTGGGTTCAGTCTTCAATCCCTAGAACTGCAAAAAAAAAAAAAAAAAAAAAAAAAAACTGATGTTATGGATGTGGAAGCTGAGGCTTGTTCCAATGGCTTGTTGCATAGTTTTGTAATATAAACACCTAGCATTTTCTACCTTTGAACGCTTTTTTTTGTACGTTTTTAAAACCTCATGAAGCATGAACATACCTTTGTATTAAAACCTATCAGAAGCTGGGTGCAGTGGCACACATCTCTAATCCCAGTGGCTAGGAAGGCTGAGGCAGGAGTGGTAAATAGGCTTGAGCTGACAGGCCACCTCCCCCATGGAAATTTCCATTAGGAGCAACCTGGTTTCAATTTCTTCAGGCAGGAGCCAATCAGCCTAAAGATCGCCCTGTTTACTGGGAAAGGAGCCAATAGCGTTAAAGGTCACTTCGGCACCCCCCCCACACACACACCAGAAATTCCTACTTAGGTCCCTGCCTGCCTGGAGCTCAACACAATATCCTGTCCCTGCGGAGAGGATGTGGCAACAGCTCCAGACTCCTCCAGCTCCACAGCACTGCTCCAGCTGACAGCTCCAGCCTCCAGCCTGTGGGCAGCTGTCCCAGCTGACGGCTTCGGAGACCGTGGGGTGGCAGGACTAGGCACCGGCCCTCCATCCAGAGCTTGCACGCCTCCTTCTCCCTGACTCCTCTCTCCCCATACTTCTTCTGCCTCCGACCAGCCATAGAGGCTGGTGAATAAATCTCTTGGCTGCACGGTTGTCACCAGTGTGTTTTTTTTTTTTTTTTGGTACCGGGGATTGAACTCAGGGGCACTCGACCTCTGGGCCACAGCCCCAGCCCTTTTTTGTATTTTATTAGAGACAGGGTCTCACTGAGTTGCTAAGTGCCTCGCCATTGCTGAGGCTGGCTTTGAACTCGTGATCCTCCTGCCTCAGCCTCCCAAAGTGCTGGGATTACAGGCGTGTGATTTTTTTGCCCTTCAAGGAGGATCTCGAGTTCAAAGCCAGCCTCAGCGATTTAGCGAGAACTTGTCCCTAAATAAAATAAAAAAAGGGGCGGGGGGGGCTGGGGATGTGGCTCAATGGTTGTGCGTCCCTGGGTTCAATTTCCAATAAAAAAAAAAAAAAATCAGAAAACAGGATCCAGCAATGTACAGTGGGGCACCCACAGTCTGCTACAGAGTAGAAAGTTGTTACCTTTTCTAGGCTGGAGAAGATAAAGGGAGAAAATAACAGGAGCTGGAGTTGCCCGCCATCACAAGTACAGTGTTGAGAAAAGAAAATAATTAATGGATTCTCTCTTCCTTCTCTCTCATCTCCATGTAAGTTGTTTTTTTTTTTTTTTTTTTTTTTTTTTTTTTTTTTTTTGTCCCTTTCTCTTTCTTCCTTTCCTGTGCAAATTGTCTTTGTCTCTTGCTGGCCAAACCTACCCTGGATCTGGAAGTCAGGGAAGCTGAAGAATTACACTGATGTAGGATTAGTCCCATGACTGGGAAGGTCAGTTAAATAGCCTAGTTTCAGATGGGTGTGGTGGTCTACAACTGTAATCCCAGGAGCTGGGTAGGCTGAGACAAAAACATCACAAGTTCAAAGCCAGCCTCAGCAATGTTTTTTTTTTTGGTGGGGGTAGGGTGGGAGGGTACCAGGGATTGAACTCAGGGGCAGTCAACCACTGAGCCACATCCCCAACCCTATTTTCTATTTTGTTTAGTGCCTCACAGTTGCTGAGGAGGAGCTTTGAACTTTCGATCCTCCAGGCTCAGCCTCCCGAACTGCTGAGATTACAGGCATGCACCACCAGGCCCAGCTAGCCTCAGCAATTTAGTAAGGCCCTAAAACAACTTCATGAGACCCTGTCCCAAATTTAAAAACATAAAATGTACTGCGGCTGTTCTCAGTAGTTAAGTGCCCCTGTGTTCAATCCCTGGCCGAAGGACAAAAATCACACTGGGGACAACCATGCAGCCAAGAGATTCATTCAACAGCCTTTGTGGCTGGTCGGAGGTCAAAGAGGTGCTGGGAGACAGGAGTCAGGGAGAGGGGAGTGTGCAAGCTCTGGTGGGAGAGAGGAGTCAGGAAGAGGGAGTGTGCAAGCTCTGAACAGAAGGTGGGTGCTTGGTCGCACCGGCTGGGATCTCTGGAGCTGTTGGCTAAAGCAGCTGCTGTCAGGCTGGAGGCTGGAGCTGTCAGCTGGGGTGGCTGCTGTCTGGTTGGAGGTGATGGGTCTAAGGCTGGTGCAGTGGCTTCCTCCTCTCCGCAGGGATGAGCTGTTGTGTCTGAATGGTTTCCTCCTCTGGGCAAGGACTAGCTGTTGTTGTGGGAGAGTCTCTTGAAGCGGACCCTATATAGCCATTTCTGGTGGGGGGGTGCACCAGAGCAACCCCAACGCCATTGGCTCTTTGCCCATGGAACAGGGTGACCTTTAAGCCTATTGTCTCCTGCCCAGGGAAAAAACATTCTGTCCAGGAAGAAACATCCTGCCTGGAGAACAGAGCAACCTTTAAGCCCATTGGCTCCTGCCAGGAAAATGAAACAGGGTTGCTTTGCTCAGGAAACAGAAACCTCTGGAGGGAGGGTAGCCCATCTATCACTGGCACCAAAAAAAAAAAAAAAAAAAAAAAAAAAAAAAAAAATGCAAAGCCTAGTCTCAGCTTGGTGACATGAAACTTTAGCATGATAAAATCTATTTTGGCCGGGCGCGGTGGCGCACGCCTGTAATCCCAGCACTTTGGGAGGCTGAGGCAGGAGGATCACGAGTTCAAAGCCAGCCTCAGCAATGGCGAGGCACTTAGCAACTCAGTGAGACCCTGTCTCTAATAAAATACAAAAAAAGGGCTGGGGATGTGACCCAGTAGTCGAGTGCCACTGAGTTCAATCCCCAGTACCAAAAAAAAAAAAAAAAAAAAAAAAAAAAAAAAAAAAAAAATCTATTTTGATTTTAAGCCTCCCATGCTGGGGCCTAGTACTCAAGTCTAGTTCAGAAAAATGGGCTTCTGCAATTTTTATTTAAAAGACCCTTATTAACTCAAGGCTGATCTATTTCAGTGGCTTCCTATTCTCTTGTGCTACTCTCATTTGGCCTTTCATAGTACCACCAGACTAAGCTCTTATCCTAACATTTCAATTTCACTAGTAGGGTTGGGAATGGAGCTCAGTGGTAGTGATACCAGAGATGGGAACTTATGACTTAGTGACAATAGAAATGAGACTGGATGAAGTGAATGCAAATAAACAGGCAAGGCTTTATTGGGGATTGGAAAAGAGGCTTCTTTCAGAGCCTGAAAGGAGATAGCACTTTCCAAGACTGTCAGCTGGCTCAAACAACAGACAAAGGTTACAGCTTTTATGGCCTCTATAGGATAAAGAGGGACCTGGTCTCTTAGATTCATTGCATATAGAAGTGGGTTTTTAAAAAATATTTATTTGCTTTAGTTGTACACAATGCAATGCATTTATGTTTACGTGGTGCTGAGGATCGAGCCCTGGCCGCGCACGTGCTAGGCGAGTGCTCTACCGCTGAGCACAACCCCAGCCCCCTAGAAGTGTAATTTTAATTGTGCCTGTGTCTCACCATGCTTCTTTACACGTACATTTCTTTTTTATACTCTTTTTACTTATAGACAGACATGATATCTTTATTTCATTTATTTATCTTTATGTAGTGCTGAGGATCAAACCCAGTGCCTCATAGTGCTAGGCAAATGGTCTACCACTGAACCACAGCCCCAGCCCCATATATACATTTCTTTGTTTTTTCTAGTGCTGGGGATTGAGCCCAGGGCCTTGTGCATGCAAGGCAAGCACTCTACCAACTGAGCTATATCCCCAGCCCCTATATATGTATTTCTTATTACCATCTTAAGTATCCCCTCCACCCTGTGTATGTTGTTTCACCATGCTAATAAGATAAAGGTAACCGCAGGTTACTTTAGTGACTAATCTACACATGTGTTTTCCCTTCACCACCCAAAGTTACTTCTTATCATCTGGGAAATTTCCGTAATACTATTTTCACAACAGGGCAGACTATTATCCTGTCTCAATAGCCTTGTCTTGACCAGCACCAGCTTCATGGCTTTTCTACTGAGTATATAATCTTGAAAACTGAGCTGATTTAGCCCCCTATGTCCTCTTCTTGTTGTTGAACCCGCGACACAAAGAAAAGACCACTGACGGCTGGGCATGGTGGCACACGCCTGTAATCCCAGCACTTGGGAGGCTGAGGCAGGAGGATCAAAGTTCAAAGCCAGCCTCAGCAATGGCGAGGCACTTAGCAACTCAGTGAGACCCTGTCTTTAATAAAATAAAAGAGGGGCTGGTGATGTGGCCCAGTGCTTGAGTGCCCCCGAGTTCAATCCCTGATACCAAAAAAAAAAAAAAAAAAAAAAAGAGAGAGAGAAAGAAGAAAAGACCACTGACTCCAATTTTTTTTTAAAGCATTCTTTTTTGGCTGCACGGTATTCTCGGGTGTGATTTTTGCCCTTCAAATTCAATCAGCTGGGCGCGGTGGCGCACGTCTGTAATCCCAGCACTTTGGGAGGCTGAGGCAGGAGGATTGCGAGTTCAAAGCCAGCCTCAGCAATGGCGAGGCACTTAGCAACTCAGTGAGACCCTGTCTCTAATAAAATACAAAAAAGGGCTGGGGATGTGACCCAGTGGACGAGTGCCCCTGAGTTCAATCCCTGGTACCAAAAAAAAAAAAAGAAAAATTCAATCTTTAGTAATCCGCACACGCCCCCCCCCCCCGCCCACAATAAAAAAGTAAGATGTGCTTTAGGGGGTCTCAACACTTCTTTTAAAGGAAACCTTGTAAATGAGAAGCCTAAGGGTGTTGCATCAGCCCAATGAGTTCTATTCCTTTGATTGTGGAGCACAGAGTAGGTCATGGTAGTCTACTCAGAATTTTTTTCAGGTTGATGTTATTTAATTAATACATCGCACTTGAACTGTACCCATATCATGTGTCTATCAATATCTCTCTTTAATCTTCTTTTATTTAGTTAGTTATTGTGGGACCAAAAATTAACTCAGAGGTGCTTAACCACTGAGCCATGTCCCCAGCCCTTTTTATTTTTTATTTTGATACAGTATCTTGCTCAGTTGCATAGGGCCTTGCTAAATTGCTGAAGCTGGCTTTGAATTTGTGATCCACCTGACTCAGCCTCCTGAGCTGCTGGGATTATAGGCCTGCACCGCTATGCTCCACCCCACTTTAAGCTTCTTTTAATCAGTCTAAAAATATATTCTGTAAACTAGCAAAGCACATAGGCACTAATTAACTGGATTTAATACTCTAAGATTAACTGGACTTTTTAAGAATTCAGGTCTGGAAGAAAACAGATGTGGGTGTGAAGGTGAGGTCAGTCATGGAGTTTTTAGATTTAAAGCTCGAGTTCCTCTTTCCTTCCCTGTTTATCTTTTTTTACCTAACCTTATTTCTTCCATCTTACCTCACTCCCATGTCCTTGAAGACTGATGCACTCTTTAACTCCTAATTTTCTGGTATGACTGTTAACCCTATAAAATTGAGAACTAGCCAGTGCAGTGGGGTGTGCCTGTAATCCTAGCAGCTCAGGAGGTTGAGGCAAGAGGATCATGAGTTCAAAGTCAGCCTCAGCAATTTAGTGAGGCCCTAGGCAACTCAGTGAGACCCTGTCTCTAAATAAAATATTTTAAAAAGGCTGGAAAGCTGGGCGTGGTGGTGCACGCCTGTAATCCCAGCACTTGGGAGGCTGAGGCAGGAGGATCACAATTTCAAAGCCAGCCTCAACAATGGCAAGGCACTTAGCAATTCAGTGAGACCCTGTCTCTAATAAAATACAAAAAAGGGCTGAGGGGGCTGGGGTTGTGGCTCAGTGGTAGGGCGCTCATCTAGTACATGCGCAGCCCGGGTTCGATTCCCAGCACCACGTAAAATAAAATGCATTGCGTACAACTAAAGCAAATAAATAAATACTTAAAAAAAAAAAAAGGGCTGAGGATGTGGCCCAGTGGTTCAGTGCCCCTGAAATCAATCCCCGGTACCAAAAAAAAAAAAAAAAAAAAAAAAAAAAAAAGGCTGGAGATGTGGCTCAGTAGTTAAGTGCCCCTGGGTTTAGTCCCTAGTACGCGGGGGTGGTGGGGGGTGGGGGGAGGAGAGAGAGAGAGAGACTGAGAACTAGCTTGGCTGTCTTATTTGTCCCTTAATTCTAAGAGGCCCTGCTTTTTCATGGGAGTCCCTGACTATCTCAGTAGAGCACCCTGGGTTCCTCCCCTAGAACTGCAAAAAATAAATCATACCAATGGGGTAGTGGTGGATTCAATACAGCTTTGTGACCACTATAGCCTAACTTCAGCTCTTCCTTCTATAAATCATCAAAAGTAAAGGCCAAGGGCTGGGGTTGTGGCTCTGCGGTACAGCACTCACCTAGCGTGTGTGAGGTCCTGGGTTTGATCCTCAGCACCACATAAGAAAAGATAAAGGTATTGTGTCCAACTACAACTAAAAAATAAATTTTTTTTTTTTTTAAGTAAATCCCCGGCCAGGTGTGGTGGTGTACACCTGTGATCCCAGATACTTGACATCTAAGGCAATAGAGTTTCAAGTACAAGTCCATCCTGGGCAACTTAGTGAAACCCTGCCTCAAAGTAAAAATTAAAAAGGACGAGGGATGTAGTTGAATGGTACAGCACCTGCTTAGCATGTATGAGACCCAGGGTTCAATCTCTGGTACCACTTGGAAAAAAAAACAAAAGGTAAATCCCAAGATACAAGGCACATCCTTGTATCTAGAATAAATAGAGGAGAATCTCTCAGAGTTGAGAAAATACTGAAAGCAAAAGGATTTATTAGGTTAGGGGCTTGGCTAGGTCCAATAAATGCTTTAACAAAAAGGCCAGTGGATAGTTGCAGCATCTTCTTTCTGATGGCGAGCAAAGGCATCTCCATCATGGGCAGCAAAATCTGTCCATCTGGGAGGAGCACAAGGCAGCTCCCCTAAGAGAAGATGTAGCATAAATATGGCTAATTCTGATCATATACTCTTACTGTCTTTGTTTCCTGCTCATATGGCCACCAGGTGTAAATACATTAATTATTAAGTATGAAACTGGTTCTGGAAATTATAGCCTTATGGAATCTGAGTTAGAATCATAAAAACATTTTCTAAAGTTGTACTATATAGCAGGTTTCTAGTTAGGAAACAGCTTTTGTAAATGCCCGCTGTTTGATCTCTTCTCATTATAATCATGTGCACCAAGAAAAAGCTTTAAAGGTCTTCTTGTGATTGATAAGGATTCCTTTTACTTTTGAAGTCGTTTAAGATAGATATATACAAGTTCCTTAGGGTAGAAGTCCTTCAGGCCTAAAGTTTGGCTAATGAAAACACCTGTTAGCTCAACTTCTGAAAAACAGCCAAACTCCCTTTTTTCTAAATTCAGTTTTTTTTCTTTTTGGTACTGGGGATTGAACTCAGGGGCACTCGACCACTGGGCAACATCCCCAGCCCTTTTTTGTATTTTTATTAGAGACAGGGTCTCACTGAGTTGCTAAGTGCCTCGCCATTGCTGAGGCTGGCTTTGAACTCGCGATCCTCCTGCCTCAGCCTCCCAAAGTGCTGGGATTACAGGCGTGGGCCACCGCGCCCGGCTATGACTTTGTTTTGAATTTAGGAAAAGCCAGGGCGCGGTGGCGCACACCTGTAATCCCAGCACTTGGGAGGCTGAGGCAGGAGGATCGTGAATTCAAAGCCAGCCTCAGCAATGGCGAGGCACTTAGCAACTCAGTGAGACCCTGTCTCTAAATAAAATACAAAAAAAGGTCTGGGGATGTGACCCAGTGGTCGAGTGCCCCTGAGTTCAATCCCCGGTACCACAAAAAAACAAAACATAACAAAGTCATTATAGGGAACGAAGGATCCTAGGAGTTTTGAGTTTAATTAAAGATGTTAGGGTGATTCATCCATAAAACATTATAGGTGGAATTGTTTAGACTTAGGGGATCATAGAAATAGGTTTAATTAAAAAACATGTTTTGTACTTTATCTTATTAACATATGTTTTGTACTTTATCTTATTAACATTTAAGATTAATCCATATACACTTTTTCTGTGTCTTTAGATAGATTAAGCAGTGGTATGTACTTAGAAAAAACACTGTTTTCTCCAGAATGTATAACCTTGAAACTCTTTGATGTAATTTCAAAAGCTGTAATGTGAATTGCTGTGTTTGCTGAGATGTAAACAAACCATGCTGAAAAAAGTAGAGGATTCAGCAGCCTGATTCTCGTGTCTGTGTGCTGATTTCTCTGTCTCCATCGCTGACTCCTTCCTTACCTTTGTGCTGCTTCGCGCGCACGTGTTGCATCTCCACCGTGCTGTCCTAGCATCCCCAGCAGACTTTGGCAACTGCCCCTAACGTGCTGCTCTGCACCCCCCCACTGAGACCAGACCTCAGCAGATAGTGGCATGGGAGAGTTTCAGTTTCAACTTCAAGGGGATTTATTTATTTCTTCTTCTTCTCCTCCTCCTCCTCCTCCTCCTTCTTTCCTCTCCTTCTTCTTCTGGTAGAAAGCTAAGAAACATTTCTAAGTGATATGGAAAATAATAAATAATTACAAACAAATATTCATTTGATGTTCAGTAAGGTTTTTATTTATTTATGTATTTATTTATTTGTTTTAGTTGTACGGGGGGGGTTGGGGGGGTGGGGGGGGGGGGGGGGGGGGGGGGGGGGGGGGGGGGGGGGGGGGGGGGGAGGGGGGGGACAATGCCTTTATTTTCACGTGGTGCTGAGGATAGAACACAGGCCGAGCATGTGCTAGGCAAGCGCTCTACTGCTGAGCCACAACCCCAGCCCCCTATTTGTTATTTATTTATCTATTTTTTTTTTGAGATGGGGTCTCACTGTGTTGCCCATGCTGGCCCTGAACTCCTCTCCTCTAGCTATTTTTCCTCCCTTGGCCTTCCAAGTAGCTGGGACTATAGGCACATGCCACTACACTTGACTCCCAAGATTTGTTATATAAAGATCTTGTCATCACAGTGCATATCTAGTGCATCAAATGTAGAATAGAGAGAAGATCTGTACCAAAAGTGAAGTTAAGGAGCTAGGGCTGTAGCTCAGTACTGAAGCACTTACCTAGTATGCAGGTAGGCCCTGGGTTAGAATCCCAGCACTGCAAAACAAACAAAAATAAAGTTGAGGGCTGGGGTCATAGCTCAGTGGTGGAGCACTTCCCTGGCATGTGTGAGGCACTGGGTTCAATTCTCAGCACCATATATAAATAAATAAAGGTCCATCAACAGTTAAAAAAATTTTTTTATCAATCAATCAATCAATAAATAAATTTGAACCTGTTGTGGTGGCACATGCCCATAGTTTAAAAAAAAAAATTTTTTTTTAAATAAGTTGAGCCAGTCCTAGTGCCTGTAATGCCAGTGAGTGGGAAGGCTGAGTATCACAAGTTTGAAGCCAGCTTCAGCAACTTAGCAAGAACTGTCTCCCAATAAAAATAAACAAACATAAAGGACTGGGGATATAGCTTAGTGGTAATGTGCCCCTGGATTCAGTCCCCAGTACCAAAACAAAACAAAATAAAACAAAAAAGCAAACAAGTTGATTGAGGAGATACCATTACTTGTAGAATTAGGGTCCATGCTAAATTGTTGAGGCTGGCTTTGAACTCACAATCCTCCTGCCTCAGTCTCCAGTGCCTCACCACTGTGCCTGTTAAATTAAAGCTTTTTTATTCTCTCATTAAAAAACTAGAGCATTCTTGTTACCTAAAATGTTTATAATATTTTATAATTGAGGTTTGTTCTTATTCTAAAAATGATTTGAAGCAGGTTTATGTTTATGCAGCTTTAAATGACCCTGTCACATAGCTATTTAATCTCCACTCCTTCCCTCCAGCCTCATTGATGTCCTTGCATTTCTTCCCACCACAGGGTCTTTGTCCTTGTTCCCTCAGTTCATTTTCCCTGATCCCCAACATTCATATCCTTCATCTCCTTCAAATCTTCAATTTTTTTTTCAGTACTGGGAATTGATTCCAGGGGTGCTCTATCACTGAGTTAGATCCCCAACCCCCACCTTTTTTCGGTGCTGAGGATTGAACCTAGGGGTGCTTAATCACTGAGACACATCCCCAGCCCTTTTTATTTTTTATTTTGAGACAGGGTCTTACTAAATTGCTTGGGGCCTCGTTAAGTTGCTGAGGCTGTCTTTGAACTTACGATCCTCCTGCCTCAGCCTCTGAAGCCTCTGGGATTACTTGGCCTCCAAGCCCTTTTATTTATTTATTTATTTTTATTTTACTTTTGTCCTGGGGACTGAATCCATGAAGGCTTTACTACTAAGTCATATCCCAGTCATTTTTATTTCTGAGACAGGGCCTTGCTAACTTACTGAGGGTCTCTCAAATGTAGATATTGGCCTTCAACTTTCCATTCTCATGCCTCAGCCTCCCCAGTCGCTGGGATTTCAGGCACACACCACCATGCCTGCCTCAGCCCTTTTTATTTGAGACAATAAATCCAGGGTCTTGCTGACCCTGGCTTTGAACTTGCAATTCTCCTACTTGAGCTTCCCAAGAAGCTAGTATTATAGGTGTGGACCACTGTACTCGGCTTCATTCAACTCTTTCCTATAAAGACTTTTCAGTAAGGCTTTCTTTATATAAATGGGACACATCACCCCCTGCATTTCCTATTTCTCTTTTCATAAACTTATTATTGACATTTTACATATTTTCCCTCTGTGCTCTCCATGGTCTATAAAGCTGTGCACTGATTGGCGGGTCAACTGAATTAAAAGATCAGGAAGCTTTCATTAATCCACAAATTTTCGTCAATTTTTTTTTTTTTTTTTTTTTTTGGTACCGGGGATTGAACTCAGGGGCTCTCGACCACTGGGCCAGGGTCTCACTGAGTTGCTAAGTGCCTCGCCATTGCTGAGGCTGGCTTTTAACTCATGATCCTCCTGTCTCAGCCTCCCAAGTGCGCTACTGCGCCCGGCAAATTTTCGTCAATTTTTAAAAAAAGCAACAAGTACTGTTCTTGGCACCAGGATACAAAGATAGCTAGAATAAAGTTCTTGACTTCTGGGAACTTACAATCGAGTGGGGAAGAGTTAATTTATATGTGAGTTAAGGCCATAACACAAGTATGCACCATGTAATCTAACAGCATTAAGGAGGAAGGTCTTCCCCGGCAAGATCAGGAAGACAGAAAGAAGTTCCGGAATTATCGATCACGTGGGCTGTGTTTGAGCACCTGAGCTCTCCCACAACAGGTCTAAAGAAGGCCGGACAGGAAGTCACGGTCGATCTGAGACCAAGGGCTTGGGATGCCGGGGCAGAGGAACTAAGACCGAGCCTAAGCATGGGAAGTGGGAGGAGCCAGAACGCGCTCCGATGACGTCACCGAAAGGCCTCCGGTGGGCCCTTTCGCCCTGCGTTCGCGCGCTTTCTAGGGGCGGAGCTGTGGCGCGTCATGGCGGCTGGCCGGGCTCAGGCTCCTAGCTCCGTGAGTGCTGCTTTCCGATCCCTTGTCCCTTTTTCCTTGGTCCAGATATTATTTCTTCTCATGTTGCTTCCACCATGTCTCTCTGCCCTCTCGACATTGCTGGTCGTGGTCGGGTGTGAGGGGACTGTCAGGCAGTTTGCTCCTACTTTTCTCATTGGTTCCGCGAATATTTTTTATTAGGTTTTTGGTGCAGCGCCCGCTGTAAACCTTTAAGCGCGTCCCCATCCACGCTCTAGTGGCGAACCACGAGCAGGTTAATGGGGGAGCAGTGGGGCTGTGGATTTCTGGAGGAGACCCCTGACGGAGCTGTAGAGGAAAAGGAAAAGCTTCAGTGTGTGTAGGAGTAGTTAGCAAAGCAAAACAGCACTGCAGACGTTACAAGGCGGAAGTAAATACGTGTTGAAAAGCGAGAGATACAGTAGGTGTTTTTAGGAAAAAACTCCAAAGTTCAGCGGGGGATGAACCTTGGAAGGATCCAAGTCTTGCTGAACGGCGCCTTTACTGGGAGTTGTTTGCGCTCTTGAAGCCTAAGAGTAACTGGATGAGATTTGGGATTTAGTTTACTGAAGTTGCAGTGTGGAGAGTTGGAAAGCTATGGTTGAAATGCAGTGAAAGAGGATGGTGGCCCCAACGATGGCAGCAGTGTTGAACGTACCAGAGATGAAGGCAGGATAAAAAGATAATAAAAAGAATCTAAAGGAATGATCTTGTTTAGGGAAAGGAAGGAGTGAAGGAGTAGAGTACATTCTGGTTTCGGGTAAAACAACTTATGCTAAGTTAGTGAACATAGCATTTAAAGAGTGTTAGAAGAGCTGGGCTAAGTGACTTCTGTAATCCCAGGGACTCGGGAGACAGGCAGGAGGATCCCAAGTTTGAGGCCAGTCTCAACAAAATCAGAAAGGCTGGGGATGTAGTTCAGTGATAGAGGGGACCTAAGGATTGGGAAAGGTGCTAGAAGAGCAGTGGTTGTGAAAAGCTTTAGTGTTGGGTATGTGTGCTGCCTGTATATGTTGGCAAGGTACAGACTCTGATAGACAGATAGATGGGACCCAAACTCGGGTTTGAGAACTTTGCTAAAGTACAAATCTAGGTATAGTCATTTGTCATGGCTGTTAAAACATGCAATGGATTAAGTCATTGAGGGGAAAGTGTGTAGTGCTTTTTTTTTTTTTTTTTTTTCTTAATATTTTTAGTTGTAGATGGACACAATGCCTTTATTTTATTCATTTATTTTTATGTGGTGCTGAGGATGGAACCCTGTGTCTCACACTTGCAAAGCAAGCACTCTACCATTGAGCCCCAGCCCCTGTGTAATGGGGTTTTTTGTTTTTTTGTTTTTTTGGTACTGGGGATTGAACTCAGGGGCACTCCACCACTGGGCCCCATCCCCAGCCCTTTTTGTATTTTATTAGAGACAGGGTCTCACTGAGTTGCTAAGTGCCTCGCCATTGCTGAGGCTGGCTTTGAACTCGCAATCCTCCTGCTTCAGCCTCCCAAGTGCTGAGATTACAGGCATGCACCACCGTGCTTACACCTTACAAAACCAGTCTGAGGGCCTCACTTAAAATACAGGCCCTTTCTCCATTCTGGTATGCCAGATGAGATCCATAGTTTGTCTTTTTTGTTCATTTATTTGGATTTGCCTTTGTGGGGGTGGGGCTTGATTTCACTTTAAGACTGTGGTATTATGTTGAGAAACAGTGGTATTCAGTGTGGCAAGCAACAGACAAACCATTCAGAAGAGAAGTAAGAAAGAATATTGAGAGAAGAAGACAAAAAATTTGAGTCTGGGCTTTGATTATGTTGGTGGGGCAACTCTGAATAATGATTTGTTCCGGTGTCCAAAACTCTGACCATGAGTGAAACGAGAATATTTGACTGAGGTGGGTAAAGGTGAAGGTTAGTGGTAGTACTGTCCACAGTGATCCTGAAGTGATCTAGAACTTGAAGACTGGGTTTTCAAGCTGTTATTCAAGCTCCTAAAGATTTGCTGAATATAGAAGATTGGCAAGAAGGTTAATAGATGAGTTTTGGAAGACCAAGGATGGACCGCTAATGGTTTAGAAGTATCTTTGAGGATCAAGAAAGATAAAGGGGGATGGGCATGTGGCTTGCCTGGCATGCATGAGGTCCAGGGTTCCAGGCCTAGCACCACCAAAAAAAAAAAAATAGGTAAAGGTTCTACCCTTCAGTACTGTTGAACTCTGTTGAATTTTAAAATAAAGCTGCCTATTGTGGGACTACACCAAGCTGATCCCCTTTCCTATAGTTTAATATAAAGATGGTAACTATGTGTTCAAAGTCTGTCAAGCAAACAATGTCCATGTCCTCCTTAGGAAACCCACTTATTAACTGAAAAGACAGAATGGAAGACATCCAGTGGAATTATATTTTGTGTATATTTAGCTTTGGGGAACTCAAATCTGTACACCAGGAAAAAAAAAAAAAAAGGACATGATTAAAAATTATTTTCTGCCTATGTCTTTTTTGTGTATTGTCCACTATTAGGAGACATATTTTACATATATTATAGAATATCATGTCCTTTCCTTTTTTTTTTTCCCCCTTCAGTGCTAGGGATGGAACACCCAGGGTCTTGCACAGGCTAAACAAGTGCTTTACCACTGAACTACATTCTTGCTCTGAACTAAGACTTTTAAGGCTTCAACTTCTAAATAACTTTTGATCTTTATTTCTTATGCCCTCTGGATTTTTTTCTCCTATTTATTCCCAAAAGATTCCTTGGGGGGCACGACAGTCATGAAAATGTTTTAATTAGATTTACTTTTCCTCAGGAGCAATCCTGGCTTGAAGCTGCCCAGACCTTCATCCAAGAGACCCTTTGTCCAACTGGCGGGGAACCTAATGTCCAGTTCACTCAGTCAGTGATTGATTGTGTGAAGACTGTTTGGTTGTCCCAGGGGAAGAACCAAGGTTTTACACTGCCTCTCAGCTACAGGTATGAAAGTGGAGGTTGGCAGGGAGAATGAATTTGGGATTGAGAAGGAATTGCCTATAGTTACAAAGACGGGATTTGAGAAGAATGAGAGGAGAACACTGTGGTCTAAATCCAACCTCTTCTGTAGAACTTTCCTATTCTCCATCTAGCTTTCCTTTTCCTAAAATTCTCCTAAATTGGCTTAAGTCAAGTTTATAGAAAAGGAGAGAAAAGAAGAGGAAGTGGAAAAATAGAAAATTTGGAAAAAGAGCTCTCAGAGTGGGGAGAAAAGTTGGTATTCTCTTCATTTTGTGTATTTGGAAACTTAGATACAAAGAGATGTATGACTTTATGAAATATGGATTATTGTTTATAAGACCTGAATTTAAGTTTTCTATATTTTTTTTAGATTAATTTGGGTTTTCTACTACACTACCATTTCATAAACTACTTTAGGCAATGTTGATAAAATACCACAAGAAAACAATTTCATGGCAAAATAAATTGGGAGGCTCTGAATATAATAATATTCTCTGGGAGAGTCATAAGGCTCATTAATATATCCAGTGCTCTGAAAAATTCTGCGAAAAGAAACTTGTTTACCTCCTCATAGAAACAACCATTATTTTGGAGACAGGTTCTGTTACCCACATATATGTTCTTAGCTGTATAGGAGGCAGAATCAGGAGGATCACATGTTTGAGGTCAGCCTTGATCACATGTTTGAGGTCAGCCTTGAAGGTTTACCAAGATCCTATCTCAAAAGAACAGCTGGCCTGGTGGCTCACGCCTGTAATCCTAGCACTTGGGAGGCTGAGGCAGGAGGATCATGAGTTCAAACCCAATCTCAGCAATGGCGAATAAAATACAAAAAAGGGCTGGGGAGCTGGGGTTGTGGCTCAGCGGCAGAGCTCTCACCTCGAAGGTGCGCGGCCCGGGTTCATCCTCAGCACCATGTAAACATAAATGCATTGCATTGTGTACAATTAAAGTAAATAAATAAATATTAAAAAAAAAAAAAGGGCTGGGGATGGGGCCTAGTGGTTGAGTGCTCCTGAGTTCAATCCCCAGTACAAAACAAATAAACAAACAAACAAAAAAAAAACAAAACAATAAGAACAAAACCCATGGGGCTGGAGTTGTGGCTCAGCAGTAGAGCCATTGCCTAGATCACCTAGCACGCGCAAGGCCCTAGGTTTGATCCTCAGCACCACATAAAAATAAATAAATAAAAATAAAGATATTGTGTCCAACTGCAACTGAAAAATAAATATTAAAAAAAAAAAAAACACTGTCTTAAACATGGGGTGTATTATTCCCATGAATACATTTACATTTTTACTATACATGCGTCTATCCCTAAATAGTCTAAAGTAGGTTTTCGTGTATCTTTAGATTTTCTAAAAGTGGCACTGAACCTTACATTTTCTCTGCAATTTGCTTTTTGTGCTTAACAATGTGCTGCTGAGATTTATTCACATTGATCCATGTAGATCTAGTATTTATTTTCACTGTTCAATGGTATTCTGTTGTGTAAATAGATATTTCACTGTCTATCATTTAAAAAATCAAAAAGGTAGAAATATATTTTACTTCATTTGTCATTTCCCAACTTAACTGAGCACAGGATACTCTTTCCCTGGCATTCCCTTAAACTGCCTATGGCAGTGTGGGATATTTCCCACAGTCTGGCTATGTGTGTGTTGGTCAATAAAGGAAAAGGAACTTTGGTGAGAAGATAGCTTAGTTGTTCTTTATTTTCTGAAACATCATTTTAATAATTCTGTATAATTTTCTCATCCATAAACTTAAACTAATGATACTTAAAATGTTGGTCTGCTGGAGGGCTGGGGTTGTGGCTCAGCGGCAGAGCATTCGCCTCGCACGTGCGCGGCCCAGGTTTGATCCTCAGCACCACGTAAACATAAATGCATTGCATTGTGTACAACTAAAGCAAATAAATAAATATTAAAAAAAATGTTGGTCTGCTGGAATGTGAGTCAACACACTGCCACCTTTGTTGAGAAAACATTTTTTTGTGTGTATATGTGTATGTGGTTCTGGGAATCCATTGAGAAAGTCTTGCCTTTGGAAAGATTTAGCTGAAAAAAAAAAAAAAAATGCTAGAGGGGTGGGGTTGTGGCTCAGTGGTAGAGTGCTTGCCTGAAATGTGTGAGGCACTGGGTTCCATTCTCAGCACCGCATATTATTAAACAAGATGAAGTCCATTGACAACTAAAAAAAAAAAAAAAAAAAAATGCTAGAGACATTTTGTGTAGTCATGTACTTATTACTCAAGCTTAACATTTTGCCATATTTGTGTATTTTTTGTATGATAAAAAAGAGTTTTAAGCCGGGCGTGGTGGCGTACACCTGTAATCCCAGCACTTTGGGAGGCTGAGACAGGAGGATCGCGAGTTCAAAGCCAGCCATCAGCAATGGCGAGGCACTTAGCAACTCAGTGAGACCCTGTCTCTAAATAAAATACAAAGAAAAAAAAAAAAAAAGAGTTTTAGTCGCTGGGCGTGGTGGCGCACGCCTGTAATCCCAGCACTTTGGGAGGCTGAGGAAGGAGGATCGCGAGTTCAAAGCCAGCCTCAGCAATGGCGAGGCACTTAGCAACTCAGTGAGACCCTGTCTCTAAATAAAATACAAAAAAGGTCTGGGGATGTGACCCAGTGAGTGTCCCTGAGTTCAATCCCTGGTACCACAAAAAAAAAAAAAAAAAAAAAAAGAGTTTTAGTGAAGTCCCTTAATAACTATCCTGATCCAGTTCTCCTATACCCCTTCTTTGAAAGTTCTGAAGGGAAGTAGTGACTCTCCGGGTATTCACACCATCAATCTTTCTTTCTTTTTTTTTTTTTTTTTTTTTGTTACTGGGGATTGAACTTGGGGGCCCTCAACCTCCGAGCCACATCCCCAACTCTATTTTGTATTTTATTTCGAGACAGGGACAGGGTCTCACTGAGTTGCTTAGCACCTCACCATTGCTGAGGATGGCTTTGAACTCGTGATCTTACTGCCTCAGCCTCCCTAGCCTCTGGGATTACAGGCGTGCCCCACTGCAACTGGCTACACCATCAATCTTATTAGCTGTTTGCACATTGTTCTTCAGTGGAGTCATACCAGTTTGTACATCTCTAAATTTTTTTTATTTTTTATTTTTATTTTTTTGGGTATCAGGAATTAAATCCAGGGGCACTTTACGTAAACACTGAGGTGCATCTCCAGCCCGTTTTTTGTTTTTTTTGGGGTACTCAGGGGCATTCAACCGCTGAGCATCACATCCCCAGCCCTATTTTGTATTTGATTTAGAGACAGGGTCTCACTGAGTTCCTTAGAACCTCACTTTTGCCGAGGTTGGCTTTGAATTTATGATCCTCTTGCCTCAGCCTCCCAAACTGCTGGGATTACAGGCATGAACCACTAAACCTCATATTTACATTTCTAATTCAGATTTAGGATTATCAGTTTTATATTTCTCTGAATTTTTATTCACATTTCTTTTCTCTTATGTTGAATATATCAGATTCTAGCAACATTAACATAATTACCTGTTTGCTTAATCTTATATCACAGCATTATTGCTAACAATGTGCTTAATGAAATTTTTTTTTTCAATATTTATTTATTTGCTTTTAGTTGTACACAATATGGTTTTTTTTTTTTTTTTTTTTTTTTTTTTTTTTTTTTTTTTTTTTTTTTGGTACCAGGGATTGAACTCAGCGGCACTAGACCACTGGGACACATCCCCAGCCCTTTTTTGTATTTTTATTAGAGACAGGGTCTCACTGAGTTGCTAAGTGCCTCGCCATTGCTGAGGCTGGCTTTGAACTCGCGATCCTCCTGACTCAGCCTCCCAAAGTGCTGGGATTACAGGCGTGCGCCACCGCGCCCGGCTCTAGTTGTACACAATGTGTTTTTACGTGGTGCTGAGGATGGAACCTGGGCCACGCACGTGCTAAGCAAGCACTCTACCGCTGAGCCACAACCCAAGTCCCCTCCCCCCCTTTTTTTTTTTTTTTTTTTTTTTTGGTACCGGGGATTGAACTCAGAGGCACTCAACCACTGGGCCGCATCCCCAGCCCTTTTTTTGTATTTTATTAGAGACAGGGTCTCACTGATTTGCTAAGTGCCTCGCCATTGCTGAGGCTGGCTTTGAACTCGCGATCCTCCTGCCTCAGCCTCCCAAGTGCTGGGATTACAGGCGTGCGCCAGCGCTCCCGGCTACCCCAGTCCCCTTAATGAAAATTTAATTTACCTTTTCTTTGCAGGCTTCTGCTGTGTGTGTGTGTGTGTGTGTGTGTGTGTGTGTATGTACGTACCAGGGATTGAACTCAGAGGCACTCAACCACTGAGCCACATCCCCCAGCCCTTTTTTGTATTTTATTTAAAGATAGGATCTTACTGTATTGCTTAGAGCCTTGCCATTGCTGAGGCTGACTTTGAACTTGCGATCCTCCTGTATCAGCCTCCCTAGCTGCTGGGACTACAGGCATGCCCTACTGCGCCAGTTATCTCCAGCCCTTTTTATTTTTTATTTTGAGATTTTGAGACAGGATCTCACTAAGTTGCTTAGGTCCTTGCTAAGTTGCTAAGACTGACTTTGAACTTGTGATCATTCTACCTTAACCTCCCAAGTTGCTGGGATTTCAGGTGTGTGTGTGTACCGTTGCACCCAGCTTTTTGTGTGTGTGTGTGTGCTGGGGATTGAACCCAAGGCTTCATACATGCTAAGTATGTGCTCTACCACTGAGTTACACCCCCAGTGATAATTTAACTATTATTTGTATCATATCCAGTACCCACCATCTCAGCCTCAGCTTCCCAGCTGGTCTCTAATACTGTGATATTCCATACTATGCAGGAAACTTGGCTGGGGCCATTGGAGCTCTCTATGGAGCTAAGAGCTGAGATGCTTTCAAGGGAGATATTTGTGATATCTGTAAAGTGTTCTCCACACATACTCATTTCTTCAGGTCCCCCCTCCCCCACTTTCCTACTTCATGTTTCTGAGTCTTCTCCCTGTCACCATATTGTTCAAGATATTCAGTGCAAACTTTCTTTTTGTGAATGGTATCTTCTTGAATGGTGTCCACTTATCCAGCCACTGGACCCAGACCTCATTCTTATTTTCTTAGAGCTTCTCCCCTCCCAGTGTTTTCTCTTCAGCCAAGCAAATAAACTCATATCTAGTCCATATTCCCCTTCAGTCCTTCCTTTCTCTTGGGATGAGTCAGGGATGAGGGTATCCTAGACTTTAATTCGCTTTGCAAGACATCTGCTTTCTTCACTCTCCAGCTTTGTCTCAGTACAGAACCTCAGAACCTATCAGCGTCTCCCATGCTGCAGCCATCTATCCTGGAGCAGCAGTGCATACCAGACATGGGCCCAAAAGGCTATGCCAAATGGGGTCCCTCTTCCTCGGGAGCGACTGTTACTTGTAGGAACACTAACAGACTTACCAGGGGACTTGGAACAAGGGTGCAGGAATGGAAGCCTCTACGTGAGAGATAACACTGGTATCCTGGGCTGCGAGGTAAGAGAAGGGGAAGGTCAGATACCTTGTATCCTAACTGGAATGGTGCCTAGGGAGCAAGGCAGCTAATATAGAGGAGGTGGATTGGATACTAGGGTCCTGATTAACCTGTGCTCTTGGTTTTTTTCTAGCTCATAGACCTGGACCTTTCTTGGTTGGGCCATCTTTTCCTGTTCCCCAGTTGGAGTTACCTCCCTCCTGCCAGGTGGAATTCCTCAGGGGAAGGGCACTTGGAGCTCTGGGAAGCTCCTGTACCAGTATTTCCTTTGACCGTCAGTCCTGGCCCTCTCACACCCATCCCTGTCTTGTACCCACAGATTGCATCCCGCCTGCTCAGACATAGGTAACTCTCCCCCCTGTAGAGAAAGAAGGAACACTGTAAACCTTGGAGGATGATGGTAATTCATTGGAGGGAGGGAAATAGTGGTTTTGATAATAATATAAATGAAATGTTCCTAGCCGGGCGCGGTGGCGCACGCCTGTAATCCCAGCACTTTGGGAGGCTGAGGCAGGAGGATCGCGAGTTTCTAAGCCAGCCTCAGCAATGGCGAGGCACTTAGCAACTCAGTGAGACCCTGTCTCTAAATAAAAATACAAAAAAGGGCTGGGATGTGACCCAGTGGTCGAGTGCCCCTGAGTTCAATCCCCGGTACCACAAAAAAAAAAAAAAAAAATGAAATGTTCCTAATGAAGGGAACAATGGGGACTTAAATATTAACACTATTAGTAGGAGGATTATTCAAGGGAAATGTATCTTATCTAAGGGCAAACAGAATTTGAAGAATTTTAGAATAATAGCTTTGGGCTTTGGATGTTTTTACCTTTTACCAGATTATTCCTTATGCTGGGAGGGAAGACATTTGTAGGGAAAAGAAAAAGGTGGGGGGAACCTTCATCCTTTCCTCTCCCTTCCTTCTTAGAAGCAAGCTCAGAGTTGAGAAGCGAAATCTTGCTGGGAAGCTGATTCGATTGAGTGCTCTTGTGAAAAGTAAAAAGAACACATACTTCAGTCTCTCTCTTGGTGAATTATCCCCAACTGATAGCCAAGCCATCAGCCATGTGTCCATTATCGTGCAGGTGAGGATTAGGATCCATTCAGGGACCTTTTGGTATGGAAGGTATTCTAATAGGAATAACATTGTAGGAAGAATCATATGGGAAAGGAGGACTGCTAGGGAGGCTTGTTTTCTGGAACAGTGCTGTAGAACGAAGATTCTAAGCAGTGTTGTTGTCTGTATGCAGGTAGGCAATAGACTTTGCTGCTGTGCAGTTCATTTGAGTAGATAGCCTTTGCATTGTATTTGACCATTTTTTTTTAAACCTTTATTTTATTTATTTATTTTTACGTGGTGCTGAGGATTGAACCCAGGGCCGCACACGTGCTAGGCAAGCGCTCTACTGCTGAGCCACAACTCCAGCTCCTGTATTTGACTTTTTTTTTTTTTTTTTTTTTTTTTGGTACTAGGGGTTGAACTCGGGCACTCAACCACTGGGCCACATCCCCAGCCCTTTTTTGTATTTTATTTAGAGACAGGGTCTTACTGCGTTGCTAAGTGCCTTGCCATTGCTGGGGCTTGCTTTGAACTCTTGATCCTCCTGCCTCAGCCTCCAAGTGCTGGGATTACAGTTGTGTGCCACCGTCCCCATCTGTATTTGACATTTTTAAAAATTACCAGGGGCTGTGATTGTAGCTCAGTGGTAAAGTGCTTACATACCATATGTAAGGCCCTGGGTTCATTCCCATACTGGGAAAAAAAAATTCCCATGAAAAACTTGAAAAAAAAATTACCAAAATCACTTATTTTTCTCCTGCTTTAGGATGACAAAACAAAATTCTGTTCTGGGAATCAAACCCAGGGCTTAGTGGATATGAGGCAAACACTTTAGTACTGAGCTATACCCTTCAGCCCCCGAAGTAATAAGTTTTTTTGAGTGGGGTTGGAGGGGTATTGGAGATTGAACTCAGGGCCTTTACCACTGAGCTACATCCCCATCCCTTTTTATTTTGAGACAAGGTCTTGCTAAGTTGCTTAGGGTCTTGCTGAGTTGCTGAGACTGGCCTTGAACTTGTGACCCTCCTGCCTCAGCCTCCTGAGGTGCTGGGATGACAGGTATGTGCGACCATGCCCAGCAAGCAATAAATTTATTTTTATCTTTTATTTTTTTATTTTAAAATATTTATTTAGTTGTAGATAAACACACAGTATCTTTATTTATTTTTATGTGGTGCTGAAGATTGAACCCAGTGCCTCACACATGCAAGGCAAGCACTTTACCACTGAGCTACTGACCCAGCCCCAAGCAATAAGTTTTTTTTTTTTTTTTTGTGGTACCAGGGATTGAACTCAGGGGTACTTGACCACTGGGCCACATCCCCAGCCCTTTTCTGTATTTTATTTAGAGACAGGGTCTCACTGAGCTGCTAAGTGCCTCGCCATTGCTGAGGCTGGCTTTGAACTCGCAATCCTCCTGCCTCAGCCTCCCAAAGTGCTGGGATTACAGGCATGCGCCACCACACCGGCTCAGCAATAAGTTTTTTTTTTTTTTTTTTTTTTGGTACTGGGGATTGAACTCAGCGGCACTTGACCACTGGGCCACATCCCCAGCCCTTTTTTTGTATTTTATTAGAGACAGGGTCTCAATGAGTTGCTAAGTGCCTCGCCATTGCTGAGGCTGGCTTTGAACTCACGATCCTCCTGCCTCAGCCTCCCAAAGTGCTGGGATTACAGGCGTGCGCCACCGCGCCCGGCTAGCAATAAGTTTTTTTTTTTTTTTTTTTTTTTTTTAATATTTTTATTTATTTGCTTTAGTTGTACACAATGCGTTTTATTCAATGCATTTTGTTTGTACGTGGTGCTGAGGATCGAACCCGGGTCGCCCACATGCCAGGCGAGCGCTCTACCGCTGAGCCACAATCCCAGCCCCAGCAATAAGTTTTAAGTAAGGTCTTAGCAGTACCTCAAGATGAGATGTGATGTCCAAGGTCTGAGTGGTGAGATTCAGCTCAGTTTTTTTTTTCCTTTTTTAATATTTATTTATTTACTTTAGTTGTACACAATGCAATGCATTTATGTTTACGTGGTGCTGAGGATCGAACTCGGGCCGTGCACGTGCGAGGCGAGCGTTCTGCTGCTGAGCCACAACCCCAGCCCAGCTCAGTTTTATTTTATTTTGTTTTTGGTTCCAGGAATTGAACTCAGGGGCACTCCATCACTGAGCCACATCCCCAGCCCTATTTTGTATTTTATTTAGAGACAGAGTCGCACTGATTTGCTTAGTGTCTTGCCGTTGCTGAGGCTGGCTTTGAACTCTTGATTCTCTTGCCTCACAAGCCACTGGGATTACAGGCATGCACTACCCCACCACTGTGCCCGGCTGTTTTTTTTTTTTTTTTTTTTTAGTTGTAAATGAACACAATACCTTTGTTTTATTTATTTATCTTTATGTGGTGCTGAGGATCAAGCCCAGTGCCTCACACATGGGAGACAAGCGCTCTACTACTAAAGTCACAACACCAGCCCTCAGCTGGGTTTTGAGTAGAATGGAATTCTGTGAAGTTGAGCAAGATGATTGTGAAGTTCAAGTGTCATGAATGTGTTTTGAAGCCTCTGAGAATGGCAACAGTGCTTTTTTGCCTGTGGGAGGAGTATGCCCTAGAAGATTGTTATATTCATGAACAGTTTTATCCATGAAACTTTTTCCCTCAGGCTTCAATTTCTTCAACAACTGCCCTACTGTCTCCCTTCTCCAGTTTATATCACACCCTGCATGGCATTTCTGGGCTTTTTTCATCTTGGCGTTCCTGTTTTTTTTTTTTTTCTCCTACAACCCCAAGAACATTCCCTTTTCTCACTTCACCTGTGTTTTCACTGCCCCCAAATTATTCCTTACACATTCAGAATTATGAACATTTTTTGTTGTTGCCTCCTTGTTCAAGCACTGGTCTCTTCCTAATCCAAAATGCTTCAAAATCTGAAACTTTTTGAGCACCAACATGAAGTTACAAGTGGAATCTTCCATACCTGACCTTATGTGATGGGTTGAAGTTAGAACACAGGTGCACTAAGAATACTGGATAAAACTACCTTTGGTCTATATGTATGAGGTATATATACAACATAAGTGAATTTAATGTTTAGATTTGGGTTCCATCCCCAAGACATTTTGTATATGAATATGCAGATATTTCAGAATCTAAAAAAAAAAAAAAGAAAAAAGAAAAATCCAAAATTTGAAACACTTCTGGTTCTAGGTATTTCAGAGAAGGGTTACTGAGCTGTATTATTCTTCAGGGCTCAGTTTAATTCAACTTTGTTCACTAGGCATTCATGGTCGTTCAGTCCATCCTGACCTTCTGTCTCCCCAACCTGGCCTTTTTTTTTTTTTTTTCCTCATGGTGTTAGGGGTTGAACCCAGAGGTGCTTTACCACTGAGCTATATCCCTAGTCCTTTATTTTGTTTTGTTTTGAGACAGGGTCTCACTAAGTTGCCAGGCTGGCCTTGAACTTACTATCCTCCTGTCTCAGACTCCTGAGTAGCTGGGATTATAGGCAGTGCTACCATGCCTGGCTATTCCAAATGTGTATTAAAACCCTACCAAATGTGTTACTTTCTATACTTGTTAATATATGGCTTTATTATTACTTAGGATTCTGTGTTCACAAGAGGTTTGAAATATGGTTGAGAAAAGGGAGTTGTTTATTGTACTTTCCTAGACCTTTATCCCAATACTAGATACTTAACACATATTGTTAATATAAGTGAAATGTTAGGGGGTGGAAGAAGGGAAATGCCAAGAAGGGCATAAGTTTATCAATAGGGTATTTATGTAACCTTCCTTCATATGTAATGTAGACATTAATGTATTGCTAAAAATTAATGTATTGATCTAATGCTAAAAAAAAGGAATAGTTATTTTTAATTAAATTATGTATATTCATTCTGAAGCAAATGTGAGGTTGAAACTATATTAAAAAAAAAATGGCCGGGCGCGGTGGCACACGCCTGTAATCCCAGCACTTGGGAGGCTGAGGCAGGAGAATCACGAGTTCAAAGCCAGCCTCAGCAATGGCGAGGCACTTAGCAACTCAGTGAGACCCTGTCTCTAAATAAAATACAAAAAAGGTCTGGGGATGTGGCTCATTGGTTGAGTGCCCCTGACTTCAATCCCAGTACCAAAAAAAAAAAAAAAAAAAAAAAAAAAAAAAAAAAAATGTGCTTCCACATAGAAAACTACAGTGGATATGATTAAAACAAATATTAGTGTATTATATTTATGACTAAAATATCATGATAGGCATTGACATAAATGATGTGCTTTTTCTTTTTTTTTTTTAATATTTATTTATTTATTTTAGTTGTACACAATGCCTTTTATACTTACGTGGTGCTGAGAGTCGAACCCAGGCTGCACACTTGCTAGGCGAGCGCTCTACCGCTGAGCCACAACCCCAGTCCCGATGTGCTTTTCTTGAAAATGTTTTTTTATTTGTAGTAAAGTACTGATAAAAACAAAATATAATATGTCATCAACTATGTGGTATTTACATTTCTGGAAAACTCAGTATATAATAAAAATTAAAAACTGCCTTATAAAAAAATAAATCAAAGGGCCTGGGGATGCAGCTCAGTGTTGGAGTGTCCCTTGTTCAATCATTAGTACCTGAAACATACAAAAAGCATTATATGTTAATGTTAGCACACATATATTTAGGAAAATTAAACTGTTTTTGAAAATTTTTAAAAAGATAGAGCATGTATTCTGAAGGAAGTTTTAGGGATGATTTGTATCTTTTTTTTTAATATTTATTTATTTACTTTAGTTGTACACAATGCAATGCATTTATGTTTATGTGGTGCTGAGGATCGAACCCGGGCCACGCAAGTTCGAGGCTAGTGCTCTGCCTGCTGAGCCACAACCCCCGCCCATGATTTGTATCTTGTGAAAAGAACTAGGAAATATTTGGCATCTCCTGTGAGACAGGAGAGATCCTGAAAGTTCTGTGGCTTAAGATTTAGTTGGCAAACAAGGAAAATGAAGAGACGGGGAAGACTCAAGAGAAGTAGGTCTTTGAGGTTAAATTGTTACAGGAAGGGACTGACAGAAGGATGGTGCTGTGGGGAGTGTCTCATGTGCCATGTTGCCTAACTCCCTGTAAGCCAGATCCCTGCCCAGCTGGTGTGGCACCGGGCTCTTTGGCCCGGTAAGGCTTATGTGCTGACACAACTGCGAGTATCCAGGATCCGTGATCACCATTCCTGTGTTTGGATGACCAGCCCCTCCTCCCATCTGATGCTGCTGGAACCAGGACATGTGCAAGAGCTGGAGCTGGAAGAACCCTTCTTGGAGGCTGACTCCAAATCACTTCCCACATCCAGCAACTTCCAGGACAAGGAGGGACCAAAATGTCTTATGCGGGATTCTAGACTCTTACACTATACGGTAAGCCTGAGGAAGAGATAGATCCTAGAGCTTGTGGGGAAGGAAATGTGGATATCCAAAGAGTAAGCAGATGGTGACCAACTGGACCTCTGGCCTCTTTTCAGGGAAGAGTCACTGGCGTGTTGAATGAGCCTGCTGGCCTCTATGAGCTGGATGGGCAGCTAAGGCTCTGCCTTGCATACCAGCAGTTCCATGGCCTCAGGCGGGTGATTCGACCAGGGGTCTGCCTGGAGGTATGTGAGAGGTCAGGGCTGATTGCAAAGAGAGCCTCTCAGTAGCTTTTCTTAACTTTATAGGGTAGTCTTTTTTTGCAGCTGGATGAGAAACTGTAGCAAAAACATACAAATAATAAGTATGCATTGGAGGGAATGCTTTTGTTAAAAAATGATTTGGACAAGAGCTTAGAAAGAAAAGGAGTAATCTTAAATTCTGGGAGGAGGGGTTGGGGCCAAAGCAGCTTCTTCACAGAGGGCCTTTTGACTAGGGGAGGAGATGGCTAAAGCAAGGTCAAGGGCCAGGAGCCTAGGAAGAAGACAGAGCCACACCTATCCAGCCAGGGGTCATCTGGTCCTCAGAAAGAGGAAAGACCAACTGAAGCACATGGGAGGTGATGCTGACTTCAGGGAAGTGGGTTGTGATGGCAGGTGAGGTGTGAAGTCTGAAAGGAAATAGCAGCCAACATAGGGGAAGTTGTGTTTCTTTCTCCTGAAACCCAGGTAGCAGAAACTAGTTACCTCTGCCTGGGGTCATTGAGTTCAGTCTTTACCTCTGCTTTTTCACTTTTTCATTTTCTTGTAGCTCCAGGATGTTCACCTCCTCCAGTCAGTGGGTGGAGGGACAATAAGACCAGTGCTTGCATCCTGCCTTCGTGGAGCTATCCTGCTTCGGGGTTTTTCTTGTCAGAAGCCTGGGACACAGTCATCCCACCAAGCTTATGGGGCCTCCTTGTGTGAGCAGTTGGTGTGGGAACGGCACTTAGGTCTTCCCCTCTACCTGTGGGCTATCAAGGCCCTGGAGGAGCTGGCATGCAAGTAAGGAGGATGAGGGTATGGGTTAGGGAGTAGGAACCTGGAACAGGGTTTTTTGAGGTAAATTACTATGCTTCTTTCCCTGGCCAAGGCTATGTCCCCACTTGTTGAGACACAAGCAGTTCCTACAACATTCCTCTCCTGGAAACCCCAGTCTGGGATTGCAACTCCTGACTCCCACCCTGGATACTCTAGCTCCGCCCAGCAGATCCATTCGGAATGCACATAAGGAGATTCTTGAAGAGCCACATCACTGCCCACTCCAGAAAGTATGAGGATGCAGGGAAAGGTGGGCGGCAGAGCCAATGCACTGAAGGACCCCAGGGCACAGGGAACACAATTTGATTTCTCCTCTCCCTGACAGTATGCTCGGCTGCAGACTTCCTACTCTTTCCCAGCTCTGTCTACTCTGAAAAAGGAAGGACGGAGTAGGGCTTGGGCCTCCTTTGACCCAAAGCTACTTGTGCCTCTCCCAGAGGCTTCCCACCTGCCCATGTGCCAACTTAATCAGCGCCTGGCCTGGTCCTGGGTCCGTCTGCTGCATTCTACCTTCCATCCAGCCCAGGTAAGGGGCTCTAAAGACTTAAAAGGAATTACATCTTTTTGCCATCCTTATTGCCCTGTCCTAGTTCCGGTCACTGTCATTTTTTTTTTTTTCATTTAGTCTATACTAGTCTTCTAATTACCCCACCAACTCATCTTCCCTGTGGCAATTAAAAAGAATGAGGTAAGCCAGGCACAGTGGCACACACCTGTAATTCAAGCATCTCAGGAGGCTGAGGCAGGAGGATCAAGAGTTCAAAGCCAGCCTCAGCAACTCAGCAAGGCCTTAAGCAACTCAGTGATACCCTGTCTCAAAATGAAATATAAAAAAGGGCTGAGGATGTGGCTCCATAGTTAGTGCCCCTGAGTTCAATCCCTGGTACAAAAAAAAAGGGGAAGAGTGAGATAAAAATGTAACTGGGTGTGATGCCACATGGCTGTAATCTCAGCTACCTGGGAGGCTCAGCAGGAGGACTGCAGGTTTGAGGCCAGCCCGGGCAACATAATGAGACCCTGTCTCAAAATAAAAAGAGGCTGTGGATATAGCTCACTGGTAGAGCACTTGCCTAGCATGCATGAGGCTCTGGGTTCAATCCCTAGTACTAAAAAGGAAGAGGAAATTTTACATGGACTATAGGATTCTCTTGCTTAAATCCTTTTCAGGGTTCTTATAGTATACATAAAGTAAAACTAAACTTGTCCCGTGAGGTCCTGCATGGTCTCTTAACTCTAACCCAAATTTGTATACTTTATTTCTTGCTACTAAATGTGTGGCTGCTTATGGCATTTTTTCATATCTGTATTCTTCCTTGAGTATAGATTCTTCGTGGTCATGTCTTTTTTGTTCACTTAATAGTGCTACTATTTAACACAGTGCCTGGCACATAGTGAATGCTCAATATTTGTTTAATTAAATTTTTAAAAAATATATATTTTGGGCTGGGATTGTGGCTCAATGGTAGAGCGCTCGCCTAGCGCGTGGGCGACCCAGGTTTGATCTTCAGCACCATGTACAAATAAAACGCATTGAATAAAACGCATTGTGTACAACTAAAGCAAATAAATAAAAATATTAAAATATATATATATATATATATATTTGTTTTAGTTGTACACAATGCCTTTATTCTTACGTGGTGCTGAGGATTGAACCTGGGCCACGTACCTGCTAGGCGAGTGCTCTACTGCTGAGCCACAACCCCAGCCCTAATTAAGTTTTTAATATGTTGGCCTTCCTCTTCCTACAGGCTTTAGTTGGGGTTCTGGTGGCTTCATCTCATAAAGTTGTCTGCAACTTCGGGACCGAAGTGGTTCCCTCTCCTGCCTGCTCCTGGCCAAACACTCAGAACCCCTCACTGACCCACAGCTTGTAGGTATGAAGCTCAGAGTTAAAAAGATGGTGGTATAGGGTAGAGGTTCTTACAATCAAGAGTTCCAGGAGGAAGCTTTTGCAGGAGTTTGCTAGAGATCTGAAGTAAATTGACAATTAACACCTTTGGGGGAAAGGCCAGGCACAGTGGTGCATGACTATAATCCCAGCCACTTGGGAGTCTGAGGTAGGAGGATCACAAGTTTGAAGTCAGTCTGGGCAACTTGGTGAGACCTTGTCTTGAAATAAAAAAGACTGTGAATGTAGCTCAGTGATAGAATGCCCCTGGGTTCTATCCCTACCAGCACAAAAACAAAACAAAAAAATACCAGTAGTTTTGGGGTGAAGTTTGGGAGAATGATATGGCAAATAGAGAAAAGGAGCCAGGGAACCCCTAGCCAGAACTATAATTCCCAACATTCATTTCTGCCTCCATGGCTCCTAACGCACCAGAATTACAATTCTTGTTTATGATATTCTTAATTTGGAAAAACAGTGGTCTTATTTGACTTACTGGAAATATATACAGGGCAACCCTGAAGAGGAAACTTTGTTTGGCATTTTCAGAATTTGTATAAAAGTACAATTGAAGCCTTTCAACTGGAAAGCCAGGGACAGGATTGTACATGTAGATGGCATGGTTTCTCCCTGAAGATATCACCCCTCTAGGGAATTGGGGGCTGGTGATCACTTGTGGGCCTTCACTTCCTGTGTTAGGGGAGCAGTTCTCTTTTCTTGCAAAAATAGAGACTTTCTTCTAGGCTGCCTAGTACGGACAGAGAAGTTCCAGTTGGTGGTAGAAAGGGACGTCAGAAGCAACTTCCCTTCCTGGAAGGAGCTAGGCATGACTGGTTTCATCCAGAAACAACAGTCCAGGTGGGCTTTTTGGGTTAGTGACTGTCCTCTTTAAGTCTGAGAAGAAGGAAGGTCCTGGTGCAGGTTGGGGAATGTTGAGGCCCAAAACACCCAATGGCTGGGCACAGTGGCACAAGCCTGTAATCCCAAGACTTGGGAGGCTGAGGCAGGAGGATTGCAAGTTTCAGAATGGCCTCAGCAACTTAGGTCCTAAGCAACTTAGCAAAACCCTGACTCAAAATTTTCAAAAGGGGTGGGGAGACAGTGGGAATATAGCTCAGTGGTAAAGCATACCTGGGGTCAATTCTCTACCATTAAAAAAAAGAGAAGCCCGGTGCGGTGGCGCAAGCCTGTAATCCCAGCCCTTGGGAGGCTGAGGCAGGAGGATCGCGAGTTCAAAGCCAGCCTCAGCAATGGCGAGGCACTTAGCAACTCAGTGAGACCCTGTCTCTAATAAAATGCAAAAAAAGAGCTGGGGATGTGGCCCAGTGGTTGAGTGCCCCTGAGTTCAGTCCCCTGTACCAAAAAAAGAAAGAAAGAAAGAAAGAAAAGCATCCAGTGCCTACATCACTATTTCTCTCTGTCCCAACAGAGTCTATGTCCAGTTCTTTTTGGAGGATGCCCTGATCCTGCCTGTGCCCAGATCCTTCCATCATTCCTCAGCACCTCCTCAGACAGAGCCTACCTGTGTAGAGGGACCCCACATAGGACAGAGCCGACTATTCTTGCTGTCCCACAAAGAGGCCCTCATGAAGCGGAATTTTTGTACCTCCTCAGGAGCCACTTCAGAGGTGCCCAAGCCCACCCTCAGTTTCCATGTATCAGGTTACTGGCTTGGGGGCACCCAGAAGAAGGAGGGGACTGGATGGGGCCCACCTGAACCCCTGACAGATGAGAACAAGGATCAGAAGGTAAATTGGCCCCTAGGAGTTGACCTCCCCTACCCTGAGCTCTAGGCTGGGACCCAGCACCCTGCTGTCCTTCCTTACAGGTTCTCCTCATCTTCCTTGGCTCTTCGGTCCGCTGGTTTGCACTTTTGCACCCAGGGCAGGTTTACCGACTTATAGCTCCTTCTGCTGTGAGTGCCTATTTCATCTTACCCTTCCCCAGAAAATTGTGTTTGGGTTGGAGTTAAAAGAATATACTATGAGGCTGGGGTTGTGGCTTAGCGGTAGAGCGCTCGCCTAGCACGTGCGCGGCCCGGGTTCGATCCTCAGCACCACGTACAAATAAACGCATCGTGTGCAACTAAAGCAAATAAAAATATGTATATATATATATACTAGTCCTTCCAGCTCTCCTAGAAGAAGGCTGGGTTTAGATGAACTAGAAGGCATCTCTGTGTTGAGATCCTTTCCTTTACCAGGCTGTAGAAAGAACATTGGAAGCTTTTGTAAACAATCTCTTGCCCAGCACATACTCAGAGGCAGTCTTTCCATTTCCTGGAAGATACCAAAGGTGTTCGAGATGGAGGGGTCATGCTGCACATCTCAGCGTCCTCTGGAGTTGGCTGGCTGTGTATCCTGCCTCACTGTCCAGGATGAGTGGACCCTGGATCTTGAGAGCTCTCGAGACTTGCCTGATGTGCTGGGAATACACAAAGTGCTGCCTGAATCCTCGTTGACCAACTTGCTTAGTACCAAGTAAATGTCCACCAGCCTCTTCAGTTAATTTGGCTGTGCTCCTTTCCTCCATGTTTATTGGGTTTGGTAAACAGTCTGTTCTCTGATACATATGTTTCCTTTTCGACCCTGAATTCCTGAGCTTAAGTGGTCCTCCTGCCTCATCCTCCTAAGTATCTGGGATTACAGGTGCACCATCACACCCAGCTGACATGTTTTTTTTTTTTTTTTTTTTTATCTTTTTTGGTGTCAGGGATTGACCAGCAGCACTTAACTACTTTTTATTTGTTTATTTTATTTTTTATTTTGAGACAGGATCTTGCTAAGTTGTTTAGGGCCTTGCTAAGTTGCTAAGGCTGGCTTTGAACTTGTGATCCTTTTGCCTCAGCCTCCCTACCTGCTGGGATTACAGGCAGGTATCACCACACAGGGCAACATGTTCCTTTAATGTGATTTATGTGGTGGAAGGGTGATGTCAGTGCAAGAGGGAAATTGTGTTTCATACTCAGTTTTCCCCCAAGTGTATCAGTATTTGGAAATGATCATGAGCCAGGTGTTCTCACACTTAAGGAAAAGCTTTAGCAATAAAAGGAAATACGAGAAACCTCCAAAAGTATATGGAAAAGTACTGAAAATACAGAGAAGGGCCTTCATTTTGTGCAAGAAGTGTCTAGCTGATGGCAGGAAAAACAGTAATTCCTGGAGTAAGATTTGTGGGGCAATTCCAAGTGCAAATGAAAAAGCTGTGGAGAAATTTCTCCCTGTATAAAAAAATCCTATTGAGTTGTCTGTAATTTTTGTGAATTAATCTATTAGAAGTGAATGTTTAAAGACAGTAGAATGAACCAGATGTAACTTTCCTATGTTTGTATAGTACTACACCACCAGTGAAACTCCACATCTTGGAGATATATAATTAGAATGGGATCCTAATTAGAATAAGTTATATTCCATGTATGTATAATATGTCAAAATACACTCTACTGTCATGTATGTGTAAAAAGAACAACAACAAAAAACACCCCAAGGGGCTAGGGTTGTGGCTCAGCGGTAGAGCGCTCGCCTAGCACTTGTGTGGCCCGGGTTCGATCCTCAGCACCATGTAAAACATAAATGCATTGCATTGTGTACAACTAAAGCAAATAAATAAATATTTTAAAAAAACACCCCAAAAAACAAAAATAAGAAGTGAATGTTTTGAGCTGGGCATAGTGGCACACACCTGTAAGCTCAATGGCTCAGGAGACTAGGGCAGGAGGCTCTAAGCAACTTGGCGAGACCCTGTCTCAAAATAAAAAAATAAAAAGGGCTGGGGATGTGGCTCAATGGTTAAGTGCCCTTGTGTTCATTCTTGTTCTATATGTTCTATACCTCATGCCCCCCACAAAAGAAGTGAATTTTTTGAGATGAGAATGCAGCTCAATAGTAGAACACTTGCCTAACAAGCCCTGGGTTCAATCCTGGTACCACACCAAAAAAAGAATGTTTCCAAGGACCTGCATTTTTAGGGAGGGGGCCTGAGCCCCAAAGCTCAAATGACAGACTCAGATTCTAGATGGAAATACAAGTGGAGATTAAAGAAAAAGCCTTTGGTAAAGCCTCTGCTTCCAAAGTTGTATAGGTTTCTTTCTTTTTTTCTTTAAGTAAAAAAAAAAAATTTTTTTTTCCATTACTGGGGTTTGAACCCAGGGCTCTCTACTACTGAACTATATCCCCAGTCTTTTTAAATTTCCATACAGGGTCTTACTGAATTTCCTAGGCTGGCCTGGAACTTGTGATCCTCTTGCCTCAACCTTAAAACTGGGATTGCAGGGGTGCATCATCACAGAGTTGTACAGGATTTGAATGCACTGCCACAACCCTGTTTTTCCCACACATCCTGTTTTAGTGAACAGTTTGGCAGAGTTCAAGATATTTTAGGGATCTTATTTGTAATATTTTAGCTGATACTATGGCTCCTTTTTCTGTTCTTTGGACTGACCCTCTATGTTCTATATATTCTTATACCTCTGTTCCTAGTGTATTTCTTTTTTACCTTCCAGCCTCACTGATTCCTTGGTGTCTTTCTCAGCTGAGATTTTGTCACGGATAATGTGTGAGTCACTTCAGCCCCTTCGTCACACAAAGCCTGGTAATGACTGCTCCTTCAGGAGCAAGGTATGAAATAAAGTGATGGGACCTTGTAGTCCTGACAGATCCCACTAGCCACCCTCCCCTTCTTCTGTAGGGAACACTGAGGTTGTAAGAAGGTGTGTGAAGTTAACTGTAGCTATAGAGACTGCTGACTCTGAATTCCTCCCTCGCCTGGACATATATATGGAAGACCCACACTTGCCTCCTCCACTAGGACTTCTTCCAGGAGCTCGAGTCTACTTTTCTCAACTGGAGAAAAGGGTTTCCAGGTGAAAATCTGTGTTGTGTGGCCATACCTCCTCTCCTACTGATGTGTTTCTTTTGAACACTTAACCTCACCAAACTATGGCATAAGGACAGCTTCTCTTTGCTATTTCTTTCAATGTTAGTCTGTGTATATGCTCTCTACCCTTCTGAGATATTGTAGACCAGTCCTCCTCTTATCCTCCTTGCTTTGGTAGAGCTGGAACCAGGGTACATCCCTGGGAGTGGGGGAGTAGCCAAGCTTGTAAATTGTGACCTATGAATCCCAGCTCCCATTCTATTCTGATTACTTTCTCCTCACCCTCACTATTCTTGCAGATCCCACAATGTTTATTGTTGCTTCCGGTCATCCACTTATGTGCAGGTCCTGAGTTTTCCCCTGGAGACCACAATCAGGTCAGTGCCTATGTCCTGACCCCTAAACTTCATGACCTCATGCCCACATCCCACTCATGTCTCTGGCTCTGGAACCTCTGCCATTATTCCAGTCTTCTCTCATTATAGTAAACTGTTGAGTCAGAAGGATTCCCTATATCCCAAATAAAGAATGCCCAATACCTATCATTTTACCCAGAAAGATTTAACATTCTAGATTTTGGAAGGATTTTCAGTGTAACGTGTAAATGTCTCTTTCTTGGCTAACATCTTATGTTCAAGCTGGATAAATAATTGGTGACTATTGGAGATCAGGAATCAAAATATGGATAGAGGCCATAAGGTTTCCAGGAGAACATGGAACCCACAACTGTCCCCATCCCCATGACTGCTAAATTGTTAGACCCACCCAACTTTCTATTTCTTTTTTCTTTTTATCTCCCCATCCCCCCTCCCCCGACCTGGGGATTGAACTCAGGGTCCTCTACCACTGAGCTATATCTCCATCTCTTTTTATGTTTTATTATGCGACAGGGTCTTGCTTTAATTTGCTTAGGTTGATCTTGAACTTGTGATCTTCCTGCCTCAGCCTCTAGTCTTGCTGGGATTAAAGGCATACACCACCATGTCTAATTCCTCCTGCCTATTTCTTGACCCATCTTTCTCTCTCTCTCTCCCTTTCTCCATTTCCATAGTGCTCCGTTGCCTCACATCTACCTGGCTGAACTTCGTCAGAGTAGCTGGGGCCCATTCCAGGCCACTGCCTCTTGCCATGTTGTTTCTGTTGTCAGCCTTCAGCTCCTGTGGGTGTGTGCTCATTGTACCAGCGTCTGCCCCCAGGTATAGAGGGGAACAGGTTGAGCTGGGTGTGCAATGCCAGAGGGATGTGATGGGACCAAGAGGACTTTTCCAACCACTTTTTCATTTTAGGGAAGGTGCATTCGTCAGGGTTCCACTTGCTTCAGTCAGACATCTATAAGCCAAGCCAGCATCAGGTGAGCACCTATCACACTGTTTTACTCCCTTGTTAAGACAACTTTGGGGTCAGGGCTATGGCTCATTGGTAGAGTGCTCATCTTGCATGTGTGAGGCTCTGGGTTTGATCCTCAGCACCACATAAATAAAATAAAGTTATTTTATTCACCTAAAACTTAAAAAAAAAAAAAAAAGTCATATAAAAAAAAAACAGCTTCACCAGGCGCGGTGGCACACGCCTGTAATCCCAGCACTTTGGGAGGCTGAGGCAGGAGGATCGCGAGTTCAAAGCCAGCCTCAGCAATGGCGAGGCACTTGGCAACTCAGTGAGACCCTGTCGCTAATAAAATACAAAAAAGGGCTGGGGATGTGGCCCAGGGGTCGAGTGCCCCTGAGTTCAATCCCCGGAACCACAAAACAAAACAAAACAAAAACAGCTTCATCTGAGTTAGCATAATTTCTGGCTCATGGAAATTGTTTAATAAATATTTTTAGAATGAATGAGGTACACCGAGCTAAAGACTGAAAGACTGGGAATGATGGGGAGTTGTGTTGGGTCCAGGAGATTGACTACTCAGGTTCACTTTGGGAGTTTTTGCTTTCTCCCTCAGGCTTCTGGTAGAGGATGGGACTGCTGAAGCTCTGGTGACCTGTACGAATTATCATGTGGCAGCTGCGCTAGGGCTAAGTCCTAATGAGTGGTCCTCCCTCCTAGAGTTTGTCCGAAAGCCAGGGCGAGTAGTCTTGAAATTTATGGGACCTGGAGCCCATCTAGAGGTGAGATGTGACTGGAAGGGGCTCAGATACCCAGGTTCCTGGGACTTTGGTAGAAGGTTGGGAGCTTGAGTTCTGACTAACCCTGAGTTTCCCTTTCTAGTCTTCAGCTGAAACTGAAGAACCTTTGACACTCTACCTCCACACACTTTGTACCAGCCCCTCTGTCCTCCGCCCCATTGTGCTTTCTTTTGAGCTTGAGAGGAAACCCTCTAATATTACTCCATTAGGTAAGGGTGGTGCAGATAAATGGGTCCCAGGGAGGAGGCATAAGGGGTCAGTAGGGAATTTTTGGAGTTGGAGAGGAGAATGGTGAGTGGATACTAAAAACCACACGTGTGGTGTTTGTTTTTCTTCCCATCTCAGAACCTCCTCGGCTACAGCGGTTCCAGTGTGGAGAGCTCCCTCTCCTGACTCGGGTGAATCCCAAGGTCCGACTGGCCTGTCTTTCTATCCAGGAGTCAGAGCACCCCATCTCTTTGGGGGCCTTCACTTCCTCTTGTTAACCTGAACTTCAAGGATCATCAAAAAATTCTTCCTTAGTGGAAGCTTTCAGGCCTTTCTCCCCTGGGAGTGGTTGTGGCCACTCCCCAGATCCTTGGATTCACAAACTGTAATTTCTCTTATTCTGGTGCCAGCCTGTCTCAGGAACATTGTAGGGACAGCAGAGCCTGTGCTGTTGATATTTCCTTTGCTTGGGATTCAAGGCATCTGCACTCACAGGTGGACCTAAGTATTTGGATCTTCCTTTGTGGCAGGAACTAGAGGAACAAAAAAAGCTTGCCCCTTGTGAGGATGTTGTGACAGGTCCTTTGACCAGCAATAAAGCACTCTGGGGACATTTCTCATTTTGGTTCATCTCTTTAGAGTCTCTCCACCTCCTGACTCCCTGGTGGCTGGCCCTATGTTCATCATTTAAAACCCTTTGTTTACACAATTGTGGAAAGCGATTTGTAGAAAAGCTTCTGGTCCAGCAGAATGATACCAAAGTCAGGCCCCACAGGGAGTAAATTGAGGAGTGGAGGGCAGTTGAGAGAATATGGTGCTCTCAGCAAGGCTGGGCCTGGAAAAAAGTGAAGTATGAGAGCTAGAGATACTGGGAAGTACAACATGGGTGTGGGGGAGGGAAGCACCAAGCACTAGGAGGAGCTCATGAAGACTCTGGATGCCTCTACTGTCAGACTCCAGACAAAGGGTCAGCACTATGGATTTCCCGACGGCCAGGCCTAAGTATATCATTTGACCCAACATGAGACCGGTAGGAACAACCAAACCAAGGGATAGAATTACAATCTGCACGTGTTTTTTGTTCTCCCAGTTCAGCTGAGAGCTGCTTGCTTCTAGGTGGAGAGGTAGAGCAAAGCCCTTTACAGTTCCTTATGGAGCGTTTCTTCTTGGCTGTTAAATATAGGCTTCAGTCGGCATTGGGGTATCTTTTAATTTGACTCGCCAAGATTGTAGATTCCCTATCCTGTGTGGATTCGTTCATTCCCTATGAGAGTGCCAGAAGTGGAGAAGTGGACAAGCGGAAAACGACTTGGGTGTGCCTGGCCGGTTAGCTCAGTTGGTTAGAGCGTGGTGCTAATAACGCCAAGGTCGCGGGTTCGATCCCCGTACGGGCCAAAGTTTTCTGGTTTTCCTCAAACTTCGGCCCTTCACAGGCTGTTGTCCTGAACTACTCCCTGCCCATCTCAGAGCTTTTTGATCACAGAACATTATACCTCTTGTTTCTGTAAACAACTTCCTACGGCTTTCCAGGAAGTGGAAAGATACCCTTATAGGCATCTTCGCCTTTTCTTCCGGGAGGTACGGTTATCGGAGGCTGTTGGGAGAATGGGGAAGATCGGTAACAGAGCTCCAAAAAGGCGGGGCCGCAAGGCAAAGGCCGATTCCGATTCTATTTGGTTCTGTCGTTTGCATGGTCCTGTCTCAGTCTTAATAGGCTTGGAACAAAAACGGTAACAAAAAGCGTAGTGCTTGTGACGTGAAGGAACTAAGAGAGACACAGGAAGAATCCCACATGAGTGTGTAGTCGTGGCCGAGTGGTTAAGGCGATGGACTAGAAATCCATTGGGGTCTCCCCGCGCAGGTTCGAATCCTGCCGACTACGTTTAGTTTTTGTCTCCTGTTCGTAGAGGACCACTAATACACTCTGTATTTTCCAAATACCTTTATCTCAGAATTCTAGAATATGAGAAGCTCCCCAAGTATACTCTTCTTGCTGTGTTTGAGAGTATTTATTTACCCTTATCGGAATGAAGTGGAAGTAACATGTTCCCAAAGTCCAAGTCATTTACACTGAATTTGAATTCGAGTAAGATACGTAGATGCGAAATGCTATATTCCTGTAGTACTTGTTAGGGAAAATTCCTGCCATCCCTGGCGCCGTGGCTTAGTTGGTTAAAGCGCCTGTCTAGTAAACAGGAGATCCTGGGTTCGAATCCCAGCGGTGCCTTTATTCACAGCTCGGGTGGGAACAGGTTTTGTCTGTTTTGTGACTTAATGAGGGTACCCTAAAAGACTGATTTTCTGTCAGAGAACTCAATGGTGTCAGTTTCTCTCAGAGCATTCAGGTGCCCTGGTGGGTTTCAGCTCCCGAAGCTGGCCTTCTCACCTATTGGCAATCCGGCGCAGCCCCACACAGACTTTTCCCCAGAGGGTGCTACAGCCCAGTGGCGCCGCTGAACTAGCCAGGCAGCTGCCCTACCACTCAAATTGCTTCTATTATACGAGGTCTCCTAGAATTTGAGCCGCTTGGTTTTGTTTGGGACTAAATTATATTTCTTTTGGCTTGAGGCCTCATAATTTTATATGTGTTTTATACATCGTAAAATATACATATTTTTAAAAATATATAATATGTATATAAAATGTGCTGTGGCTTGTAGGTAGAGTCATGAACTGGACCTTTCACGTGTAGTTACCTCTGTCGCTCTCCACAAGCAACGTCTGGGTCCACACTAGCAAGATTTGGTTGGCCTGGAGCTATCTGGTTTCCTACAAGAAGTCCTTGAAGGATGTAACAGTGATCCACTTTATCTTTTTTTTTTTTTTTTTTTTAAATAAATAGACACAAAGCCTTTAGTTTATTTGTTTTTATTTTTTATGTGGTGCTGAGAATCGAAACCAGTGCCTCACACATGCTAGGCAAGTGCTCTACCACTGAGCTGCAACCCCAGTCCCCCAACTTCACCTTTTCACTTCTTTATTTTTCTTTTCCTCTTCTCCCGTTCCCACTCCCTAACTTGGGGGCAGGGAATCAGATTACCTTGAGTTATCTGTTCTCCACAGGAAGGAGATGTCACCAGAAGAACTAGGAAGTGACTATCCCTCAGATTAACTAGTGTATCCCAACACACCATCAGGGCACCATCAGGGCTCGCCTGGAATGTAGTCTTTGAAGACCTTCTTTAAAAACCCTCTGTTTTCCCTGATGGGCAGAATGACTGCGCTGGGACTGGAGTCCCCTGTGTTTCTCCATTGCTAGCAAAGTAATAAAACTTCTTTTTCTTTGTTCTCAAAACCATGTGCTCCTTATTAAATTGGCAGGAATTTGCATCTGGGACGTGGACCCAACTTGTCCTTATAACTTGTGCTTGTAACAAGGACAGGGAGTAGAAAAAGAGTGCCATGCCAGTGCAGTTTCCAGGGAACCTGGTGTGGGCGGCAGGGTGCACTCCTGGGGCACTGAGGCAGGGCTGGTGAAGGCAGAAGTGAATGGTGGTGGGACTGAAAGAAAACCGACCTGTGTGTGGGCTGTCCGCAGGCCCAGCACTTCCTTGACCCAGGATCTGCTGTGAGATACTGAGTAAAAATATTGACTTGGAAGAATTGCTGTCTCCACCTCAAGCAAGTGATAGGACAATATCCAGACCACATTTGTATGCAACTCTGGCAAACACTGTGTAAACACATGGTTAAGGTAGACCCTTTTCTCAGAGCTCTTGAGAAGACCGCAATCACAACATAAAGCAGGGACAGGGCTGCTCCCACAATAGGAGAGAAAAGTGGCATCTCCTCTAGTCTGAGGGTAGAGGGTAGTCTGTGTTAGATTCTGGGCAGGGAGGACACACCTCCCAGGTAGCTCAACTAGCCACAACCCCCAGGCACCTTAAGACTCCAGAGCACCTCAGGCCGGCCAAGCGGTTGGCCATGCTGCTGACCACACCCCACGTGCCTGGCAGCCTATGGAACTAAGGTTCCCTCTGGGGAGTCCCTCAGCCCTCGGGTTCACTACTTAAGCACTCTCAAGACCGAAACCCTCTCTTCCCCTTTGTTAGCGGAATTTGCAGGAAGGGACCGAGGCTCGAACTGTCGTATAGGAAAAGGAAAGGGGTTTATTGAATTACCAAAGAAACACGCGGAGGGGATGAGGACAAACCGCGGGGAACGGAGGGGAGCTGGAGCACGCGGGAACGGGAGTGGGGAGCAGGAGCAGGGAGCCGCAGGAACCAGGTGAGAGCAGGAACAAAAGGGACGATTTCAGTCCGGGGCTGGCTTAAATAGAGTAGGGGTCATAAAACCCCCTTGGAGTGAGTCCTTGTCCTATAGGCCAGCAGAGGTCATGGGGGGAGGTAGTGGTAGTGGACAAGGGTCTTGCTGGTCAGGTTTTGGTCACGCTGAGGATCTCGGGAGCCGTAGTTTTCACAAGGCACCTGGAAAGGTGTGGCCTTCTGCCTGGGAGGTGTGGCCTTCTGCCTAGAACCAACACCCTTCTTATTTCTTCTCTTCTCCTCCCGCCACCCGTTTTCTCGCACCTATTTTCCCTCCCCCCCACGTGTCCCTTCGGCTAATTAATAGCCCCCCCACCCCCACTTTTCTACACCCCGGTTCCAGCGTGTGTTCATCTACCCTTCAGTCTGGGTGAAGCCAGAATTAGGCAGGTAATCGGCATAGATTGGTAAATTGAGTCAAGTTGCAGGAGCCCTAATAAAGGAGATAGCTAAGATTGCGGTTAGCTGTGAGCCATAAGCATTACCACCTTCCATGATCTCGAGAGACTTGGCCCGGGGGATTGTGGGTCGTCGTCGGGGCCATTTTGTGGTTGTTGGAGGAGCGTGGACGGCGTGTTGGGGTGTTGTTGGAGCCAGAGAGAGAAGCTGGCAGAATAAAGAGGCTGTTTGTTTCCAGTCTGCCTCTGAACTTATTCCCGCGGCTTTGTTGCCCCAAGCAGCAATCGCTTCAGGCGGCAACATCAAGTAGGATCAAGAAAGCCAATTTTGAGTGAGTCGGGAAGTTGGAGACTGTCCCCTCAGGGATTGAAATGTTAATTCCTTCAGAGTCCTTCCTCAGAAACTGCCCCTGCTCCAACCTGTTGCTAAGGTAACCTGTCCCGGGAATTGCCCCTCCCTACAGGGAGCTATAAAGTTGTTAATTAAAGTGTCCTGGGCTGCACCATCCTGCCTTTCCCCCCCCTTAAGCCCACCTGCTTCTCACCTTTTGGACATCCCACTGAGCATTCCTGGGCCTGGTCACGTCCGCAGGAAGGAGAGAGATAAGGGAAAGAGAGCAGGAGAAAAAAAAGAAAGCCTCAGACATAAAAAAGACAGAACTGCCTCCCTTCTTGGGATACCAGGATACCAGCAATGACCTCCTTCTCCCTCCCGGGAGAAGTTTATGTTACCCCCCTTTTAAAATAAACCCTGCTTTATATTCTTGTCTCGGTGTGCTTCTTTAATGTTCAAACTTCAACATTTGGGGGGGCAGAATTCCTCACCGGTAAATGGCAATATCAAGGGGAGGCTTTCTGGAGGAAGTGAGCCAAGGCTTAAGGACCATGTAGAAACTTTCCATTATACAATTACAGTAAAACAGGCAGTGTTGAGTCCTGGGAATACAGCAGGAAGCAAAGAGAAGAGACCTGCCCTGAATGAGTTTATGGGACTGGGATGACGCAATAAACAATATATTTCACTAAGTTGTATAATATGCTACATAAATGTTACAATGAGAGCATATGGGGTGCGGGCAGAGGTTGGTTACAGAAACATCAAAAGCTTGCAAGGGCAGTTGCAGAGGTGACTTCAAAATAGGCTTCAGTAACTGACAGGAGTCTGAAAAGGAAAAACTTCACCAGGATACGCACATCCTCCTAGGAAACACTGGGGGTCAGGAGCTTTGAGCTCCTCAAATATCTTCTCTTTCAAACAACTGTGGCTGCCTGAAGTTAAACCTTAGAATTGGATCTTTCAGTGTAAATTTCTGACTCCTGTTAAAATGTGAAATATAAAAAGAGAAAAGTAAAATGCTTCCACTGGAGTTGAAACAATGATCAGTTGTTTACACCTTAGTCTTTGCATTCTGAAAGCAGAGTCCTTCTCACTATTGAAACTGGAATTTTGAGATGAGACTAGATTCCCTGCTTTGCAAATTTCCTCTGGGTTCTTGTCTCACAAATTTTGAAGAATAAAATTCACAGACAGGGCCGGGTGTGGTGGCGCATGCCTGTGATCCCAACACTTGGGAGGCTGAGGCAGGAGGATTGAGGATTGCGAGTTCAAAGCCAGCCTCAGCAATGGCGAGGCACTTAACAACTCAGTGAGACCCTGTCTCTAATAAAATACAAAAGAGAGCTGGGGATGTGGCTCAGTGGTCAAATGCCCCTGAGTTCAATCCCCAGTACAAAAAAAAAAAAAAATTCACAGACAGGGCTGGGATTGTAGCTCAGTGGTAGAGAGCTTGCCTAGCACTTGTGAGGCATTGGGTTTGATCCTTAGCACCACATAAAAATAAATAAAATAAAGGAATTGTGTCCATCTACAACTAAAAAAAAAAAAAATTTTTTTTAAATTCACAGACAATCATAGAGTGACCAGTAAACAGAGCAGAATTTATTTTAATTGAGAAGAGATAGAACTGCCATTTGGTAGGGGGCCTGAGAGCAAAAAAACAAAAACAAAAACAAAAACATTTTAGTGTGCCAGTTTAGGAGTTTATATACGGTTTGGGTAGAGAGAGCATGGATCAAAATGTATGTAAAATAGGCATTGAAAAAAAATCAAGGCTATCTGCAGGAGCCCTGTTTGGGGAGATGGCTTGAATTGCCGTTGACTATGAGCCGTGGAGATTTGGGCATTGTCGCCTTCCGTAGTCTCACGGGACTTGTCCTGGGATCTCGAGTGACTTGGCTGAGATTGCTGATCGGGTCAGCGCCATTTTGGTGGTGTGTGCGGCGCGTGTTAGTCGTTGTTAGAGCCAGAGAGAAAAGTTATCAGAATAAAAAGCTGTTTGTCTCCAGTTTGCCTCTGAACTTCTTCCCGCGGCTTCGTTGCTCCAAGCGGCCATCGCTTCGGGCAGCAACAGCTATCATCTTTCTTTCCATCCAGGTTCACCCCTATCTTCCTTCCTATAACTTCCACCAGAGTTCACCCCCATCTTTGGTTTTTCCACCTCTGAGACAAAAGAGTTGGCTAGAGGTGTTCCCACAGGGGAGCCTCAAGGTCTTTTACATTTGAAATAGGCTTAGATGGTGCTCATTAATATGTCTGGTCTTAGCCTGCAGGTGTGGTTCCTGTGTTTGAATAAGACTGCCCTGTTGATATTCTTATTCACTATAGTATGCATTTTTCTAGGAGGAGAGAATCACAACTTTCATTATTGGCCTTGAAGGATTTCGGTCTCTTCCTAGCAGAGATTCAGTGCCTGAGGCCAGGAGAGGGAGGGATGACTGGAGAATTTGGCGAGGGAAGGCCTCCGGGAGCCTGGAGAAGGGAGACTAGAACTGGAAAGTGATTGGGGAGATGAGGCACCAGATCACCCTGGAGAACCTCTATAACCACCTGAAAGACTTGCAACTCTAATGGGAAAGGTGAAGCTGTCTGGGGACATCTGAGAAAGAAAAAAACCAAGACCTGAACCCTTCCTTGAAGTCCTCCCCACCAAACTACCTGTGGGTTGAACATTAAGAAGGGCTTGAAGCCGGGCGTGGTGGCGCAGGCCTGTAATTCCACCACTTTGGGAGGCTGAGGCAGGAGGATCGCGAGTTCAAAGCCAGCCTCAGCAAGGGCGAGGCACTCAGCAACTCAGTGAGACCCTGTCTCTAATAAAATACAAAAAAGGGCTAGGGATGTGACCCAGTGGCCGAGTGCCCTTGGGTTCAATCCCCAGTTCCTCCCCCCACCCCTCAAAAAAACACACACACACACACACACACACACACACACACACAAGAAGGGCTTGGCTTCACAAATCACAGGACTGGCTATGGAACAAGATAGTTCAGTCCAGCAATGGATGCTACCAGGTTGGTGCAGGGCCGCTAAAGGTCAAAGTGCGGCCTAGGGGACTCCCTGGGACAGACACTGAGCTGAAGGAAGGCCCAAGAAGCTGGATTGTATCTGACCCCACTAGATCTTGTTGATACAGGATTTAACAGGAGCAGTGGTGAGTGCACCAAGAGATTAGAGGCTCACTGAGCAGCCCAAGGGACACTTTGAGGCCTCAAAGCTGGGCTTACTGGCCTTGGACTACACTGGTGTGGTACTTGCCTTAGAGCTCTTTACCTTCTGGAAGTCTTAGGCAACAGGTAGAGCCATTGCTAGATCAGGGGTAACCTGTTCCTACAGGCCAAAAGCCCTAGGATTAGTACTGGCAAGGGTGTCCAGGGAAATTTCAGTTATAAGACCTGGTATCCCACCCCACTCTGGAAGTTGGAAAGCCAACCACACTAGCTCTATGACACCTCTTCAGTCAGTCTTCTTGGCCCCAGGAGTCATTGCCTTTGTCACCTGGGCACTGTCACGCGTGTAGGGACACTGTGGGCTATTGACCAGTCTAGTCCGGGCATATCCTGCCGGTCACCCCAGTAAGTTAAAACAAATGCAGGAAAGGCGAGAGGGGCTGGTGTTCACTTAGGTACTTTAGGACTCATTAACTGCCCCCAGCCCCCCACCCCCCACCCCCGAAACCGGGCTTGTCCCCAAAGCTCTACAAAGCTGGGCCCGAGGACTGCGGGAGGAGGTGGGAAGGACGGGTAATGGTGACAGAGTTGGTGACCACCGGGAGCTGGAACCGACGTTCCCGGCAGTACTAGAAAGCAACATCGGGCAAACAGCATAAAAAAAAAAAAAAAGTGGATGCCGAGACCACTCCCTCCCACTTCCTCGAGGTTATTTCCTGGGAGGAGTCGGAGCTCGAGGGCCCGCAGCCAAGAGATTTCTCAAACCCCTGTCCTAGAGTACTGCTTTGGGGAGAAGGATTCCCAGCAGCACGCCTGCGTATCTCAGCTATGGATGATATCCCCGGGACCGCAGCAAGTGTGATACGACCTCTAAGGGCGGTCGCGAGCGATGTTATACGTCGGCTCGTTGGTCTAGGGGTATGATTCTCGCTTCGGGTGCGAGAGGTCCCGGGTTCAAATCCCGGACGAGCCCAGTCTTTACTTTTCACTGACCCTAGTGCGTCAGGAGACTGAACTAGAAAATGATATCCGTGTCGACTGCTGTGCAGTGAGTTCTTTTGTTCTGAGTGGACACGCGGTGGCAGGAAGAAACTTGGTGCGCAGTCCTGACCGGGCTGTCAGGGAGAGCGGAGGTACCTCCAGTCCATACTTAGACAAGACGCAAACTTTCTGCTGGCTTCCCGTTTTCCAACTTGTTGCTTTACCTCGTCCACTAGAGCCTTGTTTCAATTTGAATGATGCTCATTAACCTCCAGATGTGAATAACAGGTTGAAGGGAATGGGAGCCATTCGGGTGTGCTCGGACAGCCAGGGTCTGTCAGAACTCGGGTTTCTGTAGCCTTAGAGACCGTCTGTCTTTTTCCGGTAACTCCTGCTCGTTTCTGCCTTTATGGGGATTCGTGTTCAGTTGAGATCTAAACTACATAGTTTATGATTAGTGGTTCTGGGATATCGGAAAGACAACTCCTCAAAACCCCGCTGAGAGAACGCTAGGCACCTTCGAGATCCCAGATCAGGGATACGGAAAGGCTTTTGCACAGCTCACTCCTCGTTAGTATAGTGGTGAGTATCCCCGCCTGTCACGCGGGAGACCGGGGTTCGATTCCCCGACGGGGAGAAGCTGTGGTTTCTTTTTATCCCGTGTTCTACTTTTCTATCCATTAAATCCCACTCATTTGGTAAAATTCCGTCTGTGCCTTGAGAATAAGATCCAAAGAAAAAGAGGTTTTTCCTGACTCTGGAGCGAACATTTTAAGTGTCAGTATGCATTTTACTTCAAGTAACTTGCAATTTAAACGTACAGCTACGTTAGCCATTATTCTCCCTACTCAATATGTGTATTTCATTGATGAGAACTTAGAAAACACAGATGGGCAAACAGCATAAAACAGCTCACGTAATACTCGGTCAGACCGGAACCCCTGAGCTTGCTTCCTACTTATCAAAATGGGCATCCCCAGTGGTTCGTATCGCGATCGGCAGTCTCCAGTCCCGATCCGACACGGCAGTGGGGTCTTCTCGCTGGGAGGGACCGAGGGACCGAGCAGGGCGTAGCGGCTGGGGTCCCAGGCCGAGGAGAGTGTTGTCTCAAGTCCAAACCTCAACACATCAGTGATACACTGGGGAGCAAAGGGGCGAAATACCAAAAAAGAAAGAACTGCGTTGGCCGGGAATCGAACCCGGGTCAACTGCTTGGAAGGCAGCTATGCTCACCACTATACCACCAACGCACACGCTAAATATTGTTTTAGGAGTTTTTTAAGGTCTACATCGAGCCACCTGAAAGACACTCAAAGCTAGAAAGGGTAGCGCTGACGCAGAGGTACATTAGTGTGCTGGGCGCGAACCTAAGCGGCACTGGGTTCTGGTCATTGCTGATGCACGCCTTCACCTGCGTGACAATGTGGAATTATGGCCAATCTATAGAATTACAGATAAGGAAACCAAAGCCCAAAGAAGCTAATTAAAGCGGCTTTGTCAGTCAGTGGCAGAGCCCGGATTAAGTGAAGGATTTCTTCAGGAGGCAAGGACTAGCCTGATACTGTGATGACATGATTTCCAGAAAAAAAATTCCCAAACACATTGACATCGCTTCTCTGTTGAGTGATTTCAATGTGTTCCAAGGTTAAGGAATTGGACCTTAAGCTAAACTAACTTGAGCACTATTAGTCTCTTCATCATTTACCCAGAATGAGTTTGATTGCCTTGCGCGTGCGCGCTCATCTTCACCCCTGGGACCCAAAGAGGACTGCACAGATTAAAATCTCGGAGGCGGGGCTTAAGGATAAGGCTCCGCCTTTCATTGCTGACGATAAATCTGTTCACGATACCGGTCCGGCGGCGGGTTCTGGGAGGCCTCGTGGCGCAACGGTAGCGCGTCTGACTCCAGATCAGAAGGTTGCGTGTTCAAATCACGTCGGGGTCAACTTCTGTACTTTTCCAAATTAATGAATAAAGCCCTAAATCAGTCTTTCCTTGTTACACTTTTTCCTAAAGTGCATGAATGTCTCCTAAAAACAAATTCGGTTACTACAATTTCATTTTACTGTTCTCATCAAATCAACCAACTAAAATAGTCATAATTTCATAGACATTTTAGGTATCCTAAAAGAAATTGTTCACTAACAGCCCCCACTTCTTGTTCAGAAAATGTATTTGTGGCAATAAATGCTTTTTGTTGGAAAAAGTGTAGAAATAACCAATCGTTTTTAAAGTAGTACTATTCATTTATGATCACTATGCTAAACCACTATTTTCATTTTTGGCAATTTAACTTTCATTTGCCAGTGATGTCCCTAATCCTGTACTCCATTGTTGTCGCTCATCATCGTAGTGGAAATATGATTCTACAGACCCTATAATTTTAATGAGTACCTAAAATTTGATGACAATTCTGTAAATTATTAAGCAATTCTCCTAAATTTGGATATTTTGGCTATTTAATTATTTGCAGGGTTTTTTTTTTTCCTTCGTATTTAAAAATGTTGCCAGGAGCATCGTTGTACTTTTTGTTTGTTTTTGTTTTGTCTCTACTGAATTAGTTCTGTGACACCAGTTCCTGGAACTTCAGTCTCCAGCTGAAGGTTGTCCTTAGCTATACTTCTGACTGTCCTGCCGGCTGACTTTTATGTACGACCGACCTTTCCTTTTTTCTTTTTCACTAACTTAAAATGTTTTCAATCATCTCTGTTTAACTTGAGGTAGAACACAAGAATGTTAAACACAAATATTACTTTTCTCCAGACTTAGCATAGAAGCCAGGTAACACGTGCGTTTTTGCTGCTTTCCGTACCTTGAAAGTAATACAGAGAAATCCAAGCATGCCATATCCTCTCCCCACCTCCCTCCGCCCCCAACACAGACGTAGGCTTTTTATTTCCCAGTGGGAAATGTCTTGACATATCTTTCCTCGAATAAATATATGCCTTTCTTAGTGTGACAGTCTGGAGTTGGTGGTGATGTATTTGGGCCATCTCACCACTGTCCACAAGGCTGTCGCCGCCTAGGCTAGAACCTGTGCTGTGCGCTTCTCTCTCTGGCCCCTGCCCTGCCTTCTGCCAGAGGGTCCCTGTGTCACTCGCGAGGAATACAGGGAAACTGTTGACCACCCCTTGTTGCAGAACTGAAGACCAGCAGGTCCACGCAGCAGCAGAGGCACTCTGGTGACCTAAGGTGAAGAGAGTATGAAGTTAGCCGCAGCACAGTTCTGCTCTGCTGTGCTCACTGGCCGCCCAAACCTAACCACCGGCATTATTTTAATAAGAAGATGCACAAATGGTAATTTTAAAATTCTATCTTTTTGTCCACATTTATGTGTGTGTGAGAGAGAGGGGGGGGGAGAGAGAAGAGAGAAATATTTATAGTTAAATAAAGAGGAGCAGGCACGGTGGTGCTCATCTATAATCCCAGAAACTCAAGAGGCTGAGGCAGGAGGATCACCAGTTTAAAGCCAGCGTCAGCAAATTAGCGAGGCATTTAGGAACTCAGGGAGACCCTGTCTCTAAGTAAAATACAAAGAAGGGCTGGATGTGGATCAGTGGTTAAGGGCACCTGCGTTCAACCCCTGGTACCAATAAATGAATAAATAGGAAGTACTCAAGACACTTATTAGTCCTTGTTACTGTAACTGGTCACCTGATGGTAATTAATACTTGTAACTTTTCCCACTATCCTTTCCCTTTGCCTCCAGCAAACACTAAAGGTACTTGTAGTGTTTTGTTTGTTTGTAGGGACACTGTCTCCCCGTATTGCCCAGGCTGGCCTCAAACATAAGATCCTCCTGCCTTAATCTCCCAAGTTGCTGGAAGGGACACAATTTTACCCATAACAACAGTAGTAGAAAATGCAGGAGAAATATACATAGGCCTAATTCTTGACATTTTAAAATGGCGCTTCACCTGTAGTTCTTTTATCTCGTTAAAAAAAAAAAAATCAAAGACTATTTTCAGGGATCATATCTATAGTTAATTACTAGCGAAGTTTATCTGAAGTATAGAGCAACAGAAACCAGGAGGAAGAGAAACAGGTTCTTTACTGAGAATGAAGTGGGCTCTTGAAAAGACTATGTATTGCCATTGATGAGGATTCTTCTTTCCTCTTCAGGAGAGTAAGGAGAGAATGCAGTCTAGGGAATGGAGCAGAATATAGCAAAACCTTAAGATTTGACTAATCGAATAGTAGTTTCATAGGTGCTTTTAGACTTTTATTTTGCCAGGTGCGGCAGTGCATACCAGTAACCCCAGCGGCTTTGGGGCCTGAGGCAGGGGAATTGCAAGTTCAAAGCCAGCCTCAGCAATTTAGCAGGCTCTAAGCAACTCAGAGACCCTGTCTCTACATATATTATAAAAAAGGGCTGGGGAGGGCTGGAGTTGTAGCTCAGTGGTAGAGCACTTGCCTGGCATGTGTGTAGGTCCTGGGTTCTAATCCTCAGCACCACATATAGATGAATAAATAAACAAGTAAAAAACATCCATTGACAACTAAGAAATATTAAAAAAAAAAAAAAAAAAAAAGGCTGGGATGTGTCTCAGTGCTTAGAGTTTTTAGTTTTGCTTTGCTTTTGAACTCTAGCGTGTTTAACCACTCAGTGACATCCCCAGCCCTTTTTATGAGACAGGGTCTTATTGTTTAGGGCCTCACTAAATTGGTGAGGCTAGCTTTGAACTCGCAATCCTCCTGCCTCAAACTCCCCAGTTGCTGGAAGTACAGGCATGTGCCACCATGCCTGGTTTAAAGAGTATTCTTGATATTTAAGTCTCCTGGAGTTTAATACCTACATGCCCTAGGCATGTAATACATTTTGTGTGTTCTTTTTCCTGTTTTTTTTTTTTTTTTTTTTTGGTACCGGAGATTGAACTCAGAGGCACTCGACCACTGGGCCACATCCCCAGCCCTTTTTGTATTTTTATTAGAGACAGGGTCCCACTGAGTTGCTAAGTGCCTCACCATTGCTGAGGCTGGCTTTGAACTCGCAATCCTCCTGCCTCAGCCTCCCAAGTGCTGGGATTACAGGTGTGCGCCACCGCGCCCGGCTTCCTGTTTTTTTTTTTTTTTTTAAAGATAGTTCATAAGTTTAATAGTAAAATATATTTAACATAAAATTTATCATTTTAATCATGATGAAAACAATAATGTTGAATGAAATAAGTAAGACACAGAATATATGTCTGATTCGTTTGCATAAAGTACAAAGCAAACACAACTTGCATGTGGGTATGATTACTTTTTTTTTTTTTTTTTAAGTACTTGATACTGATTCAGGGGCTGTCTACCACAGAGCTATGCCCCCAGCCCTTTTTATTTTATTTTGAGACAGGGTCTCCCCTAATTTGCTGAGGCTGGCAAATTATGACTGTCCTGCTTTAGCCTCCAGAATTGCTAGGATTCCAGGTGTGCACCTCCCCACCCAGATAGGATACGGTTGCTTTTGGAAAAAGTGGGTAGTGGGAAGGAAAAGAGAATAAGCGGGCCTTCTGAGGCCTTCCAGGCTGAGGATGTTCCATTTCTTTAACTGGGTGTTGATTACATAGTCTTGTTCAGTTTGTGAAAATTAATCCAGCTGTCCATTTCCTGTATGAATGTTACAGTAAAAAGTTAAAAAGTGCCAGGTGTAGTATATAGGCTTGCTGTTCAGTCACCTGGAAAGGGACACCTTCAGGCTGATTGATTCATCCTGGGATAATGCATCAATGTCTCATGTTCTGGACCTGGACATGGTCTCAGTTCTCAGTCATGGTGGCTGGAACTTGTTTGGTTTAGGCCTGTGGTTTTCACCAAAGACAAATACCTGGGCTATGACAGCCAAGAGCAAACTAAGATAGTGATGTCTTTTGACATAGGGAGGCTCAAGTGAGTCTGGATAGGACAGGGATGCTCCATTAATTCAACAGTGTTGTGAGCCTATCTTTCATTTCTGGCAGGGGTTTGTTGGTTGATGATGAAAATTCATATCTTCACATATTTTATTGAATATCATCAGAAATAAAAGAAGCTTGCCGGGCACAGTGATGCATGCCTGTAATCCCAGTGGTTTGGGAGGCTGAGGAAGGAGGATTGCAATTTAGGGAAGCCAGCAATTTAGTTAGACCCTGTCTCAAAATAAAAAATAAAAAGGGATATGGATGTCAGGATGTGGTTCGGTGTTTAAGTGCTCTGGGTTCAATCCCTGGAACAAAAATAAAAGGGAAAAAGGAAGGGAGGGAGGAAGGAAGGAAGGAAAAGGAACTGCCAGGCATAGTGGCACACAACTATAGTGCCAGCTACTCAGGAGGCTAAGGCAAAAGGATCACATGAGCCTGCCAACATAGAGAGACCCTGTTTCTTTTTTTTTTTTTTTTTTTTTTTTTTTTTTTTTGGTACCGGGGATTGAACTCAGGGGTACTCGACCACTGGGCCACATCCCCAGCCCTTTTTTGTGTTTTATTAGAGACAGGGTCTCACTGAGTTGCTAAGTGCCTTGCCTTTGCTGAGGCTGGCTTTGAACTCGTGATCCTCCTGCCTCAGCCTCCCAAAGTGCTGGGATTACAGGCGTGCACCACCATGCCCGGCTCCTGAGACCCTGTTTCTTAATAAGTAAATGAAAGAAACCGACCTGGCCTTCCAAACAGTGTAATAATCTAGACATTCTGTCCTGTCATTTGGAACATAAAACAGTGCTGACCCTTCCTAGTCATGTGAAAGATCAGCCCCTGACAGAACAATGACATTCCCCCTCATGACAACCTTTCATTGCTTCTTGGTCAGTAGAATCTACCCACATCTAACATGACCCAAGAGATGAAAAATCAAGAGGGGAAAAAAAAAAGTTACTGGCTGGGGCTGTAGCTCAGCGGCAGAGTGCTTGCCTAGCACATGTGAGGCACTGCGTTCAATCCTCAGCACCACATAAAAATAAATAAACATATTGTGTCCACCTACAATTTAAAAAAGTGCTTCCTTGGCTGGTCTCTTTATGTGTTGGTAAAAGTGTTGCAGTAGAAATGGGGTCCCTGATCTTGGAAAGTGAGGTTGGGCTGACTCTAAGTAAAAAAACTGTACCTTCAGTAGCAAAATGATTTTTCACAAATGGCAGTTTGGAAATGCCTCATCTCTGACTTTTCAAATTAATCTTGGGCTCCCTAGAACAAACTTGTAGGCAACTGTGGCATATACTTATTTCTACCAGCTTCCCCTGGCTGCTTTTGTAACCAAAAGCTCTGTCCTTGTCCCCAGTACCAATTCATGCCAATTTAATAATGAGGACAGAGAAAAAGGAAAAAGGGAAAAAAAGTTTTATTGCTTTGCTAGCGAAAGAGAAACACCCGGGATTCTTGTCCCTGAGGCTGTCATTCTGCCCATCAGGGAAAACAGAGGGCTTTTAAAGAAGCTCTGCGTAGGCTACATTCCATGTGTGCCCTGACAGGGGGTCCCAGGTGTGCCCTGAGGTATGTTGAAATTCACTTCTTGGATCCTCTTGGATCTTCTTCCTGTGGTGAGTGTATTCAAGGACAATTAACTAGGGTAAGAAAAGATAACACTGTCTCCCTAATCTTGTTAGGGATGGGAGAAGAGAGAAAAGAACAAACTTGTTTTTGTAAAAATAAATATCAGAGCAAGGAGAGCTATATTCAAAAGGTAAAGTGGACCTCTGTTACACTTTCACTGTAGCAGCTGGGAGAGAAGCTGACTTTACCAGCCCCCTTCGAAGCAGACATGTGACACAATTCTGACCAATAAGGAACATATTGGGTGCTTCTCAGAGTCCACTTTTCATAATAAAAGGAACAACCAGGCATAGTGGCACAGGCCAAGCAATTCGAGAAGCTAGGCAGGAGGTTGGCAAGTTCAAGGCCAACCTTAGCAATTCAGCTAGACCCTAAGCAATTTAGTGAGACATTGTCCCAAAATAAGAAATAGAAGGGCTGGGGTTGTGGCTCAAAGGTAGAGTGCTTGCCTAGCATGTGTGAGGCACTGGGTTTGATTCTCAGCACCACATATAAATGAATAAAGGCCCATCAATAACTAATAAAAAATATATATATATTTTTTGTGGTACCGGGGATTGAACTCCGGAGCACTCGCCCACTGGGTCACATCCCCAGACCTTTTTTGTATTTTTATTTAGAGACAGGGTCTCACTGAGTTGCTAAGTGCCTGGCCATTGCTGAGGCTGGCTTTGAACTCGCGATCCTCCTGCCTCAGCCTCCCAAAGTGCTGGAATTACAGGTGTGCGCCACTGTGCCCGGCTTAAAAATATTTTTAAAAATAAGAAGTAGAAAAGGGTGGAGATGTAGCTCTGCCATAAAGTGCCCCTGTGTTCAATTCCCAGTACCAAAAAATAAAGGAAAAGAAAGAAACAGGTAGTTGGCAGCTATCTTGCAATAAGGGAAGTGTTAAAAGAACTCTTAAGTACAAAAAGGCCAATACAGTTCTCTAGCCTTGTTCAAATTACAGACACAATACAACTACACTACACAGAATGGGGAGGCAGGTGGTTCCCCCAAGGGGAGGGGGGAAAAAAAGGAAGTGTGCTAGACAGGGCATACAAATATATACTAGTTATTATTTCATAGAAGGTTATTATTATTATTATTATTATTATTATTATTATTTTTGTAGCGGGGATTGAACCCAGGGGCGCTGTACCACTGAGCCACATCTTCAGCCCTTTTTATTTTGAGACAGGGTCTCAATAAATGGCTTAGGGCCTCACTAAACTGCTGAGGCTGGCCTTGATCTTGTAATCCTCTTACCTCAGCCTCCAGAGTCACTGGGATTACAGGCATGTGCCACCCAGCCAGGCCTAATATGTTTTAATTTAACCCATGTATGAAATTCAAGGGTTAGAAAAGGGTGGGGAGCTGAGAAAAATGAAGCGTCCCAAGAAGGAATAAAAATGAGCATAGACCCAAACAACATGCCAGCTATCTGAGGACCAACAGAGAAAGATCCACTGGTGGAAAAATTCCTTCTAGGAACATGAAGGACTTTCGAGATCAAAATAGTAATGCCATAAGAATAAACAAACACACAAAGGGACAGTGTAACGGAATAGAGAGCCCAGAAATAGAGTCAAGAACAATAGTTACTTAATATCCATTGGTTCTGCATCCAGGATTCAACCAATTTTGGATCCAAAAGAAAAAAAAGAAGAAAAAGCCGGGCGTGGTGGCGCACTCCTGTAATCCCAGCACTTGGGAGGCTGAGGCAGGAGGATCATGAGTTCAAAACCAGCCTCAGCAATGGCGAGGCACTTAGCAACTCAGTGAGACCCTGTCTCTAATAAAATATAAAAAAGGGCTGGGGATGTGGCCCAGTGGTCGAGTGCCCCTGAGTTCAATCCCCAGTACCAAAAAAAGAAAAAAAAAAAGTATCTATACTGAATATGGGCCTTTTGCATCATCATTCCCTAACCAACATAGTATTACAACTATTGAAACCGCATTTATATCATATTAGGTGTCTTAAGTAATCTAGAGATGATTTAACCCAGACTTCAGAATGTGTAGGTTCTATGCAAATATTACGCCATTTTATACAAGGGTGTCTAGGCAGTCTGTGTGTGCGGTGGGACGGGTCCTGGAACCAATTACCCACAAATAACCATATACAATGATTTTATTAAGGGCATCGTTTCCAACTGTTGGGAACAGGGTAGTTTTTTTAACAAATGGTGTTAGCATAATTGACTCTCTCCACCTGATAGAAAACAAAGATTCTAGTTCATACAGAAGGATAAATTCCGATCATATTAAATATTTAAAATTTTTTAAAAGAAAGAAAATGTCTCGGGAAATTTTTCTAAGCCCGAACCGAGCTCGCTCATTGGCTACCCCCGCCTACGTCACAGGAAGGATGTAACCAATGGGGCCGGGGCGGGAGATTTGAAAATGCCTCGGCAAAACTGCGACCAGGCAGATTCAGAAGTTTTTGCGGACGACTGGGACTGTACCTGTGCCACGGCCTCCCGGTGAGCTGCTTTCCTTTCGCGGGCCTTGAACTGGGAGAAGGCAGGTGATCAGGCAGATCCGGCGGTCCGTTGGTGGGCCCTCGCGCACTTCACCTGGCTGCTGAGCATTCCAGGATAGAGTGAGGGTCCTGAAAGTGGGTGGGACAGAGAGCAGGGCGGGGGCCCTTCCACCAGCCCAGGCTAGCATTTCCGGTTAGATCGATCAGACCTCTCTCCTCCTCTCTCACTCTTTTCTCTGCCTTTCGCAGCTCTGTTTCCCTTCTCCAACCAGCTCTCCTCCTACTTTCTCTGTAAGAATGGCCCAGAAGGAGAATGCCTACCCCTGGACCTACGGCCGGCAGACGGTAAGGCCCTTCCCACCTTTCCTGCCACCTCCCCACCCCCATTTCCACTTCTGCATAACAGAGTTCCTACTTTGGAGAGTTAACGTCCTGCAGAGGGCGATCCTCTAAGCAATTTTCTTCCCCGTTAGGCTCCTACCTATGGGCCCCAAGAGTTTGCTGCAGAACCTGATCTGGTAATTTGCAACCAAATCCTGTTAACTTCAATAGTGACTCCAGCCCCTTGAGGATTTTTGTAGGGCTGAGCCTACTTGTCAAAGACAAATTTTATCTGGGCCTGCACAGACAGGGTTTGGTCTTCCGGCCATGATTCCTAGCCCTTATCCTGAAAAAATAAACTGGGCAGAGAATTGACTCTGGAAGAACATAGGAAAAGTTATTGTTTAAAATGTCCAAGACAGTCTAAAATTAATCCTTCAAAATTTATTTTCAATGGTTGCGATTGAACCCATCGCCTCAGTGTATGCTAGGAAAGCACTCTATCACTGAATTACTCTCCCAGCCCTTGAGTTTACTTTCATGACTGGTATGAAGTAAGGATTCAAATAGATTTATTTTCCAGTTATCCAAACATCTTTCATTGAAGAGTCTACCCTCTGATTTTTTTTGTTTTTTTGTTTTTGTGGTACCAAGAATGGAACCCAAGAGGCCTTTACCACTGAGCTACTTCTCCAGCCCTTTTTGTGTTTTGTTATACATGACAGTAGAATACATTTCAATTCATAGTACACATATAGAGCACAATTTTTCATGTCTCTGGTTGTACACAGAGTAGAGTCACATTATTCATGTCTTCATACGTGTACTTAGGGTAATTCCCCTAACCCCTTTAATTTTGAGACAAACAGGGTCTCACTAACTTGCTCAGGCTGGCCTTGAACTTGTGATCCTACAGGTGTAGCCTCCCAAGTCACTGGGATTAGAGGTGTATGTACAACCAAATCCTGCTTACCTTTTGATTTGAAATGTCACCGCTATCATGTAAAATTCCCATTTAGATGTGGGAATAGTCTATTTCTGGACTATATTTTCTTCAGCTTAGTTATTTGTCAATTTATACTAATATCACTGGAAACAGACTTTTAGGGGCACAGGAGGCTTTGTTCTCTTGGCTGAAGAAGGAAAGGGTCCTGCACAGGCTTTGCTCCCTGGTGATGGAGCTTGGCATCCTAGAGAGTCCATGTGTTCCCTTGCCACCTGACTTCTCACAAGAGTGGAGTCTGAAAGAAAAACCAATGTCACTTTTGCCTTGGTCACTCCCAAAAGAAAGCATGTCTCTAATCTGACAAGTTAAAAGTTAAGAAGTGGTCCAAGGCCATCAGAGTATACCATGGTGTCCGTAAAGCCTGTTGTAGAGAATTATATACTGATGTTTGCTGCAACATTCAAGTCTTCAAGAACCTTGTTCAAGCCTTAATGGTCTGAGATTTTTAAAGGACGTTGAGAATGCCTCTGTGTTAACTTCATTGAATTGTGGATGTTCATTGACCCAGCCCTCTGCTGCCCCATGGGATTGGTGGCTGAGAAAATGAGTGTGATAATATGGATAGGACTATACAGGTTGGACTGTTTCGTGCTTGAGAAGGTAGTGTGGACCAAAACCAAAAAGGTGAAATGTTAGATGTTGGAGTAAGTCTTTTGCCCTCCATCTTAGATTGTTTATTTGTAACCCATTTTAATGTGCAGCAATGAATAGAATCTTGAGGCTAGGGAGCCAGATTGTAGTTATCAGTGTTTTTCTTTGAACTAGGGGTGGAAGGGTGGGTGGCTCTTTAGCAAGTAGCTGAAATGCGGCTTGCAGCACATTGCAGCCTAGTCTTCAGGACAAAGGCACCCTCAGAGCTACCCCTGCTCCTTCTCAGTCTCAGTCGGGCCTGAACACCCTGCCCCAGAGGGTCCTCCGGAAGGAGCCTGCCACCCCATCTGCACTTGTCCTCATGAGTCGCCCCAACGGCCAGCCCTCAGGTAACTGGGAAAGGGGAAAGAGGATTGACCACAGGGGCCAGAATCTGGGAGGGTGTAGAGATGAGAATATGAAAGGAGGGCCTCAACTTACCTGCTCTCTCCTTAGCTGCCCCTGGCCAGAAGGTGGGAGAAAATAGCAGTGGAGCACCCAACTCCAGGTAAATCCTCAAATCTGGGGGTGGAGAGTGAGATGGGATGGTGAAGAGGCAGGAAATGGGAGAAGTAAAAGCTAAACGCTGGAAGAGTAGTGATGAAGAGAAATGGAGTGGAGGGAGGGAGGGAAAGCATACACCTCAGAGGGTGGACAAGCGAGCACTGAGCTGCCTGTCCCCCGCTTTCTAATAGACAGCCCCTCACAATCAACGACTTTGAAATTGGGCGTCCTCTGGGCAAAGGCAAATTTGGAAATGTTTACTTGGCTCGAGAGAAGAAAAGTCATTTCATTGTGGCACTCAAGGTCCTCTTCAAGTCTCAGATTGAGAAGGAAGGTGTGGAACACCAGCTGCGCAGGGAGATCGAGATCCAGGCCCACCTGCAGTATGTTTCTACCTGAGAACCTCACCCCATTTGTGCCCTCACCCGCCGCCCCAGGTCAATCATACCTTAATCAGATTGCTGTCTCTTAGCTGTGACCAGTGAGCCCCCTTTAGTTCTCAGTATGGGCCAGCTATCCCAGCTTCCCCTATCTCCTAGCCCTGGTCTGTGTGCAACCCTGGTTCAACCCATTGGGTCCTGTCATCTTACTAGCTCTCTTCCTACAGACATCCCAACATCTTGCGGCTCTACAACTATTTTTATGATCGGAGGAGGATCTACTTGATTCTGGAGTATGCTCCCCGGGGAGAGCTCTACAAGGAGCTACAGAAGTGCCGCACTTTTGATGAGCAACGAACAGCCACGGTCGGGGCGGGTGGGCACCTGGGACTCCAGCCAGGGGGTTTGAGGCTAGGGATATGTGGCTTGTAGCTGGAGGCCTAAGTATCTGTTGTTGACCCTCTCAGATCATGGAGGAGTTGGCGGATGCTCTGATATACTGCCATGGGAAAAAGGTGATTCACAGAGATATAAAGCCGGAGAATCTGCTTTTAGGGCTCCAAGGTGAGCTGAAGATTGCAGACTTTGGCTGGTCGGTGCACGCCCCCTCTCTGAGGTATGATGGCTGGGGCAGGGATTGGGGGAGCCCTGGCCTAAGGCTGCAGCACTCTACATAAAACCCCTCCAAATCTTATTACCCAGAGATGTTGGGATTTGTCCTCATGCAGCAGGCTCAACAGTGTGGTTGTCCCCACAACCCAGGTTTTCCATTTGGTATATTGCGACCCTTTTGCCATATCATTGAGAAAGCTCTCGAACATTTTTTAGGGCCTTACAAATGCTAGGCAAGCACTTTACTACTGAGCTACATTTTCAGCCCTTTTTATTTTTTATTTTGAGGCAGAATCTCACTAAATTGCTCAAGACCTTGCTAAATTGCCAAGTCTGGCCTTGAATTTCCCATCCTCCCACGTTAGCCTCCTGAGTCACTAGGATTGCAGTCATGTGCCCCCATGCCTGACTGTCCATGTCATTGTTACTGGTTTCATGGTATTGCATAATAGAGATGTAACCTCAGTTATTTAAGCAGAACATTCTTGGTGGGCATTAGAGATGTCTCCAATTTTTCTTTAATTTGAAGATAAGCATTGCTTTTATGTTAGATTATTTTATTAGAATACATCCTCGGTGTGGCAATGCTGGGCAGTGTGTAGGCCAATCTTTGGTGCTTTGGTTTATTTCATCACCCAACTCTACCCCAGTTTTGCTATCTGATTTGGCTGGAACACTCTCCTGGTGCATCTGGGTGTTAGCTGGTACCCTGCCATCAGGCAGTAGGGAGAGGAAAGGCTGTCTGGCCTGGGACTCATGTCCACTTTCTTCATTCCCCAGGAGGAAGACAATGTGTGGTACCCTGGACTACCTGCCCCCAGAGATGATTGAGGGGCGCACACACAATGAGAAGGTAGATCTGTGGTGTATCGGAATACTCTGCTATGAGCTGCTGGTGGGGAACCCACCCTTCGAGAGTGCCTCACACAATGAGACCTATCGGAGGATCGTCAAGGTAAGAGGGCTGCCTGGGGCTTTGTCAGCTTTGGAGGTTGGGACTGGGAGTGGACAGAATGGATGTGCTAGGCCCTGCATAAGTCTCTGAATAGAGTGGGTAGTCAAGGAAAGTCACCGTGGTGACAAATGCCATCCTTCTCCTTTTTCCACACTTGCAGGTCGACCTGAAGTTCCCACCTTCTGTGCCCATAGGGGCCCAGGACCTCATCTGCAAGCTGCTCAAACATAACCCCTCCGAAAGGCTGCCCCTGGCCCAGGTCTCAGCTCACCCTTGGGTCCGGGCCCATTCACGGAGGGTGGTGCCTCCCTCTGCCCCTCATTCTGTCCCCTGATCATCTGTCATTTACTTGGTTGTGTCTGTTTGTATGTCTGTGTATGTGCAGGGGGAGGAAGGAGTCCTAGCCTGTTCCCTTATCTGTCTTCTACCTCCTTTTTATTTAATAAAGTCTGGAGCTTTTTGTACTGATGAATGTAGAGATTCCCGGTGGAGGCTTTGTTGTGGAAGAAGCTGTCCCTTAGGGCAAGGAGGGAACACCTATCCTGGGTGGTAGGGATTGACAATGCATCATTACTTCTGGTAACATCCCACCCTTTCAGCTCCCGGCCACCCCCAAACACCCAGTTCTTGTCCCTACTCTGACTCCCAGAACATGGGGGTAATTGGGGGACCTTAGCTCCCCACTGCTACACTTGATCACCAGCCATATCTGCCTGCTTTCTCCTGACTTCTAGTGTTTTCCTCTCCTGGCTCACTGCCAACTTAGAAGTGAACTGAGCATGTCTGTAATCTAGAAGTTGTCATTTTTGGTTTGTTTTACTGTTCTGTCTAGGATCTCATATACAAATGAATAGAAGAACAGAAGCAGTATAAGTTTTCACTGTTAAGTATTATGATTGCCAGAGGGTTTTTTTTTTTTTTAATATTTATTGATTTGTTTTAGTTGTACACAATGCCTTTATTCTTACATGGTGCTGAGGATCGAACTTGGCAGCGCACGTTCTAGGTGAGCGCTCTACCGCTGAGCCACAATCCCAGCCCCAGGTTTTTTGTTTGTTAATAGTGCTGAGGATGAAAACCAGGGACTTGAGCCTGGTAGGCAAGTGCTCTACCACTGAGCTATACTCTTAATCCTTGCCATAGGGTTTTGTTTGTCTTGGTTTTGATTTGAGACAAGGTCTGGCTCTGCTGTCCTGACTGGCCTCAAACTCCTGGGCTCAAGCGATCCTTTTGCCCCAGCCTCTTGAGTAGCTGGGACTTATAGGGCTTAACTCTGCCCAGTTATTGTTTTTGGGTTTTTAATAGACAATCCTTCATCAGAAAGGCAGGTCTAGTCTACTTTAGTTTGCTAGTGATTTTTTCTTTAAAACAGATTTTCTATATCATGAATCAGAGTTGACTTTTTTTCCCCCTTTTTTTAAAAAAATATTTATTTGCTTTAGTCGTACACAATGCAATGCATTTATGTTTACGTGGTGCTGAGGATCGAACCCGGGCCGCGCACATGCTAGGCGAGCGCTCTACCACTGAGCCACAACCCCAGCCCTCCCTTTTTTTTTTTTTTTTTTTTGTGGTACTGGGAATTGAACTCAGGGGCACTTGACCACTGGGCCACATCCCCAGCCCTTTTTTGTATTTTATTAGAGACAGGGTCTCACTGAGTTGCTAAGTGCCTCGCCATTGCTGAGGCTGGCTTTGAACTCGCAATCCTCCTGCCTCAGCCTCCCAAAGTGCTGGGATTACAGGCGTGCGCCACCGCGCCCGGCTCCTCCCCTTTTTATTAATGCATTATAATCATACATAACAGTGGGATTCATTATAATATATTCATACATGTACACAATAAAACAGTATAATTTGATCAATTTCATTCCCCAGAACCTCCTCTTTCTCTCCCGTCCCTCCACCCGTCCCCTTCTTCTATACTACTGGTCTCCCTTCCTTTTTTTTTTGGTACCGGGGATTGAACTCAAAGGCACTCGACCACTGGGCCACATCCCCAGCCCTTTTTTGTATTTTTTTTTTTTAATATTTATTTATTTGCTTTTAGTTGCACACAATGTGTTTTTACATGGTGCTGAGGATCAAACCCGGGCCGCACACGTGCTAGGTGAGCGTTCTACTGCTGAGCCACAACCCCAGCCCGCTTTTTTGTATTTTATTAGAGACAGGGTCTCACTGAGTTGCTAAGTGCTTCACCATTGCTGAGGCTGGCTTTGAACTTGCAATCCTCCTGCCTCAGCCTCCCAAGTGCTGGGATTATGGGGGTGGGCCACCAGGCCGGCTTCAATTTGTTTTAATTAGTTATACATGACAGTAGAATGCATTTTGACACATTGTACACAAATGGAGCACAGCTTCCCATTCCTCTGGCTATGCATGGTGCAGTCACACAAGTAGTGTAATACATGTATATAGGGTAATAATGTCTGTCTCATTGTGTCCTCCTTTCCATCCCCACAGCCCCACCCCTCCCTTCACTCGCCTCTGCACAATCCAAAGTTCCTTCTTTCTTCCTTACCCCGACCCCAGAGTTGACTATCATCAAATGCTTTTTCTGCATCTGTTGATTATTTGCCTTTTTTATCCATGTGATGCATGCATCAATAAATTTTCTTTTTTTTATTTTATCCTAGTTATGCATGCTATCTTAGATTCCTAGGGCTGCTATTAATAAATGACATGAACTTGATGGTTTAAAACAATAGAAATTTATTCTCTCACAGTTCTGGAAGCCCTTGGTCTGAATCAAGATGTCAGAAGTATCCTGATGTCTTTGAAGGCTCTAGAGAGACTCCTTTGCCACTTTCAGCATCAGATGAATCCAACATTTCTTCATAACTCCACACTCTGTCTCCATCTTCACATGGCCTTCCTTCCCCTCTTCTATCTCTCCTCTGTGCTTTTAAGAACACAAGTCATTTGATTTAGGGCCTGCCCAGATAATCCAAGGTGATTTCATTTTAAGATCTTTAATTATATCTCCTGAGGCCTATTTTCCCCCACAAATGTCACATTTATAGGTTCTTGGGGTTAGCATGTAGATATATCATTATGGGAACACTATGTAATCCATTATACATGCTAATAGATAGAAGATTAGAATGATATGCCAACAATCTTTTTTTTTTTTTTTTTTGGTACTGGGGATTGAACTCAGGGGCACTTGACCACTGGGCCACATCCCCAGCCCTTTTTTGTGTTTTTATTAGAGACAGGGTCTCACTGAGTTGCTAAGTGCCTCGCCATTGCTGAGGCTGGCTTTGAACTTGCGATCCTCCTGCCTCAGCCTCCCAAAGTGCTGGGATTACAGGCGTGCGCCACCGCGCCCGGCTCAATCTTTTTTTTTTTTTAAGAAATCTTCCTATTTCTATTTCAGAGACTACTAATTCCAAGTCTTTTCACTATTTTGTTTTGTTTTGCTTTTGGCATTTACTATAGACAGATGCTTCTCAACTTACTGGGGTTAGTTACATCCTGATAGACTCATCATAAGTTAAAAAAAAAATTATAAGTTGAAAAATGTCCTCAATTGCTAACCTATGGAACATCAATAATGATGCCCAGCATACTTTAAACTCAGAAAACTTACTTTAGCCTACAGTTCAGCAAAATCCTCTGACACAGAATCTATTTTATTATAAAATGTTAAATAATCCATAATTTGCTGAATACTGAAAGTGAAAAAATAGTTGTACTGGAACACTTTGGCACCATCAAAAAATTTGCAAGTCAAGCCATTGTAAGACATCTATATTTCTAAATCACATGTTTCTGTTGTTTCTTAAGATTTCAGGTTTAGATATTACTTTATTATTTTCCCACTATAAAATTTTGGGGTTGGAGGAAGAGCTCTGTGGTAAGCTAAAGCATGCCCTTGGGTTGAATCCCCAGCTTTGGGGGAAAAAAAAGATTTTATTCTTTCATCCCACTACCACTATACATGTGTACATTTTTTGTCACAATATCCTTCTGATAGTTACATAGTAATTTTGGTTAGATTTATTAATTTAACAATAGTTGCTGAGTACATTCTATGTTCTAGGCACTATTCTAGAGGCTGAGGGTGAAGCAATGAATAAAAGAAATTGTGGATAGAGCTCAGTGTAGAGTGCTGGTCTAGCACGTACCAGGCCCTGGGTTCAATCCCCAGCAATGTAAAAAATAGTAATAATCCTTTTTTTTTTTAATTTAATTTTTTTAAGTTGTTGATAAATCTTTATTTTTATTTATTTATATGTGGTGCTGAGAATTGAACCCAGTGCCTCATACATGCCAGGCAAGTGCGCTACCACTCAGCCCCAGCCCCAGTAATAATCCTTTGCTCACAAAGCTTACATATTTAAAGGGCCAATGCCCAGTGTTTATATCTTTTTTTTTTTTTTTTTTTTTTTGTACCAGGGATTGAACTCAGGGGCACTCGACCACTGGGCCACATCCCCAGCCCTTTTTTGTATTTTATTAGAGACAGGGTTTCACTGAGTTGCTAAAGTGCCTCGACATTGCTGAGGATGGCTTTGAACTCATGATCCTCCTGCCTCAGCCTCCCAAGTGCTGGGATTACAGGCGTGCGCCACCGCACCCGGCTGTGTTTTATATCTTGACTGTAAGAAGTTAGCCAGGCTGACACAAGCAACATTATATTGTTTTCCTGTCTTGTACAATTTTGGACTATCCCTGAAAGCCAGTTATCTGGTTGTCATTTGCTCAGTAAATATATTACTAATCCATCTACAAAGTCTTCCCCAGTCTAAGTATCTAAAACTATAAATATTCACCAAAATATTACACTGTCAGTCTCAGTAGTGGACACCTGTAATCCCAGGAGTTTGGGAGGCTGAGGCAGGAGGATGCCAGTTGAAAGCCAGCCTCAGCAATTTAATGAGGCTCTAAGCAACTCAGTGAGACCCTCCCTGTCTCTAAATAAAATACAAAATAGGGCTGGGGATGTGACTCAGTGGTCAAGTGGCTCCTGGGTTCAATCCTTGGTACCCCCCCCAAAAAACAAAATAGTTCACTGCACTACACAGGCCTAAAATATAGTGTATTTTATTATTCAGTTCTCAATATTCTCTGCTGATCATTGCCAATTCCACTGATTCCAGAATATTTCAAAGGTGTTTTAAATATTCCAGACAGAGGCAATCCCCACCCCCCTCCCTGGTGTGCTCTATTCCCATTTTCCTTTACCCTCTCTACCAAGTCCCATTAGCAGATACTCTGCTCTTGCCACTCCTCATCTCCATGTACTCTGGGACCTCCTTCTCCAAGGCTTGAATTTGAGCCCACGATTGTCTCATTGATTTTTTAAAAATTTATGTAAATTAAACAAGTGGATTCTCTTATAGGTGATATGAATAAGGTAAAATTCCACTTTTCCAAATATCCTAATATCAGAAACTAATATCAATCAGTTTGGTAACATCTTTCTAGCCCTCTTTCTTTGTATTTATATTCATATCTATATACTTCTAGAAGACAGCATATTTTTTAAAGCTTTTATTCATTTTATTATATCATCCAGAAACTTTCATACAGAGATGACTGCAAATTAAGATAGCATATTTTTAGTGTATGGGGACTTCTTTCATGTAAATTGCATTGCACTGTATGTATTTTTGTCACTTGCTTTTTTGCCAATTTTATCTTAGAAGGTTTTGACAGTTTGGGTACATGTACTCTGTTTTTAAAAATTGCTACACTATAGTACTTAATGTGGAATTTTTTTTTTTTTTTTTTTGGTACTAGGGGGTTGAATTTAGGGGCACTTGACCACTGGGCCACATCTCCAGCCCTTTTTTATATTTTATTAGAGACAGGGTCTCACTGAGTAGCTAAATGCCTCACCATTGCTGAGGCTGGCTTTGAACTCGCAATCCTCCTGCCTCAGCCTCCCAAGTGCTGGGATTATAGGCTTGTGCCACCATGCCCAGTTTATTCCTAGGTTTTTAAGTTATGAACTTGGACTCCCCACCCCCAGGGTTGGGGAAGGAACCCAGGGTCACTCTACCATTGAACTAACTACATCCCTAAGGCTTTTTAAAATTTTGAGACAGGCTATGCCTAAATTGCCCTGGCTGGCCTTGAATTGGTGATCCTCCTGCCTCAGGCTCCCAAATAGCTAGGATTACAAACATGCATACAACACCCAACCTATTCTATTTTTTTTTTTTTTTTTAAGAAGCTACTCTATTGGGCTGGGGTTGTGGCTCAGCGGTAGAGCGCTCCCCTAGCATGTGCGCGGCCCGGGTTCGATCCTCAGCACCACGTAAACATAAATGCATTGCATTGTGTACAACTAAAGCAAATAAATAAATATTAAAAAAAAAAGAAGCTACTATTGATAACATAGATTTCTTTCTCTTTTTTGGGGGTGGGGTGGGTACTGGGGATTGAACTCAAGGGCACTTGACCACTAAGCCACATCCCCAGCCCTATTTTGTGTTTTATTTAGAGACAGGATCTCACTGAGTTGCTTAGTGCACTTTTGCTGAGTGCTTGCTTTGAACTCATGATCTTCCTGCTTCAGCCTCCTGAGCTGCTGGAATTACAGGCCTGTACCACCGCACCTACCCATGTAGATTATTTCAAAGCTTTGCCATCTGGCCAATGTCTTTGCATGCTTCCTTAAATACCTGTGTAAGGACTTTTCTAGGGGACATCTAGAGAAAGGAACTGCAATTCTAGGTTGTAGGCTACCCTCAGCTAAGTGCTCAGTAGATATTGCCAATTGCCATCCAAAGTGGGACAGTTTACACTCCCACCAGCAATAATGGAGGGTACCTATTTTCCCACACCCTTAGCGCTAACACTCCTACAAGCCTCCCCATGTATTGGCTTTTTCACTCCTCAAGGTCCCAGAGCTCCCCTCAGGCCCTGCCCTCATAAGCACACTCACACTTCTTTCTGAAGGAACAGACATTTCCTATTCTATTTACCATCTCTTCCCGTGTTATCTGCCTCCTAATTCTCACCTTTGTCAAGGAACCCCTACGTGTGTGAAAATAGATGTCACTATTTGATAGGTGTATTTCAAATAATTGTCCCCTTCTCGTTTCAACCTTTTTTTTTTTTCTTTCTTTTTTTTTTTTCTGAATGATTCTTATCACAATGTAAATATCTGGTATCAAAAGAATAGGGGCAGGGGATGTAGCTCAGTGGTAGGAACACTTACCTAGTTAGCATGTGTGAAATCCAGGGTTCAACCCCCAACACTGCAGAAAAAAAGTTTGTTTGACCTTCACATCCTCCAATATCTTTGAATTTCTGGGCTCTGCTCACAACATAATTTTTCAAAGCATTGTCTACAATGACTCTTTACCTCTCATTCTCCATGGCCTATGTCCATCCCCTTGCTCCCAAACCTCTACCCATCAGTAACCAAAATTGCTCCAGCCAAATGTGATGGGCCTTTTCCGTCTCCACCTCCCAGCCATATTCAACATGGATGACCTTCTCTTCTAGAAATACCCTTCTCCTCACCTTCTGCTTCCAGGGAACTACACTATTTTCATTTTTTCGTTTCCTTCCTGTCCTAACTCACTAATTGCTCTAAATCCCTTGAGCTGGGTCCTCTTCTGAGCCCTGATGGTGGACTGGGTTCTCATTTATTCCCCAGCTATACTCATTGATCTCATTTCATGCCATGGCTTTCAATACAACTCCCATATTTACAGATTTCATCTTGACCTCCCTACCAAGCTAGACATTGACATTTTGGCATCTCCACTTAATGTGTCTAATAGGCTTCTCAAATTTGGCATGTATAAAATAGTACTCTTGCCAGTTGCTGTGGTACACAAGTATAATCCCAGCAACTCATAAGGCTGAGACAGGAGGATCACAAGTTGGATACCTGCCTCAGTAACTTAGTGAGACCATGTCTCAAAATAAAAAATAAAACTAAAGTGGGGCCTGGGCTCAGTGGTTCACACCTGTAATCCCAGCAGCTTGGGAGGCTGAGGCAGGAGGATTTCGAGTTCAAAGCCAGCCTCAGCAAAAGCAAGGCACTAAGCAACTCAGTGAGACCCTGTCTCTAGATTAAATACAAAACGGGGCTAGGGATGTGGCCCAGTGGTCAAGTGCCCAGGAGTTCAATCCTGATACCCACCCCCAAAGAAAGGGAGGGGTGAGGGCTCAGGATGTGGCTCAATGATAACAAAACACCCCTGGGTTAAATCCATAGTACCAGAGTAAATAAAATAGTAGTTTTGATTCATCATTCCCTCCCTCCAAAATATCACATCTTTCCCATTCCAGTCAATAGCACCATTGCTCACCCTGTTGGTCGGATCAAAAACCTAGGATTCATCCCTAGTTTCTCTTTATCTTTTTGCAGTGCTGGGAATGATACCCACAGCCTCACATATGACAGTCAAATGCTCTACTACTGAGCCAGCCCCATCTTGTTTCTCTTTTATGTTTCCCTACTTCACCTTCCAGATCTTTCCATTGCTAGTCAAATCCACCAAGCCTTGGCTCCACTTTCTTTGGATTGAACCCAGGGCACTCTGCCACTGAACTACATCCCCAGCTCTTTTTGTTCTGTTTTGTTTTTGTGGGGGTTTTTTGGTACAGGGTATTGGGAATTGAACCCAGAGGCACTTAACCACTGAGCCACCTCCCCAGTCCTTTTTATTTTTATTTTGAGACAGGGTTTCACTGAGTGCTGGGGGCCTTGGTAATGTACTGAGGCTAACCTCAAACTTTCCATCCTCCTGCCTCAACCTCCCAAGTTGCTGGATTACAGGCATGGGCCACCATGCCTACCTCTTTTTATTCTTTGAGAGGGTCTCACACAGTCACCCAGGCTGGCCTCAAGCTAGCGATTCCCTGGCCTCAGCTTCCCAAGTACCTGGGAAAATAGGTATGTGCCACATCATCTGCTTCAGCCCCATTTTAATTATGTATAAACCCCCTCTTTCTCATGTTGGTTCAAGGCACTGTCCTTTCTTTCTTGGACAATGGCAACAATCTCTGAACTGTTCTCCCTGCTTCTGTTCCTGTTACTTCAAGTCTGTTAATTGCAAAATCCAAGTCACAGCATGTCATTCCCCTGATTAGAATCCTCCTTGGGGACTGGGGATGTAGCTGAGTGGTAGTGCATCTGCTCAGCATGCACACGGTACTGAGTTTGATCTCCAGCATCCTTCCCCCTTCTCCAAAAAAATAAGTTCTCCTTTGGTTTTTCAGTGTACTTAGAATAAAACTCAAACTCCCTGTAGTGGCTCGCAAGGTCTCCTGTGAGGGGTTTTCAACCCTGGATGCATATTAGAACTCCCAGACCTCACCCAAAGAAATTCAGATTCAATTGGTCTGGGTTGAGGCTAGGACACCCATATTTTTTAAACCTCCTCACATGATTTCAAGTAAGCCCTTCCATAAGACACCCACCTGGCCGTTCCCTACTATTCCAAGCTGGCTTTGAACTACCCTTCTGTTTCTACCACTGAAACCCTGGCCTCCTTCCTGCTTCTGGAACATACCGAATTCATTTCCACTCAGGGTTTTCTACACATTCTTTCCACTATCTAGAATACTGCTCTTCTGTTTTAAAATAATGGGAAGAATGAATAATCTGAGCCAAGATCTTTATCAGGGACCTGTGCTTGTTCCTTTGGAGACTTTCCTAAGAGGCTTCACCTCCTCACCCATGAGAATTCCAAGTATGTAGAGCAAGAGCCACCCCCTATATGATGCAGAAATTCCACACCCCACACACTCCCTTGCATTCCATCCCACATCCCACTTAACAAACATTCCAACTCAACAAACCCTATAGAGTTTGTTGGGGTGTGGGGGGAAAAAACTGTCCTCATTGACATTTTTTCTTTTCTTTCTTTCTTTCTTTTTTTTTTTTTTTGGTACCAGGGATTGAACTCAGGGGCACTCTACCACTGGGCCACATCCCCAGCTCTTTCTTGTATTTTATTTAGAGACAGGGTCTCACTGAGTTGCTAAGTGCCTCGCCTTTGCTGAGGCTGGCTTTGAACTCACGATCCTCCTGCCTCAGCCTCCCAAGTGCTGGGATTACAGGCGTGCACCACCGCACCTGGCTTTGTTGACATTTTTTCTGAGAAAGGATATCAAAATGCTGAGTCCAGCTGACTGGGGCATTTGTTCGCCTTGGTTTGTTTTGCCCTGCTGGGGATTGAACCCAGGGCCTCACACATGCTGGGCAACTACTCTACCACTGAATGCTACCCTCAGCCCCTTTTTAAATTTGTCATTTTGAGGCGGGGTCTGGCTAAATTGCCAGAGCTGGTGTGCAACTTTCCATCCTTCTGCCTTAACCTCCAGATCCTCTGGGATTACAGGTGTGCAAAACCACACCTGCCTTTGCTACAGTCTTTTTTTTTTTTTTTTTTTTAAATATTTATTTATTTGCTTTAGTTGTACACAATCTCTTTTTATATGGTGCTGAGGATCGAACCCGGGCCGCACACGTGCTAGGCGAGCACTCTACCACTGAGCCACAACCCCAGCCCTGCTACAGTCTTTTAAGAAAGAGATCTGACAATGTCTAGTGAAGTGTAAAACATAATACTCTTTGACCTAGCAATCCTACTTGTAGGAATCTATCCTGAAAAAATAAAAGCACAAATTCATAAATATAAGTAGCTTTGTTTGTTGTAATTTCATTGGCAGTGATAAAGCCTGGAAACAACCTGATTGTCTATCAACGGGGGATAGTTGAACAAACTGGGAAATAACCATCCTATGGAATATAAATTTGAGGTCAGCCTGAGCAGTTTAGCAAGACACTGTCTCAAAATTTAAAGGCAAGCAACTCTAGCGCTGAGCCACAACCCCAGCCCCAGATTAATTGTTCTTAATCCAGATCTCTATCTACTGACTTGAAGGTACATCCATGATGTATTTGGTAGAAAATGCTGGTTGTAGAGCACCATTTTTATTTATTTATTTATTGGTACTGGGTATTTAACACAGAGGTGCTTTACCACTATATCCCCAGTCCTTTTATTATTTATTATTATTTTTTATTTTTTGTACCAGGGATTGAACTCAGAGGCACCCAACCACTGGGCCACATCCCCAGTCCTTTTTTGTATTTTTATTATAGACAGGGTATCACTGAGTTGCTAAGTGCCTTAGCCATTGCTGAGGCTGGCTTTGAACTCATGATCCTCCTACCTCAGCCTCCCAAGTGCTGGGATTACAGGTGTGCGCCACCACACCCGGCTCCCTTTTATTTTTTATTTTGAGACAGGTTCTCACTAAGTTGCTAAGGATCTCACTAATTTTTTTTTCATTTTTAAGTTCATTTTATTTAAAATGAATATAACTATAATTTGGAAATCAACTTGTTTACATAATGTACATAAATTTGAATACAATAATACATTTTAATTTCATTTGCATGTGTGATAATTCAGTTTAAATTCATTTTAATTCTTTCTGAAAGGATCTCACTAATTTGCTGAGGCTGACCTTGAACTCTCAATCCTCCTGTCTCAGCCTCAGGTGCTAGGATTACAGGTGTGGGCCACCATGCCTAGCTACAGTACTATTTTTAGAACAAATAAGGGAACTTTATATTTGTGTGTAATGGGGAGAGGGTGTCCATAGAAGAATATACACCAGGCTGTTAACAGTTCACTTAGGCAGGGACAGGCAGTAGTTCACCCATCAACAGCTATTCCCTGCTTCTTCTGGTCTCGTGTCCACCTCTCCTCCCATCCTGGCAGCTGTTCTTAGTGACTCTAGGATCCAGCTGTCAAGGTGTGGCAGTTCTTAGCTTTCACCTGTTGCTTGGTGATGATGACCAGTGCCAGGAGTAGACCATCTTCCCAGCCCCTGTTGTCACCTCTGTTAACAAACCTAACACTGTTAATAAAGCTTGGGTTCTTGGATCCATAGTTGTAGAAATGAACACCAGACTTTGAAAGAATTTAAGCATAAGCAAAGATTTATTAGGAACTTTTGGTTGAGTCAGAAGGGAGGCAGCACATGGGGGACAGGAATCCCAGGCTGATTCAAGTAAAGAGCAAAGGGAATAGCTTTTATGGCATCTGCAGGATAGGCAGGGACTCTGGCTTTTTGATGTATTCCATGTAGAGATGGGTCCTTAGTTGAGCCTGTGCTCTTCATCCTTCTTTATGGGTCCCATGTCTCATTACCATTTTAAGTCTCCACCTTGGGGTATGTGTTTTACTATGCTAATAAAGGTAACTGTGGGTTACTTCAGTAGTTATTTTATTCTATGCATGGATTTGTTTCTCACCTCATTGCCTTTATCATCTGGGAAAGTCTGATATTATTTTCTGCTTTGTCTGGATTTAGCTGGCATTTCTGCAGACCAAATAATCTCAGAAGACTGGGCTGACTCTCCCATCCCCTCTCGTGTTATCTCATTCCCATATTCCTCAAGATGAGTTTACTGGGTTGAACCCAGGTCGCTTAACCATTGAGCCAAATCCCCAGCCTTTTTTTTTTTTTTAATTTTCTTTTTGGAGACAGGGTCTCATTGAGTTGCTTCGGGTCTTGCTAAGTTGCTGAGGCTGGCTTAGAACTTATGATCCTCCTGTCTCAGCCTCCCAAACTACTGGGATTACAGGCATGTACCACTGTGCCCAGCTAACTCCTAATTTTCTAATAGGATATTAACCCCATAAGACTGAGCACTAACTAGGATGTCATACTTCCCCTGGGAGTTGTTCATCCCTTAGTCCTAAGGGGTTCAGTTTCTTATGAGGGTCCATGACTATGTCAACACCACCTGGCAGGCTGGCCACAATTTTCACAATGTGGACCTGAGCTATGTGAGGAGAGGCCAAGTGGCACCTTCCTGGCTGAGCCCAGGCTACCCTAGAGAGAGTTCCCTTTGTTGAGGATGTAAATCTGCCCTCAAATTTTGATGCCCAGAAACTGGCCAAACTCCCACCATTAGAAATCAGAGGCCAGGGTTCATGCTGTGCATCTGGGGCCATGGAAATCATTTCTAATTGGATCTGTAGAGGATCTGCTTACCTGATGTGGCCAGGAATGTAGGATGGACTGTCATGGCATGGCAGACTGAGAACAGCTTCTGACTCCCTGTAGGCTGCAGACCCTACTCCATGTCCTGTGAGAACCATGTCAAGGGCTTGTGGCCCTGTGCCCTAACAAGGGAGACACTGCCTTCAAGTTCAGCAAGACCTATGAGGCTGACTACAACCCCAAGAAGACAAAGCTGGGCACGGTGGCACATGCCTACAATCCCTGTGACTTGGGAGGCTGAGGCAGGAGGATCACAAGTTCAAAACCAGCCTCAGCAATTTAGCAAGACCCTGTCTCAAAATTAAAAATACAAAAAGGGGGCTGGGGTTGTGGCTCAGGGGTAGAGCACTCGCCTAGCACATGTGCGGCCAGGGTTCGATCCTCAGCACCACGTAAACATAAATGCGTTGCATTGTGTATAACTAAAGCAAATAAATAAATATTTTTTAAAAATACAAAAAGGTCTGGGGATATGCTCATTACTGGCTGTTGCAGGAATGTTTACAGGTGGGTTATAGGGGTAGGAAAAATAGTAGAATGAATTGGACATTATTATCCTATGTGCACATATGACTACACAACTGGTGTGACTCTACATCATGTACAACCAGAAGAATGAGAAGTTATACTCCATTTATGTATGATATGTCAAAGTGCATTCTACTGTCATGTATAACTAATTAGAACAAATAGAGAAAACAATGAAAGGAATACAAGAACAGCATAAAGAATTTCAGGGGACTGCAGACTGCAAAGGACAATGTTGGTGCTGGCAAAAAGCAGGAATAGATTCTGTAGTGACATTATCTGAGACAATTGTGTGAAATTTTTACAAGAAGATTAGTAAACTGTAAAAAAAATTTTTTTTGAAGAAAGGCACAATCACATTCATTATCAGCTAAGAAGTGTTAGTGATATGTTTTTATTAAACATCAATAGCCGGGCGCGGTGGCGCACGCCTGTAATCCCAGCACTTGGGAGGCTGAGGAAGGAGGATGGCGAGTTCAAAGCCAGCTTCAGCAATGGCAAGGCACTTAGCAACTTAGTGAGACCCTGTCTCTAAATAAAATACAAAAAAGGGCTGGGGATGTGGCCCAGTGGTCCAGTGCCCCTGAGTTCAAAGCGGCCCGGTTTGATCCTCAGTATCATGTATTCTCAGTACCACGTATCCTGAGCACCACGTAAACATAAATGCATTGCATTGTGTACAACTGAAGTAAATAAATAAATACTTAAAAAATCAATGTATCAGGCATTGCATTGTGTACAACTGAAGTAAATAAATAAATACTTAAAAAACATCAATGTCTCAGGGCCTTGGTTATATTTGCCATTGTCTATTGCACCATTGCACTTGAAAGAAATCTCTATTTTCTAACAGGAACTATAGGGCCCTGCGTGATATAGACTCTGCCTGTTTCTGGTTCTAAATCCTCCCACTTGACCATTTTGTTTTAACCCTAACGTCCCCTGCCCATCCCATCCCCAGTTCCTTGAATATGTCAATCTTTTTTTTTTCTTTCTCTTCTTCCTCCTTTTCTTCCCCCTATGAGATTTAAGATTTAGCACAACTCATTCTTCCTTTTGCCGAGAAGGTGGCTAGAGCTTTTCGTTTCTTTTCAGTCAAATGTCTTCTCATCAAAGAGGTCTTGCTTAACTCTTTATATAAACTAGTGCCTGTTTAGTTATCACAACCCTTTATATCCTAAAAGAGTACCTAGGGAGGGGTTTGGAAGTGTATGTAGCTCAGTGGTAGAACATGCTTATCATGCACAAGGCTGTGGATTTGATCTCCACACCAACAAAACAAAACAAGTGCTTATCAAAATTTGTGATCTTCTCGTTTGTTGAATATTTTACCTTGGGACAAAATCACACACCATCCTCCAGTGGAAGAGACAGAAGACACAGGAATGGCGAAAGTGCGGGAAAGCCCATGGGTCCCTGCATCGCTGTCCACAAAGAGTCTCTCTGGGCAGGTCTGTCAGCCCAGGACAATAGAACCAATCATTCATGCTCTGCTGAAAATTCTGATTGTATTTTTCTTGGTCAACTAGGTACGATTCAATCCTTAGGGTCCAAGCAGGATATACTATTTCCATCCCAAGAGTCTCGGGGAACCCCGAATCTGGTCCTTACTCGGTGAGTTTGCTAAGCAATAATTATAGACGGGACAATTATGAGCGGAAAGAGTCAGAGATGCGCTGCCGCAGGACTCCAGTATTTCGGGACCTTAGTCTTGAAGACCTGCCCCTTCAACTTTCTGAAAGGGCGGGGCGAAAAGAGCAGCTGTCACCTCCTTCCGAACACCCGGCTGGCTCTCTTGTGTGTTCAGATGTTCAATAACAGCTCTTCTTCCGGGACTTCCTGGTCGCCACAACCAATCAAAGTGTTCTTCCTGTCCAACTATTGTCAGTTCGGGGCCAATCGGAGCGCCTCTACCAACGCCCCTTAAAGGCGCCGCTGCTGCCTCTTGAGCCCCGGCGGACCAACACCTCCGTTCCGGCCCCCACCCGCAGCATGGAGTCGTCTCGGGGGCGGCCCGGGCCGGAGGCGGACCTTCTAGCTCTAGCGGAACAGCAGGCCGTGATTTTCTGCGGTGGGTCGGGTGGAACGCCCTCTAAGCCACCCTCAGGCCTGAGGGTGTCTGGAGAGGAAGAAGCCAAGAACGTTGGGGGCGCGAGCCGCCAACCCAGGTCGTCCCCGAAGACTTCGAGCAGCAGCATAGTCCACCGGCTGGAACCCGAGGCTTGGAAAAACGAGCCCGGCCCCCGAGCGACGCCGTCTGGGAGCGGGAGCCGCCGCAGGGAGCCAGGTCCTGAGTACGACCCGGACCTGTCCTCCCGACACAACGACCCTAAGCCGTCCGAGGACAAGCCTGCATCCGAGAGGGTCGGCCGTCGAGGGAGCCCGGGAGGCGTCGAAATGAATGTGGAACAGCCGCAGCAGGAGGAGGAAGACATTGACGAGGAGGCGGCAGCGGCCGGCAGGGCTAGCCGCTCGTTTTCCAGCCGCCTTCAGGACAGCCGCAGTCTGGACGGGCTCAGTGGGGCGTGCGGCGGCGCGGGATCCGCAGGGGGTGCGGAGTCCGGCGCGGGCGGCGGACGCCGTGCCACTATTTCCAGTCCCCTGGAGCTCGAGGGCACAGTGAGCCGCCACGGAGACCTCACTCACTTTGTCGCCAACAACCTGCAACTCAAGATCCGTCTGAGCGGCGTCGCTCCGCCCCTTCCCTCTGCTCCGGTGCGTCCCTGCCTAGCACCCGCACCCACTCCCACCATTCCGCCCATCGACCCTGACGTGCTGCGGGATCTGGAACGGCTGAGTCGCGATCTGGGCGGCCGGGTGGACCGCCTGCTTCGCGGGCTGGGTGGTGCGGTGCAGGAGCTGACAGCGCTGAGCGTTGGCTGCATTCAGACCTACCGCGATGCGGTGGACTCCTTAGGCGAAGCGGTGGACATGAGTATCAAGGGCATGTACACCCTGCTGGCGCGCTGCGAGGAGCTGGAGAGGGCTCTGCAGCCTGTTCAGGGTCTGGCGCGCCAAGTCCGAGATATCCGACGCACTCTGGAGGTGTTGGAGGCCCTGTGCAAGTGACCGCGAGAGCTGAAGAGGCGGGGCCTAGCCCTGGCAGGACCCAACTGGATCCTAAGGACTCTTCTAGGAGCCCTGGTGGGAACTGCCCGCTATGGGAAGACCTGTGTGTTCGAGGTTCTTCCAAATGTGTTTAGCTGGCCCGTGCCCTCTCGAAGGGTCTTAGGGAGGTATATATGGGGGAAGTTCTAACTGTTCTCCTGATGGGATGGGATGTTGCCTTGCTTCTATTCAGTTGGCCACCTATAGCTACCTTGTTCTTTCCAACTCCCCTCCCTAGCTAGAACACCAAGCCTGGGAACCCAGAGCCTTAGGTCTCGGCTTGAGGGTGGGAACATGATTCCCATACAAGATCAAGAAAAGGGAACAAGGAGACCCAGCCCCATTGTGGCCGTCCTGACTCTGGTGGCCACATCTCAGGTTTCAGGGGCTTTGGGAGCTTGAGTGACCCCTGGCCACACACCATGCAGGCAAGAATGGATACCTGCAGATGTTTAACCAGCTGTTTCTTCCCTTTGGTTCCCTACAATACCATTTCCCCAGCCAGAACTGGGGTGGAGCGAAGAGGAATACATTGCATGGTGGAGGGTGAGGTGGGAGGTGTCTCACTGCTCTCAGGGTTCAGGTCGAATTGTTGCTGGTTTTGAAGTCCACCTGTTGTGGAGTGTTCTGATCCGTTTTGGCTTTCTGAGTTTTTGTGGAATTAAAGTGCTGCTGCTGCTAAGGCTGAGGCTGCATCTGTGTGGGGTTGCAGGGTTCCATCATCCAAAGGAATGGAAATGAGGGTCTTGTTCATGGAGCTCCCTTGGAGCTGGTGCTGAGAGTGGGGTGCGGGTCCCAGATTAGATGGGAAAGGATATGGGGGTTCCTGCTGTAGGCAGCAGATCTGCGGGGAAATGTGAAACATAATCACACACAGGGGGGCAGAGAGTGAGTAAAAGCAGAAATGCAAGCAAGGTTATCTTGAAGAGGGGAAGCGATTATCTTCTTAGGTCCTAATGAACAGGCAGGGGCTGGCTGTTGGACATCTTGTCTGTGGAGTAACATGGGGCATACTTGACAGCCCTATTCCTGCCCATTTGCCACACTCTGCTGATCGTTGCCACATGTAATGATTTGAGACAATTTTGTCCCAATTCTTGGCAGTCTTCTGTTTACAGAACACAAACTAAGGTCGCAGGTCACATTTATAGGGATGAAATTTAGGGATCACATAAAGAACAGCAGTTTCTCTCTATGTCCAAATCATCCTTGAATTGGAGTAGAGTGTGGGTGTGAAATATTCCCAGATCGACGATATTCCTTTCCCTGTTAAGGTTTTCCATGAGAAAATTTACTACAGTGGTTTCCTTCCTGGCAAAACACTGCATCACTGGCCCGTACGGGGATCGAACCCGCGACCTTGGCGTTATTAGCACCACGCTCTAACCAACTGAGCTAACCGGCCACTTGATGAGTACTTGAGAACATGAAGATACATGAAGAATTATAACTTCATCTACTTTAGGAGTACTTTCAGGATGTAACCGCTTTAGAAAACATAAAAGTAGAACATTCAAACAGACCAGCTGAGCGTTTATGCAAGTTAACAGCCTAGCTCCAATACTGACAAGCACAGGTGATACAACTCCGTGCTTGGCTGCAGGATCAGGCATAAATATGACGTGCACGAGGAGCTAGAGGTGCTTACTCTGAAGCCCCAAAATAAGATTTGCCTCCTAGCGCCTAGAAGATTTGTCAAAGGGGAAGGGGCGCACATGAACGTGGAGGGAATGAACACAAAGGACTGGTCCACACAGGTGCTGTGACTCGCAAGGTTTAATATTTGTTTTGAAAATACGAGAAATTACGGAGGCACCGCTGGGATTCGAACCCAGGATCTCCTGTTTACTAGACAGGCGCTTTAACCAACTAAGCCACGGCGCCTGGCCAAAGTAGTTGTTACCTTACTTTCCTGGCCAGGTCAGTTCCGTAGCAGGTCAAAAGAAGAGCTCGGTAATTCTTGCTGTGCATGAAGTAGTAGCACAGATGTTGAAGAACGTCCCTGAGGAGAGGAAGAATGTAGGGGTGGTACTGAAACATTGAATCTGGGCCGATGAAAGGTGACAAGAAATTCTTTCTTACAGATTTACAAAACTTAACGCAGACCTGGTGATCACGAAATCGACGAGGATGGGATTCGAACCCACGCGTGCAGAGCACAATGGATTAGCAGTCCATCGCCTTAACCACTCGGCCACCTCGTCTGTATGAGTACTTGTTAACTTCTCTCTGGGAATTGAACTCTCTCCTCTTACTCCTGCTGCTGGGTTACGGCTGTGCTGCAAAGAGAACACATTCACAGGAATCCTGCCCAGCCCTACCAACAGAATTCACAAAGTGCTCACCTCTCTTCCTTCTAGGCTAAGCGGTCGGGAGCTTAACCTGTCTTCGGGAGACCCCTGTCAAATAATTTTCTGGATCGAATACAAAAATACCAGCGAAATCAGGGTACTTGACGGGCCGGCCCCGGAATTTCTCACCAGAAGCCCTCCACCTCCTGGTCCTTTAAGAGATGTTTCTTCTCCGAGTACTGGAACAGGGTCAAAATTGAAAGTAGAATTAAACAAAGGATATCAGAAACATTTGAAAAGCAACTGACCCCGACGTGATTTGAACACGCAACCTTCTGATCTGGAGTCAGACGCGCTACCGTTGCGCCACGAGGCCGGTCGGCCACAACCCTGGACAGGTCCCTTCATGACCATTGTATAGCTAAGCAGCCAGCAAATGGAGATTAATACCGTGGTGTAGAAAAGCTTTACTGCCTTTCTGAAAATCCTTGAACTGGAACACAGCTCCTTGAGCAGAACCGTGCCGGCAACACCCAACAGGGCAAAAGGCTCGGCCTATGTAGACTATGGAGATCTTCATCAAATCAAATGTGATGTCAGAGCTCATAGTCCAACGGGGACGGAACTAAACAAATTAAAGAAACGAGACGGAGGCGTGCCAGAGCCCAAGGCGCTTCTTGAAGAGGTGGGCGATCAGCTCCTTCAGCAAGACGCAGACTTTCCTTTAACAGTATTTGGAAGCTTCCAAAATACCCAGCCCAGGCCACGGGTTCAGAAATTTTAACTTAACTGATCCAGAAAGGAGCCATAGTATTTAATATTTTAGAAAAACTGGTGCTCAAAATGTTTGAGGCATAGTTTATGATGAAAGGCACAGATCTTAAGTGTATATTTTGATAAGTGTAGACACACAAATTCACCCGTGCAATTCGCAATCCTTTTTAAATGGAGGGCATTTCCATCAGTCCAGAAAGTTATCCCATGTTTCTTCTCAGTGGATCCACAACCCTCCCTTCCCAGGGAACCACTGTTCCGGTTTCCATCACCATAAACTTTAATCAGTATTTTTTAAAGCTCCCCAAGTGACACAGGGCTGGGAACTTTTAAAGAGGGATACCCCAAACTGGAAGAGAGCCCATTTGCTTCCTGAAGGAGGAGTTCAACAGGCCAAACGGGGAAGGAGGTCATGCTGCCTTTCTGGCCCTCATTCCTGCACGGCAGCTCTCTCAAAAGTTATCAAGGACAACAGAGATGTCAAAGCCCACAGATGCTTCCCAGGCCTGGCCTTACCTGATTTCCAACAACTTCTTTAAGAGCACTCTTCTTTGATTATCATTACACTGGGCTGTTGGGCTTGACCTCCCCAACCAGTCTCTCTTTTTCTGTTCTTAAGCCCTTGTTTTTGTCAGGGTTTAGTCTTCTGTCCTCATGCTACACATGTTCCCTGGCTTTAGCTGTCACCTCTATGCTCAGGGCTCTTGAATCCTACCCCCACCTCTGGACCCAAATGTCTAGTGCCTGCTGGACACCTCCACTTGATTGCCTCATCTTTCCTTCTGCACTTCCTGTGAGTGGCCAATATGAGGCAGAAAAACTCATCTTTGACTCTTCCCTCTCCCACATATCCCATTTCCAGTCACCAAGTCCTGCCATTTCCTTAGTAAATTATCCTGTCAGCTCCCATTTTCCATTCCCATTGTCATCCCCTTGGCCTGTCTTGCTGGCTTATAGTTACAGACTCCTCTCTGACCACTTTGCCTCCAGAATAGTCAAAGATTATCATCTTTTAAAAATGCAAACATGGGGGCTGGGGTTGTAGTTTAGTGGTAAAGTGCTTACCTAGCCCGTGTGAGGCACCGGATTCCAGCCTTAGCACCACATAAAAATAAATAAACTAAAGGTATTTTATCCATCTACAACTTAAAAAAAAATTTTTTTTAATGCAAACATGGTTCCATCTCTCATTGGCTTAAAATCAGTCTCAGCTGGGAAGGTGGCATATGCTTGTAATCCCAATGATTTGGGAGGCTACAGCAGGAAGATTGCAAGTTCAAAAACAGCCTAAGCAATTTAGCAACGTCCTTAGCAATTTAGTGAGACCCTATCTAAAAATAAAAAGGGCTGTAATTGTGGCTCAGTGGTTAAGTCTTCCTGGGTTCAATCCAGGTACAAAAAAAAAAAAAAAAGAAATCAGATCTCATCACCTTTGGGATTAAGTCTTACTTGTGTGGACCCACAGGGTCAAGCAACAGAGTGCTACTGTTAGGCATTTGTGCTCTGGAACCTGGATGAAAGGGTTTATATACAGGCTTTACTACTTGTAGCTGTGTAGCTTGTGCTGCTTTTTTAACCTCCCTGTATCTATCTAGAAAGTGGTAAGATTCAAATATTTGCTATTAGGCTATTTGCGACACAGTGTTCAGATCCTGGCTAGTAATAATCCTTCAGTTATTATTGTTAGTAGTAGTATCTAATCTTTGTTTGATTTTTCAGCCACTCATCCCTCACCTCCCATGTTACAACTATACTGAATCCTTCCCCCCCCCCAATATTTTCTTACTTGTTAATGGACTTTATTTATTCATTTATATGCAGTGCCTCACATGTGTGAAGCAGGCGCTCTACCACTGAGCTACAGCCCCAGCTCAAGCAATTAACTTTTGTAGGTTGAACTTACATCTGCTGACTTTTATATTCATTTATTAATTCCAGGAGCTTTTTGGTAGATTCTTTTGAATTTTCCACGTGGACAATAAAAGCAATCCATAAAAGTTAACAGTGGGGATGGAGTTGTAACTCAGTGGTAGAGCACTTGCCTAGTACACATGAGACACTGGGCTGTATCCTAGCACCACATAAAATAAATGAAAGCATTGAGTCCATATGCAACTAAAAAAAAAAAGTTAAAAGTAATACAGAACCACTAAATCCAATTATATAAAAAGTTTGTGGATTAACTATTAGAAGAATTATTTAAAGTGACTTTAAACACAGCAATTGTTTTGATTGTTCATCCCTGTTAAAATAGATTTTAACAGCAGGGCTCTAAGCAACTCAGTGAGACCCTGTCTCTAAATAAAATACAAAAAAGGGCTGGGGATGTGGCTCAGTGGTTGAGTGCCTCTAAATTCAATCCCTGGTACACACACACACACACACAGACAACAGAAGCCTGCAAAGAAAAGTAAGTTAAATTTTCATTAATCACATTGTTAGCAATAATGCTGTGATATAAGATTCAGCAAACAGGTGATTATGTTAATGTTGCTAGGATCTGAAATAGCCAACATAAGAGAAAAGAAATGTGAATAAAAATTCAGAGAAATAAAATTTGTAATCCTAAATCTGAATTAGAAATGTAAGTATGAGCTGCGTTGGCTCATGCCTATAATCCCAGCAGTTTGGGAGGCTGAGGCAGGAGGATCACAAGTTCAAAGCCAACCTTGGCAAAAGTGAGGTGCTAAGGAACTCAGTGAGACCCTGTCTCTAAATCAAACACAAAATAGGGCTAGGGATGTGGCTTAGTGGTTGAGTATTCCTAAATTCAATCCCTAGTAAAAAAAAAAAAAGAAATGTAAATGTGACCTCAAGATGTATTTTCTCTCTAAAAAGGATAAAAAGTATTTATTTCTTAATGTTGCCAACAAAAAGGACCTAGAGACAATCATCAATCCAGCAGCAATGAGTACCCCTACTGCTCAAATGCTATTTCCTGTCCCTGAAATGAATTATTCCAGATGTGGGAAAGGTAATATAAAGATAGAACATTTTGTTTTACCAGATAGCAAGGGAACTATTGAAGATAGTAATGTCATGACAACAATTCAGGGACCTGTAACAAAGGACATTTTCAAGAAATTAAAAAAAACAAAAGCCGGGCGCGGTGGCGCACGCCTGTAATCCTAGCACTTTGGGAGGCTGAGGCAGGAGGATCACGAGTTCAAAGCCAGCCATCAGCAATGGCGAGGCACTTAGCAACTCTGTGAGACCCTGTCTCTAAATAAAATACAAAAAAGGGCTGGGGATGTGGCCCAGTGGTCGAGTGCCCCTGAGTTCAATCCCTGGTACCAAAAAAAAAAAAAAAAAAAAAAATGGTCAGAGGACTTGAATACACATTCCTCCAAAACAACAACAAAAACCCCACAAATGGCCAGTAAGCACATGCAAAGATGCTCAACATCATCAGTCACTAGTGAAATGCAAATCAAAACCACAGTGTAAGCTGGACATGGTGGTTCAGGCCTTTAATCCCAGCTACTTGGGAGGATAAGGCAGGAGGATAGAAAGTTCAAGGCCAGCCTCAGTAATTTATCCAGACCCTGTCTCAAAATAAAAGATAAGAACTACTGGAAGTGGACTCAGTGATAGAGCATCCCTGGGCCCAATTCCCAGTACAGTAAAAACAAACACAATGTGCTGGGTGTGATGGTACACATCTGTAATCCCAGCTACTGGGGAAACTGAGGCAGGAGGATTGTGAGTTTGAATGTGACCTGAGCAACTTAATGAGACCCTGACTTAAAATAAAGAGGGCTTGGAATGAAGCTCAGCACTAGAGCACTTGTTTAGCATGCAAGTACTGCAAAAAACAAAAACAAAACTCACAATGTGTTAGCACTTCACACTCACTAGGATGGCTAGAATTTAAGAAAGAAAGGAAGGAGGAAAAAGAAAGAAGACAAGGCTTAACAAATATGTGGAGAAACTCAAATTTTCATATATTGCTGGTGGAAATGTAAAATGGTACAGTCATTCCGGAAAACAATTTGCCAGTTACTCAAAAAGTAAAACAGAGTTGCCATATGACCTAGAAATTCTACTGCGATGTTTATTCCGGAAAGAACTAAAAACAGGTACTCAAATACCTGTACATGGTCACAGTAGCGCTATTCACAGTAGCCTAAAGGTGGAAACAACTCCAACATCCAACTGATGAATGGCTAAATAAAGTGTGGTCATATGTATGCATGGAATGTTTTTCAGCCAACAAGAGGAATGAAATACTGACACACTATGTATATAAATCTTAAAAACAATACGCTGGGTGGTGTGCAGGGGCTCATGCCTGCAAGCCCAGCTACTCCTCTAGTCGCAGAGACTTGGAAGGCTGAGGCAGGAGGATCACAATTTTGAGGACAGTCTGGGCAATTTAGTGAGACCCTGTCTCAAGATAAATAAATAAATAAGGGCAGGGAGGAATGAAGGATTTTATATTGTGCAGAGGGGAGTGAGGGAAGGGGAACAGGGTATGGGAATGGGAAGGACAGTGGAATGAGATGGACATTATTACCCTATATACACGTATGACTACACTACTGGTGTGACTCTTCGCCATATTCAGCCAGAGGAAGAAGTTGTGCTCCATTTGTGTACAGTGTGTCAAAATGGTCAAAATGCATTCTACTGTCACGTAGAATAACTATTTAGAACAAGTTAAAAGTGTTTAAAAATTTTAAAAATAATAAAAAGGGCTGGGATGTAGCTCAGTGCTAAAGCACCCCTGGGTTCAATTGCCTAGTAAGTGCAAGGCTACCCCCCCTCACCCCCCCAAAAAAAATGCCAAGAGAAGTTAGACACAAAATGTTATATATTGCATCATTCCATTTATATGAAATACCCAGAATAGGTAAATCTATAGAAACAGAAAGCAGATTAGTGATTGCCAGGGGATGAAGGAGAGAAATAGGGAATGACAGCTTAATGAAAATGCTTTTTTCTTTGAACCAGGGATTGAACTCAGGGATGTTCAACCACTGAGCCACATCCCCAGCCCTATTTTGTATTTTATTTAAAGACAAGGTCTCGCTGAGTTTCTTAGCACCTTGCTTTCGCTGAGGCTGACTTTGAACTCAGGATTCTCTTGCTTCAGCTGGCAACCACCCCCCCACCCCCCTCCCTTGCCCACCTGCCCCTCAGGTGCTGGGATCACAGGCAAGAACCACAGGGCCAGGTATGAGCATGTTTTGGAAGTAGATAGAGGTAGTAGTTGTACAATATTGTTAATGCTCTACATGTCACTGAATGGTACACTTTAAAATCATTTGTAGCATGTGCGAGGCTCTGAGTACAATTCCCAGAGCTGGAAGAAGGAGGGGGGGGGGGGGGGGGGGGGAGGGGGGGGGGGGGAGGGGGAGGGGGAGGGGGAGGAGGAGGAGGAGGAGGAAGAAGAAAGAAGAAAGAAGAGAAAAAGGAGTCATGGTGGTACATGCCTGAAATCCCTGTGGCTAAAGAGGCTGAGGCAAGAGGGTTGCAAGTTTGAGGCCAGCCTCAGCAATTTAGTAAGACCCTGGGCAATTTAGCCAGACCCTGTATCAATCAATCAATCAATCAAACAATCAATAAATCAATAGAACTGGGATAGAATGCCCCTTTCCTTTTTCTCACCTATTCACAGCCCTATGTACAGACTTTCTTCATCTTCTAAATACCTCATGAGTGGTGGCGCACGCCTGTAATCCCAGCACTTGGGAGGCTGAGGCAGGAGGATCACGAGTTCAAAGCCAGCCTCAGCAGTGGCGAGGCACTTAGCAACTCAGTGAGACCCTGTCTCTAAATAAAATACAAAAAAGGGCTGGGGATGTGGCCCAGTGGTCGAATGCCCCTGAGTTCAATCCTCGGTACCAAAAAAAAAAAAAAAAAAAAAAAAAAAAAAAAAAACCCTCTTGACTCCCTCTACTTCACTCTACTTTCTTAGCTCCAACCTAGTCAAAGCCTCAACCTGTCCTTTCCAGATAATTCTGGGTGTTTCTCATTCATCTTCTGCTTAAAATCTATTATCCACTGGGCGTGGTGGTACATGTTGTAATCCTAGCAACTCAGGAGGCTGGGACAGGAGGATTGTGAGTCCAAAGCCAGCCTCAGCAAAAGCAAGGCACTAAGCAACTCAGTGAGACCCTGTCTCTAAATAAAATACAAAAAAGGGCCGGGGATGTGGCCCAGTGGTTGAGTGCCCCTGAGTTCTATTCCTGGTACCCAAATAAAATAATTAAACAAATAAAAACAAAAAATTAAAATGGGCTGGGATGGAACAGTTCAGTGTTTCAGTGCCCCTGGGTTCAATTCCCAGTACCCCCCTCCAACATCCTTTGTTTGTGTCACAACCAGAGTCATTGTCTAGAATACAAATCTGACCATGTCCCTCCCTATTGGGTATAAGACAAGATATGGCTCTTATCTACCTCTCCAACCTCACTCTTATCTTTTCTTCCTCTTTTATCACTAGGCTTCAGAAACACTAGTTTCTTTTTTGTTCAACAAACACACTTGGCTCATTCCCACCACCATTGCACTTGCTCTTCTCTCTGACTGGAATGTCTTTCCCCAAATATTCACATGGCTGGCTCTCTTCATTTTATTCAGGGACCTTGGAAAATCTTGCAAAAGCAGGTCCAAGATTTTCTTCACTCTTGCCCTATGACACAGCATCCTTCCTTTGATAAACTGTCACCAGGGGTGTTCAGCCTGGATTTTCTATTCCTAGGAGAAAATGCATATAAGTTTCTGACAAAGGGAATAAGAGCATAAACTCTTCAGTTTTTATATCTTTTCTATGTCCTAAGAAAGTTTGCATACTTGCTATACTGTTAATTTCTGTGTTGGAAGATAAGAGACATGCATGGCTCATTGTAAGTTAGGTGTATCAGTGTCATTCATTTTAGGAGTCAAATGGCAATGAGGTCAATGCAAAAGAGAAAAGCGGTTTTGTCCACTGTACATGGTGGTTTCATTTGTCTCTCCTGAGATGGGGGAGGTTTGAAAATTTTTTTCAGAACTTTGAACAGGTTCAACAGTCAAGAGAAACTTCTTTACATAGTAAATTTGAAGAACCTGTGTGGGTAATATTTGATTTTCATAGTTTTTATTTTGTAGGATTAAAGAAAATTTTGGTGATCACACCACTTCCATTATAAGAAAAAGATTGTGCTGCCTTCTGAGGATGTGGTTTTATATGAAAATGTCTTTAGATAATTTCTATATACAGGAATTTGGGGTAAGTTCAGTGGTATAGCACTTGCTTAGCTGTACCATGGTTGAAGCCCTGGACTTGACCCTCAGTATCACAAGGAAAAGAACTTTCAATATACAAGAAATCAAAATATAGGGGCCCTCAATGCTAGAAATCATTCCTTTTGTTTTATAATGTTATTTCATGTCTGAATGATAATACTCCATAAGACTCAGAAGGAAGGCTGAGATGTAGCTCAGTATTAGGTTGCATCATGTGCAAGGCCCTGGGTTTAATCTTCAGCACCAAAGGGGGGAAGAAGAGTAAAACTTTTTAAAGTTTATTTTAAATTTATGTATTGATGATGTATTTATTTATAGTACTGGGTATTGAACCCAGGGGTGCTCTGCCACTGAGCTACATTTCTAGCCCTTTATTATTATTATTATTATTTGAAGGGCAAAGCATCACACCGGGGACAGCCATGCAGCCAAAAGATTTATTTAACAGCCGGGCGCGGTGGCGCACGCCTGTAATCCCAGCACTTTGGGAGGCTGAGGCAGGAGGATCTCGAGTTCAAAGCCAGCCTCAGCAATGGCGAGGCACTTAGCAACTCAGTGAGACCCTGTCTCTAATAAAATACAAAAAAAGGGCTGGGGATGTGACCCAGTGGTCGAGTGCCCCTGAGTTCAATCCCTGGTACCACAAAAAAAAAAAAAAAAAAAAAAAAAAAAAAAAAAAAAAAGATTTATTTAACAGCCTTCGTAGCGAAAACCGGAGAAGAGGTGCTCTGGTCGGTCGAAGGTCGAAGAGGTGGGAGAGAGGAGTCAGGGAGAAGGGAGTGTGCAAGCTCTGGTGGGAGAAGGGAGTCAGGGAGAGGGGAGTGTGCAAGCTCTGGACAGAAGGTGGGTGCTTGGTTGCACTGGCTGGGATCTCTGGAGCTGTCGGCTAAAGCAGCTGCTGTCTGGCTGGAGGCTGGAGCTGTTGGCTGGGGCAGCTGCCGTCGGCTGGAGGCGATGGGTCTGGAGCTGCCGGAGGCAATGGGTCTGGAGCTGTTGCAGTGGCTTCCTCCTCTCTGCAGCGACAAGCCGATGTATCTGTCTTCCTCCTCTCAGCAGCAACGAGACAGTGTGTCTCTCTCTGTCTAATCTGAGTCTCTCAAAACAGGGCCTTATATAGGGATTTCTGGTGGGGGGTGCACTAGAGCAACTCCAACACCATTGGCTCTTTGCCCATAGAACAGGGCAACCTTTAAGCCTATTGGCTCTTGCCTGGGGAAAAGAAACATTCTGCTCGGGGAAGGAACATCCTGTCTGGAACATCTTGTCCGGAGAATGAAACAAGGTTGCTTCTCTTAGGGTGTGGAAAACTCTGAGGGCGCGGGAGGGTAACCTATCTATCACACTCAATCACTGAACTACATCCCCAGCCCTATTTTGTATTTTATTTAGAGGCAGCATATCATTGAGTTGCTTAGCGCCTCACTGTTGCTGAGGCTGGCTTTTAACTTGTGATCCTCCTGCCTCAGCCTCCTGAGCCGCTGGGAATACAGGCTTGTGACAAAGCGCCCAGCAAAAGCTTTGATTTTTTTAGAAATTCTAACTTTTTTCACCCACTGATTTATTATTTCTTTGGGGTCTTGAGAGTCAAAAACACATTTCCTCTCACTTTTGGCCTGATTCCCTAAAACACAGTTTCAGGACAAATCTCCATTTTCAAAGAACCTTGCTTTGATCATATTATTCTAATGCTTTCTTTTAAAATTTTATTTATAGCACCTATTACCTTGCGGGTTTGCTACTTGTATACATGTTTGTGGTTTACCTCCCTGCCTAGAATATAAACTAAAGGAAAGTAGGAACTTTTGTTTGCCAATGAACTTCGAGAGCCCAGCACAGTGCCTGGCACTTACTAGATAGTCAATAAATATTTGTTGAATAAATGAATCAGAATGTCTCTTGGGTTTGTCATTAAAGTGAGTGGGGAGGAGAGAGATTGTTCTCCCGGGAAATAGGCTCAGAGGTCCCTTAAGGATGGGACTTTAATGTGAACAAAGAACATGGTGAGAATTTTTCGATCCGCAGGGATTCTCCTTGAGGCCCAAAGGTCAATCAGGTCGTTCTTAGTAAGAGGTTCTTGGACTGTAGCTGGACAACGCCAGGAATCCAGCACCTCAAAGCGATAATGAAATTGGAGTTGGGTCTGTGTCCCAACCAGTTCTAAGCCTACCAGGGAAGTAGACTTCTATTCCTTTCCTTCACTCCCCCCACTCCCTTTTTGGCCCTGGTGATCCTCTCCGCTCCAGAAATTGGAACCTCATTCACACTTCTAGATCCAGGATGTTGGCTGTCTTCTGCGTCTTGGCAAAATCCCTCCTCAAACTGAGCCAAGTTGTCTGGGTGAAAGCAGAGCCTTCCTTAAGGAAGGCTCAGGTCTGGGGTCGACGAGAACCAAGAGCTCCGTGGCAACAGACTACCGGACGATCTAGGGACATCAAACTCCCTACGTTGGGTTCCCTTGCTTCCTAGAGCCCAGGGCTCGCGTGGAAAACCAAAGAGATGCAGATGAGGGAAGGGGAGAGTATCCATATGTTGGCATGGAGGTAACCTAAGCCAGCGTGAAGGTGCAGTGGTCTCTAATGCGAAGGGCCATCCTGGGCTACGTAGGGAGACCGCACAGGTATCGGCATAGGCAGGCCGGGTGTTTCCGGGCGAGGTAAGGAGGGTTTCCATTTGCCATCCCTAAGTGGACAGATTCGGCGATGCGGGGCTTGCCACAGCGTCCACTCTCAGGCGCAGACGGCAGGACCAACGCTGAAAGGAAGCTACAGTTCACCTCCAGCCACGAACCACTGACATCCAGGTTACCCTCTGCAGCTCGTGTTTACTCCTCTCGCGAGATTTTCGAAGAGGCGTAGCGCCCGCCTACGCAGTTACCAAGACAACTGGGTGGCGCTTGAGCGCGCGGAAAGTAGGCGTAAGCGGAGATTCTGCCCGCTAGCAGATACTTCAGGAGTGATCCTCTGGACTCCCAGCCTCCGAAGCCGTGTCCCAGTCCCCAAAGGCCATGAGTCGGATCTCGGGGCTCGTGCCCTCTCGTTTCCTGACACTCCTGGCGCATCTAGTGGTCGTCATCACCTTATTCTGGTCCCGGGTAAGACACATGGCTGCCCTCCCTCCTTTCGCCCCCTTTCCCATCTCCGAGTTGTCCCATCCCAACCCCGCCTCTTCCCCAGGACCTTGCCCCTTTGGGTCCTTCCATTCCCCGCAGTCCGCCCATCATTCACTTCTCTTCCTTTCTGCTCTGCTTCCCAGGACAGCAACATCCAAGCTTGCCTGCCTCTCAGGTTCACCCCCGAGGAATATGAGAAAAAAGACATTCAGTGAGCTCTTGGGGCCGGGTGGTTTGACCAGAGGTGGTGGGAATGAAAGGGTCTTGAAGAAGTCCAGAAGTTCTGAGCCAATCCCCCTTCTCTCTGCAGACTGGTGACAGCACTCTCTGTCACCTTGGGCCTCTTTGTAGTGGAGCTGGCCGGTTTCTTCTCAGGAATTTCCATGTTCAACAGCACTCAGAGTCTCATCTGTATCCTTTCTGCCTTCGCGATTCCCTTATCCATTTAACTAGTCCTTTCTAGCACAATGGTCTCTGCCCCAGCCAGCAAAAAGAATCCAGTTGAAATCTTCTAAGGCAGCGTAGGGGATTTAATACAATTTTCAAACATTTGTTAAGCCCTGCTATGCCCTGGGCACTGGAGATTCCCACATGGAAGGAGGCAGACACACAGATATGCATCTGTAAGTTAGTTGATAAACACTGCTTTAAGAGGGTGTAAAGATATAAAGCCCTATGAGAACTCAGAAGAGACCAAGGAATTGAGGTACATGGATTAGGGAAGGCTCTTACTTTTGAACTGTGGACGAGGAGGACCAAGGCTCTGGAGGGTGATGCCAGCAGAGTGTAGCCTGGGATAGGTAGAGAACCTACCTACCTTACCTCACCTGAAGGGTCCAGGATGGTCCCTAGGTGTGCGATGGTGGCCACATCTGGCCAAGCTCAGCTCTAGCCTCTACTCACATGATTGTCCTAAAACTCAGAGAAAGGGCTGCTGACTGTGGTCCTTGCAATACAATGAGGAAAGCAAGAGATTAACTCGAGTTTAGATGCTAGCCTCACTGACAGCCATTTCGGGTCCATCACTACCTGTGGATCCAAAGACTTTCCTTGACTCTGGTGCATTTCCAAGCTATTGGGGCTCACTGTAGTGCATCTGTGGCTCTATCCTTCTTCATATTCGAGCGCTGGGAGTGTACCACATACTGGTACATTTTTGTCTTCTGCAGGTGTGGTAGCATTCAATATTTGGGAATGGGGGAGGAAGGATTACCCCAAATCTGAAGGTTTCCCCTATATAGGGCTTTCCTTCATGTATGAAATACCAGATCCACTCAACCATCTTGTAGACTTTTGAAATTGCATCCCTCACTCTCATCCTACTTCTTTAGACTTAGTGGGTGGAGTCTCTGGTTTGAAGATTTGGGTTTTATATAGGAAAGGACCCTGAACTCATTCCTTACCTTCCACAGCGCCCTCCCAGCTGTCACTGAAGTGGCTTTATTCGTCGCCGTCCTTGGGCTGAAAAAGAAACCTTTCTGATCACCTTCATGACGGGAAAGAAAGTAGGGACGAAGGTTGGAGGAGCAAGAGGCTGCCCGTTGTTCCTGGAAGAAGGAAAGCATAGGCTTCAGTTCCTTCTTCCTCTCCCCTCAAACTATTTCTGTAAAGGATGGCAGTGGGATAATTATCTCGCGAATATGAGATTAGCGTTTTGTTTAATGCCTTATAATAAAATATATTTTATAGTAAGATCAAGACTTATACAAGTTGCAGGAGACAATTCTGGTAGTTAAACTGCTGGAGAACAGAAAGGCCGTTTTTCAGCTCTACAGACGGTAAGATAACCAGTATCGCTTCTATTTTGAATTTTACGGTAATGTCTGGCGGAAGGAAGTGGGCGGGGATATGTAAATAAGGGCGCGCTCTGAGCTCCCAACATGTATGTGAGCAGAGCATTCTGGGATCAATTAATTTCTCCCTTTTTGGCGCGGAATGAAAAAACGCTATTTTAAAAGATTTGTGAATAAATGCAGCACTAGCATACAAAGACCCTTAAGCAGATGAGTTGATCAGAGTAACATATTATATACTCACCGTAGTTTACAGCGGGATCTGTTCTAGTGAGTAGGGAATAAGTAAGGCTGCTTTGTATCGTCAGGTGGGATAATCCTTACCTGTTCCTCCTATTTTGGAGGGCAGATAGAACATGATGATTGGAGTTTGCATGATACGTGATTAGCGTCTCTGCGTAATCAGGACTTGCAACACCCTGATTGCTCCTATCTGATTCTCCCTGACGATCCGACAGCTCTTTTTAAAATACGTGGAATACAAGTACATAGTTTTTGTGTTGATTCTTAAAGTGAAGGAGGCGATCATTTACCATTTAGGTATAAGTTTCTGATATCGTTGTGTATAGTTGTCTACTTTCAGTTGCTGTTTTTTTTTTTCCTCTCCTGACCTAGAGGGTGTATATTTCTTACCTTTGTCTGGTTGTGTACTGGGGTCTTTCCTATATAGTTTTTGCGGTGCTTGATGGGATGAGTCCAGGGACTCTTTGTTTTGTTTTTAAAAAACTTGGGACCAATAGCCGGGCGCGGTGGCGCACGCCTGTAATCCCAGCACTTTGGGAGGCTGAGGCAGGCGGATCGCGAGTTCAAAGCCAACCTCAGCAATGGCGAGGCACTTAGCAACTCAGTGAGACCCTGTCTCTAATAAAATACAAAAAAGGGCTGGGGAATGTGACCCAGTGGACGAGTGCCCCTGAGTTCAATCCCCGGTACCACAAAAAAAAAAAAAAAAAAAAAAAAAAAAAACAACTTGGGACGGGATATTGCTAAATGTCCCCAGGTTGGACTCCAGTTTGGGATACTTCTGCCTCACTTGTTCTTTGTTCTTGGTTCGCGTCGTGTTTCCTCCCTACCCCACGATTGAGCCCACGATTGAGCTCAGGGGCATTCGACCACTGGGCCACATCCCCAGCCCTTTTTTTGTCTTTTATTAGAGACAGGGTCTCACTGAGTTGCTAAGTGCCTCGCCATGGCTGAGGCTGGCTTTGAACTCGCGATCCTCCTGCCTCAGCCTCCCAAGTGCTGGGATTACAGGCGTGCGCCACCGCGCCTGGCTTGTATGACCTTTTCTATAAAAAGTTTCAGTCACACTTAGTGTTGCAAATGGTATATTGTCAAACCTTCAACATTACAGGACTATTTGCTCAGGATGAGAGCCCGTTGGAGGTTGGAGCTCCCACCTACAAACCTAGTAAAATCCTTGTTAAGTCTGTAGTCTGATGAGAACACCCACACTCCTTCCTACCTTTGCTGATAATAACATAGAAACACAAATTACAAGAGTGTAATGTTCTTTCATGTCACAGGATGAATATTCTTAGATTCAGTGTAGGTTGGGAAGGTTCAGTCCTGAATGGCAGAGACCACATCATTACAAAAATAAGCAAAAATTATACAAAGAGATACTCTCTAATGATGCCTTACACACACACATAACTTTTCTGTATATCCTTATCCCAGGCCTTCATCCTTAGCATTCATTCAATACTTACTTACTGAGCTCTTACTATATGCAAAGTGATGCAATTGGGTCTAAGGGAATAGATGTGAATATGACCCACACTCAGCTTTGACCATCACAAATCTTATGGCTAGTATAGAAAAGAGACAATTTCTAGTTCACCCAGAGTGATTTAATTCTGCAAATTGTGAAAAGTCCTACATAAGATAGCTAAAGATGCTATGGAACAGAGATTAATTTGCCCAAACTGTGGAGAGGGAGGGAGGGAGGGAGGGAGGGGGAGAGAGGGGAGAGAGAGAGAGAGAGAGAGAGAGAGAGAGAGAGAGAGAGAGAGAGAGAGAGAGAGATTGCTTCTTGAACCCCTGGAGCTTAGCTGGAGCAAAGAGGTAGAAGAATACAGTGTAGGGAAGGCAGGAAGGTATGCCTTACTGGCCATGGTTAATGCCTTGGTAGGAAAGATCTGTTTCATCCCCTTGCAGTCTGCCTCTGTTGCCCCCTAGTGGAGTGTTCCTACTGAATTAGGAAAGCTGACTATCAGGAACTTTATGGGCCCATTTTTAAACCTATCCATTATTAAAAGCTAAGTCATAGCCGGGCGCGGTGGCGCACGCCTGTAATCCCAGCACTTTGGGAGGCTGAGGCAGGAGGATCGTGAGTTCAAAGCCAGCCTCAGCAATGGCGAGGCACTTAGCAACTCAGTGAGACCCTGTCTCTAATAAAATACAAAAAAAGGGCTGGGGATGTGGCCCACTGGTCGAGTGCCGCTGAGTTCAATCCCCAGTACCAAAAAAAAAAAAAAAAAAAAAAAAAAAAAAGCTAAGTCATGTAAACTTAAATTAAATAAGCTGTAGTTGCGCTGGGGTGTAACTCAGTGGAAGACTGCATACTTAGAGACCTTGAGGTCCTGGGTTCAATCCCTGGCACCAAAAAATAAAATAAGAAAAAAAAAAGTAATATAAAAAGAGGTAATAAGTACCAAATGCTTTCCTCCCTGGTGATTTTATTGTTACTCTTGTGATTATTTGTGTTTATTGTATCTGTATGGTAGAAATAATATATAGTGATGTTCTTCTGTGCATCTGTTCCCAACTAATTTATTGACTTGTAGGTGGTTTGAAATAGACATTAGCAGGAATATTTACACTATGGAAACTGGCAAATGCTACAAATCAGGCTTTGTTATTTGCCTACATTTAAGAAAGTGATACAGATAATGTTAATGAAGATGAAGTTAAAGAGCGTTATATCTTTGTTAGATTGTGAATAGCACAATCCAGATATTCTCAGGATATGAGCTGGGTGCTGTGGCCACACCTGCAACCCTAGCAATTTGGGAGGTTGAGGCAGGAGGATCGCAAATTCCAGCCAGCCTTGGCAACTTTGTGAGACTCTGTCTCAAAAAAACGGTGTGGGTAGGTGGCTGGGAGGTGGCTTAGTGGTAGAGCATCTCTGCCCAATCCTTAGTACTGCAAATATTCTTAGGATTTAAAAACTATAATCTGATTCAACAAAAAAGTCACTCAAGTCATTGACAAACCAATGAGGTTTCAACATGTATCTTTATTTTATGTTGGAACTACACTTGTACGTAGGCTATAACTCCATTTAAGAAATCACAAATATAAGCCGGGCATGGTGGCACACGCCTGTAATCCCAGAACTTGGGAGGCTGAGGCAGGAGGATTGCAAGTTCAAAGCCAGCCTCAGCAATGGCGAGGCACTTAGCAACTCAGTGAGACCCTGTCTGTAATAAAATACAAAAAAAAGGGCTAGGGATGTGGCCCAGTGGTCAAGTGCCCCTGAGTTCAATCCCCAGTACCAAAAAAAAAAAAAAAAAAAAAAAAACTCCAGTGCCTCATACATGGTATGCTACCACTGAGCTACAACCCCAGCCCCCAGCCCTTTATATTGATTTTTTTTCTTTGAGATAAGGTCTCACTAAGTTGCTTAGGAACTACCTAAGTTGCTGAGACTGGCTTTGAACTCACAATCTTCCTGCCTCAGCCTCCCAAGATGTTGCCCAGCCCCCCAGCACCTAACTTCTTACCAAGCAGTAGGGGTGTGGTGTAGTGTGCTACTGACACCTACCAAAGGGACCAAATTGTCAGTTCATAGCAGTATTTCATGGGATTGTTTGAGAAGATTAATTGAGATAATCCAGGGGTGAGGCTGGAGTGTTAGTTGACTGACTTAGATTCCAAGACTTTCTTTTTTTTTTTTTTTTTAATATTTATTTATTTGCTTTTAGTTGTACACAATGTGCTTGTTTATGTGGTGCTGAGGATTGAACCTGGGTCGCGCACATGCTAGGCGAGCGGTCTACTGCTGAGCCATAACCCCCGCCCCCCAAGACTTTCTTATCATGGTGGACATCTGTTATTTTTGCCTGTTCAGTATCTATCCTTTTTACTAGTAATAGCACCCTTGTTTTCCTTTGGAAGAAGTCTTCCCCTAGTCTTAGTCCTTAAGCCACTCCATCCCATTCCTCTCTCTGCTTCAGGGGTGGCCTTGAGGTCCAAGCCTGGCTAAAAAAATAACAGCATTCCATTTTTCTAGGCCACAGCATTTGGTTCAGGCATAAAGCTGATAAACTCAGACTTTTAATTTAATTTAATTTTTTTCTATCTGTCAGTACTGGGTATTGCACCTAGGATCACTCTACCATTGAGCCACATCCTCAACCATTTTTACTTTCTAATTTTGAGATACGGTCTCACTAAAATGCCCAGGCTGGCCTCAAACTTGCAAACCTCCTTTTCTAAACTTCCTGAGTTTCTGAGATTACAGGTGTGTGCCACTGTACCTGGCAAACCAGGACTTTTGCTGGAATTTTTGGAAAAGAGAAGCCTGGACTCTGAGAAATAAAAGCCTGCTGTAAAATAAAATCATTAATCCAGTATAGTACTGTTGCATGATTAGATAGGCCAATGAACATACCAGAGAGTTCAGAAATAGGACTAAATACATAGAATTCAGTGGATGATAAGGATATCGTTTTAAAACAAACAGGGAACTTTTATATATACTCAGAAGAATTGAAAGCAGGGACTTGAACAGATTATTTGCACAAATATGTTTATAGCAGCATTATTCATAAGATTTCAAAGCTGAAGCAATCCAAGTGTTTATCAGTGGAGGAATAGATCAACAAAATGTGGTATGTACCTACAGTGGAATATTATTCAGCTTCAAAAAAAAGGAAATTCTATGGGGGAATGGGATGGAGAGACAGTAGACAATGAGTACAGGGATAGATAGACAGCAGCAATAACTTATTTATTTATTTATTTTTGGTACCAGGGATTGAACTCATGGGCACTCACCACTGAGTCACATCCCTAGCCCCCTTTTCTATTTTATTTAGAGACAGGGTCTCACTGAGTTGCTTAGGGCCTCGCTAAATTGCTTAGGCTGGGTTTGAACTTTCGATCCTCCTGCTTCAGCTGCTGGGATCACATGTGTGTGCTACCACGACCAGCCAGGCAAAATAACTTCTAATGTTCCATAGCACAGTAGGATAATTGTAGTTAACAACAATGCATTGACTTTCTTTCCTTCTTTCTTAATATTTTTAGTTGCAGGTGGACACCATAACTGTATTTTATTTGTTGATTGATGTGGTGCTGAGAATCAAATCAAGTGCCTCACACATGCTAGGCAAGTGCTCTACCATTCAGCCACAATCCAGCCCTTCACTGACTTTCTTTCTTTCTTTCTTTTTTGGTACTGGAGATTGAACTCAGGAGCACTCAACCACTGGGCCACATCCCTAGCCCTTCCTTTTTTGTATTTTATTAGAGACAGGGTCTCACTGAGTTGCTAATTGCCTTGCCATTGCTGAGGCTGGCAATGAACTCGCGATCCTCCTGCCTCAGCCTCCCTAGTGCTGGGATTACAGGCGTGCACCACCATGCCCGGCTACACTGACTTTCAAAATAGCTACCAGAGAGGATTTGGAATGTTCCCAACACAAAGACAGTAGAGCTGTGCACAGTGATGCACACCTGTAATCTCAGAGGCTCGACAGGCTGAGGCAGGAAGATTGCAAGTTCAAAGCCAATCTCAGCAATTTAATGAGGCTCCTAAACAACTCAGTGAGACCCTGTCTCTAAATAAAATACAGAAAAGGACTGGGGGTGCGGCTCGGTGGTTAAGTGCCCCTGAGTTCAATGTCCAGTATCCAATAAATAAATAAATAAATAAAGCAATAGATAAGCCAGTTACACTGATATGGTTATTACACATTGTAAACATGTATTGTAATATCACACTGGATCCTATATGTATGTATAATTACTATGTGTCAATTAAAAATAATAAAAAAATATTTTTAAAAAAGGAAGGGCCAGATATGGTGGTGCATGCCTGTAATCCCAAGGACTTGGAGGGCTGAAGCAGGAGAATTGCAAGATAAAGACCAGCCTCGGGGGCTGGGATTGTGGCTCAGTGGTAGAGCGCTCGCCTAGCACATGGGCGACCCGGGTTTGATCCTCAGCACCACGTACAAATAACACGCATTGAATAAAACATATTGTGTACAACTAAAAGCAAATAAATAAAAATATTAAAAAAAAAAAAAAAAAGACCAGCCTCAGCAACTTAGCAAGGTCCTAAGCAACTAAGAGCAACCCTATCTCAAAATTTAAAAAATGAAAAGGGCTGGGGATGTGGCTCTAGTGCCCCTGAGTTCAGTCCCCAGTAACTGCCCCCGCTCTGTGAAAAAAGGAAGGGAATTCTTTTTTTTTTTTTTAAATATTTATTTATTTAATTTTAGTTGTACACAATGTTAGTTGTACATAATGTGTTTATTTGTACGTGGTGCTGAGGATCGAACCCGGGCCGCGCGCGTGCTAGGCGAGCGCTGTACCGCTGAGCCACAACCCCAGCCCAAGGAAGGGAATTCTGATACATGCTACAGTGTAAGTGACCTTGAGGACTTTATGCTAAGTGAAATAAGCCAGTCACAAAAAGACAAATATTGGGGGCTGGGGTTGTGGCTCAGCGGTAGAGCGCTCGCCTAGCATGTGCACGGCCCGGGTTCGATCCTCAGCACCATGTAAACATAAATCCATTGCATTGTGTACAACTAAAGGAAATAAATAAATATTAAAAAAAAAAGACAAATATTGGATGACTCCACAGCACGAAGTATCTAGAGTAGTCAAATTCATAGAAACAGAATGGTGAATGGTGGTACCAGGGGTTGGGGGGAGATAATAGGGAGTTGTTGTTCATTGGATAGTTTCAATTTTACAAGATGAACAGAATTCTGGAGATTATGCAAGAATATTAACATACTTATTACTGAGATGTGCTGTGCACTTAAAAGTGCTTAAGGGGGTGGGGTTGTGGCTCAGCGGTAGAGCGCTCGCCTAGGATGTGTGCGGCCCAGGTTTGATCCTCAGCACCACGTAAAAATAAACGCATTTAGTACAACTAAAGCAAATAAATAAATATCTTCTTAAAAAATAAATAAAAGTGCTTAAGATGGTAAATTTTTTTTGTATTTTCACCACAATTTAAAAAATAGACCATTTAAATATAAGTCAATGGAGAAAGAAGGATTAGTCAATGAAAGTTATTAGAACAATGAATAGCCATCTGGGGAATAATATGGATCAATATCTTGCACCAGTATTATCTATAGATCAAAGATTATAGTGTGGGGCTAGGTTTGTAGCTCAGCGGTGGAGCATTTGCCTTGCATTTATGAGGCACTGGATTCGATCCTCAGCACTGTGTAAAAAATAAATAATAAAAGGTATTGTGTGTGTATGTATGAAAAATAAAAAGCAAGCCAGATGCATGAAATCCCAGTGACTCTGGAGGCTGAGGCAGGAAGGTTACAATTCAGCGAGGCTCTAAGCAGTTTAGCAAGACCCTGTCTCAAAATAAAAAATAAAAAAAGCTGGGGATATAGCTAAGTGGATAAGCACCTCTGGGTTCAATCCCCTGGCACCAAAAATAAATAAACAAACAAATAAATAAAAAGTTAATGGTACTCAGAGAAACCTTAGTTTTTATTTTTTTTATTTTTTTTATTTTTTGAACTGGGGATTGAACTCAGGGGCACTCAATCACTGGGCCACATCCCCAGCCCTTTTTTGTATTTTATTTAGAGACAGAGTCTCACTGAGTTGCTAAATGCCTCTCCATTGCTGAGGCTGGCTTTGAACTCACGATTCTCCTGCCTGAGCCTCCCAAGTGCTGGGATTACAGGCACAAGCCACTGTGCCTGGCTAGAATTTTTAATCTTCTTATTTTAGATAATTTTAGACCTATACAAAAGTTGCAAAATAGTGCAACATATAACTTCTTCACTTAGTTTCCCAAATGTTAACATCTTTCATAACCGTGATTTAGTGGTGGAAACCAGGAAATTTGCCTTGATACCATACTGTTAAATAATCTACAATTTTTATTTGGGTTTTTCTAGTTTTTCCACTAATACTCTTTTTCTGGTTCCAGATATAATCCAGAATCTCATTGCATTAATTGTCATTTCACATTAAATTTTCCAAGTCTGAGACTGTTCCTCAGTCTGTGTGTGTGTGTGTGTGTGTGTGTGTGTATAGTCTCTCGAACATATTTGAAGAAAAATGGTAAGTTATTTCTCCTTCTCTTCAGAAACCATCCCTCCATTTGGATTTGTTCAATGCTTTCTCATGAATTTGGACTTGTCCTGTGCTTTTTAATGAGTAGAAATGGGGTTATGCATTTTTGGCAAATACACAGAAGTAATATGCCCTCCAAGAGAATTTTTTAAAAAATGTTTATTTATTTGCTTTAGCTGTACACAATGGGTTTATTTGTACATGGTGCTGAGGATCGAACCCGGGCCGCGCACGTGCCAGGCGAGCACTCTACCACTGAGCCACAACCCCAGCCAAGAGAATTTTTAAAAATAAATTTGGTAGGGGGAAGATTTTTTTAAAAAATATATATATATTTATTTGTTTTAGTTGTACACACTGCCTTTATTCTTATGTGGTGCTGAGGCTCGAACCTGGGCCACGCATGTGCCAGGCGAGTGCTCTACCGCTGAGCCACAACCCTAACCCCAGGAGCCTGGGGAGATATTTTTAAATATGATAACAAAACACAAAATCTGCGCTGGGGATATATCTTAGTTGGTAGAGTGCCTGCTTCACGTGCACAAGGCCCTGGGGTCAATCCCCAACACCAGAAACAAACAAATAAATAAATAAATAAATAAACCACAGACTCCATAAAAGAAAATACTGGTACATTTAGAAATTTATTAAAAATGTGGGAGTCTGGGGTTGTGGCTCAGTGGTAGAGTGCTTGCCTACCATGTATGAGGCACTGGGTTTGATTTTTCAACACCTCATATAAATAAAAGAATAAAATAAAATGAAAGTTCATCAACATCTAAAATTACATATTTAAAAAAAAAGTAGGCTCTGGGTACAGTGGGGGCGTTCCTTTAATTTCAGTAACTGGGGAGCCTCTGAGGCAGGAGGATCCTAAGTTTGAGGCCTGCCTTAGCAAATTAGTGAGTCCTTAAGCAACTTGGTGAAACCCTGTCTCAAAAAAAAAAAAAAAAAAAAAAAAAAGCAAAATAAATAAATAGGGACTGGAGATATGGCTCAGTGGTTCAGTGCCCCTGGGTTCAATCCCCAGTACCAAAATTAATTAATTAATTGCAGGACTGTGGGTATAGCTCAGTGATAAGAGTATGTACTTAGCATGCATAAGGCCCTGCGATCAATTCCCAGAACCAATATATATATATATATATGATATATATATATATATGAAAAACCTGAACAATCCAATAAAAATGTACAAAAATTTCTAGACTTTTCACAGATAAAAAAAATACAAAGAAGACAGGCACGGTGGTGCATGCCTGTAATCCCAGCACTTGGGAGGCTGAGGCAGGAGGATCACCAGTTCAAAGCCAGCCTCAGCAATGGTGAGGCACTTAGCAATTCAGTGAGACCCTGTTTCTAATAAAATACAAAAAAGGGCTGGGGATGTGGCCCAGTGGTCAAGTGCCCCTGAGTTCAATCCCTGTACCAAAAAACAAACAAACAAACAAACAAAAAAGAGCAAGGTGTGGTGGTGCATGCCTGTAATCCCAGCGGCTTGGGAGGCTCAGGCAGGAGGATCACAAGTTCAGAGCCAGCCTCAGCAATTTATCCAAGCTCTAAGCAGCTCAGTGAGACCCTGTCTCTAAATAAAATACAAATGTGGGTAGGGGATGTAGCTTAGTTGTTGAGTGCCCCTGAGTTCAGTCCCTGGTTATCCCCCCCCCCAAGAAAAGAAAATACAAAGAACTGTCAAACATAAAAAGATGCCTAACATTCACCATATGAGAAATGCAAGTTATGTCTAACTTAACATATATATATATATATATATATATATATATATATAATGACTTAAAAGTTTCATAGGTGCCGGGCGTGGTGGTGCACGCCTGTAATCCCAGCACTTTGGGAGGCTGAGGCAGGAGGATCACGAGTTCAAAGCCAGCCTCAGCAATGGCGAGGCACTTAGCAACTCAGTGAGACCCTGTCTCTAAATAAAATACAAAAAAGGGCTGGGGATGTGACCCAGTGGACGAGTGCCCCTGAGTTCAATCCCCGGTACCAAAAAAAAAAAAAAAAAAGTTTCATAGGTAAACAGGTCTCACCTGTTTGTTGGTGGGACTAAAAATTGGTAACACATTCATAGAGAGCAATTTGGCAAAGTCCATCAAAATCAAATCAATCAAAATTACTAACACCCATATCTTTTGACCTAGGATTTTCATGTCTAGGAATTAACCCAACATTTGCACAGGGGTGAAATGGAAGTGTGTAGATTATTCTTTGCCTTCACTTGTGTTGGCAAAAGGTTGGAAACATCCTAAATGAGTGTCTACAGAAGATTTGTTGAATTATGACACATCCATGCCATGGAATACTATGCAGCCAGAAACTAATTTTGTGCACTGTGATGGAAAACTCTCCAAGATAGATACACACACACACACACACACACACACACACATAAATACACATATATACATATAAATACATATATATTGTGTATATATGTATATATATTTTAAATATTTATTTATTTGCTTTAGTTGTACACAATGCGTTTATTTTTATGTGGTGCTGAGGATAGAACCCAGGCCGCGCACGTGCTAGGCGAGCGCTCTACCGCTGAGCCACAACCTCAGCCCCAAATAAATAAATATTAAAAAAAAAAAACACACACACACCACCACCACCAACGATAACAATGAAATGTCTAGAAGGAGGCATAAGCAACGAGAGAACTGGTTGTTGTGAGGAAAAAGATGGGATCCCTGGGAAACAGAAAAAGACTTCCTCTGTTTTGAACTACATGCCTTTTTTTTGGGGGGTGGGGTGGGGATGGAACCCAGAACCTCCAGCATGTTAGACAAGCCTTCTACCACTGAGCTATATCCCCCAAGACCCTATATGTTCTTTTGAACTTTTGAACATAACTTGTTTTTTTACTTTAAAATATATATATATATATATATATATATATATATATATATACACACACACAAACACACTACAACATTTTTATCAGATTGAGCCTGCAGCAGCTGCTTATGTTGCCTATCTAGAAAAGAAGCTAAGTCAGAGGAAAGCAGAGCTGAGGAACAGAGAAACATCCCTGACGACATCATTCGAGTACCCAGATCCTACTGTTTCTAGTTATGTGAGCAGCCATCACCAGATTCTACTCCTTCCTTCCTCCCTCCCATTCACCCTTCCCTCCTTCCTTCCTTCCTTCCTTTTTCTTTCCCCATTTTGGTGCTGAGGATGGAACTCAGAGCCTTGTGCATGTTAGGCAAGCACTCTACTATTAAACTACACCCCTAGTCCCAGATTCCACTTTTTATTATTTTTATTTTTATTTATTTATTTTTTTTGGTACCGGGGATTGAACTCAGGGGCGCTCGACCACTGGGCCACATCCCCAGCCCTTTTTTGTATTTTATTTAGAGACAGGGTCTCACTGAGTTGCTAAGTGCCTTGCCATGGCTGAGGCTGGCTTTGAACTCGCGATCCTCCTGCCTCAGCCTCCCAAGTGCTGGGATTACAGGCGTGCGCCACCGCGCCCGGCTGCACTTTTTATTATTTTTAAGTTTTAAAAAAAATGTAGGGTGGGGGTTGTGGCTCAGCGGCAGAGCCGCTCGCCTTGCAAGTGCGCGGCCCGACTTCGATCCTCAGCTCCACGTAAACATAAATGCATTGTATTGTGTACAACTAAAGTAAATAAATAAATATTTTTTAAAAATGTATTTTTGGTACCAGAGATTGAACCCAGGGGTGCTTAATTACTCAGCCACATCCCCAGCCCTTTTTTGTATTTTATTTTAGAGATAGGGTCTCACTGAGTTGCTTAGGGCCTCACTAGCCTTGCTAAATTGCTGAGGCTGGCTTTGAACTCATGATTCTCCTGCCTCAGCCTCCTGAGCCATTGGGATTACAGGCGTATGCCACCATGCCTGGCTTTATTTTTTATTTTGAAAAAGGGTCTCTGTAAATTGCTTAGGGTCTGCTTTGATAAATTGCTGAGGATGGCTTTAAATTTGGGATCCTCCTTCCTCAGCCTCCAGAGCTGCTGGGACTACAGGTGTGCACTACCACGCCCAGCTCAGATTCTACTTTTTAATTTTAACAATGTTTGAGTTATGATCATTAAGTCCATCACAGCAAGGGCCACACAGTTAGTGTTTTTGTACTGGGGGTGGGGAGGGGCTCTACCACTGGGCTAGATCCTCAGCTCTTTTTATTTTGAGACAGTCTTACTAAATTTCACAAGCTGGCCTCAAACTTGGGATACTCATGCCTCAGCCTCCTGATTCCCATTCGGTAGAATCGAAAGTGTATGCATCACCCCCATCATGCTTCCCACTCCCCATCACACTGTTTTGGTTATCTCTTCCTACTGGTGTGTGTCAGTGTGTTTTTAAAATATTTTTTTTTGGTTGTTGTTGTAGATGGATACCTTTTTCTTATTTATTTATTTTTTTTTTTTTTTTTTTTTTTGTACCGGGGATTGAACTCAGGGGCACTCAACCACTGGGCCACATCCCCAGCCCTTTTTTTATTTTATTAGAGATAGGGTCTCACTGAGTTGCTAAGTGCCTCGCTATTGCTGAGGCTGGCTTTGAATTCGTGATCCTCCTGCCTCAGCCTCCCAAGTGCTGGGATTACAGGGGTGCGCCACCATGCCCAGCTTGGTGGCACTTATTTGATACTTGTTCATGGAGAACCACACAAATTAATAGGATTCCATTTTATGTGTGTATGTTATTGTTTAATACAAAGATTTTGTAGAAGAAATACCATTCTTGTGGAAAGAAGTTGATTAACAAAATTTAAAAATATTCAGAGGCTCCTTCAAGGCATGTCTCTAAGCTTAGGTTTCCCCAAATATAAAGTTAAGATTACACCTACCTCACCTCATAGTGCACGGTTCACACCTACAATCCCAGTGACTCTAGAGCCTGAGGTAGGAAGATTGCGAGTTTCAGGCAAGCCTCAGCAAGTTAATGAGACCCTGCCTCAGGAAATAAAAAAGGGACTAGAATATAACTCTGATAAAGTGCCCCTGCATTCAATCCTCAGTAAGTACCCCCCCCAAAAAAAAATAAGGATCAACAGACATTAATCAACATCAATCTCCAAAATGAAAGACATTCCTTCCATATATTAAAAAAATAATAAAAACAAATAGGAGGAATTTGGAAACATCAGAGATAATAAGAAGCACAAGAAAGCAAACAACTGATAGAGACAATGCAAGAAGGTTTAGAGGAGAAATGATTGGGTTATGAGAGCCTTAACTGAATCAGTGAATTGATCCTGTGATGGCATTAACTGAGTGGAAACTAAAGGTGGGTAGAGTATGGCTGGAGGAGGCTGGTCATTGGGGGCATGCCTTTGGGGTATATATTTTGTATCTGGTGAGTGGAGTCTCTCTGCTCTCTGATCATCATGTGAGCTGATTCCCTCCACCACACTCTTCCACCATGATGTTCGGCCTCACCTTGAGCCCTGAGGAATAGAGTTGACTGTCTATGGACTGAGATCTCTGAAACCATGAGCTCCAAATAAACTTTTCCTCCTCTACAAAAAAGAAAAAGAAAAGAAAAAAGAAAAAGAAAGCAAACAACTGTAACTGGCTGGTATCCTGGTACACACTTATAGTCCCAAGGTACTTGCTGAGGCAGGAGTATCATCTTGAGCCCAGGAGTTCAGGACCAGCCTGGGCAACACAGCAATACCTTGTCACAAATAAAAACAAACCAAAAAACCAAACCTATAATTGAAAAATTTAAAAAAAAAAAAAAAAAAAAAAAAAAAAAAAAAAACCTCAAAACCCTAAGATACAAATCAATGTGCATAGTCTATTAGCATTTGTATTTATTATTATTTTGGTACTGGGGATTAAACTCAGGGGCATTCAAACACTGGGCTACATCCCCAACCCTTTTTTGTATTTTATTTAGAGACAGGGTCTCACTGAGTTTCTTAGTGCCTTGCTAAGTTTCTGAGGCTGGCTTTGAACTCATGATCCTCCTACCTCAGCCTCCCAAACTGCTGGAATTACAGGCACCACCATGCACAGTTTAGCATTTGTATTTATAAAAAGAGGAACCCCTCCCTGTAATCCCAGCAACTCTGGAGGCTGAGGTAGGAAGATGGAAAATTCAAGCTCAGCCTCTGGCCTCAACAATTTAGAGAGGCCCTTAAAATATAAACTAGAAAGCCTGGGGATGTAGCTTGGTGGTAAAGGGCCCGTGGGTTTAATTCCCAGTATGAAAAGAAAAAAAAAAAAAAAAAAAGAGAGAGAGAGAGAGAGATTAATACATAAACAAAAGAAATAAAGAGGGGGAAAAGAAGTATCTAGGTATATACTGTGTCTGCAACTATCCCTGGAGGATTTACACACCTGGAGACAGCAGCAGTTTAGGGTGAGCCTGGGATGGCCCAGAACTTCTGATGGTTCACTACCTTCTTTGTATCATTTTGAATTGTTAAGTATGGTTGAGTTACTTATTTTTTTAAATATTTATTTATTTACTTTAGTTGTACACAATGCAATGCATTTATGTTTACGTGGTGCTGAGGCTCGAACCCGGGCCGCGCACGTGCGAGGCGAGCGCTCTGCCGCTGAGCCACAACCCCAGCCCCGGTTGAGTTACTTATTTAAAAATCTGATATTGATAATTATAATTATCAGAGAGAAGGTATTGCATTCTGGATTGAGAAAAAAATAGATAAATAGAACAATAATTTTATTTATTTTTTCATAAACAAGGACATAAAAATATTCTAGAAAGTAAAACAAAAGGATGAATGAGATGTGAGTGGCTAAGGGAACTTCAATGTTATGCTTAATGTCACATTATGTTTGATGAAAAACAAACGACTCTGGGTTCCATCCCCAGTACCAGGGCTTGGGGCACGCGGGTAGAATGAGTACTCCTGGCAATTCACATAAAGCATCTGACACAGGAGCTTCTGCAGCTTCCCTTCCCTCCTGGAGCTGGGAGCTTGACAAGGTGTCCCCAGGAAACCATCAGGGCCATAGAGTTACTTAGAGGTCACAGGATTTCAACTGCTGATTTCTGGCAGCTAGACTCCGGCCTTGGTCCCAACCACAATTCATCTGTTCCTAATTAAAAAAACCTTTGCCCTACAAGCTGCGTGGAGGACACAAGAGGTCTCTGAAATTAATTACTAGTTCGGTCAGGTTTGACTCATGAGGATAGAGAAGTTTATGAGTAAGTGTGGGAATGGCCCAGCCCCCTTCCACCTCAACTTGGAAATCAGCAGTTGTTTCTAGAGGGAAAAAACAGTGTGGTCTCTAAGTCGCCCGCGTCCCCGTCCGAATCCCAGGAAGGTGCGTGCTCCTTAGAAATGAACAAGAATGTCAGGCCCCCAGCCCACATCCTTACTAGGATCCTCAGGGGCGGGGCCTAGAAATTCAGCCTTCAATCCCCTCCACCCACCAAGTACGTAAACGTGGAAACCACTATCCCAGTTATGCAAATACTTTTTTTTTTTTTTTTTTTTTTTTTTTTTTTAAATAGTCGGCTCCCTCTATTGTGGGTCTCCATTCTAACTGCTTGCAGAAAACATTCTCTTACTTATTTCCAGGTGAACTCGGTCATCCTACCTCACTCCTCCCGCCTCCACCAATCTAAATTTGGAGTTTCTTGGCACCACAGCCTAGGTCGGGTGTGTTGGGGAGGAGTTGTGCAGTGAGTCCTCACTCTGAGATCAATCCTCCTGGGTCCCCCATCTCTATGGCTCATATGTGCCCTCATTTCTACTCTGCTGCTGCCGCCCCAGGATCCACTGGCAGAAGCAATGTATTAGCTTTCCAAGCCACAATCAATGGCCTCTCCCCAAATTTATGTGGGCTTCTGTCTTCCACAAACCCTGTACTTGACCAGGGAAAATGGGGATCACCCTATTTCCCTGAACTAGTATTCAACATTTTGCCAGGTCCTGCACTAGATTGTCCCCAGCTAGTGCAGGGTGTTGGACAGGGTAGAGGGCTCTGCCCGTTTGTACCTATCTCCTCCTAACCCTCCCTGTCTTATACCCACACACTGAAGCTTTTGAACTTGAAAATCTGGAATTTGGCATCTTTATTCTCTGACTAGAAAGGAAAGTGGTTGCAAGGTTTTTATCAAGAGCCAGTTTCCTATAACATGATCTGAGATCCCATAGAAGATGCTCCTTTCTTCCTTTCACATAGGCTGGGCCAGCCCAAAATTGTGTTAGTGCAAAAGGACCACAGACTTGGCTGCTCCTGGGAGGCAGAAGGAGCAGAGAGCATTTTAGATTTGGCTGAGTCCCCCCGGCACCCAGCACATACACTAGCTGCTCACTCACCTCCCCCAGGCAGCTGGGAAATGACACCTCTGGTGACAGAGCCAGTCCCTGGGCTTCTGCTGGGAGGGGGTGGAGCACTGCAGTGGAGGAAGATCACTTACTCTGAAGCCCTGGAAAGCCTGGGTGGGGGAGGGAAGAAGCCAGCTCCTGTTTGGCTTAGAGATCAGGGCCACCAATCTTCCTCCCCCAGCTTCCACGGATGTAGTGAGCACCCCCCAACCCAGCGCCATTAGGTCTCCTCTAAAATGTCTTTTCACTCTGGCTTTGACCCACCCAACCAGAGAGGTAACTCACTGGTTCCATCTTTGAGAAGCTGGATGGGAATGTGTACAGCTGCTGGATCAGCTTAGAGGACTTAAGTGGAGGCTAGTCAGGAATGGACCAGGCCTGAGATAATCTCTTCCCATTACCCAGGTCAAACCACTGAACAAAGTTGGTGTCTACACATCCTCCAGAGAGAGGATAAAACTGTCCAAGGTCACACCTGTGACTCGAATCCCCATGTAAAGTAGGATCTATAATCTGAGTACTGCAGGTGCTGCCCTTGCCCTCTCCTGCCTGGACAGCTGACCCCTGTCTTGGGAAGAACTAGGTGTTGGCTAGCCTGCAGCCACCATATGAAGCAGCCCTACGGGGCAGCCTCTGCCCTTCTCTCTGGAGTCTTTAGCTTGCTGTGCCTCAGTCAGGATTGCTCCAGCTTTGCCTACAGAATACCCTGGGTCTGAACTTCAACTGTGAGGATCCGCAGCTTTTACAGCCTGCAGGCTCTCCTAGGACTTGGTTGGAGATAGGGCTTTAGTTCATACCCTTCAGTGGGAGTATCCCAGCCCTCCCTTGAGACATCTATTTGTACCGTGATGGGGTGGGATCAACTCCCACCACTCCACTCTACCCCAGCAGCAGGGTACCAGCTACACATATTTCCTGGCCACCTGCACTGTCCCCTTCTTATCCCAGCCCACTCCAGGTGCTTGATATCGGTCGCCAGATGTTGGGGAGACTTTGGGTTGTGTAGGGTGCAGACTGGCTTATTGGATTCACAGGTGAGGGAGGAAGTACTTTAGGGGTGAGGAGTGGGACCCGTGGTATGTGAGGAGTGTGGTATGCCATAAGAGACAGGTGGCAGAGGGCTTGGGAGCGGTTGAACCAGCTGTGGTTAGACAGGGTGTGGTGGTGGGTTTAGGGGAGCCGCAGAGTCGCCTGGGGTTTCTCGCGGGTGCCCAGGCAGGTGCGGGAACCCCAGCAACACACGACCCCCGCCCGCCGCGCCCTGCCCCGCCCCCGCGGCCCGCTCCCGACGTGTTGCCTGCCGAGCCCCGCCCCCGCCCGCAGTGCCCGGATGCGGGTGACGCGCGGCCGCCATCTTCCCGTCCCGGGCAGCCAGCGCCAGTCCGAGCCAGCGCGAGTCGCTGCCGCCGCTGCCGCCATCACTGCCGCTGCCAAGTCCTCCGCCCGCTGCCCCCGCCATGTGAGTCGGCCGCCCGCACCGCGCTGCCCGTGCTGGCCGCTGCCTTTGGAAACTGGCTGCGGGGAGTGCCGGGTCCCACCCGCACCCTCTGCGCCGGGGGGCCCCGGCTGGTTCCCTGACTGCGCGCGGGCGACCGGGGAGCCGAGTGTCCCCGGCAGGCCCGCGCGGGCGATGGCCGCGGGAAGCAGCGGATCCTGCGTCCTCCCGCCCTGCCCCACCCCTGTCACCGCGGCCTCCAGTCATTTCTGGTGGACCCCGGACTGTGACCGTGAGGTCGCCTTCATGTGACGGGCGGGGAAACTGAGGCCCGGAGGGGGGATGGGGGGCTCCTTCAAGGTCACGCAGCTCTTCCGCGGCAAGGCGGGATAGAGACCGGTGATCCCATCGGGTGGCCTTCCTTCCGAAAAGAAGGACTGGAGGGACGATCGATGGACAGGTGGATGGGCGGAGCCCTGACCGCGGTGCTGGCGGCTTCAGGCCTTGGGTCTTAATCCGTTCCTGCTCCTCAGGTCGGCTACTGCTGCCACCGCCCCCCCTGCGGCTCCAGCTGGGGAGGGTGGACCCCCTGCGCCTCCTCCAAACCTCACCAGTAACAGGAGACTGCAGCAGACCCAGGCCCAGGTGGATGAGGTGAGTGTGGGGGACGGGTGTCAAAAGACAGTGGGAGAGACTGTGGGATTGGCAAACAGTTGTGGAGGACCAATCTTGGTTTGAAAGCGATGACAGTCCAGGCCTGTGGGTTTTGAGTCAAAGACGTGCCATGCCTCATCCTATCTCCCTGTCAGCACACACTTGGAAGGGCGATAGCCTGGGGTGTGCCTGTCTGGGCAGGTGTGCTCTGATGATGGATAGCCCACTTGAGGCTCCATAGATAGAGGGTGTTGCTTTGACATCTGAGATGTCTGGCTACCAGCCTGCCCCTGATGTATGCTCCTTGCATGTCCCCAGGTGTGCTAGGCATGTTCTGTGTGTGTCCTTGGCATGTTAGCCTGGCAGCATCAGGGTGCATGTTCCATGTGTGACACAGTGGGCACATGTTCGAGGAGTGCCCTCATTCAGGCGGGACTTGGCACACTCCCTGCCTCGTGGACCCCTCCCCCAGGTGGTGGACATTATGAGGGTGAATGTGGACAAGGTCCTGGAGCGGGACCAGAAGCTATCGGAACTGGATGACCGTGCAGATGCACTCCAGGCAGGGGCCTCCCAGTTTGAAACAAGTGCAGCCAAGCTCAAGCGCAAATACTGGTGGAAAAACCTCAAGGTAAGTGGGGGGCAGGTAGGAGGACTGGGTAAATGGGGGTATCCTGGTTTATCTTACTGACACCCCTTCTTACCCCCAGATGATGATAATCTTGGGAGTGATTTGCGCCATCATCCTCATCATCATCATCGGTGAGTTGGGCAGGAGTGGCCAGGGCCCTTTCTCTGGAGAGATTTCCCCTGTGGATTCTGGGTTTTGAAGGTCATTAACCTAGTTTTGACTTTTCAACAAAAGACATATGTAGCTGCTAATGGCAGTTCTGGTTCATCTAGAGCTGAAAACCTTTGTGTTATTTAGCCTTCACTTTGCCTGGTTCTGGGCAATTTCTGTTACGATTTTGAAAATAGGAAAGCTGGTGGGTCCCCAGTATTCTACTGAGCACCCTTTGGGCCTAAGAGCCCAGTCTGGGAACTCTAGAATTGGGGAGAAGGAGACAGGAAAGGCCCAGGGACTTGAGATATGACCAGGAAGCCAGCTACCCCACTATTTGAGAGCTTGTAGTTTCAGAAGCCCACAGAATTAGGGGTCTATGATTCTAAGACCATGCTATGGAGTTAAAGGGACTTTGGAACCCACCTATCCAGAGCTTTTGCTTTATAGATGGAGACACTAAGGCCAAGAGAGGGGAAGGGACATCAAGCAGCTGGGGAGTGGATGGGGAAGATTGGAACAGGGCCAGGCCTGACACACTGCTTTCTTTCTCTCTCCCCTCTCCCTCTTCCTCCTTCTCTTACCCTCTCTCCACAGTTTACTTCAGCACTTAAATCCCTGAGGAGTCTGCCCTGCCTAGAGAAGGGCCTCTCCCCCACCCCCAGCCGTTCCTTCACCTCTCAGCCATATCTTTCAGCCCCCTTCCCCTGGATCCGTGTGTGTGCGTGTCCGTGTGTGTGCCCCCCTGTAAATAGCCAGCTGTTATTTATACATATATAATATTATATATATTTGGTCTGTTTGTAGTTTTATTACTAGAAGATTTTTCCGGTTGTCCTTAACACCCCTTCCTGAGGTTCCCATCTCCTCTCTCTCCCTCTTCCTTTTCCCTCTCTTCCTGAACAGCCCCAAGTCCCTTCATTTGCATCTGCTATGCAATATTCCCTCTCTCCTTCTCCTTCCCTTGGATTTAACTGACCCTCTCCCTCACCAGTCCCCCATGCAACACCCCCAAAAGACAAAAAAGCACCTGTCCAGTCCTCCCTAGGTGCACCTTTGCACCCTTTGGGAGGCTCTGAGACTGGCTCTACTCGGTCCTAAGAATCCCAAGGTCTTCTGGGAGCTTCCAGCATGTTACTTAGCATATCATTTGCATACTGACATCTCTTTAGGTTTCTTTTTTTTTTCCATTTTTCTCTTATCTCAACCTGTGTTTCTTTTTTACTGAGGAGTTAGTCCCCATTGGTCCTCCTATCACACTTTCATTTGCACGACATTACATGCAGGTGGTGGGGAGCCTGGGTTTTTGGGGAACCAGGCTGCACTGGCCCCCCAAATTGCCCCCTCCTAGCCCCTCTAGTCCAGTTTGCCTTCCCTACCCCAATTTTCCAGTCCTCTTGTACCCTCCTCTCCCTCCCCCCAGCTGGTGTGTAAGTGTCTTGGAGTTCAGTGTGTTATGGTGGACCAATAATTCTGCCACTTGGGTCTCTCCCTACATTCCTGCTCCCCAGTTTTCATGTGGGGCACGCAACTGACATTCCCAGGGGTCTCCCTCCCTCCCATCTGCCTGATCTGCCTCCTCCTCCCACCAGGGGAGTTGGGGGTTGGCAACAATCTGATCTCTTTTGGGAGGAGTGGCTACCAGTGTGTGGGGGGTCATCACTGCCTTGGGGAGGAGTGGGACAGGGCAGAGAATCCCCCCAATTCCTGCCTGAAATCTCTGGCCTCACCCCTGCTGGAGGTTGGACTGAAAACCTTCCTTCCCAGTTTGGGGGGTGTTGCCCCCATCACTGCCCAGCTCCTCTGACTGCCCCCCTGTATTCAGGGTGGGGGTATTAGTCACTGCCAATGTGTGTATGGGACTTGCTGGATGATGGGGAATTCTTGCCCTTTTCCAGGGTTGTTAAGCCTCAGAAAGAGAGAGCTTTCCCCTCATTGGGTGAAGTGATAAGAGGATGGGTCTAATGTCTTTTTAAATGGCACAATTTTAGGGGTCTGAGGGTGCAGTCCTTTAGCCTGCCACTGGAGGGGGCCCCCAAACTCTTCCCCATCCCCCCCACTCCAGGTTTTCTGTGTGGAGGGGGAGCAGGGAGATCTAAATTGTGGTGTGAAAGGGTAGGAGAGATGCTGGGGGTGGGGGTGCTGTGTTCTAGACCCCCCATACTATCCCAGTGTCCCCTGCCTTCCCTCTTCCCCCACCCCATGCCCCCAATTCTGTGGCGCATCCAGATTGTGAAAATGTACAATAAATGTGTAATGAGTAACCAGGTAGTGTCTGTATTTTTGTGTGTGTGGTTTTTTTTTTTGTTTTTTCTCTGCTGAGGATTGGACCTAGGGCCTAGCACATGCTAGTGCTCCAGTACTGAACTGCATCTCCAGCCCTTTTTATTAGACAGAGTCTGGGTAAATTTCCCAGGCTGGCCTTGAACTCAAGGTCCTCCTGTCTCAGATTCCCACAGACTCCGGAGTTGGGATTAATCCTTTGTTTAACACATGAGAAGGGTATTGGGTCTACAGGTATAACTGGATGTTGAAAAGATACATTAAGAAGCAGCTGGGCAGCCGGGCGTGGTGGCGCACGCCTGTAATCCCAGCACTTTGGGAGGCTGAGGCAGGAGGATCGCGAGTTCAAAGCCAGCCTCAGCAATATCGAGGCACTTAGCAACTCAGTGAGACCCTGTCTCTAATAAAATACAAAAAAAGGGCTGGGGATGTGACCCAGTGGTCGAGTGCCCCTGAGTTCAATCCCCCGTACCACAAAAAAAAAAAAAAAGAAGCAGCTGGGCTTTGCAAGAAGCCCTGACCTTTGGCAATGCAAATTGTGATTCCTCAGGTGGCCATCAGAGGGGCACCAGGAGTTGGTAATAGCTGCTGAACCCTGCAGTTCTAGAGTTTCCAGCTTACCTTCTCCCTTGCTTGGGGCATGCTTCTGATGTTGGACTCCTTTGCCCTCCTAGATTTAACTGTTAGGTACTCTGCAGTCGCTTCCACTGGTTATTCACTCCTAGGTCTGGAGTAGATGGCCATGTCTATGAATCATCTCTTTCCTGTTTGTGCTCAGCAGCGTGCCAGTGTCAAAGGAATTAATAAATACTTAATTTTTGTTTGGTACTAGGAGTTGGACCTGGGGGATGCTTTACCACGGGGCTACATCTGCATCCCTTTTTTATAATTTTGGAGGACCTGGGATTGAACCCAGGGGTACTTAACCACTGAGTAACTCCAGCCCTTTTTCTTTTCTTTTTTTTTTCTTTTTGGTACCAGGGATTGAACTCAGGGGCACTCAACTGCTGGGCCACATCCCTAGCCCTTTTTTGCATTTTATTAGCAACTCAGTGAGACCCTGTCTGTAAGTGCCTTGCTGTTGCTGAGGCTGGTTTTGAAGTTGCGATCCTCCTGCCTCAGCCTCCCAAGTGCTGGGATTACAGGCATGTGCCACCGCGCTTAGCCTTTTTCTTATTTTGAGACAGGTTCTTGCTAAGTTGCTTAGGGCCTAAATTTCGAGGCTGGCATCGAACTTGCAATCCTCCTGCCTCAGCCTTCTGAGTTGCTAGTATTACAGACATCCAGTGCTCCCGGCTTTAGTTTTTTGAGACAGGGTCTAAACTGCTTAGGACCCAACTTGATGAGGCTGGCTTGGAACTTGGGATCTACCGCCTGAGTCTCCCAATGATAAATACTTGTTGAATCAACTCAGGGAGACCCAGACTGTGACACAGAGCAAACTGTAGTACTGACAAACTACATATACACAGCAGTGACACTACATATACGTAGTATTGATATACTACGTACATATATACTATATATGACATATACAGTATGTCAATACTATGTATATGTATATTATATGTAGAGCCACATCCCCAACCCTTTTTTATTTTGAGATATGTTGTCTCTAAGTTGGTGAGGTTGGCTTTTTTTTTTTTTTTTTTTTTTTTTTTTTTTTTGTGGTACCAGGGATTGAACTCAGGGGCACTCGACCACTGGGTCACATCCCCAGACCTTTTTTGTATTTTATTTAGAGACAGGGTCTCACTGAGTTGCTAAGTGCCTCACCATTGCTGAGGCTGGCTTTGAACTCGCAATCCTCCTGCCTCAGCCTCCCAAAGTGCTGGGATTACAGGCGTGAGGTTGGCTTTGAACTTGCTTCTACCTCCCTAGCTGCTGGGATTATAGGCATGGGCCACAACTTCTGACCCATGGGTGCTTTCAAAAGCCTCATGATCTCCTGGCTGAGTTAGCTGGCCAATTTTAGAGGTGCTTTCAAAAATAGATTTTCAGGGGCTGGGGTTGTGGCTCAGCGGTAGAGCACTTGCCTAGCACGTGTGCGGCCCGGGTTCGATCCTCAGCACCACATAAACATAAATGCATTGTGTACAACTAAAGCAAAATAAATAAATATTTTTAAAAAATAGATTTTCAGGCCTCTTCTTTAGAGATTCTGATTAGGTGGTTCTTTTTTTTTGTTTTTTTGTTTGTGCTGGGGATGGAACACAGGGCCTTATGCATGAGAGGCAAGCACGCTACCAGCTGAGCTATATCCCCAAACCCCTCTTCCCCCCCCCACCCCCCACCCCCCACCCCCCCCCGTGCTGGGGAATGAACCCAGGGATGCTTAACCCCTGAGCCACATCCCCAGCTGTATTTTTTATATTTTTTTATTTAGGGTCTTACTAGTTGCTTAGTGTCTCACTAATCTGCTGAAGCTGGCTTTGAACTCACCATCCCTCTGCCTCAGCCTCCCAAGTTGCTGGGATTACAGGCATGTACCACCATGCCTGGTTGATTAGGTGGTTCTAAGAGGCTCAGGTAATTCTTTTTTTTTTTTCGTGGTACTGGGGATTGAACTCGGGCACTCAACCACTGGGCCACATCCCTAGCCCTTTTTTGTATTTTGTTTAGAGACAGGGTCTCACTGAGTTGCTAAGTGCCTTGCCATTGCTGAGGCTGGCTTTGAACTCGCGATCCTCCTGCCTCAGCCTCCCAAAGTGCTGAGATTACAGGCGTGCGCCACGGCTCAGGTAATTCTTGTACTTACAGATACAGTCTACCTAAACTTCCATCTTACAATATGCTTAGAATGTGCTAAGATATTGTGTGTGTTAAAAACATCACCTCGGGCTGGGGTTGTGGAGCACTCGCCTCGCATGTGCGCGGCCCGGGTTCGATCCTCAGCACCACGTAAACATAAAATGCATTGCATTGTGTACAACTAAAGTAAATAAATAAATATTTAAAAAAATCATCTCCTTTGACCCAGTCATCCCATTCCCAAAGGAGCTAAAATCAGCATACTACAGTGACGCAGCCACATCCATGTTTACGGCAGCTCAATTTACAATAGCTAAGTTATGGAACCAACCTAGGGGCCCTTCAAAAGATGAACTCATTAAAAAAAAATGTACATATACACAATGGAATATTACTCAGCCATAAAGAAGAATGAAGGGGCTGGGGTTGTAGCTCAGTGGTGGAGCGCTTGCCTAGCATATGTGAGGCACTGGGTTCAATTCTCAGCATCACATATAAATAAAGTTCTATCAAGAACTAAAATTTTTTTAAAAAAAAAGAATGAAATTATGTATTTGCCAGTAAATGGATGGAACCAGAGACTATCATGTTAAGTGAAGGGTGGGGTGGGTGGGGTGGAGAGTAGAAGTTCATTGGATTAGACAAAAGGAAATGAAGGGAAATGGGAATAGGAAAGATAGTAGAAACAATCAGACATAACTTTCTTATGTTCATATATGAATACACGATCAGCGAGACTTCACATCATGTGCAACCAACAAGAATGGGATTCTAATTACAATAAGTTATACTCCATGTATGTATAATATGTCAAAACACACTCTACTGTCATTATATATTAAACAACAACAACAACAACAAAAGCCCTCTCCTGGCCGGGCGCGGTGGCGCACGCTTGTAATCCCAGCACTTGGGAGGCTAAGGCAGGAGGATTGCGAGTTCAAAGCCAGCCACAGCAATGGCGAGGCACTTAGCAACTCAGTGAGACCCTGTCTCTAATAACACACACACACACACACACACACACAAAAAAAAAAAAAAAAAAAAAAAAAAAAAAAAAGGGCTGGGGATGTGGCCCAGTGGTCGAGGGCCCCTGAGTTCAATCCCCGGTACCAAAAAAAAAAAAAAAAAAAAAAAAAAAAAACCCTCTCCTGAATCCCCTGTAGGTTTGTTTTCCCTAGGCCCTAGAATACATCTTCTTTGTGGTTTCAGGGGCCTGGCTTCAAATTTTAGCCCCACTTTTAACTATCATATTACTTCGTAGGGATTATGTAACCTCTGAATCAGTCTTATTTGTGAGGAAGTGGGTAGTAAGTGTGCTGGCCTCCTTGGTGTTTGTGAGAAGCACTTGGCCTGGCTCACAGAAAATAATCAGGAGGCATCGGGAATGTTCTTCGTCATCAGCATGATGCGGCGGTGAGATCTAAAGACCGCTTCATTCTAGTGCTCGCGCCTTCCAGCTTTGGACAGCATCAGAGACACTCCTGTCACGCCCGGGTCTCTGAACAGAATGTCCCCACCTACGCCATCACTTACATCTGCGCCTGCGCGCTCGACGCGCCTGCGCACACTCAGTCTTGGGTAAGTGTCGTCAAGGAAAATCCCCAGCTTCTGGGTAAACAAGTTGCCGCGTGAGACCTCCGGCACGTGTCGGCTACATCTCCACAACCTCTCAGCCTATAAGAAAGTTTGGAGGGCAGGACAGGCATTTGCGTCAACTGATCTAGGTAGGTCGCGGGTTGTTGTTACAGCCAATAGAAATTCCGTAAGTTGAGGAGGCGCGGCTTCCGGTCAGCCTCCCAATCAACGCACAGGGGCGGTCCCTCCCGCACGTGGATCTATCACTACCGGTTGTCAAGCTGACCAATGGGAAGATGACGGCGACCGAAAGTGCCAATGGAGGCTTTGCGAGGGCGGGGTGGCTGCACGCGGCGCGGGGCATGGGTCTGTCTCTCTGATCCAATAAGACGTGGAGGGCGTGGCATCCCGTGCGGTGGGCGGGCCTGGTGAAGCCAGTGTAATCGCTACCATACGTCCCAGTGGTGGAGAAATTTGGATTCTGCGAGCACTCCGAGCGGTGAGTGCCCCGGGGGTGGAGAGAAATAAGGAGCGATCGATATGTGTTTTTCCGGAATAGCGTGTTCGATCAGAAGGGGTGGAGTGGAGTGGAGGGATCATGCAAATGCGTGACTCGCTCTGGGAGGTCTGATGGTTGTGGACAATAGGGACCGCAAACTCACCTTTAGGACAGAGGTGGGCGTTACTGACCAGTTCCCTCCCCCATCCTAGGGTGCCTAGACCGACTGTCAGGGAGGGGTGCCCAGAAGCTATCAGCGACCCCATGGAGCGGAAGCCCCTGTTCCTAGGGAGGTGTGGGGACGGTACCCCTGAGAGCTGATGGGGAATGTTCCAGTGCATGACTGCGGTTTGGATAGGTGCCTTCAGCACTTGAAAGAGGCAGAGGAGAGGTTCTGAGGCTGGAGGCAGGTCCTGATAGGGCGATGGCAGGGTACCCAAGAGTTGGCATGTGATTTGAGAAAGGGTGCTGTGCTGATTAGTGTGACCTAGAGCCAGTCTCATCATGGCTGTGGTTGTCTTTCTCATGTGTCGAGGGGAGAATTTGGGTCCAGGAGTCATTCTTGGGAATAGAGGCGGGGCAGCAATTGTTGGGTTATGAGAGGAGGACAAATTAGGGGTTTGTGCAGATTGGCTGTGCACAGATCTTCTTGAGCCGCTGGAGGTAGGGAGGCACCAAGAGCTTGCTCTAGTATCTATAGAAATAACAAGGACTATGGTAATGTGGCCTTTAGTAAGGTGGAAAAGTGAGGAAGTGAGGTTCCTAGGAAACCTTTGAGGGGGGACTACTGGGGTGATCTCAGCATGGGAACATGGGAAACTGGGATACAATGAGTGTGTGGGGAGTGTAAACAAAGTCTGGTGCTTGGACCGAAGGGGAAGACGGGGTTAGATGGAATCTGTGTTCCAGGCACCAAACTTAGCTGGGATAATTGAGATGCCCAGATTTGTCAGTGCTGGAATGCAGCTTAGAGGTTGGATAACACCTCACAGTTTCCTGAAGGTAAGAAGTCAGAATGACAAGCCATCATTTAGAGCTCAGATTTTACCCTGAGCTCCATTTGTTAAGAGGCTGAGACCATGTTATAAGGCAGAAAATTAAGGCAAGTTTAATAACTTCTTAGTGGTCCCCCCATAAAATGGGGGTAACAATACGTATTTCATAGGGTTCTTTGGGGGGATTAAATGAGATTAATGCATGTATAGTGCTCAGTACAATGCCTGAGTCATTTTTTTTTTTTAATGTAGCTTAAAAAATGGCTGTAGGGTGACAAAACAACAGTGACAGGGTGAGAGATTTATGTGAATGTTGTGACTGGGAACTATTTTCACATTCTCATGTTTTTCTGCAAGTTTTGATGACTCCCCATTTCCCTTTTCCTGGTTCTTCTTGGTCTTCAGGCATCAGCCCAAATTTCTTCATTCCTCCCCGTCCCTCTTCCAAGATCCAGGCCCCGGACTGGGTTACTTGCTCTGTCCCAGTTTGATTTCCTCATCCTAGACCCATTCACCTCCCTGCCCCTCCTCCCTCTCCTTTTCCCCGCCCCTACCCTGCTGCCATAGTAACTGGAGGTTTGGATTCTGAAGGGGGCCTCTGGGAAGGAGCAAAGGTGCGTGTTCTCTCGCAGAACTTGGGCCTCCTCTTCTCCGCCCTGGCTCTTTGGTACTGGGCCAGCAGCAGTGTACAGTTTGGGAGGGGGAAAGCCAGTGCCAGGAGCTGTTGGGAGCGAGCTGAGGGGCCAGCAGATATGAGTTCCAAAAGGAGAGCCAGGCGTGGGGGCGGGGAAGGGGGGACCCCCTCCTCCTAATGCTCTCTCCAGGAATCCCTGGCTGTGGGACAGGACGGCTCTCGTTGGGGTGGGGGGAGGTGTCCAGGCTGAGTGTATGTCCCGGGCCAACAGCCAAGAGAACACGATGTTCCCAAGTGCGCTAGCCGCCGCCCTCTCGGACTGGCCGCCTCCCAAACCGCTGCCTCTCTCCAGCCTCCCTGCCCCACATTCCCCGGCTGCCTCGCTCCGCCCCCTTCCTCCGCTTTGACGTCACCGCTGTCTCCCGCCCCCTCTTCTCCATTGACGGCAGCAGAGCCTGGTTGCTGTGGGGACCGTGAGGCCGGACAACCCGGGCCTTGGAGCAGGTGGGGGCTACTAGAGCGCTGAATCCTTTCGTCTATGCAAAATACAAATGTGGAGGTGGAGGTGGGCGAGCAAGGACTGCCTAGGTCAGGGGAGATCATACCCAAATCCCTGAAGAGAGCTGGGGAGGTTGAAAAAACCGTTTTCAGAGAAGAGGATCTGAAAATGAGACAAGGGCAGGGACTTAGTAGAGGCGGGTGGGGGAGGGGAGGCAGGAACATTTTCAAGAAGAGGAGGCTGAGAATCCAGGTTCCTGTATCCTTTGTTTTCTGTGTTTTCCTGTCTTGGTTTTTCTGGGTTATTTTAAAGCAGCCCTGTGTCCCAGCTTTCCCTCAGAAGCCTTGTCCTCACCTCTCAATGGGAAACACCATTGTTAAGGAAAGCTTAGGCCACGTGACAGTGAGGGGTGTGCATCTACAGCTGATTATGTCAGCAGCAGCTGCGTGGGGGCCTTTTCACTTGCTACCCACGTTTCCAGGGAGTCCTGAGATGGACTACTCATCACAGTGCTGGATGGAGGGGCTGTGTAAGTACAGCTTTCCTGGACCCGGCCTAGCACTTTATTCATCAAGCCCTTCTTTAAAAAAAAAAAAAAAAAAAATGTAGTTCCACTTCTTAGGTTCCTTTACCTCCTTCCACATCTATCCTTAGAAACAAAAATTGTCATGTTTATTGATCACCTACCATGTGTCAGGTCCTTTCCTGGGTGATGGAGAATACAGCAATTGAGATGGATGAGGTCCCTGTTGGGCCTCTGTATCTTGGCTTTCTCTTCCAAGCAGTGGGGATATGAATTGCTTGCCACTCCACCTTTCTCTATGACTCCAGCTGTCCTCTTTCAACCTCTACTCCCCTTTCATCTCTCTGTTGCCCTGGCTTCCTGGCCCCCACTTTTGGGGCAGCCCTAAATGTGGGTGGCTGTATCTCTGAAGAAGCACTAGTCACCATGTAGGCTGCCTGAAGACCTTTTCTCTGATTGGTTATGGAAACACCTGCCATTGTTTTCATTCACAACTCCCATTGGCTCTGGCTGCCCCTTTCATTGTCTGCATCCTCCCTCCACCACCCACTCAGCCCCCAGTCACACGTGGAGGAAGGGGTTAGTTCATTATGTATGGTGACAAGATTGATGAGGAGAACCCAGGAAAGGCCAAGCGAGGTTTCTGTCTCCTCTTCCTCTCAGGGTCCAGCCATCTCATCTAGCTTGATCCAGCTCCCAGGGTCTACATTTCTCACCTCCGGACAGGCCAAGATGTTCTGTTCTGCAAGGCTGGTTAATCCCGGAAGTAGACATCTCTTTGAGTACCTACTGTGGCTTGAAGGCATTTTCTCTTAAGAGGGACAGTTTACTTCCTCTTACTTCCTTCCATTATTCACTGTGCAAAGCGTCCTGCGTCCATTGGCTGGGCGGTGTCTGGGGCCCTTCAGCCCAGCTCCAGCACCCAGGTCCACGTGCGCCGGTGTGTGTGACACAGCCCTGACCTCAGTGGGGGCCAGTAGCCAATCAGGGGCCGGGAAGAGATCCCCAGCCAATCGGGGGCGGGGCCGGCGGCTCTGCGGGCAGGGGGCCAATGAGGGGCAGTGCCTGGCATTATGCAACCCGCCTCCTAGCCTCGCGGAGGTTCTACTCCGCAGCGGGCTGAAACAGCAGCGGGCAGGCGGCTGGAAGGCGCTCGCACCGCCAGGTAGGAATCTCCGTGGCCACCCTTGCCAGTCTCCGTCCTCGAGCCGCCACTTCCAATCTGATAGGACACTCAGCCCGGCACTCAGACAGCACAACAGCAGTCCGTTTTCCTTGTGGCTGTCCGCGGGGACCTAGGTGCTTTTCTCAACCCTGCACCCGGTGTCCACACTCCTGACCCGTTCGTATTACCTCCACTCTTGCTCCCCGGTCCCAGCCACCCGACCCCAGAACAGAACCTCAATGGGCATGTACCATATCTCTTTTCTTGTCATACAGGAGTCCCCAGGTTTGCCCTGGCCCCAGGACCTCTTCAGGCTTTCGGCGCTCTCTGCCCTCCCCCCTCCAATCCCTGGCCTCCAGCCGGCCGTGATGTCAGCCCGCTTCGGGCTGGAACATCCCGTTCCTGGCGCTAGTTCCTGCTGTTGGCCAAAGCCTTTCCTTTTCTCCTGGCGCTCAAAAAATGCTTGGGGATGGGGGTGTGGTTGGACGGGGAGCAGAGGAAGAACTGTCTGCTGGCTATTTAGCGTCTCCTGCTCAAGGCTTGGAATGTGGGGCGGGGGAGGGGTGGCTGGAAAAGTAGGGAACTGAGGGGAGAGGATTCCTGGGTCCTTGACAATGGCATGTGCCGGCTTCAGTCTGGCGGTCCGGAGGGGGACAGGAGCCAGAGAAAGAAAGGATGTACCATAGTGACCAGAGTGACTGGGATCCAGGCGCTAGCCAGGTTGGGGGGCTTTTCCGCGGAGGGCGGAGGCGGTTGTGTTTGATTCTGGGGAGGCCAGGACCAGCCTCTGGAATCCCTATAGGCCATTCCTCTTCATAGGGCCGTATGGGGACTTGGGTTATTTTAGGGTGGGCGACCCGGGGCTGTGACCGCCAGTGTGGGAGTGGGTCTTTTCCTCACTTCCGCGGGGAAATGGGGGAGGGGTCGCCCCTCCCTTGCTCCCTTGGTCCCTCCAGCAACCGCTTAGCTCAGCGGCTGACGTCGGTTTCCCTGGCGACCGCGGCGGCGGAAGCGCGTGGTGGGGCCCGAGCACTTTGTTGCGCATGTGCAGCGGGAGTAGTGCCGCCCCCGGATAAAATTAGCCCGGAAGCCTAAATTTAGGAGACGTTCTTTCGGCTCATTTTCTGGCTCTGCTGTCCCAGACCGACTTGGAACTTGAAGGGAACTTGGGAATGGGAAGGGTCCAGGCGTTGGTCCATAGCCATAGGTCTAGCCGAAGTGCTCTGGCTCTATTTACCCACGCCATGCTGGCAGGGGAAGTGGGGAATAGTCTTAAGAGAAGGCTCTTCCCACCCATGGCACCCTGATGGGGATAGGAAACAGAACACATCTTGGCTCCCCATTGGAAGCCCCAGGCAGGGAAGGGTCATGTAAAGTCAGAGTTCTATGGTGTTAATAGCCCAGCTTTCTCCAAACCTTGCTTCCTGGTCTCCCCCTCCAGGTGCTGGCTGTGAACGAACTTCTCAACCTTCAGAAACAGTTCTTCCATCTCACTCACAAGCCAGGCCTCAAGGCCACCTTGTTCAACCGTTGTGGCCTCTGCACCTTCCCTGTTCTCCTGTCCTTCCCATGGCCCAGACATGAGCGATCCCCTAGAAGGGGCTGATGGGGGAGGAGACCCCAGGCCAGGGGAATCCTTTTGTCCTGGAGGAGTCCCATCCCCTGGACCCCCACAGCACCGGCCTCGCCCAGGCCCTAGCCTGGCTGATGACACCGATGCCAATAGCAATGGCTCAAGTGGCAATGAGTCCAATGGGCATGAGTCCAGGGGTGCATCTCAGCGGAGCTCACATAGCTCCTCCTCTGGCAATGGCAAGGACTCGGCCCTTCTGGAGACCACTGAGAGCAGCAAGAGGTGTGTATGTTTGTATGCAGCAAAGACTGGGAGTAGTTTTGTGAATGAGCTGAGCTAGGTAACAGGCTTCATGCTACTAGTCACCTGCCCCTCATCTTGGGCTGTTGCTTCTCCTCCAGCACAAACTCTCAGAGCCCATCCCCACCCAGCAGTTCCATTGCCTACAGTCTCCTGAGTGCCAGCTCAGAGCAGGACAACCCATCTACCAGTGGCTGCAGGTTTGTGGGGATGAAGGCTGGGGGAGAGATTTGGAGGCCTGGGCCACACTCTGGGACTAATGTCTTTACCCACTCCTTTCCCATGGGCCCTGCAGCAGTGAACAATCAGCTCGAGCAAGGACCCAGAAGGAACTCATGACAGCACTTCGGGAGCTCAAGCTTCGACTGCCACCAGAGCGTCGGGGCAAAGGCCGTTCTGGGACCCTGGCCACACTACAGTATGCACTGGCTTGTGTCAAACAGGTGCAGGGTGAGTGGTGTTTCTTGGGAGGGAATGCCAGGGCATAGGTTATTTTGGGGCATCCGTATTCTTATTGATGTCACACATGTGCCCTTACCTTGCAGCCAACCAGGAATACTACCAGCAGTGGAGCCTGGAGGAGGGTGAGCCATGTGCCATGGACATGTCCACTTATACCCTGGAGGAACTGGAGCACATCACGTCTGAGTATACGCTTCGCAACCAGGTCTGTATTAGCCTGGCTTCTCCCTCCAATGCACTCCCATCCTGCTCCCACAGCTCCTAAATCTCTTCTTATTTTCACCCTCCTGCTAGGATACCTTCTCGGTGGCTGTCTCCTTCCTGACAGGCCGAATTGTGTACATTTCGGAGCAGGCAGGTGTTCTGCTGCGTTGCAAGCGGGATGTGTTTCGGGGTGCCCGCTTCTCAGAGCTCCTAGCTCCTCAGGATGTGGGTGTCTTCTATGGTTCCACGGCCCCATCTCGTCTACCCACTTGGGGCACTGGGGCCTCTGCAGGTGAGGTGCCCATGTGTTTGTGCGGAGGGATGAGCAGCCCCAGGATGCTTTCCCATGATGGGTTCTTCTTAGCCAGGTAAGGGGTAGGAAATGTGCTCATTGCTTTTCTCATTTGTCCCAGGGTCAGGCGTTAAGGATTTTACCCAGGAGAAGTCTGTTTTCTGCCGTATCAGGTAGGTGGGGCAAGTAGAAGTAGGCTTCTCTTTTTAATCCTCCCCATATCTTTGTTGTGTGGGCCATGACCTTAAGGGGTGGGTGACTTTCCATTGCAAGTCCCTAATACTTCTCTCTCCCTTGCTAGAGGAGGTCCTGACAGAGATCCAGGGCCTCGGTATCAACCATTCCGCCTAACTCCATATGTGACCAAGATCCGGGTCTCAGATGGGGCCCCTGCGCAGCCGTGCTGCTTGCTCATTGCAGAGCGCATCCACTCGGGTTATGAAGGTGGGTGGGCTAGGGGCCTGGCCTGGTGGGAAGGAGGAGGAAGGGTTTTTCTCTAGGCTGTGGGTAGGCCATAGAATGTGAGACTAGGAGGCACCAGTCAGGTTTTTATAAATTTGTAACAGAAGAAGGTATTATTAGGAGAGGGGTCAACTCTTTCTTGGATGTTGGGTTGGATAAGGGCTTTGAGCTGGGGCAGGGTAAAGAAGAATGCTTTGGTGGTTCTCAGTGTTATTACTAGTACAAGGCACAAGAATGGCCCAGAGCCTTTCTAGGCTTTTTTTTTTTTTTTTTTGTACCGGGAATTGAACTCAGGGGCACTCGACCACTGGGCCACATCCCCAGCCCTTTGTGTATTTTATTTAGAGACAGGGTCTCACTAAGTTGCTAAGTGCCTCACCATTGCTGAGGCTGGCTTTGAACTCAAGATCCTCCTGCCTCAGCCTCCCAGAGTGCTGGGATTACAGGCGTGTGCCACCGCGCCCAGCTTGTCCAGAGCCTTTTAATGGGTCATAACCCCCAGAGCTAAGCTGCCAGGAGGCCAGCCAGGCCCAAGATAGAGAGGAGGGCTGAGGATCTGGATCATTCTGGATGAAACCCGACAGCAACACATTCTGTGTCACAGCTCCCCGTATCCCCCCTGACAAGAGGATTTTCACCACGCGCCACACACCCAGCTGCCTCTTCCAGGATGTAGATGAAAGGTAGGGTCAGCACCTGAATGAAAGGGATAGGATAAGTCTGAGGTCATGGCTACTCTGACACCTTTTCCCATTGCAGGGCTGCCCCACTGCTGGGCTATCTACCCCAGGATCTCCTGGGGGCCCCAGTGCTTCTGTTCCTGCATCCCGAGGACAGACCACTCATGCTGGCCATCCACAAGAAGAGTGAGTTTCTCTCACCTTGCTCTCCTTTCCGGCTATCTCTTGGGCTTTTTCACTGCTCTCCTGGTGGTATCTCTTGGTGCCTTGGTCTCCTGGATCTCCAGTGGGGTGGCCTTTTACCTTGCTCAGCTCTCCCTCCCACTGACCACCCCACCTCATTTCCCACTTTTTTATTAGTCCTGCAGCTGGCGGGCCAACCCTTTGACCACTCCCCTATCCGCTTTTGTGCCCGTAATGGGGAGTATGTCACCATGGACACCAGCTGGGCTGGCTTTGTGCACCCTTGGAGCCGCAAGGTGGCCTTTGTGTTGGGCCGCCACAAAGTACGCACGTAAGTGGGCCATGCCACCTAGCTAACTTTGGGGGTGGGGAAGTGTGGGAGGGGCAGAGCTGAAGACAGACTGGGGACAGGACTGGACTCAACTTTCTAAACCCTGCAGGGCACCCCTGAATGAGGATGTGTTTACTCCCCCGGCTCATAGTCCAACTCTGTCCCTGGACTCTGATATCCAGGAGCTCTCAGAGCAGATTCATCGGCTCCTGTTGCAGGTGGGAGCTGAAGGGAGGGGCTTGGGAGGCATGAAGAGGGTGGGAAGCAGACCATAGATATTTAACCTGTCCTTCTCCCTGTCATAGCCCGTGCACAGCTCCAGCCCCACAGGACTCTGTGGAGTTGGCCCCTTGATGTCCCCAGGCCCTCTCCACAGCCCTGGATCCTCCAGTGATAGCAATGGGGGTGATGCTGAGGGGCCTGGACCACCTGCTCCAGTGAGTGACCCTCTCCAAATCACTTAATTGCCTGATCTCCTGTCCTGCTTGGAGTCACCATTGCCATACCCAGAGCTTTTCCTTATGCCCCATTCCCTCTTGCTTCCTTTTTTTCCTTGTCTGTTCTTGTCCAGGCCTTCATGCTTTATTTAGTACTGATACCTTTTTGTTTTATTTCATCCTTGGTTTTTGGCACTAGGCAGATACCCCATTATGCCCACTGCTCTGCTGTGCCCACAGGTGACTTTCCAGCAGATCTGTAAGGATGTGCATCTGGTGAAGCACCAGGGGCAGCAGCTTTTCATTGAGTCCCGGGCCCGGCCTCCACCCCAGCCTCGCCTCACTGGTGAGTTGGTGATGCTGTGGGTAGGGGTGAGGAGTGAGACTTGAGGATTCCTTCTCCCTCACCCCAGACCCATTTACCTTTTTCTTTCCTTGTGCCAGCTACAGGCACATTCAAGGCCAAGGCCCTTCCTTGCCAGTCCCCAGACCCAGAGCTGGAGGCAGCCCCTACTCTGACCCAGGCTCCACTAGCCTTGGCCCCTGAGGAGGCTGAGAGGAAAGAAGCCTCCAGCTGTTCCTACCAGCAGATCAATTGCCTGGACAGCATCCTCAGGTAAGGCCCATCTGGCACTTTTTCCCCTTCAGCCCTTGGTCTGCCCCACCCCAGGCCTTGCCCTGATGTCCCTGCTGTATCCATCCCCAGGTACCTGGAAAGCTGCAATATCCCCAGCACAACCAAGCGTAAATGCGCTTCCTCCTCCTCCTATACTGCCTCTTCGGCCTCTGATGATGATAAGCAGAGGACAGGTCCAGTTTCCGTAGGAGCCAAGAAAGGTAATGCCCAGCTCCCACTGCCTTGTCCTGGCCCAGTGGTCCTGGGTCTCTACACTTCTGCCTTGGGGACCCCCACCTCGCTCTGCCCTGCCCTCTTTCCTTGCCTCCTGATCTTCAGACTCCTCCCTGTTGTCACTCTCTCTCCCTTCTCCCTGGGAATCCCCAGGGGTGGGGGTGGTAACCAGTGCCATCTCTCTGCACAGATCCGTCGTCAGCAGTGCTGTCTGGGGAGGGGGCCACTCCACGGAAGGAGCCAGTGGTGGGAGGCACCTTGAGCCCGCTCACCCTGGCCAATAAGGCGGAGAGCGTGGTGTCCGTCACCAGTCAGTGTAGCTTCAGCTCCACCATCGTCCATGTGGGAGACAAGAAGCCCCCGGAGTCGGGTATGGGCGTGGAGTAGGGGGGCATTGCCTGGGCTCCACTTGATCCCCCAGCCAGAGTTCCTTCTTACCTTCCTTTTCTCCCTCCCTTTCTCCCTCCATCCCCAGTGGAAAGAAGGAGGCCTCCCTCTTAGCTTGGGACTACTGCTGCTTGTTCTCCACCAGCCTCTGCTACTTGCCCCTCCCCTATTCTGCTTTTTTTTTTTTTTTTTTTTTTTTTTTAACTGTCAGTTGAAATAAAAGTATGGAATATGGAAGGGGGTTCAGCCCTAGGGTACTGACCACAGAGGGCTGAAGCAAGGAATGTTGAAGTTCCCTAAAGGGTCTTTGGTTATTGACTTCAGCAATGTCAATATCTATTGACAGTGAAGAAAGGGCAAGGGGTGTGTTTCATTTCCAACAAGCTGTGATGGTGTCATCCCTAGGGTTTCCTGGCAGGGTAGTGGCCACTGGAAGGGATTGAGGATCTCTTTCCCCTTGGAACAGCTTTGCATGGAGAGGTGGGCCCTTGGCCAGCCCTCAGCAGGGAGGTGGCCAGGAGATGCACATGGGCCCAGACTTGGCTAGGGGTTGGTGGGGTTGTTGCACAGGGAGGGTGCGATGTGGATGTTATGTCCCCTGAGATGGTTCTGATGTCCCTTCTCCATCTCACTTTCTTTAGACATCATCATGATGGAGGACCTGCCTGGCCTAGCCCCAGGCCCAACCCCCAGCCCGGCCCCCAGCCCCACAGTAGCCCCTGACCCAGCCCCAGACGCCTACCGCCCAGTAGGCCTGACCAAGGCCGTGCTGTCCCTGCACACACAGAAGGAAGAGCAAGCCTTCCTCAGCCGCTTCCGAGACCTTGGCAGGCTGCGTGGACTCGACAGCTCTTCCACAGCCCCCTCGGCCCCTGGTGAGCAAGGTAGTCACCTGGGGCTTCCCTGAACTACCCTCTGCCCAGACTAGAGCCAGATGGTTGCATGGTGGGCATTGAGGGAGATGTTCCTGCTTCAGGGACCCAGGCTGGTGCTGCCTCCACCACCAGGGCCCTGTCTAGGGACAGGCCCCTCGCTAGCCTCTCACCCTTAGGCTGGGGTTCCGGGCTGCAGCCAGAGGAGGGCAACCTGGGGGGCTGGCACTGAGACAGGAGGGCAGAGGTGCTCTGTTCCAGGTAAGCTACTTCAGGCCTAACCTGGGGGCAGGGGCAGGAAGTGTGTCCACCTAGGACTCAGATGTTGCTGATCAAGACATCTGCATAGACTGTGGGCCAACTCCCACTGGGGTTGGATCTTCAAGGGAAGATGAAGGGCAGCCCCTCCAGGAGCCTGAGGGAGGTCCTGTGCAGATGGATACAGACTGAGGGCTCAGTCCTGGGGTTTTCCACCCATCTCTTCACTCCATTGCAAGCTAGACAGCACAGCCTCGACTGGCAGGAGGAGGACCTAGGCTGGCAGTGCCTATGCGGGATTTTGGCAAATGGACTGGAGCTGCCTTCCTTTTCGTCTGTGGACCTACTCTGCCTCCTCCCATCTGCCAGTGTGCCTCTTGTCTTTTGCACATCCTCATCTTGACCCCTCATGTAACCTTGCTTTTCCCTGGCTCCTTTCTCAATAAACCCCCCTCTCCCTGGCTCCTGTGATTCTTCCCTGAAGGTGCCCCTACCTCCTGAGTCCCTTCTGTTCTGTATTGCCTGAGAAGCTCTTTCTGGGACCTTTCCCTGATCAGTGTCAGGGCAGTGGGAGTGGCAGGAGCACTGCCAGGGTGAGGCCCTCACTAACCCTAGTCTTTCCCCACAGGCTGCCACCATGGCCCAGCACCCCCCAGCCGCCGACACCACTGCCGATCCAAAGCCAAGCGCTCCCGCCACCACCAGACCCCACGGGCCGAAGCCCCCTGCTATGTCCCCCACCCCTCACCTGTGCCCCCCTCTGGCCCCTGGCCACCTCCTCCAGCCACCACTCCCTTCCCAGCAGTGGTCCAGCCTTATCCACTCCCAGTGTTCTCCCCACGGGAAAGTCCTCAGCCTCTTCCTCCTGCCCCCACATCTGTGCCCTCTGCCACTTTCCCTACCCCCCTTGTAACCCCAATGGTGGCCTTGGTGCTCCCTAACTATCTGTTCCCGACTACATCTAGCTATCCCTTTGGGGTACCTCAGACACCAGCTGAGGGGCCTCCCACCCCTGCCTCCCATTCACCTTCCCCATCCCTGCCCCCACTTCCTCCCAGTCCCCCACACCGCCCAGACTCCCCACTGTTCAACTCAAGATGCAGTTCCCCACTCCAGCTCAATCTGCTGCAACTTGAGGAGCCCCCCCGTGCTGAGGGGGGCACTGTTGCAGGGGGTCCTGGGAGCAGTGCTGGGCCCCCACCTCCTAGTGAGGAGGCCGCTGAGCCTGAAGCCAGATTGGTGAGCTCTGACCCCCTGTGCCCTGCTACCAGTCCCCAACCCTCAGCTCTTGCCCTTCTTCCACCTGGTGCTACTTCCTGCTCTAGTGGGCTGGTGTATCAGCTTCTTGGAGATGACGTGGGGGGCGGGGCAGGAGAGCCTAGCTGAATTTCTGAATGAGGCAGAAATGGACTGCCTCCCCCATGAAGGGACAGTCTTGTCTCTCTGACAGGTGGTAAGGACATCTCAAAAACTTCTGAAAGGGCATTTGCTACTTGGAAAGGGTCAAGTATTACATCCCTACTCTTTGTCAGCTTTCCTGTCTCAGCTTGGCCCTGTGTCATGGAATGGGGAGCGGAACTCTTGGTTGGATGTGCCTCCCCTGCCCCCTCCAGCAGAGAGGCAGTTGAAGGGAAGCCAAGGTGTAAACCCTTAACCCCTCCTCCAGGTGGAGGTAACTGAATCCTCCAATCAGGATGCACTCTCTGGCTCCAGTGACCTGTTGGAACTGCTGCTGCAAGAGGACTCTCGTTCTGGCACAGGCTCTGCAGCCTCAGGCTCCCTTGGCTCTGGCTTGGGCTCTGGGTCAGGTTCAGGCTCCCATGAGGGGGGCAGCACCTCAGCCAGCATCACCCGTGAGTGCCCACCTTCCAACACCTCTGGGGTTAGGACAGTAACTGGGGAATTGGTAAGCCAGGCCTCATTTTGGCTGAGCTTGCCAAGGCCAATGGGCTGAATGTGTGACCTTTGAGGGTGGTATGATGAGGCCCTGGGCTGGACATGCTGACTGGCTCCACTGGCCTGCTCCCTACTCCATAGGCAGCAGTCAGAGCAGCCACACGAGCAAGTACTTTGGCAGCATTGATTCTTCGGAAGCTGAAGCTGGGGCTGCTCAGGCCAGAGCTGAGCCTGGGGACCAGGTCATTAAGTATGTGCTCCAGGATCCCATCTGGCTGCTTATGGCCAACGCTGACCAACGTGTTATGATGACCTACCAGGTGCCCTCCAGGTGAGTTTCAGAGGTCACCTCAGCCTCCCTCTCAGAGGTAGTAGGGAGACTGGCTTTCCTTCATTGCCCAGAAAACTTGGGGTTCCCTTTCCTGGTATGGCTGTGACCTGGACGTTCCCATCCTACCCTCAGTTCCTTGGAGACCCCTACCTGTAGTTCTTCCAACCTGAGAGTGGGTTGACTGGTCTCGGAAGGTACCTATGGTTCAGGAGAGGAGCAGAAGGTAGTGGGTGGAGGCTTTGGTAGAGGAAGAACATCAACTGGTCCTGGCCCTGGATCCCAGCCTCTGTCTTCTGAACCCCTTCCTTGTGCAGGGACATGGCATCTGTGCTAAAGCAGGACCGTGAGCGACTCCGAGCCATGCAGAAGCAGCAGCCTCGGTTCTCAGAGGACCAGCGGCGGGAACTGGGTGCTGTGCACTCCTGGGTCCGCAAGGGACAGTTGCCTCGGGCCCTTGATGTGATGGTGAGAGAAGTGTGGGACAGGGAGGAAGAAAAATGAGCTCATGTTCAAGGGATAGAGGCTAAGGGCTGTCCTTAGTGTCCTTGGATCATTAATTCTGAAGGATGTTAATCCCACTAAATTTGCTGCCAGATTATGTAGCATTAGACCACGAGTTTTTGCAGAACCTTTCTGAACCCACCCCATGCTAACATACATTGTAACTGTCCAATGGGGAGTCTTGGTGAAGGGCAAAAAGCATTTTCCAAGCTTTTTGGATCCCAGGTACATCCCAGGACTGGTTTCTTGGGAGCACATTTTGGGAGGCACCATAGGGTTGGGTGGGAAGTTGGGCTGTTGATTAGCAGTGAGGATTCTGCCTAACTCACTCATCCCCTTCTCCTTCCAAGGCCTGTGTGGACTGTGGTAGCAGCTCCCAAGACCCTCGCCACCCCGAAGACCCACTTTTCTCAGAGCTGGATGGACTGGGGCTGGAGCCCATGGAGGAGGGTGGAGGCGAGGGTGGCAGCAGCGGTGGTGGTGGTGATCGTGATGGTGGCATTGGTGAGGGTGGTGAGGAGGCCCAGGCCCAAGTTGAGGCCAAGGTCTCAAGCTCTCAGGACTCTGCTATGGAGGAGGAGGAACAAGGTGGGAGCTCTTCCAGTCCAGCCTTATGTGCAGCAGAAAATGGCACCAGCTAAACTCCATTTTGGGGCCACTTCCCGGAGTCCATGCAAGGCATCCTTCTCCAATGTTGCAAATTTTCAGAACCCAGATGTGGCTGGACCAACCAATAGAAAACTGCCCCAGCTTCTCCCACCTTAGGGGGCGGGACCCCCATCACCAGCCCAGGATCCAGAGGCTGCCTCTGGCTTCTAAGGGAACAGAGGGTGGAACTTTTCAGGCCAGCCAAGAGGAGGGTCACCTCCTGCCTTGGTGGAGGCCCTTCTTCTGGATAAGGTTGCTGACAAGCTGCTGAAATGGGCTCGCCAAATCCCAGCTGAGCCTGAGTCCCAGTCCCGAGGGTTGGGGCTGCACTTATTTATTGGGGGAGACAGCTCTCTCTCCCACCTCCTCCCCACATGGGGGGAGGGGAGCCTGGGGCCCAAGGAGGACCCAGGGGTTTGAACCCCTAGCTGCTCCAGGGTGGGGGAGGTTGGTGGACCATGGAGTCCCTGGTGCTGCCCCTCAGGTGGGACCCAGGCGTTCTCAGCTCTACCCTCTACCAATGGCATTTGTGTTTTTGATATTGTGTCTGTTATTATTTTTTTAATACAAAATGAAAGAAAACAAAAACCCAGGACTTTGTGGAATGAAGTTTGGGGTTTGGGTGAGGGGAGGAATGGCTTTGCTTCTAGGAGGGTTGTAGTGACTGTGGCCACTTCCACCTCACTCCACCGCGTGAATATGTTCCTCTCTCCTGGACACCCCTACATCTTAAGGGTCTTGCTGAGACAGCTAAATGTACACTTAACTCAAACTCTCCACCCACCTCTACCATTACTTCCTCTGGGTTTGTCCTGGAAGGGAGAGAAGCAAGAGGGCCTGGGCAAGCTTACCCCACAGGTCACCCTGCCAGAGGCAGGAGGAAGCCCTCTTAACCCCGCGGTTGCCTGAGGCAGCAGAGCGTTTAGCTTTTATTTTAGTATCTTGGTCATCACACAGGAAATTAGATAGCTAAGGCACACAGAGTAAGGTGCCCTTTCAAGGATGGTGGAGCTGGACTCAACCTGAAAAGGAAAGGAAACAATTACTGGAATCCCAGTACATTTGGAAATAGTTTCCCACATGCTGGAACCCACTAACACCTGATCTATCGCGAGGCAGAAGAGACCCGCTGGCGGCGCCGTGGCTTAGCTGGTTAAAGCGCCTGTCTAGTAAACAGGAGATCCTGGGTTCGAATCCCAGCGGTGCCTTTGCCTTACCTTACCTTGATTGATCTAGTTAGTATTAGTATATTATTGCTGCGAAGAGAAAGAATTCATGCGAGTCTTACAAAAAGCTTTCTGTCGCACCCTATCAGAGATTCTTCTTCTTACCAAGTCAATCCCTCTCTGAGCTTCTGTTCCCGTGCACTTTTAGTGTATATTTGGAGGCTAAGACACTTCGCCTTCGAAATCCAGGATGAAGCGGCCCTCTTGGCGCATTGTCTGCCCCAAGGACGTGGGTAACAACTCTGATTAGGGCTTGTTCTGTTGAGGACATATTGTGGCTGGAGGGGGGAGGCAGATGAAGGGAAACTACCGTTCCAACACCGCCGTTAACTTGGCGAAGGCCAGAATCGGCCCCTGAGCCTGGGCGCGCGCGCGCAGTCATCTCCAGATATAGGGGTGGGGCGGGCAGGAGGCGGGCACGTTGATAGGCAGCTATAGTTGCGCAGGGCCGAGGCCGCACGCGGCTGTGATGGCCGAGTGGTTAAGGCGTTGGACTCGAAATCCAATGGGGTCTCCCCGCGCAGGTTCGAATCCTGCTCACAGCGTTGGTAGTTTTGGCAATGGGTTTGCTTCCTCCGAAGGAGGAAACTAGTTTGTTTTCTAGGACTTTCCTTTCCTTGAAGAAGCTTCCCAAAATATTGTGAAGATCACAGGTACTCAATCAACCAGGACCTGCCTGCTAGCGCCCTCTTCCGAGGCTCAGCCTCCTACCTACCTGCAAAAGCCTTTTGATGGCCAGTTTCGACTTCTTGGTGCTACTCAGCAATTAGATTACATTTCCTTAAGTCAGCCTCCTACTGTTCTAAACGACTATTTCATTTCTTCTCTCACTTCAACCACTGTTCTCTTCATCTCTCTTCGGCTTTTCTTCCTGGGTCACTGAGAAAGCATTCTGAACAGTATCCCACGGGCATCCTCAATCCCGCTACTTACCTACCCACCTGCCTGAGTCTGTGACCACAGACTTCCTTTCCCTCTCATAAGTATAGAAGAACCCTCCCACTGAACTACGGAACCTCTATACCTATTAGAGCCCACTCAAGAACATTGCTTTTTTTCTATACCATCAAATTTCCCTCTCTCCTGGATTGTTCCCATCAGCCTACAGACATTGTAATTTATCTCATTTAGAACAAGACAACAAAAGCTATCTACTAAGACTTAAATGTGTCCCCAGAAGTTCACGTGTTGGAATCTCAGTCGCCAATTTCATATGTTGATTGGCGGTGGGACCTCTGGGAGGTAATTAGGATTAGATAAGGTCATGAGATTGAGGTCCCAACAGTGACATTAGTAGCTTTTTAAGAAGAGGAAGAGAACCGGCGCCCCCTAGGAGCACACTTACTCATTTGCTGTCTCACCTTGTGATGACCCTCATCATATTACCCAGCAGAGACCAATACCACACTCTTGCACTTCCCAGCCTCCAAAACCACGAGCTAAATAAACCTTTATTCTTTAAAAGTTATCCAGTCAGTGGTATTGAGGGATAGTAACAGAAAACAGACTCTATCTTGTCCCCATGCACTCCTCCACTAATACTTAATTTCTCTGCTCCTTTCTACAACAAGCATAATAAGATATACTGTCTCCGGCCTCCTATTCTACTTTGAGCCCTCTCCAACCAGGTGTTCCTTCCTACCTCAAGGCATCCCTGGTTAGAGTTACTTACCAAATAACCATCACATTGCTAAATCCATTGCTCACTAGACTAGTTAGCAACACTTGACACAGATGCCCCTCTCTCTTCTTGGGGTGTTAGGGACTGAAGCCAGGACCTTGTATACACTAGGCAAGAGCTGTACCACTGAGGTATAGCTATGGCCCAAGTCCTCTACTCTCTCCTTTTAATAATACCCTCTTCTCTTGCCTTGTAGGCCATCACACCCCTCTGATAGTCCTTCTTCATTAGCAGCTTAATCACAGACTCCTTTGCTGGTTTCTTGTCATCTGGATCTCTGTTTAGTTCCAAGGCTCAATCTTTCAACTGCATCTTTTCTCTACCTGTACTCACTACCTTGGTGATCTCCAGGCCTATGGTTAAATCATCCCACATTTGCATCTCTAGCTCCAGAACTCTCCCCTGACTTATAGATGCTTATATACTATTGCCCACTTGTCATCTACACATAGATATCTAGTAGGAATCACAATATGCAAATTCTACTCTTGGCCTTATCCCCAAAAGCTGCTTCATTGGTAGTCTTTCCATTTCAATAAATGGAAATTCCAATCCTTCAACTGGTTAGACTAAAATCTTCAGAAGCATCCCGATTCTTCTTTTTCTCACTCTCCACATATAATCAGTTTGCAGTTTCTTTTAAAAATGTGTCAAAAATCTGACTACTTGTCACTACATTCACCACTATGCCCTGGTTCAAACCACTCTCCCCTCTCACTTAGATTATTGCAAAATCAGCTAAATTATTTTCTGGTTTCCATTCTTATCCCTAGTTCCATTATGGTGTATTTGTAACACATTAGGCAGAGAAGTTGATCCTTATAAAAAATAAATAAGGGGGCTGGGATTGTGGCTCAGCGGTGGAGCGCTTGCCTAGCATGTGCGCGGCCTGGGTTCGATTCTCAGCACCACGTAAAACTAAAACCACATTGTATACAACTAAAGCAAATAAATAAATATTTAAAATAAATAAGAGGGCTGGGGTTGTGGCTCAGCGGTAGAGCGCTCGCCTATCATGTGAGCGGCCCGTGTAGGCAAGCATCCTACCACTGAGCTACAACCACAGTCCCATCCCTGTTCCTTTTACTTTTCATTTTGAGACAGAGTCTCTCTGAGTTTCTCAGGATAGCCTGGAATTTACAATTTTCCTTTCTCAGCCTCCAGAATAGCTGGGATCACATGTAAGCCTACCACACCCAGGTTTCCTCTTAGTTTTGACACCTTTGGTATGTGGAGAGAGACAGGACATCAAGAGTTTGTCTTGTGGGCCTAGAGATCTCTCTGGATTCAGCCCTTGGCTCAGGAGACTGGTTCTTCTACTTCCCAGTCCCCAACCCCCAGGACCCAACCCTCCAGACTCTCCTACCCAGGACCCAGGGGGTCCCAGGAAGCTAGCCTTCCCTTTGAAGAACTGAAGAGGGAGGAGCAGAGCCTTGAAACCCAGGCTTGAGGAGAAGCACAGTAGGAGAGAGGAAGCTGGATCACTTCACCAGCTGTCTCTGTTCCTTCCAACCCTCTGCTGCCCTGTCACATGTGGGACTCCAGCTCTCCTCCCCAAGCCCCAGTGTAGCCCACTGTTGGAGGGCAGCCAGGGAAAGACCACTGTGTTTACAGACATAGGCTCTTGCTAACAGAGGCATTTAAACCTATTTAGAAACACACCATCCCCAACGGACACCCTCAGACACATATATGCTGGGGACAGAAATAGGGGACATCCCCATAGGCCATGTCTGGACCTGAGATTACCCAGCCCATTCAACTCATCTCACCCTACAGCAGCTCTAGGTTTTTAAAGAAACTTTTTTTTTTTTTTTAGTTGTAGATGGACACAATACCTTTATTTATTTGTTTTTATGTGGTGTTGAGGATGGAACCCAGTGCCTCACGTGTGCTAAGCCAGTGCTCTACCACTGAGCTACAACTCCAGCCCCCGCTCTAGATTTTGAGGGCTTGAAGTTTACATATTTAAAAAAAAAATACAAACGGATACAAAGAGTAGTATTTAGAATAAAACAAGAGCACAACAATATACCAATTTTAAAGGCTAATAAATAGCTAGTTGAAGTGGTGTGCTCCTGTCATCCCAGCTACTTGGAAGACTAAGGTGGGAGAATCGCTTGGGCCCAAGAGTTAGAGACCAGCCTGGGCAACATACCAAGGCTCAGTATCAAAAATAATAATTAGCAGCCAGGCGGGGTGGCGCAGGCCTGTAATCCCAGCACTTGGGAGGCTGAGGCAGGAGAATCATGAGTTCAAAGCCAGCCTCAGCGATGGCGAGGCACTTAGCAACTCAGTGAGACCCTGTCTCTAACAAAATACAAAAAAAAAAAAAAAAAAAAAAAAAGGGCTAGGGATGTGGCCCAGTGGTCGAGTGGCCCTGAGTTCAATCCCAGGTACCAAAAAAAAAAAAAAAAAAGAAAAGAAAAAGATAATAATTAGCTGGGTGGGTACGGTGGCATGTGCCTGTAATTCCAGGGGCTCTGGTGGCTAAGGCAGGAGGATCATGAATTCAAAGCCAGCCTTAGCAATTTAGTGAGGCCCTAAGCAACTTAGCAAGACCCTGTCTCAAAATAAAATATAAAAAGGGCTGGGGATGTGGCTTAGTGGTTAAGCACTCCTAGGTTTAATCCCTGGTAATAACAACAATAACAACAACAATAATAGCAAGTTGTGATGGTACATGCCTGTAATCTCAGCAATTTGGGAGGCTGAGGTAGGAGGACGGCAAGTTTGAGGACAGCTTGGACAATTTTGCAAGACCCTATCCCAAAATAAAAGATAAAAAGGGATGGGGATGTAGCTTAGGGGAAAGTGTCCCTGGGCATGGTGCCCAGTACCACATCAAAAAAAAAAAAAAAAAAAAAAAAAAAAAGGATAATGATAATAAACTAAATTAAAAGCTGGGGTTGGGGTTGTGGCTCAGAGGTAGAGCGCTCACCTAGCCCATGCGCAGCCTGGATTTGATCCTCAGCACCACGTACAAATAAACGCATTGTGTACAACTAAAGCAAATAAATAAATAAAAGCTGACAAATTCTACAAGTCCAGAAAAACAACTTACTCATGTTAATTAACTGACTGTACCTCTGTACTTTCCAAAGACTAGCTGCTGCCTCTATATATTTCAAGTCTTGCTATTCCTCTAACCACCGAGGTACTTAGAGTGCTAAGAACACTTTCATATCACATGTACCCTCTGGCCCTGCACCCTCACAGACAGGCACAGATGACAGGAATATTCTGGAAGCCATTTCTACACCAGAGGCCTAGGCTAACTTAACAATGTGAGAATAACTACAAATCACAGAAACATAACCCAGGAAACTGCAAATCTGATTTTTCCCACCTTATCTTCTCCGTAACCAGAGCTCCAAAATGTACATAGCCACTCCAACACCATGGGGAGGATGCAATGGAGGGGCAGCTGGAGTAGAAAAAGACTGGTCTTTATCACTTGCAGTTAAAATATCTAATGTCTGCAAAAATTTACAGAAGCCTGTGACCTGGTGAACAGCTTGCTGGAGTAAGTTAAGAGATCCTGGATTTCATTAGTTTCATGGTGAATTGGCCTGTGCACTTGAAATCCTTGGTCCTATATTGCAAACGAGCTGTCAGCCTGCTTAGAAAGCCTATTCTCTCAAAGGCCTTGGAGGCTTATTTTTCTGCTTTTCAAAATGAGCATTTTATACCTTTTTTTTTTCTTAAACAATCTGTAGCACTTTGGATACTGATGGGAGATATCTAGACCCCAGGGTTGTGAGTAGACCAAATGGGGGTGGAAAAATCAGCCTGGGTAGCAGGGAAGACCGCCTCCCATGGTGAGGTGGGGGAGACAGAGTGTGGGGTCCCTTGGGGTATGGCAAACAGGAGAACTCTTCCCCTTTCTTGAAGAACAGTGGATCAATGGATCACAGTTAGGATGCCTTTTTTTCCCCCCCAGAAGTGGTCCAAGCTGCCCAGGAACTAGAGTACCTGGAACTATAGGCCTGCACAACTACAACCAGCTCAAAAGTGATATTTAAAAAAAAAAAAAAAAAAAAAAAAATATATATATATATATATATATATATATATATATTAGTTGTAGTTGGACACAATGTCTTCATTTATTTATTTATTTATTTGTGGTACCAGGGATTGAGCTCAGGGCACTCCACCACTGGGCCACATCAGCTCAGGGGCACTCAACCATATCCGCAGCCCTTTTTTTTTTTTAGAGACAGGGTCTGACTGAATTGCTAAGTGCCTCGCCATTGCTGAGGCTGGCTTTGAACTCGCGATTCTCCTGCCTCAGCCTCCCAAGTGCTGGGATTACAGGCGTGCGCCACCATGCCAGGTCCCTTCATTTATTTTTATGCGATGCTGAGGATTGAACCCAGCACCCTCCCACGCGCTAGGCCAGCGCTCTACTGCTAAGCCACAACCCCGACCCTCAAAAGGGATCTTTTAAACATAAGTCAGAGAATATACCTTTCCTGATGAAGTTTCTCCACTGGCTCCTCATTGTACTTACACTAAAACCCAAACTCTCTGGGAGCCTCCAAAATTCTGTGTGATGGGCCATGCCTGACCCTCCCATCTTATTTCTGCCACTCCCAAATTCTCTGTCCTAGGTTCTTTGGCCCTCTTTCTCTAGCTACCACCAGTAAATCCCTTTCCTATCTCAGGGACTTCGTATTTGCTGCTCCTTTTGCCTGGATTCATGGCCTGGTCAAATTAGCACCTCTTCATAGAGGTTGTTTCTGAGCACTTGGACAAAAGTTAGCACTGCACTCTCAACTCTTTACCAACAATTGTCCCCCACTCCCCACAGCTTTATAACCATCTGAAATTATATTTTCTACCTAATTGATTATTTTCTGTCCCCCTACCTCCCACTATAATGTAAGCCTCAGGGGAGCCCAGATTCAATGGACTCCCAATGCCCAACAATACTCGGTGCATAAGAGGCACTGCATAAATATCGGCGGAGTGAATAAATATAGCACCCTTGCTTACAGATGCCCAGATTGTTTTACAGTTCTTCCGTTCTGGGGGCCACTGTCACAGCTTAGAGCTGAGAAGAGAGTATTACCTGTTACTGAAACAATTCAGACAGACTCAGACCTCTGCTTAGATGAAATAGGCTGAAAGAGACAGGAGACAGAAAGCAGAGAAAGAAAACGGATCGAGAGAGAGACTGAGATAGACAAAGACCGGGACCCAGATTCAAAGAACCGGAAACCTGGGCCCACAGAAGCCCCAGGAGCAGCGGGAGACAGTGTCAGGAGGAGGGACGCGGAGGGAGGCGGAACGCGCGGGAATCGAGCCGAAAGCTAGCGCGGCTAATCCGGGAGACCCGGGCCGCCCTTTTCCCGGCTCACAAGTGGCCGCGGCAGGTGGCCCTGCGCCCGCCAGCCCGCCCGCTGGCGCGACGCGTGCGGGATCAAAGCTGCCGGGAAGGGGCGGGGCGGGGAGGTGTCAGGAACCAGGGGGTGCGAGCGAGCGAACTTCCCGGCCGACCGCAGGAGCGTGGGAGCGCAGAGTCCCGGGAGGCTACAGAGACTTGGAGAGACGACGAGACATCCCGAAGAGACCCAGACAGAGGACGAGAGGATCCCAGAAACCCGAGAGAGACAGACACTGAGACAGAGACGCAGATGCAGAGACCGGAGAGACCACTAAAGAACTCAAGAGGAAGGAAATCGCTAAGAAACCTTGAAAGAATGTGAGAGATACAGAGGTAGAGTCACCTTGAGACACTCAGAGACCCGAAAAGCAGCAAGACAAAAAAAAAAAAAAAAAAAAAAAAAAAAAAAAGGCTCGATGTCCCAGGGACATGGGAAAAGGAAGCGCGCTTTAAAGAACAGGAAATAAAGCGAAAGAAAGAGAAGTGGGAAGAGTGAGGAGGGCGGGGAGACCTCCTCATCCCCCGCCGAGGGCCGCGTGGACCCCCGGGGTGGGGATCCGAGCGCCTTGTCCTTTCTCAGGGTCACGCCTGTGGAGGTGCTGGCCAGGGGAGGAGGATGGGGTGTGGAGGCAGCAGGATCCCCAGGTTTAGAGAAGGGGAGAGTGTGGACGTGCGGTTTTAGGTCTAGAGAGTCAGAGGCTGCATTTAATATTAGGTAGAAATGTTTAAAGACAGATGTTTCTTAGAAATATTATCGAACATATTCCCTTCCCTTCGGAGACAGGAAAAGAAGAAAGAGAGAACTAACATGCATTGGCCGGGAATCGAACCCGGGCCTCCCGCGTGGCAGGCGAGAATTCTACCACTGAACCACCAATGCAGACAAGGGGTGTCTTCTGATTATTTTATTTGAGTTTGTAAAAGACTGATGCAAGTGTTGTAGGCCCTGGGCTCGAGGAAGGAGTGGCCCCTAACGGTTGACATGGATGGAACGCCAGGTCATTCTCCCTCCCGCCTGGATCCGGCCACCCGGCCATAAAACCAGTCCATATGGCCAGGGGCGGCCCCACACCCGGGTGCGAACAGCCCAGGGCCCCCGAGCCTCGCGTGCAGGTGAGAAAAACTCAACCCGAGCCCAGGTTCCCAAGGAGGGGGGCCGCGGGGGCGGATGGGGCCATACATCTGCGTTCCCATTTGGCCCAGGTAGGGGGTTGTGGGGTGTACTGGGGAGGTGGGGAGCCCTGATTCCAAATGGAAGCCCCCTCTTCAAGATTTTGGCCCTTCAGGCTTGAGCTTTGGTAAGACAGTCTCCACGAAAATACCAAGGTGTGGAGGGCAGCTGGAAGGGTTTGGAGGCAGCTCCACTAGTCTCTTCCACAGCTATCTTCCATTTCTCTTAGTAACCCTGTTTCTGTGTCCTTGTCACTGTCAGTCTTGATGGCCCATTAAATTTCTGATTTTTCTTCTCAGGTTCTTCGTCTCCAAGTGTTCACAGATCCTTCTGCAGAGAGAGGGTCATGTTCTTGGTTTGAGGTGGGTGTTGATTCCTTTTTGGTGTCCTTGTCTTGTCTCTTTAGGAAAATTTCCCACTCCTCTACAGTCAGGAGGGTCCTCCAGAAGCAGGCAACTCGGGCACACTTATGTAAGTTGTCCAGGCAGTGAATTTAGTTTTAAACCAAATACTTGTAAGTGGACAGATCTCTACTCCTTTCCATACTTTAGAAGACTAAATTCTTTAAATAGATTTAACACTTTAAAGACTAGATTCTTCTTCTTTGACGTTCCCCTTGTCCATCCTCAGTCAAGGAAATCCTTTTCCTACTTCACTTTGTTTCTATAAGGGCTGCTCTTTCACTAGATCTGTGGGATAAACTAGGCCTCTTGTTCATATGAACTGTCCAAACCTAGACTAGTGGCCCCTGTGCACAATGAAGGCACAAGATATTGGAGAAGTGAATATAATTGATTTAGAACAGAGCGCTTTTCCCACTCCCAGGCAGAGGCCCAGCACAATTGGGTTGCCTCCTATACCGAGCAGGAGGGATACTTGGAGGGATACTTGGGGGAAAGGTGTAGAATATTCGGCCTGGAGGCTGAGGAGTGCTTTTATTTCAGTGCTAGTGGGGGTACAACGAGTCTACAAAAAGGCTGCAATTCTAGGAGAACTCCGAATTTCATCCTTAAGTGAGGTCTGTCTTAAATTATTTAAAACTCCTTCTCCCCCCTCCTTTCAGCTGGGTCCCGCCTCTTTATACAGCCTTATGGTCCTTATACCAGCCGGTGCCTCATTCCCCCATCACTTCCCACACTCCCAGGTCAGTTCTCCTCCCCCTTTCACTCCTAGTTTTTCCGGGAGCCTCGTGCCGGGGTCCTTCCCGGGTGGGATCTAGGTGTTGACGGGGGCGGGGCCGTATTCTATCCCTCCTACCCTGGCGCTGCGGGATATAAGGATCCAGGCAAGCAAAGACCCGGTCCGCGCCAGGGTCCGGAGGAGCAATGGTCACCCGGGATCGAGCTGAGAATAGGGACGGGCCCAAGGTGAGAGGCGGGAGGGGTGGGAGCAGAGGTCCTTGGTCCAGCCAGGGAACCTGGGCCCAGACACCGTGGGTCAGTGGTGAGGTCGGGACACAGGGCTGAAATAGGAGAGGTGCCCAGGAGACCCAGGGAACCAGGAACTGGAAAGAAAGCTGCAATGTGTGAAGGAGATAGTGTCAGACTAGGACGGCGGAAGCAGAGTTCTTGGGGCCTGGGTAACCCGGATCAACCTTACGGCCTGAGGGCGTAGGAGGGGGCCATAATTTGAATAAAACCAAGAGGAGGACACAGCCAAGGGCTGAGGGTAGGAACAAAAAGAGAAGAGGATGGGCATTCTCCACTTAGGCCGTGAACCAGGACTGGCCCGAGGCGGTCTTGTAGAGAAAGCCCTGGGTTTTTGTTCCAGAGGTTCGAGACCCGGTTGAAGATTTTAGGGGGAGCAAGTGGAGAAGGGTGATGGCCTACACGGGTTTGAGGGAGAGGGGGAGGCGCGGTCGCACTAGGTGTCTCCCTTTCTACACTCAGGGCCGCCAGCTCTGAGCCCCGCATCGTGCGGCCCACTTGCCTGGGCGCAAAGAGGGTCTCCAAAGTTCTCCACTGAGACAGAGAGACCGAACGAGATCGAGACGTAGAGAGAAAAGAGGAGAGACACAGAGAGGGGAGGAGGGAGGACCAGACTGAGGAGAATGCAGAAGATCCGGGAGAGAGTGGAGGCGAGCTGCAGAAGCGGATCCTTAGGGCGTTGGGAGGGGGAGCGGAGATGGAACGAATGGGCTCCGCCCTAGTCAATCTGGGGTCTTGGGCAAGGGGTGGGAGGGGGCTTTCCCAGCGGCGGGGTCCCGACTCCGGTGCGGCTGCGCTGAGTCTCGGTCCGGTGGGCCCGCTCTCCCTTTCCCGCTGGTCGCAGATGCTCAAGCCGCTTGTGGAGAAGCGGCGCCGGGACCGCATCAACCGCAGCCTGGAAGAGCTGAGGCTGCTGCTGCTGGAGCGGACCCGGGACCAGGTCAGTCCCTCCACCAGCCCCGGACCCCCAATCTACCTGTTCCCGCGTCCCAGGGCTTTCCACTGAGGTTGGGGGGAGGAAGCATAGGCTGGAGTGGCGACCCTGGCCCCAAGACATCCTGACCCGAGCCCCGTCTTTGGAATCCTATCCCAGACCCCCTCCCCTCTCATTCTCAGAGGGCAATCTTCTTCGCCACACCTCGGGTCAGTAAGTTTCCGTTCAAGTTCTATGAATTTCGCTCCCAGGGTGGGTCAGTTTCACCTTCGGATTTCTAAATGTCCCCTTTCCATACATTCCCCAAATCAGCCAGCTTCAGTTCTGCCGGTGGTTTTCACTCGCTGGGTTGCTCTTTCAAATGTCCTCATATATTGGGTATTGGTTCCATCCCCTGGGGCTGGACAGTTTCGTCTCAGGGTGGGACAGGACCATTCTTGGTCATCTCACTCCATATTCGGTCGCGCGTTCTATGCGCGCAAATGCGTTCCGGGGGCACCCCCAGCTCCCGTATCCGCCCCTCCCTTCTTCCCCCTGCCACTTTCCCCCTCTCTCCCCACCCCTTTCTGTCTCTGCGCCCTCCCCTCCCGTCTGTAGAACCTCCGGAACCCGAAGCTGGAGAAAGCGGAGATACTGGAGTTCGCCGTGGGCTACTTGAGGGAGCGAAGCCGGGTGGAGCCCCCGGGTACAGCGCCGGGGTGGGGTAGCGGAGAGAGGGAGGGAGGGAGGATCTCTGGAGGCTCGGGCCGGGAAAAATGGGGCGGGCCCTGCGGTGAACGGTGGGCTTGGGGAGTGGCAGACTCTGCTCCTAGGCGAGGTTAATAACACCCGCGCGTGTCTGTCTCTGTGTCTCTGTCATTTTCTCCCTTTATACATCCATCTGGCTTCCTGTCTATGCGCCCGTCTGACTTCGGTATCTCTGCGCCCGCCCCTTCCCTCACCCCTGCTGGGCCCCTGCCCTGTCCGCCTGTCCTCCCGCCGGCCGCACCCGCTGCCGCGGCTCCAGGGGTTCCCTGGTCCCCAGCCCAGGACGCCGAGGCGCTCGCCAGCTGCTACTTGTCCGGCTTCCGCGAGTGCCTGCTCCGCTTGGCGGCCTTCGCGCACGATGCCAGCCCGGCCGCCCGCGCCCAGCTCTTCTCCGCGCTGCACGGCTACCTGCGCCCCAAACCACCCCGGCCCGAGCCGGTAGATCCCAGGCCTACAGCGCCGCGCCCACCGCAGGACCCCGCCGCACCAGCCCTTGGCCCCGCGCTGCACCAGCGCCCCCCAGTACACCAGGGCCCCCCTAGCCCGCGCTGCGCCTGGTCCCCATCCCTCTGCTCCTCCCGCGCCTGGGATTCCGGCGCGCCGGCGCCCCTCACCGGACTACTGCCGCCGCCACCGCCGCCTTACAAACAAGACGGGGCGCCCAAGGCCCCGCCACTCCCGCCGCCCGCTTTCTGGAGACCTTGGCCCTGAGCTTTTGGGGGTGGGGTGAGGGCGGGGGCTGGGGGAGGGGTAGAGACTCCAGCCGGAGGGCAGCAGAGGGACCCGGGCGTCCGGGCGAGGTGTTGGGGAGGGCGGCGGGGCGCGCGGGCTCAGCGCGCGGGTGAAATGTGGTCTATATTAGAGTATCTATATAAATATATATTTCCCTGGTTCCTGTCCCTTTACCCTGCCCCCAACCCCGCGTCTAGGATTGTACCCTTTCTTCCCCAGCCCACTCCAGCCCCTTCCCGAGTCCCTAGTGCATGGAATAAAGTGGTTATTAAATCCCGGTGTGTCCCGGAGCCGGGGGCCTGCCTTTATCTCGGCGTCCACGCCCACTTTCCCTTCCCTTCTGTTTCCCACCCCCAGTCCTACTCTCCAAGGCCCAAGCTCCGGGGTAGACAGGTAAGTAAAGAAGAGAGCAGAGCGGATACTGAGGTTGGAGCTGAAACCAAGAGGAAAATGCAGATAGGGCAGGGGGAAAAGGGATGGGGACCTTTAAGAAAAAGCCGGATAGAGAGAAAAAAACAAATTTGAAATAAAACCGACTCTGGTGGGATTCGAACCCACAACCTTTGAATCGCTCTTTCGTCACTAGAAGTCCAATGCGCTATCCATTGCGCCACAGAGCCACCTGGCGGGCGGTGGAGTCTAGCCGCTTACGGGTAGTAGCATGGGGGAAGGGGCAGGATGGCTGAGTGTTGCTGAGAGGAAATTGGGCAGGGCGTGCTAGGAGCCTGCGGTTAGGATCTCAAAGGCCAGTGGGGGAGAAGTAGGTCGCACAAAGCACGAGAGCAAGGTGGGAGTGAGGGTGCACAGGTGTTCCAGAAACAGTGAGGGAAAGCAACCAAACAGGAGCGAGCAAACAAGTGCAGAGCTTGGGCTGTCCGCTTGGAAAGTGCTTCCAGCTCAGGCGTAGTAGTCCAGTCCCACGTAGCCCCACCAAATAAACTTGTTTTGCTATAAATGTCTGTGTCCCTATTTCTTTTGGTTTGTTTTTCCATTTGCTACGATGCGGTTCAGGGGCTCGACAGTTCCCTATTTTTAATTTTTAAATGTGGAAAAAAAAAATAACCAATTTAGCATTATCATCTTTAGCACCATTTTCCTACTGCTCTCTTAGGAGGAGAACGAGGACGATGCTTTTCCATGCAGGTAGCGTGGCCGAGCGGTCTAAGGCGCTGGATTTAGGCTCCAGTCTCTTCGGAGGCGTGGGTTCGAATCCCACCGCTGCCAGGCCAGAGTTTTTCCCCAAAGACTCCTCAACGTAAAGAGTGCCAAGAGCCCAGCTGAGGCTTGTTTGTTGTTTTGCAAGGACCATCGCAGTGTTTTAACTATTGACTTTTTTCTTTGATTTTCGAGGCAGATACTGGCTATATATCCATACCCCAAGCCAAGATCTGACAGAAACTGTTTCTAATCTTCATAGTTGGTCTTCATTTTGACCTCATCCCCAAGCATACCTTTATTATAACTTTATTTCAAAATTAACACGACTTAGAAAATATCTAAGTATCCACTACGTTATCCTTGAAGATCTATTATAGTGGCTCCAGCTATCCTGTTTGAAAACCTCAGAGAACGATGTCCTAAGCTGCTTTTGTTTTTAGATTCTCTCGGGTCACAAGAGAACGTCACCTACAAAATCAGCAAACAATATGTTTGCTTTTTTTACTCGTACCAAAATCTGAAAAAGCTAAGGTTCCACCGAGATTTGAACTCGGATCGCTGGATTCAGAGTCCAGAGTGCTAACCATTACACCATGGAACCTCTACACTGGGGCTTCTTTCGGAGATTATATACATTACTTAACATCCTATTTTGTCATTTACAGAAAACCAAACAACCGCCCCTGGTTATGGTAGACCCGGTTACTGAACATCTGAAATATTAATAAATATGTACTGTCAACTTCTAAAGCTTAAGACTGTACGAAAAAGGACAAAATTTTATTAACAATACATATTAAAATAAGATTTTGGGAGATGGGGTTAAGTAAAATATATTATTAAGATATTTCATCCTATTCTTTTTACTCTTTTTGATGTGTTCATACATATGTTTGCATAGCTTTCTCTACCTTCCCTAGGTCATTCGTTCGATTTTCTGGAAAATAAATCCCTGACCCACTTAACAACATTTACTCTTAAAAGAAGGTACTGTATTTTTCTGACTTTTTTTTATTGTTTTGTTCAAAGGAGAATTATAATTTATTAGCTGTATTCCAAAACAAAACTATTTCACAAGTAGGGGAAAAAAAAACTACTAGACGCCCGAACAGGGACTTGAACCCTGGACCCTCAGATTAAAAGTCTGATGCTCTACCGACTGAGCTATCCGGGCTCTCGCAAGGTTTTCTTTCTCTTATCTACAAGAGGTTTCTCATACGAAAGCGTAGATTTGTGTAATGGTACAAGAATTGTGTGCTTTTAGCAAAGGACCCTGACATCCACTTGGAGGAAGTAGATGTGGCTCACTTGCTGCTGACTGAACTTTTTTCACCTTCTTTCTTTAGAATCCTGTGATGTCTGAAACTCGGGCCGGAGCTTCGCGGAGTCTGAAACTTTAGATGCCGGGATTGGCCGCGCGGGGCCGCTGCGGGCTACAGGCTTTTCTTCCCCAAAGGTTCCTCCCTGGCCCCTGTGACCTGCATCCTGGAAATCTCGGGCTTTCGGGCTCCCGGGCTCCCGGGCTCCCGCCCACCGGCGGCAATCTGAGTGTGGACCTGGAGCGAAAAGAATGCCACCCGAGGCCTTTAGATACTATGCACTAAGGCCCTATTTTATTCTCTCCACCAGCCCTTTTCTAAGTGAGAAACTGAGACGGGTGTGCTGAAGGCTGGAGACAAAGAAGGCTGAGTGTGCGGAGTGGTAGGAGAGCTTTTTCTGACCTGCCCGTGGTGTGCTGTCCTGGGATGAGTCTGCAACTCACCTGCAAATGGCTATAGTCACATGTGATTTATGATCGTGTGCGGCTCACCTGTGTGTAGTGAGTGATTCATATGGATGATTCACGTGTAGGAATTCGGATGCTCTGTGCTCAGTTCTGTCTGGGAGATAGGAGAAAAGGGTCTTGGAGGAAATTGAGGAGCGGGTGGATAAGGGCCCCAGGGCATCAGTCGAGTCCCTGACCAGGAGAGCAGTGTCCCAATGATACAGGCCTCATTTCCACCCTGACTGTTCCTCCCTCCCCAGTGGACCTAGGCTCCTGATATTCATCTGGGTGAGCAAGCCAGAGGGACCGGCTGTGCCAGAGGCAAGCAAACAAATATTAGGGTGCAAGACTGTGGGCGGGGAGAGGAAGTCCAATCCACCAGCCAGAAGCTTCGGTGAGAGAGGACCCAGGTGTATCCCAGAGAGAGCTGGGACCTTCCTCAGGCCTACCTTTCCCTAGCCCCTAGCCCTTCACTCAGCAGCCCACCCTGCCTCGTTTGTCGGTCACCTCCTCCAGGCCATTAGCTGCTGTGGCCAGCGTTGCCGGGGGCATTCCTCCTTTTCTCCCACCATGGCAGTGTATCGCCTGTGTGTGACCACTGGTCCCTACCTGAAGGCGGGCACACTGGATAACATCTCTGCCACACTGGTGGGCACGTGTGGTGAGAGTCCGAAGCAGCGGCTGGATCGAGTGGGCAGGGACTTCGCCTCTGGATCGGTGAGTACCAAGGAGAGAGAGAAACCTCTGAGGGGAAGGGCCCGCAGGCACCCTGAAGGAGGGGGGGGTGGGGAGGGTCATCCCTGCGGGACTCACCTGTTTTTGCTGAACGCGGGATGCTCGCCCTGACCTCTTTTCTGGGATGATAAACCTTACCCAGGCATGACTGTACAGAGGAAGGAGGACAGGCAGAGGGGTCGGGGGAATTCGCCGGCTCCCTAGCTCCTCCCATAATCGACGGTGGGCTTTGGGCAAGTCTCTCTCTCTCTGAGCCGGTTTCCACTTCTTTAGAGCAGATCGCTGCCTTCATCAGTCTCAAGGTTATTTGCTACTGGCCTACATTAGTGTGTCCCACCAACCAAGGAGGCTAGGGAAATCCAATGCCAACTCTGCTCACACATCTGTTTCTACCTGGATGAAGGGCTGCCTTTTTCTCATTCACAAAGTAACTGCCTGGGTCAGCAGCAGCTCAGGTTTATAAATTGGCATAGGCGGAGATGTGGATGCACCTTGCAGAGTGCAAGGTCGGGCTTGCCAGTTACCTGCCTCTCACCAGCTTGCTCCCTTGGTCACCCCAGGTACAGAAGTACAAGGTGCGCTGCCCAGCAGAGCTGGGCGAGATCTTGCTGCTGCGCCTTCACAAGGAACGGTATGCTTTCTTCCGCAAGGACTCTTGGTACTGCAGCCGCATCTGTGTCACTGCCCCAGATGGTACCATGGTCCACTTTCCCTGTTATCAGTGGATTGAGGGCTACTGCACCATGGAGCTGCGGCCAGGAACAGGTGGGCCAGATGATAGGGCTGCTCTGTACTCCAGAAAGCGTCTTTTGGGATTAAGGGTGGTGTCTCCCTGTGTGCAGGGTATATGACATAGGGATGGGGTTAGGAACTACTCTTCCACCAAGATGATTTCTGAGAAAGTGTGCCATTAACACTCTGAAATGCAAAGTCTTTCTGGGAAATATTAACTCCTCTGCAGGCACACACAGACACACACACTCTTAGAGACACACACAGAGCTAAGCAATTTGCATTCCACAACCTCCATCTGCACTCTTAGATAATTCCTCTGAAACCCAGAAGGAACCAGCAAGCTAATTAGATTTCAATAGGTGGAGAAGCCCTGAATGTATAGACAGTGTAGCTGGAGAGTCCCAGGCCCCCACTTTTAGCTCTTCTAGAGTAAATGAATGAAGTCCCTGAGAGGTGAGTTTGAATCCCTTGTTGAATTTGTGGGTCCTTTCAAGGATACTTGAGTCTCTCCTGACCCCAGAGCTGGCATCTCCACAGAGGAAACAGCAGACTGCTTTGTTTGTTGAGATGAGTGTCGGGGATGAGTGATGACATTCTAGGTCAAGGGGAGTCGAGTGAACATTACCCAGTGGCCCACAGTGAGCTCCTCATAGACTTCACTATGAATTTCCATCCTTCAGCACAGTGCATCCATTAATCCACAATATATTTGTTCACTAGTTGTTTCCCAAGTGCCTGTTATATGCGTAGTGACAGGGGCCATGTCAGATGCTGCAAATACAAAAAAAATGAATATAGTGTGACCTGCCCTCAAAGAGTTTACAGTCTAGAAGTGATTTTAAAAAGGAAAAAGTTAGAAGAGTGTTATTTGGGGATGTAGTTGTCTCAAATTCCTGATTAATGCATGAAGAACATGGAAGCATTCCCCATGTAATGCACATGAAGGTGGCTGTGGAATTGGGCTCAGGTGTTAGGGGGTGCAGGCGATGTTTGCAGGAGGAGGTGTTGTTTGAAAAGAGACTTATATGAAGAATAATTTTCATTCCCTGCAGCAAGAACTATTTGTCAAGACTCCCTTCCCCTTCTTCTGGATCACAGGAAACGGGAGCTCCAGGCCCGACAAGAATGCTACCGGTGAGGGTGGCCTAATTTGACTTCTTTTCCCATCTATATTCTGACTTCAGCTTTAATCAAATAGTTCCTAACTCTGACAGAAGTTTTAACCACGGGGGCCCAATTTTGATCAGGACCTCATTTAAATCTAACCCCAAACCAGGCATGGTGGCACTGGCTTGTAATCCCAGCAATTACAGAAGTTGAGGTAGAGCCGGGCGCGGTGGCGCACGCCTGTAATCCCAGCACTTTGGGAGGCTGAGTCAGGAGGATAGCGAGTTCAAAGCCAGCCTCAGCAATGGCGAGCACTTAGCAACTCAGTGAGACCCTGTTTCTAATAAAATACAAAAAAAGGGCTGGACCAGTGGTCCAGTGCCGCTGAGTTCAATCCCCGGTACCAAAAAAAAAAAAAAAAAAAAAAAAAAAAAAAAAAAAAAAGAAGCTGAAGTAGGAGGATTGCAAATTTGAGGCCAGTCTGAGCAATTTAGGGAAACACTGTCTCACAATAAAAAAATAAAAGAGACTGGGAGTGTAGACCAGTGGCATAACATGGGTTGAGCATGCTTGAGGCCCTGGGTTCAATCCCTAGCATTGGGGAAAAAAAAAATCCTATCTGGATCTGAAGCCCAGGGTCTTCATTGAGAAATTTCCAATTCTCTGTTGCTTGCCCAAAATGAGTGGTTTCTGGAGTTTTAATCTGAAGTCATATTTTTAAAAGCTGAGGCTTCTGTTTATCCCAAGCTTGACCTGCCACTTCTGCTCTTTCCCTGAGCAGCTGGAAGATCTATGCCCCTGGCTTCCCCCGAATGGTGGATGTCAGCAGCTTTGAGGAGATGGAGTCAGACAAGAAGTTTGCCTTAACCAAAACGACACCTTGTGTAGACCAGGACGACAGGTGAGGGCCAAGGCTTGGGAAGGAGGTGGAGGGGTGTGAAGTTGGGAGGATGGGGGCTGGGCAGCTTAGAAGAAGGAGTCTATAACAAATACAGTTTCATTCAAGTATCAGGAGCAGAGGGGACCAGGGATGGGCCTGAAGGGTCTAGCAGAGAGGGCAAGGGAGGAGCCAGGAGTGAGGAGAGACATGGGGACTCTGGGGTTAGGACTGAGTAAGGTAATTAAGGGGCACGGGTTACAGGTTCTACTGATTTGTTTCCATCCTTCCTCCTCCCACCATTTCTTCACAGCCCTGGGAATCGTTACCTGCCTGGCTTCCCCATGAAAATTGACATCCCATCCCTGCTGCACATGGAGCCCAATATTCGATACTCAGCCACCAAGACCACCTCACTGATCTTCAATATCATCCCTGCGTGAGGCCACTGCCCTTTCTGCATTCTTGCTTGCTGTCCCTTCTGCCCCACCCCTTTGATGCACATCTCACATCTTCGTCCCAATACCTCTCCCTGCCTTCCATTTTCATTTCCCACTGATCCCAGGCCCCCCCCCCCCCATCTGTTCCCCATCTCCCTTTTCATTATCTCTCAGTCTCCCTACTCTCTGCTAACTCTGCCTCTCTTGGAGTAGAACGTGGACTGAGGGATACTGGTGGGACCACGTTGAGCAGGACAGAGAGGCCCAGTCCTTAAGCTCTAAGTAGGTAGAGCCAGACCACCTCCAGCTCAAATCTCATAACCAGCACTTTCTAGCTATGTGTCCTTGATTTCCAGTTTAGTCTCTAAAGAATGTCCTCACTTGTAAAATGACAATAATGCTGGGTGTGGTGACATACACCTGTAATCCCAGCTACTTGGGATGCTGAAGCTGGAGGATCATTTGTTCAAGGCAGCCTGGGTGACTTACTGAGATTATGTCTCAAAATAAAATGAAAAAGGGCTGGGGACAGAGCTCAGGCAGTAGAGCGCTTGCCTAGAATGTGCAAGGCCCTGGCTTCCATACCCAGGACCACAGGGGAGAAAAATTATCCCTACCTCATAGATTTTGAGGAGCATTAAGTAAGACACCCAGCGTATAATAATCTCTTAATAGCTGTTCCTTAGTAGTTGCATTCAGAGACAGCCTTTGGAGGGAGGAATTCACAGGGTCACTAAGGAGGCATTCATGCAGTTAATTAGCCATCAAAGGAGTCAGCAGTTTAAGTCAATAGCTGGGACTCTAAGTGTGATATGGTTGGAATCTAGTTAACTTGGAATCTAGTTAACCCTATGGGTTCCTGGAGAGGAGAGGGGTCAGCTGAGTCCATGCAGTTATTTTTGGGGAAAGAGGTGGGGTTGAAGCAGGTTGGGGAGAGAGATGAGGGGAGAATAGGTGGGTACTGCCAAACCTAGGTTGGGGACAGTGAGCCAACAGCTTTGGCAGGAGCAGGAGACTCAGCTGGTCACCTGACGGAGCTGGGCCTCCATCTCTTGGACCTCTGTGTCCAGGATGATTCTTTTTTTTTTGTACTGGGGATTGAACTCAGGGGCACTCGACCACTGGGCCACATCCCCAGCCCTTTTTTGTATTTCATTAGAGACAGGGTCTCACTGAGTTGCTAAGTGCCTCGTCATTGCTGAGGCTGGCTTTGAACTCTCGATCCTCCTGCCTCAGCCTCCCAAGTTCCCAAGTACTGGGATTACAGGCGTGCACCATCGCGCCCGGCTCAGGATGATTCTTTTTTTAATTTTTTAAAATATTTTTATTTATTTGCTTTTAGTTGTACACAATGTGTGTACACAATGCGTTTTATTTGTACGTGGTGCTGAGGATCGAGTGCTCTACCGCTGAGCCACAATCCCAGCCCTCAGGATGATTCTTAACAAAAGCAACAGATGAAGGGAGTGCGGAGGTGGGGGAGTGGACAGTCTGGAGTGTCTGCAATGCATGAAGTGTGTAGGCAGTCCTGGCTTGGGCTTCAGGACAAGAGCACCTCGTGAGTCTCAGGTAGGACTAGGGACCAGAGGAGCATCTGGGAAGGCAGAAAGAGTCCTTGAGTTGGTTCTCAGATTTGCAGATTTAGGCAGAAAAGGGCCCAGGAGTCCACTGGAACTGGACTGGGGTTCAGAGGAGGGTCAGAGAGACGAGGGAGCTGGTGTTTTGCTCCATCCAGGAATTTACAGGCAATTGAGCATGGGGTGACTTCAGGGTGTTCTGAAAGAAATTTGTGGCAGGCACTAAGAAAGGAAAGATCTCTCTCTCTTTATCCTTTATTTGCCTCCATAGCCTCTACTTTCATGATTGAATTCCTGCCAGTTTTTCTCATCTTCTGGGTTTTGATTGGCAGGCATTGAGCAAATATTTGTGGGATGAGTGAGCTAGTGCTTAGTGAGTCCAGGTGGCCTTGTCCCTAGTCCTGTCAGATCATGAATCCCTCCTTCTCCTCTGCCTTCCCCAGTTGCTCACACTCTTTAGGGAACATTAGTGTCCTTACACAGGTTAACTTATTGACTGATTGTCACAAGCCTACCTGTTCCATGCTCCATTCCCTTTCTTTTGGTTCAGTTCACTTGATGAGTGCTTATTAGAAGCTGGGTATGTTGGGGCACACAGAGTTGAGTCTTGCCCTAAGAAGCTCACACACAGTCTAATTGGGGTGATATATGTATGCACTATGTTGATAATGAATGCAGGAGATAGTGGGTGTTTTATGAAAGCTCCAAACCATATTTTGGGAAAGCTGAGTCAGGCAAGACTTCATAAGGACTTCACGTCAGAGATGCACCTAGAAGAACAGATAGATCTCATAGTAGGTAGAGATGTAGGATATGGCTTTTTAGGAGAGGCCCAGCTTGAATGAAGCTCAGAGGTAAGGGAATCTAATTTCAAGCATTTTCCCCCTTGATTATAAAATGATGTTCACTGTAAAAAAAAATTCAAACAGTCTACACATCTACAAAGAGTCCCCTCAGCTTGCCAATTCCACTTTTTTTTTGGTACCAGGGATTGAACTCAGGAGCACTCGACCACTGGGCCACTTCCCCAGCTGTTTTTTGTATTTTATTAGGGACAGGCTATTTTGAGTTGTTAAGTGTGTTAGCCATTGCTGAGGCTGACTTTGAACTCATGATCCTCCTGCCTCAGCCTCCCAAGTGCTGGGATTACAGGTGTGTGCCACCACACCCGGCACCAATTCCACTTTTACTAGTCCATTGTACAATGTTCATCTTTGATTCAGGTGTGATGGTCCATGCCTAGGAGGCTGAGGTTGGAGGATCTCTTAAGCCCAGGAGCTCAAGGCCTTGGTTGTCCTTGACTAGTGCATAGAAAAAGCTGGAAAGGTTGATGGAAACTGACTGATGGGGCACTTCATGGACTACCCAGGCTTGGCACTTGGAGCTTTGTTCTATAGGCAGAGGGGGGCTAGTGAGGGTATGGGACAAGATGGAAGGTTAAATAAATCAGGCCAAAGTATCAGTGAGTATGACTTCTCTGTATCTGGGGCCAGGGCAACTCTTTTGCATCCCTTCCAGGGATGTTTGTTTTTGAATCAGGTACCCCCAGGCTACAAAGCCTCACTGAAACCTAGATTTTTTTCTGCCATGCAGATTGTTAAGCACTTTCTACTCTGGGAAATGACTCTGTCAGTTCTCTCCAGGCAGGAACACAGTGGCCCCAAACAGACCTCAAGCCTCACTCTCACCTTCCCCATCCTTAAGGTCCTTGGGTATGAAGATTCGAGGGCTGCTGGACCGCAAGGGCTCCTGGAAAAAGCTGGATGACATCCGCAATGTCTTCTGGTGCCACAAGACCTTCACCTCAGGTGTGCAGAGCCAGGCAAGGGATTCCTACCCTTCAATTTACCTCCCATTCAGACCTCTTCCTCCCCTTCCTGGGACACAGTTCTCTCCCAGTTCTCCCAGGGAGACTGCTGGATTCAAGTGGAAGAAACTCCTGGTTCCACTGATGGTATCTTCCAGATTCCCCTGGGGAACCCAGGCATCTCCTCTGAGGAGGAGATAAGAATAGGGAAGTGAGAATAGAGGGACACTCTTCCCAGAATAGGTTCATGGTCATTTAGGAGTTCTGATCTTGATCAGGGGCACACAGTTCACTTCTTTACTCCTGCTACCAGGTGTTCTGAGCTTTGGGTTCAGAAAGTCTTAGGTTCAAATCCCTGCTCTACCACTCAAGTGGGCAAGTCACTCCATCCCTCTTATCCTCTGTATCTAGCATTCAATTGAAGATGTAATTATATCTACTTCATAGAGTCGCTGGAAGAAAAACCTAAGAATGAGCAAGAGCTGGGCAGGACCAGGACCTAGGGAAGTAGTTTTGAGACCTACTGGTCCCTTCTCTTGCTCCCCCAGAGTATGTCACAGAGCACTGGTGTGAGGACAACTTCTTTGGGTACCAGTACCTGAATGGCGTCAATCCTGTCATGCTCCATTGCCTTTCCAACTTGCCCAGCAAGCTGCCAGTCACCAATGACATGGTGGCCCCCTTGCTGGGACCAGGCACCTGCCTGCAAACAGAGTTAGAGGTTGGTGAGGAACTTAGCAGTGGCTTGATAAGCGGGACATGGGTGGGTTGCCATGAGGGACAGAGGGTGTGTGTGGAGGGTAAGGATGGAATGGCCTAGGCCTGTGACCCTCAGCTTCTGCGCAGCGGTGGCCCTGCACTTTGTTCAAGTAGAGCAGATATGGACAAGAGCCAGATGGGCTTGGGATGGTTTGAGGACTGTTGGGGGACTCCAGGATCCCTGGTGCTGAGAGAAAGCTGCTTTGGGACAGGTCAATGGCAGGGCCAACAGAGGTAGCAGGAATAATTGGGAAGGACTAGGAGCTGTGAGAATGTAGGAGTAACAATGATTCAGTCTCTCTAGGGCAGCCAAGCCCTCAGGCATTGTCCAGAAGGTTAGAGATGTGGTTGGTTAATTTTTTTTGAGTGTTGATTTTGCTGTTGTTGGATACACAGAGGTCAGACCTCAGAAGGGAATGAATCTGAATTGAGAGAGTAGAAGGACCAGGTATGGTGGGGAGGAGGAGAGAACGCTGGCTTGTTCATGCCGAGAGGCCAGGTGAGAGATTGCACAACGACAGACTCACCCCGACCTCATTCCGGACATTCTGGGAAGGGTGCGGTACCCAGCTTATGGCTACCCACTTGGCCATAAGTGCAGACACCAAGAATTGCTGAGGCCGGAAATGGGGACCTCAGCTTCTTCTTGAGGTAGACAGAGGATGGAGAGGGAAACGGAGCACCGGTAGGGAGGGTACGCTAAACCTTTGTGCGCCTTCTCCAGAGGGGGAACATCTTCCTAGCGGACTACTGGATCCTGGAGGAGGCCCCAGTCCATTGTCTAAATGGCCGCCAGCAGTATGTGGCGGCCCCGCTCTGCCTGTTGTGGCTCAACCCCCAGGGGGCGCTGCTGCCCTTGGCCATCCAGGTGAGCCTGGGGGTGGGGCTTCGGAGGTTGGGGCGCTTCAGGGGGCGGACAGTCTTGAGTCTCGCCTCCTCATTACTCTTGAGTGCAGCTCAGCCAGACGCCCGGGCCCAATAGCCCCATCTTTCTGCCCACTGACTCCGACTGGGACTGGCTGCTGGCCAAGACGTGGGTACGCAACTCTGAGTTTTTGGTGCACGAAAACAACACTCACTTTTTGTGCACGCATTTGTTGTGTGAGGCCTTCTCCCTGGCTACATTACGTCAGCTGCCACTCTGCCATCCTGTCTACAAGGTCTGTACCAAACCTGAATAGGGCCAAAGCGGGCGGGGCGTGGGCAGCATTTCCCCCTGATCTTTGGCTCATGTTACCTCTTTCCACTCGCAGCTCCTGCTTCCCCACACGCGCTACACCCTGCAGGTGAACACCATCGCAAGGGCCACGCTGCTCAATCCAGAAGGCCTGGTGGACAAGGTGCAGCCTCCCTGCCGCATCCCTGAGGCCCCACCTTTGAGTATGCTTTGCCCCGCCCACAAGCTTTGTTAGCCGAGACCATTCCGCAATCCGGTTGGCTTCTTTCCACAAGCCCCGCCCCTCTCCGCCAGTCTTCAACTTGCCGGGTTCATGAACTGCGTTTGCCAATTCTCCACAAAATCTCAAAGTGGAATAAACAGTTAGCAGTGGGGATCTGAGGGTCCCCACAAAGACTCCACCCCCACCCCAAGACTAGGCACTCTACCTCCGGCCCCAGCACTACCCTCAGCGGACTGCGCCCAGTCAGGCTCCCGCCTCCCTGGCTATTAGGTCACACTTTTATCTCAGGATCTTCCTGAGCAGCCCGCGTCAGGGAGGCTCATATGGATGCTTGATCTGTGGTCGTGGAGGGTTTGGCTAACCTTAGAAGTCCCTCCCTCCCTGGGCCAAGTCGCTAGCCCCATCTTATATCCAGGCTGGGGTAGGGTTTGGGCAAGCCTGGGAGCCAAACTGTGTTGTGTTTGCAGGTCACGTCCATCGGGAGGCGCGGTCTTCTCTACCTCATGAGCACGGGTCTGGCCCACTTCACCTACACCAATTTCTGTCTTCCCGATAGTCTGCGGGCCCGTGGCGTCCTGACCATCCCCAATTACTATTACCGAGACGATGGCCTGAAGATCTGGGCCGCCATTGAGAGGTGCGGTCCCAACCCGGCAGCCCCTCCAACTCCTGGTCTCTGGGCAGTGTGGGGCCCCTGTGTGTTCCTTCCAATTGAGGCCCTTGGGGCTGGGGATTCCAGGTATTTTCGGACTCCAGACTAGGGAATTCCCAAGGGTAGGAACTGGAGTTGGGGTGCCTTGTGAAATGGCAGCTAGAGAGGGACTGAGTGTAGTGAATGCAGTGGATGAAGGGAAAGAGGGGGGAGGTGTCCGGAGGAGTCAGAGGACAAGACCTTGTCCAACAGCTCAATATGTCTGTGACCTCCAGGCAGGCAGGCTCCTTCCAGAATGGTGAGTGAGGAGGATGCAACCTGAGGCAGACTCTCCTTAGTGAATTCTCCCCCAGGACCCTGTGCAGAAAGGAGGCCCAAAGCCTCTGTGACTCAGGACAGGAATGAGACTTGAGGGAATGCTGGGCACTCAGGTCCCCACTGAGCTCCCCCAACACAGAGAGACTCTCAATGGACTCTGACAGCCTGCCTCTCCCCAGCCTAAGCAGCAGCAGGCCTTGGTGTTCTGGCTAGACTTGGGCCCAATGTTACTTCAGGGGCATCAGCATCTCTTTCCTGCAGCTTTGTCTCAGAAATCGTGGGCTATTATTATCCCAGTGATGCATCTGTGCAGCAGGACTCCGAGCTGCAGGCCTGGGTCGGTGAGATTTTTGCACAGGCGTTCCTGAACCGGGAGAGCTCAGGTATCCCTTGTCGGTTCCCATCCCCACCCCAACCCCCTACAGGTTCTTGATGATCCAGTTCTCACCCTGGCCTCTCCACTTCCATTAACAAATTCTTATTTATTACTGTCCCACTTAGCAGATGAGAAAATAGGGACAGAGAAGCCTACAGAGGCAGAATTCTGGACACGGCCTTGCTGTGTCCATCTTATCCTTCCACCTTTATACAAACTCATACATTCACTTCCACTTGCTGAACTCTGAACTTTGTCAGTGTGTAGCATGTAGTGGTAGGAGCCATCTCTGACTTAAAAGGATTCTCGAACCTTCTCTCATGTCCTCTCGTGCCTGTCCTGACAGGTGTTCCTTCCAGCCACCAATGTCTCTTCATTTCCTGTAGCCACAAACCTCTTCATGGTGTGGGTTGGTCTTCTTGCCTGACTCCTGATTGACATTTGTCACCTAAACTTAGCTGTCCCCTGTCTTCTGGCACTGCCTGAAAGGACTCTCAGAACCACCAACACCAGTGGTCCCTCTCAGTCTCCTTTCCTTAAACTCAATGCCAAGCAGATGCCCTCACACCACCCTAATTTCTTTCATTTTCCATTAGCTCTAGGGAGGACATGGCCTCCTGACATTCCCACTTCTTCCTGAGTCACAGCAGTCTCCCCATCCCAGAATTTGGCTTGCCCTGGCTCTCCGACTCCTCTTCTACCCCTCTGAAATGGAATGAACCCTCTCCTATTTTTCTTCTGTGGCTGATTTTCAGAAATCCCATATTCCCCCTCTCGACAGGACTTTTCTTTTTGGCATCCCACTGTCACCCTTAAGACATGAAAATTAGAAGTCATCCCTGTAGAGAGGAACTTCTGGCCTTGTTTGGGTTAAAATGGTTCCAGTGTCCATCCTCCAGTTTCCTCAGCCCAGCCTGAGACTTCTCTCAGCAGGGTTATAGCTTTCAGCCAGCTTACTGCTTCTGGTGGCCACATAGTGGAGTTCCTGTCTTTAGAGACCCAGGGAGCAGAGGTAGTCTCAGATCACTTCCATATGGAGAGAACAGCTGTTATAGTTCTGTCTTTTTTTTTTTTTTTTTTTCTTTGTGATATTGGAGATTCAACCCAGGGTCTCATACATGCTAGACAAGTGCTCTAACACTGAGCTACATCCCCAGCTTTTTTTTCTTTTAAACAATAACAATAAAATTTTTTTCAAACATACAGTAATGTAGAGAATATAGTGTAATGAGCATCCATTTACCCATTTTCCATATTCAACAATGCTGTTTTCTTATTAATTTGTTGCTTTTGTTTATTGATGGAACTTTTGCAAGTAAATTAAAGTTTTTTTTTGTTTGTTTTTTTGTACTGGGGATTAAACTCAGGGGCACTTGACCACTGGGCCATATCTCCAGCCCTTTTTTGTATTTTATTTAGAGACAGGGTCTCACTGACTTACTAAGTGCCTCGCCGTTGCTGAGGCTGGCTTTGAACTCGCAATCCTCCTGCCTCAGCCTCCCAAGTGCTGGGATTATAGGCATGCACCACCATGCCTGGCTGCAAGTAAATTATAGTCATCCTATTTCACCTACTCAATATGTCTCTTAAAATATAACTTTTTCTACAAAACCACAATACTGTCTTAACTTCTCTTTTTTGCCCATCCTGGGGATTGAATTTAGGGCTTCATGCATGGTAAGCACCTAGGTAAGCACTGAGCTACACCTCCAGTCCTACACTTATAAAATTGACAATAATTTCCAACTTCATTCCACATCTAGTCCACATTCAAGTTTCCCCACCTGTCCAGTTTTCCCTCAGTTGACCCCATTGATTCAGGAATCAATCAAGGATCACATGGTACATTTTGTTTGTTAGTTTTGACTCTAAAATTTCTTTTAACTCAGAAGGGCACTGCTTCCCCCTGTGCTTTTTAAAATCATATGACATGGCCTCAGGGAAGAGCCCAGACTAGTTGTTCTGCACAAGGTCTCACCTTCCAAATTTCTCTAATTGTTTTCTCTTGATGTCATTTATCTTGTTCCTTTGTCTCCTGTGTTTTTTGTAAACTGGAAGAAATACCTAAAGGTTGCACATCTTTTGGCAAGAATATTTCTCAGATGATGCTGTGTCCTCTGCATTGCATCATCCTGGGAGGCGCTTGATGTCAGATTGTCTCAGTGGTAGTGATGCTAACAGTGATTTCTAGGTTAAGGTGGTGACAGCCACATGTCACTTGGATTTTTAAAAAGGTGATGTTTCCTTGTGTTTTGCTAACCTAATGCTGATACTGGGTTGTCCTGATCTGCTTCCCCACACCACCTGGGGCTGTTTTTTGTTTTGTTTTTGTTTTTCCTGCTTAAGAACTAGACCAAGTGGGCATGGTGGTGTACACCTATAATCCCAGTGGCTCAGGAGGCTGAGGCAGGAAAATTGCAATCTTGAGGCTAGCCTCAGCAACTTAGCAAGGCCCTAAGCAACTCAGTGAGACCCTGTTTCAAAAAATAAAAATAAAAAGGGCTGGGGATGTGGCTCAGTAGTTAAGCACCCCTGGGTTCAATCCCTGGTACCAAAAAAAAAAAAAAAAAAAAAGTTTGCAGGCATAGGTATATAGTAAGGCTGGAGGCTGGAGCCTGTTGGTGTTTTGAGGGCTATCAGGAAGGCCTATGTGGCTAGAGTGGAGTGAGAAGAAGAAAAGTTGAGAAGGAAAAGAGAAAGAATGGGAGCCAGATCAAGTAGGGCCATGATAAGGTGAATGAGAGGGGAAGCCCTTAAAAGGTTCTAGTGAAAGGCAACATCATCTGATTTATGCTTTCTTTTTCTTTTTTGTGGTACTGAGGATGGAACCCAGGGCCCTGTACATGCTATGCAGGCGCTCTACAACCAAGTTACACCACCAACCTCTGACTTATGATCACTTTGGTTGTCGTATAAAAAACTGGCTGTAAGGGACAAGGGTGAAACTAGCGGAATTCATCCAGGAGAGAAATGATGGCGATTGGGTAGTGGTGATTCTCGAGGAGGGGAGAAGAGACAAGATTTTTAAAATCTTTGCTGATATGTATGGTATGAGATAAAAAGAGGAGCAATGCACACATTTTGGCCTGGGCAACTGGATTAAGAACGCAGTTGTCTCTTGATATCCAAGGGGGATAGGTTCAAGAACCTCCACAGAGACCAAAATCCTCAGATGCTCCAGTCCCTCATACGAAATGGTATAGTATTTGCATAGAACATATGCACATCCTCATGCATACTTTAAATCATCTCTAGATTACTTTTAATACCTAATGTAGTGTAAATGCTATGTAAACAGTTGTCATAATATATGTCTTAGGGAATAGTGAAAAGAATAAAAAATTTGCTGTTTTTTTTTTTTCTCCCAAATATTTTCGATCTAAGGTTGGTTGAACCCACAAGTGTGGAACCCCCTGTGCTGAAAGGGAACCACTGAGGGAGGGCTGGAGTGGAGAGTTGGGGAAGTCAAGCATTTGGTTTTGCAAGATTAGGTTGGAGGTGCCTCGGGGATGGTGCGACATCAGGGAAGCAGCTACAGGTTTATGCCCACTGCTGAGTCAAGTTCAGGAGCCAGGAATGTGAATTTGGGAAAAGTCAGTGCATGGGAGGTGGGCAAAGCCACAGACTGGGGTGAGGTTAGTGTGGTACAAAGAGGAGGACAGAGGGCTGAGCTTTTCTCCCTCCAACCCTGACAGGGTTTCCATCTTTGCTAATTCCCTTTTTTTTTTTTTTTTGGTACTGGGAATTGAACCCAGAGGTGCTTTACCACTGAGCTACATCCCCAGCCCTTCTTATTTTTTTTTATTTTGAGACAGGTCCTCACTAAGTTGCTCAGGACCTTGCTAAGCTGCTAAGGCTGGCCTTGAACTTGCAATCCTCCTGCCTCAGCCTCCTGAGTCACTGCAATTACAGGCATGCACCACTGCACCTATTCATCTTTGCCAATTCTTTTCAAATTGTATTTATTTACTCATTTTTGAGATGGTGTCTTGCTATGCTACCCAAGCTGACCTTGTATTCCTGGGCTCAAGCAATCCTACCTCAGCCTCTTGAGTAGCTGGGACTACAGGCTTTGTGTCCAGCTTCTGTCATCCCTCAACTTAGGGAGACCCCTTCTCTTCCTTCAGGAAGGTCTTTCCTTACCACTGTTGCCCCATTGCCTGTTTCTGTCCTAGCTGTCTTCTCCTTCAAGAGTCAAATTCTGGTCTTAGATATTTCTTTCTTCTTTCATCACTTTGTGCTTTTAAATAACACTTGGTGGTCATCTGTTTCTGCTACAAAGCAGAAGATGATCCATTATGGGGTGCTTGGACAGATCTTGGTAAACTGAGTAAATTAAATCAATAAGTGCTAGTAAGGGGTGCAGAGCCTTGGAGGTCAGGAAGAGGCAGCTTGGTGCTGGGCTTGAACCTGGCTTCATCATGAACCCTGTCCATCAAACATCTTCTTTTTTTTTTCTTTTTTTTTTTTCGGTGGTACTGGGGATTGAACTCAGGGGCACTCGTACTCGTCCACTGGGTCACATCCCCAGCCCTTTTTTGTATTTTATTTAGAGACAGGGTCTCACTGAGTTGCTAAGTGCCTTGCCATTGCTGACGCTGGCTTTGAACTCACGATCCTCCTGCCTCAGCCTCCCAAAGTGCTGGAATTACAGGCGTGTGCCACCGCGCCCGGCCAAACATCTTCTTGTCCCATCCCAGCACCCAGCTCCTATCTAGACCCCCTTCAGAAACCACAGACCTTGGTGATGGCCATCCCCAACTTCATCCCATCCCAAATCTTAGTCTAAAGACAGTTGTGGTCCATGTCCAAGCCCTTACTCCCTTACTCTCCATTTGCAATGGGCTCCTGCCCTCAACTGCCCCTAGGAATTCAGTCCCTCCCATACCCACCCTCTTCCTTTCCTCTCCACACCCAGGCTTCCCAAGCCGCCTGTGCACACCAGGAGAGTTAGTGAAGTACCTCACTGCAATCATCTTCAACTGCTCCGCCCAGCACGCTGCTGTCAATAGTGGGCAGGTAAGGTTGCAGAGGGCAAGCTTCATAAAAGGTGTGTTAGGCTTGGCAATGGACTTGGGGTCAGTGTTCTGGTTGAAAGCATGGGCAGATCAGGTTTGGGTGGGGTTTATGATCAGGGTTGGGGCTGGAGTGGCAACTGGGCCAGTGTTGGGTGATGGCTGGGTGGAGCTGGGTCTAGGGTTACAATGGAGACTCAAGTTGGAGTTATGTTGAGAGTAGAACTTGTGGGCTCCTATCTTGGTCAGGACTGGACCAGGTGGAGTATCGGGTTGCTCTGTGGCATGACAGCCCAAGGCCCTTTTCTAGGATTACCTACTCTGGGTCCTCCTCCCTCCCTGGTGACTCACCCCACCCAGTCCTGGAACATTGGGTAGGGAATGACAAGCAGTGAGCTGGGCTTCTGCCCCACTCCTGGGACTTTCCACAATCCCCTCATTTCCCAACTGCAAGACCTGGGATGGTGAAGGCGGGATTGGGAATGATGAAGAGGGAGCTGGTCCTCATCTTCTGGCCAGCTGATCCAACCAGGGTGGGGGTCTCCACAGCATGACTTTGGAGCATGGATGCCCAATGCCCCCTCATCCATGAGGCAGCCCCCACCTCAGATCAAGGGGACCACCACCCTGGAGAGTTACCTGGACACCCTCCCAGAAGTGAACATCACCTGTAACAACCTTCTCCTCTTCTGGTTGGTCAGCCAAGAGCCCAAGGACCAGGTGTGTGTATAGTAGTGTGGATGGTGTGTGGGGGGGGTCTTGCAGGGCCTGGTCAGTGGAGGAGGTGGGCAGTGGCTGTTCTGAGAAGGGACTGAATGCTGGGATTTATGCACACTGCTAAATTGCTTCAGGTTCTTTAGTTTCCTCAGGATATGATACTTGATTCCCCCAAACACATACATTAAAGCAAATACGAGTTTGGTGGCTGTGTTACAACTTCCATCCAATTCACAAGTTTACCAATCCATCCATCCATTATCCATCTATTCATCATCCATCCAGTCTTTCTCTCTTCCATCCGTCCATCCATCCATCCATCCATCCATCCATCCATCCATCCAACCATCCAATCTTTCCCTCATCTGTCCACCCATCCATCCAGTCTTTCCCTTGTCCATCAATTACTCATACATTCTCCTAAACATTAAACAAAAATGTTTGTGTACCTCCCCACATGTCATCACAGCAGTGGGTACCAGGCATTTAAAGTTGAGTGAGACTTTCTTGCCTTTTAGAAACCTGTGGTCTAGTTGGGGAGACATATGGGTAAATGAAGAAGGGCACAACAGCGTTGTAGGAAGTACACACATTAACTCTTCCATTTACTCCATGTACTTCCTGAGCAGTGTGCCAGACACTGGTGGGCAGCTGTGAGCCTTGTCCATGAGCTTTACAGTTTAGGGACAGAGTAAAGATAGGGCCCCATGGAAGCTAACATGGTCTAGGAGAACCTGAGAAATTTCTTGGAGGAAGTGCCATTGAAGCTGAAACCTGTGGGACAAATAAACAAAGGAGGGGCAGGGTTGGTTTCTAGTCAGAGGGAAGGATACAAGCAAGGAGTTGAGGGGAGATTCCACTGGTGTGTTTGTAGGATCATTGTGGTTTAGTGCAGCAAGATGGCAGGTGGAGAGGAAGGTGGGTCTTTGCAGAATATTCATTCAGATGATAATGGACAATGAGCGGGCCACTCAAGGGCTTTAAACCAGATGATATGATGCAATTTGCTTCAGCAAGGGTGCTTCTGTGGCCATGTGAATGGGTGACAGGGATAACTGTGGACTCAGGAGACAGCAAGGAAGGAACTTAAGTATCAGAGGCCAGATGAGCAGCCTTTTAATCACCAACTGCTGTCATTGCCATTCACACATCACTTTATCAGTCATGACTCTGCCTTCCTGGTCTTGCTCACAAGTTCTTCTCTGACACATGAGCATCTTCTTCTCATGCTTAACTCCATTTGATGCTAGAAAGATTCCAAATATTTTATCTTCCTAGAAAGTTTTGGTTTTGTTTTTGGAGACAGAATCTTGCTGTGTTCACCACAACCTCTGACTCTGAACATTTTTTAAACAGTGCCAGGGATGGAAGCCAGGGCCTCAAGCATACTAGGCAAGCACTCTACCACTGAGTTACACCCCCAGCCCTTCCTAGCAAGTTCTAACTAACTATCTTCTATCCTGGGAATGGCAGGAACTTGTCCCTGAATCCTGCCCTTTTCTGCTCCCAGAAGAATGTGTAGGCAGGAGGATGAGGGTGGAGGGTTCCTTCCTCATAAGCCAGTGAGAAATTTAACTTGGAAACTTATATCAATAATAATAGCAGCTGTCACTTACTGAGGATCTGTCATTCAGTCATTAAATCAGATACTTTACACACACTGTTTTAAAATACAAAACAAATTATAGCTATATTTAAAGTGTTTAGTGTAGTGCTGGCATATAAATGTTTAATAGATGGTAGTTCATTTATGGAGGAAAAACGGAGGTTCAGGTTAAGCAATTTGCTCCAAATCACTTAGCTAGGAAGCAGACTTTGAGTCCAGCCTGTTGCATTTCTGTATTCAGCTCATCTGGTGAGTATGATATAGTTTTAGAAGTTACATATCAATCTGGAAAATAAGACATAAAACTGGTTCTTTGAAAAGACCAATAATATAAAGAAGCTGCAGAACTTAAATACACAGCATTAGGAATGGGGAAAGGAATACAGAGTTTTGTTGTTGTTTGGGTACCAGGGATTGAACTCAGGGGCACTTGACTAGTGAGCCACATCCGCAGCCCTCTTTTGTATTTTATTTACAGATAGGGTCTCACTGAGTTGCTTGGTACCTCACTTTTGCTGAGGCTGGCTTTGAATTGGAGATTCTCCTATCTCAGCCTCCTGAGCTATTGGGATTACAGACATGTATTACCACAGCGGGCAAGAGGTGTTTAAACTATAAGAAAGTACTGGTTACAAATTACATTGCTATATTTCATAGGGTTGAACCAACCTTTCCTTCCTAGAATAAACTGGACTCCATCATGACACATTGTTGTTTTACTATGCATTATTGGCCTTCATTGGCCGATATATTTGCTTACAGTTTTATAAAAGGAAACTTAGAAATCTAGATGAAAGAAATGATTTTTGTAGGAGAATATAAGCAATTGAAATGTTGGAAGAGATGAAAAACAGACGTAAATGTTAAAGTTTGTAAAAGATCTGATCTCTTCAAATAAATACTTCCTAAGTTATTCAAACTGCTTGAAAGCAAAGAGAAAGGTGGAAGCCTCCTGAATAATTTCACTGAAGTATAGAACCCTGACCCCAGTAATCTTTTTTTTTTTAATATTTTTTTTAGTTGTAGATAGACACAATACCTTTATTTTATTTTATTTTTATGTGGTGCTGAGGACCGAACCCAGCACCCCACACGTGCAAGGCAAGCGCTCTACCACTGAGCCACAACTCCAGCCCCCAGTAATTTTTTTTTTTTTTTTTTTGTGGTACCGGGGATTGAACTCAGGGGCACTCGACCACTGGGTCACATCCCCAGCCCTTTTTTTTTGTATTTTATTTAGAGACAGGGTCTCAGTGAGTTGCTAAGTGCCTCGCCATTGCTGAGGCTGGCTTTGAACTCGCGATCCTCCTGCCTCAGCCTCCCAAAGTGCTGGGATTACAGGCGTGCGCCACCACACCCGGCTCCAGTAATCTTTTTTTAAATAGATTTTTTTAAAGCTGTACATTGAAACAATACCTTTATTTTATTTATGTATTTTTTGTTGTTGTTTTGTTTTTGTGGTGCTGGGGATCGAACCCAAGGCCTTGTGTATAGAAGGTAAGCACTCTACCCACTAAGCTATATCCCCAGCCCTATTTATTTATTTTTATGTGGTGCTGAGGATCAAACCCAGTGCCTCATACATGCTACCACCGAGCTACAACTCCAGCCCCCAAAGACAGTAATCTTTAAGAAGGGAGTAGGGTCTTATTAGAGGGCTCCAGTCTCAGATTGACTTACCACCTATGTGACCTCGAATATGTAATTTGTCCTCTCTAAGCCTCAATTTTCTTATCTGTAAAGTGAGCATGGTAAGAGTACCTGTCTTAAAGATTGTTGTACCCTTGTAATGGTGCATGTAAAGTACTTTACATGTTAGCTGTTATTAAGAAAATGAAATTATAAACTCCTTCCACTCAGCTACCACAATCTGAAAAATATATCAGCCAATGAAGATCATAATGTATAGTAAAACAATAATGTGCCATGACAAAGTCTCGTTTAGTCTAGGAATGAAAGGTTGGTTCAACCTTAAGAAATGTAGCAATGTAATTTGTTACATCAACAAAGAAGCATACCATATAATTATTTCAATATATGATGAAAAAAGCATTTGATCAGTGTGAACAACCATTGTAATAAAAACTCAGTGTAAAATGAACCCCCCGAAGGCGTTTTGATAAAAATATGTTTAAGAAAATGGTGGGACTGGGGATGTAGCTCAGTGATACAGCACTTGCTTGGGTTTGTCATGTGGTTCCCTTTGCTCAGTGAGGGGAGGGGGAAGGAAAAGAGAGGGAGGGAAAACTTATGATGAAATAATAGAGGTCCCCTCATTAGAATCTGGGATGAGAAAGTAATGCCCACTATTACTGCTATTATTTAACACTGATCTGAGGGGCTTCATCAGAACAATAAAAACAAGAAAAATAATTTTTGAAACATAAGGAGTCTTGGCAGCCAGTTTGTATGAAGGTTATATTAGGTGGGAAGAGTGTGCTGGGAGGCGGGCCTGGGCATTGTGATGGTGAACTGGTTGTGTGAAGTGATGTGAAAGGAGGGACAGTTCTGCAGACAGGTGGCATTGACACTAAAGGCCATTGTTCATTGTAAGATTTTTTCTCTTTCCTCTTTTGGGGGGCTAGAGATCAAATCTAGGACCTCATGCACATGGGGCAAGCATCTACCACTGAGCTAACACCCCCAGCCCTCCTGGTGACGTTTCTTGATTGTGGTTAGCCATGTTGTAAAGTGTGACAGTGTTATGGTGATTGTGTTGGCAAAATTTCCATTATGTCAGTTGATTGTAAGGATGCCTCAGAACCAGGATTCTGATTATTCTCAGGGGCTGAATTTTGTAAATTGTGAAGCAACAGGTGTATTCTTGGATCCATTTGCTGAAGTATGTCTATGCTTATCTCAGTTGCATGATGAACATGATTGTGCTCTTCTACTTCAAAGAGCGGCTCAGGGCACTGGAAGGGAACTTTGAAGAATATCTAGTTCAATTTATCCACTTTCAGATGCAGGAATTGAGTCTCAAAGAGTCAAAGTTACACACAAAAGGTCAGCAGAAAGAACACTGAATTTAAGTTGGCTGGTTCCCAATTCTATCTCCTATACCATGTGGGCTCTGGGGGTTGGGAGGCTGTTTGGAGTCGGCTGCGTGGAGTGGTGATTTGAGGTGGTGGTTTGAAGGGTTGTGTTCGCAATGGCTGTCATGAGGTCGTGCCTGTGACTGCGTGTGTTGCCGCCTGTGATCCTTCTTTATTCTTCATGCCATCTGAACATCATCCTGACCTGTCATCTGTGTTTTTTCCCAGAGACCTCTGGGCACCTACCCGGACGAACACTTCACTGAAGAGGTCCCACGCCAGAGCATTGCTGCCTTTCAAAACCGCCTGGCTCAGATCTCAAAAGACATCAGGGAGCGGAACCAAGGCCTGCCACTGCCCTATGCTTACCTGGACCCTCCCCTCATTGAGAACAGTGTCTCCATCTAACCCCCACCTCAGACCACCCCAGAAGAAAGGAAGATCCAAGCATGAGGAAGTTGAGTTTCTCAGGGTCTTCCAGACCCTTCCATCCTCCCTATTCTCAGCTTGAACCTTCTTTTCTGCATATGGGGACCTTTCAGCCAAGATGGCTCTATATTATATGAATGGGCCATGAACTGTGAGGGATCAGGACAACAGTGTCCAGGGGAAAAGCCGCTGACTAAAGTCAAATGCACAATAGACCTCTAAAAAAGGAAGGAACCCTTGTGCCCCTTGCCCTGCTTTGGGCAGCTTCCTGTTCCAGCCTCTTGTGGGAATCTACCTCCTCCCATTGGGATGTCCAGCTTGGGTTCCCAAGTTCTCTTCCCAGTCCTCCCTATCCCCACCCTTTTTCTCCTACTGTGGCTTTTTAATTCCCCTTGTCTCCATCTCTAGGACCAACCAACCCAGCTTCCCTCTCTGAAAGAGCCTGGAAACTAGACACAGATGGGATGTGTGACTGAGTCTGTCATGTGGTCCCCTTTGCCCCTAGTACCTTTAAGGAGAGGGAAGAATTGGAGCCCAGCTCATCTGGATATCTAGCTGCAGTTCTAGGGGACAGGCCCCTGGGTGAATATGTGGTTTCACTCTTTCATCCTACTTCTATCTAATCCTTGTTTTTTTTTTTTGGTCTTTGAGCCCAGCAAGTTCAATAAAAGCTAACATATTTGGCTCTCATTTCATTTTTGTGGTGTGTGTGTGTGTGTGTGTGTGTTAGGTGACGGTGGAGTGGCTGCAAATCCATGGGTTGTCCTGAAGACAAGAAATGCCCCCAGCCCCCAGCTCAGTTAATCACCCAGCTGAGTCCTATATTTCTGCCTTCACTTCCTAGAACAATATCTGGACTCAAGACACTGGTAGGAAAAAATTAGGCATTTTGCAAAGACTCAAAATCCAGCTTCTGGGTGTGGTACTAGTTAGTGTTGCCACTGAAATCCAGTTCTACTCCCGGACACATGGAAGACTCACCCCTGGCCCTCTTGTGGATGGGTGGAGTCCTGAGATGAGTTTTGGCTGAGTTATGTGCAGAAGTGTGGTTGTCCTCAGGTTAGAGTGGAGGCCCTCCGGAGCTCTCTCTGCCTCTTGATTCTGGAGGCACATGTTGATACGGCACTTGCAGCAGCTCAGGTGCCCAACAGCAGAGGCCCTGCTGAGTGAACTAGACATGGAACTGAATGAGAAATAAATGTTTGTTGGGTGAAGCCATTGAAATTTTGGAATTGTTTGTTATTGCAGCATAACAGCCTCTCCTGACCAAAATGACCAAGGTCTGGAGAGTCTGATTTTTCTCCCTTCTAGTCACTCATCACTTAAAATCAGAGATTTGTACAACCCTCAATCAGCCATCCACATCTCTCTCCACAACGGCCCAACACCTTTCCTGTTTCCTGCTTCTCTAGACCTCAGACCCAGCCCATCTTACCTCCTCTACCAACTGAGTCAGATTCTGTGCCTGATCAATCCCTGGTCATGGCCTCTCTCTGGCCAAAGTCACAGTGCCTTTGAACAATGAGAGGATGATCATTCTTCTATTCTATGGTGCTGGCAGTAGAGAAATAAGCTTTAGAGTCAAAATAATAGCTGTACAGGTGAACCTCCACTCCTCAGCTTCACATGGCCAAGGGTTTTGCCTGGGATATCATCATTTAAAGAAACAAAAAGTGCTCTCTATACAACCACAGCTCCACAAAAAGCTCTGAATCTTTGCATTCTAACTCATTTGTCACCCCAGAGCCCATGCTATGCTGAAATTTTGGAGCAGATGTTGTCCCACAGATCCAGGAAAATACACTGTCCATAATTTCCCCCATCCCCTTCCAGCTCCACACTCTTCTCCCTGTACAACCAAACCCCTTCTGTCTTTGGGGCAGTGGACGTGTGTGGGGGTCAGGGGAAGTTTTTGCCTATATTAAGGTTTGGATTTTCATTTCTGGCATATGTGATCCTTGGAGAAGAGAATCCCTGTGCCACTGTGCATGAAGAAGTGGTTTGGGGGATATCTCACCTGCAGATCTCAGCCCAAAAATTTAACCACAATCCCCAGGACTAAAGAAATACCCAGTGGTGCCCCCTTGTGGCCATCTGGGCTGTGGTCAAAGCTGGAAATATGGACCCCCTAAACTGTCTTGACCAGAGCACTGCCCTGCCAGGGGGTCTCCCCAAGAGGATGAACTCTTCTTATCCTGCACAAAGGTTCCATTGGAAGTCATGCTCATCCTAAAAAATGCTCCCAAGCCGGAGAGGGAGGGACCAGGGTGGATCACTGGAATCTAGTTTCCCAGAAAGTCAGCTCGGAGGGAGGTTTATTGAGAAGACACTCCCAGATGCACACAAGACTTCTGCCTTGACTTTGGGCATGTCTGGACATGGGATATGGGGAAGGGGCTCATGTCAGGCTGCTGGATCACTGTCAGATAGGGGGCTTCTTCCAGCATGCAGTTTGGATCCCTCTGTGCTTTTTGATCTATCTGGAAGGACGACTGGTACAGTGGGAAACTTGCCAGCCCCTTTCCCTGGATGGTCTTGTACAAGTTCCTCCATGTCGTCGGTGGCCCAAATATGTCAGATAAGTGGGTGGGACGAAAAGACCTGGAAAGTCCCTTCCTGCACTGACATTCTAGGATCTGCTTGCATCATGGCTCCTGTCTCCTTAACTCTGTTCTTGACCTTGGGAAAGCAGCTGTGAAAGCCCCAGACAGGACCCCTGCTTCCATCAGCTTTCAGGTGGAGGGACAAAGTACACACCAAGAGGCACATTGAGAGAAATCCTTCCATGTGGTGGCTAGAGCACTTGGGAGATACAACCAGGTGCTGTGTGCTAGTGTGGCTGAGGGGGCATTAGGTGTGGTAGTTAAGGAAGGTCTCTCTGAGGAAGCTACACTGGAGCTGAGACCCAGATGCCAAACACAAAACATTCTTGAAGCAGCTTCAGGGAATGGTGTTATAAACCGGGACAGGGTGAAGTAAGGGCACATCTTCGAGGAAGGTAGCGTGGCTAAAAAAAAGGTGTTGGTCACGCATGGTCATGCAGTCCATGGCAAAGTCTTTGGAATTAATTTTAAGGTCGATACTCCTTTAAGCTTTGGTGAATTTTAAGCAGGGGAGTGACCTAATTTAGTTTTTTTCCTTCTGTGTCCTAGGGGAGTTGGGCCCCAGGGGTTGTTCTCTGCCTTTCAGGGCATGGGGTTGGGCAAGGTAGAGGGTGTCCCAGCAGTGACGACTTGGCTTCCAGTGTGGGTGGGTGTCATGAGCTACCCCTGCGAGTGCACATCTGTACCAGGGGCCTCTCATACGCTCTGGGTCCCACCCCTGCTCCAGGAGAACCAGTTCTTCAGCGAGTGCCTACCCAGAGTTATGTGTCCACGTTTGGGTCACAACTGGGGAGTGCCCCAATCACATCCGTATACCTAATCCTTAAACCTATCCACGTCCCCAGCCCTAGCCCTGGCCCCACCCATATCCCTACCAAACCCAGGGACAGGAGTTGACTAAGAGAAGACCTATTGCTAGTGGTCATGATTTAGGAAGTCAGCTTTGGGGCAGTGGAGATAGATCCTCTCCCTGTCTTCTTCTTCACCTAGGTTCTCTTCTCTGTATCCTTAGAGCCCTCTCCTACCCAGTCCTCTGGGCTGCCTATGTGACCCTGCTTCCTCCCCACTCCCATGCTGAGTCATCTTACCAATGGATAGAAAGGTTAAGGATGGGCCTATCCCTCTAAATGCCCCTGGACCCTGCATCCCAGAGGGGCCTGGCAGTCCCTGAGCTTCAATTTTCCCTCTCTAACACACTGCTCTTCACTATACCTTAGCAGCACCCTGGGGCACAGTCTCCAGGGTAAGAGAGAATTTGCATGTGATTTGCCACTTGACATGAACATTTGCATAATCAGGCTAGCAGCATCCCCCAAGAGTCATCAGGGTGACTGAGCAGAGCCCAGGAGGGCAGGCCTGACCAGCCTGGCAGCTCCTGTCCTCAACCCAGAACGGTATTGTGCCAGGGGAATGGGACAGCCTGCCAGCCACCCAGAACTTAAGCATAACCCTCATCCTCATGCTTCTCCCTTTCCTACCTCCATCACCTTGGCTCACATCACTTCCTGTATGATCCCCCACCCTTAGCCCAACCTAGCTCTCCTCTCTGAATCTTCACCCTAATTCTAAACCCATCCATGATTCAATCCCTAACTCTGATCTTGTTCTTATCACTACTCCCCCCTGAACCATTAAGAATCATGTTTCAATGCTGGGGCGTGGTGGCACACACCTGTAATCCTAGCACTTGGGAGGCTGAGGCAGGAGGATCTCGAGTTCAAAGCCAGCCTCAGCAACGGCGAGGCACTTAGCAACTCAGTGAGACCCTGTCTCTAATAAAATACAAAAAAGGGCTGGGGATGTGGCCCAGTGGTTGAGTGGCCCTGAGTTCAATCCCCGGTACCAAAAAAAAAAAAAAAAAAAAAAAAAAAAAAAAGAATCATCTTTTAAGAGCTAGATGTGGTGGCGCATGCCTGTAATCTTAGCAATTTGAGAGGCTGAGGTGGAAGGATCATAAATTCAAGGCCATCCTCAGCAACTTAGGGAGACTATATGTTAAAATTAGAAAGAAAGGAAGGACTGGAAATGTAGTTCAGTGGTAAAGTGCCTCTGGGTTCAATTCTCAATGCCAAAAAAGAAAAGAAAAGAAAAGAATTATATTTCAAGAATCTCCAAGGGGACTGTGATTGTAGCTTAGTAGTAGCTTGCCTAGTGCATGTGAGGCACTAGGTTTGATCTTTAGCACCATATTAAAAAATAAATAAAATAAAGGTATTGTGTCCATCTACAACTAAAAAAAGAGTCTCCAAGGTACAGGTACTATTCCCTGAGATGGGAAAAAACCAAACCAGATTATGGACAGTCTCATCTAGTAGATAAAACAGACATCAATTAAGATATCAGCTATAGAGCTATGAGAGCCATTAATAGTTAAATTTGGCCTTCCTTGGAAAAGTAATGATTAAGCTAAGATCAGAAAGAAGAAGAGGATTTAATCAAGTCCAAAAAGTAAATAGGGAAAAGCATGTGCAAAGCCCCTGGGGTGGGAAGGAGAAAATCTCACTTCCTTTGTCTTTACTCAAAAATCTCTTTCCCAAAGAGCTCTTCCTGGCCACTCTATATCTAAAACTGCCCCTCCCCACCCCCACCCCGCACACACTTCTTCTTTTTTTATTTATTTATTTATTTTTGTGGCACTAGGGATCAAACCCAGGGAATCTTGCTAGGCAAACACTCTACCACTGGAGATATACCCTTGGACTTATATAATTCTTCTCTGCTTTGTTTTTCTCTTTGGCACTTGTCACCATTTAACATACTATTTAATTTATTTGACTATTAGGTACTATTGTCTGTTTCCCTCACTAGAATACAAACTCCACGAGTTCAGAGGCTTGTTTTTGTTATGCTGTATTCTCTGAGTCTGGCATGTGCTGTGCACACAGTAGGGGCTCAGTTAGCATCTGCTGATGAATGAATGAAAGGCACATAGTATTATCCCAAAGGCAGTCACAGTCAGGCTTGATCTGGGTAGGGGTGACACGAGCACTTTGGGGTCTTGAGAAGATTGTTTCAATACTTAACTTCAACCACATCCCTATTCCTAAATTAAACCTGAATTGCAGTCCCATCCCTATTCTTCTTCCATCCCACAACCTACAGGAAACTTCTCTCCATCTTGGAATCCCAACCCTCTTCAGCCCTAACTCGGCCTGGGAACTGCATGACCTTCCCTTGATGGTGACAGGTGGGTGCCACCAGGGAGGAAACCAGGGCTGGTGCTTCCTGGTTGGCAGGAGCTGCCCCTGGGAGGTGGAAGGAAAGAGGGCAGGTCCAGAAAAAGGGGACAGGAGCGTGACTCTCTCCTCACTCTCCCTGGATCCCAAATACTATCTGCCCAGAGTAGAATGCGGACCCTCTCAGCTGCTCCCACCTTAGTCCTGAAGACTCCTCCCTATCTCAGGGGCTGACCCCATCCCATCCCTTTTTACTCTGGCTGCTGTGATTTTATCAGAAACTAGTCTCGTGTCCCAATCCCTCTCTCACTAGAGGTTTATTTTCTTCAGAGCACTTAATATCCAGAATCAGAGCAAAGCTCCATGTATCTTTCATTTCTTCTTCATTTTTGCAATACTGGGGACTGAGGCCAGGGCCTTGTTCATGGTAGTCATGTGCTTTGTCCCTGAGCTACCTCCTCACTCTTACATTTTATTTTTTTACTTTAAAAAATATTTATTTTTTAGTTGTAGTTGGACACAATCTCTTTATTTATTTTTATGTGGTGCTAGGATAGAACACAGAGCTTTGCATGTGCTAGGTGAGCACTTTACCGCTGAGCCACAACCCAAGGCCCCCACCCTTGCATTTTAAAACTTTATTTTAAGACAGGGTCTCATTACATTGCTCAGACTGTCCTCAAACTTTCTATCCTTCTGCCTCAGCCTCCTGAGAACTGGGATTCCAGGCATGCGCCTCAATGTCTGGCTATTTTATTTCTTCTTTGTATCTGCAGGACTTACAACCTGGTGTTAATCCTGCTCAAGATACATCTGTGGATGGAAGGAAGGGATAAAAGAAGAAAGGGTCTGGTTCTTGACAAATACAATTCCCTTAGAGGCCATCCCTCATTCCAGCTTCCCTTTCCTAGCTTCATTGTTTGATTTTTTTTTTTTTTTTTCTGGAAAGGGTGTATCCTTTATAAAATCAAGAGATAACACAGATATAGTAAAAATGTATTGAGTGCCCTATATACCACCCAGATGGAGAGAGAGAACACATACAGCTGCCTACGTGTTCCCCCATTCCAGAGATGCTCATTTATCTGACTTGTGTAAGATGTGTTTAATTTTACCTCTTCTGGAACTTGGTGTTGAGGGAATATCTGGCTGCTTTCCTTCCAGATAATCTTTGTGGGATCCATCCACAATGTAGCCTAATTCTTCTTTTGTTTGTTTGGAGGTGGGATCTCGTTGTATTGTCCAGGCTGGCCTTAAACTTGTGATTCTCCTGCCTCAGTCTCCTAGGCCACTGGGATTGCCAGGTGTGCACCTGGAGATTTAGTTTAATTCTTTTTTTTTTTTTTTTTTTTTTGCAAGGCTGGGGATCAAATTCAGGGGGCTCATGCTGGCCAGGCAAAGGTTATATTATTGAGCTCCACACCCAGCCCTTTAGCTTTATTCCTGTGCCTTAAATTTCAATTGGATTGTCTTCTAATTGTATATTCAACCTCAGTCCCTCCTCAGCTCATCCTGGCCTCAAAGGCAGTAACACATACCCGCTATCTGACCCAACATCATTTCTTCCTGTAGCATCTCTAGAGCTGTTCTGCACCTGTGTGGTCCCTGGGCCTTGGCTTTAACACCAACTTGTCATGAACTGTGGGCCCTAGGGTTAAAGGAGGGACCCATTTCCCACAGCAGATCATCTGAATGTTAAATTTGTCCCACTCCCCCTCCAATACAGGTCACCTCTACCCAGGGGCTGCTCAGCAGGGGTGCCTGGCAGCCAATGGGGGCAAGCAGGAGGAAGGAGCTCATTAGTCTGATAAAGATCTGGGGACCTGCCCCACCCCCTCCCCCAACTTCCCTGGGGCCCTGGCTCAGGCTGGACTGGCTCCCACACCCTGAAGTCTCCTTCAACCACGGCATCTTCCATCCGCCCTCTCAGAGGCAGGCCCAGCACCCTACCTGCAGTTCCTCCCTGTTAGCTCCCACTGGGCTGGAGCCCAGACGCCTGCTCATTGCCAACAGCTCGCTCCGCCCGGAACAGCTCACATCCCAGCCCGCCAAGGGCAGCTCCGGGAAGCCAGTGGTTCCCGCTGTCTAGCCACTCTGCCACAGAGGCTGGCCTTGTCCACTCCTTTCTGTGCCTGGCCCCCCGGTGGGACCTCCACACAGTGTCCGGGATTGAGTCCCCTCTTGACTCCTGAAGAGCAGCCATGGCCACCTACAAGGTGAAGGTGGCCACAGGCACTGACTTCTTGTCAGGAACCCTGGACTCCATCTCGCTGACCATCGTGGGGACCCAAGGAGAGAGCCATAAACAGCTGCTGAACCACTTTGGGAGAGACTTTGCCACTGGGGCGGTGAGTGTGTGTGGCTCAGGAGGGATGGAGGTGTGCTGGAAGGGTGCTGGGGACAGAGCTTGACCAGGAGAGGCTGGAGAACTGAGGCTCAGCTCTGAAGGCTGTGGGTTCCTAGTTGGCTCTGGATGCCTCACCTGCACCTGTCTCCTGACCCCTTCCCCCTTTGCTGGTCTCTGGTCTCTCTCTCCTATTCTCTGCTCCCTCATCTCTTATCTCTTTCAACCAGTTTCCATCCCTCTCACCTCATCTCTCTTCCTCTCTCCTCACTCATTCCACTTGGCTCTTCTCTCTTCCCCTCCCCATCCCTCTCCCCCTTCTAACTCACTCTTTCTAAGCCAAGTTGCATCATAACTAGCTTAAATTTGCATTGATTCTCTGTGACTTAAAATGGCATCAGACCAGCCTGTCCAGTGGGGACCTGCTTGCCCCATGATGGAAGTCACTCTTTGTGGGCTCTCATACCTGATTTTGAATCAGGCCCAACATATGCTGGTCCCTCTATCTTTGTGGCCATTTCTGAATTTCCACACCTTCATTGAGAAGTGAGAGAAGGGCCGGCTGGACCATCTCTCTCCAATCTAGGACCGTAGGAGGCTTAGGAAGTCCTGGTCCCTCTTGGACTGCTTTGTACACCAGCTCCTGAGGCTCTGCGTGGTTCCTGAAGCCTCAGATGACTAGGAAAGGGGATGGGAGAGGAGGACAGGACCTTGGGAACTGAGGAGGGAGGGTTGGAAAGGCCTAGCCCTGGTTAAATTGACCCAGCTGAGAATAGTCAAGTTGGAGGAGTCAGAGGGGAGCCCAATGATTGGGTCCATGTCCCATCTCTCTGCAACCTCAGTCCAGAGGTGAACATCACCCAGCATGAGCAGAGCTTGGTTTAGGGGCCAACTCAATGGGAGGCTGGAGGAACCAGGGTCCAGTCCATTGTGCTCAGTGAGCCTGTGTCCTGCACAGGTGGATGAGTACACTGTCCAGTGCCAACAGGACCTGGGGGAGCTCATCATCATCCGCCTGCACAAAGAACGCTACTCCTTCTTCCCCAAGAACCCCTGGTACTGCAACTACGTGCAGATCTGTGCCCCCAATGGCCATGTCTACCACTTCCCTGCCTACCAGTGGATGGATGGCTATGAGACCCTGGCACTTAGGGAGGCCACAGGTGAGCCCACATCACCTCACCCCATGCTGTAAGGGCTCCCACTTCAACCTGACCACCCCAGCATGGCCACCCTGGGTTCCCATCAAGTTGGTCAGGCAGCTGGGACTCCTGAGATCTCCTACCACTGTCATATCTTACCCTCAGCCACCACTGCTGCTCTGGGCTCAGCTTGGGCAGAACTAAGATGCGTGAGGCCCAGGGGTCACCCTCAGCATCCCAGAGTCTGGCAGCAGAGAGCATTTCCAAATCATGCTTCCTCTCACTGCTCCTGTCCTCGCTTTGAATCCTGCAGGGTGCCCAGCCATTCTAAAATGATCCCTTTCTACTCTAGGCCCAGGCTCAGCGCTCTTTTTTTTTTTAATATATATATTTTTTAGTTTCTGATGGACCTTTATTTTATTCATTTATTTATATGCGGTGCTGAGAATCGAACCCAGTTCCTCACACATGTGAGGCAAGCACTCTACTACTGAGCCACAACCCCAGCCCAGGCTTAGCACTCTTGTAGGATGCCCTGTTTATTATGCCAGAGAGCAAGTCCTGCAAATCCCAAAAGCCTGATTCTCCAGTAGGATTCTGTTAATACAACAAGATGCCCTGTTACTCTAATAGGAAAACCCATTATTCCAGCTGGAGCCTTCTTGCTCCATTCAAAAGCCCTGTTAGTTCAACAGCTCCCCAGGACACCATGGCCTTGTATATGATCTTGATTTTATATATATATAAAATGATTTTACCCCGACCCCCAACCCCACCCCCATTGCTGGGGATGAAACCCAGGGCCTTACAAATGCCAGGCAAATGCTCTACCTCTGAGCTACATCCCCAGCCCTATGAACGTTTTCTAGACTGATGGGCTGTTCTGTTTCCCCAGAGGATACTTTATTTCTCTAACAGGACTCATTGTTACTCTAGAAGCCTCCCCTACTGTATCGACTAAGGACCCATCCACCCCCATTGGAGGCCATGTTACTCATGCAAACTGTCAGCTTCCCCTGGCAGTGGGTCAACGCTGCCTTGCTGTTTGCTGAGCTGTGTGGTTGCTCCCGTGGGACAGGGACAGGACCTGAGTGCCTGAGCTCCATGCATCTACCCTTGCCAGAACCTTCCATCTGACTTGGTCAGCTTCCTATATGTGGCTGCAGCTTGGAGACTGGAGGTCGATCCTCTGTAATCCCCTTGGCTCTACCCCAAGCCTTTGTTGCCTTCCCTTGAGAAATATGGAAGGGAGGACAGCTTTGAGGACACCAGGGGAGCCCCATCCTCCTCTTCTTTTTCATTTTTCTGTGTTAGAGTCTTTTCCCAGCAGGGAGGGAACAGGGCCTAAACTGGGGAAAGGAGAGGCAGGAGCAAAGGGAGGCCTGGGGGAGGGTGGGGCTGCCAAAGGAAGAGTCTCAGTGGAGATGTAGACTGCCTTCCCACGGTGATAGGTCTGTGTGGCATGGAAGCAGGGGACGGGCAGGGTGACACTTGGTGGCTGGGCAGGAATGGGGTTGGGTAGGGTGGCTGCCATGCAACACCAGGGCAGGGAGGCTTGAGTCACCTGTTTGGCCCTCGAAGGAGTGAGGCTCCCGCCCTGGGGACAAAGCCAAGTTGGGGTTCTGGATTGCACCACCCCAGGGGGCGACATTCACCCAGAATGTAGCATGAGCAGAGGCAGATGGAGGATGGACAGGGTGGCAGAATGAGGACCTTGAGGGAAAATGATGGGGCTGCAGGGATGTGCACAAACTAGCATGGGGACAAGCAGCCAGGATGCTGGAGAAAGATGGGCTTGGATTTGGATCTCCATCTCAGTGCCATCATTTACTCTCAGGACATCTGTGCACACTTCCAAATTCTTCTAAGCTTTGGTACCCTCATCTGTAAAATGGAGCTAACCATAGGATCTACTTCATAGGCTTGATGTGAGAATCCAATGACATAAAGTCTAAAAGGAATAACAGGAACAACTGTTATGGTTGTTACTGGGTGAAGGGTGGGAGGTTAAAAAGCAGTCTACTTTGCACCAAATCCCAGCTTGACTACTTTTTTCCTGCATGATATTAGCTGTTTTATCTTTGTAAAGTGGGAACAACAATACAGTCTTTTTGTTGAATTTTTTGGGGCCAGAGGTGTTTTGAAATTTGGATTTTCTTTTGAAGCTGCATACATGTATATGTTCATATGTGTGTATATAATAGATACATATAAAATATGTCTAAAGATACACACATGCATATTTATCTCATCCATTCATCTACATGCAGGTTGAGTATCCCTTATCTGAAATGCTTGGGACCTAAAGTGTTTCCGATTTCAGACTTTTTTAAAATTTTGGAGCATTTGAGATATTTTGAGGAAAGGACCAAAGCTTAAACATCTAATTCATTTGAGTCATATATATACTTTATACACAGGGCCTGAAGATCATTTTATACAATATTTTTAGTGCTTCTGCATTTTGACTCCACACGAGGGCAGTGTGGAACTTTTTATTTGTATCATGTTGGCACTTAAAAAGTTTCATCCTCCTTATATCAGAGTAAACATTCGGTATTTGGATATTTTAGATTGACTAACTTCACTTAGCATTATATTCTCCAACTTCATCCACTTACCTGCGAATGCCGGTCGGGGTACATAGGAGGATTAGAGGAACACTAGAAAGGTCAAAGGGGAGGGAGGGGAAGGGAGGGAGCAAGGGGAGATGGAGGGGAAAAAAGAAAAGGTGGTTGAATAAGATGAATGTCTTTATTCTAAGTGCATGATTGAAGATTTGAATGGTACGAATATACATTGTATACAAATGGTGTTTTGTAAAAAGATGCTCTATATGTTTATTATGAATTATAATGCATACTACTGTTATAAAGACAACAACTTTGAATAAAAAATAAATTAAAAAAAAAGTCTCAGCCGGACGCGGTGGCACATGCCTGTAATCCCAGCACTTGGGAGGCCGAGGCAGGAGGATCGCGAGTTCAAAGCCAGCCTCAGCCATGGCAAGGCACTTAGCAACTCAGTGAGACCCTGTCTCTAATAAAATACAAAAAAGGGCTGGGGGTATGGCCCAGTGGTCGAGTGCCCCTGAGTTCAATCCCCGGTACCAAAAAAAAAAAAAAAAAAAAAAAAAAAAGTTTCAGATTCTGGAGCACTTCAGATTTTGAATATTTGGATTAGGGATACTCAATCCCTAATCCACAAATGTACCACCTATCCACCTCTGGGCATTCCCCATCAAACTCTAATATCTCTCATGGAAAACTGAATAATTAAACCAAGCCAGTTAAATACTGTAGCCTCAGGTAAATTTAGAGCACGCTTTGCTCACCAATGAATTTGTTATGAAACAAACTTGATTTCCACAGCCTTTTGTATTTTGGAATTGCAGAAAAGGGCTGTGGACCTATAATAATTAGTGACCCTCCTCATAAAGTTGTTCTTGTATGGCTTGACTTATTTTTTAATCTTTATTTTGTTTATTCATTTTTATGTGGTGCTGTGGACCAGTGCCTCACATGTGCAAGGCAAGCGCTCTGCCACTGAGCCACAACCCCAGCCTTGGCTTGAATTATTAATATAAGTACAGTTTTTAGGAAGTGCCTGATACCTAGTGAGTCTTTCACAACTGTCAGTTATTAATATTTCACTGTGTCTAGAAGAGGCACTTCCTCCAGCTGCGGAGCCCAGCTTGATGGGTAAAGTAGAGGTGGGGTCCACAATTCTTTCATCCTAGATTTAGGCAGGGGATGCCCCCTCTCTCTTCCAGGATAGGCCTTCCCCATCCTTAGTCATGTGCCCCCATAGCCCACCCTGGGGGCTAGAAGCCAAATTCCTGCTCTCTGAAGTGGGCAGGGGCAGGCAGAGGAGGGAGTCAGTGCTTGAGCTTCCTTCTCGGTTTCCCTACAGGAAAGACAATGGCGGATGACTCACTCCCCATCCTTCTGGAGCACAGACAAGAAGAGATCAGAGCCAAGCAGGACTTCTACCAGTGAGGGGGAGGGTGTCAGGGTCTGGGGGACCAGCAGGGGTCATGGGGGTCAGGGGCCAGTGTTGGCTGTGGCCCACTGTGCCCTGGGATGGTACCTAGACATCAGGGCTCACTGTCTTGGCTTGTCCTTGCAGCTGGAGAGTCTTTGTTCCTGGGCTGCCCAACTACGTGCACATTCCCAGTTACCACCCTCCTGTCCGGAGGTTCCGCAACCCCAACCGGCCTGAGTAAGGACCCGAGGCTATGCTGGACCCCTCCCCTGGCTGCCCTCTGAGCCTCTGCCCCCTGACCCTCAGGTGCCAAGCCCGCCCATGCTTCTCCCTGCAGGTGGAATGGTTACATTCCGGGATTCCCGATTCTCATCAACATTAAGGCCACCAAGTTCCTGAACTCAAATCTCCGTTACTCTTTCGTCAAGACTGCCTCCTTCTTCTTCCGCCTGGGGCCCATGTGAGTGGCTGTAGTGAGGGGAGAGTGAAGGCCCTGGTGACTGTCCCTCCCGGTTGTTCCATGTCCACCTCCAGGACAGCCCCAGAAGTTGGAATGGCCAGGGAGGCAATGGGAGCCATAAAGAGAGTAGAAAACCTGAGACTTGATACTCAGAGACCTAGAGATACAAAGACTTTGGGACATGGGCCCCAGAGACCTTGAGACTCAAGAGACCCTGGGACCCAAAGACTTCAGTGGGTGGGCACCCCTACCACCTGTGCCAGCACGCCCAGCAGCCTCTCTGACCACCTTCCTCTGGCATCCCACCTCCTAGGTCACTGGCATTCAAACTCCGCGGCCTGGTAGACTCAAAACGTTCATGGAAGAGACTAAAGGACATTAAGAAAATTTTCCCTGCCACCAAGACTGTCATCTCTGGTATGGGGTGGAGCATCCCAAATCAAAACAAGGGGCATCCTGGTAGTCTCTGGTATAAGAGGCAGGCCCCTCATGTGGGGTCAGTGGGCTGAGTGACCAAGGGAACAATCCAGAGTCAGGTGTGTACACCCTCCTGAGGCTTCTCAAAGCATTTATCCTGGGCCCCTCCAGCTACTCAAGACAAAGATGAAGGCTAGTTTTTTCCCTCCCTGAGTCCTCTTGGTGTCCATTGTCTTTTTCTGTCCCATGCCTCCATGTCTCTGAATGGGGCTGGATCACGTTGTGATGCACCTGTACCATCCCCCTAGAGTATGTGGCGGAGCACTGGGCAGAGGACACCTTCTTTGGGTACCAGTACCTCAATGGCATCAACCCAGGACTGATATGCCGATGTACAAGGATCCCAGACAAGTTCCCTGTCACAGATGACATGGTGGCTCCATTCTTGAAAGAGGGAACATGCCTGCAAGCAGAGTTGGAGGTGAGACCCTCTCTGGCAGAGGCCTTGGCTGGCCTCCCTGCCTCTTTCTTAAACATCCCTGTGTCTCCTCACCTCCGAGACCCACCTGAGTCCCACCCATGCCCATGCCCCACCTGCCCAGCCCTGTCCAACCACTGAACGCTGAGGCCAGTGCACTCTGCACACAAGGCGTGGGTCGTGGGTGCCCCGTGTTGGTGCCTACCTGCCTTCCCATTGTGGCTCCCTTGCAGAAGGGGAACATCTACCTGGCAGACTACCGTATCTTGGAGGGTATCCCCACCGTGGAGCTCAACGGCCAGAAGCAGCATCACTGTGCCCCGCTCTGCCTGCTGTACTTCAACCCCCAGGGCAACATGATGCCCATCGCCATCCAGGTGTTTGGGGTGCAGTGGGGGCTGCTGTGTGGGGTGATGCCAGGGCAAAGCCCCTGTGTGCACATGAACGTTCCTTTGTGTGTGTGCGCGTGCACCGATAGAGTTGTGTGAGCTGGTGTGTACACTCGTATGTCCTGTGCATGTGTGTCTGTGTGCAAGCTTGTGTGTCCATAGGAGTGTGTGCACCTGTGTGTGCATCTGAGTACACCTATGCTAATGCGTGTCCCAATCTCTGTGTGTGGCCCTGGTGAGACTTGGGGGGTGACCCTGGGGTGTGGCCCTGTGTTTAAGCCTGGCATGAGGACACGCACGTCCCTATGTGGGCACATCTGTGTGCTATCACTGTGTGTCTGTACACCCATGGGTGAACTTGGCTCCCTGTGGTGCGCTTATGTGTAAGCCCCTGTGTGGCAAGTGTGCATGTTGTGTGCACATGTGACCAGAGGGGATGCTTGGTGGCTAGAGCTTGTTTCCTTGATTTCATTCATCCATTTACTTGAAATAATGACCTCTACTGTAGGCTAGGCCTCTGCTGGGGTACTGAGCTAATCAGACTTAGCTGCTGTCTGGCAGGAGAGGGAATTGAGGTGTTTCCTTATCAGAGATCCCCATGAGCATTGTGATACCCCTCTGGGGGTATCAGTCATGTCCTAATGCTTCTGTTTTATTAGTGGAACAGTGTAGGCTGGATTCCAGTGACAGCTCCCTATCACCTGTGGGCTAGGCACCCTTGTCCTTGTACAGTGTACAGCCTGCACACCTGAATGTGGCAGCCTTGGGGATGAGGGAAGGACGGCTTCCTTGTAAGCTGTATCTTAAGGAATGAGTGGGAGCTGCCAGGTGGAGACAGAGACAGGGAAAAAGTACAGGCTGAGAGCACAGCAGCAGCAAACATGGGGAGGAAGGTCACAGTGTGCTCAGGGGACCAAAGGGACTGCAGTACAGTGAGTGTGGTTTTCACCTCCTAGGAACTCCCTGCTATCTCCTTCCTGGAGTGGCAGCTTTTGTGTGTGAGGGTCTCTACCCTCACCTAGTCCTACTTCTTTCCCTGCCCCTAGTTGAGCCAGACCCCTGGACCTGATTGCCCCATCTTCCTGCCCAGCGATTCTGAGTGGGACTGGCTGCTGGCCAAGACGTGGGTGCGCTATGCCGAGTTCTACAGCCACGAGGCCATCTCCCACCTGCTGGAGACCCACCTCATCGCTGAGGCCTTCTGCTTGGCCCTGTTGAGGCAACTGCCCATGTGCCACCCCTTATACAAGGTATGGGCTTGGGGGAAGGGGCCCCACAGAGTCTCACTGCCTTTTAAGCCCTGGGAGGATATGGAACAACCCCCCTCCCTCCCAGAGGACTTAGGGTAGGGACTTTCCAAAGTCAGGGGTCTGATATTGCAGAAATGGGGATGCTGAGATCCTCTGGGGGCATCCTCAGCCCTGTCTTGTCCTCCTTGCTTTCCTGCCCAGCTCCTCATTCCCCACACCCGGTACACGGTCCAGATCAACAGCATCGGGCGGGCCCTCCTCCTCAATGAGGGGGGCCTCTCTGCCAGGGTAAGACTTCTGTCCCCAGCCCCAACAAGAAACCTGCTTTCCTCTGGTCTTTGCAGCTAGACTAAAAGCAGGACTCCCCACTTGCCTTTGGCTCTTGGGGGGCAGGGAGGGGACTGGTTAAAGTGGGTGCTGTGTCTACAGTGGTGCAGAAGCAGGGGATGGGTGTGCTGGCCTGGATTCTGAGAGCTCCTGGAAGGAAGGACAGGCTGGGTCTGTGGCATGAGGTACCCTCACTGAGTCCCAGAGGGCCTGCGATGGTGTGGTCTTCAGGGAGCAGGCCTTGCAGGGATGCCATCCAGCTCTGGGCTCTCCCTCCTCCCCCACAGGCCATGTCCCTGGGCCTAGAGGGCTTTGCTGAGGTGATGGTGCGGGCTCTGTCTGAGCTCACCTACGACAGCCTCTATGTCCCCAATGATTTTGTGGAACGTGGTGTCCAGGACCTGCCTGGGTATTATTTCCGTGATGACAGCTTGGCAGTATGGGAGGCAATGGAGAGGTGAGATGGGGACAGCAGTGATAGCACTTAGGGTGGATATCCTGGGCTGCTAAAGGGGATGTGGGAGCTTTTAAGAACCCGAACTTGGCCTTGCGGATGGGGTCTGGCTCTCTGTTCATCACACACCTGCTCCTTAGGCCCACAGGGCCTCTTCCTTGTTTTGAATTCTAGCCCTCCTTTGCTGGTCAGCCCCCTTCTGGTCTCTGAGCTGCCTGGGGGCCTCATTGATCTATACTGGGGATCACTTGAGTGTCTTCTGACCTTGCCAACCACCTTCTCTACCTCCTCCCTGAAGGGCTTGCCTCCCCATAGGTCTGAGCCAGCCAAGGCCAGAATGACCTGGGGGGGTGGGTGGGAAGCATGGCTATGGAAGGAGAAGGGAGGGAGAGATGAGGTTCTAAACTGAGGTCCTGTCCCCTGGTCAGGTATGTGACAGAGATCATCACCTATTATTACCCGAATGACGCAGCCGTGGAGGGTGACCCGGAATTGCAGTCCTGGGTGCAGGAGATATTCAAGGAGTGCCTCCTAGGGCGTGAGAGCTCAGGTATGGGCCTGAGAGCTCAGTGGGGACTGGGACTGAGGTGTGGTTCCCAGGAAGCTCCACTAGGGCCCTCCTGCTTCTGGGCCAGACAAATCTCCTTGTGGGCTGAAGGATGCCAAAGGGTTACCTAGGATTTTCACAGGGACCTGGAGCAGTGGCATCTCGGGGAGGCCAGGGAAGAAAACAGGGCTGACCATTGGTGCCTGTCTGAACTCAGGTGCTATGTCATCTCTGCAGAGACCTAAAGGGGTCCCGGTCCCTCATCCTAGAAAAAAGCCTCAGTGGACTGAGAAATGGGGCATGAGTTCTAATAGGAAAAAGTATGCTGGAGGCTGAGGAGGTAAAGGGAGAATTGGCAAGCTCCAGGAGAGGGGTGGAAGGTGTCCTGAGGTCATGTTACTTGGGCACACACTCAGCAAATATTTAGGGAGCATCTATGGTGTAATGCTAGGCTGGTTATTTTTTTTTTTTTTTTTTAATATTTATTTATTTGCTTTAGTTGTACACAATGCGTTTATTTGTACGTGGTGCTGAGGATCGAACCCGGGCCGCGCACGTGCTAGGCGAGCGCTCTGCCGCTAAGCCACAATCCCAGCCCTAGGCTGGTTATTGAGGGGACAGAAGGGAACAAGACAGAGGCAGGTGCCCACCCTCAAGGTGTTTGATGCTTGGGGCTGGGGGTGTTTCACTCGGGGAATGAGCAGTGTTGTTATAGCAGGATTGGGGCAGTTTGGGGAAAGCTGAGGAGGGGCTAGAGAAACCCAGGGAAGGTTTCTAACCCAGCTTGGTTTGGGCTGGCAGAGACAGGGAGTGGGGAGCAGTAAGCTAAGATCTAGCTGAGATCAGACTTCTTGGTTAACACCTAGCTAAGATCTGCCAGATGAGGTCAGCTATGAGATGACAGGGGCTTGTGGCAGGTGGTGGTGGAGATGGAGTTGCTGACTGGGAGCTGCATGTGGAAAGGTCCAAAAGCTAGAAGCAGCATAGTGAATTCTGAGAGCTGCTTACTGGGATCCAGTTCCCTGCAACTGGAGCTGAGGGTGGAGGTATGCAGGCTCCTGATGGGCTAAGGCTGAAGCCAGGAGTAGGGTCAGGTTGCCAGGCACGTAAGGAGTTTGGAATTACCCTTGGAACCAAAGGGGCACATCAAGGGGTTTTACAAGGAGATCAGATGTGTATGTTAAAATAGCAGGCTGCAGTGCTGATCAGGAGAGTTTAGGAAGCTGGTATGGTGTCCAGAAGGGAGGTGATGAGGACTTGACTAAAATGAGGACTGTGGGGACACAGAGAATTCCAAAGCTAACTGAGAGCTAGAAATGACAAGACTTGCTGATTGGTTTGGGTTTGGGGACTGGGTAGGGTGAGGGGAGGGAGGGGTAACTCCAAGGTTTGGGGGTTTTGCAGTTGGGAGGATGGTGTGTGTCATCCTTTGAGCTGAGGGCCTGGAAGGGGGGCCTTCAGAAGAAAATACTGAGTCTGTTTTGAATGCGTGGGGCTTTTGTTATGGGGTAGCTATGGTAACCAGGGCTGGCTGCTCACCTGGTATAATCAGAAAGAAGCCAGCAGCTTAGTTGGGAACAGGTGTGAGGGAGAGGGCCAGGCTACTGAGAAATTTATCTGGAGTGAGAAAAAGTCTCAAAGGAAGTGGGGAGAATGTACTGTGCTGAGTCAGGGTGGAAAAATCAGGAGAGAAGCCTCTCCACTTCCTAGGGGAGCTGGAAGACAGATCCAAGGCCCTCAACTTAGCTGTGAGCACATCTAGCCAGGGCCAGTTAAGCCCCTCCCCGAGTCTTGTCATATGGACTCGGGGAGAAGGCGGGAGAAGGCATTGCAGCCATGGAAGGCCAGAGGGTCAAGCAGGCAGGCTAGGGATGCTGGAGCTTGGAGTGTTGGCAAGAGTGTGACCTGGGCTCGGAGGCGCCCTCTGCTGGACGCCCAGGACTGTGGCAGGACTGATACTGCGTGGTCCATCCACCTTCAGGCTTTCCCACTTGCTTGCGAACGGTGCCTGAGCTGATCCGATATGTCACCATCGTCATGTACACCTGCTCTGCCCGGCACGCAGCTGTCAACACGGGCCAGGTACCTGTGCTCAACAGCCCCAACCCCTCCCAGACCTCCTAAATTTAGCCCTAGCCCCAACCTCAACCTTACCTCAGCCTTTATCTCTGGTCCAGCCTCAATTTGTTTGAACCCTTGATTCAACCCTAGTCTCAGTTGAAATCCTTTCAGCCCCAACTCAAATCCACCCCAACTGCAGCCCCAACCCAGCCCCAAATCTGCTCCAGCACCACCAGTCTAAACCAACCCAGCCCATTCTCAGTCCACTGGGGCAGGATCCAAGTCAACCGTTGGAGAGAGGGATCAGAGCCTGGTGGGTGGGATCTCTTGGGGTGTTCTCTGAACCCCTGTACCTCACCTCCAGCTGGAGTACACCTCCTGGATGCCCAACTTCCCATCTTCCATGCGGAACCCGCCGATGCAGGCCAAGGGGCTGACCACGCTGGAGACCTTCATGGACACATTGCCGGATGTGAAGACCACTTGCATCGTGCTCTTGGTGCTCTGGACCCTCAGTCGCGAACCTGATGACAAGGTGTGGCGTGGGGTTCAGGGACCCGGAGCATGGGCAGACTGGAGGTTGGGGAGGGCAAGGATAATTGAAAGTGTCAAGGGCTGGCGTTTGCAGTGGGAAGGTGCTAGATGGTGGGTTAGTTGGGGGGTGGGCCTGGCTTCATCCCAGCTCCGGGTTCTGTGCCCTCAGCGGCCCCTGGGCCATTTCCCAGACATTCACTTCGTGGAGGAGGTCCCGCTGCGGAGCATGGAGGCCTTCCGCCAGCGCCTGGCCCAGATCTCACACAACATCCGCCAGCGCAACAAGTGCCTCGCTGTCCCCTACTGCTACTTGGACCCCGTGCTGATTGAGAATAGCATTTCTATCTAGGATGGCCCTCCCTGATCCATATTCTTTGTTTTCCTATTTTCGAATAAAATTACTTCAAACGCTCCCTGGGTCTCTGAGTGCGGGCAGCTGTTTTCAGGGTGCTGGGGGCGCTGGGCTGGCGCTGCGGGGTGCGAGTTGAGGCGCTCACACTGTGATCCTGTTCTCCTAGACTCTCATGATGATTCTGGTTCATCTTGAAACATAAACTACCCACTCAGATGGGGGAGAGCCATCACCCTACAAGAAACCTAGACCACACCAAGATAAAGCCTGCTTTGCAACCCAGACCACTCGCTAAAGCTCCACCTACTAGGAATCCCTACTACCCTATTTCACACCGCCCAGCCAAGGAGTCACTCCAAGCGCTGTCCACCTAAAAGATGCAGCCTGCTAAGTGCACCCTCCAAAAAACCCCTTCTCCCCAGGATCCTTCCTCACCTCACCCACTCTCCTGAGACTTGAGTCCCTTCTCCCTGTACCTCTGACCTTGATTTTATTGCTGATGCTCCAGAAGATCAACAGGGTGTGGCATATGGCGTTGACCTCAGGGATTGAGGCTACCAAGTCTGTTTGGCTTTTGATGGTGGGTGGGGGAGCTACATAGGGCAGGAATATTGGGCATCTAGGAACTGACTTCAAACCAACGTCCCCCTCCCAAATTCAGTTAGCTCAGAGATGCCAGGTCTCCTGTTAGGCCCCCTCCTCATGTGACCTTGTTTGTCCTTGGGGTCTGGCACTGGCTCCCCTGGCCACTGTTGATAGGAGCATGTTGGGCTGAACAGGTGAAGATGATTGTGGTGAGATACTACTGGGGCCAGTACAGCTGTCCAGGGTGGAGGGACCCCTAGATGGGAGTGAGGTGGGGAGAATAAAGCTGAGACCTATGAGGCTGATGCCCTGGGGAAGAAGGGCCTGGAGGGCAGGGAACAGGGATGGACACCTCACCTGAGGTCATGTGGCTTAGAAAACCCTCGTGGAAGATGTCCCTGACTCAGGCCTGGAGCTCCAAGTCCCTGCTCTTTGCCCTATTGTCATTCCAGTGGTAGATGTTAACAATATTGGTCATAAAGCTGGGGATCCAGGAATACTGGTCACTACCAGTTGGGGGTCAATGCTGCCCAGGGCTGTGGGTTGGAAGAGGCCACTGAAACCTTCCCCAAAAAGGAGGAACCTGAAACCAAGGAAAGAAAATAGCCAACCAACCACACAGAGTGTAAACTTCAGGGCTAAGTTTCAAATCTAGAGGCTGTGATTTTTTTAAAAATTTAATTTAATTTGTTATACATGCTTTTAGAGTGAAATTCCTTTCATATTACATATAAAGAGCACAGTTTTCCAAGTCATTGGTTTTACACAAAGTATTTTCATACCATTTGAGCTCTTATACATGCACTTAGTATATTGATGTCCAACTCATTCTGTAGAGGCTATGATTTTCACCAGGGATGCAAACTGAAGGCCTGAGGGCCACATTTGGTCCACAGATGTGTTTTTGTTTTAAAAAGGCATACCAGAATCTGGTAAGCAAGTGAGCTTGGGCAGTCCACTTTTCACTTTTTTTTTTAGTTGTAGATGGACACAATAACTTTATTTTATTTTTATTTTTGTGTGGTGCTGAGGATCAAACCAAGTAAGTTCCTCATATGTGCTAGGTAAGTGCTCTACCACTGAGCCACAAACCCAGCCCTAAAGATGTGTTTTGATTGGCTGGCAAAGTTTGTTGTTTATTTTTGAAGTTGAATCACCAACATTTAAATATTAGAAGATGTCTGGTTTCTCTTGAAAAATCTGAAGATCTGGCAACAGTCATGCTGTTTTAGTCAGCTATTTTGCTGCTGTGACTAAAAGATCTGACCCGAACAATTGTAGAAGAGGAAAAGCTTATTTAAGGGCTCACAGTTTCAGAGATCTTAGTCCATAGTCCTCGAGACTCAAGGTGAGCTAAACATCATGGCAGGAGAGGGCGGTGGGAGGGAAGCAGCTCATATCGTGGTGATCAAGAAGCAGAGAGAAGCCTGGTGCGGTGGCGCACACCTGTAATCCCAGCACTTGGGGGGCTGAGGCAGGAGGATCATGAGTTCAAAGCCAGCCTCAGCAATGGTGAGGCACTTAGCAACTTAATGAGACCCTGTCTCTAAATAAAATACAAAAAAAGGGCTGGGGATATGACCCAGTGGTCGAGTGCCCCTGAGTTCAATCCCCGGTGCCACCAAAAAAAAAAAAAAAAAAAAAAAGCAGAGAGAGAAACTCCACTCTCCAGATACAAATATGTACCCAAAGCCACGCCCCCAAAGACCCACCTCCTCCAGCCACACCCTACCTCTTCAGTTACCACTTAGTTAATCCCTATCAGGAATTAATTCACTGATTGGGTTAAAACTCTTACAACCCAATTATTTCTCCTCCGAACCTTCTTACATTGTCTCACACGTGAGCTTTTGGGGGACACCTCACATCCAAACCATAACACATGCTTATGTGCCCTCTGTCCCCATCAGACACACGAGTCTCCACTGGCCCCAGTCTCAGTTATCTCTTGCCCACGTTCTGCAAAGGTGGTGGAAGTGGGGTTCCCCTTGGTAGAATGCGCTGGCTGAGAAATAAACGCTAGGAAAAATAGAATCATGAAAAAAACACAGGACACAGAAAGCAGTTTCAAAAGCAGGGACAGGACGGGCAAGCTGATCAGACAGATGGAGCCTCTAGACTATGGCAAAATGGAACCTGTGCCTGCTTCATTTATGTTGGGAAACATCAAAGGTCTTCCATAGAACATTCTTCACCAAAAAAGATTAAAAGTGGGCTGTCCAGTTCCCAACGGGTTACACCCACCTCTGGAGCTACTATGAGGGATAAAGCTCACGTGCACTGGGCAATCTATTGCCATGGCAGAGCCACAGATAGTTTGCAATGCCAAACCTAAATCTCCCTGGCTTCCATGCTGAGAGAAGATCCTCATGTAATTCACGGATGGTTCCCACAGTTATCCCCTCTTCCCTAGCTTTTTTCTTCTTGCCAATCCTTCAGACACTGTAGTTCCTGCCTTTTGAGCTAGATCAAGCCACAGCAAAGGATTAGACACTAGGCTGGCATGTTGGTACAGTCTTAATTGGGTCCAATTCCTCCATTGATTACTGAAGAACCATCCATCCCTAGGTAGAAAAGGGCTCAGGAAGGGCATTGCTATGAAGGGTGTTAGCATAGGCAGCTCCTGCTGGTGGTGTTCATACAGGTGCAGTCCTGGAGGACTTCAAGGGGGAGGTGGGGTATGAGCTGAGCTCAAAGCAGGGGTGGTATTTGAACAGGGAGAGAGGGAGAAATTGGGGGTGCCTTGTCTCTCTAGAGCTGTTGTATGCTGCAAAGGAAGAATGGAAAGGGAGAGATGAGGCAAGAAACTGGGAGCCATGTGAGGCTCATGAGCAGCAGCTGCATTGTCATAAACCCCAATGCTTGAGGGAGGTCATTATGTAGGCTAATGGCAAGAGGTGGGGACCCACCAGAGGCCAAATGTTAAGAGGATCTGACCAGTAGAGTGGAGGCCAGGGGTATACCCCAATGAGACATCCTATGAGGAAGATTTAGAAGGAAAAATTGGAGACAAAGTGATTATTTATAGAGCAAACAATTGTACTAACAGCTAATGCTCTTCCTATTTGCTGAGATTTGTTCTTAGGGTTTAACATTTAATCCTAATAAAAACCTATGAGGTAGGTGCTCTTTTTATCTGTATTGCTGAATGAAGAAATAGGCACAGAGAGGTTAAGAGACTGGCCCAAGATCACACAGCTAGAAAGAAGAAGTGAGGCAGGAAGGCTCTGAGAGTTAGCAGGGGTTCCGGCAGGAGGTGTTGGGAAGGTGCTGAACAAATCAACAGAGGAGTAGTGGAGGACCAGAGGCTCAGGCCCCAGAGAGCTACATCTGTCTATGGCTGCCAGATCTGGAGTGCATCTTCCATGTAGTAGAAGTGGGGGAGATCCTGAACCTCATGGTCAGCCAGCTGGTGAGGCAGGCAGTAGGTGACAGTTCTAGGCCATCCGTTCCAGCCTCATTGGCTGTAATGAACAGAGCCTTCTGCTGTCAGGGGTAGAGGCTCACACTGAACCCAGCCCCCTCCTGCTCCTTCTGCCAGACACTGGGCTCCCAGGGCTCCCAGGCCTTGAGCTGGCATTGAGTTTCCTCTTGCAAAGAGCTCAGTGCAGGCTTGGATATTGGTATGAAAAGTGTAGCGGAAGTGAGGAATGAGCAGCTGGGGAGAGCCAGAGCCCAAGAACAAATGAGGAAGCCCCTGGTCTCCCACAGCTCCAGGCACTGAGACGAGGGGTCCTCCCTACCTTGAAAATGAAGTGGCACACAGGCAGCTGCCACAGCATGGACAGAGCAAGGGTCTCTGCCACAAAGTGGGTTGGAAGCAGATCAGTGAGTATCTTGTGTATGAAGAACTCTGAGTATCGCCCCCAGATCTTGGCCAGGATGCGGTCCTCAGCTGGGTAACTGGGCAAGAAGATGGGACTGTCTGGGCCAGGTGTCTGAGTGAGCTGGTGTGAGGGTACAAGGGAGGACAGGTGTCAGGCAGGAACTGGGAAAGCATAGCCCAGCACTATGGCCACAGGGCCAAATCACATTGTCTACACTCTCTGTCTAGCTGTGTTGCCCTCAGGAAAATTAATCAGCCTTTCTGTGACTCAGGTCACAGAAATAATGATAATCTCTCCTAGATATGAAGTGAAACAAGGCTACCCAGTTCCTACCAGAACAAAGTCGTGCAGATCTCCAGTTATCTGCAGTAGAGACTGGAAGGATAGGAAGGAATGGCACGGAGATACCTTCCAGAAGGGTCATGGTTTGGACTGTTGGAGACATAATCAAACTGTCAAGGGTGTGTGTTTCAGCAGAGTTGATTTTGACACCCATGTCAAGGTGCAATTTTTTTTCTCCGACATCATCATAGCCTTTACATCAAGATGGAAATCAAAGAGGACAAAACAGAAAAAGCAGGAAAAAACAAACTAGAGGGGCTGGTAGGATTAGAGATGTAATGTCTCCCACTGGGAATGGCAGCAGTGGGAAGAGACCAATTTGCAGTTGTCCTGAGGGTGTGCTATGCTCCTCACCCAGCCTACCAGTCCAACAGCCCCCAGGACCCTGGCCTGCTGGCCTGGATAGCAGGGGGCAGCAGGGGCCACTGCTGGGGCACTGGCACAGCAAGGTCAGGGCTTGGCCATAAATGGGGCCTCCCATTAATGATGCTGGGTGGAGGCCCAAAAGAATGGTCCACCAGGTACACAGAGCCCTCTAGGGGAGGAAGGAGTAGGAGGAAGATGGTTAAGGGAGGGGACAGCCCTGAGCAATTCTGGGAAGCTTTGGGGACGGAGGGATTACTTAGAAACTGAAAGTATTTAACTTAAAGGAATTTCGTTCTCTAGAGCCAGTAGTCTGGCCTCTGGGTTCCATCCCAGAGCCACTTTCTGGTTCCAGAGAAAGAGACTTCTTGCCCAAGTAGGGAAGATGACTCTACTATAACCAGGCCCAGGCATCAGTGACAGGCATTGAGCCCAGCTGGAGGTCAGTGCTGCAGGACGCAGAGGTTCTTTGCTGGGCTTAGGGCACATCTCATTCCAGTAGCTCAGACTGGGGTGTGCTTAGGTGATCAGCTGCATGTTCTCAGTAACCATGACAACTAACTCATCACCAAGATTTCTGAGCCTGGGGGCCACTGCCAATGTGTGGAGCTGGACAAAGCTCCAGGAGAGGGCATTCTCACCCAGCCCTCACCATCTCAGGATTATGTCTTCCTCAGGTGCTGAGCAAGAACACTGGCTCAGAGAAAAATGGTAAGCAGGCTGAGAATATGGAGGCTTGACAGGAGTGAGAAGGGATGAAGTGAAACCAGGGCTGGGTGAAAGAGACAGGACTGGGAGCCAGGGTGTATGGGTTCCTGTTTTAGCCAGATTTTTCCTTGCTATAAACAAAAGACCTGACAAGAACAACAGGAAGAAGGAAAAGGTTATTTGGGGATCACAGTTTCAAAGGTCTCAGTCCATAGACAGCTAATTCCATTGCATTGGGCCCAAGATGAGGCAGAATATCATGGTGGAGGAAAGTAGCTCAGGACATGGCAGCCAGGAAGCAGAGAGCTCCACTCACTAGGGACAAAATATAATTCCCAGAGACATACCTCTAGTGACCCACTTCCTCCAGCCACATCCCACCTGCCTACAGTTACCACTCAGTTAATCCATCTGTGGATTAAACCACTGACTAGGTTATACCTCTCATAACTTGATCATTTCTCTTCTGAATATTCTTGCATCATCTCACACATGAGTTTTTGGGGACACCTCATATCATAACAGCTCATAAAGGCACCAGGAGATCAGAGAAGGGAGACTGGGTCCCTGGTCCCCTTACCTCTAGTTCAGCCTACAGCTTTGGTAGGCCACCACCCTATCAGTGACATGGAAGTTCTTTTGGGGAGGCAGTGACAGTGATGGGTTAGGACAGGGTCGAGGCTATTCAGGACTTGGGGCATGAAAAAGGCATCCTTCTGTCAGTGCTCAAACACATGCTCTATAGAAGAGGACATGGGGATGGTCACTCTGATCCTCTGTCTCCAGTCCTGCCACTCTGGGGCCCATCCAGCTTCCCAGTGTGGTCACTTCATGATGCTACCAAGTTCTCTTCCTCTCTCTTCAACTGGTTGAATGACTACCAGTGAGTGGTTTCTCAGAAAAAAAAAAAAAAGAATTAGAGGTTTGGGTTCTCCTTGAGAAGTCACCTGATCTCCATTGGCCCCACCCATTTTGGGGAAGCCTAAGGATGCCCTGTGGTGTGCATTGAGACAGTCTCTAGGATGAGAATAGAGACAGGTGAAAGAGACAGGACTGGGAGAGCCCATCCCATCCTTCCCAGTTTCCACTCCACAGGGGTCCTTCCAATTTACTGTCACAAATCACTAGTTGTAGGGCCCATTCTCCTACAACTTTGCCAGGAGACAGTCTGGGTAACGTGATCATTCAAAAAGAGTTTTTGCCACTTTGGGGCAAGGCACTGGTGCTAGGGATGTTTAACTGACAGTTCAATATACCTGATTTGAACCCATAATTCATGTAGAGGGGACAAGGATATCAGAAAATGAACACACCTGAATCCTCTGACATAGTTTCAAGTCTGCATCCCAAGACTCCAACCAAATAGATGCAATTTTGAAAGAAATTTAATTTCCCTAAATTGCTCAGGATATTCCCAAGACAGGTACCCAGGTTACCCCCGCCCCCAGTTATTCAGTGTTGGGGACAGTTTGAAGAAATACATATGAAGTTGGAGAAGAGATGTTTTAGGAAGCTTTTTCATCACTTTGACCAAAATACCTGACAAGAACAACATAGAGGAGAAAAAGTTTGTTTTGGCTCACGGTTTCAGAGGTTCAGTCCATGGTTGGTGACTTATAGCTCTGGACCTGAGGTGAGGTAGAACATCATGGCAGAAGGTATGGCGGAGGAAAGAAGCTCAGGATGTGGTGGCCAGGAAGCAGAGAGACAGAGAAGAGAGAGAGAGAGAGAGAGAGCGCTGCACTCACCAGGGACAAAATATAACCAACCCCCAAAGGCACACCCCAGTGACCTACTTCTTTTAGTCACATCCACCTGCCTATAGTTACCACACAGTTAATCCATATCAGTAAATTAATCCTCTGATTAGGCTAAGGCCCTCATGATCCAATCATTTCACCTCTAATAATGTAACCATTTCACCTCTGGATATTCTTCTTTTGTCTTATACATGAGCTTTTGGAGGACACTTCATGTCTAAACCATAACAGGGTGTGATCAGCAAACAGGCTCCAAGACCCTGACTTAGTTTCCCCAGCTTTAGAAGCTTGGCTTGCTGCACGGGACAGAGGTTGTTGGTGTCCAGACAAGGTGAAAAAGGAGAGTTTGCACCAGGAAGTGCATGTAAATCCTGGTTGCTGAACCAGGAAGAAGTGGAATTATTAGAACTTACTTTGGGGCCATCCTTTCTGAAGCCTGGAAGTGAGAATGGCTAGACAAACCATGGGCAAGGACATTTGAAGTGAGGCATCCTCTAGGGTCCCTAAGTCCCTGCCACCTGTTTTCCCCACACAGAGGCCAGCATCCCTGGCTGACAAGCCTTTTCAGGACATGAATGGGGTTCTGTGAAGGACGAGGGAGGGAACTAGTGGCTGTGAAAGACATGATCTGTAATTTCTAGAAAGTTTCCATTCTTGCTCTCTGGTTCTCAGTCCCACAAGGTGACTACTGAGGACCCTTTGGTCCTGCCACATCCCTGTGTACATGGCAGACCTGACACTGGGATGAGGAAGATGAAGATACATTGAATCTTATTCTGGTTTCTCCAGGGCTGTTGACTGTCTTGCTGTCTCTTTAACTTCAGCACAAAGTTCCTGCAGAAAATCAGAATGGCACCGGCTAGGGAGGGAACTAGGTACAGAGAGGAAGATGTTTTGTGGGGCGGGGCAGGCTCATGGGGAGGTCAGGTAGAGTTTCCAGTCCACTTGTTCCATGCTTGAGTAGCTAATGTTGGGATCAAGCTCCTTGAGGTTCTCAGCATCCAGTCAGTGGAGTATCCCTAGGGAAAAACTGGGCAGGGGCAGAGGTGGGGATGGCAGTGTGATTGGTAAGTGGCTGGACTCCATGCTCTGGGGATTGGAAAGGTTTACAAGAGCTGGTTCCTTGGGCCTGGTTGTATAAGGAACATTTTAGGACAGGGACTCTTGAAGGAAATATGCCAGGGTTCCACATATGCTGTTCTTGGTCAGATCTGAGGCTCAGCTGACTTCAGAGGGCAAGAATAAAGGAGTCTCTTTGTTCCCCCAAACTAAACAGGCATGTGCAAGAGTTGGAGACTCTAGGGATTATCAGTCCAGAATTCTCCTGCTTCCAGATATTTCTCCTGCTTCTCCTTAATCTCAGTCTGGTGCTGGGCAGAACAGAGGGTGGCTGGCTGTCTTCCCTGTCAGATGATTTTGGCTGGGAGAGAGAAGGAGTGAGAAAGGCACTTGCCCCTAACGCCTCCACACACCAACCTCTTCCTCTCCTCTTCTCAGGCCTGGGGCAGAGGCATCTCTGAATTGGAGCATGGAGCCCAATCATTGACCTCTTCTACCTCTTCCTCCAGGGAAACAGGCTACTCCCATCACCTGCTCACTCCCTCTCCATCCAAGGCAGACCCTGCCTCCAAAACAGGAGTTTGCCGGATGTCATTCACTGACCACCCCCAACTCAACAGCAGACAGCAGAAGCTATGGGGCCCAAAGAGCAGAGATATTAGGAAGAGAAAAGAGGCATCTTAGCTGCCCCTGCATATTGGGCTGCCTCCTCACCCTGCCTCCACCAATCCCACTCATTGCTTCTACATCCCAACATCTTCACCTGATCCTTCCTCAGAACCAGTCTTCTCCCACAGCCCCGCCCCCAAGTATGATTATTCTCAGCCATTCCGTCTCTTGCCCTGTCCCTCTTGTCACCCCTTGGCCAGACCCCTTCCTGTTTTTCCCCTCCTGCAGCTCTGGCCCAAAAGCTGTCCGTTCATCTGCTCCGTCCAGGTCCTGCCCCTTCCAGCTCCAGGTTGCAAGTGCTACGAAGGGGGACCCCCAGCCTCTGCCTCACTAGGAACCTGCCAGAACCCTGAGTCAAGGACTAAGTGCCCGAATGGCCAGAACAGTGTGGGGGGAGCTTTGTGCGCCACCAGCAGCCGCAGCACCCGGCCCGTGTCCTAGGGGAGTGTCACCTTGAAGTCATCCTCCTGGGGCCAGTGGGCAGAAAGAGAAGCCCAGCATGGGTGGAGGGCTGTTCAAACGAGCGAGGATCCCTGGCGGCATGAGTACTCAATGAACCCGGGTTGAAGTCTTTGAAGTTGTCCAAACGTTGTCCCTGTCCCTGAACCCAGAAAAGAGCCAGTGGCCACACGCATCTGGTACCCCCTGGTAGCAAGCAGTCAAGGGGCTCGGGGGTGCAACAGGAGTTGAGGCAGGGCTGGCCTGGCCCCGAGGGTCAAGAATATGTGAGAGGCAGAGCAGGCATCTAGGAAACCTGTGCGCTTTGCTCAGACTCCGGTGAGCTGCACCCTCCAAATGTGCCTACATCCAGAGGCGTCGTTCCCAAGTCCTCCACTAGCTCCAGTGTGCAGCGAAGCTTGGGTGGCACCCGGAAAGCTCCTGCTTCCTGGCTTAGCCCAAGGAGCTGAAACCCGGAGTCCTGGGTTAACCTCAGCTCCTTTCGTGCTTGCCCCCACTTCTGTGAACCTTAGAGGTCTGGGTCTCTTTTTAGTTCAGAGGATACTCCCTATCCCCTCTTCCAGATAGCTCCAGTTGGCTCCCCACTAAGAGAACTGGTGCTTCCTCATCTGTGTCTCCACCTTGTCCATGCTGACCCATGGAGGAGTGTCTCTGTAAATCACTAGAGTTCCGGACACTGAGGTACTGGGTGTGACCTCCCACTGCCAACTCTTGCTCTTAACTCAGTCCCAGGCCTGGGCACTTTCAAAGTCAGCGAAGGAGGGGAGGAGTGGGTACGGGCATGACCGATTTCCCACCCTTCCCTGGGAGTGAGCAGAGACATTTGGGACATCCAAGGTGGATGAGATAAGGAAATAGGGAGGAGGCTGGAAGAGGGCCCAGCAATGAGAAAAGAAGGGACTCAGCTTCTAGGTCCTGATCTGGGGTGATGCATGAACCCTCCCTCCAATCTGTCAAAGTATTAAAAAAAAAAAAAGATTAAAAGCACAATTTATACAAATTAAACACAAGTCAAATATTTTATTCAACTCAGTTGTTCTAAGAACAATTGAGGTGCTGGCCATGTATAGGTGATGTAATAAAGGAATGTTAAGATATAATTTCTGGCTTAAATACAAAATGCTCGGTGTCCTACAGGGGTTATCTTTGTAAGCAAAAATAACCAACATGATTTTGGCACCATAATGAAAACACAAATAACTGAGATGGAAGCAGACCTCAAACGGATCAGCAAGCTTTTCTTATTCTGCATTGGAGTCAATCAGGCACACGGGAGAGCTCAGTTTCTGGGTATGAAAATGGCTACCAGGTTACAGGAGTCTGAGTTTTATAGTTTACAATGAGGGTGAATTAATCATTAGAGACTGCAGATGTGCTGTTCTGACAGTCAGGGACCTAGTTATGTAGGTTAAAATTTAACTCAGGCAGTTGTAAAAAGTTTGAAACTCATTGTCACTGGGAAAAGTTCAGAACTCAGTGTTCACTGCTTATCTTCCTTCCTCTGGGACCCACTGTTACCTAGAGCTTCAATATTTGCTTTTCTCCTTCTAGGACTCATTGGCAATGGGAAAGGATAAAAGTGCAGGGCTCGGCATTTTACTATCCGCCTCCTCCCTTGAGGATCCATTGTGGTTAGGAAAGGGTGAATATTTGCTTTTGCTGGAGATGCTGGGGATGAACCCTGGAAGGGAAGAAAATTTGCTTTTTCCCTCAGGACTGTCTTGTAGGAATATTATTTTCCATAACCCTTCAATCTTTTAAAAAATTGTTTTAATTAGTTATATGTGACAGTAGAATGCACTTTGATACATCATATATAATGGAATATAATTTCATATTCTTCTGGTTATACATCATGTATCCCTTCAATCTTTTTGCCTGAACAGAAATCATTAGCATTTCTGCTGGAACCAAATTACATGAACTTTACAAAACCTGAGAACTTTATTAATAATAGCAAACAATGGCACAGTCTCCTAGAATGTTAAATATTCTTAACAGAACAAGCAGCTGTCCTCTTTGTTGGATTCCAGGCAGGAGGCCACACCTCCCCAGGTGCCTTGTGAAAAACTACAGCTCCCAGGATCCTCAGCGTGACCAAAAAACCTGACCAGCAAGTCCCCTGTCCACTACTCCCCCCCCACCTCTGCTGGCCTATAGGACAAGGACTCACTCCAAGGGGGTTTTATGGCCCCTACTCTATTTAAGCCAGCCCCGGACTGAACTCGCTCTCTGTTCCTGCCCTCTGTTCCTGCCTCTCTCGGTTCCTGCCTCCCTTCCCTTCCTTTCCCTACCCTTGCCCACGTGGCACCCCAATAAACCCTTTTATTTCACCAATAAGGTGTTCCCGGCTAAGTTAACTTATGTTTCAGCATTTTTCTAACACTCTTGATTTTATGTATTGGCTTTTGATAATTATTCTTTTTGGATAATTTTTCCTTAACAAGGCTATTTCCTGGAAGTATGTCAGGCAATCAAATAGATGTCCTTTTCTGAGTTCCTTTTCTCTTTCTCTCAAATTAAATTCCCCACTCTATTCTCCTCACATGGCCCTGTTGTACTCTCCGCTTTAAAAAAACAAAAAACAAAAAACAGGTGGAAATGCATCCTTTCAGATGTTTTCCTTTCAATTTGACTTGATTTACATACTTATCTTTTTTTTTAACCATAAAAGGAATCTTATGCTTATCATTGTGTGACTGGTTTTCCACCTATATAATAATGTTTTTCCCATGTCAGTATTTATATATTGATCTTACTAACAGGTACATTCGTTTTCATAGGGTTGTTTCTTAATGTATTTAATATTTCCTTCCAGGTGGGTATTTAGATTTTATTACTTTTTAACTTTATTTATTTTTTTATATGGTGCTAAAGATGGAACCCAGTGCCTCACACATGTGAGGCAAGCACTCTACCACTGAGCCACAACTCCAGCCCAGATTTTTTTCCACTTTTTTTTGTGCATTATAGTTATACACAATGATTTGTTTATATGCACACAATATAATAATACAATTTGGCCAATATCACTCCCTAGCACTTCTCCTCCCTCCCTGCTTCCCACTCCTTGGTCCGTTTCTTTTACTGATTTCTCTTTGATATTTAGGAGATCCATTCCCACCTTTTCCTTTTTCCTCTTTAGCTTCCACATATGAGAGAACACTACAACCCTTGACCTTCTGAGTTTGACTTACTTTGCTTAACATGATTGTCTCCTGTTCCATCCATTTTCCTGCAAATGCTATAATGTCATTTTTCTTTATGGCTGAATAAAACTCCACTGTGTATATATACCACATTTGCTTTATCCATTCATTTGTTGATGCACACTTAGGCTGTTTCCACAGTTTGGATGTTGTGAATTGTGCTGCTATAAACATGGGTATGTATGTATTATGTTGTAATATGCATTTAATTCTTCAGGATAAAGGGTATTTAGATTTTAAAAAGCCTTGTTTACATTTTATAAATAATATTGCATAGAACATCACTGTAAACATTTCTTTGTGCAAATATGGGAGTGTTCAGTAGAATATCTTCAAACTGCTTTTGCTGGATTTTTTAAATTTTCAGTACTAGTGGACTGAACTCTGTCCACCTGAGCTTCTAGTCCAGTGACAGGGGTAAGGATGGGGCTCATGTCGTCTGAAACATGTCTGCAAAGGAATCAGCAGGGCAGTAAAAGGCTGGAGAAGGCACACTGGCTCACAACTGCCTCAACTCAGAAGCAACACATATCACTTCCTCTCACGGCCCATTGGCCAGAATTAATCACATGGCCTCAACCTAAGCAAAAGGTTGGCTGGGAAATGTTGGGAAGTATACAATATACTTGGCGAACATAACCTCACTGTAGCAACCAGTGGTTCCTAACATTTCGAGCAGAACCTTCCTCAAGGAGTTTGAATCCTGAGGCAAATGAGTCAAGGACAAAAAATGGTTATTCATTATTCCCGTTGCACGGCCTGGGAAAGCGTCCATTGGTTTTTGTGCTCCACTTGCCTAGAGCTTCCTGGATTTCTGGTCTTTTCTGAGACACTAAAGTTTAACTCTTTAATTCCTCAAAACACTCAGTTTCATTCCCATGAACTTCTTTGTAGGCTTAAGTGAGCAGGAATTATTTGTTGATTGAAACCAAAGAAGTTTAATAGACGCATGACTCTTTTGGGTCTGAATGGGGAAGAATAATTCACATTACCTGCCAGCCCATACTGTTCTTTCTGAAGAGTTTGTCCATTGAGTTCCATGGTTGGGTTTATGCATTTTGTTTGCTGTTTTATAAAAATTAGTAAAACTATGGCACATGCCTGTAATTCCAGTGACTTGGGAGGTTAAGGCAGGAGAATCACAAGTTCAAGGCCAGCCTCAGAAACTTAGAGACAAAATCTCAAAATGAAAAATAAAAAGGACGACTGGGGATGCAGCTCAGTGGCAAAGCACCTCTGAGTTAAATCCCCAATACAAAAGCAAAAAACAAGATTAAAAAATTTCGTGAAGCTACGGGGCTGGGGTTGTGGCTCAGTGGTAGAATGCTTGCCTAGCATGTGCACAGCCCGGGTTCAATCCTCAGCACCACGTAAAAATAACAGGCATGTGTACAACTAAAGTAATTAAATATTAAAAAAAATTTTAGTGAAGCTAAAAATCTAAAGCACTGATACCTACAATATTAGTCAGAGGTGAAAACATCAGGTGAATTCAAAAGGACTCATTTGTTTTAATGAATGTCCACTAAATCTGGGCCTCACATAAAAAAAAAAAATTTGTGTGAAATGGAATTCCATCATTGAAGATGGAATAAGGAAGGCAAGGTATGATTAGTGATACATTAATAGTTTTTTCTAATTCCCTGGAAATAGAACCTGCTTTAAAATATACTTTGGGACAAGTTCTGAGAAACAGAGGAGGGCACTGCCTGCAACTGGACATGGGCAGCATTCATTCATTTTAAAGCTGGGACAGTAGATCAGGATCAGCCTGTTGGACAGTCTTCAGGCTGAGCCACTTCTTGTGTGGTCCAGCAACCTACAGATGGCTGCCCTTGAGTCAGGTGACCATGCTATCTAATTGGCTGTGGTCAGTAGGCCAGGATCATTTCCTGGTAATGGAAGGCAGAACAAAACTAGTAAAATCCTTAAGGGGGTTGTGCAGGCACTTCGTTCGAGGCTTGGAGTCTCCAAAGCCTTGTCGTCCTATGCCACAGGATTGTTTTTTTTTTTTTTTTTTTTTTAATATTTATTTATTTGCTTTAGTTGTACACAATGCGTTTATTTTTACTGGTGCTGAGGATCGAACCCGGGCTGCACACATGCTAGGCGAGCGTTCTGCCGCTGAGCCACAACCCTAGCCCCAGGATTCTGTTCTCTGTGGGTGTTTTCTCTGTCTTTTGTGGGGTTGGGGATTGAACCCAGGGCCTCTCACATGCTAGGCAAGCACTCTACCACTGAGCTACCTCCCAGCCCCTTGTTCCTCTGTTTTGTGGAGGAGGGAGGTGAGTTACATGGGGCTTGGTTGTCCCGAGAGAGGCACACTGGGGCCTATTTCTCTTGGGGATCCTTTTCTCTGGGTGTCAGTCAGCCTAGAGTGATGTGGTCAGAAGGACGGGTGTCACACGGGGCCTTGTTCTCCAGTGATTTAGATGGAGACGCTGTTCTCAATGAGGGAAGGGTCCAGGTAGGTGTAAGGCAATGCCAGACTCTGGTTCCGCTCCTTGATGTCCCTTGAGATCTGGGCCAGGCGGTTCTGGAAGGCAGCAATACTTCTCTGTGGGGCCTCTTCTGTGAAGTGTTCATCTGGATAGGTGCCCAGGGGCCTCTGGAGACCAACCACAAGGTTGGGTGAGGAGGCTGCCAAGATCCCCAACTCCTGAGTACCTGTGACCCACCTTATCTTGTTCTGGCCCCAGTCCCCACTGAATCTCATCCATGCCCCTCCCCTTAATTCTCCTTCTTCAAGTGATGATATTTGCAGGAAGCTCTTGGGAATTTTTGAAGTTTTAAAGGAACATCACCTCATATTGCCTTTGAAGCTAAGGGTGACTCTACACATCATCTCGTTTGGCCACTTATCCTACATTGTGAGGTGTCCAAAGCTGTGTGTCCCATTGGGGGAGGTTCTGTGGGGTGAAGGGACCCAGCTCTTGATGGCAGAGTTGGGTCCGTGCCAGGGAAAGTAAACAACACACAGTCCTCTAGGCCCATACTCACTCGGTCTCCAGGCTCCTGACTCAGCAACCAGAGGGCAATGATGATATTACATGTGGTATTGACTGGTGGGAGGGTGGCTATGAAACCCTCAGGCTGTGCCTGGCCTTTGGAAGTGGGCGGTGGCAGCTGCATAGTGGGTGGCAGGTTGGGCATCCAAACACAGGAGTCAAACTGAAGACAGAGAGGGAGAATAAGTTGGAGGAGCCCCCACCATCTTCATCCTGCCACTCCTTGTACTGATCTTCCCTTACCTGGCCTGCACTGATGGCTGAGTGCTTGGCTGAACAGGTGAATATCACCATGGTGACATACCGCACCAGAGCTTCCTGGGTGTCCAGTGAGGAGGGCACACCTGTGGGGACAGCTGGGCTGGAGTTGGGGCTTCTAGGGTCCTGAGGATCTCCCTGCAGAAGATTGAGGGTAGGGCCTAGGGGCTGGGGGCCCCATACCTGAGCTCTCCCGGTCTAGGAAGCCCTTGGAGAATATCTCCCTCACCCAGGCCTGGAGCTCTTGGTCATCTCGGACAGATGCATCGCTTGGGTAGTAAATGCCCATGATTTCAGAGACGAAGCTGCAAGAGGCACCCAGGTTCAGTCCCTCTCTGAGAAGCTCCTCTTACCCTAAGAAGCACCCCTGCCCAGTGTCATTCATGTCTTGGCTTCCTCCTCATTCTGAGCTTCTCTGGACCCTCCCTCTCTTTTCTAGTTTTCCTGCCTTTCCTGTCCTGATTCCCTCACCGCTCCACTGCCCCCCAGATCTGCATCCCATCATCCCGGTAGTAGTAGTTTGGGATGTCTTCAACTCCTCGGGCCCGGATATCCTCGGGCAGACACAGGACAGAGTAATTCAGCTGCTCCATGTTCCTTTGTATCAGCTCAGAGAAGCCTCCAATGCCAAGGCCTGTGGACTGGGAGACAGGGCTCCTGAGCACCAGGACCTTGCTCCAGAAGCAAGAGGTAGCCCTAATATTGGAAAGTCAGGGCCACTCCCACTCCAGAACCCTAGATTCTTCCAATTGGAGAAATGTTCTAAGGCAGTTCTTACCCTTTCTACCACCTGGCCAGGGGCGATGAGCAGCTCACGGGCAAGCGTGTTGATATACAAGGTATATCGTGTGTGTGGAATCAGCAACTGGTAAGGGGAAGGAGAGGGCAGAGCTGCAGATGGCCCCAGATCTGCCCCACAGAGGTACCCACTAAACAAGTCACTGACAAAGAGACCACAGGGACCAGAGAGGACAGCTTGGGACAGGGATCAGTGCTCCAGACCCAGACACCAAGGCAGAATTCACTTAGCATCTTTTTCTATGCCTCCAGGCAAGATCCTTCCTCTCTCTGAGCACCGGATCATTTTATCAAATGAATATTCTGATTTGGACGAGCACCATGAGCTTCCAGTTCTAGCATCCTGTGGTTTCCTCTATCTGGGGCAGGAGAAGCACTATGGGCCTGGGAATACAGAACTGTCCCCCAGAGCCTACTTCTGAGTGCCAATGCTTGAGGGCTGCATATAGCCAGAAAAAAAATCAGCCTGGATTGAAGAACACAGAGCAGGGTCTATGTCTGAGGTCCAGAATATCATCTCAGCGGGAATCAGAGTCTGAGCCGCTTTGGGAAGAGGAAATCGCAGAGGAGATGCTTCAGGTTCATGGAGGAAACAGATTTATGTCATCTGAAGGCTAAGCAAGGCTCATGGGATCTACACAACACACGTGCGAGAGTCCCTAGCCTTGTAACAACCTGCATAAAAGCTGCTGGTCCCTCAAAGCCATGTTCTTACTTTGGCATCTGCCAGCACCTTTCCTAGGCCTGGGGCTTCTCTGGTGATCTCATCTGATCTGCTTTGAGAAGAGAGCCTCTTTGAGGCATGGCATCCACTTTGCCCTGGCTCGGGGCCTTCTTAGGAGGAGGCTCCCAGAAGGGCTATGCAGGGAGACACTGCTGAAGTGGGATGGGACCTCTGCATCCCAGCCTGGGGAGATAGGGATGCCTGAGCAAAGGCCACTCAGAAGAAGCACTGCAAGGGGCAGGACAAGATGCAGGGACACAGTCTGGGCCACCCTGATGAGTTACTAACCTTGAACAGAGGGTGGCAGTAGGGTAGTTGGCGCAGCGTGGCCAGGGTGAAGACCTCAGGCAGTAGGTGCGCATGCAGTAGATGTGTGAGGGCCTCGTGAACAGAGAACTCAGCATTTCGCACCCAGGTCTTGGCCAGCAGCCAGTCCCACTTGTCATCAGTAGGCAAGAAGATGGGGCTGTTGGGACCGGGGCTCTGGCTGAGCTGGGGGTGGGGAGAGCAGCGGGGAGAGAGGCAGCAATGAGTGTTTGCCTGCGATGGTGAGACCCTGCCCATCTCTATCCCCAGGTACAGACCTGGATGGCAAGGGGCAGCAAAGGCCCACGCCCTGGACGCTGGTATAGCAAGGTCATTGGGGCTGTGGAGAACTGAGGCCTTCCATTGATGACATTAGTACGGATGCCAGAGAGGATGCCATGATCCACCAAGAAAAGGGAGCCCTTCTGTGGGAGAGAGAAGGGGACCTGGGGCTACCACCTGGCTTTCTAAAGAATGAGGGGCAGGAAGCAGGGAGAAGATTTAGGCTTAAGAGAAGAGTGTGTTTTGGGAGAGGATGTTCTTGGCATGCAAGAATAAATGTAGTGTACCCCTCCCTCTTCAGCAGGGGAAAGGCCTGAAGGCACTGAGAAGGGGTTGACAGAGAGCCCCACCTCCAGCTCAGCCTGCAGACTAGTCCCAGGGCCCAGAATTGGGGCCACCATGTCATCGGTGACTGGGAAGTTCTTTGGGAGGCTGCGACAGCGGTGGATCAGGACAGGATTGAGGCCATTCAGGAACTGGGAGGCGAAGAAGGTGTCATCCTGCCAGTGCTCAAACACATATTCTGCATGGGGATGGGGGACAAAGGGACTAGTCACTCCAGCACCAATAGGTTTCCTCCTGGCCTTACAGTAGAGTTCCCTTTGTAATTCATCATGAGCAACCTAAAGTTTTCTCAGGGTGACCTCTCCTGGCCCCTTGGCACCAGGTCCTGCCCATTTACCAAACAGAAAATCTTAGTGCCCAGCCCACTATCCCCCATCTGCCTGACATTCCTTGGGATGGCTTCCCAGCTTCAATTACAAAATATCAAAGACAGAACATAGGTTCTTCCTCCAGCTCTGGACCCTCCCACTGCCTAGCATCCTGGGGAATGGCAAATGGGGAATGGTTGTCTGTGGCAGAGTCCAGGACCTCTCTTGGTAGTCCCCTCCCCTGTCTCCCATCAAATCCTATTGATTTTTTGATCCTCAGGGCCTCTTGGTCCACCTGTCCACTCAATTCCTACTGCCACTGCCTTGCTGAGGCTATTGTCCTCTGCTGACTTTAGCTAGAGACTCAGCTGATCCTCCTTCTTCCATTCTTACCCTGGACCACCCCACACAGCACATCTGTCCATATTATTCCCCACCTGGCCACAACTCCATAGTCTCAGACTGAACTGTAGAAAGGAACACACAGTCCTGCACCATCTGGGCCCTGACTGCCTCTCCAGCCTCCTCTCTGACCTTCCTTCCTTCACTCAATCTGCTTTGGCCACAGCAGTGATTTTGTTCCCTCTGATCCTTCCATATTCAAGGCCTTCCCTTGGCCTTGGGGAGCCCTCTGCTCCACACCCCAGCCTTGGCACGATGAATGCCTACTCTCAACCCTCTTGGGAGAGCAGGGCTTTCCTCCAGGCTAGGATGGGTCCCCCTTTTACATACTCCTGGAGATAATGATCATGTCTCACAAATGACACTAGTGATTTGATTTTGAGTCTAATTAATATCCACCAATTCTCTGAACTGTGAGTCTTGTGGGCCCAGGGACTATGTCCACAGCCCCAAGCCAGTGTCTGATGGGTAGTAGCTCAAGAAATGTCTATTGTATTAGGACATTGGGGATCCCCACAGTCCACATTCTTTTTTTGTCTCTATGGGGGAATGTAAGGTCTAGGAAGGGACAGAGTCCCACAGAGAATTGGCATTTGGTTTTCTCAGATTCCTGACACTCTTGGGAGCTGATGCCCTGGGAAGAGGTCAGGAGCCCTGCGCTAAGTTCCTCACCAGCTGCTGGACTCTTCCGGAAGTTGAACATCCTTCTCATCTCCCTCAGACTCCTCCAGTGCCCTGTGCGGTCCAGCAGCCCCTTGATTTTTAGCTCTGCAAAACTGCCAGGGGATGCAAGGGATAAAAGGGGGCAAGAGGCCCTGGAAGACCCTCCCCAGTCAGCCAGCCTAATCCTTTCTAGGATCCTAAACCAGTTTTCAGGGTCTGAGGTGGTCACTGCCTCTAGGGTAGTCACTGCCTATGGGAACTGGTGGTGGGCAGGAGGCTGTGTGACCCATATCACCAACAGCAGGGGAGCCGAGTAGGGGAGGGCAGAAGGCAGGGGTGGTAGGACATCCAAACCCATGTAGGAAAGGGTGGGCATCCTCACGCTGAGCCGCCTTTCAAGTAGAATTTGGTGTTCTTGACTACAGAGTACTTGACGTTGAGGTCTAGGTCTTTCGCAGTCATCTGATCAAGGCAGTGAGGCCAACCTGGGATGTAAGTCTTCCAGCTAGAGGGTGGAACAGGCAGGTGATCAGCAGGAGACCTCAGGAAGCCCCAGCTGCATAGTCCCAGTGATATTTCTCCCTGCTCACAGTTGAATGGTCTAGAGTTGAGCATCTGAGCAGAGCTAGGTCAATCAGAGTCCTTCCTAGGGAATTTGAGATTGGGGCAGAGCCAGAAAGGTGGTCTCTCTGTGGCCATCTAGATTACAGCATATATATAGGGATTGTCAGGTACAGTCATATCCCACTGTGTGGACTGGGAACCAGAGAAAGATGAAAGAGATGTGAGAGAGAGAGGGAGAGGGAGAGAAAGAGAGGGAGAGAGAAGCATCTGGGAGGGAGTTGCCTTGATTTTTGGCCCAAGATCTGGCAATCTTCTTGCCCCTACTTCTGTAACCACCTCTGTGTCCTGTTGACAAATCCCCTCTTTATCCGTCTGCTAGTTGGAGTCGGTTTCTCTTCATGCAAGCACACAACTCTTGACTAACACAGATGCTTCTTGCTGAGGGAAGGTAGTCATGAAGCTGGGGCTGCCCCTAGAGTTTCAGTTACCTTTGGCAGGCATCCCATAGAGTAGCACTCCAGCCTCCACAGCTTGTGGGAGCTGCAGCAACTTACTCTGCCTTGGTCTGAGGTGTCTCTAAAGCTCATTATCAAGCAAGTCACACAGCCAAAAACCTTTGAGTGAAATGGTAAAATCATGTTCCAGAAAACTGAGGACCCCTGCAGCCAGTCCTTCTGCCACTCATTCTTTGGTTTATTCAAAAATTGTTTGAGCTTTCAACTTCAAAGAACAATGTGCAATTAAAGCACGCTGCCACCAGGTGGTGGCCAAACCCTACTTCTCAGATTTTAAAGTGTGTGTGATTCACTCCAGGATCTTGGTAGACTGCAGGTGCTAACTTAGTAGGTTTGAGCTAGGCTCAAGAGCCTGCATTTTGGGGGAAAAAATTATTAGTTGCCAATGGACCTTTATTTACTTATATGTGGTGTTGAAAATTGAACCCAGTCTCACCACAGAGCCACAACCCCAGCCAAGAGCCTGCATTTTCTAACAAGCTCCCAGGTGATGCTGATGGCATAGATCTGAGGTCTCACGTCTTTTTTTTTTTTAACAATTTAAAAAAATATTTTTTAGTTATAGTTGGACACAATACCTCTACTTTATTTATTTTTATGCGGTGCTAAGGATCAAACCCAGGGCCGTACACGTGCTAGGCAAGCGCTTTACCACTGAGCCACAACCCTAGCCCCTGAGGTCTCACTTTTAAGTATTAAAGGTCTAGACAGTGAGAGTAGCGTTAACTAGAAACATGAACAATGGTAATAGTATAGGGCTTGGCAGTTGATTAGCAGCATCTGTAACCATTTTCTCATTTGTTCTACCTAATGACTCTAAGGAGACTGGTATTCTTGGTCCCTTTTGCAGGGGAAAAAAAAAAAAGATCAAAGAGATTAAATGACTTGCCTAAAATCTCATAGCTCCTTTTGGAAGGGTCTAGATTGGCTCTGGGAGACAATAGACTTCAATATATGCTCCCTGGGCTGGTTCTGTAGCTCAGTGGCAGACCACTTGCCTAGCACGTGTGAGGCACTGGGTTCAATCCTCAGCACAGCATAAAAATAAACAAATAAAATAAAGCCATGCTATCCATCTACAACTACAAAAATTTTTAAAAATTAAAAAAATATATTTTTTAAAAAGCATCTGCTCCCTTTCCCAGGGCTGTTGCTGTGAAATTTAGTGCAATGATTTTTCTTGGGGGAGTAATTCATGACACATGTAGAATCTCCGGGAACCAAATAAGCTTGTGACTGTCCTTGTCCCCAGAGACCTGGGACAAAAGCATGCTGTCCAGACTTTGGACAGCAAAGACCAAGATCAAAATCTTTTGAAAATCTGCACCTCTGTGTGGTTCCTGATTTTCTGCCTCAGGAATCCTTACCAGTAGCCCCAGCTTCTTTGCAACTTTCACCTTCTACCCACTGAGCACTCTCCCAGGCCAGACTCTCCACTTGCCCCCTAATGCTGAGCCCAAAGCAAAGAGTCCCATCTCACCCTTTGCCTGCCCTGGGGCCAGAGTCTCAAGGGGCTTGGGTGGTGTGTTTCTGGTTCTACCCACATTTCTGGAGGGATACAAGCTGATGTGTGTAAAAGCCCCAGGGTAGGGGACAAATATGCAAGGGCATGGCTTTTACAGCAGTGTTTTTCAAATTTCAGTGGGCACCAGTCATCTGAAAGACTTTTGAGACAAAAATTGTTGACCCCACGCCACCCCCCCAAAGGTCCAAGTCAGAGGTAGGAGGTGCCTGAGATTTTGCTTTTCTAACAGGTGCCTGGGTGATGCAGATGCTGCTGGTTCCAGGAGCAGCTTTCATAGGAGAGGACAAGACAGGGGCATTAGTCTGTGTCATCAATAGCGGTTCCAGGCTGTCCCTCATCCCTTAAGTGTCCCCTCCCTGCAACAGTAGCTCTCTCCTCACCGGTACATCTCCTGCCTAGCCTGCAGCTCCTCCTGGCGTTGTCGCTGGAGGATAGGATGGTGGTCTGCCCAGGAGACCTTGGCTGTAGAAGAAGGGAAATGGGGTGGAAAGGGGAAAGGAGTCCTACCTTTGATCTCAGCCACTCTCTCCTCCACTCTGCCACCCTCTACCAGGTCCCTTTCCCGCATTTTTTCTCCAGCTGAGCTGCCACCCACCTCCCCTTGCCCAGGGCCCCCACCACGTTCTGCCCTATCCGGTGGCCACAAGGATTCCCTTGCCCTTCCCCCAACACCAGTCCCTCCTGTAGCGCCAGCCAGCGCCCCCTGCCTCCTCACCTGCCCCGTCCCGCAGCAACAGGTCCCCTGCTCCCTCCAGCCACTGGTAGCAGGGAAAGCGGAGTGGGGCGCCTCGCGATGGCTCCAGCTGGAACCAGCGGCAGAACCAGGCGTCCGGGGCCAAGGGTCCCAGCGGGCGAGGCAGCGCCAGGGGTGCTTTGTGCACGCGCAGCAGCAGCACTGGGCCCACGTCGTAGGGGAGCGTCACCTCAAAGTCCTCCTCCTGGGCAGTAGGTTCGGTATGAGGAAGGGTAGTCCCTCCTGCTCTCCCGGCTTGCCTCCACCTCTGCCCACCCCCCACGCACTCACAGCGCCCGCAGTGAACTCCTTGCCTAGGTGGTCCAGGGGCAGTAGGGGGCTCTCTCCCCGGGTCCCCACGATGCTGACAGATATTTTATCCCACGTGCCAGCCCCGCAGGCTTCCCCAGTGGATACTCTCATCCTAAACTTGGCCATGGTGCCAGGCCCAGCCTGCCTCTCTACTGCGAAGACAACTGCAGAGCTGGATGGCTCACCCTGGAGGAGATGCTCCGCCTCAACCTGGCTAGGCCCTATTTAGGCAAAGCTGGTTGTTGCCAATGACTCCAAGGGCCCACGGGAGAGCATGTCTGGATTAGGCGGGGAGGGGTGGGGTTGAGGCTGGAACCTGACCCAGAGGGAAGCGGGTGGAACAGGGGAATCCACCCCGCTGGGACAGGGAGGGACTGGGCATCCTGAGATTTGGGGAACAGGACCTTGCGGTGATGACGCCCAGTTGAGACCCAGCTGGGATGGGGAGGGTATTTTCGTTCCTGCCCCACCCCCACCTTGTTTTTTTACCATCTTAACTTTAAAAGCCTGTGCATGCCCTTCTCTGGGCTTCCTACAACTCTTCTTGAACTACATGTATCTTTTCTTTGCTTCAGTGACTAAATTTGAGAACCAACAATTCCAGGGACTAAATTAAGGTGCTGTGAATACAGGCTCAAACAATATCCAATCTTGGTCCTGATGCAGATTAATAACGGGTGTAAGAAAGAATAAATAAGTAAACAAATACTGTACATACTAGAATTTCAGAGAATGATGAGTGCTTTGAAGAAAATCAAACAAGCTGATGTGAGGGCATGAGAAGTGGTGGGTGAGGGAGAAGGCCCTCAGAGGTGCAAAAGAGGTGGCATGGGAACAGAGGTCTGTGAAAAGGTATGACTGGGGAAGAGAATTTTGTGTAAAGACCTGCCTGTACAAAAGTCCTGAAGTTAGGAAGAGTTTGGCTTGTTGGAGGACGGAAAGGCAGGGTTAGAGTGAAGGAGAGAGACAAAGATGTAAAGGAGGAGTTACAAATTTTGACCTTGGAGGAAATACAGATTTGGGCCCTCCGATCTGGAAATACTAAGTTCGATATGCCCATTAAACTTCCAGTGAAGAGACTGTTATCAAACCCAGGTTTAGAAGCTGATCTTAAGATGTGATCATGCTCACCTGTAATCCCAGCTACTGGGGGAAGAGGAGATTGAGGCAGGAGGATGTAAGCTGAAGGCCAGCCTGGGCAAATTTGGGAGACCCTGTCTTAAAATGAAAATTAAGGGAAAGGCTAGGGATGTAAGGTACAGTGCCCCTGAGTTCAATTTTTTTTCCCTGGGGGAAAAAAATGAGGAAGAAGCTCATCTTACAGGAAAAACCAATGTCTGAGATTAGTGTTGGAGAAAAAGAAAAAATTATTCAGTGACCAAAGAATGGAGATGTGGGGACATATGCTCCCAGATCAACTTCTCAACTCTTGGGAGTTGAGGGGTTATAGATATGAGACAGGAATAATGAGGGAGAGAGCTAGGCTAATAAAGGGGGAAGAATATGTCTTTTCTGGAAATAAGCAGAGATCTCTCAGGAACTTTCAGGTGCTACCTCTTATTACTCCTTTCATGGTCTCTTGTTTCCTATTATGGTGCCTGGTAGGTGTCTTTAGCCTTCAAGCAGGGAGATTGTGAGAGAGACACTAAGGAAGTCTAGTTCAAGCTAACTTTATATTATAGTTATGGTCAAAACATTGCTCAGATGATCAACAGGTCTACATGTAGAGCTGAATAGAATCTGACCCAAAAGTTAGGGCAATAAGAGACACACAATATGATTCCAAGTGTTTTCATCCCATTCTATGCACCCCTCAGACATCTGTAGGCCCAAGTGAAGAGTCATTGTTTTCAGCAAAAGCAGGCTTCAGTTCCGTGAAGTGTAACCTAGGCAACCATTACCATCACAACCCACACTGGAGGTATTATCCACAGCAAACTAATGGGAGATTAATAATCAATTGCTCAGCTGTGTGACCTTCAAAATTAGTGATTTTTAAGTACCTTAACTAATTTTAAGTCAATTAAGAACAAATGAAACTAGTGGGTTTATTTAGAATTTTTTCAGGTAACAAAACCTCATCTGTGCTAAATGATCAGGACTAGCTGGTGTGTACCTGGGAGTCACCAGCATACAGGTGTGTCTGAGCCACAGGCTAGTGGAAATCTCTAAGCAGGAAGTATAGGTGGAGAAGAGAAGAGTGAGCCATCTGTGCCCTGAGGTCCTCTGAGATTTGGAAGTCATGCAAAGGAGGAAGAAGCAACAAAGACTGGTCATGGAGTATGTTAGTCAGTGTTCTGTTACTATAACAAATATGTGAGATAATCAACTTCCAAAGAGAAAAGGTTTATTCTGGTTCATGGTTTTTGAGGTTCTATCCATTATCAGTTGGCCCCTTTGCTTTTGGGCCATTGTGGCCGGATGATTGAAAACCTCCCAGTAGGCACCACCTCTTAAAGGTTGAACCACCTCCTAATAGAATCTCCCTGGAGTCCAGGCTTCCAACACATGGGCTTTTGGGGGATATTTAAGATCAAAACTATAGCACTGAGGTAGGAGAAGAACCAGGAGAGGCTGTTTCATGAAAGCTGAGAAGAGATGGGCAATTGTGTTAAGTGTTGCTAGGAGGTTGACTAAGAGGAAGACAAAGAAATGATCACTGGATCTGCCAACAAGGAGGTCTTGGAGTTTGTGCTCCCAAGGGATGAGTGCAGTTGAGGGAATCAACCATTTCTGTGCAGTTGAGTCAAGCACAGATGACAGAATCTCACCCTGGATTAGGTGACCTTGCTCAGAGCAATCTCAGTGTTGTGATAGGGATGGCAGCCAGGTTGGAGTGATTGAAGAGTGAGTGGGGTGGAGTTCCAGCTAAACACACACATACAAACACACACACACACACACACCCCTTATCTCTGCCCTCCTGAAACCCCCTAAAACACCAGGTTTAAAGTGTGCGCCACTGCGCCCGGCCTAAAATAAACTTACAAGGACAAGAAAATGAAATGAAATGAAATGGTGATAACAGCAACTGATGTAATAGGAGAAAGGTAAAAGCCCCAGAAGTGGTCAGTTCCACTTGAAAATCCTTCAAGATCTTAGGAATTGGGAGACAGACACCTCTGGAAGTGGTATGTTTGTGATGCTGTAAATAAGGGTGATCAAATGAAAATTTGAATTAGATGCAGTTGGGACCTCTTCCCATACCCCCCTGTATCCTCCTGTAAGGACCCTGCCCAACCTCACAAAGATTTATTTTCTAAAGATTGAACTGGAACAAGTCTAGATTTGCAGAGGACACCAGCTAAAATGGAAGGTGGGACACGAAACTTAAAATCAGAGGCTGATTTTGAACAGTGGCCTTTGAACAGTGGGAGCCCTACCAAACCCCTTTCCTCGTGTGGACTCTGCTGGAATCCCTGCTTTCAGTTCTTTTGAGTATATACCCAGGAGGAGAATTGCTGGATCATACCAAGAAATTGTGACACTATTTTCCACAGCAGCAGCACCATTTTACATTCCCACATCAATCAATGCCCGAGGCTCCAATTTATCCTCACTCATGTTATTTTCTGTTTCCTTGATAACAGCCATTCTGATGGACATGAAGTGTTAGTTGAGGTTTGATCTGCATCTCCCTAATGATTAGTGACGTTGAGCATTGTTTCATGTGTTTATTGGCCATTTGGAGCAATGTTTGTAAATGTCCTTTGTCTAAAGCATCCATTTTTATTTATTACCCATTGCTAGGCCAAATTTTAGATTTAGCTTATGAATCATTAGAAAGAATAATTTGCATATTTAATTTACCTGTGGAACACATTTGTGTAGACATTTGCATATGGAATACAGTCTATATATGTTAAATATTTTTATTTGTGGATCATTCATGATAAAAATTGTTATTATGTGTATTCTATTCATGTGCCCATGCGCAGTGAGTCTAGAAAAACGTGGGTGATGCTTTTTTAATAGACATATCATTCTAAAATTCATCCTTTTTTTTTTTTTTTTTTTTTTTTTTTTTGGTACCGGGGATTGAACTCAGGGGCACTCGACCACTGGGCCACATCCCCAGCCCTTTTTTGTATTTTGTTAGAGACAGGGTCTCACTGAGTTGCTCAGTGCCTCGCCATTGCTGAGGCTGGCTTTGAACTCTTGATCCTCCTGCCTCAGCCTCCCTAGTGCTGGGATTACAGGCGTGCGCCACCGCGCCCTGCCTAAAATTCATCCTTGTATGTTCTTTTCCTGCCGTTTTTGTCTCCTTTTCAGTTGTATAAATTTAAATGCATCCATTTTAAAGGAAAATTAGTATTTTTACTGCTAATTGATATATAAGTTTCACTTCCCATAATAGAATATAACAATAAAGGTGAATGTGGTGGGCATAATTAAATTCCAGGTAGATTCTGTTGCCTGCAGCCAGCTCCCTGTTCCAGAGGAAGATAATCTAGTGCTAAAGTTGGTGCTAAAGTCAGAGCAGCACCTAGTTGACACTTTCTGCCTGAGGTAGTTACAGTTAAAAGAGAACTGATATGTGCGTGGTTCTGTGTCAATTAAACTTGTGACCCAGTGCTGAGCATTCTGACTTGCATCAGAGTATTTGGGTGCTTATCAAAAATGCCAGTTGCCCTGCTGAACCTCACACCAGGAAGACAGCATTTTTGGAAGTTCAGGGGGTGAATGTACATGTTGAATATGCACAGTATGGTGGTTCTTCCTTAGAGTCACTGCCCTTGAGCATTAATTTTTTTTTTTTTTTTTTTTTTGGTGTGTTGGGGATCAACCCAGGGTTTCACACATCCTAAGCAACTAATCTACTACTAAGCCCTAGCATTTAGTTGTTGGATTCTGATATACAGCCCAAGATGATCACAGATAAATCCAATAGGAGGTATTATCCAACCTGTTGAGAGATGAAGAAATCAGAGCCCTGACTGCGGAAGGGACTTACTTGATGTTTAGAAATGTCAATCAAATTCTGTGTACCCCTGCTTTGAACCCCTAGATGATTTGAGCTTGCCCTTCCTTCCTTCCTTCCTTCCTTCCGTCTGTCCGTCCTTCCTTCCCTGAGTTCTCTTTCTTTCTTTTAAGTTCTAAAAATTCAGAGCAAAGTTATAGATGCAGGCTGGGGGTGTAGCTCACTGGTAGAACACTTACTTAGTATGCCTAAGGCCCTGGGTTTGATCCCCAGCACTAGGGATTTAAAAAAGCTACAGATGCATGCGTTAAGAGTCAAACAGTTCTACAAGTATATCACCAACAATATCTGCTCCCTACTCTACTTCTGCCTTTCCTATCTCATCAAAGACAGGAATTTTTACTCACTTTATTGATAATCGTGGTCCTTACTACCACTTCTGAAAATAGTATGCATGTATTATTCATTAAAAAGCTTTAGGCACATTTTGGCTTCCCACCACGGAATCCAGGATTTCATTCCTTTATGTGGTGTTGCCTCCATTAGATTTGCAAACCCTTCTCAACTCCTGTTCATTAGTACAGTTTCATTAGAACTATGTGAACTGGCAGTGTTTGCATTATTTTATTTTTAATATTTTATATTTAATTTTTATAGTTCTGGGGATTGAACCTAGGGCCTTTTACAAGCTAGGAAAGCACTGAGCCATGTCCCCAGCCCTTTTTATTTTGAGACAGGGTCTTGTTAAGTTGCTGAGGTTGGCCTTGATTTTGCCAGTTTCCTGCCTCAGCCTCCTGGCACACTGAGATTATAGACATGCACCATTTCACTTGGCTGATTACATAATTTTAATTCTGTACATGCTATTTTTCATAGGGGAGCTTCATAGTGTATTATAGTAATTATTTTGCCATCCCTACAAAACCTTTTGTCACTATAGATAATTATGTTTATTATCCATAATCTTGTTTTCTATATATCTTTCATCAATTTAATCCAAAGATTTATCTCTTTTTTTTTTTTTTTTTTTTTTTGGTTCCAGGGATTGAATTTAGCTTAACCACTGAGCTACATCCCCAGCGCTTAAAAAAAAAAAAAAAAAAATTAGCCGGGCGTGGTGGCGCACGCCTGTAATCCCAGCACTTTGGGAGGCTGAGGCAGGAGGATCACAAGTTCAAAGCCAGCCTCAGCAATGGCGAGGCACTTAGCAACTCAGTGAGACCCTGTCTCTAAATAAAATACGAAAAAGGGCTGGGGATGTGACCCAGTGGACAAGTGCCCCTGAGTTCAATCCCTGGTACCACAAAAAAAAAAAAAAAAAAATTTCATTTACGGACAGGGCCTCACTAAGTTGCTGAGGCTGGCTTTGAACTCAGGATCCTCCTGCCTCAGCCTCCCGAGCTGGGGTTACAGTCCTGCACCACTGTGCCTGGCTTATCATTTGTCTCTATCACCCTTCAATATGTTCACATTAAATAGTGGATCAGCTCTGTCTTCCTGAGGAGTCTCTCCCAGACCCTCAACAGGCCACACTGTTGACTGCTTGCTGCTGTTTGGCTGTCATCCTGAGCTCTTGCTTCAGGTTATCCACTCAGCTCCTTTTACCCCTTTGCTGCTAGAGCACCCGTTTCCTGTATCTCATGCTTTGTTCTTTCTTGGCTGTTTCATAAGCATATCCTTCAAGGGTGCATGGGAGGGAGAAGTTGTTAAGACTCCCATGTCTGGAAATGCCTATGATGGATCTGAATACTTGCACAATAGTTTAGGAATCTTTTTATTCAGAGTTTTGAAAGCTCTGCTCTACAGGAAAAGCAGCATTGCTATAAAGAAGCCTAAGTCATTTATTTGGATTCCTCATGATTTTCATATAACCTGATATCCTTCCCCAGAAGCTTTCAGGATCCTTTGTCCTCAGCTTCCATTATTTCACAAAGGCAAGTTATGATATGGTTTATTTTCATTCAGTGGGCCCTTTTGATTTTTCTTTTCCTTTTTAATAGTAAATGGACACAATACCTTTATTTTATTTGTTTATTTTTTATGTGGTGCTGAATATGGAACCCAGTGCCTCACAGTGTTAGTTGCCTCTGAGCTACAACCCCAGCCCGGCCCTTTAATCTTGATTCACATTCCTCATTATTGGGAAGATATCTTGAGTCATTTTATTATTTCCTTGTCTTCCTTTTATCTCTTGTTCCTTTTTAAAATTCCTATGATTTAGATGTAGGATTTCCTGACCTGGTCCGTCATCTCTCCATTTTATTTTATTTTTTTATTATTTATTTTTAATTCTTAAAATTTTCTTTTAGTTGTAGATGGACACAATACCTTTATTTTTATGTGGTGCTGAGGATCAAACCCGGTACTTCACACTTACTAAGCAAGTGCTTTACCACTGAGCCACAACCCCCCGGCCCTCCATTTTATTTAGTTATTTAACTAAGTTAAAAAATTTTAAAACAGGGTCTTGCTAAGCTGCTGAGGCTGGTCTCTGTCTTTTTTTTTTTTTTTTTTTTTTTTTTTTTTCCTTGGTACCAAGGATTGAACTCAGGGGCACTCGACCACTGGGCCACATCCCCATCCCTTTTTGTATTTTAGAGACAGGGTCTCACTGAGTTGCTGTTTGCTGAGGCTGGCTTTGAACTCGTGATCCTCCTGCCTCAGCCTCCCAAGTGCTGGGATTACAGGCGTGCGCCACCGCGCCCAGCTTTGGCCTCTGTCTTCTGAGTCTCTGGGATTACAGGAGTGTCACAGCACCTGCCCATTCCCCATTTTATTCATTGCTTCTCTATTTTATTTTCTCTCCCATTTTCCATCAAGTTGCCTTTTACTCTATTTTCTAGTGGATTGTCTCAAATTTCTCTGCTAATCTTATAGGAAATTATGAAGTTTTTAAAGGAATCCTAATTTTTAAGATAAAAAATGAAACTATATTAAGAAACTGCAAAAATCTGTTATAATGCTCAACATTTTAGAATAATTAAAAAATATGCATATCTGTAAAATTCTTTGACTTGATGGAACTACAATTATTAGAAGTTAAAGAAAAATATTTTGGAGCAATGCTGAGAAATTGCCAGCTAGCAAGTTTGGTATTGTATTTTAAGAAAAAATTGATATTACTGATATTGAAAGTAGACTTAAAATATAGAAAGTATGAAAGCAGAGACAATACATCAGAGACCAAGTGGCTATTAAGCAAACTCATCTCTTATTCCTGTGATAATGTAGCAAGATCTCATTTTTCATGTTGTTTTAGTTAAATTTGACAATGTGAATAAATTCTATTCAATGCATAGAAAAAAATGTCTCTGATAATCCTTCATTGAGTTTTAATTTTTTTCCTCTGATATTTTTAATTTCAAGAGCTATTTTTTGTTTTGTGTATATTTAAAAAATAGTGTCCTGATCATGTTTCATGATTGCCAGAATTTCTCCCGAGGATATGAGCAATAGGGTATTTTAGATTTTTGTTAGTTTCTGATATGCTTCTTTGGGTTATCTATTGCTACAAGATAAACCACCTCAACTCCTATCTTAGTAGCTTAAAACATTAAGAACTGTTTATTTGCTGATGATTTTGCAGTTTGGGCAGGGCTGCTTTAAGTGTCAGCTAGAGTCCTCTGTACAACTAATCCCCCTGGGAGGTAGGCTGGCATAGACCTATTAAGAATGACTCCACTCTCCTGTCTGCAGTGGCTGGTGCTGGCTGGGCATTTCTCCCTCATTCACATCATTCACTACATGATGCCTGGACTCCAGGAGACTGCTGTAGCCTAGGCTGTGAACTGGCAGAGTCACTTCTGATGCATGGCATGAGTCAAAGTCGGTCACAGACCAGCACAGAACTCATGTGGGAAAGGAAAGGGACTAACCTCTTGATGGAAGGAAGATGGAACAATCTGTGGACTTATTTAATCAACTACAACACCATTTGTTTGTTTGTTTGTTTGGTGGTGCTGGGTATTGAACAAGGGGTATTCTATCACTGATCTATGTCATTGACCCCCCCCCTTTTATTTTACATTGAGACAGGGTTTTGCTAAGTTGTCCCAGCTGGCCTCATACTTGTGATCCTTTTGTCTCAGCCACCCCCAATATCTGGGATTACAGGTGTGCACCACCACACCTGGCTTACAACACTGTTTTTAAGCAATCTCTTTACTGCTCCTTTAATGGGGGCTGGGTAGGGGGTAGAAGTATATGTTTGTGTTAAATCTTCCAATTTCGACCAGAATATAACTTAGGATATCAACTTGCTGCATTTCTTCATCTCTAATACCTCACAGGTTCCATCAATAGCCCCACTCTATCACCTTCTACTGCTGTCTATGTACCTGGCCCTCTGTATCTGTGAGCTTTGTGTTCCCAGGTTCTATCAACCTGGGATGTGTACTATGTAGTTAGGCCTATGATGGCTGCATCTGTATTGAACATGGACAGACTTTTTTTCCCTTGTCATTATTCCCCAGAAAATACAAGAATTATTTGCAAAGCATTTACATTGTATTAGGTATTATAAGTAATCTAGAGATAATTTAAAGTGTACAGGAGGATTATATAGGTTCTATGCAAACACTATGCCATTTTATATAAGGGACTTAAGCATTCACAGATTTTGGTATTTGCAGGAATCCTAGAACCAATCCCTTATATGGACGTCAAAGGACAACTGTTCTTATGTTGAGCGGGGAGTATCTTGATGGAGCTAACATTTAAGTTCTCTTGGCTGAATTTTGTGGAAAGATACAAGAAGTTTAGGGATAAGCAAAGAGGTGGGCCCTGGTAAAATGATTGTCTTTGTTTTTAGCTTATTGCTTTTACATCTATCTTACTTGTTTCTCTAAGCTTGCAAAATTATTTTTTTTAAAAAACAAGAAGACTGAACAGAAGGTATGGAAACAATGAGGTTGGAATATTATTTTAAAGGTTTTGCTGGGAAAAACCTTTTTGGGGAAGAGAGAAATGTGACCATAGCAGGGGATGTGGAATGAAAGGAGTTTCTTTCAAGATGAATGAGTGTTCTCACAATGATTCTCTGTTTTGTCTTCACAGCAGAATGACAAGGGGCATTTCAAAAAGCAATGCCTAAGTCCCTCCACAGACTTTGTGAACTAGACCCAGGTATTAGGTTTTGTTTTGTTTCGTGGTCCCAGAGATTGAGCCCAGAGGCACTCCACTACTGAGCTATATCCCAAGCGCTTTTATTTTTTTTTCTAAGACAGGGCCTCGCTAACTTGTGGAGGCTGGCCTCAAACCTGGGATCCTTGTGCCTCAGCCTCCCAAACAGCTGGGATTACAGGTTTGTACCACCCTGCCCAGCCCAGGTATCAGTAATTTCTTAATGCTTCCCTGGTATTAATCAATTGACAAAAGTATCTGAGGTAATCAACTTAGAAGGAGGAAAGATTTATTTTGGCTCACAGTTCAAGAGGTTTTAGTCCATGGTCACTTGGCCCCAAAGTCTTGTGGCACAACTGAACATCATGGCAGGATTACATAGCAAAGGAGGACTGTTCACCTCATGGTGGCTGGGAAGCAAAGAGAGAGAGGAAGAGGCTGGGGTCCCAGTAACCCCTCCAAGGTCATACTCCCAATGATTTAACTTCCTCCCATTGGTCCTCACCATTTAAGGGTTCTACCACCTCCCAATAGCACCACAGACTAGGAACCAAGCCCTTCACACACGGGACTTTGGGGGACATTCCAGATCTAAAGTATAGCACCTGCAGACTCTAGTATTTAGCAACCATTGAGAACCACAGTCCCAGAAGCATTTTTGAGTCATTAGGAATGAGGGAGGGAGATTGGTGAAGGAAGATGGAGGACCCATTTCAGAAGTGAAAATCTGAGAAAGTGGCAGGGGCAGGACCCAGAGTCCAAGCAGGGACAATAGCAAGAAGTAGGACATAACAAGTTCAAGCAACAGAAAACTCCAACTCAGATCGACTTTTACAGTATATTTTACTGTTGCAACACAGGCATCAGAGGTAGGGTGTATGACACCGTGAATTACCCACCCCATATCCTTTTCCTCTCTACCTTCCTCATAAAACAAAAATTTGGTTCCAGGGCAGGAAGGTGGCCAGGGGCCCCTGGGTGCTAAACCATGCTTGTCTAAGCTGAGTGTGACAGTTCTACTCTCTGCCTCTCCAGCCTCGTGGTTACGCATGGCTGCCCCAGAGAAGACAAAGGGCCTGATGTCTTTCCATCTCTTCTCTCTGCCTTCTGCAGAGTTGGCCTCACCCTCCACTTGGGCTGCTGTTTCAGAGGCAGTTCCAGACCTCACGTCCTCACACCACACTAATCAGGAAAGGAGGGAGTTGTTCCCCACCCCCACCCCGACTCCCATGGCACCTGATGGTCCTTTGTTTTTTTGTTTTTTTGTTTTCCCCAACATCCTAGCAAATGGTCTCTCACCTCCTTTTTTGTCGCTCTACATAGGTTACACAAGGATCCCTGAACAAACCAGTGCAGCCAGGAGAATGGAACGCCCTGGGTAGCTGAAGCCCATCGTGGTGTATTTCTGGAATCAGGAATGGGATCAGTCCCACCCAAACCACCTGGCTGAGAATGGGAATGAATGGGTGGTGTTAGCTTTTCATCACTGTGACAAATACCTGAGAAAAACACTCATGTGGACACTAGAGCAAAATAAAGCAAAGAAAACAGTGGTGATGGTGGGGATCTGATACCGTAAATATATAGGAAAGATCAGTGGAATAGCAGGGAGAGAAGTAGAGGAGGGAGGAAGAATGGGAAAGGGGAGGAAATATGAACTGAATTCAACAAAAGCATGGTATATGCAATATGTAAAGGTACCAAAGGGAATTTCACCTTTATGTATATAGAAAGTACCAATCAAAAATATATAAATAAAGGAGCAAAAGGAAGACTAGTAGAGCAGAGGAAAGAGAATAGGGGTAGAGAGGAGGGGAGGAAAAAAGGGGGTAATTGAACTCAAATTCCTTGCATGTATGATTTTGTCAAAATGAACCCAACTATGAATAACTGTAATGCTCTAATAATAAATTTAAAGTTTAAAAATTTAAAATCATGAGGAAAATGACTTAGAGAAAGTAAAGATTTATTTTGGCTCATAGTTACAAAAGTTTCAGTCCATGGTCTCTTGGCTCCGTTGCTTTGGGCTTGAGGTGAGGCAGAACATCATGGCAAAAGGATGTAGCAGAGGGAAGTAGTTAGCTCACAGAGGCTAGGAAGCAGAGAAAGAAAAAGAGAACCCCAGTGACTCAGGAGGCTAGCCTCAGCAAATTAATGAGGCCCTCAGCAACTTAGTAAGACCATGTCTCAAAATTTAAAAAATAAAAAAATAAAAAGGACTAGGGATGTTGCTCAGTGGCAAAACGCCCTGGGGCCAATGCCCGGTATCAAAAAAAAAAAAGTGGGGGGAGGGTGGGGATGCAGGGGCTGGGGACCAGAAATACTCTTCCAGCACACACCCCTATGACCTACTTCCTTCAATCAGCCTCCCACAGCCTCCATCACCTCCCAGAAGTCTATTCAGTTATCGATGGATTAATCCACAGATGAGATCAGAACCCTCATTATCCAATCCCTTCCCAAAAGCCCCACCTCTGAATATTGCTCATTAGGAACATGAGCCTTTGGGAGACACTTCATTTCAAAATCATAGGAGGTGGTTTCATAAGGAAAATAGTAGGTGCAGGTATCAAGAGGAGAGGACAAAGACTTGGCAGAAATCCCACTCACAACGGAGCAGGGACACTCAATGCTTGCACTGGGACACACCTTGCATCTTAACAGACAATGGGTTAGTGCAGATCAGCACCATGGCAGATGGTCTGTACTCTGGGGAGAGGGATGACATGACAGCTCCTTCCTGGTTGTTTCACATCGTCAATGAGACCTGGGCAAAGTCATCCACTGAAAGGAGTCTGGAAACGTTTGTGTTATGCTTGGTGCTGGGGATGAAAGGATTAACATAACAAGTCCTTGCTATCTAGCAGCTCTTAATTTGATGGGAAAAACCCACAGCCCAAGGGAACACAAATAAGAATTTATGGATGGCAGTACCCTTATTCTGGTAAAATCAAAGGGCTCTGATGTAGCCCTTTTTCTATTCGACATTTCTACTTTCCTGTAAGAATAACCTTTCCCCATTCTCAGCTCACTCAGTGTCTCTGACTTCATCCTCTGGCTGCAGGGTAGGCACAGGATCAAGTTCTGCCCAAACAGTTTCAGGCAGAATTTGGGAATTGGTCCAGGGATGTGGCTTTATTTTACTTACTTACTTACTTACTTTATTTATTTGTTGTGGTACTGGGGATGGAACTGGGGCTTCACATGTCAGGCAAGTGCTCTACCACTGAACTATACCCCCATCTTTTCCATTTTATTTTGAGACAGTGTCTTGCTAAGTTGCCATGGTTGGCCTCCAATTTGCAATCCTCCTTCCATAGCCTCTCAGGTAGTTGGGTATAGATGTGTGCCACCATGCCCAGCTGGAATTATTATTAATATTATTATTAGGTGCTGGTGGTTGGACCCAGGGCCTTGTGCATGCTAGATAAGCACTCTACCATGAGGTGAATCTCCAGCCCTTATTTTATTTTTATTTTGAGACAGGCTTTTGCTAAGTCTAACTGGCCTCAAACTTGTGATTCTCCTGCCTCAACCCCCTGAGTAGCTAGAAATACAGATGTGCGCCACCATGCTCAACATTTTTTTTTTTTTTTTTTTTTTTGGTACTGGGGAATGAGCCCAGAGGTATTTCACCACTGAGCCGCATCCCCAGCCCTTTTTATATTTTATTTAGAAACAGGTGTCACTAAGTTGCTTAGGGCCTCGCTAAGTTGCTGAGGCTGGCTTTGAACTTGCGATCTTCCTGCCTGCCTCCTGAGCCACTGAGTACTTTTAAAGCCTTTCATTACTTAGGAGTTGCTAAGAGGATGGAATGAAGCAAGAAATAAAGCTATTGCTGGCCATTCCTGTCACCATTTGGGGGGATCCCACATGAGAATAAAAAATACAGAGGAAATATTTCTGAATAACACACACACACACACACGTGTGTGTGTGTGTGTGTGTGTTTGTGTGTATGCCTCTTGTGAGCATCTGGATGCAGCCATACCTTAGGGGAGACCTACTATTTTTGGATACACACACCCAAAGTTTTTCTTTAAAATGATATGGAGGGCTGGGGTTGTGGCTCAGCGGCAGAGCACTCGCCTTGCACGTGCGCGGGCCGGGTTCGATCCTCAGCACCACGTAAACATAAATGCATTGCATTGTGTACGACTAAAGTAAATAAATAAATATTTTAAAATAAATAAATAAAATGATATGGAATCCCTTTTAATCAGAAGAATTCTAAATAGTGCAGAGGTCCAGCTTAGGCAGCCATGGAGTTAGGCAGGTCAGAGAAAGCTTTCTCAGGTAAGAACGGTCACACTGAATTTTGTAGATGAGCAGGTATTAATCAAATGTAAGTGAGGAAAGTGCTTTTTTGAACTCCACCTGCCACCACAGCTGTGTATTTGATTCCTGAACTAGGGGTATTGTGCCCCTCAATCTCTTCTGTCCCACTAATCCTCACATCTTCCACTTCCTGCCTCATCCCACCAAGTGGGTCATTTAAATAATTGTTCTTGTCATATATTCATTCAACAAGTATGTCTTAGAGTATGGCAGGGGAGGTACTAGCTAAATGTTGTACGGGAAGGGAAAGATGTGTGACAAGGTCAGAGAATGTGGGTATTGCATGGTGGGTATTCAGCCCCTTCCCATTCCATGCTCATGGAAGACATTGCTAATCAATCCATGCAATCTTGAGCCCCGAGGTGGCCTCAGAATCTTTCTCATCATAGCACTCTAGACAGGCACAACCAACTGATTGTAGTTGACATACAGGATGAAGCATAGTGTCTCCCCCAGCTCCTTGACATACGCCTATCTTCTCTGGCTCTCCTCAGGTTGTACCCAGTCTCCTACCTGCTTGGGAGACAAGTGGTCAGGAGGAGTGTGTGGAGTCTCCACTCCCTTTGGTAGAGGACTAGAATGTGGTTGTTGGTGCTGTTAGTAAATTATGATAATTCTGCTCTGCCCTCCATGAATGTCACTCTCACTGGCAGTAAAGTGTGCATTAGTCGAGTCTGTGCACAAATAAAGTGTGCACATAGTTGTGTCTGCTTTAGGCATGTCCTTCGATAAAGGACCACTTTATTATAGGTGTTAGTGCAAAAACATTGGGACGAACGAAAATTTTACAAATCAGCTCAGCGCTTTATTCAGGAATGAGATTTCACACAGAAGCAGGGGATGCAGGGACAAAATGATGCCGTGGTGGGACCCACTTTCCTGGTGGAAAGTGAGCCCCCAAACAAAGAAAGGGCCTGGGCTTATATAGGTTGTTCTGAGAGGTGGTCTAGTGAGCATATCAATTTTCTTTGGGCACCCAGGAATTTGGAGTTTGTTCTATCAATCAGTGAAGGGGTCAGTTTTGGTGCTTAGTAATTTGGGGTCTGTTTTATGTGGCAAAATGGGAGGGAGTATAGGGCCAGTGGTCAGTTTCTGGGATTTATTGCACTGGACCTGATGGAGGGCCTTGGGCCGGTGGTTGGTATCTGGAAAGGATTTGTTTACAGAAGGGTTAATGCTTCAGCCTCTTCCCAGAGACTGCCTTTCCAGGTTTGATGGACATCTCCTCTTCAGGGTTTGTTTTATCACCAGGAAAGAATGTATTGGGGAAGGATCAATGTTCTCAATGTATGGCTTTCTTTCTCGCTCCTCTTTTCCCAGGTCTCACTACTTTTGGGGTTTGTCATTTTCCATATATAATAATAGGATCCTAAAAAGCTGTCTCTTTGCCATATCTGGTAAGGACCAGACCAGTTAAAAAGATATGTGTTATAGGTGCCATGATGGAGACTAAGTGGCTGAAGCTCTGCCAGAAGTGAAAGACAATGAGAGTTTCTCCCATAGAATGGAGAACCATTGTTTCATTTGGAGCTTAATACCTTACAACAAATACCATGACTTTAAAACCATATAGCAAAGCAATGCTGGGCACAGTGGCTTATGTCTGTAATCCCAGGGACTCAGGAGGGTGAGGCAGGAGGATTGCAAGTTCAAGGCCAGTGTCAACAACTTAGTGAGGACCTGTCTCAAAATAAAAAAAAATAAATAAAAAGGGCTAGGGAGGTATCTCGGTGGTAAAGTGCCTCTGGGTTCCACCCCCAGTACCAAACCAAACCAAACAAAATAAACCCTTATAGCAAAAGGAAAACTTTTTATCTTGAACTCTTCAAACTATAATAATGGATCCCTCTCATAATCATCTAGAACTATATATGTGAATATAAACTGTAAAATTGGATAGGCCTGACAATACTTGTATAACAATTTTTTTTCCTTTTATTAAAAAAAAAAGAAGAAAGAAAAGGAAAAGAAAGAATGAGATGAAAGAAGAAAGGAAAGAGGAAGGAAGGATCTAGCGTCATCCTCAAGGTAAGATATGCCCCAGGGCAAAGGTGAATCTGTAACAGAAGGGAGGCACGAGTGCTGTACTTTAGAGACTGGGAAGAGTGGGTTCATTAGGACTGTTAGTGTATAAGTAATAGACATTCACTAGGAGAACTTGAGTGAAAAGGAGAATTTATTATAAGAATATAAGACCAAAGATACATCCAGAACTCAGGGACAGCCTAGAGACAGGGCTTGGAACATTGTAAGAACTTAGAAAATGTGTTCTCTCCATCTCTCTCACTGCATGTCTATTTTGTCCTCTTTCTTTTTCCTTTTTCCTCTTCCTCCCAGTTCTTTCTGGTCCCAGGTTCACATGACAGAAAATGACTGCAACAGTGTCTTGTGTTTTTATATTCTCTGTTTAAGTTACATGTCTGAGAGTGGCCCACATCTGTTATTCCAGCTACTCTGGAGACTGAGGCAGGAGGATCACAAGTTTAAGGCCAAACTGGGCAACTTAGCAAGACTCTACCTCAGAAAATAAATAAATAAATAAACTTAAAAAAAAAAAAAAAAAAGGAGTGTCTTCATTCCAGTTCCCAGTTCTCCAGCACAGGGTTCTCATGACCCATTTTAGTACAGGGATCCACCCTTGGTCCCATTACCTGTGTGCAGTGGGGGGAAGTCATGGAAGTTGCCAGTCTGGCTGTGTCCATCATAGCCATGAGAGTGATGCTGATGAATTGTGAGGTTGTGGGGAGATTATTTCTGGGTATCCAAAAACCCCAAGCAATAAATATTCTTATAGGAGGTGAGTTTTAAACTAGTTAGTGTTGGTATAGCTCAGTGGTAGAGTTCTTGCCTAGTATTCTAAAGGTACTGAGTTCAATCCCCAGAACCACACACAAAAAAATTAAAATTAAAATTAAAATTAAAGATAAAAGAGGGCTGGGGTGCTGAGGTTGTGGCTCAGCAATACAACGCTTGCCTAGCATGCAAGGCTCTGGGTTCGATCCTCAGCACCACATAAACAAATAAATAAATAAAATAAAGGTATTATGTCCATCTGTAACTAAAATATTTTTAAAATATATATATATATATATTTTTAGTTGTAGGTGGACACAATACCTTTATTTTATTCTTTTATATGTGGTACTGAGGATCGAACCCAGGACCTCACACAGGCTAGGCAAGCACTCTACCACTGAGCCACAACCCCAGCCCAACTAGAAATATTTTTTTAAAAATAGAGCTGAGCTGGGCACGGTGGCACACGCTTGTAATCCCAGCACTTGGGAGACTGAGGCAGGAAGATCGTGAGTTCAAAGCCAGCCTCAGCAATGGCAAGGCACTTAGCAACTCAGTGAGACCCTGTTGCTAATAAAATACCAAAAAAGGGCTGGGGATGTGGCCTAGTGGTCAAGTGCCCCTGAGTTCAATCCCTGGTACCCCCCCAAAAATAAAATAAAATAAAAGAGGGCCCTTCTAAACTAGTTAGTGTCTACAGTACTAAAGCACTTCCTTCCCAACACCCTAAATCTTTCTGCTACGCTGTCTTGCCTAGATGAGCCTGGTTGAGTCCCCTTTTCCATCCCAGCCCCTGCACTGAGCCTGCTGAGCCATATTAGAGAAAATAAGAGCTATGCATTTGGGAGCTTCCCAGCCCTGGGTAAGCAGGTGCTTTTTCAAAGCTGTCTACCAATTTCCTTACATGTATTCCAAACAGACAAATGCAAATCATCCAAGACCTTAGTCAGCTTTGGCTGGTGTTGGGGAGGAAGTGACCCTGTCTCCAACAATGACTAAACAGGTCCCAGAGCTGCCAGTAGGTGACCTTCCCTGAGCACCCACTCTCCTGGGATATCTCCAGGTGTCCCTGTGCTGTTCAGCTTCTTGGTGTCCTCCAGTGCTGCCTGCTGAGCTCTTGGGGTCTGTGAACACCCGACAGTGGAGAGTGGCCCTTTCCTCAAAGTCTCCATACCCTGGGATTCTGGGCCCTGGGAGGCTAAAGACCTGGGAGATCTGGGATTCCACAGAGACACCCACCAACCCCAATGTGTCCTGACTATCCTACTTACCAAAGTCCTCTCAAATCCTCACCTGATTTCCTACAAACTCATCTTGCTGATAGCAGGCTTGTGGTTATCTTAGTCTCTGGTAGCACTGAGGACAACAGAAAAGGAAGTTCTTTTCTTCCCAGTAAAAACTCATAGACTCAGCCTCTCCTCCTCCTCCCTCTGCCTCAGAGCAAGAGATTTGTCTACTGTTGTCCAAAATGAGTTCCATTACTTAGGGATTTGATCCCATATCAGGTTTTACCTCTTTTTTAATAGCATAGAGTCTAAGACCCCAGGAAAATTATAGTCCTGACACTCACTGAGTAACTGTTGTGACCTTAGGCAGGTCATACAGCCTTTTTTGAGCATCAGTGTTCTTATCTGTAAAATGGAGTTATAATGGGACCAGACTCATGGGGTTGTGGAGGATATTGAATGAGCTTTCTCAAGAAAAGTGCTTAGCACAGTTTACAGCACATAGCAAGTGCCCAATAAAATAGTGCTCCTACTTCCTGCACTCTCACCCACCTCCCTAAGAAAACAGAAAACTTTGACAAACAGTTCTGGAAAATGAAACTACCTGGCCCACAAAGTAGCTACTCCCAGACCCACACCATCCTACTTTAATCCTCTTACAAGGGCTTTCCCTTCTCCCATCCAACATAATCCCTCCTCCTGTGACTGTCTATCCCCACTAGACACAGGAACCTCATTCCCTTATCACCTGGCCCAGTGTCTCCCTCTCAGATTGCTTCCTTCCCTTGGCATGTTGATGGGCTCAAATCTTTCAAAAAAGAAGCATAACACCTCCACCTACTCTTCCTCATTTCTGGCTCCTGAAGGAACGTGTTATACTATTGTGTCATCATAGGGAATGTTCTCTGGCTTCCCCAGGGAAGCACCGACTCCTGGAAAGACAAGTTTCTGCAACCAGGTTTAGTCTTGGGAAAATCCAAGATTATTCAGTCCAGCCACTTCAGTCTACATGGGTGTTGCCCCATTCTTGGGCACCAGAGCCTAGAGACTCCACCAAGATGGAGACCAGGCCTGGGCTTCTATCACCTGGTAGCAGTGTTGAGGACCAAGTGCTCAATACTGGTTCCTCCTTGTCTCCTTTTCAGGTCCTGGTGAACTTTGTCTGGAGTCTTTCACCATTAACCCTTAGTGCCATGAATGCAATCCCTCAGGTCTTGTTTCAAGTCCCCAATCGCAGCAGGAGTATGGCAGGAGTGCTGGGTGTCCATCCATGGTGGGATAAAGTTTAAGCCCTAGGGGAGGTGACCCCAGAAACTGAGGTAAGTCACCTGCCAGTGACATGCATGAGAACCCATGTGGCCTCAAGTCAGACTGTATGTTGATGGTGGTAACAGGGATGTCCTGGTAGACACATGGCTTGGGAGTGGGTGCTCAGGACCCAAGGAAAGGCCTAGGAGATCATGTACTGGGCAATAATAAAAGTAATGGTGGTGAGGCAAGGACACAAAGTAGGTGGACATTTATTTGCTTGGCTTGGTGGTTTGGGTGAGGCGGTGGTGGTGAGGGAAAGCCTATTGTTGAGCTCAGTCATAAGCACCTTCTACTCAAATGGACTAACAGTAGGTCAAGGTGAAAAGATCATGAAGGTTTTGCGGTATGAAAGAGAAGTTAATTTTGTTTTGTATTTTAAAAAATGGTGTGTGTTAAGAGCCAGGCTCCGTGTACAGCCTGTAATCCCAGCTACTTGGGAGGATGAGGCAGGAGGACCACAAATTTGAGGCTGGCCTCAGCAACTTAGTGAGACACTGTCTCAAAATAAAATAAAAGAAGGTACTGGGGATGTAACTCAGTAGTTCAGTGGTAGAGCGCTTGCCTAGCATGCCAGAGGCCCTGGGTTTAATCCCCAGCATCGCCAAAAAGAAACCTAAAAGTATATGTTAACAACCCATGCTGACTGGGTCACCCATAAAATGCACATAGTCATCCCCTCAGTAGCTGCAGGGGATTGATTCTAAGACCCACCCTCTCCATGGATACCAAAATCCAAGTACATGCAATCCATTATATAAAGTGGTATAGTATTTATATATAACCTACACACATTCTCCTGAATACTTTAAATCATTTCTAGATGGCATATAATAACTAATGCAATATCAATACTTCCTAAATAGTTGTTATTCTGTTTTGGTTAGGGAATAATGACAAGAAAAAAGTCTGTGCAAATTTAGTACAGATACAAGATATATGCATGCATATAGATAGAACTAACTACATGGTATACATTATTAAGAATGTAAAAATTTTCACCAATATTTTCTCTTTTTTTGTATTTTTAGTTGTAGATAGACATAATAACTTTATTTATTTATTTTAATGTGGTGCTGAGGGTAGAACCCAGTGCCTCACACATGCTAGGCAAGCGCTCTACCACTGAACTACAACCCCAGCTCATTCACCAATATTTTCAATCTGTCACTTGTTGAATCTAAGGATATGGAACCAGCAGATACAGAGGGCAGATGGAATATTAATTTGCTATAACAAGGTCTCAAATGAAATTTTTCCTGTAGCCACAGAATTAGAACTAGGGCCCATGATTAAGCACTAAGCAATCCACATTCTAGAGAGGAAACAGTGGTCCAGCTGGCCCCACCTGTACCACTTCTGGCCCTGTTATAATCTATACTCCCAATTCTCATTTCCCACTTCTCAGGCCACCCAGTAGGGACTGCAGGGAGAGTAGGTGGAAAGAGCTGAAGTGGGTGAGAGGCAGCATCTGCAATGAAGGCACCTTCTCCCCCAACAAACACAAAGTGGCAACTCTCTGGAAGAATCACTTATCTAGGATGGAGGAGCCTTTGAAAGCGGGAGATGGGCATCTCATTCCCAGCCACAGAGCATAGTAAGTAGGAATCACTGCACAGAGGGCTGGGAAGAAGACAGAGGTGGCCCCAGCCCAGATCCCTGTCTCCTGAGAGGTGAGGAATGCAACAGTTCCCCTGGCTTCTCAGAAAGAGGAAGAGGTCATAGGGCGAGCTGAAGCTGGATCACTGCCAGGACTTCCTTGGCTTCCCAGGCAGCCATGGGATACAGAAGGAGATGGCACCTCTAAAGAGACACATAGCCGTTTTCTTCTGAGTGTGATCCTTAGTGATGAAGAAAGCTGGAGTGAGGCTGAAACCCAACCTCAGGGAACCACATCCAGGGAGAGGGGGTAGATCCAAATGTAGAGGACTGAAGATATATATACTTTTTTTGTTGTTGTTGTATCGGGGATTGAACTCAGGCACTCGACCACTGGGCCACATCCCCAGCCCTTTTTTGTATTTTATTTAGAGACAGGGTCTCACTGAGTTGCTAAGTGCCTTGCCATTGCTGAGGTTAGCTTTGAACTCTTGATCCTCCTGCCTCAGCCTCCCAAGTGCTGGGATTACAAGCATGCGCCACTGTGCCTGGCTTGTCCATTTTTGAAGATGTTCTTTAAGAGAAAGAATACAGCCAGATATGGTGACATACACCTGTAATCCCAGCTACTGGGAAGGCTAAGGCAGGAGGATCATAAGTTTGAGGCCAGTCCAGGCAACTTACAAAGACCCTGTCTTTCTTTTTTTTTGGTACAGGGGATTAAATTCAGGGGCACTCGACTACTGGGCCACATCCCCAGGCCTTTTTTATTTTATTTTATTAGAGACATGGTCTCACTGAGTTGCTAAGGGCCTCGCCATTGCTGAGGCTGGCTTTGAACTCAGGATCCTCCTGCCTCAGCCTCCCAAGTGCTGGGATTACAGGCGTGTGCCACCGTGCCTGACTCAAAATAAAAGAAGATACCAATGAAGTAGCTCAGTGGTAAAGTGACCTTGGGTTCATGTCCCAGTACCTAAAAAAAAAAAAAAATTAATAAATAAATAAAACAGTTGGCCCTCTGTGTCCTGCATCTAAGGTTCTGCATCCATGGATTCAACCAACTCCCAATTAAAAATATTTTTTGGGAAAATTTTCCTCTGTATTGAATACACAGATTTTTCCCTTGTAATTTCCTTAAACAATACAGGGTAACAATTATTTGCATGGCATTGACATTGTATGAGGTATTATAAGTCATCAAGCGATGATTTAAAATATACAAGAGGATGTGTATGAGTAAGAAAGTATGCAAATACTATGTTATGTTGAGCATCCTTGGATTTTGGTTCCTGGAACCAATCCCCCAAAAATATTGAGGGATGACTATAAAAAATTAGGTAGGGGGACTTACAGGTGAGGAAACATGAAGCTTCTTTTTCAATTCTAGGGGGGAGGCACACCCCTGCACATGCCCCAGCTGGGCAGGGATGGCCTCTCAGGGACTGTCGCAACTGAGCCAAAGACATACCAGGAAAATTTCCCCACCAAGAGATGACCAGTTAAGCCTTCCACCGTGTTACTTACTTTAGGGCTAGATCCAAGTATCAGGGGTCTAAGAATCAAATGGTACTCCTCACAAAGGTATCTCCTCTCCTGAGCAAGCAGCCAGAGTGGGAGGAGGTATGAAGGAACAGACACAAACATCCCCCTTGGGTCCCTGGCAGGTGTAGTGAGAAACAGGCACTTCAAGAATGTGAGGGATTGCAACTCGCAACTGGATTGGATTTCTGGAAACAGTGATTAGAAAAATGCTGTTCACATTCCACCAAGTCAAACCCTTCAATAATCTGATTGCATGGATATTAACTTGGAGTTTCAATTGCACTCTTGGCAAAAAAAGAATCCAGGTGCCATGAAGCAAGAGAACTGCCTGAAAGGGACACATCTCCAGCACATCCTACAGAGAGCCACCCAAGACCCAGAGTCATAATGCCCAGATTTGCTTCCTTATCCCAACATCTGCCAGAGGAGTATCTTTTGACAAGTCAGTTCTCTGCTGGGAATCTCATTTCTGTGCAAAGTGGTTCATGTGAGAATCAGAGATGGTGTGTGGGGTTGTGCTTTTGAATGATAGGATCAATGTTCCTGGTGAGCAAAGGTGAGCAAAGATGCTTGGCTAAAAGACCCTTCTCTGGGTCCAGAGCCAGACACTCAGACTCAGATGTGGGTGGTGAGGTGGAATGCCCTTGGTGAAGTTGACAAAACAGTTTTAGTTTGCATGGGTGAGTCTCCAGCATGTGGCAAATCATCCCGCCCTGCAAGATGCTAGGCTTCGCAGACATAACTGCTATCCTACCCAATTCTTCCACTCACTCCCTTTCCAGTTCTGGGAACAGGGAGAGACATCCATCTCCACCCCAAATCTTTTGTCAAAGTCTGACCATGTCACTCATAAAAATGTCAACACAGTGCTGTTGTGAGCTTAACAGATTGCACCACACTCATTTGCATCATTCCCTCTGACTTAAAAATGATGAGCCAGGACAAGTGTCCTGACAAGGATTATATGCTGTGTTGATTTTCTCACCCCAGCTACTGACCTTCCCCTGCTCTGGTTTCCTACAAATGGAACAGTCATGCTGCAGGGCAAGGGCTCTGGCCCACTCTGGATAGAGTCAGTACTTGATGACCATCTGCTGTTGGGCATTCACCTTTCACCCCCTCTCCCCTCCCCAACTGTGGTTCTCTTCTTTTCTTTTTCATTAAATAAGTCTAACCCCCAATGTTTTCCACTATCCTTTTATGGTGTATCAGGACACCTTAGGCTAAAAAGAACAGAAATCCCATGTTAACTTCCCAGCTGGATCTGGCTTCAGGCCCAGCCAGGTGTGGAAGCTCAAACAGTGGCAAGTCAGGACTAAATCTTTCTCCATCTGCCCATTCTGATCTGTCTTTGTGATGGCAAGATCCATCAAGGTCCCCTTAGCAACCCCAGAGAAAAGAGACAACTGCTTCCCAGGACTTCCAGCAACATGTCAACATTGAGCTCCATTTGCAGCCCAGGTTACCTGCTGGTCCTTGATGCAATCAATCCCCATGTCCAAAGGAATGGAATAATTTGGCTGGGCCGAGAAAGCCAGGAATCAGTTCTACCCAGTTCCACAGGTCTGAGCATGGGGAAAAGATAGTAGCTCACCATCCAGCAGGTTGGATATTCATCATAAGTCATCATATCAGAAACATCAGGCCTGGAGCCAGGTACAGAGGCACATGCACATAATCCCACTCAGGAGGCTGAAGTAGGAGAATTGAAAATTTGAGTCCTGGAATGGAAACAGGAGTCTCCAAGAAAGTTTATGGACTAGTCACTCATTGGTGGCTTTGGGATGGTCTATCCTGCTCTAATCCCCAGAAGCAGTTTCTGAAGGGTTGGAGGTGGAGTGGGGTTGTTGGTGATGTCCTATCAGAGATCAGTAGACCTCACCTCCATCTGGGGGCCCTGCTCCTTCAGTCTTAGACTCTGGCTTCCATAGATCATGGATCATGGTCATAGACAAGCTCTTCCTTTCTCTTTCTTCCTATTTTATGCCTATGGTCAAGGGATGAAGCCATGTCATTTATTTTCAGAGCCTGAGACTTTGGTCTTTTTCAGAGCCTGAGAGGCCTGAGGCTTCCCTGCCTGTTCCCTTCAGAGCAGATCCCCTGAGGAGCTCAGAGACTCCTCTAACAGCCTGGGAACGCTAGTCCCTGCTTACCTTCTCCTGCACAGGTCATCTCTAGGTTTTGCCCCATCTGAAACCCTCCCTGGCAATGCTGTGACAAGGACTTAGAGGCTGCTTTTGCTAAAAACACTGACTCTTCATTTGTGCCTGAAAAAGTATCCAATGAGTAACTAAAAGCAGGATGAAAAATTTGGCATCTTTGCTTCCATTTTGTATCCATCTTCTTTGCTCTGAGTCATCTTGGACTGTAGGAACAGATCTGATCCATAAATACCTTGTGATGAGTCCCAATCACCCCACAGGCAACAGTAACCTTCTTACAGCCAACAACTTTCTTTTTGTTCACCTGACAGATCTTGAGATAATAATCAATCAGACCACAGTGTGACCAAGACTGCTTGACCATGTGTATTTCTGGTCCCCTTGTCTATATAATCTGAAAGCTCATGTCAGTACCCCTGAGGCCAGGGCTGGAAACACTTGTCCCCTTTGAAGGGCAAAGCATCACACCGGGGACAGCCGTGCAGCCAAAAGATTTATTTAACAGCCTTCATAGCCAGTAGCAAAAACCGGAGAAGAGGTGCTCTGGTCGAAGGTTGAAGAAGTGGAAGAGGGGAGTCAGGGAGAAGGGAGTGTGCAAGCTCTGGTGGGAGAAGGGAGTCAGGGAGAGGGGAGTGTGCAAGCTCTGGACAGAAGGTGGGTGCTTGGTTGCACCGGCTGGGATCTCTGGAGCTGTCGGCTAAAGCAGCTGCTGTCTGGCTGGAGGCTGGAGCTGTCAGCTGGGAGCGGCCGTCAAGCTGGAGGCGATGGGTCTGGAGCTGTTGGCTGGGGCAGCTGCTGTCGGCTGGAGGCGATGGGTCTGGAGCTGTTGCAGTGGCTTCCTCCTCTCTGCAGTGAAGAGCCGATGTATCTGTCTTCCTCCTCTCAGCAGCGACGAGCAGATGTTGTGTCTGTGTGTCTCTCTCTGTCTGATCTGAGTTTCTCAAACAGGGCCTTATATAGGGATTTCTGGTGGGGGGTGCACTAGAGCAACCCCAACACCATTGGCTCTTTGCCCATAGAACAGGGCGACCTTTAAGCCTATTGGCTCTTGCCTGGGGAAAAGAAACATTCTGCTGGGGGGGAACATCCTGTCTGGAACATCTTGTCCGGAGAATGAAACAAGGTTGCTTCTCTTAGGGTGTGGAAAACTCTGAGGGGGGAGGGTAACCTATCTATCACCCTTTGCCTTCCCAGTACAGCTACAGTGATTAAAGTTCCTTTCCTGCTTTTCACCATTACTTTTTTTTCATTTGGTTTTTGGGGCTAAAGGACAGATATGATTTATTGGGATCCTCAGAATTGGGCCTCTGGCCTAGGACTCAAGTAACAATGCCAGGCTTTAGCATTCCAGGGGTGGGAGTGTTCAGATCACCCCTGAGGCCAAAAGGACCACACACCATGAAATGAAAGAAAGCACACCTTTATTTCAACTCTCAGTATCCTAGGACCCAAACACTATGGCACATATCCTAGTGTACCCAGTGCAATGTTCAGAAGATCTTGGTGAACACAGACTTACAATGGAGTGTCACAAATCCCTGGCAAGGAGCAGCTCACCACACCTTCCCAAAGGAAGGTACCTGGGGTCCTGGTGGGAATGGGGAACAGGGCCGAGACCCCGAGGAGCAGCACAAAGAAAAGGCACCATGTGAGCCCAGAGACATGCTGTGGGTTCAAAGCAACAGCTATGGGAGGTTGTTGATCCAAGACACAAAGAAAAGACCACCAACTCCAATTTTAAATTAAAGCAAGCTTATATTGTATGCACACAAAGAGAGCTGGCCAGTGGCTGCCCCTCCCAAACATTGGGCTTGGGGTCAGCCCCGCTCTCAGGGAAGACAAGGATTTTATAGTTCAAAGAGTTACAAAAAATCTTGGGAACTTACAGCTAACAAGGTCAGACATGTGTAATTCAAAAGCACGTAGCAAACTAATAATCTACATGGCATTGCATTCCAAGGGAGGGGGTATAGTCAAACCCCACATCAAAAGTTTATGAGGCACCGTTAGTTTTAGAGAGAGAGAGTTGTTATCTGGTCAAGGAAAGCCAGGCCTGAGTGAGCTCTAGGCCGGGGGCATGAATGCCAGGCAATTTAAAACATTAAAATAAGCTCAAGCCAAATAGGAATCCTAGCATTTCATAGAAAACTGAAGTCGGATTTTCATAACTTTTTGACAGGATGGCTCTCGGTCTTAAGATGGAATTAGGCTGGTTTATCAAGGTCCCTCTTTGGCCATAACTGGTCCCAGCCTTAGAGCCATCCCAAGGCAAGGACAGCCCCGAGTGTGGGTTCCTGGTGCAGGCCAGCTGGGCAAGGTAGTGTAAACACATCTGAAGGTGAGGAGAGCCAATGACCATGCCAGGTGCTCACAGGCTGTGAATTGCCCAGACTCTAAGAGCAACAAGGTGGGGAAATGGGGAGAAAGTCAGTAGGGACTCTAAGATTGATAATTGGCTGGGCCCAGGAAAAAAGTGTCACAGAAATGGGGGAAACTGCAAAGAAAGGCAGGGAGAAACTGCTGGGTGGGAAGGGGCCTGGGACTAGAGAGACAGCAGAGTCAGAGGAAAGAGAGAGAAATATGGACAGAGAAAGGAGACTGATGGACAGAGAGGACAGTGAAGCTCAATCTTTCCCTTCTCTTCTCCAACTGATTCTTTGAATTCTGGTGGGGGGTTGGTCCCAGGCCCCAGCCCCGTCATATCCAGTCATTTGAGATCTGAGGTGGCTGGCCTGGGAATGAAGCTGAGTCAAAGGTGTGAAGGGACCTGCTGACACCTGTCCATTCCATCTCTACCCTTGAGGTGGGTTTAAGTCCCAGCTCCCCACTCCTCCTCATCTTCTTGGGTGCCCTGCTCAGGCCTGCCTAAGCCAATCTTCCAGCACCTAACCCTGGATGACTTTCTTGAGGCTTTCTGAATCATACACCATTAATCACCCTAGGCCCTAGCAGAACAGAAAGGAGGGATAGAGGGAGATGAAGTGGGGGAGGAAGAGAAGAGCAGGAGACTGAGAGCTACATCCACACTGTCAGGTCCACGGCCAGCAATGTAGAATCTGCCATTTAATTCTGGGACCTAAGTTCAGAGAAAATATTAAGGGAGATATTTAACAATGTAAATAATTTTTTAAATGTGTAGGTGTGCAAAAAAAAAAAAATAAAAAAAAATGTTAAGTTTTTCTTGTTTTAATCTTTAATTCATCATCTTTGAATGCAGTGGAAACTTTTTTTAATTGCACTAAATTATTCACTATAGTGGCACCAGCTTAGGTAACCAGAACTTCTAAATGCTGGATTTGCTATTTCTTTTCTTTTTGCTTTTTTTTTTTTTTTGTTACCAGGGATTGAACTCAGGGGCACTCAGCCACTGGGCCACATCCCCAGCCCCCCCCTTTTTAAAATATTTATTTATTTGTTTTTTTAGTTGTACACAATGCCTTAATTTATACTTGGTGCTGAGGATCGAATCTGGGCCCTGAACGTGCTAGGTGAGCGATCTACCGCTGAGCCACAATCCCAGCCCCCCCAGCCCATCTTTTGTATTTTATTAGAGACAGGGTCTCACTGAGTTGCTAAGTGCCTCGCCATTGCTGAGGCTGGCTTTGAACTCGCGATCCTCCTTCCTCAGCTTCCCAAGTGCTGGGATTACAGGCGTGCACCACCACGCCCGGCTGGATTTGCTATTTCTTATGAATTATTTCTTTAGCTTTAGGAAGGAAAAGGAAGCCCCCCCCACACACACACCTCCAATTAATTAATAAAAAAGGAAGGAAGGAAGGAAGGAAGGAAGGAAGGAAGGAAGGAAGGAAGGAAGGAAGGAAGAAAGGGCAAAGCAACCTCCAGGAGCATCTGTCATTCTAACATCCACTGCTCCAGGAGTCCTAAACTCAAGGTTTACAGTACCAGAGGTAAGAAATGTTCCCCAAATCTTGATGACTTAGAGGCTGTGGGGACTGTGAGAATTGAAGTGTGAACCCCTGGATTAAACCTATTGTTGCTTTTTAGCTCCTGCTGAATGTTGCCGGGGTGATGCAAGCCCCACGTGCTGCTTTTGATTTCAGAAGAGGTGTTAGATGAGATGGGCAGGCTTAAAGGTCATCAAAAGTTCACCCTGTTCCACAGGCAGAGGGCCAAAAGGTTGCTCTGGTCTCTGGGCAGGCTGTTTCATCATCCCCGGGCAGGAGCCAATAGGCTTCAAGGCTGCCCTTAGGAGCCAATAGGCTTTCGGGTCATCAAAAGTTCATCCTGTTCCACAGGCAGAGGGTCAAAAGTTGGTTCTGCTCTCTGGGCAGGATGTTTCATCATCCCCTGGCAGGAGCCAATAGGCTTGAAGGCTGCCCTCACACCACAAGCATGAGCCAATAGGCTTAAAGTTCGCTCTGGTACCCCCCCCCCCCCCCAGTAATCCCTATATAAAACTCCCGTCCATTCGAAGTTCGAAGTTGGGGTGCCAGGTGTGGCTTGGGAGGCGATGAGAAGAGGGAGGTGACAAGAGAGCCAGACAATGAGAAGAGACTATGGAGAAGAGGCAGCCACTGCACGCTTACCCACCATCTCCAGCCCCAGCTGATAGCTCCAGAGACTGCAGCCGGCGCGATCAGACTCCCACCTTCGGTTCAGAGCTTGCACGCTCTTTCACCAGAGCTTGCACACTCCCCTCTCCCTGACTCCCTTCTCCCACCAGAGCTTGCGCACTTCCCTCTCCCTGTTTCCTCTCCCCATTCCTTTTCTACCCTTAACTAGCCATAAAGGCCAGTGAATAAATGCCTTGGCTGCATGGCTGTCCCAGTGTGATTTTTGCCCTTCAAGAGGGAACTCTGGTACAGTTGGCCTGCATATCCTTGGATGCTGCAGTCACTGATTCAACCCCTGGTGGATCTTGGACTATGTAGTTAGGCCTACAATGGTTACATCTGTACTGACCATGGACAGACTTTTTCTTGTCTTGTTTATTTCCTAAACAATACAGTATACCAAGTATTTACACAGCATTTACATTGTATTGGGTATTATAAGTAATCTAGAGATGACTTAAAGTATACAGAATATTCATAGGTTCTATGCAAATACTATATCATATTATGTAAGGGACTTGAGCATCCAATGATTTTTGGTATCCATGGGAGTCCTGGAACCAATCCCCTGTGGATACCAAAGAATGACTGTACACTTTGTTTTGTTTTTTTGTACTAGGTATTTTGACCCAGGGACACTCTACTACTAAGCTACACCCCTAGACCTTATTTATTTATTTATTTTTGAGACAGCATCGAAGTTGCACTGCTGAGGTTGGCCTTGAACTGGTGATCCTTCTGCCTCAGCCTCCCAAGTCACTGGGATTACAGACATGCACCACCACACCTGGCTTTATATTTTTAAAATACTGATTTGGTATTTGGGCACAGTGGTCTATATCTGTAATCCCAGAAACTAGGAAGATTGAGAGAGAAGGACCTTGAGTTTGAGGCCAGAATGAGTAAGGTAGCAGGATCCCCATCCCCCAAAAAAGTGATTTAAAATTGATTTTTAAATGTTAACTAAAAAAAAAAAAAATCCCCCATAAGTCAGTGAAAGCAATTCTACTAGCTAGTTTCTAGCCTCATTTTTATGAAATCTTGAAGATTCTGAGATTTAAGGGATCCTACAATCATTGAGTGCTATATTTCATAAATTTTAGTGTGCCTATAATATTTTGAGGGAGCTTATTAAAATGCAGATTCTGATTCAGTAGATCTGGGACCTGAGAGTCTACATTTTAACAAGCTCCCAGGTGATGCTGATGTTGCTGGCCCACCAGCCAATATTTTCCCAGTGAAGACTTGGTTCATCTTTCCACCTAGGAATTCCCTCTGATTGCCACATCCTTGGTTAGTAACATCTCCTGTTGTGCTGGCACACCTCCAAGGGATGAACGCTCACTATCTAGTGGGTAGTTGCAGCTGCTGCTAATTTCTTCCAGTGTGTGTGGCAACAGCAAATGACACCAAGAGTCAAACATGCCAAAGCCTAAGCTCTGGAACACCAGAGGAAATTACAGCTAGGGACTTGCCAAGACTGACCATTGACATTTGTAACAAAGATCTAAGCAGAAGGGCAGAAAGAATTTTCTGGCTCTTCAACAGTACCCAGTTAAACAGAGAATATGATGGTGGTGCAGGCTTGTAATTGCAGCAATTCCAGAGGCTGAGGCAGGAGGAGGATAGTGAGTTCAAAGCCAACCTCTGCAACTTAGCGAGGCCCTAAGCAGCTTAGTGAAACCCTATCTCAAAACAAAGAATAAAAAAGGGCCTGGGGGCGCCAGGCACGGTGGCGCATGCCTGTAATCCCAGCACTTGGGAGGCTAAGACAGGAGGATCTCCTTCAAAGCCAGCCTCAGCAATGGCGAGGCACTTAGCAACTCAGTGAGACCTTGTCTCTAATAAAATACAAAAAAGGGCTGGGGATGTGGCCCAGTGGTCAAGTCAAGTGCCCCTGAGTTCAATCCCTGGTACCAAAAAAAAAAAAAAAAAGGGTGGGGGTGGGGCTGGGGATGTGGCTCACTGGTTAAATGCCCCTGGGTTCAATCCCCTGTTAAAAACAAAACCAAACAAAACAGCAGAGAATATGACTATTCCTCAGGTTTTCTGGTCAGTAAAGGTTTGGTGCAGTTTAATTTCCTTTCCCCAAAGCATTGAAGTAAACTTTCCTCTGCACTTGGGTAAGTGACTTGGTTTTGCCCACTGGAGAAGGAATCAGTTTCTGACCAGGAAGCAATGAAAATGGGAATGAGGCTTAGGCTAAACAGAAGCCATGACCTCCCCACACCCACACAACAGCCCACACCTGGACACAATACACAATGCCTCCATCTCCAGGGCATCCAATTATAGATCCTCCTTCCTGGAGCCCTGAGGGGCTCTGGAAAATGGATAATGCCCCACTCATAATCTCCTGATGGGCTCAGGATCCTTTGGGCTGGGGGCCACACGCCACAGTGTCCCATATCCCAAGGCCAGCCAGTCATTCTAAAACCCAACTATCAGGGCCACAGGGGTGGTGAAAATCACTTAGGTTCCCTTTCATTCCACCATTGGGGGGAATCCAAGCCTGGAGAGTGCATGAGACTTTTCCAAGACTGGTTTGCAGCTGGCTCTTGTAAAGGCTCAGAATTCTTGGAGGCAGAGCTGGACAGAAGCCATCTCTTAGTCAGACTTTAGGTCACCTATAGCAGCAACTTCCAGGAAAAACATCTTCCAGAATAATCCTGAGGGAAAGATGAATATCTCAGAGGGAAGTGGACAAAAGGGGTCATGGGGGTTCACCTAGGAAGGAGAGGGTAGTGAGCAGGTCTCTGCTTTAACAGAACTCCAGGGATAACTTTCACACTGTCCTCTGGCCAATGTTGCCCCCTAGAGTTCTGTTTCTTGTGCAATACACAGTCAAGTGTCCTGGGGAGGCCTGGTATGAGCTGTTTGTGAGGGGTAGAGTCAGAGAAGTGACATGTGGTCACAATTACAGGATTCCTGGACCACTGCAGGCCTACTGAACCAGTATCCCTGCAGCAGGTGCTTTTCTCCCAGGGTAAATCCCTGGGTTTAGGAACCAGCCTGGGCTCACTAAATAAGAGAGGAATTAGGGAGCTGGGGTTGTGGCTCAGCGGTAGAGCGCTGGCCTAGCACGTGGGCGGTCAGGTTTGATCCTCAGCACCACGTACAAATAAACACATTGTATACAACTAAAGCAAATAAATTTAAAAAAATTTTTTTTTTAAAGAGAGGAATTGTGACACTTGGCTTGGGTGGCACTTTCTACAGAGGGTGCTAGACCCTCAGGCTAGCTAAGAGGCACCTGTCCCCTGGGAAGTATCTCTCATAAGTGTGTGGTCCGGGAGACTGAGGGAAGAGGTTGCACCTGTCCTGGCACGGCCTCACTTCGCGGAGAACTGGCCTGGCCTGGCCTTCTCCAGCTTCTGGCGCCGCTCAGCGGGTATCTCCTGAAGGCTGATGCCGTGATTGCTGGCCCTGTGGTGAGGATGGCAATATCAGGGAAGGGGAATTCAGATGGGGGAGGGCAGGGCCCTGGTCATCGCAGCTTCTCGCTGGGGTCTGACACAGAGCTGGAGGCAGGTAGAATGCGTGAAGGGGCCCACCCTGCCCCGAGCATGCCAAACCCTCACCCCGGTTGCAGGTCAGGAGGTTTGGGGATGGGCTTGTTAAAGCCGAGTTTGCCCACCAGCCAGTACGTGTCCTCAGCGCCCTTGCCCTGGAAAGAAGACATGAGAAGGGGGAAACTTAAGCGGACTGAAGTGAGCGATGGAGAATCTCAAGGTCTAAACGGAGCTTAGAGACCCTGGGTCCCTAAGGGTCCCTCCCCAGGAGGGGGCGGGGCCCGGCCTCACCTTCAGCTCTGTACGGCCTCGCAGCTCCATCTGGAAGCCCTGGTCCAGAGCGCGAAGAATCCGCACCGTGCTCATGTTCACGTGGATGCGGTAAGCTAGGACGGTGGGGACACCATGAGCTCTGAACTCACCTCACCTGACCTCTCAAGCTGTTTCCCTCTCCGGCCCGCCCTCCCGCCCCCAGCTCCTCCCGCCTCTGTCACACTCACGCAGCCCAGTGGACTCCATGCGCGAGGCAGTGTTGACGGTGTCCCCAAAGAGGCAGTACCGCGGCATGGTGAGACCCACCACGCCCGCCACGCACGGGCCTGTGGAAATGCTCAAGTTGGCGGGCAGAAAGGACTAGGACTGACATTGACAGTGCCCGGCAGCTAGGCTGCACCTAGGGCCTTGGGGGACCTTAGCACCCCATACTTTCTACTAACTCTCCAAATAAACACTCTAAAGGGTATCGTTTTCAAGGCAAGCCCCCACCCCCAGCCCCATCGAAGTTTGCGTCCTGTAGAAGGAATTTGGAACGAAGCCCTAGAGAAGAAGGGCCGGGAGTTACCTGAGTGCAGGCCGATGCGTATTCGTACTGGCACCTCCGGCATATGGCGCATGCGAAAAGAGCCCACCGCACTGAGGATATCCAGCGACATGTTGGAAATCTCTGCCGCATGCCGCTGCCCGTTCCTCTGGGGCAGCCCGGAGGCCACCATATAAGCATCCCCAATTGTCTCTACCTGGGAGAATGAGTTGTGCCTGTTCAGTACTGAGCATTCCTCACCCCCATACACAAAGCCAAGGTCGCTTGTCAAGAGGCTGAAATTGGGGTTAGTGGAGACATCCTGCAAGGCCAGGCTGCAAATTGGGGACTGATCTGGAGGAAGAGATTGGGGAGGTACAGGAGGATTGGGAAAGAGTATTGGGCTAGTGGCCTGAGGCAGATGGGCTGGGGTTGATGGAGTTGAACTGAAGGTCAGGATGTCTTATCCCCAGCACACTCCACCTTATAGACATCGTGGGCACCGATTATGGCATCAAAGAGTGTGTAGAGGTCGTTGAGCAGGTCCACCACCTCAATGGGCTCACTCATGGCTGAGATGGTGGTGAATCCCACAATGTCACTGAAGTACAGTGTCACCTCCTCAAAGTACTCTGGCTCCACAGGTGTCCCCTTCTTCAGGGCCTCAGCCACAGATCTAGGCATGGCAGGCAGTGGGGTCACCTGGAAGCTGTCCCAGTCTGGCTGGGCTCCAGCTGCCCTCTCCACCCCACTCCTTGCCATATTGGCACCCACGGAGGCAGCATCTGCGTGAGCAGCCGGTCTGTCTTCTGCTTTTCCAGCTCCAGCTCCTCCGTGCGTTCCCGGATCAGGTCCTCCAGGTTACTGGAGTACTGCTCCAGCATCCGAAGCATTGAATCAATAATGTTCGTCTTACGTCCCTTGTTGATGCTCTTGAACTATAACAATAGGAAGCAGGTAAAGCTGCTGAAGAAGATCTGGACCATCATGCTCTTCTCATGGGCCTTTTTTGGGACTAGATTCCCCATCCCTTTAACCACCATTCATCTTCTATTCATGAAGCACTCCTCGGGTGCTGGGCACTGTGTATTCAGACATTATTAGGAGGCATGTGGGAAATGAGGGTTCCCAAAGGTAGTCATTCTCAGGAATTGACAGGCACTGGAGCAGCTCAGCCTTTGGATTCCCAGACCAAGGCTCTTTTTGTCACAGTAAGCCAAACAAATATTTGGTTCTTAATCAATGTTATTTGAATTGAATTAAATATTTCTCCCACCCAGGGCTCTATTTCCCACTTCAAAGGCCCTACAGCCCCCATTCTAGCTCACTCCCATTCTAAGTCTGCCCCCACCAAATCTCCAGTCCTCAGGCTACACCTTAGGAGGTTGCCTTGAAGGTTAAAGATCCTGCCTGCCTCCCTCCCTGCCTGTGACCTTCCTAGGTTACTAACAAGAATCTGGGATCCCAGGGACCCGCCCAGCCCTCACCCAATCCCAGCCCCTAACCAGGTCAAAGGTGCGGTCCATGGAGGGCCGAAGTTCTGGCTGTTCTGCCCAGCATTGTGTCATAAGATGGATGCACTCCACAGGTGCCTGGTCCATGGACACTGAGGGCCGACACAGCGGAGGGGGGCTCCGCACCCTCTGCACCACTTCTGGAGGCATGAGGAGACCGTGAGGGGTGAGCATTCCAGGATGGAAGACACCTCTGACCCTGGCCTGATTGTTAAAGCCAAAATGGGGTCCTTTAAACCACAGCTTCAATGGGTGGGGGAGTTTAGTGAGTAAGGGAGTAACAAGAGGACCCTGAACCCTGAGATCAGTAAGATGTAACACAAAGAAACTAACATTTATTGCATGTAAGAAAAATGAGACGATAATGAAGTGGCTTGCTCAGAGTCCCATATAAGATGATACGGATTTGAATCAGATGGGACTGTCCTTTTATCCCAGCTCCCTGCTGCCTCCCTGGGACCTTTAAGAACTACAAAGGAGCCTGCTGTGTCACATGGGGGAACAGGTTGGGTCCAGCATCAGGACAGAAGAAACTGCTGAAGTCTGGGCCCTGAAAAGCACCCCCCTATCCCCCACCCCCCCACACCATCCTGATGCTTGGCTTTCTACTGCTCTGACCCTTCAGACTCCAGCTTTAAGGGCGACCCCACATAATTAAGTCTTGTCACCAGGTTTTGCTTCAGAGAAAAAAAGCAAGGCTGGGTCTGCGATGGCCCTGTTCTAACTGTTAGCTGCCTTTCTGGCCCCAATTCACCTTACCCTCTGCTGTCAACTCCAGCATGGCATAGGGGGGAGTGCGGCACACGACCTCCTGCATGATGATACCCAGACTGAAGACATCACCGGCCAGAGTTCCCCGGCGCTCCAGGGCTGGGTCCCGAAGCAGCTCTGGGGCTGTCCATAACTGATCTGGGATGGGGAAGGGCACATGGTCACGCGGAGAACTGTGGGGCGCTGAGGACAGACTCTCATCCCAACCAGAAAACCCAAACCCACAATCTAGACACTCAGCATGCCCCGCAGCCCAGCAAGTAACCCCAGGAGAGATTACCTGAAACTAAACTCTCTCAGAAGTCCTGCCCTCACAATAAGCCCCGCCCCTCAAACAAGGCGGTGTCCTGGACTTGGTCTCCCCGGCACAGGCCCCCGCCCTTAGGCAAAGCCCCTCTTAGAGCAGACCCGGATGCACTGTCAAGAGCTCAGGCACAATCCCACCCCCTAGCAAGCCCCACTCCCCAGACACAGGTTCCATCTTCCGAATCTTAGAGGTCACATGACCTTTTTTCCGTAGCAGTCGCGTCCAATGGATAAGGAATGGGGAGAGTGCCAGGAAGTGAGCAGGGGACCTTGAAATTAGGAGAATCCTGGGAGGTTACTCCTATGCGCAGTAGGCCGCCGGGACTCCTACCCTCGGCCGTGGGAGGCTGCGGTAACACCCTCTGCGCTTCCAGCAGTTTCCCGTGGCCATGGTCGGTGATCTTGAGCACGAACCTCCCGTCTACCACGCAGTTCCGCGACTTAAGCCGCCCGTGAGCCACGCCGCGATGGTGCAGATACCTCATTCCCTTGGAGGAGGCGGTGCAAGAGGCAGCCTCAGCCCGTGCGGTTTCTCTGCTCCCTTTCTCCGTGCCCCCAGGATACCCCCACTAAAACCTCCCTCCTGCCAACCTCCCCCTCACTTTGATGAGGTCCAGCAGGAGGGAGGACTTGAACATCCAGTCCAGCTTTATTTCTCTCTGGGCGAGGAGGTCGTGGAGGGAGCCCCGCGTACAGTGTTCTGAGACCACAGCCAGGATGCTCTCCCCGGGCGCCGCAGGGCAGTCTGCTGCCCCTGCCAGGAAGAGCCCTAGGTAGAGGGCCACGTTCTCGTGTCGGAGCTCTCTGAGCTGAGAGGAGAAAAGTTGACAGGCATTTTCTGCCCTCTAGGCAACGTAGGGAGCGGGCCACTATTCAATATCTGTTTTTAAGTATCTAAACTAGAAAAATGGGATAACAATGATGAATGACATAATCTGACATATATAATGTGTGTGTATTTTGATGTGATGGTTGTGGGGTTCTCCAGATACTTCTGTCAATTTTATAAAGCCCACACTGTTCAGATACTGAATATGGCTGAGCTTAAAGTTACAAATGAAAAGACAAGGATGCATTGGTGATCAGGACCCAGGCAGGTTCTGATTTATTAAACATCAATCTTTGAACTGCCACAGAGTTGTTCCTTCTCCTCCTTTTTTCCTCATCTTCTTCCTCCTCCTCTTCTCCCTTCTTCTCTCCCTTCTTCTCCCCTCTCCTCCTCCTCCTCCTCCTCCTCGTCCTTCTTCTTATTCTCCTTCTCCTCCTCCTCTCCACCTGCTTCTCCTTCTCCTCCTTCCTTCTCCATCCTTCACTGTCCTTTCTTCTTTTTCTTTTCTTTCTCCTTCTCCTCCTCCTCCTCCTTCCTTTCTTTCAGTTTGAGGATTGAACCCGAAGCCTAGCACCTTGAGCTACATCCCCTGCCCCCCCCCCCTTTTTTTTTTTGTGGTACCGGGGATTGAACTCAGGGGCACTTGACCACTGGGTCACATCCCCAGCCCTTTTTTGTATTTTATTTAGAGACAGGGTCGCCATTGCTGAGGCTGGCTTTGAACTCGCGATCCTCCTGCCTCAGCCTCCCAAAGTGCTGAGATTACAGGCGTGCGCCACCACACCCAGCTGCCCTTATTTTTATTTCACAACAGGGTCTCCCTACATTGTCCAGACTGGCTTAGAACTTGGGATTCTTCTGCCTTGGCCTCCTGAGTAGCTGGGATTATAGGCCTGCACCACTGCATCCAATTGAATTGCCTCAGTCTTTTTATTTTTTTTTTTAAGCCAAGATCTCACTAAATTGCTGAGGCTGGTCTCAGACTTGTAATCCTTGTAATAGGCCTCAGCCTATTAAATTACTGAGATTACAGGTGTGCACTCACATCTGGATGAACTGCCTCCATCTTAAGGGAAAACATTATATGAGGGAGAAGCCCCTGCCATCACCACCATCTCCTTCTGAATGTAACAATCTTTGTGGAGAGGCACTAGGGCTTCCTGAACACATCAGAAATGGCTTGTGCCTTTAGCCTGACCTGGGACTGCTCTATTTGGTGTTGCATCAGTGTTTCAGATGCTTCTGATACTCCACACTCCCCAAGGTAGGTAGGACAGGACTGTGCAGACAAGTCATGGTCCTAGAGGAGCCATCAAAAGGTCATACCTACTTGGCAGGACAAAGTGCACTCATACACTGGGGGGGAGGGGATAAAGGCTGACAGGTGCCCTTTCTAGATTTTCTTGGATTTAATTTTAAACACCTGGTGTTAAATGGTGGCTTAGTCTACTGACTCAGAGTCTATTTAAATCATTCCACAGCTGTGACCATGAGCACCTGTGGAGGCCTCAGGAGAGTAAGCCAGACAAAGACTTCATGGCATTGGGGGGAAGGAGGGACATTAAGTTTGAAAAGATCAGAATAAGCCAGTCTATTATCTCCTTGCCAACTTTCCACTCCATTAGGCACATGTCAATACAGCTAGGGCCATTTGGCATATGTGGCCTCACAGAAGTGAAAATTCATTTTCTATCATTCACTCAACAAACATTCAGTGGGTCTTGGTAATATTCCAGATCCTGTGCTGTGTGCTGGGAATACAATGGAGGGGTGCAGGGAAGCCTTCACTAAGCTTGCAGTCTATGAGGGAGGCAGAAATAAGCCAGCCCACAGGTGAACATACAACTTATGTATAAATTAACATGTCATTTATTACATATAAACTGTGATAAGAATATCAAAGAACTAGTGCCATGAGACAGAATAATGAGAAATCTGCTCTAGAGTGGAAAGAAAATTTAACTGAAATCTACTACTATATGCTGCTGTAAAGAGAAGGCAAGAAGGGAGGAACCAATGTCACCCTGCACCAATCATGGGATCAACTCTTACCTTGGAGAAGGCTGTCTTAGTTGCTGGCCGGATAGCTACATGATGATCCCCTGGGAATTTCTTTAGCCAAACCCAGTCTCCCTGTAGAAGAGAGGATGAGGTTAGGGAACTCACTTTCCTAAAGCCCCATGATGCAAGGAGCTCTAGAACCCCCACATTTCCATTGCCCACTGTCCCATTACACATCTGCCATGTGACAGCATCAGAAGCAGGAGTTTGGTATCTGCCTATATGTTTCTCAGCCAGCTGGATGAGAATCCACCCCTAGGTAAGAGAGATGCAAAAGACCTGTACGGTTGTCCTCCCCACCCCAGATGTGCCCATTAAGTGAATTGTTACAACCACAGTGTCATTGACATCACCATCCCTTGCCATGACAGAGCACCATGCTTTGAATCAGGCATCTGGGTAGATGAGGCTTTCCTGTAAACTAAATAGGAAAGATAGGGAGCCTCCTTGTCCTCAACTATTGGCAGGGCTAGTTCCTAGCATGTAACCCCTATAGCTGCTCAGAGGGTCCAAGCTTGATTCAATGATCTGCTGTTATCATCTAAAATGAGTGAGGGGCCTCTCATACTTATTTTGTCCTGAATTTGGACTAGAAGGGAGTTGTGAGAGTTTGGCATTGATCCTTATGGAGCATTTGGAAATAAATATGAAGAAATTTTTTTTTTTTTTTTTTTTTGTACCGGGGATTGAACTCAGGGGCACTCAACCACTGAGCCACATCCCCAGCCCTTTTTTTTGTATTTTATTAGAGACAGGGTCTCACTGAGTTACTAAGTGCCTCGCCATTGCTGAGGCTGGCTTTGAACTCGTGATCCTCCTGTCTCAGCCTCCCAAAGTGCTGGGATTACAGGCATGCGCCACCGCGCCCAGCCAAGAAATTTTTAATTGTCACAAAAACTGCATTTAGTGGACAAGGCCAGAGACAAGAGAAACTAAACATTCTTCAGGGGACAAGGTGATCCCATGCAACAAAGAACAACCTGCCCAAAATGACAGTAGTGCCCCCTCTGAGAAATGATCATGATGGTCTCTAGGTAACGTAGTAGGAACTTCTGCATTCTCTCCATGACCTGGAGCTTGGGAGCTCTAAATTTCTACTCTCCTCCTGATTAGTTGAGCTTTTTCTAGCCTCCCTCTGAATCTCTTCTCATTTTCTCCCATCCAGCCATTCATATTCAGATTTCCTGGCCTCATAGTGTTCTAATGTCCTTTTGTGACATTCTTACTCTGCTCTAGGGCTTGCTGTTTCTGAGTCTGATCTGAATTGGATGGGAATTATGAGGGGGCAAGGCCAGGGGCTCCCAGGCTTCAGTGGCCACACCAGCCTGCATGCTGGTCTCAGCATACTGCTCAGCAGCTCCAGCCTGTGGTCACTGTATCTGGCCTTTGAGGAGTCCTCACTTCGATCATGGCTAAGAGAAAGTCCTGCAGCAGAGAAGATTCCCAGTGCAGAATCAGGTAAGGATTGAGGAATCCATGACCTCTCCCCAGGTCCCACTTGGCCTCCTGCTACCTGGAGCCTGCAGGATTTGACATGACTGCATGCCTCCCTTGAGAATATGCCTCTTCTCTGCCCAGGCCTAGGCACCTTTTCTCACTTCCCCTTCTGGAATACAACTCATCCTGGCTAAGGCTCACCTCATAGAGGCCGATATTTGTGCTGTCTGAGGGCTGGCTGCGAATGCTTCGAATGTCCGATGTGCTGCAGGCAGCCAGACTGGATCGACTCCCCTGGATCATCTGGGAAGCAGAGGTCAATGCAAAGCTTCAATATACTCTGACCCCAGAGTATATTTTAACCCCTTGGATTAAAGTCAGGCTGAGTTTTGTGAATTAAATAGGGGAAGGGAAGAAATTTCAATGAGGGAAGATGATAATGATATTACTTCCTAAGTGCACAACACTTTACAAAGCAAATATATTCATTTTCTTGTTGCACCTTCACACCACCCCAGGAAAGTAGTGAGGACGGGGGCTGGCCCTACTATTACACAGATGAGGTTGCTGATCCCCAGAGCTCAGACCTCAGACAGAGCTGGGGCAAAAATAAGGCTTTCTTCCTGGGGGTTTTGGGGGTGGTTGGGATGAGGGCTGGCTCAGGGAAGGGACCAAATATGTAGGGAGAAGACAGCTGGCTCCTGGCTCCCTGCTTTCCTGACCTTTCGAGAGCTACCCCCATGTGGATGGAGGAAGGTGATGTCCTCCAGAGTCAGGATGATCTTGTTGGGGCCAGAAACCATTTGGATATGAAGAAGCCGGTGCCTGGTAATGGAAAGAGGTCATACTGGCAAAGGGGACCAGTTTCATTTGAGTAGGCCAGTAGGGATTGGGATGGAGGGATGATGTGAGTTCAGGGGAGGTGTACTGGAGGGCAGCCATCCCCAAACCAGACATTTCCTTGGGACTCTGCCAGCACTTCAGGATCCCTATTCTCCCCAAGAAAAATCCTCTCCTCTTCTACTCTTGAGTAGCTGCTATCTTTGCTGAACAATTTCATCCCTGGCAATAGAGAGGCATGATCACCTCCTACTTACCTTGCTCCCCTACTCACCTCACACAGTGGGCCAGGAAGACCCCGGCAAGCCCCATTCCTACCACCAGGAGGAAGCCTAGAAAGACGAGGGCCGGCTCCACTCCTGAAGGGACAATGAAAGGGATGGACACTCAGGTCCTTGGTAAGAGGAGGTTCCCTTTCAAATCCTGGAGGTTCCAGGAAATGGGGATGGGAGCTGGAACAACCTCTAAGGAAGGTCACAGATTCCTCCAAGAGGAGTCTGGAAATGCTAGAAAATTTCTCAGAGGGCTTTCAGACTAGGTAAGTCAGGGCTTGAGCACAGGGATCCTGAGCAAGTTGGGGCTTGGAGGAGGACCTAGAAGGGTCAGGAAGGGCCTAAAAGAACTACAGGGCAGGGTTGGGGCTGTAACTCAGTGATACAGTGCTTGCCCAGCATGTGTGAAGCACTGGTTTCCATCCCCAGCACTGCATAAAAATGAATACAATAAATAAAGGTATCATGTCCATTTACAACAAAAAATATTTTTAAAAAACCTTTCAGGGCAGGAGTTCACTCTCTTTCACAATTTTGGGGACAGGCTGTACTGACTGTCCCACTGGGGGCTGGGATGCTCGCCTCACCTCCATTGCAGACAACGTTTGGCTCAAACCAACATGAGGGATCTGGCCCTGGACCGGGCCCGCCGCGAGGGAAGTGCACCGGAGTCCCTGCAGAGCGCAAGGAGCCGCGGACAGGGTCCAGCAAGTATGTGGTGAACAGTTGGTTCCCAGCGGCGTCTGTGTCCAGCAGTACGAAGGAGGGCTCCTCGGTTTCTCCTAGGGTCCCACAGAACCCAGGGACTTGGGCATTCCCCACGTGCCTGGCCACGGCTGCTCCAGACACCCAGCCCCCACCGGCGGCTGCCCTTGCTCCCGCCACGCCCCTTGCCAACAAAAAGACAGCGTCATAGATGGTGCCAAACAAGGGAGAGACCTGGGGAAGAAAAGCAGGGACTCAGGTCTGGAAGCCATAGCCCACAGATACATGGGAATCCACCAGCCCCGCCTATTCTTTCTTTGGGCCCCTGGATCCCTGCATCCCTGCGCATACTGACTGTTCCCATGTCCTAGTTAGTGGTTCCCCGTAGGCAATCTCTTCCTCTCTCCCCATTGGCTATCCCACTTGGTCTTCCCTACCGACTGTTCCTCTTTTCAGGACTTGGGTTCTTCTCTCATTTTTGGTTGATTGTAACTCTCCATCACCTCTAGTTCTGTCCTTTCCTTTCAGTTGGTTGCCCTGCATATAGTTTTAATCTCATCACCTACCATTCACATAAAAGCCTTCTTTCCCATCCTTTGGTTGTCTTCTATTTCCTATCTTTCCCTTTCTTCCCCTAAGGTTACCTCCTGATTTCATCAGGCATGCTAGAATTTTTCAGATTTGTAAAGCTTGATCTGTTTGTTGGGTGAAAAGAAAAGGCCTGAGCTAGGTGAGAGTTGAAGCAGAGACCATGTAGGAAAGATCATGTTCTGGGGATTTGGTCCAGAGGTGCTGTGGCCTGAATCAGGGCAGTGACAAAGAGGAAGGAGAAAGTGGATGGATTCAAGTGACCTTTAGGAAATAAGAGAACTAACTTCATGTCTAGATGTGGGGTGACAAAGTGAGAGGAATCAGGAAGACTCCTTTGCATCTGGCTTGAGCAGCTGGTGGAAGGTTGTGCTACTCAAAGAGAACTGAAGAGTTTCCCTTCACTTTCTTTGCCCCTCTTTCTCTGCTGACTGATCCTCCCTCCATTCCATCTCACTCTTATTCTCTTATCAACTATTCTCATTCTCTCTCTCGATTGGCTACCCCAAATCCTCTTGGGAAAGACTGGGGACATTTGTGGGGAATATTTCAATTCCCCTTGACCCACAACCCTCTCTGATGTAGTCCCTTTCAACTATGGTCTTGGTGGTGGTTGATTTCTTGCAACTGATGTCTAAATTCCCTTCTATCTTAATGGTTTCTAAACCTCCCTCTGTAATTGGGGTGGATCTAGACAGTCTAAATTGGGATTCTGGGAACTCAGAATCCTGAATATGAACTGAATGTTGAGAATAAACTTTGGATCTGAATATGGAGCCCTTGGCTCCACCTAGGGATCTTTCTGCTCTTGCAAGATGCCAAGGCCCTCAAAAAGTTAAGACTATCATATGAGGTCCTAGAGGAAATAACCTCCCATGTGGGCATGAAAAGTTGAACACCAACCATTTATTGTGGATTGTATATTATGGTAGTGGTGGAAATGGATTTACTTTTAGCAGACTGGAAATGATGTTGCAGTTTAGAATTTACTCCTTGGAGCTGGACTTGAGAGGTCTCATTGCCTATTCTCTGGAAGCAATTCCTTAAATAACCAAACTCCAAGCAAGACCAGAGGCTCTACATTACCCAAGAAATTCCAGAATAGCTAAAGCAACTGTTCTCTCCCCACTGGCTCCCTCCTCCTTTTCTCACTTTGACTCTTCCTGCCCTCTTCCCTCTCTCTCCTCCCCTCTTCCTTGGCCCATCTACCTGCTGCAGATTGAGGTCAGGGGGTAACTCCCGGTGTTCTTGGGCTCTCCGAAGGCTGTCCAGCACACTGCCTTCCGGAGGACAGTGGCGGGTGAGGGTGAGCACAGCATCATGAGCCCTGCGAAGCCGGGAGCTGTTGGCCAGTGCGGCCAAGGCTTCCGGGCCTGGGGACAAGGCATAGTGGAGTGTGTCGAAGGGCAAGAAGACCAGGGAGCCATCAGCCAGGCCCAGCTCCTCTGCGGCCTCCAGTAGATAGCGCTGCTCCTCTCCACCCAGTAGCACCGAGTGCATCACCATGATCACCACTGCGGACAGGTTTGACTCCCTGAGATGCCCAGCTGCAGGCAGGACCCGCCATCTCCCCGTACCCCCGCAGGAGAACCTACCTCTGACCCTGGGCCCTTCCCGGACCCTCTTCAGGGCCTCCCGGGCTCCAGACAGGTCTGAAGGCTCAATGGAGGTCACCAGTGTGACCGGCAGGCCCCGGGCCCTGAGTGCAGTGGACAGAGCACGTCCCGCCTCCACCCATATGTCCTGAGGGGCTGTCACCAGGGCCACGCACGCCCAGCGGAAAGCTCGAAGAAGGACATAGAGAGCATCCGCAGCGGGAATCACAGCAGGAGCAGTGGTGCCCGCCGCCTGCGTCCCAGGGCAGCCCCAGGGCACCAGCGCTACCCCAGCCTCTTGCGCTAGTAGTTCCGCTGGCCGGCAGGCTGCAGGGTTCACCGGCCCCACCAGGCCGGAGACGCGGCTTAGCGCGGAGGATACAGCCCCCAGCGAGCCTGGCGTCCGGCATGGCTCGGGCAGCAGCGAAACTTCTAAACGAGGGCCGCCTTCCCGAGCAAGGTCATGGTTCAGGCGGGCGGCTGCCAGAGCCACGGCCAGGTCCGGGCGGGCACGGGCGAAGATGGGGTCGCAATCCCAGGGACCCAGGACCCCCACTTTGAACACCGCGGAGAGGGCAAAGGGCGGCGGGAAGAGGAGCAGGAACAGGAGCAGGAGCCGGAGCAGCAGAGGTCCGGGCCAGGGCAGGACCCGCGGGAGGCTTGGCGGGGACCCATCGCACCGCGCAGGAAGCCCCCTGGTTAGGAGGGTGCACGCAGTCATTGCCAGCTTCTGTGAGCACAGACCAAGCAGATGAGCAATTGAGACCCCCCAGAACTCCCCTAGGGCTTTCCAGCAAACCTGTTTCTCAAAGCCCGCTTAACCCATGAGGTGTCTCTGCTTCCAGAGCCCCTTCTGTAGGTGACTTAGATACGGGCCAAGCCCAACCTTCCCGCCTTTCCATTCCCAATTTGTTTGTCCCTCCCGCCTCTTCAGGGCTGTGGGAGGTCGTTGGGGACATGCCCACGCCCTCAGACCTGAGGGGTAGGTGTCTAGGGGCCTTTGCCACTCACCAGAAAGTCTGGGGCTCGGGCCCAGGGCCCGGCTGAGGGGTCACAGGGTCGATCCCCCTTCTCTCTCCCCTGCCATCCCATCCCAGGGCAGGGGGGGGGGGCGGTGTGGGAACAGCCGGCCAGAGTCCCTAATCTCCCCAAGCTGATTAGGGGCCTTTAATCAGTCAAGGAGGGGCTGGCTAGTGGAGGATGGGAACACCTACTGCACCCCTTTGGGATGGGATATGTCTAGCTTTCAGGCAACCTGAAGTTGATTAGTTAGTCATATTGGCAGGGGTTGGGGTTGGGGGTAGAATTAGTTGCCTATCTCACACCATACAAACAATCAATTCCAGGTTATAGACCTATATGTGAAAACCAAAATTTTTTAAATGATTCATTTTTCAATCATCATAGCAAAGATTGGATCTGGTAAGGATCACCTGTGGATGCTAAAGCTAGGTGAAAATGTTAAGGAAGGGCAGAATATTTGTCTGGTGTTTCCCTACAGATTGCATATGAGTTGGACAAGAGCAACCGTTGTATAATTACAGCTCTTTTGTGTGTGTCCCTCTCAGAGTATAACGTCTCTAGGCACTTGATGTCCATATATCCCTTATTGACTAATTCTTATCACCTGGACAAAGTGATTGGCCCATTTCTCCATTGTCTCCATTCTCCACTGCCTGCCCACACTCTTCCAACTCATAAGCAATCTGTAGGGAAACACTTTAAACTTATACTTATAAAAATGTTATAGTAAGAGAAAAAAAGACAACTGATATAATTGGAATGTGGACTGGAGATTTGATAAAACTTATCAATGTAAATTTATAAAGTTAATAACTACAGTAGTTATGTTAAAGAATATCCCTGTTCTTGGCCAATACACACTGAAGTGTGTAAACCATCGTAATGTATGTAACTTACCCTTAAATATTCAGAGGAATATTACATATGATACATAATATGTTGTATAGGTTATATATTTATAAACAAATGTTAACAATAGGTAAATCTCTAAGTTGCTTAAGGCTTCCCTAAATTGCTGAAATGGGCCTTGAACTTGCAATTCTCCTGCCTCAGCCTCTGGAATTGCTGAGATTATAGGTATGTGCCACCACGCCCAGTAACATTTTGTAAGTTTGTAGTTCTTTTCCAATAAAAAGTTGATTAAAACATTTTTAGCTGGGCGTGGTGGTGCACACCTATAATCCCAGTGGCTTGGGAGGCTGAGGCAGGAGGATTGGGAAGTCAAAGCCATCCTCAGCAGAAGCGAGGCATTAAGCAACTCAGTGAGTCCTTGTCTCTAAATAAAATACAAAATAGGTCTGAGGATGTGGCTCAGTCGCCGAGTGCCCCTGAGTTCAATCCCTGGTACACACACACACACACACACACACACACACACACAAAAAAAAAGAAAGAAAGAAAAATTTAAAAGAAGATGTTTTGATCAACTCAGGTTAGGAAAGGAGTTCTTAAGACACACAAAGTACATGCCATAAAAGGAAAGATTGATACATTTAAAAACATTAAAATTAGCTGGGCACGGTGGCACACTCCTGTAATCCCAGCACTTAGGAGGCTGAGGCAGGAGGATCACGAGTTCAAAGCCAGCCTCAGCAATGGCGAGGCACTTAGCAACTCAGTGAGACCCTGTCTCTAATAAAAAAAAATACAAAAAAGGGCTGGGGATGTGGCCCAGGGGTCGAGTGCCCCTGAGTTCAATCCCTGGTACCAATAAAATAAAATAAATTAAAATAAAATGTCTCAAGCCTGGTGCAGTGGTGCCTGCCTATAATCCCAGATACTTGGGAAGCTGAGGCAGGAAGAATGCAAATTCAAGGGCTAGCTGGGGCTTGGTTTGCCAGACCTTGTCTCAAAATAAAAAACAAAAAGACCTGGGGTTATAGTTTAGAGGCAGAGTTCTTTCCTATTGTGCCCTTAGGCTGTGAATTCAATCCCCAGTACTGCAAAAATATTTTTTAAAAATGTTTTTTTCTTTTTTAGTCTGGCACAAAAAGCACACAACAAAGAAAAAAACACAAGCTAGACTAGAAAAAAATTTGCAAAACACTAACCAAGGATTGGTATCTATAACCTCTCTGCTTATCTGTACCTATAACTATCTATATCTACCTGTATTTACACCTCTATAAAAGATAAATAGCTCATATAAAAATGGGCAAGGATACAAGTAGCAGATCAAAGAAAAATCCTAAAGAAAATGCTCAGCCTTGCTAATAAGGAGATGCAAAATAAAACAATAAAACAATGAAATAACATTCACACCCATCAGATTGGCAAAAGCAAGGCAGTGTGACAATATCGAACTGTGGAAACACAAACTCTTAGATATTAGTGGTGACAATGTAAATTGGTAAGCAGTTTGACAATACTTAGCAAAGGAGAAGCAACCCCACTTGTAGGAATCTACCCAGGAGAAACTAAAATTTGCATATGAGAAGAATTGTCCAAGGAATCATTAATTTATTCATTCAAAAAAATGTATTGAGGGCCGGGCGCGGTGGCGCATGCCTGTAATCCCAGCACTTTGGGAGGCTGAGGCAGGAGGATCGCGAGTTCAAAGCCAGCCTCAGCAATGGTGAGGCACTTAGCAACTCAGTGAGACCCTGTCTCCAAATAAAATACGAAAAAGGGCTGGGGATATGGCCCAGTGGGTGAGTGCCCCTGAGTTCAATCCCTGGTACCACAAAAAAAAAAAAAAAAAAAAAAAATGTATTGAGGGCTGGGGTTATAGCTCAGTGGTAGAGTGCTTGCCTAGCACACATGAGGCACGGGGTTCAATCCTCAGCACCACTTAAAAATAAATAAATAAACTAAAGGTATTTAAAATGTATTGAATTTCTCAAGGTGCTGTTCTAGGTTGTAGGCATATAGCAACGAAATAAAAAGTTTAAAATCACTGTTCTAGTGAGGATTAAAGATAATAAGCAAGATCTGGGCTGGGGTTGTGGCTCAGTAGCAGAGCTCTTGCCTCTCACATGTGAATCACTGGGTTTGATCCTCAGTACCACATAAAAATAAATAAACAAAGATACTGTGTCCATCTATAAGTAAAAAATTTAAAAAGATATTTAAAGATAATAAACAAGATAAAAAGATAAAATATATAGTGTGTATGGTAAAGCATGAAAATATGTTAAGTTTCGATAGACAAATAATTGCTATAATTGGGGATTTTCTGTATATTCAAAATATTTTATCATTTAAATTTTTAATATCTATTTATTTTGGTACCAGGAATTGAACATAGGGGGCGCTTAACCACTGAGTTACATCCCCAGCCCCTTTTTATTTTTTATTTTGAAACAGCGTATTGCTAAATTGCTTAGGGCCTTTCTACAGTTGCTGAGGCTGACTTTGAACTTGAAATCCTCCTGCCTCAGCCCCTGCCTCAGCCCCCTGAGCTGCTGGGATTAGCCACCATGCCTGACTAAAAATTTTAAAATATTTTTAAATAAAAAAATTAAATGTCTGCAATGGAGCCAATGTTCATTTATATAGTTCTGTGATTTTTACCTTCCATAAGAGTTATTTCCCCTCATCTGCCCTCTCTTGCAAAGCCTCTTGGAATCATGAAAAATCCACCAAATCTTCCATTTCTCAGGTGAGAATGAGGCCCAGAGATTGATTCGACTAAATCAGTAATCTACCAATTTTCCTCTAGAGTGCATGCACTGACAGATAATGTATATAAGGATGATGAACAGATTTTTAAAGACATTTTTATGGTAAATATATTTAACATGAAATATGCCATCATAACCATTTTTAAAATACATTTTTTCATTGTAGGTGGACACGATACCTTTATTTTACTTATGTGGTGCTGAGAATCAAACCCAGGGCCTCACACATGCAAGATGAGTGCTCTACTGCTGAGCTATAGCCTCAGCCCCAGCACTGTCATCATAACCATTTTTAAGTATCCAGTTCTGTGGCATTCGGTACATTCACATTTTTGTGCCCCCAGTACCACCATCCATTGCCAAAACTTTTTCATCTTTCCCAACTGCAATTCTGCAACCAGGAAACATTAACTCCCTGCCTTCCCCTCTCCTCACTCACTGGTGACCACCACTCTTATGTCTCTATGAATTTGACTATTTTAGATATTTTATGTAAGTAAAATCATACAATATTTGTCCTTTGCTATTTGGTTTATTTCACTTGGCATAATGTTTTCAAGGTTCATACCACATTGTAACATGTGTCAGAGTTTCATTGCTTTTCAAAGCTAAATAATATTCCATTGTATGTGTATACCACATTTTATTTATCCATTCATCCACCGGTGAACACTGGGGTTGCTTCCACCTTTGGCTATTGTGAATAATGCTGCTATGAACCAACAGATCTTTGAGTCTCTACTTTTTGTTCTTTGGCACATAAATACCTAGAAGTGGAATTGCCAAATCATATGATTTTTTTCCTTGTAGTGCTGGGGATTGAACCCAGGACTTTCATCATGCTCGACAAGCACCCTACCACTTGAACTATATCCATAGCCCAATAATTCTATATTTAATTGTTTGAAGAGCTGACATATGGTTTTCTACAATGGCTGCACTATTTTATATCATTATATTTGAGGAGTAGAATCTGTCAAATCTATCCTGGTCCTCAGGCCAAGTTTACACTGCCAGCTTCCAGGTACTATGCTGCCCCTCCCTTCCAGTGATGCTTATCAGAGCTTGCATACTTCTTGTCTGTTGCCTGCTGATTTGTATTCCATCTGTAATGTACTGGAACAAAACATGCCCTCTTGCATAAAGGGCGGTGCCAAATCTTAAAGTAGCAGCTACTGGAATTACCAGAGGGCAGATTTATATTTAAATCCAACTACTATAAATAACCTTAGCTCCAGCAGAGTTCCTACTCAGGAAGCTCATGTTTTCTCTCTTTCTTTAGAAGCAAAAAGAAAATGTGTGTCTCTCTGGGATTCTTAGTCTCTCCCCTGTCTCAAGAAAAATCACGAAATTTGGAGGAGTTGACAGAAGGAATATGAAGTTTCTGTTTGTGGAATCAGTGCAGCAACAGACAAGGAAAAGATTATTTTTTTAAGTTTAATGAAGTGAAACAACTTTTGGAAGAAACTAGTTTGCCCTGAATCTCATAGTAGCAGACAAGTCCTGAAGGTTGGGGACAGGGAGGGTCCGATTCTAAAATAAACAAATAAATATGATTCAAGTTAAGTTAGAAAGGGACACTAGAGCAAAAATATTGGGTGAAAGCCAGGATTCTACTAAAGTGCAGTTTGTGATTGTTGAATGATGAGGGGGCCGTGGTTGTAGCTCCTTGGTAGACTGCTTGCCTAGCACATTTGAGGCACTGGGTTTGATCCTTAATACCACATAAAAATAAATAAGTAAAAATAAAAGTATCATGTCTATCTACAACTAAAAATATATTTTAAAAAAAGAATATTGAGAAGGGAAGATATAAATATATCATTTCTCCATTAAATTAAAAATGCCCAGCATGTCCAAGGACCTGGGTTTAAACCCCAGCACTATAATTAATTAATTAATTATTAATTAATTTAAAGTTGTTTTCATTCATTCTAATTATAGAAACAACTATTTCTTGTACACAAAATTTGTAAATAATAAAAGAAAAAAGAAAGACTTTTAAAGGTGACCACTGTTAACAGCTTTTTAAAAGGCACATATGAAGCCTGGAATGGTGGCAGGCTATGTAGTTCCAGCTATGCTGAGAGGCTAAGGCAGGAGGATCACTTGAATCCAGAAGTCTGAGGGTAGCCTGGATAACAACTTCGAGATCAAATGAAATGCATGTGAAAATACCTCATTATGTGTACTGCTTAACATTTTTTCCTTCCTTAAAAATGTTTTATATTTGTTTTATGAAAAGAAAAAATATGTGTGGCTCAATGGTAGAGCGCTCGACTAGCACATGCTCGGCCTGGGTTCAGTCCTCAGCACCACATAAAAATAAAGGCATTGTGTACAACTAAAAAACAAATAAATAAATTTTAAAAAAAAGTATAGTGAAAAGTTCCCCCTTCCCTGTCATCTCAGTTCCCCTGTGAGGAAACCACTTAAATTAGCTTCTGTGTATCTTTTGGAGGTCCTTCTGGATGCACAAGAAAATGCCTTTTTTAATAGTTCCCTTTTTACATTAAAGGTAACATCATTCTGTACCTTGCTATTTTATTTTAACAATACCTTGGAGGTTTTGCTTCTTGTTTCATAGAGAGATAATCATATGTGCATAGTATTCCATTGAATGGAAACACTGTAACCTGGTTAACCAATTAATCTTTGTTATTAGCAATACTGCTCCAGTAAATAACCTTGTACAAACATCATTTTGCATGTATGCCATACATTTGTAAGGTAAAGTGCCAAGGTAAAAACACTGTAATTTGCAGAGATAATGTTAAATTGTCCCCAGTAGGGATTATAACAACTTATACCGCAAAAGCAATAACTGGAGTGTTACTTTGGCCACAGACTGCATACACAGTGCATTTTACATTTTTTCCAATTTGATATTTGGGGGTGGGGAAAGATATATTTAAAAAAAAACTGGTTATCATTATCATACTTTTAACTTTTTTTCACGAATGAGTCTGAACATGTTTTCATATTTGCAATCTATTTACATACCATTTTCTGAAAACAGCCTATTTATACCTTTTGCTCACTTTTTTTTTTTTTTTTTTTTTTGGTACCAGGGATTGAACTCAGGGGCACTTGACCACTGGGCCACATCCCCAGCCCGGTTTTGTATTTTATTAGAGGCAGGGTCTCACTGAGTTGCTAAGTGCCTCACCATTGCTGAGGCTGACTTTGAACTCAGTATCCTCCTGCCTCAGCCTCCCAAGTGCTGGGATTACAGGCGTGCGCCACCGCACCTGGCTCCTTTTGCTCACTTTTTCCCTTAGGTTCTTGGTCTTTTACTTTTAAGGCTTTTTGAGAGGGGCACTAAGGATTGAACTCGGGGCTTTGTACAGGCTATGTGGGTACTGCCAACTGAGATACATCCCTAGTTCTCTTTTAGAGCTCTTTATATGATCGGAGAACAACACGCTTGCTGGTATGATCTACAATTTGTGTGTGTGTGGTGCTTGGGATCGAACCCAGGGCCTTGTGCATGCAAGGCAAGCACTGTACCAACTGAGCTATATCCCCAGCCCTGATCGACAGTTTTTTTCTAGTTTGTGTATATTGTTTATTTAAAATGAGGATATGTTTTTCCAAGCATGTTTTTAAATGTAGTCTTTTTAAATTCTTAATTGCCTTTTTGGATTTTAAGTCATTAAAAAATCTGAGGTTACAAAGCAATTCTCCAGAATGTTTCCTTCAAAGACTTCTAGTTTCTTTCACCTATACTTAAATCATGAGCCCTTCAGAATTTATCTTGAAGTGAGGCATCAGGTATGAATTCAATTTTGTTTACTTCTGGCTGGCTTCCAGTTATCCTACAATTGTTCATTGAATTAACTATTTTTAGTTAACAAAGAGAATTAGCCCCCTTCCCCCCACATTGTCTCCTTGCTCCTCCTTCCTAGATCTTTCTTGCTATTCATTTTTTAAAATTAAAAAAAAAATTTAGTTGTTGATGGATCTTTATTTTATTTTATATATGGTGCTGAGAATCATACCCAGTGCCTCACACAAGCAAATGCTCTACCACTAAGCCACAACCCCAGCCCCTTTCTTGCTATTCTTGTGTGTTAACTTTTTGCTTATGTTGGTGGTACTGGGGATTGAACCTAGGACCTCAGACATGCTAGAAAGTATTATACCACTGAGCTACATTGCTAGCCCCTTGTGTGTTAATTTTTTTGCATCATCTTTATAATCGATTTCCCTACTGTTTTTAAAAAACCTTACAAGTTATTTGTTCTTATGTTAAATTTAAATTTAAAATTTTTTGTAGTTGTAAATGGACAGTGTACCTTTATTTTATGTGTTTATTTTTGTATGCAGTGCTAAAGATCGAACTCAGTGCCTCACATGTGCTAGGCAAGTACTCTGCCACTGAACCACAGCCCCAGCCCCTAAATTTAAAAATTAATGGAAAACATTTTTATGATGGTGAATCTTTCTATGCAGGTATATGGCATATGCTTTTCATTTATTCAAACCCATTTTTGTATCCTTCTGCTGTGTTTCAAATGTTTCTTTAAATTGGTTTAATGTGGCGGGGGCAGCCTCCGCAGTAATGGAAAGGATTAATCCGATAGGGCTGGCGAAGAAAGTGGGAGCAATGGAAGGGATGCACAAGAGTCAGGTTGCAAAAATCCTCCGCTTTACTTTTTCTTTCTTGCAAGTATATAAACACACTTCAAGGCAGCACACATTCCATTTTTTTTTTACATACAGTCACAAGACCCAGGGAAGCAGCAATATTCTTATCTTTTACCTAACCTCTCATGGTTTTGTACAAACATACTGTTTTGAATCTTCTGTGATTTCGTACGTTTATTTGCAGTAGTCTGAGTTCAAATTTGTCTTCTTAAGAATTCCTTTTAGGCCGGGGCGCGGTGGCGCATGCCTGTAATCCCAGCACTTTGGGAGGCTGAGGCAGGAGGATCGCGAGCTCAAAGCCAGCCTCAGCAATGGCGAGGCACTTAGCAACTCAGTGAGACCCTGTCTCTAATAAAAATACAAAAAAGGGCTAGGGATGTGACCCAGTGGTCAAGTGCCCCTGAGTTCAATCCCGGTACCACACAAAAAAAAAAAAAAAAAAAAGAATTCCTTTTAGCCATTCCCCCGCACACCTGCACAACTGCCTGGAATACAAAGCGCTTTCTATCATGGTCTTGTTTACAGTCTAGGGGCAGGAAAAAAAAGGGAGGCATAGCCAGATGCTAGTCCTGAAGGACTTTGTCTTAACTAACTTCTATGTAACTATTCTAAATTATCCTGAAAACAAAAGAAGTCCCTTTCAATTACAAAGAGGCTCTAACAGCCTTTTCTTGGTGCATAATGATTATAACAGAAGAGGTTAAAACAGCAGGCATTTACTAAGCTGTTTCTCTAAGTAGGAACTAACTACGTTAGTACAATTTTATATATGTATGTATATATATATATAAATGTCTCTCTCTCTCTATATATATAAATGTCTTCATGCTTTTTAGTTCAGATTCCAATAAGGCAATAAGTTCCAAAACCAGTTTTCATTCTAAGTAATTGAAATAGTGACACTGGTGGCCACATGTATGAATAAAAGGTGGAACAGTAAGAATAAGAAGTAGCAAGAACATATACAAAGTTAACTCTTATAGCGCTGCACAAGAGTAGCATTTCTCAAGCAAAGAGGAACCAAGTTCGACTCCCCGAATTATAATGGGAAGGAACTCGGATTCAAACTCATGTGCATAAATGAGAAAGAGCTCAGCTTCGACCCCCTGAGCCCTGGGGGGGGGGGACCTGGGCTCAATTCCAACATAGTGTGAGAGATGCCACAGTTTAAGTTTCTTGTTATTAGAAGGTATTTTATCTTTTATAGTGCTCTCATAGGTTCTTTTTTTCCTGTTATATCTTCTAACTAGCTATTGATTGTTAATTTGTATTGTTAATTTGTAATTTTCCAGTTATCCTACAATTGTTCATTTAATTAACTGTTTTTAGTTAATAAAGAGAATTTACAGTATGTTTTGGACATTGCCTGTGTTCTAAGCTATAGACTTACTTCATTTCTTAAATAGCATTTCTCCATTTGAATGCATATAAAGCATGGAATATAGCTATGTGATGAGAAAGTTGAAGAATCTTGAGATGGGGAGATTATCCCAGATTACCTGAGTGGGTCCTAACTGTAATCACAAGTGTCCTTATAAGAAGGAGGCAAAGGGAGAGCTGACACAGAAGAAGGCCATGTGACATGGAAGCAAAACGCTTGGCTGCTAGAGAAAGAACTGCAAGCTAAAGATTACAAGGAACACAGCTCTAGGAGCTGGAAATGGCCAGCCAATGCATTCCTTGTAGAGCTTCCAGAAAGAGCACCTTTTGGACTTCTGGCTTCCAGAACTGTAAAAGAATAAATTGTGTTGTTTTAAGCCACCAAGTTTAGAGTAATTTATTACAGTAGTCATAGAAAACTAAATTCAGATCTTTCTTTAGTTTATGCTTCATGGCACAACAGAAATTATGAACTCAAGTCTAAAGTGAGAAAGTTAAACTTACAGGCCATCAGGAAAGTTCTTATCCTAAAAAATGTCAATATATCATCAAATAATTTGATGTTAAGTCCCCAATAATGTAGCACATTTGAGACTCAGTCTTCAAAGTTGCATTTCCAGAATTTTGTGTATTTTGTTCCTTTCCTTGACAACTGAACACACAGTCTACAGGATCCCCCAGCTTAATCTAGCAAACATCCTGCTATTGGGAGATATTTTTATCTTTGTCTTAATTGTATAAAGTTTAGGCGAATTTTGCTGACAGTATTCCCATTTCCCATAAGTATTTTTGAATAACAGCAAAACAAACATGGCTATACACTTTTTGAAACGGAAAATGAGGTTGGTTGACAGGACTACTGTGCAAACCTTCCAAATATTTATCAGATAGTGTTCAAAAACCTGAGTTCAGCAAGAAATATCACTATGAGATTTGAGAATTGGATGCTCTAAAGCTAATGATCCTGAAGGAAGTTCCACAATTAGAAATGGTATCCAAGTAGAGGAACCAATTCACACAGTGGCAGCCATGGAGGGAAAGTCTCCACCAAAAGATTGTGTTGGCAGATTCTGGGTCTTTCTTATTGGTCCAGATTTTCCATTGCCAGGTATGCAGAAGGTGTTCAGAAAGCACTGGCAGAACATTATCATGCTATATTGCAGGGGGAGCTTTTGTCTAGCCCACAGGGCTGGGGTGACTTCATATTTAATTCAGGACAGGTCCTCGAGAGCTGTAGAAAATTAGTGAACCACATCTGTAAAGCCTTATCTGCATCTGGACCTGATTTGGTTGCTGAAATCCTAGACTTTGAGTTGATGCCATAATGGGCTGAGACTTGTATTTTCTTGCGGGAGGAATGTGAATCATTGTGACCAGAAGGCGGGCTGTGGCAGATTGTATTTTCTAAAGCTGGCCACAACACTATCCCTCATGTCACACTTATGTCCCACAATGTGACTTTGGCACTCTTCCTTGGGAAGAAATATCTATGTCCCATTCCTTTGAATCTAGGCGGGCCTTGTGGTAATGGCAAATGTGATGTCATGTGACTTTTTAGGCTAGGTCATAAATGCCACCATGCAAAGCAGTCTGACTGCCCTGAGGCTGCTGGGCTGCAAGGGAGCTCAAACTAGACAGAAGAGGGAGGGAGGGAGGGAGGGAGGCAGTGAGAGAGAGAAGAGGGGCACTCTTTGAATTTTTGTTTTGTTTGTTTTGAGGTACTGGGGATTGAACCCAAGGTCTTTACCATGAGCTACATCCCCAGCCCTTTTTATTTTTTATTTTGATACAGAGTCTCGCTAAGTTGCTTAGGGCCTTGTCTCAGTTGCTGAGGCTGGCTTTGAACTGGCAATCCTCCTGCATTGGCCTCCCAAGCCACTGGGAAGTTACATTAAGTTTTTCAAACATTTAGCAACAACAAAAAAGACTTAACCAGCACACTCAGATGGACAGACAATGGAGATTCTTTATATCTATATTCTTAATATCTATATTCTTTATATCTTTTCTTCCTTGCTTTCTCATAGTGACAAGCAGAAGAAAATACGCTAACTTGATAGTTAATGGAATCCCTGTCTCCTCCAGATTAGTTGCTCTCTTTGAAGTATATATACCATCATTTCCAAGTTTATATTCTCAACAGGACTGTCCTTCCTCTTCTCATCCCCTTTCCCACAGTGGCATCTGAGCATAGTGGGAGAGGGGTGGCTATCCTTGTGTTGACCTCAGTTGGTCCTTGACCCAAGGTACAGATCTGCTCTCTGGGCTCATCTGCTGGGAGCATCAGGTCCTACCTGGTCTTGGGTGTGTCACAGCATCCACTGCTGCTGGCTACCAAGGAACTCACTCGTCAACCCTAGGCTGCAACTGGCGAGGGGTCTCTCAGCAGATTGGCCTCTTCTTGCTGTGTCCAGCTGAGGGTCCTGGACCCGTGCATCACACTGCAATGTGAAGAGCCACAGGGCTATTTCTGGCTCTTATCTCTTTCCCATGCTCTCCCTCTCGTATGAATCTGCCCAAATCCCTGATGGATACAGCTACCTAAGGAGTTTCTCCTGATTTGAAGCATTCCTTAGCCTATATCCTTGAGCTCCCACATATCCACTTGATGGTTTCACCATATCAGGAGTCCCCAATTCCAAACCAAGAACATAACATATGGGCCTGATCTCTCTGACCTGCTTCTTTCTTTTCCCCTGTGTTTATCAGCTTTCTCTTGCTGTGACAAAATATTGAGAAAATCAACTTAAAGAAGGAAAGATTTACTTTGGCCTATGGTTGAGGATTCAGTACATGGTTGGCGCAGTTGCTTTTGGGCCTGTGGTAAGGCAGTAGTACATCATGACCCAGGAGTGTGTGGCAGAGAAGGCTGCTCCCCTCATGGAAACCAGAAAGCAACAGAATGAGACAGGAAGGGGCTAGGTAAGGGCCTGTCTCCAATGACCTAACTTCCTTCCAGTAGGCATCACCTTCTAAAGTTTCTACCACCTCCCAATGGCACAATAGGCTGCTGACTATGCATTCAACCCATGGCCATTGGGGGACGTTTAAAATCTAAGCCATAACATCCCCTTTCTATGGCCTCCAGGAACCGAGGAGTTGGGTTTTGCTCCCTGAAGAGGCAGAGTTCAACTCTTCCTCTCAGCTGGCATTTCCACCATCTTGCCCTTTTGCTAGGGACTCCATCATTGCCCTTCAGCCTTGAGGAGAGCTGGAAGGGATGTTTTCTTTACATTCTGCAACAAACACTGTGCTTCTGAGTTGATGCCTGATTTATCATACTGGGGCCACAGACTGCTTGGAAATAGGACTTACTAAAGACAAAAATAATTATAAATCAAAATAGGGTCTTCAAAATTTTCTAAGAGAGTTCTTGGCTGGTTTGTTTGTTTGGTACTGGGGATTGAACCCAGGGGCACTTTAGCACTGAACCAAATCCCCCATTCCTTTTACTTTTTATTCTGAGGCAAGGTCTTGCTAAGTTGCTGAGAGTCTCCTTAACTGGGATTACATGTGCTGGCTCCTAGGCTTGTGTTCTAAATCATGATGTATTTAGAGTCCATTCCGTTATTCTCTGCTTCTATTTAGTTTTTCTATGTAGTTTTCTTTTCTTTTCTTTTCTTTTGTCATTAGGTTCTAAATTCCCAAGAGTTCTTTTTTAAAAATATATATTTATTTGTTTTAGTTGTTCTCAATGCCTTTATTCTTACGTGGTGCTGAGCATCGAAACCGGGCCGCGCATGTGCTAGGCGAGCACTCTACTGCTGAGCCACAACCCCAGCCCCCAATAATTCTTTCTTGTTATTTGCTCCTTTTGGGGGGGGGCTGTGGTGAAATACACATAAAATTTACCATTTAACCATTAAAAATGTTTTTTAGTTGTAGATGGACACAATACTTATTTATTTATTTTTATGTGGTGCTGAGAATTGGACCCAGTGTCTCACACATGCTAGGCATGTGCTCTACCACTGAGCTTCAACCCCAGCCCCATTTTAACAATTGTTTTTTTGGGGGTACCAGGGATTGAAGTCAGGGGCACTCGACCACTGGGACACATCCCCAGCCCTTTTTTGTTTTTTATTTTAGAGACAGGGTCTCACTGAGTTGTTAAGTACCTTGCCGTTGCTGGGGATGGCTTTTGAACTCAGGATCCTCCTGCCTCAGCTTCCCAAGTGCTGGGATTACAGGCATGCGCCACCGTGCCAGGCTCATTTTAGCCATTTTTAAGTGTACAATTCAATGGCATTAAGTCGCAATTTTGTGTAATCATCCCCACTATCTATACCTAAAACGTTTTCATCGTCCCCAAGAAAAGCTCCATACTATGAAACAATTACTTCAGTATCTCCCCAACTCTCCAGGCTGGTAACTTCTATGCCACTTTCTTCACTATATGTTTGCCTATTCTAAGTTCCTCATATAACTAAATCGTGCAATATTTGTTCTGTGTCTGGCTTATTTCACTTAGCATAATGTTATCAGGGTTCATCAATGTTGTAACATGTTAGAATCTCATTCATTTTTATGCTAATTAGTACTCTATTACACGGATGTACCACATTTTGTGCCCCAAATTGATTTTTATGAATGCAAAATGCCCCATTAATATTAATGAGGATATTAATTTGCATATCTTGCATAAATTTCCCTGGAGGTTGTTCTTGAGCGATTGTCCTTTTTCACTTTTCCAGAATGCTGATGGTCTTACTTCTGGCATAGTTCTCCACTGGCTGTTCACAGTTGGTGGAGCAGGTGGAGGCTAATGGTGTTGGATAAATTTGCACAGATTACTTTTGCTTTCTCCATCCGGCCCTCTCCTCCCTTGGGGTACCATCTTAGAACAGCGAAGGGTTCGGTTATCTGGGCTGTCAGCCCTCTGGATTCTGGGAGAGCACTGATAAATCCCAGGTACTCAGTTTTTCTGCAGGGACCAGATCAGCCGTCAGGGGGCGCCTCGAGGACAAGGCGAGGATAGGCCTGGGCTCTAGTTGCATTTAGACTTAAGGGCATCTGGGACTAATCTGCCTAATGCTTTATAGAGAATAGGGTGGTTTAGGGTCACTCTCGCCCAGCCTCCCCTCCTCTGACCACAGCGGGTGGGCTTCAGACTGGTCTGGTACCGCGGGCTCGGGTAGATGTGGAAGTAGGAGTTGGGATGGGTGACTGGAATTGACAGAGCGCTGCGCTGTTCCCTCTCTGGCTTCTGCACCAGCCTCGCAATCTTCCTCCCATGACTTCGTGAGGGAAGGCCAGCGCGATGGCTCCATCACTAAGGACCAGCGCAGCTCAGAAACTCTGCTTCCTGGGGTGTTTGACCTGCTTCTCTGCTAGGGAGACTTTTCCACCTTCTTCCCCGGAATCCCTCGGGTGAACGCTCAGCCTACAACTGCTTGACTTTGCTGTCAGCGAAAAACATAAATGTCCAGTTATGAAAATTATTTCCGAATGTCCTAGCGCATTCAAAATCCACTGTATGATTCTAGAATATATTTCGTTTGGGATTATACTTCTGAACTACAAAATATCTAATATGTGCTGTGTCCAAGATTGTAAATAACAGCAATTACGGTTTTGTAACTAGGAAAGATGTTCTAAATTGACCTAGATATACTACATATAGACTATAGGGACCACACGCTGGATTGAAATTAAGGCCTGTTATCTAGACTCTTTAAAAAAAAAGTTTACCACCAGGGGGAGCTGTAGACTATGCCTGAAGATTTTCCTGCCTGCCCCCTTTCTTTCTGTCGTGTGTGTGTGTGTGTGTGTGTGTGTGTGTGTGTGTGTCCCCAGTGAATTGCACCCAGGGAACTCAGCCGCTGAGCTATATCCCCAGCCCCCAGCCCTTTTTATTTTTTATTTTGAGACAGGGTCATGCTAAATTGCTCAGGCTGACCTTGAACTTGTTTTCCTGCCTCAGCCTCCCAAATTGCTGAGATTAACAGGTGTGAACCACCAGGCCCAGCTGTTTCTTTCTTTAAATTTCTTTTTTTTTTTTTTTTTTTTTTTTTTCATTTTAAAGCATGATCTGATAAATTCATTGAGAGCCACAAGACCAACTAGGCTAAGGCAGAAAGCTTGAACGGGTGCTGGTAATTGAAAACTTAAGTTACCAGATTCAGGCATACACAACCCCAGGTCTGCTAAGGTTTTGCCCTCCTCTGTTATCAGATTTAAAAGGCCCTCCTCTCAGTGGCATAGTGGCTGCAGCAGCTCTAGTCTCCCAGCCTTTCAGACTTAAATTCAAGCACAGAGGCTCCAGTTACCTAATGACTTCAACAAAAATATAAGAATTGAGTGTCTTGATTCTGTTTGGCCTGACTTTGGTCAAGTGTCTGCCTCAGAGCCAGTCCATCTGTCAACAGGCAAGGGATGAATTGGCAATGTCTGGGTTTCATGGGGCTGAGGGTGGATCCAATTTAACCCAGATTGACAAGGGCTGAGACAAAACCTATAGATAAAACCAGGCTTTTCTACTAGAAGCTGGAGGAAATAGTGCTAGGCAGTCCTCTGGAAACAGATGGAAGAGAGGGAAAAGACCCAAGGTAGATGGGGATTGTGTGGGTGGGGGATAACGAGGGGGTCGAACAGATTTCAGGATTAGTTTCAGATAGGAGAGACCTCTCACCAGGCCCTTGTGATAAGCAGGCAGTCTGAACTAATAACTTAAGAGGTGGGGCAGTTCCAGGAGATGGCACAATTGCAGGTTGGTCCTTAGAGGGGATGACTGATGGAGATGGAGGAGAAAGCAGCCTAAAGTGGCTGGTTGATCATGGGGATATTGAAGTCACAAAAATGAGAAGCTCTTTATGAAATCTAAACACAGATCAAGTACTCCTGATAAAAATTTAGCATTAGTGTTGACATGTAAGTATAAAATTCACACTAGATTTCAAAGACTTGGTATGAAACAAATGTAAAATGTAAATAAAGCAGTTAAAATCAGTCAAAAAAAAAAAAAAAAAAGAATGAGAAGCTCAGCTGGTTATGGTTGTACACACCTATAATCCCAGCAACTCAGGAGGCTGAGGCAGGAGTAATTATGAGTTCAAAGCCAGCCTTAGCAAAAGTGAGGTGCTAAGCAACTCAGTGAGACCCTGTTTCTAAATAAAATATAAAATAGGGCTGGAGATGTGGCTCAATGGTTGAGTGTCCCTGAGTTCAATACCCCACAACAACAACAACAAGAAAAAGAATAGGAGAAACTCAAAAGTTGATGAAGAGCATGTGCACAGCTAGGCATGGTAACGCATACCCATAGTCCCAGCTATTTGGGAGGTTAAAAAAGGAGGATCACTTGAACCCAGAAGTTGGAGGCCAACTCATTAAAAAAAAAAAAAAAAAAAAAAAAAGGCCTGAGGGTTTAGCTAAATGGTAGAATGCTTGCTAAGCATGGGCAAGGCCCTGGGTTCCATCCCAAGCACAAAATAAAATAAAATAATAAAAACAGGAGGGAGGAGGGTGTGCTCTTCAGTCAGTGGGCAATGGATGGTCGTGGTCCCCAAGGATGGGGGACAGGTGGAAGAGATGAATGGCATGCCTCTCAAAGAAGTACTGGAGGATGAAAAGGACACTGACCCCAAATCTCCCCAGTCTGGGGTTTGTGGAGTCTGGGAGTTGTCTCTGAACAGAGTCAGATCAGCAGTAAAGAAGGAAGTAGAGGAAATTTGTTGTGAATAAGAATGCAGGAGAAACTTTTAATAGAACAGATTAAACAGATCTATTTATTGCCTGTTTCCCAAACCCCACTAAAAGCACAACAAAGGGATAAAAGTAAGGCATAAACCCACAAAGATAAGAAGAATGGGGGAGGAAATAAGAACAGACAAAAGGAGTTAGCGTTCTGGAAAGTGGGGAGAGGGTGGATGGGCAGTGACTAACTCAGCAGGGCTGAGAGATGAACCCAAGTGCTGGCAGGTAGGTGTGGGCACCAAAACCCGGCAGAATCCTGGAAGTCCTTGGGATTTGAAAGTATCAGGTGTTTTGTCTATTTCTAGTAAATAAAATACCACAATATTGAGTGGCTCAAAGCAAGAACTATTTATCATTTCATGATTCTGTAAATGTGCTGTGGTCACCTGGGAAGTTCTGCTCCATATGATGCTGGCTGGGGCTTCTAGAATGGCTCACGGACATGACTGGCCACCGGTTCTGCTGTTCCCTACAGCTTAGCTGGGACAGTCATTTAAAGACCTTTCTACTTCTCTGCGTAGTGTCTCCAATGTGGCTTGGGCTTCTTAAAGTGTAGTAGCATAGAAATTAGCTAATGGTTATCCAAATCCAGTTCTTTCTCTAGGCCAATCATTTTCTCAATACATTTGATTATCAATATCAATATTATCACAAGATCCATTTACATAAGATGTCTGAATCTTAGCAACAAGGTTAACATTAACACAAAATTAAAGTGACAGAGCGCTCGCCTCGCATGTGCGCGGCCCAGGTTAGATCCTCAGCACCACATAAACATAAATGCATTGCATTGTGTACAACTAAAGTAAATAAATAAATATTTTTTAAAAATTAAAGTGACAGTAGATATAACCTGAAAATTTGTTGTTGAGCAAGGGCTTGCTAAGCCCAAGTTGTGAAGATCATATTATGTCATCACTTTTTGCAGAAAGAGTTTTGTTTGTAAGTCGACTAAAAAGAAGACAGGAGGCATGCTCAGATCTACCCCCTGATCAGCTGTTGGCCAGTAGTAAAGGAAATTTAAGCAGCCTGTGGTAAGGAGAAATAGAGAGCTTGATTGTAATTTGGAGTCTTGGTGGAATGGTCTGCACCCAGTATGCTGAGCCAGATAGAATTTGTAGATAAAGCTGGTCCATCCTGCAATTGTCAACAGGACCTCTTACTTCTAATCTAGGTCCATGCATCCCTGTTCTTGTTTCTCAGATTCCATTTGTTGGCTACTTTTGGTTCTATCAGGCTCTCAAGGTCATTTATGGTCAGGTCCTAGAATTCTGAACCTGAGTCCTGAAAAACAGCTGAAATGATTTTTAGCAGGAAGGAAGCTGCCATTTTATGGTTTGGCTTCAAAATTATACTCAAGGGCTGGGGCTATATCTCAGTTGATAGAGTGTTTGCCTTGCATGCATAAGGCCCTGGGTTCAATCCCCAGCAACACACACACACAATCATACTAAAGAGATACTGGCATGTTCCTCAAACTCTACTCAATCACTGAGTCCAGTATACACCATATGATCAGACTGTCTCCCACCGTGGTGCCATTCAGGTTTCCAAACTTTCATTTGGCTTCAACAGGTTCTAAAAGCAGCATCCATCTTGCATATTTGGCTTCACCCTTTCAGGTCTACTCTATAATTGAGCTAAGAGACTGGCTGGGGCTTCTAGGATGGCTCACGGACATGACTGACATCACTCACTCTGAGCCTTTGCAAGGCATTGATGGAGCATTTGATGTCCCTCATTGAATGTCCATTTCTTAATTCTTTTACAACCAGCTATCATTTCTTCTCTCACATACATCCAAACTTTTCCACTTTTGAAGGAGACGGTAAATTTCACTGCTGTGCTGGTCCAATGCCATTGGCTATTAGTTTAGTGTTGTCCCTCTCAATCTACTCCCATCCATTCAGCATAATTTATGCAGGTACAGAAATAGATGGCTACCTTGAACAGTCTATGACAGCTATATTCACTATTAGCCCCAATTTTGACAGATGGATAAAGACACAATCCACCACCAGGTGTGGTGGGGCACACTTGTAATTCCAGCAATGTGGGAAGCTGAAACAGGAGGATCGCAAGTTCAAAGCTAGCCTCAGCAAATTAGGGAGGCCCTAAGCAATTTAGTGAGAAACTGTCTCAAAAAAAAAAAAAAAAAAAAAAAAAAAAAAGATTATGTTGTGGCTCAGTGGTAAAGCATTCCTAAAAGCATTCCTAGTTCAATCCCCACTATCTCCCCAGAAAAAGACACAATCCACCTCATTGAGCCCTTTGGAATTCTGGGTTTTAAACCTTTATGGTTTAAAGGATAATTGCAGATTCTCACTTTGGAATCATCCCTGTTTCTGGCACCCACAGTTGCAGCCCTAATTTGGAGACCACTTCATCAGGTAGGAAAAAAGAAAGTAAGGTGAGGTGGGAAAGAATTGGGTAATTGTGTCAGCACCCCATCATCCCCTTCCCCCAGGATCCCCCAGAGAAGTGGAGGAATCCATTCCTTGGCCTCATATTGAGGGTGAGCACATACTCATAAAAGTGTATCAGACTTCCATTCTTTTATCTCCTCTTGTTTTGGACGGCAAATGCTTCAATTGTCCATTCTAATTTCTATCAAGCAGGGCACAGAAGTGCACACCTGTAATCCCAGCTGCTTGGGAGGTTGAGAGGCAGGAAGATCATGAGTTCAAAGCCAGCCTCAGCAACTTAGTGAGACCCTGTCTTAAAATAAAATATAAAAAGGGCTGGGGTTCAGTGGTTAAGCACCCCTGGTTTCAATATCAGCACGTTCACACACACACACACACACACACACACACACACACAATCTTATCAAAGTTTTACCCTGAGAATGAAAGTGTTCCTTAGTCTGAAGAAATATGATTTGACAGTCTCAATTGGTGTGGCATTTTCTATTTCAGTCCTTTTGTGGTATTTTAAGCATCTGCATTTACCACCAGGTATGCAAAGCCTGGTCCAGAGTGAATGTTTATTCTGTTCAGGACCCATTTATAACTTCCCAGGGCTACTGGAATCATCCAATTTGCCAGCTATATGCAGGCTTCCCCCTTAGTTCTCTGCTGTCTCTGTCTCTTATTGGTAGACAGACTGTTCTTGTTGATATTTTGTGCCTGAGAGAGTGCATGAGGCTGTTTAGATTCAGCCCATCTCTGCGTTGCTATAGTTTTCCCATGGCCACTCATTTTGTGGACCCAGGTGGCCATCTCCTGCAAATACAGTAGAAAATCCACTGCATATTCCAAGTACCTTCCAGTCCTGGAAGGAGTTTCTTCTGATGAACATTGACATGTCCTACTTTAATATTACCCTTACATTTCCATAGTAATTTCCATTATAATGCCTTGCTTCTCATGAGGATCCCCTTTCATAGTCCATTCTCCATTGCCCTTCTGCCTGCCCTATGGCTAGACCATTAACTACTACTACCCATGAGGTGGTAAAAGCTCAAACCCAAACATAGGGCCAAACAGTATGCAATTTGGCCCACTGAGCTGATTTGTTTTTGAAGTCTTTAATCAAAGTGATGATCTTCCAAATAGAGTGCTGTCTGTCCACCTTGGAACTCCCATCCATAAATCAAGAAGCTATAAATCAATAAAGAGTGGTTCATAGGGCATCACTTAAGTGGACCAAGTAGCCATTAGATCCAGCAGAATCTCAGATGGCTCTAAAGTTAGTCCTCAGAGGAAAGAGCATAACTGCTCTTGAGTAACTAACTCCTTGCACTCCCCTGGTGTTGTGTTCCTGTGTAAACCATTTCCATTTTGTGGTGGAACTATTCTGGGAACTTTCCTTCTTATTACAACATTTCCCTAACAGCACCCAAGACATGGGTATCTCAAGTTTCAAGATTATATCCTTCAATCATAGAGGCAGTTTCAATTAGTGCCCAATAGCAAGCTTGTAATTGTCTCTCAAATGGAAAGTTTCTTGTTTAAAATCCCAGTGGTCATTGCTGGTTGGTGCTTTTGCCATAGCCCAAGTCTGTCCTCCCCAGGGCACACCCCTCCAACTTCCAATGGAGTGTTAAAACGGTACTCTCTTTGTCCACCACTCATTCTATACTGGTTCAGATTAACAACCTGTGTGGACTTGGGAAATTTTATTGGTCATGCCATTTAGTATGATCAATCAATGTTGGCAGAAGGACCTTCTGTTTTATAATGCTAGGTAGGGGAGGCATATCCCAGTCAGGCCCCTCCATTGCCATAATACCATCAAATAAAGGAGAAAAACCCACTTCATATAAAGTCTGTTCAAACATTTCAATTTGCATTCAAACCTTGACCTTAATCCCATCAACTGTTGTATTTCCATAGCCTCCAAATCTAACTACAGCCTCATTAGGACTCACCAACAAGTTGGAACTATAGTATGTGGATTTCTATGTTCAGGAGTCCCAGAAATGTCTCTTCTCCATTCCCTGACCATTTTACCTGTTTGTGTATATATATATGGTCTTGGGTCCCCATCCAGGATCAGGCTAAGAGATGGAGGCTCTTCAAAAGTCCTTATCTTGATTAGAATGTGGGGTCATGTCTCAGATAATTCAAGATCAAGTTTCTTATAATCTTTATCTTCTGGCTTTTCAAAATACTTAATACTAGGATAAATTAGGCAGATTTGTTTAGGGCCCCACAAAGTTGGAAGACCAGCAGGGACTCCCATTGGTCCACCCAACTTCCGAGAATACTTCACTGAGACCTTTGTTGTGACCCCATCAAGATCTGCATGCTTGCTTGCTTTATTTGTTTTGGTGATACTAGGGATTGAACCATTGGCCTTTGCACATATGGGGCAAGCATTCTACCAGAGAGCTACACCCTTAGCCCTGCTTTCTTTCTTTATTTTGGTACTAGGAATTGAACCCAGGAGCACTTATCCACTGAGCCACATCCCCAGTCCTTTTTAATTTTTATTTTGAGACAGGGTCTCACTAAATTGCTTAGGAAATTGCTAAGTTTCTGAGGTTGGCCTTGAACTTTGATGCTCCTGCCTCAGCCTCCCTAGTCTCTGGGATTGCAAGTGTGCACCACCATGCCCAGCAATGTCTGCTTTATTCATACAACTTTTTAAAAACTCTATATTATTTATTTATTTTTATGTGGTGCTGAGGATCAAACCCAGTGCCTCACACATATTAGGCGAGTGGTCTACCACTGAGCCACAACCCCAGCCCATGAACCTTTTGTTGTTATTGTTCTCATTAGTTATATGTGAAAGTAGAATGCGTTTTTATACATCATACATAAATGGAGTATAAATTCTCCTTTTTCTGGTTGTACACCATGAACATTTTAATATGTTTGATGATTTTGGCTAAGTGAATGCATGACCTAACCAGACATAGAAGTAATTTTAAAAATCTATGTGGAAAAGTTTGTTTACCATGTTCCAAATTCTAAAGGCCACATCATGAAGGTTTGGTGATGGGCGAGTGATGGGTGAGAGATGGGTGCAGTGGAAAGCTGCCTAGGGAGCAAGGAATAAAGACCAGAAAGGAGAGGGGAGTTGGTGAGAGGAGCCACAGCTGAATGGTATTTCCATTTGCCTTGAGCAAGTCATGATGGCGGCCAAGCATGGGAGTCATGAATTCTTTTGTGTGTGTGTGTGTGTGTGTGTGTGTGTGTGTGTGTGTCTGTGTCTGTGTGTGTGGTACTAGGGATTGAACTCAGGGGCACTCGACCACTGGGCCATCCCCAGCCCTGTTTTGTATTTTATTTGGAGATAGGGTCTCACTGAGTTGCTAAGTGCCTCGCCATTGCTGAGGCTGGCTTTGAACTCATGGTCCTCCTGGAGGCTGGCTTTGAACTCATGGTCCTCCTGCCTCAGCCTCCCAAAAGTGCTGGGATTACAGGCGTGCACCACCGCACTCGTCGGGAGTCTTGAATTCTGACTATTTGGAATAGAAAGAATTTGTGGAGGCTGGGACTCAGAAAGGCCCTGAAATAACAGCTTATTTCATAGAGAAGGGGATTCCAAAGATTTTCCAAATCTTTTCAGTTAGACTCAGGTGCTGCCAGGCTAGAAAAATCGCAGCTGAAACAAAGGACAGACAGGCTACAAAAACCAAACACAAGAGCTTAAAAAGAAAAATCTATTAGCATGAGGAGGACAGACTCACTTTCACTCTGGCGACCATCCTGTGTCATAATCCAGGGTGATTTTTTTTTTTTTTTTTTGGATGGGGTACAAGACATTGAACCCATGGACAGTTTACCCACTAAGCTACATCCCCAGTCCTTTTATTTTTTATTCTTATCTATCTATCTATCTATCTATCTATCTATCTATCTATTTATTTATTTTGTGGTACCAGGGATTGAACTCAGGGGCACTGGACCACTGGGTCACATCCCCAGCCCTTTTTTTTGTATTTTATTAGAGACAGGGTCTCACTAAGTTGCTAAGTGCCTCGCCGTTGCTGAGGCTGGCTTTGAACTTGCTATCCTCCTGTCTCAGCCTCCCAAAGTGCTGGGATTACAGGCATGTGCCACCGCACCCAGCTCCATTTTATTTTTTGTTTTGATACAGAGTCTCACGAAGCTGCTGAGGCTGGCCTTGAACTTGCAATCCTCCTCAGCCTCCCAACTGGCTAGAATTATAGGCATGCAACATCAATCTTGGTTCAGGATGATTTTTATTTTTATAATGATGGTATCAAGTCATTGGGGAAGTTGATCTATGTTCAGTGGGCTCTGCTTTTTTAGGGCAGGAGGAATTTTAGAAATATGTCCACTGAAAGTGGCTTAAATTATTTATAATGTGTTATCCTCAGTTATCTGGCCAATCTGCTTTTTTTCTCCTAGTTCCCTTAGAAGTTACCCTTGCCCCTTTGCACCTGAGTGCAGGAAGTGCCCCTCCATCTCCATGGGTCTCCCCAGTCTTGCCAGGACTGAACAAATCAGTTCCATGTTCTGTCACCTTGATGTATTGCCATTCAGTGAGGGTCACTCTCTGGCCTCGCTGGTCCTAAATGACCAAGATGCTGGAGCTAAATTCCATGCAGAACCTGTAACCCACTGCTGAGTGGGTTATCAACTTTCTGGATAGTACCAGGTCTCACCTGATGTATGCCACCTGGTCAGTGATGAAGACATTGCTGAAGAGCTACTTTCCTTAGAAATCAAATTATCTGAGTTCCAGAGATTATTTCACACTAGTCACTATGAGTCATTAGACAAGTGAATTCATTCTCTGCTCAGGTCTTAGGTGCCCTCATTTGTCTGAAAAATAAAAATACAGAACTCCTGGGCTAGGAATGTGGCTTACTAGAGCACTTGCCCAGCATGCATGAGGCCCTGGGTTTGATCCCCAGAAACACAAAAACAAACAAGACACAAAACGAGATGATTCTTAAGGTTGCTTTCTTCCCTAATATTGTCAAACTCAACCTGTGCTCATCTGTCTTCCCCATGGATGGGGGATGGGCTTCATTCTGCCCTTCTCTATGGACCACCTCTAAATCTGGGATTTTTTTTTTTTTTAATTTCACGGAGTTTTGCTAAGTTACCCAGACTGGCCTTGAAGTTGCAATCCTCCCAACTCCACTATGTGACTGGACTGTAATATACTGCTCCCTCATTACTGGACACTTGGATTGTTTCCTCTTTTTTGCTATGACAGTAAATGAATGAATATCTCTGTATTTATGTCATTTTCTGCATGGATCTTCTGCCTGCATTAAAGGGAACACACAGAGAACATTTCCCTAAAGCCTCACCAATGGAAGAAAGTTGTTAGGTAGAAAAAAAATGTATCTCACTATAGTTTCAGTTTGCATGTCTTTTTTTTTTTTTTTTTTTTTTTTTTTTGTGGTGCTGGGGATTGAACCCATCACCTTGTGCATCCAAGATAAACACTCTACCAACTAAGCTATATCCCCAGCCTCCATTTTACTTCTTTTCATGTGCTTAAGTTATGTATTGAGGCTGTGGTTGTAGCTCAATGGTAGAGTGCTTGCCTAGCACATGTGAGGCACTGGGTTCTGTCTTCAGCACTTCATACAAATAAATAGGTAAAATAAAGGTATTGCATCCATCTACAACTAAAAATATAGAAATATATATATCGTATTATCATGACTTTTGTTTTATTTGTTTTTTAAAAATTGGACTAATATTTTTTCTTAATTTCTGGAAGTTTTATTGTATGTTGTTTTCTATAAAGTAAGCCCTTGGTCTTTTTTTTTTTTTTTTTTTTTTTTTTTTTTTTTTTTTTTTTTTTGGTGGTGCTGGGGATTGAATCCAGGGCCTTGTGCATGTGAGGCAAGCACCAAGCACTCTACCATCTGAGCTATATCCCCAGCCCAAGCCCTTGGTCTTTGATATGAGTTGTAGATGTTTACCATCAGATTATGGTATGTTTTTTGACCTCATTTATAATTTTCAATTTGACATCTTATTCTGAGATAAGTGTAAATTCACATTAACAATTGTTCAGAAATATGGCACATCTTATGTCTTCTTTGCCCAAGTTACCCAATGGTAACATGCTACAAAATGATAATACAGTATATTTATGAATATTCTTGCCACATAGAAAAGTTTGTTGTTGCTGTTAATTTAGTGGAATTTATCAGTTCTTTCAATTGTAGCTTCTGGATTGACAAGTTACAGACTCCCCTGCAATACTTATGTCACCAGTAGAGGGAGCAGTCACTTACGTGACTCAGTTTAGTAGGGAAATACCTAGGGATGTCCTTTTCCCTGAGAGTGGTCTCTCTATCCAGCATGACTTTTGCTCTCCCCACAGAGCCCCCCTTGTTGTAGCTCCATTCTCTGGACTTGGCCCTGGCTTGGGTGATACAGTTTCTGGTGAAACAGACAGCTCAACTCAGCTGAAGATGGCAGTGCTGAGATCTCCTGGGAAGGCTTCACGTGCCTGCCCATAAGTCCCTCTGGCCCCTTAACTAGAGTTAGTTAACTGGGTAGGCAGGAGTGGGAAGCAGTGACATTTCAGTGCCCTATCTGTCCAGAGTCCCCTGGGCTTGGAGCAAACCTCTCATGGATGGTTCTTCAACTCCACAAACCTCTTATTTTTCTTCACTCTCCTGCTTTTTGTTCTCACTATAGAGTCAGAAGCTGTGAAGTCAAACTCATCCCCAGGCTTCTATCGACCACCTGTCATTTCTGCTGGTTAAGCCACAATTACTGGGCATCCTACACTTGACCTGTAATTGAATTTCCTTGGGAACTCAATGACAAGATTGATTCAGCCTAATTGAGTCAAAAATCAACTCTCCAAGCCATTCATCTAGTCCTTGTTTCTGCCTGGGGCTCTCTGGGCCAGGGCTGTGAATTTCAGTTTTTGTTTAAATAATGAAGAACCCAACTGACACCTTTTAAACACCTTCTAAGAAGCCTATGAATATTGACCTTGTTTTCCCCCCTTCCCTGTTCTAGGCAGCTGAGGGCAAAGGAAACTCCTGCTGTTAAATTTGTGTTCTCTTCACATGAATGTTCAAATGCAATTCTAAGAAGAAGAAAAAAATCTAGACTGTTCAAAACAGTTTGGAAATGAGTAAAACATCAGCTTCTAAGAAGTTAGCAGCTTGTTCTTTTTAAAATTTTCTCTATATGACTAAATAATAAAAAGACAAATGGGGGAGGGAGGGATGGGGAAATATTGATCAATGGGTACTAAATTACAATTAGTGGAAGTAAGATGCTCTGGTGTGACTTTAGATATTTACAATGAGTACTGTATATTTCAAAAAGCTAGATGAAAGGACCTTTAATGTTTTTACCATAAATGATAAGTATTTGAGAAAATAGATATGTTTAACCTTATTTAAATATCATGCAGCATATGTAGGTATTAAAACATCACTTCAATCCCCAGCACCACACAAAGAAAATCACATGGCATCCCCTATATATGTATGTATGTGTATATATGTATATACATACACACACATATATACATATATATATATAATTTTTATGTTTTTTATGTGTCACTTAAAAATAAATTTGAAGTCAGGCATGGTGGTACACCCCTATAATCCCAGCTACTTGTGAGGCTAAGGCAGGAAAATTGCAAGTATAAGGCCAGCCTCAGTATAGTAAGACCCTCAGCAACTTAGCAAGATCATTTCTCAAAATAACAAGAACTGGGATATAGCTCAGTAGTAGAGCAATCCTGCCTGGCCTGTGTGAGGCCCTGTATTCAATTTTCAGTACCTAACAAATAAATAAATTCAATTTAAAAATTAAATTAAAAATATAAATGACCCAATTTTAAAATGAGCAAAGGAACCTGATGTGTTGTTGCATGCCCGTAGTCTCAGCTACTCTTGAGGCAGAGATGAGAGGATCCCCTGAGTCCAGGAGCTGAAGACCAGCCTGGGTAACATAGCAAGACACTGTCCCAAAAATAAATAAATAACAATAAAATGAGCAAAGAATCTGAATAGCCTTCTAAAGAAGGTATAAAAAATGGCTGCCGGGTGCAGTAGCACACCCCTGTAATCCCAGCACTTGGGAGGCTGAGGCAGGAGGATTGCGAGTTCAGTAGCCATCCTCATCAATAGCAAGGCACTTAGCAACTCAGTGAGACCTTGTCTCTAATAAAATACAAAAAAGGGCTGGGGATGTGACCCAGTGGTCAAGTGCCCCTGAGTTCAATCCCCGGTACCAAAAAAAAAAAAAAAAAAAAAAAAAGCCAAAAATCACAGGAAAAGATACTCAACATTATTAGCAGCCAGGAAAATGTAAATTAAAACCTCAACAAGATATCATTTCATAACAACTAGAATGGCTATAATAAAAAAGATAGATAAGAACTAGTTAGAGCAAGGTTGTTGAGAAATTGGGAAATTATGAGGCTAGTGGAAATGCAGAATGGGGTAAGCACTTTGAAAACAGTATGGCAGTTGTTTAAAAGGCCAAATGCAGTTACCATATGACCCAGGAATTGTATGCAAAGTATGTATACATATACAAGAGAAATGAAAAGACAGTCCACACAAATTATACACCTATATTTAAAGTAGCCTTATTTATAGTAGCCCAAAAGTGAAAACAACCCAAAAGTTCATCAACTGATGAATGGATAAACAAACTTTGGTATAAGGATACAGTGGGATTTCATTCCATCATAAAAGATAATGAAGTACTGATACAGCTACAATATGACCTTGAAAACATAATGCTATGTGAAAGAAACCAGACACAGAAGACACACATTGTATGATTCCATTTACATGAAGCATCCAGAATAGAGAAATACATAGAGACAAAGTAGATTGTAGATTCTAGGTTTTGTTTTTTTCTTTTTTTGACAGGGAAACCTGAGGAGGTCATGGGGGTGATGGATAAAGTGTTTCTTTTTGAAGGTATGAAAGTGTTCCAAAACACATTATGGTGATGATTGTGCAACTCTTTGAATATATTAAGAAACATTGAAGCTGGATATGGTGGCACATGCCTGTAATCCCAGCAACTCAAAAGGCTGGGGCAGGAGAATTGCAAGTTCAAGGCCAGCCTCAGCAATTTAGCAATATACTGTCTCAAAAAATAAATAAATAAATAAAAAGGGATGGGGATATGTTTCAGTGGTTAAGTGCTCCTGGGTTCAATCCTTAATATGCCTCCCCCCTCAAAAAAAAAAAAAAAAAAAAAAAAAAAAAGAAAAAGAAAAAAAGAACCATTGAATTGTACACTTTAAATAGATGAATTATATGGTATGTGAATTACATTGCAAGATGGCTGTTAGGGGGAAAATAGTGAATGCCAAGGAAGGACCCTTCCCAGGCAAAGTCTCAAAACAAAACAGAAAACAAAACAAAAAAAAATGATAAATGGTAGGTACTGAAGACTCTCAGGCCCCTTCCAGACCATGGATTCAGAGTCTGCATTTGAAAGAGATCCACAGGCAATATTTGTATTCACAGTGAAGTTTGAGAAGGACTGGATTAGACAACATTCTACAGTAGAAATTTTAAAATTACTCCTCACTGGCCTGGTTCTGTCTTTGAGTATTTTTGCAACTTATGTGAGTGCAGTAGACTGTCTCCAAAGATGATGGTAGTTTGAGATAGGACACTTTGGATACTTCTGACACCAAAATCTGTCGAGGGGGACAGACTGGGGGGAAGGGGCTTCCCACACAATAAAGTAGTTCTCCAGCATACATCAGCTGGGCCTCTTCTAATTCAATTCAATTCTAAGGGCTCAGTCCCACAAACCTTCCCACACTGTCTAGTCTAGTTCAGGCCTCAGATGTGCTGCCACTGCACATACTTCAGAAAGGATTGTTCAGGTGGGTACTTTCAAGCCACAGAACCTAGAGCAACAATATAACTTTAAGTGACTATGTTTTAGGGTGTTTTATTTTGTTTCTGTGGGGCTAGTAATTGAAACTGGGGTTGTATGCAGGCTACCCCTATCCAGTTTTGTTACAAAGTAATATATAACAGTGAGGCAGTTGGAGAACAGTAGTACCTGTGATCCCAGTGACTTGAGTGGCTGAGACAGGAGGAGTTCAAGGCCAGTCTATGCCCTAACTAATTTGGTGAGACCCTGTCTAAAAAAAGGGGCGGGGGTACGCTGGCTGTAGCTCAGTGTTAAAGCACCTCTGGGTTAAGTCCAGTACCAAACCAACAGACACAACAGAAAGCAATAACTGTAGAATAACTGTACTATTCCCTAGCTGGACATCTGAATTTGGAGGCCATGCTGAGGAGAAAGTTCTGTAGCCAAGTAGTAATTGTGCTGTATGCCAAGAATGAGTGATTTGTTTTACTGCCTAAATTTAAAACCCCTTACTTGCCTTTCAGGCAGTTACCCAGTTCAAGATATCACAAAAGGGGCTGGGAGTATAGCTCAGGAGGAGAGCCCTTGTTTTGCATGTGTGAGACCCTGGCGTCAATTTCCAGCACCTTCATAAATAAAATGAAGATATCATAAAAGATAAAAGAGAAAAAGCACAGCAGAGGAATGGGAACAGCATAACAACCTAAGTGCCAGAAAAATAAGTGTTCAAACTTTATTTATTTATTTGGTACCAGGGATTGAACCCAGGGGTACTTAACCACTAAGACACATCCTCAGCATTTTTTTTTTTCTACGTTATTTAGAGACAGGGTGTTGCTGAGTTGCTGAGGGCTTCCCTGAGTTCTGAGGCTGGACTTAAACTCATGATCCTCCTGCCTCAGCATCCAGAGCAGCTGGGATTATCAGCATGTGCCATGACACTCAGCAGTTTTCAAACTTTCTTAAGTAAGATGTTAATGCTGTACACAGGTGATGTACCTCTATCATCAGTGCTTGTAAATAACTGATGCTTATGAATGGAAAATGGAAATGAAAGACAATTCCAAATAAGTTCCAAATAACCAGGGAGGTCTGGTTCTGCTGCCACCAGATGAAGCCAAGACTCGAGAGACAGAGAGTTGAGACTAGAAGGAGTTTTAATGGCAACAAGCTAGCAGGTAGAAGACAGAGGGCCTTGATGCAAGTCCATTAGCCAGGGTCACAGGTACACAAGCTTATGTGGGGAGCCTAATTTTAGCAATAGCCTGGTGGGTACAGGAAGCAATGGTCCTTAATTCCTGCAGTGATCATTTCTCTTGACTGTTGGTTTTCACGTTGGCCCTAGGTCACTAGGTGTCCTTGTAAATAAAGGACACCTAACGAAAGATTACTGATAGGGAGGTCGTATGAATGGTGGTATTCTTTGATATTTTCCTTTATTCTTCTTTCCAGGCAAAGCATCTGACTTAATTGGTTAATTATTTGGGGAGTGAGGTAAAACAGAAACAGTGGAAAAATGGACTTTCTAGACCTAGAAGCTACTTAAGCCATTCACTGGCTTCAAAATCAAAACACTGATCAATACCTTATTTCATATTATTTTTTAATATGTATTTATTTGTTTTAGTTGTACACAATGCCTTTATTTCTACATGGTGCTGAGGATCGAACCTGGGCCGCGCAAGTGCTAGGCGAGCGCTCTACTGCTGAGCCACAACCCCAGCCCCTTATTTTATTTAAAAAAATTTTTTTTTTTAGTCGTCAATGGACCTTTATTTATTTATTTATTTCCAATGCTGAGAATGGAACCCTCACACATGCCAGGCAGGCATTTTGCCACTGAGCCATAACCCAGCCCTCAATGCCTTATTTTAAACATTTAAGAACAAAAAAGGTAAATGAACTGACAAAAATATTCCATTTGTGATCACAATAAAAACCTTTAAATACCTGTGGAAAAAAATAATTAGAAGTACCCAAGACCCATAGCAATAAAATTATGAAGCTTTATAAAGGAAGAGAATTTAAAAAGTGGAGAGAAATAACAAAGATGAGAGAAGCATCATTGTGAAAATGAAAATTCTCCCAAATTAATTGGTGTCACATCTTGTTTTTCTCTGAAGCATTCAGTTATTATCTCCAGTAATTTCAGAGTGATTTTCACTTCATTTGCAAAATATATATAGTTTTACTTATTCCCTTTGTGTATCTCTTTCTCAGATAGCTTTGTCAGAATTTCTAGATAGAGCTAAGATAAATAAGGGAGATAATATGGCCCTGTTTTATTCCTGTTTTATAGAGGAATAATTCACACTTCTCCATTAAGTGCAATTTTGACTTTTGGTTTTCAATAGTGTCCTTTTGTCATGTTAAAGAGGCAAACTTTTAGTGCTTTTAGGAAGAATGTCAATGAAGAATCTCCTTTGGGCATTTACAGAAAAATTAGAGGCATTTTTTACAATTTTTCCAATAATATTATTGGAAATATCATCATGCTGACACTTGAGCTTTGCTGGTATAGACACTAGAAATGGTTAAAGCATATGCTCCTTTTAAAATCTCATTAGATTCTGATTGCTAAAATCTTATCTTGATTTTTTTACATATCAGGTAATTCATGACATTACCACTTAAACTTCTTTTATAATGTTATTCTTACTAGATGTGATAATCAAAATCTGCTTCATCCAAGAAAATAAAACAATTTAGAAAGAAAGGTAATATCAATAGCAACAAAAAATTTAGACATGTGCAAGAAAAGAAATGCTAAATAAAACCATAATGAGGGGCTGAGGTTGTGGCTCAGTGGTAGAGTGCTTGCCTAGCATGTGTAAGGCCCTGGGTTTGATCCTTAGCCATATATATATATATATATATATATATATATATATATATAGTTGTCAATGGATCTTTATTTTATATATATATATAATATATAATTTAGTTGTCAATGGATCTTTATTTTATATATATTTATATAATATATAAATTTAAATATATATTTAATATATATTATATATATAAAATAAAGATCCATTGACAACTAAAAAAATACAAAAAACAAAACAAACAAGAAAAGCATATTGAGATATCAAAATTGACAGCAAGTTTTAAAATAATCCCAGTTCAGAAAAAAAGGGATACTTTTCTTGCACAGAAGTATAAGTCAGTATAACCTTAAAATTTTATGTACATAGCCCAAATCCAATAAACTCAGGTAGGGGAAAGAAGATGGCCAGATATGAATAATTCTTGATTTCTTCTTTCTTGTACTTTCAATATTTTCTACATATATAAAATATATTACTTTCATAATTAAAATGTGCATATTCAGATTGCATCCACAATGAGATACTTCTGCACATCCACCAGAATGGCTAAAATGAAAAGAAATATTATTAATGTTGGTAATGATGGGGGAACCCTGGAATTATTTGTTTTTGGTACTGGGGATTTAATCCAGGGGTCTTTCACCACTGAGCTACATCCCCATTCCCTCTTTTTTAGTTTTATTTATTTATTTTTTATTTTGAGACTGAGTCTCACTAATTTACTTGTTGGGCCTTGTTGTGGCATCTTCCTTGCGACAGAGTTGAGCAAAGCATCCTCATCGTTTATATAAAGGAGTAGAAGCAAAAGCATGCCTCCTTTATAAGGACAGATGTTGCACAAACATGGCGCTGAGAGAGTTAACCCTGTCTGTGTATAGTCTTACTGTCCTGTTTTCTGCTCATATGTGTGGCCACCAATTGTGAATACATTAATTACTAAGAATGAGACTGGTTTTGGAAATTATAGCCTTATGAAATCTGAGTTAGAAGTATAAAAACATTTTCTAGAGTTGTACTAATATAGCAGGTTTCTAGTTAGAAAACAGCCTTTTGTAAATGCCCGCTGTTTAACCTCTTCTCGTTATAATCATATCTGCCAAGAAAAAGCTTTAAGAGTCTTTTTGTGATTGAAAAGGATTCCTTTTACTTTTGGAGTAGTTTAAAATAGATACATACAAATTCCTTAGGGTAGAAGTCCTTCAGAGCTAACATTTGGCTATGTTTCCCTTCCCTGTCCCTAGGTTCTAAATAAAACTATTATAGAAAAACAATAGTGCTTTGAAACCAGGCAGAAAAAATTAACTTCTAGGGGCTGGGGTTGTGGCTCAGCGGTGGCGTGCTCACCTAGCACGTGCACGGCCCGGGTTTGATCCTCAGCACCACATAAACATAAATGCATTGCATTGTGTACACCTAAAGCAAATAAATAAATATTTAGAAAACAAAGAAAAGAAAAAATTAACTTCTATCAGGCAGTTAAACAGGTGTGCAGAGGAATGGCTTCAGGGAATCCATGAGAAATAAATCGGACCCAGACTAGTTACAGATAAGTGTAGCAAAATTGTAGGGTGTCAAGACAGTGTATATGTGACCCCCGTCTGCACAGGACCTTGAAACATGTTGGGTTAAAGATTAAAATGTCTTAAATGTAATCAACAGATGTTGCTGCTTCCCTGGATCTTGTGACTGTGATGTAACCACAAAAGTTAATGTATGCTGCCAAAAAACATGCTATATTACTTGCAAAAAAGAAAGTAGAGAAGCCGGGCGTGGTGGCGCACGCCTGTAATCCCAGCACTTTGGGAGGCTGAGGCAGGAGGATCGCGAGTTCAAAGCCAGCCTCAGCAATGGCGAGGCACTTAGCAACTCAGTGAGACCCTGTCTCTAAATAAAAATACAAAAAAAGGCTGGGGATATGACCCAGTGGACAAGTGCCCCTGAGTTCAATCCCTGGTACCACAAAAAAAAAAAAAAAAGAAAGAAAGAAAGAAAGAAAGAAAGTAGAGAAGATTCAGCAGCCTGACTCTCGTGTCTGTTTGCTGTCTCTCCGCCGCCATCCAACTCCTTCATCAGCCCTATTGAGAAAACCTCCCCCTCTTTGCTGAAGCCGGACTTTAGCACCTTGTTAAATTCCTGAGGCTGGCCTTGAACTTGCCATTCTCCTGTCTCAGTTTCCCAAGTCGCTGGGATTATAGGCATGTGCCACTGTGCCAGCTGCCCCTAGATCTCTCTCTCGCTCACTCTTTTTAAATATTTTTTAGTTGTCAATGGACCTTTATTTTATTTATTTATATATGGTGCTGAGAATTGAACCCAGTGCCTCACACATGCTAGGCAAATGCTCTACCACTGAGCCACAACCCCAGCCCCCCTAGAATTCTTAAACATTACTTATAGGTGTATAAATTGGTTCAACCACTTTGGAAACCCCTCTGACAGTTATTTACTAAGCTAAACCTAGACCTACCAGCAATTTCAGTCCTAAGAATATACTCAGCAGAAATAAGTGCACACATCCACCAAAATACCTGCACAAGAATTCTCACCACATGCTCAGCACAGGTTTATTTGTAATAAAAACTTTAAACAATTCAAATGGCTGATAAAAGAGAATAGATAAGTCTGGTACATTCAATGAAACAACAGAACACAATCCTGAGAAATAGAAGAAGGAATCCTGAATATGTGTAACAAAATGAATGAGTCTCACAAACATGTTACAACAAAGAAGCCAAAGGCAAGAGTGCATCCTGGGGACTGGGTTTATGGCTCAGTGGTAGGGCTCTTGCCTAACATGTGTGAGGCACTGGGTTCAATCCTCAGCACCACATAAAAAATATGTAAAATAAAGGTCCACTGACAACCAAAAAAGAAATAATAATAAAAAAAAGTGCATACTGGTGGTTCTTTTTAAGTTAAGTTCAAGAACAGACAAAAGGGGGCTGGGGTTGTGGCTCAGTGGTAGAGCACTTACCTGACATGTGTGAGGCACTGGGTTCGATCCTCAGCACCATGTAAAAATAAATAAACAAATAAAGGTATTGTTTCCATCTACAACTAAAAATATTTTTTAAAAAGAAGTATTCATTAACAAAGGTAATAATGGTCATCCCTGAGGAGTGGGTGAGCTTTAACTGGAAGGAGAAAGCAGGTGACTCTGGTTGCAGTGTTAGAAATGTTCTGTTTTGGTTCAGACAGTGGCTATTAGAGTGTTCACATATGTAAAATTTATTAACTTTATTTTAAATGTATGCAATTATTCCTCAGCAAAAAGAGGAATTTTGAAATGTATTTACTCCCTCCCCCCCATACTGGGGATTGAATCTTGCATGTGATAGGCAAGAGTTCTGTCACTGAGCTACACCTTCAGCCCTTTTTTAAATTTTATTTTGACACATGGTCTCACTAAATTGCACAGCCTGGTCTTAAGCTTGGGATCCTCCTGCCTCAGCCTCCCTAGCGGCTGGGATTACAGGCATGCAACATAACTTCCAGCTGTATATGCCATTTAACTAAACAATTCTACTTCTAGGAAATAACCCAGAGGAAATAATTTGGGATCCTAGTACAAAGATTTATGTCCATAGATGAAGGAGTCTATAATCAAGGAGATAGCTAAAGATTGCGGTTAGCTGAGAGCCATAAAAGATGTTCTAGTTTCCACCTGATAGTAATACATTATCCAAAGAATCTTTGTATGCCCATGAACACTGTGTGACGCACCTGTAAGCTCGAGCTGTAAGCACGTGTCCTTGTTAAAGCGATATGTATATAACTGGGTGAGTTTTAGTTAGTGGTGTGGGAAGAAGAAGAAGGTGGTGGTTGGAGTTAGAGCGTTTGGAGTGATTGCTGGAGCCGGAGAGAGAAGAAGAATAAAAGACCTTTTTTCATTTTCATCCTGCCTCCGAATTTTCCTGCAGCGTTCGTTGCTCCAAGCAGTTTCCGCTTCAGGCAGCAACAAGTGGTGGCCTGTATGGGAAATTCGGCGGCAAGGTAAGAAAAAAGAAAATTTAAAAATATGGGAGCGAATATAACAAAAAGTTGGTTTATAAAAGCCACGAATGAAAATTTTGATAGCGAGAACTCAGAGGATAGTGAGAAAAGTGAACAAGAAAGCATATCCTCTGACTCAGTTGAGACCAGCAAGGAGAGCAGTAATATAAATTCAAAAGTAAGAACTGCAAAAGCCATCAGAAGCTTAATAAAAATAGCTGAGGAGTATGTACTCTCCTTAGAAGCTGAAACTCAGGATACTAGTGAAAGTGATAATAGTAACAAGGAGCCAAACCATGACAGTACAGTCTCCTCCACTAAGCCAGTTAGGAATTATGAAGCTAGTAGTGAGGAGGAATCAAAAAGCGATTCAGGGAGCACAGTCTCCAATAAAAAGAACAAAAAGAAATTTAAAAAGAGAAAAGACCGTCAAATAGAGGAACCACTAGTGCCCTCTGCTCCTTCATGGATAGAATACCTAACAGAAACAATAAGGAGTATTGATCAGAATGTACGTGCCCTTGAGGTAGAAATTGGCGGCCTTTCTGAGCGCTTATACGCTCTCAAACAACATAGACCGCAGGAGCACCTAGAACTGCCAGTATTTCAAAATGAACAGGGACAAAGATATCACGAGTCCCTAGACTTTAAAACAATAAAGAATTTTTAAAGAGGCGGTAATGACCTATGGGCCTCAAGCTCCGTTCACATTAAGTATGATAGAGTCACTTAACACCCTAACCTTAGCCCCCTCAGATTGGAAAAGTCTATGCAGAGCGGTACTAAGTGGGGGACAATACCTAATCTGGAAAACTCAATTCCAGGAACTTTGTTCAGAAATAGCAAAGAGAAATGCTGCAGCAGGTTTCCCTCAACGCAATATAGATATGCTCACAGGGGAAGGTCAGTTCGCCGAACTACAAAATCAGCTACAATACGATCCAGGTGTGTATGCCCAGATACACACTGCAGCTGTGAAAGCCTGGAAGACAATATCAGGTACAGGGGATTTGCAAGGCAGCCTATCAAAAGTTATACAAGGGCCTAACGAACCTTACACTGATTTTGTAGATAGACTCTTAAAAACAACATCTAGAGTTTTTGGCGAAGTCGAGCAAGCTATGCCTCTAGTTATCCAATTAGCGTACGAGAATGCTAATAAATATTGCCAGGATGCAATAAGGCCATGGAGAAGTAAAAAAGACTTATCAATTTATATCAGACTGTGCAAAGACATTAACGAGGCTGTTATCACAGGCAACGTAATTGCTGCAGTGATGAAAAATTCCTCCCCTCAAAATTCCCAAAGGTTTCAACCTAGAACAGGATATTCCAGACAAAAGTATTATAATCAACCAAGATATGCTAAGCAATATCCCCCAAGGGTAATAAGATCAAATTCATACCGTGCTCCAGGCCGATGCCCCAGGTGCAAAAAGGGTATACATTGGGCCAATCAATGCCATTCCAGATATGATATATATGGAAATGATTTATCAAGGATTTCAAAAAACAAGGCACGGGGCCCAATGCCCCGGGGCCCACAAATGTATGAGGCACTAGAGGAGGAATGCGCACTAGAGGAGGAATGCCCTCAGATCCAAATGATTCCTTGTCACAATCCCTCCTACCCATTAACTCCCTTATCAGAGGGACAAGAGGAAGTGCAGGATTAGATCTCTGTTCTACGGCCCGGATGGTCCTGACACCTGAAATGGGGGTTCAGCTGATTCCTACGGGAATCAGGGGACCTCTCCCTTCAGGAAATGTGGGACTAATCCTTGGGCGTAGTTCCAAAAGTTTATTAGGCTTTAATGTTATACCAGGGGTTATTGATTCAGATTATAATGGAGAGATTAAAATAATGCTAAGTACACACAGGGGCATCATCTCCGTAAATCAAGGAGACAGAATCGCACAGCTGCTCCTCATTCCCAGTCTCCATAGTTCTTTTAAAAGCATGCCACAAAATAGAAATAGCAGAGCATTCGGTTCCACTGGTTCAGGACCTATGGCTTTCTGGGTTCAGAATTGTTCACGGAGGCCGATGTGCAAATTAAAAATTCAAGGTATAGAGATGGAGGGGCTGATTGATACAGGAGCTGACTCTTCCATCATAAATCTACAATGGCCTAAGCACTGGCCTCTGCAGAAAGCCTCAACCAGTTTAAGAGGCTTGGGATATAGTAATACCCCAGCACAAAGTGCTGTAATCTTAAATTGGCAAGACAATGAAGGCCATACAGGAACATTCCAACCTTATGTTTTAAACAGCTTGCCAGTTACCCTATGGGGAAGAGATATCTTACATCAAATGGGGCTACACCTAGCAACCAAGCCTGCAGGTGTTAAGAATAAAAATCCTAATCATAATAAAAAAGGCAAAGGACATTTTTTCTAGGGGCCACTGAGAAAACAATTTTAAAAATACCATGGCTCTCTAATAAGCCAGTTTGGGTCCCTCAGTGGCCCCTATCCAAAGAAAAATTGCAAGCGGCCCATCAATTAATTAAAGAACAATTAGAAGCAGGACACATAGAGCCTTCCACCTCTCTCTGGAATTCTCCCATATTTGTAATTAAGAAAAAAATCGGGAAAATGGAGACTATTACAAGACCTAAGACAAATTAATAAAACAATGCAAATTATGGGACCTACCCAACCTGGACTTCCTAATCCTGTAGCTATTCCAAAAAACTATTACCTTATAACTCTTGATATAAAAGACTGTTTTTTTTCCATTCCCCTACATCCTCTGGATGCCCCCAGGTTTGCTTTTTCAATTCCTTCTATCAATAATAATGGCCCTGATAAAAGATATCAATGGAAAGTATTGCCGCAGGGAATGGCAAATAGCCCTACAATGTGCCAACTATATGTGGACAGAGCTATACAGCCCATTAAAAACAAATATCAAGACCTCATGTGTCTACACTACATGGACGATGTCTTATTAGCTCACTCTAATCAACAAATCTTATTTAATATATTTAGTGAAATAACAAAAAATTTTTAAAAATATGGATTATATATAGCAGAAGAAAAAGTTCAAAGCAGATCACCTATACTATATTTAGGCTTTAAAATCATGGATACTTTTGTTAAACCCCCAAAAATTCTAATAAGTAAAGAACATTTGACCACCCTCAATGATTTCCAAAAATTATTGGGAGACATTAATTGGCTTCGCCCTACACTAAGCCTCACTACTGGACAATTAAAACCTTTATTTGACATCCTTTGCCGGAACCCTGATCCATCCTCACCGCGAACATTAACTCCTGAGGCCAGGAGAGCTCTAAAATTAGTAGAACAGGCCATTGAAAGATCCCATTGCGATAGATTTGATTTTACACAACCACTAATATTGATTATTATTCCTTCACAATATACACCAACAGGAGTATTTTGGCAACAGGGACCTATATTATGGATACATTTGCCTGTCTCTCCTAAAAGTACAATTGAGTCTTATACCTCCATGGTGGCTAAACTTATTCTTCAAGGACTTAAAACCTCTACTAAAATATTTGGAATTCATCCCGCTACTATTATTACTCCTTATTCATCATCACAGGTTGAATATTTGTGCTTCAATGATAATGATTGGGCTATAGCTAGATGCTCTACTTCTGCAAATTTTGACAATCATATTCCTAAATCTCCTATACTGTCCTTTTGTATCAATCATCCTATCATATTCCCACAGGTAATAAAAACTCAACCCATTCCTAAAGCATTTAATGTATTTACAGATGGATCCTCTAACGGTACTGCTGCAGTAGTCACTCAAAATGAAAAAATGATTCATATCACTAATCAAAAATCAGCTCAATTAGTGGAACTCGAAGCTATAATAATAGCTCTGGAAAATTTTAAAGAACAGCCTATGAATATTTTTTCAGACAGCCACTATATTGTACATGCTGTCCCTAAATTGGAGCTAGCAGGTCCAATAGCACCACATACTCCAGCTTTTAAATTGTTTTCTCAAATCCAAAATCTCCTATGGCAATGAAAAGAACCTTTATTTATAGGTCACATAAGAGCTCAAACTAATCTGCCTGGTCCTCTCCATGAAGGTAATCAAAAATCTGATGCCCTCACTAAAACAATATTTATATTTACTACAGTACAACAAGCTACTTTATTTCATTCCCAGTTCCACGTTAACAGCACTACCTTAAGACAAAAATTTAAAATCACAAAAGAACAAGCTCGTAGAATTGTAAAAGAATGTCCATCTTGTGTAACACTTTTGCCCAATCCACATTATGGGGTTAACCCATGAGGTTTGATGCCCAATCATTTGTGGCAGATGGATGTCACACATGAGCCAAGTTTTGGAAAATTACGATTTATTCATGTCACCATAGATACATGCTCAGGCATGATTTTTGCTTCTTTACATTCCGGAGAAAAAGTTAAAGATACTATATCTCATTGTCTGCAAGCTTTTGCTGCATTGGGCATCCCCAAAATGCTTAAAACAGATAATGGCCCTACATATACATCCACATCCTTCAAACAATTTTGTACAAAGTTCAATATTATCCACAAAACAGGTATCACTTATAATCCTCAGGGACAAGGAATAATTGAAAGAGCAAATCGGACACTTAAAAATATGTTACTAAAGCAAAAAGATGGAAACTGGAAAAATCCTAAGGACAGATTGGCAGTTGCCCTGTTTACTCTAAATTTCTTAACTTTAGATTCTAATGGACATTCGGCTGGAGATAGACACTGGAACGCACACCAAGAACATAAACCTTTGGTTTACTGGAAGGATGTTCTCTCAGGTACATGGAAGGGTCCAGACCCAGTATTAATTTGGGGGAGAGGATCTGTTTTGTGTTTTTCCAAAGCACGAATCCTCTCCAATATGGATACCATCTAGATTGATAAAGCAGGTACAAAGTCAAAAGGATCAAGACGAAGTTATTGAGGAGTCTAGATTGAATAAACAAGTACAAAATCAAGAGGACCAAAATGAAGGTATGGAGTGATTCCCTTAAGAGTCCTCCATTAAATTTACAACTTAAATTTCATCTTCCCGGCCGGGACAAGAAGATCTCTCTTCAGTGTATACACAATTGTATTTTTTTCTTTTATATATGTCTTTATGTCTGTGCATTTGTCTAAATTTCATGTTAATGTGATGTCACAAATATATGTTTATATGTGCATCTGTCTAGTGTGACGTCACAAATAATTAAGCGCTTAAAAAAATAGGTAGATAGATATAGATCCAAATAACGTTAATTCATTTAAGCTTAGAATATTCTAATTAGATAATCAATAGATAGATAGATAAATAGATATTCATATAAGTTCAGAATATTTTAATTAGATAATCAATTATAATGATAATCAATTTTGATTTATAGTTGTCTCCGGGACTTCTCTTCAGCTGTGAATATGTTTAATGTTGTATAACCTGATATTTTGGTGTTCCGACAGAGGATCGTTTATTTGTTATTAACTTCATTTGTTTAATAGCTGATTAATTTGAATTATTTCAACAGGTATAGGATTGCTGTGTATATAGAGACTTGCGTATTCCAGATAATAAATTATTTTTCCAAAGTGCCTTTAGCTTTTCTTTATCTTTAATGCAGTAAACACCCTCAGTTTCTCTTTGATTATTTCTGAATGTGATATTTTGCCAGCTTATGTTTGTGGGAGCTTAAGCAGCAATGTGTGTGAGCAGAGATCAACTTTTATTTTCTACTCTAATAATTCTTTTTTTAGTTTGACAGCTCACCTTTTGATCTCAGTGCTGGAATAGCACTGCCTTTCCCTTAATAATGGATGCTTGAGTTTTTAGGTAGCGGGCCCTGAAGATTTGCAGGTGGAAATGTCTAGACATAAAAAAGACGGCTGATGCTACAACTGCAGGGACCGCGGTCGCTGCAAGCATCCCTGCTGCTCAAGCATCAAACAACCTAACCAGTAGTGTGGCCTCTGCTCTGCATGCATGGGGCCTCCTGAATCTATGTGTTATAACTTATGGACATTTTGATTTTCCATTATTTTGGGACATTACGGGACAATGCCTTGCGGGTATTTGTCTAAGAGAACTCAGTGCGTTACTTGATGAAACTAAGGGCAGCTGATTCGCTTAAAGAACTTGATACGCTATGGAAACTTGGCTCGTCAGCAGTAGGCTTACTGCCCTAAAGCCGCAGCATCTCCTAAAAATTGGACGGCTGTTAGTCAACACACAGTCGATCCTGAAGGGCTCTATTGGATGGCTGGTTAGCCTATGACGGGTAAGATCCCCAGAAGGGGACAACCTAAGACACGGCACAGTCGCACGGGACAGTCTAATGTGGCCGGCATGTCAACCTAAGCCAGGAGTCAGGACAGCCTAGACTCCCATGACGGGTAAGAATGTCGGTTGCACATGGACGTCCTAGAACATCCCCTCTTTTAAAACTAAAAGGGGGAAATGAAGGAGTCTATAATCAAGGAGATAGCTAAAGATTGCGGTTAGCTGAGAGCCATAAAAGATGTTCTAGTTTCCACCTGATAGTAATACATTATCCAAAGAATCTTTGTATGCCCGTGAACACTGCGTGATGCACCTGTAAGCTCGAGCTGTAAGCACGTGTCCTTGTTAAAGCGATATGTATATAACTGGGTGAGTTTTAGTTAGTGGTGTGGGAAGAAGAAGAAGGTGGTGGTTGGAGTTAGAGCGTTTGGAGTGATTGCTGGAGCCGGAGAGAGAAGAAGAATAAAAGACCTTTTTTCATTTTCATCCTGCCTCCGAATTTTCCTGCGGCGTTCGTTGCTCCAAGCGGTTTCTGCTTCAGGCAGCAACACATAGATACTTAATGCAACAATAATGTGTTGTTTCAAAATCTTTAAAGAAAACCCTGTGGTCATCAGGCGCATCATATGCCTATAATCCCAAGCTACTAAGGAGGCTGAGGCAGGAGGATCTCAAGTTCAAGTCCAGCCTCAACAACTTAGTAAGTCCCTGTCTCAAATTTTTAAAAAATAAATGAAAAGAGCTATGGATTTTGCTCTGTGGTAGAGCATCCTGGGTTCAATCCCTAGTACCAGGAAGAGAAGACTTTATTGTCCAAAAGGAGGGGCCTGGTTACAAAAACTTATAAGTACTGGTTATTCCCAAGATATGTCTATGTGATGGAACATTCTGTAGCTACCAGAATTTAGGATATGGACTAGGGGTGCAGGTCAGTGGTGGAACACTTGTCTGGCATGTGCAAGGCCCTGGATTCAGTTCCCAGTGTGCATGCCGTGTGCATGCGCACACACACGGATGTACAGGAATGCTTCCTGGCCTAAAATGAATACTCATATTCACAGTATAAATTTGTGTTTAATAAATAGTGTGAGTTAAAGGTGCAAAACAATATGCACAGTGTGAGTACAATTGTGTAGAAAACAAAAATATGTAAGCATGGGAACAACAAAAAAAAAAACAGGAAAAAGGAGACTAATACTGTGTTGTAATTGGCCCTGAAAATCTAGGTGTACATGAAAATGCTTTGCCCTAGTGTCCTTCTTTTGTAGCATTAGAATTGAGACCTGGGTTGAGCACTCACCCAAACTCCAGACTTCCTTTGTGAATCCTCTTTCTTGGGTTCAAGCAAATAAGCTTAGTAGGAGGTTTTTAGAAACAGCCTGACTTTGATGATTTCTTTAAGACTAGACTCTCCCTGTTGGGGCTGAGGTTCCTCAGTACTACTTAAAACATCAAGAAGACAGACTGAAATTATTGCTTATATCAAAAAAGTTCTCCTAGTGGGGCATGGTGGTGCACGCCTGTAACCCCAGCACTTGGGAGGCTGAGGCAGGAGGATTGCGAATTCAAAGCTAGCCTCAGCAATGGCAAGGCACTTAGCAACTCAGTGAGACCCTGTCTCTAATAAAATACAAAAAAGGGCTGGGGATGTGGCCCAGTGGTCGAGTGCCCCTGAGTTCAATCCCCAGTACCAAACAAGAAAAAAAGTTTTCCTCCACCCAGTTAAGTGCACTATTGGGAGCCTGTGAATTAAACTGACAAGAGACAAATTTGTGAGAACAAAGACAAAGCTTATTCACATTTGAATGTGGGAACTCAATGGAAAGTGGCTCAGCTGAATAACTAAAGGTAGGGGTTTATATGCCTAATTTAGTAGAAGAAAGGGAGAGGGGAGAGAAAGCTTCTGAGGAAGAATAAATGAGTTTCTTTAGGAATAACAAATAGACATTTAGAGGGAACAAAACAGTAGATAAGATTGTTTATGATAATGTTTGTTTGTACAGGTGCATGGTATGGAGTGGTATGAGGAGGGGGTTTATGGTAGTTTCACTCTTGGTCTCCTTCCTGGGAGTGAAGCCACCCAAAACAAAAGTTTTATGGCAGTCTCACTCCCACAAGTTTCTGCTATTAGTCAGAAGAGGGTTGGTAAGGGTGTGGGCAGGGGGCGATATCTGCTGTCAAGATTCTCTCTGCATCTGCTGATTCTCAAATGTCTTCAGTTCAAAATAATGTTCATGCCACTGTGATACAACTTGGATCGTTTCACTTTCATAGAAAGATAATATTTTGAAATGCCATCTACTTTTCCCATCGCTTTTTCCTGTTAAACCTCAGCCCTAGGGGCTGGGGTTGTGGCTCAGTGGTAGAGTGCTTGCCTAGCATGTGTGAGGCACTAGGTTCGATCCCCAGCACCACATAAAAATAAACAAATAAAATAAAGGTATTGTGTCCATCTACAACTTAAAAAAATAAAAAAATAAAAAACCCTCAACCCTATCTTCATTCATTCTTCTAAGTGTTCTGCATTCGATGCTTCAGGGAAAAGGTGGCACATCTGAACACACTAAAAAAAAAGTTAAAAATCTTGCTGGCTTATAAACTTTCAAAGTCTAGGCCCTGTGGAAAACAGGAAGGAGTTTGGCAATCAGTCTGCCAGGGCAGGGCTCTTCGTTCCCCACACTGAGGGGAGGAAGAGGGGAGGGAATGTGTGCTGAGTGCCCTTCACCCTCACACCAACATCCGGCTGCTCTGGGACAGAATCAGAAATCCCAGATACGTTTGGGGGTGTTTGGGGGTCAAGGGCAAGAATTGCAGAGAAGAAATGGTTGGTGATGTGCTCAGACCAGGAGCCCAGTGCAGAGGCCCCTGGGGGTCCTGGGGGTCTAGCCTGTGACAAGCCAAAAGGGGCTTGGGGGCCCCATAGAGCTTCCTCAGCACAGAGGGCCACAGGAGCAATAGACTGGATTGCTAGAGGATGTGGAGGTTTCGAGAAGAGTCGCCAGCCTCAAAGGAGGCTCTGGGATGGGAACACAGCACAAGCTGCAGCAGCACCTAGGCTCCAGCTGGGATGGTGACTAGAGTGTGATGTGATGGGAGGAGCATTGGGACAAACTGGGAGTGTTACCAGAATAAGGGCTGTGCTGCTTGCCACTCAAAGCAATCTGGAAACAAGAGTTGGTAGGAAAGAATCAGTTTATTAAAGGACCAGCCCTAAAGAAGATGGTGGAGCTATTGTCTTCAAAGCTTCATCTTCCAGAACTCAATAGCACAAAGGGATTTTATTTAGAGGGAAAGGAGGTACATGGAGACAAGGGGCATCATCCAGAGAATGTATCTCCTTTGTTGTGTTTTGTTTTGTTTTTCCTCTGACCTGAGCACCACATCACAGTGGACCTTGACCTCCTGTGGACTAGTTCCTGCATTTTCTTAAAATAGACATTATTTTTCTGCAAGTTAAAGTTCACAGCAATGTACTTGCTTTGTGTGTATGGTGCTGGAGATGGAACTCAGGGCCCCAAGCATGCTGGGCAAGCACTCTGCCACTAAGCCACATCCCCAGCCCTGTGGTGTTCATGCTTTGTGTTAGATGATGCAAGAAAACTGAGAAGGGCCAGTACAAAGGTCACCAGATATCTGGGTTCTAGAAATCTAAAGAAAGCTTATACAGCACTGAACAACTTAACATTGAGGTGAAGCTTCTCTTTGGAATGTAGAATGCTGGCAAAAGAGTTGGGGTATAAACCTGTGAAAAGATTAGAGAAGCCTGGCATGGTAATGGTCACATACCTGTAATCCCAGCTACTCCAGAGGCTGAGGCAGGAGGATCTCAAGTTCAAGGCCTGCCTAAGTAGTAATAAGACCCTGTCTCAAAATAAAAAATACAAAGGGCTGGGAGTGTAGCTCAGTGGTAAAACATCCCTGGTTCAATCGCCAGTAATAAATAACAAAAACCCTGTCTCAAAATAAAATAAAAAGCGTTAGGGGTGTTACTATGTGGGAGAGTACTTGCCTAGCATGCTAGAGGCCCTGGGCTCAATCCCTAGTACTAGGGGGAAAAAAGTAATGAGATACAATTAGAGGGAAACTGTATGATGAAATCACATGTGTGTATGCATTAAAAACTGGAAGATTGCCATTCTGACTGGAGTGAGATGGAATCTCAATGTAGTTTTGATTAAAAGCAACAGTAAATATTAGCAAGGATGTGGGGGGAAAGGTACACTTACACATTGCTGGTGGGACTACAAACTGGTGCAACCACTATGGAAAGCAGTATGGAGATTCCTAAGAAAACTTGGAATGGAACCTCCATTTGACCCAATCATCCCACTCCTCAGCATATACCCAAAGGACTTAAAATCAGCATACTAGAGTGATGCAGCCACATCAATGTTTATAGCAGCTCAATTCACAATAGCTAAACTATGGAACCAACCTAGGTGCCCTTCAACAGATGAATGGATAAAGAAACTGTGGTATATATAAACAATGGAATATTAATCAGCCTTAAGGAAGAGTAAAATTATGGCATTTGCCAGTAAATGGATGGAACTGGAGAATATTATGCTAAGTAAAATAAGCCAATCACAAAGAACCAAAGGCCGGATGTTTTCTCTGATATGTGGATGCTAATTCACAATGCAGGGGGTGGGGTGGACCAGGAATAGAGAAATTTTGGACTAGACAGAGGGGAGTGAAGGGAGGGAAGGGGGCATGGGAGTAGGAATGATAATAGAATGAATTGACCATGATTGCTCTATGTGCATATATGATTATATGACCTGTGTAACTCTACATCATGTAAAACCAGACAAATGAGAAGTTATACTCAATTTATGTATGATGTGTCAAAATTCATTCTACTACCAGGTGCAGTGGTACATGCCTGTAATCCCAGCAGCTCAGGAGGCTGAGGCAGGAGTATCTTGAGTTTAAAGCCAGCCTCAGCAATGGTGAGGCACCAAGCAACTCAGTGAGACCCTGTCCCAAAATAAAATAAAAGTATGGCTAGGGATGTGGCTCAGTGGTTGAGTGCCCCTGAGTTTATTCCCCAGTGCCCCCGCCCCCAAAAATGCATTCTACTGTCATGTACAACTAATTAGAACAAATAAAAATATATTTTAAGGAGCTGGGGTTGTGGTTCAGTGGTAGAGTGCTTGCCCAGCACCTGCGAGGCCCTGGGTTTGATCCTCAACACCACATAAAAATGAATAATTAAAGGAATTGTGTCCAACTACAACTAAAAAGCAAATATTTAAATATATATATATATATATTTAAAACTGGAAGAAAATAAGGATCTTCTATAATAAGCAAGCTTTGTAGGAGAAAAATCAACTTTTAAAAATCCAGTTAACAATGATCAATTGAGCAAATACTTCCTGTCAGGCTGCATACTTAAAGCTTTTAACACAAAGCTAAAGAATCCAGCCCTGTTGTAATCCCAATGGCTCATCCAGAACCTATGTGATACTTAATTTTATGTCAACTTGTCTAGGCCAAGACACCCATTTGATCAAACATTATTCTAGATGTTTCTGTAAGCATCTATGAATTTCTTGCTTAGTCTTGGGTCATCCCCAATATATCTCATTATGTGTGTGCAAATATTACAAAATCTGAAAAAAAAAAATTGAAATCTGAAACGCTTTGGTCCTAAGCATTTTGGATAAAAAAATTCTCAACTTGTATGAATATATATACATATTTACATGCACATATGAGAGTAACATTGAAATCAGCAGACTTTGAGTAAAGCGGATGATGCTCCATAGTGTAGGTGGGCTTTGTCCAATTGGTTGAAGGTCTTCCTATGTAAAAGATTGACTTTCCCAAGCAATAAAGAATTCTGAGCCGGGCGCGGTGGCGCACGCCTGTAATCCCAGCACTTTGGGAGGCTGAGGCAGGAGGATCGTGAGTTCAAAGCCAGCCTCAGCAATGGCGAGGCACTTAGCAACTCAGTGAGACCCTGTCTCTAATAAAATACAAAAAAGGGCTGGGGATGTGGCCCAGTGGTCCAGTGCCACTGAGTTCAATCCCCGGTACCAAAAAAAAAAAAAAAAAAAAAAGAATTCTGCCAGCAGACAGCCTTTGGACAAACTGCAGCCTGCCGGTCAATCATGCTGATTTGGACTTGCCAAGCCTTCACAATTCTGAGTCAATTCCTTCAATAGCTCTCTGTCCATACACAGACACACACAAGCACACACAGACACACATACATAATATGTATACACATACAAGTTAAGAATTCCTTATCCAAAATGCTTACAACCAAAATGTTTCCAATTTCAGATCTCTTTTTTTCTTCCAGTTTTGGAATATTTGCATACATGTAACACGATCTTGGGTATGGGACCCAAGTCTAAACCTGAAATTCATTTATGTTTCATATGCATCTTATACACATAGGCTGAAGGTAATTTTGTGCAAAATTTTAAAGAATTTTATACATGAAACAAGGTTTCATGATGTAGAATTTTCCACATATGGAGTTATGTCAGAGCTCAAAAACTTTCAGATCTTGGAGCATTTTGGATTTCAAATTTTAAGATTAGGGGTTTGCGCGCGCGCGCGCGCGCACACACACACACACACACACACACACACACACATACACCTGTTGGTTCTGCTTCTCTGGACAATCCTGATTAATACACCCTATAAATACTCATCTCCCCTATTTATCCTCACTAAAGACTCTCCAGGTTAAAAGAAACCTTAATAAAATGCTGCACACACTCAGTTTGTGGCCATTGTGAGTTCTTCCACAGCCAGCTCATTGTTACTCAAAGGCAGAGGCACAAGAGCACAGACTGCCTACTCTGAAGTGGTAACAGTATAGCTACCGGTGCTGAGGCCTAACCAGCTGGTTGGAAATCCTGGCATTAATGCCTAGAACCTGCCTTAAATCATTTCCAAAAGGAGACAGTAAGACATACTCACCAAATCTTCACTATCCAAAATGATTATTATTTTGTTGTTGTTGCTGCTGCTGGAGATGGAACCCAGGGCCTCTTACCTGCTAGCCAAGTGCTCTGTCATGGTGCTATATTCCCAGCCCTTACATTGTAATTTTTAAAGAAAATCACAGTGCATGGTAAGAGTCAAATTTAAGCAGTGAAAAGCAGTACCAAATGAAAAAAGAAAAATCCTAGTGAAAACAGTTCAGAAGACAAAGGACACTGAATTTTTAAATTTATTTTTAAGACTCCTGAAATGTCAAAAATAAATAAATAAATAAAAAGAGAATAATAAAAATCAAACATTAAATGAATTTTTTAAAAATACTTTTTGTGCCGGGAGTGGTGGCGCACGCCTGTAATCCCAGCACTTTGGGAGGCTGAGGCAGGAGGATCACGAGTTCAAAGCCAGCCTCAGCAATGGCGAGGCACTTAGCAACTCTTAGAGACCCTGTCTCTAATAAAATACAAAAAGGGGCTGGGGATGTGACCCAGTGGTCGAGTGCCCCTGAGTTCAATCCCCGGTACCACAAAAAAAAAAAAAAAAAAAAAAACTTTTTGTGATTATAGATGAACAGCATGGCTTTATTTAATTAGTTTCATTTTTATGTGGTGCTAAGGATCAAACCCAGTCCTCACACATGTTAAGCAAGTGCTCTGAGCTATAGATGTAGCCCTAGATGAATTTTTTGATAAAAAATTTCAAACTTTTACATTAAAAAAAAAAAAAAAAAAAACAGGGATTGAACTCAGGGGCATTTGATCACTGAGCCACATCCCCAGCCCCATTTTGTATTTTATTTAGAGACAGGGTCTCACTGAGTTGCTTAGTGCCTCACTTTTGCTGAGGCTGGCTTTGAACTCTCCATCCTCCTGCCTCAGCTTCCCAAGCTGATTACAGGCGTGCACCACCACGCCTGGCTTCACCCTGACTTTAAAAAAACACACAATTTCAGATGCTACTAGTGAGAGAATTTGAAGACTTATAGGGTGTTAGCATAATTGCAGCCATCTTCCTTTTCCCCACCCTCACTTTATGAATACTGTTCTTATTCCCATGAAATAGAAACTAGCCCAAGATAAAACCTACAGCCCAGAGACGTGCTGGTCTCCCCCTGTTCTCTCATTGAGAAATAGGAGACAACTTACCATCCCCTGAGATGAGGACGTACTGGTTTCCCTATTCTCTCCTTGAGAAGATAAAGGGACATGCTGGTTTTCTTGTTCTCCCCCCTCTGAGAGATAGGAAAACTGCCTCTTTGTTCCCAAGAAACAAAGTTACCTTCCACAAGATCAGGGGATGTCAGTCAGGACTAAACCCGCTCCTAATGCATGGCCATGATTCTAGCCTATAAAAAGTAACATTCAAGGGGGAGTTGCTGCTGCTCTCCCTTTCTCTGCATAGAGCAGCCCATCAGACTTCTGACAAATAAACCCGATTCTTATCTTAGGTATGTGTGTGATTAGTCCCGCACCACCTATCTTTCATAGGGGATTCCAAGTATCAAATATTGCAGGTTTTTTTTTTTTGTTGTTGTTGTTTTTTTTACTGTCAGACACCTTAGTCTTTGATCTCTGCACAGCTGGACTGCCCTTCCTGTTCTGTCCTAGGTTCTCTAAGCTGCTGCACAACCCCACTCTGCAATTTCCCATAGTCCCCCACAGCTCCCAGTTTCTGCAGAGCGGCCATACTGGTTTCCTTCTCATCTTCCCTAGTCAGTAACTTAATAAAATGTGACGTGTTAACAATACACATTCGCGTAAGATGGTCGGTTCACATTAGTGGTTAACTTCCTAGTCCTTTCTCCTTGCATTTTATCAGTATATATATATATATATATATATATATATATGTATATGTATATATATGTATATATAGTTTTACATAGTTACATGTAGACACATAGTTCATTTTTCAAACAGAAATGCAATAACATATGTATTTTTCTTCCTTACTATGAAATATTTGGTACACAAGAAGAAGTACACTTAATAGACAGGTATAAATATAAAGTCCACTAACAACCTTTTTTAAATATTTATTTATTTGCTTTTAGTTGTACACAATGCATTTTAATTTTTAAACACATAGTTCATTATTCTAACAGAAATGCAATAACATATGTATTTTTCTTCCTTACTATGAAATATTTGATACACAAGAAGTAGATTTAACAGACAGGTATAAATATAAAGTCCACTAACAACCTTTTAAAAATATTTATTTACTTTTAGTTGTACACAATGCATTTTAATTTTTACATAGTGCTGAGGATCGAACCTGGGCAACACACATACTAGGCGAGCTCTCTACCGCTGAGCCACAACCCCAGCCCCCCCCACTAACAATCTTTGTAATCACCAGCTAGTGGAAGAAATGAAGCCTTATTTGCTCTCCAAAGTCCCCAGTGAGTTCTCATCATACCACTTTTTCCCTGCCCAGGGGTGACCATGATCCTGAATTTGGCATATATTGCTTCTGCACTTTCTTCTTTTTAGTTGTACTAGGCAATGCATATATTCCTAAACAGAATAACATTTATTCCTCTCTAGATTAGTGTTTTCGTTCAAAAAAGTGCTGCTTATATTTTATTATATATCTCCTTGCACATTGCATGCAGTATAAATGGTATTTTGAAATTTTAACTTGCTGGGTATGAACATGTTGGTTTTGAAAAAAATCAATTTCAGCTTGGGGATGTTGTTCAATAGTAGAACTCAGGAGGCCCTGGGTTCAATTTCCAATACCACCAAAAACAACAACAAATTAACTTTTGAGTTACAAGCACAGAAAAACAAACATCAAAATCAGAAAACTTGCATTGTTCCATCATCCCTGTCTCGAATCCTTAGATTTGTTCATTTCACCGGTTGTCCCAGTGGAGTTCTCCATAGCAAAATGGTCCTTCAGGATCATGGACCACATTTACTTTTCACATTTCTTTTGTCAGTTTTGGTCTGGAATATTTCCTTTGTCTTTTCTTGACTTTCACAACCATGACAATTTAGAAAATTAAAGGCCAATAGTTTTGAAGACTATCCCACAGTTCTGGTGGGATAGTCATCACTGAATTTATATTATGGGTCTTAGACAGGAATATTGAAGAGAAGCTGTCCATTGCCTCAGCATCCTATTGTGGCCCATAATTTAGATTTGACCCATTAATGATGATGTTCACTTAGATCACTTGACCAAGCTGGTTCAGCCAGAGTTCTCCATTGTAAGGTTACTCTTTCCACATCATAATTAGTAAGTACTTTGTGTATATGGTGGGGGGCTTTATTTTTATTTATTTTATTTGTTTATTGATTGATTGATTACAGCACTAGGAATGGGACCCAGGGCTTTGCATACGTTAGGAAAATGCTCTGTCACTGAGCAGCATCCCTCCTGTTCCCCCAAGGGTACTGTTAAGACCACGTAAATACTCTGTGATTTAACAAACCATGAATTTATTAACATTTATATTCATAGGAACTCCTGATTTCTTTTTTTTTTTCCAATGGAGTAATGTCTTGCTATCACAATTTATTTTGAGGTTCAAAGTGTAGAGCTGGTTTCTGTGATATTTTGCCAAGTCCCTATCTTTCCTTGAGCATATCCTTATTTCCCACCTCAACATGATTTTTCAGGCTTATCTTGTATTTTCCCTGACATGAACTCAGCCAATTTTTCCAAGGAGGCCTGCTTCCTTTTTTTTTTTTTTTTTTTTTTTTTTTTGGTAGAGAATGATATTCAGGAGGCAAGATCTGGATGCTAGGAGTACTCATTATTAATGGAGTTGTTATGAGTTGATATCCCCCTGAAACACATATTGAGATTCTCCCATTCCCATGCATGTGACATTATGGTAGTCCCCCCTTATCCACAGGGGATAAACCCTGTATAGACTGTCTTTTTTTTTTTTTTTTTTTTTTTGCCTATGCACGTATGATAAAGTTAGGCACAGTAAGAGATTAATGACAATAATAGTAACAAAGTAATTATAATGATATATGGTACTATAATATAATGATATATGGTACTATAATAAAAAATGTTCTCTATTTCTCTCTCAAAATACCTTTGTGTGTGTGAGGAACTGGGGATTGAATCCAGGGCCTCACAAACACTCCACCACTGAGTTATATCCCCAACCCCTCAAAACATCTTACTATACTGTACTCAGCCCTTCTTGTGATGATGTTATGATGTGAGACGATACAATGCCTTTGCAAGGAGATGAAATGAGGCAGTGTTACCCTACTACCTGAGTCACTTGAAGCTGGGTGTGGTGGGGCACACCTGTAGTCCCAGTTACTTGGGAGGCTGAAGCAGGAGGGTCACTTGAGCCCAAGGGTTTGGGGCCAGCCTGGGGAACATAGTGAGACCCTGTCTCTAAACAACAATGACAAAGAGTTACTTAAATTATTTATTTCTGGAATTTCCCTTTTAATATTTTTGGACTGTGGTTAACCAAGGATAACAGAATGCAGAAAGTCACACTGCTGCCAGGTGTGGTGGCATATGTCTGTAATCCCAGCAGCTCAGGAGACTGAGGCAGGACGATTGTGAGTTCAAAGCCAGCCTCAGCCACTTAGTGAGGCCCTAAGCAACTTGGTGAGACCCTGTCTCTAAAGTATTAAAGAACTGCAGTTGTGGCTCAGAGGTGGAGCACTTGCCTCACATGCGTGAGGCACTGGGTTCAATCCTCAGCACCATGTAAAAATAAAGTTATTGTGTCCACCTACAACTAAAAAATTTAAAAATGTTAAAAAAAAGAATGTATTAAAAGGGGCTGGGGATGTGATTCAGTGGTTAAGCACACCTGTGTTCAATCCCCTATACCAGAAAGGGAGGGAGGGAGCCACACTACTTATAGAAGGGTTTACTGTATTTGGAAACAGTGTTTTGTAATCAAGTAAAGATGAGGTCATACTGGATTAGGGTCAGCTGTAAATCCAATGGATGGATCTCCTTATGAGAAGGTCATGGGAGGACACAGGGACATGAAACACACGATGATGGAGGCAGAGATAGGAGTGATGCTTCTACAAGCCAAGAAACATCAAGGATGCTGGCAACACCAGGAGAAGCCAAGAAGACACAAGGAACATCCTCCCCTAGAGCCTTTAGAAACAGCATAGTCCCTGCCAGCACCTCAATTTCAGACTTCAGTCCTTTAGAACAATAAGAAAATAAATTTACATTGGTTTTAAGCCATCCAGTTTATGATAATGTGATACAGTGGCCATGGGAAACACGGAGGGCTATTATTAAGGAATATGTGAATGTATGCACACCAACTTATTTTACCAGTATTTCTATCTCTATACATTACCTCTATCTTTATACATTGAAGACCCTAATTCTACATAGATGTGTTCAGTTCTAATGCAACACCAGAGTTCATTACAGTTTTCACCTCTCCCATATTTGTAAATTCTATATCCCATAGTGAGAAACCTGGCTCTGATCATTTGCCATATATCCATGTATTTGATCTATTCCTTAGGGGTGACAATCTCCACCACATCCTCCTTTACACAGCTGCTCTGTCTCACTCTGCCCATGCTAGCCAGTTCATTCTGCCAGAGGGACATTCTGCTCAGAGCCTGTCCCTCCCCTGTATAGGTCCCCTCCTTACCCTGCTCTGGTTCTCACACCGCAGGACACACCGGATTTTTACATCCTGTTTTTTAAAATATTACCTAAATAATACACTGTGAATTTTCTTCTGCTATCTGCATTTTCCACTCAGCATTATTCTTTTTTTTTAAATTGGTTCTTTTTAGTTTCACTCAACATTGTATTAGCAAACTTCAAACATGTTGATGCATGGAACTTTAATTCATCTACGTGTTCAGTCATGGGATACTTCATTACTCTGTATGGACATTCCATTGTTTGCAGGTTTTTTTTTTTTTTTTTTTTGTGGTACCGGGGATTGAACTCAGGGGCACTCGACCACTGGGTCACATCCCCAGCCCTTTTTTGTATTTTATTTAGAGACAGGGTCTCACTGAGTTGCTAAGTGCCTCGCCATTGCTGAGGCTGGCTTTGAACTCGTGATCCTCCTGTTTGCAGGTTTTTAAAAAATATTTATTTATTTACTTTAGTTGTACACAATGCAATGCATTTATGTTTACGTGGTGCTGAGGATAGAACCCGGGCCGCGCACGTGCAAGGCGAGTGCTCTGCCGCTGAGCCACAACCCCAGCCCATGTTTGGAGGTTTTTGCTATGAAATCTTTATCTGTATAATTGTCCCTTGCAGCACACATAGGCAGGAACTTTTTTTTTTAGGGCACATCCCTAGGGATGAATTCAGTGCATTATAGGGTGTGTGCCTCATCACATATACTAGGCAATGCCAAAATGTTTCCCAAAATGGTCTGATTCTCTCACTAGCTGAGCTTAAGTAGATCTTCTGTTGCTCAGCATCCTCAGCAAGATTTGATACACTTAGACTCTAAAAATGTTGCATCATGGATAGTGTGAAATGACAGTTCACTTTGATTTTGATTGCCCTTGTTCTCCTTCCTAATATGAGGCTGAGCATCTTTCCCCATGTTTCCAGGCCATGAAATGCCTGTTGATGTCTCTCCCTTTTTAAATCTTTTGTTAAGCTGATACCTTTTATTGAGATTAATTATACCAAAATTGACCTATTTTCTATGAATTTTAATATACCATTTAAATTCAATGTGCTACTTAGCCTAACAGTTAACATAGCATTATGTTTATCATTTGAAAATACCCATACATTTAGTGTAAATTAAATATATATTTTAAATATATCATCTAATAATCATTTCAATTGATATACTGCCATGAAGATGATTATGTGGGCTGGGATTGTGGCTCAGCGGTAGAGCGCTCGCCTAGCATGTGCGTGACCGGGGTTCGATTCTCAGCACCACGTAAAACTAAAACCACATTGTATACAACTAAAGCAAATAAATAAATATTTTTAAAAAGATGATTATGTAATCTGTGAATATTGGTACTATAATTTCATGTTTTCCAAGTTTTGCATTATACTGTACAAGCAAGGATCTCACTAATAGATGCAATAATGAAGAGTATCTTCACCCTAGAGACGTTATAGAGAATGCTTCCAACATTCCCCATTAAGAATGATGTTTGAAGCCCAGCATAGTGGTGCACTCCTGTAATCCCAGGGACTCAGGAGGCTGAGGCAGGAGAATCACATGTTCAAGGTCAGCCTCAGCAACTTAGTGAGGCCCTAAATAACTTAAGTCTCCAAAAAAAAAGGGGGGGGGGCTTGGAGGTAGCTCTCAGTGGTAGAGTGTGCTGGGTTCAATCCCCAGTACAAAAACTAAAAATAAATAAAATAAAGATTCTTTCTATTCCTCCTTGCTAGAAGTTTTTGTTTTGAGATACTGTGGAGCTAACCCAAGGCCTCATGCATGCTAAGCAAATGCTCTACCACTGAGCTACATCCCCAGCCCTTTTTAATTTTTACTTTGAGATAAATCCTCACTAAGTAGGTGAGTCTGGTCTCAAACTTGTGATCCTTCTGCCTCAGGTTCCTGAGCAGCTGGGATTCCAGGTGTGTACCACCACTCCCAGTGTGAGGAGGGTTTGGGGTTTGCCTTTTTTTTTTTTTTTTTTTGGTACTAGGGATTGAACTCAGGGCCACTCGACCACTGGGCCACATCCCCAGCCCTTTTTTGTATTTTTTTAGAGACAGAGTCTCACTAGTTGCTAAGTGCCTCGCCATTGCTGAGGCTGGCTTTGAACTCGTGATCCTCCTGCCTTAGCCTCCCAAGTGCTGGGATTATAGGCGTGTGCCACTGCACCCGGCTTGCTTTTGTTTTATAGTCATAAGTAGTTGCTGAGTTGTATCAAACGGTCTCTCTGCAGCTCAGATGATTGTACAATATTTTTCTCCTTTAATCTGTTGGTGAAGTAAATGTGGTACATAATTATAACTATAGACTTTCTAATGTTAAACTACCCTTATATTTCTGGGATAAAAACAATTCACTTGCACATACCTGTGTGGGTGTACTCATGTACACACATGCACACACAGCACTGCTGGACTCAGTTCTACAAATACCCTTTAGCTGAAAAGCAAGTGTCCCACTTAAATTCTCATGTTCCTGCATTTATTTGAGGCATCTTTTTTTTTTTTTGCCAATTTATTGATATATTTAAGATTTTGAAAAAATAAGTTGTATCTCTTGTTTTTTACATTATTTCAGCAGGAAGGTCAGTTGGGTTATATAGACTCAACTTATTGTTAGAAAACTGTTGCCGCCTGAAGCGACGGCCGCTTGGAGCAATGAAGCCTCGGGAAGAAGTTCAGAGGCAAACTGGAGACAAACAGCTTTTTATTCTGATAACTTTTCTCTCTGGCTCTAACAATGACTAACACGCACCACACACACCACCAAAATGGCGCTGACCCGATCAGCAATCTCGGCTCAAGTCCCTCGAGATCCCGGGCCAAGTCCCGTGAGACTACGGAAGGTGACAATGCCCAAATCCTTATGGCCCATAGTCAACCGCAATTTAAGCCATCTCCCCAAACAGGGCTCCTGCAGAAAACTACAAATTCCATTTCCCTTACTTTCTAGCAAGTACAGCCATGCATTAAAAAGTCTGTCTTAATAATGATGGGATATAGGCCTGGATATAGTTCAGTGGTAGGGCATTTGCCTAGTATGCATGAGGCATGGGTTCAATCCTCTGCATCACATAAAAATAAATAAAGGTATAGTGCCCATCTACAACTAAAAATTAAAACAAATAATGATGGAATATAGTTATAATTTAGGAGGGGCCTTTGAATTATCCATTCAATCATATTTTCAGAATCAAATTTGCCTATTATTTACCATTACTATATATTTATCTGAAACTATTCTTTTTGTATTGTTTCTCTAATAATTTATACACTTTCTAAACCCCAAACTTTTATGCTACGATTGCTTCTTTTTCATACCAATTTTCTCCTCTCCTTGGGAATACTGGTTAGAATTTAAGTTTTTTGCTTTTCCTGCACTAATTCTGTTGTGTAGGGGCTAGTTAGTTTAATCCTGCATCTTGTAATAATTTGTCTAATGAATTTTTTCATTAGTCACTCCTAACAATTGGCATGGATTATCTCAGCAATTATTAATTTTCAATTTCTCGAAAAGAGGTCCTAGCCTTCAATAGGGAAGACTCCTGTTGTCCACCAAGATATGTTCTCTCCTTCTTCCTTTGTTCTAATAATAGCTATAGGTGCATACAAAAAGAGACATTTCTGAGTCTTTTGTAGTCAGATGTGACCAGGTGACAAAGGTTTTGCCAATAAAATACAAGAAAAATGGATGTGTGGCATTTCCAATGGTGGGTCTTAAAACATTGGACATAGCCCTTTTTCCCTGCTTACCAGCTGGGAGTCCCACATGACAGCTTTGCTTCAACAAAATAAATAACAGTGACCTAGGCAGAGCAACAACATGGAAGGAAACAGGCTTGACATGACAATGTGGAGCAGGACTCCCCCCACTATTCTGACCATAACCAGGGAAATATACCTTATCCAAAAGCCACTTTGCCTCTGGATTTGTTACAGAGATCAGGCTTCACCCTAATAGATTACACCCTTTTGTATGCCCTCAACTCTGGCCCACACATGCTGGTGAGAGTTCTCAGGAGACAAAAGTCCTATATCAACACCATATCTACTACGAGGCAAACCTGAGCTTTGAGACTGTACCCATTTCCTCTGCATGTGGGTTTTTTCTCTTGAAAAACATTATTCATTTACTTATTTACGTTTACCCTTCTCAGAATATTCCTAAAATGATTATGGAGGTAAAGCCTGGTGGACTAGCAGGGCATGGTGGCACACGCCTGTAATCCCAGCACATGGGAGGCTGAGGCAGAAGGATCACGAGTTCAAAGCCAGTGAGCAACTCAGTGAAACCCTGTCTCGAATAAAATACAAAAATGAGCTGGGGATGTGACCCAGTGGTCGAGTGCCCCTGAGTTCAATCCCCAGTACCAAAAAAAAGCTTTCCTTAAAATGGAATGGTTTTTGCAAACCTGGTGGACTATTTGGCTGTGGGTTTTCTCTTCCTACCCAGACTTTAGGATGGCATTCAGTGAATAAACAAAACTGTTAATATGAGTGCAATATATACGTTTAAAAATCAGCTGGGTGCAGTGGCACACACCTGTAATCCCAGTGGCTTGGGATGCTGAGGCAGGAGGATCACAAGTTCAAAACCAGCCTCAACAACTTAGGAAGGCCCTAAGCAACTCAGTGAGATCCTGTCTCAAAATAAAATATGAAAAGGGCTGGAGATGTGGCTCAGTGGTTAAGCATCCCTGGGCTCAAATCCCTGGCACCAATAAAATAAAAGTTGTCTGGTTATAATAACCTCACAGAATGGCCAAGTCAGCACTGTCCTCTTTTCTGATTTTATTAGAGTTGTTTTAGGAAATATTCTCCAGATTGTGCTTCACATCAAGAAAAAGGTAGGGCATGTTGACTGATGGTGGCAGGTTAGAATCCAGGAGATAATAAAAATGAACTGGATGCTCGTTTTACCAATTTTAAAAAATGGTAGAAAGCCATCTCTTACCAATGATGAATGACAGTGTGGCACAAATCAGCACACTAGTATGGAATACCATTAAGTTGATCAAACCAATTGAATGCACTCGTGGCAAAAATTTTCATAGAAGGGCATGCAGTCAGGCTCTAAAAGCCTGCCAAGCCTGTGCCACTCCTGTACCCACTTGCATTTTATTTCTTTGCTTGTATGTGCCAGAGAACACAGTCCAGAGCAGGGCTGAGGACCCAGCTGAGCTGGACACAGGTGAGCAGAAGCCATGTAATTGCTGATCTTCTATCTTCATCTTATCTTCCTTTTCCCCTTCCCTCAGGTTTAGGTGGAAGGAAATAAAACCTGAATGTTTACTGATATGAAACACTATGTGAATCTATATCCTATTCTATCTGTTCTGGATCTAATTAAATAATTCAGGGTCAAATTGAAGGGCTTTGCCTTCCTCAGAATCTAGAAACTCTATACCTCAAATGCCCTTTAGATTTGTACTTCCATCACCATCACCCACACCACGATCCAGAACAGAAGTGCTGCCATGTCCTGAGGACTCCTCTTTCAGTTTAACTGAAACTGGACTATGTGTTTTCCAGTGTTTGTTCCTTGAAGTTGGGGCTCTTAGTTTTATGTAGATGTTATCTTCTTCTATAATGTTATTTTTTCTTTGCTCATTTTGGTGTTAGAATGGTTTTAGAAACATGGCTTTTTTTTTTCTTGCCAGCATTCTAGTCTTACACCTCCGCTGGCTGGGTGCTGAGGCACATGCTTATAATCCCAGTGGTTCAGGAGGCTGAGGCAGGAGGTCATGAGTTCAAAGCCAGCCTCAGCAAAAGTGAGACTCCATCTTTAAATAAAATACAAAATAGGGCTGGGGATGTGGCTCAGTGGTCAAGTGCCCTGAGTTCTATACCCCCCCCAAAAAAAGATAGCTCCCCTATCCCTTGCAACAACCACATTTTTATTCAAACTTTTTATACCATAATTTACTCTTTTATTAAAAATCAGTTTTTTATGAATATTAAAATAACACATAATTGTTTTAGAAAACTTGGAAAATACAAATATGTATAAAAAAGAACAAGAATAATCCATATTCAACTACCAACATACCAGAGTTAATCATGCCATAAATTTTAAAACACTGAAACTTAAGGTTCACTCAAACTTCTAAAATCTAGTCATGGACTGTCTTCTTTCAGAGCATTCATGTATTTTCCCATAGGGAATAAAATATAAACATATGACATTAAAAAAACACACACACTTAGAACAAGGTTTCTTTACAAAGTAGTTTGCTACAAAACCTCCATTTTCCAAATTCCTCTGAGTTAGACTCTAATACAGACTACTGCACATTTATTAAAATAATAACAAGAAGAGAACAAAACAGAGGAAGAAAGGCAGGGGTTCATCTCCAGACTCCCCCCCGACTCCTCATGCTACCAGAGGCAGGATGCCCACTTTTCTTCCGTGCAGGTTTTTCAGTTTTAGGGGCTGTAGTAAGGCGGCGAGGGGCAGCCTGGGAAGGAATCTGAGAGTTGGGGAAATGAGAAGGGAAAGTCAGTGTCATACATGCCCAATCCCCCCAACCCCACAGAGGAAAGGCATGGTGCACAGAGAGGACCAGAAGCAATTACCAATGGGAAAATAAAGTCTATGCTCTAGCAAGTGGGAAGTGGGACTGGAAGGGCCAGGCAACGGGGAACTGGAGCCAGCCAGGGAGTACGAAGACCTGAAGAAACTGGGCAATGAGAGCTCTGCTCTCCCCTGGTCCCTGCTGGACTTTCCCTCACCTCTTTCCGGGGGATCTCACCCAAGCGGGAGTCTGTGTTTTTCTTCTGGGGATATTCTCCCCTCGGCCATCAGTCCTGCCACACACATCAATAGTATGAAGATGTGGGAGCTATCCCCCCAACTCCACCCAACACTGGATAGAAGAAATACTCCCTAATTCTGTCTCTCAAGAAGAAATGCCAGGCCAGGCATGGTGGCACACACCTATAATCCCGGCGACTCAAGAGCTGAGGCAGGAGGATTACAAGTTTGGGGCCAGCCTCAGCAATTTAGTGAGGCCCTAAGCAACTTAAGTGAGACCCTGTTTCAAAATCTAAAAAAAAAAAAAAAAAGGGGGCTGGGGATGTGGCTCAGTGGTTAAGCACCTCTGGGTTCAAAGAAGAAATGCCAGGTGTGGTGATATACACCTGTATTCCCAGTGACTTGGCAGGCTGAGGCAAGAGGATCACAAGTTCAAGGCCAGCCTCAGTATCTTAGCAAGATCCTCAGCAATTTAGCAAGACCCTGTCTCAAAATTATATGTGTGTGTGTGTGTGTATCTCAGTGGTAGAGTATCCCTGGATTCAATCCCCAGTACCAAAAAGTGAAATAAAATGAGAACAAATACAATGAAGCTGGGAATCAAATGGGAGGAGATATTAGTGGAATCAAATAATAAATTATATCAGATAAGTAAAAAATCCTAGGATTCTGAGTTTTAAGCTGCAGGGAAAGGAAAGGAAAAAACTAAAGTACAGAGACATGGGGAAGAGGGTTTTTATTGTCCTGTTTTCAGTAAAGAAAAATGTAGTAGAAAGGAAGAGGCAAAATAAAGGTGGGAGCAGTGAGAGAACACTTGTGGGCCTTTGTCTCATCCCCCACTTTCCTTCCCAGAAAGGGACAGAAGATTCTACTCAAAAAACAATATCCCCACTGCACTCAGCCCCCTGCCTGATCCATCTTCCTAGGGCAGATTCCACTCCCAAAACCCTCCTCCTCCCTCCCAGACTGTACCCGCCATTTTCCAGCCTCTTCAGATAGAGCAGCAGGTCCTCAGCAGGTAGAGCCCCCCAGCCCCGAGCCTGGTACAGTTGTAATAGCTGAGACACCTCCATCAGCTGGCTTGAGGAGCTGAGAACATCCATACCTGAGAGACATGTCAGTAATTGTCATAATCCTAGGACGCCTCTCCTAGGCTTTATCCCATCTCCCTAAGAATCCAAACCTGGGACCTCTTTCTTTGGTAAAACATGAATAGCTTACCTTTCTCTGGGGAACCACTGCTGGGACCACTGCCTTGTGAATGGGATGAGGGAAGCTCATGGACCCGGAAAAGACTAGATGCCGAGGCTAAGGGGACTTTAGTTTTATGGACAGGGGGTGGAAGGCGTGACACCTGAGGGGCTTCCTCCCAAGATGGGACGGTCCGAGGACCTAGCAACAGGAAAGAGATGCATGAATAGGGAATGGAGCCAAGAGCCAAGGGAGTTCTACCACCTAGTAGCTCCTCAACATCCATCCTAAATCATTAACACCCACCTGTCCAGGTCCAGCCCCAACCTTCTTGAGGGCTGGAACTTACCAGACTTAGGGAGCAACAGGTCAACAGAGGGGTTCTCATTGCTCTGGGGTACTGTATCCAGCAGCTGGGGGGATAAGATAGTAAGGTTCCCTAGAGGACTGATAAAAGAGGAAGATACCTAGATATTGAGGGAAGTAGAGGCTGCTGAAATAAGGGCTAAGGCCATTATCTTAAATTCTAGAAGAGAGACTGAGAGAATATGAAGATGGACAAAGAATTGGCCCTAAAAACTGAAGGAAGCCAGAGTCCTAGATTCCTAGAGTAGGAAAAGGAAAGGGAACAAATAAATAAAGCAGTCTGGGTGGAATTTCTTTTACCTGCTGCAAAAAATTCTTGAGGCCCTCCAATTGAGAAGCAGGTGGCAGCCCTTGCTTTGGGAAGCCATCCCCATCAGATCCAGGATCTTCCTCAGGAAATGGCCGTTCTGCAGTGTGATCAGGATGGAAGGCCCCAAGGGCAGAGAAGGCCCCAGCTGTAAAATGAAATAGGTATGCATGGGTGCATGTGTGTGGTAAGGGGAAGGGGCAGCTCCACAAATCAACTCACCAAATGCCCAAAAGAAAAGGGCTTATTAAACAAAGGAAGTACATCATAGCAAGAAGATGACAAAAGAAATTTAAAAGAGCTGGGTCAGAGGTGCCTGGGAGATAGCACAGCTGGATTCTAAGACAGACGTAGCCAGAATAAGAAAGCGGTGTGGCTCAAACTCTAGATAAAAACACCATAAACTCCTTAAAGAACAGAAAGACCTAATGGACAAATTCTGTTGCTTCACCAGAACATGCCCCTAAGCCGGGCGTGGTGGCGCACGCCTGTAATCCCAGCACTTTGGGAGGCTGAGGCAGGAGGATCGCGAGTTCAAAGCCAGCCTCAGCAATGGGGAGGCACTTAGCAACTCAGTGAGACCCTGTCTCTAAACAAAATACAAAAAAGGTCTGGGAGCCGGGCGCGGTGGCGCATGCCTGTAATCCCAGCACTGTGGGAGGCTGAGGCAGGAGGATCGTGAGTTCAAAGCCAGCCTCAGCAATGGCGAGGCACTTAGCAACTCAGTGAGACCCTGTCTCTAATAAAAATACAAAAAAGGGCTAGGGATGTAACCCAGTGGTCGAGGGCCCCTGAGTTCAATCCCTGGTACCACAAAAAAAAGGTCTGGGGATGTGACCCAGTGGTCAAGTGCCCCTGAGTTCAATCCCCGGTACCAAAAAAAAAAAAAAAAAAAAAACAAAAAAAAAAAACATGCCCCTAATCTTTTGTTACTATTATTATTACTGATACATAACTTAAAAATTGTAATATAATTCATCCCTCATTCTTTTGTTTCTTATATTTTTAGTTGCAGATGGACACAATACTTTTATTTTTATGTGGTGCTGAGGATTAAATCCAGTGCCTCACATGTGCTAGGCAAGCACTCTACCACTGAGCTATAACCCCAGTTTTCATGTTCATATAACCCAGGACATCTCCATCCACAGATGACCAAAACTGGAGTAGACACCCACATCCAAGGTCAGCTGATCCAATGGAGGGCTATCAACCCATCCCATGGCCTCTGTAAGTAGGACCTAAGAAGCTGATGCCAGCATCTCTGTAAAAGTCTAGAGCCTGGCTAGAGTCAGTGTCAAGGTTGGCCAACCCATGCGGAGGCCAAGAAGAGGAGTGAGAAATTGAGTAATTTACAAGAGATTGTTGGTCTAGCAGAAGAAGGAGCAAGCATGCAGGATGAAGCAGAGTCAAGAGACTATATAGGGACAGTTTCAGACAGCACCCCTATTCCCAGTACTAGTTCTCTTTATGTCTAGCTACATCAAATTCCCATGAGATTGTCCTCCCTCTATATGTATCAATGTGAGTGGGTTTCTGCTCCTTATACTTAATGATCATTAAATCCTCTGGGACACCAAATGTTCAAATCCCAGTCAGAAAGAAAGCTAGGGAAGGGGGCCATTCTGTTCATGAAAGGGAACCCCAGTGACTTCTGTCCTCAGTTACCTGTGGGTGGAGTGAGATCTGGTTTGGGCTCCAGGGGCTGGAAGGAATGCTGGCTCTGGAAAGGGGGGCCAAGCAGGAGGCTAAGATCCGGGAGGGGCTGCAGAGAACAGCAGGCACTCCAGGCAGCTCATCCCTCACTTCCCTGCTCTGCTGCAACACTGGCTTCAGGGCCACGGCTACAGGAGGCATGGTCCACATCCTCTTCTCTCCCTTCTCTGACTCTGGAGGGCCAGGACTGGAGGGTCTGGCAGAAGGAACCTGGCCAAGAGAGTGGCAGAAAGAAGAATCAAAGCCCAGTGTGTTCAGAGATGAGACATGGTACCGGCACTTGAACAAGATTATAAACTACTTCCTTAAAAGGAGATCGAGTAACATCTATTCACCTTCTATCAAAGTTTAAACTGTTTATTTTGGATCTTACAATTATTTCTACAGATTTTACATAGTTAACAAAGACATGTATTGTATTTTAACAATATTTACTATAACACTGTTTATAGATGTAAAATATAGAAAAACAATTTTATGGCCATCAATAAGCACTTGGTTGAATAAAAAGTTATACAGCAGTAGTCAGAAGGCAACCATTTGGGATGTGGGGCAAGAACAGAGGGTACAGGGAAGGATGGAAGATGCTCAAGACACCAGTTCAGTGGTTGCTTTGCTGGAGGGGACTTGAGAGACTGAAGCACAAGGTTAGGATGGAGATTACTTTTCATCATATACCATTTTAACAGATTGGATTTTTTTAATCATGTGCATATGATTACTTATTCCAAAAAACATTTTAGCTAATAACAAAAATTTCATAATTAAGAAAAGGAAGTAGGAGATGCCAACATAAGAAGGGCTAAGGGGAAGACTCCGTACTCTAGGGCATGACTTAGCAACAATTTTTACTCCTTACTCCCATAATTAATTCCTTACTCCCATAATTAATTCAGCTGTCATTCTATCATATGATACTGCATATTATTCATCACCTTTTGGGGTACTGGGAGAAGACAGTTACACGCAATGGAATGGGGTCAGTTGGGAGCGAGCTATGGCCATAGCAAAAAGGTTTATTTTGGTAAGACTTTTGGAAAAGTTCACAGACTTTTCCCCTCTGATGTAGACCTTTTGTGACCTCCCTTGGGAGGAAGCTAGACTTCCATAGAAGGAATCTAGAACACAACTCTGAGAAGCTTAGCTCATGCGGCAATGCCTACCAGAGGGTTAGGAGTTGGGAGGGTGGCGCTGAGCAGTTGGTTGGCCTCATCCCAGTGGGCCTGCAGCATGGCCTGGAGCCGTTCTACCAGCTCTACCCGCTGCTCCTCCAGCTGTTGGTTCCCACTCTGCAAGTCCCGCACTCGTGCTTGCTCCCTTGCGAGTCTGAAGAAAAGAGGGGAGGGTGACTCAGGGCTTCAAGGATACAGACACCTCATGCTCCAAGTCTATCTTCCCTCCTACAAAAATATTTCCCTCAGGTCCCAGATGCTACCCTCTCCTTATTCTATCTGAATGAAGGGCCAGAATAAAATGTCAGACATTTGAAATTCCAAAAGGTGTTAAGACAATTTAGAAGACAGCAAATCTACTGAGGGACAGCTCTTTATCATTTCTAGCCTGGGCTTTACTCACTGGGAAGGGGCTCAGGCCTAAAAGGGACACTCCAGGGACCAGCACCTGAGTTCATAGTCCTGAGCCACTTGCTGCTGCCGTTCCTCTCGTTCTGCCATTTCCACCTTGAACTGAGCCAACTGTGTAGCCAGTTCTTGCTGGTGCTGTCCATTGAGGTCCTGCAGCTGCTTCCTAGGAGAGTCAAGGTGATAAAAGAGGGATGAGACTGGAGACAGAAGAAGTGATCAATGAGAAAAAGACAGAATGTGTGCAAGAGAGGGAGAGGTGAACAGCCACAGTCAGTCAGCCTGGCCACAACACAGAAGAAATATGGAAAAGGTAGAGGTCTGAAGATGGGCTCCCCAGAAACAGACACCGAAGGGAGGATTTATCGAAAGTGATTTATTTAAGAAGTATTCCCAGGAAAAACTGGTAAGAGAGTGAGGGGCAATCCCATGGAACAGCTCTAGAGACAGCACAGGTCATATCTCAGCATTGTCCCAACAAGGGAGCTGGACACCTTTCAGTTCTTGGTTAAGGACTACTCCCTATAGAATGAAAATCCCAGGACTTCTGGCTCTCCATGAACACCTGATGGCAGCACTCGTAAGAGGACTGAGGTCCTGACTGAAGGGGCCAATGTTTGGAAAATGGCAAAGATCTCTGAGAGAATATGTGGGCACAGCACTAAAATACCTGCTACAGCATACAGTAAGTCCCAAGTACCTGTGATGTTCCCTGAGGGAGGCTGCTTGCCGTAGGCTGCTCTCCTGAGCCTGAGCCAGCCGCTCAGTCACACCCGCTGCTCCAGCTGCACAGCCAGCTCTGACTCCATCTGGATCCGCTGGCTCTCATACCGGGCCTGTGATTATGTAAAATAAGGTAGGATAATAGCTCAATTCTGTTGAGCTTAGAAGAGAATGGAGGATATAATGTAGACAAATTCCAAGACCAACTCTCCCCTCACCTGCATAAGGGATGAAGAACAAGAATTTTGCCATAGGAGTGAGAGGATCTCTTAATAAACTATGCATATCTTATATGTATACAAAAGCAAAAATGACTTTGAAAAAATAAACATATTTTATTAACCCAAGGCAATGTTTGATAGAACAAATAAATCTATGATATACATCTGAGAAAACATATACAGTACTCCTAGTTCAGTACCTGAAACTCAGTAGGCACTCAATGTTAGCATCCCTCTCTCCATAAGCAAAGTCAGTCTATAATTGCTATCTCCATTTTCTCACAACACATTCCTTCTTCAACTCACTGAAATCTGATTTCTGTTTGAGTACTTCACTGCAAAGAGCTTAATTCTAAATCCTATAGTGTTCATTTCTCAGTCTTTTGTCATATGTAATCTCACTGCAACACCTGGCACCACAGGTCCATGCTTCCTTCTGCAAACTTTCTGCCTCTGCTCCCCTTATACCACTTTCTCCTTATTCTCATTCTCTCTGAGTCTTAGATGACTGTTGTGCCTTCCACTGCCTGTAAAGGTGTCCTTCATCTTCTTCTGCCATATGCTAACATTACAGTTGCTGATGGTTTTACACATACATGATAAACTTTAGCACTTAGGCCAGGCCAGGTTTTTGCTACCATTTTATCTTAACACTTCCTAAATCTCCCTATTTTTTGATGCTGGGGATGGAACCCAGAGCTTCATGTGTGTTAGGTGAGCACTCTACCATTGTTGTTGTTGTTGTTGTAGATGGACATGATACCTTTATTTTATTTATTTATTTTTATGTGGTGCTGAGGATTGAACCCAGTGCCTCACACATGTTGGGCAAGTGCTCTACCAGTAAGCTACAACCCCAGCCCATAAACGTCCCCCTTTTTTTTTTTTTGGTACCGGGGATTGAACTCAGGGGCACTCCACCACTGGGCCACATCCCCAGCCCTTTTTTGTATTTTATTAGAGACAGGGTCTCACTGAATTACTAAGTGCCTCACCATTGCTGAGGCTGGCTTTGAACTCAGGATCCTCCTGCCTCAGCCTCCCAAGTGCTGGGATTACAGGCGTGCGCCACCACGCCCGGGTCATAAATGTCCCCTTTTAAGCTAGACATTTTATTTAAGATTTAAGCCCATACACTAGTAACCAAATGATGATTTAAACACACCTCAGCTAGAGCACACCCCAAATTGAGCTCATTTAGGTGTTTTTCTTTCTTTTCTTTTTTTCTTTTTTTAACTAGGGATTGAACCCAGGGGCACTTTACCACTGAGATACATCCCCAGTCCCTTTCATTTTTGATTTTGAGATAGGGTCTCACTAAATTACTGAGGGTGGCCTTGAATTTGTAATCCTTCTACCTCAGCCTCTCAAGTTGGAATTATAGGCGTGCACCATGGTACCCAGCTCAGTTGATTGGTTTTTACCCTCTTACCTTCTCTTCCTATTACATTTCTTGCCTAGTTAATGGCACTTCTCCCTACCAACACATAGCTGAGCCATGTGAAACCTGAAGTTGTCCTTGGCCCTTCTTACTTCTTTACTCCCTACTGGTCACATTCAATTCAACTTCTTGACTTGCTCTCAAAAGCTCATCAATTTGGGGGATGGGGATATAGCTCAGTTGGTAGATTGGTAGAGTGCTTGCCTTGCATGCACAAGGCTCTGGGTTCAATCCCCAGCACAAAACAAACAAACATCAATTTGCTCTTACCACACAATTTACATATAAAAAGAGGTCTATATAGGCCAAAATTGAAATTAAATGTAGAACTGAGTATCCTGACTCCCAATTCAGTGCTCTTTGCTCTTCAATATCGTGCCTTCACTTATAGGTGGAAACAGACTCTGTCCAACCTTTTCCTCCAAAGGATAAGCAAACTACAGCCCAATTCAGCCCTCCACTGCTTGCTTTTGTAAATAAAGTTTTACTGGGACACAGTCATGCCACTTGTTTACATAACTGTCTACAGCTACTTTTGTGGTGTAATAGCATAATCAAGTTGTTGCAACTGAGACCACACAACTCACAAAGCCAAAAATATTTACTGTCTGGCCCTTAACAGAAAAAGTTTGCCAAATCTTGCTCTAGTATATGACCAGGGTCTGTCTAGTTTGACTTTAAGATTCAAGGCACTAGCAAGGTAGAAATTATTTTTGCAAGTTTAATTATACCTGACAATTTTGGGGTACTATTCTGTGCCAGGCCATGAGCTGTTCTGGGACTTACATTAAGTAAATAAAGGAATCATTGACCTCCTGGGTCCCCAGTCTACTCAAGAGTAATTAATACTAGTTATTCAAGTAATCAGCATTACACAGCAGACTGTTAAAACTGGAATCAGGTCTCTGCCAAAAGCTTTCACCTGCTCTTATAGCTAACCATCAGGTGTAGTATCATCTCTTTTAAAATTACATGAAGTTTTGTTTGTTTTGATGTTTGGGTACTGGAGAATGAACCCAGGGATGTTTTACCACTGAGCTACATCTCCAGACCCTTTTATTTTTTAATTTTGAGACAGGGTCTTACTAAGTTGCTGAGACTAGCCTTGAATTTGCAATCCTCCTGCCTCAGCCTCCCAAGTTGCTGGGATTATGTGCCTGGCATTCCAAGGTATCTTAAATAGATTTCACTCTATTTAAGTCAATTTTTTTGCTAAAAATAACATTAGGTCAGTCTGATATTGTGGGAAACAATCACTCAGTAGAAAATAACCCTGTATTTTAAAATTTTTAGTTGTAGATAGGCATAATACCTTTATTTTATTTATTTTTATGTAGTGCTGAGGATTGAACCCAGTGCCTCACACATGCCAGGCAAGCACTTTACCACTGTTACAACCCCAGCCTGGCCCTGTGTTTAAGATAGAACATTATTCACACTACCTTGAAACCACTGGTGGAATGAATCCAAAATACCTGCAATAAAATTTTCTGTCATGGGCTGGGGTTGTCTCAGCAGTAGAGCGCTCGCCTAGCACGTGCACGACCCAGGTACGATCCTCAACACCACATAAAAATAAATAAAGGCATTGTGTACAACTAAATAAATAAATTAATTGAAAAAAAAAAGATTTTCTGTCATGACTACTGAGAGGTACTCTGCCTCAGACCTACTTCTCTCAACCAGAGAATCCACTATAGCCCTCTGCTGCTGACCTGCACCAAGCTCATTTCCAGCTGCAGTGCATCTCTCTCTCTCCGTGCTGTGTCTAGCTCCCCTTCCATCCGCCGCACCTCAGACTGTACCAATGCCAATTGCTGCTGGGCCTCCCGGGCCACCTGGGCCTCCCTCTGGCTGTTCCCCTAAGAAAGAAAACTCAAATGTAAGAACATACCTTATGCCCTATCTCCTGGTTACCTCTACTCCCCAATGCTTCCTCCCAGGCCCTAAATGATACCCAAGTTTCCTCTCTCTCCTCCCATCCTTGTTTAATGTTGCTCTTCAGTCTTCCACATATTTGATACTCCTAGCCCTTCTTGCTGGCCCTATACTCTCAAGCCTGCTTCCCATGAATAGCTCTTCATTTTCCATCCCTGTCCCTCTGTCCCTTTTTATACCTCATATTCTGGCATCCCAACCCATCCTATAAATTTTCCCTTTATCTGTTCCCATACCCCAATTCTTCTAACTGCTGCTTTTACCTTCTCTCTTTCCAGCTGTGCCTGGCCTTCCTCCTGCAGTGCCTGGCAGCGTTCCTTAAGCTGGTGCTCCTGCTGGGCCCAGGCCTGCCGCTCTTTTTCTAGAGCAACCTGAAGGGCATCCAGCTTTCGATGCTCACTGAGTTGTACAGCCCGAGCCTCATCCAGTTCTTCCTGCAGGGCACGGCACCGCTGCTGTTCCACCTCCAAGCTTAGGGTCAGTCCCTGCCTCTCTTCTTCCTAAAGCCCCAGGAGAAAACCCAGATCCCTAGTAAGCCATTAAGAGACCAACAACTTGCCACTGCCACCCCCATACAAGGTGCCCACTAAGAATTATGCCCATTAAAAATGTGACAGTTGCCGGGCGTGGTGGCGCACACCTGTAATCCCAGCACTTGGGAGGCTGAGGCACGAGGATCGTGAGTTCAAAGCCAGCCTCAGCAATGGCGAGGCACTTAGCAACTCAGTGAGACCCTATCTCTAATAAAATACAAAAAAGGGCTGGGGATGTGGCCCAGTGGTCGAGTGCCCCTGAGTTCAATCCCTGGTACAAAAAAAAAAAAAAAAAAAAAAAAGTGACAGTTGACAACTTCACAGAATTATAATATAGTAGATAAGAACTTCTGTCCCAAAGTTAGGTAGACCTGAATTCAAACCTCAGTCTGAATCATAGTTCCAGCATTCATTTACTATGTGTTCTAAGGCACATTATTATAATCCTATTAGCTTGTCAGCTACTATATTTTCAATGGACATAATTCTGAGCAGGCACATTATTTACAAAATGGAGATAATAACAGGGTCTGCCTTGTAAGGCTTAAAAGAAAAAGAGTATGCATGTAAAGCATTTAGCACAGTGTCTGGCACATGATAATTACTAACACTTAACAATTACCACCACCATCATCAAAAGGTATTCCACAAAATGAGAAACATCCAGCCTCTAGTAAGGAACCAGCCAAACAGCAGCCACCATCAGCACTGTCAGATGTGGCCTAAGATGGCAAGTGCCAGCCTATCTGTAGCAAGTATGTGTCACGTAAGCAACAAGTTCCACATGGCCATTAACTCACATGGGCAATCGCCTGATGACTTTAGTGCTAAGAAACTTGAGTCTCATCCCATACCCTTTTTGGCTATGCAGACATTTCCCAAACTAGCCTGAACAAAATTACCTAGAAAATTTCTGAAAATGTTCCAATTCACCAACCCACAATATAACTACTGAATCAAAATCTCTGGGGATGGGTTCCTGAAATCTATATTTTAAAACAATTCTCTAGATGTGGCTCAGTGGTTGGGTGCCCCTGAGTTCAATCCCCAGTACCCGCCCCACCCAAAAAAAAAATTCCCCAGATGATTCTAATGTTCTAATGAGGCCATCATTTGTAGCATCTCTCAAATTTACTTGGGGGCAGAACCTTTTTTTGGTTAAATATCTAGCAGAACTAGTGTTCTAGGGAAACACAGCTTGGGCAACACTGCCCTGGTGCAACTCAAATTTTAAACCTCCATAACCCACCAATAGCCCATAGTGCTCTAGAAGTAACAGTCTCCACTGGAATTATCCCAGCCCAGTCTTCTCACCAGTGCCTCTCTTTCCCGTTGCTGCAATCTGGCACCTTCTTGCTCACGATTGAGGGCCTCCAAGGCCTCAGAAAGACTTTGTTCCAGGCGGGTTACTGTCTTTCAGGGATAGAGAAACACAGGACAGAGGAAATGAGGAAAATCTCTCTATACTGTGCTTCAAAAATCATTACCAATGTAAACTTGAAACTGCAGCGTTAATTAAGTGACATGAAGGTCAAAGAGGAGACTATGTAGCCGGGCGAGGTGGCGCACGCCTGTAATCCCAGCACTTTGGGAGGCTGAGGCAGGAGGATCGTGAGTTCAAAGCCAGCCTCAGCAATGGCGAGGCACTTAGCAACTCAGTGAGACCCTGTCTCTAATAAAATACAAAAAAGGGCTGGGGATGTGACCCAGTGGTCGAGTGCCACTGAGTTCAATCCCCGGTACCAAAAAAAAAAAAAAAAGAGGAGACTACGTGGTGTGGGGAAAACTGGGAGGCCAACTGGGATAGCAGAAACAAAGAAGGTAGAAGAAAGAGAGGGCAAGAAAAACTGTCAGAGCAGCATTGCAAGATAGAGGTCCATCTGTTGGGAACCCTAATTCCAAAGCTATTTATTTCCACCTAGAATCTGTGACTTAAGTTATAATGCCATATGACCCAGGTCATCCACCTCCTGCTGCTTGCTTCTGGTGAGTTCTGCTGCCTGGCGTTCCTCTTGAAGTCCTCGAAGCACTTCTGTCCGCTCTGCCTCATGCCGGTTCCAGCCCTCCACCACACGGGCCAAGGTCTTGAGAAAGGCAAGTAAGACAGAATTCCAAAATAACATTTTGTCTTCTTTCTACCCACAGGAGCAGGGTCAACAGCCATCTTATTCCAATGGTCAATAAACCCATCCCCATCATAACTCTTGGCATGCACAAAGAAACAAACCCTAACCTCCCTTAATGATCTCCATGGACATACCCACCCGCCTTTTGCTACCCTGGCACCTTGTCCAGCTGCTCAATCATGATATCTTTCTTGCGGTCAGCAGCCACAGCCACGGCTAACTGTTGCTGTAGCTCTAGCACTCGGGTCTGCAGGCTCTGAATGTGGCGCTCACAATGCTGGGAAGGAGAGTGAAGAGTCTGGGTATTGCTTATCCTTAGCACCAAACTTTCTAGCTCCTCTACAGAGAAATGAGCTGGAGACAGGGAGCCTGGGTCCCAGGAACAAAATAGGTTTGGAGGGAGAATCAGTCATTCTGGAGCAGGAACCTTGAGGCCTAAGACTTCCAACACTTCCAGGTTTTTCCCTTTCCTGATCTCCTGAGAAAAATTTCCATAAACCTTCTGGCAGAGGTATAGTAGCCCACACTACAAAATGCAGTAAGCTCCTTAAGGAGCTCATCAGACATAGTAATTAAACATAGCAAGGATAGCCGGGCATAGTGGCACATGCCTGTAATCCCAGCAACTCAGAAAGCTGAGGCAGGAGGATTTCAAGTTTGAGGTTTGCCTCAGCAATTTAGTAAGGCCCTCAGTCATTTAGTGAGACCCTGCCTCAAAATTTATTTCAAAAATTTTTAAAAGGGCTGGGGATTAAGCTCAGTGGTAAAATGCTCCTGGGTTAAATCCCTTCTACAAAAAAAAAAAAAAAAAAAAAAGGAAGCCTTTGTATCTCACCTTGCGACGGGTATGCTCTGAGTCCAGTGCATCTTTCAGCCCCTGAAAATCTGGGGGATTGAGTGGGGGCCCTGGCCGAAGGCTAGTATAGCGAGGAAACAACTCCTCCAGGGCCTGGGCTGAGCTGGATGGAGATAAGTCCTGCAGGGGCCGAGTGCTGAGCGAATCAGATAAAGGATGTTAGGGTTGAAAGTGCCTTTGAGATCCACTAGTCCTACAATGACAATTTATAAATGAGAAAACTTGAGACCCAGAAAGGGCAAGAGGCTTGCCCAAAGTCATAAAGCTAAATAGTGCTAGAGCCATAAATAGCAAGCACATTAGGCTATGATTCACTCTACAATGCTCCTTCCTCTATACCACACTCTCTGCAGTAATCATCTCAGCAGAAACAAGCTAACTTTTCTGGGAGACGAAGGGCTGATGTTAAGAGACATCCAGGTAGTAGGCTGCTGCTGCCCAGGTGCCAGAGGAAATAAAGACGGGGCAGGTTAAGGTAGGAGAGAATATATGAAAACTGAAAGCTAAGTGACTTCTTTCCTAAGAAGTCCAAAAGTAGTCAGAGGAGAACTAAGAAAGAGAACACATGGATTCCTAGTAAACACACAAGCCAGGAGGACCCCACGGAGAACTCACTTGAGTAAGGTAGCTGTGCTGTCACTGTCAAAGGAGTCCTCCTCCCGTCTCTCTGAGCCAGCACCTGGAATGAGGGAATCCCCTGCACACAGCCCAAGGGGACCACACAGCCAGGGTCAGATAAGGATAAGAACAGTGACTATTTGTAAGAGGAGAGGAGAGGGACTTCCTTTCTACTTCTGCCAGTCTCTACCCTCTCCCCCAAAGAACAAGTGCCTTTACTCTTGAAATCTCTTGTCTCAAAGGTCTAGGTTTTCATCCATGCTTTCTCTCTCTACTTTCTCCTACCCCTTAAATCTAGGCTGTCCTTCAGAGCTGTAAGGAAGGTGTTTACTCACGATAGACTGCATCACGTGAGGTCTGGAGCATGGTCTGGAGCTGACCTCGAACACTTTCCATCTCAAAGATATGCTTAGAACCATCCTAGAAAAAAAAAGCCTCATGGAAATACAACCTTATAATCCTTATAATCTACATTCTACCTACCGTCAAGGTAAAATTTTTTATTCTAGCGCCAGGGAAAGCTGGAAAAGTGAAACCAACCCATAGGGATGTCTTATCTTTTTTTTTTTTTTTTAAATATTTATTTATTTACTTTAGTTGTATGTAATGTAATACATTTATGTTTTATACACAATGCAATACATTTATGTTTACGTGGTGCTGAGGATCGAACCCCGGGCCGCGCATGTGCGAGGCGAGCGCTCTGCCGCTGAGCCACAACCCCAGCCCTCTTATCCTTTTTTTTTTTTTTTGGATTGGGGATTGAACTCAGGGGCACTAAACCACTGAGCCACATCCCCAGCCCTATTTTGTATTTTATTTAGAGACAGGTCTCACTGAGTTGCTAAGCACCTCGCCATTGCTGAGGCTGGCTTTGAACTCACGATCCTCCTGCCTCAGCCTCCTGAGCTGATGGGATTACAGGCATGTGCCACCACACCTGGCATGGACTTCTTAATCTTGAGTCAGAAACCCAAAGGCCTATAGAAACCACGAAAATAGTGCAAATGAATAAAGTGGGTACACATAAGAAAAAGATGGTAGAAATTCTTGCCAACTAAAGAGCAAATGCCTTAAAAGTCATATAGCCCATGGCTATCAGAGTTCAAATTCTGGAAGTCCTAATCAGTCTGTACATTGATTTTGACATCTTTTCTATCCAACATAAATACCTGTTTTCTCTATAAAAGGTATAATTGATTAAACTATGGTTCAGGGACTTATATGCCAAATTTTGATCCATACAATCAAAATAGTACAGAACTGGAAGGATATTAGCATATTTTACTGCTATTCTTAAGTCCCCAGTTACCTCTAGGGACCAAGAAACCTTATTCCTACTCCCATGCCCAGGTCCTAGTTACAGGACACCAACCTACCCCACAGTGTGCATGTCTCTGATTTAGAAAATAAACAAAAAACAGGGAGCCGGCTGTGGTAGCACATGCCTGTAATCCCAGCAGCTGGGGAGGTTGAGACAGGAGGATCACGAGTTCAAAGCCAGCCTCAGCAAAAGCGAGGCGCTAAGCAACTCAGTGAGACCCTGTCTCTAAATCAAATACAAAATAGGGCTGGGAAATGTGGCTCAGTGGTTGGGTACCCCTGAGTTCAATTCTGGGTACCCGGGGAAAACAATAAAACAACAGGGTATTTTTCACAATTTCCCAAATTATGTGTTCCAGATTACTGCCTGTCTCATAAACATTTATTCCCTGGAACAAGCATGACTGAATATGTAGTGCAAAGAAAATTGAAATTCAATCAGCAAAGCTAACTTGCAATCCCAAGGCTCTCCATCTAGTACCTTAGAGGTTCCTAAGACACACCTCCTCACCTTTTTCTTCAAGTTGTTCTCCAATCCCAGGGACAAGCTGTGACTCAGCTCTTGGGCCAAACCATCTAAGGCCTCACGAGGAGGTGAGGAGGTGGAGGCTAAATACAGCTGGGCTCGGGCTGTGGCCTCCGCCTGACGGCTGAGGTGTAAGGAAGCATACAGCTGGGAGGTCACATCAGAGGACACTTGGTTCAGCCCAGGGGGTTCTGACGAATCACTCAGGAGATCCTCCGGCCGGAGAGGTGAACTGGGTCTGGTAGCTGAGGTTGCCATAAGTATACTCAAGAAACAACCGGAGACAATAGAAAGCTGAGAGTCCAGTGGGAAAACTTCCTTGGAGAAGGAAGATTTGGGAGAAGGAAGGAAGACTCCTTGGTGGGTCCTGAATGAACAAGGGTTTCAAGGCTTTCTGGTCGGATGAAAGGTTTTCACCGGTTCTAGAGGCCATGGAGGGTAAAGGCATTCCTTTTCCCAGCTCCTGTGAATGGTGGAAAAGGAGGGTGCAGCACAGGGGAGGTAAGGACCTAAGACCTACAGGGAGGAAATGGCACCACTGCAGCTCCTCTAAGCAGCTAGAGTGGTGGAAGCTGTAGACCAGTTTCGGCACAGGTTATCTCTAGTCAACTGAGCTCTTAATTCTCACACCGAAAACTTGCACATTGAAACGGACCACAAACCAATACGGCCCCATGTCTGTCCCCCAACTACTTTCAGTCTCGCCCTTTGCCAGTCCCCGCCCACTTCACCTGTTGTACCCAGGGTCAGTTCCTTGGTATATCCCCTCAAGCCCTCCTAGAAAATCAAAGTGAAGATCTCTAGAATCCCCCAAAAGAAACCTTGTGAACTTTGTCACACTCTGAAACGTCCCTAAAAAGCACGCCGCACTTAAGCTCAGCTTGAGTTCCTTTACCGTAATCCGCGACTCAGCCCCCAACTTGCCAAGGTGGAGAAAGGGACTGCGCCCCTCCCCTGAGGTTGGGTTGGAAAAGACCAAGGTCCCCCGACTTAGCGAGGTCCTCAATGATCAAAACCGTTGGCAGCCTCCCGCTACCGCCCCGCCTATCGCCTCCAAGACGTCACGCGACCGCGAGACCACGCTCGCAGAGCCTCACTGTTTTTGAAGCCCGGGAACCTGATCGCGCGTGCGCAACCCGGCCGAGGATTGGTTGCTGGAGGGAGGCGGAGTCTGATGAAAAATGTTGAGGCGGAGTTAATGTCCTGCTTTTGCAGTTAGAGCCCAATGGGGCGGGGCTCCTAGGAAACCGGAAGTCGCTTCTCCACGACTCTTAAAGCAATTCCGGTGAAGCCCGGGTTGGAGTCACCACCGGGTTGGAGGGATCTGCGGCAGAGAATCCGAGCCTCCTGAGTGGGAGCGGTTCTGGAACGAGGTTTACATCCCCTGTCTAGTAGATGACTGTCCACAACCTATACCTATTTGACCGGAATGGAGTGTGTCTGCACTACAGCGAGTGGCACCGCAAGAAGCAAGCGGGGATCCCCAAGGAGGAGGTGATGAGAGCGGCCCCGATTGCAGTCCGGGTGATCTCGCACCTCCAAACGTACATAGTCCCAGCCCAACCCCTCGTCTCCAAATCCTGGCTGATTCCCAACCTCCACCAGGTCTCCCCCCCCCCCCCCCAACCAATACCTAACTCTGTCCCTCTCCCTCTAGGAGTACAAGCTGATGTACGGGATGCTATTTTCTATCCGTTCGTTTGTCAGCAAGATGTCCCCGCTAGACATGTACGCCGTGAGAAGAAGGAGGGCTAATCTTGGGAATTGGGGGGCAGAGGAGCTTAATTTGTAGAATGAAAGGGAGATTGGCTCCCAAAGCGGGGAGAAGGAATAAGAGAGGCTTAGAGCCAGAATGTTGAAGCTTGCAGAAAGGGCAGTAGAGAAGGTCAGAAAGTGAAGAGGTTGGAAGTGGGGGCTAAACTGAGGGGTGGAGATGGGAGGTGTCTACTCAACCAGGTTTCTACAAACTATATGCTTAAACTAAGAGAGAGTCGACTTTGAAAGATTAGAAGTATTTCTTTGGAAGAGATTCCACTGCCATCTTTTAACACCCTCCTCATCTCCGCAGGAAGGACGGCTTCCTGGCCTTCCAAACTAGCCGTTACAAACTTCATTACTACGAGACACCCACTGGGATCAAGGTTGTCATGAATACTGACTTAGGCGTGGGACCCATTCGAGATGTGCTGCATCACATCTACAGCGCGGTCAGTGTCCTGAGGGATCCTTCCATCAGAACCCCTTAATAGCCACAGAGAACCCCCAAAGTCCCTCAGGTTTCCTGCCCTAATCCTACTGTGTTGTATGTATCTCTGTTGAATTTCAGAGTTTTCTCAGAGGTCTTTAGATCCTTAAACTTTCCCACCAACAGTTTCTCCTAAGGGAGGGCTTGCCTCCCAGTCCCGGTTCCTTGTGCGTTCATACACCCCTGAGGTTATACTACATTTGGGGTTGAAAATGAGAAATGTCCAAAAAGCCAGGATCTTACACCGTCTTTCTCCACAGCTATACGTGGAGCTGGTGGTGAAGAATCCCCTGTGCCCCCTGGGCCAAACTGTGCAAAGTGAACTCTTCCGCTCCCGGCTGGACTCCTACGTCCGCTCTCTGCCGTTCTTCTCTGCCCGAGCTGGCTGAAGCACGCTACTTAACCCCTCAGGGAGAATCTGGACTGCCTGGGGCCCTTCCTAACTTGTGGCCCCCGCTGTAAGCCCCTCAGTCTACCCTGCTCCCAAGCAAAAGCCCGCCCTCCGCCCCCTCCTCTCCAAAATGAAGCCCATAGGAGTCCCTATATCTCCAGCCCATCCTCTCTCCAGTTTTAACCCCTATATGACTCCATGAGAAGCCCAGAATAAACTTTTTGTCACCTTCTGCAGCCTGAGCATGTCTGTTTGAATGGGCCCGCCTGGTCCTGCCCCAGATAAAGGTGGAAACTAGGGCGGCCATACCCATCAAGCCTGCAAAGAGGTTTTGCCCAAGGATTTCTCAATAGCCACACTGTTGACACTTTGAGCTTGAAATTCTTTTTTGTGTTTTGTAGGATTTTTGCAGCAACCCTTGTTGCTAAAGGGTCGTAGTAGTACATCCTTCCTCACCCCCAGTCGTGACAATCAGAATGTCTCCAAACCTTGTCACATGTTTCTTGGGGGGAAATAATTCCTCCCGACCGAGAACCACTGAGTAGAGGGAAGGCTGACATGCCTCGGATCCAGAAAGTGTGGCAACTACGCGCCTAGGATAGGATCTCTCGCTCTTCAGAGCATCACTGAGCCTTCAGCAGGCGAGGCTCAAGCAGATGTGCCCCCTGGTTTTGCTGGGAAGCGGGCGGTTCTATGCAGACGAGGGGGCGGTGCCTGCATGTTGATAAGCTGGGCCGGCTGCCTACGCGGCTGGGAGCCCTTCAGGTCCCGCTGCGGTTCCGGCTGAAGTGGCATCCCTCTCCCGCCACCCCTTGTCCCTGGGTCCCTTCTGAGGATCGCCCTTGATCTTACCCTCATCCATTTCCTCCTCCTACACCCTGAAAGCTCCCCCCCATCTGAATATCTCCACTCCTCGAGCCCCCGGCATTTCTCCCCTCCCGCCGCAAACCCCACGACCTCCAGCAGCCCGCCCCCGCGGGCCCGCTCTGCCAGGCGGCTCCCGCTGCAGCCTCCTCAGCCTTCCCGCTCTCCCAGGGATCGCCCTATTACAACCCCAGGTGTCCGAGCTGGGGTGTCCCTACTTCTTCCTCCTGTCCCCTCAGAGCCTCCCTTGCCCTGGCCAGCCGGCATGCAGGTGTCTATCGCGTGTACCGAACAGAACCTTCGCAGCCGAAGCAGTGAGGACCGTCTGTGTGGATCCCGGCCGGGCCCCGGGGGCGGTAATGGAGGGCCAGTCGGCGGGGGGCACGGGAATCCTCAGGGGGGTGGCGGGTCCGGCCCTAAGGCCCGAGCCGCTCTGGTCCCCCGACCCCCAGCGCCTGCTGGGGCCCTGCGCGAAAGCACCGGCCGAAGCACTGGCATGAAATACAGGTATGGGGTGGCCGGTAGCCTGCCCATTTGCTTCCGGTTCGGGACCCCTGAGGCTTCCTTGGGATGGCCGCCAAGACCCCCTTTCAAACTTTGGTAAAAAGGTTCCTTACGGTCACGGGCACTCTGTTATTTGGTCCTTCTCTTGTTCTCCATCAATACCCCTGACTAACAGGATCAAGTTTAGCAAGGTTGAGTCCCGTCAAACCCAGGGGATGCTCCTGAGTTTCCCTCCTTACCCCTAGAAAGGTTGTGGATGCACGGATCTCCAGGCTGCGCCCACTCCAATAGTGTCCTTGGGTCGGTGTCCTGGGGAGAGGAGGGAGGGAAATGATTTCTCATTCTGGACTGCTCTGAGTGCCTGACCCAGATACTGCCCCGACCTGCCCTGAGAGCCAGGTGTCTTTTGACCTCTCAGGGGTCAGGAAGGGGAGGGGGACTGGGGCCTGTGGGAAGTAAGGACTACTATCCTACATCCTCAGGCTCAGGGACTGGGCTGGATGGGGCGGGGGCAGGGGTGGGGGGGGTAGGGGGAAGTTAAATTTGACATTATCTCAGAGAACTGAGAGCCAGGGGCTCCTGATTGGTAGTGAGCAGAGGTCATTGATCTGACCTGGCTTTGTCACCTGCATAATCTGATATCCTCCTTGTGTCTGTCCTGATTGGGAAATTGAGCTGACTACCTGGATGGGGCCCCTTGGGAGGAGGAGGGGGCTCATTGGTTAGGAGATAGTCTTCACAAGACAATGGGAGCAGAGAGATGGAGAGGGGAAGAGACTTTCATGTCACATTCCTCTCCAGGTCTCCTATATCTGTCTTTGCTGGAGGCCCACCTGTGGGCCTAGCCAGTGACCCTGACCTGAGTACCTGAACTTGATTTGGTTTACCTCTTCCACTCTGGAGTCACCCTAAGTGTGCCATTCTCTGAAGGGTCTATACTCACCACAGCCATCCACATTCCCTGAAGCCCTTACTCCACACATCCCACAGATGATTCAAATACAGATAAGACCTCACCCCAAAAAAGACAAACCAGACAGCACGTCTCCAAGGTGATAAGAGGGAATAGAGGCATTCCAGTTACTTACTTGTTTACTTGTTTTTTTTTTTTTTAATATTTTTTGCTTGTAGGTGGACACAATATCTTTATTTCATTTTTATGTGGTGCTGAGGATCAAACCCAGTCCCTCACATGTGGTAGGCGAGCGCTCTACTACCGAGCCACAACCCCAGCCCTGTTCACTTGTTCTTTTAATAATATTCTTAGGGAACCTGCTATGGGATAGTATTGCCCAATCCCACAGGCCTACTGGGTCTAGTTTCTTTGGACTGGCACCTTGAGGGCTTCTCAGTCTGGAAAGAGAGGAGCTGGGGGCTGATGACCTAGGTTCATAATGGAAGAACCAGCCTTTCCTTCTGCTTCTGTATCCTACAGGAATCTAGGAAAGTCTGGTCTTCGAGTGTCCTGTCTTGGCCTGGGTGAGTCAGAATAGGAATTAAGGGAAGGGGACATCCTTTCATGGCCTACCTCCCATAGTTCTCATGTGCCTGGCTTCTCTCCTGCAGGTACCTGGGTCACATTTGGTTCTCAGATCTCAGATGAGGTATAAGTGATGGAACCTAGAAGCAGGGTGGGGTGGTGGTGAGGAAATCAGAAAAAGGGACCAGGAAAAGGGTTTGGACAGTAAGGATGGGGAAGGAGGGATCTGAGGCTGGAGAATGCAGAAAAGGGAAAGAATGTAGAAATGAGGGATGAGGTACCATGGGTTAGAGTGCAGCAAGGGAGGTAACTGAGGGGCAGTGGGTGATCTTCAACTCTTTCTCTCACCTTCCTAGACAGCAGAGGATGTGCTGACAATTGCCTATGACCATGGTGTAAACCTGTTTGACACCGCTGAAGTATATGCAGCAGGAAAGTAAGGACTGGGGAGAAAGAACTAAATTACATTTGGAAGGCTGAGGGAAATCAGGGCTTCTTATTTCCCACTAAAGAACTCTGGGACTTTTGGGAAAACTAAGGTCCAACCTTTCAGGACATGGGCCCCCAAAGCAGTATGGGAGTTATAGTCTCAACATCCATCCCTCTCTAGCTTACAGGCCAATAGGCATACTGTGTAGTCACATTAAATAAAACTAACAAAAACATTTTATCTTGAAAAAGAAGAGAAAAAAAAAATAGCTGGGTGCAGTGGCACAACCCTGTAATCCCAGCAATTCAGGAGGCTGAGGCAGGAGGATCACAAGTTTGAGGCCAGCCTCATCAACTTATAGAGATGCTGTCTCAAAATTAAAAAAAAAAAAAAAATGAACTAGAATGTAGCTCAGTGGCAAAGTGCCCCTAGGTTTTACCAGTAACAAAAACCCAACAAATATATCTTGAGTATCATTATGTAAAACTACATATGAATTACAAAGTTGTATTTTCACCAGGCCAAATCATATACCTGTGGCTTCTCACTAGGAGTAGCCCAAACCTAAAATGCCCATCTTGCCTCTTCTCCATCTTTCAAACACTTCTGCTCATCTTTAAGACTTAGCCTAAATTTCAGGTCCTCTAAGAAGCTTCTATCCAACTCCCCAAAATTGGTCACCATCCCCTATGAGCTTACATAGCACATTATACTGCCTTCTGACACAATTAATTACTGGTTTAACAAGCTATATTTCCTGCTTAACTCAGAGGCTTTCCCCTCCAAGGAACTTGTTTTGCTTTTCCCAAAATCCCTCCACAGAGCGTAGCACAGAGCAGGCACTGTTCTGCTACGAAATCAACATGCTCTCAAAAAGGGCACAGTGGTGCATGCCTGTAATCCCAGCAGCTTGAAGGCCAAGGCAGGAGGACCACAAGTTGAAAGCCAGCCTCAGCAACTTAGTGAGGCCCTAAGCAACTCAGTGAGACCCTGTCTCTAAATAAAATATGTAAAAAGGCTAGGGATATGGCTCAGTGGTTATGGGCCCTTGGATTCAATTTCCATTAACCAAAAAAAAAAAAAAAAAAAAAAAAGGGGGGGGGCTGGGGTTGTGGCTCAGCAGTAGAGTGCTCGCCTAGAACGTGCACGGCCCGGGTTTGATCCTCAGCACCATGTAAAAATTAAGGCATTGTGTACAACTAAAAGTAAATAAATAAATATTTTAAAAAATTACACAGTGGGCTGGATATATAGCTCAGTGGTAAAGTGTTTGCTAGCACACATGAAGCTCTGGGTTCAATCCCCAAGTACTGTTACAACAAAAAATACAGGAGATCAAATAATAGTAAAACATTTCAGTAAGAGTTCACCATAACAACTTAGACTTGTCACAAATTAGCTCATAATTATGTGCTAAAGAATTGTGTAACCAATTCAAATGAAGCTAACAAGAAGGACTGATCCATAGACTGTGGCCATTGGAGCACACTGTATGAATGAGGCAGAATCTGAACTGAGCTTAGAATGGGTGGCAGGCTCTAGAAAGGGAAAGGCAACCCAGATGGTTGAAACCAGACAAGGCAGTGTCCTCCCTAGTTCTACCAGTCTGTTCCTGTCCTCTCATCCTATTCTATCCCTTTAGCAACCGACCATAGGGCTTGGTACATAGTTGGTACACAAGAGGTATTTGTTGAATTAATAAATGAACATCATATGACTATACCCCTAGTTCCAGAAGCCAGTCTTATTTAGTCCAAAATGAAATTGAGAATTCAAATGGGCTCCTGGTTTTTGCTATACAAAAGAGTAAAAGGTGGGGAGGAGGGGAAAGAATTGATCCACCTTGGAGGGTCAGTGGCTTTGCATTGTCTTTCTTCCAGGGCTGAAAGAACCCTAGGCAACATCCTCAAGCGCAAAGGCTGGAGGTGAGACCATGTTTAGGAGGACTTCTGGGGACATGATCATCCAAACATCCTTTCCTTTTTGGTTCTCCCATTTCTCTTTTGCCAGGAGATCAAGCTATGTCATCACCACCAAGATATTTTGGGGAGGACAGTAAGTGACTTTTCCACTGTGATTGGGGAGAAGACCTACAAAGGCTAGTGTGAAGGTGTTTGGGGTGGGGATGAGGACTCCTGTCCCATACCTGCTATTGCAGGTCCATGTCCTATCTGTGAGGACTCATGCAATCCTCATGGCTCCAGGCCAGTCCCGGTCCCCTATCTTTGTCACACCTCTTCTTTGACTTATCTTTTCCTATAGGGCAGAAACTGAACGAGGCTTAAGTCGCAAACACATCATTGAAGGTGAGAGTTAGAGATTGGGAAACTGAAGCAGATGGGCATGGAAATCAGAGGAGTTGGGAACATTTTCTAAAGCTTTGAATTGGAGGCTTTCGGTAGCCATGGCAAGGTCATGGGGTAAGGTCAGAATTCTTAGGAAACAGAAACTGAGGAACTTACCTTTTTCTCCTCACCCCCACCTAAGGCTTGCAAGGATCCCTGGAACGCCTCCAGCTGGGATATGTGGATATTGTCTTCGCCAATCGTTCAGACCCTAACAGTCCTATGGAGGGTAAAAGCAACACTCCCAAAGCTGATAGCCCTTCAAAACTTGGCACTTCCTTAAATCCTCAACAAGCTAGTCCCAGCTCAGAAGGCCTCCCGCACTCCACAGCAGAAGCTTAGACTCCAGGACTTGGACAGAGAGGAAGACAAAGAACAGATATACCTTCTTAGCTGCATGGAGATACCTGGGGAGTCTTAGTGGGGCAGGCAGAGGCCTGCAGATCTGGTAGATTCTAGGGGTCTAGCAGTGAGGCTTTTCCTTTCCTGTGTGCCTAGAGATTGTGCGAGCCATGACCTACGTCATCAACCAAGGGCTGGCCCTATATTGGGGGACATCCCGATGGGGGGCTACAGAAATCATGGTGAGTCTGTGACCCCACTTCCCCCATCCCAAACTGCTTCCCACTTTTCACATGGCTACTCCAGACTCCACTGCACTGGAGGAGGAAGTGAGGAAGAAAATGGAAAGAGTGCTCTGACTCCCATCTCCTCTCCATCCCATCCAGGAAGCTTACTCCATGGCCAGACAGTTCAATCTGATTCCTCCAGTTTGTGAACAAGTGGAGCACCACCTATTTCAGAGGGAGAAAGTGGAGATGCAGCTGCCTGAGCTCTATCACAAGATTGGTGTGCAGCCCCACATCCTTGCATTTCACTCAGCCTCACTTGTGGCCTAGGTCCCTTTTCCACCCACACCCAATCTTCTTGCTCTTAGGTGTTGGTTCAGTCACTTGGTCTCCTCTGGCCTGTGGTCTCATTACTAGCAAGTATGATGGGCGACTCCCAGATACCTGCAGGGCCAGCATCAAGGTGAGATCTCTGAGATGGTGGAAGTGAGGCTATCTGGGATGCTATGTGTGGTGGTAAAGTCTTTTGCTGATACTCCTTGTCTTCCAGGGCTACCAGTGGCTCAAGGACAAAGTACAGAGTGAGGATGGCAAGAAACAACAAGCCAAAGTCATGGACCTTCTGCCCATTGCCCACCAGCTGGGCTGCACTGTGGCCCAGCTTGCTATTGGTGAGACACTGCCAGTCCTGGACCTTACAGGGACCTCTTGAAACCTCACAAACCTATCCTAAGACTGGTTTGTCCCTAGGGACTCCCCTCTTCTTCAGAAACACCGCTGAAACCTGTGTGCTCACTTATCCCCTCAATTCTTTTTTTTTTTTTTCTCCTCTGGCCCCAGCCTGGTGTCTCCACAGTGAGGGTGTCAGCTCAGTCTTGCTGGGGGTGTCCAGTGAAGAGCAGCTGATGGAACACCTGGGCTCCCTACAGGTAAGTTTGGAGGCTTCAGTGGCAAGGTTCATCTCTGTCCCCTCCCCCAGGATTCAAGGCTACACTGTCCAAGCCAGAATGGCCCCCTAAGGTTAGCCACTACAAAGACGTCAAGGTGAGGCAGGGTCACAGCTGTGACTTGCTGTTTGCCAGTGGTCCCCACTGTGGTGCTTCCTTGGGTCTCTGAACCTCTTGACTTTCCTCAATACCCAGTATGTACTGCCTCGTCCACCACCCCATTATCCTCCAGGTACTGAGCCAGCTTACGCCTCAGATTGTGATGGAGATAGACGGGCTCCTGGGGAACAAATCGCATTCCAAGAAATAGTCCGCGTGGGGAGCGCAGACTCAACCTGATCTCGCTGCACCGCTCAAGAATCGCATTCCCGCAGCCGCCCCTTCACTCCACCCCGGTATCCCTCCACCCAGCGGCCAGAACCAGGGTAGCCCCTCCCACTAACGAATTCTGGCTTTAAGTAGCGATGCGCATGAACAAAGCCATATCCTTCCGCAGTGGGACTTGAGAGAAAAAGTAATCCGCTCACCCACTGCTTCGTCCGTCTAGGCCTTCTTCCTAATCCCGGGCATGAGCTATGGGTGTCCCCCTCTCTGCCATTTGGTCTCGCTCCTTTCTGTCTTCTCCATTTTGCCGGGGCCCAGAAAAAAACACGGCAAATACAAAAACATGCAGAGTACCTCAAAAGTGACCCTTGAAACGTCATCAAGGGTAAGGACCTAATAAGTGAGTTACAATGTCATCTGGGACATAGGAAATGGGGTTTTACGATATTCCACACAAAGGAAGCCAGGCTGGTCCTGGCAGGAAGAAAATGAAAATTTCTGGGAAACCAGAACTCTAACTCCCAGCTCGGAGGTGCAAGACTTCAATCTAGAACTACTGTAATACCTTGTTCTTGCAGAAGGGGCCAGGGTGGGGGAAACAGTGACAGCACAGATAAAAGCAGGGAGAAATTTGATAGCAGATGTACAGTGTGATCAGGCCAAAATTGCCTGGGTGGCCTTGGAAAACAAAGTTGGGTGGTGCTTTTGAATTAATTAATGATAGTCTTTGGGCAGACAAATGGGGCTGACAAAGGCCTGGGAACAAAATTTTGAGCCTTGAGCTGTACTTTCTATTTGCCAGTAGAGGACTGCAGCCTTCCTCCTGCAATAACCCTAAAGCAATAATGATGGCCCGTCTTCTGTAAGACTTCCCAGGGAACTGTAAATAAAATTTCAGCTTGATCTTCACAGCGTCTGAAATTGCAGGGGATGGAGGGTAGTCTTACATGCATGGTCCTCTTGTACGCTGTCATTAAAAAACTCTCAGCACCAGTTTCCTGTCCATTCAGCTCAGTGATGCAGGCACCGGGCTCCTGGTCACTGTTCTAATGAAGAACATAGGCACCAGATACCCCAGGCATGGGTCTTATTCCTTCATTTTTTAGCACCTAGTGATCTGGCTTCCTAGTTTTGTTGTTCCTCTATGAAAGAGTCAGTTGCCTGACACTTTTGCCCTTTTTGTGTTTTTAAAGTTTTACTAGCCATACTTCTTCCTTGTACTTCTTCTTTCTCTCTCACCCCATACCCACACATACAATAAGGAACTATGAGAGCAATTTTCTCATTGCTGAGTAAGAGGCTATTCTGAAGTAGAGGCTTTAAGATTTAATAGAAGAGCCTGGCGCTGTGGCACACGTGTAATCCCAGCAGCTAGGGAGTTTGAGAGCCCCTGAGTTCAATCCCTGGTACCCCCCCCAAAAAAAGTGTGTATATATATATATATATACACACATATATATAAATTAAAATATGTATTTATATATAAATATATTTTTATAAATAAAAATAAAATATATAGTGTATATATGTATGTACATATATATACATAGAGTAGTATATATATATCTATATACATATATATACATAGAGTAGTATATATATCTATATACATATATATACATAGAGTAGTATATATATCTATATACATATATATACATAGAGTAGAAGAGCGGTCAAGTGCAGAGAGGGAAAGAAGTGGGGTGTGTGGGTGTGTTTGTACTGTGTATTGATCTCAGGAGTGCTTTATCAGTGACTTACATCTACAGTCATTTTTATTTTTTATTTTGAGACAGGATCTTTCTAAATTGCTAAGGTTGACCTTGAACTTGAGATCTTTCTGCCTCAGCCTACTGAGTTGTTGGGATTATGAAAGAGTTATTATTTTAAAAGGAAAAGAGAAAGAAAGAAAGAAAGAAAACCAGTGATGTGAGGGTAAAAGAAAAGCAGAATCAAAAGGTGTAATGTCAGAAACTGCTCCTATTTTCTTCCCCATAGGACTCTTGATTTCCTGTAGACAGAAAGTGGGTGGAAAGTTACAACCCTCCAAGATCACAAGGCAGAGAAGGATGAGATCTGCCTTCCTTAAATACAACCTCACCATCTCCCTTCTATCCCCCTTCATCCTGCCTTCATCCTAAAGCTGGGAGCACAGAGTAAAACCTATTTCCAAAAAAGAGATCCCAGCAGCATGCCATTTACTAGATTAGCAACCAACAAGATCAACTAATGAATACTTACATGCACCGCTATCATCTCCTACTCATTTTGGAAGACTGTGGAGGAAACAAAGAAGTAAAATGTATGACTAAACTATGATTAGTTCTTCTGTAACACACACACACACAAGAATTTATCAATTCAAAATAGTATTCTCCTTAAATAGTTCTCTTGGAGAGTTATGCATTTCTTGTAATGTGGCCTATTCCATTGCTGAACACATTTTAAAACTCCTCTTAGAATTGCTTTCAGATTAGAAGCCCCTTGCAAAAAACTAAACACACACACAAAAATAAATAAATAAATAAAAACCTTCCTTTACTGTCATACCTCCTTGGTATATAAACATTAGCCATATTTCTCACCCACCTTATTCATGAATTTAACAAGTATTTGTTTATTGAATTCTACTATAGTATGGCACAGGGATATAGTGGTGAACAAAACCAGACTCAGAAAACTGTTGTGCAGTTTACTGATGGGAGAGAGAAACAATCACATGACCACCAACCAAATACAAACTTCAGTTATCCAAAGTCCAGAGATGCTGAAGACCAGCTTCAGCAAAGATGTTAAGTTCTTCCCGCTTGGTACTGAAGGGAACGTCAACGATATGAAAATAATCCACACACAAGCCAGGTTGTAGAAATCCTTCTACTGTTCTAATTTTACTTTTCTCAGTATGGCTTTTTATACATCCCAACAAGCACAGTAATTCACATTTTTTTTTAAGGAGGTAACATAAAGGGATTTCAGTAAAGAAGATTACAATAAAGGTTTTCCAGGAATTAACTATACAATAAAAATTTCCAGTAATTAACTATAGGGGGTTACATTAGGTTTCCAGTAATTAACAATAAGGAATTTCAGGAATTAGCTATAATAAAGAATTTCCAGTAATTAACTATAAAAGGTTAAAATAAGGAATTTCAGGAACTAACTATAATAAAGAATTTCCAGTAAGGAATGTTAGGAATTAACTATAATAAAGAATTTCCAGTAGTTAACTATAAAAGGTTTCAGGAATTACCTAGGGAAGATCAATTATACTAACTACTAATTAATCTTATCTATAGGCAGGGGGAGGTATTCTAAAAGTCTTAAAGCTAATGTTAAAAATTCTTACTAGTTATGCCTGCTCATAAAGTTATATTGCCCTAGTATCTTCTTCAACTGGGCTCATCCTACCGGCTTAGCTAGTTTCTGGCTTTAGATTCCACAGGGCCATTGAACTGGTTTTATTATTGATAATTAAATGTATTAGAACCTGGTGGTCATACAATAGAAATACATCAAGAGTACAGACAAAACACACAAAGTTAATTCTTGGTGGTCGCATAAAGTGGCATCTCATCCGCAAAGAGGAGCCAAGCTCAGACCCCCAGGCATTTGGAGGGAGCTTGGGCTCAAACTCATTTGCATAACCAAGGAAGAACCCAGATTTCTGGATAAGCAGGCGGACACCTGGCTTGATTCTTGGTTTGGAAGAACTAGGCCCACACAGCCCTGAATTAACAGGTTGGGGGTCAGCTCAATTCCAGGTTGGGGAGATCTCAGACTCACAGCCCCGAATTAACGGGTTGGGGTCGAGCTCAAATCCCCAGATGAGAAACCCCACACAGAGGGGATAAAAAGGGGAGGGATGAGGGGAATAGCATATACAAAGGCCTTTTGAAGAAGGGAACTTGCAAGCTGTGTTAGCTTTTCGTTGCTGTGACAAAATGCCTGATTAAAAAACTTGAAGGGGAGCCGGGCGCGGTGGCGCACGCCTGTAATCCCAGCTCTTGGGAGGCTGAGGCAGGAGGATCACGAGTTCAAAGCCAGCCTCAGCAATGGGGAGGCACTTAGCAACTCAGTGAGACCCTGTCTCTAATAAAATACAAAAAAGGGCTGGGGATGTGGCCCAGTGGTCGAATGCCCCTGAGTTCAATCCCTGGTACCAAAAAAAAAAAAAAAAACTTGAAGGGAGGAAAGATATTTTGCCTCACAGTTTCAGACCTTTCAGTCCATGGTCACTTGGCTCCATAGCTTTTGGACCTGTGGTGAGGCAAAATATGATGGAAGCACACAGGAGAAGAAACTCTCATCTCATGGCGGTCAGGAAGCAAAGGAAAAGGAAGGGTCTAGGTCCCAATATCCCCTTCAATGCTCCAGTGACCCTAACTTCCTGTTATAAGGCCCCACCTCTAAAGGTTCTACCCTGATAGCACCTCCAGCTGAGGACCAAGCCCTTCAACACACGAGCCTTTCTTTGGGTGATATTTAAGATTAAAACCATAGCCAGGCATGGTGATGCACGCCTGTAATCCCAGCACTTTGGGAGGCTGAGGCAGGAGGATTGCAAGTTCAAAGCCAGCCTCAGCAACAGCAAGGCACTTAGCAACTTAGTGAGACCCTGTCTCTAAATAAAATACAAAAAAAGGGGGTGGGGATGTGACCCAGTGGTCGAGTGCCCCTGAGTGTTCAATCCCTGGTACCACAAAAAAAAAAAAAAAAAAAAAAAGATTAAAACCATAACACAAGTCAAAGGTTTCCAAAGCCAAGGCTTATGAGGCAGGAACAAAGTAAAATGTGAGGCATGGGTGGGGTGGGAACACACAGGGCATTACAGACCGCTTTAGAATATCTTTATCCTAAGGACAGCAGGAAATCCTTTATATCAGTTATCTTTTTGACACACAACAAATCACTCCAAAATCTAGTGGCTTAAAAAATTTATTTTTTCCATGGTTCTATGGGTTAGCTGGGAGTTCCTTTCTGTTTTCACCTAAGTTCATTCATGAGGGTGTTTTCAGCTGGCTGGTTAACTGAGCAGAACTCCAGGATGTCCTCATTAGCATGCCTTATAGTTAGCACTGGCTCTTGATGGGGCACCTCTGTTCTCCTCCACATGGCCTCATCCTTCAGTGGTCTAGCCTTACTTCCTTGCATGGTCTCAGGGCAGTCTCCAAGGGGACAAAAGCATAAGCTGCAAGACCTCCAAAGGACTAGACTCCAGGATGTACACATGACTTCGCCACATTCTATTAGTCAAGGCTGATCACAAAGCCAGCCCAGATTCAACGCATAAGGAAATAGACCCCAATTTTTGATAGAGAAGTGGCAAAGCTGTGTTGCAAAGGAACTGGGAGACATTAAACTACCACATTAAAATGTTTTAAACAGAAATGGAAGGACTATGTGGCAGGACATGATTTAGTCTGACATTTGTAAATATCTAAAAGCCTACAGAGGCTGGAGTGCTTGTGGATAGACTGATTAGGTGGCTTTTGCTAAGGTCTACGCAAGAGATGTTGGCAGCTTGAACCAAAGTGGTGGCAGCGGGTGGAGATTAATAAATAAATGGATTAGGGAGATGAATTTAAGCAGCAAAATGACCCAAGCTTGGCAACTGGTCAATAATAAAAGAAGGTAAAGGAAGAAGAGGTGTCAATGATAACACCCTGGTTTTTGGAGTTGGGTCAAGGAAGGGTTAGGAAACACTAGAAGTACTATCTTGGTTAAGGGGACTTTTGTTATGCTAATACTTGGTATTTACTATTGCAATAAGCACCATTTTAAGCACCTTAGTTACACAAACTCTTTCAGTCCTTAGTATTAGTATCCACATTTTGTTGATGAGGAAACCAAGGCCCGGAGAGATTAAGTAACTTACTCAAAGTGCTGCAACTGCCGGTGGAGGGTAGGGTTTGTACTCAAGCCAGTTGTTTAGAGGCCAAGATTATTACTCTCTCCAAAAGAACCCGGGATGTAGGTCCAGGAGAACAGTGTGAGGAGGCAGCTGAGTGTGGGTACCATACAATGAGGGAATGTAGGTTGTGAGTACCATGTCCTGTTTACCTGCGAGGAAGTCAGACTCCTGAGTCAGAAGTCACGTTGGACTGTTTTGCTAGAGCCATCATACCGTGTGGGTGTCCAAGCCTGGATACTCTGGAGGGTACAGATTCCCAGCATTCCTAAGTCTATGGTCTTGGAATCTAGGTCCCTCTCTTAGGCTGAGATGTCAAGTGAATTGAACAGTTTGGGGAGGATGAAATTTGAGAAGTCGGTCTTAACAAGAACACAGGGAAGTCATAGGAGAGCTGAGGGCTGAGAGGCTGGATAGCACCCATGCAGATATCCAGGAGCCCACTACAGATTGGCAGAACAGGCACTGTATGTAACTGGCTTAATAAATCTGTTTGAGGAGGCTCTGAAAGAGAATGAGCAACTTACAAATAAGGCCAAGGGACCTTTGGTGCCAGTGACTTAAGGCTGGAGTGCAAAAAGGGGTCTGGGGATTTGCAAATGGTATAAAGGGCGCTGGCATTGTGCTGGAGGTGAAGAAATTCGTGTAGGGGACAATGGAAGGTGTATCCCCCAAGATAATCCCGACATCTCCTAGGCCGCCTCTCGGATTCCGCCAACGCTGGCATTCCCGGCCTCGCGCCTCCACCGCCCCACGCGTGCGGAAGAAGGGAGTGGCCAGACAGCTGCCTGACGCCTCGGGGGCGGCACCTCACTATTAAAAGAGGCGAGAGGCCGCGGCGCGGGCCCCAAGACCGGACCCGGGCCACAGGAAGGTTCGCTTGCTCTGTCTACGGCTGAGTGAGCGGCACCATAAAATCCGCGGCGGGTACGATGCAGCTCCTAGTGAGGGTGCCCTCTTTTCCCGAGCGAGGCGAGCTGGACTGTAATATCTGCTACCGGCCCTTCAACCTCGAGAGTCGCGCGCCCCGTCGCCTACCAGGCACGGCGCGCGCTCGCTGCGGCCACACGCTCTGCACCGCCTGCCTGCGCGAGCTGGCGGCGCGCGGCGACGGCGGCGGTGCGGCCGCGCGCGTGGTGCGCCTGCGCCGCGTCATCACGTGTCCCTTCTGCCGCGCGCCCTCCCCGCTTCCGCGTGGAGGCGTCACGGAGGTAGCTGTGGACCCAGGCTTGTGGTCACGACTGGAAGAAAAAGCGCGGGCTGCGCGCGAACGAAATGCGGCGGGGAGCCCGGCCAAGGAAAGCGGCGAAGGAGAAACAGACAAGGAAGAGGAATGCGAGAAGGGGGCGGGGCCTAGAAGCGCGGGGTGGCGCGCGCTCCTGCGGCTGTGGGATAGGGTCCTGGCGCCCGCGCGCCGCTGGCGGCGTCCGCTGCCTAGCAACGGTGAGGGCAGATCCTGGGAGAACGCCGGGAGGAGCGCGTGGAGGAATGTTAGGGTTCGGTTGCATCCTTCTGCTACTAAGTCTTCTTTCTCTTAGTGCTCTACTGTCCAGAGATCAAGGACATTGCCCACGTGACCTGCTGCACGCTGTAACCGAGTAATCCGGAAGCTACAGCAAAACAAAGGTGGGAGCTGCAGCCTCAGGCGTGCTTTAGTACGGGAGACTGATGCCAAGACTACCCCCTCTCCAATCCCGGTATTGGCACGTGATGGAGTTGAGCCGGGGCAGAAGGAAACGCCCTGGGAGATGTTGATGCTGAGCTGGGAGCCTCCTAGACAAACTCGCCCCCATCTACTGATTGCCAGCATTACATTTCCAGACTGGGGATGATATAAACAAAGCCTACATTACTGTGGGAAGAAAACAGACTGTTTTCTTAGCTGTGGCTTTGGCTTTTGTCCAGGGCCGCTGTGGTGTGTGGGAGCAACAGGTCCCATTTTAGCAGTTGTCAGTGGTTTGAATATTGTAAAAAGATGGAACGGGAAGAGGCTTTCATGGCATGTTAATTTCACTTCTCTGGCATGTAAGGACGCTGGTATGCCTGTTGTCTCCCCACTCCCTAGTTCTGTTCCAGAAATTACTGAGATGCCTCCCTGCCTACGACTAGGTCCTTGCTTCATTTCACAATCTCTTCAATCTGCTAGGGCAGGTATCAGAAGGTCCAGAGTGCATCATATGAGGCACCTATTAGGGTTTATCAAGGGTAGCTCAGTGGTAGAGCCCTTGCCTCGCCCGCGTGAGGCCCTTGGTTCGATCCTCAGCACCATATAAAAATAAATAATAATAAAAAATATTGTGTCCATCCACAACTAAAAAACATTGTTTTAAAAAAAGGATGGAATGGAGAGTCATTTGGTAACAGCATCAAAATATAAACTTTTGATATTATCTGTAATTTTTTATAGTCACAAGGACACCCTGGCACTACTGAAAAAAGGTGTTTATAATTTTAAACTTGTGTCCTGTAATGAAACCTTACCTGTTGTATGCTGTGAATGCTATTTTACAGACTTATCTTAAGAGTAGAGTTATAGTTAAGGACCAGCAGTGTTGGTGTCAGTGTGGAGCTTGTTGGAAGTATAGAATCTCAAGATCCCACCCAAATTTACTGAATCAGACTCTGCATTTTAATGACCTTGTGACATGATTTGTGTACATGTAAAAGTTTAAGAAGGCCAGGTGCGGTGGCACAAGCTTGTAATCCCAGCACTTGGGAGGCTGAGGCAGGAGGATCGCGAATTCAAAGCCAGCTTCAGCAATGGCAAAGCACTTAGCAACTCAGTGAGACCCTGTCTCTAATAAAAATACAAAAAAGGGCTGGGGATGTGGCCCAGTGGTCGAGTGCCCCTGAGTTCAATACTCGGTACAAAAAAAAAAAGAAAAAGAAAAAAGTTTAAGAAGTATTGGTCAAGATCCTAGACAGCTAGGATATCATCTGTGGACAGATTATTTAAAACATAATTGATATACTATCTTATTGAAAGGTCTAAGTAACATTCTTTTGCTGAAGAAGTTATTGTGTTAAATTTTTCTGAGTTAAAAATGTGAATTTAAGCTGGGTGTGGTGGTTCATACTTGTAATCCCAGCTACTCAAAGGCTGAGACTGAAGGATGGCAAGACCCCATCTCCTCCACCTCAAAAAAAAAAAAAAAAAAAGGGACAAGTATGGACCTCGGTTGTTTAGCTTTGTCTCCAAGCTTTACTATTATTGATAAATCATGAAAGTATGCATTTATTTTTAGGCAAGAATCTTTTTGTGTGCTACTGGGGATTGAACCAGGTACTCTACCACTGAGGTACACCTCCAACCCCCCCCCCCCTTTTTATTTAATGTTGAGGCAGGATCTCACTAAATTGCTGAGGCTGGCCTCCTCAGCCTCCTGAGTCACTGGAGTTACAGGAATGCTTTTACACCTGGCTAAACCTCCATGTTCCTGGATTTTGTTTGCTTGTTTTGCAGTACTGGGGATTGAACCCGGGTGCTTTACCACTGAGCTACATCCCCAGACCTTTAAATTCTGAGACAAGATCTTGCTAAGTTGCTTAGGGCCCAAGTTGCTGAGGCTGGCCTCAACTTGGAAATCCCCTGCCTCAGCCTCCTCAGCAGCTGAGATTACAGGTATGTGATACTGTGCCTGGTTTTAAAACATTTTTTGACTTTGAGGTGGTCTTGCCAAGTTGCTAAAGCTGGCCTTGAACTTGTGATTCTCCTACTTCAGCCTTCTGAACTGCAGGGATTATAGGCATCCACCACTACACCCAACTAAACATGTTTTGGCATTTTCCTGTTCTTAACTCTGTTTAAATGTTCCTTTTTTTGAGAGCTCTTTTCTCCATCCTTTGTAACATAATGGCTTTTTACTTTTAATTTTCTGATATTTCACATTTTATGGATGTACTCTACTGAGTATAAGCTACATGGGAGCAATGACTGACTTGTGACTTTTATCTCCAGGGCCAAACACAGTGTTAATGTATACTAGATATCCAATAAATGTTTGTTGCATTTCTTATTTTTTAATATAGCTTCAGGAATAAAGCATTTGGCCTTTCTCAGCCTTTGAGAGCATCTGTTAGTGAACAATACATGCCAAGGTAGTGTCTTAGCAATTGACATCTTTGGCAAACTATTGCAGGTCTGACTCCTAATTCTTAAAAAAAAAAAAAAAAAAAAGTACCTATACTTCATATGGAATTGAACCTATATGCAGCTGTAGTGACCTCTACTGACTCTTAGGGGAACTGAGCAATTTGAAGGGGGAGAGGATGATCAAAGGACTTGAAGGCAATTTTAACTCTTGTTAGGCACCCCTCCCACTATACCTCTGTCAAGGAAGCCCACTCCCTCTCTAAACTCCAGTGAGGCCACAAAGCCACACAGGGATCCTGCTAACCACCACTGCTGCTTGCCCTCCTCTACAATGAGCTCATCACATAGCTGAGGTTGGGAAAAGGGTCCAGTTTCAGTGAATGATTCAAGAGACAAAAATGAGGTAAAGGAAAGTCACAAGTTTAAAAAATGAGGGAAAGAAAGACAGATGAGATATGAAATGGCAGAAAGCAGTAATTTTTTTATCCCTTTCCCACCCAAGAACTCCCCCAGCCAAAAATAACAGAGCACACAGAAAGGAAAGTATAATTTATATGTACAACCAATAAACCTGATACAGAAGAGGGGACTGGCACAGACCAGGAGTGGGTGTGAAGAGACTGGGAAAAGGGCAGCAAGAAAGTGAAGGGGTGGCAAAGAGGAAGTGGGAGGTTTGCCATGCAAACTGCCACTCCCCAACCCCTCCTAGGAAGAGGGATGTGCCCACATCTCCCTAGCCTGCCCTCCACTATGTTGCTGTGGTCCCATAGGCAAGGTAGTCTCCTAACTAGGTCCCCCTGCCTGGCTCACTCACATTTAGTCTGTAACCAGGCCTTGAGAAGGAAAGGTAAGTCCCTCAGGAACCTAAGCGGCAGAGTTGGGGGCTGCCCCCATGTCCGGCCCGCTGTATTCTCTCCCCGCTTTTCTAGGTTACCTGGGTTCCTAGATCAGATTGGGGAGCTCCTCTTTGGCTTGAGGGAGTATCGCCCAACCATTACTTTCTTTGTGGGGATGGTCCTTGGTACCTAGGGAGTGGGGTAAGGTTCCCAACACAAGATGGCGGTACACAGGAGGTAACTGAGCCAGTGAATGGCGCCTTTATTCTGAGGCTGAACAGCAATAGACTCCCTCCCTCATAGCTGCTCCACCCTTCATTTGGGGAGACAGTAGGGGAAGGTAACATGCAGCCACCCTTCCTCTTCCCTTCTCCCTCCCAGGGCTCATTTTCATTCCTCTCTAAAAGTACCCCTCCTCTCTTTGAAGCTCTTCTTCCCACAAAAGTTCCTGAAGGCCAGGCAAGGCTAATCCCCCACTTCTGCAAGAGGTGGAGCTGATATGGCAGAGGATCCACCTCTTTCCTCCTGACAACCATTTACTGGGAAGCTGTGTATATTTGGCAGTGGGGTATAAAGGTACTTGGAAGACCCAGCTAACCATCTCCCACCCAGACCACTTCACACCAGCACAGCCTTCAAAGCTTGATGGGAAAGGTGTGTGGGGATGGAGAAAGACAAGGGTCCCTTCTTGAAGAGAGGAATTATAGAGGGGCAAAGGGGCTTTTAGCCCAATGGCAGCCCAAGGGGTGGAGAAGATGGAGAACTGGCAGCAGGCCCCAGGGCTTGAGCAGGGGGTCGGCCTCTGGGACGGGGCCTGGGTGAAGGGCAGGCCTGGGATCCAGTCAGTCGTCTATACAGATCACCTCCCCGGCTCTGGGCTCCTTCCGATCCAGCCCGTCTGACACCAATGCCCCCACCATTTCCTTCTCCTTCTTCACCAGCACTGGAGGGCCGTTGGTGGCGGCTGTTTGGAAAGGAGTAAGGAAAGATCAATCCCCACATTGCTCCTAAATGTCACTTCTGGACATTAATATAGTCTTACCACTGCCACTTCCAATTTTCCTGGGTAAGGGTGGGAAGACCAGGGCAAAGCTCCTCCCTGATTCCTCTTGTTTTATATGACTGAATGCATGTTCCAATTCTCACTCTACCCCTTCTGAATTAACATTCATTCACTTTCCCTTGAAGTAACCCAGATGGAGGAGGCTGGTGTGGGAGACACCAAGCCACAGAACCACTAAAACCCTGGGTGAGGTTTTCTGACGATGGGGATAGAAGAAGAGTTAAGAAAGGGATGGGAGCCAGGCACGGTGGCGCACGCCTGTAATCCCAGCACTTGGGAGCTGAGGCAGGAGAATCACGAGTTCAAAGCCAGCCTCAGCAATGGCGAGGCACTTAGCAACTCAGTGAGACCCTGTCTCTAAATAAAATACAAAAAGGGGCTGGGGATGTGGCCCAGTGGTTGAGTGCCCCTGAGTTCAATCTCCAAAAAAAGAAAAAAAAAAAAAAAGAAAGGGATGGGATGGGTAGAATGAAGCCCAGAACAACTCCATTCCCTGGTACTGGACATGTACAAGGAAATGAGATGGCTACAAGCAGGACAAGGAAGCTGAGCAGGGATGAGGCTTGGCAAAGGAGAAGTGGGAGAAGCAGGAACTGGAGGCACCAGCTGACCTGTGATGAAGGACCCTGCTGGCATCTGGCTGTAATTGGCGCCTGCGGCGGCCAGGACCCCTACGGGTGCGGCGTTGAAGGCCGCCCCGTACCCCGGAGGTGTGGCGTAGGGACCCGGGGGGAAGGCCTGGAATAGAAAACAAGCTGAGGTTAGTTAATCCATAGTCTTTGAGAGGAAAGATTATGTATGGGAACAAAAGTCACATTCCAGAACTACTGAGGGGTGTAACACAGGCAGGGAGACTCACTCAAGGGTGAAGACTGTGGTCTAGCAGGTGGTTTTTCCATATGGTATAAGATTCTGATGGAAGTGTTTGTGTATGTGAAGGAGGTGCACCGAGAGGGAAAATGAGTTAGGGGGAAAGAGGGTTACCGGTGTGGGGTGAGGCTCCGTGCCCTTGCTGGCCAGCCGGCTGAGGATGCTGCGCTCGGACATCTGAAGGCGGGCTGCGATGGGGGGTATTCGGGACAGCGTGGCTGGCAGGCGGGTCACGTCCGCCTTCATGTCGCTCAGCAACTCCTCCAGCTGGTTCAGAACTGGGGCCCGGGCCACGGAGAAAGAAGGGCAAGAGAAAGACAGGGAAAGAAAGAGATGGAGCCAGGAAAAGCAATAAGGAGTCGGATGGACAGATACAGTCAGAAAAATAAAGAGGAGGACACAGATGTCAAAGAACCAGAGACAAGTGACAGAAGCAACAGAAGAAAGCAACAAAAAAGTAAACGGAAAAAGAATGACTCGGGAAAAGTGTCAGGAAAAAGAGAGACCAGATCACCAGAGAGGACAGATGGAGAGAGAAAGAAGAAAAGGGAGGTAGGGGAGGATATTGGAAGACATAGGGGCGGGGAGTTGTCAGAACATCCCATACTGGAAGAGTGAGGTTGGGGGATTGGGGATGATGGGGAGGAAATAGGAGGTGTGGGAGGTGGTCAGTGGTATCAAAGATTTAAGGAATCAAGGTTTTAATATGTAAGGGGAAAGGGAGGTTAGAGGGTCAGCATTATAGATTCAAGGAATTAGAACAGGGATCAAAGGGGCCAGGAGTCAGTCATTATACCAGGCAGGATTAGATGGTTAAAGGGCTTTGGGATTTAATCTATAATCATCAAGGTAAGAGGATGTGGGAAAAGAGTTGAAGGTCAAAGGGAAGTTTCACAGGGTCAAAGGGTGAGAGGATGGATGGGTGGTAATTTCTGCCTCACAGGGTGAATATGTGAGGGAATATGATCTGTGGGACAAGAACCAAGGACTTTTGTGGTGTATACATAGGCCAAGGCCTCAAATTGGGTGGCATTAGCAGTATGACGGGTGTGTGGAGTTCTACCACCCAAGAGGCTCTACTGTGTAGAGGAGACACATATCAGGAGGAGCACCTCTGGTGGGCACTGACATCACTATCGGGCATGGAAGAGGGCTGACTTGCACAAGTGCTAAAGGCTAAAAACTAAGGGGTCGGGGGTAGGGTTAGAGGTCAGAGGGGGATGGTTCAGAGGGCAAAGGGGGTCAGAGGGGTGGGAAGATTTTGAGGAGTGCGGGGTGAAGACTTACGCAGCGTTGTGGGCCCTCCCCCGCGCGGGGCCGCCGCGGCCCTTACCCTTGTGCAGGACGGCGTTGGCCGGCTTGTTCCCTGCCAGCGACTCCTTGGAGAGGTGCTGGTGGCTCTCGGCTAGGCACTCGGCCTCGGCAAAGCGGGCGTGGAGGGCCATGGCGGGGTGCGCCGGCTCCTGTGACAGGTTCAGGTAGGCCGCCCGCCGCAGCTGCTCCTCGATCACCAGCGCCTGCTCCAGGAGCTGAGGGCATAGGGTTGGGATGAAAACAGGGCTCTACTAGTCATAAGTGAACAAGACGATGAACTCTGACCTCAGTCCTCAACACTTTGGTCTTGGCCTCAAACACTGCCACAACCCTCAAGGTATTAACCTTCCTTCCCTGGGTTCCAATCAGATCTGGTCCCAATTTTGATCTTTCTCTTCAACCCTATTCCTTTCTTCCCTTGTCCCCACCTTGAACCTCCGGGCCAGGAACTTATTTTTCATCTCCAGAAAGTTCCCCTTATTGGCTTCAGTTTTAAATGGTTCATTGATAATGGCAAAACTGAGCATCATTCTGGATGTCCTGCCACCGTGCATAGCCGTGGCTGTTGATTAAGGAAAGGAGACCATCAAGGAATTTAACAGGGATGTATTTGGCTATGAATACTTCTTCCTTTTGGTCTGATCTCCCCAAAGTGTGGTACAAGCCTCCCTTCCCTGTGTGTGGACTCATCTCCCCTGTAGTTACCCTCTCTCCTGGTTAAGAGAACCTTTTTCTTGGTACTTGTATCAAAGGATACAGGACAATCCCAGCCAGAAGCCAGTAGTCATGCCTTCGGTGCCAGATCTCATTGAGTTTCCCAGAGGAAATAGCTGCCCGTTCTTCATTCTGCCAAAGGGTGTGAAGCTCTGGAGAGGACAGCAGACAGAGGCATCAGGAGTTTGCACACCACATCCTTCCTTCAGACAGGTACAGATGAGAAAACAAAAAGTTACACAGTACTAAAGTCTACTTAGGGGGAATGGGTATAGGCTAGCTTAGGAGTGAGGAATAAAATTGATTATGAACAAAGTTCAGATTAAGATTGAGAATAAAGGTGAGATTAGAGACATCTGTAGAGTTTGGCAGTACATTTAGGAAGACTTAAAGCAAGGATCATAATCAGCATTCACCATTTTAGAATTAAAGGTAGCCTCAGGCAAAATGAGAAGCCCTAGGAGGTTGGGCAGATCCCAGTGAGAAGAAGATAGCAGGAAGAACCTCTCCCACCTGTGAAACCACCGTCAGCGATATTGAACATGAACCGTGGCTTCTCCACCTTCTCCTCACGGCGCCCGTTGGACCTTGGCTCATGAGGCCCAGGTCGAAGCTCCCGGTCCCCTTTTATATCTTCTGCTAGGGCAGACAGGGCAAAGCTCACACCTCAGGACACCTCCTCCCAGTTTCCAAAACTACTTACTACCTGTACTGTACTGGCCTTTCCAATAGCTACCCACCCAGGACCCAGGCCATTTGGTCTCCCAGATTCCACCTCCCCTGATCCCCTCAGGGACCCAAGTGTCCAATCCTTCTACCCATTACCTCTCTTGCCCAAATCCCCCGTTTCCCCCTCCGGCCTCTCCCTGTGTTCCTGTCCATCCAACGGCTTCTCCTCCCCCCTTTCTCCTGGCGTCGACTCTGTGGCTGTGGGAGGGGGCAGGGGATAGGAAGGATGTCACCCTCATCCCCTGACACCAGAAGAGGGAACTCCCACATTCTAATCCTCCCATTACCCTTAGGGCCAAGCACCCACCTGACTTTTCTCTGTCCCCTTGGTACCCAGGTTCAGGCTCCATCTCTCCAGGTACTGACACTTCATCCTCTAGAGGAATCTTCCTTGGCTCCAGCCGCTCCCCAAGTGATGGGGCTGGGCTTGGGGCATCAGTCTGGAGGAGGGTAAGAGAATCAAGATTAGCCAGAGGACTGACTCCCAGGTACCTGGCTACCAAGACACTTCTCCAGACCCTTCCACTCCCTCTTCTCAGACATAGCCAGAGAAGACATACCTCTGTCTCCATCTTTTCCCCAATTTTGCTATTCTTCTCTGGCTTCTCCTCCTGGATGCCAGCTTCTTCCTTATCAAGAGGTGTCCTTATGCTATCTCCTTTCTCACTTGGAGCAGGAGTAGCTGTAGGAAGACAGCAGAGCAAGTACTATGGTTTGATTGAAGTGCCCACCAAGGGTTCACATGTTAAAATTTAATCCCCATTGTGAGGTATTAAGAGGGGGGACACTTAATCCAACCATGGTGTGTAGGGGAGGGTCTTTGGGAAGTGATCAGGATTAGGTGAGGCCATCAAGGTGGAGCTCCATGATGAATCCTAGTAGTTTTTAAAAAGTGGGCTAGAGATCAGAACAAACATGCACTCTCTGTCCCTTCCCATGTGATGTTCTACATCACCTTGGGACTCTGCCAGCAAGAAGTGGCCCTTTGACCTTGGACCTCCATAATCATGAACTAAAATAAACTGTTTTATAAAGTTAGCCATAGGTTTCCTATTATAGTCATGTAAGACAAATACAATGAGGAAAGTAGGGGTTCCATCTCTTGACTCCTGACCCCATTTCTGTCTCTCCTGCCACCTGGAATCCTGATTACCAGGTTTAGAGGTGCAAGGACTGTTGGTAGCAGAAGCCTCAGGAGTGGTGGGAGATGTTTTGGTAGGAGAGGAGGCTCTAGAAGAGCGCTTGGAGTCAGCGCTGGGATCAGGCATCAGCTCCGGCATTGACCAGCGCCCATTGATGTGCTCAAATTCCTGTACCTGGGGAGAGGTTATTGTAAAGACAGGGGTTAGCTTCAGGTACTGGACACGTAGGATGCTCTGGTCCATCTGTCTTATACCAGCCTGAGCCCATAATTTGAGGACAGAAGGCAGAGGAAGGACAGAGCCTAAGTGGTTGCCCTGATTCTTGGGGTGAGGGAAGATTGATACCTTCTTCTTGACAAGAGACATGACTCCAATGCGGGTCAACACCTGCTGGCGACTCAGTCCCTCCCGAGGGACTCCATCAGCAAAGGTTTCAGAGCCATCTGCCCCAGGCTCACACAAATGGCGCATGAACAAAGACACATAGGCCCTGAGGAGCATGGGAGTGGGTGGAAGGTTAGGGAGACTTAGAAGGGATTTGAGGCACAGATTATTGAACCCCTGAACCCCAACTCCCCAGGTACCTCTCCAAGGCTCTCTTCCCCACAGGGCTTCTCAGCTTTCACCAGCCCTCCAAATCCTAACTCTCCTATCAACTTCTTTCCCTATATATGTATCCTGGGCCTTAATACTTTGTTCCTGGGCCCCATCAGTCAGTTATTCATCCTTTCCACCAGCTCCTCCTGCCAGGTTATCATGGCCAAGGAAATGTGAGGCTAGGCCAGCCCAGGTGAGGCTCGTTCCTCAAATACCTCTCCCATGAAGGAGGGTGCCTGGCCCCTCTACTCTAGGCTCAGATGAGGGGAGGTGGAGTAGGCTGAGCCCACCCCCAGGAAACTGAGCCAGGAGATATTGCATGGCAGGGTAGGTGGTGATCAGGTGAGTAAGATAACATCATATGGTGGCCAAGAAAATGAAAGTAACACCCAAATTTCTTAACTCCTCAACCAAATCAGCCCTGAATCACTCATACTCACTTGAACTCCTTCTCGGTCTTGCCCCTCAGGTCCCGCACCAGCCACTGTGTGGTGAAGGCATCCTGTGGCGGCATCCCCCAGCGCATCACAGCATTGAGGAAAGCCTTCCGCTGACGGGTGTTGAATCCCAACACCTGAGGATAGGGCAAGGAGGCAGGGGATATGAATGACCAAGTCTTAGGTCCTGGTCTTTTTCATCTCAGTGATCAAGCCCTCAATTTCCAATCCTCTCTCCCTGCAGCCCTCATTCTCTCCTTAGAGAATACACAGAGGCCTGGGCCCAATTCTCACCTCAATGTTGCCCCCAACTCGAGCCAGCAGTGGAGGCAGTGGCTTGTCCTTCTCATTTCGGAGCTGCCTTTTTGACTGTCGACGCCCTGAGGGTGAGGGTGACACTGATTAATAGATCTACCTCCTCTAGGCCTCAGACCTCTTCAACATCCCTTCCCACAAAATAGGAAACATAGGAATAGCTGTGTCATGTTCATTTCTAATTTTCTTCCAAGTATTTACATAACTATCAACCCAGTAAATCTAAAAGAATCAAGTCATATTAAAGATTGAGGGCTGGGGCTGTAGTGGTAGTGATAGTGGTAGAGCACTTGCCTTGCACATTTGAGGCACCGAGTTTGATCCTCAGCACCACATAAAAATAAATAAATATATTGTATCCATCTACAACTAAAAATATTTTAAAAAATTAATAACAAATATTTGACACAGGCAAGATTCCTTGTGGAAAAGTAAAATGATGTAAACTCTTTGGGTTATTTATTTTTATTTTTTTGCAGGGGGGACAGGGTGTTGCTATGTTGCCCAGACTGGTCTTGAACTCTTGGGCTCAAGTGTTCCTCCTCCTGATTCTGCCTCCCAAAGTCACTAGGATTATAGCCATGCACCACCATGCCTAACTGTACACTCCATTTTAACAGTGGAGAGATTATCAGCATTTCTCCCTTTTTGTTCATCTGCAATCTAGGTTTTCTACCAAAAAAAAAAGCACTTTTATTTGTACAAAAACAGCAGGCCTAAAAAGGAAGTTGGGAAGTGAAATGGGAAGAGCTGAGGGAGAAATGAAAATGTGCCACCTTCAGGACGCTCGTCAAAGTCTTCATCTTCCTCCTCTGACCCTACTGAGTATTCTGATTGGTTATCTGTGAGGGTAGAAAAGACTGAGTGGTGACTCCGGGATGAGCCATGCTTGGACCCTTTCTGCTTGGATTTCTCTCCTCCACCCTGGCCTTGGCCCTCATGAGACACTGGGGTCACTGCCCACAGCCTGACTCTGGATCATGTATCCTGAATTATTTGTATTCACTATTTGGTCCCAAGGCACCTCCTGCTCCACCACCCTGCCTCCTGCCAAAGCTACTATAAGCAATGACTCCTTGGCATCCACAAGATCCCTCTGCAACCTCCTGGTAGTTAAATTGCATGCAAACCCCCCTGGCCTTAGGGTAGTTTCTACTGATCCTTCCTAACCACTTTCTCTTTTAGCAGGGAAAGACCCTGACGTCTTAGCTTCTCTTTCCCTCTAAGCAGAGCCAGCCCCTCTAAGTCCCTCTTTCATCTCTTTCCTTCTCATCACCTGCATTGGTGCAGTCCTTACCTTGATCCTCCTGAGCAGCATCGTTGTAGTTGACTTGCTTGCGAACCCTTTTGCCCTTGCCTAGGTTCCGGGCGAGGTCTTCCTGCTGCTGCTCATAGTGATGCCTCAGCAGCTTCTCCCAGTAGTCAGGGTCTACATTCTCCTCCTGCTTGATGATCTCTCGCTCGATCTCCTCAATCTGAAAGGCAGAAGAATGAAGGCTGTCAGCCTCCTTCCTCACCAGCCATTTGGCCACATCAAATGCCCTACTCTCCTGCCTCAATCAAATCCGGCTTGCTGCTCCTAGATCCCTTTCTCAGCTCGGCTTCAAGTTTTTGGACATCAGTCATTTCCTGTATCATATCTTCTGTGCAAGGTACTTCTCCCACCTTTTTGTTTTTTGGAGGTACTGGGAATGGAACCCAGGGTGCTTTACCACTCAGATACATCCCCAGCCCTTCTGATTTTTCATTTTGGATCATTTTTGCTAAGTCGCCTAGGTGATCCTTGAACTTGCCATCCTCCTCCATCAACCTCCTGAGTAGCTGAGATTTTAGGTGTCTGCCACTGTGCCTGGTTCCCTGCCTCTTCTAGCCCTCCTTTCTAACCTCTTCTCTACTTCCATCTTCCTCCTACACCGACTCAGTTACCAGAACTTTCTATGCCCAAGTTTCTCTCCAAAGTCTGGTCTCACCTATTAGATTAATAATGTTTGACCAAAGGCCATTCTGTCTGATATGTAGATGCTAACACATAATGGCGGGATGAGGGAGGGGGAATAGAAGTTCATTGGATTAGATAAAGAAGAATGAAGGGAAGGGAGAGAGGTTGGGAATATGAAAGACAGTAGAATGAATCAGACATAACTTTCCTATGTTCATATGTGAATACAGTGTAACTCCACATCATTTACAGCCACAAGAAGGGGAAGTTATACTCCATGTATGAACAACATACAAAATACATTTGATTATCATGCATAACTATAAAGAACAAGTAAAAAATTATTTTAAAAAATGAAGTTGTTTGAGGTTCACTATTGCTCTTTGCTAGAGGCTAACATGAGAAAATGAACAAAAAAAGAGCAAAGGGGAATCCTACTTCCAAGGTTTGGTGAAAGGACACTGCCCTTGAGAGATGACCTGTGATAGACAGTGCCTGGCCTCAAAACCTCTTACCTTGTCTTCTTCCCGAACGACATACTGTGCCACCTTGAAGGAACTGAGATACTCATTCATGTTCTGTACATCAGTATCCTCAGTTGCATCCTGGTTCCGGTCCAACAGCCTAGCAATGGCCTCATTGTCATAGTGGATCACACTGCTGTCCTCTTCCTTGTTCTCGCCTGATGGAGACAGGGAACAAAAGAGAACTTGGGGTTCCAATCAGAAACTCAGGCATAGCTTTATCAAAGATGGAGAAAAGAATGTACTCTGGGGGCTCTGGAAGGAAGGCCTTTTTCCTGGAAGCATTGTCAAGGGGTTTTTCTTTTGTTTGTTTAGAAGGCTAACCCTCTTCTAAGGACCACTGGAAAGAAGACTCTTCTTCCTTCACTGGCAAGAGGAGTGCTTTTCTCCCAGGGCAGGCAGGCTGCAGTAGAGAAGTGCTCAAAGGACCTGGCTTCGAGGAGCTGCAGAAAAGGTCCTCACCCTCATTTTCATCTTTGAATAGCTCCTCAGTACCAAATTTGAGAATGTCATCAAGCTCCTGCTTGGACATAGAGCCTGCCTTGGAGCCCAGCCCGGGCCGCACCACCAGGTGTGTCAGCATCATCTTTCTCTTGGCCACCTGTGTGATTCGCTCTTCCACGGATGCACGAGTCACAAACCGGTAAATCATCACTTTGTTGGCCTGGCCAATCCGGTGAGCCCGGCTGAAAGCCTACAAGGATGAGAGAAAGCAGGGGTGGGCCAGGGGAATGGCAAGGAGAAGCTGCCACATGCTTGGGAAAGGCCCTCTCCCCTCCCCAAAGAGGTTTATTTCTAAGCCAGCCCATGGCATGATACCCTTTTCTGTGAACCCACATCTCCTTGCTGAATGGCACAGGGACTCCAGGATGCCAGTTCCCACCTGGATGTCATTATGGGGGTTCCAGTCAGAATCGAAGATGATAACAGTGTCAGCAGTGGCCAGATTGATGCCTAGGCCCCCAGCTCGGGTAGACAGGAGGAAGCAGAACTGTTGGGCCCCAGGAGCTAGGAGGTGAGAATTAGGAGGCTAGGTTTTTCCTGTACCCAGTAGTTCTGTCCACCTGCTGCTAGATGTTCCTTGACTACAAATGACTATGACTCTAACTCAAAGCTTAGGTGTCCAATATCCCCCTGTACCAGACCCCTCTTGTCCCAGGGACCTGGCACAGTTTTCTTAGGCCTTCCACACCCACCAGCGACTAAGGGATCTCCCTCTTACCATTGAACCGATCAATGGCTTCCTGCCTCAGGGCACCAGTGATGCCACCATCAATGCGCTCATATTTGTAGCCTTCGTAGTCTAAGAAGTCCTCTAGTAAGTCTAACATTTTGGTCATCTACAGCAAGGGAAAAGGAAGGAGTCTGAAATGCCAAGGCAGTGGAGTGGGCCTGTCTCTTCAAACTTTCCCTTTACTCAAATTTGACCCTAAGCTTTACACCTGAACCCCTATCTGTCTTAAGCATATTGAGTGCATTCCCTCCTCCCATGCCCAGCTTCTCACTGTTTTGCATTCTTGCCATATTCTCTTGATTAAAAGACAATTTCTCCTAAGACAGGTTCCCTGAGACCTATGAAAAAGGTTCATAATGTCAGGCATGGTAGCACATGCCTGTAATCCCCGCAGCTCAGGAGGCTGAGTTCAAAGCCAGCCTCAGCAATAGTGAGGTGCTAAGCAACTCCATGAGACCCTGTCTCTAAATAAAATACAAAATAGGGCTGGGGATGTGACTCAGTGGTAGAATGTCCCCAGGTTCAATCCCCGGTACCAAAAAAAAAAAAAAAAAAAAAAAAAAAAAAAGAAAAAGAAAAGGGTTCACAAAATATCTGAAAATCTATACAAAATTATGCAACTGTATGTGCAGTTTTCTGGAGAGTAGAGGTATAGCTTTCATCAGATTTCTAAAAAGTCTTTGTCCCTTGTCCCCACCTACCAAGAAGGTTAGGAAATGGCACTATTTCCAGAGGCCTCCCTGGAGGCAGATGGCTCAACCTCACCCTGCCCCAGCTCCTGTTTAGCTGGACTCCAACTTCTAAGAGCCTTAGGAACATGGACCAGAAGCCAGGGATGAAGTAGCTATGCTAGGCACTCTTATGGGTAGAATCTCCTAATCCATCACACCAGAGCAGTCATAGGAAAGACATCAGGAATTAAGGTCTAGCTGATGAGGAGGGGACAGAAAGCAGAAACAGAGCAGAGGAGATGGATCACCTGCGAGAAGATGAGCACTCTGTGTCCTTGCTCTTTCAGCTTCCGCAGCATCTTCTGCAGCAACATGAGCTTCCCTGATGACTTAATAAGTGCTCCACCCTCATAAGCCCCACTGGGGAGTTTTGGGGACTCCTGAACAGGAAGCAAAAGGAAGAGAGGGTCAGGAAACATGCCTCCTTATTCTTACTGTGCCTGGAAAGCCAGAAGCCCAAATATACCACAACTTTCAAATTCCTACTTCTCCAAGGATCAATTCCTTGGCCTTCTGGCCTAGCTCCACCCCCATGCAATATGGTCTCTCCCAGGTTTGCAGAGTATTAGCCATTTGATCAGTTCCCTGCTCTTTGTATCTACCATAGCAGCCACAGGAAAGAGGTATGGGTGATTGCAGCACTTCTTAAGATCCATCATGATGTTAAGCAGAGACACTTGGTTCCCACCACCTCGTGAATTCAAGGCCTCAAAATTTCGAGTCAGGATGTATTTGTAGTATTTCCTAAAGACCAGATCCGGGCATAGAGGAGACATATAGAGGAGGCAATTATAATATTGTATTTGGTCATTAACTCCTGGAAAGCTGCCACCAAATCCCCAACCCCCAGTCCAGGTAGCCCACTTTATGTCTCACTTCTGCATGGGGCTTAGCTCCACTCGAACAATGAGTTCTGTCTTCGCTGGCATATTCTTAAAAACATCTGCTTTGAGCCTCCGTAACATGTGCGGTCCCAGCAAATCATGCAGTTTCTTAATCTGGTCCTCTTTGGATATGTCAGCAAACTCCTCCAGGAAGCCCTCCAAGTTGCTAAAAGCCAGGAGAAAATAAGGAAATGAACAGGCTATCAAATTCTTTGACCCCCAATCTCAGGCTTTATTCTCCATTCTCCATCTAAGATTAATTCTCCACCAGCTCCCCAAGCCTCTGTGGCTTTCCTCTATGCAGACTACCCTTAGTGAGCCACTTACTTAAACCTCTCTGGGGTGAGGAAGTTTAGCAGATGGAAGAGTTCCTCCAGATTATTCTGCAGTGGGGTTCCTGTCAGTAGCAACTTGTGATCTATCTTATAGCCATTGAGGACCCTGAAAAACTAGAAGATGGGGCAAAAACAGGCAGGAGAAATGGCTAATCAGTGACAAGTATTTGACTGTTCCCTGCCCCCAACTCCTTTTTCCCCTCAGAAATCAGAGAGGACAAATCCTTAATCTTCTCCCTCTTCTAGGCAAGACTTTCCCCCAGAGGTTCCCAGGAACTCTGCCTCCCAGAACTTGGTTTTTGTTTGTTTCATTTTGTTTTTAAAAACCAGGGCAAGTTGGAATCCACAGCCTCAAATTTCTCAGGTCTGAGACTCTCACTCACCTTGGACTGGTTGTTCTTGAGTCGATGGGCTTCATCCACCACAAGACAGGCCCAGCGGATGGAGCCCAGTGCTGCCTGATCAATGGTAATCAGCTCATATGATGTCAGGAGAACGTGGAATTTCACCTGTGCCTCCCTCTGCCAATACAACCATTGCATATTCAGTTACCACCTGACACCCATGCATCTGCACCCCCAGCCCTCATTCTTTACCCAGATATTCTGTGCTCCAACTTGGGACTCCCAAGCAGAGGTCACTGAACATAGCCCCTAAACTTCCACCCACCAGTCCAGCACACAGATCCATTGGGTGCAGAGGCATGAAAACAGGAGGAAGAAAGGATGGAGAAAGGCAAATGGGGAATACAGGAACTGAATTACCGGTTGAGGCAAAGAAATGACAGATCTGAGGATCTTAAGAGATGTGAGGTAAAGGGGCTTACCTTCATCTTAAAAGCTTTCTTGCCACCTTTGATGGCATTGTCCTCAAAAGAGAACTCATTCTCACGAATGATAGCCCGGCTGTCCTTGTCACCAGTGTATGTCACCACGTAGAACTTGGGTGCCCACATCTGGAACTCCCGCTCCCAGTTAATGATGGTAGAAAGTGGGGCACTCACCAAAAAGGGACCTTTTGTGTGGCCCTGGGAATCAAGGGTGGGGGGCACATTAGTCTAGGCTCCAAGGACTACAATCCAGCCTGCTACTTGCTATGGAGGTCCATCCTCCACCCCACTAGTCTAAGCTAGGTCTTAGCCCAGTCACCCACTCAAGGGCCTAGAATGCAGCACCTCCTTATAGAGTGAGTAGAGGAAGACGATGGTTTGAATGGTCTTGCCCAGCCCCATCTCATCAGCCAGAATTGTGTCGGTGCCCTGGGCCCATGAAAAACGTAGCCAATTCAGCCCTTCCAGCTGGTACATGTGCAGTGTTCCTCCAGTAGCTGTGATAAACCGTGGCTGAGTCTCATATTTCACTGTAGGCTGTAGAGTCAAGAAGTCAAAAAGCTCAAGGGAACAGTCAGGGCTCCTTTGGTCTTGGTCTCCTCCTCCCTCTTTGGCACCAGTATCAAGTTGAATTATAATTCCCTCTGCTATGTCCTGAGCTTATCGAAGTTCTAGTCTTTAATTCCTCTCTTTATTCCTTAAAACAACATGCAGCAGAGCTGGGCGTGGTGGCGCATGCCTGTAATCCCAGCACTTGGGAGGCTGAGGCAGGAGGATCGCGAGTTCAAAGTCAGCCTCAGCAAGGGCGAGGTACTTAGCAACACAGTGAGACCCTGTCTCTAATAAAATACAAAAAAGGGTTGGGGATGTGGCTCAGTGGTGGAGTGTCTCTGAGTTCAATCCCCGGTACCAAACAAAACCAAAAAACCATGCAGCAGCACCATAAGAAAAGGCTAGATGGGTTGTACATATTAAAAATTATAAAAATAAAATTAAAAAAAAAAAAAAAAGGCTAGATGGTACAAGAGCCCTACTGGGCTGCTATCTATAGTAGCTCTCACTCTTATGCTAAAATTCTTAGCCTCTCTCAAGGCAATGCTGAACACTGAGAGAAGAGCTACTATTCCAAGAAGTTGCTGAAACTCTGGGAAGTTGTGACAAGAGCCCCATTAAAAATTTCAATCACCATGGCTCCAGACAAGAGAAAAGCCAGCTAAGAGGACTTACATCATTAGTAGGAGAACTAGGAGGCCCATCACCTTGCAGTTCCTTCTTTTTCTTCTTATACTTGCGGGGTTGGGCAGGGTCCTCCCCCATAATTAGTTCTCTAGGAAAAGAATATGTCTGAGTAAGGCCTGGTCCTTGAAACCCCTCCCACTTTTCTGAACCCACTGTCCATAACCTAGATTTTCTTGCATTTTTTTCTCCCAGTGTCTATACCATCACTCTTTATATTTCATCCTGAAAGCAAACCTTCTCCATTCTTTATATTTCACCCTGAAAGTTAACCTTCTCCACTCTTACCAGGACAGATCTTATTTCTGTTCCTTGTACTGACTGTTTCCCAACCCCATGCAAACAACCCAGCCCAGGCTGCCACTTCCCTAAACTTAGCTTGGTTGTGTTCCTACTTCATCCTTATTTAGCTTTCAGGTGCCATCCTTACTCTCCCTCTAATCCATGACCTGGTTCTCTCACCGATGTCTCCAATAACTTTGCTTATGGTCTTCATATTCAGGAATGTTCATTTCATCTTCTTCCCATGTGGACTGGTCATAGGGCAAGTCCCTCCATTTCACAAGATAGTGGTAATTCCCTTTTTTATCCACACTGTGTAACAGGAGGAGGAAAACAATATGGATCACAAAGAGCAAGAAGTCCTGATAAACACACATACCAGCAAACATGAAGAATTTGTCACCTCACCCTCAATGGTAGGCCACAGGAAGGGAACTCAGAATGATTTAAAGTACTAGGATAATCTTTTCAGGATGGAATGTAAATATCAACTATCACAAAATATCCCTGGAGAATCCTCCATCCTTCATTCTTCCAGTTAGTATTTACTGAGCATCTACTATGTGCCAGGCACTGTTCCAGGTACTAGATTCAGCAGTGAACAAAATAGACAAATGACCCTATCAGAGAGCTCACATTCTACTGGGAAGGCAGCAATGAAATATATATAATATAACATTAGGCAGTAATAAATACTGTGAAGAAAAAAATAATTTGGATGAACGGTGCTTCCCATGGTTTGTTTTCTTGCCCCCATTCCCAGACCTATGCGGGACTCTCTTATGCTACTGGGAAATTAGCGACAGCAAGGACAAATGCTGGGCTGGACTTTCCTCCTGGTTTCTCCTGTCCCCCTAGAGGAAGCAAAGCCAGAAGGGCTGGAGCTTCTGCAGGAGTCATCAAGTTTCAATCGGTCACTTAGTCAATCAATAGATACTAACATAGGGTCATCACCACAGTAAGAACAGCATCATATCCCAGGTTGGCCTTCCCACAGACCAAGGACTCACCTGTGGTTGATGATACGATGGACAGTCATCCATTCTGGCTTGATGCCAAAACGATAGTACTTCTCCTCCATCTCTGCATAGTGAGGATCTTTCACCTTGCGCTTGTCACTTTTCCCATCATCCTCACCAGAGCCATAGTCCAGGGGTGGAGGCTCATCCATGTCATTCTTCCTCTGATAGTTTCGGTACATTACCAAGTGGAAGATTTCCAGCTAATGCACGAAGGGAAAGAAAAGAGATAATCCCAACATCCAAAGAGGATAAAGAAGGATAGAGAAGAGGCCTGCTGGGAGAAGAGAATGACTTTAAAAGAGAATAGATGAGCAACAAAAAAGCAAAAGTCAAAGGAGAACAAACAAAATGAACAGATGGAACAGTCAGAAGACAGGGCCTGGGTGGGGGCCATAAAGAGCAAAAACAGGCAGAGAATGTGGTTATTAAGAGTGGGGATGGGCTAGTATAGCTCAGGGGTAGAAAGCTTGCCTAGCATTTGCCAGGATCTGGGTTTGAATCCCAACACCAAAAAAAAAAAAAAAAAAAAAAAAAAATTGCAGAGACTGATAAAACATGAAATTAAATGAAGTGAAGAAAGGCAATGTTATATCTAAGGAAAGAGAGCTAATGAAAATGAAGAGGACTGGAAACCAAGAAAGCTGCAAGGATATGAGAACAGAGGCCTAAAATGAAAGAAAACAAAGGGTATGGAAGTCCAGAGTAAGAATGGCAGTAATCAAGGTCCCAGAAGAGAGGGAAAAGAAGGGCTCTTGTACCTGAAGCTCCTTGGCCCAGGAACAGTGCCAGTAGGACAGTCCTACCCACTTGACAAAGAACTCTCGCTCGGATCTGCCTTGAAGAGGGCGGGGGGGTGGTACATCTGGATTCCCGTCTACCTGTTGAGGGGCTGGCACTGTAACAGGTGGCTCCCCCCACCGCCAATGCAGGATCTTCTGCACACGACCTTTCAGCACTGGACACTTCAGGTTGGACACATATGAGAAAGAAGAAAGGCAGAAAGAACCCCTTGTTAGGAGAAGAAAGGTGCCATAGGGGGAGGAGGCAAAGAAAGGAAGAGCTAGACATCTGGGCTCCAGAGAAGGGCAAAGGAATCAGGCCTCATGGTAAATGCCAAGAATGTGATTCTACTCACTGTGCATCGGGGACACAGCCATTCACCATTGGGGATGTCAGGCAGGGGAGGATTCAGGCAGTGGATGTGGTAGGAGGAGATGCAAGCATCACAGCATAGGAGCTCCCCACCGTCCTTGCACACTCGGCAGTACTCCATGTGATCATCTTCTTCCTCCTTCTCCCCTTCCTCCTCTCCCTCTTCTTCATATTCTTCCTCCTCCTCCTTGGCCTCCCACTGTACCCCCTCCTTCTCCTAGAAGGTCAAGTAGAGAAACAAAAAAAGGGAATAAGGAGTGAGACTGGAGAATAGCGGTAAAAACAGGATTCTTGAATCCTAGAAGTGCACAGAAGACTAAGGAATAGGACACCCCAATTTCCAAAAATATTGACTCTGGGGGCAAAGGGTTAGGGGAAAGCACCCAACTAGAATCCTGGATGCTGAGACATCCATTACTGAGGAGCCCAGGCATTTGGGGGTAAGAGAGAATAACTGAAAACAAGGAGGAAAGAGGTGGGTGAGTCCCTAGGGATAGAAGGTACTCACACAGTGGGGGCAACTCCATTTGCCTTCAGGAGCCCGGTCAAGCTCAGGATCAAGGCAGACGAGGTGGTAGGCACGAGGGCAGGTGTCGCACAGAATAATTTCCCCACCCTGCTGGCACACCTCACAGTAATCCTGGTGATCCGTCTCGTAGCCATCAACCTCCTCCTCCCCGGCCACTGCAGGACAGCCCAGGACTGTCATATACCCCAGTGAAGGCAAGGGGAGAGAGAGACAGAGAGAGAGAGAGAGAGAGAGAGAAAGCACAAGCGAGAGAGAGAAAGAAATGTATTCAGGGAGGAGGAAGAGAGAGATACACACACACACATAAACATACACATACACAGAAGAGGTAGGTAAGAAGTCAAAATTAGAAAGAATAAAAACAGGGGCTGGGATTGTGGCTCAGCAGTAGAGCGCTTGCCTAGCCTGTGCACAGCCTGGGTTCGATCCTCAGCACCATGTAAAAATAAATAAAGGCATTGTGTACAACTAAAATAAATACATATTTTAAAAAAGAAAGAAAGAAAGAAAGAACAAAAACAGCAAAGGGAGGGAGAAAGGCAGACTGACAAGCTCACACAGAATAAGCACCCCTTACCCTTCTTCTTTTTCCTTCCTGGTCGGCCTCTCTTTAGTTTCTTGGTGCGGACAGGGCCATCAGGCCGGCCTGAGGCACTGTGGACACTGCCACTATCCAGATCTGACTCCTCGGCCTCTGGTTCAGGGCCCTCATCACTCTGAAAAACATACTACCCATAGCCCCGTGGTTGTCAGTGAGGCAGACTTGATTCCACTCCCCTCCCCAGGCCTTGGGGTCCCAGGTCCAGCTTCCTTTGTGGACCTGTCTCTGGACCCCAGGCCTTGATGCCCAGATATTTAGCAGAAACGAAGGGGTCACTCACCGAGCCTCCCTTTTTCCTCTTGCCACCAAGCAACCCTAGTTTGATTTTGAGTGGTGCCATCTTCTTTCCCCGTAGTTTCTTACGTCCATCAGGCACTCGGGGACTCTTACTCCGCCTCTTATGGCCTGGACCTGAATGAGTGTAGAAATGGGAAGAGAGAAACCAGAAGTCATGACACATTCTAGGAAACAAAGGTCATGGGGACTACTCTGTGGCCTATGGTTTCACTAAGACCCTCTTTCTGGTAAATGTTTTTCTTCTAGCAATTGGGCCTGGGAAGGCAAGAGTTCTAGGCTATAATCTAACTGTGCAGTTTGGAGATTGGGGTGACAATGGTTGAATAAGAGCATTTCCTACCTTTGCCCTCTTTGGTTTTGGCTCTTCGGATGGGTGGGGGCTGGATATCAGCAGCAGGGGGTGGTGGAAGGGCAGGGGGTCCAGAAGGTGCTATGGGAGTGGCTGAGGAGACAGCAGCTGACACCTGCTCAGCTACAGCTGCTGCTGCTGCTGCTGCCGCTGCTGCCACAGCAGCTGCTGACCCCTTGAAGGGGTTGTTGGCGCTGAACTCTCTCCACTTGGCTCCAAGGATGGTCATCATCTTAGACATTGGGATCTTAGGATTCTTCTTAGCAATTAGGGGCCTGGAAGTATAGAAGCAGAACACAAATCCTTCACAGATGGCCTAAGAATACTGCCATCTTCCCTTATCAATAGTCTATAGGATTCCAGGGTGTTAAAAATATGTCCTATTAAGAAGCCGGGCACGGTGGCGCACACCTGTAATCCCAGAACTTGGGAGGCTGAGGCAGAAGGATTGCAAGTTCAAAGCCAGCCTCAGCAATGGCGAGGCACTTAGCAATTCAGTGAGACTCTGTCTCTAAAATACAAAAAAGGGCTGGGGCTGTGGATGTGGCCCAGTGGTCAAGTGCCCCTGAGTTCAATCCCTGGTACCAAAAAAAAAAAAAAAAAAAAAAAGTCCTATTAAGAAAAAATCAAACAGTTGTATGTAAAAAGATACTAAATATATGCACTATGAGTTGTACATATTAAAAATTATAAAAATAAAAAAATTTAAAAAAAAGAAAAAATCAATTTAAATAATAGGTAAAAAGGAGTGTTTTAAGAAAATAGGTTTGAAAAAACAGTAAGAAAAATGCCAAGAAAAAAGCAAAATAAAATTTAAAAGCCAAACAAGGCTAAAAAGAATAAAACAAAAAAGAATAACATCAACTCAAATAGTTTACTTTTGTATACTATTTCACAATTTAAAACACTTTTATATATATCTCATTTCATCCTCACAATAATTCTTGCTATAATTCACTACATTTTACTAGTTAAGCTCATGGAACCTGAAGAAAGATTCCAGTAGTAAGGAGTCTGATAAATGAAGATTTGATAAATGAGCAATGGAAATTCTGGAACACTGATGGCCACATGGCTCTGCAGTAGGGTGGTTAAGCTCTTGTGAGGACATGTATGGCCCTGAGTGATGACAAAGCACCATCTTTAGCAGTGACGTAGTTAAAACATTACTAAAGACAGCTACCAGTTAACAACCCCTGGGGCTAGATACCAAATGTTTTGCACTCATCATCCCACAAAATCCACACATATTCCTATCAGTACAAACCATTATTATTCCTATTTACAGGTGAGGAAACTGAGGATCAAAGAAATTAAGAAACTTGCCCAAGATGACACCAGGGCCTGAACCTCAGAGCAACTGCTTCCAGGACAATAACTACTATGTTAAAATGCTTCCTGCCCCAAAAGATATCTTGGCTATTCTCTACTTTGAGAGCCATTGTAGCTCAGGCCCTACTGCCAGCAAAGCATCCTTCATTGTTACTGGGACCCAAGGAAGAGACTCTATATATGAGCAAGGGAAATTCTGAAACACTGATAGTATCTCCCAGAATGAATCTAAAGAGGTCTTAGAGGGGGAAATGGGACTGCTGGACTAGGAAACAGCTCATTATATTCTGTTGCTAGATAGTTCCCTAACCTAGGACTGGAATCATGATCTCTAGCCCTCACCCCTCTCAGTGAAGTTTTTTTGTTTTGTTTTTATTTTGGTACCAGGGATTGAACTCAGGGGCACTGGACCACTGGGCCACATTCCCAGCCCTTTTTTGTATTTTATTAGAGACAGGGTCTCACTGAGTTGCTAAGCACCTCACCAATCCTCCTGCCTCAGCCTCCCAAGTGCTGGGATTACAGACGTGTGCCACCACGCCTGGCTTCAGTGAAGTATTCTTAACTGGAATCCTGGGATCCTTAGAAGTCCAAGAATGCCTTGAAATTATGTGTAAAATTTTGTGAGTATGGGCTGTGAATTTCTCTGGAGAGTAATTTCTTTGCATTCATCAGATTCCAGAGGGGTTCAGGACCTCCCTAAAATTAAGTGTCTGTTCAAGAGGACTCCCAGTTCCATCCCACCTCATGAACTGGCTGAAGGCTTTGTAGTTGGTGAGTGTATGGTAATCCTCCTCAGAGAACACATGCTCCACATCCTCCAGGCCCCAGGTCAGAAGTAGAGTTGCTGATGACTTCTGTTCCACCTGCTGGGTAGGGGGAACTTCAGTGAGGTGGGCACTCCCCAGGCTCTCTCCTGGGCCCCCACACATGCCTCAATACTCACCTACCAGCTTCTTGCTCCCTTCTCTAGTCCAACCCTATCCCTCACAGACTACAGCCTCAAGGGCTTCCCTCCCTGCTCATGCCTGTCTATCAGACTTTGGACATGCCTCTCTAATGCTGACTATTCACCCTTGCTCTCTAATCCTACTCACCTTTTGGCCCCCATCACCCTCCCCCTTTTTCCTCCGCTTTGTCTTCTTTTCCTTTTTTTCTCGGTGCTTCCGTCTTCTTTTCCGACCTGGTCCAGTTCCATATTCACTGCCTCCGCTCTCTGACTTCTCCCGGTACTCATCTCGCTCTGAGCCAAATTCTTCCTCACTGTCCTAAGAAAAAGAAATAAAAATAACACTTACCATGTGCCAGGAACTGTTCTTAGCACATAACATTTATTTCCATCTTCACAACAATCCTATAATTACTGATTTGTTTATCCACTTTACAGATGAAGAAACTGAGGCATAGAGAGCTAAATAAATTGCCCAGGAAGACAGAGGGGTCTGAACTTATACAGTCTTCCTCTAAGACCGCTTCCGTTGGCTGCCAGGGCAAGTCACATAAAAAATGATCAGGTTCTTCATCAGGTTGTAGAGAGTGAGGTTAGAGTCCTAGATCCATGAGATACAGGGCAATGGTGAGGGGGTCAAGCCTCCTTGACTTTAGGATACCTCCCTACCTGGGTAATCAGGAAAAAAGAAAATGTGAATCTCTGGGACCCTTGCCACAGAATTAGGAAGCCCTGTCACTTACAAGTTTCTTGCGTTTGCGGGGTTTGCCTGGCTTGTTCTCCTTCTGTTTCTTGGGTCCTCGTTTTCTCTTCTTCACACCCAATGCTGAAGGCAGCAGCCGAATGTCATCCTTATCTTTGGAGCAGAGAACATCAGAAAACATAAGCCTCTAGGTTCCCAGTCTCTAAGGCCCCTCCATATCAGCTTCTTCACTGCCTCAGTCCTACTCTCTAGGAACTGGACATTAACTCCTCCAAACCTTGCTGCCTTTCACTAGATGCAAACAGAGTGTGTTGAGTACTCTGGGATGCTCTGGTTCTGAATGGGAGGTCAGGGGTCAGAAAGGAAGAACGCCAAACCACTCCCTTTTCTCCCCTCCTACTAACAAGGGACCAGGCTCTAGGCCACGGGCTCTGACTGTGGCAGGTCCTTTCAGTCGCCGCCAGGACTCCTCCTGCCTTCCCCTCACTCGGCCAGCTGGCATCCTGCCCAGGAACTGGGGGAAGCCATGCCCAGCTGCTGGCCTGGCCTGACCCCAGCACTTGGAGTGGGGAGACACAAGCTGGCAGCTCCCTAAGCCAGATGCTGAGAAGGGAGAGCCAAAGGTGGACACCTGGGTTCTCACAGTAACACCCTGGGGGCCAACATCCTTTTTGCCAAGAGGGAGGCCTCTATTTACATTTCCTCAGATAATCACTGGCATCTTGTCACCTCAACATAGTCCTAGAGGAAAAGAAATCCTCAGCCAGTCATTTTCATTTCTTGCCCACAAGATCATAGTGTCTGCCTAACCAGAGAGGAGGAAATCTCCAGAATTCCCTTAATGATATGCCTCCTCACAACTGGCCTGAAATCTGCCTCCAAATCTATTCCCATATTCTTGCTCTCTTTAAGAACCCAAGGGCTGCGCCCTTTATCCACAGATTTTACTCTTTCCCTCTATTCTTTGTTCCAGACATCCTGACCCATCCCTATATAGACAATACAGGAGACCAAATGAAACAAAGATATAAGTATAGACAGAGACGCCCAGCATGTGTGTTCTCAAATGTACACACACTCAGGAATCAGCCTGTACCTGCTTCTGCAGGGCAAGTTCCCTGATTCTCTCACCAGAAGCCTCTATCAGATGGCCCTGGGCAGGTTCTTCCCTGATGTACCCCCTGCCCCATACTCCGTGACCCCTGCCAGTCTGCTGAGGCTTGGGAGCCAGTGTTGCTCCTAAAGAGAAAGAGAAGATGCCACACAGACTGATACCACACAGACTGGGGCCCTGCTTAGCTTCTGGCACCCAAGCACTAGACTAACCAGCCAGACCAGTCTTGTTCAGGCCGAGGCAGCTGCAGCAGGAGGGGAAAGCCTGGGTTTGGCCCAGCCCCTTGCTCTAGGACACACAATCCTTCTTCCCTCAACAGCAGAAAAAATTAGACACAATTAACAACCTGAGGCCTGGGTTTCCATTCCCTCAAATTCCTGGCACCTCCCTCCTTTCACACTATCTTTTCTCCTCACTCTGGCAACCTGCATCCCCTTGCGCAGAATCAGGACTGCAGAACCAGGACGACACTCTAACACTGGGTACGGGCGTGAAAGGGGGCTGCCTGCCTAGGGCCAGGATGTGAAAACCGAGGGGGAGGCTGGGCAGGAGTAGAGGGGTACTGTAATAGGAAGTCAGGAGGACGCCAGGCTCCCCTGAACCCCAGGGACTTGGGTTAACACGAACATGGAAACGGAGGCTGCCGGGGCAGTGGCAAGGGCAGGCCAACTGGCGAAGGATCAGGAAAGTGGCCTGGGTCACTCCCAGCTGGGGGTGGGGGCCGCACAGCCGGTGAACTCCACTACCCCCCCTCCCCCAGCAGGAGGTTCCCGAACTTGGGCGGACGTCCGTGGCGCGGAAGGCAAAGGAGAACGGGCGAGGGGAGGCACGGGAGGGCAATAAAGCAAATCTAACTCCTAACCTCCGTCTCAGCAGCCACTCAATGCTGGCCTGGAGCCCAGACTCTCCCACATCCCAGCTCAGATCTCGGGAAGGCGGGGAGGGAGGGTGGAGCCTAGCTGCTCAAGCCCGGGGGAGGAGCCTGCGCGAAAGCCTCGCCTCCCACCCGCCCCTCTCTTCTAATCTCACCATCAATCTCTCACACATATATTTATTTTTTCTCAAATTCCCCTCCCTCCCCCACAACGAACCTCCATAATAGGTCTGCTGCACATGCGTACTGCACGCAGGGGGTGGGTTTGTATTTTCAGACCTTTTGCAAAGAAACTACCAGAATTTTCCGCACCACCCACAATCATTCCCCACCCCCACCTCAAGGAATCACATCTATATATTATGTTATATTATTTCTCTAGACTTGCCAGAAGGGGGAGGGAGAAGAAATGAGTTTTTTTTGGCTTCCTGCTCCCTTCCCCCACCAACACGAGTGCTATTATTTTAAACGTTTAACAATGTAAGGAGACTGGAGTGAGGGGGAAGGGATAAAATTGGTCTTGAGTAAGAATGTAAAACAAAATGGTGAGAATCAAAGCAGTCGGACTGAAAAAACAATGGAAAGCTCTCAGATGTACAAATCCATGTTCCAGAAAAGGATGAGGGAGGGCAGCCTGAGCATATCTCCTCTGAGGAGGCTCATTCTCCCCACACTTGAGGTAGACAAGAGATAATGAGCAGGCTAAAAATATTTTCCCAAAGTTTTACCTCAGAAAGTCATCTGAGGGGGTGTATCTGGGTCACTCATTTGACTCGGAGCGCTGAAAGGGAGATAACATTGCCCAGGGAAGAGAGGAGAGGTGGAATTTCACTTTAGATGTAACATTTTAAAAGCGTCTGCCGTTTCTTCACGATTCAGAAAGCAAAGAGGGAAAAGGGGAGGGAGTAGGACACAAAGACCCATCTCAACCTTAGATTCTTTCATGCGCCTCTCTTTCCCATACCCAGATCCGGGATCTAAAACACCCAAATACCAGATTCCAAGTTCAGAATACAAAACAGGTGAGGGCTGCCAATCCCCTAACTCACCTGACATCCTTTCTTTCCCTCCTTTCAGCACCTTGCTGTAGGCAACCCTACAGGGCAACCCTTTCCCTAAGATTCTTTTATTTCTTTTTCCTCCTGTGAATTCTGCCGGCTCTCTGGGATAACTTTTTAAAAACTTTTCCCTTTATAAGACAAGCCTGGGGGCACAGGGATACTTGAACTAGTCTCCATTAAACACATACCCCACACACAAGAAAGCACTCCCTCACTACCTCCTCAAAGGTTGCCTCAACTAGATAAGAACATGTGCCACATAAGCCACACTGATCAATATGACAGTTTCACAAAGAGCATGATGGTAGACGTTTTGAAGTCTGGAGCATCTGTACTGCTCTGCAGTCCCCAAGCGACGGGTGCAAACACCATAAGGCTCACCTATCCCAAGGAAGCCCCAAAATCCCTCCAGGAGGAGGGTAGTCTGAGGGGAGCCACTGCTAGGCTCCTGATGCCAGGCAGCAGTCTGTCTCCATCACTCCCGGAGAGTGCCGCCCAGAGCGCCGGGTGACTTGTCATTCAGGGAGAGGGGTGCTGAGTGATGGTCAAGCTGCAGAGCAGCTGGGTGGGCAGGTTACGCCCCCTCCCCAGCATGGTCAGGGTGTGGGTGGTTTCTCGAAAGAGTGAGTGACAGTGAATGGCAGCCACGTGAGAGTCACAGCTGGGCAGTTCGGCCACCCCAGACTGACAGGGTCCTGACGGGGAGAGGGGGCCACACTTGACACAAAAGAGCCCGGAGCAGAAGAGAGATGAAGGGGGTGGGGCTGGGGGCATCTGGCTCCCCACTTTTCTCTCGTCCCCCAATCTTAACTGATTCTCTCGATCCCCCAGCTGGGGCAGAGAGGGGTAGCTCAAGTCTAACTCCAGGAAGTGGTCTGAGTGGAGTGTTGCCACTACCTGCTGTAGTCATCAGCCGCCCACATGTACACGACCCCTTCCCCGCGTGCCACCACACGCCCCAGAGCTGGAGGGCACCAAATTCCCCGAAGGTGGAAAGGGGTCCGATGGACACTGTCCCTTTTCTGCTAGCCCAAGTGCCGAGCGAGGGTGGGGGGTTGCTCCACACCACACACAGAAACCCCACTCTGCCTTGGTGCAACCCCACCGGGGTCGTAGCCCAAGGGGCGCTCGCTCGGCCGCCCCTCCCCCACGTGCCCCTCCCCCACGCCGCCGTCCGGCCGCCAGGGTCTCCGCGGTCCCTCGCTCGGCCAGGGAGGGGGCCCTGGCTTCTCCTCGGCCGTTTCCTGCCTACCCCCTCCCCGCCGAGGGTAAAAAAATATCTCCTCCTCCTCCTCCTCCCCCGAAAGCCGCGACCGAGTGGCCCGGTCCGCGCGCGCAGCTCGCGCCCAGCGCTCTCCAGCCCGGGCGGCGGCAGCGGCGGCGGCGGCAGCAGCGGTGGCGGAGGCGGGGGAGGGGTGCGGCGGGGGAGGGGAGGAGGCCCGGCCCCGCGGCCGCCGCCGCCCGGACCGCCGGGACCGCCCGGACCGCTGCAGGGCGCCGGCCCTAGACGGTGGCCCGCGCCCCGGAATCTCCTCGGCTCGGCCGCGCGGTGGGTGCCCGGCCCTCCGCCCGGCTTCGCGCGCCCGCGGCTCCCACTCGGGCTGGGGGTTGGGGAGTCGGGGCAGCCGCTTACCTGGCGGCGGGGGTGGCGGCGGTGGGGGCAGCGGTGGCGGCGGCGGCGGCGGCGGGAAGAGGTGGCAGCCGGGGGGGCTGTGGCGGTCGCGGCCCCGGTCGTGGCCCGGCCCGCGCCCGAGTACTCCCTCGTCGTCGTCCTCCTCATCGTCCTCGTCGGCCGCCTCCACCTCCTCCTCCTCTTCGTCGCCCTCTTCTTCCTCCTCTTCTTCCTCCTCCGACACCACCATCTCCTCCTCCTCCTCCTCCTCGTCCCTCAGAGGGGAAGCCATCCTGTGGCTCTGGCCCCCCCCCACCCCCCCCCCACCCACCGCCCGCCCGCCTCCCCCACCGCTACCACCACCTCCTCCTCCTCCTCCTCCTCCTCCTCCTCCTCGGCGGCGGCGTCCTCCTCTTCACCGCCTCCCCCAGCCCCCCAAACCCCCAGGCCACCCCCCTCGAAAACCCCCACCCTCGGGGCCGCCGTCTGAGGAGGGGGGCCGAACCACCCCCAAAAATGTTCTTGGAAAATTTTGAGGAGAGACTTTTTCCCCCCTTCTCTTTCCTCTCAAGAGAACAAGAAAGGGGGATTTTTAAAAAAAAAAAAAATTATATATATGTATATATATATGTATATGTGTGTATATATATATATATATATATATATATATATATAAAAGTTTTCGACTTCTCTCTGCCCCCCTCTCCGTTGCTTTAAATATATTTAAATTCTGAGGGGGGCGCTCAGAAATATTTCTCAGAGCTGAGGCACTAAGATGGCCGCCTTGAAATTATTTTTAAAACAACCCCCCCTCCAGCACCGCCACCCCCTCCATAAAGAAAGAGAGAGGGGGGAAAATCCCCTTTTAAAACAAAATGGCTGGCTTAATATTTCATTTTTTCACCCCCCCATTCTCCTCCTTGTTACACCCCCATCTCCAACCCTCTACCCAGAAACCCACAAATTTCTCCCTTTTTTCATAACTGATTAGTGCACAGATTAATAGAGATATTTTCCTTGTGTACTGAAGTGTGTGTGTGTGTGTGTGTGTGTGTGTGTGTGTGTTGGGGGGGCATGAAGGATTTCTGCATAAAACAAAAATGGCTGCTGTGACTAACTCCCCCCCCTTATAAAAAATATTTGGGGGGGCATTAATCAGTACTCATGCTCAGTCTGACATCAGCATAAATTGTTAAAGGTTAACTAGTTAGATACTAGTCCAACTAGATAGAATTTTTTCTTTTCTTTACTAGTCTCTTTCTCCCCACCTCCCTTCTCTAAAGAAAAGCTTTTTTTTTTTTTTTTTTTTTTTGAATACTTCAGAAGGGAGTGGTTTGATGTGAAGGTTTTTTTTTTTTTTTTTTTTTTCCCCTTCAGGCATTGAAAAGGAAAAAGATGAAATATATGTTTATATATAACTCTGTTTCTACATACCTCATTGAAGTAAAAATGCATTTAATTGTGTACATATCTTTTAATTGAGAAGCGGTACTGGATTTTTTTCTTATTTCTTTAAAAAAAAGTGACAGAAATCCTAGTGACTTTTGGGGGAGAGATATGAATAGATACGATGATTGAGTTTTTTTTTTTTTTTCAAAGGAGTCCATGTTTGATTCTCCCATTGCCCAGCATTTTCAGTGATTTATAATTGTTGTAAATTTTATCTTCACTTTTCCCCCCTTTCCCTCAGCCTCCCCTCCCCCAGTTGCTAACATATAAAATTAAGCTGACTAGAGAAATTAATTTTGGGGTAAATAGAACAGATTTTTAGAATTAAGGGGAGAGAGAAAGTCTGAAGATTGTAAAATTATTTTCTCTTTTCTCCTGTTTCAGTATATTTCCCTTCCTCCACGATCTCCAGCACTGATAAAGTAGAAGAAACTGAGGTACCAGGAAAGAGAAAAGTAACTGGGACTGAGGTAGGGGTTACACTCAGGCATTTTTGTTTAGCTTGCTAACCCTTGATTTCCATCTGTACCCTACTGTTTATCTAAAAGTGGTACCAGAAATCAGATGGACACTTGAAAAGAGTCCAAAAGTAGCTTTCTCAAACAGATTTGATCAGAGAGGTCTAGACATAAAGTACAGCTTGCCAATGAATGGAGCAAAGGAAGGAGGTGAATTAGCTTTAATTCTACCCTTTTTGTACCTCACCTTTTTCTTACTTCAGTTTTCTCCCATTCTTTTGATCTCACTTTGCCCCTCCCTTGCTTCCCATCCCAGGCCTGTAGAATGAAATGATGTCTTTCCTGGACCATTTCTCTACCTCTGAAGTGTAATTGCTGGCCCCCAGCCCTGCTTAAGAGCACAGCAGTCAGAAAGCATTAGTGACAAGGGAATACAATATAAATGTTTGTTTACAAGGCTAAAATAAAATGTTCATTGTTGATATCCTACCTCCTCCTACTAATGCACTTTATTGAACATTGGTTTCCCTTTTTTTCCCTAATAATTTGAACTGTGAAATTCTCTTTCCTATGCTCCCAAATCATTCCTCTTCCATTCAGTTTAGCTTGCTTGTCCTTTCTCTGAGTCTGTACTAGTTCATCTGGGTATCTCCTTTTTTCTGTGTATAGCTTTTCTATATGTGCATCTTTATTTTTCACTGATACTGTCTTTCTTGCTTTTGACTCTCAGTCTCCATCACCTGCAAGTGACTTTCCATTTCTGTCCTCTGTTTTCTTCTGTCTTCCCAACTCAATCTCTTGTGTTTGGCTCTTTCTTGTTTGTGCCTGTCTCCACCTTTCTGGTCTCCTCTGTGTATGTCTGTGGATCAAACCAAGGTCTGGAAAAAATGTCTTCAAGCGTGCGCGCGTTTGTGTGTGTGTGTGTGTGTGTGTGTGTGTGTGTGTGTGTGTGTTGGTGGGGGTACAGTGTGCATCATGTGCTCCACAAGTCTCTGCCTTGGGTCCTCTCACTCTATGCTGAATGTCTGTGCCTATGTGCCACATGTGCCATGATCTGCAGGTGTGGGTGGCTAAAGGTGGCCATATGCATCCCTATGCAGGCCTTCATCATTTTTTCTCTTGAGTGTGCTTTACATGTAGATTTCTTAATATTCCTGATTCTCTCTTTGTCCATCTACCCCTCTGCCTGTCTGCATCTCTTTCCTGATCTTTTTTTCTTCCTGCTGACCTCTTGATTTGTAGTCTTCTATCCTTGTTTCTGCCTGCCTCTTTACCTGCTTGCTCTTGTTATGGTGTCTGCCTGCCTGCCTGTCTGCTCCTTCCTGACTGGCTGGCAGCCTTTTTCTCTCTCTGGTTGTCTGTCTGCTTCTCTGGCTGTTTGCCCACCACTCTCTCTCTAGCCATCTGTCTCCCCGCCTGCCTGTCTCTATCACTTTTTTTAGCCTGCATCTCTTGGTTTGTCTACCTTCCAGGTCCTGCTATGGCCATCCCCATCTTGGTTTGCCTCTTATCTTGCCCTTCTACTTGTTCCTGTTTATCTCTTTTCATCATTTTTCCTTGCTTCCCTTTAGTTCTGTCTTCTTGCCTGTCTGCCCTACTTGCTTTCTGTTCTACTGCTTAAAGCCTGTATTTTTTCCCTCTTTCTGTTTATCACCTCTTTCTCCCTTGACTTCCTTTCTCCCAACATCCCATCAAGGGGGATGGTCTCTTTCTCCAGACTTCTCAGTAACCCCTTACCCCAAAGTCTTACCTGCTTTTGTATTATATCTCCTACCCTGTCTTCTCTCACACTTGCTTCCATTTTAGTTGTCTCTTTTTCTGTCTTTCTGCTTCCTCAGACAGGCTGCCTGCCTCAGTCTTTTTGCCATTCTCCCAGTCTCTATTTTCCTGCCTTTTTACTGTCTGCTTGGTATGTTCTTTCTTTATGTCCACATCTCTGCTTGCTTTTCCTTCTTTTTTTTTTTTTTTAGTCCCCTCCCCCAATCAACTTGTATGTATACTTGTGTGTGTGTGTGTGTGTGTGTGTGTGATGTTCGGGATTAAATGAAGGGCATTGTATGTGCTAGGCAGGCACTCTATCACTGAACTACATCTGCAATACTTTTTACTTTTTGAAACAGGGTCTCATTAAGTGGCCCATACTGGTCTCGAACTTGAAATATTCTGGCCTCAGTCTCCTGAATTGCTGGGATTATTGGTTTATGCTACTGCGCCTAGCCCAAGTTAACTTTTGAATAGACATAACCATGGTATAAAAATGTAAAAGTATAAAACTAGTAGTGTGCAAAGTAAGCCTCCCATCTATTCTCTCCCTGGCCATGATTTCCTCTCCCCAGAGGCAGCCACTATGTCACATTTCTTGGATAATGCCTGAGAGAAGAATCTATACATACACAAGTCTACTTGGTTTTCGCTGTACTCTTTAATGCTTCTTTTCCAGTTTTGCTGGATGCTCCTTCCTAACTTTGCATGGCTTGCCACCTCTTGCCTCTTGTCTTTCTGATTCTACTTTATGGCACTTGTCTTTTTTTGATTGACTATTGCATATTACCTGCTTTTACTACCAATACCACAGGAATTCTTAGAAATGTCTTGTTCTCTCCTAATCTCCTATTCTACTGTCTACATAGTTGTCTGGAAACATACTCTTGGTCTCTTCATTGCTGAAATATGTATTAATTGAGAAAAGAAAGACATGAATGCACTAAATGAATATACTAAAAACAACCAGATGTAGTACAATTAATAAGTACAGATAGCTTGTAAGCTGTGCTTACACACAAATAGACAGTGGCCTGCTCTATCTTTCCTATTTAGTCTATATGAATTCTATGAAGTCATATGAATCTAGACCCTTTGAGAGTTTTGTTTTGGTATTGGGAATTGAACCCAGGGGATCTTTACCACTGAGCCATACCTCCAGGCCTTTTTACTTTCTATTTTAATAAAGGGTCTCATCAACTTGCCCAGGCTAGCCTCAAACTTGTGATGCTCCTGCCTTAGCCTCCAGAGTATCTGGGATTACAGGCATGTGCCACTGTACCCAGCTCCTTTTAGGTGGTTGACTTAGGCCTATCCCAGAAGTTTCTTTCTCCTCATCTCAACAACTTTGCTCTTTATTAAAACTTCTCCTTTTTCATCCTTCCTTCTGGATTCTTTTCCCATGCTGCCTTAGAGAAATTATAACACTTCATCCGGGAGACAAAGACTCAGCTTCTAACCAGGTCTCTTTGAGATGATAAGACTTTACACAATATACTGTTCTTTCATTCCTGCTTATTTACTGTCTATATTCCTGAATTCAACTGTTTTAGCCTCTTATCTCTGTATTACTTCCCTTTCTCTCTGCCAACCCCTTCTCTCTTTTTTAAAATATTTATTTTTTAGTTGTGGTTGGACGCAATACCTTTACTTTATTTATTTATTTTTATGTGGTTCTGAGGATCAAACCCAGGGCCTCACACGTGCTAGGCAAGCACTCTACTGCTGAGCCACAACACCAGCCCACACACCCCTTCTCTTTTGTTTATTTATTTGTTTATTTTTTCCTTGTATCTGTCTTGGTCTTCATTCTAGTTTTTCTTTCTTTTCCTTCTGATTGGCTACCTCTCCTTTCTTCTGTATGATTGACATGTATCTCTCCATCACCCCATCTGTCTGTTGGATTTTCCCTATCTGCCTGCAATAATTATAAGGCACTCTGTTGTATAAAACACTATTATCACTTTGTCTTCCTTCTTATAGTTTTCTTCATCTGTGTGTCTTTCTTTTCTCTCTCTTCTCCTATTTGCTTATTTGTGTTTCTTTTGGTGATCTTGCCTCACTGTCAGTCATTTCTTTCTGTCAACCTGTTTTTCTGCCATCCTTCTTCTACACATGGTCAGTTCTTCTGTCTCTCCTGTGTTTCCAAGTTTCTCTACATTTCTTTCACCTGTCTATGCTTTTTAGGCCTTTTATCTGTGCCTGTATATCTTACTGACTCTAGCTGCTTGTCTCCTTACCTGTCAGTTTCAATGCGGGCATCACTCTCTGCCTTTTTCTGTATTTCTGTACATTAAAAATAATACCTTTTAGCCGGGCAGCAGTGGTGCATGCCTGTAATCCCAGCACTTTGGGAGGCTGAGGCAGGAGGATCGCGAGTTCAAAGCCAGCCTCAGCAATGGCGAGGCACTTAGCAACTCAGTGAGACCCTGTCTCTAAATAAAATACAAAAAAAGGCTGGGGATGTGGCCCAGTGGTCGAGTGCCCCTGAGTTTAATCCCGGTACCAAAAAAAAAAACAAAAACCTTTTTTTAGCTAGATATCTTGGCACATACCTGTAATCCCAATGGCTCAGAAGGCTGAGGCAGGAGGATTGCAAGTTCAAAGCCATTCTCACCAATTTAGTGAGGCTCTGAGCAACTTAGTGAGACCCTGTCTTAAAATTAAAAAAAAAAAAAAAGAAGAAGAAGAAAGCTGGCGATGTTGCTCAGTGGTTTAAGCACCCTTGGGTTCAATGCCTGGTACCAAAAAAAGATCTTTTAAATTAAATCCTGAGCTGAGGATGTAGCTCAGTGGGTAGAGTGCTTGCCTTGCACATGTGAGGCACTGGGTTCAATCTTTAGCACTACATAAAAATAAACAAAAAAGTAAAAATATTATGTTCATGTACAACTAAAAATTTTTTTTAAATAATAAATTAAATCCCTATGATTAATTGATAAAGACTTTATTAAAAATTAGACTTGTTAAGGTGAGAACAAGGAATTCAGATATGCAGCTATCAAATGCAAACCACAAATTAGATGCTCCGCTGCACACATACAAAAGGGAAAGAAAAGGAAAAACATTGAGGAGACTCCCAAACCAATAATATTATTTATGTGAAGAAAAATCAAGAAATTTATTTAAAGCAATAATTTCTAATCTTTTTGGATTAGAAATTATTTTTCCCCAGGGAAAAAACAGCATATACATGTAATATCACATGTATGTTCATGGTGTTATGAAAACCCTGAAGTCTGTGACCCCAGGTTAAAACTGATACAGGAGGGGCTGGGGTTGTGGCTCAGTGGCAGAGCGCTCGCCTCGCACATGCGCGGCCCAGGTTCGATCCTCAGCACCACGTAAACATAAATGCATTGCATTGTGTACAACTAAAAGTAAAAAAAATAAATAAATATTTAAAAAAAAAACTGATACAGGAAACCAATGAGTAAAAGAGCACAGACTTGTGCTCATACAACATGTAGATTGAAGTATTAAAAACACTGCAATCTACAATTTTTCAAATATGTTATTGATAATAATGAAAGGCATATAAATGCTCAGGATATTTTAGACCCAATCATGGAATTTTAGCAATGGGGGGTCATTTAAATCATTGGTTGTCACTTGTCCTTTCCCAAAAAGCCTGTCCTTTATTCTGAAGTTTTTTATTTCTTGTATATATTTTTATATAGGATAAATATGTAATATACTACATTTAACATATAATAGAACTTGTACATATGTGTTTATATTGCATATGTATATACTATGTAGGTATTATATATATGTACACACATATGTATAAATTAACAATTACATATGCACTCAAACTTTCATAATGCTAAAAATGTCCTTTGTAAAAGTGAGATAGATCTATATGGAAGAAGGTTCACAAGTGGATTTTAGAGAGAGAGAGCAAGAAAATGGCTTTAAAATTTTTTGTTTATTTATTTATTGCAATACAGGGACATTCTACCACTGAGGTACATCACCAGATCTTTTATTTTGAGACAGGATTTGGCTAAGTGCCAAGGCTGGCCTGCAACTTGTGATCATCCTTCCTCAGTCTCTTGAACATTTTAAATATGTTTTTATGAAGTAATGATGATGAGTATATCCGTCATGGTTTTGTGGTTCTTAATGTCCTTAACACAGTGAAAAGTCAGGATCCCCATGTTGAGTACTCAGCCACTGGCCACATCCTCAGCCCTTTTTTATATTTTATTTAGAGACAAGGTCTTCCTTAGTGGCCTAGGGCCTTGCTAATTTGCTGAGGCTGGCTTTGAACTTGCGATCCTCCTGCCTCAGCCTCCCAAGGTGAGGATTACAAGCATGCATCACAGCACCCAGCTGATGAACTTTTCTTTAACTTAAATAAATGTCCTTTTGAAAGTAAATTTTAGGGCTGGGGCTGTAACTCAGTGGTAAAGTGCTTGCCTCACATGTGTGAGGCACTGGGTTCAATCCTCAGCACCACATAAAAATAAATAAAGATATTGTTTGTCTATCTACAGTTTTTTTAAAAGTAAATTTTTTTTTTTTTTTTTTTTTTTTTTTTTTTTTTTTTGGTACCGGGGATTGAACTCAGGGGCACTCATCCACTGGGTCACATCATCAGCCCTTTTTTGTATTTTATTTAGAGACAGGGTCTCACTGAGTTGCTAAGTGCCTCGCCATTGCTGAGGCTGGCTTTGAACTCGTGATCCTCCTGCCTCAGCCTCCCAAAGTGCTGGGATTACAGGCGTGCGCCACCGCGCCCGGCTTTTTTTAAAAGTAAATTTTATATTGCTGGAGATAATATCCATAAATCTTTGATTAGCTTTGGTAATTATAGTTTCCTGATTAATTTTAAAATACAACTAATTATTAAAATCAATAAAGATGAAAGTGGGGCTGGGGTTGTAGCTCAGCAGTAAAGCACTTGCCTAGCATGTGTGAGGCTCTGGGTTCGATTCTCAGCACCACATGTAAATAGATAAAATAAAGGTCCATGGACAACATTAAAAAAAAAAATTAAAATGTCTTGCATGCTACTAATGGTACACATACCACATTTTTAGGTCCAGAAACTGGGGCTTAGATATTGATAGGATTGCCTAAGATCAAATTATTAGTTAGGAACAGAACCAGGACTTGAATCTATCAATTTCCATTCTGGTGTACTTTGTATTATATTCTACATTGACTTCTGAGTCAATAGGCTGTCCTAGGGTTTTAAAGGAAACCAAAATTGAAGGTCACATATGTTACTATTATTAACTTATAACAGTTATACCACAGAACTGGCAAAGGTCAATTTAATTATATTTATTATACTTTTTTTTTCAGTAGTGGGATTGAATCCAGGAGTGCTCTACCACTGAGCTACACCTACAACCCTTTTTAAAATTTTTTCATTTTGAGGTTGGATCTTGCTAAGGTGCTGATCATCCTGCCTCAGCCTCCCACAGAGCTGGGATTAGAGGCATGCACCACCATGTCAGTTTACACTTACAAACTTTTTTTGACACACAATTCGACTTCTTACCATCTACTCTCTTTTCTTTCTTTTTTTTTTTTTGCAGTTCTGGGAATTGAATTTAGGACCTAGCACATGCTAGGTAAGTGCTCTACCACTGAGCTATAATCCCCCTAGCTCTTTTAGAATTTTGAGACAGATTCTCACTAAGTTGCCCAGGGTGGGCCTCTTGCCTCAGCCTCCCAGTTGCTGGGATTACAAGTGTATGCTACCACATCCTCCTTAGCATCTACTTTTGGGAAACAGTAGATGTTTCTCATCACACTTGAACATAAAATGACATGTGTAAAGATGTTCATTATAACACTGTGTAGCAAAAAACTTCTGAACACCCTAAAATCTCCAGTAGTAAGGAATAGCTAAGCAAACTACACAGCAATCATGAAAAGTGAGTTACATCTGTATGTATAAATATGGTCAGATTCTTTAATATACAGTGGCATGGAAAAAAACCAGGCTGCAAAACAATATTTACATTATGATATTAGTTAATTTGTTTGTGTTTAAAGAAACTAAAAATAATGCTAAATATTTCTAGATATATTTTTATTTATAAAAATGCCTTTTAAAATTCTGAAGGTACACATATCAAAGATTTTTAATTTTGTTAATTCTGAATTTTTACAATGAGAAAGTATAATTTGTGCAAACAAATTTAAGTAGACTTATTGATCACATTAGCAAATGGAGCTAAATGAGATAAAAAGTAGTCTGATTTCTCTAAAGAAATCACTCCTTATTAATCTCTGGTCCTTTGAAGAGAAAAACATGTAAGCAAAGTATTATCAGTGGGGGGAAAAAGCATAATCAGTGGATATACTGATATGATTTTGAAAACATTAGAGAGGTTCCACTTTAGACTAATTAAAGAGGAAAAGGGAAGGTATAATTTGTGTGTGTGTATAAACATGATGTCATTTATGAAAGAAAAAAATATGTGACTATCCATAGGGTATATTTGGAAGAATATACAAGAAACTATAGTAGTTGCCACTGGGAAGGTGGACTTATTTTTTCATCTTTTGAAGCAACTTGAATGTTGTCAAGCAACTTTTCAAGTGACCAAGAGATTGGCTAGGTAGAGGGAGGAGATCAGACATACACACACACACACACACACACACACACACACACACACACAATCTAAATGTGAATATGTGATTCTGATTATTGCCATGGGCTGTTAATCTGAGTGTTCAGAGAAGAAATCTTGGTGGGGGCGAGTAGAGGGAGTCAATGAAGAACTTTCATATGTAGTTGTGTTTGAAGTTGGCCCCAAAAGATAACTAGGATTTATATAGCAGACAGGAAAAGGAAGTGCAGTCTAGGTTGAATAAGAAAGCATTTAGCAGGTGGCATTGGAAGTCATCTGACTGGAGTGGTAATTTCATAATAGAAAATTATAGTAAAGAAAAAAAAGTTGTAGTAGAGGTTTTTATCCCTTTATAGAGTAAGAATGTTGGGATATAAAGTGAAGAGTAGAGGTCGGAACTTTGGGGCATCTTTGAAAGATGGAGGCAAGAAGGAGAAGAGAAACAACCCAAAGAAAAACAAATAGTTAGGGTGGTAGATGTACCAGATATTGTTACTATGGAAGAATAGAAACATAGTTTCCAAAAGGAAGCAGAATCCTTGGTGCTAGATGCTTCATGGAAGACAAGAACAATACAAACTGTTCCTCAAAAAGTTAAATATTAGCCAGGTATGGTTGACACATGCCTATAATCCCAGCTACTTGGGAGACTGAAGCAGGAAGATCATAAATTCTAGGACAGTCCAGCAACTTAGTGAGATACTGTCTCAAAATAAAAAAAAATAAAAAGGTCTGGGGTTGTAGCTCAGTGGTAAATCACCCCTAGATTCAATCCCAAGTACCACAGGAAAAAAAAAAAAGTTAAATATAGCCTGGCACAATGGTGCACACCTGTAATCCTAGCAACTAGAGAGGCTCAGGCATGAGGATCCCAAGTTCTTATCAGCCTGGGCAACTTAGCAAAACCCTGTCTCAAAATTTAAAAACATAAAGGGGCTGGGGATTTACCTCAGTGGTAGAGCACTTACCTAGCATGTACAAGGCCCTGAGTTCAATCCCCAGTACTGGCTGGCTGGATAAATAAATAAATAATCCAAATACACACACATACATGTATGTGAATATATATGTGTATGTATGTATGTACATATATGTGTAACATACATACACACATATAAGAAGAGGGAGAGAGTATGAATAGAAGACAGTGGTCATGAATTTTGGTAGTCCTAAATAGATACTTTAAAGTAATACATAAAATAGACCTGGAACCATCACATCACATACTTGAGTGAATCTAATTCTTTATCTCCAGGGTTACTTCCACATTCCCCCATCTTGTATAAAAAGCTTGTATTCCTTGAAGGCTCCTGCAGTCTAGCTATATGTTCTTTAATTTCTCTCCTATACTGTCAACTATTTAACCTCCTAACTATTCCCCTCATTTACTGATGATACTGGCTTAGTTCTGCCATCATCTTGGGTCAACTTAGGATCCATGTGAAAGATCCTTTTATCACCCTCTCATTTCCTCAAATCCCTGATACCCAGAGACCTTATTCCCCATCCTACTTTTACATCTCCAGCCTTTGTACCTACCTCTTCTGCAATATTAAATTCAAGCCCTCTACTTTGGCCACAAGTTTCTATTTTTCTAGCTCTCTCGTTTACTTATACCTCACTATTCCTGGACCCCATGAGACATTCAATCTGCTTAATTCCTAGTTTTCTCCTAATCAGCTTCATTCTGTTTTCACCTCCTTTCCTGTCCAGTTTAAATTCCATGGTCTATCATTTCAACAACTCTCCTGCTAGTGCTGGTGTGCCCACTTCTCATTTTCTTTCTTGCAAACCCCTTGCCTTGGTACACTTTGGCTGTCTGTTTACACCCAGGGCATAAAGTGCTGTGGAAGAAAATACTATAACCATTTGGACTAGTATCCCTGCTCAGAAAACCTTTTTCCAAATCAGTTTCCTTTGTGAGTCAGTTCTCCACAGTGACTTATACAAATTCCTAAGACTTCTTCCTCATACTCATTTGATCTTAGTCAAAAGGCTATGTTTTAGTCAGCTTCCCCCCCCCCATTGCTGTGACCAAAAGACTTGACAAAAACAGAGAAGGAAAGTTTTATTTGGGGGCTCACAGTTTCAGAGACTCAGTCCATAGATAGCCAACTCTATTGCTCTGGGCCCAAGATGACGTAGTACATCAAGATGGAAGAGTATAGCAGAGGAAAGCAGGTCTGAACAAGACCACCAAGAAGCACAGAGAGAGTTACACTCTGCAAGGACAAATATATATACAAAGTTACCCTCCCAAAGATCCATCTCCTCCAGATGTACCCTGGCTATAGTTACCACCCAGTTAATCCCTATAAGGGGATCAATACACTGATTAGATAAGCTTCTCATAACCCAATCATTTCACCTCTGAACTTTCTTGAATTGTTTCACACATGAGCTTTTGGGGGACAACTAATATCTAAACTGTAACGGGCTGAGAAATGATCTCTTCCTTACACTCAAATTAGGAAGTCTTATTTACTTCCAGGGAATAGTAGGAAGGAATGACAGCAAAAGCCCAAGTGAAGGGATTAACTTCAGTCAGGTCAGAAGGGAAGAAGGAAAGGACAAACATGTATATTGTTAGATATGTAGATTTAGCATGAGTATTTTGAAGGAGTTCTCTTCAGATTAGACAGCTATATTAAAAACAAATATTTAAAAGAATTAGAACGTGACATAAGCAAATATTTTCCTGGAGGTAAAAAATGTCTTAAATGAGCAACAGCCATAAAGGAAAATACTTACAGATTTACTCAATAAAATTAGCTGGGTGTGGTGGTGTATGCCAGTAATCCCAGTGGCTCAAGAGGCTGAGACAGGAGGATCATGAGTTCAAAGCCAGCCTCAGCAATTGCAAGGTGCTAAGCAACTCAGTGAGACCTTGTCTCTAAATAAAATACAAAATAGGGCTGGGGATGTGGTTCAGTGGTTGAGTGCCCCTGAGTTCAATCCCCAATACAAAAAAATATTAAGTTTTACTGTATACAAAACATCACAGACAAGGTTAAAAAAAAACAGGAAAATATTCATACCATTTATGACAAACTGTTCATTCAGTAAGTAGCGTGTGCTTTAGAGAACTTGGAGATAACAAGCAATTTTAGTTCCTTTAAACAAAAAGAGATTTTATTCAGGAAGTTAACTTACAAAATTGTTGGATAGGCCAAAGAAGCACTGTAGTCTGGGCTTCCATAGTGAACAGAACATTGCAAAACTGACCCACCAGAAATCTACTTCCTGTCTATACCACCACACTAGCTTTTGTGTTTCTTTTCTTGTTGAAATAAAGACTTCAGAGAAATCAACAACAATTTCAAAATATAAAAGTAAATAAATTATGTGGAAAAGATGAATGATGATTACTATTTGGGGGGTGTATACTAGGGATTGAACCCAGGGGCACTCAACCACTGAGCCACATCCCGGCTCTTTTTTGTATTTTATTTAGAGACAGGGTCTTACTGAGTTGCTTAGGGCCTTGCTAAATTGCTGAGGCTGTCTTTAACTTGTGATCCTCCTGCCTCAGCCTCCTGATCTGCTGGGATTACAGGCGTGTGCCACCATGCCCGGATGTGATTGCTGATTTTTATGGAGTTTTTACTTTGTGTGTAAGTGAACTACCCTAAGTAAGTACTTAATATGTACTAACTCACTTATTCCTTCTAATAATCTTTTAAAATAGAAACTATCAATCTCTATTTTGCAGATGAGGAAGCAAAGGTAAAAGGAGATTAAATAAACTGGGTGCAGTGGTACACACCTGTAATCCCAGCTACTCAGGAGGTAGAGGCAGGATTATCACAAATTATAGACCAGTTTGGGCAATTTAGCAAGACTGTGTCTCAAAATAGTGATAAAGTGTCTTTGGGTTTGAGTCCCATTAGCTTCTTCCCCATCCCCAAAGAAAAGGAGATTAAACATCTTGTCTAAGACCAGAGCTACTAAAAGGTAAAACAGGCATTTATATACCCAAACTCATAGGGTGGACCTGAAGAAAAGAAAAGGTGAAAATTCAGATGACATGATAATTCAAGGATTGGGGTGCTATTATTAAAATCACAGGAATTTAGACAGAAGCTGGCTTTAATGTATTTGTTTCTAGATGTCCTTAGCTTGATATGTGACATGCTTTTTTTTTTTTTTTTTGGGTAGCAGAGATTGAACCCAGGATGCTGTGCCACTGAGCTACATCCCCAGCCCTTTTTATTTTTTATCCTGAGATGGGGGTCTGTCTAAGTTCTGGTCCTCCTGCTACAGCCTCACAAGTCACTGCAATTATATGCATGCATGCACACATTGCATCCTGCTTAACACTGCCTTTTAACAACTTCTTGATGTAGGATGAGCTCACATCCCTAATATGAAACGCTTCAAGATCCAAGAGCACCAACATGACGTCCAGAGTGAAAGGTTCCTCCTGTGATGGGTCACAGTCAAAATGTAGGCACATTAAAAATATTTTATCAGATTACCTTCTGGCTATGTGTATAATGTATATATGAAACATAAATGAATTTCATGTTTAGACTTGGATCCCACACCCACAATCTTTCATTAGTATATACAAGTATTCCAAAATCTGAAAAAATTCAATATCTCAAATGTTTGTTTCAAGCATTTGGGATAGGGATAGCCTAGGTTTTCCAATGGCTGGCCAGTTTGAAATGCCTTGCTCTTTCCATCTGTTGTCAAGCCACAGTAGTCCCAGTAAAAGTGCCCTGAAACCTTTCCCACTGATTATCCTTCAAGTTATAGATGTGTTGTAGTGCTAACCTCTGCTGTCATCCTCTTGCCCCTCCATTTGCACTTGGCCCTTTGCTACTATATAACTTTCTGTGTAAGGAATTATGTTAATTTCAGACTAAATTTGATATAATTCTTAAGTTAAAACCAACTAATTTTTTTTAAAGATTCTATATTCCCAAACTGTTTAACTTCTGAAATATGTTCCAGAGCTAATAATGAAGCTACCCAATCTGTCCTTTAGAGGAAGAGTTGGAGCTATACAGTCAGAGAGATAACCAAGCTCTACACTTACTAACTTTGACCCTGGACAAATTGCTTATCCCCTTAGGTGACAGCATCTTCATCTGTGAACCAGCCTTCCTCACAAAGTTGTAGCAAGAATTAAATGAGCTAACTTACGTTAGGCACTGGGTATAATAAGGCATTTGATAATTGGTAGCTATTATTCTAAACAATCAAATTTACCATTTAGCCATTTCTCACTTCAGAGAGATTCACTTAAGATGATTGTAAGCTGAGAGGACTCACAACTTGGGTTATATAGCACCTTGTTAAACTGAAGGAGCAAAGAGGCTGACTTTAGTCACTCTTGTTTCTCATAGTTAGCCCCATTTCCTTGCTTTCCCTCACTTGGTATGACATGAAACAAACTGCATTTTACTTGACTCAAATAATTCTCACAGAAATTCTAACTGAAATGTTAGTCACAGACATGGTCTACTAGTTTTCTAATTATGACAGATGTACCTGGATGCTGAATGTTACCAAATCTCAGGAATTTCCAAGGGAAGCATTTGTTACTACATAGTGACTAACACAAGGAATGGGAAAGAAAACTAAAACTGGTTAGTGGTAGTGTCTTTTCCAAGGATGTTTGTAGTGCTGGGAATTTTACCACACCTTATCTCATTTAATATTTTCAACAACATTATAAGAAACTTCTATTTAGGGTGACCATGTCCAGGGTTGTCTATTGTCCTTACTTTTACCTTCTATCATCCCTATTTTATGATTGAAGAAATGGAATCTAAAGAAAGGTTGGTATTCTGTACATGGTTACTGATAGATAGGTTACCCTGCCCCCCTCAGAGTTTTCCACACCCTAAGAGAAGCAACCTTGTTTCATTCTCCAGACAAGATGTTCCTTCTCCGGACAGGATGTTCCTTCCCCGGGCAGAATGTTTCTTTTCCCCAGGCAAGAGCCAATAGGCTTAAAGGTCCCCTGTTCTATGGGCAAAGAGCCAATGGTGTTGGGGTTGCTCTAGTGCACCCCCCACCAGAAATCCCTATATAGGGCCCTGTTTGAGAGACTCAGAAGAGAGACACACAGACACACAACATCGGCTTGTCGCTGCTGAGAGGAGGAAGACAGATACATCAGCTCAACGCTGCAGAGAGGAGGAAGCCACTGCAACAGCTACAGACCCATCGCCTCCAGCCGACAGCAGCTGCCCCAGCCAACAGCTCCAGACCCATCGCCTTCAGCTCGATGGCCGCCCCCAGCTGACAGCCCCAGCCTCCAGCCAGACAGCAACTGCTTTAGCCGACAGCTCCAGAGATTCTAGCCGGTGCGACCAAGCACCCACCTTCTGTCCAGAGCTTGCACACTCCCCTCTCCCTGACTCCCCTCTCCCACCAGAGCTTGCACACTCCCTTCTCCCTGACTCCCCTCTCCCACCTCTTCGACCTTCGACCAGAGCACCTCTTCTCCGGTTTTTGCTACCAGCCATGAAGGCTGTTGAATAAATCTTTTGGCTGCACGGCTGTCCCCGGTGTGATGTTTTGCCCTTCAGTTACAAAACTCCTCTCTTCTGCAGTTGGATTTTTTAATTCTCATATCTTATGTGTATCTTGTGCAACTATAGCCTAACAAATCCACCATTGATCCGCTATTTGCTAAATCCAGATACTCCAATCATCATCTTACTATTTGGCCTCTGTACAGTATTTCACACTTTCCCACATCTCAAGTATTCTCCCTTTAATTTCCATGGCATCCTTTTCCTGGTTCTTTCTCACTCTCCAGCTCTTCCCTGTGAGTCTCCTTTTCCTCCTCCCCTCCTAGGTCCTCTGCTTAGATCAGAATTCACTTTTTTTTTTTTTTTTTTTGTACCAGATATTGAACTCAGGGTCACTTAACCACTGAGCCACATCCCCAGCCCTTTTTTTGTTTTTATTTTGAGAAAGGTTCTTTTTTTTTTTTTTTTTTTTAATATTTTTATTTATTTGCTTTAGTTGTACACAATGCGTTTTATTCAATACATTTTATTTGTACATGGTGCTGAGGATCGAACCCGGGTCGCCCACGCGCTAGGCGAGCGCTCCACCGCTAAGCCACACTCCCAGCCCTGAGAAAGGTTCTTGCTAAGTACTTAGGACCTTGCTAAGTAGCAGAGGCTGATCTTAAACTTTCAATCCTCCCGCCTCAGCCTTCTGGGTCACTAGGATTACAGGCATGCACTATGGCACCTGACCCATACTGCATTCTTGAGATGATCTCATCCTTGTCTTGGGCTAGAGTTACTATCTGCTAACAATTCCCATACCTATAACTCTGACCCAGAGCTTTCCAGTCCCATACACCAAGTAGGGTTTGGACATGTGTACTTTCATGCCCCTGAATTACCTTATATAGCCAACTAAAACTTCATTCATTATCTTCATCTTCCAACATTCTCCTTTTCCATCACTGGACTCACCATCCCCCCAGCTGCCCATACCAGGTACCTGGTGTCATCCTTGTCTCTTTCCTCTCTCTCAGACTTCTACCCAATAAATTACCCAGTAACTTTGGTCCATCTTCTCTGACTACTACCACTAACCTAGTTCCACTTGCCTTCATTTGTCTCCCAGACTACTGAAAGGCCACCCTGTCTCCACTTTCTCCCCTCCATTCCATTCCTTCTTGGCAATGTAGTTAAGTCACTTTTTTTTGTGTGAGGGGGTACTAGGAGTTGAACCCATGGGCACTGATCCACTGAGTTAAAACTCCAACCCTTTTTAAATTTTTATTTTTTTTTATTTTGAGACAGGGTCTCACTAAGTTGCTAAAGCTAGCTTCAAACTTGTGATCCTCCTGCCTTGGCCTCCTGAGCTGCTAGAATTCCAGGTGTGCCACCATGCCTAGCTTCAAGCCACCTTTTTAAAAGGCAAATATGATCATGGCCTCTCTACAAAATTCTTATGCCTGATTGTACACTTTATTTTAAAATATTTATTTATGTATTTCTTTTGCGGTGCTGGGGATTGGACCCAGGTTCTCATGCAAGCTAGGTAAGTACTTCAGTTATATCCTTTAAAAGGGTGAGTTGTATGGTTTGTGAATTATGTATCAATTAAAAAAAAAAACAAGGGGCTGGAGTTGTGGCTCAGTGGTAAAGCGCTTGCCTAGCAAATGTGAGGCACTGGGTTCAATCCTCAGCACCACATAAAAATAAATAAATAAAGATATTGTGTTAAAAAGCCAAAAACAAAGCAGAGACAACCTGATTTATAAAACCCCCATGACCTGGTCTGACCTTCACATCCCTCATTACCCCCACTACCCTCCACATCCCCCTCCTCTCAGATTTACCATTCTGCACTCTCTTCTGCTTTTGAGCTCACATTCTCACCTCTAATGTTTCCACATGCTATTTATTCTGTGCAGGAAGCATTCTCTCCCCACCTCTCTCCCTTACCCTCCTCTTCTTTACTTGGCTAACTCCTTGCCCTTCAGCTTTCAGCTTGAGATACCTCCCCATAAAGCCTTCCCTGATCCCCCAGAAGGGATTAGGTGCTCCTGCTGTGTACCCTGAGGCATTTCATACTTTGCTCTTTTATAGTATTTATCACATATTTGCTTATTCTATGGATAGCTATTGAATGGGGGGCCAGATGCTGGGTTTTGGTGGCAAGTAAGAGCTGTCCTCATGGAGCTTACAGTCTAAGAAGGGAGGGAGATGGACAATTATACTAAGGGTTTTAATTATAGTTAAGATGTTTCAGAACACTCTGTGAGGGTATGACAAGAAATTTTGACAGGCCGGGCATGGTGGCACATGTCTGTAATCCCAGCACTTGGGAGGCTGAGGCAGGAGAATTGTGAGTTCAAAGCTAGCCTCAGCAATGGCGAGGCACTTAGCAACTCAGTGAGACCCTGTCTCTAATAAAATACAAAAAAGGGCTGGGGATGTGGCCCAGTGGTCAAGTGCCCCTGAGTTCAAAAAAAAAAAAAGAAAGAAAGAAATTTGGCAGTATTTGAGCAATCAAGGAAGACTGCTCTAGGAAAGTGACATTTAATTAAGCAACTTTAATAGGAGTTGGCCAAAGGAAGAGTAGAAGGTGGAGTGCTTCATGCAGAGGAAAAACATGTGAGAATGCTCTGACATGAAAGAGCTTAGGGGAATTTCGGAAATGGAAAGGCCAATAAAGGAGACCAAAAAGAGCCTGGAAAACCAAATCATGCAGGTCCATGTGGAACATGGTAAGAGTTTCCTACTTAAGAGAAGTAGGAAGCCTTAGAAGGGAAATTTACAATGCCCCTTATCTACTGTGTAAAAGTGGAAACAGGATAACAAGAGGCTCCCAAGTGTCTCAATCTCCCACAAATCTGTAAGCTCCGTGAGGGCAGAAATTGTGTCTTACTAAGTTTACCACTGTGCCTAACAGAGTCATTTTAATGAATAAATGAATGATTGGGGCCAACATTCCAGCTTAAGTTTTCAAGAAAGACCATGCTTATTTCTCAACATCCCATCTCCCCTATACGTAACCTGCAAAGACCAACTCTTTAACCCACTCTAGGCTGGGTTAGCATATACCTCTTTTTGTTTCCAATGCATCTGTGATGGATTATATTTTCCCAAACTGGCCAAAATAATATTTCACAACCCATCTTCCAGTGTAATGTTGACACTCTCTACTGAGAGGTGAGGTCTTGTTCCCTCTCCTTGAATTTGAGGTTAGGTCATATAATTCATCTTCCTCTTGATTCTCTTAGGTAGCTCACTCTTAGAACTATGCAGGCTTCCCTATGTAGAGACCCACATGGAAACTGAACGGATAGCCAGCATCAAATTTCTAGCCATGAGCAAGCCATCTTGAAAGTATATATTCTAGCTCCTAGTGATATACCCCAGTTTACATTTTTTTTAGTAGAAAAGCTGTCCCTACCAAACCTGGCCCAAATTGTAGTTTCATTAGCAAAATAAGTAATGGTGGTTGTTACCTTAAGCCACCCGTTTGGGGATGGTTGGCTAAACAGCAATAGGTAACTGAAACAGCATCCTATATTTGCCACACAATGATGTGGTACAACTCAGTGGTTAGGTAAATGGGCTATAACTGCCTTTGTTCAAAGCCCAGCTCTACTACTTTGTTGTATGACTGTTGGCGAGTTGCTCAACATTTCTGTACTTTCATATTCTTTTGTCAATATGAAGAAAAATAGTACTTAAGTTTGTTGAGAGAATTAAGTGATTTAGTACAGGTAAATGCATTAATGAATATGTATATGAATACATACACATGTGTGTGTATAAATGTATAATTTTTAATACTAAAATGATCTTATCTGCTTTATTATTCATCTCACCAGAGTGTAAGCCCCAATAAACAAGAACCTTGTTTGTCTGATTCACTACTACATCCTCAGTACCTGGAACATTGCCTAGCACAAAGTGCATGTAATATTTTTTGTCAATGAATGTATGCACAGCACTTTTCACACTGCTTGTGAAAGATGTCTCTGGTTCCTATCTATTCTCTCCTTCCAGAGTAGTAGATCCTGCTTTTGTTGTCCATGTCATGAAATACTGTTCCAGATTCCTTGGAAGCTAAGGATGATCATGTTATGTGTTTTCTATCAATAAGATGTAGTCAAGCCGGGCGCGGTGGCGCACGCCTGTAATCCCAGCACTTTGGGAGGCTGAGGCAGGAGGATCGCAAGTTCAAAGCCAGCCTCAGCAATGGTGAGGCACTTAGCAACTCAGTGAGACCCTGTCTCTAAAGAATACAAAAAAAGGGCTGGGGATGTGACCCAGTGGTTGAGTGCTCCTGAGTTCCCCAGTGGTTGAGTGCTCCTGAGTTCAATCCCCAGTACCACCAAAAAAAAAAAAAGATGTAGTCAAAAGTTTGCTAAGGATATCTGGGAAGTTTTTTTCTGTCTTGACCTAGGTAATACCCTTTCTTCTGTCTCCTTTCCCTCCTTCCTGCCTTCAATACAGGCTAAAAGTAGAGCAGCCAAAAGGTAATGAGCATGAGGACAAAATGTAGAAATAGGAGATATTGATGCTCTAGTGAAGTCACGGTTCCACTAACTGCAGAGTCCTAAGAAAACACTTAGCAACCCTCTGTAGTTAAACTCCAAAAGCCAGGCTTCTGTTACATGCAGCCAAATACCATGGTCTGTTATGGAGTCACATCTACTCCTCTAGGCTGATCAGTAAGGATAAGCCTGTGCATTTTATTTTCCTTCTGCTCTGTAGGAGAACCCAAAGAATTTATCAGCCCAGAGCTCATTCACTATATAGATCTCTAGCTCACTTCACATAGTGACAATAGTTAGGTAGCAAGGCACACTACATTATCTGTATCTCTTTAACTTGAGTTCAACATATTCCACAGTGTGTGTGTGTGTGTCTGTGTGTGTTTAAAAAATATTTTTGTAGTTGTGTATGGACAGCATGCCCTTTATTTTATTTGTATGTGATGCTGAGGATCAAACTCAGTCAAACCCAGTGCCTTACACATGCTAGGCAAGTGTTCTGCACTGAGCTACAGCCCCAGCCCTCTAACAAGCACTTATTTACTGCCATTCTATAATTTCCATTCTATGCAGGACACTATATTGCTACAGAGGATACAAAGATGAGTTAGTCAGGTGATTGAGGCTGGATGCCCAAGCTCCCACTAAATAGCAGCTCCACTGCTATCAGTAAGGGACAGATTCAAATCTAGCAGTCTCTACCATCTTGTTCCTCAACTCATTTTTTACTCCCATCCCCACTTCACTTATTCACACATCTGCTTGCTTTTTTTAAAAAATGTTTTTTAGTTGTAAATGAACACAATACCTTTGTTTGTTTCTTTTTATGTGGTGCTGATGGTTGAACCCAGTGCCTCATATGTGCTAGGCAAGCACTCGACCACTGGGCCACATCCCCAGCCCTCTTTTTTTTCTTTCTTTCTTTCTTTTTTTTTTTTTTTTTTTTGTATTTTATTAGAGACAGGGTCTCACTGAGTTACTAAGTGCCTCATCATTGCTGAGGCTGGCTTTGAACTTGCGATCCTCCTGCCTCAGCCTCCCAAATGCTGGGATTACAGGCGTGCACCACCGCGCCCAGCCACATCAGCTTTTTTAAGTGCTTCCCACGAGCCTAGAATACCCATTACTAAGTTGGCATATGTTTGTATTTTGAATGCCTAATCTTCCAAGGTAAGGATACAAGGTTTTAAAATGTGTGTTTTCTTAGCAACTAAGCCATGTGCTCTTGCTAATCTATCATTAAGTGACTATTCTCCCAATATCAACACACTTGTATGCTGTCCTGTAACTCAGCAGCAAGACAGGATATATTAATGTTATCCCCATGTTATGATTGGGTATTAATAGTCCCAAACCCAAATGATGGATCCCTTCACTCAGCAACAAGGCACAGCCAGATCAAAATTTGAAACAGTAACAAAACACTTCAGATTAACCTTGGGGATAAGTTAATGACTAGGTTAAAAGTTTTAGGAATTTCTGCCATGGAAACACAGCAGGTATGACACAGGTTGAAGTAAACCACTGAAATAGGTACCAGTAATTCTGGGACCACATTGTATAGTCATTTTTTATATCTTACTTTTGGAGACTCTTTAAATTTTTGTCACCTGTGTATATTATTTTAGGGGCAGAAAGCTGGGCCATTTTGAGAATCTGATGGAACTTATAGTACTTTTCTCTGAATACACGCACACAATATTTAGAAAGTTTAAGGATATCCAGGTTAAGAAATCACCTGTGATTTGCCATGAGGATGGAAACCTTTTTTATACCATTATTTGGTGTATCATGTCCTGTTTACATTTACTTTTTTGGTGGGGAGGGGTGCTGGGGATCAAGCCTAGGACCTCATGCATGCTAGGCAAGCACTCTATCACTGAGCCACATCCCCAGCCCTTCATTTCCTTTTCATATGTGATGTTTTAGCCCAATGAGTAGGTAGGTTTCCTGCAATAACATGCCCACCCACCCACTTTTTTTTTTTTTTTTTTTTTTGATACCAGGGATTGAACCCAGAGGATTTTGGCCACTGAGCCACATCCCTAGCCCCTTTTATATTTTATTTTGAGTCAAGGCCTCACTGAGTTGCTTAGGGCCTTGCTAAATTGATGAGGCTGACTTTGAATTCACAATCCTCCTCCCTCAGCCTCCTGAGCTGCTGAGATTACAGGTGTGCACCACCATGCCCAGTACATATGCCCTTTTATTACCCCCCAGGAATGTATGTGTGTAGAGTCCACGGCTTGTAGGAAACATTTGCCAAATGAATCTTTTGAAGCTGCTGCTGTTAACCAAAGTCAGGCAGCTTTTAACACTCCATCTTCCACCCCATCTCCCTCCAACACAAGAGAGATCACCACAAGAGGACTTGGACCCTACACTCTATTACTTTCTATTACTCTATTATTTTCTATTTACTTTCTAGGTTTTAGGTTGAGACACATAACATATCAAGCAAATATCCACTCTTGGATATTTAGAGAACAAAGCAGTGTGTAGTGGAAAGCTTTATTTAAAAAAAAAAAAAAAAAAAAAAAAAAGCAAATGCAGTCTGCTATAGTAAAAAATTTGTAAAGTGTTTATTCCTTGCTTAGCTCTGATACCTTGCCCCATATAACTACACCTGTAAATAGGACCCATACTCACCCTTTCTCAAGAGTTACTTCTCAAACTGCACTCCCTTCCTGACATGTGCTTGTGGGGGGAAAAAAAATTAAAGTAGGGAAAAATCTAATGCTACTAGAATGGTGTCCATGTAGTTTTTCCTTTTTTTTCTGACCTTTCCCTACCCCTACAAATCTGCAAGGGCCACCTTCAGTCCTGTTTGGAACTTAGAGGGTTTTCCCTTCTCCAGGCCACTTTCCCTGATTCTATAAGCGATTACAGCCACCTGGTGGCCATATGGGGAAAGGACCGATTGAGTGTTCCAAAACATCTCTGTCAAGGAAGAATTCAAGGAGTAACTTTCAGTTTGGGGTATATGGGAAGCAGGGAAAAAGAAACCTGTAGATAGAAACTGTGGTACAGGAGCCTGATATTCTATATCTTGGTTCCAATACTGCCTCCCAAGACACAACATCCCATCCACTATTCATTACAGACACATTAATTCCTTGATTTCTGAATTCATTCAATCAACATTTATTGAACAGCAACTATGTACCCAGCAATGGGAATACAGTAAAGACAAAATATATACGATCTCTGCCTCCATGAGTTTACAATCTAGCAGTCAGTCAGCCAGTAACATCCATAATTTTTACAATAGATATAAGAACCCTGAAAAACTGCATGGTGCTGAGAAGACTTAACAAAGTCTTGACCTATATTGAGAAATCAGAAAAGGACACCCTGAGGAAGAAATATTTAGTATGAGCTAAGTGGAAAATGGAAGGAAGGGTGTGGTGAGCAGAGAGAACAATCTTTGTAAAGGCTTTGAGGAAAGAAGACCCTTTATGAAGGCCAGCCATGGTGTCTGAGGCACAGGCAACAAAGAAGTGTATTATGAGACAGACATGAAAGGTAGGCAGGGCCTGATTTATGCAGGGTCTTTGAAATTAGTGCTTTATTCCAAAAGCATGGCATGGAAGCCACTGAAATATCTGAGGCAGGACAGAGAGATGTTGAGGTTTGTTTATCACTCTGATGACAGCACGTAGAAGGCAGAAGTAGAAATGAAAGGACAGGTTAGGAAGTTTGCCCAGCTGTCTAAACAAGAAGTGATGGTAACTCAGAGAAAAGATGGATTCCAGTGATATTTAGCAGATAGAATATACTTGGTGAGTGTCTGGGTATGTGAAGAAAGGTGTGTGTTTCTGGCAAGAGGTACGAAAGTAGGACACTCTGGAAGAGGGACAAGTTTGGGCAGATTAAGCACATACCATAGGCACAGGCTTTGAAACTGGAAACAAGAGGAACAGCATAGCTTCAATTCTAAAATAATTTAAGGTTTAGTTGAGCAAACAAGATACACATGAGATCACTGCAAAGTTGATTAAATATCACAATTACTGATCCAGAAAATTCATGGATTCTTTCATTCCCTCAATCCCAATGAATTCAGAAAACTGAAGCCAATAGGGATATCCCCACCTTTGTTCATGCTTCTCATAGCCCCTCAGAAAACTTCTGCGCAACCCACCCAATGTCTCTAGAGACCACCTTCCTCTGAGCTGGGTTCAGAACCCAGCCAGGAAGATGTACTAAACTCTCCCTGGTTCATTTTTGCCTGCTGCTGCCAGTAACTTCCCACCCCTGCTTAGGTTAAAAGGGATGTAATCTAGCCATTGCTCCCTGTTGGTTCTCTTTTGGTCATTGGGAGTTGTCTGCCTTACTTAGTTCCTCTCTTTACATGTCCCCTGTCAAGTCACCTCTTTTTGAATCACAATCTTTCAAAATCAACCCTGTTTTCCTCACCTTCTCTAAGTGGGTAGGTCCATAGGTGAAAAGGATGCCTCTGTTGTGCTCCTTCACCAATATGTCCCAATTTACAGGCCCTTTTCCTACTTTAGTTTTTCTAGGAGTTAATAAACACCCACATCTTTGCCTCAGAAAAGTCAGAAGAGAAATTTTACTATGGAATGAACAAGAAGTAGCCTCAACAGCTATTCCTAAAGAGGTCTTCCTAGCCTCCTCTTTGTACTCTGAAGATTAACTCTTTCCCAACACAGTAAATGCTGACTACTACTCAATAGGCCTACAGTTTCTCATTGTGCAACAAACCCAAGACAAACCCACATACCAAATACTTGGTCTAAAGGCAGCATTTTAAAATGTTACCATGAAGTTAGAGATTGAGACAGTCCCTTTACACTGAAAAGAACATAGCCTTTGGAGCTGGGCAGACTTGGATTTGCATCCTGGGTCTGATGGTGACTAATATGTCTCTGTGCTAATGAACACTTCTAAGTTTCAAAAGACTTATTTGGGAAATAGAGTTAATGGTATTCACTTTATGGGGCAGTTGTAATAAAGAATGTGAATAAAGTACCCATTATAATATCTTAACTGGACTATCTGATGACAATTTATTTCCTTTCTTTCCCTTGGGTTTCAGCTGCTAAATACTCTTCTTTAAAAGGTGATAAGGAGGGGAGGATGCAGGTAAGTGCTAGGGAGTGATAATTAGCCAAATTACTTTGTTATATTGTGTGCATGTATAGATATGTAACAATAAATCATCATTATGTACAACTACAATGCACCTCTACAAAATGTAGAAAGAAAAATTTTAAAAAAGATAAGCCAGTTTTTATGGTCAATAATAGTCATTTCCTACTCCTGTCTTTGTAAATCCCATCTTCCTACAGCCATCTCATTTCTGCCATTGCCAAAAATGTTCTTCCATCCCTTATTCTTGTGTAGGATTTCTTTCTCTTACTATCACCTTCTGCCTGAGCTCCATTTAACTCTTCTCCCCTACATCTCCCTATCCAAGATACTGTGCCTTCTTGTGTCATTCCTAAAGACTAATTCACTTCTAGCCTTCTCCCTAATTTTTGCAGAGCAAATCAGAAGGGAGATGGAGAATAAGATTCATACTTCAGAAGGGCATGGAACTACAGTCCAGTTCCTAGAGGGGAAAGGAGGTCTGGATCCAAGCACCCCACACCCTCACCTCTTTTCCTCAAGGACAGAAAAAAAGCAAACTCAAATTATGTCTTAATCCATACAAGCACACATCTCCTTTCCTATAGTTCTGTGAGGTCATCATTGAAGTAGAGCAGTATTGCAGGTATGTAGTGTGTACCATCCATATTGAGATAGTCAAATTCTTCTTCCTCATCCTGGATCCCATTCTCTTCCAGGGTATGATCCATGTTCAGGTTCTTCCCTTCATATTTCCACGTGTAGCTGGCAGCATGTGCATTATAGGGAAGATAGCGGTGTAGGATTTCCCACATTGACTCCAGAGCCCCTACCTGGAGAACATGGAAGCACCCACCTCTAGAATTCTGGATGGAACATATGAGCATGTACACACACACACACACAGACGGCCAGTAGCCCAAGATATACAGAGCTAGGGTCAGAATGCCTCCTTTGGCAGATAGTAGCTTCAAGCTCTACAGTCCCAGAAATAAAGTTGGAAGTTTCGTCATGCAATGAAGGGTGCCAAAATCCTATCATCTTTATAGCAGCCACTTCTAACAAACAAATGGCCCAAAAGGGTCAAAGCTAGTGTCCCCTCACTTCATCCTTGGCATAGAATAGTCTTAAGAGTCCAATCACTGTCCAAAACAGCATGTAAGAACTTCCAAGGACAACCATCACTAAGATGCTGCCCTGGACTTATGAGGAATCTCTTGTACCCTGTAACCCAGACACTCCTAGAATCCCCAACCCTGGAGACCTATGTGGTCTGCTTTCCTCAGTCACCTCAATCTAAAGGACAGAAAATTCAGCTCTCGCCAGTTATGGTACACTGACGGCCTGAAAATCTGTTTGGAAATCTCCTGAAAGTAATCAGTTCCTTCTCTAACCTGTCCCCAGGCACCAGATCTCACCTCCAGTATGTGCTGCTGCGATGTGAGAGTGTTAATGATGCGAATATTCCGGGTCTTGGCAGACAGCTTCCCCACCTCGTACTGCGACCCTTTCCACCAGGGCTTCCCAAAATCATTGGCCCAGTCCGATCGGGGCAGCTGAGGTGGGACATGCACGAAACGGCCCCGCGGGGTGCGGTACCTCAGGCAACCAGTCAGGGGATCTATGTGCTTGCGGATCTTTAAAGAAGGATTTGAGTTTGGGGTGAGATTGGCGCGGATCCTAGTCGTCACTATTTCAGGTTCCAGCTATTTCCCGCTTTTCCTCCCTGTCACCGCTCTCCAGTGCTTTCCCCACCCCACCCCACCCCATGTTCCAACAGAACTCACGTCTCTGGTGTTTGGATCAAACCAGTGGCTGATGTCCTGACCGGCAACTTCCACGATGGGTTTCAGCAGCAGGTTCCCTGTGAAGGAGAAGCTGTTGTCAATGCTGGCTACCTAAGAACCAGCCCCGCCTACCTCTCTCACCCCACACACACCCCAGTCCTGGTCCAACCTGTGGCCCTTACCCTTGTACTCCTGAGCCAACGGCGTTAGGTCGTACACGTATCCCAGGTAAGACACCCAAAGGTCTTCGGGGGGTGGTTATGTCTGGCCACTTCTTCCGGCGTGAAATAGCGACGCTGGAAGCCCTCGAACTCTGGCCCAGCCACTAGGCCCCGGCGCGGCATGGCTCTTGCTCTATCGGGCACTGGGTACCTTAGCTGCTCCCTCGCTCCTCAGCACACACACACTACAACATTCTCCCTCCTGTCCTGGAGCTAAGGTGAGCGCGTTTACCCGCTCACATGGAAACCATTGTCCTTTCTCGGCCACCGTCTACTGAGATTAAACACTATGAGGGCGAGGAGGGGCTTGAGCTGTGCGAGCTCACGGGAAACGTAGTCTGATTGCGACATCGGTCATATAAACATTGAATAGTTTGAGTTCCAGGGAAAAGCGAACACATTCCGTTTTAATTCAGAGGCCTGGGCTACACGGGATATTCAGGAAGAACTATCTTAAGGCAGAAAAATAAGGTGGGGAAGCAGGATGGAAGAAGGTATTCTCTCCAAATTTCTGGGTTTCTAAAGGATGTGTAAGAAAATAGAGGCAAATTTCTCGCGATATTTTAAGATATTAGGCGTAATAGGCCTCTGCGAGCCACTGCTCTTGGGTAGGAGAAGCTCGCGAGATCTCTGCAGTTGCCGAGGAGACGAGGAGGAGGAGAAGGAGTTGTGATCTCGCGAAAGGAAAGACGTCGGGAGCGCTCGCGAGATCTCAGACCACCGGACCAGAAAGGTTCTTACGAAGTTTAAGGGCCCAGAGGGGGTCCCGGGGCAAATGGCTGGAGCTGGGCCAACCATGCTACTACGAGAGGAGAATGGATGTTGCAGTCGGCGTCAAAGCAGTTCCAGCGCCGGGGTTAGCGCGGGCTTGGGTGCTGGGATTGAGGGGCAGTCGGGCAGCAAGATGGGGGGACGAGGGAGGAACTGCAGCTCCCGGCAGCCTCTGGGCTTCTTATGAGTACCCCGTGGGCTGCCGGGAGCTGTGGTTTCGCGGACGGGCGGGCAGCAGGGACTGCAAGGTCTGAGTGCGTGTTCCGCCCGGAGCAGGACTCGGATGGGGAGCGCGAGGACTCGCCGGCTGCGCGTGCTCGGCAGCAATTAGAGGCGCTACTCAACAAGACTATGCGCATTCGCATGACAGATGGGCGGACACTGGTCGGCTGCTTCCTCTGTACCGACCGCGACTGCAATGTCATCTTGGGTTCGGCGCAGGAGTTCCTCAAGCCGTCGGGTCAGTGCCCGGGGGATGCACACCCGCCTGGGAATGTGGCGGAAATTCACGCAAGGCATTTTCCATTCAGGGTCTGACAGCACCCCTTGTCTTGTGGGGCGTGTTTTCATGGCTCAGAAGGGGCGGGACCGACGTTGGCCCGCCTCCCTGATGCTCTGACCCTTCTTTCCAGATTCCTTCTCTGCCGGGGAACCCCGTGTGCTGGGCCTGGCCATGGTACCGGGACACCACATCGTTTCTATTGAGGTGCAAAGGGAGAGTCTTGCAGGGCCTCCGTATCTCTGACCACAATTAGGCATGTCTTTCAAACTTCATTAAATTTATGACTGATGTGCCCTGTGTCTGTGTGTAGCTTGGATGCCAGGACAGAGATAGTATACCCAACCCCTAGAGGTGGGGGTTTATCTGAGATCAAGAGCATTCTCAACTCTCCTCCCCCAACCATATGTCCAGGGGTGCCAAATTTTCCCTTCAGTTCGAGGTTGGAGATGGGGAACAGGCAAGAGCTGTAGACCAACAGAACCCGGGGTGGACCCTTGCATCTTCCCTCCCACGCTCCTGCTCCAGAATTGTGGCGGGAAGGGGTGTCATCCTGCTCCGGAAGGCCCATTGTTTCCCGCCCCGGCCTGGCAACACTGAGTTCCTCTACGCTGGGGTCAGAGAACGGGCTTGGTTCCCCTTGGGGAACCGGGTAGGCGGGCGAAACAGGCCCCCCCTGCTATTGATGTGGAGGTGACTTTGGGGTCAGGGACAGAACTCTGGGGTCTAACCGAGAAGAAGGGACTAAGGCAATAAGGAAATGACAGGAGGCTGAAGGATGCTTCCCACCTGAGTATTTGTAATCTCAGGAACTCGTTTCCTGCGCCTGGGCACAGGGCAGGGGTGATGGCATTTGTGACACCCCTCTGCTCACAGCACACTCCGTTCATAAATTCTTTATTGGTGTGGTTTTCTTCACCTCCAGCATTGCCCCTCAACCCTGTAAAATTCTAGAGGAGCTGCAGCTGAAAAGGAGGACACAAGGTTCAGTTGTCCTGTTCACGTTAAGGGAGTGGGAAGGAGGGTGTGCAGGGTCCAGCCCAGATGTTCACGATTCAAATGTGGGTAGTCGGAGGAAAGCAGTTTTTCCGGGGCGTGGGAGTTTTCACCAGCACTGGGGTCCACAAATGCTGCTGACCCCCAAATGGATGCTAGAACCCGGCTCAGGTAGGGGTGGGGGTAGGGCAGAAGATCCCGGCTTCGAGTCCTTGGGCCCACGGGAAGGGAGGACAGCCCTAGTGTTCTTGACTCGAGGCGCCTCAGACCCAAACCTTTCCGGGCGTGGGAACGGCTTGGGACCCTGGTGAGCCCCGGGTTTGCCGCGGCTGCGCGGTCAGCCGGCGCCGATAGAGGGCCCGGCTGTACGGCACGAGACAGTCGGCCAGGCGGAGGCGTAGACAGAGGCGGCGGTAACTGGCCAGGGCAAGCACGAGCAGCGGTACGAGGAGCAGGAATCCGGTGACCAGCAGGGCGGTGAAGCCCGGGTCCCGCAGGTGCGCGGTGCAAGGGGGTGCCTGAGAGCGCAGGAACTGTGAGGAGAAGAGGCGTCAGGCCCAGGCCAACCTGAGCCACACGGTACCCTGAGTGGGAACAGCCCAGCCCAGGCTGGGAGAAGTTGTAGCCCATAGACCGCGCCGCCAGCATCACCACACAGGGCCGTGCCACCCGCGCGCGCGCGCGTGTACACACACACACACACACACACACACACACACACACATTGCGGCGCACGCTTACCTGGGAGTGGCAGAGGAAGCCAAAGCCTAGCATGGTGACAGCGGGTAGCAAGATGGTCCCCAGCACCAGCGCCAGCAGGAGAAGATTGAAGGCAGCCACCATTAGGTTCTGAGCAGTTACCAGCACAGCGCAGGCCCAGCAGTCCAGGGGATCGCGGGGCTCTGGGCTGCCTCCGAGAACTGGTCGCTGTGCCCCCGGTACATCCGCCATGGCCTGGCTGGCTCCTGCCTGTCCGGGCCGCAGCCCTTATAGCCCTCTTTCCTGCCCCTCCCCCGACCCATCCTCTCCCCACCCCCACCCCCTTATCCTGGAATGCGGCTCTAGGATTAGGCACCCCCATCCCAAGGAGCGGTCCAGAGCTCAGGACATTCCACAGGCGCCTCCCGGAGGGGTTCGCCCTCCTCAGGGCCTGTGCAGTTCCTCCCCATCAATCACGTTCTTGCGGCCCTCCTCCTGGTACTCTCCCCTGCTATCACCAGCACGTTATCAAAACAGGATTTTCTTTCTTCATTTATTTTTAATATTAATAATCTCACACAAAAAAATCACTGAAAATAGGAATAGGGTTGGGAAGACCCCTCTGCCCCTGGGGCAGAGAGACAGTGCAGTGCGAGGGGGCGGGACTGTAAACCCCCCCCCACCCCACCGCAGCCCCAGCGGAGAGGGGAAAAGAAAAAAATAAAGCCCCAGAGAAGCTCATCCTGGGGTGTCCCATCCCCAGTAAGGCTCTGGGCCTGGGCTGTTTCACACTTAAAAAGAAAAGGGGGGTGAAGGTGAAGGTCTGTGTTTTAAAAATTGGCCGGGGCTGGGGAGGACGGGGTTCCTTTTCCTCATAGTTCTTTCTTTAAAACTTTTTAAATTTTTTTATTTATTTATTTATTTATTTATTATTATTTTATTTTTTTTTTTTTTTACAAAATACCATTTCAGTTCCCACTTCTTCCCCTACAGTACAGGAGTCGCTCACCCTCAGGCGGGGTTGGGGTCAGGTAGGGAGTGGGGGACTGGTCCGAGAAAGTGCAGGACGTAGGGGAGGGGAGCGGGTTTGAGCACCATGAGAGCCCGGCTGGAGCCAAGGACGGACGGGCGGGCGGAAACCGACGGGCCGAGCCCAGAGGGACACACACTGGGGTGCGGGGAGAGCCCAGGGGTGGGCAGTCCCCGGAGGGGCGGGTGGGATGGCTTGGGGAAGTCGGGGAGGTCGGGTTTTCCCAAAAATGAATAAATAGAGGTGAGTGGGACTGTTATAAATTAAAAACCAAAAACAAAAAGACAAAAAATACAAATCATAACCAAGTGAATAAACAGACATGTACAGGGGTCACAGCTAGCATTGGAAGTTAAAAAAAAAAAAAAAAAAAAAGGTTCTCGGGGAGGGGTAAAGCCCATAGAAAGAATCTCATTAAAAACCTCGGCTGCCTTAACGTTTATGTACATACACGAGCCGCGTGCATTAGCGGGCGGGCGGGCGACTGGCAGGCGTGAGGGAACCCGTATGTGACCCCCGCCGCCGCCGGAGCCTGGTCCTTGTGTCTGTTGCTAGAAAGGCCAAAGTCGGTGAGGGGAGGCGCTGGTGGACAAGGGGCTGCCAGCCCCCTCCCCCGTCTCCCATTTTTTTTTTCCTTTTTTCCTCGTATTTGTTTAAAAAAAATTTTTTTTCTTAATAAATTAAGTGAGGGGAGCTGCCAATAGGGTGGAAGGGCTGGGCCCGACCCCCCTTCCCGGCCAAAGGCGGGACCTAGGTCCAGCCCAGGCATGTGCTGGTGGCCCCGCTGCGCCCTGCATAGGGGCAGGCGGGCAAGCGGGGCATCCGGCTTCATCGAGACGAGCTGGCGGGAGCCTGCGAAGAGAAAAGTGGGCGGAGCTCAGCGGCCAATACTTTAGCAGAGCCGGCCCAGGCGGCCCCTCCTGAGCCCCCTCATCCTCGCCTCCTGCGCTCACCAGCGTGAAGGCGTCGTAGGCCTGAGCCAGCTCCTCAGTGCGGTACTGCTCCAGCACTACTACGCCCTGTAGGCCCGCGCTGCGGCGGCGCGCACAGCCCTCGCAGTGCACCAGGTACGTGTTGCGGCTGCCGTTCTCACTTGTCACGAACAGGATGTTGAATACCTCCACCTGGTCAGGAGAAACTGGCAGTCACCAAGAGGGCTAGCCACACTGGGCACCTCCTCGGGGGCAAAAGGAGAAGAAGAACAGCTTCACTCACGTCGCACTCGTTGCAGTAGTAGGCAGGCTCATCCTTGACTCGGCCCTGGTAAGCTATCTTCTTCCCTGCCCGCACTAGGCTCTCACGTTGCACCTGGCAGTGCTTCATGGATTGCAGGAGGCAGAACCTGGGGAGGAGCCGGAAGATGTTAAGGCAAGGCTGGAGCATGGGCAGATGGGGTAAGAGCTCAGGCAGCCTCATAGACTTCCCCTGGGGAGCCTTCCCTCTCCATGGCTAGGTCGCCTCCGAGGTCCTGAGCAATTTTGAGTTTAAATTTCAAGGGCTGGGGATGTACCTCAGTGGTAGAATGTTTGCCTAACCTAATCTGCTGCAGGGCCTCAATCCCCAGCGCCACACACAAAAAAATTCAAATAGTTTCACTTATTTTGGCTACTTGGAAAATTAAAGTCCTGAGAGCAGGAACTTTGCCAGTCTCCCCAACACAGTAACACTGTAGACACATGGTAGGCATGAACAAAGAAACAGGTAAAGAGTAGCGTAAAGTCAGATACCAAGAACAGGGCAGGGACTAGATCACAGGTGAAGGTAGGCTCCCACCCAAACAGAGCCCTCACTTGATCATCTTGAACAAGTCGGGGTCGCTGATTTTGACAGTGCGCGCCACATTCCAGGACACATGGATCATGGGCACAATGGATTTGACGTTCTTCACCTCGTTCCACTCATATCGTTCCAGGGCCAGCTGGTACTGATAGGCTGCAAGTCAGAGGGAGTCACCACATATTCTCAAACAGCCCCGATCCACCTAGGGCTGAGCCCCTTCCCTGGCAGCTGGGCCACCCTCCAAGCCCACTCCTCCCCAAAAGAACTCACACCCCACAGGCCCCACCCTCTCACCGGTGAGGGGCCCCACATTCCAGGCAATGTTGTTGCACCAGCCGGTGGCCTGCACCCAGTGCACAGTCCCCGCATTAATCCACACGAGGTCTCCAGGGCGCTGCACAAAGCGGTACACAGGGATATTGGAAGCATAGAGGTCATCCAGAATTGGCCACCAGGAACCCGTCAAGTAGTCCACGCCATGCCTGCAATGTGGGCAGAGAAAGGGTCAGGTGAGAACCTTGGGACCCAGGAACTGAAGGCAGTAGGGTGACTAGAGAGGGAGCAGTGCGCACCGGTCACAGAAGGCGCTGATGGTCTCCCAGTAGTGCTCATGCACTGCGAACCATTCACAGTCTCCAGGGCCAATGTTAATGTTGACAGAGCAGAAATTGTTGTTCTCTTGGTGGCCTGCAGAGGGAGACAGAGAACGGCATGATTGGCCGGACCGGAGCCGGAGCTCCAAGCAACACCGCCCTTTGCCTTTATTGGCTGAAGGCTGAAGGCCACTGCTAGTCCCTCCTCAGGCACTCTTCACGCTCGGTGAACACAGCGACAAGCACACCTGGAGTTCGGCTGCCCGGGACTTTCATGTACAGCTGTACAGTATTCATGCCCAGGATGGTGTGGCCCACGTGGCTGAGCATGTTGCCTGTGGATGTTACCCGCATGAAGGCGGGCAGCTTCAGCAGCTCCTGCAGCTGGGGCTTCCACCTACGGGAAGAAGGGGCAACCCAAATGAGAGGGTACCCTCCACACTGCCTGCCCAGCAGCACTCCTGCCCCAGTTGCTGCCTCAACCCCACTGACCGCTTGGCATCAGACAGGTCGATATTGGTGCCAAATTTGATGATGTGATGGTTCTTCGGGTCTGGTGCACTGCTGCTGGAGCAAGAGGATAGGTTAGTGGAGAGCATAGGAAACAGGAGGCATTCAGGGAAGAGACACACCATCATGCCTTACCTAGGAGGGGTTCCTGTGGTGCTGTCTGGCTCCTCCGACTCCTCATCCTCACTCTCCTTCTCCTCCTGCTCAGCCAGAGGCAGGCATTCCTGGATCAGTGACCTTTCTGAATCCCTCCCACTGCAGCCTCTGATCCCAGCTCACCTCCTTTTACCCACATTCCCCCCTCACCTGTAATGACTCCTGGAAGGAGGAGGCTTGGTACTGTGCATACTTGGCAATGGTGGTGTGGGAACGAGAGCTCTCACAGGGCCAGATCTGTCGTGTGCCGGTCAGGTCCCAGTTCTCATCTGAGGGCTGCTGCACCTGTGTGCGCACCTCCACCGTGTGCTCGCCACTCGCCTCCACCAGCGTCTTGGTGGAGAAGAGGCCCAAGTCTGCAAGGGAGGGCCAAGCAGGGAGTAGGGGCAGAGGCAAAGGACAGGGACTTAAGACCCAACTCACCCTTTCCCTTCCTACCACCAAGTCTCTCACAGGGTGGACATAGGTTTGGCAGAATTCAGTCCAAAGGAATGGGCAAGAACCCAAGCCCCAAAGGAGGCTGAGAGGGCTAGCCTCTCTCTGGATCCTCACCAGCCCCAATCCTCCTACAGCTGCTCCAGGTCCTAGGCCCTCAACCAGAGTCCTCAGCTCTGGATGTGACATGTGCACAGCACTTGGCACATAGTGAATGGCAGCTTAAATTATCATTATGCCCAATTAAACATGTAGTCAAATGAAAGCCTGCTATGTGCTTCAAATAACTCAGTGGAGGTAAGGGTATAGGTATAACGGATTGACCTTTGTATTCCCATGTTTCACATTTTTCACAATAAAAGGTTGGGGAAAAAAAATCCCAAACCATGGGTCTTTTAGGGTTGTCTACAATCTGTTTTTTTCATTCGTTTTTTTTTTTGGTGCTGGGCAAGTGATCTTATCACTCAGCTACATCCCCAGCTCTCATTCTCAATCATGAAAAAAAAATCACAAGTGATTCTAAATAGACCCTGAGATACATCCCCATCCCAGTTGATCACTGCTGGGGACAGATAAAACAGATGGGAGAAAAGCCTGAAGTTGGTGGACACATCTCTCGGCAGTCCTCAAATATAGTCTCCATGTGATTGAGTAGACAAACTGTATATTCATTGTCCTGGCTCTCCAAGTTATGGGGATTTTCAAGGGGTCCCACACACCCCAGATCCTTGTAGTCCTCCCTATACTTTCTGCATGCCCCCATACTCACTGAGCCGCAGGGAGCCTGCCAGGCCACGAATCACTGTGATGGGATTTCGGGGGTCTGTACAAAACTGCAGCAGCACTGGTGAGAAGGCATCCCGTTTGCTCTCCAGCTGAGAGATGACCAGGAGCAGCTGGAGTCAGAGCCCTGTCCCCAGGCTCTGAGCTCCCCAACCACCCTAACACTGTCCAAGAGGACAGATGGCTCACATACATAGATGCTGGGTGTAGGAGGGTTAAGTTTTTCCCGGGGCAGCTTCTCCTCAGTGTTGATCTTCGGTTTCACAGACTGGGCAGGGGAAAGGTAGGATTCTCGAAACTTCCCTTTCACCTTGGCATTCCTGTGGGAGGAAAACAGAAACATCAGGGTGATATGGGGAGGAGCCTATCCCCTGGCCACGTTTGCAGTCTTGGGATTAATAGCACCCAACTCACTTGCTGGCACGCACAACATCAGCAGCACAGTGGCTAATGGTGAGGTCTGCCATGCGCAATCGCCGCTCTTCTACCTCAGAGGCTATGAAGGTCTCCTTGTCACCACTTTCTACCTTGATGAGCCGGATCTTCAGCTCCTTGGGGGGCCCCTCACTAAGTGAGCGCAGCTTTAGCATGTCAGCACGACTGACACCTGGAGGCCCTGGAGCTTCCTCTCGAGCTTTCTTTCCAGGGACAGAGGCTGATGGGGGTGTGGGCTGGGCAGAGGGAGCAGGAGTTGGTGGTGGAGCAGGAGCTGTAGGTGGCTTGGCCTTGGATGCCCCACCAAGATCAGGCCGGGCTTTCTCCCGACCCTGGATCTCCTCACTCTGCAGGTCCAGGTTTCCTAGCACCCGGCGGCTCTTTTCTTTGGGGGGTCTTGGTCTTGGCCTTGGCCCTCCCCTCACGGGGCCGCCGACCCACACTGTCCTTACAGGCCCTCCTGTGCCTACGATGCTCCTTCTGGTGCTCCTTCTGGTGTTCTTTCTGCCGCCGCTTGCCACTGCCTGGTCCTGTTGTTACCACAGCCACCACCCCACCACTTTCCTCCTTGGTCTGTGCAGAAGGCATCAGTCGCTCAGTTCCACTGTCCACTGGGTCTGCTGTGTCCACTGGGTTGATGGCACTCCGGCCCACCCGCTCCACAAGGGTCTCACAAGCCCGACTGATCTCTTCTAGCACCTCAGACTCAGAGCGAGCAGGGGGCAGTGGCAGGGGTGGGGGCGGCTGGGCAGGGGTCACTGGACCTGGAGCTGGCTCTTCACCAGCCCTGCGCTCCCGGGCCCAGGGCCCGCCTGAGGTAGAGAACTGAGATGACGAGGAAGCAGAGGGCTGTGGGGAGCCCTGGGCGCTAGGGACCACTGAGGTGGGTGGTGGGGCGGTAGCACCTGATGGGGGACCAGGGGAATACTGAGTGGTGGGCAAGGGCCCAGGTCGGGTGGAAACAGCTGTTCCAGTCCCCCGATAACAGTACTTTTGTCCCTCCAACACAGAAGCCAAGGATTTGAGCAAGCTGGCTGGGTTGGCTGGTGGGGGGAGTGGGGGCTGTGGTGGTTGTGGCTGGGGAGGTGGAGGGAACTTGGCTAGAGGCGGTGGTGGTGGCAGGGCTGGTGGTGGCTTCTTCTCCTCTTCCTGGGTGGTGGTGGTGGTGGTGGTGGTGGTGGTGGTGGTGGTGGTGGTAGTGGTGGTGGCAGCAGCTGTGTCAGCAGTGGTGGTTGGGACTGTATCGCTGGGGAATGGAGGCTGCAGAGATGCAAAGGGTTCCTTCAACGGGTGTGGGAGGACCACGCCTGCCTCCTGCTGCTGTTGCTCCTCCTCCTTTCTAATTGATTCATCCAGCATCTTCATGATGTTAGCCAACCCATCAGGTAGAATCTTGAACTCAGCTGGCTCCTCAAACTGGTCCTCCAGTGGGGTTGGGGGAAAATCAAAGAGCCGTGGGCCTCTTGCAGGCAGCTCCCCAACCCCAGGCGGCACAGGCTGGGGGGCTTTACTCAGGGGGCCTGGGGGTGGCCCTGGCCCCACCTCGGGGGTCTTTGGGAAGGAGACCCTGGGCCGGGGGCTCTCCGAGCGCCTGAAGCTTCCTGAGGTATTTTGGTGACAGGAGGAGGGAGGGGTTGGAGGCAGGGCAAGAGTCAGGGGTGCAATAGGTGGGTCCTGGGGACTCAGTGTTGGGCTGGGTGGCCGGGGAAGGGAGTCCATATTTCTGGCCAGATATGGTGGGGGGAAGGGCACAGGCCCAGTAGGGCTGCTGCTGTGGCTGCCATTGTTGCTGCTGCTGCTGCTGCTGGTGGTTGAGGGAGTGGGAGGGGTGTGTGAATCCTGAGTGCCCACAGAAAAGCGGGAGGCTGGAGGCCCCAAGAAGCCCTCACGGTGGGGAACAGGTGGAGGGCGAGGGGGCCCCTCAGCCCCAAAGAAGAGCTCTTCTAAGATCTCTCCATCCTCACGGGCTGCCCGGCAAGCCTGGCCCTTCAGCCAGGCAGGGGGTTGGTGGGGGCGTAAGAAGCGGGGACAGGGGGGTGGAGGGGAAGAGGAGGGCCCAGGTGGCAGGGACAGGTGGGGAGTGGCAGCAGGAGCTGTCAAGAATGGTTTTCGACTGTTGTGTGCCGAGGACCCTAGGCGACCCTGGTGAGGGGAGACCTCCAGCGCAGGAGTTTGGTAATGGTCAGCACCAGGCTGGAATATAGAATGTAATGGTCAGAGCGCTGCTCTGGTCACCTCAAAAGCTTCACCCCACCTTCCACCAGAGTTGATCACTCACAATGCCTGGGCTGGGCTCCACACCCCGGAGACCGGTGTTGCTGCTGCTGCTACTGCTGCTGGTGGTGGTACTGGGGAGGCCAGGGGGCCGGGAAGGGGCGTAAGGCACGCAGGCGGTAGTTGCTGCTGGTGAAACGCTGGAGTCCATCCGCGACCTCTGAACTCTGCTCTCTCTAAGGTCACTTCCGGGGGGACGGGTGGCAGGCAGGCAGCCATGGCTCTCTGCTCCTGGGGGACGAGGGCTGGGGCCTGGGGGTGTGGCTGGGACCAGCCGGTGGCTGGGTGGGTGCGCGGTGTAGGCTGGAGCTGGGTATGGATATGGGTGAGGCAGCGAGTGCCGCTGCTCCTATAGGAGATAAATGAGGATGTAGGATAAGAATGGAAGGTACCAAACTTACAGGTAAAAGGCCTCAAGCAAGAGACCTTAGCTCACCTGGCGTTCTGGGGGTGCTGAACCCTTGCGCTCGGGGCCCCAGGCATCTCCATGCAGGGTACTCCATAGCCCTGGCTTGGTCAGCTGAAATGGGGGACTTGTAGCCAGGCCAGGCAGGGGTGGTGGTGGTGGTGGTGGTGGTGGTAATGGTGGTGGAGGCAGTGGCAGCCCTGGGGGAAGGCCAGTCTAGAAGAGAAGAGTATGTGACAATCATACTCCTTATACCATACCTGTGTACACTCTGCCTGCTGGCCTACCTACAACCATACCTGTTCAGAACTGCAGCCTCTCCTGCGCTTGCCTCCAGGGCTGAGGCCCTCCTCCCCTGAGGGGCCTGAAAGTGCTGCAGGAGGAACTGGCTGCACCACTGGGGGTTCAGCAGCTCGCTTCACCGGAGGACCCCCTCGCTTAGCTCCATAGTTCCGCTTGTGCTGAGGACAAAATGAAGAGCAACAATGGCACGGGTACAGGCCTAGCCCAACCCTCTTCCCTAGCCCACTTAGCCCCACCCTCACCTCAAGGTGCAGCAAGTTCCACACTTGCTCCAGAGGAGGAAGGATCTTGGCTCTGTGCTGACAGGAGCCAGCATGAAAGTTCCAGAGCTGAGCCTGAGAGGTCAAACGGCAGAAGAAGGCATAAGGTGGAGGCACTGAGCCAGAAGGCACGTTCTTAGCCACCTAGGTCCTGCCTCATCCCACCTGCTGCAGTCGCCCAATGCGGGGCCCCAGCTCAGAGAAGCTTCCTCCATATCGAAGGGCGCTGTGGTAGCAGCGTATGGCCTCCTCACTGTCATGTTCTGACTCATATAGCTGCCCAAGCTGTTCCCACAGCCCTGGCTGGGCTGGCTCCCGGAGCAGTGCCTGCACACAGCCATGCAAGGATTCCAGCTTTCCATGGAGGGGTCTTGGGGTGAGTGTCCTAAAGAATAGAAGGGATTCTGCAAGGTTAGTCTTCAGGGAAATATTACAAGGCCCCAGTCTTACTTCCCACTCCAGAACTTTTGAATCCCCCACTTACCCTGGAGCATAGTATGGTTTGTTAGGATGTCCAGAGCTACTGCCATGTGAAGCGGGAAGGGGAGCAGGGAGTGGGGGTTGCCCAATGCTGGCTGAGCATCTGGAAAGAGAAAAGGGGTATGTTATATACCACAGGAAGGAATAAGAGCACCTGAACATAGTACTGAGGCCCATGAAATGGTAGAAACCATACAGAATAGTACAGAGATTGAGTGGTAGAGAAGATAGGATAGACTGCTGGGAGATACGGTTCAAGTGCTCACCTGCCTCCAGGCAGCCATGCAGCTCGAGGAGGGGGATGGGGCGGGCAGGAGCTCCAGGCCCCAGCACAGCTCAGGCCCCCAAGGGCAAAGGCTTCCCGTGCAGTGCGGGCCCCTGGAGGGTCCACTGCCCGATGCATCCAGCCTAGGTAGGAGATAAGATTGTGTTCTTACTGGAGGCAAAAGCAGAGCTACCAGTGTATACCCAGCCAACCCAATCCCAGTTTTTCCCTTACCAGGTCAGCAGTGGCCCCAGGAGCCCTGGAGATCGGGCACGGCCCCCTGCCCCAGCTCTCTGGGAAGCTGGGAGGATGGTCCGGCTCCAGCCGCTCTGACAAAGAGTGCCCACTGTCCCCAGATGGCAGCCCCTAGCCTTTCACAGCCAATTCTACAGACAGGAGTAAAAAGAGTGCAGTGAGCTGGCCAGCACACAGGGCCCAGGGATTGCGTTGATATGCCTGTAGCACCCACAGGTCTGCCTTTTGTGCAGGGAATCTGAGGGGAGATCTACCAGGCCTAAGGAGTCCCTGAAGGCCCTGAAAAGTAGTGTGACTGTAAGTTCGGAGTGGTAGGGAGCCAACTGTGGGGCGACCCTGTGGCTGCGCTGCCTGCTAGGTTTCAACTCCAGGGCCAAGCCTGCTGACCTACAAACCCGCAACGTTGCTGCTGCTTACCCTGCCTCGGTGGGAGCGTCCTCTTACGCGTCGGCGAGCTTCAGAGATCTGGCCAATCACAGGACTTCCTCTTTCCCCAGAAAGCCAATCATCACCCGTGTCTCCGCCTCAGTAACAGCCTGACTGGAACCAATGGGAGCAAGGTTAGCCCGGCAGGCAGCAGCCTGGGGAGGAGGGGTGGCGGAGCTGGTCAGACAGGATCGGCCCGGGGTGACCCCGGTGTGACCCGGCAGCTCCCACCAAGGGTCCCATCTCGGATGTGAAACCACATCCCAGGGTAGCAGGGCAATAGCTACAAGCAGGTGGGCTAAGCACAAACAGGCACAGGTGAGGACGGTGAGTCGCACGCTTGGGCAGGCCTGGGGGATGGCGTTACCGGCAAGTCTCGCGCACCCATAGAACTGTTGGTGGTCCCAGCCACCACAGGCCGGATGGGGGGCAAATGGATCCAGAACGCAAAGACATCGCTTCCCCTCCTCACTTTGCCTTACCTAGTGACTGACCTCTCCACCCCGAGCCCCCCTTTGAATTGCTTAGCACTAGCCAGCCGTTCCAACTAAGACACCCAAACCCATCCGTGCCGCTAAGAGCGCTCCACTCCCAAGGCCTGACACCGTCCCAAACAACAGTCAAGTCTCTAAACTCACACCAATTCCTTCGGCTCCTCCACTTCCCCTGGCTCTCTGGGTCTTCAATACCAACCAACCCCCCAAGCCAGACACCCCCACTACCGCTTTAACACCAACTTCTGAGAAGTTGAGCACCGTGGTCCCGTGTGGCCCCTCTCTCGTGGCTCCCGTATCCTGTATGCCCTTTCCCCGCCGGGGCCACGCGGTTCCCCACGGCCCACGTGGCCCCCACCCCCCGAGGGAGGGGGGGATTTCGGGGGTTGCCCGTGACGTGGCTACTTGCGCAGCGGAAGCGGTATGTGTAAGTGTAGGGGGGGTGTCCTTCGAGAGGGATGAGGGCGGGGCCCGACGAGCAGTGACATCACCCTTGTCCCACTCTCACCGCCTACTCCCTTAAAGAACCCAGAACGCGTTTCACTTCCTCCCTCACGCCCCCCCCCCCACTCCGTGCAGTCGTGACCCACAGTGGACACTGCACTCCCCTCTCCTGGGCACCTTCCCTTTAGCCTCAGCTCTCCCTTCTTGCTCTCTGAACCCAGGAGCTACGTCCCCGCGCCTACCCCGCGTTCTCCCAGGTAGGAAGACGGCTGTGCTCCCAGGATCGGTCCATTGAGAGTCTAGAGTACAAAGAGCTGTGAGAGCTGAGAGTCGAGTACAAAGCAGCGGGGGCGGGGCCAGCGCTCCAGCTGGAGCCAGAGCCGGGCAGGAAGCTGGGGGAGAGAGAGAGTGGCGAGGGGCTGGGGGCGGCTGGAAAGTTCGCCTTCGCGTTAAAGTCTGCGCTGTGGGGAAATTTCCACCCAGCCCACAAAGGCAGAAGGGTTTCTGGTGAAAACGGCCCTCCCTCCCGCAGGGGCAAGGTCGACTGTTTGCAGGAAAGCGCTCAGTCAGCGTGCGCCACACTGCGGCCAACCCTGGCGAGTGCCAGCGCCCCAAAGACCCTCGGAGTTTGTCAGAATTCTCCACTCCAGAGGCAGCAGCCTTTCTATCAGTCACCAAGCCCTGGAACAAGGAAACATTTAACTGTGGTTGAGCAGAGCCCAAGCTGGCTGCCCCCACCCAAGTCCTGCAGGGACCCATGGAGCAGACGTGGGCAAATGGGGACCCGGGACACAAGATACCAGAAGCAGATCTCTGGTAGGGAAGTGGTGCCCAGGGCGCTACCAGTTACCAGGAAATGAAGCTTCCCTTTCTGCGATGATGACACTTCCCCTCTGCCACTTCCCCTTTCCCACGGGGAACTGACTCAGCTTTCCCTAAACTAGCGAGTTCTGAGTTCTGTCCCTCCAGACCCCTACCTTCAACCTTTATTCACAAACCCTCACGCCGGCACCTGGGAATACAGAGCCCTCACTTGAGGACAAATCTTCCTATATACTACTCACACTTTTGCCAGCCACCTCGGATCCTGGTTCCCACCTGGGACGCAGAAGCCTAACTCCCACCCCGCCCCCCGCGAAGCCCTCCCTCAGGGTCTGATTCAGGCTTGGGGTGGCGGAGCGTGAGTCACCCAGAAAACCTTCTTCCCCAGTTCCCACTGACTCAGCCCCCCCCCCCGCCTCCTGAACTCACACAGACACACAGTCAGAGACAGACACAACTCCTCAGCCCACACACTGCTCACCACCGGTCCGGTGGAATTTCCCCTCTAGTCTCCCTCAAGACAGCCCCTCCCCGCGCCGGGCAGCCCCGCTGTCGCATTCACACCTGTTCCTCGGCGGTCGGCTCGCAGTACACTCTCACCTCCACTTTCGCTTTGGAGTAGTAATAGCCCTCCCCGACTCCCAGTGTCCATACTAACCAAGGTGAGAGGACAACCACTGACAGAAGCAAAGACAAGACACCCACATACTCCTCGAAGACAGACAAGAGATAGACGCGCGTGGCCAGAGCCAGGCTGGGAGAGCGACACTTCTGAGGCAGACATTCCAGCCTCTCCCAAACCCGACCCACAATCCCCAAAGCCAGCGGCTCTGAAGGGGTTAATTCCACTTCTGCCGAGGCCACGCCCTCTCCATCCGGGCACTCCCAGCAAAGCCCAGTTCCGCCCCCTCCATCCGGGCTCTGGACTCGGGGACTTTGACCGACCCCCTCCTTCTAAAGCCCAGGAGAGAACCACTCCATCAATCACACCCACTTAACTCTCTCTGGGCTTAAGACGGAGGAACCCCTCCGCGCAGCGCCCAAGCCGCACAGGACGCGTGGTCAGAGGCCTGCCGTGCCCGTGCAGACTCAGTACCGCTAAGGACTAGACCCTGCAGATGGGGTTTTACCGAGCAGATAGCAGACTCCAAGGGCCCAAGGTGGGCTTGGTCCAGGAACCCGCTGCATCCCACTTCCTGTCTATTTTACCTGGTGGAAGCGAGGGGTTACAGACTCGCTTCCTACCTGGGAGAGGGGGAGGCGTTGGGGAGGGCCGCCGGTGGAGGCTACGCAGTGACTCAGCCACCCGGGCAGACCGCCCGCCCGGGATTCCCTTCCCCAGCCTTCCCCCGCCGCGGGCTCCTCCCAGCCTCCCATCAAGCAGTGACACTGCTGGCCTAGTCCCGCTAAGTGTCACTGCGGGCCTTGTGTCTGCTTCTGACTGGGCGCTGTGTTCACCAATCTGTCTGACAAGGTCGGCAGTGAGTCCCGGTGTCTGTCTCCGCGTGCACCTGCATATCTGCTCATCTTGTCTCCTCAGTGCCTGTGTCTGACGCGTTCCTGTCATTATCCCTGTCTACATGACTCCGCGGGGCTGTCTCTGTCTGTGTGTCTGCCTGGCTCCTGTCTCGGTCTTTTGTCTGGGTCTGCCTCTGCATCACTCGGGTGATCACGTGTGTCTCTGCACATGCCCTTCTGTGCTTGCCTTCATGTTCCTGAACAGAGTCAGGGAAACATTGAAGCAGGCTTACCCCACTGACTCCTGGCCTCACTCCCCTGAATCCTGACGTCTTGCAGAATCAGCGATCCTTCTGTATGAGTCAATTACTTGGGGGTCTGTCTGCCTTCAATCAAGTTCTGTCCCGTTTCTTAACATCCTTGCTTATCCTCACAGCTCCCTGAAGCTCCCATTATGACAATAATTGCTGGCATTTAGTGACTACTTATTAGATGCCAGGCACTGTTAAGCATTTTACATACTTCTTAAAAAACTCTTCCCCCAAACTTACTATTGGAAGCACTTTGATTATCTCATTTTCTACATGAGGAAATTGAGGTTCATAGAGGTTAGGTAACTTGACCAAGGTCATTCTGCAAGTAACTGGAACAGCTGAGCTGCTTTCCAGAGCAACATTCTTGCCACTCTTCTATGCTGCCTCTGTCCTACTCTCTCTCCCTTGGTCTTATCCTTACAGGCCATGTCTGGGCCAACCTCCCTCTCAGCTTTACCCTCTATTATCATCCCAAATGTCTCATGTGCTCCAGAGAAGGTGTGGGTAGGAGGATGTGCAGCAGATCTCAAAAGCCGTAGGTTTCTTGGCAATGAAGCTCATTCAGTTAACACATTCATTCAACACAAATCCACAGAGGCACCCCAATGTGCAAACCTCATACCAAACAGTGAGAGATACATAGAAGAAAACAGTCCCACTCAGGAAACTCAGTGAGTAATGGGGAAGAGCAACACAACTCACAGAACTAAAGTTCCTGGCTTGACAAGATCTCTTTCTCCTATAAAGGAAAAGGGAATGTAGAAGAGCCTCTCAGACAGAACTGGCAGAAGGAAGGAGGGAAACAAGATGAAGATTAGGACTTTAGGTGTGGGGAGCAAATGCTATAGTGCAATAGGAAGAGGATGATACAGAAAGGGATTTGGGAGGAAAGATGAGATGCTAAGATTGCCATGACAATAGTATTGGGGCAATGATCTCCAATATCTTTCCACCTCAATTTCTTAACATCCTTCACAAGCCAAGTTATCAACAACTCATACAGGAGCAAAGCTCTCTCCCTCCCAAGAAGACTTCTTCCAGGGTATCTGATATCTACTTTCAGCTTGCAAATCCTAGCTTAATTCAATCAGCAACTGAGTTGCTGAGTTGGCATGGGGTAGAAGATTTTTTTGGTGGTAGTAGAGAGGTTGGTGAAGTGTAGGGTTGAACCATTCATAGGCGACAGAGGGGTGCTTCATAAACCAGGAGGGCTGAACCACTCAAGCACCACAAGGTGGGGGGAAGCTCAGAGTTGGAGTGGACCATTCTGAGGAGTTGGCATGATCCAGATAATTTTCAAACATGGGGTGCAGAGCCGGACTTGGGGGACACTCAAGGGAATGGACTTACCAGATGGAGTTTGGTGTGCCCTGTCTCATTAGAACAGTGCCCCAGCAGTGGGGTGCAGCAGACCACAGTGGAGTGGGTAGTGCTATGGGGCTGGCATGGTGCCTGGGGGGAACCTAAAAGAAAAAAATGTCAGTTAGCAGTGGGGTCTCCCAGACTGGAAGATTTCTCAATGCTCCCTAGCCCCCATCACTGAGGAGAAACCTGGATCTAGTGGTCAGATGAGATGGGAGAATTGGTTTCCATGGCAACCAGAAAAAGCCATCCCCAAAGTGATCCTCCAACCTTCCTCTTGAGGCATCCTGAACCAGATGGTAAGGGGGCATGCTATGGAATGTAAGTCTACAATGGGCACCAACTGACTGGACCCTTCTGCTGACTCTCTAGCCTCAGAGTAGTTTCATCTGCCCCTGAGAGCTGTACCAAGGCTAGACTCAGTTCTGGCCCCAAGGCATGCAGACCTTCTTCCTTCAGCCCTTCTTCCTCCCAGAGGTTCCACTCTTCAGACCTTATCAAGACACCAAACAGTCAACCCCACCCTCTGGACTCTGCCCCCTCCCCTTCCCCTAGGCAGGTGCAGGCAGGTCTTGGCGAGCAACAGGGGTGGCCAGACTAGATGAACGGGCCCCAACAGGGAGGAGCCTTCCTCCTCTGTAAGAGCTATGACTCTGGGCCTGAGCCTGGAAGTGGCCTCTGCTGCAAGCCCCCCTCCATCCTACCCCTAAGGACATATCCTGTTTCCCCATCACCTTCTTCCTCTGTGTGGCCCAAGAAGGTGACAGAGGCCCATCCCTTCTCTTCCAACCCTCAGAAAAAAAGAAGTAGGTCTTTTAACCTAAGTCCTGGGCCAGGAATCAGGTGTCCATCTAGGGGTCAGAACTCAGTTAACCCTCGACTCAGACTCACTCCTCAGGGGCTTATGTGTTTTCTGCTCACCTAGCCACAGTTCTCAGCCCCTACAAACCCAGACATTTGGTTAGACTCCCAGTCTAGTCTCTCCATTCCCTGGCCTTCCGGGCCCCCATCCTTGCCCCAGCCCCAGAGACTCAGGCCTCTGGCCCCCAGCCTCCATGATGCAATGTGCTGCAAGTCTCCATGGCTGCTGATGACATTGCCCCCAGGGAGGTGTTATTTCTGACCCAAGCAAGGCCCTTCACTCAGCCAGGGCAGTGGTTAGCTACAGGCTGGGAAAACAAGGTAAGCAGGGTCCTTGTGTTGGAAAAGGGAGCTTGAAGTTAGAATCCTCCAGAAGAGGGAGGATAAGGGAGTGTGTGTGTATAGCAGACAGCCTTTGTACATGTGGTTGTGTTGTGGGGAGGGGGCACAGGCGTCTATCCTAGACAGAGGGGAGTGAGCAGGGTCTCAGGACAGACTGAGATGAGGAGTGCAGGGCAGCCAAGGTAATCAGAGGGGTGTGTAAGGGGCATCTGGACACCAGAGTGGGGGAGGGGCCAAAAAAACATTTAAAGGGCCAACCCCAGAGCTCTAATCCCTCACCAGCCCTGGCCCCAAGCAGGAGGCTGTAATTCATCTGTCCAACAGCTGGGGTTTGGGGGGGGGGGGGCATGTGAACGGGAAGGGGGATCTGGAGGAGGGGCTGGGGCTTTTTTGTGCACAGAACCAAACAACAAAAGGGGAGCTGAAGGGCCAGCTCCAAAGTACCCAGGCCAGGCTGCTGACCTGTAGACCTGATGGTGGCCCCCACCTGATGGCCAACAGACTCAATAGTTTGGACTCAAGGATTCTTGGCCAAGGAACAGATGGATCAAAAAATGGGGTCCTGACTGAGCACCCCCCAGGCAGGCTGTCACCCCTCCTTGTATCTTCCCAGCACAGCACCATCCCAGACCCGGCAGGCTCTGCAACAGACAGCCTCAAATGCCCTGTTCACCAGCCAAGCCTCCCCAGACAGGCCCTGCCTGCTCCCCCTCCTGCCGGCACAGGGTTGCAGTGGCCACACCAAGGCTGTCCCTTTAAATCATTACCACCCCTGATTGTGTGGACAAACCAAGAGCCCTGCCCCCCAGACAGGCGCCTAGATACCCCCCCAACACACACACACACACACACACACACACACACACACGAACACACACACACACACACACACACACCAGTCCCCAGAAATGTGAAGGCCATTTAAAGGGACAACACAGAGGCAGCTTGGTCTCTAACGGCTCCTCTTCCCCACCCCACACACACTCACCTCCCCTTTTCCCAACAACACACAACCCCCTGCCCCTCCATAGGGCCCCCCAAATTCCGGTTCTCTCCCCACCCCTAGAGACACTTAGAAAGAGAAAGAGAAAGGGGGTGGGGGGGCAGAGAACTGGGGGGAGAAAAGGACAAGGACTGCCTCCTCCCCCAGGGCCCCAGGGGACAGGTCTGAAGGGAAGAGCCCAGAGAGAGAAACAGCACGACAGAGTCCCGAAAGGTGCCTCGGGCAGACCTGGGGAGCACAGGCGGAGAGAGAGGAAGGGAGTCAGGCTACACGAGACCGCGGGTGGCGCGGCCAGCAAGCGACCAGCCCGAGTGGGGGAGATGGAACCATGGAACGGAGGGGTAGGGAAAGAAGCAAGGCCTAGGAAATCGGGGAGTCGGAAAGGGGGGAAAGGGGTCATCCAGGAGGGTGTGGAGGAAAATCAGAGAGGGGAGGGAGATCCAGGCCAGGGTTACCTGCTGGGTGTCTGTCCCCCGGCGGTGCCCCCAGAGTCCGGGTAGGGAGGGGGAAAGCAGCAGGGAGGGGAGTGGGGGCTGGGGGGGGCGGGGGAGACGGTCCCTCCTCTGCCTCCTGGGCCTGCCCCGGCGCTTGCAGCCTCTGCCTCCCTCCCTCCTCCTCCCCGTCCCTGAGTCCCGGAGTCAAACAAAGAACTGTAGCAGGCTCTCCCCAACCCCCTCCCTCCCTCCTCCTCCTCCTCCTCCTCCTCCTCCTCCACCTCCTCTCCTCCCTCCCTCCCCACTAGCAGGCTCCCTCCTCCTCCCTTCCGGTCTCTTCCTTTAACTACCCGCCCCCCCCAGCCCCCAGCACTAGTCTCTCTCCACCCACCCACCCCAACCTTTTACACACCCCTCAGCCTAGCCTGGTCCCTGCTAGGGAAACTGTGGAGTCCCTTTGCAAAATGAAAGGCTCCAGATAACAACATGGGGGGTGGGGGGAGACCGGGGTCTTGCTTCAAAATCACCAACCACAGCACAATTATTTTATTTTCACAGCCAAAGGAATAGTCTTAGCTATTTCTTCTCCAAGAAGGGGAAAAAATAATAATACTAAAGAAAGCAATACAAGTCTTACTAAAGCCCTCATCAAATAAAGTGCACAGAACAGTCAAAGCAAATCCCCAGCACCCCCCCCCCCACACACACACACATATTTAACACAAACTCCACTCCTCCCTAACTCCTAAGGTCATGGCTAGTTTAGAGAAGGCCCACCAAATATAATAAAAATAACAACTAACACCATTTAATAGTAAGTATTTCATAACAAGCATTCATTCAATGTTCATTCTGAGCTAGGTACTAAGTGCTTTGTATACATTATCTTTTCCCTCCCATCTGCCTGGGAGGTGGGTATTAATATTTAAATTTTCTAGATTAAGAATATGGGGGCTCTGGGAGGTTGTGACCTTTCCAAGTCTCAATGGCCACTAAGTGGCAGAATTGGGATTAGAATCCAGGTCTGCCCTAAGAGGCCAAACTCTAAGGCACACGGAAATAGATACTGATTTTTTTCCAATACCACCACCAAACCAAGGACTTAACAGAGAAGGGCAGCCACAGTTATCAACTAAGTCCCTCTTCTCCAAGTGGGATGCCACAAAACTGACCCATCCACCTGCACAGGATAAACCTATTTCTTGACCCTTTCTCAGTTTGGGGAGTGGATTGAGCCATTAGTTAAGGGGACATGAGAGATGAGCTGGTGTGTATCCCCACACATACAACTCTTCTCCTAGGAGCAGATGTCTTGCAACCACTCCCATTTCAACTCTAAACAGGAAGGGTGCAACAGGAATCTGGGCCATGCAGCAGGTGGGAAAGTATAAAGGCTTGTATGAAGCTCTTTCAAAGAGGGAGAAACCCCGAGAGGAAACTCTCTGGTGTCAATCTAGGGGATAGTGACCCAAGGTTCTCTCAGTCCAGGATAGGGGCAAAGTCTTTCAACTACACCACACCCGTGCCCCTCCCCCTCATAAAACTCCAGGCCAGGGTTTCCCACCTGCAGGATGCTAAGGCCAGGGGAAAGGAGAGGGGAAAGAGATGGCACGGGACTGGGATTGGATTCAGGTTAGAGGTGGGAGAGTAAGGAAGGGGGAGGAGGCCTCATTGCTTGGCAACCATCCCGGGGCACGTGCACTGGTGACATCATCCTAGGCCACCTCTAACACAGACCTTTGACCCCTATGGGGGTGAGGGGGTGGCTCTGGCTAAGCTTCCTGGGAAAAAAAGCCTTAGGAATTCTGGAAACCCGAAAAGCAGACTAAGGAAGGAACCCAGGCGTTCTGCCCTTATCTCTGTTGGCCCCAATACGACTCCAATCCTAAGGATTTGAGCTTCTCGCCTGCCTCCTCTTCTCCGCCTCCGGCCCTGACCTCCCAACCCACATTTCGACGGGAGTCACGACACGCCTCTCGGAGATACTGTGCCTTCTCACTCCAGGGCGAGATCTCTGGTGGGGGCGGGAGGCGGGGGACGAAGCGCCTGGTCCCACGGGGCTCCGTCTCCTATCCGCGGGATCCCCTGTGCCCCAGACGGCCGGAATCTGTCTGGGTCCCTAACTCTCCCTCCCCTCCCGTACAGTTCCAGGGCGGAGTCAATGGAGTTGAAATCAGGACACGAAGGGAGGAAGAGTTATATAACCCTGGGAAGCAGAGAAGGACGAGTGGATACGGGGACAGACAGTTCGAAAGGGGCCAAGAGAGGTACAAAAACACTAGCGAGAGTGAAGAGGAAACGTTAGGGATTGGAAGGGGTTTGGGGCACATCAAAGAGCAGGAATTCACGCAAAGAATGGGCGTGACAGCCTGAGAAGCGTCACCTGGGTCCTACGGGGCTTCCCCGCAGCGCCCTCCCTCGCCATCAACAGCTGGGCCCTGGGAGGCGAAACCTCAGGAAGGGGCGCTGGTACAAGCTCCTTTTCTCTTGGGGAAGCAACCTAAGCCAGAGCCCGGGAAGGCAGCGACTCAGCATGTGGGGCCGGAAACCACAGCTCCGCCCAGCCCACCTGGGAGTGTGGGCGCCAGCTGGTAGGGCGGGCAGTGGGAAACAGGTAGCTGGCCCTCCGATGAGAAGCTGGGCATTAACGGTGTAGACCCGGCAAAAGAGCGCAGGCCGACTCAAACGTTTGGGTCATAAGAGACTGAAGAGAGTATGACTGGACCAGTTTGCAAACACTCAAGACCAGGATGAGGGGGAGCGCCCGACTCGCCCGCGCAGGCGCAAGGGGGTGATCGGGCGCGTGCGGCGGAGGGAGGGGGTGGGCGCGAGCGTGTGGGAGTGCACGTGCGGATACTGAGAGGCTACCTCCTCCCTTCCACCACCTTCCCCCCCCACTCCCTCTTCCAGTCGTTCCATAATGCCCGCTCCCCATTGGCTTCTAGAACCGTGACGTCATCCATATCCGCTGCAGCGGATTGGACAGACAGAGAAGGGTTCGGGAATCTGGCTGCAGAGTCTCTCTCTCCAGTTACTCTGGCAACAGGGCAAGCAATCCCGGGAAGGGACTGGGAGCCGAACTGAGATCTGCGACTTGGATCCCGCCTTCCTCCCTTAAACCACCTAGTCCTTTTCTGCCGCGCCGCAGCTGGCAGCCTCCCTCTTTCTTCCCAGGGTTCTCCGTGCCCGGGAACTAGACGTCCTGCCGTCGACTTTCCCCAGTCTCCCAGCTTCCCCACTGTCTTCAACTCCCATCCCAAGACACAGCCACAAGCCACAGCAGACAGGAAGCGAATCGGCGTTGCTTAGTAACCAATCCGCGTATCTCTCCCCACCCAACTATATCAGTTTCTGCCAGGCCTAAACTGAGCCCCCCGCCCCCCTCTCCACCCTATGCCCAGGGCTCTTACGCCCACAATTTCCTGTGAGGGGGCCTAGAGGGCGGGAAGCCTAAAGAGGGCTTCAGCCCACCTTTCTCTCAGGCCAAGGCGGGGGGCTTCACTGCTTTCGTGGTCACATCCCCCACCTGCACGCCCTTCAGTTCTGGACGTGTGTCTCGTCCTCGCCGGCCCGAGCCGGGAGAAGGCTAGGGAATCGAAGGCCGCAAAGTTGGGGCAGGTCGCGGGGCTGGGGAGGGGGGAGTTGGAAGGCGAGCAGGAGAAGCCGAGTGTGAAAGGAGATTCAGCGGGGTGGGGGAAAGGCTACCGCTGGGGCTCTCGGGGCTCCTGGTGGGAAGCTGGGGGCCGCGACTATATACCCCACCTGTGGGAAGAACAGGAGGGAGACTCGAAATGGCCCCAGGACTGGAAGACCACATCTGACCTCAACAGGCCATCGCATTGACCTGTTTGCAAACTCTGTCCTTTAGTTTAGCCCTGCAATTAGGACTGCCCGCGCCCCACCCTAGTGTCGGGAAGGGGAAATCCCAGCCCAAGGGGAGACTGGAAATCCTTTCTGGCCCCTCTTGACATCTGGAACCCAAGATATCTGCCTCCCAGTCCTTCCCCCACTCCCGCCTCACTCTTTTCTGGGGGACCCGGATGTCCTGCGCCCCAGTTGGATTAAGAGCGGGAAGGCCAGAGCCTCTTCAGAGACCCCAAACGTCCATCCCCAGCTCTAACCCTCCCGCGACTCTTACGTCCCGCCCCCCTTGCACGGAGATGGTTTCCCTTTTCCAGACGCCCTCGCAGCTCCCCGTTACCTGGTTCTAGGGGGTCTCAGATGTTTAGGGTCCCCAAGGTCTCCCGAGGGTCGAGCGGGCCCCCCCTCTCCCAGGCCGGGGCTGGGGGGGCCGCTCCGCCCCGTGGCGCAGTTGGATTTTCCAACACAAACACTCGCACCCCCCGCTCCCCAGCCCCGCCCCCTTCTTGTGGTCCCGCCCCTCCTTGCGCTTAAGTCCCTATCTTCGGCTCCGCCCCGCCTCCAGCGGGCCCTGCTCGCCCAGCGCCAGTGCTGGGCAGGATACCGGGGCAGGGTGCGGGGTTCAAGATGTATTTTATCGGGCCCACCCCTGATCCCTGCCTACAAACCCCAATTCCATTTGGATCCCGCGCCCTTCCAATGTAAGTCCCGCCCCCTCTTATGTCCTGCCCGGAGATTTAGGCCACACCCTCTTTAGGCTCCAAGGCTCTGCTGCTTGCTTCAAAGCCACGCCTCCTTTCCTCTCGAGGCCTCCCCACTTCCCTGGCTCCTTTCCCCTTACACTAGGAACCCACAAGTGACCCCTGTCTTGGGCTGGGGGTATAGCTTAGTTGGTAGAGCCCTGTATTCAATCCTCAGCTCAGCACACACACACACACACACACACACACACACACACACAAAATAGTAACTCCTGTCTGCTTTAGAGCCCCACAAGAAGGCCTCCCTCCCTCCCTAAATCACCACCATTCCATTAAGACACTTAGGGCTTGTGCTCACGGATGTTTTACTGCACACAGCTCCAATACAACTCTTCCTCCTTTATGGCTAGAACCACTAGCTGTCTCCAGGGCCCCGTCACACGCCAGATTCAGCCAAGGCCAATGACCTTGGCTCCCAGAGTCCCCAACCCACTCTCAAGCTGGGAAGAAAAGGAAGCCGCTTCAGTTGTCCAGGCTCATGAGTAAAGCAGTCCCCCTCTTAATCCAATGATCAGATGTCATGGCCCCAGACTTTAGGTCGATGCCAATAACGAATGAGGCTCTGTCGGAGCTGCCTGCCCGATTGGGATAGTAATAGCACGGACAAGAGTACATGCCTGAGAAAAAAGAAAAGAAAAGCAATCAGATCCTCGGAGCCCCTGGAAGAGCAGGTGAGGACTCAGGGATGGGTTAGGGTCTAGACAAGGAATGGGGTAGGCAGGCCTTAGGGAGCTGTCCCACCCTTTGCGCTCTTCTTTCGGCTCTCTGCAGGTCGGAAGTGGATCGTGGGCATAAGGCAGACCAGCTGCATGGGCTCTGCTTCCACTAAACAGGAATTCTTCCGGTCCCAGCCGGCACCCTCCAGGTATAGGCCCCGAACCCAGACACCATCCTAGACAAAGATGAGGGTAAGTAGGGGGAAGTCTAGACCCTAAGTTGCCAGCACCCTTGACCTAACTCTGTCCTCCTTTCTGTTCTGATGGACTTCTCACTTTTGCTCCCACCACTCTCCTCCACCAAATCCTTTTCCTCAGAGCCCAAAGCTTATCTAATTCTCACCTTGGGTGGATACACTAGGTTGCTGTCATCCACGGTGGAAACAATGAATTCCCAGGAGAGGCTGTCCACTGAAATCTGAGGGTCGAAGGTGAGAATAAGGGAGTCCTCCAGAGAGGAGAGTAAATTACATATCTCCAGCATCCCTCCCACTTCCCCCTTTGCACATTGCTCACATTGTTTTGGCGAGCTGATGACTGCAGCACAGCAGTAAGGAACCCAGTGGGAAAGGTGAAACTAGAGAGCCAGAAGATCACAGGAGGCCTTGCACGGCTAGCCCACAGCTCAAACTGCTCCACACGCATGGCCAGGTCCCGGGTCCATGAAGCTAGTGGCTTTTGTGAGGGATATGCCTGGGGGAGGAGGCAGTGCCCATGCTCATTCATTCCATCACACATTCAGAACCTTATTTGAGCATCTGGAGCAGCTATGGGAAGTTGATGTGGTGTCAGCCCCTGATCTCCAACCAAAAACTCTCCAAAACAGTTGGGCAACAACTCTCCAAAAGCCAATTTCCAGGAAAGAAGCAGAAAATGACAACAATAATAGTGACCTCAGTACAGGGTGAACATCCCTTATCTGAAATGCTTGGAGCCAGAAGTGTTTCAGATTTTGGAGAATGTTGTTGTTTTGGATTGGGGAATATTTGCACAGACTTTACCAGTTGAGCATCCCTTGTCTGAAAATCCAAAATCAAACTTTCAAGCATGATGTTGGCACTTAAAAAGTTGCAGATTTTGGAACATTTCAGATTTCAGATTTTGGGATTAGGAATTCTCAATCTATACTATTTTTTAAATATTTATTTATTTGCTTTAGTTGTACACAATGCAATGCATTTATGTTTATGTGGTGCTGAGGATTGAACCCTGGCCGCACATGTGCTAGGCGAGTGCTCTACTGCTGAGCCACAACCCCAGCCTTCAATCTGTACTATTAATAGAGTATCTGTTGAATATTATGCACAGTACTGGGAATCTCTGAAACATGCTTGGAGAGGTTAGTAACTTTCCCTGAGTAAGTTTGTAAGTTAATAAGTTGTGTACAGTCAGCGAATGGTAGAGCAACACTGCAACCTCAAACCTTTCTGGCCCTCCCTAGAATCAGAAGATGGGGGTGGGGTGAGAGGCGAGCTCATTAGTTAGCATAGGTTTGATCAAGAATAATATAATCCTAGCCAGGTGCGATGGTGCACGCCTGTAATCCCAGCATTTGGGAGGCTGAGGCAGGAGGATTGCGAGTTCAAAGCCAGCCTCAGCAATGGCGAGGCACTTAGCAACTCAGTGAGACCCTGTCTCTAAATAAAATACAAAAAAGGGCTGGGGATGTGGCCCAGTGGTCAAATGCCCCTGAGTTCAATCCTCGGTACCACAAAAAAAAAAAAAAAAAAAAAAAAAAGAATAGTATAATCTTGCCTTTCCCCAGAGTGGAGGAACGTGGGCATCAAAAATGCAATTGAAAATCTCTTCTAGGCTTGTTGACATGACGATGAGGCCCTGGATGCCCTTCTCTAGGTCTGTCAGTGAGGACCTAAGCAGGATGAAATGGGTGGAGTGTTTGAACTATGGCTGGGCATGGGACAGCCATACCAGCCAGAAGGGTGATGGCCTTTCCCCTCCCTTTCCCCTGTTCCATAGAGCCCCTCTCCATCTTACAGGATGGTCTCCATGAGCTTGTTGTATCTCTGAATCTCCTGCAGAAGGACCACATTGAGTGGGGACAGGTCGAGAGCCAGAAGTTTTCGGGTCCCCTCATAGTCAATCATCTCAGGGATCTTTTGCTTCACATCAGTAGCCAACTCAAGGACCTGAGGAAGCATGAGCTCAACACAGCCTTTCTTCCTCAACACTCCCTGCCAGGGGTCTGCCTGATCCTACCTTCTCTTCCCGGGTCTGGCCACCAGCACTGGTGGGTGTGATTTGGGGTTGCAGAGAAAGCAGAGTCTCAAAGAGGGTTCTCGCTTCTGTGATCTGGGAGGCCACATCAGCATTGGGGTGTTGGCCAAAGGCCTCAGGAGGGTCCATGCTAGGCAACAAGCTGATGTATTCCTTGTAAGAGGCCATGCTTCCATCTTTTGGAATGAAATAAGTCTCTAGGACTGACAACCTGGGGAGCCACAGCAAAATTGTCACCATGTCACCAGAACTTGGGTTTCTATGCCAGACCAAGACCCCAGTCCATATGCATGTTCTGTTTGTCCGATTCCTGGCTCTTGTTCCCCCTCCCAGACCTACAAACTCTGTCTTCTCTCAATCTCATATTATCTGTTAAAACACTTCCCCTGCCCCCAATCCTTGCCACTTGGTCTGTGTCCTTTTGTCCCTGTTCAGTGTCACCTTCCCTTTACCGGTAGAATGGAGTTGATAAAGATTGGTCACAGAAATAGTCATTGATGTAGGTTGTAAGCAGGCGCCGGTCCCAGTCATCTGTGACGTGTCCACCATAGTTGACACCAGCGATGAGGTACTTCAGTGCATCCCAGGGTGTCTCCTCATACTCATCCAGATAGAGACTCAGCAGGTTCTCTGACACCTGTGTATTGTCCCAACCCCAGCCCCACACACAGTTATGACAGGATTTCTCCTAATGGGGCTTTTAACACAGGCTTTCTTCATCCAATATTCCCACAGGTGTGCCATGGGGCAGGAAATATAAGGAAAGAGGACTGGGATGTGGGACCCCTGGCTAGCACAAACCTCAAAATCAGAGTCATTGAAGCCATAGATAATGTTCCAGCCAAGCTGCAGGAACTTTTTGCGTTCAAGTAATACAGAGTGGAAGAAACAGAGTGCAAATAGCAGCTTCTTATATTTGGCAGGTTTGGAGCAGCGGGAAAACTGTGGTTCCGACATCAGTTGGTAAAGACGTGTCATGTTGGCCTTTAGTCCCTGGGGGCAATGAAGTACAGAAGTGGGGTGACATATTTCATGCCTCGTGTGGCCACTAGCACAACCATGTACAGTTGTAGAGGTTGTTCACTGCACAGAGGCACTGGCTTAAGAGGTGAATGGAGTTTGAAATCTAATCCTTGATCTGCATGCCAAAATGTGCACCCATTTACAAGGTTAGGTACCTTTTTCTAATTCACACATGGGCACTGTATGAGCCAGTGGCTTGTCCCTCTCAGTCATGATGTTCTCAATGGTAGGTAGGCTAACTCAATTTGGGAGTGTCAGGAAATATGTACAAAAGCAAAGACAAATAAGTGCAACTTTTTTGTGTTTTTTGTTTTGTTTTGTTTTGTTTGTTTTGTTTTGTAGTTAGGGATTGAACCACCCAGGGGTGCTTTACCACTGAGCCATATCCCCAGTCCTTTTCTATTTATTATTTGAGACAGGTTCTCACTAAGTTGCTGAGGATGGCCTCAAACTTGTGATGCTCCTGCCTCAGCCTCCTGAGTTGCTGAGGTTACAGGTGTGTCCCACCACGCCCAGTACAACTGTTTTTTTGTTTGTTTGTGGGTTGTTTTTGTTTTGTTTTGTTTTGTTTGTTTTTGGTGGTGGAGGTGGTGGTGGTTTTTGTTTTATTTTTCAGTGCTGGGGACTGAAATCAAGGTCTTGCGTATGCCAGGCAAGCACGCTACCACAGAGCTACACCCATAACCCCATGTAACTGCTGACAAAAATGTGCAGAATTAAATGCAAAGGTTCACTATAGATTTAAAAGGCCATGGTATATCATCAGTATGATTAAGGAGGAATATTCTGTGTGATTGGATTTATTAAGCTTCATGAACAAGTTAGGAATTGAGGTATGTCTTACAAATAAGTAGGGTAGGATTAGACTTGAGAGGAGGATCTTGGTTCCCTGGAGATAGAAGGGATTAAAGGAATAAAGGCCCAAAGAAGAAAATAAGTAAGAGGATGAGTCTGGATGAAGTCAAACGCAGGTGCATAGGTGGGGAAAGAAGGACCATGTTATGAAGAATGATCATTTGAGCCATTTGGACTTGATTTTCCAGGCATCATGGAGCCACACTCACTCTATCCTGAGTAGGATTTTTTTCCCCCTTTGTGGTACTGGGACTGATTTAACCCAGGGATACTCTACCACTGAGCTACATCCCATGCCCTTTTTGAGACAGGTCTTACTAGGTTGCCCAGGCTGGCCTTGAACTTGCTAAACTCCTGCCTCAGCCTCCTGAGTCACTATGATTATAGGCATGCACCACCATAATACCCAGCTGGATGATTGATATGTTGAAACAGTGGTTTTCTTGGTGCTGGGGATTGAACCTAGGGTCTTGTATGCCAAGCACATGCTCTACCTTTGGCTACATTCTTGTCACCTAAAGAAGACTTATCTATGATCAATAGGATAGACCAATGACAAACTCAAAGTGAGAATACTGGATAGCAATAACAAAAATGTGATTTTAAAATATGCTATTTACAATGCATCAAAATATGTAAAGAAGAATCAAATCTAATTAAAATATACAAATATTTATGGAGAAAATTACAAAATGTTATTGACATTAAAAAATGGCACAATATACTATATTCATGGATTAGGTTCACTGTTCTAAAGATGTCAATTTTCCCCCAAATTATTCAATAGACTTTTTTGGGGGAATTTGACAAGCTAATTCTAAACTTTATATTGGAGAATAAAAGGCCAAGAATAGGCTGGGCGCAGTGGTGCACACCTGTAATCCCAGCACTTTGGGAGGCTGAGGCAGGAGGATTGCAAGTTCAAAGCCAGCCTCAGCAATGGCAAGGCACTTAGCAACTCAGTAAGACCCTGTCTCTAAATAAAATACAAAAAAGGGCTGGAGATGTGACCCAGTGGTCAAGTGCCCCTGAGTTCAATACTTGGTACCACAAAAAAAAAAAAAAAAAAAAAAAAAAAAAAAAAAGGCCAAGAATAGCCTAAAGAACAGTAAGTTAAAGGAATTTGCCTTACCAGTTATTGAAAATCATTATAAATCTATATTAAGTAATTAAGACTATAGTATTGATCACAGGATTAAAAAAAAACAAAACTTGAGCAATGAACAGAAAAAAGGACCCAAAAACTCATACATATATGGAAGCATGATTTAAGGCTGAGCAGGCATTATGGATCAGAAGAATAATTGTGAAGTATTCAATAAATGATACTGGTTATCCATGTGGAAACAATAAAATTTCCGGACTGAGGATATAGCTCAGTGGTAGAGCCTATACTTAACATGTGCAAGACCCTAGGTTCAATGCTCAGCACTGAATAAACAAAACAAACAAACAAAAAGGTTGGTGGACACACAGGTATTCTTGAATCATGATCCTTAGTATCCTGCATGTATCTTGTAAATATTTATATTAAGTAGATATAAATATGACCTACTTATCTAATAAAAAAGACTAGATAGCAGGAAGTAATCCAAGAATATGCTCTATAACCATACCTTAAACTGGCAACTGGTTGTGCTTGTGTGTGTGTGTGTGTGTGTGTGTGTGTGTGTGTTTGTGTTGCTGGGAATTGAACCCAGAACCTTGCATATGCTAGGTAAATGCTCTACCACTGAGATACACGCTCAAACCTTTTTTGTTTTTTATTTTGAGACAGGGTCTTGCTGAGTTGCCCAGGCTGGCCTTTAACTTGCAATCCTCCTATATCAGCCTCTGGAGTAGCTGAAATTACAGGCATACAGCACCAATCCCAGCTTTAGGGACTTTCTTATTTAAAATAAAACTCAGATAAACCTCTGTCCCCTTAACTCTCTGGGCTGCCTTTGTATATCCTGATGCAAAAATTGGCCTTCTTCAAAGGACAAAATCAGGATATCTAGTCTTAAAATGGATTTACTGGTGATTGTGGTAGTGTGTGTGTAGGTGGTGGACTACAAAGGACATTATTGGTTTATTTGACAAAATTGGAATATGTATAATAGGTTAATTAAAATATGGTATTAATGTTAAATTTATTGAAGAAGGTGAATACATTGCAATTATATACAACATCCTATTCTTAGGACTGGACTCTTCACACTGAAATAGTGAAATATTCAGTGGTAAAGAATTATGATATATGTAATATACTCTAACATGGTTCAGAAAAAAAGTCTGTTTGCTCATGCTTGCACACGTGTGCATGGCTGCCCTTGCTGAGAGAGAGTGAGAGAGAGAGAGAGAGAGAGAGAGAGAGAGAGAGAGAGATTTATCAATGATATAGCAAATGGGGCAAAAAGTTAACAGGTGAATCTGTATAAAATAAGTTGGTGTGTCCTTGTACTATTCTTATTCTTACAGCTTTTCTGGAATAACATGTGACTTTTCTATTTAAAAATATTAAACTGGTGAACATTTGTCAGCTCCCAGAATAAATTCAATTATACCAAGTATACCCTGAACTTTCTGCTCTCACTGATGGTTTGGTGGATCATGGGGAAGTCCTGTATCTGCAGCAGAAAGTGTTTCTCAAAAAGCTCTCCTGGACCCAACCAGGACTAAGGATCTGCTCTCCACTGGATCCTCCTCATTGCAGAGCCATTCTGTCTCCCTCCTCCTAGATTCTCCTTCAGACATTGCCTCTCACTTTTATTAAGCACTCCTAAGCATTACTCACTCCAAATTTACACACCTCTGCCCATCACAGTTTGCCTGTCATCGCTCTTAGAAGACTAAAAAAGATTCTAAAATAAATAAATAGATTCTTAAAAGAGAAGGGGCTGGGGGTGTAGCTCAGTGGCAAAGCTTGTGTTTAGCATACCTGAGGCCCTGGGTTTCATCCCCAACACTGAAAAATGTGTGTGTGTTGCAAAATATTCTGTTATGTTGGTGACTAATTTCTAGACTATTTGACTTTGTGTGTGTGTGTGTGTGTGTGTGTGTGTGTGTGTACTGGGGATTGAACTCAGGAGTCCTTTACCACTGAGCTACATCCCTAGCTTTTTTTATTTTGAGCCAGGTTCTCACTAAGTTTTTTAGGGCCTCAGAAGTTGCTGAGGCTGAGGCTGAGGCAGGAGGATCACAAGTTCAAGGCCAACCTCAGCAAATAAGCAAGGCCTTAAGCAACTAAGTGAGACTCTGTCTCAAAATGAAAAATAAGGCTGGGCATGACTCTGAGTTCAAAGCCAGCCTCAGCAAAAACAAGGGGCTAAGCAACTCAGTGAGAACCTGTCTCTAATTAAAATACAAAATAGGGCTGGGGATATGGCTCAGTGATTGAGACCCCCTGACTTCAATCCCTAGTACCCAAATAAATAAAAAGAGCTGGGGATTTCACCTAGTGGTACAGCACTGCTGGGTTCAATCACTAGTCCAAAAGAAAAAGGGGCACAGAATACTTTAATGGCAAAAAAAAATAAAGGTTAAAAAAAAGTTGACATTCTTTTTCTTTTTTTTTTTTAATAGTACTGATGGTAACAAAAATTGTACATTATGCTGAAGGAGTGGATATCTTCCTTTTTAAGAGTGTAAGGTTTATGGCCCTGGTGTGACAAGTGAAAACGCTTTGTAATTGGATGGCAATTCGGACCTGGAACTGAGCTTGGCACTGGAGACAGAGATGGGAATTAGAGTTGAAATCACAAAAAGGACAACTTCTCCATGAACTTGTGAAAAGAAGAAATGTAAAATGAGAGAAGTTGGGAATCAAGGACTTTGTCCTGAGATAGGACCACAGGCAAAGAGGAAAAGGAAACAGAAGTAAAAAATGATGTGTCAATAGACAGATGGAGAAACAGTAGTATTGTGTCAGAGAAGTCAGGGACAGTCAACTGTGTCAACTACCCCAGGGTAGGCAAGGAGGGTTAGAATGATAGATGTGTGAAATGTGTTCAGAGTACTTCTTTGTAGAGTAACTGACAAGTTGGTCCCTGTGCTTTTCACATGGTATGCAAAAAGGATTTTGATCTCAAGGAAGAGCAATAAAAATTTACCAAAATAACTTATGGGGGATGTGGGTGGGGTGTAGTGACATGAACAGATTTTAAAAGATCAGTATCATTGCATTTCAATAGTAAGCTTGTAATATTGGAGATAAAACTTTTTAGAACATTAGAAGGAAGGAGAATGAGAGTAGGAGTCCAGGAAATGTGACTTTAGGAAGGGAATGTAAGGAAATGTTGGGACTCAGGAAGTTTCTGCAATTTGAAGGAATGAATTTGGGCTGGGCATGGTGGCTTACTCCTGCAATTCCAGAACTCAGGAGAATCACAATCACAAGTTCGCCTTGGTAAATCAGTGAGACCCTGTCTCAAAATAAAAAATAAATAAAAAGGAACACCTGGTTCAATCCCTAGCATCCCCACACACACAAAAAAAAGAAACTATGCTGGGCACAGAGACCCATGCCTGTAATCCCAGCTACTTGGGAGGCTGAAGCAGGAGGATCACAAGTTCTAGGCCAAACTGACCAACTTATGGAGACCCTGTCTCAAAATATAAGAGAGAGGGCTAGGAGTGTAACTTAGTGGTAAATGCCCCCGGATTCAATCCCCAGTACCCCACTCCCCACAAAAAGAATTTGGGAGCACAATTACCCATATTCTGACTCTGGAATACTCATTCACTTTTTTCTGTGCTTCAATGTCCTATCTGTAAATTTGGGGGTGACAGTTCTTAATGATGGTGTGTGTGTGTATGTGTATTAAATGAGTTAACAAATGTAAAGAATTTAGAAAAGTACTTGGCACATAATAATCACTCAAGAAATGTTAGATGTTACTATTATGTTCTGGGAATTTGGCACAAAGAAGAGAGACAGAATTTTTTTTAGAGGACAATAAAAATCAAACACGGTTGAGTTGTTGTTAAAGTTAAGATCTCTCTCTGATGCCATCAAGAGGAAATGCAGACCAGATGGCTCTGTTGATGCCAGTCCTCTATAGCTACCCATACCTTAGGTGGCTCTGTGGTCATCTTGATGCTGGCCTGCAAGATTGAGATAGGGAAGTCTGGGTGGGGACTAGAGCTGAGCCAGAGACGGAAGGAAGGGTGAGGGTCCTCCACCTGTAGCTGCTCCACCAGTTTGTCCAGATTAGGCATCCAAGACAATGAAAGGTGGCAGTTTGCCAGGAACACCCAATGTCCTGTAAGGAGATGCTGGAGTCAGGGGGAAACATTCCTTTTTCTTTCCACCTGGTGGCAGTGGGGGTGGCGTCCAATACTCAAGTCTGCCACTCCTGTGGCCTTCTGGAAAAGTGGGAGCTATAGTCACAGTACTATGATTTGCATCAGAAATCATAGAGAGGGCTGAGTATGGGTGTAAAAGAAGGCATGGACACTGACCTGAATCACACCGTCTCGGAGCAGCCGAGCAGCAATAGGGGCCTGGCCCTGGCCCAAGGATAAGGCATGGAAGCGCTGAGCCATGCCTGTGTGCTCTGCCAGCTGGAGCAGGGCACTGGTGGGGTCCACTCCCGGGGAAAGGATAAAGACCAATGGGGATCGTGGAGTTGAATCTTCCACCACCTGGAAGCACAAGGATAGCCTCAAGCAGAAAGCCACAGAGCCAAAGCAAGAGAGTGAGATTGAGGAGACCACAATAGAACACAGGAGGCAGAGCCACTGACCAACTTCATGTTTAGCACAGGTGGCTCAATGAAGCGGGAGCCAAGATTGGAGACGATGAAAGAAGTGACACAGAATGCCACCCGGTCCTGGCGCAGGGAGCGAACAATCAGCATTCGTTGCATTTCATTGCAGGCATTTTCCCATTCACCTGGGGATGAGGAAAATAAATGCAGAGGGAGGGAGTCTGAAAGGACCCAGAATCTAAACAAAGAGGCACCTGTGGGGAAAGCAGCCAGTGGAGGGGAGCTGGGCAGAGGGAGGAAGAATAAAGGGAAGGGCAAACAAAGGCTGAATGGAGGGGAGGAGAAAGGCCAGGAGGGGGAGGTTCTGAGGCCTGGGTACCTGGCAGCATGGCCTTCTCTGGGGTAGCACTGGTATACCACAGGTGCCAGTCCCGAGGATACTGCTCAAAGGAATTCATGAGTCCGTGGAAGTTGGTGAGTTTATCCAGCTCTGTAATGTTGTCCCAGTAGGCATCAGCGAGCCAGCTAGTACATGGGTTATCCATTTGGCCTTCCCGATCCAGGACCTTGAGGGGAAGGTGCCAGGCAGAAGAGATTGATGAGAACACCTCAAAAGAAAAGTTATTGATTTTGAATGTTCCCAGACAAAGAAATGATAAACGTTTGAAGGGATGCATATGCCAATTACTCTGATCTGATCTTCACATACTGTATATGTATTGAAGTATCACAATGTACCCCATAAATACATACAACACTGTCAAATCAAAACTACACTGAGATTTTATCTCACAGCAGTCAGAATGGCAGTAATTAAGCATACAAATAATAAATACTGGAGAGAATATGGAGAAAAAGGAACACTTTTCTACTGTTGGTGGGACTCTAAGTTACTACAATCACTATGGAAATCAGTATGGAGGCTCTTCGAAAGACTAGACATGGAACCACCATATGACCCTGTTTTTCCATGTCTCAGTATTTACCCTGAAGAGTTAATGTCATCATATTGTAATGATACATGCATACCCATGTTTATAGCAGCACAATTCACAATAACCAACAATGGAACTAGCCTACATGTCCATCAACAGATGAATAGATAAATAAAATGTGGTATATGTACACAATGGAATTTTATTCAGCTATAAAGAAAAATGGAATTATGTCGCTTGCAGGAAAATGGATGGAACTAGAGACCATCAGGTTAAACAAAATAAGTCAAACTCAGAAGGTCAAGGATTGTATGTTTTCTCTCATATGCAGAATCTAGAAAGGGAAAAGGAAAATAAATGTGGGATGGATCTCATAAAAATCAAATGGAGATCAGTAGAGGAAAGGGACCAAATGGTGGGAGGCGGGAAGCGTATAGGAAGTACTGGGGAGTGATACTGGCCAAATTACATTGTTATATTGTATGCATGTACAAATATGTAGCAACAAATCTCATTATGAACAACTATAATGCACTAATAAAAATATAGGAAAAAATGTGCAATTGCTGTCCATCAAAAATAACGTATATTTTGAAGTTATCTATTCTCTCCCCTCTTTTTCTTCCCTTCTCTTCCCTCCCCTCCATCCCCCTTTCTTCCTCCTTCTCTTCATCTCCTTCTTCTTCCTAAGAAAGGCAAAATTGGTCTTGCATGAAATAGAGTGAATTAGGAGTTGAACACAGGAATCCAAGATGGATGGGAATTCTCCTTTACCCAGGAATAAACGGGATGGACTGTTAGGACTCACTACTATCAGCTATCACAATTGAACACTAAGAAGCTGGCGCCCTCTGGTGGTTTGATGGTAACCAAACCTTATCAACCTTATTAACTTTAATTGGTGGCCTTACTCTACTGAGAAGCACAAACTGTTTCACAGTTCATTCACATATTCATTCATTTATCATTCCTGTGGGAATTGAACCCAGGCCTTTGTGCATGGGAGGCAAACACTCTACCAACTGAGCTATATCCCCAGCCCCTCTTTTTACCAATTTTTTTTTTGAGAAGAGTCTTGCTGTGTTGCCCAGGCTTGCCTCAAACTCCTAAATTCAAGTGATCCTCCTGCCTCAGCTTCCTGAGTAGCTGGGACTACCACCATGCCCAATATTTTTAACACATATTTGTTGTTTTATGTGTTTTAAGCAATTGGCATATGTCACTGAACAAATCTGACATATATTTATGTCTTTGAGGAGGTTATTTTTCAACATGGGGTTAGGAACCCATAGGCAGATTATGGACCAAAAATGTAACAAGTAAATGAATTATCTAGTATATTAAAGATGGCAGTGCCAAGAAGAAACAGAATAAGTTGAGGGGGTAAAGGAGATTGGAAGTGCTAAGAGATAGTGTGAAGTATTAAGAAGATCAGAAGCCGGGGGTGCTGGCGCATGCCTGTAATCCCAGCAGCTCAGGAAGCTGAGGCAGGAGGACCATGAATTCAATGCCAGCCTCAGCAACTTAGTGAGGCACTTAGCAACTCAGTGAGAACCTGTTCCTAAGTAAAATACAAAAAAGGGCCAGGGGTATTGCTCAGTGGTTAAGCACCCCTGGGTTCAATCCCTGGTACCAAAAAGCAAAAAGAAGATCAGGGCTGGGTTTGGGTTCAGTCCTCAGAACGAGAGAGATGAGATTGAGATGAGAGAGACAGAGATGAGAGGTAGAGATAGAGAGATAGAGATGATGATGATGATGAGAGAGAGAGAAAGAGAGAGAGAGAGAGAGAGAGGGAAGGAGGGAAAGAGCGTGCATGTGACTGCGAAGGCCTCCTTGAGGTAAGGCTTGTAGGAGAGGGCCACGTTTATACCTAGAGGAATAGTCTCTCAGCACACAGGGCACAGCCAGTGCACAGGCCCTAAGGTGAGACGTGACAGAGCTGTAGAAGAGGGCAATGCAGCCTGTGCATCTGGAGTGAGGGGCTGGACGGTGGGAGATATCAGTGATGGGGAATCCTCTCCAGTGGTGCCCACCTTAAAAGGCCCTCTGGGGTTGTTGATTTGAGAGCTTAGTGGGAGGGTGCTGGAAGGCTGTTGCTAGAATCCAAATAAAAGATGAAGGGAAGGTGGCCAAAGAAATGAACGTTTATCCTAGAGGGAGGGAAAGGCAGCAGGTTGTCTGGTAGCTTTAAAAGTCCATGTGAAGCTCACGATCATGGATTTAAAGAGACTCTAGTCAGTGTGGATGTGCTTTTCTCCAGCCATGCTCAGCTGCCTGAGCTATACAGGGTCAGAGAGGGAAGAGGAGCTAGATCTAGCAGAGTGGTGGTCTTGCTAAGTATATGCAACACAAAAGATAGAGGGACAAAGGGTGGAGATGACTGCAAGGGACAGATTGTGATAGTGACCATGGAATTAAGGCTGGGAAAGGAGTAGAAAGAGAGGCAGCAAAACAGTGGCAAGATCAGAGTGAGAGGTGGGTCATAGGTGAGAGGTGCCCCAAGGCCCAGCCTGTACTATGTCAGGGGGTGCATGACAAGTCACCCCCACAGTCCCAGGGAACTCATTGGGCACTTGCTCCTGGCATGGTTTATCTCAGCTCACATGCTGAAGACTTGGGCCTGACCCCCTGGGTCAGAGTCCTCATCACACTTGCCCTCATCCCCGACCTTGGTCACCCATGCTGAGATGTGCCCTCCGCTCAACTCACCACACCCCCACGCAGAAAGAAGTTGTATTCATCCATATTGAGCTTGCCAGAAGTCTCCAGAATTTTGGCACACATGTGAAAACTGAATAGTAGCTTGTGGCGCTCAAAAAGGGTGCGGCAGGTGTACCTGGGAGAAGGAGACAGAGAAATGGAATAATTGGGGTGAAGTGGGGATGGGATGTCCAACACAAATGCTCACTGAATAGAGATCCTACACACACAGAGCCTTACACAGAAGAAAGACCTTAGAACTTAAACCGAACCTCCTGGCAACAGCCAGGCACTGTGGGTCTTGAGAGATGGCATGATTTTCCCAAGGTTCACTGGTAATTAGGCACTCAGTACCTATTAAGAAACAAAATATTGATTTCCCCCACATTGTCCTGCCAGGCACTCTGCTAAGTCTCGAAGACAAAGATGAGTCAGCCTGTTTTTGTCCTTGTGGAGGTGATGGCAGAGTCAGGAGGCTGCGTGCTCTGAACAGAGACACAGGAGCCACTTGTTAGGAAGGTGTGCAGAGCACTGTAAAGGGGTGGTGGGGGTATTAAGGGAATGCAGGATGGGAACGCCCAGCCTTATCTGGTGGATACAGGGGGAGCAGCAGGTTGATTGGGTGGTGTGGGAGAGGCAGAGAAGTGAGCACTCCCCGGAGAGCTCACAGCATAGGCAAAAGCCAATGGGTGAGAAGAGCATGGGGCAGGGGCAGGAACAGGCAGTGGTGCCAGGACAGCTGGTGTGAGCTGGGGAAGAGGGAGGCCGAGGCAGGTGGAGGCCAGGCCACAGAGGGTTTGTGGGCTACTGGAAAGGAGACAACCACTGAAGAGTTTAAACCCAGAGTCACAGGGTCATCTTTGTGTGTTTGGAGGCTCACACTGGCAGCTCTGAAAAGACACATTGAGAGGGACAAATTGAAAGGCAAGATGACCTGTTGGGGGACTGTTGTGCAATCAAGAAAGGAAGATAGCCGGGCGCGGTGGCGCACGCCTGTAATCCCAGCACTTTGGGAGGCTGAGGCAGGAGGATCGTGAGTTCAAAGCCAGCCTCAGCAATGGGCGAGGCACTTAGCAACTCAGTGAGACCCTGTCTCTAAATAAAAATACAAAAAAGGGCTGGGGATGTGACCCAGTGGTCGAGTGCCCCTGAGTTCAATCCCTGGTACCACAAAAAAAAAAAAAAAAGAAAGGAAGATAATGAAGACCTGCATCAAGGCCCAGCCATCGAAGTCAGTGGAGAGAATGAGGCGGGGCAGGGGAGTGGTTTGCAGAAATATTCATGAGCAGAACTAGGTGACTGATTTGAGAGGGAAGAGTCAAGGGCAACTCCCAGTTTCTGGCTTAAATGACTGAGTGGTGGGTGTTGGTGTCATTCAAAGATGAGGACCCTGGTAGAAGAGGGAAGATTTTGAGTATGATCTGAAATAAGTTGAACTTGAGGGGTCTGTAGAATGTCCAGGTAGAGAATTCAAGTGCTTTGCTGCTCAAAATGTGATCAACAGACCAGAAGCAACAGTTCCTCTGGAGTTTGATAAGGATGCAGAATCTCAGGCCCTGTCACAGATCTCCTGAATCCCAGATTGTATTTTAACAAGACCCTTGGTGCTTTATGAGAGCATCGGCATTAGAGAAGTGCTAGTATAGTAGACAGATCCAAAGTGCAATGGGGAGCTAAGGGTATAAAACTGAGAACAAGCAACCCATAGATGGTTCTAGTGGATGAGCTTCCCAGGAAAAGTGTAAGGAGAGGAGAAGAGTGGACCAAAGAAGGTGACCAGGGAAAGTACTCTTCGAGAAATAGCCTGAGGAGAAGAATTAGAGCCAGTCACTTGGCCTCCTGCCTGGCTCATTTGGGGCAGACCATCAGACCTGTAGACAGCGTAGGTGTGGTAGTCATTCAGGTAGTCAATGCGGTCCTCCAGCTTATTGCTTCGGTGGCTCTTGTCAATGCTGAGGATAAAGAGGCTGATGTAGGCATCCAATGAGAACTGGTACATGGGGTCGATACATCCCATGTCATTGAGCACAAAGAACAGCACTGACGCCCGCTGAGCACATGGGCGGTAAGCCTGCATCAGGAAGGACAGAGTCAGGGCCACAGAAGGGTAGGGCATGCAGCAGAGGTTCAGGGAAGGAAAAAGGGCCTTTAGTCGACATCATCAGAGTTGCTTCTTGGTGGCTAGCCAGGGGCAGCTGGAGGGTGCTGGAGCTTACCTCGCGGGCCATGTCAATGTTGATCTCCGTGGTCTCACTGGTCTCCAGCTGCTCAGTCACCTCAGTAGCAGTTACCTTGGATGTCTGCAGGGTGTTTACCAGCTGCACATCATCTAGCAGGGAGCCTGTAGCCTCATTCAACAACCTAGGGGAAGCCAAAAGGGACATGGATTGAGGGTTTTGGGTACTGAGCTGGAGAGAAGGGAATCATCCGATCCCTGGGATGCTAGCTTTGCCTGTGGGTAGAACAGTTGGACCAGCTAGGAACAGACCAATGGGACAGGGGCAGGAGGCACAAGATCTCACCTGAGGATCTCATCCTCCAGCTCCTTGAGCTTCCTCTTGCCAGCAGCAATATTGATAACCAGGGAATCTTTCTGCTCCTCCAGTTCAGGCCGCTCCTTCCGAACCACAATACCTAGCAGTTGGGCCTCCAGTCCCTGGGAGTGCCAGCACTCATGGTGAGGGTCTCACTCCTTTCTTACCTTTATGCCTCCCAAGACCTTCATCCTCAGTTGCCCAACTCAAGCTTAGCCTTTTACTATGAGTTTCCATCCAAACTCTACAGCCCTTCCTGCTTTATCCTAGATCAGCCTGGGCATCAGCCCTTATCCACCTGTTCTTTAACAGCAAAGTTGACAATGGTGGTCTTGGCTGAGGTCTCTGGGCTATAGTGGGGATTGGAGAGCTTGGTGGTGATGTAGAAACGGAAATTGGGATTGTATTCCACCTCCTTGTCACCAATGCGCATCAGCAGCCGACCACCTGTGTCACAAAAAGGGTCAAGAGCAAGAGTCCCACATGACCAGGTATGAGCTGATCCATTTTCCATTAGCATCAGGGGCAGTGGTTTAGCTTGCTTTTAAAGGCCCAGTCCAAGCCTGTCTGTATGGAGGGACAAGTAAGTAGAGGACACAACCAAAGAGCCACCCTTTCCTCCCCAGTGTCCCACTTGGCTGCTCTCTAGGACTTGTCCCACAACCTAAGCCCCCAGTTAAGCCTGGGACCTGACCAATTCGAGATACAGATTTGTTGAGCACAGAGTTGAGTGAGGGGTCCAGATATTCCTGCACATTCTGAAGCAGCACTGGCTGTCCAAACTGGATGGCCTTTTCTAGAATTCGAAGGTAATCACTCATCTGCAGGTCAATGATGCTCAGGCCCTAAAAGCAAAGGGGAAAGGTGGAACAAACATTGAGGAATACCATGGCCCAGGACAGGACCTCAGGAAGGGGCCTGGGAGGGGATTCTATTGGGGTGACCCAACCAGACCCCCAGCTTTATACCTGGTTTCCCTCCATGTTCTTAATCCATTTCAGGGCCTGGGCTTGAGGATCAATCATGAGGGCCCACCTGAAGGGGGAAGTGTCATTCAGAAGACAGTCTGTGTTCCTCCTCTGCCTCTCACTCCTTACAACATCCTCACCTGTTGCCACGGGTAACAATGATACCATTCTCAGTGGAGAAGGAATCTGAGGGCAACCCTTGGATGTTCCAGTCCCGAACTTTGGTAGGATTGGTCAGGAAGTTCTCAATGGCAAAGTTAGGTGAGCAAGGAACCTGAAGCTCCCAGATCTAGGGAGAGAAGAGTCCCAAACTTCAGCTTGAGTCATCAGTATCTGTCACTTATCTACACCTTTTAATATTCCCAGAGGCCCTGGTCCCAGAGCCCACCCTAAGAGCTCATTTATCTTCCATACCTAGGCCCCATCTCACCTTCCTCATCCAGATTTGGTTGACAATCTCATCCCGGTAGTTAGTCAAGAAGGGTCCCATATAGGACAGGAAGGCAGCTGCCAGGAGACAGTCTCCCACCAGGTATCCCAGGTCCTCCTCCAGGCCCTGGCAGACAGTAGCAAGGTATAAGCCATCTGGGTCCCAGTCCTTTGGGAGACACTTGGAATGCTTTTGAAGGCACTTTCCTCTGGACACCATCTAGATCAAAGAGATTCTTTCCTTCCCCTAAACCTTTGTGCTCTGAAGATCACTAGCCTGATTGTAATCACTTTTGAGTTTCCCACCTCTGACAGCAATGTTTACACTATGGTGATAAGGACAGAGAGGTAGAGAGAAGATGGCATATGTCTGTGGTCTATCAGGTCAGCAGGCTATATCAAGTCCTCCTGTATGCTTTCAGTCCTGTCCAAACACTGAAGCAGACCCCCAAAGGTATAAAACACCTTTCCTTCCATATTTTCCCCACAAGTGAGGAGAGGGAGGGGAGATCACCCATCCTCCTATTCTTTTGGGATTTCTCTATACCCAGGTGTCCTTATTTTCCCTAACTGTCCTTCGGCAGTAAGGGGATGGATCTCTTGGAATGGGAAGGATGACCAGAAGGGAAGCCTGGTGTTGTGACCCATCTCACCTTCACTGTCTCTTCCCATCGGGCCTTTTCACCAGCCAACCCAGACACCAACATCCCAGCCCGCTCCAGCTTCAGCTCCATCTCTTCAGACTTCTTGCGAAGCTCCTCCTTCTGTGCCAGCTTTTCATCGTACTGCTTCTTCAGCATCTCCAGCTTCTCTGCCACCTGGGAGGGATTAGAGCACAGAGCATGGAACACTGGACTCAAGGCCAAATAGTTCCAGTTCAAATCATGTGGCAACTTGGTAGCCATCTGACCTTGGGCGAATTATTCTCTTTGAATCTCAGTTTCCCTCATGTGTACAATATAGTTTCCTTTCCCTTCTGCCCACCACCCTGTCCTAGAGCCCAGAAACTACTAGGCAATAAAAATTCAAGGCTGGGTAGGGGACAGAGAGCTCTTGAAGCATGATAAACCACAGAAGAAACTAGGGATATGCTCAGTAAAGTGCTTGCCTAGCATGCACCAGGCCCTGAGATCCATCTCCAAAACAAAAATAAACCACATTATATAGGTTGGCAAGCTATGTTCAGATAGTGCAGAAACAACTGCTGCTCTATGACAGAGGCCATACCTCAGGTGGAAGTTTAAAAGAGGAAGTAAAAGCTAGAAGTGAAGCCAGGCACAGTGGCGCACGCCTGTAATCCCAGCACTTGGGAGGCTGAGGCAGGAGGATCACGAGTTCAAAGCCAGCCTCAGCAATGGCAAGGCACTTAGCAACTCAGTGAGACCCTGTCTCTAAATAAAATACAAAAAAGGGCTGGGGATGTGGCCCAGTGGTCGAGTACCCCTGAGTTCAATTCCCAGTACAAAAAAAAAAGCTAGAAGTGAACTCTTTTTTTTCTTTTTTTATTTATAATAGTAGTATGTATTACAATTCATAATGCACATATATAGCATCTTTTTACATACAACTGTTTGTATACAAAGTATATAAGTACCATTCAGATCTTCAATCATGCATTTAGGATAATGATATCTGTCTCATTCAACCACCTTTTCTTTCTTTCTTTTTTTTTTTTTTAGAAGATGAGTGGATAAAGAAAATGTGGTATATACACAAAATGAAATTTTACTCAGCAATAAAAGAGAATAAAATAATGGCATTTTCAGGTAAATGGATGAAGTTGGAGAATATAATGCTAAGTGAAATTAGTCAATCTCAAAAATCCAAATACCGAATGTTTTCTCTGATATAAGGAGGCTAGTTCACAGTGTGTTGTTGGATGGGGGTACATAGGAGGATTAGAGGAACACTAGAATGGTCAAAGGGAAGGGAGGGGAAGGGAGGGAGCAAGGGGAGAGGGAGGGAGCAAGGGGGGAGGGAGGAGGGAAGAAAAAAAAATAGAAGTGAACTCTTAAGAGAGAAAGAGGGAGTCCGGGCAAGAGAAAGGGCCAAGTCCCAGGCCTTGCCCACCAGAGTTGTGCACCTGGGAAGACCTGTGTGCACTAGATAAGCCCGCCTCAACCCACTGTCACTAGGAAGATTGAATACATCACTTCATTCAGAAACAAAGGACTGGTACAGCCTTGTCTAAGATCCTGTGTGTGGGCCTTGATGGCCAGCTGTCACTGGGCCTGGGTACAGACTGTATTGCCTGCTCTTTTTGCCATGAGGAACATGGGGCTGGGGTGACATACTGAGTGCATACTATAAACATCCCTGTTGCGCCCCACTCCCCACTGGGAGAATCAGCCTGCAACCTTGGAAATATTCCCACTATTATAAAGGAGAAATAACTCAGTTCTTACTGAGTGATACCAAATGAGCTTCAACCCTCTGGAGCCTTGTCTGAGTTGTTGTATATGAGAGTAAATGTGGATTGTAGCACAATGCCCAGATAAGCAAGCAGTATTGGAGCATAAGCACTTGGAAAGGGGATGGACAGCTCTCCAAAAAATATACTTTTTAATGGGCTGGGGCTGTGGCTCAGTGGTAGTGCACTTGCTTGGCATGTGTGAGGCACTGAGTTCAATTCTCAGTACCACATATAAATAAATAAAATAAATAAAGGTCATCAACTAAAAAATGTATTTAAAAAATATTTTTTTAAGACAAAGTGGAAATTCAAAAATTTCCACAGGTATTTAAAGGTTTGTATTGTGATCACAAATGGAATATTTTTGTCAGTTCATTTACCTTTTTTGTTCTTAAATGTTTAAAATAAGGCATTGAGGGCTGGGGTTATGGCTCAGTGGCAAAATGCCTGCCTGGCATGTGTGAGGGTTCCATTCTCAGCATTGCAAATAAATAAATAAATAAATAAAGGTCCATTGACAACTAAAAAAAAATTTTTTTTAAATAAAATAAGGGGCTGAGGTTGTGGCTCAGTGGTAGAGCACTTGCCTAGCACATGCGCGGCCCAGGTTTGATCCTAAGCACCACATAAAAATACATTGTGTACAATTAAAGCAAATAAATAAATATATTTTTTTAAAAAGCCACACACAAAAAAATCTTCTGCCCAGGGACTGGGGATGTAGCTCAGTTGGTAGAGTGATGGCCTTGCATGCACAAGGCCCTGGGTTCAATCCCCAGCACCAAAAAAAAAAGTCACCTCTATGCCTATAGGTTCAGCCTTGGCGTCAGTCAGTCATAAGATACTAATGTTTAAAGAAAGACGGCATCTGGGCTGGAGTTGTAGCTCAGTGGTAGAGCTCTTGCCTAGCACATATGAGGCACTGTGTTTGATCCTCTACACCACATAAAAATATAAATGAATAAAATAAAGGTATTGTATAAAAAAAAGAAAGAAAGAAAGGTAGGTGTCAGGCTAAGGGGTGCAGCTCAGTGGTAGATTGTTTACCCAGCAAGCATGAGTTCAATCCCCAGGACTACAAAACAAAAAGAAAGAAGGTATAACCCGGAGTAGACATGGTCAGCTGGACCATTCAGAGGCAATGCCCACTGTTTGGGGGCCCCTACAGTAGAGGGTGCCCCTATAGTAGAGGGTGCCCTAGCCCCCCTACACATGTCAGGTCTAGCCCTGATGAAGCATGCATCTGTGGTTTTTGCACTGAGAGGCCTTGTCACCAGGATCATGTGACTCCTCCCTATGCTAAGGCCACTCTCATCAGCAACATTCTGATAGTAATTTGACTTCCTGTGGGGATATGTCTATGGGGAGGCATCCATTCCACTTGATAGTTCTATATTTTGTTATTTATTTTGCATGTGACCTTGTTATCTTTTCTGTTTTTATTTTTTCTATTATATATATTTATTATATATATGTCATATATAAATGTTTTTCTATTACACACACACACACACACACACACACACACACACAAAGTTAAAAACCTGTTATAAGAACTGGGCATGGTGGTACATGTCTGTAATCCCAGCTCCTCAAGAGACTGAGGCAGGAGGAGCATACAAATTCAAGGGCAGCCTGGGCAATTTAGGGAGACCCTGGCTCAAAATAAAATTTAGAAAGGAGCTAGGACATAGCTCAGTGGTAAGAGCACTTGTTTGGCATGCACAAGGCTCTGGGTTCATTCCCTAGTCCTGCCAAAATAAACAGGAATAAGGACATTTTCCTTCATAACCACAACACCATTGTTACACCTATAAAATCTTTGTCATGTTTTAGAAAACAATTTCTACTATTTGTTTTGAATGGTGAATACATTTACACAAATCAAAATTTAAAAGGAAGAGAAGTCTATACAGTGAAGGGTGAATCTTCTTCCACTCCTGACCCAGACCAAGTCTTTCCCTAGTTTCTTATATAGATTTCTAGAAAAGTCCACGCACGGAGTACAATAGTTTATAAAGAAAACATAAACATTGTAAGGGCTTAGACCAAATCCTTAGACTTAGGAAAATGCTCATTACTTGTTTTGAATGAATAAATTTGTATGGTCCTGGGGATTGAACTCAGGGCCTCCTGCATGCTAGGCAAGCACTCTACTGCTGCGCTACATCCACAGACTTTTTTTTTTTTTTTTTTTTTTTTTTGGTACCAGGGATTGAACCCAGGGGTGCTTAACTAAGCTACACCCCCAGCCCTTTTTATATTTTATTTAGAGACAGGGTGTCGCTAAATTGCTTAGGGCCTTGCTAAGTTGCTGAGGCTTGTTTTGAACTCACAAGCCTCCTGCCTCAGCTTCCATCCCCAGCCCTGCTCTAACTTGCTTAGTCCCTCACTAAGTTGCTGAGACTTATCTTGAATTTGGGATCCTTCTGCCTCAGCCTCTTGAGTAGCTGGGATTACAGATGTGTCCCACACTTCCCAGACCCAAATGGTTGCACACTATGACACTATTCTGCACTTTGCTCCTTTTTTTTTTCATATATTTTACTTTTTTTTCTCCCTTTTTAATGTGGTACTGGGGATTGAATTCAGGGGTGCTCTATCACTGAGATCCCCACCCTCTTTATTTTTATTTTGAGACAGAGTCTTGCTAAATTGCCCAAGCTGGCCTCAAACTTCTATTCTCCTGCATCAGCCTCCTGAGTTACTGGAATTACATGCATGGACCACAGTGCCCAGATTACTTTACTATTTTGGGGGTGTTTTCATTTGGTTTGTCAATGTTGGGGATGGAATCCAGGGCCTTGTGCATTCTATGCAAGCACCGCTCTCACCCCTGAGCTACACCCTCCCCCACCCCTGCCTAATTCTTTTTAACAGCTGCAAAAAATTCTGTGATTGAACCATAATTTGTTAACCAATCTGTGGATACACATTTGTCTTTTTCTAACCTTCTACTATTATTCAGCATGCTGCATAATAAATATCCTTGAACATGCATAAGCACATCTTTATACTGCTTTTTCTTTTTACGTTTAATTGTTTACTCTGTGAACAGGAATTTAAACATTCAAAAGGCACAAGAACATGAGGACCAGGAAAGTCTTCCTCTCAACCTTGTTCCTACCTTCTACCTACCTAGACCCCTTCTCTAGAAGCAGCCAATGTAACCTGTTTCTTTATCTCCTTCCAAAGGTATTCCATACATATAGGAGTATATTTAATGCTGTTTTTCCTCATGTATCAATTTTATATTATTTCTTTTGACTCTATGCTAGGACAGATAAATATTTAATTTACTTATACCTCCATACCACTACTCCTTTCTCTTTACTAATTGTTTTAGTTCTTCTATTGGTTATCTTTTCTTCTCCCACCAGTACTGGGGATTGAACTCAGGGACACTCTACCACTGAGTTACATTCCCAGCTTTTTTTTTTTTTTTTTTTTTAAGTATTTTTTAGTTGTAGATGGAGACAATATCTTACTTTTTAAAATATTTATTTATTTAATTTAGTTGTACACAATACATTTTTTTAAATTTTTTAAAATTTTTACGTGGTGCTGAGGATCGAACATAGGCCGCGCATGTGCTAGGCAAGCGCTCTACCACTAAGCCACAAACCCAGCTCACAATATACTTATTTATTTATTTATTTATTTATCTATCTATCTATTTATTTATTTATATGTGGTGCTGAGGATTGAACCCAGTGCTTCACAAATACAAGGCAAGCCCTCTACCACTGAGTTACAGCCCCAGTCCCCATTCCCAGCCTTATTCATTTATTTATTTTGGTACTAGAGATTGATTCTAAGGCTGCTTTACCCCAGAGGTACAATTCCAGTCCTTTTTATTTTTTTGAGACAGGGTCTTGCTAAGTTGCCCAGGCGAGCCTCAAACTTGTAATCTCCTGCCTCAGCCTTCCCAATAGCTGGGCTTGGCATGTGCCACCTCACCTGGTTTCTACTGATTACCTTTGTCACTTTAAATAACATTAAAACCTCAGTTTAGCTGGGCATGATGGTGCATGCCTGTCATTCCAATGGCTCAGGAGAATGAGGCAGGGGATCCAGTTCAAAGCCAGCCTCAGAAATTTAGTGAGGCCTTAAGCAACTTAGAATGACCCTGTCTCTAAATTTAAGAAATACAAAAAAGGGCTTGGGATATGGCTCACTGGTTAAGTGCACCTGGGTTCAATCCCTGTTACAAAAATACAAAAAAACAAAACAAAACAAAACCCTCAGTTTATGGGGTTGGGGATATACCAGAGTGGTATAGTGTGTGCTTAGCATGCATAAGGCCCTGGGTTCAGTCCCTAGTATCACATAAATAACAAAACCCTTGGGGCTGGGATTGTAGCTCAGTGGTAGAGCATTTGCCTTGCATGTGTGAGGCACTCAATCTTCAGCACCATATAAAAATAAAATAATTAAATACAATAAAGGTATTGTGTCCACCTACAACACAACACACATGCACACATATATACATATATATTCAAAACAAACAAACAAAAACCTTCTGCTTCAGAAGTATTGCCTATTCTTTCCCTCACCAACCCCTGCACCCACCTCAACTTTTTCAGCTCTACTTTCATTTTTATTTATTTATTTAGTACCAGGGATTGAACTCAGGGGCACTCGACCACTGGGCCACATCCCCAGCCACTTTTTTTGTGTGTGTGTGGTACCGGGGATTGAACTCAGGGGCACTCGTCCACTGGGTCACATCCCCAGTCCTTTTTTGTATTTTATTTAGAGACAGGGTCTCACTGAGTTGCTAAGTGCCTCGCCATTGCTGAGGCTGGCTTTGAACTCACGATCCTCCTGCCTCAGCCTCCCAAAGTGCTGGGATTACAGGCGCGCGCCACCACGCCTGGCTATACTTTCATTTTTACATTGTCTGACCACGCCTACATTCAGAGTCCACAATAAATCCTCATGCTTTGTCTCCAGGCAGATTACAAAAGTTGAATGTCACAAGCAGTGTTGATGGTATCAGCAGATGCCCAGATGCTGAGCACCAGTGTCTGACTCAGTTGCTTCTGACCCAGGCATACTTGAGTCAATCATGTACACATCAAACCGATTGTTAAATATTTCTGTTACCCTTGATTCTGCATTTTTCTTTCAGAAATTCTCATTGGTTGAATTCTCTCTCACATCCCTATCATATTTTCTGTCTTTTTGTATTATATTCATTGACACTATTTTCCCACCCTTCTTTTGGATGTCATACTTCAATAATATTAAAATATCCCATAGGAGTTGGGGATGTAACTCAGTGGTACAGCATTTGACTAGCATATGCAAGGCCCTGGGTTCCATCCCCAGCACTGTGGGGGGAAATTTTCTCCACAAATCTTTCTTTCTCTGTTCGGACTTTTCCCCTTACCATCCTAATCCTTGTTTTGTGGCTATGATTTCCTCATTCTGATGGTACCAATTAGATTAAGTTTGCATTCTTCTCTGTAAACTGAATTATCTCTAATGTTTTCCCTTCTCTGGGATAATATTTTTTTTGTTTTTGTTTTTGTAATGACATTGTGACATTCAATCTTTGTAACCAGCTTGGAGATAAGCATGGAGGATTGATTGAGCCCTACCTCTGAGCTGAACCCCCAGTCCTTTTTCTTTTATGAGACAGGGTCTTGCTAAGTTGCCCAGGCTAGCCTTGAACTTACTCCGCTCCTGCCTCTCCTGAGTCGCTGGGATCACAAGTGTGTGCCTCCACACCCAGCTTGCTATAATTTTTTGTCTTGGTCATTCCCTTGCTTATTGGAAGACTTCCTCCACCCTTTTACTCACTTACACCTTCTCCAGGGAAGGTACAGGACTGCTCTAATTGAAACGGAGAATAAACTAAGGATGTTCAACTAAGCTCAGTTTCATTTTAGGAGTGAGCAGAACACAGAAAGTACAAGCCCCTCAGCTCCTTCAGGGTGTACAGGGCCTGCCCAGCTTAGCATTACCTAAGATCAAGCAATTCCATCTAAAATTTGGGGCTACTACTGGTGGGGCCACTTGCCTTCAGATGTTATATCCTTCAACTTGTGTTCCTAACAGATTATAAAGGGGACATTTTGGCCAAACTTTTTTCCCCCTATTTTTGTTTGTTTGTTTTTGTTTTGAAATGGAATCTTGTCCAAGTTGGACCCAGACTCCTGGGTCCAGGTGATCTTCCTGCCTTAGTCTCCCTGAGTAACTGGAACTAAAGGCACATGCTATCACTTGCTATCAAATTGTTTCTCAATTTGTTTAGAACCTAGGCAGAGAACATGGCTACCAGTTCTTGGAGCCTCTCAAGAATATATCTGCAAACCAGAAAAAAACCCTCTGAGAAGATTTGGTTGGGGCTAGAATTTGTAGGTCTGCACAGTTGTCTGGACTAAAGTGATTTGTAGAGGCTCATATGAGGTCATATGGGGTTGACTTTTAACCACATAGCTAGAGCAGAAGGCTTTATGCCAACCACGTGTTACTTTGACCTTAGCAGGGGACTGTGGCTTTGTTCACAGGTGAGTGGCTGCTTCTACAGAGGCAGTACAGTTTGAAGCAGGGCAGCTTCAAGGAAACTGGGCTTGGATCACTTTGACCTGGGGCAAAGGAAAGATGTGTAAGGGTGATCTTAACAAAGAAGGGGAAGTCTTAGAATAAAGACTGCTAGAGCAACAACCCAAAACCACAGCCTGTTACTGCTGATGAGGTAGAAGCAGGGTTAGGTCATTGTCAGGTACCAATGGACAGAATAATAGATTTGCTGCTTTAATGTTGTCATTTAGTCATACTGCACAACCTCTGATATAATATGTTGAACAATGTGACCAAACATAATTTGGAATGGAAAATAGGAATGAAAGTGAATTTTCAACACTGGGGCTATAGTTGCCTTGAAGTAGGTTAAGATTCTGTTCTGACCCATTTCAGAGCCTTCTGGGGCAATCTCTAAGCCAGTGGTTTATAACCCTTGCTGCGTATCAAAATTGGGCTTAGCCGGGCACGGTGGCGCATGCCTGTAATCCCAGCACTTGGGAGGCCGAGGCAGGAGGATCGCAAGTTCAAAGCCAGCCTCAGCAATGGCGAGGCACTTAGCAACTCAGTGAGACCTTGTCTCTAATAAAATACAAAAAAGGGCTGGGATGTGACCCAGTGGTCAAGTGCCCCTGAGTTCAATCCCAGCACCCAAAAAAAAAAAAAAAAAAAAAAAAAAAAAAAAAAAAAAAAAAAAAAAAAAATTGGGCTTGGGTATTTAATCTTTTTTTTAATATTAATTTATTTATTTGCTTTAGTTGTACACAATGCATTTATTTATACATGGTGCTGAGATCGAACCCGGGCCGCACACGTGCTAGGCGAGCGCTCTACCACTGAGCCACAATCCCAGCCCTGGGTATTTAATCTTAAAACAAAATAGTATGCTTATTTATTATTTATTAGCTCTTCCCTGGGCAAATGACACCTGGAATTAAATTCAAAGTTTCAATGTAAGACAGCAGATTAGACCATATCTAATACAAAAGCTTTAGAGTACTCAGAGGTCTGGAATATTATAATCTGTAATATTAATGAGCATAATAGCTACTATTTATTAAGTGCATATATTACACATGGGTTCATGAAGTAGGAATATATCATATTAAGTCCTATTTTGGAGATAAGGAAACTGAGACTCAGTGAGATTCAATATTGTGCCGAAAGTCTGCCAGCTAGTAAATGCAGGATTAAAAACTTGTATATTTTTCATTGCCTCCATTACCTTTTTACTTGTGTGTGCTTGGCCTTAGAAGGGAAAGAAGGTGCTTAGCCTATAACCAAGACTTACTACCTTTATGAAGTTGAAGGCTTATTATTTATTCAAAGAGAAGACCTTGAATATTAATAGGGGAGAACTGCTGTAGAGAATGCAGATGGAACCCTTACCACACACATGCTCTCAGACTCTGTAATAAACACACAATTCTCTCGGCTCTCAAGCATGGTAGTCTTTGCAGATTGAAGCAAAGCCTGTGAGCTTGTATCATTGTGAGATCCTCAAAGCCAGGGGGTCCAGTAGGTTTGGTAAAACAACAACAAGTGAAAGTAGTTCTGTAAAGTGTCATGCAGCTAAAACAAAGGATTGAATTATTTTTTTAAAAATTGGGGGATTGGGGTTGTGGCTTAGTGGTAGAGTGCTTGCCTAGCATGCGTGAGGCACTGGGTTCAATCCCTGGTACCACATAAAAATAAAATAAAGGTACTGTGTCTATCTACAACTAAAAAAATTTTTTTAATTGAGGAAAATATATTTTCATGACCCAAAATAAGTAGGTAATAACTAAGACTATCATTAGATTGGCATTGCTTTGCAATATAGTGGGGCCCTAGCACTATGTACTGGCCTTCCCATCCCTGCTTGGCTCTAACAGGGAAGCTCTTAAAATGCAGATTCCCAGGCTCTGCCAGGGATTATTACTTAACGGGCCTGGAGTGGGGCTCCAGTATTGGCAAAGTCCTAGATCTGAGGTTCTGCTCAAAGATGCATTTGGTTCTTAAACTACATAGCCTTTATCAGTAATGGAGACAACATTTGGTTCTGTGTGCTACTCTTTTTGTTTTGTTTTGAGATGGAGTTTTGCTATGCTGTTCAGGCTGGCCTTAAATCCCTGAGCTCAAGTGATCCTCCTGCCTCAGCCTCCCAAGTAGCAGGGACAACAGGTACATACTACTGCACCAGTTCTCCTGTCTGCATACTCTTATAAGGGATTCTCAGGTATCTATGAATCCTCCACCAAGAGACCTAACACTGAGTGCTCTGTAAGTTCTTGTCCAATGAATGAATTGTTGGCAGTTTACTTCAGAGGTCTCATTTTTTCACATGTAAAGGGAACAACCCTAATAACTTAGCCCAGGATATGATTCATCTGAATGAGAAACCTTTCCAAATGGCTTGCCACACCTGTGACTATTCATTCTCTGAAAAGAGAGAGTAAAAAGAGTGAAGGTTTCATGAGAGGTTGGGAGGGGCCAATGTCAGCAGGAATGGAGCAGTGGAGGAGCGTGTACAGACAGAAGGCTGTTTACCAGGCATGGTTGGGTTCTCTGCACAGGCAGAACCAGAAGAGGCCTAAGGGTAGCTCTACTTCTAATAGTAAAGACACCTACTGCATAAAAGACAGGAACAAACCCTGGGGAATGTGCCATGGAGTTGGAAACATGGGGTCTAACCCCTACTCTGTCAGGATACCAGTGACCTGAGCAAGGTGCTTAGTCTTACTAAGCTTCAGGCTGGTCATTCCATTTGAGAAAGTTGGATCTGGAATTTTTCCAAATGTTTTGGATGAAGTATTTTGAAGGTATATGACCAGCTTCCATTATACAAAAACTTTAAATGTGTATATAGGGGCTGGGGTTGTGGCTCGGTGGTAGAGTGCTTGCCTAGCATGTTTGAGGCACTGGGTTTGATCCTTAGCACTTATAAAAATAAATAAAAATAAAGGTATTGTGTCCCTCTACGACTAAAAATATTTTTAATGTCTATATAAAGATAACATCAACAAAATTAGAGAATAGTGAAGATCCAAAGATTGGAAACAATCTTGTCCAACAAAGAGGGGAATGATTACATAAATGATGTATAGCCCTCCATTGGAATATCATGCAGCAATAAAAAGAGACAGAAACTCTGTAACATGCTGATACAAACAAATCTTCAGTTCATAGGTAAATAAAATAGGAAGGTTTGGACCAGTGTGTATAATGTAAAAAAAAAAAGAAATATATATATTTACTTATATAAGCTTAGACACCTTTGGAGCAAGAATTTATAATATCAGTTTCTTTCATTGGGGGAAAGTGGGTGCTACAGAGCAGCAGTGGGAAGGAGACTTCTTATGGGATATTCTTTCGGACCTTTTGAATTTCAAACCATGTGGCTGTATTACTCTAGGGATATAGTTGTATTACCTATTAATAGTAGAAAAATAAAATGATAGACTGGCAGAATTCTGAGGGCTTTTTTTAATATTTGTTTTTTAGTTTTAGGAGGACAGAATATCTTTATTTTATTTTTATGTGGTGTTGAGGATCGAACCCAGTGCCTCCTGCATGCTAGGTGAGCACTCTTACCACTGAGCCACAACCCCAGCCCCTGAGAGCTTTTTGTTTACTTTTTTTTTTTTGTTTTGGTGGTGCTGGAGATGGAACCCAGGGTCTCACACATATTAGGCAAGTGCTCTACCCTCAGCTACATCCCTGGTTCTTTCTTTTTTCTTTTATTTATTTATTTTTTAATCTTAGGACAGGGTTTTGCTAAGTTGCCCAGACTGGCCTTGAACTTGGGATCCTCCTACCCCAGCCTCCCAAGTAGTTGAGATTATAGGTGTGTACCATCACACCAGGCTTCAATTACTTTGATAATAGCATTTGACCATTCTGCTGGATTTGAGAGTTACTTGTCTATACATCGTGTAGGAAATCACCATTGGGGTTATCTAATCCCCTTGGCATCTGGCACAGCCCTGTCCCTACCCAAGCACAGGCACAGGCATCCTCACATGTTCCAGGGCCATGGCAATGGTGCTGTGTCTGTCTGTCTGTCTGTCTGTCTCTGTCTCTGCCTCTCTCTGTCTCTCTCTCCCCCCCTTCTCTACCCTCCCCCCATTCTCCTGGCAAAGACTAATTTTTCATACAGATTTTATCAATCAATAACCCAGGGCCCGGGCTGGGGTTGTTGCTCAGCGGTGGAGCGCTTGTAGCATGTGTGCGACCCGGGTTCAATCCTCAGCACCACGTAAAGACATATGCATTGTGTACAACTAAAGCAAATAAATAAATATATTTTTTAAAAAATTAAATTAAATAAAAAAAAATGACCCAGGGCCCATCTCCAAACACTGTGACAGAGATCAGTGATTCCAAGTGGATCTCTGAAAGGAATTCCTGGGTGACAGTGTCCTTTGAGCCTTTTCAACACTGCAGTCGGCTCAGCTTTCTGAGCCAGAGGCAGCCCAATCTAAATAGGGCATATAGTGGGAGGGAGACAGGACTGAGAAAACACAGGTCACAGGAGAAAGGGGTGGAATCAGATGGGGAAGTGTTCCAGAAATCAGAGTGAGAAAACAGGAGTGAGGCTCACCTCCCGCAGTTTTTCCTGGGCCTCAGCAAGGGCTGCTTGCTTCTCCTGAAGCTGGGCCAGGGCAGCATTCATTCGGATCCTCTTGGGCTCCACCACCCGATATAGCCGCCCATAGAGCTGCAGGGAGAGAATCAGGCTGAGGGTCACCCACCAACCCCACTCACACACAAGGGAGCCTGCCCTCTGTCTGGGTCTGCTGCTCCCCCAGCTTTCTCCAGGGCCTGCCTCCAGCCACCTCACCCACAGCTCACCTCCATGGCCCGCACCCACATGCAAAGGGACTTGGCAGCCAGGGAGACACGGCCAATGATGTCAGGCTGGAAGTCAGGCTGGGCACAGTAGGCCCCGATCTTCTTCAGTACTTTATCTGAGATATTGTCTTTATCAAAGTGGATCAGTGACTTGATGAAGTTCTGTTCCCCTGTGGGATGACAGATGTAGGGGTCTCAGCCAGGAGGCCTAACCTCATCCTCATTGTCATGCTTTACTGCCACTTCTTAGGCATAGCCAGGCTTCTCCTGGGCTCAGTTCCCAAGGCCAAGATATCTGACCTCCTCCCTAGTTCGCCTTCTCTAGTAACGTTGCAGCCCCTGGGGCCACCACAGTCTTCCCAGCCTTATCTCCCATCACTTACCTTTAAAACACTCAGGCTCACACACCATTCTTTCTATATGGTTTGGATTTTCTTCCAGGGCAGAGAAAACCACTGAATGAAAAAAGTCTATTTCCCCTTTCCCAATTCTTGTCCCCTTGGAGTAGAGGAGGGGGTGCCAAAATATTCCTGTCCTTGGATTCTGCAATACATTCCTATATTTTTATGACAATTTTTTTTTGTTTGTTTATAGTAAGATAGCTGTTTCTTTTACTTACAACCAAAGAATCTTTACTGATATTTACATCTTTTCTTTCCTCCTAGTCTCTATGCTCTTGAGGGTCAGTATGATGCCTCATTTATTCCTCTTTCTGAGAGGCTGATACACAGCAGTGGATAAATGAACACTGGGTGAACAGAAGCCAATTGCCTCGTGGTTCTCTATCTTACCTAGCTGCCGCTTGGCCTCTGCCCATGTGGGCTCATTGCCCCGAAGAATCATGACTGCCTGCATCACTATCTCCACTTGGGCAGGAGGCCGTCCATAAGACTTGATCTCGCCTATATCCTTCTTGTTCAGAGATTCCAGGGCCTAGGAAAAGGGGTTCACTCAGGGAGCTGGGCCAGAGTCAACTCAGGCAGTAATATGCGGGGCCTAACTGAGGTACCACTTCTTCCTACTTTCCCAGGGACTTTGAGAAAAAGGCCAGCCCCTATCCCACTCCCAGCACCCATCCTGGCACCAGCCCCTGGCACCCGCATGGCCTCTTCCAGAGCAGGCAATGCCTCCTCTAGATCCTTCTGGGCATTGTCAGCCAGTTGTTGACACTTGACTTCCTCAATAGCAATCTTCTCACTGTTGGCTGTTACGGCCTAAGGATGAAAAGAGGATCAGAGGGTTTTGTCTTTGCTTTGGGGAAAGGTGGGGGGTAGGGGTGATAGGGTAGGAAGGATGAAAGAGAAAGCTAAACAAAATTGAGAAGTGGGAGGAGTATTGCCTAATGCAGCAACTGATGGGGACTCGGAAGCCTCTTCCCAGAGGACCCTGGAAGAGTGGGGCATATGGGGCAGGTCTGGGACCTTCTGCTGTTCATCTGCTTCCCGCTTCTGTTGCACAATGATGACCAGGTACTCCTCGCACTGCTTCTGGAACTCAGCCACCTTTCTCTTGGCTTCCTCCAGCTCTAAGGACATTATTTCCACCTTTTCCCTAGTTTCATCAATCTTAAACAATCCTGTCCGTAGTTTATTGGCTTGGTCCAGCAGCTCCTGCCTTTTTTCTGCCAGCAGCCTGGGGGAGAGAGCAGGATAAAGTGTGTGGAAAGGCTTGGTTCCCAGGAAGGGGTTGCCGATATAATCTTCCTTTCCTGTGTGTCTTGGACCCTGTTACTTTTCTGTTGCCACCACCATCCCTACCACCCAGTTTCTTATCATTTCCTGCCTGGATGGTTGCCAACAGCTTCCCAACTGGTCTGTCTCCTTGTGCTCTGATTTATTTTATATACCACCTTCAAAATGAGCCTGTAAAGATGGTTTGCATTGTACCACTTTCTCTCTTTGAGAATCTCCCACTATTCCCCAGTATGCAGTAGGCAGGTGGGCTTCAATGAACCAGAAAACATGAACCCCTCCAAAGTGGGCAGCTATTCCTCACTTCAGCCTGTTTTATTCCCATGGAAGTGAATGGGAGCCCAGGATTGCCACCATTTCTGATATTTAAAGAGAAGCTAGAAATCCAGATTTTTCTAAGTGTCCCAAGTTTTAAATGTGGACAACTCATTCAAAAAGTTTTCAACATTCTTCAGGCCAAAAAATAACTTCATGAGTATTCTCTGGATTAGGTGAAAATGTAGTCAAAGGGCTTATTGCAGTGAAAGACAAATAGAAAACAGAAGGTAGAATTTAAGCCTATGTCCCCAGAGACAGCAGGGATCACTGGTATACTACAAGTATCTAAATTAGTGCCTAACTTATAGTAGGTGCTCAAAAATATATAGTAAATGGATGAATGAATTGACTATCATTATTACATTATTACAAATAACTTTTTTTTCTAGGCAGGCATGGTGGTGCACACCTGTAATACCAGCAATGTGGGAAGCTGAGGCAAGAGTATTACAAGTTCAAGGCCAGCCTCAGCAACTTAGAGAGACCCTGTCTTGAAATAAAATAAAAACACGCTGTGGGGGTATAGCTCAGTGGTAAAGCACCCCTGGGTTAAATCCCAGTACCACCAAAAAAGGGGGGAGGGGCTTTTCTTTACCTTAATTAGAATATTGAATCCAATAAATGGGGTGGGTTTTCCTTTTACATTTATCATATTCTTCAGAGCAAATTATACTTAATAAATAAATATAAAACTGTTGGGAACTTTGGTATGATATTGTGATTTAAAATAAAATATATATTTATATAGTCCATGTGGCACACAGCTTCTAAAACCCTTGGAATCTTCAATGTGATATGTCTTTTGTATGCTAGTGAGATGAACTGGGGGCTTATGAATAGCCTCAGGTTAGGGGCTGGCTGCCAGGGAATCAATCCTGTGATTGGAACTTGCAGCCCCACCCCTGACCTCCAAGTGGAGAGGGGCTGAAGGTTGAGATGATCACCAGTAGTGGTGAGTTAATCAGTCCTGCCTATGAAGCCTCTATAAAACCCAAAAGGGAGGGCTCAGAGAGCTATCAGGTTGGTGAACATCCATGAGCTGGGAGAGTAAAATGCCCTGGCTCTATGTGGACAGATGCTCCTGTGTTCTAGTTCCTTAGGAACTATGTTAATTCATATCTTTTAAAATATACTTTGTATTATGTATAATTATAATACACCAATAAAAATATGGGAAAAATATCCTATGTAACAAATTGGCAACAGTAAATGTTTCCCTGAGTTCTATGAGCCACTCTAGGAGGTCATGGGGAGCCATGATTTAGAGTCAGCTGGTAAGAAGCAGAGGTGAAAACAACCTGAGGCTTGGGACTGGCATATGGAGTAGGGAACAGTTTTGTGGGACTGAGACCTTAACCTATGGGATCTGACTCTAACTGCAGGTGGACAGCATCAAGATTGAGCTGGATTGTAAGACCCTCAGCCAGTGTCCACTGGAAAACTGCTTGGTATGTGGGGGAAACCCAATGCACATCTGGTGTCAGCTGTAAAGTACTGTGTTGAGTGCAGGAGGAGGGAACATAGTTTGTTTTTGCCGCCTGTCCCATGCAGGCGGCAAGTCCAGAAGACATCAAAGGCACAGATGAAAAGACTAGGTATATCATAGCAATGTTCCAATCATATTATGGTCAGAAACATCATCCAGAAAATAAGGATAAATAGCATGTAGACAGGGTTCAGAGTCTGGGGAACACAACCAGGGCACTCTAGTGACAGCCCCTCCCACCTAAGCCCCACCTGTCTCTCATTAACTTCTGGGGCAGAACTAAGACCCTTTGCATCTGACCATCCCACCTCAGCACCCAGGTCCCCAAGACTGTTCCCTTGGCCAGTTCCTGAATATTTCCTATGACATCATTTCATCAGTTTCCCTCATAAGACACAGAGCTCTTGGCTCTCCACCCCCTGCTCTTCTTCATACTTCTTATATCCAGACACCAGTTCCAGGTAGTTGGTGGGTGTGACATAGTTGTATCTCCGTAGTTCCAACAGCATCTTCTGAGAATACCTAGCCACTGACCAGTGCATTGTGACAAAGATCCAGGCCACCTTCCTGTGGATCTGAGGCCAAGAACAGAAAATGAAAGACAAAGGAGATAGAGAGGAAGTGGGAGGCAGGTCAGGGGTGTAATGAGAGATGAGGAGGAGAGACTCACATTCTCCTGTGTCCCCAGGTCTACTCCAACGAGGTACTTCTCAGCCACCTCTAGCAGGGCCTCTTGGGGCCACTCTGAGAACCAGTTGATGGTTGTACCATTCACCAAGGCTGGGTACTGGCGGATCCAGTTCCTGAGGAAGGGTTTTCAGAGACAATCAAGCCTATCTGCAATGTAGTCTCCAGCTCCTGGCTTTAAAGCTGAACAGCATCCCTCCGCTTTCCAGGAATGTAAACACCCATCATCTTGCAAATTTGGTCCCCTTAGAGCTAGTCCAGCATAGCATTTAGAAACAGGCTCTGAGTCAGGTGCCGTGATGAATACCTGAAATCCCAGTGACTCAGAAGGCTGAGACAGGAGGATTGCAAGTTCAAGGTCAGCCTCAGCATCTTAGCCAGACCCTAAGCAACTTAGTGACATCCTGTCTTAAAAGAAAGAAAGAACAAGCCAGGTGCGGTGGCACACGCCTGTAATCCCAGCAGCTTGGGAGGCTGAGGCGGGAGTATCACAAGTTCAAAACCAGCGTCAGCAAAAAGCAATGTGCTAAGCAACTCAGTGAGACCCTGTCTCTAAATAAAATACAAAATAGGGCTGGGGATGTGGCTCAGTGGTGGAGTACCACTAAATTCAATCCCTGGTATAAAAAAAAAAAAAAAGAAAAAGAAAAGAAGGAAGAAAGAAAGAGGAGAAGGAAGAGGAGGAAGAGGAGAAGGAGAAGAAGAAAAGAAAGAAACAGGCTCTGGGGTCAGAAAGTCATGGATCCACACTTGCTAGGTGTGAATCTTGAGCCTCTTTGAACATCAATTTCCTCGTTGCTAAAAGGGGCATAACAAAACAAACTAAGGCTGTTGAGGATTCAACAAAATACTTAGCACATGATAACTATGCCATATGCCATAATATTAAAAGCAAAAATGGGAACCTACAATCCCTGGATTCAATCCCCAGTACCAATAAATAAATACATAAATACATACACACATACATACATACTGCTACAAAAGAAAAAAAAAAAAAAAACAGTAACCCGGGGCTGGGGTTGTGGCTCAGCAGCAGAGCGCTCGCCTTGCATGTGCACGGCCTGGGTTCGATCCTCAGCACTACATAAACATAAATGCATTGCATTGTGTACAACTAAAGTAAATAAATAAATATTAAAAAAAACAGTAACCCAAATTGTCTTTCTATACATGTGCCTTTCTTTTTCTCCCTTCCACCTCCCTTTCTTTCTTTCTAATACTGGGGATTGAAGCCAGGGGTGCTCTACTACTGAGCTACATCCCCACACATTTTTATTTTTATTTTGAGACAAGGTCTCACTAAGTTGTTGAGACTGGCCTGGAATTTGTAATCCTCCTGTTTCAGCTTCTGGAGTTGCTAGAATTACAGGTGTGCACCACCATGCCTGGCAGTGTGTGTGTGTGTGTGTGTGTGTGTGTGTGTGTTTAAAACTTTTTTAATCACCAACCAAAAGAATAAAATCCAGTCACAACAAAAGGAATAGATGATTCCCATTTCAGTCATGGGGATTTCCTGAAGGAAGGCATAGTCTATGGAAAGGAGATGGGGGCAGAACCAGGTTGGAAAGCACACTGCTATTCATGACCCTAACTTCCAGAAGGCATGGAAGGCCGAAAGAGGGAAGGAGACCATGTGAGGAGTACTGGGGTCCATAGGAGAAGAAGGTTATAAGAAGAATCACCTGAAGGGGTCTCCCACAGGGCTGAGGCAGAGCACAATGTGCAGGTTGTTCCGAACACGCTCAATGAAGTAGGCGAAGAGGCTGTCTGAGGACTCAGACACTTGCTCTGCCCGGGCCTGATCTATGATTTGCGTCTGGATCTGGAGGAGCCACACAGGGTCAGAGGGCTGAAATCCATGGCAGCATCAATGGGCAACAGATTAGGCTGGACTGACCAGGGGTGGGGGGTTTAAAGTATCCCCACCCAGTCATCATTTCCTGGGGAAGATGACTGAAGAGGAACCATCCTTCAATCACCTGGCCCATGAAATGGATGGTGGGGGTGCCAGAGGCATATTCTGGATCTACGGTTCCTCAGGGGTTAATTAGGAAGACCAAAAAACCCAACTGGTGTGGAAGGAAGCGTACCTCCTCAAATTCATCAGCCTTGTAGAGATTAGGGACCTCGCCTGAGCTAAGGATGTTGTTTATGTCCTCTAGGAAGGATTCATCGGCAATTTGGGTGTCCACAAAAAGGAAGGACGTGGTCTTGAGCTCTATCCCAGCCTGGCGATACAGACACTTGATATCTAGCCAGATGAGGGAAGGAGAAGAGGGGAGAAACCAGACTCACTTCAGATTCCCTATTCTGCCCTTGGTTCTTCTTCTGAGACTCAGGAACCCTTTCCCAGCCCACAGCACACACAACCCTGTCCTGTACCCAACACACACAAGCCAGGCACTTTCCTCTCTCCCCTCTTGTCATTGCAGGCACTGAAGCACCTCATTTATCATTCTAAGCCCCAACCCTCCTTTGTTTCAGAAGCCCAACTGTTCAGTACCATCTCGGAACTCTTGCTTCCGATAATGTTTGGTGACCTCAATCTGGAAGGTGTCGTAATCGCACATGGATGAGGCCAAGCGGGCTAGACTCTGGCGTCCACTGCCCCCAATGCCCACCAAGAGCATGTTGCCCCGAGGCTGTCCAATCACCCGCACGATCCGTGTGACTGGGGGACAAGGCGAAGGTAAGGAATTGGCTGAAAAACTCAGAGGACCTCCAAGCCCCTGGCTAGGGATAAAAAGCCATGAAACTGAAGTGGATGAGCCAAGAGGTGTGAGAACACCTGGATAGCAATTCAAACTTTTTTCTCCCTGTGTATGAAATACCCATCAACACAAGGCCATCCCCTGGGGCAGAAAGCAGGACACCTTTTGGGACCCAGTTTGGGAGAGACCTGGGAAGGAAAATCTATTTTCTTAGGAATTCCCAATAAGTGGAACAATGGGTGAAGGCTTGGGGGTAGCAAATGCTCACTGTGTTCAATGGCCTCTCGGAAAAGCACCAGTTGCATTGGTACAACAGAGGGGGACAGATTGTACTCATTCAATGCAGTTTCCATGGCTGTCTTCAGTACTGTCAGATCTGTCAGGTCTTCATAGACCTTGGGCTCCTTCAGGAAGTCCCCTGGGCCAAGGGAAGAGGACATCAGTCTCCAGTTTCTGGTCCTCCCCAGAGCTCCCCTAAGGGTCCTCAGCATCAGGACTCCATGTCCTGTGACCCTCCTTCCAACCCCAACCTCCTGAGAATCATAGTCCTACAACAGTCACAGCTCCCAGCTCACCAAAGATGGGAGGCCGTTTGTTGGGACAGAGATTGTGAAATGTAAGGTCAAAGAAGGAGCCAAGTTTGTCACTTATGATGCCCACAAAGGCTTCCATGTCTGTTGTATCAATCAGTCGGTCAGAGAAGACCCTGTTGGGAGGCAGCTGGGATGAGATCTGAGACTAAGGAGGAGAATGGCCCTGGGGAAGGGAGACTTGGGCCAGGGGTGAAGGAGGGGTTAGAAGCAAGGTTGAGGAAGCCGGAATCTGACACACTCCTGTTACCTGAAACATTCATGAATCCAGAGTCGTGTGATACTGGACTTGGTATCGTGGAAGTCCTTGTTGGCTCTAAGCATGCCCTGGAATACCTGGGGAAGAAAAGTGACTGTTGGGGTGGAGGGAGGAAACAGATACCCCGCAGGAGTTTTGACCATAAGGGTAGAGAATATGGCATTTTAGGAAGGGGGTGGCTTTGAGTATGCAGTTTGCTATGGAGTTCTAAGGCTTATTTTGAGAAGATGTGCCTCCAAGGAGACAAAAGAGGCAAGGTCAAACCGATGTTCACCTTGGAGATATCTCGAAGGTTGAACAGGTAATGAATCTTGGCAGGTGTGGGCAGGAAGCGCTGTACCACTGTATTGTACACATCCAGGGTGGCCTCTGTCACCACATTCCCAATGGGTTTCACCTCTTCCTCAAAGTCCTGAAGCTTCTGGTTGATCATGGTGCCAAATATGCGGATGATCTGGGACTCCTAGAAAGAGAACTCAGACTCACTTTCCAAGGCTTCTGGCCGCACAGCCAGGGTTAGAGCAGGGTGAAGCAGTGCACAGCTTGCTGTATGGATAGAATTTAAGGAGGCACCCCCCCCCAAAAAAAAAGTAAAAGGAAATTAGAAACTCTGAAATCAAGAGAAGTAAATTTGGGGCTAAGGGTGTAGCTCAGTGATAGAGTACTTGCCTAGCATGAACAAGGATTTGATAATCCAAGGATTTGTTTGATCCACAGCACCACAAAGAATAAATAAAAAGAGAGATAAAAAATTTAATACAATATTTAAAAATAAAAAATTTTGCACAATAGGGGCTGGGGTTGTGGCTCAATGGTAGAGCACTCGCCTAGCACATGCGCGGCCTGGGTTCAATCCTCAGCACCATGTAAAAAAATAAATAAATAATGCATTGTGTACAACTAAAGCAAATAAATATTTTTTTAAAAATTATGCACAAGGAGAGCCAGGGCGCGGTGGCGCACGCCTGTAATCCCAGCACTTGGGAGGCTGAGGCAGGAGGATCGCGAGTTCAAAGCCAGCCTCAGCAATGATGAGGCACTTAGCAACTCAGTGAGACCCTGTCTCTAATAAAATACAAAAAAAGGGCTGGGGATGTGGCCCAGTGGTCGAGTGCCTCTGAGTTCAATCCCCGGTACGAAAAAAAAAAAATTATGCACAAGGGGCTGGGGTTGTGGCTCAGTGGAAGAGCTCTTGCCTAGCATGTGTGAGGCTCTGGGTTCTATCCCCAGTACCACATAAAAACTAAATAAACAAAATGAAGGTATCGTGTCCATCTACAACTAAAAATGTTTTTTAAAAAATTATGCACAAAAAATTATGCACAATATCCATGATGAATAAATACAAATCTTCTAAGTAAAGGCTGAATCAGTATTATTGATTTCTCCTCTATGGCTAAGCACTACACTGTGCTGATCTTTTAGTTTCTTCATCATGAATTTTTGCATTGATTTTAATGTTTTTAAAAATATTACTAGAGCTGGGTGCGGTGGCACATGCCTGTAATCCCAGTACTTGGGAGGCTGAGGTGGGAGGATCACAAGTTCAAAGCCAGCCTCAGCAATGGTGAGGCACTTAGCAACTCAGTGAGACCCTCTCTCTAATAAAATACAAAAAAGGGCTGGGGATGTGGCCCAGTGGTCAAGTGCCCCTGAGTTCAATCCCCAGAAATAAAAAATAAAATTAAAAAAATATATATGTATACACACACACACACACACACACACACACACACACACACACACACACATATATATTGCTAGACACGGTAGCACACTCCTGTAATCCTAGCTTCTCAGAATGCTAAGGCAGGGGGGCTGGGGACATAGCTCAGTTGGTAGAGTGTTTGCCTCACATACACAAGGCCCTGGGTTCAATCCCCAGCACCACAAAAAAATAAAGAAAGAAAGAATCCTGAGGCAGGGGAATCACAAGTTCAAGGCTAGCCTAGGCAATTTAGTGAGACCCTGTTTCAAAATAAAAAATAAAAAAGGGTGGAGATGTAGCTCAGTGGTAGCAACCCCAGGTTCAATCCCCAGTACCAAACACACACACACACTTTGCATTAAATGTCATTTCTCTTGAGGCTTACTTTTTGTTGGTTTTGGTTTTGGTGCCCCTTAAAGTCTGCACTGAGGCCAGTGCCTCACCCACCTCATGCCTCGCCCTAATCCTGGCACTGCTTTCAGCTCTCTGCTTTGCAGGATCTACCTTCCTAAGTCTATTTGGGCCCCCAGGCTTTCTCTGCCCATTGGGACCACAAGGATCCATACTCCAGAGCCAGCAGGCCACACTCCATCCTATAACTCTCCTGGTTCAGGAGACCAGCAAGGGCCAACAGATGGCCCACCTACCTGTGTCACAGCTCCCTGAATGCAACTCTGCTCAGAGCCCCTTATCCCCCTCCTTGATCTGCCCCCTCATTCTCTGGTACAGGAACAGTTTTTTACTGTACACTCTCCCTCATGGCAGCCCCCACTATGGCCTCACTGTGGGGAAGGTCATGTTGATAATGTTGAAACGACTCTGAAGCCTTGGGGAGATGACAGTCCGTCCACCACCAGGAGGGCCCATGGCAGCCATCAGGAACATGTCCTATACAGCAAAGACAAGATTGGGCAGAGACAGGGGGAAGACAGGATGACATGAGGCACAGAAATAGGGAGGATGCTTCAAAATACTAGGACAGAGGATTTTAAATATTCCCATGCACATGATAAATTTTGAGGTGATGGATATGCCAACTTCCCTGATCTGATCATTACACATTGTATATAAATATTGAAATATCACACTGTATCCTATAAATATGTACAATTATTATGTGCCAATTAAAACTTTTTAGCTGGACACTGTGCCACATGCCATTAATCCAAGTGGCTGGGGAGGCTGAAGCAGGAGGATCGCAAGTTCAAAGCCAGCCTCAGCAAAGGCAAGGCACTAAGCAACCCAGTGAGACCCTATCTTTAAATAAAATACAAAATAGGGCTGGGGATGTGCCTCAGTGGTTGAGTACCCCTGAGTTCAATCCCTAGTACCAAGAAACCAAAAACAAACAAAAAAAATTGTAAATTTAAATAACCAAAAAGAAAAAATAGAATTGGGAGGATCAAAAAGGAGTGGGGAAGGGCTGTGGCTATGGCTCAGTGGCAGCTTACTTGCCTGGCATGTGTGAGGCACTGGGTTCGGTTCTCAGCACCACATATAAATAAATAAAATAAAGGTCTACCAACAACTAAAAAAAAAAGAAAAAGGAGTGGGGAAGAAGATAGGAAATTGAGGGAAGATGGACCAGGACAGAGTAAGGAGAGAGAAGCATGGAGTAATGTGGGCAGGAAAGATCCAGAGAAAGAAGGGGTTGGGGAAACTTTCTTTTAGAATTATTAAAATAATGTATTTGCTTTTATTTTATCATTAAAATTCATGTACCCAAATTACAAAATTCAGGTAAGTAAAATATTTTCATTATGTCTTATAGATCTTCTCTTTGTTTTTAAACTGTATATGTCTATACTCACACATGTATGCATGTGTGCATGTGTGTGCTGTCTCAGAAACACATGAATATATTATCAGGCAGATTTTTAACCCTGAATGCCAGGTAGATGGACACCCAAAAAAAAAAAAAAACTGAATGGGTACTGCCCATTGATTAAAGAAAGAGAAACAAAACAAGATGCTCAGAATTTCATGGGAGAAAATGCAGGGTACTCCTGTGTAGGAAAGAATACAGGGTTATAGGATTAGAGCCCTGGGGTCCCAGTGGAGTGGAGACTGAGCCTGTCACAACAGGGAACAAAGACCTGAGCACAATTTCTCAGATACTTACTCGAATGTACTTGATTGTCTGCTTTGTGCGATCATACCAGAAGCCATAGTCAATCCAGAGACGAATCAGCTCCAGGGGTGGCTGGGACCCAAAAGTGTCCTTAGCTGGCATATTTAGTTCATCCATAAAGGTGATCATGCTTTTGCCCCCAAATGGCACATAGACACCCTTGGTTCGCTTCTCCACCCTGCTCTCAATGATGCTCTGCACATTGTTGGATGTGGTCTGGTAGAAAGCACAAAATGGGTGCTTGAATCCCCCAAGAGAAATATGGGGCCAGAGAGGAGTGTCAACCAGGCAATTAGATCCCAGGGGAAGGCGGAAGGCAAGGAGAGCTCAGGGAGCTCTTGGCCTGGGGTCCCCAACATACCTGTGCAGACATGTTGATAATGAGCACCGACCACTGGCTGGAGGGCAAGGACTGCAGAACACTCTGGGCAATGGAGGTCTTTCCGGTCCCCACAGGACCCACCAGCAGAACAGGATTCTGGTTGGCCACCAAGGTGCTTACCAGGTAATTGTAACGAACAGTGTCGACAGTGGGCACCATGATTTTATAGAATGGGGTGCTAGCAAAGAAATGGGAACTGTGTCTCAAGGATCATTCACTCCTTTGCAGCTTCCATTCCATTCTCTCCCCCACCCCCAGCGTTTATTTTCCTCTAGTGTCACCACAGACTGGTCACTAATCCTGCCTCCTGTGGGGCCTGGAGAGAGGCCATCTTCCTTAAAGACCCTGTCCCATGTCCTCTAAATGCTGCTTCCTATACTCAAGAGTCAACTCTTATCTGGAATCCACCTCTCCTTTTACAGCTCCACTTTTGCTTCTAGACCCCATCACTCTTGCAACATCTCCCACCAACTGCAGCCTGGGGTCCCTCTGCATACCCCAGACCATGCTCTTACTTTGGAGCATAGCGCCAACTCTTAGGGAGTTTCTCCTCAAATGGTGTCCAACTCCGCATCTTGGGGTTCACAAAGTACTCGTACACTGTGTCCTAAGGAGGACATATGTGTCTGGTTACCAAAGCCTTCCTCCAGCCCTCCCCAACCCAGAGACACAGCTCACAGAATGCTCAGGGGCTGAGGGAAAGAGAGCTGGGTTCACAGTCAGAAGATCAGGCAGAGTCTGAGGATCAGAAACATTAGTGGGTTCTATAAAAACAGGACAAATAGGACAGCTGGGTTTGAGGGCACTGACCTTATTGGGAAAGGAACCTTCAATTTCCCGGAGGTAACTGTCAATCTTTTTGCGACCCTCCTCATCTACAGAGGCACACACAGACCAGATCATGCTGAACACAAATGTCATCTCTACCATAGCCACATAGTTTTCACCATCAGCTGGGTTCATCTGAGTGGAAGAAGATTAGAGGACACTCCTAAAAGAGATGGAGGGATCATCACGAAGGCCTAGAGCCTTCCTCCATTCCTGGTTCTAGTTGGGAAACCACATGTTGTCTTCCAAATGTGTGTATTAATCTACAACTACTGAAAGATTTTAAATAAATTTGAAACTCCCTGCAGTTGCCTGGAGCTTCCTCTGTGACAAGTCATAACAACACAACTGTCATCTGACCATATCAGGCCTACACTGGAGAAGCACTCATGGATATTCAAGGAGACAGGCCTAGGAACATGTGTGGTGACTTGTTTGCAACTGTAAAAATGTAGAGATGACCTAAACATTGACCAGGGATGGAAAAATAAAACACAAGGTTCTATTGTGGAATAGTACATAGCAGTTAAAGCAATGAAATAAATCTACTCTTAGCAATACAGAACCCAAAAACATTGTTGGTTTACCATGCATATTGTATAGAACATAATCCTTTTTTTTGTTTGTTTGTTTTTTTTGGTACCAGTGACTAAACTTGGGGACACTTAACCACTGAGCCACATCCTGGCCCTTTTTTTGTATTTTATTTAGAGACAGGGTTGCGCTGAACTGAGTTGTTTAGCACCTCACTAAATTGCCGAGGCTGGCTTTGAACTCACGATACTTCTGCCTCAGCCTCCCAAGCCGCTGGAATTACAGGCAAGTGCCACTACGCCCAGCAACATAATTATTTTTAATTATGCACTTGCAAGGTAATGTGACTGTTTTCATCCCACATATTACCTTGCACGTGCATAATTATTTTTAATTATGCCACATTTTCTGTAGATACTATGGATTTGTATGTTATTTATTTATTTATTTATTTATTTATGGCTACTGGGGATTAAAACTGAGCTACCTCCCCAGCAATTTTCATTTTTGTTTTGAGACAGGATCTTGCTAAATTGACTAGTCTGGAAATTTGCAGTCTTCCTTCCAGCCTCAGCATGTGCCATTGGGCCTGGCTTGACAACATGCTCTGAATGAAGATGTTTAAAATTACAGTTGATGTGATGAACAAGATGCTGTCCAAATACTGAATGCTGGATTTGGTTTCAGAATAATCCCCCCACCTCAAAATACGAAAGTATATTGAGAATATGTGGTCTGCTGTTCCAAACCAAAATCCTAATTCTATACTTCTAATTTGACCCCAACATGCAGCTGTTGTCCCCCTCGGCCCCCCAGAAGCTGCCCCTCTCCAGGCAGTTCTCCTTGGCACCGGAATGCCATCAACACCATGTGACTGTTTTCATCCCACACATTACCTTCTACATATTTTTAATCTATATTAACTGTGCAAGGAATGACTCACACTGTTATAGATCTTAATTTTTGTTCATAATATATTTATAGTTATCTGGCAATGTCCTTAAAAACAGTATGAGCCATTCCTAGGTAGCAATTTAATCCCAAGAGAAAATACCAAATTTCAGTCACTATTCCATAATTCTAAACTGGATAAAATTTTCCTTAAATATCAATGCATCTGAAATATTCTAGAACCCCTTATCAGATTTAGCTGGGGGATCCTTCTAGCAGAAATGGTATCCCAGGGCCCCACATGTACCAAGAATTAATATTCATAGCTTGAAAGGATGGAGAAATGAGGAGTTGAATGAACTAGCCTCAGCTCCCAGAATACTGGTGAGAAATAACAGTGAGACCCACTGTGTGTTATATTTTACTGATCAGTTGTGGTGCTGGAGATGGAACCCAGGGCCTCATGCAAGCTCTATCACTGATCTGCATCCTCAGCCCTTCTATATGCAATTTAGTCTGAGCTTCCAGCTCACCATGTGTGCATACACACACACACACACACACACACACACACACACACACACCCGCCTTCATGCACAAACAGCCCCCCTTCCTCCACAGTCATCCCTGAGGCCTCCCCTTGGAGTCTCTGTTCCACTCAAGCCTGGTGCTCAAACTGAAGTTATCCCCCATGAGGTTGTGAGCCCTTTCTCCTGCCCCTGCCCTGGTCTGGGTCCACCACTTACCCCATTCTCTGACGTGGTCAGGGCTGAGTACAGCTTGCAGAGAGAGATGATGCCACTGTACTCTGGCACAGGCACCAGCTCATTGCAATTATCCTTCTTAAAGACCAGTATCTTGTTGATGAACTTATCAAACATGCGTTGAAGTGGCTCTACCTCAGTCTGAAGGTGAACAAGAAGGAATCTTTATTTATTCACCCTATGTCTCATAGGCTGCCCTGGTCACTTTCCCTCTCCTCAGTTCCCTTATACCTTTGGCCTCTTCTCTAGCCATGACTGAACATAGGGCTTCCAGCCCAGGTCAACGTAGTCGGTGTAGACCATCCCACAGCGAGAGACAGTAGCTGGAGAGGCCACTGCCAAGTTCTCCACTTCAAACAGGAGAGACACCTAAGGGTATATATACTTTTGTCAGAACCCCATTTTTCTCTGACTCCCCATTAGTAGTAAAGCAAACAAACTAACAAAAAAAAAAAAAAACAGAAACTCTGATGTCTCAAGGTGCGTCTCCACTAAAGTATGGCAAGAGAATAAAGACCTGAGATTCATAAGTGATTTGCTTTTGAAAAAAAAAAAAATTACAGGTTATCCTTAAGAAAAATCACTCTGGCTTGCCCTGTGAAAGAGGGTGGGCGTGGCAGCCCATGAACTTATAGCCAGGGTGCATGACAAACACCATGCCTTGTAGGCTAAGGAGGATCAAAGTCTTCACACTGCTTTTGTACACAAAGTTCTGGACACAAAGTTCTTCTCTGTAAAATTGTTCCCAACATCCATTGTAGGGCCTTAGGCATAGGCCAGCACTCTACCACTGAGCTACATCCCCAGCCTAGGCAAAGTATTTTTTCTTTAGTCACAGCTTTCCCTAAATCCAGAGATCCTCCTCCCCAGCTATACCCTGTGGAATTTACCCTTCTCTTAGGATTCTGGTCTCCTCCCACCCCCTCCTCAAGCCCTCCACTGTCTCCTAGGCAGGGCCTAGGCAGGACCGCAATCCCCTACCTGCTCAGGCATTGCAATACGCTCTCCATTAATGAGGGTCAACACTTTGTTGTCATCCATGACAGAGTTCATGCTTTCAATCCACAATGTGTCCACAGGGCCGTCAAAAAGGATCCACTTCTCATCGGGTTTCTCGTCTTAGTAGAAGGTGGATGATGAGGACTGACCCAGGAGACTCCTCCCCTTACTCTCCCACCTCCCTCATGCTCCTCTGAGAGGTAAGCCCTTGCTTCCTTGTACTTCAATATTCCCTTATACTTCTCTCCCCCAGTGGAACCTCCTATCCCCAGACTCCTCACTCCCTTAGGAGATTCAGGCATCTGTTCTCCCTACCCCAAGATCCTTTGGATACCTGCACATGCTGCCCGCATGACACTGGACAAGATGCCATCCGTCCATTCATTAGTGTTGAGGTCATATTCCCCATATAGCTCCCCTAGGGACAAAGCCTTGGGGTTCAAAGGGAACTCCTGAAAGTGATACCATAAAGGATTTTTGAGCTGCTGGTAAACAAAACTTTCAAAATCTCCCTTTATATCCAGCTCCCCTCTTAGGTACCTGCATTTGTCCCTTCTCTCTCTCATGCCTCCCAGGCCTCCCTGGACCTAGGCATGGCCCTCCTGATAACTGAGCTTTCTCACCCCCAAGATCCACTATCCCAAATACATACTCTAACAATGTTGAAGTTGGGGTCTCCAGCACGGCATAGAGAGGACAAGGAAGCCTGAAGGATTCGCCAGGAGGTAGTCTTGCCGCTGCCTGTGCCGCCCACAATCATGGTGGAGTGGCGGGAGTTCTTGGTTTCATACAACTGGAAAACCTTAGTAAGGGTGAATGGCATGATTTGCAGGCCCATATCTCGAATCTCCTGTTCGACAGTCTCTCGCAGCTGAGGGAAGGAAAAATACAGGAAGTGGAATAAGAAGGACAAGGCCTCCAAAGGACTTTCAAATTCCCTCAATTCCTGGGAGGATATGTTCAAACCATTAAAAGTGGCACTAGAGCCCTTTGCACTCTGGTAATTGCTCATTCACTGAGAAGCTGACCAGTCTCAGAGTAAAGACACTGGGCTCTGGAGTCAGCCAGCCTGTTTCCTCAGCTTTCAGTTATGTGATCCTGAATAACTTACTTCTCTGAGCCTCAGTGTCCTTGGGTGCACAATGTCTGACACATAGCTCTATACATTTTTTGTAATTATTCAACAAATATTTAATAAGTCTCTACAGTATGTACCAAGCACTATGCTGGGTGCTAGGGATATAGCTGGAAACAAAATAGAGTTTATCTTACAGTAGAGCTCATAGCTTAATTGGTGTTTGTTAGTTTGCAGTCCTGAGGATTAAACCAAGGGCCTTGTGCATACTGCAAAAGCACTCTACCATGGAGCTACATCCCCAGCCCTGATTTTTTGTTTTAAACCTAAGTTAAGAAGTAATGCTTATAGAACTGTGACCCATATGGATCAGTCCCAGAATAGCATAACACCATTAAACACAGTTTGTGCAACCAAATGATTTCAAATAGATGCATGATCTTTACTTGGGTTTCTTTCTTACCTTCCTTCTTTCTTTTTTTTTTCTCTCTTTTTTTTTTCTTTTTCTTTTTTCTTTTTTCTTTTTTTGGTGCTGGATTTGAACCTAGGGATGCTTTACCACTGAGCCACATTCCCAGCCATTTAAAACAAAATTTTTTGAGACAGGGTCTTGCTAAGTTGCTTAGAGCCTTACTATGTTGCTGATACTTGCCTGAAAGTTGTGATCCTCCTGCCTCAGCCTCCTGAGTTGCTGGAATTATAGGTATATGCCACTATGCACTGCACCGGCTTTATTTATAAATCTTAAAGATCACTAACAGGGCTGGGGTTGTGGCTCAGCGGTAGAGCGCTTGCCTAGCACGTGCACAGCCCGGGTTCGATCCTCAGCACCGTGTACAAATAAATACATTGTGTACAACTAAAGCAAATAAATAAATATTTACAAAAAAAAAAAAAAAAAGATCACTAACAGGCCTCACTAATGGTACTTTCTTCCACTATAAGAATTAGTTTTATTTGTATGTTTGTGTGTGTGTGTGTGTGTGTGTGTTAGTGTCATACTGAAAGTGTAATGATACATTTTCTATTTATTCAGTTATTCTCTAATTCCTTCTTTGACCCAGCAGTTATTTAGGATTGTATTGCCTGATTTCCAGATATTTGGACTTTTTCTATTTCATTACTGATTTCTAATTTAATTCTATTGTGGTCAGAGATCATCCTGTGCATATTATCAAACATTTGAAATTTATGAGACTTTTAAAATTTTTATTTATTTATTCATTTATTTTTGGTACCAGGGATTGAACTGAGCAGCACTCGACCACTGAGCCACAGCCCCAGCCCTTTTTTGTATTTTGTTAGAGACAGGGTCTCACTGAGTTGCTAAGTGCCTCGCCATTGCTGAGGCTGGCTTTGAACTTGCAATCCTCCTGCCTCAGCCTCCCAAGTACTGGGATTACAGGCGTGCACCATCATGTCCAGTGAGACTTATACATTAATAAATCAGCATGTGGTAATTATGGCAAACTTTCCATGTATACTTGAGAAGAATGTGTATCTGCAACTGTTGGATGTTCTATGTGTGTCAGGTCAAAATCTGTTAAAAGCATTCAAATTTATATCTTTGTGGATTTTTTTGTCTGTTTGTTTCATTAATTTCAAAATGAATGTGTCCAGATCTCCCATGAGGATTATGAATTTCTCTATTTCTCCTTTTAGCTCTGTCAAATTTGTTTTATGAATTTTGTAGCTGTATTTAAGTGCATACAAATGTATCACTTTTATATCTTTTTGTGTATTGGTCCTTTTATCATTATGCAATGTTCCCCTTTACCTTTTGTGCACATGACAGGATTGTACCTAGGGGTGCTCTACCAATAAGCTATATCCCCAGCCCTCTCCATTTTATTTTGAGACAGGATCTCACTAAATTGCCCAGGCTGACCTCCAACTTGCCATCCTCCTACCTCAGTCTCTGGAATTGCTAGGCTTACGGTACATGCCACCATACCCAGCTCCCCTTTACTGCTTCTCATTAAAGTCTGCTTTGACTAGTATTAGTAGAATTACTATTGTGATCAGAAAATATGGCCTGAATAAATTCCTTTGAAATATTTGATGATCTGTGACCTTTATTTGGCCTAATATTCTGTGTGCTTAAAAAAAAAAGAATATTTGGGTTGGGGTTGTGGCTCAGCGGTAGAGCACTTGTCTAGCACGTGCGCAGCCTGGGTTCGATCCCCAGCACCACGTAAAAATAAAATGCATTGTGTAAAACTAAAGCAAATAAACAAATATTTTTAAAAAGGCTATTCTTCAATTAGTAAGTGAAATTTATAGAGATATCAATTAAATCAAGATTGTTAATCGTTCTAATCTTCTATGACCTAAACGATTTTCAGTCTGCTTGACCTATTAGTTACTAAGATGTTATAAAATCTACTATGATGGTAGATTTGTCTATTTCTTCTTGTAATTCTTCAACTTGTTTTGAGTCTATATTATTAGGTGCATCCAAATTAGAATTGTCATGTCTTCCCGGTGAATTGTACCTTTTGTGATTATGCAGGGACCCTCTATTTCCAGTAATGTTTTTTGCCTTAAAGTCTATGCTATCTGATACCATTAGCCTAGCTTTCTTTTGATTAGTATTTACATATCTTTTTCTATTTTTTGACTCTTAGCCCTTTGTCTTTAAGTTTTAGGTGTGCCTCTTGTAAACACTACCAAGTATTGATGTAACAATGTGTACCACTCAAGGTGTGATTACTTTTCCTATCTTATACAAATATTTCCCCCAGTAGGGGTTAATAGTTGCTATGTTTTTCATTTGCTTGGTTTTTAATACACTTCTCTACCTCAGCTCCAAATTGAATCAGTTGACTAAATCTCTCAAAATTATTTTTTGTTGGGTGCAGTGACACACGCCTGTTATCCCAGTGGCTTGGTAGGCTGAGGCAGGAGGATCACGAGTTCAAAGCTAGCCTAAGCAAAAAGTGAGGTGCTAAGCAACTCAGTGAGACCCTGTCTCTAATAAAATACAAAAAAGGGCTGGGGATGTGGCCCAGTGGTCAAGTGCCCCTGAATTCAATGCCTGGTACCAAAAAAAAAGGATTGGAGATGTAATTCAGTGGTAAAGTGCCCCTAGGTTCAATCCCCAGTACCAAAAAAAAAAAAACACTTGAATTTTTTTGGTATATAGTCAAATAAATTATGACCATAAACCATGTGAGGGGTATCTTGTGGCTAAGAAATCTCAAAGGAGATTTTTTTGCCCCTTCCTTCCATCATCAGAGTTCAGACAGGCAAGCTTCTTTTCCATACACATCTTTCCTAAAGGGTGGTTGTCTCATTTTTCCATTTACTGGGGTATTATTCTTTGTGGCCTGGGGCTTGTGCAGCACTGGGTTTTCTGTTATACCTCCAAACTTGGGCTGCTTTATCTCCTATCCCCAGTGCTTTAGATTTCACAGAAATTTCCGGGGAAATGTCATCTTTTTTTTTTATATATATTTATTTATTTACTTTAGTTGTACACAATGCAATACATTTATGTTTACGTGGTGCTGAGGATCGAACCCGGGCCGCGCACGTGCAAGGCGAGCGCTCTGCCGCTGAGCCACAACCCCAGCCCGGAAATGTCATCTTTGGAACCCATCTACCTCTCCTCCCAGGGTTCCTGCCTTTACTCCTCCATGACCCCCTGAAATTTTTGCCAGTTAAACAATGCATTTAAAAAGGTGTCTTTTTATGTTTTTATCTAGAATTTTAGTGGTTTCAACTGAAAGGATCATTAAGGGTATCTAGACTATGGTAACATTGGAGAAGAAAGTTTTTATCCTTTCTTAAATCCCTTTTTCTTTCCTCCACTCCATGGCTCCCACATATCAAACAACTCTCCACAGTCACACCTAAAAACCCTCAGATGAAGAAAGAAGGAGAGATGGGGGAGGGCTAGTGGATTGAGAAAGTGAAAAGGCTAATGGATTCAAGTTTTCAATGAAATCAAAGAAGTGTGGTGTGAAAGTACCTGAATAGGTGAATCGGGGCGGGGGGTAGGGAGCTGCGGTCAGAGAGGAGAATATGTGATAGGCCATATCATATCATACATAAGGAAACCTAAAGAGAGGTCCACTATCTTACTCAAAGTCACAGCTAGTAGATGGCAGAACAAGGCCTGGAAGCCAGGTTTCCTGTTTCCAAGATTCACATATGAAGCTAGGAGAGTGTTAAGGCATAAATACCTTGCCATAGTCAATGATTGGCAACTCAATGCTGGGGAAAAGATCTTGCACGATGGCATTGAACAGTGGAACATCAACTGATGTAAGCTTGGCAATATTCATATCTCTCATTGAGAGCAGCAGAACCTGGATGGGAAAAGACAGAGACTCAGCAATGAGGAGAGAGTTCCTAGGTTCTTATGAGGCCCTTCTCCAAAGGGCTCAGGGGTGGAGACCAAGAACAATGGATACACCAGAGTTAGTCCTTAGCAACACAACAGATAGAACTCAAGCAACACAGGGTATAAGGCATGAGGGTAGGAATCTCAGTCAGGGGCAAGAAAGGGTCTGAAAAACATTAGTGAAGTGAAGGCACACAGGACCACTGGCAATAGAAGTTAAGGTCCAAGGGTCATGTCCTTGATCTACCTCTTCATCAGTCAGTTCTGGCTGTAGGCGACGCTTCTTGCCAGCATAGCGTAGTAGGGAGGTGAGGGCCCGGAGGCCAAAGTCATAGTGGTCCTGTCTGGAGAGCTGCTGCACAGCCAGTGAGTAGAGCGTGTACACCTTCTTGGCCAGGAGCTGAGAACCAAACAGAGTAGGAAACAACCCATCTCCCCACAAACCCCTCTCTTCATCTAGGGACAGTTACAGCTACCAGAAGCAAGGTCAAGGACTTGAAGCACCTGGGAGGTGTTCTGTGGACAGTTCTGATTGGGAAGATCTTGTGAATTGTCCTATTATCAGTTGGTGATATGGTGGAGGGGAGACCTTCCTCCTTTGAATTCTTCTGCCTTCATCCTACTGTTAATAGTCTAGTTCCTTATAGGATAAGTTGATTGTGAGGGCTTCAGGGGGTTCCTCTGTCCAGGGAATAATTATGGAAGGGAAATAAAATAACTGGAAGAAAGGAATTCTGGAGATACCTTACAGTTTCCAAAGCCCTCTCCAAAAAGAATGATTTCTGCAATAAGTACAGAATCAGGCACCACCATGGCAATTGGACGAAACATGGACTTAAGATTTTCAGGAAGCTCTGTGCGGCCAGCATAGCCTGGAAAACAAACTCCATTTATTGAGAATCCCTGTATTTCCTTATTTTGACTTGCCTCCCAAAACCCATTTCCCTATCAATTCCATTTTGCCTAACCCTAGCTCTATCCCTAACTTTCTCCCAAGTCAAACTCTAAGATCGCAGCCCTGAATCTTCCCATGGCACTTTGACTTTTTTTCCTCTCTGTCCTTTCCTAACTTCCTGCATGGGCCCATTTCAAACTGAAATTACAGAACTGCTGATTTCCCATCTCTCCAAATTCTATGTATTTCAACACCAGTCCTGATAGAAATCACAGCTGTTTCTGCTTCTTCTCAGGACCTCAACCCTTTCTATGCCTGTTCTCTCCTAGACCCTCCCCCAGAGTTGTTCCTATGGGATAGTAATGAGAGACCGCAGGCCTAGCATGTTAGGAGATTCTGCTTCCTATAAAAGGGACAGCTGGTAGACCAGAACTCTAGGAGTTAACCCAATGGGACAAGATAGCTAAGACTAAGGTTACATATGGACACATAAGTGGTTATTGATCCCTTTAGAGAAAACAGTAAGATTGTGTTCCTTCTTCCATAAAATTATATGTATATCTTTTTCTTCCCCTTTGTAATCTTTAGCCTGGCAAGCACTCTAGCACCAAGGTGCATTCCCAGTCTCTCTCTCTGTTATCTTTAGCCAGATTTTCCCCTTGGCTAAATAAACAGAAGGGGGAAACAAGAAGTGCACAGTCACTTGCTCTGGACACCCACAGCTCTCTAGTCCCATTCTCAGAAGTCCCATCCACTCCCTAACACCTACCAGGATTCATGGTAATAAAGATTCCACAAGACCACACTAGATTTATTTCAAAGCCTTCAAAATGGAAACGGGTAAGGTTGGCAGCCAAGGCGGATAGGATGGACAGGATCTGCTGGGCCACCACTGACAGTACCTCGATGTTGATGCGGTTAAACTCATCAAAGCAGCCCCAGGCTCCGGTCTATAGAGGGAGGGAGGTAAAGTCACTGGGAGCAAGAAAGTTGGGCAAGATACTAGAAAGCACAGCTAACATACTCTTCCTTAAAATGTTCAGTAGGTGAGGTGGCTCCAAAATTGGGAATGCCAGAAGGCACCAGAGTACCACTGTCATGGCTTCAGGATGGAGATTTCCATCCAACAGGACAGCTTGGATTGCAAAGAGACTGGGGCAGGAAACTTGCTTGTACTGAGTTTTACTGTGTGCCAGACAGTTTCTGTATATGATCATTTTTTTGGGGGGGGGGTACCAGGGATTGAACTCAAGAGCACTCAACCACTGAACCATATCCCCAGCCCTATTTTGTATTTTATTTAGAGACAGGGTCTCAGTTACTTAGTGCCTCACTATTGCTGAGACTGGCTTTGAATTCACAATCCTCTTGCCTCAGCCTCCCAAGTGACTGGGATTACAGGTGCACACCACACACCTGGCTATCTGTGTATGATCTTGTTTAATCTTTACATAATCTTTTGATTTTGTAAACAAGCAACATGAAACTCAGGGGGATACAAGGGCTTCTCAATTTTTTAGAATTATCTCAGGTTATACAATGATGGAAGCTATGAAACACTGAACCAGAATTGGATTTCAGTTGGTTTTCTGATACTAAAAGATGTGGAAGGGACAGGTTAGCAGGATACTGACCTGGGCCAGGCCTGAGTACATTCGGCCCATGGATTTATAATCCAGGCCCTCCGAGCAGTTGACCACAATGACATAAAAGCCAAGGGCCTTGCCCAGGTCCTTGACAGTCTCTGTCTTTCCAGTTCCTGCTGGGCCTTTGGGGGAGCCCCCTCGATGTAGATGCAATGCTGTGGTCAGTGTCATGTAACACCTGGGAATTGAGGAAAGGACTTGGTAAGACTCCTAAAAGTCTCTCTCAACTCCACACCCCAACCCCAACCACCTCCTTCCTCCCTGACAAAAGACCTGTCTGTCAGAGGGGTGATGACCAGCCGGCCAGAGTTACCCAGGTACTCATAACCATACTGAAACTGTGTGTTGGTCTGGCGGATTATACAGTCATCAATATCCTGGGAAAAGAAGTCAGAATAAGATGGAAGTTGTCTGATAGGAAGAGGGAGAGCTGTGGAAATGGATCCCAGAGGGGAGGGGGTTGCAAGTAGATTAGGAGTTCCACTTTAGAGCTAGAAGGAGGGAATGGTTTAATATTATTATTATTATTATTATTATTACTACTACTACTACTGCCAGGGATTGAACCCAGGGGTGTTTAACCACTGACCCACATCTCCAGCCCTTTTTATGTTTTTTTTTTTTCTTTTTATTTTGAGACAGGTTCTCATTAATTTGCTCAAGGCCTCACTAAGTTGCTGAGGCTGGCTTTGAACTCCTGCCTCAGCTTCCCAACTCTCTGGGATTACAGGTATGCACCACCATGCCCAGTGTAGGAGGGAATGGTTTATTATCAAGATGGAAAATGGGCTTCAGATAGCATGTCCACCCTGATCCATGGCAGCAGCTGCCTGGAGTTTAAGTCCCAATCAAGCAACACCTGTTGTGAGTACTGCCTAGAACAGTTATTTACCACTCCTGAATTAGGAGGTGAAACACTATTAAGAACCAGAGTAGGGTACTATGAGAGGACCAAGGGTTGGATTACATTGTTAATGCATTAAAGAAACATGATTTTAATTCAGGGAAGAAGATCAATTTTAGGGTAAGAGAGTAGGATACCTTCTCCCAGTAGAACCGAAGTTGGCTGAGCCAGTCAAAGGAACTGACATCCATGAGACCACTTTTATAAAGCTTCTCTAACACATCCCGGGCATGAATTTCTATCGTCACTAGAGCCACAATTTTAAGCCGCATGATCTTGGTCAAGTTCCCCCTGATGGCTTCTGAATATTTATTTAGTATTGACACCTGTAGAATGAGGCAGCAGGGAAGAACAGATGTAGCAAGGCTCCCAAGCCAAATTACACCTTATTCCAATTTAACACTACCTTCAACCCCAAAGCTGATCCCACCCATGGTAACATCCATACCCAACAGCCACACAGGAAAATCTAATTCTGCTCCACACCAAACTCTCCTCACTGGAATTCTGTCACAAAGTACCAGGTACTTCTGCTTCTTCTTTTTTTTTTTTTTTCTTCTAATTTTCAATCTAGCTAATCACCTCCCTCCCAGCAATTCCTACTATAGGCCTATCCCATACTTGAAGAATTTCCCACCTGTTTCTTCTTCATGACCTTGAGGATTTTCTTTTCTCCCCGCTCCTTAGCTGTCAACAGGCACTTTGTGACATCCGCTGTCCACTGGATCTGACTGGCGGTGATCACCATCTGAGCAGGTGCAGAAGCCAATTCTAAGGCCCTGCTCTTGGCCACCCACACAGCACAGCTCCTGAGTTCCAGCCTCTTCCTGGAATAGAGGCTTCCAGAACTAGGTTCTCGCTGTGCCTATTCTGCTCTAAAGGATGGGTGGGGCGTGTGCCTCAGGTCAGGAGCTACAGGTCTAGCATGTAGGATACATATACACAGCCCAGAAAGAAGGGCAAGAAACTTCTGCTTTGTGAGTCTCTAGAATCCGTTTATCCACTTGCTGCTCCTGGTGACCTCCATCCTTCTTGTTCCCCATTTCTGCTGATAACAGCTTACCTGTCCAGCCCATTCCTTCACCCATTTGTCCCTTTTATTGAGGAACTTCTTGAGGGCCATGCGGCAGTTCCGGAGAAGATCCCGCAAGGTCACCCTCATGGTCCGTTCCACATCACCAAGCCAAGACTGGGGAGAGGTGAAAGAATAGGATGGTGTGGCTTAAGGGTCAGAGGCAAGACTCCCCAAAGGGAAGGTACTTGGGAAATAGAATTCCAGGGCTTAGGAACCAGGAAAAAAGCAAGCCTGGGCAACATATGCCTTGGGTCACCCAGAGAAATGGAGGCCGGGGTGCAGAGTTATCTGATTTTTTTTTGTGTGTGTGTGTGGTACTGGGGATTGAACTCAGGGGCACTTGACCACTGGGCCACATCCCCAGCCCTTTTTTGTATTTAATTTGGAGACAGGGTCTCACTGAGTTGCTAAGTGCCTCACCATTGCTGAGACTGGCTTTGAACTCACGATCCTCCTGCCTCAGCCTCCCAAAGTGCTGGGATTACAGGCGTGCGCCACTGCGCCCGGCTCAGAGTTATCTGATTTTCAAAAGGAAATTTAAGTTCGAGGCAGAGGTTATAGTTGACAGGAATGGTGGATGGGAGAGGAACAGGTCACTGAAAAAGCAACTAACATTCATCTCTTCGTGGAGATGTTCTCTCCTTGTGGAACCAAGCAGACTTTCTAACAGGAAAAAGAATCGACTTGGTTCTTAGACCCTCATCACCACTCACCTCCACAGGCCCTTCTAAGAGTACTGAGTGGAGGAAATCAACATATTCGCCATCACCTGAGAACATTCCTACAGCTTCCCATTTGCTGGCGGCCCCCCCAACCTGTAGAAAAGAGAAGCTCTTAATAGATTGGCACGCCCAACTTGATACCTGCCTAGAAGTATTTGGGCCTTTTTTTTTTTTCTTTAATACTTATTTATTTGCTTTTAGTTGTACACAATGTGTTTATTTTTATGTGGTGCTAAGGATCGAACCAGGGCCATGCACGTGCTAGGCGAGCGCTCTACCGCTGAGCCACAATCCCAGCCCCAAGTATTTGAGCCTTTTGAGGGTAATTTCTTCTTCTCACCCCTCCTCTCAATATTACCAATTCTAAAAAGTTCAGCACTGTGACAATCTAGAATCATTAAAATCACTCCTTTTGGAAGGGCATGGTCCCCTCCAAAATCTTGGACACCTAAACGTCACCATACCTTCCCTGCCCTCCATCCCATCGTGGCCACCTCTACTGACCTTCTGGATTTTCAGCAATTTGATGTTGTCAAAGCATTTTTTGAGGTGTGGCTGCACAGCCTCTGGGTTGCGAGACTGGCCCAGAATCTCCAGCAGGTCATCATTGGATAAGAAGTAGAAGCGGGGGAAAATATGGCGCTTGGTCTCTAAATACATATCCAGAGACTTCTGAATGTCCTCCAAGATTGTGTTCATTTCTATCAATTTGTCCAGGAGGCCTGGGAAGAAGAGCAGTGAATGACGTTTGGTGGTCTTTTTACCATTGTCCTGAGTAGATCTTGGAGTGCCCAACTCTGTTTACTTTGCCAGATCTGGAATGTTGGGTTACAGATTGCCATAAGGGTTTTTGTTTTTAGATGTTGATGGATCTTTATTTTATTCCCTTATTTATATGTGGTGCTGAGAATTGAACCCAGGGCCTCACACATGCTAGGCAAGTGCTCTTACCACTGAGCCACAACTCCAGTCCTGCCATAAGGGTTTTTGAAAGTAGAGAAATAGCCCCAATCCCTCTGTCATGTTTAGCCCATTCTCGTCATTAACTCATTATTAAGTATTCATTACACGCTATTACATATGCTATAGTTTATACATTAGTCACACATCATATGTGATTTCTGTGATTTCACAATTTAACTGTCCCATCAGTCTTTGGAACAACTATCCTATTCCATCTAAGAACTTGGGGCTCCACAGGTAAATCCAACAGCTTCTGAAAATCAGAGATTATTCTCCATTTACATAATCTAACAAGTTAAATCAACCAATTTAAAAACCTATCACTTGCACACAATGAAAGGTCTGTAACTGGGACTGGGGCTATGACTCAGCAGTAGAGTGCTTGTCTCACATGTGTGAGGTCCTGGGTTCGATCCTCAGCACCACAGAAATAAAATGGGTTCATTGTGTTCATCTACAACTAAAAACGTCTGTTACAAAAAAAAAAAAAGGTCTGTAACTAATGGGGTTGCCAGTGTCCCTCATGACATAGTAAAAAGGGCAGTAGAGTGGGAGACAGAAGACTGTCACTCTAATGGCAGTTTTTTCATCTACTAGCATGTTAATTAACCTTGTGAATTTTGACCTATTTGTCTGTAAAATAGCAATAAGATCCATCTCAAAGAACAATTCAAGATATTAATAAGATGTATTCCCATTTGTAGGTTCCTGGTCATCTTAACTTTTCTCCCAACCTATATCCCTATCCCTTATTTCTTGATTGGTTTTCCCCTATCTTCCCAGTTTCTAGTCTTTTCAAGATGCTGTGAGGGGGCTGGGACTATGGCTCAGCAGTAGAGTGCTCATCTCGCATGTGAGAACCTGGGTTCTATCCTCAGCACCACATAAATAAAATGAAGGTATTGTGTACATCTACAAGTAAGAAATATATTTAAAAAAAAGATGCTGTGAGTACAAACAGTGTCTCCAGGCTGTTGGAGCCTTGAGAGACCACCTAAGTAACCCTGAAGACCATGGAGACACTCAGTAGCCTCAGACCAGATGGATTTGTTCTGTGCATTCAATAGCAGGATTGTTGTTCTTAGAGCTTTGCTTATAAATTGCTCCAAAATATAATCTTTTTAATTATCTCAAATATTGTCAGTTGTTGTCACTCACTTTGCATATTGTTGGCTTACATTTTATCAGGATGATTAAAGTTATTTTTTAGATGAGTACACTCAAGGCTCTTGGAAAAATGAAGAATCATTAGACTAGCCCTAGGCAAAATAAAGAAGTCCTCCGTATCCCCTGCTGGAACTCTACTCAGGATATCTGTCATTCTAGGTGCTCATCGACAACCGTGACTCCCTGATTTTTTTATCCCAATTCACCCCAATCAGCCCAGCCTCATCATGTGTACCAATGACTTTTCTTCCCCAGTCCCTACCCCAGTCCCATATCTGTCAAAGCATCTACAATAAAGACTAGTTAATTTGATAAACTCATTAAAGCCAGTGTAATAATAATAGTTAAAAATACCAAGGGTTTTCTAGGTGCCATTTAAGGCTACAAGTGCTTCATCTGTGTTATCTCATTTGCCTACAGCACCTTACTAAATGTACTCACTGAATGAATCAGCTAGAGAGGAAGAATTGTTCTCAATCAGGGCCACTGAGAAATGATGCTGTTAACCACACCCTACCTTTGTGCCAAAAACTACATACTCCTTTATAATCCTTACAAAAACCTGGTGAGACTGCTATCCTAACCTCCTAGGACAGATGAGGAAACTATAGCACGGAGGACACAAGCTGCCCAAGACTACATTTCAGATTTGAATGCATGGCTGTCTGACTCCATACCCCGTACTCTGTGCTCTTAACTGCTGTGTTGGATTCCATTCCCATACTTATTGCATTTGATATGCTAAACTCTTATTCAATGCTTAGAAGAGGTAAAGGTGACAGGAAGTATTATAATAGTCAGATACAAAGTCAGTCTTTCAATAAATAAAACATGCGGTCATATACATAGACCCAACTGAAGCTATGTCCAGGCAAGAGGCCATGGAGCTCTGACCTGGGTGGTGGGTGCTCCGGAGAGCATTATTGTCCTTGTTCATTCGGTCCATGATGGATTTCCAGTTGTTGTTGACCTGGTCAAATAAGGCTGATTCGTTGGGCAACTGCTTGCGGATGTCCTCTCCTAGGAAGATATTCTGAGGGGCCATGAAATTGGGGTGAGAAACCATTTCTAAGATACTCTCCTCTCCTCCCTTCTCCCAGACCAGGGATGATAACTGAGTAGAAGACACAGAGCATTAAGAACCAATGGGCAATATGCTCAAGTTCTAGAAGGGAAGTTGGGATTGGAAAGTCAGGTGGCTGGGTCCAAGAAGGAAAATGAAATGAAACGAAGGCCTGCCAGGGAGGGAATCTAAGGTGAGAGGTAATGACCAAGGATTGGACTGCTGGATCCTAGATAAAGTGTGAACTTGAAAGACAGAAAAATGAAGGTGACAACAAGACAGGTGTCTAGGTCCTAAGCACACAAAGGTGTAGAAGTAGGAAGTAGGAAGAGCCCAGGCACTGTGTCTTGACCTCCAAGTACATCCACTGACGCTGCACTGTGAGCACCATCTCAATAACCTCCAAAATGAGGGAGAGGCAACGTTCCCAATGGTCCACATCCTTCTCAAAGGACTTCACAAAACGCGATGCCTTCATGGTTGACAGAGCTACCTGGTTATCTTCCAGTGCCTGGAATACTTCTTCTGTACCTCTGAGCCACAAGAGGTCAAAGTCACAGTCATGCCCATCTGCCAAAACTTGGTCCCCACTCCACAGCCCAGATCACATGGCCCTCCCCTCTCCTGTAGCCCTGGGTCCCTCTACCTGAGCCGGTGATGGCCCTTATCCTTGTAGGGAATTATGTCTAGCTGCGTCGTGTCCCAGGTCTTGGCAATGTTTTGTAATGCCTATGCAGAGAAGTTAAGGGATAGAAAGAACAATCACTATATAGTCCCCAAGGGGAAGACTAGCTGAAAGGGGACCTCCGATTAGAAACAGCTGAAAGCCTGTGGGAGACAGGATGGGAGAGGATTGAGTCATACCATTTCTATGGCCAGCTCTTTGGTTGCTGAGGCAGAGATTTCCCCAATTTTCTCCACATGCTGATCCATCCCAAGCGCCACAATCTGCTCTAAGGTGAAGCTTTCAGATTCCTGATCAAAGTCCCGTTGGATCTCATCCCTGACCTGGTCCCAGTGCCTGCAGCCAAGAACAGGAAGTCTGAGTGAGAGGCCAGACACCAGGGCCTACTGAAAGTATCAACATCATCCCTGGGGCTGGAGGTGTGGCTCAAGAGATAGAGCATCTGCCTAGTATGCTGGAGGCCCTGAGTTCCATCCCCAGTGCACGCGCGCGTGCACACACACACACACACACACACACGAAAAAAAGAAAATCACTTCCTGTGCTTCTACCCACTGGGACATTATGATTCTGGGTATTTATTAATTCATGATTCAACAGATTTTACTAGACAGGCTCCAAGGTGCAATCTTAAGCACCCTGAGGAATACAAAGATTGATATGCCACCCTCCAGGAGTTGATTCTCTGGAGAGGGAGTTAAGACAGGTGTGCACACAAAAAGCTCAAATAAATCATTTCAGATTTACATGGATCATGCGCTGAGATAAGTGCTTTATGTGAAATAGCACATTTAATTCTTACAACCACTCCATAAGTTAGAAAGTATTACTATTCCATTTTGGAAGCAGAGAAACTGAGGCTTAGAGAGTTAAACAACTTAAGAAAATAAAGGGGTTAGGTTTGACTTAACCACGTCACACAGGTAAAACATTGCCAAAAACATTATACTGGTGGCAATGCAAAAGAATTAAAATTATTTTTCAAAAATAGTTGAAATCAACGTAAGTGTCCATCAAGCAGATAAAGAAAATGTGGCAGAATATTATTTCACCTTTAACAAAAAGGAAATTCTGCCATTTGTAGCACCACAGATGAACCTGGAGGACTTTATGTGAAGTGAAATAAGGCAGGCATGGGAAGGCAAATATTAGGTGATCTCACTTATATGTATTATCTAAAGAAGCCAAATCATAGAAGCAGAGTAGAATGGTGGTTCCCAGGGGCTGGGAGTGGGAAGAGGGCAGGGAGATATTGGTCCATAGGTACAAAATTTCAGTTAGATAGGAGGAACAAGTTTGAGAGATCTATTGTACAGCATAATGAAGATAGTTAATAACAATGTATTGTATGCTTGAAAAATCACTGAATAGATTTTAAATGTTCTCACCACACACACACAAAAATAAGTACTGAGGTAATCCATACGTTAATTAGCTCAAGTTAGTGATTTCACAATGTATACATATTTCAAAAAGTCAAGTTGTACTTTGCAGGTATAACATAATTTTTGTCAATTAAAAAGCAAATTTGGGGGCTGGGGTTGTGGCTCAGTGGTAGAGTGCTTGCCTAGCATGTGTGAGGCCCTGTGTTCATCCCCAGCACCTTGAAAAAGATAAATAAATAAAAAGTAAAAAACAAAAAAAAATTAAAACAAACAAAAAATATGCACCTAAGAGGACAGTGGTAATGACAAAGCTGTGGATGCTGTGGCGGGGAGGACTGAAAGGAGCAGGAGGTGGCATAGGCCAGGCAGCCAGAGCTGTCGCCCTGGGAGCAGAGGAGCAGCCTCACCTGTCTCTGAGGGCAGGGTTCCGCAGGTCTGAGATGAGAGGCATGGTCCTCTTGAACTGCTCTATTTTGGAGCGAGTGGTTTCAATAATTTCCCAGTTTTTGTCCTGAGCAAAAGTGGGAAGAATTAGAAGGCCCAAAAGGCCTTTTGGAGACCAGCCCCCTTCCTCAGACGGCCCATCTTTTCCTCCTTGTCCTGTCTCCACACACCTTATACTCTTTGGCTAGTCTTGTGAGGCGACGGAACAGCCCATGGGCCATGGTCTCCATGGCCTCAGTCTGCAGGGTCAGGAACCGGCCGGTCTTCCACTGGCTCCAGTTCTCCTCCCAGTCCCGCGTGATCTCCCACACTTGCTGGAGCGCATCGAGCTCCTGCATGGCAGGCAGCAAGTCTTTAGGTGAAGTGGCCCCAGCCCTGTTCCTCCCTGACAGTTGCTCACTTGCTCCTCTCATTCCTGTCCCTCTAAGGTATAACGCTGCCTCCCCAGTTCATGGTTTTTACTCTCTTGCCTTAAGGGCTCATCGAATGATAAGCACATAAAAAGATCCTCAACATCATTAGTCACTAGGGAAATGCAAATTAAAAACCTCAGTGAGGGGCTGGGGTTGTGGCTCAGCGGCAGAGCACTCGCCTCGCACATGTGCGGCCCAGGTTCGATCCTCAGCACCACGTAAATATAAATGCATTAGCCGGGCACGGTGGCGCACGCCTGTAATCCCAGCACTTTGGGAGGCTGAGGCAGGAGGATCGCGAGTTCAAAGCCAGCCTCAGCAATGGCGAGGCACTTAGCAACTCAGTGAGACCCTGTCTCTAATAAAATACAAAAAAGGTCTGGGGATGTGTCCCAGTGGTCGAGTGCCCCTGAGTTCAATCCCCGGTACCACAAAAAAAAAAAAAAAAAAAAAAATATATATATATATATATATATATATATACATATAAATGCATTGCATTGTGTACAACTAAAGTAAATAAATAAATATTAAAAAAAAAACCTCAGTGAGATATACCACTTCACATCCACTAGGATGGCTAGAACAAAAAAAAAAATTAAAGGAAAAATAAGCGTTGGCAAGGACACAGAGAAAAAATAGGAATCCTGGTACAGTGCTAGTGGGAATATAAAATAGTGCAGCTGCTATGGAAAATAGCTTGGCAGCGCCTCAAACACTTAAACAGAGTCACCATATGATCCAGCAATTCTATTGCTGGGTTTACACCCATGAGAATTGGGAACAGGTGTTCAAGCAAATATAAGTATACCCATGTTCATAGCATAGCAACACTATTCACTACAGCTGAAAGGCTGAAACAACCCAAACACCCACAACTGGGAATGGATGAACAAAATGTGGTAAATAAAAAACAGTGGAATATTACTAAGCCATAAAAAGGAATGGAATACGGATACATGCTACAACATGGATTAAAATTAAAAAATACTATGCCAAGCTAAAGAAGTCAAAAGGCAAAAGGCCACATATGGTTCTGTTTATGTGAAATGTCTAGAATGGACAAATCCATATACATGAAAAATAGATCAGTAATTGACAGGGGTGGAGGAGAGAGGGGATGAGAGTGACTGCTAAGGTGTTTCTAATCTCCTTTTGGGGTAATAAAATGTCTTGTATCTAGGCAGAAGCAATGGCTGCACAACATTGTGAATGCCACTGGATTGCTCATTTTAAAATGGCTAATCATGTTATGTGAATACCGCTACATTCTAAAAAAAAAAACTACACATGAGCACATCTGCCTGGTCCCAGCTGTGTTTTCAATACCCTTGGGTACCGTTCTCCTAAACCTTGCACCTCATTCCCGGTTCCCTCAGGGGCCTATCTCAGCATGCCACCTTCTCCAGGTTCTGAAGGTCCTTGGATGCTGGTTGCTCGATCTTGAAGATGCCCAGGTTGGAGCGCAGAGTGTTTTCTTCTTCTCGCATGGCCATCAGCATGGCCCGCAACTGTGCGATCTGATCCAGGGCAGCCACGTGACCCACACTGCTGGTGAAGGGGCCTGGGGGGGTTTCAGGTGCAGCTCAGTCTTCTGCTCAAGTCCCTGGTCCCTTGAAAGGATGGCTATGGCTCTCCTATCTCTTTGTAGGCAAATCTCACTTCTTACATGAGAGAGGGAAAGGATGGAGAGTAAGAGGGAATGAAGGCAGCACTGAGAGAATGATAAATGTGGCTGGAGAATCAGAAACAGAAGGAATATGGGAAGGTGATGGCGGTGTGAGCTGGGCTGCTGCCTTCAACCCAAAACCAGTGACAACAGGTAAGCTCATCCTCTTCCCTGCTGAGAACTCTTTCCTCCTCCCATTCTGTTCTCTCCTTCCCAGGACAGAGGCTTTGAACACTGAGTGTCAAAAGAAAGGCTAAAGAAGGGAAGAGGGTTGGGGTTGTGGCTCAGTGGTAGAGCGCTTGCCTAGCATGTGTGAGGCACTGGGTTCGATCCTTAGCACCACATAAAAATAAATAAATAAATAGTTATTATGAAAAGAAGAAGAAGAACGGGGAGGGGTGGAACAAGGAGTACCTTTGAGGTTGAAATCTTCCAGAAGGTTGTGTGCTTTCTTCTTGAAATCATCAGCAGAGTGAATAAGGCTTGTCTTGAATTTATCCTTGTGTTTCTTGAGCATTTGTTCACTGTCCATCAAAGTTTGTTGGAAAGCGACCCACTCCCCATTCAGACTGTCCAGCATCTCTAGCACCTGGGTACATCAGAGAGAGGAGGATGAGCCATGAACAGGACGACTGTCCTCACAAATGCTTTGTTGTTGTTGTTGTCGTTGTTGTTGTTGGATGGAACCCAGGGCTTTGTGCCTGCTAGGCAAGCTCTCTACCATTGAGATCCGCCTTAGTCCTTCACTCACGTTTTTAAGGTCTCTTTTCTGATTCCCTAGACCAGAATTCATGGACAAGCTTCTTTTGCGGGGATGGGGTCTCACTGTGTTGCCCATGCTGGCCTTAAACTCCTGGGCTCAAAGGATCCTCTCAACTCAGTCTGAATAGCTAGGATTACAGGCTCATTTCCCCACGTGCAGCTCATGGATAAGTTCACAGGGGCAATAAGGCCCCAAGAAATCAAGCAGGGAGTTGCTGGGCCTAAACCTATAAGTTGAGCAGAAATACCATTTGAATTAGCTTTACTCTCAGGGGTTGAATCTTGAGCCTCTTCCTCCTTTCTCTATGCTGCCCCCTGACAGCACCACAGTCCCCCACAATCTGCTGCCACTGGTATGGGTCCAACTTGGGTGCACCAAACAACTGCTGGAACTCACATCGTCAGGAACCGGCACCTCATACTTTTCCAGAATGGTAAATTGCTCGTGGATAGGAGGGATCTGGCTCTCTACATTGGGTAAATCGTGCTGCAGTGTATCCATGAGCTGCAGACTGACCCCCAGTTCCTCCAGTGTCTGGGGAGGGCGGCTGATTCTAAAGGCCAGCAAAGAGAGCACTGTAGGCAGAAAGCACAGGATCTCCCCTGCCCCCCACCTTCACACCTACGGGAGCCCGCCCTACTTCTCTGCATTCTCCTTCAGGTAGGTATGCAGCTCCAGCAGGCGCCCTGCTGCCATCTCCTTGAGTAGAGTTGTGAACTTATTCTGCCATTCATTGCAATGTTGCACCAGTGAGAACTTGAGGTGTGAACAGTCCAGGAGCACGAACTGGATATTGAGGACCGTCTCCTCCTTCTGCACATTGTTAGCCACTTCTGTGTAGCTGTAAGAGCCCCAGATTTGCACTAGCATGTTTTCTTTCTTCACAGATGTTCCCCCTGCCCCAACACTGGTTCAAGTTCTCATTTCCTTCCATCTCTAGAGTGTTCTCTAACTTCCAGGTGTCTCGTGGGCCAACCCATCCCCAGAAGACAACTGTGACCATGTCAACTTCCCAACCACAAGGGACTGGAGATGTAGCTGAGTGATAGAGCACTTGCCTAGCATGCACAAGGACCTGGGTTTGGTCCCCAGCACTGCAAAAAATAAAACAAAGCCCAACCCCTGGCTATGAAATAGTGGTCACACTCCTTCCTCTGGCATCCAAGATCTTAGAGTTACTTAGGTCTGGATTGAGCTCATGTTTTGCTGCTTTCTAGTTTGTGACCTCAGGCAGGTGTTTTGTTTTAAGAGACAGGGTCTCACTATGTTTCCCAGGCTGGCTTTGACCTCCTGGGCTCAAGTGATCCTCCTGCCTTAGCCTCCCAAGTAACTGGGAATACAGGGTCCTGCCATTGTGCCTAGCCCAGGTATTTTTTGTTATTGTTTGGTTTTTTGGTTTTTTTTTGTTTGTTTGTTTGTTTTGTTTTGTTTTTGGTACGGGGCATTGAACTCAAGGGCACTTGACCACTGGGCCACATCCCCAGACTTTTTTTGTATTTTATTAGAGACAGGGTCTCACTGAGTTGCTAAGTGCCTCACCATTGCTGAGGCTGGCTTTGAACTTGCGATCCTCCTGCATCAGCCTCCCAAATGCTGGGATTACAAGCATAAGCCCGGCTATTTTGTTGTTTTTTTAAACTGTCCTGAATCTTAGTTTCCTCTTCTGTAATATAGCAATGATAACGGAACATACTCCATGAGGTTGTTTAGAGGACTAGCTGCTGGATATAAATCCCTTCTCATACTTCCCATGCTTTAGAAGTCTCACTCAGTGGGGAACATACTTCTAGGAGCTCAACTTTACCTCTGCTTGTGCTATTTCCTCTACATACAATGCCCTCCCATCTGTGCATGTTGAAATCCTACCTACCCTATAAAGAGCAGCCTCAAAGTTACTTTATAAAGCCTCTCCTGATGCCCCCAGCTGAAATTTTTTCTTTCTGCTATAATATGGATTTTAAATGCCCCCTCCAAAGGTCCATGTATTAAAGGCTTAGTCCCCAGCTTGCAATATTGAGAGTAGTGGAAACTTTAAGAGGTGGGTCCAAGCAGGAAGTCTTCTGGTCACTGGGTGCATGCCCTTGAAGGGTTTACTGCTTGGCTCCTGCCATCAGAGACCACAGCCCAAAGCAATAGAGTCAACTGGTCATGCACTAAAACCTCCTAAACTGTGAGCAGAAACAAACCTTTTCTCTTTATAAGTTTATTGTCTCAGGTATTTGTTACAGTAACAGAAAGCTATCACAACCTTCACTGACCTGCCCTGGCACCTTGTACACCTTAGTCATAGTATGCATCACACTGAAGCCTGTGTAACCATAATTATCCCATTTACACAGTTCCTTAGAGTTTACAAGGTGTTCTCACATATAATTGATGATCTCACAATGTCCTAAGGTAGATAGCATAATATCTAATATCTATAGACACACCGTGCCTGCATCTGCCCTCTCCAGCCCCTTTCCCTGGTTTCTTGGTTCTGTCCTCCTCCAATTAATTCTTTTTTATATACATATTTTTTTTAGTTGTAGATGGACACAATATCTTTTTTTTTAAATATTTATTTATTTGCTTTAGTTGTACACAATGTGTTTATTTGTACGTGGTGCTGAGGATTGAACCCAGGCCGCGCACGTGCTAGGCGAGCGCTCTACCGCTGAGCCACAATCCCAGCCCCACAATATCTTTATTTCACTTTTTTTTGTGGTGCTGAGGATCGAATCCAGTGCCTTCCACATGCGAGGCGAGCGCTCTAGCGCTGAGCTACAACCCCAGCCCCCAATTAATTCTTTATGTCCTCCAGATACTTGCTTCCCACCTTCTCTACTCACCGGGCAATGTCAGCATCAAAAGAAGAGACAGGGGGGTTAAGACGCTGGTAACGACGAATAAAGGAGTCTTTGTTGATCTCCCAGATTTCCCGATACATATCCCAGGTCTTGAGGTAGTTCTGCAGCAGACTGGCATTGTTAGTCATGCCACTGCTAATCTGGGCTTGGATCTTCTTGATGTCCTCATCTCGTTCTTGAAAGGATCCAGAAAGATGCTTCTCATATCCACCCCAGCCCAAGTTCCATCCTAGCCCCTGGGCACTGCCCTCTACCTTCCACTGTAACACCAGTTCCCAAAAGAAGTACTGCTCAAATACGACAATTATAAAACAATGGAGGAGGAAGAAAGTGAAAGTATGATTCTTAGTGTCTCCTCTACGAGATCAGAGATCTCTCCTGTGGGGCCTCTTCTAGCCAAGTTACAGTCTCAAACTTGTCTTTGCTCGTCTCCCACCCAATTCCCAAGTTTCATGAGCATCAGTCACCTAATCTCTTCACCATCCCACCCCTGCTCCCTTCCCTAATCTGGCCCCCTGGCTGGATTTCTTATGGGTCAAGGAGATGACTGGCCCAGTATGTCTGCAAACATCCCTGGTCTCTCCTCCTAGCTCCACCGAGTCGTAAGCCTCTGACAGTTCCGCACCTGGCACTCTCCCTAGTACTCACTCACCCACGATTGTATGGATGGGATCCCGGTGAAATTTGCGCTTGGAGAGGATTTCAGGAAGGTGGCGGAAGACAGAGATGGTAGAAAAGAGGTGGCTGCCAATGTCATTGACCACACCCGCCAAAGTCTGCAGAGTGGGTGAGAATTCCACCTGTGGGGAGGACATCAGAGAGGGCCTTAGCACAGCCCATGGAGGAGACAAGCCTTAAGACTAGTGACTCATGCATAAAGAAAATGTGAGACACATATATGTATTTTTTTTTTTTTGGTACCAGGGATTGAACTCAGGGGCACTCGACCACTGGGCCACATCCCCAGCCCTTTTTTATATTTTATTTAGAGACAGGGTTTCACTGAGTTGCTAAGTGCCTCGCCATTGCTGAGGCTGGCTTTGAACTCGCGATCCTCCTGCCTCAGCCTCCCAAAGTGCTGGGATTACAGGCGTGCGCCACCGCGCCTGGCTACATATATGTATTTGTGTGTGTATACACACATACACACACACACACACACACACAAACACACACACAGGAGTTTTATTCAGCTATAAAGAAGAATGAAATTATGTCATTTGCAGGAAAATGAATGGAACATGAGAACATTATGTTAAGTGAAATAAGTCAAACTCAGAAAGTCAAGGCTCATGTTTTCTCTTATATATAGAAGCTAGAGAGGAAAAAGGAAAAGAAAGTTGAATGGGAGGATCTCCTGAAAATTGAAGGGAGATCAATAGAGTAGAGGAAAGTGACTGGGGAGAGGTAGGGAGGAGAGAGAAAGGGGAAATACTGGGGAATGATATTGGCCAAATTATATTGTTACTTGTATGCATGTACAAATATGTAACAACAAATCTCCCCATACAACTATAATGCACTAATAAAAAATAATGAATTTTTAAAAAGACTGGTAAGGCTGAACACCACAGAACCAGGCCCAGTGGCCATAGAAGAAAATCAAGGCCAAGGACCAAGTTTAGGAATTGAGGGAAACTGATAAATAAGCTGTGATAGCTTTGGGATGTTGACACAGTGGTCCCTACCTTTGTTACACCTCCCTGCACATCGTTCTGCAAAATGACAAGGACTCGGAAAAGTGGGTTTGGAGTGGTCTTCCCATCCCCATTGATGGCCTTGGATAGTTCCAGCAGTGACCACTTCACATTCAGGCGCAGAGCATCCTCCATCATGTGGTCCAGCCGGATGGTGTACAGCATCCACTGCTGCTGAATCTGGTGGGAAAAGAGCCAAGAGCAAGAGAACCCCTCAGGGGGAACAGGGAAAATCCTGGGAAATGAGAACCATACATATAGGGAAAGGAACAGGTGCTTAAATAAAAAGGCAAGATGCTGAGTTCTGCAGGAAGATCTTTGAAAGATTGAAAGCTGGATGAATGCAGGACTACAGTAGAATGTTTGAGAAACACACACTGTCCAAAAAAAAAAAAAAAAAAAAAAAAAATTGAAGGGCGGTGAGGACAAGAGAATGGGACTCGGGGACTGTGTCTTTTTTAACCACAAAGCTCGAGCCACAGGAGTCTACCTCAGGGCCATCATTCTTGAAGACTTCATAGGAGTTGGTCATGATGGCTACCACATCCTCGTGCAGGCTCATCAATTTCTGCTGTACAGCTGCCCGATGTTCTTTTTGGTCCTCTTCAAATTCCAGGTCCCTGTATACCCGTTTGCCACTAATTCGAACCAACAGTGTTTCTGACATCTCTTGGGCCCGCCAGCCAATGGTCAGAGTGGAGGCCTTGAAGTCATTCACAATCATCTGCACCTGGAGTCAGACCCCACCCATGGTCTATAGATGGCCACTTTCTATGAACTAACGTATCTTCCACTGAACCGCCCCAGCACCTTGTATACTTGTACACACTTCCTGCTGGGGAGTTTCAGCTGGGAAAGAGACCCTCTGGACCTGATTCTACCCTCTTACCTGTCCTCCAGCTAGAGTTGCTGACACAAGAAAATGCTTCCCTGAGCACACTTAATTTATTTTAAACTACTCTCAGGTCTCTCCACCATTACCCAAGACTCAGGTATCGATTACCATGCAACAGCCTCTCCCTCAGTCTTGCAGCCCTTTAGGGTCTCCCAGTCATGGCTTACCTTGCTGGCATGTATGCGGCACTCCGTGATGAAGAAAGCACTGGCCCCCTTTAAGGCCCAATGCAGCTTCTTGAGTCCAGGGTGAATCTTCTTATCCAGGAATCGAATACGCTCTTTGAACAGGGCCTGCTCATCTTCGGACAGCATGGCAATAATCCTGCATATAAGAGAGGACTGGTAGCTGGTGGGGACAAGTTCTAAAGACCTCTCCTCCATACCTGGAAACTTAAGGGAAAGATCTGAAAGTTCAGTTCTAGACTAGTGTTTTCCAAAGAAACTTTCTGTGGTGATGGAAATGTTCTGCAATATGTGCTGTTCAATACTGTAGCCACTAGTCGTATGTAACTATGAAGCCCTTGAAATGTGGCCTGTGCAATAGGTACCTGAAATTTTTATTTACTTACTTACTTACTTACTTACTTATGGTGCTGGACATTGAACCCAGGTCCTCACTCATGCTAGGTGGGTGCTCTTTACCACTGACCCACATCACCCTTTTTGTTTTAATTAATTAACTTAAATGGAAATAACCACATGCAGGTAGAGGGTACCATATTGGATGTGGCAGTTCTAGACACTCAGATAAGATGCCTTGTTCCATCCTCTTAGACTTTCACTGGACTGAGAAATACACCTTTTATGGTCTGAATGATTGATCCCCCCCAAATTCATACATTGAAATCCTCACTCCCAAGGTGCTGGTATTAGGCAGTGGAGCCTTTGGGAGATGACTGGGTCATGAGGATAAAGCATTCTCAAATGGAATTATTACCCTGATACAGGAGGCCTGAGAAAGCTCCCATCTCCTTCTACCATATGGAGACACAGTGAGAAGTTAACCATGTATGAAGCAGGAAATGGGCCTTTATCAGACACTGACTCTGCCTGACCTTGATCTTTTTTTTTAATATTTATTTATTTGTTTTAGTTGTACACAATGCCTTTATTTTTACGTGGTGCTGAGGATCGAACCAGGGCCGCGCATGTGCTAGGAGAGCGCTCTACCACTAAGCCACAACCCCAGCCCTGACCTTGATCTTGAACTTCCCAGCCTCCAGAACTCTGAGCAATAAATTTCTGTTGTTTATAAGTCACCCAGTCAATGGTATTTTGTTATAGCAACCTGAACTTACTAAGACAGTACTTGACCCAGGATAAAACCTCACTCCAGAGATGGGTAACAGAGGTCCAGAGACCAAGGGGATAGGAGTGAGATGGGAGCAACATGGCCTTGGTTCAATGAATCTGATATCATTCTGTGTCCATAATCCCAGTGTGGCCCAGTTTCATTCTTAGAGAAATGCCCTGTGGAGTGGGAAGGAATCTGGTTGCTTTTGCTCTCTTCTCTACAGTTGGAAGACAAAAACTACAAAGGACAGGAATAATTATGGGGCCATAAGAGAAAGTATAGGGAAACTTTGGTGTGTGTGTGATGGACAAAATTTAAAAGACAGAAACTGTAGGGAATGGACAACATCATGGGGCAGAGAAGACAAAGAGGAGGAGTGAAATAACATCTAGAAGGGCTGCAGTGAGGCCTAGAGCCCTACCTGTTGTAGTCACGAGCAACAAGTAGCAGATTCTCCCGCAGAATGCGCAGGTCCTCGGCACGTTCAGCTACGTTCACCACATAATGGGGTATCTCAAACAGCAGCCGCTCCCAGTAGTCAATCTCCACAAAGAGAATCAGAAGGGTCCTTGAGAGCGAGAAAAAAGCAGAGCAGTTGAGGGGACTGCTCAAGGGGACAAACTGGAACCAACCATGGAACAAGGGTCTTGGGGCTGGGAAGCACAAAAGAACAGTTAGGAAACGATGTGGAACTTCCAGATGACAAAGACTGACCAGAAATATTAGAAATATTTGCTCCTTCCCAAAAATATTAGAACAACAGTAAAATGGATTTCCATGTGTCAAAAGCATAGCCCACAGGCGTGAGGAGATGACAATTAAGGAATTCTGGAAGTTGAAAAGCTGATGGCTGAGGAGCGAGGGGGAATTACAAGCCAGTGGTGGGGACAAGTGAAAAGCTACCTGGCTTTCTTTTCTTTCTTTTTTTTTGGGGGGGGATGGGTGGGGAGAGTGTGCCGGGGATTGAATTTAGGAGCGCTGGACCACTGAGCCACAACCCCAGCCCTATTTTGTACTTTAGAGAAAGAGTCTCACTGAGTTGCTTAGTGCCTCGCTTTCGCTGAGGCTGGATTTGAACTTGCGATCCTCCTGTCTCAACCTCCCAAGCCACTGGGATTACAAGCGTGCGCTACCGCACCCAGCTTGCCACTTGGCTTTCTAAGGGCCAGGGGATGGTGGCTTCAAAGAAATCTCTAGAAGGGGGCTGAAGTTGTGACTCAAACAGGAAGACCAGTAGAAAGTTGAAGAAACAGTTCTCTCCCTATCTCTTCCCTACTCAGCACAGTAAAGAAGTACTATACTTGTGCATTACGAATAAGTAAATAAATAATTTAAAAAAAATAAATAAATAAATAAATAATTTTCCCTCTTAAAAAAAAAAAAAGAAGTGTCCTTCCCTCACCAGAGCAAGGCACTGAAGGCTTATTGTTTGGCAAAGGCAGTACAGAGACAAACAGGGGGCCTTTCGTTTGGGGGCCCCAGGCTGAGTTGAAGGAGAGAGTAAATTACTGAAAGCAGGGTGTTACGTACTGAACGTTAAGACCCCAGCCTTCTTTTTTTTTAATATATATTTATTTCTTTAGTTATAGGTGGACACAATATCCTTATTTTTTATTTTTATATGGTGCTGAGGATCGAACTCAGTGCCTCACGCGTGCTAGGTGAGTGCACTACCTCTGAGCCACAATCCCAGTCCAAGACCCCAGACTTCTTTCCCACCCAGAAACCCACACTCTGGAAGCAGGATCTATGCTCCCTGAAACAGTTTGGAAGATTCTTTTCTGTGGCCTCTGACCAGACTAAAAGAAAAAGTCTAAGGATGTTGACCTTGCGAGTCACCCTGAAAATAGCCCACCAAGATGACTCCATGGTGAGGTTCACAGTCAACAAGCTCTACTGACCTCTCACCAGAGCTTCCAATTGTTCCCAATTCCCTTCCTTAAGAATGAACACAACACCAAGGATCACAAGACATTAGTTTCTGCCTTTCCTAGCACTGATGATAGAAGCCAAAACAAACAGAAGCTAGAAGGGAACAAGAGGACTGCTCAACTCAAATAAGAAAAGCCAACAAAATTGTCACTAAATTCCTCAGAGAAATAAAGAGTCATAAAAGAGCATCCATGAAACAAGAATATGATGCTACAAAAAAGAACAATAAAAGAAATCTTGGAAGTTAGAAATAATAGCAGAAACATTTAAAAATCAAAAGAAAGATAGGCATGGTGGTACACACCTGTAATCCCAGTTAATCACTGGGGAGGCTGAGACAAGAGAATCAAAAGTTCAAGGCCAGCCTCAGCAATTTCTTGAGACCCTGATTCCAAATTAAATAAAAAAGACTGGGATGTAGCTCAGTGCCTAGCAAATGTGAAGCCTTGGATTCACTCCCAAATGCAGGAAAAAAAGATAATTGAAAGACATAAGATCGAATTGACAGAAATTTCTCAGAAGGTAGAGAAAAAGACAGGGGGGAAGGGAGACAGGACTTTCTGTGGAAAAAAGAATAGGAAACATTCCATTCATAATTTTTGTGTTTTTTTTAATGCACTAGAATGATAATGTTTTGGGAATACTGGGTTGAATATTAAAATTAATTTTACTCTTTTTCCTTACTAAGTGGCATACCAGAACATTTTAAGCTGCATATGCAACCTTCATCCTAAGTGCCTGAATTTTCTCACATCCAATGAATTTCTCCTCCTTCCTACTCCAGCTGCCACTACCCTTCCACATCCTGGAACTTGTTCACAGCTCCTCCACCTCTAAGACACCCATTCACACAACCTCAGTGCAGATGCATCCTCCTCCCTCCCACTCCAGAATTTTCAACTTTCCCCAGCCCACCAGTTTTCTGACCTCACTGGGACCTTTAGGCCCCATGCCCTGGTCCTGGCTCTCAGACCCCTCCTATCTTCACTTCTTCCTCCACAGCCCCAGCTGTCTTTTATTTTGTTATTTATCTAATTATTTGTTGGTGCTAGTGATTGAACCCAGGGTCTCATATATGCTAAGCACACATTTCCTCCACTGAGCTACACCCCAGCCCTTGCCCTTTATTTTAACCATTCTCTTGTCAATCTTCACTCTTCCATCTCATTGCTTAGTCTAAACCACCTAACATAAACCCCTAATACTGGTGAAATCCACTGTCCTTCACACTGAGCCCTGTGAAGGCAGCTAAGTAATGCTGGAGAAAGTTGCAAGGCCATGAAGACTAGCTCACTGCCTTCTCAAGGTCCCCCTCCCACCAGGCTCACCAGGCTGCCTCCTGCTCTCTCAAGGGGCTATGTGCAAACCCTCTCCCCTTTTCTCAAAGCTGGTCTCCCACACCTCCAACACAAAGCCTCACCTCCTAGTCACAGGGAAGAAGAAAAAAAAAGCCTCCATCCACTTCCTGCTATAAAATTTGTAAACTTACCTGTCTCCACACCTAGACTCTTTCCATTTATGACAGGAGAGTCCCTCCTCCCACAGAAGCTGAATCCTCCTCCCAGATTCTGGTCTAACACTGTTTCCTGCCATCTTCTCAAACTCTCCTCTACCCTCAACCTACTTGTTTCTTCCCATAATTGAAATACAGCCAAGCTTCTATGGCCTTAAAAAAGAAATAAAATAAAGCAACCCTCGCTTGACTCCCATCCTCCTGCAAGTATGTCCTCCCCCTCACAACCTGCCTTCTTTAAAGAATCCTCCTAAAAGATTCCCTTTACTTCCTTTCTTCCCATTCACTCTCACCTCCAGAGAGGAGGCTCCCCACCCACCCAACCTCTATCTCATCAACTCACCAAGGATTCTTTTAGCTAAGTTTCCCTTGGGGATGTTTCTCAGCACTTCTCCTCATCTCTCTGTAGGTCTTAACATCCCAGTGAAATACTCCCTGCCTTCTGCGAACCCTCTTCCCTGACATGTGGAACACAGTTCTCCCCTACTCTGCTCTTGCCTTCAGTAGAAGCACCCTCCTTACTCCAGAGTCCCTGGAAATCATTCATCTAAGTGCTGGATCACAGTAAAGAATCTGCTTTCCCTGATGCTCTCTTAACTGTGGGCTCCTCAAGGTTCTTCACGTCCAATAACTCCCTGGGTGGCATTATCCACTCCTGTGGCTTCAGCCACTACTCAAGCTAATCACTCCTAAATGGCTGAATTCTGTACTTATATGTGCTATTGTCTGCCAGACATCTCTCTGTTTGTCCCATAAGCACTTCAAACTCAATGTGCTCCTAAGCAGATGAACCATCTAGTCCATATACTTGGAGCACCCCAGGGAGAGCAGCACCAGCCTACACCAGAACCGAGTCTTCTCCTTCAGCCTCACCTTCCAACCTTCTACCAACTCCTTTTGGTTTTATATTCTAAAGCAAACTTCAGAAATTCCAAAATGTCCAAGGAAAGTGTAACTCCAGTGTGATGATAAATGGCAACTGACACTTGGCCTAAAGCTGAGCTAAAAAGTGCACACTCCATCTAAAAGGGCCATGGCCACAGGGCTCCTTGCAATTGTGACATTTGGGAATGTGGCCCCAATGTGGCCATGCTTTCTGATTTTTCAAGAGAAAGTGGATTTTTATGTAAAATCTCCTGAGTTTTAAGTATTTTTAAATTCTTTTTTATACTTGTAGATGGACAGCATACCTTTATTTTATTTATTATTTTATGCAGCGCTGAGCATCAAACCCAGTGCTTCGCACACACTAGAAGTGCTCTGCCACTGAGCTACAGCCCCAGCCCTGAGTTTTAAGTATTAATAACCAATTCTATCAAAAATAATTGTTAGAGACTTCTGGATTGCTGGCAGTATTCTGTCCTTGACTAGGGTGGTCGATGCAAGGGCATTTATTTTATAAGACTATTTATTAAAACTGAATATACAAGTTTTAAGCATGTCACCATGTATATGGTATGTTTTATGATAAAAACATCTTTTACAGGAAAAAATACTTTAATCAAGATATTTGTAGGGCTGGGGTTGTGGCTCAGCAGTAGAGTGCTTGCCTAGCACGTGCGCGGCCTGGGTTTGATCCTCAGCACCATGTAAAAATAAAAGGCATTGTGTACAACTAAAACAAATAAATAAATATTTTAAAAAATATATTTGTAGAAAGTGGCAGGGTACAAAATTAACTTGTAAAAATCAAAGCTCCTGCTGGGCATAGCAGGGCATGCTGGTAATCTCAGAAACTCAGGAGGCTGAGGCAGGAGGATCACAAGTTCAAAGCCAGCCTCAGCAACTTAGTGAGGCCCTAAGCAATTTAGTGATACCCGGTCTAAAAATAAAAAATAAAAAGGGCCGGGGTATGGCTCAGTGGTAAAGCCCCTGGGTTCAATCCCTGGCACCAAAAAAAAAAAGTGGGGGGCTAGGGTTGTAGCTCAGTGGTTGAGCACTTGTCTCAATTGCGTGAGGCACTGGGTTCGATCCACAGCACCACATAAAAAAATAAATAAATAAAATGAAGATATTGTGTCCATATACAACTAAAAAGTTTTTTAAAAAATCCAAGCTCCCAAGTACAAAACCTGTAACCAGTTAGACATTATCATGTGAGTAAAGAAAATAATGATAATTAAAACAATAAAAACAAAATATCAGAAGTTATTATATCTTTTTTTTTGGCGGGGGTGGGGATTGAATCCAGTGCCTTGTGAATGTGAGACAAGTACTCTACCAACTGAGCTATATCCCCAGCCCCAGAAGTCATTACATCTTATATATGCATATATAAGTGATATGTATATATACTAGATACATAGATATATAGATATATAGTGACTTATGAACAAAAAGCAGGACTTAAAAGGAAAATGCTATTTTGGGATAGAAAAACTAAAATCATAAAGATATGCATTATTCTAAAGTTAACCTATAAACTTAATCCAATCTCTATTCTTACAAAAATAGGAATGGAACTATTTTTAGAACAAAATATATTGGTTCAAAAATTCTTATGGGAAATAAATATTAAAAATAGCCAAGGAAATTGAAATAAAGGAGAGTAATGAGGACAACAATTAAAACAATGTGGATCCTGCACATGAATAGACAGAAACACTAGACCAGAACAACAAATTCCAAAATAGAGATAGATTTGGGAATTTGTTATTATAAAGATAGCAGTTCAATAAAAGAGATTAGGAGGCTGTGGATGTAGCTCAGTGCTAGAGCTCTTCCCTAGCATGTGTGAGGCCCTCGATTCAGTCCCTGGCACCACACACACAAAACAACAACATAATAATAATAAAATAAATAAAATTAGGTCTATTGGCTAACAATCTGGAAAAACATATAAAACTTGTGCTGGGTTTGTAACTCAGTGGTAGAGCTCTTGCCTGGCAGGTGTGATGTACTGGGTTCCATCCTCAGCACCCCATAAAAATAAAAATTTTAAAAAAGATATCGAGTCCATCTACAACTAAAAGAAATACAAAAATACAAAACTCTAGTTGAATGTGTACCTCTCTCCCTACACCAAATAAATTTCAAAAGGTTCAAAGAATAAAATCAGAGAATACCTGAAGAATATTAGAACAATTTAAAAATTTAAACTATATAATAAAAATCACTTGATTTAAAAAATCTGTCTTTTAAAATGAAATTTCACCATTTAATCACAAAGGAATAAAGAGCTTTCTATTTAAAAATATGCTTATAAAACTGCACTCTAAATATTACTGAAATGTTACTTGGAAAGAATACTGAGGTGAAAATTCCAGAATATTTTTTTATCTGTTCTATAGGAAAGCCCTGGAGTAACAATATTGGAGATAATATCACACTTTAAACTTTGCAAATGATTATATTTTCCTCTTCATTCTAGAAAAATGAGCTAATGAATGAAATTATTGTCAAGTGTTCATTTATTTGTGATACATGCACTAAGAGATTATAAAAAAATGCTGTTTTTACAAACTTTGAAGATCTACACTGAAGTATGCATTCTTTCTGAAAATGTCAAAATTTCTTCAAAGTGAGTAAAACTCTCCCAAATACAAATGACTGATGGATCACCAGACATTTGAGAAAAGCTTCTGAAGTAAAAGATAAAGCCAAAATCAAGGAAATTACTTTCAAGCTAGAATTCCAAACCCAGGCAAATGTCTAGCAAATAAAAGGCAAAAAACAGTTGTTTAAAAAAAAAAATAAGTAAAAAGTAAAAAAAGAAAACAGTTATTGCCAATCATGCAAAAACTCAAACTCCCATTCATTTAACTCCCATTCATTATTGCTTGGAAAGCTACTAAAGGATAAACCAAGAAATAGGAAGACAGAGGAAACAGAAAATCAAACAAAAGGGCTGGAGATGGAGCTCCATGGTAAAGCACTTATCTAGCACAAATGAGGGGCTCAATCCCCAGAACAACAGAGGGGGGAAGAAAGGATCAAACAAGAAAACAGGCTCAGGGAAGTTCCAAGGTGACCCCTCCATAACAGACCTTGAAATCAACCAGTCGGACTGAAGCAAGAACAAACATGGGAGTGACAGATCAGACCTGAGAAAACTATGAAACAGCACACCTGACATGTCAGATTGCAAGGAAAAATATTATTCAAAAGAATTTTATTGGTTGGTTTGGAAGAACTACTACTGAATAGTATGCTAACAAAAATAGTAACTATTGGGGCTGGGGTTGTGGCTCAGTGGTAGAGCTCTTGCCTAGCAGATGCACGGCCCAGGTTCGATCCTCAGCACCATTTAAGAATAAAGGCATTGCCGGGCGCGGTGGCTCACACCTGTAATCCCAGCACTTTGGGAGACTGGGGCAGGAGGATCGCGAGTTCAAAGCCAGCCTTAGCAATGGCGAGGCACCTAGCAACTCAGTGAGACCCTGTCTCTAATAAAAACACAAAAAAGGGCTGAGGATGTGGCCCAGTGGTCAAGTGCCCCTGAGTTCAATCCCCGGTACCACACACACACACAAAAAAAAGAATAAAGGCATGTGTACAAATAAATATATTTAAAAAATAGTAACGATTAATTCCAAAAAGACAAGATAGCAAGCAAACAAGGAAAGAACTATAGGAGCCTCCACTTACCAATGTGGGAAGTATTTTAAAGCCCCCAGTGGAGGCCTGAAACTACATCTATACATACTGTGCTATGTTTTTTTGCTTCACATACATACATACTTATGATAAAGTTTAATTTATAAATTAGGCACAGTAAGAGATTAACAACAAGCCAGGCGCAGTGGCACATGCCCATAATCCCAGTGGCTCAGGAGAAGGAGGATTGCAAGTTGAAGGATAACCTCGGCAAATTTAGCTAGGCCCTAAGCAACTTGGAGAGACCCTATCTCTAAATTTAAATAAATAAATAAATAAATAAAAGCCCTGGGGATATGGCTACACCCCTGGGTTAAACCTCCAGTACCAAAGAGAGAGAGAAGGGGTGGGGAGAGATTAACAACAATAATAATGAAATAGAACAATTATAACTATATGCTGTAATAATCATTGTCATTATGTGTGATCTTGCTCTCTCAAGTCAAAACAAATATTAATATTTTCTGAGCACTGTTAAGAGGGAACTACTGTGTATCAATATATAATTACTCAACTCAGCAGTAAAAATACTAATAGAGTCATAATAAAATAAACACAGAATCAACTTAACCAAAAATTGTGTTACAGCTACTGAGGGGCTTGAATATATATGGGGCACTTCTAGTAATATAGTATATTATCATATGTTCTTCAAACTGAGGACCTTGAATTTGTCCCTGCTCATAAACATCAGGACACACCCACTTGAGTAAGTATACTGGCCAACAATGTATCAAAATATTTCTTCATTTTTCTCATCTTGACCCAATTTTCAAAGTAAGGCAAATTATCAAAATTTAATTAGTCAACAGGATAAGTTCAGACAATATCTTCCTGAGGTTGAGCTGAAAATCCTATAAGGAATATTTCCCATAATGACATTCAGTCTTTGACAGAAATTTGTTGATAAATTTTCAAAATGTAAATTTTATTTTATTTTATTTTAGTTATAGATGGACATAATACTTTTATTTTATTTATTTATTTTTATGTAGTGCTGAGGATCAAACCCAGTGCCTCACACATGCTAGGCAAGCCCTCTACCACTGAGCTACAAATGCAGCCCCAAATTTTATTTTATTGTCAAATATAATTTCTTTTTTTAAAAAATCCATTTGGGAAGTTGTTTTTGTAAAATATTTTATAATGTATTCCCAGCCATATGGTTAGGTAACAGAGGTAGGACAGGTGAGGCCAGCTGAGCTCAGTGCTGATTAACCACAATGAATTGATCAGTGGAGAAAGCGCTGGATAACAGGGAAAGAAAGAGAGGGAATCCCTCAGAACAAAAATCAAAGAGGCGTCGGTGTCCCCTCTCCTGCTCTGGGGAAATTCCGCTCTGCTATTCAAAGAGTGATAACACAGCTCTTTCAACCAGGGTATAGACAACATCTGGAATATGTTTGTGTTAAGTGCCATCTGCAAAGCTGGTCTGGTCATAAAATGTGGTAAAAGCTGATTTGGACCTCAGAGTTCAAATATTTGAGATATAAGGTCGGATAACAAAAGTGCTTGTGGGATAAAATGAATACTATTTGGGACAGGAAATCTCCTAGAACTAAGAAAGAGTCAGTCTGAAGACCATCAGGACATTTTAAAAATATGTTTATTTCAAGATCTTAACCAGACCTTGAACATGAAGAGTAAACCTGATAAAGTTATCTGTGCTCCTGGGGAGTGTTAATAAGGTTTGGAAACTGAAATTCTCTTGGATTTCTTTACAGGCTTAATGAGCCCAGACTTTTCAAAATCCTTCACTACTATCATGTTCTTTCTCATCCATTATTTATGGGATTGAGGCTTATCTTAAAACCACAAAGTATAAAGCATCTTATATCTCTCTAGAAAACAATTGCCAAAGGACAGGAACAGTTACCTCTCTTTGGAAGAAGTGTCTATTATTTGGGTTTCAGACAAACCCTGGTCATAAATATTTGGCCCAAAATTGCCTTGTTAAACTCTTACATAAAGATTATGCACTGGGCGTGGTAGGGGAAGCCTGTAATCCCAGCCATTCGGGAGGACAAGGCAGGAGAATCACAAGTTCCAGGCCAGCCTCAGCAATTTAGCAAGACTCTGTTTCAAAATAAAATATTTTAAAAGGTCTGGGAAACGGGCTGGGGTTGTGGCTCAGCGGCAGAGCGTTCGCCTAGCACGTGCGCAGCCCGGGTTCGATCCTCAGCACCACGTAAAAACAAAAAGGCATTGTGTACAACTAAAACAAATAAATAAATATTAAAAAAAAAAAAAGTCTGGGAAAGGTATCTCAGAGGTAGAAATCTCCTGAGTTCAATCTCCATGCCCCAATACCATAAAAAATTAAAAAAAAAAAAAAAAGATTGTGCAAAAAGTGTTCCAGATCAAAGATTACAGCAGAAATCTTTCCTACCTAGAAGGACACTGAAATCAACCTTCCAGAAAGCACAGCACTGGAGAGGGAAGGGGAACAGGTTCAGGAAGCCCAGCAGAAATCCCCCGGCACAGAATATTAAGAAACCTGGAGGCTGGGAGTGGTGGCGCATGCCTGAAATCCCAGTGACTCAGGAGACTGAGACAGGAGGATCAGGAATTCATACCCAGCCTCAGTAATTTAGCGAGGCCCTAAGCAACTCAGCGAGACCTTGTCTCTAAAAAATATATATATATATAAAAAGGCTAAGGATTTGGCTTGGTGGTTAAGCACCTCTGGATTCAATCCCTGGTACAAGAAAGGAAAAAAGGAAGAAAGAGAGAAAGAAAGAAAGAAAAAGAATGGAAACGTACCACTTTAAAAAGTCCATCAATAGTGGATATGTTGATTAAATTACAACAGAGCCATACCTTAGAATACTATCAGCCATGTAAAAGAGTCAAGTAATTCTGTACAAACCAAATAGGAAAACTCCAACATATATTAACTTTTTAAAAAAATCAAATTGCAAAAATATTTTTTCATGGGCTGGGGGTGCAGCTCAGTGCTAGCACATGCAAGGTGCTGGGTTCCATTTCTAGCACCACCAAAAAAAAAAAAAAAAAAAAAAATCAAACCAAACTAAAATAACAACACAAAAAACTTCTCATAACATGATCTTATTTTGTGTGTGCAGTACATTTTGTTTTAGTTTTGGTAATTATATGGTCATCATGGTTACCTCTTGGGATTAGGACTGTGTATGGAATTTTCACTTTTTCCTATACATACTTTTCTATCATTTTTTTTCCTGCAACAATGAGCATGTTCTACTTTCATAATTTCAAGACATCTAGTAAAAATTAAAAAGATTAAAGGAAAATAATTATATTAAAACAGGGAATTACATATATGTGTAATATATATGTATGTGTATTTTGTATGCACACACACACACACACACACACACACACACACACACGGGCTGAGGATATAGCTCAGTGGTAGAGTGTTTGCCTAGCACGAACAGGGGCCTGGGTTCAATCCCTAGCACCATACACATATAAACACATAAAACAAAAGTGATTATCTCTGAGGAAATGTTTTTTCTTTCTTCCACTTTCCTTCATTTTGCAAATTTTCTAAAATGGTTGATAATTAATTTTATAATGGAAATATTAAATATTTTAAAACAAATATTTTGAAATATTAAATATTTTGCTTATGCAGAACAAGATGTATATTATGCTACTATTTACGTAAAAAGAGGATACTTCTGTGTGGGCATATACAATTATCTCTGGTATGTTACAAGAGAATCCAGGAATGCAGAATCTTCAGAGAGAAACTTGATTACTGGGAACAGCAGCAGAGGGAGATTTTTCATCCTCTACCATCTCATAACTTTTGAATTTTGTATTACATGTATATGTTATCCCTTCTAAAATACTTAAATGTTTTAAGAATTAAAACTGTTATACCAACCTGCAAAATTTTATTTTGGGGGGCTTTTTTTTTTTAGGTTTGAACCCAAGGATTGAACCCAAGGCTTCTCTCATGCTAGATAAGTGTTCTACCACTGAACTCCAGCCTCAGCCCTTTTTCCTTTTTTCATTTTGATACAGGATCTCACTAAGATGTCCAGGGTGGCCTCAACCTCATGAGTAGCTAGGACTATAAGCCCACACCACCATACTATGTTCCTAAATGTTTGAAATTAATGTGTTCATTGAATTTTATGAAGAAATTCTTTAAGGGAAAATAATGCTTATTGATCACTTATTCTTTGTGAGGACTTCTACATATGTCATCTTGCCTCACGACAACCTCAGAAATTTTTTTTTTTAAGTAAACCAGGGAAATTCAGATTCAGAGAAATTAGGTGGCTTGCCTAAGGCCATATGGCAAAATAGACCTGCTGCCCCAGAGGTCAAACTCCAGACTGCCTGGCATTGAAGTCTGTACTTTACCCACTCTCACTGGCTGGCCCTGAGGATTAGAAGCAAGGAGCCCTCAGCCAGTGTCACAGAGAGCATTTCTCTGCCTCTTATCTCAACTTTTGGTTTTTTTCCCTCACATCTACAATGCAATTTTTTTTTTAATATTTATTTTTTAGTTGTAGTTGGACACAATACCTTTATTTTATTTATTTATTTTTATGTGGTACTGAAGATCAAACCCAGGGCCTTGCACATGCTAGGCGAGCGCTCTACCACTGAGCCACAACTCCAGGCCTAAAATGTAAATATTGATCATCAATATTCAATGAAATTCTATGATTTAAATACAATTCCTTATTTTGTGGGAAAGGGGGCAACTTTGGACTATGTGTACCCACATTCATATTAGTCTAAGGGTGTCCAAGTGGCTCCCCAGCACAGTGACTTCAGGGGTACCCAGCTTGATGGGAGAATACATCTTATAGATTCAATTCCATTATGTGCCTGCAAATGTTATTACCCGGGTAACTCTGGTCTAGAGGTCTTTCTCTTCAGAACTTTATCATCAATTTATGAGGCAATTTTCATAGGGTTCTAAGTGGCCATACCTCAAGTCACAGATCACAAAACCAAAGCCAGTCCTAATACCCATCACTAGTCAAAGTCTTATCCCAAATCTCTTACCCTTTCCTTTCTCACACTTTGTTCCTTAACTGCTCCCTCATATGTATGGCTTCTGACATCTCTGTCCTCCTCCTTAATGCTTCACCTCAGCCCTCTTAGATGAGGCTCCATCCTGGTTCTCTCACCTCCTTTCTCAACCATAGTGTGCATGTCCCCCAGGTTAGGCCTTCTTCAGCTTCCCAGGACAGACACATGCAGTTTCCTCTGGGACTCCATCTCCACACGGGCCTTCTCTGGCAAAGTCCCTTATACATTTGTCCCCAACAATTAGGGACACTTTATGAGCTAAAGCCAATGTTGTAGCAACAACTTAGGAGTGTAAAAAGCAACACTCCTACAGGGCATAGCTGATAACAAGAGCCTGCCAAAACAAATCAAATGGAAAGTTATTTCCTTCTGATTAGGAAAAACCTTTCACCAGAAGGTTTGCAATCTCTGTGGACAGATGCCTTACATAGCTTCTTTGTTGCTTTTCTCTTCTGCATCTCATGTGGAAAGGAAGTGCTCCATTCCAACGATAGGACTATTGACTTACAGAGTGACAGCTATGCCTCCTCCTTTGCAATTCCACACATTCCCTGGGTCTACCCAAGTTCCCAACACGTGGATGACACTCACTGTATATTTTGAATAAATTAATTAATGGACTGGTTAAATCTTTTAAAATTATAGTATGAAAATATCATAATTTTAAAGCTGTGAGAGAGGGCATGATCTTCGATCAATCATCAGGAAATTCAGACCATGATTCAGTGTTTGAATGACTTAGCTGAGCCATCATGGCCATCTAGTGGCAGAACATCTGTATCACTGGTTTATTAAGTGTTTTGGTTGGGTTTATCATTTGTTTTGTATTTCGTGTGTGTGTGTGTGTGTGTGTGTGTGTGTGTGTGTGTGTGTGTGTGTGTGTATTACTAGGGATTGAACCCAGGGGCATCTACCACTGAGCTACATCTCTAGTCCTTTTTATTTGACACAGGGTCTTACTAAGTTGCCCAGGCTGGCTTTAAACTTACAATCCCTTTGCATCGGCCTCCTTAGTTGTTGGGATTATAGGCCTGTGCCACTGCATCTGGCTATTAGCTCTTTTTTTTAAGATAAACTGTAAAATTAAAATTCAGAAGTAATAGCAACTATATTACAGTATGAGAAAGAGAGGGAGAGAGAAAAAGAGAGAGAGAGATGAACAGAAAGAGAAATCAAAAGATGGGAATTAGGCTCTTGGGAGAGTTGTAAAGGAGAACTGGCACCAAGGATAGGAAGAAGGGACCAGGGTGGGTCCTGTACTTGTCAAAGTTGACATCCAGCATGCCTGCCTTCTCCTGGCTGATTCGTAACAATGGGGTATCCAGTCGCCGAATGCAGTCCTTGTCCAGCGTGGCTGTCCAGTCTTGGAAGGTTTTTCGAACCAGTTCATCAATGGCCTGAACCATCTGCTGATAGGTATGTACACTCTCCTCTCCAGTCCCAATATGGGGCAGGAAATGGGCACCAGAAAGGCACTGAGTGAGGAAAACAGATGAGGGTGGCTTATTTGCACATTGTCCCAGGAGGAACCAATGCCCCCAAGACCTCCTACACATGCACACTGGTATACACACATGCATGCTCACAAGCACATACATACCCCAACAATACATGCAAGTCTTACTATGAATTTTTATTGATTCTGTTAGGGGAAGGCAAAGCCAAACAGGAATGTGAAGGAGGAGAACAAAGAACAATGAGAAAGGGAGTCAAAGTGAGAAAAGAAAAACCTAGAGATTCAGCACAAGACAAAAGTTGAGGAGCAAAAAGTAAGCCATAGAAGGTTGAAAATGAGTCTTAGCCCTTCTATGCTTCAGTCTTTGCCCACTCATCTGCAGGCTGCCTTATTCTCTCCCAGAACCAGAACCAATCAGACAATAGCAGGTCAGCACCTAATAGTGTTCACCCTGTATTCCCAAAAGGGTTTTAAAGATTGTTGTTGTTGTTTAATTGTTTTGCCTTTTTAATTAATTATTTATTTTTTAGTGCTAGGGTTTGTTAAACTCAGGGGTGTTTTACCACTGAGCTATATCTCTAGTCCTTTTTATTTTTTATTTTGAGGCAGGTTCTCACTAAGTTGCTGAGGTTGACCTCAAACTTACCATCCTTCTGCCTCAGACTCTCAAACATCTGAGATTACAGGTATGAGCCGTTGTGCTTGGCTTTGCCTTATTTCTTTGAGCTTATTTTTCCAAAGAGACAAGGCCCTTTAAGGGCCTCGCCTGTCCAGGTCTCTGGATCACCATTGTATTGTTTTTCTCCTGACCCAACTTCCCAGATACTACTAGCACTATTCCTCCTCTCTTTGTCAACATGAAATTCCTAAAATGATCCCTGTTCTACCAGCCACACATGCCACCTCTGCAAACCAGACCCATGGCCTGCCTCACTGAACTGAATCTGCTCCCACCCTGTGGAGCTTAGTCTCTGGTCATGAAAACTCTCTAGGGAACCTCTCTAGACCCATCCCCCATCCTTCCTAGCGCATGGCATAGCTTGCATAGCCTGCCATCTCACTGAGGACAGATTTTGGAAGAGGACAGGCACCTACATTCATTACTCTATCAATGCGCCGCCGAAGGATCCGCATCCAGTATGCCTGTCCAGAATACTGGGCCATGTAGGGTATCAAGTAGGGCCATTTCATGTTCAATTCACGGTTCACAAGGGCCAGTTCACTATTGAACAACATGTAGAGATCCACTGCCTTCTTGTCATATGTTCGCTTGATGGCCTAAAGAATAAGAAGAAACAGATGACATGCCCCATGGAGCCAGATTCCCTCAGCCACTTATCCCAAAGGAAAGTGCTCCTTCTACCATGGGAGCTGCACTCCTTAGACATGGAAGCCAGGGGAGCAGATGGAAGAAAAGAGGCACCTGGGATTTAGCATGTGGGGAGAGGTACAGGTGTAGACTGCATGACATCTGTTTTGTCTTGTTTTTGGTGATACTGGGAACTGAACCCAGAGGCACTCTACCACTGACTACATCCCCAGCCTTTTTTATTTTGAGACAGGGTCTTGCTAAGTTGCCCAGGATGGAGTTGAACTTGCGATCCACCTGCCTCAGCCTCTGGAGTCACTGGGATTACAGATGCACGCCACCCCACTTGGCCCAGATGGCATCTGGAAGGCTAGGGAGGAACTAAGGAAGGCAGAGAGACCTTCAAGGCAGGGACAGAATGGCCACACCTCCCGTGCTGCAAGCCGGTGGAAGGTGTCCAGCAGCAGCACCCCATGCTCCACGTCGCGAACCAATTCAAAGGCCGAGGTGATCAAGTTCTGGGTCATCACCTCCAGGTCTTTGATTCCAGCACGGAATCTGCATCATCAGAGAGTCATGTGGAAGTGTGGGTATCCCCACCTGTCACCCAAGTACCTCCCCCTAGTGAAAATCACATGTTGCTGTATACTGGGGTTTCCTGCATGCCAGGCATTGATTAAGTGCTTTACATCCATGAATCCTTTCATCCTCTAAATAATGCTAGGAGAAAGGTTCTACTGTTTATTTTATAGTTGAGGAGTAAGGCCACCAACTAGTAGCTTAATTTGCCCAATGTCACATACCTAGATGCGGCAGAACCAAAACTCAAGTCCCAAAAGGTAAATCCTGAACCTGATCAGCCACCTCCCTCCCTCGCACTCTCTCTTGCACCTTCCCATCACTGAGCTGTTCTTCCTTCTACCATCTTCTTTGCACATTCTGCCACTCCACCCATTCCTGTCTCTTCCTGCCTGACCCTGACATCAGCCTGTGAACCACCCACTTATTGTAGTCTTCATGCCAAGAGGTGTTCTTCACATCCAGGATCCCGCCACGAACAGCTCGCAGCACGTGAAGATTTTTATGAAAGATGTCCTCAATTTCCAGCAAGTTTCTTGTAATCTGTGGCCCCTGAGCACCAAAGAAGCAAGGAAGGGGACCTTGCTTGCCATCTTCCCAGCGGGCGAAATGGTACTGACAGTCACATACCTGAAAAGAAGCCAGCATGAGGGTTCCTGCTTGAGTCCTGAGCTCTTTGATTTAGCTTCAAATATCTAGAAACTAGGGAGGATCAACCAGATGTAGGGAGAATGCTGGGATGGATTTGGCCACAGAATAACATATGAGATACGAAATTAGATGCTAACAGGCAAAAGCCAAAAAGAATGGGGTGGTAGGAAGGCACACAGTTATACAGAAAGAGCCAAGAGGTAAGTTCTAGTTGTAGCCTCTTAATCAGAACCTCCACCCCAACTGCCCTGCTTCCTAGGGGAAGGGGAGTAGGATTCTCAAGGGCTTTTTTTTTTTTTTTTTTTTTTGTGGTACCGGGGATTGAACTCAGGGACACTCGACCACTGGGCCACATCCCCAGCCCTTTTTTGTATTTTATTTAGAGACAGGGTCTCACTGAGTTGCTAAGTGCCTCGCCATTGCTGAGGCTGGCTTTGAACTCGCGATCCTCCTGCCTCAGCCTCCCAAAGTGCTGGGATTACAGACGCGTGCCACCGCGCCTGGCTTCTCAAGGGCTTTTGATTCTGCTGTTGGCTTTTGATTCACCTTCCCCACCTTCCCCACCTTCCCCGTCAGTCTTCTCACCTCAATAAGGTCCTTGCAGCGCTGCACAAAAGCATCAACCTGAGCAAATATGCTGGTCTGGTCTAGGACCCAGCCCCGACTGGAGAACCTGTGTTAGGAGAAAAATGAACTGAATCAAAAAGCAGAAACAGTGGGGGATCAATCTGCCCATGCAAAACTAGACTGCAAGCCTTGGTTTCAGAAAACAGAGACCCCAAATCCTGAATGAAGAGACTCAGAACGTCAAGAACCAGATAGGAGAAACAGCAGCTAAGTTCTAGGAGAAGCTTTATACGTACTGAATTTTAGATTGTGGGACCAAAGGACTAGGTAGGCCTCCTGGAATCAGGAAGGAAAGGTTATGAGAATAAAGAGAACTCAGGGCTGGGAGCTAGAATATCGTGGCTGGATGGAGAAACAGCTAGGTCTACAAAAATATAACCCACAGACTACAAAAAAGTGTTTGTGAAAGGAGTTGGGGGGCTGGGGTTGTGGCTCAGTGGTAGAGTGCTCGCCTCGCATGTGCGCAGCCCAGGTTCAATCCTCAGCACCACGTAAAAATAAAGGCATTGTGTACAACTAAAGCAAATAAATAAATATTAAAAAAAAAAAAAAAAGAAAAGAAAGGAGTTGGAATCTTTCCCTCTGTAGGAATGACAAGATGGTAACACTCGGGATTGTAGGAGAGACCCATCATACTGGGTATGCATCTGTACAGCCCGCAGGTAGTGATCTTTCCAAGCTTGGCAACAGGAAATGCAGCCTTGTAAGTCATCCTTGCTGGAAGTGACATATCCCTCAAAGATTCGGTCCAGGGAAATGGCATGGCAGCACAAGCGGATGATCTCATTGCTCATCTGCAGAAGGGAGCCCAACAGTCTCAATTCCCAGCCTCATTTCCACCCAGTCTCTTCAAGCTCCCTGATCGTGCCTCATGCCTCCACTCCTCCTCCTTGATTTATCTCCTGAGACCCATCATACCCCTGGTCCTCCACCGCTGGGTTCCCGATACACTCCTGTCCTAGTGGTCCCTTGCTCTGCCCTGGCTCAGTTCTACAGTATCATTAGCCCAGCAAGCTCAACCCAGTGTCCCCCACTCCCTTTCTAAGGAGATATCACTCCAGATGAAATGCACCAGGCCCTGCTCCCCAGGAGCTGTGTTCCTTGCTAAATCTGCCTCTCCCCCACTGCAGACTCCCTTCTAAGAAATGAGGAAAATGAGATATTCCCTTCTGTACAACTCAGTAGGTCTGTCCTTTCTGCTTCCCTTTCCTATGCTCATCAAACTCTCCTTCTCACAGTCCCTCCTCCTGAGTGAGCTACTTCCATTTGGAAACAAAAGCTCAGCCCAGGACCCAGCTCTGAGCATCACTAAAGCCAAGATGCAGGTAGAAGACTTGGGTGTCTGTCAGAGATGAAGGGCAATTCTCACCACCTTGCCACCAGCACATCTTCTGCCAGGGTATTCCACCTTCTTCTGAAAGTCTGAGCCCTATCATTTCAGCCATCCTCCTAATCCCCTCCCCAAAAGCCCTCTGCATACACATACCTTTCGGAAGAGAGAAGTCAGTCTCTCCCGAGTGTTGTAGTGGGGAGAGTTGACCCAGATGATGCGGATGAGACTGATCAGCGTAGGGAGCTTACTAGAGATGTCCTTAGGCCGCATGAAAGCCAATTCCTGGTAAGGTTCCTTCAGGATTGACAAGAAGGTCAGGTTGGACTGTGCTTGGCGGGAGCCATCCTGGCAGTAAAGAGAACCCAGGAGGGCATTTATCCACTGGAAAGAGCTCATTCAAAGCATGCACTTCATATCCGTCTTTTTAAAAAAAAAAAAAATTTTTTTTTTTAGTTGTAGATGAACACATACCTTTATTTTATTTATTTAGTTTTCATGTGGTGATGAGGATCAAGCCCAGTGCCTCACACATGCCAGTCAAGCGCTCCATCACTGAGCCACAACCCCAGTCCCTTCATATCCATCTTGAACACCTTCCTGACTCACCTCTACCAGGAAACCCTCCCAGTGAACCCTACTCAGGAGCCATCATTTCAGGTCTTGGCACCCCTCCGAACAGAGTTTGCACATATCAACTTTTATTCATTTACAAATTTCTGTGAAAATGTTTCAGAATGGGATTTCCTCAAGTTCAGTCTACGCCTCTTTGTTCTCCAGTTGAATTCAGAACTCCATACACTTTAAAGTGGATATTCCATAGCTGTTGATCAACTATCAGATATCACTCCCATCCTATCGCCTGGTTCCCTTAGCTGCCTTGTTCTCAACCAAGGCTTTAGATTTCTCTGGTTAGTTATGGCTCAATTCTCTTAATACCTAGTGGAAATTTTCACCTGGAAAGAGATGTCTTCAATCTCTATATCATACTGACCATTTCTTACATGACCCTACATTAACATAATCAGGTTTTTAGTCAGGTTTTTGTATCTTTTTTTTTTTTTTTCAGTACTGGGGATTGAACCCAGGGGTGCTCTACCACTGAGCTACATCCCCAGCCTTTTTTAAATTTTGAGACAGAATCTCACTAAGTTGCTGAGGCTGGCCTCAAACTTATAATGCTCTGCCTTAGCCTCCCCAGTCACTGGGATTACAGGTGAACGCCACCATACCCAGCTTCAAATTTATTTTTAAAGTATTTATTTTGAAATTATCTTGACTGAACAATACAGGTGTGTTTTTACTCATCCTTCTTTTGTAAGCCCTATTTTCTCAGCTGGATTGTAGGGATTAGACTCACAGAGGGTAATCAACTGTCCATGTCTCCCTACCTAAACTATGAGTTCTTTAGGGACCCTGTTCAACTATCCTTATCTTCTCCATAAGTATGAGTCCAAACTGTAGACTGATCAGTCTATGTTGATGATTACATGGGCTCCCCGCTCTTAGCCCTTCTTGCCATTCCAACCATTGCCCACTTTTTGCTTTAAGCTCCCATCCACTGACCCACTCACAAACCTGGATCTGCTGGGCCAGTTTGATAAAGGGTGCCAAGTAGGATGACTTGGCAAGGCACAGGATGGACTCAATGTGTTTGACTCCCGGCTTCACCAGCTGTTTGCTGATGCCAGACAGGTCCATGCATCGGTTGCGCCAGAACTCAATCTCCTCCAAAGGTCCTGAGTTTTCTCCTGTCTCCACAGTCTCCTGGGAGCTGAGCACCTCCTTTATCTGCCGGGTCCAGTGGATCATGGAGGCTGCAGATGAAAACCAAACCTCTTGTGTTTCTTTGTGGCCTTGCTCAATTGTGCCCTTCCCTCACCATCCACCCCACCTAACCCAGCTCCATTGTTAACATGGGGCCTGCCTCTTCTCTCTTCTGCAATCCCCACTAGACACTGGCAATGCCAGCCACTCACTCTCCAGCCGTTGCACCAGCTCTTTGTCCTTCACCACCACTTCTGGCTGCATGCTCATGGCCTCCGTAGGAATGTAGAGGACGGTGTGCCCCTCCAGTTTGTACCGAGTATCTAAGGAAAGGACCATGGGAGTTCAAAGGGGGTGAGTTTTTGCTGCCCAAGTATCAATCGTGATTGGTGATCAGTGGTGGGGGGGGGTGGGGGTCGATGGTCTGAGAAGTACAGCCGGTTCCACATCTGCGGACTCAACCAACCATGGGTGGAAAATATTTTTAAAAACTGCATCTGTTCTGAACATGTACAGACTTTCTTTTTATCATTATTCCTAAGCAGTATAGTAGGAAACATATTTACATAGCATTTACATTTTATTAGGTATTATAAGTAATCTAGAGATGATTTAAAGTAGGCAGGAGAACGTGTGTAGGTTATATGCAAATACTACACCATTTTACATAAGGGATTTGAACATCCATGAATTGGAGTATCTGAGGGTGTCCTGGAACCAGTCTCCACAGATACTGAGGGACAAACTACATATGCATTTCAGGACAGCAGCAGGCAGGGGAAATTATGACTCATGCTTTTTTGATATTGAAAAGGGAAATGACAGAATGCAAGAGAAAAAACTCATGGAGGTATAACAAGAAATTGCCATAAAGTAATTCCAAAGATCTGTATGGCCCTCCAGAATTTACCATGATGCATGCAAGTCTCCCTCTGCTCCTACACCACCTACATTTCTTCTTATCCCAACTGTATTCTTAGAAATTTTCAATTCTAAGTTCCAGCATGTGTGGCAAACCATTTCTACAGTAGCAAAATGTATCTGGATTAGAAGGCAGATCTTTTTTTTTTTTTTTTTGTCATTATGATAAAATATTTTTTATCAGAGACTTATCTCCATTAGTCAGTAATACTCAAAATGTCCCTTGCTTTTTTTTTTTTTTTTTTTTTTTTTTTTTTTTTTTTTTTTTTGTACCAGAGATTAAACTTAGGGGCACTTAACCACTAATCACATCTCCAGCCGTTTTTTGTATTTTATTTAGAGACAGGGCTCACTGAGTTACTTAGGGCCTCACTAAATTGCTGAGGATGGCTTTGAATTCAGCCTCCTATCTCAGCCTCCCAAGCTGCTAGGATTATAGGTGTGTGCCACTGCACCCAGCTTCCCTTGCTCTTTAAGTCAGCAGATTTGTAGTCTTGATTTAGGACACTAAGAATATATGGAGGCAAAATGCTTCTGTAAGTGAGTGAGTGTGTGTGTGTGTGTGTATTTCAAGTACACACAAGTGGGTATACACATGTGGGAATATAGCTCAGCGGTAAAGCACTTGCCTAGTATGTAAGATACCCTGGGTTCAAAACCCAGCACCTTAAAGAGCAGATTATTTTAGATGTAGATTTGAATGTTAGTTACAGCTGGCAGTGTTGCTCAGTGGTCGAGCACATGTGAAGCCCTCAGTTCAATTCCCAGCTCCACCAAAACAGAAGGAGGAGCAGGAGGAGGAAGAAGAACACTAATTCTGCACCCTTTTCTACTCACTCAACAAACACAAATTGACCAGGACCTCAGATACTTCACAAGCTCTACCAAGGAGAAATCAAGCACTCACCTGTCAAACAGGCCAAGAACCTGTGCAGATGGGAAGCAAAATGATTTCGAATGCTCTCAGGCCAGGTTGTATTTGTAAAGATCTGAGGGGCAAAGACACCAGTGAGCAGCCGAAGCAGGGCTGGGATGTAGGAGCCCCGCACTGTCCCAAACTGCACAGTCGCCTCAAAGTTCTCCGAAGTGATGGGGACAAGTGCTTGGCGAATGAAGTAGACAATCTGATTCTGGGTCTGCATGAAAGGAGATCAGAGTTCAGTCTCCAGGCCCCACCATGATGCCCACCATGATTCAAGAGAAATCTAAGGCTCCCACTATGAAAGCCTGGCTGAGTTCTTTGTCACTGTCCCTTAGAATATCCTGATCCTTCTTTAAATGTGTCATAAGGTATTTTCTTTTCTTCTCAGGGACATAATAGATTCTATACCCAGAAATATGGAGAGAAAATGCAGAGTGTGCCTTAAAGGTAGGGACTCTGCATTTTGTCCAACTTGACTCCAGAACCTAACACAGTGTCTGGCACATAGTTTATGCTCAATAGATGTTTGTTGGATGGATGGACTGAGGGACAGTATAGAATGAACGAAGTACTTCGGCTAGCGGAAAACCAGAAATAAGAAACTTATAGAAGCAAGAAACAATTATCTAGGATTTCTCATTTGGGTTGTATTGTAGTGGCACCCCCTGCTCCACAGAAAATCTTAAATAAGATTCTCCAGAAATCTTCACAATAATTGATTTTAGGACTATCAACAAAAGAGTCTCTACAAAAGAGTTCAATGTAGGTAAACTTCCTGTTTTCCTGTTGCTCTATTACTTGGCCACTGGCCTAGAAGAAATCAGCACTCCAGGTGCTGGATGCCCCCTTACTAGTTTTTCACAAACATATATCCAGTATAGTAGTTTGTAGAAATGTGTTTGCAAATACAAAGTGTGATTTAAAAAAAAAAAAAAAAAAGGACAAATCCTTTAAACAAGACCTCTGGCCTTGAGCTGGAGCTTCACGGAGATGTCTACATTTCTAAGAGAAGTTACCAATTGGGCTCCATGGTAACAGCTGGCAGGGGGAGGAAAGAAAGGGGAGAAGAAGCTCTCCCCTTCTCAGGTGTTGTCCTTGAAGGGTTAACTTGCCCAGAACAGTGAAATAAAAAGCTGTTTTTATGTGAACTTCTGTAAACTGTGAACTTCTGAGCCCCTCCCCTTATATGCTGGGTATAAAGTTCTGAAACTACCTGAATTCAGGGTTCAGGGGATTAATTGATTACAGCGAAAGCTAGACCCTCTGAGCCTGGCTGCAGCCAAATAAAACTATTTCTTGCTATCTTTGGTGCCTTGCCTTGTCTGTCCCTTACAACACTTTATGCTTTTTCCCCAACTTTTTTTTTTTTTTTTTTTTTTTTTTTTTGTGGTACCGGGGGATTGAACTCAGGGGCACTCGACCACTGGGTCACATCCCCAGCCCTTTTTTGTATTTTATTAGAGACAGGGTCTCACTGAGTTGCTAAGTGCCTTGCCATTGCTGAGGCTGGCTTTGAACTCGCGATCCTCCTGCCTCAGCCTCCCAAAGTGCTGGGATTACAGGCGTGCGCCACCACGCCCGGCTTCCCCAACTTTTTATTTGTTCTTTGATTTTGCCTATAGTGAGTTTTTGCTGCCGCTTATGTTCAGAAATGCATAAAACTTTCATTATTATATCTAAAACATTTCAAATTTAAAGATCTGATGGCAGCCGGGCGCGGTGGCGCATGCCTGTAATCTCAGTACTTGGGAGGCTGAGGCAGGAGGATCACGAGTTCAAAGCCAGCCTCAGCAATGGTGAGGCACTAAGCAACTCAGTGAGACCCTGTCTCTAATAAAATACAAAAAAGGGCTGGGGATGTGGCCCAGTGGTCGAGTGCCCCTGAGTTCAATCCCCGGTACCAAAAAAAAAAAAAAAAAAAAGATTTGATGGCTACCTGCTTAGACCATTCCCATCCTAAGGTCAGATTCACTAGTTTTGTTTTGTTTTTAGTGCTTTTGTAACTACTCTTTATAATTTCTTTGATTTTTAAAAACTGAAAATGAAGCACAAAGAAAGATATTAATAATTATATCCATCTTCCCACTACTCAGAACTAAATCCTGGCATTTTATATTCTTTTGTTTAAATCTTAACAACTATTATTTTTGTTAATATGATATATGTTAATTATGGAATGACACAGAGAGCTGGGGTTGCAGCTCAGTAGTAGAACATTTGCCTAGCACACACATGCTGGGTTCAGTCCCCTGCACTGCAAAACACACACACACACACACACACACACACACACCAAATATAAAAGTAAAAATATCTAAAATTCCACTGCCCACAAATTAAATATTGTTAGCATTAGGGAAAATATTATTTCAGACACTTTCCTACAGACATAGACACATAGAAAATTTAATTAAAAGTTGATTTTTTAAAAATATTTATTTAAGCTGGGTGCGGTTGCGCACGCCTGTAATCCCAGCACTTTGGGAGGCTGAGGCAGGAGGATTGCGAGTTCAAAGCCAGCCTCAGCAATGGAGTTGAGACCCTGACTCTAATAAAATACAAAAAAGGGCTGGGGATGTGGCCCAGTGGTCTAGTGCCGCTGAGTTCAATCCCCGGTACCAAAAAAAAAAAGGTATTGCCGTTTAATTATATTAGATTTTAATAGGAAAAATAAAATAAAATAAAATAAGTTGAAGTAGATATAAGGCATTGTATTGCCGTTTAATTATATTAGACTTTAATAGGAAAAAAAAAAAAAAAAAAAAACAAAGACATTGAAGTAGATATAAGGCATTGCTAAGGCTTCAAATAAATGTTTCTTCATCCCTAAGAGGTATTTCTTCCCAAAAGACCAAAAGTTTGCAACAAAGAAAGATTATGAAAAGCGTTGAGTTTTCTCAGTGCCATTCAATTTTTTGTGCATGTGCTGGGGATTGAACCCAGAAGGGCTTTACCACTGAGCTACACCCACAACCCTTTTTTGCTTTTTTTTTTAAAGTTTTATATATATATATATTTAGTTGTAGATGGACACAATACCTTCCTTTTTTTTTTTTCTTTTCTTTTCTTTTTTTTTCTTTTTTTCATTTTTATGTGGTGCTGAGGATTGAACCCAGTGCCTCACACGTGCTAGTCAAGTGCTCTACCACTGAGCTACAGTCCCAGCCCCAAACTTCAGCCCTTTTTATTTTTTTATTTTGAGACAGGGTCTTGCAAAGTTGCTGAAGCTGGCCTCAAACTTGTGATCCTCCTCCAAGTTGCTAGTATTACAGGCATGCGGCCACTATAATCATTACAATTTTAAATTCTATTATTTCACCCTTTGAAAGACAAAGGTCGGAGGTAACATCCTTATACTCCCTCTCACTTTACTAATATTTGCCCATTTTTGTTATAGTATCACTTTTACATTGTCTAGGTTTATAACCTTCACATTCTATAACTTAGCTATAAGTTCCTAAGCTTGTTTAATAAGAGTTCTTTGTTTAAACGAATTGAATGTTCATTAATTCTCTATTCCTGAGTTCTTTATTTAGCTCATTTCTTGAACCAAACTTAACTGGATTTCAGTTGATTTGTCTTTTTGCAGTGCTGGGGATGCAGCTCAGGGCCTCACATTTGCTAAGCAAGCACTCTATCACGAGCTACTCCCATCCCTCAGTTGATGTTTTTTCTTTTGTTTTTTTTTTTTTTTTTAAATAGGAGTCTTTCAAGATTGAAAATGACTGCCTATTTGTTTATTTTATCCTTAAGCATCTTGGCTGAGAACAATACCCTTATCACACTATCTTTCCTGAAAAACTCTGTAGGAATGATCTGGGTTCAGAGAAGTCAGAGATCAGCCTGATGTTTTTCTTTTGGTAGATAATTTGGGGTGTTTGGGAGGAGAGGCCTAACACTAACTACATCCCCAATTCTATTTCCCAATTTTTCATTCTGAAAAAAAAAAAAAATCTCCAATTCATAGAAAAGTTGCAAGGAAGCTGGGCGCGGTGGCGCACGTCTGTAATCCCAGCACTTTGGGAGGCTGAGGCAGGAGGATCGCGGGTTCAAAGCCAGCCTCAGCAATGGCGAGGCACTTAGTAACTCAGTGAGACCCTGTCTCTAATAAAATACAAAAAAGGGCTGGGGATGTGGCCCAGTGGTCAAGTGCCCCTGAGTTCAATCTCCGGTACCAAAAAAAAAAAAAAAAATTGCAAGGAAAGTACATACCCTTCACCTAGAATCACTAATTGTTAACACTTAACTGTATTTTTTTTCCCTCTGTCTATAGCTGAGCCATAAGAGAGCTGTAGGCTTCACAATACCATACCCTTTAACACTCCAGCATGTCTCATAAAAGTGAGGATAATCTCCGACTACAATGATCACACTCTGAAAATTTAAGCTTGTCTACATCATCTACCACCACAAGAATGAGATCCTAATTAGAACAAGTCATATTCTGTGTGTATGTCAAAATATACTCTACTGTCATGTATATCTAAAAAAACAAATAAATTTTATTTTAGCATCTGAAAAAATGCATAAAATAAAATTCACTATCTTAAACAAAAGAAAATTTAAGCTTATCCGACATATAGTCCATATTCAACTTTTCCCAATGGTCCAAATATCATTTATAGCTGTTTTTTTTCCCCATCCACAATCCAATCCAGTATCACACGTGGTCATGTCCCTTAGTCTCCTTTCATTTCAAACAATTTCCCAGCCTTTTCTTTCTTTCATAGCATTGGTATTTCTAAGAATCCAAGCCAGTTGCTTTCCAAAATATCCTTTAATTTGGATTCATCTGATTTATTCCCCATTATTACATTCAAGTTAAATATCCTTGGCAAGAATAGCACATAGGTGATGTTCCCAAAGAATTAGTATCCTTGAATTTTAGTATTGTAACTAAGATGTGTATTGATATTAAACCTTGAGTAACAAATTTTGTGTAATATAGTGTGCCCTTTTGGTTTTTTTTTTTTTTTTTAATTTGGGAGAAATTCTTTGTATTTTATCTTTAAATGTATATTCAGTGTCATTTGCTGGCTCTCTATACTCCACTAGATAATCTATGCTGGTCTTTCTAATTATGTTAATGTCTTTGGCCTTCTCTTCTGCACACCCTGTGATTACCTCAAGTCTCTCCTCTACATCTGTGACAAGCTTTTCAACATCATTTCTTCAGTTTCTTGCCATTTCTAATCTACCAGTTTTGTAACATGCAGCTTTATTTATTTCCTAAAATATGCATTCTCACCTTTTATCATTTCATCTCTCATTTTTAAAAAATTGAATTCATGTTCATATTAGGTTATATCATAGCATAATGCTCTTGTGAGGAATTTCCTTCTGTTCTTTCAGTTATGTATTCCTCCTTTGCATGCTTTGTTCCTTTTTTTTTTTTTTTTTTTTTTGGTCTTGATATAATATGCCTGCCGTTGCCATGCAATTTTTCCTCACTTTGCTCATGCTCGGGCAGCTCTATGAATTCATTCTTTTGGCTGTAAGATACTGTGGGCGACTTCTAGATGTCCCACTGTGAAGGACCAGTTTATTTCGCCTCTTGAAGATAAAGTGGAAGGATTGGGTATTTTTTATATTATATTCACTTTTCTCTAGCCTAAGAGACCTGATTGAGGGAATGAGCAAGTGGTCAAGGCTAATTTAAGGCAGCATCAAATCTTTGTTAAAACACTGAGGCTCGAGGCTCGCTCTTTCGAGATTTTGTAAATGATCCAAGGTTCCCTCCATTCAACTGGGGTGTGCCCTTCCTGTGGGCAGGGTGGGTTCCTGGACTCAATGTTTAAGCTTGCCATTGATAACCCTTTTATTTTTATTTATTTATTATCTACTTTTGTTGTAGTTCTCTTGCAGTGCTGGGTATGGAATCGCCTCCTCCATGCTAGAGGACTCTATGGCTGAACTACATCTCAGCCTGGCATAATAATTTTTGGTTTGTTTTTTGCAGTGCTGGGGAATGAACCATGGCCTTGGGCATTCTGGGCAAGCAGCTCTACCACTGAGCTGTGCCCACATCTCTTCAAGGGTAATAGTGGGGTTTTTTTGGGGGGAAGCGTAGCCAGGATTGAATTCAAGGGCACTCGACCACTGAGCCACATCCTCAGCCCTGTTTTGCATTTTATTTAGAGACATGGTCTCACTGAGTTGCTTAGTGCCTAGCTTCTGCTGAGGCTACCTTTGAACTCGTGATCCTCCTGTCTCAGCCTCCAGAGCTGGGATTACAGGCGTACACCACCATGCCCAGCTCAAGGGTAATAGTTTTTGTTGTTGTTGTTGTTGTTGTTATATATAGTAGGTGGACACAATATTTTATTTATTTTATTTTTTTTTAAATATTTTTATTTATTTGCTTTAGTTGTACACAATGCGTTTTATTCAATGCGTTTCATTTGTACGTGGTGCATGAGGATCGAACCCAGGTCGCCCACGCGCTAGGCGAGCGCTCCACTGCTGAGCCACAATCCCAGCCCCACAATATTTTATTTTTATGTGGTGCTGAGGATCAAACCCAGTACCTCATGCATGCTAGGCAAGCGCTCTACCACTTGAGCCACAACCTCATCCCTCAAGGGTAATAGTTTTTTAAGGAAGTTTGAACTGACCATCTTAACCAGGAGAACACAATCAAACTGATAATCTATTTAGAATGTGTTTCAGCAAGCTAAATAGATTCTTTTTTAATTGAAAAACTTCATCTTCCATGTTTCCAAATTCTATTCATTGACTAATCCATTCTTTGCCACAGATTTTAAAATGTAATTTTTGTAGAAAATGCTTACATATCTGTTTCTCTACTTCTATTTTCTGTATTTCTGTACTGTTACCGATAATGTCTATTTTTGCACTTTCTACATTTCTGTATGTTGCTATAACATATTCCTGATCTAGTATAACTGTTTTAATTACTGTAGCTTAATAAAAAGGATTTTATTCATATGTCTCCTCCATTACTTTCCTTCTTCATCATCTTTGCTATTTTCCTGGACATAATTTAAGATCCTTGGCAGGCACAGTAGTGCATGCCTGTAATCCCGGGGGTTCAGGAGGCTGAGGCAGGAGGATTGCAAATTCAAAGCCATTCAGCAACTTTGCGAGGCCCTGAGCAATTTAGCAAGATCCTGTCTCTAAATAAAAAATCAAAAGGGCTGGGGATGTAACTCTGTGGTTAAGCGCCTCTGGGTTCAATTCCTGATACCAAAAAGAAAAAGAAAAAAAAGATCCTTTACACAGGAATCTAGGGATTGTGGCATATTGGCACTATGATTGGAGCTGCACTAATGATACATTTTTTTGTCAGGCATGGTGCCATACTCCTATAGTCCCAGCTATTCAGGAAGCTAAAGTGGAAGGATCATTTGGGCCACAAATTCGAGACCAACCTAGGCAACACAGCAAAAACCCTGTCTCAAAACAAATATAAAAAGGTAAATTTCTAGATTAAATATCTTTTTTTAAAATATTTTTTAGCAGGGCTGGGGTGGTGGCTCAGTGGTAAAGCGCTCGCCTAGCACGTGCACAGCCCGGGTTCGATCCCCAGCACCACGTAAAAAAATAAAGGCATTGTGTACAACTAAAGCAAATAAATAAATGTTTAAAACAATATATTTTTAGCTGTAGATGTACACAATACCTTTATTTTATTTATTTATATGTGGTGCTGAGGATTGAACCTAAGTGCCTCACATGTGCTAGGCAAGTACTTTACCAGTGAGCTACAACCCCAGCCCTAGATTAAATATCTCTTACAGTTTGGTGTTTTTTTTTTTTTAATTTATTGTAATACTGAGAATTGAACCCAGGGTGCTTTGCCACTGAGCTATATACCCTGTCCTTTTTTATTTTTTATTTTGAGACAAGGTCTTGCTAAGCTGCCAAGGCTGACCTTGAACTTGGGATCATCCTGCCTCAGCCTCCTGGAGTCTCTGGGACTACAACAGGTAAGCACCACTATGCCCAGCAAAGTATCTTTATGCTATAACATTCCCACTTAGAAACCTGTTTAGGTTATGGCTCACCATTTATTCAAGTCTTCTTTTATGGCCTGCTACAAAGTTATCTCCTTTCACATAAATCTCACTTTATATTAAATATTTACATTCAAATAGAAATATTTTTCCAAATTTTGTGTTTTTTGTGAGTGAAATCATTTTTTTCATTATGTTTTGTGGCTGATCATTGCCAAAACAGGAAACCCATGGCCTGTTTTGTCTTTGTTTAATATGGAATGCCTCAAAATTGTGTCATCATGGCAGAATTATGCTAAAATATCATTTCAAGTTTTGTGTATGTGTTGCCAATAAAAGCAAAGCAATAGGCTTCCCACCCCCCCCATATTTTATTTCAAATTTTTTCAAACATACAGAAAAGTTAAAAGAATCTTACAATAGTGACCTGGACATCTACCACGCAGATTCTACCACTAACATCTTACTGTATATCTTTCTTTTATTGTCTCCCTACCCTAGGTCTACCCTTCTCTAACATATCCTCCATATTATTGAAATAGTTATCTAAACCAAAAAAGACTTTCAATAGCTCTCTCTGGAATCTGTATTCCAATGTCTTTAATATAACATATAAGGCCCTAAACAAGCTGACCAAAACACACACACACACACACACACACACACACACAGATAATACATATTTACATATCTGTCTTCCCTACTAGCCCATGTTATATTAAAAGAAATACTCATACTCTTCTTTTATGTGTACATTAAATATATTTTGAGGAGGTGTTTTGGTTCATTTGATTTTGTTTTTTGGTATAGGAGATTGAACTCAGGGGGCCCTTTACCACTGAGTTATATTCCCAAGCCCTTTCTGGTTTTTTTTTTTTTTTTTGTACTGGGGATTGAACTCAGGGGGCACTTGACCACTGGGCCACATCCCCAGCCCTTTTTTGTATTTTATTAGAGTCAGGGTCTCAACTGAGTCACTAAGTGCCTCTCCATTGCTGAGGCTGGCTTTGAACTCACGATCCTCCTGTCTCAGCCTCCCAAGTGCTGGGATTATAGGTGTGTGCCACTGCACCCGGCTCCTTTCTGGTTTTGATTTTGAGACAGGTTCTCAGTTGCTCAGGTTCTCACTAAATTGCTGAGGCAGGCCTCCAACTTGTGATCCTTCTGCCTCAGCCTCTCAAGTCACTGGGATTACAGGCATGCGCCAGCATACCTGGCACATTAAATGTTGTTTTTTTTTTTAATATTTATTTATTTGCTTTAGTTGTACACAATGTGTTTATTTGTACGTGGTGCTGAGGATGGAACCCGGGCCGCGCACATGCTAGGCAAGCGCTCAACTGCTGAGCCACAATCCCAGCCCCTAAATGTTTTGTTTTTTAATTTTTTATTTTAGTTGTAAATGAACACAATACCTTTATTTTATTCATTTATTTTTATGTGGTGCTAAGGATTGAACCCAGTGCCTCACATGTGCTAGACAAGCACTTCACCACTGAGCCACAACCCCAGCCCACATTAAATGCTTTTTTTTTTTTTTGGTACCGGGGATTGAACTCAGCGGCACTAGACCACTGGGCCACATCCCCAGCCCTTTTTTGTATTTTATTAGAGACAGGGTCTCACTGAGTTGCTAAGTGCCTCGCCATTGCTGAGGCTGTCTTTGAACTCGCGATCCTCCTGCCTCAGCCTCCCAAAGTGCTGGGATTATAGGCGTGCACCACCACGCCCGGCACATTAAATGCTTTTTACTGAACAGTCTTCACCTGGTCTTGATGAAATCCTACTTACCACCTTCATGCCCAGCTCAAATATCACCATCAAGTTTCCCCAGAATTCTTCTGACTCTATTAATTGCTTCCTGGAAGCTCCTATAACATTTTTCCCATGCATCAAAATATATCATAGAGTATAGCTCAGTGGTAGAGCACATGTTTAGCATGCATGAGGCACTGGGTTCCATCCCCAGCACTACCACCAAAAAATAAAAAGTAAATAAACACACACACACAAACACACACACACACACACACACAGATAATAAATATTTATATATCTGTCTTCTCCACTAGCCCATGTTATATTAAAAGCAAAGTGGTATCTCATTCTTTCCTGTACCCCTGCTTCCAGGTAGGACACTCCATATACAGTGGGGTTCCATGGGCCTTGATGCAAAATATAACAAGACTCAAGGATGCTGGAGCTATGAGGAACCCTCAGCATCCTAGAAGACCACCTCTAATGTGGGAAAGTGGAGTACCCACCTGTATGGGCATGCCCAGTTCCAGCTTCAGCCCAAAACAGGGATCAATGAAGATGGTAAGGATGGATTCCATGGGTTCCCGGGCAAAATGTTCCAGAATGGCATCATGTTCCTCTGTCCAAACTGCATTCGCCAGTCCTGTCAGGGCAGCTCGGGAGAGGAAAAGAGGTTTCTACCAAAGGAGAGCAGACAGAGAGACAGAGCAGTAAGCTGTTAGAATGAGCCATTCTCCCCTCCACAATCATACTCTAAGATGTGGGACATGAGAGGAAAAGCCAGACAGGCTCAGAATTCAGAAGCAAAAACTGAGGATGACTGAATGATAGGTTTCAGGCTTTTGAAGAAATGAGACAATAGATCCTCCTGCCTCTGAGAGTGAAAACAGAATGTGTCACAGAGGAAAACGATGGGCTATTATCTTCCCAAGATATTTCATCTATGCTTGTAATTGTAAAAATACTTTCTCAAGCAATCCTCGATCTCAAAGGTAAAAGGGAATTATGGGAACATGTAGGATGTTAGCCTAGATCAAGCAATTAGGAACAGGGAAATGATGAACCAGAAAAGTGATAAGAGTACCAGAGCAATTTCTTCTTAAAACAGCCCCCACAGATGCTAAAATAAGTATAAGATACCAGGTAAAAGCCAATCAACAGAGCATTAAGGACGGAGTAATGGGTGGGGGTACTGAAAAGCACCAAAGAATACACCGATTAGATAGAAAATTAATTGTAACCGGTGGCTAGAAAAATAATTAATCTATAGAACTCTATTAAATAAATTAAGGAAACTGGAAGAGATGAAGATATAGTTCAGTGAACTTGAGAAGTTACCCTGTCCTTCTGCCCCCAGTGATCCTAAAAGATGAGAAGAAATTGCTCTTGAAGTTTCCAAGTCAAGACAATTTAATTGGCAGTGATCTAAGATCTTTCCTACATACAATATGGATGAATCAATAAGAAAAACACCAAGACCCCAATAAATAAATGGACCAAAGGGCATGAAAAGATGTGTCATGTCATAAAAGAGAGAAAATACAAATATCAAAAAATGTTTTGTCTCACATAAAGTCAAAGAATACAAATAAAAGCAACAAAGACATCATTTAATGCCTATATTTTTAATAAAATCCTTGCTAAATTGATAACCCCTGGCTTTGAAAGGGTTTGTTGCTAATGTAAGAGCAAAAAACACAATCAATTTGGAAAACAATTTGCTTTTAGATAGCAAAAACATTAGAAATGCCAGGTGCAGTGGCACATGCCTGTAATTCCTGCGACTCAGGAGGTTGAGGCAGGAGGATCACAAGTTCAAGACCAGCCTTGGCAAGGCCCTAAGCAACTTAGCAAGATGCTGCCTCAAAATAAAAAATAAAAATGACTGGGGATGTGGCTCAGTGGTCTAAGTGCCCCTACGTTCAATCCCTGGTACAAAAAAAAAAAAAAAAAAAAAATTAGAAGAGTAATCAAATTACTCTTTGATTTGGTAATGCCACATAGAAGACTCTGTCTTAAGGAAATATTAAGTATTTCAAAAGTGTTAGCTTTATTTATAATATCTATCACAGTATTATCATCAAAATAAACATTAGGAATGTAGAAATGGCAACACATACTAGAATAATAGCCTAACTAAGGTTCATGCACATAAGAGAACACTATACGGCCATTAAAAGCTATGTAATAACATGATGAATGATAAAATATTTTATGAAAAATCTGAACACAAAAATTGTAATGTGTGTTACAATTAGGATTATACAAAAAAATGCAAATTTATGCTCAGAAAAAAAAAATATGTCAAGATCTTAATCTTGGATGTATTTGGGCAGTAATGCTATTTTATTTTCACTTTCTTCATATTTTCTGTCCCTTCCAGTTTTTAAAAAGGGGAGATTATTACATTTCTCTCTCCTTTTAAAAAAATGTCCAAGTCACCATCCTATTCTTCTCACCCACAAGACTATGGATATGGCTCAGCTCTGCTGCAACTTGGAAGTAAAGATGTAGAGAGCATTTAGTGCCAATTTCTCAAGGTGATTGAGTCAGCTTCTGTAAATTCTTCAGTCAAAGGAAAGGACTGAATGAAAGGAAGAAACAAGTCTTAGAAATTAGTGTCTAAATAGGACAATACCATTCAGCTTGTTCAACTTGTTCTCATGTTCATCCATAAAACCCATCAAGGGTGAAGGGAGTTTAGACCATTTTGTCCTTTACTCATGGACTGGATCTGTGGTGAGTAGGCTACCAGCAAAGATTAAGCAGGGAGAAGTGACATTATCAAGACTTCCTCATATACCTTTCCACCATTGATCCTTTGATTCACCTATCTGGGGGGAGAAATATTAGCCTCAGGAAGACCCAAGCCTACCACATCCGTCTCAGATGCCATCAATTGTTGTTCCTTTACTTCAGGTTCCTCCAAAATTGGCTCTAGGAAGAATAAAGATAGAGAAATGAAGGCTTTGCTCAGAAAGTTAAACATGGTCACCATATCACCCAGCAATTCTACTTCTAGGTATGTACCCCAAGAGACCTGAAAGCAGAACTCATAAGATGTTGGTATCTCAATAGGCAAAAGGTGAAAACAACCCAAATGTCCATTAACACTATGAACAGATAAACAAAAAGCAGTCTTGTCATACAGTGGAATATTATATACCATAAAAAGGAATGAAGGTGTGATTCATGATACAACATAGACAAACCTTGAAAACATGATGCTAAGTGAAAGTCAGTCACATAGGCCACATTATTATATGAGCTCTTGCATATTAAATGTCCAGCATAGACAAATTCATAAAGATAGAAAATAGGTTAATGGTTCCCAGGATCTGGAAGGCAGCTGCTAAAAACAAGTTTCTGGGATGGGGGTGTAGCTCAGTGGTACAGCTCTTGTTTAGCCAATTAATTTAATGAGTAACAAATAAAAAGCAAGGTTCTGACACAACTAAGAAGTAAAGATGTAGAAGTCATCTACTGCCAATTTGTCAAGGTGGCTTTCTTCTAAAGGAAGAAAGTGTTGTAAAATTAGATAGTAGTGATGGTGGCACAGCTTTGTGAATGCATCAAAACCCAGCAATTTGTACACTTTAAAAAGGTGAAGTAGCCGGGCGCAGTGGCGCACGCCTGTAATCCCAGCACTTTGGGAGGCTGAGTCAGGAGGATCGCAAGTTCAAAGCCAGCCTCAGCAATGGCGAGGCACTTAGCAACTCAGTGAGACCCTGTCTCTAATAAAATACAAAAAAGGGCTGGGGATGTGGCCCAGTGGTCTAAGTGCCGCTGAGTTCAATCCCCAGTACCAAAAAAAAAAAAAAAGGTGAAGTTATAGTAAGTGAATTATCTCTGAATTTAATTCAGAAAGCTGACTAGGGACTGGGGGTATAGCTCAGTGGTACAGCGCTTGCCTAACATGTATGAGAAGCCCTCTTTCATCCCCAGCTCTGAAAAAAAACAAAAAGGCTCTCTACTCTTGAACCCACAATCTTTCACCAAGAAATATGTTAGGCCTCCTCTCTCTCCAGTGAACAGGCCTCAGTCCCATTACAGGAATTAATCTTGGTTTCAGGTCTGCCTGGGAGGCCCAAGTCCTCTACCCAGGTTGCTGGGCAGCTGGAAGGCTCCATATCAAACAATAAGGAAGCTTAGGGCTGTGGTGAGAGAGATCCTTGGTGTCTGGAGGCCAGTGAAAACTCTTCCTTCCCTTTGCTCCCCAGAAGATTCTCCAAACACAATTGAACCTCCTTAACTTCTCTCCTACTCCCCCTATTACTGGTACCAGCTTCTAGAAGTCAGACTCGTTTTAAACTGCTTTCAGATGAGCACTTAAGAACTCAGAAGAAAAAATGCTACACATTTCTAAAGTCCTGGATCCTAGGTCAGGTCCCTATGTCTCTGGACCTTTCTCCCACATCCACATTTATTCTCTTAACCATTAATATTAAAAGGGTATTCTAACTGGGAATGCAGCTCAGTGGTAGAACACTTGCATAGCATGTACAAGGCCCTGGTTCTGATCTCTAGCACTGCAAAAACAAAACAAAACAAAATTTTAACAGTAGGGCATCAGGGATACTATTTTTTTTTCCATCTTTATAGGTTATTAGCAGTGTCAAGAAGCCCCAGTCTATACTTAGCTCAGTCCTATCTATGCTGGCCAGTGCTCTAAGCAAAAACCCAATGACAGTAACAGCTACCGAAAGCCTTCCAAACCTGCTGGTTCCTGGATCAAAGCCACAGAGGCAGCCTCTTTAAACTCTTTGCTCCCTCCATCTAGACTTCTTTTCCTGTCGCCCTGAACCTGAACCTCCACAGTCTACCAAGTCCCTGCCAAAATGAGGGCGGAGATACAGAAGCCTTCAACAGATGGTAGAAAGCATCAGTCGGGCTTAGGATTCAAAGGGTGGCAAAGCAGGCTGAGTCTCCATGGTGATGGGCTTAATGGGAGAAAAACATGATTTGTTTTGCCACCCAGGGTGAAAATGGGAAAAAGGAAGAGATCAAACCCTCTGCAGTGAAGTGGGAGCAACCAGGAACAGTTGAAATAAGGGGGAAAAGGCTAGAAAAAGGATTGGCTGATGGACTCCTGGTACATTGGTGGGAAATTTTAAGACAGAATAAGGCTGGCCAGGAGGAAGAAGCACAAAAAAGGGACCTAGCAGAAGAGCTGAGGTTCTGCTAAGTCCTCATGCCTGGAGGCGGAGTAAGGAGAGACACAGAAGTGAGAGTAACTGCTCCTCAGCCCTAAGACACTCATGAAATACAGTCTACCTTCAAGCCCCTCCAATTTTCCCCCACCCTCCATATCTAAGCATCCCCTGCCTTATCAAGTACCCACCAGGCTGCTCCTTGAGTGGCTCAGGCTCAGGTTCGGGTTCCTGCTGGTTGGTGGCCTTGTCGTTCTCTGCATCCTGTGCAGCTACAGTGGCCTGAGCAGTTCGCCCTGCCCGGCCTGCCCGGGAGCCTCCCCGGGAGCCTCCCCGGCTACTTGCTTTCTGCTTCTTATCAGCTTTGCTGGACATGGTTCAGGCAAAACCTGGAGGTACATGGGAATGGGGAGTCCACCACAAGATCCTACCCCCAAATCAGACCCATGATGCACACAGTCCCTTTTGAATTCACAAATCAAATGAGATCCCCCAATAGACTCATCTATTCTGGGTATACCTATACCCTGCTCCTCAACAACAGACCTGAACCTGAATTCTATGGGGGTCATGGAGGCTGGGGGTGTAGCTTGGTGGTAGAGCTTAGCATGTCTGAAGCCCTGGATTCAATCCCAAGCACTGCAAAAGTAAATAAATTAATTAAATAGGAGCCTTGGAGTCCTTCCTTTTTTTCCTGGGCTACCCTACTTTCTTCACAGCATTAGGTTAAAGTCCAAGTCAGGCTGGGTGTGATAGCATGCCTATAATCCCAGCGACTCAGGAGGCTGAGGCCGGAGAATCCCAAGTTTGAGGCCAGCCTAGGCAACTTAGTGAGAACCTATCTCAAAATAAAAAGGGCTGGGGATATATGGAGATATAGCACAGTGGTAGAGTGCCCCTGGATTCAATCCCCAGTACAATCAATCAATCAATCAATCAATCAAAGTTAGTCTCTCATGGCATTAGTAATAAGTGGAGTTTAAAGATAACAGTAGACAAGTGCAAAAAATAAATCCTCTTTGCAACCCAGAACTCATTGTTCAGTATGAGTTTTGATACATATAAGCAGTAATACTATATCTAAGATAGCTTAAAGTGATGGGATATTGGTAAATGAAAAGGTTGATTCTAAGACTAAGAAGTTAATAAAAAGCACAGATCATGAGAGACTCTCAAATAAATAAATAATAAAGATAACTTATATGCAGGGCATGGTGGCGCATGCCTGTAATCCCAGCGGCTTGGGAGGCTGAAGCGGGAGGATCACAGATTAAAAGATAGCCTCAACCGGGCTGGGATTGTGGCTCAGTGGTAGAGCGCTCGCCTAGCATATGGGCGACCCGGGTTCGATCCTCAGCACCACATACAAATAAAACGCATTGAATAAAATGCATTGTATACAACTAAAAGGAAATAAATAAATAAAAATGTTTAAAAAAAAAAAAAAGATAGCCTCAACAATTTAGCAAGGCACTAAGCAACACAGTGAGACCCTGTCTCTAAGTAAAATATTAAAAAGGGTTGGGGATGTGGCTCAGTAGTTAAGCCACTCTGGGTTCAATCCCTGGTACCAAAATTTAAAACAATCTACCAAGCTGTTGTATAGGACATTGGGTGAGTGAAAGACCACCCACAGAAGGGAAGACCCAAGTACCCTGCCTTTTGTCAACATGTTAATGAAGCAAACCAAATGGCTTTCCTATGTACCTCCTCAGTTAAATGGAAAATGCTCCTCTTATTCACATTAAAATCTACAACAGCCTTAAACAAATAAGAGTAGTACTTGCCACTCATCTTTTTAGCTTTTTAATTGCTAAGGGGCAGGAACCCTGTTTTGTGTCTAATAAGATTTCTTGGCACAGTTGGCTGACTGTGTTGATAAGTAAGATCAGGATCATTTAACGCCAAATGCCCTGAGAACATACTGAATCAGGAAGGACAAAGGCCATCTAATTATGAATTGTAAATTGTATAATGGGGAAGAGGAAACGAAGGCTTGAGGAAGGTCCAGTGGTGCCTCAGAAAAGTAGGATGTCAGGAAAGAGGCATCTCTGGAAGAACCCTGAGGGCAGCTAGCCATGATGGCACATGCCTATAATCCCAGCTACTTGGGAAACTGAGATAGGAGGATACCAAGTTCAAGGCCAGTCTCAGCAATTTAGTGAGACACTGTTTCAAAATAAAAAGGGTTAATTTAAGGATGTAGCTCAGTAGTAGAGCTCTTGCCTAGCATGTATGTGGTACCAGGTTCAGTCCCCAACTGGGGGGTGGAGGGAATTCCAAGGGCCATGTTGGACTGGCTGGCCATTCATTCCCTCTTCATTCAAGGATAGCCTGACAGCCACCTGTGGCTTTCCTTCCTCATCCCCACAGGCTACCACAGACATTGATCATAGGTTATGAATTTCAAACTTGAAGGAATTGTACTTTGCTCCAAGGAAAATGTTCTGTTAGGCCAACAAATCAATAAAACCAACTGCGGCAATGCTGCTTTCTCCACCAGCCTCCAGGGAAACATCAAACTGCTCTTTGCCTCAAACTGAAGCCTCAGGAGGATTCACCACTGGGCTCACCCCATGAACCTGCACCTCAGACCCCAGGAGATGCTGTAAAACTAGCCTTGGGATTCTCTTCATTACTGGGAAATACCTCAGTGGACTCTCCTTAAATTGGTTACCAGAAGGCAAATTTCCCTTCACAGTAGCTTCCCCAGCCAACTGTCACAACCGTCCCCTCTTCATTGCACCTTCTTGTTCCTCCTCTCCCACAGAATTCCTTCTTCTCCCTCTCCACTCACAATTACTTCTTCCTCTCCCCTCAACTGCCCTTTTCTCTCCCCTCCCCCCACAACTATCCTTTGCTCCCCCTCCCACAACTGCCTCTTCTCTCCCACAACTGTCCCTTCCTACCCTCTCACTACTGTCCCTTATCCCCAGCATTCCTTCCCTCTGACCCGACACACACCTCACGAGCCGACCCTCTCCTCCCTAGACAGACCGATGGGGCCACACCAGCTAAGAAGTTGCCCGGCTTGGCCTTCCAGGGCCCGTGCCTGTACGCGTAGCTATAGCAACCCCTGGCAGGGAGGAGTAAGTGGCGGGTCGGAGAGCCAGCCGCTTCTGCTCATGCGCCGTGGATCCTTGCTCTGCGGCCGCACCCCACGCGGGTCTACCCTGCGTGGACCCAGGGCAAAAGGGCTGGAGACTAGGGGAAAACAACTAAATCTAGAAGGCTGGAAGGTGTGGGGGGCCGTGTGTGAGGACCACGTTGGAAGGACGGTGGCTGGAAACAATGCGCTATGGTCCCCCAGGACATTGAAAAGACGAGGGAACCCAAGTGCCCGAACCCCGCTCCCAGGTGTGTGGGCTACAGCCCAAACGGGTCCAGCAGATGGCGCCCGGAGTCCCGCTTGCAAGGCTCATTCGCCATCTAAAAGGTGCTCCAGGATTTCCAGGCAGCCGTGGCTGCAGCTGGGTCCAGGAGAAAAACCGGGGCTGGAGCACCCCTGCCCTCCGGCGCGTTCCCCCTTCTTAGTCCGGACTGGGATCTAGGATTCCTGGGTGTCGCGGGCGGGGAAAGGGAAGGAAGACTGGAACTGGAATTTTTGAAATCGGAGGATTGGCTTTGGAAAACATGGTTTTTTTTGGGGGGGGGGGGGGGGGGGGGAGGTGCGGGAGAGACGGGAGGCGGGGACTCCCTGGGGAAGGTGACCGGCCGAGGAGGAGCTTTGCTCTCCATAGGAACAAAGGCTGCGTCCTGGGGAAGCGAGAGGAGGGGGTTGTGGAAGAGGGGCAGACCCCAAAGGATGCTAGGGGGCGCTATGGGCCGGGGCCGCTAGAAGGCGCCTAGAAGACCGAGCGGTACCTGAGCTAGGGAGAAGCCTTGGGGAGACGTGGGAAATACAGGGAGGAAGCAGAATCAGAGGGATAGGGAGATGCCCTCCCTACTTCCATCAATAGTGCCTAATTAAGACAAAGCCAGCAGCGAGCCCACTGATTACATTTCCATGAGGAGCTAAATTGATGACATTTTCTTTGCTGGATGAGGAGAGAAGCTGGCACCTCAGTTCCTCATTTTTCTGATCGGTGTTCACACCTGACAGGTCTCATTATGCCAATCTGTTACTACTGACGGGCGGGTGGATTAATCCACACACTGACCTCACCATCCCAACTACCCTCCATCTTTATTTCCAGAATCTACAGTCCCTGCCCTTGCCCTATCCCTGTCACTACCATTATCTTTAAGGTAGGTTTCTGAGCTTTGATTTAAGACCTCCAACCCAGCCCAGACTCTTGTTGCTTATCTCGAGGATTGAAGGAAAGAAAGTTCCTGCCACACCCCAAAACCAGCTGCACAGCATGCAGGGCAAAGATGGGACTTGTAAGTGATCTTCTAGCCAGATGGCAGAGAGAGCTGATGTGATTGGTCAGAACCCCCAGGGAAAAGCCCCAAAGGAGTAAAAATTTGAGGGGAGGCATAGTGTGAGGAACCTCAAGGGCAGGTTCATGAGTCCCTTAGGGAAAAGAACTTTGCTTAGACCCCATTTCTTTTCTGACTCCCCCCTCAACTGTGGCTGTGCCTAGGGATCCCAGCCCCCCACATTATGCTAAATAGGTAATCAAACATCTCGCTTTGCTAATTACTGCTCAATCCGATTAAATGCTGCTGAAGCTCATCAACAGAGGTGGAGGTAGGGGGAAAGGGATGAAGGGGGGCAGCCACAGCTGTGATGGGGGTCTTGTGCCCAGGGGATATTGGGGACAGCTGAGAAACAGCCAGGGTAGCAAGACAGCATGTCCCAAAGGAAAGGGATAGAACAGTTGTACTCTCAAGTCCCTTAACCTTATACATCCTTCCAGCCACAGACTGCCTGGAACCTTCATAACCCTCAGAACTCAGGCATCCCGCCATTCCCACAGCTCCCACATACTCCTCTGTCCCACATTTAATAAGTTCTGTTCTCTCACTGTCAATATTTAATTTCTCAGAGCCATCTCCACGGAGAGGGGATTGGGAGAAGTCTTCCCTTCTTCCCCCCTACCTTGGCCTTCTCTGGCCCATCCCCAGTCTCTTTGTGCCCCCAACCTTCTCTAAACTTACCGACTTAATGAAATGATATTAAAGTCTTAAGCAACTCCAAAAAGAATGGTTGTTATGGAAGAGAGTGGGCAGGGCGCCTGGGTCCCTGAGGGGAGCAAGCGCTGAGAAGGGGGAGAGGGAGCCATAGGCTAAAATCTAAAGGCCTCAGGCTCAATGTGAAGCATCAGATTTGGGGTCAGATGGGGTGCCAGACTTCCAGATCTTGGTGGGAAGCAAGATATGAGGGCTGGGGGCTAGGAGAAGGTGGGAAGAGAGAGGACATTCAAAGGGTCAGGGTCTCAGTCCAGAGCATCCATCAGGATGGAGAGGCCAGGCACTGGATAGAGACAGGGCCTCTGTGCCAACAGCCTCCCTGCTGACTGTGCTCTGGGCTGGTCCCGTGAGAACCAAAGTGGATTCTTCTACAACCCTGACTCATCCCTCTTTTTCCCTTTCTCCACCAGAAGCCCCCCACAGGTGATTTGTAGCTGATGCCCCCAGGATGGCAGGGGCCAGGACTGTCATTTCATGACATGAAGAACTAAGAGCTTCCAGAGAGAAGAGAACAGAGGCCCAGGGAAGGAAAGCCAAGCACCCCCACCACCCCCACCCCATCTCACTCCCCTGGGGACCCTGGCCCAGCCCCAGTCCCCTTGGGGTGGTGGGAATGCAAGGACATTTGGCTGGGGCTGATTGATGAGGGAGGAGGCAGCCACTGGGCACTGAGGCTGCTGTTTGCTGAGCACACAGATTCCTCCCCACTCACCAGCTGCCGCCCCCTGAGGCTGCTCAGTTCCCTATCACCACCAGCCACTGGGCTTGGGGAGAGCTGATGCCTGAGTTTCTGATGGCAACAGGGGGTAAGAGAGAGAACCTGGAAACCAAGTACTTTAATCCCCTGTGATAATCAGAAGTACCTGGGACTGGTCCTTCCAAAGTCCCTCCAGGACTCTGCCTTTCCTGCCACCTTCCAAACATCACTCTCCACGCCCAGTTGTTATTGCCATTTATTTTGAATCCTTTCTTCCTGTCCCCACCCAATTCTCTGAGCCCATGCCAGCCAGCCCCCTGCCTCCAAACCACATTGCAATACTTCTCCTGGCCTGCCTATAGACCTCGAAAATCTCTCCAATAAGAGGGATCCTTATATCCATAGTTGCCTACATAGCCCCTTAGGAAGCTCTATTTTTTTCATTCTAAACTAAAATCCCAGATGTGATATCAACCATTCCCAATCAAAAAGTTCCACTGTGCCAGGCGCACGCCTGTAATCCCAGCACTTGGGAGGTGGAGGCAGGAGGACCGCGAGTTCACAGCCAGCCTCACAATGGCAAGGCACTTAGCAACTCAGTGAGACCCTGTCTCTAGTAAAATACCAAAAAAAAAAAAAAAAAAGGGCTGGGGATGTGGCCCAGTGGTCAAGTGCCCCTGAGTTCAATCCCCAGTACCAAAAAAAAAAAAGTTCCACTGTGTCGACAAGTTGGCGCACGCCTATAATTCCAGTGGCTCAGGAGGGGCAGGAATATAGCAAGTTTAAAGTCAGCCTCAGCAACTTAAACAACTTAGCAATACCTTGTCTCAAAATTTAAAACATTTTAAAAAGGACCAGGTATGTAGCTCATTGGTTAAACACCCCTGGATTCAATCCCTGGTACAAAAAAAAGTCCCACTGCAAGATGGGCACATGCCTATAACCCTAGAAGCTCAGGAGGCTGAGGCAAGAGGATGATTGCAAGTTTGAGGCCACTTGGGTAACTTATGAAGACCCTGTCTCAAAATTAAAAAGGAGCAGGCTGGGGTGGTGGCTCAGCGGTAGAGTGCTCACCTAGCATGTGCGAGGCGCTGGGTTTGATCCTCAGCACCACGGAAAAAATAAATTAATAAAATAAAGGTATTGCGTCCAACTACAACTGAAATATATATATATTATATATATTTATATAAATATATAAATATAATATAATAAATATATTATAAATATATATAATATTATATATAATATAATAATATATTATATAATATATATATAATATATAATATTATATAAATATAATATAATAATATAATATAATAATATTATATAAATATATATATATTTTAAAATAAAAATAAAAAGGAGCTAGGAATGTACTTCAGTTTTAGCCCTTGGGTTCAATACCCAGTATAACAAAAACAAACAACCCCCCCCCACACACACACCCCAAAACCATTGCAATCCCTGGCGACATTTCTCTTTTTTTAACACCCCTCAACCGAGGTGGAATTTGTATCCCTCAGCAGTTTCTGTTTGGAAAGATGGCAAAATCTGCACTGTCTTCAGCTTAATCCTCAGGACAACCTTGAACCTACGCTTTTTGGGAAGGCTTTAGCTTCATGGTCCTCAGCCCTCTTGGTCTCTTTACTTCCACTCTACCTGCCTGCTTGGATTCTGTGCTTTAGACTTTGTGTCATAGCTCCTGAAAACTTATCATCCTTGCCCTCCCAGATCTCAAAACATACTTGAAGAAAACACAGCTAATTCACAGGCACACAGGAAACAAAGGAGCAGAAAGGAGACTGAGTTGGATCAGCTCCCTAAATATGGGTTCTAGAGCCAAAGTGACTTGCTCCCCAACAGGCTGAGGCTAGGGAAGAATAGGACATATCTGGAATGTATGTATGGTGTGATGTCCTCCTTGCTATTTCCAGACACACCAAGATTTCACCTCTGTGCCTTTGTACTTGCTGTTCCCTCTGCCTGGCATGTTCTTCCTCATATAGTACCTGACTTAACTCTTCCTCATTATTCCAGGTCCTCAATACTCCAGTTACTGGTTATTTCAGAGAGGTCTTTCTGACCTCCTAACCTGAAGCATTTCCCTGTTACTCTCCATCCTGCTACTCTGTTTTCACTACCTGAAATTGCATTATATTGTTCCCCTTCAAAAACAACATAGCCAGCTGGGCGTGGTTGCCCACGCCTGTAATCCCAGCACCTGGGAAGCTGAGGCAGGAGGATTGCAAGTTCAAAGCCAGCCTCAGCAATGGCGAGGCTCTTAGCAACTCAGTGAGACCCTGTCTCTAATAAAATACAAAAAAGGGCTGGAGTGCCCTGAGTTCAATCCCTGGTACCAAAAAAAAAAAAAAAAAAAAAAAAAATGTAGCCAGATTCATGACTGCAATTCCAGCAACTTGGGAGGATGAGCCAGGAAGACCAAAAGTTCAAGGCCAACCTCTGCAACTCAGTGACACCCTGTCTCAAAATTTAAAAATGAAAAGGATTGGGGATGTAGTTCAGTCAGTAGTAAAGTGCCCCTGGGTTCAATCCACATTAAAAACAACAACAACAACAAAAAAACCTGTATGGACTTCGGAGATGGGATGTAGCTTGGTGGTAGAGTACTTGCCTAGCATGTGGGAGGCCCTGGGTTTAAACCCTATAGCCTAAAAAGGTGGGGCATGAAAATACGAAACAAATCAACCCCAAAAAATGTAGTATCATGAAAGCAGGAACTTTGTCTTATTCACTGCATGCCCCCGGTGCCTGAAATAATACCTGGAACAAAGTAGATGTGAGGTTGAGTGACTGAATGAGTGGACGAACAAATGAATGTCTTCCAGCCCCTCTATTATCTTTTACCGTAGTTATTATCCTATGAGGGTATTTGTGTACTTGCACCCAAAAAGCCAACAGGATGTCATGTGTCATTCTGTGTGGAACACAGCATTTTCAAAAAGCTCAAAAGATTCGCAAGTCACTGCACACAGGAAAGGCTGTAGGTGTTGTGTTGATAATGTCAGGTGGTTGGCAGGGAGTCTATGGATGCCAGTGCTCTGAGGGGGTGTGTCCCAGGGCACTGTGGGTATGTGCTGTTCCTCTCCCCAGCTGTGCATCTGTCCCCAGGTGTCTTCCTGTCTCTCAGCCCATTTTGATGTCTTGGCTGCTTTGGTGAGGTATTTGTCACGGAGACTATTTATGCCCACTTCTATTCCCTCTTGTCTCTCCACCTGTACCTCTAGATGTATGTGTCAGGAAGACTCTCCCTCAGCTCCCTTGCCCCCTCACACACACAGCCCTGCCCCAGTCTTGGACCCCTCCCTTTCACAGTGGGCCCTGTTGCTGGGCTCTGGGTTGCCATAGTGATGGTTGCCAAGTCCCTGAGGCTGATAGCCAGCGATGGGGCTGTCGGCTCCATCCACGCGGGAGGCTGAGGGGGGCTTCCCATTGTGTGGAGAAGGGGATGTTGCCAAGACAACCAACCCCCACTAAGGGCCAGGGACCAGCCCTTCCACCCCCCTTGAGCCTCCCCACCTCAGGCTGCTCCAGTGTAGGCTCAGAAGGCAAGAGTAAATTCCAGACAGCCCAGCACCTGGCTTCCCAATTTTCAACACCCCTCCTGCAGCGCCTGCACCCCTTAGGACCCAGACCTCTTGCTGAGACAAGGGGAAGGGTCCCAGTGGACAGAGGAAGAGAAGGGGGACCCCTTGACCTCCAGGCAGATGGGAGACAGCAGGAGGGGACCTAAAGTCAGGGGCGGGGTGGGGAGGGCAGAGGTTGTGACCCCTGCTGACTCGCTCCAGTGATGCTCCTGACGGCTGCTTTTGTGGTTTAAGAATGGGGCTGAGTCTGGGGGGCTGGGCACCTGGGCTTTTGGGGGGAAAAAGCCTCGGCTATGGGTACACAAGCAGCCAGGAGATGGGCGCTTGACGCCTGACTCCTTCCTACTTTCTTTAGATCAGCTACATCTCTTCTCCCCATGTGAGTCCCCAACAGCCAAATTCTGAATTAGAGGTCCTCCAGTAGGGGTGGTAGGGAATACTTTAACACTTGACACATTTCCACCACTTTACCACTAATTGTAACTTGCCTTGCCACCCAGGTGTTTTGATTTAGTGATAGACACTGGCAGTTGCCACGTATGACTATACATTCACATACATCCCCATTTGAGTACACGTCCCCTCCCACCTGTTCTCCCTGAGTGGGGAGGGTGATTAGAGGTGACTGCCTTCCCGGGCCTTCTCTCCAAGCCCAGCATTCCCTCCCCATGCACTGTACCACCTACCTCACCACTCCAACCAACCTTCTCTCTGCCCATTCCCCTGGGTTTCCTGTGATCCAACCCTCAGCTCCAAAGCCATCACCAGAATCACATCCAGTCATTCTCCAGTCTTCTTGTCAACTTTTGAAGTTTTTTATTCTTTTTTTGTTTTTTGTTGTTCAAATTTCCCTTTTACAGTAAAACTATTGAGGTGACGGCTGTACCCCGCCACCTCCCCCATGGCAATATCAACTTCCTGTTCCCTGGAAGGAGCTGGGAACTACAGCACCAGAGAGATGATTTGGTCTCTGGTGAACAAAGCAACCATCTTGGCTGGTGACTGAGGTGGCCAACTTGGTGCCCAAGGGCAGCTTTGATCTAATAAAATTGAGCTGGGAGGAAACTGAGGCAACAGCCAATTGAGCACTAGAAGGCAGGAAGAGGTATAGACTGGTCACTATGGAAACAGCAGCTGTTGCTAAGTACCACTGTCAACTAGACCAGTCTAGGTAGGCCACCATTTTGGTCACTAAGAAGGGAGCTGTGTTGAGTTTGAAGAGAGGATGGAATGAACAAGACAGCCATCTGGTTACTGGGGGAGAACACATGGGCTCTTGGGGCAGTCCTGTGATTAACAGAGATTATATTGGGATACGGAAAGGGAAGAACAAGACAAATTAGGCCTGCCACAGCAGATGGCAGTCATCTTAGCTGTCCTAAAATCACACAGAGCACAAGGGAAGGGAGATCTTGGGAAGTGCCACTGAATACTAGGAAAGTCCTCCTCAGTCCACCTCTGTCCCCTTATAGTCAGTAAGTTCCAGCTTCCTCCTGAAACAGGAAGTTCCTCCTGCCCCTTTCTCCACAGGGTAAGAACCATCCACCTCCCACCTCCCAACCCCCCAGACTAAGCCACTTGGAGTTCCAGCCAGACCACTTCCTATTTCAGAAGTGCTACTTCCTGTCCTGGATGAAGGCACTTCCAGTTCCTGCTGCACTGCTTCTGCCACTTCCCAGGCCATTTCTGTCCAGGCCTGGTCACTTCTTGACTGGAGCAAGTTACTTCCTGTCCCAAGTGGCCCATTCAGCATCAGACCATGTCCACAATGTCCCGACAGGTTCATATCTTGCTATCAGCCACTGGACAAAACGGGACACTTCTTCTCATGGTAGCTGTCGTGACCCAACCACCCCAAATGGCTGGAGTAAGTATGTAGAGGCCTGGGGCAGAGCAGAGAAGGGGGCCCTGCTGCCCATGCCCTGATCTGGGGTGGAGTGCCAGAGCCTTCCCCATAAGGCCCCCATTTTTGGCGGACTGAGAAGAGCGGTTGTATGAGAGGTCAGGAAGGAGGCCAAGAGCTAAGGGGAAAAAATGCTTTGACACCCCCACCCAGGAGTTGGGAGAGGCACAGGATAAGAAGCCAAGAGGGTAAAGGGAGATGTAAGGAGAAGGATGCTAGGGAAGAAGAACAGAACAGACCTAGAGACAGGAGAGAGAGAAAGAATAAAAGATAAGAGAGAAGAGAAAAACTGTGAGAGGCAGAAAGAAAGAGGTGCCAACCAAAAGACAGACCATCCCGCCCCTACTCTGGGTGCATGAGGGAGACAAGAATGCCTGGGTCATGATCAGAAAGGAGGCTGAGCCTGTGTTCCCTCCCCAAGGGATACAGAGACAGAGAGGTGCCCATGGCCAAACCAAAGGGCAGGAGGGGGTGAAGTGGAAGTCTTAAGGGATCCTAAACGTGGAGACGAGGGCGATAGCCAGGAGGAGCAAAGGAGCTGGCAGGGCAAAGGGGGCCAAGGAGATGCCAGAGGTGTCCCTCAAACCATGAATTAAACTGGAGGAGCACCCCAAAAAAGGGCTGGATTCAGGAGAGCCAGGTGGGAGGAGCCCTCATACCTTGTAGTAGATGTTTGGAGGGCTCTGGGGGGGCCCATCCTGTACGATGTACACAGGATGCCCATAGTCGCCACTCACCTTCTCATAGTGGGGACAAAAAGGGGGATCTGCAGCCCCACCACCCCGTAGAGCTATCCCTAGCTCCCCAGGCTCAGCCTCCCGAGGTCCCATTCCACCACCCGCCCCCAGGCCCAGAGACCCTCCCCTCCCAAAGGAGCCGGGACCAGGGTGGCGACTCTCCGAAGGCTTGGCCCGCCGTCTCCGCCAACACATGGCACCCCCAGCCCCGGCCACGCCCAGCAAGAGCAGCGCCAGCCCCCCCGCTGCCCCAGCCACTGCGGGCATGCTGGGAGGGGGCAGGGGGCCTTCAGCACCCCGGGAGGTTGCATTGCTGGTGGGGTCACCTGGCAGGGAAGGGGTGAAGGAGGAAAGAGGGGGAGGGGCTGAAGGAGCAACCTGGACATCTAGACACCCAGCCCTGGGGGTCCCCATGGGCTTCCCCAGCAGTGTCCAGGACCCCTGGGAACCCCCACTCCCCTCCCCCCCCACACCCCACTCAGAATCCAGGTGTCCAGCCCTGCAGCTCCCTGCCACGTAGTCCTCCCCACTTCTCTGACAGCACTGATTGAAGCACTGACTTGGCTAATTAGTTCTAATTGAGTCTTTTCCTCATTTGGCTTCCATTCCCCTCCTACCCTCCCATCCTCTCTTCTCTTTCCTGTATCACCACCCCCAAAAAGGGAGAGGGAAAGAGAAGGCAAAGGTAGGGGAATGGGGGTCTGAAAGCAAAAAGGGCGGGGGCTGATCCCCTGGTTCCTACCTGGCATGCTTTCCTTTCCAGGCTCCAGGCTGTGGGCTGCCCCTCGGTCTCTCTCCATAGGCATTTCAGACACAGGTTTTCGGGGAACGGCCCCTCCTCGGGGACCTGGAGATAAGGAAGACCTGAGAGAGGGGGGCTGAGACAACTGCCCCTGACCATCATGGTACTGCCTGGACCTCCCTAGCTCATAGAAGGTATCTCACAGCCACACTCACTTTGTCCCACTCGGAGAAGCACCTTCATGCCTCTGGTTAGGCACACGCCTCCCTGTAAACTCTCCAGGCCTTCTCGGGTCCCATCTGATGTAGCTGGGAGAAAAGAGCAGAGGGAGAGGCTGACATTCTAACCCTTTTTTTTTTTTTTTTAATATTTTTATTTATTTGCTTTAGTTGTACACAATGCGTTTTGTTCAATGCGTTTTATTTGTATGTGGTGCTGAGGATCGAACCCGGGTGCGCTCTACCGCTGAGCCACAATCCCAGCCCCACATTCTAACCCTTTTAATGCTTATTCTATTCCCATGCCCTGACAGGACAGCACAGGGGTTTTCTCCCTCTTGATTCCCATGGTCCCCTTCCCTCACTATCCTCCACCCCAGGGACAACCCCCCATTTGACCCTGCCCTCTGCCCAGTAGTACCAATTATGTAGTAATCATGGTGGGAGCGGAACTCATGGCCCCAGAGGTTAGGGCTGTACTCCTGGAACTTGATGGTGAAGCGGAGATCCAGATCTGGCCGATCGCAAGTGAGAAGGAGGTTTGGGGCAGGGGGTGCCTCGCAGCGCCGGCCCTGGGCACCCCCTACCAGGTACAGCTTGTAGAACTCATAATTAGGAGAGGAGTGGGGGCCAGGAGGTCGGGCCCGGGGGCAGAGCAGGTCTAGCCGGTCCCCAATCTGAGGGTAGAGCACATAACCACCCTCTGCCTGGAACCTATGAGGAGGAGGATAAGGTGGGCAAGGATGAGATGTCAGGGGTGTGGCCCCAGAGCTTCCCTCCCTCACCCATAACCCTCCAGGACAGCAATGCTTAGCTCCTGCCTGCCTGCCTTTGTCTGAGTGGAAAGTCTGTTCTTTGAGCACAGGCACCAAGGACTCTGCAAGCTCACATCAGAAGCAGCAGGAAGCCAGGCTCAGAGGTCTCCTGCCCCTTGGTGTGCCCAAATGCACTCTTCAGCCCGCCCTCACCACATGCACACTGCCATCTCCAGCTCCATCACCGGCGCTGTTGCCATGGCAACAGGATGCCAGTTACCAAGGAGCTGGCCTCTCTGGAACCACACAGCCCACCCCTCCCAGGTGATTTCACTATTCCATGGCAGTCAACCATGGGGGCAGAGCCTCCCATTCTCTAGGCCACCACCAAATTTTAGGGCAAAGGAGACAAGATGGGGGTGGGGAAAAAGGGGTGCGGAAGGTAATCCAGACCAGTGTCCCAAGTTAGCCAGTTATTGGGAAAGGAGACAAATGTCCGGTTTCACAATGGTCCTAAGTGGGGCTAATGGGAATGAGGGAGTGCAGTCCAGCTGCTCAGGTCATTCCCTTCCTCAGTTTCTCCATGCCAGGGCTCAGATTTCCCGGGGAAAATGTTCTATCACTTTGGAGTTGAAGTAGTTGACTTTTCTAACCACAACTAACCCTATATCTCTAGGACCAGTGGGCTGGGGAACTCACCAACCTACCACAACCACAAACTGCACCTCCCTGCACCTCTTTGCACCTTCACGGCTGAGACAGGGTCTCAGGTCTAGGTCCCAGGGGACTACTTACTGCCTGGTATCTTCCCAGACTCCCAAATGACCCACACCCTCCCACCCAATATTCTAAAGAGCCCCCAAGACACCCTGCCTTTTCTCAACTTCTTCAGATAAAGCTTATGTCCTTTAGCCACACTAGATACTCAAACTGCAGCCCTAAGTTGGCGGGTGGGACAGCCTGAAGACAGAAAAGACACTGAAATTATCCCCAGAGAGATATGGCAAGAAGGGAGGAATACCAGTACAGGGAAGTGAGAGGAAGGCTAGGAAGTAAAGAGAAGAACAATAATCCTAGCCCTCCTTTCACGAGCATATACTATGTTCAAACACCTTACCTATAACCCTCATAACAGCTGTAAGAATTGATGATACAAACTCAGAAAGGTTAAGTGACATGCCCAAGGACACACAGTTGAAAGCGGCAGAGCTAGGATTAAGATCAAGAATTTGATAAGCTCCAAAGCCCACCATCCTACTGTGGCCTCCCACAGCCTTCCCAGGGAAGTAGTTTTCAAAAACAGAATCCTTTTCCTAAGGGAAGGGGAACTGCACTGGAGGCAAGGGACCAGATGACCTCCCCAAGGTTCTGTCCTACCCTGTGTGACTTGAAGTTTCATTTGACCCCTGGCCTCTTTTCAGAGAAAAGCAAGCATGGAACAGAGGCCCTGATGGAAGAGTTTGCAGTAGGGACAGGGGGAGGGGAGGGGGTAATTGAGTCCTCAGACCACGGAGGCAAGAAGGAAAGAATGAGGCCTGACGGGGCTCAAGGCTTCCTCCAGAAAGTCCCCAAGACAGGAAGGCAGGAATATATCCTGGCTGGGAAACTATTCAGCCAGGGTTCACCAAACCTTTCTCTCTCTCGCTGTAGGCAAGAGTTGGGAGACAAGACTATCAAGTCAAGAAGGCTTGGGGAAGCTGTTCCCAGAGCCCCCAAACTAAACACCCTTCCCTTCCATTTCCAACACTGAGCTTCTTCTAGGAGGGAGCCACCCCTGCCTTCCCCTCAGCGCCTGAGCAGCCCCTACTCATCGGCTCTCTCCTGAGAGCTGACATTAACCAGGCTCCCTCCAAGCCCGCCCAATGTAGGTCTCCCACAGATTCAAATAACCACTCCACTGCCCTCCCGCTGCCCACAAACTTTTTATCTTTGCCCCCTTTGAGGTTTCCAAACTCCTGACACATGGTCATCACCACCCACCTCCAGTTCTGTGTGGGACCCAGGAATCTGGCTCCAGAGATCACAGCTGATCAGATCAGGGCTCCAGCACCTTCCCTCCAGCCTCCTCCCTGCTCAAGGAACCCAGGTCCCCAGTCCCCAAAGATTCCATACCCCCTGTCCATAGGGTCTGGGGTCTCCCCAACCCCAGGCCGCTCACCTCTTGTTCGCCGAGTTCCAGTAGACGGGCTCCAGGCTGAGCCCGGACACCAGCCCAAGAAAACCCAGCAACAGCAGGGCCCCGACTCGCACGCCCCCCGGCCCAGAATGGGGGGCCCCCATGACCCCGCCAAGGCCTGGGGGGCGGGGCACCAACTCCCCCAAAGTCGCTCACCCCCAGGGGTGACTGCCCTGGCTGCCTGGCTGTTAAGCGAGGATCACCCTGGTGAGTGGCTGATGCCCCCAGCTCCCTCGCGGACCCGCTTCCTGCTCTGCCCGCGCCCGGGTTCCAGAGCGCTCAGCCCCACAAGAGCTCTTCCAGGGGCCGTCTGCAGGCGCCCTACGCTCCCCGGGCCCACGCTCCAGCACCCCGGGAATTGTGCGCCGGCCTAAGTGGGGGACCGGGGACGCGGGGGCCGGGCGGGGGCGGCATGGGGCGCCAGGCAAGGGAGCGAGGAAGGGGACGCCGAGCCGGAGCCCCAGCCTCGCCGGGATTGAGGGCAGCGGGCTAAGGGAGGAAACCAGTCCCGAGCCCAGGAGGGGGGAGTTAAAGGAGAGGCGGGGAGGGGGAGAGGATGGTGGAGGGAAAAACCGGAGCTGGAGCTCAGGCGGAGCGGGCGGCAGCATCCCGCGGCCCACGCCCCCCACACACCTCCCTCACCTCGCGCACCTCCCGCCCGCCGCGGCCGCCTCGCCCGCCGCCCCGCCTCGCTGCCTAGCGCGGTCTCTCACGCCCCCTTTGTCTCTCAGTCTCGGTCTCTGACTGAGTTGCTGCGCGTCCCCCTTCCTGCCCTCCGATCACCGGAGCGGTAGAAATCTTCCTTTCTCGGATCCAGAAGGACTCTCGCCCTCTCCACCTCGAGGAACCCACCCACCCCTTTGACTCCCGCAGCCTCCTCCTCCTCCTCCTCCATCCCAAAACAACACCGCTTTTTCCGGGGCGGCCTGGAGAGAATAATTATAACAACCTGATGGCTAGACACTTCACAAACTGTGGCTGAGTTGATCGTCACGACTACCTGTGTGAAGTGGGAGGGGCAAAGCTACCTATCCCATTGTAGTGATGAGAAAACCGAGGTTCAGGAAAGGTCCCCATGACTTGCCCAAGGTCATGTAGGGAATCTGGAATAAAGCCACAAACCAAACCGACACTGAGCTCCCGTTCCTGGGGTTCTTTTGTCACAGCTTCCAGGATCCTTTACTGTTATCTGGGGTTCATGTGAAAGACAAGAAATGAGGGAGTAAACTTGGGCCCTTTTTAGGTGGTTGTGGGGAGAAGTGAGGTGGGAGAGAGAAGGGGGGTACCTACAATCCCAAACCTACACTGCTCTGGAAGGGCTGTTTCCAATTATCTTGGGGGAAGGGAGGTGTTGCCTTTTTGGGTGTAAGAACCCAGCTTTCAGCACCTCCTTGCAGGGGCGACATTCTTCTCCTTCCCACTCAAACCTCCACAGGCCTTTTTCTTCCCTTTGATTGTGATGTCCCCCATCACATTCCCTGCTGACAGTATCTCTTCAAAGATCCCCTTCTCTGTTTTTGGCAACGTGTGTATGGGGAGGAGGGAAAGCTGAAGAATCGAACTAGACCACCACCAGCTGCTGAATGAAGCTCCTCACCCTTGTCTTGCATCTAATGGGGAAGACTTAATGTTGAATATGACATATTTTTCGACACCTTTACTCTTTCATGTGTCCTCTGGCTACTGTGTTGCCTGCCTCCTGGGGGAGTCCAGAAGAGGGGAGGCAAATGCTCCAATACTTCTTCACCAGAGCAGAGTAATGGTCCCTCTGCTGCTGGATTATGGTAAATGGTACAGAATGCAAGTGAGCCAGTGTCTTGTCTGTCACTGTCTACAGTTTCACACAGTCACACCCAACAGTCTGACACTGAGCTCCTGCCACTCCTGCTCAGCCCAGCTCACCCTGACCCCTGCTGCCCCCACCTTGAGAGTGAGATTTTAAACAGGTTCCCCAATTCAGTTTACCAAGTTGCCTAGCAACCAGCCAATTGATGGCATGACACCCCACCCCCACCCACTTGACTTCACACACAGCTCAGTGGCTGGATTGGCTCCCCTTCTAGCCCCACCTCTCAACCCCTGGTTTCAGGAATGATATGCCAGTCCCTAGCGCTGCTGGACAAGGCAGCCCAATAGTCACCCTACCCAGCCCCCACCTCTGTCATAGCTTCCCAAACAAATACAAAAACTCCAGTATCATATAAAATCTTTTTATATAAGTTCACCCCCACCTCCCTCTGTCCCTCCTTGTCTGTTCTCATCCTGGTGATCATCAGAGATACTGGGATCTGGGCCATTCCCACACCACCAGAGCTGAAGCTGACATTCCAGGTGGACATGTCGCAAGGACAGCAGGGGGAGGTCTGGCTCCTGTTCCCCTTCATCCCCACTGTCAGTGGGCTCTGGAAACACACGTTGACCGGAGGCAGTGGCCAGCAGAGGCAGGCTAGGGTGCAGGCTGAGGGAGAGACACAGGATCTGTCAGCACCTCAGGGATTCATCTCCCTCCCCGACCCGAATCCTGAGATCCCTGGAAGTGAACTGATGACCTCACTCCATTGGTACAGTCCTTCTGGGGCAGAAAACTCAGCACAGGTTCTGGATTCCCATCCTTGCCAGTCCCACTGATGTCCCACACAGAGACAGCCCCGCTGGTGCTGCCACTTGCTAGGAACTGCCCGCTCCTGAGGGAGAGAGATTTGTTAGCATACAGGCATCACCCTGGAGCAAGAACCCCTCACACCCAGAAGCTGGGACCCTTAGCTGGTCTCTGCATCTCTGGGGACATCAGGGCCTTAGACAGGAAAGGACCACAATCACTTACGGGTCCAGATCAAAGTAGATGCGCTGATTGGTGGTTACCTCCCGACTCAGGGACCAAAGTGGGTGACCAGGCTGCCGGAGATCCCAGCAGAGGAGCTCAGCATCCTGAAGACACAGAACAGGGACCTAGAGTATCTGTCCCCCAGTCTCACACAATGTCCCTTCCTCCCTCAAGCTTGGCATTCTTCAGCTCCTGCCCTACATCCTCATTCCTGCCATACTGTCCACCCACCTGCTTGGGCTCTCAGGTTATGACCCCTACCTTGCGGGCTCCTGAGAAGAAGCGGTTGCCATCAGGGTGAAAGCAGAGGTGGGTGATGCCCCCTTTATGCCCTCCAAGCAAGGCAAGAGGGGAGCCATCATCCCAGGCATACAGGCCCAGGGAGCGGCCATAGGAGCCACAGGCATAGAGGGGCTGGGTTGGGCTGAAGGCTATGCAGGAGATGATGCCACTCTGACCTTGCTTTTTTGCTAGAGAGGGAAGGAGGCACAAAGTAGGGAAGAGGGCCATAAAACATCGCATTTACCAGGCTAAGCAAAAGTATATCTCTGTCCCCCTGCCACAGTACCAATATACTGGGACTCAACGCCTCCTTCACCCTGTTTGTTACAAGCAAGATAAAAACTGATTTTTTCTATTCCCAAAGGACCTAAATGTCCAAGGCCCCTTTCTTCCTTCTCAAACCCCATTTTTCCTAGTAGGGACAGTGAGCTAAAGGCCTACAGGTAATGAACTTGGCTTCATCTCAAGTTTTCTAGAGGGCTGGGATGTAGCTTAGTGATAGAACACTAGCCTAGCACCCATGAGATCCTGGGTTCCATCACGAGCAAGACAAAAATAAAATTTAAAAATTTCTAGAGACTAGAAGATTTTTGGTACACAGCTGACAGCATAGGTTCAAAAGTGGACTAAATGGTTGACCTTAGGAAAGTTTCCTAAATCTGTTTTCTTCTCTGTAACTGTGCACCACCTACCTCCCAGGACTAAAGTGAGGACAAAACAAAACCCCACAAGTGACCTTCCCCCCCAGCTCCCATGAGGCCCTGATGCTGGCTACATACCTTTCCCTTTCTTCCTCCCTTGGGTGGGGGGCCCAGATGCTTACCAAATGTGGCTCGCACCTCACAATCTCGGCCAGGTCGGGATGTGGAGAAGACACGCACAGTCCGGTTGAAGCCACAGAAGAGTTGGGAGCCATCCCGGGAGAAGCAGAGCGAGTGGGCTGCTGTCAGCTCATCCTGGGGACAGGAAAAGGCTGAAAACAGGCCTTGCCAATGCTCAGCTGTCCTCAAGGAAGGAAAGCTGGCCCCAGACGGGTGCTGGGGCTAGGTAGGAAGGTCTGTACCAGGTGGTTGTAGGCACGAAAGGAAGCCCGGAGCTCTCCAGTGAATGCATCCCAGATGTGAATTGGGTTCTCCCGGCTGCTGCTGGCCACGCTGAGAGAGACATGGAGACTGAGGCCCCAGCACTGTCAAAGGAAGGGGACAAAACCAACTGACCAGCCCTCTCAGCTCCCATCTGAAAAGTACACTGAGCCTTCCTCTTCCCAGTACCCGTGGAAGTCACTGACTCTTAGTAAAGGGCCCCCTTGAAACTGGGGTATGGGGGACAGCAAAGGACATCACTTACTAGGAAGTGTCTGGTTGGGTTGAGGACATCAGCGAATACCAGCAGTAATCATATATGGTATCACCCTCCATCATTCGAAGGACAGGGGCCTAGACCAAGACCGGAAAATGCCAAGATTACTGACAGGGGAGTCAGAGGCTCATGCCTCTAGAAGGTTTATGGCAGAGAAGGAGACTATGTATTGGCACTAATTAAGTAGGAGATAAGTAGGAGAAGGAAGCTGGGGTATACACAGAGAATAGAATCTTTATCTCAATGTTCCAAGGTTTAACTCAGCCTCTAATGTCAGAATCAGACCACCAAAGCCATATGAATTCCACGTTTTAAACACTTACAGGGGAAAAAATAATTTTTTTAAATTTTTTTTTTTGTACTGGGGATTGAACTCAGGGGCACTCGACCACTGGGCCACATCCCCAGACCTTTTTTGTATTTTATTAGAGACAGGGTCTCACTGAGTTGCTAAGTGCCTCGCCATTGCAGGCTGGCTTTGAACTCACGATTCTCCTGCCTCAGCCTCCCAAGTGCTGGGATTATAGGCATGCATCACTGCAACTGGCTGGAAAAAGCAAATACCCCAATCCAGAGACAAAGAAACAACCAGTAATAGAAATATTTAGTAGGCACCTATGAGCTTCCTTTTTATCATTTAAAAACTTATTAGTAGCCGGGCATGGTGGCACACACCTGTAATCCCAGCATTTGGGAGGCTGAGGCAGGAGGATCGCGAGTTCAAAGCCAGCCTCAGCAATGGCGAGGCACTTAGCAACTCAATGAGACCCTGTCTCTAAATAAAATACAAAAAAGGGCTGGGGATGTGGCCCAGTGGTTGAGAGCCAGTGAGTTCAATCCCTGGTACCAAAAAAAAAAAAAAAAAAAAAAAACTTATTAGTGCTAGAGATGTAGTAGAGCACTTGTCTAGCATGTGTAAGGTACTAGGTTTGATCCATAGCACTACAAAAAAAGAACAGAAAAAGAAAAACAGTTCAAACATAAATTGTTTGCTTTTTTAAAATTATTATTATTATTTTTTAAATCCTGTGACTTCTCCACCCAGCTTTAGAGGAGAAAAAAAGGTGTTAAAACTCCTTCCCAGCCGGGCGCGGTGGCGCACGCCTGTAATCCCAGCACTTTGGGAGGCTGAGGCAGGAGGATCGCGAGTTCAAAGCCAGCCTCAGAAATGGCGAGGCACTTAGCAACTCAGTGAGACCCTGTCTCTAATAAAATACAAAAAAGGTCTGGGGATGTGGCCCAGTGGTCAAGGGCCCCTGAGTTCAATCCCCAGTACCAACAACAACAACAAAAAAAAACTCCTTCCCTCAGCCAGGCATGGTGGTGCACGCCTGTAATCCCAGCACTTGGGAGGCTGAGGCAGGAGGATTGTGAGTTCAAAGCCAGCCTCAGCAATGGCGAGGCACTTAGCAACTCAGTGAGACCCTGTCTCTAATAAAATACAAAAAAAGGGCTGGGGATGTGGCCCAGTGGTCCAGTGCCCCTGAGTTCAATCCCTGGTACCAAAAAAAAAAAAAAAAGAAAAAAAAAACAAACTCCTGGGCTGGGGTTGTGGCTCAGCGGTAGAGCGCTCGCCTAGCACGTGCACCGCCTGGGTTCGATCCACAGCACCACGTAAAAATAAAGGCATTGTGTACAACTAAAGCAAATTAAAAAAAAAAAAAAAAAAAAAAAACTCCTTCCCTCAGAGGTCAACACTATCCTGAATATATCATTCTCATATATTTCTTTAGGCATATATTCATAAAGAAAAAAACAGTACCCAAGTACCCAGCATTACAGTGCATGACTTTTAAGTTGAATATATTTATTTTTTTTGGGAGGGGGGGGGAATGTGCCAGGGATTGAAATCAGGGGCACTCAACCACTGAGCTACATCCCCAGCACTATTTTTTATTTTATTTAGAGACAGAGTCATACTGAGTTGCTTAGCACCTTGCCATTGCTGAGGCTGGCTTTGAACTAGTGATTCTCCTGGCTCAGCATCCCTAGCTGCTGAGATTACAGGCATGTGCCACTGTGCCCGACTTAAGCTTAATATTTTTTTAAAATATTTATTTATTTACTTTAGTTGTACACAATGCAATGCATTTATGTTTACGTGGTGCTGAGGATCGAACCCGGGCCACGCACGTGCGAGGCGAGCGCTCTGCCGCTGAACCCCAGCCCCAGCCCATAAGCTTACTATTAATGGCAGCACATGGTACACATTCCTGATTGTGGTGAGATTTAACCAAATGACACATTTTCCTCTAATTTATGCATTTGCACAGCTGCATAGTACTCCATTCTTGAATGTACCTAGATTGATCAATCCTTTCCTGCTGACAGTCATTGAAGGTTTTCTATTTTTTTACTTATGTGCTTTAACATTATGAAACACACATGGAAGGGTTTCTCTAGTTTCTGCTAAAGAATAAAATTACTGGTCTTTATACTATAAATTTTGCCAGCTTTGTGAAATAATGTCAAAATTTTTCCCGAAGTGCTCATCCTGATACAGCAGCAGCACGTAAGAATGCCTGGTATCCAGCAGCTGGGGAGGCTGAAGCAAGAGGATAGTGAGTTCAAAGCCAGCCTCAGCAACTTAGCAAGGCCCTAAGCAACTCAGCAAGACCCTGTCTCTAAGTAAAACACAAAAAAAGCGCTGGCCATGTGGCTTAGTAGTTGAGCGCCCCTGAGTTCAATCCCCAGTACTAAAAAAAAAAAAAAAAAAAAAAGGCCTGCCTGGTATTCTTTTTTTTTTTTTAAATATTTTATTAGTTGTAAATGAACACACAGTATCTTTATTTATTTTTATGTGGTGCTGAGGATCGAACCCAGTGCCTCAGACATGTGAGGCAAGCACATTGCCACTGAGCTACAGCCCCAGCCCTGCCTGATATTCTTTATCCTCTTGGCATTGACAATTTTTTTTTTTTCAAATTTTCTCAGTTTGAAGGCTGTGAAATGGTATTTTGTTATGCCATAAATTTACATTTCCATCATTGCTATAAAGTAAGATTAGAATTTTTTTTGTACTGAGGATTTAAATAAGGAGAGCTTTGCCACATTTTTTTTTTTTTTTTTTTTTTTTTGAGACAGTCTTGCTGAGTTGCTGAGGGTCTTACTAAATGGCTGAGGCTAGGCTCAAACTTGTGATCCTCCTGCCTTAGTCTCCTAAGTCCCTGGGATTACAGGTGTGCATGACTACACCCATTAGACCTTTTTCTCTCTATATATTTTTTGCTATTTAGATATATCTTTTCATAACTTTTGCCCATTTTTCTACTAGGTTGTCTTTTTCTTACTGATTTGTAGGAAATCTTTAAATAGTCTGGATGTTAGTCTTTCATCAGTTATTTGGTGACCCTCAGGGTGGCATCACCTAGCTATGACTTCAGTCTCTACCCCATCACTGTGAATCCATATAGATAACTGCCTGGTGGACAATTCTATCTGAACATTGCACAGGCACCGCAAGTTCAATTTATCCATCATAGCTCTGCACCTGCTATTCCTCCTGGGCCTCATACCCAGTTTTCACGTCTGAAATGTGTGTGCCAGCCTTGACCATTACTACCCTGCACCTCCTTTCCACTCCTGGCTCAACCTAAGACCAAACCCGCCAATTCTTCCTCCATGTTTCAATCTGTTCTCTCCCTTTCATTCCCTCTCCGAAGATCCCATTACAAGCTACTGCCTTCTTGCCAGCATTTCTGTAACACTCCATGTGTCCTCTGGTCCTCCCCGTGCCCCATGCTCCAACCAGTACATCCATTCTCCACACTTGCAGCCACAGCAAGGCCCCTGAGATCTTATTTAAATTGGAATTCTGCAGTATCATTCTCTTGCTCAAAATGTTGGAATGACTCCAGTGTAGTCCGTGCCCTTATAAAGACTTTCATTACTATGCTCCTAGCCCAGACTCACCTCTATCTACTCACTCAATTTAAAATTTCCATGTACCACCATTTTGACTCACAGGCCCCAAAAGAAACCACCTCACTATACTCCCAACCTGCAGGTTTTCACATCTACTAGTCTCCAAATCTGGAATATTTTTCCTTCATCTCTTCATAATTCCTCCAGATTGAATGCACCTCAGAACTTTGAGATGCTTCTTCCTCTGGAAGCCTTCCCTAAGCCCTCAGGATAAGCAAGGTGCCCTGCTCCATGTTCTTTTTTTTTTTTTTTTTTTTTTAAATATTTATTTATTTACTTTAGTTGTACACAATGCAATGTATTTATGTTTACGTGGTGCTGAGGACCGAACCCGGGCCGCGCACGTGCGAGGCGAGCGCTCTGCCGCTGAGCCACAACCCCAGCCCTGCTCCATGTTCTTATAGCCTTCTGTGCTCCTCACTCTGCATCATCCCTATCTGAGAAGTGGGGAATCACATCTGCCTCACTCACAACAGTCTCCTCAACACCTAGTGCATAATCAGCAGTAAATAATGTTTTCATGGGCATATGGAGATAGGAGACTGTTTCAGCAACATAAGGCCCCAAATAATAGGACTTTGAATTAAAGCAGTCAGTGGACTGGAGAGAAGTAGATAGATTAAAGATTAGGGGAACTTAATGAGATTTGATAATTAATTGGATGTAGGGGGTTAGGAAAAGGAAGATTAAAGAATGAGACCCTAGCTTTGGCTTGGATACCTCAAGCTATGAAGATGGCAGAGGACTTGAGGACCAAGGCCAAGATACCAATGTCCTTGATAAGTGAGAGAGAATCAGATAGCATAAGCCTCAAAGGAAAAGATTTTGCAAAGATGAAATAACAATTGCCTGGCTGAATGTGGTGGTGCATGCCTGTAATCCCAGTGACTCAGGAGGCTAATTATCACATGTTGGAGGCCAGCCTCAGTAATTTACCAAGGCCCTGTTTTAAAATAAAAAGGGCTAGAGATGTGGCTCAGTGTGTAAATGCTTCTGGGTTCAATTTCTGGTATACCCCCCAAAAAAGAGCAATTGCCTGGCTCTAGCATTTGGAAATGAGAACACTCCCACTCCCAACCTGAGAGATGGGAGGGCAAAGACGATGCAAAGCCTCTGTGGAGAGGAATAGAGGTATAGTGAAGGCCTCCTGCAAAAGGCACAGGGTAGGGCAAGTGCTCAGAGACTTGGAAAGTTAGGAAAAAGAATCCTAGAAAGCTCTGAGAAAGGATAGAAAAGGGAGAAGAACTGGGGAACTATGCTGGGAAGAGGATGTGTGTGTGTGGGGGGGGGGTATGCTTTGAGGGGATACTGGAGACTAAACCCAGGGGCACTTTACCACTGAGCTACATCCCCAGCCCTTTTTTTATTTTTTATTTTGAGACAAGGTCTTGCTAAATTGGTGAAGCTGGCCTCAAACTTGGAATCCTCCTGCCTTGGCCTCCCAAATGACTGGGATTACAGGCATGCACCACTGCACCTGGCCATCTCTCAGTATCTGTGGGACTTTGGTGACAGGAACCTCTAGATACCAAAATCCTCAGATGCTCAAGTCCCTTCTATAAAATAGTGCATATGTGCATTGAACCTAATATAATCTCCCATATACCTTAAATAATCTTTAGGTTACTTATAATACCTAATACAATGTAAATGCTATGTAAATAGCTGTTACACTGCATTATTTAGGGAACAATAACAAGGAAAAAATCTGTACATGTTGAACACAGCAATGTTTTGTTTTTTTCTTTTCCAAATATTCTAGATCTGTGGTTGGTTGAATCCATAGATGCAGAATCCACAGATGTGGAAGACTAATTATACCCAAAAATGTCCTTGCATCCATACATTGCTAACAGCAGATAAAAAAAGTCAATGATTTTGAAAACAAATTGACTATATTACAAGACATTAAAAAACATGTATATTGCTGGGTGTGGTGGCACATGCCTATAATCCCAGCAGCTTCAGAGGCTGAGGCAGGAAGATCTCAAGTTCAAAATCAGCCTCATCAACTTAGCGAGACACTGCCTCTAAATAAAATGTTAAAAAGGGTTGTGGCTATGGCTCAGAGGCTAAGTGTGTGGGTGTGCGTGTGTGCGTGCATGCACATGTGTATACACACACACAAATACATATATATTGATGCTAGGGTATTTCTTACCCATAAAGTTTCCCTTAAGAAAAGACTCTCCCTCTACATGAGGCCAAGTTCAATCCCCAGCACCAAAAAGAAAAGAAAATAGCCTCCCTCAAAATACATAACAATATTTACTGAAGACTAATTTATGATATTAAAATTCTGGAAATAACCCAAATGTCCAAAATGGAAAAAGAGGTTAAAAAAACTATCAAAACCACTCAATGCAATATCACACACCATTAAACACAATAACTGTGAAGACTGAATCACCATGAAAACATTTAGGATATGATTGCTCAAAGGAAAAAAGCAGGATACAAAACCATTTACCATAGGATTACAACCACATAAAAAGCTTCAGTACTTGGACAGAGCTTAGAAAGAACGTAGAAAATTTTAAAGGGCTGAGTTTTATAGAGTGGTAGGTAATGATGACTTTTTCTTAACATTCCTGTTTCTCCAAAACTAACATGTGCAATAAATATTCAACCTCCCACATTTCTAGAGTCCCTTCTAACCATCCCTACTGAAAACCACCTCTCTGCTCATGATTTCTTTCAGGTTGGCTGCAACCTGGCTCCCTACCCCTGAGACATGACCAATTTCTGTTCCAGGAGCAAGGCTTCTAGTACTTTGTACCTTCCCACAGAACTCAAAATTATCTGCAACCTCCCATCCATGAGTTGCATATTAGGTAAGCATTTAGGACCAGGCCACCTCAAAATAGGCACCATTCTTCTTCTCCTATATTTTATTTATTAATTTATTTTTAATTTGTTTTTGTATTTACATATATATGTATTCATTCATTCATTCATCCATTCATTAGCAGTACTGGGGATTGAGCCCATGGCCTTTCACAATGAGCACATTCCAATCGACCTTTATTTTATTTATTTATATGCGGTGCTGAGAATCGAACCCAGTACCTCACACATGCTAGGCAAGTGCTTTGCCACTGAGCCACAACCCCAGCCCCTCCAGTCCTTTTTATTCTTTTTTTTTTTTTTTTTTGGTACCAGGGATTGGACACAGGGGCACTTTAACACTGAGCCACATCACCACTCCTTATTTATTTTGAGACAGGGTCTCACTAAGTTGCTTAGAGCTTTCCTAAACTGCTGAGACTAGCCTCAAGGAATCCTCCTATTTTACCCTCCCTACCCGCTAGGATTATATAGGCCTGCGCCACCACACCTGGCTCTTTTTATTTCGAGACAGGGTCTCACTAAGTTGTTGAGGCTGGCCTTGAATTCATGATCCTCCTGCCTCATCCTCCCAAGTCCCCAGGATTACAGGCATGCACTACTGCAACAGCCAGCGACCCTTCTTTTAAGGAAGCCTTTAAGGAAGCCATCAAGATCCACGTTCTCCTGCCATTAACTGTAAGCATTGAGAAGTCTTCTGGGTCATCTAGAATCACTTCCATCTGTGTACTGCTCGACATACACCCTCATCTGTCCCAATCCCATGCTTTTTTCTTTCTTTCTTTTTTTATATTTTTAGTTGTAGATGGACATAATACCTTTATTTTATTTGTTTATTTTTATGTGGTGGCAGGGATTGAACCCAGTGCCTCACGCATGCTAGGCAAGCACTCTACCATTAAGCTACAACCTTGGCCCCATAATCCCACTCTTCCTAGCCCTCTCAAATCCTTAGGCCAGGGCCTCTGACATTCTTACTCAAGGATGTAAAAACTCCTTCACTTCTCATCTTCTCCCCAGAATGTTCCATTTGCCCTGCTGGATTTGCCTGGCCCTGGCTGTCCTCTGTGACCCTCAAGTTAAGACACTTCAAGGATAGAGGTGGGTGGGTAACACCTTGCTTCCCACTGTCATTTCCAAACCTTGCACTGTTCCAACCCCAATTTCCCTGCAGTTCTTGCCATTAGTCTAGCTATCCACTTTCTGTCATATACCCCTATTTCCTGAGACTTTCCTTCCTGGTTTGCCATCTTGCTCCCTACACACCCTCCTGTTACCATTCTTGGTGACTTCCATTTCCACAGTAGCCTGTTAATTTGCTGTCCCCTCTGCCTGGCACAGTCTTCCCACAGGCACCAGTTTGGTTTCCTTCAGGTCTCTGCTCAGATGTCACCTAATAGTGAGATCTTCTTTCACTTTTTTTTTTTTTTTTTTTTTGCGGGGCGATGGGGTGTTGCTAGGAATTTAACCCAGGGATACTCTACCTCTGAGCTACATCCCCAGCCCTGTTTTTTATTTTGTTTTCAGACAGGGTCTCCCTAAGTTCCCTAGACTGGCCTCAAACTTGTGTTCCTCCTGCCTCAGCCTCCTAAGTGACTGGGATTACAGGAGTGTGACACCATGCCCAGTGATCCCATCCTTTTAAAAATTGTAACTCAGAGCTGGGCACAGTGGTACACACCTGTAAACTCAGTAGCTTGAGAGGCTGAGGCAGGAGGATTGCAAATTTGAGGCCAGCCTCAGCAACTTAGTGAGGTGCTATCTCAAAATAAAAAAAAAGAAAAGGGCTGGGGATATGACTCACTTGTTAAGTGCCCCCTGGTTAAATCCTCGATGAGGGGTGTGAGAGAATTACAACTCACTCTTTTCTCTGTTTTATTCTCCATGCCATCTGTCAGATACATATATTTCTTTTTTTTTCTTTTTGATGTTGGGGATTGAAGCCAGGAGTACTCTACCACGGAGCTATATCCCCATCCCGTTTTAAATTTCTTAAAAATTTTGAGACACAGTCTCACTAAGTTGCCCAGGGTGACCTTGAACTTGTTGCACTCCTCCTGCCTCAGCTTCCCTAGTTGCTTGGGATCACAGACATGTATACCCAGCACTTCACTATTTATTTTCTGCCTGTTTCTTTTTGTTGTTGTTGTTTTCCATCTGTTTTTATTGTGCATTATAGTTGTACATATTGGTGAGATTTGTTACATATCTATATATGCATACAATATAACAATATAATTTGGTTACTGACTGTTTCTTACACTGGGATATAAGCTTCACAAGGTCAGGGACTTTTGTCTGACTAGTTCTCAGCACCTAAAACATGAACTGGTATATAGAATGTGATCAACAAAAATGCACTGAAAGCCAGGCATGATGGCGCACACTTGTAATCCCAGCACTTGGGAGGCTAAGGCAGGAGGATGACGAGTTCAAAGCCAGCCTCAGCAATGGCGAGGCACTTAGCAACTCAGTGAGACCCTGTCTCTAATAAAATACAAAAAAGGGCTGGGGATGTGGCCCAGTGGTCGAGTGCCCCTGAGTTCAATATCCGGTACAAAAAAAAAAAAAAAAAGATGCACTGAAATAGTGGTAGTCTATAATCCCAGCTACTCAGGAGGTTCAGGCAGGAAGTAGCAAATTTGAGGCCAACCCCGGCAACTTAGTGAGACCCTTACTCAAAATTTAAAATTTAAAAAAGAACTGGGAATACAGCTTAATGGTAGAGCGTCCCTGGTTTCAATCCCCAGCAACACACACACACACATACACACACACACCAGCCAGGGATGGTGGCGCACACCTGTAATCTCAGTTACCCTGAAGGCAGGAGGATCACAAATTCAATGTCAGCCTATGCAACTTAGGGAGACCTATCTCAAAATAAAAAGGGCCAGGGGATGTAGCTCCAGGGTAGAATGCTTGCCTAGCATGCATGAGGCCCTGAACTCTATACCCAATATAGGGAAAAAACAAAAACATGCACTGAACAAATAAGAATGAATGGATCCATCAAACACATGGGCCAATCTCGTGCCTTCACTTCCTTAGCACCCACAGCCATTGCCTTGGTCTATATCAAGTCCTGGGCTTTGTCATATCTGAGATAGCATACCTCAATTTTAGTCTGACTACCACCTCCAACCCATCTAGTTAATTTGCTCTGCCATTTCTACGATGACAATTATTCAACTTCATCAAAACATATTTACATATTTCTAGTTTACCACAACAAGCCAACCCCTGAGGACACCCTTAAGATACCCCTTGTCTTTCTGTCTTGGCAAACCCCAACAAGACTGTCCTCCTATTCCATGCTTGCATGCAAATGACTACTAGGCTTCACTGAATAACTGCTATATGCTAAGCACTTTTTAAAGCACTTTACATTAATTCATCATTAATTCTTTTAATTCCCAAAACTGTGAGGTGGGTGCCATATCCTCACTTTACAAAGAAACTACAGTCACTTAACCTGCCAGGAAAGATATACAACCACACTAACTGGTCTCACTTTAAATGGATGGCAACAGCTAGGTGAGGTGGCACACACCTGGAGTCCCAGCTACTTGACAGTCTGAGCAAGAGGATTACTTGAGCCCAGAGGATCAAGGCCAGCCTAGACAACATGAAGAGACCCTGTCTTTAAAAAAAAAAAAAAAGGAAGCTGGGCGCGGTGGTGCATGCCTGTAATTCCAGCACTTGGGAGGCTGAGGCAGGAGGATTGCGAGTTCAAAGCCAGCCTCAGCAATGGCGAGGCACTTAGCAACTCAGTGAGACCCTGTCTCTAATAAAATACAAAAAAGGGCTGGGAATGTGGCCCAGTGGTCGAGTGCCTCTGAGTTCAATCCCTGGTACCAAAAAAAAAGAACAGCCGGGTACCTACAATCCCAGTGGCTTGGGAGCTGAGGCAAGAAGATGGAGAGTTTAAAGCCAGCCTCAGCAACTTAGTGAGGCACTAAGCAACTCAGCGAGACCCTGTCCCTAAATAAAATACAAAAAAGGACTGGGGATGTGGGGATGTGGCTCAGTGGTTAAGTGCCCCTGGGTTCAATCCCCAATATCAAAAGGGAAAAAAAAAAAAAAAAAAAAGGAACAGCAACAAACCTCTGGCAGGCACTGTGAAAAGAACAGTAAAACCATCTTCATTTTACAATGGTTCAAAATATGACTTTTCATTTTTATGATGGTGCAAAAGCAACATTCTTCAAATATCAGAAGTGGTATGTTTCAGTAGAAACCATACTTCAAATGTTGGTCTTTTCCTGGTCTAATGATACGCAGTATCATGAGTGAAAACACAATATACACCATGTTAAGCTGCAATGTTTGATACATTAGGTGTATTAAATGCATTCTCAACTTACGATATTTTCTTTTCTTTCTTTTTTTTTTTTTTTTGGTACCGGGGATTGAACTCAGGGGCACTTGACCACTGGGCCACATCCCCAGCCCTTTTTTGTATTTCATTAGAGACAGTGTCTCACTGAGTTGCTAAGTGCCTCGCCATTGCTGAGGCTGGCTTTGAACTCGAAATCCTCCTGCCTCAGCCTCCCAAGTGCTGGGATTACAGGTATGTGCCACTGCACCCGGCTGTTACAGTATTTTCAACCTATGACAGATTATCAGGATGTAACCCTCATCAGTCAAGGAGCATCTGTACTACCACATTCCTTGGTAGTTTGGATTTTTCTACTTTCTAGGACAGATTATTTCATGCCTTCTGCTCTTTCCACACAGGCCCTCTTCCTTCAGCTAGAGACCTCCTTTTAAGCTTCACTGAGAAACCAAGAGATAGAAATATCCAAATCTTCTAAGCACCAAATGCTTTTGAATGCTCTTCCACCTTTCTCCCTATGGAGAGGAAGGACTTTGCATTTAAGCCAACATTGCCAATGTGCTCTAGATCCTGTCTTCACTGAGCCACCCATAAATTTTTTTATCCCTCTCTTCTACAGCATTGCTATGGTTTAAATGTGTTTGCCAAAAATTCATACATTCACAACTTAAACTCCAATTCACACGGTGATGGTATTTGGAGGTGGAGCCTTTGGAAGGGAAATAGGGTGACAGGAGGTAGAACCCCCATGATGGAATAATTGACTTCATAAGAGAGACCTGATTTTGTATGCTCCTGCCATGTGATATCTTCCACCAGGCTATGACACAACAGAAGACTCACCAGATGTGATACCTTGATCTTGGGATCTTGGGCATCCCAGATTCCAGACTATCACAAATAAATCTTTCTTTATAAATTACCCAGTCTCAGGTATTCTGTTGTGGCAACACAAAACAGAATAAGACAAGCATCAATTCCTTTCTCTCTTCTGGGTTATTCCTGATATCACAAAACACCCAATAAACCCTCTAACCCACAATCCCTTTGGTCACATTTTTTGGCTCCCTTTCACAGCAAAACTCCAAATAATTGAGTCTGTTCTTTTCCTTCTACCACAATAATCAGTTTCTGCCTCCATTGCTCCTCTGAAAGCACTTGTCAAGGTCACTAATACCTCTTATCAGTCTCTCCTTTTTTTCTTTTTTGTAGTACTGGAGGATGAACCCAGGGATACTTTACCACTGAGCTACATCCCCAGCCCTTTTATTTTGAGACTAGGTCTCACTTAGTTGCCTTGGCTGGCCTCAAACTTGCAATCCTCCTGAGTCACTGGGTTTACATGTGTGTGCCACACCTGGTCTCTTGTCATTCTCTAAGTCTACCTCAGTCCATCTCTCAGCAGCATTAGTCATGACTGTTTCCTCCTTTGTTGCTTTTCCTATATCCCACCCCAGATGCTGGTGCACCCAGAGCTCTTTGTGGGCCTTTTCCTCTTTCACCCATTCTCTCTCTCTAAAGAATGAATCCATCCTCAAGACACAAGATGCCATCTACGTATTCTACCACTTCCCAGAGTATATCACTGACCCCACTCTTTCCCCTTAGCATTACATCTCATATTTAATATACTTAAAACCCCTTGACTTCTATCCTCATAGCTGCTCATATCCCTGTTTTCTCCTTTGAGTAAAGTGTTCTACCAACCACCCAGCTGCAAAAATCTGAACATCAAGAGCTGGAGTTGTAGCTCTGTGGTAGAACGCTTACCTAGAATGTGTGAGGTACTCGGTTTGATCTTCAGCACCACATACAAATAAAATAAAGGTACTGTGTCCATCTACAACTAAAAAATATGTAAAAATCTTTTTTAAAAAATCTGAACATCAACTTTAAATGTTTCCTTCCCTGTACCTTCACATCCAATGAATCTTTTAAGTCTTGCAAAATATACTTCAAATCCATCCACATCTCTACATCTCTCCTGATATCATTTCACCAACTCACCATAATCTTTCACCTGCATTAAGTGCATCCTAGTGAGTCCTCCCCCAGATTCACTCCTGCTCACCCACAACCCACTCACTTCTCTCTTCTAAAACTTTCCTATTGATTCTCAAACTCCAAAAGGCCTTCCCGTAAAACTTCACATAATGTTACTGCAAGTCACCTTTGCATCCTCACCCCACTTTCCTCCACACTGGTATTTTTCCTGTTCTATGAACATAGAAAGCTCTTTCCCAGCTCTGGGTCTATTTATAATACTATTGCTTCTTCCTGGAAAGTTCTTGCCCTGGCTCTTCATCTGACTGATTCATCATTCTTTTCAGGTCTCAGTTCAAATGTCTTTTCAGAAAGCCCCTCCCTTACCATTGTATCTAAAGTGGAATCTTCTAGTTGGTTTCTCCTAGTTCTGTTTACATCCTTCAGAGTATGCATGTATGCATTTTATTTTAGAGACAGGGTCTCACTATGTTGCCCAGGCTGATTCAAATTCCTATCTCAGTCTCCCAGAACATTTATTTTAATCGGTTATGATCTTGTTTATTTAATGGTTTACATTTGCAAATCACACAAGAAAACCAGCTCTTCATCTATCATGTTCAATTCTTTATCATTTCAGCACTACAGTGACTAACATTAGTAGTTATTCAATAAATATCTATAACTAAATTAAACACTGTCACAAGACATCTACTACTTTCTAGAGAAAACACATATTCCTGACTAAAGAGGAAACAAATACCTCTCTCTCTTTTTTTTAAATTGTGTGTGGGGGTGTTCTAGGGATTAAGCCATGTATGCTTTACCACTGAGCTACACATCCAGTCCTATTTATTTATCTTGAGACAGAGTCTCACAAAGTTGCTGGGGCTGGCCTTCAACTTATGACCCTCCTGCCTCAGCCTCCAGAGTCACTGGGATTACAGGAGTGTGCCACTATGCCCACATACATCTCTTAAAATGACTTCAGAATTCAGGGCAAAATGCTACATGTGAAAATTCATAGAGCAGGGAAAGTACTATTTGTGAACAGGAAATCTGTGGACTATACTTTCTCCATCCACACGAAGGGCTTAAATGTGCAATGTCTCCATAAAGGGGCAGAGTTAGACCCTACACTTACCATTTCTGTGTATTCCACTTGCTCTCCCTCATTATACAGCTCTGGGGGCAGGTTATAAATCCGCAGGATGTTATCAGCACTATTGGTCAAGATGCAGGAACCATCAGGGGCCCTAGAAATATAGCAAAGAGTTAGGAAACTGGACAGACTTATGCCTTCCAAGTATAGGGTCTACCTCTGTAGTAAGTAAGCCCCCAAGTCCTTGTTGTAAAACACAAAGTCCTAGAAAATTTTTAAGCTCAAATACTCTGAGGGATTCCCCTCTTGTGCGCACCTCTGGTGGATCCTTTTCCCAGACAAGTGTCGTGTTTTCATCTCTCTGCCCCATTGTCCTTACTTACCACTTACAGCCTTTCAAGAAGTTCTCAGGTTGGGCGCTAAACTCAGACCAGGAACCACTGAGAAATCGAGGTGGCCAGGAGAAGCTGTAGTTCCAAGTGCTGTAAGGAAGATGAAGGAACACACCTGGGTCGCCAGAACAAAGGGGAAATGGACCTGGAGAAGTGGGCACACACTTTCACTCTCCTTAGATTACAAAGTCAACTACCACTTACGTGTCTTCCTCATCCTCTAGAGCGGTTTCCTCAGACTCGCCTTCCATGGCTTCTTCAGACCCCAACTCCGGAACACTCGTTTTTTCTGCAGGAGAGCTAGCATTTTCATCAAGTTCTTGCTTCTTGATTTGAGGACTCAACTCGCGAGGAACATCAAACTCTATTTCCAAGGGAGTGGAGAGAGATGCTGGGTTCTCCTCTCCCAGCTCCTGGGACACAGCTGAGCCAGCCACGGGATCTGGGGATATCTGGGGCAGATCATCCCCACCAGGTGGCGGTGGTATAAATTCAGGTTCTGTATTTTTATCCATCGGAGAAGCGTGGGGAGAGAGACAGGCTGGTACCGGGGCCTGGTCTAAAGGAAGGCTGTCTGGAGCTAAGAGTTGCTCCTCCGACGTCTTCATGCTCCAGAGGAAGCGCGGCAGACATTGGCCTAAGCCCGGCAACTCTCTGCTGCGCCTACAGGCGGCCCGACGCACCGGACTGCCGGAAGGGCTTCGAAGTTCTCTGGGATCAGAAGTGGGGAAACCCACCAGCGCCTTCCTTCCTCTTCCGTAAGGGAGGCCGAAGACCCCGGGCCGGCGAGAATAGAAGGACACCAATAGTAAAAGCACAACTCTGCTAAGTACAGTGGGCCGCTCGGCGCCACTTGTTCTCGCGGGACTTGGGCCCGCCGTCCGATTGGACCTTTGCATCCCGAATCAGATTTCGCGGGCGACCCCACAAAGGGGCGGAAAGTACTGGTAGGATTCAGCGTATGCATGGAGCCTTAAGGATCCTAGTAGCTGCTGGGAGTTGTAGTCTGAATGCTCCGTCTTAGCGAGACGTGCCCGAGCTCCCCTGAACTGTCTCCCGCGGTAATTCTTAAAGCACCTACTTTCCCTCGCCTGCAGAGAGCGCTTGATTCAGGTTTTGCATCTCATTCGCCCAATTCCTCAGACCTCTCTTCATTCATTTGATAAATATTATAAAGCTCTGACTTCCTACCCAGCACTGTACTAGGCATTGGAGAATACTGCAATGAATAAGATAGCTAACAAATTCTCTACCCTAAAGCCAATGCACAAATGGATCTTTTCGGTGATAAGAGCTACGAAAGAAATTAAACAAGATAGTGTAATATAGTCTCCAGGGAAACACAGTAGATTGAGATATTAAGGAAAGCCTTCCTAAAAGGTGACATTTTAGCTGATGACAAGAAACTATCCAGCTAGTTCCGAAAGCTCAGTGTCCCAGGCCAAGAGAATGGCAAATGCAGGTTTTCTTCCTTCCACCCTTTTTACTTGACACAGTAGCGGGATCCGGCAAAATGGTTTCCACCAATTCTGCCCTCACAGCTCTGGCTTGTATTACTTTCCCCGCTCCAAAATGTCAGGAGCTACAGCACCAATACAACGCGAATCCTGACTCTCTGTATCCTCCCCAACTCCTTCCCGTCCCTCCTGCAGGCGAATTACTTGCCCTTACTTGTCATGGCGACTGTCCAGCTTTGTGCCAGGAGCCTCGCGAGGGTTGCTGGGATTGGGATTTTCCCCTCCCACGTGCTCAGACTGGCGCTAAAAGTTTTGTGCTCCTCAAAAGTCCAGAGCCATCATCCTGGGCGCAGGTAGCTGCGGGGCTCTGAGGGGCACCTGGCGATCGTGCTTCCCAGGACGGTGACACGCTCCCCTGAGGACGGGGTAAGGTCTCGACTGAGCTTGATGAGTCCTCTCTGAGTCACGGGCTCTCGACTCCGTGTATTTGCAGCTCGAGAGAATCGCGGGGTTTGAGGGGGGGTGTGTGTGCAGCGGTGCTTGGCTGGGTAGAGGGAAAGGGCTGGCCGGATCAACACAGAAATGCAGTGTTGGGAGGCCTGGGTGTAGATAACGGGGATGTTAATATCAGCCAGACTCAAAGCTGAACACTTGGGCAGGGGGTTGGACTTTGGGGAATCTGGAGCCTTCCAAAAGCTTATTCCCTCCCCCCTCCTGCCCCCCATATACCCTTATCTACCTAGAGCGAGATCCTGGGAATCCCTGAAATATGATGCACAAAGCACTAGTTTGAGACTTTCTTGAGATCTTAGAGCCCATGACATCCTAGTGGAACCTCGGGCTCCATTCCAAAATTAATTGGGGTGACCGGGAAACCCAAGCCGCTGAGGTCCCCAACTTCCGGACCTTTGTCCTTTATGAAGTGATCTCTCCAGTCGGCCCCCGGCTCCGCTAGGTGAAGAAAATCCAATTAAAGACTATCAGCCATAGAGGTGGGAAGTGGTAAATGAAAGGTTAGCCCGCGAGACGGCAGAATCCTGCAGGTCTGAGAGGCCCGGCAGCCCTGTTATTGTTTGGTTCTACATTTACATTTCTGCTACTTGCAGTACCATTTCCGGTTTCTTTTTGTCGGAAGAGCTCACCGTTGTCCCAGTAAGAGGGAAGTAGAAATAAAGAAAATGTATTTTAAGCGGGTTCCTGTTGCTTGCGGAGGGAAACTGTTCTACCCCTCTTCCATTCTTTTTCTGAACTACTTAGTTATTGCTTTTGCAAAGGACCGGGTATTTGTTTTGATCCAAACCTCAGTCCTTCCTCCTCTTTGAATGGTGTACTCCACCCCCCGGTCGTCAGCAATCTGGAAGGACGCTACCATTGCGTAGAAAGACGTGGGGGGGGGGAAGTGTGTGTAGAAGGCAAGCCTGCGTTTTTTTGGAAATAGGTACATTCAGGAATCAGCTTTTGAAATAAAGCAATGATAGGGCGTTTGTTTCGGAAACACAATTTGTCCAGCATCCGGTTTTGGGCTGAGCCATTCCAATTGTGGACGCAGACCGAACGTCGTGAAAGCGGAAGGGGAGGGTCTTGAAGAGGGGCGCCCCAAGGTCTTAAGTGCAGTCCTCTAGTCCAAGCCAGTTCTTACCAGTGGGAGGTGGCGGAACGCTCTCCAAATCCCACGCAAATGCATTTCTCTTATATACTTCATTTAGGGCGGTCGTTTCATTCAACAGTTACCGCCCACTTTTTGAATACTGTGTGTCCTATTTATGTGCTGTTGGTTTTTCTAAATGAGGGTTGCATTTACACACGGCGCATTGGGGAAGTTTTAAATTTCCTCTTGTTCATCCGAAGGTTCAATAATCTTAGTCTTTGAAATAAATAGACAATAGACTAACAGGGAACACAATAACAAGTTTTATTACTTGGCTGCAGGAGCCACGCATACAGCATGAAACTCAAAGGAGAGCCAGATCAAGTTTATATAGATCTAAAGCTTAGGCTTTTGGTGGTGATGGTAAAGGGAATGCTGGCTGTGGAACGTTGAAGCGGGGAGGTGCACTACGAGCAAGGGTTGTCTTATTATGCAGATAAAGTATCCCAGGTAACTGCCTTTGTGGTAATCTCTGACTGAACTAAGTGTCGGAATCCCAGTCTCTTGAATATGAAAAGATCTTTCCAAGACCTTCAGGGGAATATCACAGAGCAATGCCTGTGCATGCTTCTGCTGTTTACTAATGTCTATGTATGTTTAATGTATTTTTTGAAAACGACAATTTTCAGAACTAGTCCTTTGTTTGCAGAGGCGTGCAATTTCTCTGAATAATTTAGTACAGTAGTCCCTAGATATCCACGCTAGGTTGGGGAGGGGATTGGTTCCAGGATGCTCAAGTTCCTTACAAAAAATGGCATAGTATATGCCTTTAACCTATGCATATTCTCACATGTGCTTTAAATTATCTCTAGATTACTTATAATATTTAGTACAGTGTAAATGCTATTTAAATAGTTGTTAAACTGTACTGTTGAGAAGAAAAAAGATCTGTACATGTTCAGTACAGGCAGCAGCAGCAACGTTTTTTAAATACAAGATGTGCAAAATTGTAGCAAATCAAACCTGGTAATGTGTAAAAAGAATAAGTATATCCTAGAACTGCAATGTTACTTTAGCATTCAAAAATTAGTCTGTGCTGCCGGGCGCGGTGGCGCACGCCTGTAATCCCAGCACTTTGGGAGGCTGAGGCAGGAGGATCGTGAGTTCAAAGCCAGCCTCAGCAATGGCGAGGCACTTAGCAACTCAGTGAGACCCTGTCTCTAAATAAAATACAAAAAAGGGCTGGGGATGTGACCCAGTGGTCGAGTGCCCCTGAGTTCAATCCCCGGTACCAAAAAAAAAAAAAAAAAAAAAAAAAAAAAAAAAAAAAAAAAAAAAATTAGTCTGTAAATTTCCAGTTGACAGGATTAAAATCCTATAGTGATTTGAACAGATACAGAAAAAGCAGTTGACAATATTCAACATTTATTCATGATTTCAAACAAACCTCAGAGCAAACTAATAAGGGAAGAAAATTCTTGGTTTGACAAAAAGGCATCTACTATTAAGTATTAAGATGCTTAATGGTAGAAGACTGAATGCATTTCATCTTCAAGATCAGGAACTAGAGCTGGGGTTGTGGCTCAGTGGTAGAGGAGTGCTTGCCTACCACGTTTGAGGCACTTGGTTTAATCCACATAAAAAATAAATTAATAAAATAAAGGTAGGGGCTGGAGTTGTGGCTCAGTGGTAGAGCACTCACCTAGCATGTGCGCGGCCAGGGTTTGATCCTCAGTACCATGTAAAAATAAAAACTCGGGCTGGGGTTATGGCTCAGTGGTAGAGTGCTTGCCTAGCATGTGTGAGACACTGGGTTCGATTCTCAGCACCACATATAAATAAATTTTAAAAAATAAATAAATAAAGATCCATTGACAACTAAAAATATATTTAAAAAAAATAAATAAAAACTCATTGTGTACAACTAAAGTAAATAAATATTAAATAAATAAATAAAATAAAGGTATTTTTTAAAAAGATCAGAAATTGGAAAAGGATTTTGTTTTCACCACCTCGGTATTATACTAGAGATCCTAATCAGGCAAGAAAAAGAAATACTGATTACAGAGACAGTATTTTATTTACAGCCTGTTTGACTGTTTATATAAAAAGTCATAAATAAGCTGGGCGCGGTGGCACACGCCTGTAACCCTGACACTTAGGAGGCTGAAGCAGGAGGATCTCGAGTTCAAAGCCAGCCTCAGCAATGGCGAGGCACTTAACAACTCAGTGAAACCCTGTCTCTAAATAAAATGCAAAAAAGGGCTGGGGATGTGGCCCAGTGGTCGCGTGCCCCTGAGTTCCATCCCCGGTACCAAAAAAAAAAAAAAAAAAAATGGCTGGGGATGTGGCCCGGTGGTTAAGTACCCCTGAGTTCAATCCCCGGTACAAAAAAAAAAAGTCATAAATGGAATATTCGTAAAATCTACCAGAACTAGTAAGTAAATACTGCAGATTATTTACTTTTAAAAACAGTAAATAGTAGCATCCAAAACTATGTCGTGCTCAGGGATAAATTTAACAAAATGGATAAAAGCTCTGCATTGAAAACTATAAAATATTGCTTAGAGAATTGAAGGATGGTTTAAATAATGGAAACATACTCTGTTGATGGATTGGAAGGCTTAGTGATGAATCCCAACCAAAATCTTTGTAGTCTTGTTTGTACAAGTTGACAAGCTGGTTCCAAATTGAAAAAATAGTACAGAGTTGGAGGTCTTTTTTTTTTTTTTTTTTTTTTTTTTTTTTTTTTTTTATGCTGGAGATTGAATGCTGGGCCTCCTGTGAGCTACATCCTCAGCCCCAAAACTGGAGGTCTTTAACTATCTGACTTCAAGATTACAGTAAAGCTACATTAGGACTGAAGAACCAATGAACAGAATAGAGTCCAGACAAAAATATATATAAATGCACCGAGCGCGGTATCGCACGCCTATAATCCCAGCACTTTGGGAGGCCACGACAGGAGAATCGCAAGTTCAAAGCCAGCCTCAGCAGTGGTGAGGCACTTAGCAACTCAGTGAGATCCTGTCTCTAAATAAAATACAAAAAAGGGGGCTGGGGTTGTGGCTCAGCGGTAGAGCGCTCGCCTAGCATGTGCGTGGCCCGGGTTCGATCCTCAGCACCACATACAAATAAAGGCATTGTGTACAACTAAAAAAAAAATGATAAATAAATATTTTTTTAAAAATACAAAAAAGGGCTGGGGATGTGGCCCAGTGGTCGAGTGCCCCTGAGTTCAATCTCCAGTACCACCCCAAAAATAAATAAATAAATATATATATATATATATATATATATATATATATATATATATATAAATGTGGCTGTCTGATTTTCTACAAGGATGGTACTACTAAAATGAAAGGAAAATCTGCAGCAAATGATAGTGGACCAATTGGGGGCAGTCAACTCATAGCTTACATAAGACTCAGAATTAACTATAGAGATGGATAATTGATCTAAACGTAAAACCATGATGCATGCCTATAATCCCAACAACTTGGTAGGCTGAAGCAGGAAGATCTGAAGTTAAAAGGCTGCGGGTGTAGCTCAGTGGTAGAGAATCCCCTGGGTACAATACGTACAATACCAAAAAAATAAATAAATAAATGCGTGTATACACACACACACACACACACACACACACACACACCACTCTGAAACTTATTTTCAGAAGAAAACATGGACGCTGATTTTTTTTTTAATATTTATTTGTTTAGTTGTACACAATGCCTTCATTTTTAGATGGTGCTGAGGATAGGTGATTGCTCTACCGCTGAGCCACAACCCCCAGCCCCTGGGCACTGATTTTTTTTTTTTTTTTTTTTTTTTTTTTTTTTTGGTACTGGGGATTGAACTCAGGGGCACTCGACCACTGGGCCACATCCCCAGCCCTTTTTTTTTTTTTTGTATTTTCTTTAGAGACAGGGTCTCACTGAGTTGCTAAGTGCCTCGCCATTGCTGAGGCTGGCTTTGAACTCGCGATCCTCCTGCCTCAGCCTCCCAAAGTGCTGGGATTACAGGCGTGCGCCACCGCGCCCGGCTTGGGCACTGATTTTTAATCCCCTCTCCCCACCCTGCCACTTTTACTGACAGGATCAACCAGTTATTTTCTGGTATAGGGGTAAGTTATAGGACTGTTTCAAAATTTGTCAAATTAAAGTTTATGCATTTCAAAATATGCAAGTTTTACCTCAAAAAGTTTTGTTGGGGAGTGCCTAGGAGTATAGGTGAGACGATAAAGGGAGCATATTGATTATTCATGAAACTTGATGATAGATACATGAGGGTACATTTCCTTTTTTTAATGTGTTTGAATTTTCCCATAAGAAGTTTTTCCCTGTTTGTTTGGTTTTTTTTTTTTGGGGGGGGGTTTGTTTTAACATGTATTTTTAGTTGTAGGTGAACACAATACCTTTATTTTATTTTTATGTGGTGCTGAGGATCAAACCCAGTGCAGTGCCTCATGTGTGCCAGGTGAGCACTCTACCGCTGAGCCACAGCAACAGCTCCCTGTTTTTGTTTTTGTGATGATGCTGGGAATCAAATCCAGGACTTTTAAATTAAAAAAAGAAAGGGGGGGGGAGAGAGAGAGAGAGAGAGAGAGAGAAAGAAAGAAAGAAAGAAAGAAAAGCAAGCTTAGGAAAATAATTATTCAGCTTTTGAGATATCCCAGGTTCACATCCCTGGTTCTGCCCTACAGCTTTAAAAACCCTGGTAAATGACTTAGTTCTTCAACTCTCAGTTCCTTAAACTGTTGTTGAAACCTACCTTGCTTACTTTTAGAAGGAGGCCTGTAAGTCTATAGGACCTACAGCAGCAGACACTGTTAGACTTATGATGATCCCTGCCCATCCTTGGAGTCTCAGCTGAGCTTACTGCCTTCCCACCCAGCATTTCTATAAACACCAACCCCGCCACAACCATTTGGTAGGTCCAGTTCAGCCTGACACATTTATATCATGGCCTGGTGCTGGGGACCTATAGAAAGTACCTGCTCTGAAAAGGTTTGTTGGTGGTGACTATGTGTTCTCACCAGAAAAACATGGAGAACATAGTTGTAACTAAAGATCTGGGTGTTAGAGAACTTGAGCCTAACAGAAGAAAAAGTAGGATCAAATCTCCATGATGTAGGCTTAGGACCTGACTTCCTTGACCAGACTCCTAAGCGTAAGAAGTAAAATCGAGAATCAGTAAAGGATGGACTCAAACTAAAAAGCTTCTTCTTAGCAAAGGAAACAATCAATAACATGAAGAGAGAACCAACAGAATGGGAGAAAATCTTTACCACACGCACCTCAGATAGAGCACTAATCTCCAGGATATATAAAGAACTCAAAAAATTGAACACCAGGGCTGGGGTGTGGCTCAGTGATAGAGCGCTTGCCTAGCATGCGTGAGGCACTGGGTTCAAATCTCAGCACCACATATATAAATAAGTAAATAAAATAAAGGTCAAAAAGAAAATTGAACACCCCCCAAAAAAAATCCAATCGATAAATGGGCTAAGGAGCTGAACAGATACTTAATAGAAAAAATATGATCAGTCAACAAACATGAAAAAAATGTTCATCATCTCTAGCAGTTGGAGAAATGCAAATCAAAACTACTTTTAAGATTTCATCTTGGGGGCTGGGGTTGTGGCTCAGTGGTAGAGCGCTCGTCTAGCACGTGCGCGGCCTGGGTTCGATCCTCAGCACCACGTAAAAATAAAACGCATTGTGTACAACTAAAAGCAAATAAATAAATTAAAAAAAAAAAAGATTTCATCTCACTCCAGTCAGAATAGCAATTATCAAGAATACAAGCAAGCCGGGCGCGGTGGCGCACACCTGTAATCGTAATCCCAGCACTTGGGAGGCTGAGGCAGGAGGATCGCGAGTTCAAAGCCAGCCTCAGCAATGGCGAGGCACTTAGCAACTCAGTGAGACCCTGTCTCTAAATAAAACACAAAAAAGGACTGGGGATGTGGCCCAGTGGTCGAGTGCCCCTGAGTTCAATCCCCAGTACCAAAAAAAAAAGAAAATGTGGTACATATACACAATGGAATATTAACTCAACCTTAAAGAAGAGTGCAATTATAGCATTTACAGGTAAATGGATAGAGCTGGAGAATATCCTGTTAAGTGAAATAAGCCAAACCCAAAACACAAAAGGCCGAATGTTTTCTCTAATAAGCGGATGCTGATCCATAATGAGTGGGGGAGAATGAAGGGACTTTGGATTTTGTGGAGGGGTGTAGGAATGGGAAGCACAGTGGAATGAAATGGACATTATTACCCTATATACATGCATGATTACACTACTGGTGTGACTCTGCACTATGTTCAGCCAGAGGAAGGAGAAGTTGTGCTCCATTTGTGTACAATGTGTCAAAATGCGTTCTACTGTCATGTGTAAGTAATTGGAACAAATTGAAAAATAAAAATTAAAAAAAAAAAAAACAAAAACCTGTGTGTTAGAGACAAGGAGACCTCCTATGTCTGTGAGGCTGTTTTCCTCCAAGGGTCAGAGACCTTGAGCCAAGGTACCAGGACAAGTCCCCCTTCCTACTCCTTGTTTAATGAACAGCATTCCCTAAAGAAGTGAACTTGCATTAGCAGGGGGGGAACAGTACCACAAAAGCTGCACTAACTCACAAAAGTTATCTCTAAAATAATTAGAACAGGGCTGGGGTTGTGGGTCAGTATTAGAGCACTTGCCCAGCACGGGTGAGGCACTGGGTTCAATCCCTAGACCCACATGAAATTAAATAAACAAAGGTATTGTGTCAATTTACAATTAAAAATAATAAAAATAACAATTAGAACAAATAAAAGAGGACAGTTATATTAACAGCTAACATTTGTTGAGCTCTTATGATATGCCAAGTACTCTGCTTTGTTTTATTTATTTGTTTTTTTATGATGCTGGGGATCAAATCCAAGTCCTTGCCTATACTAAGCAAACATTTGGCCACTGAGCTATACATTCCAACTCCTTTTCTCAGCTCTTTATGAAATGATAAAATACTATTTTAATAATAAGGTACTGTTTCAGATCAAAGGATACTAAAGCACAGAAAGGCTAAATAACCTCCCAAAGTTAAATAGCTGCTAGGTAGTGAGCCTGGGATGCAGGCCAAGCCTGCTTACCTCCAGGGATTCCATGCTTGACTATCTATCCATGTTTCCGCGATCCTAGGTGATTGGCACTAAAACGTAAAAATGAGTAAAACTTTGTTCTTCCCTTCATTTGAAACAGCTAAAAGAACTGTTTTGATTCACTGCTTTAAAAACAAACCAAAAAAAATCCTGAAATCTTTGTTTGGGATAAAGAGGGGTTCTGGGGATTGAAGGCACAGCCTTAAGCATGCCAGTTAAGTGCTCCATCACTAAACTTACACCCGTAGCCTAAAACTCAATTCTTATAAGTGAAGCAGCTTTTTTTTTTTTTTTTTTTTTTTTTTTTTTTGTACCCCTTATTTATTTAGGCTGGGGATGTAGTTTAGTGGAGCACTTATGGATTATGGAACCCTGGCCGTGCACGTTCTAGGCTAGTGCTCTATTGCTGAGCCACAACCCCAGCCCTGTTTTTTTGTTTGTTTTTGTTTGTTTGTTTGTTTAAGCAGTGAAACAAAACAGTTAGCTGGTTCCCATCAAGGGAAGAACCAAGTTTTACTCATTCTTATGTTTTAGTCAAACCCAGGGCTTTTGACTTCTGAGCCTCCTCCCCTAAGCCTCTTGTTTTGATCATTGATCTACCGGACACCCTGGGTCACCTCCACCTCTTTCCTACCTCCCTGCATCTGCTTGGCCCTACTCTGAATTGAGGGGCGGTGGTATCTGACCCTTTGCCAACCTCTCAGACAATTTTTCTTCAGCTAAAATGTGCCTTAACCAATTACAGAAGAGAGCTTTTTGCAGAAAAGTCTGATGATAATAAACATCTTATTCATAAATGTTTGAGTGGTCATTTTTAATAAAAGCTCATTCATTTAACCTCTTCATTTGTCAAGTGGCAAGTGTGGTTATCAGGACAGGTAAGATAAACCATGTGAAAGGATTTTGCAAACTCTAGGTACATAAGAAAGAAAACCCTCTATCAACATAAAGGTGGAAGTAAATGTTAAGGAAGATAAGAAAAAAAAGCTTGCCATTAATGCCACTACTTGTTTGTGGAGCATTTATCAGTTTGAGGCAAAAAGAAAAGTGTGGTGAACATTTTTGGTGAGTATCTCTTAGCAAAGCTCAGGACAGATTTGGCATCAAGAAAGATAGCCTGGGGTTAGGGTTGTGGCTCAGTGGTAGAGCATTTGCCTAGCATGTGTGAGGCACTGGGTTCAATTCTCAGCACCACAAATAAATAAATAAAGTCCATCAACAGCTAAAAAGATATTTTATAAAAAGAAAAATAGTCTGATGTCAAGCATGACAGCACACATCTATAAGCCCAGTGACTTGGGGGCGCTGAGGCAGAAGGATCATAGGTTCAAGACCAGCCTGAGCAACTTGGCAAGAACCTATCTCAAAATAAAAATAACTAGCCGGGCGCGGTGGCGCACGCCTGTAATCCCAGCACTTTGGGAGGCTGAGGCAGGAGGATCTCGAGTTCAAAGCCAGCCTCAGCAATGGCGAGGCACTTAGCAACTCAGGGAGACCCTGTCTAATAAAAACACAAAAAAGGGCTGGGGATGTGGCCCAGTGGTCGAGTGCCCTTGAGTTCAATCCCCGGTACCCACAAAAAAAATAAAATAAATAAAATAAAAATAACTGGGGATGTAGCCCAGTGATAGAGCTACCCTGGGTTCAGTCAATCCCCAGTACCACAAAAATAAACAAATCTCTTCCCTGCCCTGAGGATGATTATATTCTAAATTAAACAGATGAAATAAACAAGAAAAAGCATCAAACATTATAAATACTATGAGAATTAAAATAGGGTGGCTTGGTAGAGTTGAGGTGGTCTATGGGAACATCACTGAGGAAGTGTGACACACAAATTGAGGTCTTAGTAGGAAGAAACCAACCACACAGCCAAAGGGGGAATAGAGTTGGAAATGAGTATTGTAGGGGGAACTGCTAGATGATTGAGAAGAGAAGAGCAGTCAAACTAGCTAGAGCCCTCCAAGAAAGGGGAGGGGAGGGAGTGGTTGGTAATTGTTGAAATCAAAGTGGTAGACAGTAGTGAGGAGTGGTCTCGGGAATGGACAGAGAGGAGAGATGATCATTCCTCAGTATTTGTGAAGGTGATCCCAGAAATGGAGCTATGTGGGAGTCAATGAGGTGGGCTTGCCCATATGGAGGGAGTGGGCTAAGAGCAGTTTCATCCTTATTAACAGAAAAGAGGGTGGAAGTAGAGTACAAATTTTGGAGGGCTTGTAGATGTAATGGGTGGGTTAGAAGCCCCTCTTAGGTGATCTTTTTCTGAAGAAGTGTGTGACCAAAAAGCTGGCTGGCGAGGAGTCGGCAGGAGCAGCCTGAGAGAAAGGCAGAAGGAGCCCATCTGTTCCTGCTCCCCAGGAAGTCAGGCTGTATCCCCTCCCATAGCAGGCCCCATTGCTTAGGGTTGGATGTGTCTTACACCGATTCTCACTTTTCCTCTCGTAGAGACCAGACTGTCATCCCTGAGGCTGCCATGGAGGAGCCGCAGTCGGATCTCAGCATCGAGCCTCCTCTGAGTCAGGAGACATTTTCAGACTTATGGAACCTGTGAGTGGATTATTTATTGATTGATTGATTGGTGCCAGGGATTGAACCAGGGATACTTAACCACTGAGCCACATCCCCAGCCTTTGTTGTATTTTATTTAGAGACAGGGTCTCACTGATTTGTTTAGGGCCATGCTAAGTTGCTGAGGCTAGCTTTGAACCATCCTACTGCCTCAGGCCCTCAAGCCACTGGGATTACAGGCATTCCCCACCATGCCCAGCCTGAGTAGATCCCATGGGAAGGACAGACATGCTGCCCAGTCCCCCACAGGTTAACCACCTCTACCTGCCTTCCCCAACCCAGGCCCCAGGCCCCTAGCAGAAGCCTATGGGAAGCAAAAATCAATAGTGCTGACTTTCTGCTTTTATCTTTCAGACTTCCTCAAAACAACGTTCTGGTAAGGACTGGAGCTGGAAGGGACTTGGTGGGCTAGTGGGCTGGGAACCCAGCCTTAAGACTCTTCTTTTGCCCATTCACAGTCTCCTGTACTGTCCCCTCCTATGGATGACTTGCTGCTATCCTCAGAAGATGTTGCAAACTGGTTTGACAAAGGCCCCGATGAAGCCCTTCAAATGTCACCAGCTCCTGCACCAAGGGCCCCCACACCAGTGTCCTCTGCACTGGCAGCCCCTGCACCAGCCACCTCTTGGCCCCTGTCCTCTTCGGTCCCTTCTCAAAACACCTACCGTGGCAACTATGGGTTCCGTCTGGGCTTCCTGCAATCTGGGACAGCCAAATCAGTCACATGCACGGTCAGTGGCCCTGGGGAACAGGCTTTCATGTGACCTTTCAATGCCTGGTCATATTCCCCTGTGGGTTTTTTTGTCTGGAACTTGAGGATTCTTCTTTAGCCTTTGACTTCTTAAGACATTATTTATGGTTTACCCATTTAGTCTGTGGACTCTGACCTCTGTCCCAGAGTTGAACTTTCCCTCTATAGGCTTTCATCTTTCGCATCTTAACTGTCAGCATCTCTCCTGGGGACATGGAGCTTTTTCTTTCCTTGTGTTCATTTCTTGGCTTTTGAAAATAAGTTTCTAAAGCCAGGTGCTGTGGCCCACATCTGTAATTCCCACTACTAGAGAGGCTAAGGCCAGATGGTTCCTTGAGCCCAGGAATTCAAAGCCAGCCTTTGCAACACAGTGAAACCCTGTCTTAAACAAAAAGCCAGGAGTGGCATACACCTGTGATTCCAGCAACTTTGAGGCTGAGGCAGGAAGATGGCATATTCAAGGACAGCCTTAGCAACTTAGCAAGACCCTGTCTGAAAAAAGAAAAAAAAAAAAAGTATTGGGAATGTAGCTCAGTGGTAAAGGGCTTCTGGGTTCTGTCCCCATTGCCAAAAAAAAATTTTTTTTTTAATTTTTATTTTATTTATTTTTTTTTTTTTTTTGGTACCAGGGATTGACCTCAGGGGCACTCGACCACTGGGCCACATCCCCAGCCCTTTTTCGTATTTTATTTAGAGACAGGGTCTCACTGAGTTGCTCAGTGCCTCGCCATTGCTAACTCTCAATCCTCCTGCCTCAGCCTCCCAAGTACTAGGATTACAGGTGTGCGCCACTGCGCCCAGCTTTTTTTTTTTTTTTAGAAAATAACTTCCCCATATGTAGACCCTAACTCTTATCTCTAGCTGCTTTCCCTTGTGATCCCTGATATCTAGTAGGGGCCCAAGCAGTGCTTGCTCACTGAATCCTCTTTTTCCCTTGGTTCATTTATTGGCTTGTCCCAACCCTTCTATTCTCCTTTCTTCTACAGTATTCCCCTTCTCTCAACAAGCTGTTCTGCCAGCTGGCAAAAACCTGCCCCGTGCAGCTATGGGTTGACTCAACACCCCCACCTGGCACCCGGGTCCGTGCCATGGCCATCTACAAGAAGTCACAGCACATGACAGAAGTTGTGAGGCGCTGCCCCCACCATGAGCGCTGCTCTGATAGTGATGGTTAGTGATCAGGGGCCTAAGATGGGACCTAGCTGGCTGCCCACGGTCCCCAACCCTATAATTTGTCCCTGATTGCTCTTAGGCCTGGCACCTCCTCAGCATCTCATCCGAGTGGAAGGAAATTTGCGTGCAGAATATTTGGATGACAGAAACACTTTTCGACACAGTGTGGTGGTGCCCTATGAACCTCCTGAGGTTTGCTTTGGCAACAGGGGTCTCTGGGAAGAGGGGACTGGAAGGGATTATCATTGGCCATTCAGGGGGAAGTAGGGGAACTTTGTCTTGCCTTTGTTTTTAGCACTGGAGGTAGAACTCAGGGCTTCACTTATGTTAGGTGCTCTACCACTGAGCCACACTCCCAGCCTACCTGCTTATTCAGTGTCTTTCCAACCTTGGGAAGTATACAGAGCAAAAGCGTTTATCCCTATTTCCTTCAGTGAAGAAACTAAAGCTTCTGAGGCTGCAGGCCTCCCTGCCTGTCACAGATCTTGTTCTTCCCAGGTTGGCTCTGACTGCACCACCATCCACTACAACTACATGTGTAATAGCTCTTGCATGGGAGGCATGAACCGTCGGCCCATCCTCACCATTATCACATTGGAAGACTCTAGGTACGGATCCACATGCCACCCTCACACTGGTGTGCTTCTCTCCAGCCTCTGCCTGTCCCTGTCCCCACCCCATACCACACTGTTACTCATTATTAACTCTCACCCTTCCTTCTCTTATGCTGTTTTCTCTCTGGTTTGGGGATCTATCTTACCAGTGGCTTCTCCTTAGTGTCTTTGGAGCTGGAGTTCAGGCTACAGATGGGAAAAGTGCAATTAGGAGTAGGTGGGGCCAGGTTTACAGATAGGGCATGTAGGACCCAGTTTTCTTACTGCTTTCTGCTTCTCTTTTCTCGTCCTATACAGTGGTAACCTGCTGGGACGGAACAGCTTTGAGGTACGTGTGTGTGCCTGTCCTGGGAGAGACCGTCGCACGGAGGAAGAAAATTTCCGCAAAAAAGGAGAGCCTTGCCCTGAGCCACCACCAGGGAGTACTAAGCGAGGTAAGTAGGCAGGACAAAAAGGTGGAAGGGGAAGAGAGGGTGCATTTCTGCCCTAAATTTACTCTTTTCTCACCTTTTTCCCAGCACTGCCCACTGGTACCACCTCCTCTCCCCAGCCAAAGAAGAAACCACTGGATGGAGAATATTTCACCCTTAAGGTACCAAGTCTAAGAGAGACACATAGTCTCTTGCATACACTAATTAGGATTAGAGAAAAGATGCATTTGTTATTTCCTCTGTTCATATAAAGAGTTATTATCAGATTGCAACTTTTCAGCCTAGCACTATAATACTTTTGGCTACTTTTCCTGCAATTAGGGCATTTGCCATCAGAGGACAGTGGTGCCTCAGACAGTGACCCTTGGTTGTACCCAAAGTGAGAACACTTTGTATAAAGTGAGAATACTTGTACCATAGTATAGTGCTTCTCCACTTATGATGTAATTGCCTCCCAGTAAGCCGATTGTAAGTTGAAAACAGTAACAAATCAAAAGTACATTTTGGGCTGGGGGGTGTGGCTTAGTTGTAGAGTGCTTGCCTAGCATGTGTGAAACCCTGGGTTCAATCCCCAACACTGCATTTTATCCACCTAACTCATCATATATCACAGGTGAGCAATACAGTGTACCATACAGTGTCATGGTCATGTGGCTGACAGACCTGCAGCTTATTGCCACTGCCCCATATCAACAGAGTATCACTACATATTGCTAGTCTGTAAAAGACCCAAAATTGATACACTTTCTACTATCACTTTTGCACCATTGTAAAGCAAAAAGTATATATCTCAAACCATTGTAAGTTCAGGACCCATCTATTTATAAGGATCATCTTTCTAAAGGAAAATTTTTGGGCTCAGGGTATATCTCAGTGGTAAAGCACTTGCCTAACATGTATGAGATCCTGGGTTCCATCCCCAGCCCTATAAAAAAGAAAATAAATAATTGTTAAAGAGGGCATGAACCAATGGGGCTGGGGATATAACTCAGTTGGTAGAGTGTTTGCCTTGCATGCACAAGACCTGGGTTCAACTCTTAGCACCACAAAAACAGAGAGAGAGCATGAACCAAGATGGACATGGTGGTGTGTGCTTGCAATCCCAGTGGTTGAGAGGCTAAGATTACAGTAAAATGGCAAGTATGAGACCAACCTCTGTAACTTTGTGAGACCCTGTCTCAAAATAGAAAATGAAAAGGACTGGGGATACAGCCTAGTGGTAAAGCATTCCTGGGTTCAATCCCTAGTACAAAAAAAGCATGAGCCAGAGACTGAGGTAGGAGGATTACAAGTTAAAGGCCAACCTTGTAACCTAGTGAGACCCTTTCTCAATAAAATTTGAAAGAAGTGCTGGGATCTAGCTTAGTGGTAGAGCACCCCTGGGTTCAATCCCTAGTACTATCCCCCCTACCCAAAAGAGACAGCTAGAAAATGGTTCTGTGACTTTGCCCAACCCTCTTTATCCCCCTTCACCCCTGCTGCAGATCCGTGGCCGTGCGCGCTTTGAGATGTTCCAAGAGTTGAATGAGGCCCTGGAGCTCAAGGATGCCCAGGCTGAAAAGGAGCCAGGGGAGAGCAGGGCTCACCCCAGGTGAGTAACTGACAGAGCTCTGCCTGCTGCCCTTCTAGGTTGGAAAGCCATAGGACTCCATTCCAATTCTGCCTTCATGGTAAAAGATAGTGGATCCCATCCCACTGGTCCTGTGTCTGCTCAGTATTCCTTAGTGTTCCTCCTGTTGTGTCATACAACCAATTCCCTGCCTCTGGCTCCTCCAACCTAGCAATGAGTATGGATATTTCTTTTACCATCTTGGCAAATCCTAGCTCAGAGCTGGGAGGGGGGGCTAGTAATTTTTTGAAATTGATGGGCAGAACCAGTTGGGGTCACTCAACACTGCCAAGTACTAGCATGTACTGTGTGATCTTGTTACTTGCTCCTCTTAGGCTGTTTCCTCATTTATAAAGCAGTGTAAGGGAAGATGAAGAGATTGATACACACGGGTACCCCCCCAAGTGCTCAGTGAACATATCTGCCCATCTTAACTTAAATTCTCTACTTAATTCTCTACATCTAAACTTAAATTCTCCTCGTTCTAGCCTTATGTCATCTTTCCTAATCCCCTTTTCTGTTTCACCTACAGCTACCTGAAGTCCAAGAAGGGGCAGTCTACCTCCCGTCATAAAAAAATGTTGTTCAAGAGAGAGGGTCCTGACTCAGACTGACATCCTCTGACTTTTGTCTCCCATCCCCACCCCTGCCCTCCTTCCCTAGCATTTTGGAACTTGGGTGCTTGAATCCCTGCTTAGTATAGGTGTGCCTCAGAAATGCCCCAAAATTCTGCCATTTGTCTTGTCTAGAGTTCCACTCAAGAAGTCAGCCTGCACCGGTGTTTTGGGGAGAGGTGAGAGCTAGGACATACCAGCTTACCTTTAACTGTGAAGAATGGGAGGTGGAACTCTTGCATGTAAGAGTTGACCTATAACCAGCCATACAGTGGGTTGGAAACCTTCTCCAACCATGCTGACCAGAGAAGCTATCTCAAGTTGTTTAATTTCTCCTAACTTCAATACCCACATCTATAAAACGTTGATCATCATCGTACCTACCTCACGGGGTTTGTTGTGAGGGTTAATGAAATAACGTATGTCCGGCCTTAAACTGCCTTGTATTAGGAGGTGGCTGGGGCTTGGCCCCCTTGTGGTTGTTGGTTGCCTGCCTGTTAGGGGGATGTGTTGTTGGTTTCCAAGAGTGAGCAGCTGGTTAAGGGGAAGGAATTGCCAAGTCTCTGCTGGCCAGCCAAATCCTGTCCAACCTCTTGTTGAACCTTGGCACCTGAAATGAAATCTCATCCCATCCCACAGCCTGGAGGATTCCATCTCGGGCTTATGTAGGATCTGTGTCCACCAAGGTCTGTTTTACTTCCCCCATATGCTCAGGGTCAGGTTTTTGCGGTTTGGGGTTTTTTTTAATTTTTTAATTTGTTTGTTGGCACCCTGCAAGGCAAATCTGCATTTGTCACCCCATACCCCTTTTCTCATTTTATATCCCCTTTTTATATATCAATTTCTTATTTTACAATAAAACTTTGCTACCATCTGTTGTGTTTGGATGGGTGTCCACACAGGCTGCCTGGGCCCCTGGTACAGGGATGAGTAAGGAGGTCAAGTTGGGAGACAGCCACCTGAGTCTCCAGGGTGGGTGGGCTGGGGGTTGGGGGGGGCAGTGCCTAGGCTCCAGGAAGGGAACAAAGGCTGGGGACTGGGTCAGTCTGTGGGCTGCATGACAACAAGGGAGAGGGGTGACTCCATTCATAACTCGGGAACCAACTGTCCCTCCTCCCCTCCTGCCAGGGCTGGCACAAAGTTCTCACCCGCCCCTGCTACTAGGGTTGGGCTCCTGTCTCCTCGGCAGCCTCTCACCGAGGATTATGGGATTTAAATGTCTGATTTAGCAAGCTTGAGCCTCCAGGGTGGCCATCTGCTCTACAGAAAAGGGGCAAGGTACCTGGGTTCCCAAGGGGAAGGGAGTGGGTGCTACTGGATGAATAGAGAGACCAGTGGAGGCCTGTCATATGGGGTCCCAGGGAACTGGGGGCAGCTAAGGTGAGAGTTGGGGCCTTCCCAGCATCCTCTCATCCTGGGCCTGGTGCCAGGCAGTTGAATGAATCGAAGCTTTACACTCTGCCAGGAAAACCTTTGAAAGGATTTCTTGGGGTAGAAAGGACAGTCAGGGTTGGGGAGCCCAGCATCTCCTGCCCATCCTGTTGCTTAGTGCTGCTGACTCCCAGGGAGTGGGGGCTGGGGCCAGGCTTTCCCCACTGGAGGATGTGTCCTAAGACAGTGCCCACAGGGATGGCAAGTCAGTAGGCACATGGCTTAGCCCTTTTGTGTGTGTGTGTGTGTGTGTGTGTGTGTATGTGGTACCGGGGATTGAACTCGGGCACTCAACCACTGGGCCACATCCCCAGCCCTTTTTTGTATTTTATTTAGAGACAGGGTTTTACTGAGTTGCTAAGTGCCTCGCCATTGCTGAGGCTGGCTTTGAACTCTCGATCCTCTGCCTCAACCTCCCAAAGTGCTGGGATTACAGGCATGCACCACCGTGCCCGGCATGGCTTAGCCTCTTGTCTCCTCCCTGGTGGTGGAGCGAAGGGTCTGAGGTACAGAGAGACTGTGGGGCCCCCATCTGCAACCTCTAAACCAGACTTAAAAAGTGCCTGTGGGAGCCGCTTGTCTGGCCCATGTCCCAAACACTGGAGAAGACACCCCACCCTCAAGACCACCATTTTTCTTGCTCACTAGGGAATATCAAATGCTCTTCCAAGAGACCCAGCTCCACTTCTTATTCATTCATTGGTGGTGCTGGGAATCAAACCCAGGGCCTTGCACATGATGGGCAAGTGCTCTACCACTGGGATACACAACCCCAGCCCCAGATAATTTAATTTTGTCATTTTCCCTAACTACCAGGCAAACCAGAGCTCTTGTAGCTCAGTGCTTCTTGCTCCTTTGCTTCTCAAAGGACACTTTGAGAAGCTTCATTGTTCCTTTTTCTCCAGCTTTATTGGGAGGTATAATTGACCCCCCCAAAAGGTACACATGTATGATGACCTGAGCATGGCATGCTAATGCTCACCTGTAGTCCAGATATTGGGGAGGCTGAGGTAGGAGGATCATTTGAGCCCAGGAGTCAACATGTACACATCATAAGATGATTGCTGCAATTAATACAGCTCTCACCATGCAGTTACCATTTGTGTGTATGTGGGTGATAAGGACACTCTTTGCAAATTTCTACTAAACAGAAAAGTTGTCTTTTTTTCTTTCTGTGCTGGAGATTGAATGGATCAAACCCTAGCCTTTTCTTTCAAATTGTTGAGGAGGGCTGGGATTGTGGCTCAGTGGCAAAGTGCTTGCCTAGCCTGTGTGAGACACTGGGTTTGATTCTCAGGACTGCATATAAAGAAATAAAATAAAGGTCCATCAATGACTTAAAAAAAATTATATATAGAAGTGTTGAGGATATAGTTCAGTGGTAGAGCATCCCTGGTTCAATTTTCAGTACCATCAAAAAAATAAGATAAAAATTTTGCTGAGGGCTGGGAATGTAGGCTCAGTGGTAGAGCACTTGCCTAGCATGAATGAGGCCCCAGGTTCCATCCCTCACATAAGGGGGAAGAAAATTATGCTGACTTCATTAATATTAAATATCTTATGAAGCCGGGCGCGGTAGCGCACGCCTGTAATCCCAGCACTTTGGGAGGCTGAGACAGGAGGATTGCGAGTTCAAAGCCAGCCTCAGCAATGGCGAGGCACTTAGCAACTCAGTGAGACCCTGTCTCTAAATAAAATACAAAAAAGGGCTGGGGATGTGGTCGAGTGCCCCTGAGTCCAATCTCCGGTACCACAAAAAAAAGAAAAAAAATCTTATGAAGATACTAAAATGCTAGAAACCAAATTCATAAATTCATTTATAAATATAGATGCAAAATCTCTAAAATATTATCAGAATAGAATAGTAAATTTAAGGGGCTGGGGTTGTGGCTCAGCAGTAGAGCAATTGCCTAGCACATGTATGGCCCGGGTTTGATCCTCAGCACCACATAAAAACAAAGACACTGTGTACAACTAAAACAAATAAATAAATATAAGGCCGGGCGCAGTGGCGCACGCCTGTAATCCCAGCACTTGGGAGGCTGAGGCAGGAGGATTGCGAGTTCAAAGCCAGCCTCAGCAATGGCGAGGCATTTAGCAACTCAGTGAGACCCTGTCTCTAATAAGATACAAAAAAGGGCTGGGGATGTGACCCAGTGGTCAAGGGCCCCTGAGTTCAATCCCCAGTACCAAATAAATAAATAAATAAATAAATATAAGGAGAAGAATAGTGAATTTAAAAAGTATTATGAGTCAGGCGCAGTGGTGCACGTCTGTAATCCCAGCACTTAGGAGGCTGAGGCAGGAGGATCGCAAGTTCAAAGCCAGCCTCAGCAATGGCAAGGCACTTAGCAACTCAGTGAGACCCTGTCTCTAAATAAAATACAAAAAGGCTGGGGGACGTGGCCCAGTGGTTGAGTGTCCCTGAGTTCAATCCCCGGTACCACAAAAATAATAATAATAAATAAATACTAAAAAGTGTATGACCAAATAGTTTATTCCAGGAGCAAAGAATTGGTTTAATAGAGAATCTATCAACATAGTTCATAATGTTAACAAAAAATTTATATGAGCCGGGCGCGGTGGCGCACGCCTGTAATCCCAGCACTTTGGGAGGCTGAGTCAGGAGGATCGCGAGTTCAAAGCCAGCCTCAGCAATGGCGAGGCACTTAGCAACTCAGTGAGACCCTGTCTCTAATAAAATACAAAAAAGGGCTGGGGATGTGGCCCAGTGGTCTAGTGCCGCTGAGTGCAATCCCCGGTACCAAAAAAAAAAAAAAAAAAAAAAAAAAAAAAAAAAATTTATATGATCATACCAACAGATACTGAAAGAAATTTATTAAATTTCAGCAGCCATTCTTTAAAAAAGAAAACAAAACTTTAATTAAAATAGTAATGGACTGGTATTAGAATACCGATAAGTCAGTATTGTCCTAAATAATTAAACACTACGATAATTTCAATTAAAATAGAAATTATACCAAGACATCTACTACATTGATTTCTGTGCATTCATGACGATTTAAAAAAAAAAAAAAAGGAGAAAATAAATCACTGATTTAAAAAAAACTGCCATTTTGGGGGGCAAGGGGTGGCTTGCTGGGGAGCAAAACCAGGTCCTTACATATGTTAAGCATGTGTGTTCTACCACTAACTATATCCCCAGCCAAAGTTATCATAAATTTATAGAGAATAATAAATGCCTAATAGTCATTTAAAAAAACAGGATTGGGGACTGTGTATATAGCTCAACTGGTAGAGTGCCTGCCTTGCATGCACAAGGCCCTGGGTTCAATCTCCAGTACCACCAAAAAAACAAAACAAACAAACAAATAAACAACAACAAAAAAAAAAACAGGATGGGTAGGTACTGTGAGCTCAGTGGTAGGGCTTGCCTAGCATGCAGGAGGTGTACACCTAATCCCCAGCACCACACCAAAAAAAAAAAAAAAAAAAAAAAAAAAAAGGAAAGGGGAGGACCCTATTTCCTTGACAGATACCAGAAAACATCTATAAAATTCCAGAAATCAGCCAGGTGCAGTGGCACACTCCTGTATTCCCAGCTACTTGGGATACAATAAGGTAGGAGGATTCCAGGTGTGGGGCCAGCCTGGGTTAGAAAAAATAGAAAGAAAGAAAAGGTCTGGAGATGTGGCTGAGAGGTATAAGACTCCTGGGTTCAATCCCCAGTTCCTGGGGTTCTGGCTAGGAAGCCTCCTGTAATCAGATCACTATGTCTTGGCTTATGGATTGTAGACAAGCCAGGGAAGTAACAAGTCCAGATCTCTGTATATAGGAACATCATTATATGGTCAAAGTTGACATTTTAACTCAATGTGAATAAATCACAGTTGTTGTTTTCCAATAAGGCTAGCACAACTAGAAAAATAAAATATTGGGCCAGGTACAGTGGCCAATACCTGTAATCCCAGTGGCTCTGGAGGCTGAGGCAGAAGAATTGCAAGTTCAAAGCCAAGCTCAGCAATTTAGCGAGCCCCTAAGCAACTTAGTAAGACTCTGTCTCTAAATAAAAGATAAAAAAGAGCTGGGGGTGTGGTTAAGTGCCCCTGAGCACCAAAAAAAAAGGACCCCTAATTTACACCACACACACACACACACACACACACACACATCAACCAGATGAAGTGAAGTAAGTGTAAAAATTAAATTGAAGCCGGCGCAGTGGTGCACGCCTGTAATCCCAGCACTTAGCAGCTGAGGCAGGAGGAGATCACAAATTCAAAGCCAGCCTCAGCAATGGCGAGGCCCTTAGCAACTCAGTGAGACCCTGCCTGTAATAAAATACAAAAAAGGGCTGAGGATGTGTCCCAGTGTTCAAGTGCCCCTGAGTTTAATCCCAGGTACTAAAAAATAAAAATAAATAAATTGAAATTTAAATCCTAAAAAAGAATAAATTCCAGAAAGCATGACTATATCCAGTGACCATAAACTCATAGAAGTTTGGACAAGGGAAGAAGTCAAAATATGAAAGAATGGCTAGGCGCAGTGGCAGCATGCCTGTAATCCCAGTAGCTTGGGAGCCTAAGGCAGGAGAATTGCAAGTTCAAAGCCAGCCTCCACAAAAGCAAGGCACTAAGCAACTCAGTGAGACCTGTCTCTAAATAAAAATACAAAATAGGGCTGGGGATGTGGCTCAGTGGTCAAGAGCCCCTGAGTTCAGCCGGGCGCGGTGGCGCACGCCTGTAATCCCAGCACTTTGGGAGGCTGAGGCAGGAGGATCGTGAGTTCAAAAGCCAGCCTCAGCAATGGTGAGGCACTTAGCAACTCAGTGAGACCCTGTCTCCAAATAAAATACCAAAAAGGGCTGGGGATGTGACCCAGTGGTCGAGTGCCCCTGAGTTCAATCCCCGGTACCACCACACACACACACACACACACACACACAAAAAAAAAGAGCCCCTGAGTTCAATCCCTAGGACCCCCCAATAAATAAATAAGTAAAAAAATGAACACACAAGTATATTTGAAAATGTCAGAATAAATAACAGAATGTGATTAGCAGGGCACGGTGGCACATGCCTGTAATCCCAGCGGCTCAGGAGGCTAAAACAGAAGAATTGCAAGTTCAAAGCCAGGCTCAGCAATTTAGCAAGCCCCTAAGCAACTCAGAGAGACCCTGTCTCTAAATAAAATACAAAAAAGGGCTAGGGATGTGGCTTAGTGGTTGAGTGCCCTAAACTCAATCCCTGGTACCCCCCAAAACAAACAAACAAACAAAAACGGAATGCAGATGTGGCTCACTGGCAAAAGGGCTTGCCCAGCATATGTGAAGTCCTGGGTTCAATGCCCAACACTGCAAAAGAAAAAAAAAGGAGCTGGGCCTGGTGGCACACTCCAGTAATCCCAGTGGCTCAGAGGCTGAGGCAGAAGGATCATGAATTCAAAGCCAGCCTTAGCAATTTAACAAGCCCCTATTTCTAAATAAATATCTATATTTTTAAAAAAAGGGCTGGGGAAGCCAGGCATGGTGGCACACGCCTAAAATCCCAGTACTTGGGAGGCTGAGGCAGGAAGATCGCGAGTTCAAAGCCAGCCTCAGCAATGGCGAGGCACTTAGCAACTCAGTGAGACCCTGTCTCTAACAAAATACAAAAAAGGGCTGGGGAGTGGCCCAGTGGTCGAGTGCCCTGAGTTCAATCCCCAGTACCAAAAAAAAAAAAAAAAAAAAATTTATAAAAGGGGGGGCTGAGGATGTGGCTCAGTGATTAAGCGCCCCTGGGTTCAATCCTCAATACCAAAAAAGAAAAAAAAGAAAAAAAAAAACAGGGCACGGTGGTTCACAACTATAATCCTAACAATTCTGGAGGCCGAGGCAAAAGGATCACAAGGTCCTCTTAGCAATTTAGCAAGACTTTGTCTCAACATTAAAAAAAAAAAAAAAAAGGCAAGCCGGGCACAGTGGTGCACGCCTGTAATCCCAGCACTTAGCAGGCTGAGGCAGGAGGAGATCACAGTTCAAAGCCAGCCTCAGCAATGGCGAGGCCACTTAGCAACTCAGTGAGACCCTGCCTGTAAATAAAATACAAAAAATGGGCTGGGGATGTGGCCCAGTGGTCAAGTGCCCCTGAGTTCAATCCCAGGTACAAAAAAAAAAAATAAATAAATTGAAATTTAAATCCTAAAAAAGAATAAATTCCAGAAAGCATGACTATATCCAGTGACCATAAACTCATAGAAGTTTGGACAAGGGAAGAAGTCAAAATATGAAAGAATGGCTAGGCGCAGTGGCAGCATGCCTGTAATCCCAGTAGCTTGGGAGCCTAAGGCAGGAGAATTGCAAGTTCAAAGCCAGCCTCCACAAAAGCAAGGCACTAAGCAACTCAGTGAGACCTGTCTCTAAATAAAAATACAAAATAGGGCTGGGGATGTGGCTCAGTGGTCAAGAGCCCCTGAGTTCAGCCGGGCGCGGTGGCGCACGCCTGTAATCCCAGCACTTTGGGAGGCTGAGGCAGGAGGATCGTGAGTTCAAAAGCCAGCCTCAGCAATGGTGAGGCACTTAGCAACTCAGTGAGACCCTGTCTCCAAATAAAATACCAAAAAGGGCTGGGGATGTGACCCAGTGGTCGAGTGCCCCTGAGTTCAATCCCCGGTACCACCACACACACACACACACACACACACAAAAAAAAAGAGCCCCTGAGTTCAATCCCTAGGACCCCCCAATAAATAAATAAGTAAAAAAATGAACACACAAGTATATTTGAAAATGTCAGAATAAATAACAGAATGTGATTAGCAGGGCACGGTGGCACATGCCTGTAATCCCAGCGGCTCAGGAGGCTAAAACAGAAGAATTGCAAGTTCAAAGCCAGGCTCAGCAATTTAGCAAGCCCCTAAGCAACTCAGAGAGACCCTGTCTCTAAATAAAATACAAAAAAGGGCTAGGGATGTGGCTTAGTGGTTGAGTGCCCCTAAACTCAATCCCTGGTACCCCCCCAAAACAAACAAACAAACAAAAACGGAATGCAGATGTGGCTCACTGGCAAAAGGGCTTGCCCAGCATATGTGAAGTCCTGGGTTCAATGCCCAACACTGCAAAAGAAAAAAAAGGAGCTGGGCCTGGTGGCACACTCCAGTAATCCCAGTGGCTCAGAGGCTGAGGCAGAAGGATCATGAATTCAAAGCCAGCCTTAGCAATTTAACAAGCCCCTATTTCTAAATAAATATCTATATTTTTAAAAAAGGGCTGGGGAAGCCAGGCATGGTGGCACACGCCTAAAATCCCAGTACTTGGGAGGCTGAGGCAGGAAGATCGCGAGTTCAAAGCCAGCCTCAGCAATGGCGAGGCACTTAGCAACTCAGTGAGACCCTGTCTCTAACAAAATACAAAAAAGGGCTGGGGAGTGGCCCAGTGGTCGAGTGCCCCTGAGTTCAATCCCCAGTACCAAAAAAAAAAAAAAAAAAAAAATTTATAAAAGGGGGGCTGAGGATGTGGCTCAGTGATTAAGCGCCCCTGGGTTCAATCCTCAATACCAAAAAAAAAAAAAAGAAAAAAAAAACAGGGCACGGTGGTTCACAACTATAATCCTAACAATTCTGGAGGCCGAGGCAAAAGGATCACAAGGTCCTCTTAGCAATTTAGCAAGACTTTGTCTCAACATTGAAAAAAAAAAAAAAAAAAAAAAAGGCAAGCCGGGCACGGTGGTGCACGCCTGTAATCCCAGCACTTGGGAGGCTGAGGCACGAGGGTTGCGAGTTCACAGCCAGCCTCAGCAATGGTGAGGCACTTAGCAACTCAGTGAGACCCTGCCTCTAAATAAAATACAAAAAATGGGCTGGGGATGTGGCCCAGTGGTCAAGTACCCCTGAGTTCAATCCCCAGTACAAAAAAAAAAAAAATGGACTGGGGGCAGCGGGGCTGAGCACAGTGGCCCACACCTGTAATCCCAGTGGCTCAGGAGGCTGAGACAGGAGGATCATGAGTTCAAAGTCAGCCTTAGCAACAAGGCGCTAAGCAACTCAGTGAGACCCTGTCTCTAAATAAAATACAAAATAGGGCTGGGGATGTGGCTCAGTGGTTGAGCGCCCCTGAATTCAATCCCCGGTACCCCTCCCCCAAAGAAAAGGACTGGTGTAGCACAGTGATAGAGCACCCATGAATCAAATCTGTCACTTAAGGGGAAAAACTGTGTATGCATTAAAGTTGTTCAAAGCAAACACTAAAACCAACTTGTTGCAAAAATAAAAAGCAGAAAACAAGCTCCACAAAGAAAATTAAAATTAGCTATCAACACATTCCCTCCCCCATATGCCACAATAAACATTGTATATATCCATCCATCCTTTGTTTTATATGCACAACACTTTGTGTGTGCCTGTGTGTAAATAAAATTAGGACCCTACAGTTCCTAATCTCTTGATTTTGGAATCTCTTTCTCCTGGTTTATTTTTCTCACCTGTCTCTAAACTTGTGGATGCTCTTTTCTCCCAAACTACTCCATTCTTTTAAGCTCCAGTTTCAAGCTGCCTCTTCTAAGAAACATTCCCTTCCAAGCCCCCAACAGAAAGTGTGGACCACTCTTTTTTTTTTTTTTTTTTTTTTTTTTTTTGGTACCGGGGATTGAACTCAGGGGCACTCGACCACTGGGTCACATCCCCAGACCTTTTTTGTATTTTATTTAGAGACAGGGTCTCACTGAGTTGCTAAGTGCCTCGCCATTGCTGAGGCTGGCTTTGAACTCGCAATCCTGCCTCAGCCTCCCAAAGTGCTGGGATTATAGGCGTGCGCCACCGCGCCCGGCTGGACCACTCTTAATTTTGTCATTACCAGTTCTGGGCCCTTCCTTGAAGCACATCAGGGTCTACCTTGTATGAATGTTTCTCCTGTGCTCTTCACCTCTCCCATTAAACTAGGAAGCTCCACTGGGACAGGGAGTCTGCCTCATTCATAAATGTGTCCTATGGTGGCTAGAATGCACACAGTGGGCACTTTATGTCTCTTTGTACAAGGGAATGTAGGCTTCCTGCCTCTCTTGAGTGATCTCAAGATAGTGTGCGTTAAATTAGTCGAAGGTGAAGAGGGTGGATGCTTGGACACTGGAAGGAAGGAGTCAAAGCTGGGGAGCAGCCACTAAAGCCTGCGTAACCCTTGGGATCACCCAAATCTACCCTCCACCCACCTCCCAGGGTGGTTCTAAATGCTCAGAAAGGAACAGCCTGCACACAGGGCTCTGTGTATGATATATATTTATATATATATAATGCTCTTATTTTATTGTACTTTATCCTCTTTTTACAGTAGATCTGACACAGGCATTAAATAACTGCAGAAACCATTGGGGAGAAGGGGGGTGCAGGAAAACATGGGGACCCAAAAGGAAGAGAGAGATCCAGGGAGAGGAAAAGGGGAAGGATCCACTTGAGGGTGAAGTGTAGAGGCTGCAGCATTAATAAAGAAAAGGAAGGTTAGAGAAGGTGGGGAAGAGAAGGGAAACCAGAGGAGAAAGAGTTAAAAATGCCTCTCTAACTAAAGAATACTCAGAGTAGGAGGCCCCTCATTTAACATTCTATGGGCATTATGGGTTTTTTTAAAAAGGCAAACAGGTCTGAAGGAGATGGAGCCAAGAAATTCAGAGCCTAGATTGAGGAGAATATTTGAAACTTTCAGGCTGGCATGCAGAGGAAAGGGAAGGAGGTTGTGTTCAGCCCATAACTTGTTAGGAAAAGCCAGAGAGAGGATGGTGGGGTCAGATCTGGGCTCAGGGGAAGGAGGTGGACTAGTCCCCCAGCCAGCTGACATTTCAAAGGTGGCCACTGGGGATGGAGCCAAGATGGCTGCCCCTCCCCCAGAGCTCCCTGGGAAGTAGAACTTGAAGGATATTCTGGGAAGGCAAATGGGGGAAGGGAGCTATCATCAAAAACAAAGTGGATATTCAGCCTAGGTCAAGCCTGCTTCTCTGAGTAGTGGCTATTTGGATGACAGGAGGGACTAGGAAAGAATTGGAGTCAGGGACCACTACAGAATTTTCTAGAAAAATCAACATGAACTTCTCTCAATTCCTCATTTGCTGGCTCATGAAGTTACCACAGGAGATGAAGCAGGATGTGCCAGGAAAGAGGGAAAAGGCCACAGAACCAACTTGTCCTTAATTACAAATGGCTGCCTTTTAGAGGAGAGAATAGGGATAGGCGGGAGGAAAGACCTGCTGGAGGAACCAGAAAAATCAAAGCTACCAAGACAGCAACTATAGAGATAGGGGGAAAGGATGCAAGAGAGAAGGGTACAAGAGCTAGAGCTTAGGAATGGGAGAATGGAGTACCATGTTCATTTCTGTGAAGGAAAGGGATGAAATGAGGCGTGTGTGTGTGTGTGTGTGTGTGTGTGTGTGTGTGTGTGTGTAAGGGAGGGGGCAGTGTAATAGGCATTTTCTATGCTCTCAGGGAATGAGGGCAGAACTGAGAGCTCACAACTAAATCAGAACTAGAAAGACTCCTAACTTCTCTGTGGTCATCTTGGTAGCCAATCTATTTGTCTCTGGTTGAGCTAAGGTAGGTGGCTCAAAAGATGGTGGACAATGTGTGTAGTCAAGGAATCACAGTGGACATCAGGTTGGGTTAAAAAGTCAAGGAAAAGGGGGTGAGGCTCAGACAAGTCATAGCTCTGTTATAAAAAATACCTTTGGGGGTGAGGGAGGGATCAGGCAGGGTCAGGGACATTCCAGAAGCATCCACAGGAAAGGTGGGGGCAGGAGGAAGAGGGGCCTCAGGTTTTGTTGATGCGGAGTTTGAAGGCCACACGGCCAGCAAACTTGTCTCGCTCATCGTCTGTGGCGATGTTCGCAGCATTGATGCGGCATTCCACGTTCACCTCCACGTTGGGGGTCACATTCAGGAACTTCACAGCCACCAGAGGCTGCGTGTAGTTCACCTGGGCCAGAGGAGCAAAGTTAAGCATCTAATCCTAGGACAGCTCAGCCTCCTTCCCCAAAACTCCAAAGCATCCCCTTAAAGGAGCCATCATCCCAGGCTCCCATGGGGGACTTACATGGAACTTTTTGCCATAGTAGGGGAAGTACATGAGGTCAATGTTGCCATTGGCAGGGAACATGACAAAGTGGCCAAGATTCTCAGCATCTTCATTTCGCTGTGGAGTGTAGGAAGGTAGGGGTGAGCATGTTAGAAGTGGCAGACACTCAGAAGTTCACTAGATTTCTCTTTGTATTACCTTCACCCCAAATTATTCCTATCTTGAATCTGTTTCCCTTAAGTTGTGCATATGTGTGTGGTGTGTCTGCATAACTATACAAGGGGATATCCTGTCTCTCTCATCAAACTGGGAACTTCTGAAGGATTCTAATGACACGGAAACCTCCTATTCCACTACTGCCCCCAATTTCTTACCCCGTCCTTGAGAATCGGTCTCTGGAGCAGAACCAAGAGAGAACAAATAAACTGTAAGGGTTCAGTAGGAAGAAAAGGAAAGGCTAATGGAGAAGGACAAGTTTCTGGAGATGATAGTGGGGAGAGCAAGGTTCCAAGGACAACTTAATGGTAGTGCAGATGGTGCTAACAGATCAGCAGCTACCAGGTACCTAAAGGGAACTCAGATGGGAGGGAGATCAGGAGACATGGATAATATGGAAATAAAGGAGAAGGTGGAAAGCTTAGGGGGAGAAGCCAGAGGCAGGGCTTTGATGAAGGAGGGGATAGGTCTGTCCTCAGGAGACCTAGGTTCGGCATCCTAGAGAGAAGCTAGAAGGGAATTCCTTAGAGTTAAAGCCACATTGGAGCCCACTCTTACCCCCTTGTCCCTGTAGTGTTGGGGCCTCTGGGAGCAAAAAAATGGTAAGAGAAGGATAAATTATACAGAAACCATGAAGGACAAACAGGTGGGTGGATGGATAAGGTCCACAAACTCACCTTCCCAGCACAAGTAACATTCATGCTCTGGTTTGCGCCTGCATAGAAGTTGATGACCTGGAGTGAGAAAGGAGGGTGGTAAGAGCTGGAGGAAGTCACCTTACAGGCATCCAGCTTTAGAGCTTAGCCTCTAAAAGCCCCACCTCTCTTGGTCCTTTCAACTATTCAAACAACAAAAACATCTCTCTAGGGCTGGGGTTGTGGCTCAGTGGTAGAGCAACTTGCCTAGCACGTGTGAGGCATTGGTTCAATCCTCAGCACCACATAAAAATAAATAAATAAAATTAAGGTATTGTGTTCATCTACAATTTAAAAATTTTTAAAAATCTCTCTAATGTCCATTAACCCCAGTGAAAGGATGCAATAGTCAACAGGTGGTGGCCCCAGCTCCCTCCTCCAATTTCCCTGGGGACCAAGGCCATGGGTACCCGGTTCATCTTGATGAAGACACAGGGCTGCCCAGTGCTGTAACCATAGTGGGTGGGGTCCCCGATGCCAGAGCAGTTGCCCAGCTGGGTCCGGTTGAATTGGCAGGCACGTTTCGGGTAGTTGAGGACCCCATTATCTGGTTGCTCGTAATAGCGCCCAGGGCGGCAGACATCATTCTTTTGGGCTTGGATGGAGTCGTTGTAAGCTAAGGAGGTGGGAGGGAGAGAGTCACAGGCCTAATGTTCTACTTCCAGGGTCCCCAATCCCCTGCCCAAGGTCATGTACTGGCACAACAGCCAGCCACACACTCACGCTCCAAGAACTTGTTGAGCTTCTGAACATGCTGATCCCAACTTTCAGTGTCACTGATGTTGACAATGACATCAAGGTTCTCAGTCTTGGGGCGAATCATCAAGCCTATAGCCAACATGAGCAGGAATAGTAGTATATAAAAGATGGGAGACCAAACACAGAGGAAAGAAAACATAGGAAACCCCAGGGTGAAGGAGGGGATAGAGATCTGAGATGGTCTTCCCGTGAGTATCTCCCAAACCCCAGATCACATCACTTCCAGCGGCAGATTTCAAGAATTTCCCAGCACATGGTGATTGGGTGATCAGAACCAGTCTCCTGCAAAGAACTGTGAGTTCCTTTTGAAGGTTTGGGGTCACAATAGCTGTTAGAGTGGATGGAAGGGGGAACCTCATCACTCACCAGGTGTGGCCAGTCGATCCTGGTACTTAGGGGTATGGTCAGAGACAGTCTGCAGCATCACCCACATGGTGAGGGTGAACATGGCCGTGAGGAAGCCATAGAAGACGAGGTAGAAGAGGAGGATGAAAGCTAGGAAGAAGGAAATAGCAGATTTTAAGTCTCCCACCATGATCTTACCTAGCCCCACTCACCACTTTCCCCACTCAGATGTTCTGCCCTGGGTTGGGCTGCTGAGCCACAGGATGTCTTCGAGCCTACCCCTGGGTGCCAAATGAAACAAACTGGAAAAAAGCAATGTGTACAGCTTCCAGCCATGACTCCAAGCCCACTGCTAGTCCTAGGGCACAGTGAAGCCTGACCTTGCAGAGGTCACAATAGACCCTAACTTTCATTGCTGTGATAACCACAAGAATAGGCCACTGTCATTTTGCCCCTAATTACACTTCCAACTTCTCAACCATAGATGATTCTGAAAAGGAACATTTTTTTTTTTTTTACCACTATATTGGTACATATGCTCAAAGCTGTCTAGTGCAATGACTTTTTTTTTTTTTTTTTTTTTTTTTTTTGTGGTACCAGGGATTGAACTCAGGGGCACTCGACCACTGGGTCACATCCCCAGCCCTTTTTTGTATTTTTTATTTAGAGACAGGGTCTCACTGAGTTGCTAAGTGCCTCGCCATTGCTGAGGCTGGCTTTGAACTCGCGATCCTCCTGCCTCAGCCTCTCAAATAGTGCAATGACTTTTAAAGCTGGCACTGGCCACACTGAGTTGCTAAGTGCCTCGCCATTGCTGAGCTTTGAACTCGCGATCCTCCTGCCTCAGCCTCTCAAATAGTGCAATGACTGGCTGGCCACTATTCACAGCTAAACTCTCACCACCCTGCAGAGCCTGGAACCTCAGGCTGAAAGAGCAAAATCTTCTTTTTTTACTTTTATTTATTTATTTATTTATTTATTTATTGGTACCAGGGATTGAACTCAGGGGCACTTGACCACTGGGCCACATCCCCAGCCCCTTTTTGTATTTTATTAGAGACACGGTCTCGGTGAGTTGCTAAGTGCCTTGCCATTGCTGAGGCTGGCTTTGAACTCGTGATCCTCCTGCCTCAGCCTCCCAAGTTCTGGGATTACAGGCATGCACCACCACGCCTGGCAAGAGCAAAATCTTTCTTTTGGCACACCACAGCATCCAAATCTTCAAAGCAGCTCCTGAAATAAAGGGCCTAACACTCTGGCTCAGATACAAAGTGTTTGAGACTGCTGTTAGATCTTCAGCAGACACCCCATCCTCAACTCACACATAGAACTCTGGACAGAGACTGGGAGAAAACCTGGAATACCCCTCAGTCTTCCCTTGACTCCATCTGTCTCTTCTCTCTCACAGCCTCATGTAAGGACTTATTGTTCCCACCACCCTTCCACCTCAGAAGACACTTCCTCTGTGAAGTCCTCAGATTGTCCCAGGATTCACAGATCCCTCACATCCCAGGGGCTAGGCCTCAAGCTCCCTGAAGACAAAGATTGCATTAGATCTTCCTCATGGGCCAGTAAAACCCTAGATAGGTGGTCTGATGAAGACAGTGTCCAATCAGAGTGGATAAATTATAAATTGTCCCAGAGTCCCCTGGTGCTTTGACTCCCCAGCTTGACAATCCCTTTTAGAAGAATTTCATCTTCCATCTGCACCTGTGCCTATCACCAAACCCCTGACCTCATCAGGGTCCCTCCACATCCCCTGAGTCTTGCCATGGTAAGGGTGGGGAAGGTTCCCCAAGCCATTGGAGTTCCACAGACACCAGGACTGGTGATGTATTCATCTCACCAGTGACCACTCCTCCCTCCACCACCGACATCTGAGCAGAATATACAGCCTTGAAAACCTTAGTGTTGCTCCCTCCCAGCAGCATCCTACCCACAAAGCAGCCACGAAGGATCCAAACGCCCAATAGTGGGATATAGACAAACAACTTCCGCTGTGAAGAACCCTCCTACACCCCCCTCCCAGACCCCCCCCTCATGAATGTTCCCAGGGTCCAGGGGTTGGGCTCCAGCTAAAAATAGACGGGGTTGGCTAGCTGGAGAGAGCTGGAGGGAGGGAAGGGGCACTCTTTGGAGGTGGGGGTTGACGGTGTACAGTGACAGGCTCAGAGCTGGAGCTCCAAGGCGCGGACACGCGCGCGGAGCTCGCGACCCCCCGCCCGAGGGGGCTCCGCAGGGGGCGGGAAAGCAGCAGTGACCTACTTTCTCCGCCTCCGCAGCGGCCAGCCGGGAAGATTAGACCGGTGATTCGGCCCCCTCCCAGTTCTGAGCCCGGCAGGGGGGCGGACGCCAGGGACCCGGCAGGGGAGCTGGGGCCTCGCTGGCAGGACCCTGCACCCGCAAGGCGTCGCCCGACTGCCTCCCCCAGACCCCTCGTACCCCAGCTGGTCCCAGTGCGGCCCATGAACTGGTGCGTCCTCGGGTTCCACACGAACTCCTTCCACTCCTCAACCACCTGCCCGCAGCTCTTCTTCTCTTTCTGGATAACCATCTTGGCCGAGCGGGGCGAGTCCCGAGGCGGGGCCGGGGGCTGCAGAGAAGCGGGGGCAAAGCGCGCCGAAACCCTCCACGCACTGGAACGCGCGGGAAGCGAAGGCGAAGGGAGCGAGGGAGACCCCCTTTAGATATGCAGCTGCTGTAAATTCCGGGGTGCACGGCCACGCGCTGCGGGGTGCTGGCAGCACGGCGGAGATGCACCGATCCTAGGCCCCCCGACTGCTATGAAAGGGGGGGCTGCCAGAGCAGGGGAGGATGACAAGGGGAAGGGGTGCGAATGCAGTTTCACCCCGAAAACCGCCTAGAAGCAAAACGAAAAGGGATGCAAGAACAGACGGCTACAAAACCCGAACGAAACGCAGAAAAAAGCGGGGCGCAAGGAGGCAGGGAAAGGTGGGGGAGGGTGGTTGCCCCGAAATCCGAGATGCAAAGAGGCTGTGGAACGCGGCAGGTGGCGGTTCAAGGCTCCTCCGCCAAGCGGAGACGGCCGCAGCACTGTTGGCCCAGCCCTGGGGGGGATGGGGCGGGGACGCGCAGTTGAGGGACAGACTGGGATGGGGGGTCCCCAAGGCGGAGGCTCCGCTCCTCAGCAGTGCGGGGCCCCCGGTCCCTGAGCGCAGTCTTTATACTCTGCGACTCCGAGGGTACCCGCCCCTTCCCACCCCCAGAAGCCCCGCCTCCTCGACGCTAGCCCAGGCGACCTCATACATATGCAAATATGGAGAGGGATTGGGACTGCCCCCTGCCGCCTCTTCGGGACCAGGCGGTCTCTTCCCTACCCCCACCCTAGGACTGGAACTGGGTAGGGAAAAGGGATAGAACTCATGTCTGGATGGAGTGGAGGGAAAAATAACCCCAGAGCGACTAAAAGGCGGAGAGGGGCTCCTCAGGGAGTTAGAAACAGACCAAGACAGTGATGCTGCGGAGAGTTAGAAACAGACCAAGACAGTGATGCTGCGGAAGACTCCGGGACATAGGGCACAATGTGAGAGGAATATAGGGAAAGAGTAAGAGACCAAGAAAAATGAGAGTAAAGAGACCAACGGAGATGCTGGACCAGTTGGGATGTAAGCTAGACTAAGCCACACAGAAATGAATAGAAGCTGAGGGTTGGGGTTGTGGCTCAGCGGTAGAGCGCTCGCCTAGCACGTGCGTGGTCCGTGTTCGTTCCTTAGCACCACTTAAAAGTAAAGCCGGGCTGGGATTGTGGCTCAGCGGTAAAGCGCTCGCCTAGCACGTGCGCGGCCCGGGTTCGATCCTCAGCACCACGTACAAATAAACCCATTTAAACCCCTTGTGTACAACTAAAGCAAATAAATAAATATTAAAAAAAAAAAAAAAAGTAAAGCCATTGTTGGGCTGGGGTTGTGGCTCAGCGGTAGAGCGCTCGCCTTGCACGTGCGCAGCCCGGGTTCGATCCTCAGCACCACGTAAACATAAATGCATTGCATTGTGTACAAATAAAGTAAATAAATATTTAAGAAAAAAAAGTAAAGGCATTGTGTGCAAATAAAGCAAATAGGAAAAGAAATGAATAGAAGCCACTGTAAGTACACTGCCTCCTCCAGGCTCACAGTCTCTTGTCCATTCCACCTGATTCCATTCCATGCACAGGGCCTTTCCTCCATTCTCACAGTTCTCTTGTCCATTCCACCTGATTCCACGCACAGGACCTTTTCCATCTTTACCAGTCCTAGCATTAACCTGATCTCCCAGAGATCCCAGCCCTACAGCCTCTCTTTACCCTCCCCCACTCCCACGCCCCCCCCCCTTGTCTGATCGCTCCTCCTCATTTGCCTATTTGGGTCAGCAAACACTTATTATTAAGCACCTGCTAGAAACAGAGTGCTGCTCTTAGCCCTGTAGAGGCCAAGAATTTTTTTTTTTTTTTTTTTTTTTGGTACCGGGGATTGAACTCAGGGGCACTCGACCACTGGGCCACATCCCCAGCCCTTTTTTGTATTTTATTAGAGACAGGGTCTCACTGAGTTACTAAGTGCCTCGCCATTGCTGAGGCTGGCTTTGAACTCGCGATCCTCCTGCCTCAGCCTCCCAAAGTGCTGGGATTACAGGCGTGCGCCACCACGCCCGGCAAGAATATTTTTTTAATATTTACTTTTTAGTTGTAGTTGGACACAATACTTTTATTTATTTATTTTTAATGTGATGCTGAGGATCGAACTTAGGGCCTTGCACTTGCTAGGTTAGTGCTTTACCTCTGAGCCACAACCCCAACCTGGAGGCCAATAATTTTTAGGCTGAAATTGCAGCTCTCACAGGACTAGAGACCTCTAAATACCACACAAGAATCATTATCTCAAGGCCAGGGTATGGCTCAATGGTAGAGCACTTACGTTGCATGAAGTGCTTGTGTGAAACCCCGGGTTTGTTCCCTACATGGCAGAATGCTTATCTCCTGAGGAGGTTTTACTTTCTGGAGGTTTTACTTTCTTTTCAACGCTCTAAATTTTTTGGTTTTTTGTTGGTGGTGCTAGGGATTGAACCAGGGCCTTGGGCATGTGAGACAAGCACTCTACCAACTGAGCTACATCCCCAGCCCCTCAACTCTCTAAATTTTGACTCTGTTCCTCATTGTCTCACATCTAGACTATCTTGTCAAACTCACTCCCTTTAGTCCAGGGCCACCTACATGTTGGGAGACCTGCTCAACTGCATAAGGCACTTGCTCAGAATTGCTTGGTTTAATGTTCCACTGTTGCCAACTTGAAATTCTTAGGTTTTGGCTTTGAACTTGTTCTCTGTAAGTAAGGTCCCATGGGATATTGGAATATTCATATGAGCAAAGGAGATAATATCACACCCAGTCCATTTGAGATGCTCTATGAACATGGAATTCTGGTGGACCTAAGAGGAGGGGGCGTTTAGCCAGACTCAAAGCATGTACAAGGCAAGTGTATGTTATGTATAACTAAATAAGTGAGGGTGGGAGACCCACTTCCCATTAGAAGCAGAACTTACTTTGAACACAGAAAGATAATGATGGATTCCAGGAGATATTGATGATCAAAGCATCAAGTCATATCCTTTCTTTTTTTTTTTTTTTTTTTTTTGTGGTACCGGGGATTGAACTCAGGGGCACTCGACCACTGGGTCACATCCCCAGCCCTTTTTTGTATTTTATTTAGAGACAGGGTCTCACTGAGTTGCTAAGTGCCTTGCCATTGCTGAGGCTGGGTTTGAACTCGCGATCCTCCTGCCTCAGCCTCCCAAAGTGCTGGGATTACAGGCGTGCGCCACCACGCCTGGCTTCTCATATCCTTTCTTAATGATGCACTTGTATTGGCCACTTAGGCTGGCAGTAATGACATCAAAGGAAAAGGAGAGCTAGGCAACCCATAGTTCTTTTTGTTTTCAGTCCTTCCTTATTTAGCAGGAAGTTGAAAGTAGAAAAATGTTAATTTTTAAAATTTACACATCAAATAGGCAAAGAAAAAACACCATGGTAAGTCACTGTGGAAGAAAGAAAAATATTTTGTATCTTGGTTCTTCTAACAGTACTGGTACTTTCTTCCTGCTTTTTAAGCATGGGGCTTCACATTTTTTTTTTTAAACTGGGGATTGAACCCAGGGGTGCTTACACCACAATCCCATACTCCGAAACCCCAACCCTACAGCCAGGTTTGCTTAGAGTGTCTGCCTAAGTCACATCCCCACATCCCCAGCTCCCCCAGTTTTTTTTGTTTTTTTTTTAATGACTGGGTCTCTCTAAGTTGCTTGGGGTCTTGCTAAATTGCTAAGGCTGGCCTGGAACTTACCATCCTATTGTCTCAGTCTCCTGAATCACTGGGATTATAGGCATGCATCACCACACCGGCCATTCCAGGACATTCTTCCTGGCCACATTTTCATTTTAAACTGTGTTTCGCAAAGTATGCAGCTGGTTCTTCTTCAGTTTATTCTGCAGCTGATTCTGGATTAATTTTCTCAAAATACAGTTTTAATTAGGCCACTCCTGATTCTTCAGTCTTACATGGAGGGTGCTCCACAATCTATACCCAGCCTGGGTCCCCAACCTCCATTCTCACTCATCCCCAACTAGTCCTCTACTGGAGCTGAGTTGGCCCCTCCCTGAACAGACTGTGCTTAACCCCAACTTCACACCTTTGTCCATTTCACTCCCTCATCCTAGAAGACTGCCTGCCATTGGGCGGCCATTCCCAGCTCCTTACCATTCATTCAATGCATATCTAATGAGCATTTGCCTAGAGCCAGCACTATTCTGGTCCCTGTGTTCCTGAGACTCCCCTTCCTGTAAACAATAAAAATAAGCCAAAAAAAAAGTTAATATTATGACATAATAAAACAGGGTAATAATAAAACAGGTATCAGATAAATAAAGCAGGAATCAGAGGGCTAGGGATGTAACTCAGTGATAGATTGCTTGCCTAGCATGCATGAAGGCCTGGGTTCAATCCCCAATACTGAAAAAAAAAAAAAAAAAAAAACCTGGTACCAGAGGGCTCCTGGTTGGTTAGATATAGCCTTATGAGGAGGTAACTTTGTTTGTTTGTTTGGTATGTGGCATTGAACCCAGGGGCGCTTAACCACTGAGCTACATCCCTAGCCCTTTTTTTTTTTTTTTTTTTTTTTTTTTTGGTACTGGGGATTGAACTCAGGGGCACTCAACCACTGGGCCACATCCCCAGCCCTTTTTTGTATTTCATTAGAGACAGGGTCTCACTGAGTTGCCAAGTGCCTCACCATTGCTGAGGCTGGCTTTGAACTCATGATCCTCCTGCCTCAGCCTCCTAAGTGCTGGGATTACAGGTGTGTGTCACTGTGCCCAGCCCCAAGCCCTTCTTTTTTTAGGGGGCAGGCCACTGGGGATTGAACTCAGGGACACTCAACCACTGAGCCACATCTCCAGCCCTATTTTGTATTTTATTTAGAAACAGGTTCTCACTGAGTTGCTCAGTGCCTCCTTGTTGCTGGGGCTGGCTTTGAACCATGATCCTTCTGCCTCAGCCTCCTGAGCAGCTGGAATTGTAGGTGTGCACCACCATGCCCAGCTCTCCAGCCCTTTTTAATATTTTCTTTTGAGACAGGGTCTTGCTAAGTTGCTCAGGGCCTTGCTAAATTGCTGAGGCTGGCTTTGAACTCAGGATCCTCCTGCCTCAGCCTTCTGAGCCACTGGGATTACAGGCATGCACCACCACACAGGCAAGGAGGTAACTTTTTTTTTTTTTTTTTTTTTTTTTTTTGGTACCAGGTATTGAACTCAGGGGCATTCTAAGAGGTAACTTTTAATGTGAATCCTAAATGACCTAAAGGTGCCGTGTGAAACAGGGTAAGAAATTTCCAGGAAAAGAGGGAAGTACAAGTGCAAAAGCTGGGCTTTAATGAAGGAAGGCAAGATTGATGCAGCAAGAGGTAGGCAGGGGCCAAACTCAATGGGATTTTGTAGGCCAAATGGAACAGTTTGGATTTTAATCCATATATCATGGAAGTAGGGCTGAGGGTGTAGCTTAGTGGTAGAGCACTTGCCTAGCATGTGGGGGCCCTAAGCTCCATACCCTGTGCCTCCAAAAGAGAAAAAAAAGAACACGAATTTATTTATTTATTTGGTACCAGGGATTGAACCCAGGTGTGCTTAACCACTGAACAACATACCCAGCCCAAAAAAGGTGAATTTAAAAGCCAGGTGCAGTGGCACATGCCTGAAATCCCAGTGACTCAGAAAGCTGAGGCAAGAGGATCACAAATTTGAGGCCAGCCTAGGCAGTTTAACGAGACCAAAATAAAAATTAAAAGGGGCTGGGGAAGCCAGCCGGGCGCGGTGGCGCACGCCTGTAATCACAGCACTTTGGGAGGCTGAGGCAGGAGGATTGCCAGTTCAAAGCCAGCCTCAGCAATGGCGATGCACTTAGTAACTCAGTAAGACCCTGTCTCTAAATAAAATACAAAAAAAGGGCTGGGGATGTGACCCAGTGGTCGAGTGCCCCTGAGTTCAATCCCCAGTACCAAAAAAAAATAAAAAAATAAAAAGAAAGAAAAAAGGGGCTGGGGATATAGCTCAGTTGGTAGAGTGCTTGCCTCACATGCACAGGGCCCTGGATTCAATCACCAGCACCACAAAAATAAATAAATAATAAAAGGCGGTGGGGATATACCTCAGTGGCAAAGCACCCCTGGGTTCAATTACTGGTACCACAAACAAAACAAAACAAATATCATGGAAGTAGTTCTAGGGTTTTAGGACTTTAAGCTGTGAAGTGACACGATTGAATCTATTTTATTTATTTTTTAATTTTTTTTTTTTAGTTGTAGGTGGACACAATACCTTTATTTCATTTTTATGTTGTGCTGAAGATCAAACCCAGGGCCTCACACATGCGAGATGAGCACTCTACTGCTAAACCATAGCCCCAGCCCCATGATTGAATTTTTTTTTTTTTTTTTTGGTACCGGGGATTGAACTCAGGGGCACTCGACCACTGGGCCACATCCCCAGCCCTTTTTTGTATCTTATTAGAGACAGGGTCTCTCTGAGTTGCTAAGTGCCTCACCATTGCTGAAGCCGTCTTTGAACTCACAATCCTCCTGCCTCGGCCTCCCAAGTGCTGGGATTACAGGTGTCCACCACAGAGCCCAGCTCTAGGATCTATTTTGGAAGTAGAGAGGAATGACCAATGAGAATCAGAGAAAGAAGGGAATCTAGGCTATTATCAGTTGCACACATCTGTAATACCAGCTACTCAAGAGACTAAGGTAGGAGGATTGCAAGTTTGAGGCTAGCCTGGGCAACTTTTCAAGATCCTCTTTGAAAATAAAAAGACAAAAAGGATTGGGGATATAGCTGAGTGGAAAAGTGCTCCTATATTCAATTTCCAATACTAAAAAAAAAAAAAAATGCAGGGGAGAAATCTAGGAATGTTCAGTGGTACAGTACTTGCCTAGCATACCTAAAGTCATGGGCTCCATCCCTAGCATGGCAAGAAAAAAAGAAAAAGATAATGTCTGGTTGTGGTTGCTGAATTGGGCTTAAACATGGAATTGCTCCTTCTACAGGAAACCTCAGGGAAGCAAAGAACTCTTTCCAGCAGCAGGAGAGGAGCACTGAAATGGTCCACTTGATCTGGAGAGATGACCACACACACACATAGACCCACTCCCTACAGCCTGGCAAATAGCCTAGGGGTGGCCTCCAGCTTCTTGACTCAGTCACTGCCTTGTACCCCAGGCTCAAGTGAAAGGAAAGAGTGAGTGTCCCCCATGCACTCTGAGGGGGTGAAAAACCTGTCTCTACCTTTTCTGTGTTTTGTGTAGATAAGGAAAGGAATGTTGGGGAAGAAGGGTCCTTCACTCAATGCCTCATTGGCAGAGAGAAACAAGCTGAGAAAGGCAAAATCTGGAAAAGTCTGTGGCTTGGGGGCAAAGAACCATTACAAACCTCCAACCTAGGGACTGGGGATATAGCTCAGCAGCAGATCACTTGCCTAGCATGTGCAAAGACTTTTATTTAATCCCCAGAACAAAAACCAATGACAAAAATCTACCTCTATTACCCCAAGCAGGTAGGTGGTGTCTTCTCACCCCACCAGCTGGAAAGAATCACTCTCCTTCTGCATCCAGTTGTTATTAGCTCCCATCTCTACCCCCAACCCAGGGTCACAGCCTGCTGAGTCCTCCTGTAGACTCAGGGCCATTTTTCTCAATCTGGATTGCAGTAAGCACCTTTTCTGCAGCCTACCATCCACCCCCTCACACTTGTCTGTTACTGATTTTTTTTTAAATATATAAAAAGGTAATAAAACCTGGTACTTTAAAAAAAGATTCAGGGGCTGGAGTTGTGGCTCAGTGGTAAGAGCACTTGCCTAGCATTCATGAGGCCCTGGGTTTGATTCTCAGCACCACATATAAATAAATGAATAAAATTTAAAAAGGTCCATCAACATCTAAAAAAAAAAATTCAACTTCAACCTCTCCCCTGGAAACCCAGCCCTCTGTCTAGCCTCTCCAGAAAAGAAAGGGAGAGAGGTATCCTTATTCTCCCTCTCCCATATCCAGAGCCAGTCCTGAGGTCTGTGCCCCTCATCTCTGCCCCTCCATCCATGCAGTTGTATCAGTTCTTAACAAAATTGGTCTTTGCAAAGACAAGAATAAGTAAAGAGAATACTGAAACATACATAGAGGGAAGGGGAAATGGAGAGATTAGCTGGGACAGTCTCAGTTTTTACAAGATGAAAAGAGTTCTGTAGATGGTGGTGGTGATTGTAAAATGCCACTCTATGCAACTGAGGTATAAACCTGAAAATGGTTGAGATGAGCTGGTTATGGTGGTGCAGGCCTATAATCCCTCTTACTTTGGAGGCTGAGGCAGGAGAATCACAAATTTGAGGCTGGCTTGGGTAACTTAGTGAGACTCTCAAAGTAAAAAATAAAAGGGACTGGGGCTGGGGTTGGGGTTGTGGCTTAGTGGTAGAGCACATGCCTAGCAAGTGTGAAGTACTGGGTTCGATCCTCAGCACCATATAAATAAATACATAAAATAAAGGTATTGTGTCCATCTACAACTTTAAAAATGTTAAAAAGGACAGAGTTTAAAAATAAATAATAAATAAATAAATAGGGCTGCGGCTCAGTGGTAGAATGTCCTTGGGTTCAATTCCCAGTATCAGAAAAGAAAGTAATAAAGAGGCTAAAATGAGCCGGGCACGGTGGTACATGCCTGTAATCCTAGCACTTGGGAAGCTGTGGCAGGAGGATTGCGAGTTCAAAGCCAGCCTCAGCAATGGTGAGGCACTTGGCAACTCAGTGAGACCCTGTCTCTAATAAAATACAAAAAAGGGCTGGGGATGTGGCCCAGTGGTTGAGTGCCCCTGAGTTCAATCCCCAGTACCACAAAAACAAACAAACACTGACCAGATAAAACTCAAAGTCTCAGCAGGGCATATCAGTCCTTTTACCATGTGGTCCAAGGAGTCTCCCAAATCTGCCTTCATTCCACCTCAGCCTACTCACAGTTTAGCTATATCACCTGCTCTTTCTCATTATTTGCTTTTTTTTATTTTTAACCACTTGTGTATTGCTGGGGATTAAACCCAGGACCTTGTGCATACTAGGCAGGTACTCTCTACCACTGAACTACCTTCCCCAACACTTTTTATTTATTTTAGTTTATTTTTAACTGTTGCCCGCCTGAAGCGCTTGGAGCAACGGAGCCGTGGGAAAAACTTCAGAAGCAAACTGGAGACAAACAGCTTTTTATTCTGATAACTTTTCTCTCTGGTTCTAACAACGACTAACACACGCCAAACACCCCACTAAAATGGCGCTGACCCGATCAGCAATTTCGGCCAAGTCACTCGAGATCCCGTAACAAGTCCCGTGAGACTACGGGAGGCGACAATGCCCAAATCTCCACGGCTCATAGTCAACCGCAATTCAAGTGAATCCCCAAACAGGGCTCCTGCATTTAACCAAGTGTGGTACTGGGGATTGAATCCAGGGGTGCTCTAACACTGAACCACATCCCCAGCCCTTTTTAAATTTTTTTTTTTTTTTTTTTTTTTTTTTTTTTTTTTTTTTTTGGTACCGGGGATTGAACTCAGGGGCACTCGACCACTGGGCCACATCCCCAGCCCTTTTTTGTATTTTATTAGAGACAGAGTCTCACTGAGTTACTAAGTGCCTCGCCATTGCTGAGGCTGGCTTTGAACTCACGATCCTCCTGCCTCAGCCTCCCAAAGTGCTGGGATTACAGGCGTGCGCCACCGCGCCCGGCTCTTTTTAAATATTTTTATTTGAGACAAAGTCTTGCTAAGTTGCTGAGGCTGAGTCAATTTGCAATCCTCCTGCCTCAGCTTCCTGAATAGCTGAGATTACAGGCAGGTGCCACCATATCCAGCTCCTTTCTCATTCTTTATATTCAGCAGTCTTGAACTTACATGTCAGGACCTATGCATGAGGTTAACATATTTTCAGCACTTTTCATGTGTCAATCACTGTACTAGATATTTTACCTGGTTCCATCAAATCTTCATAGGAACCCTAGGATAGGATAACATCTCCATTTTGTAGATGGGAAAACTGAGAGTTAATGAAATTTAGTCATTTGTCCAGCTTCACACATCTAAAACTCACTTCTTTGATGATGATTGATAGAACTAGCAACCGGGTTCACTGGTGTTTCATACACATCTCTGTAAAAGTATTTTACACGTCTATCTCCCAAGACCCCAGTTATCTAGGGCCAGTACCAAGTCTCATTCATCTTTAGAGTCCCTCTGGACTACCTAACACAGTGCTTGGCAAACTGTCAGCAGCCAATAAATGTTAGTTGAAAGAAAGAGAGAAAGGACGGGGCAGACCCAAAGGGAGGAAAGGAGAGAGAGGCAGTGGATAGGGTGGAGCGAGTGGGTAGGCCAGGCCTGGAGGTTGCAGGGTGTGCTGCCAAGCTCTGGAAAGTTTTTTTGAGGGGTGTGGAAAAGGCAGGGGATGTTGGGCAGGCATAGTAGGTGCCCTTGGTGCGGGCTTGGCAAAGTCAGTGTCAAAGTCAGTCTTAATGAAAGAGTGCAGACAGCTCTGGACGGTAATCAGGAATCCTGGAATCTAGGGCAGCCTGCAAAAAGAGAAGTTGGGGGCACAGCGTCCTGGAAAGGGCAGGGTGGAAGAAGAAGAAAAAAGTTGGCCCTGGGAATTTCCAGGGACATAAGATCAGGAAACTACCCACAGAATAAACTCTTCAGTGGGTGTCCAGGTGTATCTGGGATTTTCAAGCTCATCCCTGCTGCCTCACACTGGAGGCCTCTATAGAACAACTGCTTTTCATTATTCAGGTCTCTGCACAACTGACACCACTTCAGAGACGCCTTCTCTGACCACCTGACTACCTGGCTAATATCACCTTTTCCCTTCTCCCTCTATTACATTACAGATTTTTTTTTTTGGTGCCAGGGATTGAATTCAAGGCACTCAACCACTGAGCCACACCCCCAGCCCTTTTTGGTATTTTATTTAGAGACAGGGTCTCATTGAGTTTCTTTCTTTTTTTTTTTTTTTTTTTTTTTTTGTGGTACCGGGGATTGAACTCAGGGGCACGCGACCACTGGGTCACATCCCCAGACCTTTTTTGTATTTTATTTAGAGACAGGGTCTCACTGAGTTGCTAAGTGCCTCGCCATTGCTGAGGCTGGCTTTGAACTCACGATCCTCCTGCCTCAGCCTCCCAAAGTGCTGGGATTACAGGCGTGTGCCACCGCGCCCAGCTTCATTGAGTTTCTTAGCCCCTCACTTTTGCTGAGGCTGGCTTTGAACTTGCAATCCTCCCACCTCAGCCTCCCAAGCAGCTGGAATTATAGGCATGTGCCACTGTGCCCAGCTATATTGCAGATTTTATTTCCTTAAGAGCTCTACTGTCTGAAACGATGCTGCCTGTATGTTTGTTTTCTTATTTATGGGCTGCTTGTCTCCAGCAGGGATTGTATGTGCCCTTTTCACCAATGTATCCTTAGTGTCGACAACAGTGCTGGGCAATTGTAGGTGCCCAGTAAGTAGCAGTTGAAGTGTTATACCCAGGTGGCCTAGGTTGACCCTGAACATTGACTAGGGACCAGAATCTAATGTGGACTCCCTTGGCATTCTGGGACTCTCCTACAAACACTGCTGGCTGGGAGCAGGCAGCTATAGACCCCAGGAAGGTCTAAAAGGTTAGGATTGGGAGAGTTACAAGGCCAGATTTAGGATTTGTGTCTTTCTCCCAAGAGACTATACTGAAGTCTCCTTGCCCTGAGGTCATTTAGGTCCTGGCTGATATTTGCAAAAGGGGACAGGAGGTCCAATGAGTGACACCCTGTTGCCTGGCTTCCTGGTAGGAAGATCCTTCTAAAAAACTGGGAGGCTGTGACACTGGGATTCCCATGGGGTCTGGAGATATGGGAAATGAGTTAACAGTTACTGAGAGGGCACAGAAGGCTGAGGCAAAAGTATCACAAGTTCTAGACCAGCTTCAGCAACTTAGCGAGACCCTATCTCAAATTAAAAAATAAAAAAAGGACTGAGGATGTAGTTTAGTGGTAAAGTGCCCATGGGTTTAAAATAACAGTTCATGAAAGAAATGAGGATTAAAAGGTGTGGACTGAAGGCTGTAGTACTGAGACTCCCAAGGATTCCAAAGAGGATTGAAAATTGGAAGCTAGGGGCCAAAGGCTGGGGGTTCCCAGGGAGGGGCTGGGCCACCAGGATTCTCCAGAGGTCTTAGGACTGAGGCCTGGGTCACCATATTCTTTGAAGGCAGAGATCTTCCTGAATCTGCCTATGCTTCCTAACTGGGACCAGTACAAGCCAGTTCTTTCTTTTTTTTTTTTTTTTAATATTTATTTATTTACTTTAGCTGTACACAATGCAATGCATTTATGTTTACGTGGTGCTGAGGATCGAACCCGGGCCGCGCAAGTGCAAGGCAAGCGCTCTGCCACTGAGCCACAACCCCAGCCCCTACAAGCCAGTTCTTATTTAATAGAATAGAGATGAATTAGTCTGGGAACACAGCAAGGACAAAGACTTAGAGAGAGAGATGAAGTCACTCTCTCCCTCTGCCTCCTTCCCCTTTTTCTTTTTTCTTTCTTTCTACTATTCCCCCCAGCGCCACCACTCCACTCTCCCTAGGGATGGGACCCAGGTTGTTGCACATGCTAGGCAAGTGTTCTAACCACTTAGATACATACCCTGTCCCCCTCCCTTTTTATTTCTCTGTTCTTCTACCCCTTTCCTAGAACCCTTGCCCTATCTCTCTATGACCCTCTCACGCCCCCTGCTGCTCTTTTCCTGGGCAGCAATGGCGAGTCCAAGGACCAGAATGATGGTGATGAGAAAATTCTATCCTGATCTCTGAGGAAGGAAAATGGAGTGTCAAAGAGAGTAGATATGGGGGGAAAGGCTGGACTCCTAGTTTCCAGAAAGTGACTTGTATCTGTGTGTGCATGTCTGTGGGTGATGTTGCTGGGATCTCAGCCTTGGTCACAACTTCTCCAGGGAAGCCCCCCTTTGACTCCCAGACTAGGTTAGGACCTCCTAGTCTCTATACTCCACAACTTTCTCTTTCTTTCTCTCTCTCGTTTTTTTTCTTCTCATTATTGGAGATTGATCCTAGGCTTTCCGCATGCTAGGTAATCACCCTACCACTCAGCTACATCCCCAGCTCCTTTTTAAAATTTTTATTTTGAGACAAGATCTCATTAAGTTGCTGGCCTCAAACTTAAGAACCTCCTGCTTCAGCCTCCTGAGTAGCTGGGATTACAGGTGGGCACCACCACACCAGGTACTTTTACAACTTTCTGACTGCTTTTTCTATGGCATTTGTCAGTTTCCAATCATCCACCTACTTGTTAGCCTTTGATGCAAGCCTCCCTTTCCCATAGGCCTATTGAGCACCATGAGGGTAGGAACCAGACCATTTTTGTTTGTCAGTATATCTCAATGCTTGACACAGTGTTTGGTCTCTTGCCTGTACACAGTGTTTGTTGAATAAATGAGCATGTCACATTCATAGGGGGTTTAATGAGAGGTATCAGTGCCATTGCTTGGGATCTGGGGGCAGCTGTGAGTCCAGATGTCCTGGCTTCTGCTCAGGGCCTGGTCCATGTCCAGTTTCTGTCCTTGTGCCCAAAGGCCATCCAAGCAAAAGGAGGCAGAAGAGTCCTCTCCTAGAGGAAGGTGGCATAGAGGTGGCATTAGAGCATTAGGGTGGCTTGAATCCTGAAACTCCTTACTTTTCAGTTCTCTAACTGGAATTTCCAAAAGCACTTCCTCCCACTGCCCCCTTATCATCATCTTCATCTCCTCCTCCTCCTCCTCCTTCTCAGTGCTGGGGATCAAACCCATGGCCTAGTATATGCTAGGCAAGCTCTCTACCACTGAACTGTATCCCCAGCCCTATCCTCCTCTCCCTCCCTCTTTTATTTTTATGTCAGAGTAACAGACATGAATTTATAAGAAGGGATAGAAAAGGGGAAAGGGGGACACTGCTAAGGGAGAGAGTGGGTCCTCTCAAAGAGGAGAAGGACTCCCTTCTTTTTTTTGTGGCCTTTTCTTCTTCTCTCCCAGAGTTCCCTTGAGGTACTGAGGAACTTGAACATCCCACTTACCTGGTAAAGCTCCCAGGAAGAGACGGCCCTGAGGCTGGGTCCAAAGGTTGAGGAGAGGGCCAAGGCTCAAAGGAGGCAGAACAAAGACCTCTGTCTTCTGCCCCTGGCTCAAGACCACTCCAGATATACTCAGCTTCAACTGAAGAGGGAGTCCCAAAACCAGGGGCAGAGCCACCCCTGGCCCTGCCCCAGAAGACAGCACTACCTTCTGCAGTGTGAGAGACAGGGACAGGAGTAAGGGAGGAAAGAAACGGTTATACCCATTCCTTGTGGCCCCACTCTAGCTGCCTTAATTCAACCACACTTCCACCTACTGACTGTTCTCACCACTTACATCCTGCCCCAATTTTCCTGGTTCGACTTTCTATAAAACCACCCCTACCCCCAAATAATCTAAGCTAGAGCTGTTTGCTTGCTGTAGGCAACTTTAAGATATATCCTGAGGCTGGGGCCTAGCACGTGCGCAGCCCAGGTTCGATCCTCAGCACCATGTAAAAATAAAGGCATTGTGTACAACTAAAACAAATAAATAAATATTAAAAAAAGATATATCCCTGGCTCCCCACCCCTACCCTTAAGCTTGCCTAATATTGAAAATTTGGAACCCCTCATTCCTCTCAGGCTTTACTGAATACAGGCAGCACCCCCACCCTCCCCCTTTACTTGATCTTGGAGATGAAGAGTGAACCAAGAAGGGGTCTCTGGTGCCCCAAGGGCGAGGAGGTGACCTGAGCCTGCTGCCAGCTTAAATTCCAAGTCCAGAGAGAAGGCCAAGGGCTCTGTGTGGGGCTGAGGAATGTCTGCAGGGAGAAATTATCATCCTGAGGCCTCAAGGATGGGGTTTCATGGAGAGAAGGGCCTAGTGTTGGAGGGAGACAGAGGAAGGCAGAGCTGGCCATGGAGGGAAAAATAGACTCCAAGAAGTCTACCTTGGAGACTGAATTCTGCATGGGTCCCCGGAGGGAAGAACAGCCCAGGTTGCAACTCCATATCACAACTTCTGAAGGTAGTGGAAGGAAAAGATGAGGGATGGACCTGTTGGCCTAGCCAGGTATCCCGGCGCAAGCAGCCATCCAGTGCAGGGACAAGCTGGAGTGGGTAGAGAAGAGGAACAATGTAGGGCTACTGAAATCAGGGTATGTGAGCCTCAGTCCCAGCCTCCCCCCTACCCGGCTCAGTTTATTTCCCTTTGAAACACAAATATTTGGCTTCCCCCACACAGCTCTCATCTCATCCTCTTTCCCTAAAATCTGGATTTCTATTTCCACAGCTTTGTCTTGGTTTCTACCCCCTGTGATTTAGTTACCGGCAACCGAAGATTGGAGGTGGGGAAGAGCAGCCCTCCCAATGCAATCCTCATGATGGACTGGGGTTTGCTGTCCAGGGGTCCAGAGACCTGTCTCAGGCTCAGTATCTCTTCCCCATTTACCCATAGCAGTACTGAGTCCCCTTCAATCTTCACTTTCATCTGCAAAAGGAGGTGAGTAGTAGATGCAGAGGCCCCCCGGGTCTGTCAGTACCCCCTTCCTCTGAGGCAATCTAGTATGGTTGAAAGAATGTGCACAGCTGGCATCCCTGGCTCACTCAGGTCCTCTCCCTTATATATTGACTGAGCTTTAGAATTTCCATCTGAAGAGACAGAGACAAGAGTAGCTATTTCGTGGAGGTTTTGTGTAGATTAGATGAGATGCCAATGACAAAGGATGCCAATAACTTGGTTCTGTTTTCCTTCTTTATACCAGCCCAAGACACCCCTCCCTGAAGGAAAAGAGTTAGCTTACCTGGTGCCATTTCCCATCATCCAGCCGAGGTCCAGCACCTACTGTAAGCTGGGCCAAGGAATTGAACAGTTGGATTTCAAGTTTGCCATCCCGAAGTCCCAGCATGAACCAATCATCCTCAGCATTAGTATCCCCATGAAAAATCACTCCCTCTGGATCCCATGTTCGAAATTCAAAGGAAGAGGAGGTTCTGATAGGATGAAGAAGGAAAGACTGCATATGGGGTATATCCTTTAGGGGTTGAACAGGTGGAGTTCATGGAGACAGGAAAGGGAGACATGGAAAGGAGAAGACTGATGGAGACAGGGTAGGGTCAGGGGGCTGTGTCCAGAGGATAGGTGAACCCCATACTTGTTGATCTTGCTTAGGTCAAAGATCATTACAGCTACAGGCTCTCGTCCTAGTCCATTGCTGAGGTGCCTAGCAGGAGGGTCCTGGGCCCTCTGTTAGAAAAAGAAGATAAACAAGTTGGGTGAAGGACACATCAGAGATGGCAAGAGAGATAATGGTACAGGACCAGAGGAGGAGAGAAAAGGACGGAGCCAAAGTGCAGTTCATTTAAATACGCACACAGCTGAGGACCCTGTCCCACTTCTGCACCTGAGTAGGGAGAAGGTGTTCCAGAGCCCATCCCTGGTGAGCATGAGGTGGCAGCAGTAGTGGCAGCAGTGGTGGCAGCAGTAGTGGCAGCGGCGGCGGCAGCAGCAGCAGCAGCAGCAGATGTGAGGTGACCAGTGGGCCTCTGCTCTCCATAGTCAGGAGCAATCCACTCTGTGGCTCAGACAACTCTGAGGAGAATGTGTGGGGGAGGCAGCCTTGCATATGGGTGGTGGAGGGTTAAAGGTTGGTGGGGGGGGGGGGGGGGGGGGGGGGGGGGGGGGGGGGGGGGGGGGGGGGAGAAGGGAGGGGCAGGAAACTGGGACACTGACCCTGCGGCCCCTCTGAAGGCAAATGGGGTGAGGGACAGAGTCCCTCCATTACCATCCCCCACAGCAGAGGGGAAGTTTATGAACTGGGAGAAGACATTTCATGTCCCCTATTCTTCTGTAGAGCCTGACCTAGCTTTCTACCTCAGGTCTGCCAAGGATCCTGCTCTCAATTAGCATCACTACTAGAGATGAGACATGGAATCTCAATTATCTGGCTGAATGACCTTGGGCAAGTCACCTCACCTTTGTGTTTCAGTGTTGTTGTCAGTCAAATGAAGGAAATAATCATTTCTTCATGGATTGCTGTGCATGAAGGTTCATTAAGATAATGCAGGACGAATATACTCTGTATACAAACAATTGTATGTAAAAAGATGCTAAATACATGCACTATGAGTTGTACATATTAAAAATTATAAAAATAAAAAAAAAAAAAAATAAATAAATAAACAAAATGAAGAAAAAGAAAAAAAAGATAATGCAGGCACAGTGTCCGTTATCTAGTCTGAACTCCTCCCTAAGTTTTCCCAGGCCTCTGACACTTGTCTCACAAAGAGCTATTGTCTTTGTGTGTGATTTAGTGGATACTAAAAAGCAACCTGGCCCCACTCCTAAAGACCTCCCTTGTCCGGTTTTTTTTTTTGTTTGTTTGTTTTGTTTTGTTTTGTTTTGTTTTTGTGGTACCAGGGATTGAACTCAGGGGCACTCGACCACTGGGCCATATCCCAGGCCCTTTTTGTATTTTATTTAGAGACAGGGTCTCACTGAGTTGCTAAGTGCCTTGCCATTGCTGAGGCTGGCTTTGAACTTGCGATCCTCCTGCCTCAGCCTCCCAAAGTGCTGGGATTACAGGCCTGCGCCACCCGCGCCCGGCCCCTTGTCCGTTTTTTATAGGGCCCAACAGTCTACCAGTGGAAAATCATCACCCTCTCCCTGACCCATTTTAAAATACAAATGTCCCTGAGAGAAGAAACACTTTGCACCATGCAACAGCTGTAGGAAATAGGGGTGGGGGCATAGCTCCCTGGTAAAGCATGTGCCTAGAGGCCCTAGGTCTGATCCTCAGCACTGAAACAAAACCATAGAATACAGCTTTTACAGCTGGGGGTCTTGGGGATTCACCCAGGGTTTGGGTGGATCTGAATGGGTGGGTGAGTGAGTGAAAGCTAAAGTAGATAATCATTATGCACTTCAATTAAAGGAGCACAGGGTGACTTCTGAGCCGGGGGTATCTCCGATGGACATTTGTTGGACAGGAAGCTTTGACCTCTGCCCTGGGCCCAGTCACAAGACCTAGCTGTCGGAGGCGGGGCGGAGGGGCGGGGCTGCGCCTATTTTGCAAACTGATTGGCTGGCCGGCTCGGCTCTTTGGGCGAATTTAGTGGTTACCCTGGCGGTGAGGACCAACTCACTTGCCCTCGTTCTCTCTGGGAAGCCGGGGCACCTCCGCTACTCCTCTCTCCCGGCTTTTGGTGACCCGAGCTTGTATGCCCTTTGCTCGGCCCTCCAGAACGGAAGTGGGGGTCGTTGTCGTTGGTCCAGACGGTGGGGGTCCGGATGGCTTCCGTGAGGATCCGAGAGGCCAAGGAGGAAGACTGTGGAGACATCCTGAGGCTGATTCGGGTGAAGGCTGGGGGCGGGAAAGCAGGGTGTCAGAGAGGGTCAGAGCGGCGCGGCCTGAGCCCGGGAGTGGGAAGAGGGCGTGGGGGAGGGGCGCGCCTTAGGATCCAGCTCTGGAAGTACCCCGGCCCTCCTGCTCTAATCTTGCCTCGGTCTCTGCGCCGCAGGAACTGGCTGAGTACGAGAAACTCTTGGATCAGGTGAAGATCACTGAAGAAGGTGGGGGCTCAGCAACTGTGCCCTGATGGAGGCTGGGGAGGAAGTGAGGGATGTGTTTCCTGGGCAGCAGCTCCTAGTTTGGCCTACACACAAGGTCCTCTTTCTCCCTCTTTTCACATTTCCCAATCTCTGCAGTCCTGAGAGCAGATGGCTTTGGAGAGAATCCTTTCTATCACTGTTTGGTAGCAGAGGTTCTTCCAGCACCTGGGGAATTACAGGGTAAGAGCACCTCTCCAGTCAGCCTCAGCCCTCTCCCCTGTTCTTTCCAGAGGCCTTACCGCTCTTTTCTTTCTCTCTCAGAACCCTGTGTGGTGGGCTACGGGCTATACTACTTCATCTACAGCACATGGAAGGGACGCAGCATTTATCTGGAAGACATCTATGTGATGCCAGAATATCGGGGTACTGGGCAGGGGCTGAGACCAGGGTAGACACAGAGCAGACTACAGACCCACCCCCATCGTCCCCGCCCCCCCATCTGAGCCTAGGGCTTTTCTGATCTCCTTCAACTCAAACAGTGGTTCTTTTTGCCTTTCTCCTTTTAACAGGTCAGGGGATTGGTTCCGAAATAATCAAGACAGTGGCTAAGGTTGGTGAGAAGGGTGGGAGCTACAAGCTAGGTCTGAAAATGCAAGGACATATGGGGGTGAATTGAATGAGGGGGGTGAGAGTCTTTAACTTTTTGGCCTCAAAACAGTGAGTAATGTCTTCTCCACAGGTGGCCCTGGATCAAGGTTGCCCCCATTTCCGCCTGGCAGTTTTGGACTGGAACAAGAGGGCCATGGATTTGTACAAGGCCCTAGGAGCCCAAGATCTGACTGAAGCAGAGGGCTGGCATTCCTTCTGCTTTGAAGGAGAAGCAATGAGGGAGTTGGCAGGAAGGTGATGCCATCTCTTGGGGATCTCTCTATCTCTCTATTGGAGTTTCTGTCTCCACCCACTCAAGCACTCCTCAGAGACCATCTCCACAGGGACCCAGAGGCCTCCATGAGGAAAGAAGGTTGTGGATGCGGATGCCTGGAGTACAGAAAGAGCAGAATTGAGGGAGAGGCCTTGTTGAGGGTGAAAAATAAATGAGAATTATTGTGTCCTGATGTGGTATTGGGTAGAAGAGTTGATAGGGTGACAAAATCTTCAGTCACTTCAGTCACTTCTTTTCCTCCCTGTGGAGTACTGGCAATTGAACTCAAGGGGCCCTATGACTGAGCTCTATGACCCCCAACCCTTTTTATTTTTGAGACAGAGTATCCCTAAGTTGCTGAGGCTGGCTTTAAACTTGTGATCCTCCTGTCTCAGCCTCTCTCTCAAGTAGCTAGGATTACAGGTATGCACCATTGTGCTTGGACAATATCCTTCTTCTGTGTTCTAATTAGGGGATGTTGCTCATATGGAGGCTAGAATAGCCAGGAAGTGAAGGGTAAGAGAGGGGCCAAGTTGTCTTTGATCTTCAGGAGGCCATTTTGGCTCTGGCTTGAGGGATATACAGAAAAGAGATAGTGAGGGTACAGGCTTGGCACATCAAGCTTGTCTGTTTAGAATGTTTGTACTGAGCTATGCCAGATCCAAAACTAAGGCAGGCCCACCAGTCAATAAGAGGCAGCAGGTTGCCCGCTGGTGTCAGTATTTCAAGGGGCACTGAGAAGAACCCTTTGCCCTATGATTTAATAAATCAGTGCAGCTTGCTGGAAGCACTGGCACCATACTGGGGATACTGAGGCAGGAGACTAGCTTGAGCCCAGGAGTTTAGGGGCATCCTGACCCTGTTAAGGAGTCAGCTGCCTAGTGTTTGGTTTTCAGCACTGGGAAATGAACCAAGTCCTGTACATACCAGGCAAATACTCTACCATTGGACTACATACCCCAATTTTTTTTTTTTTTTAAAGACAGAGTCTGAGCCAAGTCGGGTGATGCATGCCTGGAATCCCAGTGACTCAGGAGGCTGAGGTAGGAGGATCACAGATTCAAAGCCAGCCTTAGCAATTTAGTGAGGCTTTAATCAACTTAGTGAGACCCTGTTTCAAAAAATTTTTTTTTCAAAATCGCTGGGGATGTGGCTCAGTGGTTAAATGCCCTTGGGTTCAATTCCTGGTTTAAAAAAAAAAAAAAAAGTTACACATTGGCTTGGGGTGTAGCTCAGTGACAGAATGCTTGGTTGGCATATTTAAGGCCTTGAGTTCAATCATAGCACCAAGAAAGAAAGAAAAAAGTTACAGAGTCTTTATTTTCAGCCTGGCATGCCTTATAAAACAGGAAAATTAAGTTAATAAACTAGACCTTTAAGACCAGAGAAACAAGGAGGAAAGGAAGTTCATTTTTTATCTTTTTCTTTCTTTTTGTGGGACTGGTGATCAAACCCAGAGCCTTGCACATGCTCAGCAATTGCTTTACCACTGAGTTATACCTCTAGCTCTCATTCCTCAGTTTCATACTATTTTATTACATAAGTAATGCAGATTTGTTGTTAAAAAAAAAGTACATATAAAAATAGAAGTCAGGGTGGTGGCACACGCCTGTAATCCCAACAGTTTGCAAGGCTGAGGCAAAAGGATTATAAGTTCAAAACCAGCCTCAGCAAAAATCGAGGCACTAAATAACTCAGTGAGACCCTGTCTTTAAATAAAGTACTAAATAGGGATAGAAATGTGGCTCAATGGTCGAGTGCCCCTGAGTTCAATCCCTGGTACCCCCCCCCAAAAAAAAAGTAGATGCGGGGAGTGGTAAAGTGTGTGCTTAGCATCCACAAATTCCTAGGTTCAATCTCCAGCATCAAAAAATAAGTAAAAATAGAAGTCATAATCTTACTTATGTAATCACTATTAACCCTTTGGTATTGATTATTCAGACTTTGGAACACACATAAAGAATACAGGCTGCCGGGCGCGGTGGCGCACGCCTGTAATCCCAGCACTTTGGGAGGCTGAGGCAGGAGGATCGCGAGTTCAAAGCCAGCCTCAGCAATGGCGAGGCACTTAGCAACTCAGTGAGACCCTGTCTCTAAATAAAATACAAAAAAGGGCTGGGGATGTGGCCCAGAGGTCGAGTGCCCCTGAGTTCAATCCCCGGTACCCAAAAAAAAAAAAAAAAAAAAAAAAAAAAAAAAAAAGAATACATATATAAGCCTGGTGCGGTGGCGCACGCCTGTAATCCCAGCACTTGGGAGGCTGAGGCAGGAGGATTGTGAGTTCAAAGCCAGCCTCAGCAATGGTGAGGCACTTAGCAACTCAGTGAGACCCTGTCTCTAATAAAATACAAAAAAGGGTTGGGGATGTGGCTCAGTGGTCGAGGGCCCCTGAGTTCAATCCCCAGTACAAAAAAAAAAAAAAAAAAAAAAAAATTCAGCATATGATTTGGGGCTGGGGTTGTGGCTCAGCGGTAGAGCGCTTACCTAGCACATGCGCACCCTCAGCACCACGTAAAAATAAAGGCATTGTGTACAACAACAATGACAAAAAAAAAAAAGATCATATATATAGAGAGAGAGTTAAACGAGCAGGATTTATGGAATCACACCTTTTTTTTTGGGGGGGGGGGTGCCAGGGATTGAACTCGGGGGCATTCAGCCACTGAGCCATATCCCCAGCCCTATATTGCGTTTTATTTAGAGACAGGGTTTCACTGAGTTGCTTAGTGCCTTGCTGTTGCTTAGGCTGGCTTTGAACTCACAATCCTCCTGCCTCGGCCCCCTGAGCCAATGGGATTATAGGCATGTGCCACTGTGCCTGGCTGGGATCATACTTTTATAGCCAGTTTTTTAATTTAACTATATGTCAGAAATATGTTTCCAGGCTGTATAGTGTATATCTGTCATCACTTTTGATGGCACTTTATTGTTCCTTTTGTGCAGAGCCATTGGTTAAATTGTCATATCAGTGGGAAGAAAATTCAGACACTGAGGCAGGTAACATAAATGTGTAAGGTGTAGGAATCAGGATCTATGGTATTTTAGAGAATTGAAGACCCATCTTAAAATTCAAATTATAGGGCCAGGGTGTAGCTCAGTGGGAAAGTGGATGCTTAGTATGTGCAATGCCCTGGATTCAATACTCAACACACACACACACACACACACACACACACAAAAGAAAGAAAAATAAAATCAAATTATTAAAAATATGTAATTCAGCCAAATGGAACACTTGTTTTTGGCTCTGATACTATAGAGAAAATGAACAAACCCAACTCAAGTTTCTCCCATACTTTGACTCAACAATCAACACTAGGTTTCTGTGACTTCAAAAGGTATACAGATGTTTCCTCATGATGGGCAAGTAAGCAAGCAACTCTGCAGAAGATAGTTGTCTTCTAATTCAATTTATTTATTTATTTTGGTACTGGGGATTGAACCCAGGGGCACTTTACCATTGAGCTGCATCCCTAGTCCTTATTTTTCTGTTTTTTTTGTTTGTTTGTTTGTTTGTTTGTTTGTTTGAGACTGGGTCTCCTAAATTGTTGAGAGTCTTAGTAAATTACTGAGGCTGGTCTGGAACTTGAGATCCTCCGGTTTCAACCTCCCAAACTGCTGCGATCATAGGCCTGCACCACATTACCTTGCTAATTTAATTGTTTTGCCACTATCTGCTATGAGCGTCAGATGCCATAGATTGAGGGCTCAGTCCCCAAGAGTGCTCTTCCCTCACTTCAGGTGCCAGTGTCAAGCCCCAAGTTGTTTTTACCAGTGCTTCTTTTCCATTGGCTATAAGTCAGGTTCCCAAAAATCCCTCCTCAGGTTCTATCTATTTGCTAGAGGGCTCACAGAACTCAGGAAAACATTCACCAGTTTATTATTGAGGAAATTACTACAAAGGATACAGATGGGGACATGCATAGGAGCAGGCTCAGAGCATCCCTCCCTTGTGCAGGTGGGCCACCCTCCAAGAATCACCGCGTGTTAAGCTATCTGGAAGCTCTCAACCCTGTCCTGTGGAATTTTTATGGAGACTTTTTGCTATATCGGCATGATTAAGTCATTGGCCACACTGGAGATCAACTTAACCTTCAGCACCCCTCCCACACACACCCCAAGTTGAGGGATGGGGCTTAAAGATCCAATATTATAGTCTTATCTTGGTCTTTCTGGTGACCAACCCCCAACCTGAAGTTTCCTTAAGGCTGCCAGTCATCCGTTGACTCATTAGCATAAAGGCCTCATTGGCGATTAGAGGGATTTAAGGAGTTGAATGTCAGGAAACAGAGACAAAGACCAAATAAATATTTTACAACTGGCCCTAGATACCAGTTTCCTGCAGGTAGGTTGTTAGGATGATCTTGACCAAGAGATAATGAAGCTGGTAAAGCGGTTTATTAGTCAGGAAACAGAAAAATTCAATTTTATGTCCTTGGTTTATCTCAACCTGGCAAGGATTACTTCCCCCCTCACCCCCCCCCCCACCCCACCCCACCCCACCCCACCCCACCCCACCCCGTACTGGGAATTAAACCCAGGGGAGCTTTACTACTCAGCTACATCCCTGCCCTATTTATTTATTTATTTTTGGTACAAGGGATTGAACCCAGGAGTGCTTAACCACTGAGCCACAACCCCAGCCCTTTGTTTTTTTTGAGACAGTATCTCACTAAATTGCTGGGCCCGGCTTTGAACTTTCGATCCTCCTGCCTCAGCCTAAGGAGTTGCTGGTGTTACGTGCAGCGCCACGTTCGGCTACATTTGCTTTTCGGTACGGCTTATGAAATTATTCTTTAACTCTTCATTATATTAAAATCTTCTCAAGCCAAGAACCATGGTTCTTTTTTTTCCCCTGTGGTGCTGGGGAGTGAACCCTAGACCTTGAGCATGCTGAACAAGCACTCTTAACACTGAGCTACATCCCCAGGTTAAGAATTTTCTCTCTTAAGAAGTTTCGTATTGATTGCACAGGGTTGTAGATACTTAAAATACCGTCAACACATGCGCGCTCAGAAGGCAAAGCCCAGCGCGTGCGCACCAGACATTCGGCCTTTCGGCTCCTCCTTTTTTTTCTTCGGAGCGTGCGCACAAAGAAAGACAAAGGTGGGGAAAGTGACCAAGCAGTCATTCATGCGCATGCCCATCCCCAACTTGCCCGAGCCCGTGGGGCTTACTATGGTGAAGTGGGTGTGGCCTGGCCAGGCGGCGGAAATCCAATCCGAGGGAGTGAGCTTGGTCCCTCCTTCCCCATGATTGGTTTGCGCTTAAGTGTTGTGGGACGGGGAAAGGAAGGGAGGCGAGCGGTGGAGTGGTGGGGAGGCGAATAAAGAGAGTGCATTTCGTTCTGCGCAGGCGCAAGGAAGCGACCAGGAGGGGGCGTGAGAGAGTGGAGGGGAATGTGGAAGCCCTGTTGCGCTGGCGAGCGCTAGTGGGGTCGCCAGCCTTGACGCCTGCGCTATGGTCCTCTAGCCCCGCGCGCGGCGGGCGGGTGCCGGGTGCGCCTGCGCAGTAGGCGGCAGCGGCGGAGGCAGGGGGAGGTGGAGGCCGTGGAGCGGCAGCGGCGGGTCCCGGGACTGAGGCAGCAGCGGGGGCGGCGGCGGGCGGAAGCTGAGGTGACGAAGGCAGCGGCGGCGGCGGCGGCCGTTCCCCTCACGGTGGCGGAGACCAAGGCGGCGGCGGCGGACGGGGAGCGGCCCGGCCCCGGCCCCCTGCTCGTTGGCTGTGGCAGGGCCGCCGTGGGGCCGGCCCGGCTCCCGCCCCCCGCAGCTCCCCCTCCGGCTCCTCCTCCGGGGAGACGCCGAGGGCCCGGCCTGGCCCGCACTCAGAGCGCTGCTTCAGCTGCCGCCGCCGGAGTCGGAGGCGGTGGCGGCGCCATGGGCGGCCTGTCCTCTGGGGGGGATGTGGAGCCGGGACTGCCTGTCGAGGTGCGCGGCTCCAACGGGGCCTTCTACAAGGTGAGGCGGCGCGCCGACCCTGGGCACCCTCTTTGGTCCCCTCCCCGCAGCCGGAGCAGGGAAGAGTGGGGCGGGAGCGAGCTCCCGTAGCTAAGTCCTGACCCTTAGAACCTTCGACCCACGTTCCCACCCGCAGCCCTCCTGGGCAGACTGCTTTGAGTTAGCCGTCTTCCTCTTATTTTTGATCCCTCTATTACACTTGTTTTTCCTCCAGCTCCGAGAGAATGGACATCAGTTCACTATTGTGCCTATATTGGTGCTCCTTGTCCCCCATGATAAACCTCTTTATCCAGCTTCTAATTGACTTTCTTGTTTCCTAGTGAAAGACCTACCTTAGCCCTTAATCACATCTTCCCTCAGTCTAAGCACATGGAGAATTTTCTTCTCTCACATGAACCCCTTGGGCAGGTCCTCTGTCCCATATTGGATCCTTCAGTCTTCCTCAGGGAGTCCTCTGTCTACTGGCTGTGGAACACTCACCCCACTTTCATCTTATATTCCTGTTCCCAGCCCAAGGAGAAACGGTCAAAATCCATTTATGACATTTGGCATCTTCGGCCTCACGTTATATCAGTCAGGTTGCCTCCCAGCCAACCATAAAGTGGATTCTTTTTACAAATCTGTCACCCGTCACACCTTTATTCCAAGGCCATCTGGTCTGCCATTCTACTCAGGGATGGATTATATTTGGTATCTCACTTTGACCTCAGATACTGAATCATTCATATAGTTCTTCATCTTGAGAGCACAAGCTTCATATTCATGATCTCTTAAAAGGACTCTCACCAGGATCCCTTAGGTTTATCTTAAGGATTTCCACTTTTGGAAGACCTTTGGTCAATTCTCCCAATTCCTGATCTGACTGTTTTCTAGAAGGAGACAGGGACTTTCTTTCAAAGAACCTTGATTATTTCAGTTTCTTTCTTGCTCAGGATTTGTTTCCTTTGACCCTTTTACTACCATCAATTTCTAGGTCATCTCCTCCTCCCCCCCACAAACACCCATTTAGATTAAGTCAGAGAGAAAGACCCTGGCCTTTTTTTTCTTTTTCCTCTGTATCCAGTAGTTGGACCCAGGGCCTTGTGCTTGCTAGTCAAGCACTTTACCACTGAGCTACATCTCAGCCCTTTTATTTTGAGACAGCTTCTCTCCAAGTTGCCCAGGCTGACCACAAACTTGAGATTCTCCTGTATCATCCTCTCCAGTAGCTGGGATTATAGGTGTGTGCCACCACTCCTGGCAAAGAGAAAACTTCTTGCCTCTCAGGAATTTTTCTTTATGTGGCCAATGGAATTCTGAACTGTTTTTGAAATTCATGCCTAGAATTGTCCCAGATTTTGGGATTCCTGTTTCATTTTTTTCATTTCACCCTGGGGGGCCATGGGAAAGATAACTGCTCAAACCGTCAGGTATGAGGAGGAGGACCCCCTTTTCTTCCATTCCCTCAGGTCATTTTCTCTTAATAGATCTTTCTACCTTTTCATGCCATTGGAAGACTTTCTCTGACTCTTCCTGTGAAGTCATGGAATGCTTAGCCGAAAGGGTTTGTATGTGCCCCCCCACTTCAGTTGATAAGTTCATTGTAGTCCTTTTTTGTTTTTTAACTCACTTTAAGTTCCTACCATTTTTGTCTTTACTTGCTAAATTTCTTTATATGCAAGTCTTTGCCTTTTTATTCTAAAACTCTCTATTCCTGTGCAATCCCCAGGAATCACCTTATTCTGTTTCTAGCTAAGGACGCTCCCAGCTGATCTCTTTTTTCTCATTTTCTGCATACTTTCCTAACTCTTGGGACTTTTTCTTCTATCCTGCCTGCCTCCAAACATTTCTGTTTTCTTTGGCAAAAAAAATCTCTTAATTCCTTTCTGGTTCTGATAGAACACATTTATCTCATATCCTGTCCCCCCAACTTGTTTTACCTTTGTTGAAATAACCTTCCTCATAAAATGTTAGCCCTTTTCCCCACAGTGTCTTGTCCTTCATTTGGATCCTTCTCACCCACAAATTCTGGCTTTCAAGAAGAGCAATTCTGAGAATTTTTTTTTTTTTTTGTACTGGAGATTGAATTCAGGTGCACTGGGCCACATCCCCAGCCCCTCAAGAAGAGCAGTTCTCAAATTGAGTCTTAAGATCAAGACATGATGTTTGTTTTTGTTCTAGAAGCATGGGAACCTTGCACAGCTAGGCAAGATTGGTACCCAGTTCAGACTGGGAAGGCACACATTTCCTGTTCCATATATGAGTATCCAACAGAAAGTATCTCTGAATCTTTCCCATTTCTCCTGTGGGCTATGAGTGAAGAAGGGACAGAATAGGGATTAGTTGGAGTTGAGCCTAAAGCCAGATAATGTCAATTTTGTGTTGTGACCACCTTAGCATTTTCTGCTCCATGATTGAGTTAAAAACAAATCTCTAAATTCAGACTAATCCTTCTTCAACTCTCAGTACCATATAGATACTTATCCATTCTGACCTTGCTACTGATTTAATATTCATGACTCAGCAAACCTTGGTGTGGTCAAGGAGTGTTTACATTGCTTCTAGAACTATAAATTTGTGGAGGTCCTTTTTCCTCTTTGATAATTGAATCCTAATTTGATTTTCTTCCAGGACAGATGGCAGATCTGGGATCTAAGTTAGTTTGTAACTATCCCACCAATCCTTCCTTTTCTGTCAGAATGTAATTTTTTTTTCTTTAAGTGTACTTTTCAAAGTGAACTATCTTCTCACCTTCCAGGACACAGTTATCCTACTTTCTAGACCTTGCCTAGATGTTCTAATTCTTATTCATTCTTTTTTTTTTTCCCCTCTAGGCAGTGCTTGGGATTGAACCCATAGCCTCACATATCTCACACATGCAGGCAAGCACATGCTACCACTGAGCTACACTCTCAGCCCTCATTTCCTTTTTTTTTTTTTTTTTTTAATTGATACTAGGAATTGAACCCAGGGGTGCTTTCTTACTGAGCTACATTTCCAGCTCTTTTTATTTTTAATTTTGTGACAGCCTCACTAAGTTGCTTAGGGCCATGTGAAGTTGCTCAGGCTGGCTTCAAACTTGGAGATCCTCTTGCCCCAGCCTCTTGAGTTGCTGGGATTATAGGTATGTGCCAGTGCACCCAGCCCTCATTCCTTTTTAATGAATGGGGCACCATCAAATTCAGACTTCTCCTGCTTTTCTCCTAGAAGTCCTTCTTTTTTTTTTTTTTTTTTTTTAATATTTATTTATTTGCTTTTAGTTGTACACGATGCATTTATTTGTATGTGGTGCTGAGGATCGAACCCGGGCTGCACACATGCTACGCGAGCGCTCTACCGCTGAGCCACAACCCCAGCCCCCCTTCTTTTTTTTGATAGATTAGAACTAGAATATAGGGTGAAGTTCGGGACTGCTTTCATATCTTTTGATTTGAGAAACAGAAGTACCTAGAAACCTAGAACGTTCTTTCTCTGTCTACCTGATGTTAGACCCCAGAAGACAAAACCAGTGTATAGTATGACCACTGAATCAAGTCATCTTCTGGATCTGGATGGTTTTCTAACAGATTTTGCTCACCTGCTCTTGCCCTTATTTGCTTATTTTCCCAGTAAGCATAGAGTGAGCAGGACTTGGAGCTCATTTTCTCCAACTGGTATCCTCAAAGGAAAACAAAAACAAAAAACATTATCAAGGTTAATGGGTAGAATTAAAGAGCAGAGATAGGATTGGCATGTGTAATTGGGAAAAGAGCTACTTTTGGAGGATACTTGAAGGAAAAAAGACCTTGAAAGTATAAGGGTGAGTGACATTTATTTCGAACTGCTCAACGATGTGAGGGATGACCCCATTCTGAGTTTTATGATTTTGCCTTGGAAATTTGGTGGCTGGGGGTTAAAAAAAATATGTATTTATTTATATATACATATACATATGTGTATATATTGTTGTTAACCCTGTGAGCCAAACCCAACATGGTGGAGGAGAATTGGATTAAAGCTAATGGCGTAGTGCGAATCTCTTCATAAAAGATGCAGGCAGGTGATTCTCCTCTGTCTCTTTTCCATTTCCTTCTGTCTCATCCCTAAAATGTTTTGGATTAGGTAACTCTTGATAACCTACTATGAAGAGTTGAAAGTAGGCATTTTGGGTAAAGAATTTGACAAGAGTCAGGTGAAGAGACAGGTTGAAATATTTCTAGAAATTCAGACAGACCCTTATAAAGAGGAATAGAGAGCTGGGTGCAGTGGCATACACCTGTAATCCCAATGACTCAGGATGATTACAATTTTTTTTTTTTTTTGTGGTACCGGGGATTGAACTCAGGGGCACTCGACCACTGGGTCACATCCCCAGCCCTTTTTTGTATTTTATGTAGAGACAGGGTCTCACTGAGTTGCTAAGTGCCTCGCCATTGCTGAGGCTGGCTTTGAACTCGCGATCCTCCTGCCTCAGCCTCCCAAAGTGCTGGGATTACAGGCGTGCGCCATCGCGCCTGGCTGACTCAGGATGTAACTCAGGTAAAGAGCCCCTGGGTTAATCCCTAGTACCAAAAAAAAAAAAAAAAAAAAAAGAAAGACTAGAGTAGTGAAGGGCCCCTGGGTTTAATCCCCAGTACAAAAAAAAAAAGGAAAAGAATTATCTCAGAGGTAAAGCGCATGCTTAACATGTGCAATGCCTGGGTTCAATTCTCAACACCAAAAAGACAAAATGAAAATAGGATAGGAATAAAATATTAGTGGTTGTGGGAGGAAGGCACTTAGGATGTAACTAAGGAAAGAATCCAAAAGGGAAGAATAATTCATGCAGACAGTAAGGAGTTAAGAGTGCCTCAGAAGACTTGGGTCAAGAGTGATAGGAGTGACCCAGCAGCTTGAGAGGCTGAGACAGGAGGATCATGAGTTCAGAGCCAGCCTCAGCAACAGTGAGGTGCTAAGCAACTCAGTGAGACCCTATTTCTAAAATAAAATACAAAATAGGGCTGGGGGTCTGGAGTTGCGGCTCAGCGGTAGAGCGCTTGCCTAGCACGAGCACGGCCAATGTAAGAATAAAGGCAATAAAACAAATAAATATATATTTTAAAAAATAGGGCTGGGGACGGGGCTCAGTTGTCAAGTGCCCCTAAGTTCAATCCCCAGAACCAAAAAAAAAAAAAGTGGTAGGAATGAATATTTATTCTGAATGAAGAGGATTGATTGATAAGCATTTCTTGAGATTGTCAGAGAAAGATAAAAGTGTGGTTTAGAAGGGGACCCAGAAATAGTAAATAACTATATGCCTTGGACAGTAGTAAAGCTCTAAGAAAGAACTGGGCTCCATAATAAGCTCCTGTCCCTAAAAAGGAAAGGCAGCTTGTATTAAGAGTGAAATTTAAGCTGAGTATGGTGGTGTACTCCTGTAGTTTAAGCAATTTGGGAGGCTGAGGCAGGAGGTTTGAGGGTCACCTCCATATTTTAGCAAGGTCCATCGCAAAAAAAGGATGGGGATGTAGCTCAATGGTAGAGCAACCTGGGTTTAACCTTAGTACTGCTATAAATAAAATAAAGGGCTGGGTCCCAGCACTTGGGAGGCTGAGGCAGGAGGATCATGAGTTCAAAGCCAGCCTCAGGAATGGCGAGGCACTTAGCAACTCAGTGAGACCCTGTCTCTAATAAAATACAAAAAAGGGCTGGGGATGTGACCCAGTGGTAGAGTGCCCCTGAGTTCATTCCCCAGTACCAAAAATATAAATAAAGGGCTGGGAATGTGACTCTGGTAGAGTGCTTGCCTAGCGTGTGTGAGATCATGGGTTACATCCCTAGTACCTCCTCCCAACAAAAAGTCCACCAATTCAGTGGTTTTATGTCATTCTACATTAATTTTTTGACAAAAATGAAAAAGACAGTTTAGAGAAAGGGTACTCTTTTCAACAAATAGTTCTGGAACAAATGGATACCTATACGTAAAAAATAAAGTTTGATCATTTCTCACTCCAGTACAAAATTTTAACTCAAAACAGATCATAGATCTAAATATAAAACAAACAAACTACACAGATTCCAGAGGAAGACATAGAAAACCTGTGTGGCCTTGGATTAAGCAGATTTCTAGAATGAAACCAAAAGTGTAGTCAGTCAAAGAATAAACTCAAATTGAATTTTTGTTTTGGGATCTTTTTTTGGGGGGGATACCGAATATTTTTTTTTTATTTTTTTTATTTATTTGCTTTTAGTTGTACATAATGCGTTTTATTCAATGCGTTTTATTTGTACGTGGTGCTGAGGATCAAACCCGGGTCGCCCACGTGCTAGGCGAGCGCTCTACTGCTGAGCCACAATCCCAACCCGGGATACCGAATATTGAACTCGGGTACTCAACCACATCCCCATCCCTATTTTGTATTTTATTCAGAGACAGGGTCTCACTGAGTTCCTTAGTGCCTTGCAGTTGCTGAGGCTGGCTTTTAACTTGTGGTTCTCCTGTCTCAGCCTCCCAGGCTGCTGGGATCATAGGTGTTTGCCACCTCACCCGGCTTCAAATTGAAATTTTTTTTAATATTTATTTATTTGCTTTAGTTGTACACAATGCAATGCATTTATGTTTTTACGTGGTGCTGAAGATAGAACCCGGGCTGTGCACGTGCTAGGCGAGCACTCTACCGCTGAGCCACATCCCCAGCCCCTTCAAATTGAATTTTTTAAAAAAATATTTATTTATTTAGCTACACACAATGCAATGTATTTATGTTTACGTGGTGCTGAGGATCGAACCCGGGCTGCGCACGCGCGAGGCGAGCGCTCCGCTGCTGAGCCCCAGCCCCCAAATTGAATTTTGTCAAAATTAGAAATCCCTAATTTTGAATTGTGAAAAAATAGGGAAGGCAGAAAAATTAGTTTTTAGGGTTGAACAGGTAGTTTAGGATTTAGCAGGTTGAGCATGTCCTCTTTAGTGAGGATATGAAAGAGATGGACTAGCTATTTGATAATCCCCTTTTCTTTTATCAGTGATCTCAAGATTGAGGTCTTCTATAGATTTTATTTTCAAATTCAGCAGTCACTTGGTCATTAAAAAGTCATATCTTTTAAGTCCTTATTTTTTCTTCTGTAAATTATATTCCTTACTTTGAACTTCTCCAGTGTTCTGATTATATTCCAAGGACCCTGGGCATTAAGAACACCAAGTCTGCTCAAGTTTTTTGCTGTATGGGATAGCTGGACCCTTCTCTCAGCAGATCCTGATGTCCTCTGGGTATTCCAGGATAGCCTTATACTGTCTCATGGGATATTCTTAGCCTTACTGAATGTTGTTGGTATTTTAATTGAACTCTGGCAGGCTGCTTAGCACAACAGGAGGAAGACACAGATAGGGAGTCCCCTGTCAGAGCCAGAGTAGACCACCAGTTTTCAGACTGTTCTGTGGCAGGTGGTACTTCCTCTTCTACTTAGTTTGCATCCTGTTTTATGTCTGTGTTTTGCCACATATATCTCTTTCCCTGTCAATATCATTTCTTTCTCTAATTTACCATACTTTTCTTAGTACAGCCTTTCTGACCCTGTCTCTAGACTGCTTGTGGCCACACCTAAAACTCTAGTTTAAGGATTTCAAGTGTCTCTGTTCCTCCTGATGGCTAAAGGGGCGGTGAAATGTCATTTTATGTTTTTTACATTTAAAAAAAAAATTCTTTCTAGGGCTTTGTGAAGGATGTCCATGAAGACTCCGTCACCATCTTCTTTGAAAACAAGTAAGACGTTGGGAATAGAGAACTCAGCATTACTAGGTCTTAGAAGGAGAATGGAGAAGAGGGGGTGGCTGAGTCTTATGAGGCATGTAATAGGTAGGGAAGAGACAAAGGTTTTGGTGGGTAACATATGGATCCCAGGAGAGAAGAGGGCCGAAAATTTAGCGATGGTGGGGACATTTGCTAAATTCTAGCAAGAAATGGAAAATGGCATTCACTATGTAGCAATGCCTGGAGTTTAGCTTCAATTTACTAGAGAAGGTGGAAGTCACCCAGCTGAGGCAGTAACCCCTTCCTGAAGAAATGAGTGACCACATCAGTCTGAATAGCTTTCATAACACTATTTCTTTTGCAGTTGGCAGAGTGAAAGACAGATTCCTTTTGGGGATGTTCGGCTACCACCTCCGGCTGACTATAATAAGGAGATCACAGAAGGGGATGAGGTGGAGGTAAGGACAGGGAAGAAAAAAGAATATCAATTTTTTCTCAGGATCCTAGGCTCTTCTGTGGTTGGTTGGTGCTTTTTTCTCCAGCTGAGCTACCATATCCAGCCATGTAGCCTTTGGGGAAGTAGAGTACCATAGTTCCTTTTCAACATCAGAGGTGTGATCAACCAAACTCGGGGAGCTCCCCAGGTTCAGGGGATTAACTTTTCTTCCATTTGTTATAATAGCATCTAAAATCCACTGCTGTTAGGTGTGGTAGTATGACCTGTAGTCCCACCAACGTGGGAAGCTGAAGGAATAGGATTGGTTGAGGATTGCTTAGACTAGGAGTTTGGGGCCAGAATGGGCAACATATCAAGACCTCATCTCTTAAATTAATAATATATAAGAAGTCTAGTGCCCTCTGATTTTTAGTTAGCAGTCTTTTCCTCTGGTTTACTTTATCCTTGGTTTAGAATGCATCCCAATATATTAATGCTTATTCCATTCTTGATGTTTTGGGATGGTCTTCAATGTCTCTTTGATTTCCAACTCCACTTCAGGTTTATTCTCGAGCCAATGAACAGGAACCTTGTGGCTGGTGGCTGGCCCGCGTGCGGATGATGAAGGGAGATGTGAGTGATTATAAAGTGATTGTAAAGTTTGGAGAACTTTTTGAAGTGAATGTTTTATTCACTCATGGATAGGTAGGAGACAGATGTTCAGATAGATAACTTCTTTATTTTCCTCTGCCAGTTTTATGTCATTGAATATGCTGCCTGTGATGCCACCTACAATGAGATTGTCACCCTCGAGCGACTTCGGCCAGTTAATCCCAATCCCCTTGCAACCAAAGGCAGCTTCTTCAAGGTTACCATGGCTGTGCCTGAGGATCTGAGAGAGGCGTGAGTATCAGGGAGGTCAGGAATGGAAGACGTTCTTTGCAGCTCTAATCTCTGTCCTTATTTCTTCCAGGCCCACTCCCATTTTTCAGTCTTATCTATATTCCCCTGGCCCTCTATAAGAATTCATTTTGCCAAATGGACCTTTGCCCCTTTCATTTCCCATCCCTGTTTTTTAACTGTTGTCCCCTCTCTCTTCTCACTGCTTTTTTTCCCTTGACCCTTTCTCCCCTGACCCTTTTAGAAAAAAACACTATTATGAATACTTTACTCTTTCCTGCAGCTGCTCAAATGAAAATGTCCATAAAGAATTCAAGAAAGCACTGGGAGCTAATTGCATCTTTCTCAACATCACAAATAGTGAGCTCTTTATTCTGGTGAGTTTATTCTGCATGAATTTCACATAAACCCTTTCAACAATTTTATATTTTTCCCTTTTAGCCTCTTTGCAGAAAGGGAGAAGCCGAATTGTGCTTATATTTATTTGTTAGAAAAATTTATTGCTTCTGACCCCTACAGGCACCAGTAGCCCTACCTTTCCTTAGTTTTCCTTGTGTATAACCCTACTTCTTTGTCCCTATGGTGCTAGGGATCCAACCCAGGGCCTTCTACATATCAGGTAAACATTCTGCCATTGAGCTACAACTCAACTTAATGAAGTCTGAGTTGGGGACTCTTTCTTGGATATTTGGATTTTCAAAAATAGACAGTATAAAAATAAAAACCCCAAATGTAAATAGATCCAAGGATAGGTGGAATAAAACTTAATGCAATAAAACTTAACACACACACACAAAGTAGACTGTATAGTTAGGTGTTGTGGCACATGCCTGTAATTCTAGCAGCTTGGAAGGCTGAGATAGCAGGATTGCAAGTTTGAGGCCATCTTGGGCAACTTAGTGAAACCCTGTCTCAGAGTAAATAAAAACGTTGGGGTTGTAGCTCAGTGATAAAGCACCCCTGGGTTTAATCCCCAGTACCAAAATAAAGAAAGAAAGAAAAAGAGACTATATCCTTCACCATATACTTGCTCCTTGCTGGCTGTCTACAACCAACCCCCTTAGGCACCCAGGTAGTTGGCTCTTGTGAGACTAACAGTGATTTTCCACTTGCCTAGTTTTATTTCTTAACTTCTGCCCTTTTCCAGGGACTTGGGCATTCTGATTTCTAGCTGCTGGCTTTTCCCCAGTGTGTATGCACAATTTTAATGACTTCCCATTGGTTTCTTCCCAGTCAACCACAGAAGCCCCTGTAAAGCGGGCATCTCTGCTGGGTGATATGCATTTCCGAAGCCTGCGCACCAAACTGCTACTTATGTCCCGCAATGAAGAGGCTACCAAGCACTTAGAGGTAAGTTTTGGTTCCCTTAATGATATTGTCCCCTTCCCTTCCTACCCTATTCTCCACTCATGCTCTTGTGTTTATGGAACAAAAAGGCTAAAGCTGTTCCTGACTGTTAAACCTGGATCAGCTATTTTATCTCATATTCCTTCCGATGGCAGAGCTCCATCATGTTGTCATGCAGTTATTTTCAAATGTTCTTTGAAGATAGGAGGTCCTATGACAAAGTGAAATTTTACTTGAAGTGCAGTCAGAGAAATACTGTCTAAAAGTGCAAAGAGGGTACTATACACAGTGACACATACCAGTAGTTTGAGAGGCTGAGGCAGGAGGATCGCAAGTACAAGGCCAGCCTGGTCAACTTAATGAGACTGTGTCTCCAAATATAAAACACATAAAGGGCTGGAGATGTAGCTCAGTGGTAAAGTGTCCCTGAGTTCAATCCCTAGTATCCCCAAAAAAAAAAAAAAAAAAAAAGGATGACGAGATCCTGGCTCTTATCTCCAGCAGTGCCCCCAGATAGCCTCTAATCCAGACTGGCTTGTGAGATCTTTGTGGGATATATGTGAGATCCACTTGTACACTGGGAGCACTCCTAGACTTGAAATCCTGTTTTCCTTTGTCAAATAATCATCCTTTGGGCAAATTATTTGATTTCTGCGAGCTTTCTCTTTTTCATGCATGACAATGAAATAGTTAGAAAAGAATATTTGTAAAAATTTATTTGGTTTTGGGATCTTTTTGTAGTACTGGGATCCAAACCATGGCCTTTTGCATGCTAGGCAAGTGCTGTAACACTGAGGTACACACCCAGGTCCTCTACAGATTCTATTGATTGGTTGATTGATTGATTGGGTACCAAGGATTGAACTCAGGGGCCACATCCACCACTCAGCCACATCCCAAGCCCTATTTTGTTTTATTTAGAAACAGGGTCTCACTGAGTTGCTTATCACCTCGCTTTTTTTTTTTTTTTTTTCCCTTCTTTCTTTTTTATTTTTTGGTACCAGGGATTGAACTCAGGGGTACTCGACCACTGGGTCACATCCCCAGCCCTTTTTTGTATTTTATTAGAGACAGGGTCTCACTGAGTTGCTAAGTGCCTCGCCATTGCAGAGGCTCGCTTTGAACTTGTGATTCTCCTACCTCAGCCTCCCAAGTACTGGGATTACAGGCATGCACCACCACGCCCGGCAGCACCTCACTTTTGCTGAGGCTGGCTTTGAATTTGAGATCCTCCTGTCTCAGCCTCCCAAGCCACTGGGATTCCATGTATGTGCCACCACCCCCCACCCCTCTACAGATTTTTGAGTTCTGACATCCTGTAATTGTCAGGTTCCCTTTTCCTGGGCATTATACCATTCTAAATGGTCGCGCGCGCATGTGTGTGTACATGTGTACATGTACATCTGTTTTCGTTTTTTAAGTGAACTGATTCTTTGGGAGGCTTTCTGTGAGCCTATGCAAATTCTGGATTATGGTAATCTTTTACTTTCCAGGAATGATTCTGAGGGCACTGTCAATTTAAAATTCACCATTACTGCCAGATGATACAAACTTTCTGCTCTGGTTTCCAGGTCATGAAAAGGTAGACTGTTCAGCTCTTTAGGACTTGGCTATGTTGATCTGTATAGTAACTTAGATAAGCGGTTAGGCATAGGTCCAAAGTGTGAAAAGTAGGGACATGTCCTTCTTTTTAAGAAATCTTGCCTTTTGTTTGTTGTTATTTCATTTTAAAATTATTTAAAATTCTAACTGGTGCCCAGTTACTCAGGAGGCTGAGGCAGGAGGATAGCTTGAGTGTAGGAGTTGGAGGTCAGTATCAACAACATAGCAAGAAACTGTTTAAAAAAAAAAAAAATTATGTCCAACTACAACTAAAAAATAAATAAATATTAAAAAAATTATACACACAGGGATATTAACTATAAAAATATAAGGACTAATACAACAACAAATGCCTTTATCCCATAAAGCAGATTATTTTTAGTGCTGGGGATTGAACTTGGGGCCCTGAGCATGCTAATCTTGTGCTGTACCACTGAGCTACACCCCCAAGGCAGTTTAAGAAATAAAATTCTGGGCTGGGATTGTGGCTCAGCGGTAGAGAGCTCTCCTAGCACGTGCATGGCCCGGGTTCAATCCTCAGCACCACGTATAAATAAACACATTGTGTACAACTAAAGCAAATAAATAAATGTTAAAAAAATAAAATTCTTCTCCATCTTCTCTAAAAGATGGATCTTCTCCTCTTCCTCCAAAACTTAGTAATTTTGAACACCCAACTAAGTATCTTTTCCCAGTTATCTCTTGTGCCTAGTGTACTCCTTGCTATAATTCCACCCTGTCCATCTTGGAAGTAAGAAATAATGGAGTGTGATCTTTCAGTGGCCCGGTCAGTTGTTTTACTACTAGGTGCATTCTACCTTGACTCAACTTTTCCAGAAGTTTTTGAACCTTTCTTATCTTCCTGATCCCTGAACCCATGGATCCCTCTAAAGGCTGGTCGAGAACTGTTGTATTCCATAGGCTCATTTTCTGCTTTCATGAACCCTTTTTTACTCAACTTGTTGGGTTTTGGGAAGAATTGTTATTTGTTTGGTTAAGGTAAGAATTTCTTATACTTGTGGGTACCTTAGGAAAATAATTTTTACATCAATCTGTCTAATGCTCTTGGTAGTCTTGAGAATGAGGTAGGTCAGTTGCAATCATTTAGCAGGTGACAGACCAGAGGCACCTGTGGGGTTTTTTTTTGTTTTTTTTTTGTTTTTTTTTTGGTACCGGGGATTGAACTCAGGAGCACTCGACCACTGGGCCTCATCCCCAGCCCTTTTTTTTGTATTTAATTTAGAGACAGGGTCTCACTAAGTTGCTAAGTGCCTCACCAATGCTGAGGCTGGCTTTGAACTCGCAATCCTCCTGTCTCAGCCTCCCAAAGTGCTGGGATTACAGGCGTGCGCCACCACGCCCGGCTCACAGTGTGTGTTTTGTTCAGGATCACACAACCCTATTAATAGTGTTAGAGATGGGCTGGGGTTGTGGCTCAGTGGTAGAGCGCTCGCCTAGCACATGCGCGCCCCAGGTTCAATCCTCAGCACCACATAAGAATAAAGGCATTGTATACAACTAAAAAACAAATAAATAAATATTTTTTTAAAAATAGTGTTAGAGCCAAATCCAGAACTTTGGTGATTCCAGCCCAAACTCTGCCCTCATTACACTATCCTCCTCCTCCCTTCCCCATTGGTATTTAAAAGTTTCTGCATTTTGTATAAAGGTCTTAGTGGAAGGCAGACTCCTGGGTGGTTTGGGCTTTCTTTCACGTTTTTCATTCACATAGTCTTCCTTATTTAAGTTACGCAGGTACCTTTGACATGTATTCTGAGATTCTACCACCACGATTTTTTTTTTTTTTTTTTTTTTTTTTTTTTGGTACTAGGTATTGGACCCAGGGCACTTAACCATTGAACAACAACCCCAACCCCTTTTTAAAAATATTTTTTTAGAGACAGGTCTCACTAAGTTGCTTAGGGCCTCTAAGTTGCTGAGGCTGGCTTTGAACTCAAGATCATTCTGTCAGCATCTTGAGCCGCTGGGATTACAGGTGTGTACCACTGTACTTGGCTCACCACCACCAGGATTCTTAGCATGTCTTTTCCTTTCAGACAAGCAAGCAGTTGGCAGCAGCATTCCAGGAGGAATTCACGGTGCGAGAGGACCTGATGGGTCTGGCGATTGGGACTCATGGTGCCAACATACAGCAGGCTCGAAAAGTACCTGGGGTGACAGCCATTGAGTTGGGTGAAGAGACTTGCACTTTTCGCATCTATGGGGAGGTTAGCAAAAGATCTCTATCTTCAGGATCTCTTAGGGGATGGAGGGAAGGGAGGCTAAAGTGGAAAACAAACCTGAGTTATGGTTCACTTCTTCCCTGCCTTTTGCGATAGCCAGTTTCCCCAAAATCAGTGGAGATCATTGTTGGAGATTCAGGTCTTTGGTTTTAGTAACAACTCTCCACTCTTCTTTCATAGACTCCTGAGGCGTGCCGACAGGCTCGAAGCTATCTGGAGTTTTCTGAGGACTCTGTGCAAGTGCCCAGGAACCTGGTCGGTGAGTTTGTGTATATGTGTAGAAGAGAATAGAATAGAAAGCTGGGTGCAAGGGCTGGGGATGTTGCTGAGTTGTAGAGACTTGCCTAGCATGTATGAAGCACTTTGTTCAATCATAGTATGGTGGTGGGGAGAAAGTTGAGTGCAGTGACACCTGCCTGCATCCCAGCTACTCTGGAGGGCAAGGTGGGATGATCACTTGAGCTAAGAAGTTTTGAGACCAGCCTGGGTTAATAGAGTGATGCCCAGTCTCAAGGGGGGAAAAAAAAAAAAAGAATAGTGTTAGGAGCCCAGATATGGGATTCTCATAAGTATTTATTTCCTTTAAAAGAAAAAAGAAAGAAAGCAGAAAAAGACCTAATTCCTCTTTTACCCTTTTCAGGCAAAGTGATTGGAAAGAACGGGAAAGTGATCCAGGAGATTGTGGATAAATCTGGTGTGGTGAGGGTTCGTGTGGAAGGTGATAATGACAAGAAGAACCCTAGGGAGGAGGTATGGGCAACTAGGCTTAGAGATTGGTTTCCAGAAGTAGGAGGGATTATTTTCTGAGGGCTGGTTATTTGCAGAGGGTGGAACACAAATTTTTGTTTACCCCTGGCAGATTTTGATCTCATTGGGTGTGGGCTCCCCTGGGAGACCAGGTGGGGTTAATATTTGTGTCCTACTCTTCTTTCTGATCCATCTTTCCTTCTCTCTGCTCTCCAGGGAATGGTTCCCTTCATATTTGTTGGCACCCGAGAGAATATTAGTAATGCCCAGGCGCTGCTGGAGTATCACCTCTCCTACCTGCAGGTAGCCATGCTGAAAGCCCAGGAAATGAGCAGACTGCGTACAGCAAGGGGCAGGGAAGGAGTTTTGAAGGATAAGCTTCTGAATTGGGGTGCCCAGTCTGTCATTTTTCTTTCTTAGTACTGGGGATTTAGCCTAGGATTGTTACACCACTGAGCCACATCCCCAGCCGTTTATGAATTTTTCATTTTGAGACAGGGTTTCATTAAGTTGCTTAGGACCTTGGTAGGTTACTGAGCTGGCCTTGAACTTGGCGATCCTCCTGCCTCAGCCTCCCATGTTGCTGGGATTATAGTCATATGCCACCACATCCAGCTCCCAGCCTTTTTAACTATTTATTTAGGTACTGGGGATTGATCCCAGGGCACTTTACCACTGAGCTACGATCCTAGTCCTTTTTATTTTTTGTTTTGATACAGGGTTTTGCTAAGTTGCTGAGGCTGACCTTGGAACTTGCAATCTTCCTGTCTCAGCCTCCCTAGTTGCTGGGATTACAGGCATGTGCCACTGTCTACAAAGACCCAGTGTGTTTTTGTAGAACAAGAACTATTGATGGAAATTTTTTAAAAAACATTTATTTATTTATTTAGTTGTACACACTGCCTTTATTTATTTTTACGAGGTGCTGAGGATCGATCCCAGGCCGTGCATGTGCTAGGCAAGCGCTCTACCACTGAGCCACAACCCCAGCCCCTACTGGTGGAAATTTTGACTTGTGGGGTTAGATCCCCACATTTTCCTTATTCAGCCAGTACCTTCTTTCTCCTTGCATTCTTGAGAGCTTAACTATGTAGGAGAAGCATGAAGGAAGGGAATTGTCCACTGATCTTATTCCTTCTTCCATTTCATCTTCCATCTTCTTCCCAATCAGGAGGTGGAGCAGCTTCGCTTGGAGAGGCTGCAAATTGATGAACAGCTTCGGCAGATTGGGCTGGGCTTTCGCCCTCCTGGGAGTGGACGGGGCGGCAGCAGTGATAAGGCTGGCTATACCACTGATGAGAGCTCCTCCTCCTCTCTCCACACAACAAGAACCTATGGTGGCAGCTATGGGGGCCGGGGCAGGGGCCGCAGGACCGGGGGTCCTGCCTATGGTAAGGCAGATGTGGGTCCAGTGGGGAGAGGCAGTGGGCTGGGTGGAAACTTGGACAAAGTCATGATAGAGGTGATTGGCTGGGGGCTTGTGAGTGAGAGGAAGAATTCTTCCAATTTTCAGGCTGTGATGGATCTTGGGGTGGGATGAATGTCCCTGAATAGATGTCACTGTGTTCTTCAGGCCCCAGCTCAGACCCTTCTACAGCTTCTGAAACTGAGTCAGAGAAGAGAGAGGAGCCCAACCGAGCTGGGCTTGGTGACCGGGATCCCCCAACCCGGGGGGAAGAAAGCCGGAGGCGGCCGATTGGGGGCCGGGGTAGGGGACCCCCACCTGCTCCCCGGCCCACCTCAAGATACAACTCTTCATCTATTAGCTCAGGTACCACAGGGTTGGTATAATGAATGTGGGCCAAAAGGAAAGACAAAATTTACCTGACTCCTAATCCTTCTTCATTCTCTGACCAGTGCTGAAAGATCCAGACAGTAATCCTTATAGCCTACTGGACACATCAGAACCAGAGCCCCCGGTTGATTCAGAGCCTGGAGAACCACCCCCAGCAAGTGCCAGGCGTCGCCGCTCCCGTCGCCGCCGCACTGACGAAGACAGGACTGTCATGGATGGAGGCTTGGAGTCTGATGGGCCCAACATGACAGAGAATGGCCTGGGTGAGGGGCCTGAGAAATCAAGATGGGTTGGAATGAGGGATAGAAGAATGGATGTATGACTTATTTTTCTGTACTCCACAGAAGAAGAATCAAGACCCCAACGTCGTAATCGCAGCCGTCGCCGCCGCAACCGTGGTAACCGAACTGATGGGTCTATTAGTGGAGACCGTCAGCCAGGTCAGCAGGCACTGCAGGCCAGTAGCCCTTCTAGATCCTAGAATGGGATGCATCCTGCCCTGTGTGAAGATCAGGGTTAGGTTTAGTGGGAATCCTGGGGTTAAATATCCAAGTTCCTTCTGAAACTTGATCTTCTGCCTTCCCCAGTGACTGTGGCTGACTATATCTCACGAGCAGAATCCCAGAGCCGTCAGCGGCCACCCCTGGAACGCGCTAAACCCTCAGAGGATTCTCTTTCAGGACAGAAGGTAGGCAGACGAGATGCAGTTTATCCCACTCCTTTTTTATTCTAGAGCAGGGGATACACAAAATTTCCCCTGAAAAATCTCTTAAATGAATTGCTGAGGTGTCTGTGTAATGGAGTTTAGGCTGCATTGAGAATAGTTCAGAATTGGAACAGAACAGAGAGAAAAGTGTGGCTTGCAATGAGTGAAAAGAGTAAAGATAAGGAACCAGCCCCTGGTGCATGGAGGGCTTAGTGGGAGGGGATGCCTATACCTGGACTTCTACTGACCATCTGCTTTCCTTTCTCTTCATTTTCTTCCCTACTTCCCCCTCAGAGTGACTCTGTCAGCAAGCTTCCTAAGGGCCCCTCAGAGAATGGGGAGCTCTCTGCCCCCCTGGAGTTGGGTAGTTTGGTGAATGGGGTTTCATAAAACCTCCAACCTGCATCCCTCCCTTCTCCATCTCGCTTGCTGCCCACCACCATGGCCCTCACTGGCCCAACTGACCTGCGCTGGAGCTGCTCTTATCTAGGGGGGAGGGGGGGTGGCACAGCAGCTTGGGTCCCCCCAACCTCCAGGAGCTAGTGGAGGGGTGTGTAACAGGGTCATACCCCCTCCCTCTTGTCCACCCTACCCCCAGGGTGAGGGGAGCCTCCCCTTCCTCATCAGACTGGATGTGCCTTTATCCTCTAATGCCCCAACCTCTGAACACCCCCATTCTCCGCCTGTTGGTGGGGGTGCTCCTTGACCCACCCAGATTTGACATTTCAGGGGGCTCCCCTGCTATCCCTCCTCCCATCCTGTACCCCCGTTTCTGGGGCCTCATCACTGTGGAAGACGGGGATAGTAAGGGTATCTGTGGGTGGGAGGCATGGGGAAGGTTTTGGAGTAGAACCAGGGGTATGTATGAAGGGGGGGTGACAAGGTTCCCCAGGGGGAGGGGGGACCAACCTTGTCTGGTGGATGAGAAGGCGTATTTATTTTTCACTGTACAGTATTTAAAAAGAGAATAAAAAAAAAAATCCAAACGGCTCTGTCTCCTATGTATTCCTTGTCCAGAGTTTGGTTCATTTGATTCTCTAGGACATACCTGCCTTGGTCCCTGGCTCTCATTCTATTCCTTCAAAATTGGCTTCTCATTCCAATTCCTAGCATATCTATAATCCGCAGGCCCAAGGTACCCTCCTGGTCAAAAGGGGGTAGCTCAGGGTGCTGCTCCCTTCCCCCCTGATTGCGCGTAGAGGGAGTTGGGCCACTCCTATGTCCTGAGTCACAGTGCTGGCTAGGCAGGGCTGCTCTGCTCAGAGCTGGAGCTGTTCCTGTTCCTGTTCCTGCTAGGAGCTGAGAGCCAGGGTAGGCTGCTTAATCCGATTACCTGAGGCCCAGGGCATGGGTTGGGTGCTAGGCAGAGTGGGGAGCCTCTGGAACCCGGGGGTGCAACCCTCATTGCTGGCTGGTCTTTTGCCCTGGCTCCAGCATGCATAAGCTCTTTGGAGCTGTCCTGGGTTTCCTCCCACACCACCCCCCAACTTCAACTGAGTTTGAGGATAAAATTGCCATAATTCAATAGCAGTGAAGAAATTTGGGGGCTGGAGATGGGAGGGCTTGAGTTTTCTCACCTGGAGAAAAGGGTTGAATCATCACCCAAGCACCTGCTGGAATGACTCAGGAAACAAAAATGGCCTACCCTCCCTCTGCCTTTCTTGCCCCAGGGGCAGGTCAGGGGTTTGAGGAGAAATAGGCATCAGAAAAGGGATTTGGGTGGGGAGTGGGACTTCCCAAGTTTGTCTTAGCACAACTCTGAAGACCCTGAGGGTTTCTGATGCCCTGAGTGCTCATCCCATGGTGGAAAGGAAAAGGGAGGGGAGACGTTTTGTAGAACTGGGGCTGGAAGGCCTGACATCTAGGCCTTGGGTGGGGAGGTGGGTGTGGTGCCCAGAGGGTAGGTATTGGGGCTGGGAAGAAAAGGACACCTGGGTTTGCCTAATGGAGGGGGATGTTGGTGCAGCCTCTGGGAGGGATTGGGGAGGAGTCAGCTTTAAAAGCCGTTCCTGAACCTGGCCTGGGAGACAGACGGCTGAGTGCAGGTGGGATAAGTCTGCAGCACCTGGGCCTCCTGGTGTCTGGTAGCTGCCAGCTACAAAGGTTTACTGCCTCCACCCTAATACCGGACCTTCATTGCAGAGGGTAAGGGGAGAGGGACTGGGAGGTGGGGGACTTGGAAGCAAAAAGGAAAGTAGAGCATTTCTCCAGTATAAGGGCGCCAGAACCAGTGGATTGTGTGTTTGACTCCCCAAAGTGTGCCAACTTGGGAGCAAAGGCTCCATTTCAAGGACTCTGGAGTCGGGAGTAATACCTACTGTTAAAGGACTGGAGTTTCTTCATCACGACTTAAGATAGAGAAGACACTTCATTTTAAGGGTCTTAGCTTTATTTTGAGAGGGCATTCAAGACACCCTCTCAAGGTCTCCCCTGAACCATGGCACTACCCTGCTCTTCACAGGCCCAGGTCTGGAGCCTGGAGCCTCCTGCATGCAAGGGCTCTACCACCTCTGCTACCTCGTCCTCTGGACCTCAGGAGCCAGAGGGCGCCAAGAGTCCTTTGGTGTCCGGCAGTCTTCCCTTGGAGAAGGTGAAGCGGCCCATGAATGCGTTCATGGTGTGGAGCTCCGCTCAGCGCCGCCAGATGGCGCAGCAGAACCCCAAGATGCACAACTCTGAGATTTCCAAGCGCCTGGGTGCACAGTGGAAGCTGCTGGGCGAGGACGAGAAGCGGCCCTTCGTGGAAGAGGCCAAGCGGCTGCGTGCCCGACACCTGCGTGACTACCCTGACTATAAGTACAGACCTCGGCGGAAGACCAAAAGTTCTGGTACCGGGAATGCCCATTTCAGCCATGGAGGCAGTGGCCTGGCCTGCGGGGTCCCACTCTGGGGACCGGGTTACACAGCCACCCAAGGGAGCAGAGGCTTTGGGTACCAGCCCCCTAATTACTCAACAGCCTACCTGACTGGCAACTACAGGTAAGTGCCTGGGAAGTGGGGTGAAGAGCCTTGCAAACCCCTCTTAGAGCCGGGGTGGGGGCAAATGCCAGAGGGCTCTACTGGAGGGGGCGGGACCTGAGCTTATCCAAGCAAAGACCACTCCCTTTAAAAGGCTGTGTGGCACTGTCTTCTGAGAGTGAAGGGTGGGTGGGAGTGTCCTGGTGGCTCGGGTATTTTTTGGGGGGCCTATCCATCTCACCCTGGAGGTGGTGGTGGCTTTGCAGGGGCAAATGACAGACCCTTGGTTGTGATGGTGTTATAGTTATCAGGATGCCCCATTTCCCCCCTGCTTCTGGCCGGTAAGTGACCCGGCTTCCTCTCCCAGCCCCCAGGGCAAGGAGAGGCTAAGCCTAACCTGCCCCTTCCTGGCCTGCTGCCCCAAAAGAGGAAAACAGCCACACAGCACGCAAACCCGCTTGTGAGCATGCCCCAACAGGGCTGCACTCCTCTGTAAGCCGTCCTAGGGTCTGGTTCCATGCCTGCTGAACTCAGTGTGGCTGATTGGATGGCAAGCTCTACCCCTATCTGCTCAGAACTGGTCAGACTAGTCCCCACATAAGAGTTAGGGACACTGCGCTCAGCCCCTCCAACCAAGGAAGCAAACTCTAACCCCTAACCCCCATTTCTCTTTACAGCTCTCCCCATTGTAGACCGGAGACCCCCTCGCCGTGTTCTCTCCCTCAAAGTGACCCTAGGCTCCAGGGGGAGCTGCTACCTCCCTATAGCCCCTACCTACCCCCAGGTTCTCCCACTCCATACAACCCTGGTGCCATGCCCTTAAGCCACCTGTAACTCACATGGACACACACCTCCCATAAGGGCTGCATTCTCCTTTCCTTTCCTCCAATCCAGAACAATCCCCTACCCGCAGACTCAAACCCTCTCCTGGGTTGGACTACAGTTCAGAGGCTTGCAGTTGTCCCAGAAAGCAGAATAAGCAAAACCACACTTAACACAGTTTGTATGATTAAACGATGTCTCTGTCTTTATTGTTCCATTTGTGTTCCTCTCACTATAGCAGGAACCAGTGCCATCTCCACTCCCTTCCGCCTGGACCTGCCAGAACAGGAACCTCCTCACTCCACCCTGGGGCCCTGCCTGAGTCATTCTGTCCCCCTTCCCCCACCCCAGCACTGGGGTCCAAGAGAGAGACTCCCAGACAGGCTGTGGGGGGAAAGGAAGGCAGCCGCAAGCCCCCAGTCTCCTTCATTCCAGTGTTCAGGTTCTCTCCTCTAGGGCCAGAAAGGAAGTGGATTGGTGGGAGGGCAGGGCAGGGCAAGACATTTGTCCCAATAAGGCAACAGCTAAAAATTGTTGCTAAAGAAACAATCTTAGCCAATTGAAAAAATAACTGAATAGCACAAGACTTGGAAAAGTACTTTAATATCAAGATGTCAGCATGAAAGACTACCACTGTCCTCTTTTTTCTAAGGATCTGGGTCCAACTATCTGTTTCCACCAAAAACAGACTCTGGCTCAGGAAGCTGCAACTGCAGAAGAATGGAAAATGATTAAAAGTCACATCAACAGACTAGCTCACACAGGGAGAACCCTGAGGTTGGGTGGATGGATGGAAACACGAAATGACTCCCAACTCCAGCAGCTGGCTCAGCCCTATTGTTCCTTTTTCTTCTTGTGGGGAGGTTTTGCGTTCCAGTAGAAGAGGACCTGGGCAGCAATGAGGCCATTGCAGAGGGAGGAGACCACAAAGATTCCAGCCATGAGAAGGTCTCCAGTTTCCTGGTTGTAAAAGACAGAGAGGGCCACCCTTCAGCATAAATCAAGAAAGGTTCCCCTAAGGACAAAGGCCTCAAGGGGCAACATCAGTCTTCAGTGGAGAAGGGTAAGATGAGGTTATAGTGCCCTCTGGAGGACAAAAGGTGCACTTACCTGAATGGAAGTGAATATTCGGGCCAGGGAACCCCCAAACAGTAGAAAGACTGTGATGGCTGAGAGCTGGCCTGTGTGCCCATTGTGGTAGTTGGTGGCTGCCTGGAGCAGCTAAAGGAGGTAGTCAAGACTGTTGGTTCTGTCACCTGAACTGTTCCCCATGTTCCTGTCACTGATTTCTCCATTCCCCTGTGTGACACCCCACACTTCCACTCTGCCCTCAATGTGCACCCCCCAACAGCCTTGTTCCCAGTACGCACCTTCCCTACCACCACAGCAGGTACATTGGAAGCCTGGAGCAGGGTAACCACTGCCAAGGGTGTGAGTGGTGAAAGGAGTACAAGCAGGACCAGTGCATAACAGGCTAAGAAAGCGACTCCTGGGGGTGGAGGAAACAAGTCATCATCAATCTCTCTACATCCTTCAGCTTCCCCAGGCTTGTAACCAGTAGGGTTCCCAAGAGTTGCAGCCTATTCCTGGCAAATTCCCAGCACCTTTCACAGTCTGTCCTCTGTAGTGCATGATCAGGAAGCAAATGGTGATCGTCTGGAGCATCAGGAACAGGGCTTCACCCCAAGAGCTGCAGAGTCAAGAGTTGGGAGGAAGAAAGGTGGGCCTAGAAAGAGGCAGGGAAGGCCTCCATGGCCCATCCATCCAGGGACACAATTCTCTGATTACTTTGTCCTCTACAATCCCCATCTCATTTGGGATCCTGAGCATTCTTGTGATGCTCACATTCTCTCATCACCTCCGTTGGTGATTTCTGGAAGAGCTTCAGCCTTTCTACCCTCTTTGCTGTCCTCATCTTAACTCCCACTAGAGCTGTGGGCAATTACCCCTGGGGATGAATGGTGGGCCCCTCACCTGAAGGGGAAGTTGTTGGTGATGCTGTAGACCACGGTCCCAGTCAGAGCCAATAGCTCCAGCATTACTGACTGGAGACTCAGCCCTTCTGCACTCTTGGCTCTCAGGATTTTAAATACCTGGGGCAGCTTTACTGAGGAAAGGATGAGAAGGGCAGAGTTGAGAAGCCTCCACCCCTTGGCAGCATGATACAACAGCTACAGGATGGACTGGGAAGCATGTTAACCCCACTTCCAGTTAGGGGACCCATGCAGTTTATGGCATTTCAGCACCTCCACCCCAACCCTGACAGCAGTTAAAAGATACGTACCAAGAAGTGACCCAGCCACAATGGCCAGTCCAAGGCCTTTGCTGAGAAGAATTTTGAGGCAGGGAACTGAGAAAAGAAAAAAAGATATGCAGAGAGAAGTCCTCTGGAACAGTCCAGGGAGTGCTCCTGTGGGCTGTCTCCTTCCCCACCCCTCACTTTCCCATGTCCACAAAAATAAGTTTGGTCTGGAGATGAGGAGGCAGAGAAAATAGGCCTAGTGACTTTCCAAAACAGCTTCTACCATAATAATGCCTTCCCTCCCACCAATTTTCCATTCTCTCTCTACAAATTAACAGCTAAACTCTTCAGCTTGATTTCCAAGGATCTCCATTGCTTCCCTGAATAAAAACGAGCAAGCCGGGCGCGGTGGTGCACGCCTGTAATCCCAGCACTTGGGAGGCTGAGGCAGGAGGATCGCGAGTTCAAAGCCAGCCTCAGCAATGGCGAGGCACTTAGCAACTCAGTGAGACCCTGTCTCTAATAAAGTACAAAAAGGGCTGGGGATGTGGCCCAGTGGTCGAGTGCCCCTGAGTTCATTCCCCAGTACCAAAAAAAAAAAAAAAAACAAGCAATGCCAAAGAGTCTTTCCATTCTTTCCTCCTACCCCCTTCTGAGTAACTGGGTGGCCCACTTCACATGTTGAAGCTCCAAAGGCAGGTCTCTATACCCACTTTTTTTTTTTTTTTTTTTTTTTAAGTGGTAGATGGACACAAGACCTTCATTTTACTTTATTTTTTGTGGTGCTGAGGATTGAACCCAATGTCTCACACATGCTAGGCAAGTGCTCTACCACTGAGCACCTGAGCCCTCTATACCCACTCATTTTTTAAAAAATATTTATTTATTTGCTTTAGTTGTACACAATGCGTTTATCTGTACGTGTGGGCCGCACACGTGCTAGGCAAGCGCTCAACCGCTGAGCCACAATCCCAGCCCAACCCACTCATTCTTGAACACTCTGATTATTCCTGACCATTACTCCAGGGGCTTAATCTTACCCTTTCCTGGGCTTAATTTTTTTTTTAATTTTTATTTTTAGTTGTTAATGGTCTTTCCCCCCCCCCCCCATTTATTTATATGCGGTGCTGAGGTTGGAACCCAGTGCCTCACACATGCTTGGCAAGCACTCTACCACTGAGCCACACCCCCAACCCCTTCTGGGCTTAATTTTATGCCCTAGCTATACACAACGTCTCTAGCATTGAATAGCATTGAAGCCTTCCGTCGAGGAGCTTGGTCCAGCGGGATTCTTTTTTTTTTTTTTTTTTCTTTTGGTGCGGGGATTGAACGCAGGGACACTTAGCCTCTGAGTCACATCCCCGCCCCTTTTAAAAATATTTTATTTAGAGTCAGGGTTCCGCTGAGTTTTTAGGGTCTCGCTAAGTTGCTGAGGCTGGCTTGGAACTCGCGATCCTCCTGCCTCAGCCTCCCGAGTCGCTGGGATTACACTCTCACTGGTCATGAATGTACCAGCACAATGTCCTGCAAGCACTAGGGAGGTTCTACGAACTGACAGGAGCAGACTGAGAAAGCTTCCCAGAGGGAAGGCTGGAAGGAAAGTAACTGGGGTGGTGGCAGGAACCTTTGGGGTGCTGAAGACATGATTCATCATGATCTTAGTTTAACCCTGCCAGCGATCTAATTACGTCTTAAGTTATTTGACCAGATTTTAATTTTGTTTTATAAAATGTAAGTCTTCTCATCTTTCCTTGTCGCTAAAGCACAGGCTTCATGAAGTACTTCCATTTGGAGATTCTCCCGCTTGCCCAAATATGCGCCTTCCCTCCACAGAATCACAGACACTTCCGCCCCTCACAGAAGCACCTTCCGCCCAACTCGCAATGGCAGGAGCTACCGCCGTCACTCAGTCGCCAGTCAGGTCCCACCTAGGGGCTGAAGTCGCTCCAGCAAGACTTTGACTAGAGGCCGAATAAAACTCACCATGAAGCAAATCCCACTGGACGAAAAGTTGGTCGTAGCATTCCTCGGGTAAAAAAATCGGCACCAGCACTCGCTTGAATGGCCCGTCCCCCTCTGCCGCCATGTTGGAAAACTAGCTTCCGCCAGTCTCCGCAGTCCGCCATTGACTTACAGTGCGCAGGCGTGCTTGGGCACTCCGCCTCTCATTCTTTCCCGCGACGAAATTGCACCGCCCCCTATTCCGGGCTCTTTCTTACGGCATCTCGGCTCAGCCGCTTAAAATAGGTCTAGTTCAGCGACCACATCTGTTAAGTGTTTAAAGTGTGCTATCTGCTATACGCCTGCGCAGCTAGACCTTCCGCGACTTTGTTTACGCTTCCAGTTTGGAAGCAGGATTTATCACTACCCCCCCCAGGCGCCATCTTGTCTTCTCCCTGCCAACTTTATATTGTTCAAAGTTAACAGGAAAGGAATGATTCTCCAAAATGGCGTTGGGCGGGCGCTGTACCTTTCTATTCCCCTTCCTCTTTGGATCTCCAGAGGCAGTGGCGCCAGCAAGAGCAGGGCAGTCGGAGCCGGGAAGCCCTCTTTAGCCCCATATTTCTCCGTCTTCTGGCCCGTGCAAACGTTTGATGGGTGCACCCAGCGACCGCTGGGTCCGGGACAATAAAGAGGAAGGAGCATCGGGGCGGGGAAAGAGTAACCCCTGGGCCACCACCGAGGCTCTGAGCTGGCAGCCTTCAGGAAACCTAGCAAGGGACCTCCCTTGGGCATGGTCCGAGGGTGCACCACGTACTGGTCAAGGATTTTAGCAAGAATGATTGGGTCTAGCATCTGTCTGGGAAAGGCTATATTGGGACTACCCTTGCAGGGGCCCTGCTCTTTGCCACCCAGCACCAGGACACAGGTTGATGCAATTCTTTGCTTACCCCTAGACACAATGACAGGGAATTATTGCTTAGGAGCCACTAGCACTGCTTTGGAAATGAATTTACAGTCACCTACTCGTTGCTTCGGCTATCTGCTATACCTGTAATTGTACATGAGGATCAGGAATAAGGCTGCCAGGATGAATGGCTCCACTGGGTTGTAGGCAAGGGTGGGCCAGTGGCCCCAGAATGGAGGTAGTCTGGCAGATTGAATAACCGCTATGCCAGACTTTAAGGGATGAACCCATCGGAGGCATTTGATCACACTGGCATTTTCTTCCCTCCTCACCAGCTTTTTTTGCTCCTTGCATCCGAACCATGCAAAACACAAAAGCATGTGACAAAAAATTCATGGCTTTTAATCCTGGCAGAACAAGGCAAAGGAAGGACAAAGGTTTGAGTAGGTTTTACCACTCTCCTACTGGGGAGCAGAAGCATGTCATATATAATGAAACCTTTCTCCTAATTACATTATCTCTACTTTTGTTCTTCAAGAAAGTCTGCTGGGAAGGAAGATAACTTTGCACGGTGAGGAAATGAGGATGCCCTCTGGCGCCTTGAGGTCCGGGGCAGATGTTCAGAGGGGCTGGTAGGTAGATGGGCGCCTTCGTGCAATGCAGAAGGCAACAAGCACCACGGTGAGGAGGCCAAGGAGGATCAAACCAATGATGAGAGGCAGGAAGGTGAACTGGTCACTGGGGCAAGAGAAACCTGGTAGAAAAAGATAGGGCAAGTGGGCATTGCAGCGATGGCAGCTGGGATTAAAGGCAGAGGGGAATGGAATGTAGGGGACATTTAAGTAGATTGGTGAGAAGCTCACCATGATGACTTGGAGCAGCAAGTAAAAGGGGGAAACAGGCAGAATCTTGTAGAAGAAGGGTGGGAGAGCTGCCCAGTAGTCATGACAAGCCCAGGAAAGGAAGGAAGTCTGGAGTTAAAGAAGGGAGGTTTGGGGTGAGGGCCGGGGGGTGCACGCCTATAATCCCAGCGGCTGGGATTACAGGGAGGAGGGTGAGACAGGAGAATCATCAGTTCAAAGCCAGCCTTAGCAATGGCGAGGTGTTTAGCAAATCAGTGAGACCTTGTCTCTAAATAAAATACAAAATAGGGCTGGGGATGTGGCTCAGTGGTTGAGTGCTCCTGAGTTTAATCCCCGAACCAAAATAAAAAGGGAGATGTGGGCATGGGGAAGGGGCTTCCCGTTCACGGGGTGTATTCTAGGAGGGAAGGAGTAGGTAGGTCTTACTTGGTCCAAAGACCCCTGTGTGGGGCAGCTGAGCAGCCTGTAGTCTCAGGTAAAGCAGGTCAAGGTGAAGAGCTGGAGAAAGAATGATGCTTGCATTTCTGCAACTGAAACTCCGCCCCAGGGGTGCTTGGAGATCTCGAAGGGATGAATTCTGAGCTGAGAATGTCCACTCTGAGGGGTTGAGGAAAGGTTAGGTCCAATCCACTTTCCCACCCATAACAGTCTTTTTGGAAGGGGAGGTAGGTTTACTCACGTGTGGCCTGGGGAAAGGATACATTGTACTCCACAGCCATATAGTTCAGGTAGACCATGCTCTGGCTCTGCTGCAAATCCTAGGAGGTGAACAGGAAGGCTCAGGACAACAGAGGAAGCAGCAAAGCAAGGGGTTGGTAGAGACAGCATGCTGGGAAGGTGAGAAAAGGATGAGGCTGAAGTCATAAAACCATACCTGCTTGAATCCAAAGCTGAGCTGTCCATAGGGGAATGAGAGAAACAGGTGGGGATGGGCACCCTCACAGCCCCCTCGGACCTTGGTTTTGTTTGGGTTCAGTACAGAGATGCCCCAGGCCTGCGGAAGTTACAGAGCAGAGGATCACAAGACTACATGACTATCATCTGAGGCTCCCTATCCCCTCTGCTCTTCCTTCTTTTCTCTGAACGGCATTGCCTCCTGCTTCTTGGCCCTCTCCCCGCTGTTTCAGCTTTACCTCTCCTCCACTATGGGTTGGGTACAGGACTCGAATCTGAATCTGGGCTTGGAGCTGGACGCAGGGCTGGGAACCATTAGTCCACGTGTAGTCTCCTATAGCTTCCTGTGAGCTTGGGCTAGGACTTGGAGAGGGTGGAGGTGGTCTTGGGTGAGGGGAGCTGGTGAACCCAGGGCTAGTAGCAGTGCCATTGCTTGTTGTAGGATAAGTTGTGGCATTTCCAGGACTGGTGATGGTGGCAGGATTGTGAGTGGCAGTCGTTAGTGCAGGGCTGGTAGTACTGTTGCTTGTTGGATGAATTGTGGCATTTCCAGGACTGGTGGTGGTGGGTCCTTGAGTGGTTGTTGAGTTTGCTGTGCTTTCTGTAGCTGTAGGTGTCACCGTGAAGGATGGCAGCAGAGTGGCTGATTTTTTGTGAGGACAGTCATTCCCCGTTTCCTGGGCTTTCAGCAAAGAGACCAATTAACAACCCAGGGGCAGGCTCCTTCCCAGGGGCTCCTCCCTTCAGTCTCCCCTTTGTCCTTACCTGCTAGTAGCCCCAACAAAGCCAAGAAAAGTACAGCCAGCCTCATGACAGAACTGCTTCACCCCAGGTCCAGCTAGGCTGTGCCAGCACCAGTAGTTCAACCCTATTCCCTTTGCCTGCTCTTGGAAAAGGAGGAAATGAAAGTCCTTTACTTCCTATAATTAAGCTGACTCCACCCCCAACTTGACTCAGGCACCAATCTTAGTCACTACTTTTTGAAATCAAGTTAGGGGATTTATTGGTCCTTAGGTTTAAGTGGGAGGTATCAGGGCAAAGTCAAAAGACATCACGTGGGTGAATAAGATGGAGCTCTGGTGTGATTGCCTTAGGTATCATCTACTATTTAGTGGAGTTACAGGACTAACCTCCAAGTGGTAGGCAGTCTTCCTAACACTTAACCGGAAGACAAAAACAGCTGGCTTTCACTCCCCTTTCCTATTACTTCCTCTTAGCTGGGTCATGTGAGGCACTTGTGATGGTATATCCAACCCTTTTGAGGGTCACAGCATCATGTTAGAACTATCATTTTCACAGTTGAGAAAATGGCTCAATCATCTGACAGCTCTTAATAGGAAGGCAACACAGCATATCAAATAAGGTAAGCATGAGGTGGGAAAGGGGAGCTGTACCACACCCAAGTAGCAGGTGGGAGAGGGAAGGGAAGAAATGAGAAGCCCAAACAGGCAGTTTCCAAGTCATTTTATTCAGAATTTTGTGTTTGTTTCCTGAATCAATAAATACTATACAAAACAATGTAAAAATGGCTACCATTTTCTCTCCCCTGCTCCTCCCACCTGGGGACAATTCCCTTGGGCAACCTCACTTAGGGGTTCTCCCCGCAGATTTGGTCCAGCAAATGAGGTTGTGACATGTTATAACCTCTTGAATCATTTTTAGGGGGATTCAAGTGGGGTGGGAGAGCCTCTGGGATCTGGAGGTGACTAGGTTAGGGGCATGGATTAGTGTTTTCTGGGAGGAGACGGCGCCTGGGGCAAGAGCCTACCCCAAAGAAAAGGGTGTCTAAAATGTTTCACGGTTCCTTCTTTTGCCTCAAAAAGTGACATTTATTCAAAGAAAAAAAAGAAGAAAAAAAAAAAAGAAAAAAATGACAAGATGTCCATCCCTTGGCTCCCTTCCCTCCCCCTTCCAGCTGCTCCTTAGCCCCCAGGATCGAACCCTGGCTGGAGCTAGGTAGCAGGACAGCCCCTCTCAGATGAGGTCAGCAACATTGAGGGGCATCTCTTCAATGGAGGTGTTGTAGAAGGTCTCGATGTCCCGAAGAGTCCTCTTGTCTTCTTCTGTCACCATGTTAATAGCCACACCCTTGCGGCCAAAACGCCCACCTCGACCAATTCTGGGGGGGAGGGAATCAATCGGGAGTGGAAAAGAGGCTGGGGAGCACCAAAAAGCTTTAGCACAGGAAGGGGTTAAGACAAATAATCCCAGATCTACACTTACCTGTGGATATAGTTTTCCCTGTTGGTGGGAAGGTCATAGTTGATGACTAAAGAAACCTGCTGCACATCAATGCCTCTGGCCTATGTCAAGAAAGATGGCAAATTCAGCCTGTGAATTGAGGATATGATCCATCCAGAGGCATTTAAATATGCATGTAGGCAGCCAAAGGAAGGAAAAAGCAATCAAGTATCCTCTGTCTCCCAAAGACCTTAGGCGTGCCAGGTTTTCTTCCAAGTTGCTACTTTCCTGAGAGAGGCATTAGTTGGCCCCTTGGAGAGGGAATCACCTTGGATGCTTCCCTTTCCAGTCTCCTTTGCATTTCATTACTCTTTACTCACCAGTAAGTCAGTGGTAATCAATACTCTGCTAGAGCCAGACCGGAACTCCCTCATGATCACATCTCGTTCCTTTTGGTCCATATCTCCATGCTAAAAATTACACAGAAGGGTCTACGTAGCAGGGAGGTAGGTTACATGGGTTTTTGGGAAAATTAGTATGGCATTGGCACAAGACACAGCTGTCATCAAGGGAAAAAAAACCCACCATGGCAGAGACAGTAAAATCTCGGGCATGCATCTTCTCTGTGAGCCAATCAACCTTCCTCCGGGTGTTGATGAAGATCACTGCCTGGGTAATGGTCAGGGTTTCATATAAGTCACAGAGTGTGTCCAGCTTCCACTCCTGTAGGTGGGGGAGAGAAATCAGTCAGGGGCTATACCCAACAACTTGCTATCAGGTCCGCCTCCTGCACCGGGCCCCACCTCTCGTTCCACGTTGATGTAGAACTGGCGGATACCCTCCAGGGTCAACTCTTCCTTCTTGACAAGAATCCGAATGGGGTCCCTCATGAACTTCTTGGTCACCTCAAGCACGTCGGAAGGCATTGTAGCTGACAACAAAACCACCTAATGGGGGTGGGGGGAGACAAACCTCAGACTCAGTGATACTTCATGTCAATCCCCCTTTTCCTTTTCCTAGTTATACCCAAAACAGAAGGTAATGCATAAAAAGGCTTAAAGGTCAGGGCCGGGGATGGTGAGACCAGATTTCCATGTGGCTCCCCTGCCACATGACACTGGATTTTCTTTACCCTAATCACACCATAATTCTATAGAATAAGACTAGGATCTTCCTCACCTGGGTATTGCTGTTGAGCTTCTGGAATATGTCGTAGATCTGATCCTTGAATCCACGACTTAACATTTCATCAGCTTCGTCCAATACAAACATCTTTATGTATTTGGGAGCTACAAAGTAGAAAAATACCAAGATATAATAATCAGAGAAACATAAAATACACTTGATTTTCTTTAGCAGACAGTCTGCTCTCAGAATACAAAGACTGATCCTTTGCCTGGGACCTCCCTGGAAGCCAGACAGCAACAACCCTAGGAAGTAGAACACTACCTGGGCTGAGACAACAGGGAAGCCAGGCTCAGATGACACGCATGGGGTTCATCATAGAGCAACTCAAAAAAAGTAGCAACCTCGGAAATAAGACTTGGCTTAAGGGGAAAACATGCAGAAAAGGGAAGAAACCAGGACAGGAACACAGTACTCACACAGGTATCTCCGGTTGAGCATATCAAACACGCGGCCAGGAGTACCCACAATGATATGGGGAGCTTCCATCTGCAACTTCTGCACCTCAGCACGTACATTGGTGCCCCCAATGCATGCATGACAGGAGGCACCCATGTAATCTCCTAATGCCATAACCACCTTTTGTATCTAAACCAGAGAAGGACAAATGCTTACACATTAGCTCTAATTGTGCCAGCCCCCCTCTTTTAATGAGTTTCGTCACTTCTTCTCAACAACTATTCACTTTTTGGGGGTGAGAAACAGGAGGCAAGGGTTGTTCACCAACAATCTGCTCTAAGATCACACTGTTCGATAGTGTAGAAACAATATTTGAACCCAGCCAGTTTATTGAGTACATACTGATAACAAAGCCTGATTAAGTTTTTAAAGCTTGATGGTTACAACCCTTAACTTTCTGAAAGGCAATTATGACCCATTTAATTTATCTTAACAGCTAGCTTTATGAACCACATGTCTTCATGATACACATCTATGACCTATTGCTAGAGAACCTAAGCTAGGTGACACGTTCACTCTTAAAGCAAGCAAGCAAAAACAAAAACTCAAAACCCAAACAAACAAACAAACAAACAAACAAAAAAAGCCATTGTCTGGACATAAAGGCCTTAGAATTTAACTCTCCTCTTACTGGATTGATGATTAAACCCTGAGCCTCAGGCATGCTAGGGAAGTGCTCTATCACTGAGACACATACTAGCTTTGTCCTTGCAATCCTGCCTTGACTTCCTAATAGGATTATAGGTTACGTGCCATAATGCCCATCATCTAACAACTTCTTGTTTATGTTATCTCTGCTCATAAATTCACAGCAAAATAATCACTATACCTATTAAAGAACATTCCAAAATTTTACTCCTTGTGCTTCAAGAAACAGTCCAACTTGGGATTTTATGTGCCCTAGGCATGAAACAGCTCTGGCCACGAACACAGGCATCAAGCTAGGATGAACAAAGGACTACCTTCTACTCTGCCCCTGACTGATATAAGAGTAACACCATTAGTGAGGTGTCTCTTTGCCCATTGCCAGGGGGGTTGTTCATAAAATAGCCACCAAACTTGCCCAGCTAGCTAAGCCCCACCCAGGAAGGAACCTTCCCATCTGACTCAGGAAATGGGTGGAGGAAGTGGTGGTGGTTGTGTTCTAGTAAGAAATAACTTATAATTAACCCAACAAATCCTGAGAACTAGAAGTCAACAATCCATTTTCCCTACCCCAGAGCACTAGTCAGAAAATACATCTGATTTTTTAATTACACTTGTTATGCGCCTAAAGCAGCCCTCCAAGGAGGGCAGGGAAGCCACACTTACCTGCTGAGCCAATTCTCGAGTGGGTGCCAATACCAAGGCTTGGGTGGCCTTTAGATCTAATTCAATCTGCTGCAGAATTGATATGGCAAATGTAGCTGTTTTCCCAGTCCCAGATTGGGCTTGAGCAATCACATCATAACCTGAATAGACAAATTAGAATTAGATGAGGCAGGGCTGGGATTGTGGCTCAGCGGTAGAGTGCTCGCCTAGCACGTGGGCGACCCGGGTTCGATCCTCAGCACCACGTACAAATAAAACTCATTGAATAAAATGCATTGTGTACAACTAAAGCAAATAAATAAAAATATTAAAAAAAAAAAAAAAGAATTAGATGAGGCAGAGGGCATACAATCTTGGCTCATTTAAGACATTCAAGCCCCAGCTTCATGAAGTCAGTAAGCAGCTAACAAACTAAAACTAAGTGTTTTGCAAACTTAATTTCACTACAATAACAACAGTCAGAAAACAAGGTCAGGGTATTAGCTTATTCAGGATTGCACCCTACTAAGATAAATAAGAGCTGTAAAACAACCACAAGCAAAGCAACTGTATGAAAGAAAACCCAGCAGTCCATGTGCCCTAGGCATGAAACAAGAAATGGGCAGGGACCAAAAGTCAAGCTGGGATCAACAAGGGATTGTTTTGCTCTACCTAATGAGAGGATTGCCACTATCTAGACTGATGCCATTCTACACATGTCAGGAGCAATCCAATCTATTCTGGGGTTGAGAAACCTCACCCTTGATACAAGGAAGAATGGCTCGCTGCTGGATGGCAGAGGGCTTCTCAAAACCATAGGCGTAGATGCCACGGAGGAGGGACTCGGATAGATTCATGTCATCAAAGCTGTCAACAATCTCATTCCAGTTACTCTGCAGAATGCAAAGAAATTAAAACTTAAATAGTGAAAGAGGTGAAATTGGAACAAATAGGATCTGGTCTACACAAAGACAACTCCCCTCACCCTCCTAAGAAAGCCAGCTGTTTCTAGATGTCTGGGAAATCACTAAGGGGTTGGCCACATAACTTCACACAACTGCGATGTGAGGGGCTTGTAGAGGGTTAGAACAGGATTCAAATCAAATGGCACGTTTTATGATCACCCTCAGGAATGTTAAAGATTCCCTGCAAAACCTGTAAAGGAGTTTTAGCTCCCTTAGAGTGGGACTTTGCTATTTGTAAGCTATACAGTGCATTGAGAATAAATCCTAAGTTCTGGTCTAATTGAAATCCAAGTCCCTACTGGAACGACTGTTCCAGAAACTAGAGCAAACTGATCAAGGGTAGAAACAGGTCAGTAGTCTCACCTCGATGACACCTTCGGGCTCCATTCCATCGGGGCCATTGTCTCTGGATCTGTTGATTTAAGGTATGAGTTTTGTCCCCTGCCTGACTGAAGCACTTCAGCAAGCAGCCATGCATGATGCCATTAAGCCTTCATTCCCAGATCCAACTCCCACCAGTCCAAAACTCAAAATAATTACTCTAAGAAAAGCGGACTCAGGCCTTTATCCCAGCCCGGGAGCAGGCCAGGCAGCCAACATAATGGGCTAAGCCTCCTTTGAGATCCAGAGTGGAAGGAGGCCCGTCGCGCTCGCTGTGCCCGGATGTATAGCCTGCCATCGGCCCCACGTGTACCGGGCCTGGCCGCCCAAAGCCCAAGCGCGTGCACCTCCCTCCGTACCTCCAGCGCGCCGGAAGTCCCGCCCTTCACCTCCTAGATTCGAGGGTAGGACATCCCCTTCCCCCCCACGTCACTCTGCCCGCGCCCTCCCCCACTCCCTCCAGCCGATGCCCCCCCTCGCAATGCCCGGATGTGGGAGGCCGCGGGCGGTGGCGGCCTCGCGCACAATGAGCCCCAGCCGAGCTAGCAAAGGGGGGGAGATTGCACAACACTTAGAAGCGAAGCAAACTGGGGGAGGGGAACCCCTCAGGCCGCCATGTGCTCGCTCCCTCGACCACCCAGCGGCGTCTCCCCCCGCCATGGAACAATCCACATCCCGCCCGCCCCCGTCGCGAAATGGCGTCGCCCTCCCATACCTCAGGCCGCTCACCCCCGAAGTAAAGTGGACCTGCCCATCCGCAGTTTGCCAAATGCCCGGCTTGTGCGGCAAAATGGACCCGCCCGCCCGGCGCCGGGTGGGCTCCTGGTGCCTCACGCGGCCGCTCCTCGGGGTTAGGCTCAGTCCTGGCCGTCAAGAAAACCAGCACACTGAACGGCCGGTTTCTTCTTCCCCGACCCACATTTCAGCCGCGACAGAGCGACTGTCCGAGGACCCAGGCACCCCCGCCTCTAGCGAGTGGTACCGTCAGAATCCTCCGGAACCCCCGCGCACGAGCCCTCCCCTGGCACAGTGAGGCAACCGGACCGGCCGGATCCAGGCCACGTAGTCGCGGTCGCCTCTGCCTTTTTCCCACGCTAGGTCGCGACCTCGTCTCGCCACTCAGCTCCGGGGCTTCGCGCACAGCACCGCCTCGGATCGAGGACTCGTAATAAGCCCCACTCGCTCGGTCCTAGACGGGTTCTATTTCCCTCTGCCTCGGCCCTGCTGGCAGCGTCGACCATGGATCTGCCCTCTTGCCCTCCCCCACCCCCGGCTTGGCTTTCCTCGCAACCCTAGTGGGCCTGGGGCGGTGGGCCCCTCAGCTTCCCCCCGGCGGGGCCCTCGGAAGGGAGCGGCAGGGTAAGTAGCTACAACCTCTTGCAAATGCTTTTCTTACCGGGAATCCTGACTCGCAGACATGATCCTTAGAAACTAGGGCGGAGTGCCCGCCTATCGACAACTTATAGAGCGCCCGACCCCGCCCCAGCCATCGCATTGGCTTGGCCGCCTCGGCCCCGCCTGCCGGCGCTCTGCAACCCGGCGTGACGTTAGCTCGTAGGCGCTACGGCTCGAAGCCACCATTGGGTAGCTTTGGCGCCTATCAAGGTGAAGGCCCGCCCCGCAGCCTCATTGGCTAATGGGTCCGCTTTTCTCGCCGGCACGGAAGTGACATACAGTAGCCAGGCCTCGAGGCCTGGCAGCCATCTTGGGGTCCAGCACCCTTACACGTGCGGAGGTAATCGTGCCTTAGTCATGTGGTTCAGGAGGTCCTATCATGCAAGGGGGGCGAGGTCTCAGCCTCCAGGGACTTCCGGGCTCCCGGGACTGCCACTTCCTTTTATCTGTGCTCCAGGTTTCCACAGGACTCAAATTTTGTTTTCCCTGGCAGCAAGGATAGCTCCGACACCGCCCAGGAATGTTCTAAGTAACGGGGATGACAGAATCAGGAGCGATCCCAGGATTTGTGAGGATTCCCCTGGCTGGAGGGAGGAGGAAGGTTGGAACTATTTCTGGGCTTAAAGGCATGTGGGGTAGTTGTCATAAATCCTAGCCAGCCCCCTCCCCAATCCCTTCGGTATCTTCTTCCCCAGCTTCTCAGGCTCCCCAGTTTTTTGAGGCTTACCTACTTTACCTTCTTCCTGCCCTCTGCACCTCTGGCTGGGGGATTTGTTTGAGTGAAGATAGGGTGCTGGCACTGACTGAATCAGGTATGGAGAGCTGGCTCCTGCAGTCTTAAGACCCTCAAAAGGAATAGCTAACTGCACAGGTTGTAATGAGTCCGGAGAGAGCATATGCACTAGTTTGAGGCCCCTTAAGGAAGGTACCACCACTTATGTATCTCCAAAGGATCCTTTATTGACCAGAGCAGGACCGTGGCATTTATATATATATATATAAAAAGTTTTGAAGATCTGGCAGGCAGTAATCCCTTTGCCCGCCCACCACCCCCACACTGATTTCCTGCCCCCTTGGCATGGAAGGGGGAATGACTGTTCCACCCAAGCCACAAGGCAACACTCCCCAGCAGAGAGGGAGAAAAGGGCTTTCCCCATGGCCACCCCCTGCCCATCAGAAATCAACAAGTATTCTCTCAAAAAAAAAAAAAAAATACAGAAATCAATTAAAACATTTAAATATGAAAAAACCAAAGGGAACTGGATGGGAAGAGGCAGGGAAAGGAAAGGAACTGGAGTTTCTTGGGAAGGGTCTCCCAGGTCCCCCTGCCCATTAACGGGCCCAGGGCCTGGGGTTCGAGGCTCACACAGTGAGTTTGCAGTGACACAGCTCCTTGTAGATCTGCCGACGAAGTTTGGGCATGTCCTGCTGGGTGAAGCTGAATGGCTGAGACAGGGCCAGGTGCTTGCAGTACTGGGTGTTAACAAAGCAGGCCATGAGAACCATCTACTGGGCATCCCTCCCAAGTTCAGGACCTGTGCTACACATTTCATATGAGATCTCACTCAGTTTTTTAGAGACTATACCCATTTCACATACAGAGGGAGCCACACACTCTCTGATGGTCTAGGGTTCAAAATCAGCCTGGCTCAGATGTTATTGTTCTTAGTACTTAATACACCCTAGCCTTTAAGGGGGATAAAACATTGAATCCGGCTGAGGAGGCAACTGTACCAGGACCTCAAGCAACCCAGTTCCACTGTGGGATGGAGAGGACCAATAAATTCAGAGTTTCTTTCTGTGTTCTAACAAATAAGGCTATTCCCTGCTCCACAGCTGGCTGTGAGCCAAATGAGGCAACAGCCTCCCAACCCTTTAACCCAAATGACTTCAGAACTGGAAGAGAAGGAGGCCCATCATCTGCTTACCTGTAACACAAAGGCGCCACAGTCACTGTCATTGTTCTGCCTGGCTACATTCTAGAAAATAAAAGGTAGACCCATTCACCTAGAGACTCCCAGGGGTATGACTTCAATTTCTGCCTCCTACCATTACCCTCATCATCACCCCATGCCCCTCCCCATGGGAACTCACCATTTTGAAGTAACCTTTCCAGCCCTGGTGGAAATCCAGTCGGTCTTTCTTCACCGCCTCTGCCTGTAGATACTTGGCAATATGCTACGTGGGTAGGAAAAAAGAAAAGTGATGCCTCATGCTTCCTAACTTAACCTAAGGTATGATAGTGGCAAATACCATGCCCAGGCCACTTGCTCCTCAGAAACCCAAAGCCCACCATTCTTCCAGGAAAGCCTTGCCACTTCCTACATTTTCCCCACTTTCTCCCTACCCCCTCAAACCTTGGGGCAGCGGCGGTTTAGGGTGCGCTGTGAGTCAAAATAGGTAATGGTGCGTTGCCTCACGTCAACAGAGATGAGGGACCAATGTACCTCCAGGTGGATGGGGATTAGCAGTAGCTCCTTATTGAAGATGTCCACCTGAAGAGAGAGCAGCTGAGGTCAGGTAGAACACAAAAGGGTCCTGGTAATTGCCACAAGGGTTCTAAAGGGAAAGCAAGGAAGACATGTAAGAGAACACAAGACCCAGGCCCTGCATTTTGAGGCAAGGCTCAACACCTGGACATTGGATTGTTTAGGGTAAGAGAGGAAACCAGAAAAAAGGAGGCAAGGGCATGCACAGGACCCTGGGTTTGATCCCTAGCAATGGGGGGAAAAAAGCCTGATGTTGTGTCATGTGCCACTACAAAGTCCCAAAACACTAGGTCCTAATACTAGAAAGGCGGTGGAATCACTTGAACTGGGGAGTTCAAGCCCAGCCTGAGTGATAAAATGAGACCATCTCAAAATAAAAAGTAAGTATATAAAATAAAAATAAAATGCTGTAGAAATTTCCTGGCCTGTGAACTGTAGGGCAGAAAAACCCATGAAGAAAAAAAGTCTCAACTTTCTTTTCTTCCAATTTTCCCAGTTCAGTTAGGCCAAAAATCTAGGAATTATCCTCTTCTTCATTATCCTATCTTCTTCATTTCCCACATCCAACCTGTCATAAAATTCTACTGGTTATACCTATGAAACTTATTCTAGATGAAACTACTCTCACCATCTCCCCAACCCCACCCTCCACTTTTAGCACTCTCATCAGGCTACCTCTCTTGGACTACTGTGCTTGTCTCCTAGCTGGTCTGCAAGTTCCCACTTTTGCTTCCTTTTAATCTGTTACTAGAACTGGTGTTTAAAACATGAATCATCGGGGGCTGGGGTTGTGGCTCAGTGGCAGAGCGCTCGCCTCACACATGCATGGCCTGGGTTCGATCCTCAGCACCACGTAAACATAAATGCATTGCATTGTATACAACTAAAGTAAATAAATAAATATTTAAAAAAAAAAACCCATGAATCATCTCTAGCTTGCTTAAAACTCCAATGGCTTCTCGGTACATGTAAAATTTACCCTCATCAGCCTATCCTACATGCCTTATATGATCTCTCTGACCCAATTTTTCTATCATTCTCCCTTTGTTCACTCTGCTCCAATCAAATAGGCTACCCACACAGGCCCTGAGTTCTTCAACCATGTTAACCATGTTCTTTTTCTATAACAGTTCCTGGCATACATAAATTGTTTAATATTTGTAAGACTGAATGAACTTGGGAAAGGGCTTATAGAAAGCCACTCTAATTTTTCAGAAGCAAAGCCTTGTATAAGTAGTTATCAATTCATAACTCACATTTTTGGTCCACCTTTTCACCCCATCATAACCCTTGGTACGAAGTTTATCATAGAAGAAACTGTTGAAGAAATGCACCTGTACCAATGACACAAAAGAATTGGATGGAATTAAAAGACCTCAGGCTCCCACCAAGTCCCCTCTCCCTCCTCCTACTCCACTCTATTTCATATGGCTTTAAGAACTAGTTCGAACAACCCCCACTTCAATTCCCAAATAGTGAAAAAAATGTTTGTTTGTTTTTTTTTTTACATTCTATACATAGATTCCCACCCCAATTCTTTTGAGTTAGCCATAGGGTAAAACATTAAAGGCTGGCAGAAAGGAAAAGAATAAGTCTAAAGCCAAGCTTAGAGATTTGAAATGGATTAATATCTACTACTTCTCCCCCAGAAACAGAAACCCTCTTTACATAAAATGGAAGAGATGAAAAGAACTGAAAACTGCTTAGGTTTGCCACTGTTCTGGGGACTGAACTATATGGTTGGGCCTACCTTTTCAGGAACTGTGTCCATGACCAGGTCTCCATACATGTTCATCACCTGGGAAGAAGATGAGAGGCAACTTGCCATGGAGGGTGCGGCATGAGTATGGGGCTTCCCCATGCAGAGGGCCCCAAACACCCTACTCCCTGAATCTCCATTCAGGCTGTTTCTCCACCACTTCTCACCTGGTCATTGAGCCAGTTCTGTCCATACAAGGTCCCCAAGTCATCCATGGTCAGCACATGCCGCTTATAGGACACTCGGAAGCCCCTCACCATGGCATTGCCTGGCATCCTCTGGTATGACTGGATCAGCTGCAGTACCAGGCCCTTTCTGAGTAGGCCAAAGGTGGAATCACACAAGAGATGATGGAGCTGGGACACACAGAAATACCCACTACTCCCTAGAATAAGAATCTAAGGGCTGGTGTTGTGGCTCAGTGACAGAGCATTTGCCTAGAATGTGTGAGGCATTGGATTCGATTCTCAGCACCACATATAAATAAGATTCATTAATTAGAAAAAAGGAACCTAAAATGACTTTCTTTTTTGATCATGGGTCCTTTGGAGGAGGACCTGATAAAGGCCCATTCCCAAGAAAGAGGTACATGAAATACATAATATTTCAGGGTCCCAGGTAAAGACCCTCTCAGTTGGCTTATAGGGACTTGACACCTTGCCTGCAGATTCCTCCCCTTCAACTATAGTTTCCTCCTCCCCAAGTACATCCCTATGGGAGATAAGACAACAGCATTCTATTTCCATCCCTCAGGTCCCAGCACTCTCTTTAAAGGGAATCTGTCCCACAAGCCTTACCTGGAAGGTGTAGAGAACTCCTGCTGGAAAATGTCCTCCAACTTCTCCACTACCTCATCAGTGCTGAGTGGGATGAGGCTGCCATAAGTTTGAAGGAATTCATCCAAGATGCCTGATTAAAGAGACAGAAGTGAGACTTTGATCTAGGAGTTGACCAAGGGAAGGAAGCTAGGTCCACTAGGGCTTACTCTGGACACAGGTCACATGCTCCTCCCTCAAGGGACTGTGCTGGCCAGCTTTCTCCCCAGGCCGCTCTGCTTCTTCCCCAGTGCTCAAATCAGGGCCCTGAAAGAGCTCCTGAGCCACATGGTCCCCGATGCTGCACACATTGCTGATGAGGATGCTGGCATCAGGGGGTGCCAGGCTGCGCTCCCCTTCTGACCCAGGTGGTCCCCCAAAGCCGTTAGGCAAAGTACACGAGAGGAGGCCTATAAGGCAGGGGAAAGAGGATGGGGCATGAGAAATTGGCCCAGCTGAAAAAATAATGGGAAAATTAACTAATGCACACAAACATAAGACCACAAAAAGGATGAATTAAGCAGAATCTACCAATATAAGCCTTAAGGTATAGAGATAAGACCCAAAGCATTAAACAAGGATGTCCAAGAGGTTCTAATGAGAGAGAAAGCAGGAGTTCCTATTCACAGATAGGAAGAAAACAAGAAAAGACTCGATTCAGAAATATAAATTTCAGGAATACATCACTACTCTACACTTCACATGTAGCCTACAGCCCAACCTATGATAATGGCTCAATAAATACTTGAGTATTTAATATTAAAGATATTAAATTATTTGGTTGGAGTTCTCTGGAGATGAAGTATTCTGAGGAAGAATGTTACAGACAAACATACAGATTATAGACTCCACTACCAGGAGAGGTCCCATTCTACCACTATGTAAACATCATTCTCTGGAGACATACATGCAGGAGTTCTTATCCTGAGGGCAGAAGGATTTAAGTGGATAAGACTAAACCATAGCTCCCTTTCTCATCTGTACTTTTAAGACCACAGGATACCAACTTAGGGGTTTTATTTCCCAGCCTTGTTAGATTTATTTCCTGCTTAAAGTGAGGCTTCATGAAGATGTTTCTTAGCTATTCCAGACCCCTCACTCTGCTTTTCTTACGCTTGATTCTCACCACAGCAAGTGACTCCTGGTGCTCCAAGCTGCTAGCCCTCCCCACTTCACCCCACCCCTTTCCCACCTTACCGGAGTCAGGGTCCAGAGGAGACTTTGGAGTCCACCTTAGTCCATCTTCCTCCATGGGGAGCCCAGAGGGCACTGGTGGAGACCCTCTTACCCCATCCTCAGCCATGAGAGCACCTAGCAGACCCAGCCGGGGCGGGGGTGGCCCCCGAGGGGAGTCAAAACGACAGCAGGGGGATGGCACCTGTGGCGTTGCACCCCCTTCCTGGGGTGAGAGATGGTTCTTGGGGTGTGTGAGGCTCCGCCGACGACCCCGGTGGCGCCCCCAAAGCTTCCAGTGGAATGTCAGCGAGGTGCTTTTGGAGTAGAGCAGCATCTGGAAGGCTCTCATGGCTCGGCGGCGGCGCTGTGAGCAGGTTTTTCGATGAGTGGGGCGGGGAGGGCGAGGCCTTTGGGAGGTTCCTAGTTGACCCCATCTGGTGGGCAGCCTCCAAGCTGCCACTTCCTCTTCATCTTCATCTTCTTCCTCCTCCTCTTCCTCCTCTTCACTAGCTGAAGCATCAAAAGAGGGCCGAGGGACAGGGAGGCGTCTGGCTGGCACTGTGGTCCCTGACCCAGGATCTGGCCCAAACCCTCCACCTGACTTCAGAGGGGGTTTAGGTGGAGGGGGCCAACGAAGACGCTCCCTCCTGGGGCTCGAGTAAGCTGTGCCAGGTCTGGGAGGCTCAGGCCCCCAAGACCCGGTCCCTTGTATAGTCTCTTTCATGTTTCAGTACCCTGTAAAACAAAGGTCAGAGTATCAGAATCCAAACATCCTGCCCCTCCTGATTCTGAGCTCCTCTTCCTCAGCATGCCCTTTGGATTAACATGCAAATAAATATAGAGGAAGAAATGTAAAACTCATAACTTCAGCTCTTCCTAGTTAATATGGTCCACAAGAAGACCTTTAAAGTCTGAGCCATTATCTCTCCGTTGCCCAGATAAAGGCAAGGGAAAATGGCTAAGCAAGCAGGCCTAAGCGATCTTATTTCTCAGCTCTCTACATGAAACCCCGTATTTCCAGGCTCCACTTCTCCATTTTAATATCACCAGGGTGTTCTTTGAAGCCTAATAAAGGTGAACTTGCTCGTGCAGATGGCCCAACGCAAGATCCCTGACATGGTGCAGAAGCATCTGGAGAGAACACAACTTTCACAGGGAAACTGTTCAGACTGGGAAGACGGTTCCCTCCTAGTCTGGAAGGAATGTGGGGGAGCGGGTTGGGCACTCTAAAGTCATCTCAGGTGGGAATGGAGGAGCTAGATATATGGCTCAGAGGGCACAGTCTGATGAAAGGGAAACAATTTTGAAGGAAACTGAAAGAAAACCGAATCGGTGTTTACGCTACCGAATCAAGGTGCTGGGACAGAACCGAGCCACGTGAGCCTGGTCAGCCCAGCCCCCTCTCCTACTCCATCCCGGGGGACCAAAATGCGTCCCAGCACCGGTAACACTGGACAGCTAGGCGCACGGTGGCTGAAGACGCCCCATCGAGGGCCTCTTAGCCCCGGTTCGGTAGGAGCGAGGCCCAGGAATGGGACGCCAAGGCAGGGCGGGGGGAGGGGAAGAGGCGTCCTCACCGGAGCGGGGAAGCCGGGCGGACGGGCCCGAGGGCGGGCGTCTCCGCCTCAGGCTTCCCGGCTCATCTCTCCGGCGCCGGCGGCGGCCCCCCGCCACTCCTGCTGTCTTCAGGCGCAGCCGTCTCAATTCAGGATTACAGGGTTTCTGCGCCGCGCACCGCGCGACCCCGCCGCGGCCGCCTCTTGCTCGGCTTCAGCCTCTACCTCCTCCACTACCACCACCACCACAACCACCACCTCCTCCTCCCCCCTCCTCCTCCTTCCCCTCCCGCGAGCCCCAGGCCCACCGGCGCTGGCGGCGCACAATTAGCACGTCACACCCGGCGAACGGCGCCGGCGCGGTCACCACGTGCCCAGTCCCGCCTACCACTCGCCAAGTCCCGCCTACCGGAGAACGTAGACGCCACGGGAGCGTCCCGCCCCCGAGCTCTACGCCGGTCTGCGACTGCGCACACCCGCCTACCTGGCCGCGCGTGCCGGCACCACTGTTTGCGCCTGCGTGTCGTGTCTCGAGTCACGCCCTTATGCGTTCGGCGCTCATGGGACTGAACCTGGGGGGTCCCAATACCCTTGTCCAGTGGAGCGCGTCAGGGCAGAGTCAAGAGGGCTGGGAGGTCCTGATACAGGGAGCGACTTGAGGCGAAATACTGGGGGACTTAATCTTTTATTTTCCTTTAGCGATTGTTGAGCTTGAGCAGAAAGAGCTCAGAGGAATGAGGTAACCACCAGGCAGAGCGTAGAACACATCCAAGGATCGTCTGATCACCAGACTGGCCTGCCACGCTAGGGGAATGGAGAGTATTAAAGGAAAAATTTGGGACCCGGCTGGGCGCGGTGGCGCACACCTGTAGTCCTAGCGGCTGGAGAGGCTGAGGCAGGAGGCTCACAAGTTCGAGGTTAGCCTTAGCGATTTAGGTAAGCCGTAAGCCACTTAGCAAGACCCTGTCTTTAAAAATGGGCCGGGGATGTCGCTCAGTGTTAAAGCTCCTCTGGGTTCAGTCCCCAGCACCAAACAAACAAAAAACTTGGGGGCCCTAACAGTAATGTGGTTGCTAAAGGACCGCCTTCGTCATCGGGCACGCCCTACAGATGGACGCATAATAGATACGTCTCTGGAAATAGTGACGGAAAGTGGGACCCAATAGATGGAGAGAAGTGAGAATGAGGTTTCTCATAGGTTTCTTCAGAGGGTGCCTGAAGAGGCGTGTTGCATTAAGAACTGGGGATTTTCCCCGGACGAAGGAGGCTTAGTGGACTTCTGCCAGCAGGCAGAATGATTCCCTCAAACTGCCGCTAGATGGTGGTGCTGTTCTGGATGCATTCCAGAGGACCCATAGCACGTCTGGACAATGCCTGGCATTCACCTCCCAACCCCCCTACACACACACACAGACACACAGACACACACACACACACACAAGAATTTGGGGCGGTTGGGAGATGAAAGCAAGATGTTCTGCCTCTTTAATATTCATTAGGTCAAAATCTAGGATTGGGAGTGAAGAAAGAGTGGACAGAGTCAAGTAGAGGCTTCTGTTCCTGCCCATTCCCCCCCCCCCTTTTTTTTTTTTTTTTTTTTTTTTTTTTAGTATCGGGGATTGAACTCAGGGGCATTTGACCACTGGGCCACATCCCCAGCCCTTTTTTGTATTTTATTAGAGACAGGGTCTCACTGAGTTGCTAAGTGCCTCGCCATTGCTGAGGCTGGCTTTGAACTCGTGATCCTCCTGCCTCAGCCTCCCAAGTGCTGGGATTACAGGCGTGTGCCACCGCGCCCGGCTTTCATTCCCCATCTTTTGTCTAGCCAGCTTTTGGCTGTCTCCAATGTGTACCCCCACTGGTCTTCCCATTGCAGAAGCATCTTTTGTAACAATCACAGTTTCACAAACCCTAGGAAGGTTCCATGTGGAGAGAGACTAAGTTTCGCCTTTGCCCTGGGAATTATGACACTGAGAATATCCCCTTGGTGTAAATGGAAGACACCTGAGAAAAGGAGAAAACAGATGCTCAATGAAGCACAGCCATCCACATACACTGATGTTTCACCCTGCCTTCTCCAGCTCCACCTTTACTCTGATTCCTGCAAGGACCTAGGTATTCTGTCCTTTGTTCCTCAAATCTACCTCTACACCCAGGCTTCCATCATCCAGTTCAGCAACATCCTCTGCTCACATCCAACTTCCACTGCTTATGTGATTCTCACCTGCACTATAGCAGCTATTGTAGGCCCGGTCGGGGTCTGAAGGCATACTGCATATACATCGGAATAGAGTTTCCTGTCTTCCCTGGCCCTCCCGAGACACCACCTGACCCATGGTGAAAGTCACATCATGAAACAGGACCTGGCAGGGAAGGGAGAAGATGTTGAAGACAACCAGGATGGTATGACCGTTCTGGGACACCTCGGGAGCCCTCACAGGAGCTAGGGAATGAATAAGGGTCTCCCAAGTTTGGTATGAACAGAGGGATCAGGAACCCTCAGTATGGGGCATACAGGCTCTGGGAGAAGAGTGAAGAGATAGCCTCCAGGCCCCCATGTAGAGTTCAGGGTATGCCTGGGATTACCTGGCTATACAGCAGATAAACTCCAGCGTCCCAGACTCGTACAACGTATCCTTGGGCCTCCAGGCCTCTCCCATGCCTAAGGGCTGGTTGCCACATCACCTCTGTCACATCAGAGTCCTCTGGAGGTGAGGAGTGTGGCTGTCAGGATTTCTTTACACCCTTAGACATTTATCAGCTCTTATCCTTTCACCTCTAAGACTCTCTTGGGCCCAGGTACCATCCCAAAATTCCTTGTTTGTGCCCCTCCCCAAAGTCATTATTTAAAATAGTGCTCACCCTTGGAGGTGATGTTAATGGGAACAAGATGCAGAACTGAGTGCCTCTCTGAGAAGAGAAGGAGGAAATCTCAGTTGGATTGCCTACCTCAGGTGCCTTGGTGCCTGCCCTCCACCCTCACTTGGGCTCAGGTTAAAAAAAAATCTGATCCCCACACGACAAGATCACCTCCCACCCCTGCTGTGCCCAGGGCTCACTCTTCCGCTTCTGGGTAAACACTGCTCTCCTTCTCCGAGATCTCTCCCCACTCGCCCAGGCTTCCAGGGCTTCAGGGCTCTGCTTATAAAAAGAGGGTAAGGGTAAGACTAAGATGAAAGGACCCCAGACAGCCTTCCTTCCCAGTCCTCCCCCATACTAGGAATGTTTCAAATCCCTCATGCACCTTTCCCCAGCACCCTGTGTCTTGGTGCTGGCTGCCCTCCAGGATCTGTTAGGTACAAGAAGCATTAATCTTTAACAGTTTCCTTTTCTGGAATGGCCGCTCCCTTGACTTCCAAACCTGGGACCCTCTCTTACACCCATTTGAAACTTTGCAGACTGGGATACCATAGCTGAAAGACCCAGAGACCCCCTGACACCCATTCTTCTCTCCCAGACTCTCGTTTCCCCTCACTCACCTGCTCTTGGAGGCTCTGCCAGGGATACCCTTCTCCCTTCTGTGAAGGACCTCCGCTCCTCTGTAGCCGGCTCACCTCCCTCCTTAGGCTTTGCAGCTCTGTTTGTTGGGTCAGCAGAGCAATGGCACAAGCCACAGCCCCCAGAGCCGCCCCCCAACTCAACCAGAGCGCAACGGAGAGTGCCGGCTCTCGGACTGGGCCCCCCATGTCGCCTGAGGGCCCTTTGGGTGCTAGCAAGATAGGAGATGAGGCTGGCATGAGCCCGGGACCCTGCTAACAGCTGTGCCTTCAGGAATGGGGTGGCAAGGAGGTGGCGGGGAGGGTGGGGGTACAGGCAGTGGTGCAGAAGGGAAGAGGGTGTTACGCAAGGGAGAAATAAAAAGGAACTTGAGAATAAAAAAGGAGGGAGGAGGAAAGCAAGCTAGGAGTACTCTAGGTGCTCCTGGCACCCCACCGTAGGGCTAGTGTCTTCTTGAGACCCGCCCCCCAGCCTCAGGAGAATTTGGTGCCAGTCTCTCTAGGAAGGACGGCCTGCCAGTGACACCCAGGAGGAGCGGCCAGAGCTCAGGAACCCAGGGGCGGCCCCAGTGTTGGGGGAGGGAAGGCTGGCTGGCTATGGGGCATGGTGCCAGGAGCAGGGATGGGGGACAAGCTGGGAAGTGTTGAGGGTCAGGGGATGAGGGCAGAAGACCCTCTGGCTCAGGCATGGGAGAGACCACTGGGGAAGTTTGCTAGGGGTGACTGAAGGTGAGAAAAGGAAGTGGGAGTCGATGGAGAAGAGAACCAGGAATAAGAAACTGGCTGGGTGCTGGGGTTAAGGCCGGGCCGGGTGTGTTGGAATAAGGCCTGCACTACTCCCTGTGCTGAACTTGGCAAGCAGGACTTCCTGTTTCCCAAGAAAAGCACTTACATAAGGCTCTGGATAAAGAGACAAAGAAGCGGCACTAAGCCCCCCAGCCACAGCAGGACTCCTCCCCCGGAGCCCATGTTTTCTTGTGCCTGGTCCCCAACATCCGTCTACGGGCTCTGAGACCCCCTCCAAGCCAGCTCCCACCCCATCTCCCAGCCAGGGCATGTGCCAGCACCTGCTGTATGTCCCAAGGCTGCCAAGAGGAAGGGCCCCTGCTCCTCCCTGCCAGGGATTCCCCCCGCAGGAGGAAGTCCGCCTCTTAGGGAAATGAGGCTGCTTCTGCAATACCTTGAGCAGAGGACAGGTTTTTTTTTCCTGGGCAGTGCACATTTCTGCTTTCTTCTGATAACTGTGGCTGGAGGTATGCAGGTCCCTGCTCCCCAGTGCTCAGACTCCCTCCCCATGACTCTCCGCTACCCTGGGTCCCAGTAAAGAGAGAGACCATGACTTGTTCTCTTTAATATCCACTTATCAATATTTTGTTACAATAATAATAAAAATAATATCTGTTTTCAAAATCCACAGGGAATTATCAAGGGAGGAGCTTGTCTTGGGCTCTTATCCTCTCACATTTGGGAACTCCTGGCCTAATCCCAGGCTTTTTCACTTCCTTCCACCAGGTCCAGCCTCTCTTAGTGCCTGAAAGCAGGGTCTTCTGGACCAATCCTTGCCCATTCTTTTGCCAGTAAACACAGTGTCCTGGGGGGCTGTGGCTAGGGGGGAATCAAGGGGAATGGGAATGGGAGTGTGAAAAGATGAGGCCTTTGGGAGCTAGTGAGGGGAAGAGTGGGTAGGGGTGTTGTAGGAGAAGAATGGGAATATTTATGTGGGATAAAGTGAATAAGCCCTGGCAGCCTATAGAGGGAAAGGCAGGTCGGGAGCTTAGGTGGGGCAGAAGGGACTGGGTACTCAGAGAACTGCATGGGGAGCTGGCAGCCTGGAAAATCTGCAGTTCCCCTCAGTGAACCTGAAAGAGTCCAAAGTAGGTGAGGAAGGGGGCAGCCTTGAGATGGGCCCAGGGGAGCGTGCGGATCCGCAGGGAAGACCCTGACCGCAGGGGCAATAGCCCAGACACCTGGCAGAGATGAAGCTGGGGCCCAAGGGAACTCGTTGCTGTGGCAGAGAACTCCTCTAGGCAGCGCAGGGCCAGCACGTCATCCACCAGCAAATCCAGCTTCAGGTAGACAGCCTTCCCCTCATCAAAGTGCACCTGGGGTGGGAGAGGGCAGGCAGAGTCTAGGACTCTGCTTGCCTTCGCCTCAATTTCAAATATCCTTAGACCCAGGTATCCCATCCTTCCCAAAACCCAAATTCTCCCTCCCCAGACTTGATCTTGACCTCTTTCTTGCCCCCCAACCAAACCCTTCTCCCCTCAGTTTCTGCTTTACCCATGCAGCCAGGTGGGTCTTACCTGACAGTATAAGTAGTAGAGCCCAGCCCTGGTGACTCTAAATTCCCCAATCTGGCGGTCATAGCGCAGAGGGTTGGAGCTGTTGATTTTGGCTTCCTCCCAGCCACTTACTGTCCCATCCACACCTGAACATGAATGTTCAGAGATAAGGAAAAGTCCCTTTACAGGACTCCCACACATTCCCCGAGGATCCACTAAGCTAATAAACATTTGGGATCCACCTTAATCCAGAGGAGATATCAATTGCCCAAGGTATGGGAGGAGCCATGACCTATGCAGCCCAAAGTAAAATTGGACATTGTATGAAGAAATCTAACATATATGACCAGAAAGATTCAGGGCAAAATTGTCACCAGGGGTTGTTTCTGGGGAGCACAGTAGGATTGAAGGAAAAGTGAGGGCTTTTGCATTTTCTTCATTTGTGTCTACATTGTTTGCCTCTTTTATGTTGAGTATGTGTACATACATTACTTGAATTATTAAAATTAAAAAGAAAAAAAATGACATTCCAATGTTTATAATCTGTATGGGTAAATAAAATGTGGTTTATTCATACAATGGAATATTATTCAACCATAAAAGGAATAAAGTATTGGTATATGCTATCATGTGGCTGACCATTGAAAACATTATGCTAAGTGAAAGAAGCCAGTCACAGAAGGATCACATATGTTATAATCCCATTTATAGGAAGTGTCCATAACAGATGAATCTAGAGAGACAGAAGTAGATTATTGGTTGCTTAAGGCTGGGAAATGATAATAGGAGGTGATGTCTAAGGGGCCACTTGTGGAGGTGAAGAAAATATCTTAAAATCACTGATGATTAAGCTGGGCATGGTGGCGCACACCTGTAATCCCAGCACTTTTGGAGGCTGAGGCAGGAGGATTGTGAGTTCAAAGCCAGCCTCAGCAAAGGCAAGGCACTGAGCAACTCAGTGAGACCCTGTCTCTAATAATATACAAAAAAAAAAAGGGCTGGGGATGTGGCCCAGTGGTCGAGTGTCCCTGAGTTCAATCTCCAGTACCACCAAAAAAAAAAAAAAAAAAAATCACTGATGATTGATGGTTGCAGTATTCTGTGAATATGCTAAAAAAAAAAACACTGGGTTGGGATTAGGGGTGTAGCTAAGTGAATAGAGTTCTTTCCTAGCATGGGTTTTTGGTTCTGTCCCCAGCACATTAGGTTATACATCTTAAATGGGTGAATTTTATGAGATATGCATTATATCTCAAAAAAATCTATTATCAAAAACAAACTCTAGGGGCTGGGGTTGTGGCTCAGCAGTAGAGCACTCGCCTAGCATGTGCACGGCCTGGGTTGGATCCTCAACATCACGTAAAAATAAAGGGATTGTGGGGCTGGGGTGGTGGCTCAGCGGTAGAGCGCTCGCCTGGCATGTGCGCGACCCGGGTTCGATCCTCAGCACCACGTAAAGACCAATGCATTGTGTACAACTAAAGCGAATAAATGGATATAAAATAAAATAAAATAAAGGCATTGTGTACAACTAAAACAAATAAATAAATATTAAAAAAATATCGGGAGACTGAGGCAGGACGATCGATCACAAGTTCAAAGCCAACCTCAGCAATGGCAAGGCGCTAAGTAACTCAGTGAGACCCTGTCTAAATAAAATACAAAAAAGGGCTGGGGATGTGGCCCAGTGGTCGAGTGCCCCTGAGTCCAATCCCCAGTATTAAAAAAAAAAACCTCTAGAGGGTCTAGGGATGTAGTTCAGTCATAGGGCACTTGCCAAGAATGGGCAAAGCCCTCAGTTCCATGTCCAACACCACACAGAAGCAAACAAAAAGAAAAGAAAGAAACCTCTAGGGCTAGGGTAATTGCAAATTGCTAAAGAAATAATAACGATGGAGTATCAGATAGTTCCCAGGTCACCAACTCAGCCCATGCTTGCTGTTTCCCCAATCTAATCTCATACTCCCCTAATCACTCCCTCCCACCATCTGGCCTTCTTCCTGTTCCTGCCAGGCACAAGGCTCATTCTCCCTCCCTGCAGGGCTTTTTAGTGCTTTTCCCCTCTTCCCAGGATTGCTCCCTGGCTGGCACCTTCTGTCTTCTGGGTCACCCATTTTAAAAAATCAGCCCTGCTGGGTGTGGTGGTACACACATGTAACCCCAGCAACTTGGGAGGCTGTGGCAGGAGGATCACAAATTCGAGGCCAACCTCAGCAACTTCACAAGGCCCTAAGCAACTTAGTGAGACCTTGTCTCAAAAGAAAAATAAAAAGGGCTAGTTATATAGCTCAGTGGTAAATGGCCTCTGGGTTCAATCCCCAGTATCTAAGGAAAAAAAAAAAAAAAGTCAGCCCCATCCCTGCCTCCATTAATCTCTTCACTCTTCTATTTCTTTCCTAGCAGTCACCAACAAGAGAATGTATCTCATGCATCTCATTTATTTATCCATGTGTTTGTTTGGAATCTGACTACTTCATGAGAGCAGGGGCGATTATCTTTTTTTTTTTTTCTTCATTTTTCTTTAATACTGGAGTGATAAAACCAAGGGCTGCCTATAAATCAAGTGCTCTAGGACTGAACTACATCCCGGCCCTTTCTTCTTCTTCTTCTTCTTTTTTTTAAGTTTTAGATGGACACAATACCTTTATTTTACTTATTTATTTTTTTAATGTGGTGCTGAGCACTGTACCCAGTGCCTCACACATGCTAAGTGAGCACTTTACCACTGAGCCACATCCCCAGCCCTAAAGATTTTGTTTTGAGACAGGGACTCATTAAGTTGCTGAGGCTGGCCTCAAACTCACCATCCTCTGGGGATTACAGGCATGTTCCATAGTGCTTGGCTTCACATTATCTTTCTGCCTTTTTTTTTTTTTTTTAACATGGGGGATTTTTTTTTAAAAACCACCAACAATGAACAAAAAATAAAATTCACTCACTCTGCTGCTGTTTCAAAATTTCAATGTTAGTTTTTGTATGCCCTTCCCCCCACCAGCCCTGTTTGTAAGAAACTAAAACATTACATTGGTGAACAGCAAAGATTCACTACACCTCAAATGCAGAACACCTATGAAGCAGAGAAATGTTGGCTTTTTAAACAGAAGCAGATTAAAAAAATTTTTTTTAAAGATGTGGGACCCCTTCAGTTCTTCACTAGTCTTAGAAAAACTTTCCAGAATACTCCTTCACACAAATTCACCATTAGTTTCCGCGTTGGGGAAGGTTTCCTTTGGCTGTTCAGTTTCCATTTTCTTGTATTAAATGGACACAGCAATCGAGTGAATCTGCTGTCCCCTCATGGCCATGATGCCTCTGCCAGTCACAGCTGGACAGAAAACAAGTGCAGCAAATTCTCCCACCTTCTTGCACCCTTCCACTTCACATTACCTTTCAATGGCCTACCTGAGAATGACTTCCAAACTCCTTTGTCACCTGGCTTCTGTCTTCTGCAGCCTCATAACCCACCCTGTTCTCTATCACTTTATGCTTCAACCACACTGAACTTCTCACAGCCCCTGGCCTATCAGACCCTTGGCAAACTCTAGGCCTTCACATGGTGATTCCTTTACCTGCAACACCCTGATCCCTTAGCCACCTTACACTCAAGCTTCAAAGCCCAGTGATGCCTCACTGTCATAGGGAAGGAGTCCCTGGTTCCACTCTGAAGTTGTTTTGTCTTCCTCTATCTTGCCGTGGATCTTTGGCTACTCTGAGTATTGTCCTTGTCACATGGTACTGTAATTACATATTTATATGCTGTCTCCTGTCCTAGTTAGTGACTTCTTGAGCACAGGTCTGGGTGTGACTTGCTGCGGTCACCTAGGCTGGTCCCTAGCAAATAGCAGGTTCTTAGTACATGTGTTTTCAGTCAATGAATGAATGGATGTCTTGGGTAACTGCCCAAATAAGTGATCTATACTGAGAGATGGAGGGCTGGCCTGGCCATGAAGAAGAGGGAGGGGAAAAGAGAGGGGAGGAATCCCAGCTGTGGAACCAGCTTGAGCAAAAGCTGGTTGTAACCAAAGGGCAAAGTGTTTCTGGAACTATACTGGGGTCACTTATCTCACCACACAAAACTTCAAATGGATATTCTGTGCTGCCTGGCCACCCACTTGCCCCCACCAAGCAGGCTTTCATCTTCCCCAAGACAATCATTTGGTACCATCTCTCCTCAACACCCCCCCCACCCCACCCCCCACCCCCGTCCCTATCTCTAGTTCTCTGGAGGACCTAAAAGTCCTCAGGCAAGGGCTCTCTCACCTCCCCCACAAACTCTACAAACCTAGACTGGTGTGGTGGCGCACGCCTGTAATCCCAGCACTTGGGAGGCTGAGGCATGAGGATCTCGAGTTCAAAGCCAGCCTCAGCAGTGGTGAGACACTTAGCAACTCAGTGAGACCCTGTCTCTAATAAAACACAAAAAAAGAACTGGGGATGTGGCCCAGTGGTTGAGTGCCCTGAGTTCAATCCCCAGTACCAAAAAAAAAACCCTATAAACCTACCCATTCTCTCAGTCTCCTTTGACCTCCCCCCACCCTTGTGATGATGGGAGATGTGTCCTCTCTTCCTGATAGAAAGCACCTCCTCCCACTCTCTTGGACATTGCCCCTGCAGGATCCCCAACCCCTGCCCCAGCAGTGCACCTCTCTTATGGACCATGTCCAGCACATAAGCACAGTCTAGCTGGCTTCACAGCCTACTTCTTCCTAATATTGTCATGACCTTGGACAAGCTGTGTAATCTCTATCTTTTTTAAACAAAGGTTTCTAGAACATCCTTCTCTCAGGGCTATTATAAAGATCAGAAAGAATCAAATACATGCTGGGCGTGGTGGCGCACTCCTGTAATCCCAGCACTTTGGGAGGCTGAGGCAGGAGGATCGCGAGTTCAAAGCCAGCCTCAGCAATGGTGAGACACTTAGTAACTCAGTGAGACCCTGTCTCTAAATAAAACACAAAAAAGGGCTGGGGATGTGACCCAGTGGTCGAGTGCCCCTGAGTTCAATCCCTGGTACCACAAAAAAAAAAAAAAAGAATCAAATACATGAGAGCTAGTCATAGCGTCTATCTCCAAAAAAGCACTCAATAAAACTAAGAAGAACATAGTATTGCTTAAAAGGACTAAATTTTTCTGATGCACACTTCCCTCCACTTAGTGGTTCATTTCTCTATTCTTTGTCCTAGAGAAACTTCTAAAAAGGGTTGTCACTGGGCTAGGGCTGTAGCTCAGTGGCAGAGTGCTTGCCTAGCACATGTGAGGCACTGGATTCCATCCTCAGCACCACATAAAAATAAATAAAATAAAGGCATGCTATCCATCCTCAACTACAAAAAAAAAATGTTTTAAAAAGAAGGGTTGTGGGCTGGGGTTGTGGCTCAGTGGCAAAGCACTCGCCTCGCACGTGTGCGGCCCGGGTTCGATCCTCAGCACCACGTAAACATAAATGCATTGTTGAATTGTGTACAACTAAAGTAAATAAATAAATATTTAAAAAAAAAAAAGAAGGGTTGTCACTATCTCCAATTTTAATTTTCTCGACTCAATCCACATGGGTCTCTATTCTAACTCCACCACCAAAACCTCTGTCATCAAGGTCACCAGTCCACTTTAATGTTACCAAACCCAGCAGTCATTTCTCTGTTCTCATCTCATGTGATACATCAGCTGCTTCTGTACAGCCAGCCACATCCTCCTTCTTGAATCAGTGTCTTCTCTTAGGTTCCAGGACACCACCCTCCCTGAGTTTCTTCCTCTCTTTCTGCTTCTCCGTCTCAGCCCAGCTTTCCTCCTCCACCCTATGTCCAGATGGCCCAGGGCCTTAGGGCTTCTTTCTTTCCCTGGGTGTCTTATTCAGTTCTGTAGCTTTAAATACCACCCATAAGGTCATGACTTTTTTTTTTTTTTTTTCCTTTTTAAACCCAGGGGCACTTTACCACTGAGCTACATTCCCAGCACTTTTTACTTTTATTTTGAGGCAAGGTCTCACTAAATTGCTGAGACTAGCCTCGAATTTACAATCCTCCTGTCTCAGCTTCTTGAATCACTGAGATGGTGGGTGTATACCTTGACTCCCAGGGATGACTTCTGTCTTTATAGGTCCTCACCTAGCCTGAGCTACTATGTCCAGCCATCTATTTGTGAAATTCACTTTAGCATTGTCTATCCACTTGTTTATTATTAAACATCTCAATTAATTATTAAACAGAGATTGCCAGAACATCCTTCTTTCAGAGCTATTATGAAGATCAGACAGAATGTACACATTCCGACTTACTTCTTCCCTGGTAACTTATTTCTTGTAAACCCTGTCTTAGAAAGTGGATTTATCATTCCAGAGATATCTAAGTTAAAAATCTAGAAATCAAAAAATTGAGTGCAGTGGTGCACACTTGTAATCTCAGCTATCTGGGAGACCAAGACAGGAAGATTGTAAGTTCAAGGACAGTTTGGGCAACTTAGCAAGACCCTGTCTAAAAATTTTAAAAATGCTCAATGATAGAGTACCCCTGGATTCAATCCCTAGTACCTGGGGAAAAAAAATTTTTTTATTGTGAAAATAACATTTGGTCATGGTTATGGGTTCAACAGTATGGAGGGATAAGAGGAGAACATAAAAGCCTTTCTTTTCTCTACCCCATGCCCATTCCTCAAATAACCATTGCAGATCTGGGAATGTACCTTAGAAGTAGTGTTTTTGCCTAGCATGCACGAGGCCCTGGGTTCCATTCCCAGAACACAATATATTTTTAAATATATTTGTCATTTGTGGTTCCTCACTTTCTCTTATTCTTTGCATCAGATCCACAAACAAGCCCTCCTGGTATCTTCAAGGCACATGCTGAATCCATCTACATCTCTCCATCTCTGCTGCTAACACCCTGGACTGGACCTGTCCTCATGTTTTGACTTCTGGCCTTCCCAATGGAAGGACATTTCAGGTGAGGGAACAGAATGTGCAAAGTCCAGAAGAGGGCACACCGGAATGCCGATGTATCAGCTCCACAAGCATGGCGAATGCATAGGGAGTGCTCGGAAATAAAGTTGAGACCAGGCCATTAAGAGGCAGGCTGGAAGCCAAGCACATAAGTGATGAAATAATGAAATGGAAGTTTCAGGGGACTTAGCTTGGAAGTGGGACAGAGTGGAGGGGATGGGGAGGGTGAAAAAGGGAGAAGGGGCAAGAAGCAGATTTGAGGTTCTGAGGTTGTAGTACTGAGGTGGGAGGTAGCCTAGGAATGGAAAAGAGGAGCAGAGAATAGAAACATTTAGAGGAACAATAATCAGGGCATGAAAACCCCTGGAATACAGGGAAGAAGGGGACAAATGAATCCCAGGTGCTTGAAAACTGAGGGCTAACAGAGAAACCTAGGGCCACTGATTAGGTAGAAAAGCCAGCCTGGATTATGGAGAGGACAAGGGTCTTCCCAGGTTCCCAGGCATGGATCATAAAGAGAAGCAAGCCCTGAGAACTTTGATGAACCAGCTTCTCAGACTCCTAGGCTGAAGGAAGGGCATGGGTTGAAAAATCAAAGGGTTTGAGGGATCCTTTTCCCAGGAGGCTAGTGCTACGGGATGAAAAGTGAGAGCTCAGAGGTGGGGATGGGGTCTCACCCGCCTGTGCTCCATCCTGTCCCGGCTGTGGGTGAACTGTAAGACACAAAAGGAGTTATTGAGACCTGCCCTGCCCCTCTGTCACCCTTCCTTCCAGGTATGACTCTCCCATCACCCACCTTCATAGTGGGCTGCAATTGCTCTGCGAGTTCGTGCTTTCCGGCCTTTAGGTGCTGAGAATCAAGGAAAGACTGATGAGCAGAGTAGATCCCTCTGGAGGCCCAGGAGCCACTTACCAGCCCTGCTCTCCTCTCAGGACCCTGGCATCCTTGGTCTTGTCTAGACTCCTGTCCTCAGAACCTCAGGCCTCATCTTCTTCCATAAATAGAGTGATTATATAATTTATCATCCAAATCAGGTTGCTTCTGAGAGCAAAAGGGGGTACTATTAATAATCACAATAGCTGGAGGTGTAGTTTAGTAGTAGAGTACTTGCCTAACATATGCAAGGCCCTAGGTTCTATTTCTTGTACTCCAGCAGGGTATCTCAAATAACATTGAGATAACAGGTGTAACCCATGCAAACCTGGATACATGGTCATGTGGACATCCCATTCATAAGTGTCTTTGCTAATTGGGTCCCAGGCCTCTGACTCTCCCACCTTGTCCTCATCATGACTCCAGGGATCCTCCTAACTCCTGACCATCCCCTCTTCATATCTGGGATAGGGTCAATGAGAAGCAGATCTATGTGACAAAAAGAGCCTCAGAGTGAAGGTTATAATTGCTGGGTTTGAGTCTCAACTATTCAGCTGTGTGACTCTGAACATCCCCCTTCACTCTTTGTGCCTCAGTTTCTCTTCAAGGATAATGATTTCTGTTCTGCCCACTTCACAGGGCCGTTACGATGAACAAAATCAATAATGAATCCAGAAGCCACCTTAGACTGGCCACTCCTGTCACTCCTAGAGGGATGCTCACCATTTCTGCGAGGCCGGACTAGTCGTTTCAGGAAAGGCACAACACCCTGGCTTTCCTCAGTCTGGGGGTTCAGTTCCTAGGAGAATTAAGGGCAGGGCTCAACTAGGACCTCCCAAAGATATAAGCAAAGATGAACAGAGCCTGTCAGAAGAACAACCAGCCAGCAATAGGCACAGAAGTCTTAGGGACTGATCAAGCCTAGGGGTCAGGCCCAGGTCCTCATTACTTTCTGGACAGCAGTCACCAGCCACACCTTCCTGCCCTCACATCCCCTCCACAAAACAGACCCTGCACTCCAGTGGTACACTGCACAAATGCCCACACTTAGTCAGTGTGCCTGGGCAATACACACTGCACATAACAGCATCCATCTCCCACAGCAGGATGGTATATCTCATAGTCTCACTTCACCCATAGCCAATAAACACTGGCATTCAGGTGGCAACTGGGGCACAAACTTCTTATACATGGTGACATACCCACTCATGCTGCTCCACCCCACCCCCCAACTCCCACACACACAGAAACTCACACCCATGCATGTGAGTCTTCATGCACACACATTGAGTACACACCTCACTCACAGCAGGCACAGCTGCAACCTCGCTCTGACATGCTTCCCCTGCCTTGCAGCCCACACACAGTGCCCACACCTACTCACCAGCAGTTCTTGGTCCTCCTCTGCCAACAGCTCCCCCTGGGAAGGCTCCTGCTGGGAAGGAGGCAGCCGTCACCCTGTTCTTCTTCACCTGACATCTTGCCCTCCACCCATCCTCAGGTCTCCTGGACCTCTGCCCACCCGACCCCCATGGGTTCCTCTGCAGTCTCTGCTCCTAATGTGCCCAGGGAGGGGTGTGCTGCCAGGCCTCACCTGGGCAGACAGCGATGCCCGGCTCCCCAGGCTGACCACGGCCAGCAGGAGGCCAAGGCAAGCCAGCGCCAGGCCCAGGCCCAGCACAAACGGGGCCAGCAGGGCGGTGCCCGGCTCCCCCTGGCGCCCCCTCCGCCTCTGGCTCCGACGGGCGGCCATGGGGGCGGGGGGCTGTGCCTGCCTCACCGCCCCCCCATCCCGGGACCCGAGGGATCGAGGGAGGGGGAGCGGGCGGGCGGATCGGGCCGGGGAGAGGGAGGGGCAAGGGAAACGGGGAGGGAGGGGTGTGATGAGGACAGGAAGCCGGACACTGTTTGTGTGTGATTAAACTCCAAGCCTCCCCGCTGAGCACCGTGCACGCAGCAAGTGTGCGCCCAGCAAGTGTGCGCCCCAGCGATTTCAGCGCACGGAGCAGAGCACGGGGCCAGAGGCACGCAGCACCCGGGCATGTACTCGCGGGCGGAGGTTTGTGTGCGTGCGAGGGCAACCGCGATGGGACTGTGCATCAGATGACACTTCAGGCAGAGGCCGACAAAAGGGAGCGAAAGCAGAAATAGCCAGGAACCCCACCCAGGCCTGTGTGCATTGTGATGGGGCCTGGGGCCCCTGGAACTCTTAGAGAACAGTCCTGCCCCGCACTAGGCAGTGAGTGTCTGGGGTTGTTATTCCCTCAGCCTGTTAGGTGAGAGCCAATGCACCATCCTCCTCTCCAGTTTTAGACACATTTTAATTTTTTCAGGCACCTGAAGACATTTCTCTCCAGGAAGTAATTAGAAAAGAGCCTGTGAATATCCATTAACTTGGGTCATATTTTCACTTCTTTCAACAAAGCAGTTGGTAGTAGATTTAAACCAAGGCACTTAGCAACTCAGTGAGACCCTGTCTCTAATACAATATAAAAAAGGGCTGGGGATGTGGCCCAGTGGTCGAGTGCCCCTGAGTTCAAACCCTGGTACAAAAAAAAAAAAAAAATCAGCGTCCTGCAGCTGGAGAATGCAAGACAGAGAAGTGGTGCATTCTCAATATGTTCCCATCGGGCGCTTCTCTGGATACATGGGGGCCATTTCAGCTAATGCTTATAGAGCTCAAGGCAAAGCTTCAGGAGCCCTCTACACGAATTTGGTAAAACTGGGCCCTTTTTGCCAAAAACAGTTTTGCAAACAACAAGGTCCTTAAAGGTTCATTTAGTCTGTAATGTTCACTACTGCATATTTACAGTGAAAAGTATTTAAAAATTCTGTTGCAATAGCAATTACAGGACAGTGGTGTAGCTCTGGGGTAGAACACTGGAGGCCCTAGGTTTAATCCCCAGCACTGCAAAAATAAATAAATGAATGAATAAAAGAGTAATAACTAAACACTATAGTGAAGCTCAGCCTCTGAGTAAGGTGAGAATAGGAAATCTGCCAGGGTCAGTCCTGGCCTTTTCCTCCCTCACTTCTGTCTAAAAGACTTCCTCTATGTTCCAGAACCTGCTAAAGGGCTTGTGTATGCTTCAGGGTCTCAACACATGTAATTCCCATACTAGGCACACTCAGACCACATCCATCCCCAGTTCAAGGCACTTGGGGGATCATCTTTAAAATTGAGATCACAGCTGAGCGTGGTGGCACACGCCTGTAATACCAGCACTTGGGAGACTGAGGCAGGAGGATTGTGAGTTCAAAGCTAGCCTCAGCAATGGTGAGGCACTTAGCAACTCAATGAGACCCTGTCTCTAAGTAAAACACAAAATAGGGCTGGGGATGTGGCCCAGGGTGGAGTGCCCCTGAGTTCAATCCCCAGTACCAATAAATAAATGAATAAATAAAATTGAGATCACGGGGCTGGAGTTGTGGCTCAGCTGTAGAGCGCCCACTTAGCACTTGCGCGGCCCTGGGTTCAATCCTCAGCACCACGTAAAAATAAATAAATAAGGGGCTGGGGTTGTGGCTCAGCGGTAGAGCGCTCGCCTAGCACGTTTGCGGCCTGGGTTCGATCCTCAGCACCACGTAAAAATAAAGAAACGCATTGTATACAACTAAGGCAAATAAATAAACATCTTTAAAAAAATAAATAAATAAAATAAAGGTATTGTATCCAACTACAACTAAAAAATAAATATTAAAAAAAATTGAGATCACTGTGCCCTGTATGGTGGTGCTGGTGCTTGTAATACAAGCTACTAGGGAGGCTGAGGTGAATGTTCAAGGCCAGCCACAGCAATTTAGCGAGACTCTTATATCAAAATAAAAAGTAAAAAGACCTGGTGATGTAACTCAGTGGTAAAACAATCCACAATGGGTTCAATTCCCAATACCACAATAAATAAATAAATAAACAATAAAATTAAATTGAGGCTTCCAACTCCCCTCAGTCTCTATTCCAGTGTCCTTTATTGCTTTCTTAGTTATTGCAATTTGTAATGATACGTTTGGCTACTTGGGTATTGTCTATTTCCCCAGCTACATTGTAAAATATTATCAAAGTACTTATCTCCTGGTTTATCTGCTTATTGTCTGTCTCTGGAATGCAAACTCTATGAGGATATTATTCACCACTATATCCCCACTACCTTGTCAAATGCTGACTCCTGCACTATTGCTACCACATCTGTTGAATAAGGTGAGGCTAAGTTCATTGCTGACCCCTCAACTGTCTGACTATGCCTCCTTGGAAAAAGTGCAAGGCTGCAATATTCAGTGAGATATTGAAGTCTGGGTTAAGGGATGGGGTCTTTCAATGCTGTATAGGAGCAGGGGTTTGTTAGGGGTGTGAAAGGATCATACCATAGTATTTTGGGATGAGCACAACAAAGGGAAGATTTTGAGGTGAGGGGTTCAATCTTAGGGGGCAAATTGACAGTCAATTCTATTAAAGAGTTGATGGGTCTTTCGGAAGAACAATGAAGTTAATTTGAAGCATTCAGTTTAGCTTCCTGGGCAATGGTCCCTTGAAAAAATAGTTATGCCAATGAAGACAGTGGAATAGTTATATCAATGTGACTCTCATACCAGCATTAGCTGTGTGAGTAAGTATCCATATACTTCTTGAATGAATAAATGGACAAATGCTTTATTTGTGTGGGTAAGTGGCTTCAGTTCTCAAACGACAGCAGCAGCAATCCTTTGGACATAATAGATGCTTAATAAACATTTGTTCCTTTTTTGGCACTGGGGATTGAACCCAGGAGCCCTTAACCACTGAGCTGTATCTCCAGTCCTTTTTAGTTTTTATTTTAAGACAGGGTCTTATTAAGTTGCTTAGGGCCTCACTAAGTTGCTGAGGCTGGCCTCAAACTTGTAATCCTTCTGCCTTAGCTTCCCAAGTCACTGGGATTACAAGTATGTGCCTCTGTGCCCAGCTAAACATTTGTTTGTTGGTTGAACTGAAAACTCCAAAGGATGAGGACCATGTAAAGTCTTCTTCACTGTTTAAACTCAGCGTCTAGGCGCTGGGGCTATGGCTCAGCGGTAGAGCTCTCATCTTGCATGTGTGAGGCCCTGGTTTCGATCCTCAGCACCATATAAAAATAAAATTAAATAGATAAAATCAAAGTGCTATGTCTATCTACAACTAAAAAAAAAATTGAGGCCAGCTTCAGCAATTTAGCAAGACCCTCATCATTTTTTAAAAATATTTATTTATTTGCTTTAGTTGTACACAATGCAATACATTTATGTTTACGTGGTGCTGAGGATCGAACCTGGGCCGCACACGTGCTAGGCGAGCGCTCTACCGATGAGCCACAACCCCAGCCCACCCTCATCAATTTAATGAGACCCTGTCTCAAAATAAAAAGTAAAAAGGGCTAGATCAGTGGTAAAAATATCCTAGGTTTGATTCTCACTACAAAAAAAGAAGGATGGAAGGAAGGAAGGAAAAGGAAAGATGTGATGGAATAGAAAGGGATTTCCCCTTGTTATTTTTTTTTTTCTTTTGAAATGGGGTATCACTATGTTGCCCAGGCTAGCCTCAAATGCCTAGGCTTAAGGGATCTTCCTGCCTCAGCTTCCTGAGTAGTTAGAACTACAGTTATGCCACTGTGCCCTGATTAGAAAAGGTTTCTTTATTCCCCCCGCCCCCCTTTTGGCAGTTGCTGGGGATTGAACCCAGATCCTTGTGTATGCTAGCAAGCACTTTATCCCTGAGTTATAACCCGTGGAAGTTGGTCTTCTGAGGTTATTAAGCAAAAATTGGAAGAATTCAAGAAAAGAAGAGTGAGATGCAAGTCAGTCCCAGTCTCAAGGAAGACTGGCTCAAGCTTCCACCAAGCCTGGGACTGAGGAAGGTCTTGATTATTTCACCCACAAGAGTCTATACTTGCCAGAAACCCACTTCCTGTCAGTTTGCCAGAACCTCCTCTGCTGGAAAAGCCTGACCCAAGTAAAAGCAATGCTAGCACTTTCTTGAAGTAATTCAGTCTCTTTTCTCAGTACCTCAACTCTCTCCTCAGTTCTGAGGCCAAGGTCTTGAAGCCAGAGCCCTGTGTTTGAGACATGACCCTGATACTCACTCAGTAAGTAGTTCTTAGATTTCCACTGACCTTGATGAATGAACCATTGCCACAGGCATCTATTAATCTGCATATTGATTGTGAGGAACAATTAGAAAACAAAAGATTTCTGATTCAAAGTCAGGCATACTCCTTGGCCTCCAATCTCTCCTTAGTTTCCATTAAAATAAAAAATAGAGACTACTGGAGGAGGCTAAGATTGGAGGATCCCAAGTTTGAGGACAGCCTCAACAATTTAGTGAGACCCTCTCTCAAAATAAAAACTAAGAAGGGTTGGGGATGTAACTCAGTGATAATGTACCCCTGGGTTCGATCCCCAGTACTGAAAAAAATTTTTAAGGAAATATGATTGGACAAAATGGGTATGATCTAAAGGTGATATACTGGGGAAATTTTTGTAAGATTCTTCTATGTTCCTCTATTTTCAGAGATAAAAGAGCTTCCTTCCTTTTTTTCCCCTCCACATTATTTTATTCATGCATTATAGTTGAACATAATGATGGGATTTGCGATTTGTTGTTATATATTCGTTCAAGCATGCAATATAACATTATAATCTGGCCAATATAATTTTCCAGCACATCCCCTCCCTCCCTGCCCCCCACCTCTTGGGCCCTTCCCTCTACTGATCTTCCTTTGATTTTCATGAAATCCCCTCTCCACCTTTCTTCTCCTTTTTTCCTCTCTAGCTTCCCCATATAAGAGAAAACACACGACCCTTAACCTTTTGGGTTTGACTTATTTCACTTAATATAATGGAAAGACCTTTCTTTCTTCAGGGGTATAGAATGGGCATCTCTCACATGAGGGTCTTATTACCTGCTTCTGGAAGAGGGCAGACCTGGTTCAGGCAAGAAGGACAGAGAAAGTCAAAAACATCTTCCTGCTCCTATGGTTTTCTCAAATTCTTTAAGTCTAAAATACTCATAGGCCAAGCTGACTTAGCTTGGGGTAGCATTTTCTGTGTTCTGAACCTCATCATTACCAATAATCACTATATACATGAGGAAGGCCATCAGCTTGCAAAAGAAAGACCAAGATTAAAAAACAAAAATATGTCACTGGAGGAAAGAGATAATTCAGGGTATGGAGAGAACTATATAATATAAAGAAATTCAAGAAGACAAAACATCCATAAAATAAGAATTGGATGCTATAATAAAGAGGAACACTCAGAGAACAAGAAATATTTCTCAGAGACTAAAGATGTGGTTGTAAAAATAAAATATCCAATAGAAGGATTTAAAAACTCTAAAAACATAGGGCAAAAATATGAAAAGATGGAAATCAGGGAGAAAAAATAATAGAGGACTAATCTAGAAGGCCATATGGTTATTAGGAATCCCAGATCAAGAGAATGAATAAAACAGAGGGAAGCAACATACCTTGGGAAAAAAATATGAGATAATTTCCAGAACTGAAAGATATCTCTTCATTCTGAATGAGTTTAGTTTGTGCTCAAGATAATGAATGGGAAATCGTCCATACCTAGATACTTCTTCATGAAATTTCAGAATGTCATGAATGAGATCTGCAAAGTTTCTAAAGAGAAATATCATTTCTAAAGAAACAAGAGTCAAAATAAGTACAAATTTCCCATCAGTAACACTGAATCCTACAAGACTGAATAGAGAAATGCCTGCTTGTTTTTTTTTTTTTTTTTTTTTTTTTTTTTTTGGTACCGGGGATTGAACTCAGGGGCACTTGACCACTGGGCCACGGCCACATCCCCAGCCCTTTTTTTTTGTATTTTATTAGAAGCAGGGTCTCACTGAGTTACTAAGTGCCTCGCCATTGCTGAGGCTGGCTTTGAACTCGCGATCCTCCTGCCTCAGCCTCCCAAAGTGCTGGGATTACAGGCGTGCGCCACCACGCCTGGCTAATGCCTGCTTGTTTTTGAGGGAAAACAATGTCTGCCTAGAATTTTATATCCGGTTAAACTATCCTGCAATGTAAGGGTAATATAATGACATCTTTGACATAAAGTTGGCCTCCACATAGGTTTCCTAGAAAATAGAGGATGTATTTCAGAAAATGTAGAAGAAGAGCAGAGTGTGGTGGCACATGCCTGTAATCCTAGCAACTCAGGAGGCTGAGGCAGGAGGATTCCAAATTTGAGGCCATCCTTAACAATTTAGTGAGACCCTGTCTCAAAGGAAAAAAACAAACCAAACCAAAACAAAACAAAAAAAAAAAAAAAAGAAAAGAAAAGAAAAGAAAGAAAGGGCACATCCTCCTAATGGCACTGGGAAGGAGTTAGGAGAGGTTAGGTTTTTAAGGAGGCATTTGTTGGCATAAAAGCTTTAAACACCAAAGTAAAGGGGAAAAGAATGGGATCTTTGGGTTGGGGTTGTGGCTTAGTGGTAGAGTGCTTGCCTAGCACATGTAAGGCACTGGGTTTGATCCTCAGCACCACATAAAAATAAAATAAAGTTATTGTGTCCTTCTACAACTAAAAGAAAAATATTTTAAAAAATGGGATTCTAGCCGGGCGCGGTGGCGCACGCCTGTAATCCCAGCACTTTGGGAGGCTGAGGCAGGAGGATCGCGAGTTCAAAGCCAGCCTCAGCAATGGCGAGGCTCTTAGCAACTCAGTGAGACCCTGTCTCTAATAAAATACAAAAAAGGGCTGGGGATGTGGCCCAGTGGTCAAGTGCCCCTGAGTTCAATCCCCAGTACCACAAAAAAAAAAAAAAAAAAAAAAAAGGGATTCTAAGGAAAGTCAGTTATTTAAAAATATTTTCCCTATTAGTCAGCCTTAAAGAAGAATGAAATTATGGCATTTGCAGGTAAATGGAGGGAACTAGAGAATATCATGCTAAGCCAAATAAGCCAATCCCAAAAAACCAAAGGCCGAAAGTTTTCTCTGATAAGCGGATGCTGATCCATAGTGGGGGCAAAGTGGGGTCTAAGAATGAAGGAACTTTGGATTGTGCAGAGGTGACTGAGGGGAGGGGTGGGGCGGTGGGAATGGGAAGCATGGACAGACATTATGACCCTATATATATGTATGTATGATTATGCTACTGGTGTGACTCAGCACCATGTGCAGCCAGAGGAATGAGAAGTTGTGCTCCATTTGTGTCCAATATGTCAAAATGTATTCTACTGTCATGTATAACTAATGAGAGCAAATGAAAAAAGAAAATGAGAGGAAAAAAGTATTTTCCCATCTCACCTTCAACATTATTCAGTCTAAACTGGGCGCTGGTGGCGCACGCCTGTAATCCCAGCACTTTGGGAGGCTGAGGCAGGAGGATCGCGAGTTCAAAGCCAGCCTCAGCAATGGCGAAGCACTCAGCAACTCAGTGAGACCCTGTCTCTAAAATACAAAAAAGGGCTGGGGATGTGACCCAGTGGTCGAATGCCCCTGAGTTCAATCCCCGGTACCACACAAAAAAAAAAAAAAAAAAAAAAAAAAAAGCCAGCCTCAGCAATGGCGAGGCACTGAGCAACTCAGTGAGACCCTGTCTCTAATAAAATACAAAAAAGGGCTGGGGCTGTGGCCCAGTGGTCGGGCGCCCCTGAGTTTAATCCCCAGTACCACACACACACACACACACACACACACTCACAAATTATTCAGTTTACTTAAGCCTTCAAAAATATTTTTAAAGCCGGGCGCGGTGGCGCACGCCTGTAATCCCAGCACTTTGGGAGGCTGAGTCAGGAGGATCGCGAGTTCAAAGCCAGCCTCAGCAATGGCGAGGCACTTAGCAACTCAGTGAGACCCTGTCTCTAATAAAATACAAAAAAGGGCTGGGGATGTGGCCCAGTGGTCGAGTGCCGCTGAGTTCAACCCCCGGTACCAAAAAAAAAAAAAAAAAAAAAAAAAAATATTTTTAATTGTGATAAAGGCACAATATAAAAAGTTTTGGAACCAGGCGTGGTGGCGAACAACTGTGATCCCAGCACTTGGAAGGCTGAGGCAGGAGGATCACGAGTTCAAAGCCAGCCTCAGCAATGGCAAGGCACTTAGCAAATCAGTGAGGAAAAAAAAAAAAAAGTTTTGGGCTGGGGTTGTGGCTCAGAGGTAGAGCGCTCACCTAGCATGTGTGAGGCACTGGTTCGATCTTCAGCACCACATTAAAAAAAAAAAAAAAAAGTAAAGATATTAGGTCCACCTATAACTAAAAGATAAATATTTTTTTGTTTGTTTGTTTGGTACCAGGGATTGAACTCGGGGGCACTCAACCACTAAGCCACACTCCCAGCCCTATTTTGTATTATATTAGAGACAGGGTCTCACTGAGTTGCTAAGTGCCTCGCCATTGCTGAGACTGGCTTTGAACTCATGATCCTCTTGCCTCAGCCTCCCAAGTGCTGGGATTACTGGAGTGCACCACCATGCCCTGCTAAAAGATAAATATTTTTTTAAAATATATATAAAAATTTCCCTCTTAACCATTTTAAGTGAACAGTCTAGTAGTGCAACTATATTCACATTGTTGGGTAACAGATCTCTAGAACTTTTTCATCTTGCAAAACTGAAATTCAATACACACCAAACAACTCCCCCAATTTTTAGTGTTGTTTATGGTGTTCTTACTGCAATTTTTAAAAAATATTTATTTATTTGCTTTAGTTGTACACAATGCAATGCATTTATGGGGTTTTTTTGTTTGTTTGTTTTTGGTACCAGGGATTGAACTCAGGGGCACTCGAACCACTGGGCCACATCCCCAGCCCTTTTTTGTATTTTATTTAGAGACAGGGTCTCACTGAGTTGCTAAGTGCCTCGCCATTGCTGAGGCTGGCTTTGAACTTGCAATTCTCCTGCCTCAGCCTCCCAAGTGCTGGGATTACAGGCGTGCGCCACCATGCCCAGCGATTTCAACTTTTAGAGTCACCCTATAGAAAAACCCAAAAGACATGGTATGATTGTAACAAAAGATTAGAAATGCCCACAACCTGACTTTTGTAAATGTGAATCCAAGAAGAGGTTGTGTGTGGATGTGGGCAGCGAATGAGGAATTATAAACCAGCCTCTTTCACCAGACACACTGAGAAAAGTAGATGGAACAATAGAATTTACTTATATAACCAAAATAATTAATGTAAAACTTCAATGAAAATGGTGTCATCTTTGGGAAGAGGAGAGGAAGGAAGAGAGAGTTTTGATCCAAGACACAAAGAAAAGACCACCAACTCCAATTTTAAATCAAATTAAAGCAAGCTTATATTGTGTACACAAAGAAAGCTGGCCATTGGCTGCCCCTCCCAAACACTGGGCTTCGCATCAGCCCCACTCTCCCGGAAGACAAGGTTTTTATAGCACTGAAAGTTACAAAAAAAGAAAGGGAATGTCTTGGGAACTTACAGCTAACAGGGTTTTGGCAAATGTGATACAAAGGCAGATAGCAGGCTAATGATCTACATGGCTTAACATTTCAAGGTAGGGAGAAAATTAAGATTCCTTTTGGAATTTATGAAGCACCATGAGGTTTTAGGGAGGGTTGTTATCTGGTCAAGGAAAGCCAGGCTTGTGTGAGTTCAGAGCAAAGGCAGGAATTCCAAACAAGGTTTGCCCCAGAGTTTGGTCAGAACAAATAAATATCTTAGTAAAACAGAAATGAACTCTTTTTTTTTTTTTTTTTTTTTTTTAACTTTATGGCTCCCAATCTTAGGATAGAATTAGGTTGGGTTCATCAAGAGCAAGTTAAATACCTGATGTTTTATGTTGGTGTTGTACCTGGCGAAATACAGATTAAAACTCCAAGCCAGGCCACATTTGAGAAAAAAAAAAAAAAAAAAGGCCTTTATTAAGCTGATCAGTGGCCACCATCCTCACACATCACACAGTGTGACAAGATGGCGCACTGGCAGTTATTTTCAAGGGTTTATATTTGGTTGTTCAGCCAATGCAAGCAAGCCACGGTATAGAAACTGAATTTGGGCAGTTAGCAAGACAATGCAATGGGTACAATAGTATTTCCCATGGGACTTTCCAGGTTGGCATAACAACAAGCACGTAGAAGGGAAGGGGGGGTCAAAATGACCCTAGTTGAATACAACAGAGGATGGTTACTAACATCTAGACAATCAATCTCTAACAAGGTACGTTGCCCAAGAAAAATGGAAATCAAAGAGAATAATTTTACATTGTATAAGAATCGTTATTTTTGTGTTGTCAAGTTTGTTATGCTAGGTAACGATTAATGGGTACAGAGGCAGGACTTTCCGTGTTCTATTATTTCTGAGAAACAGAACTATTTCTCAGAACTCCTAAGATGGCTGCTGTAGAACAAGATGGAGTCCCTTTAGTTCTCTTATCACATTGGAAAGTCAATATTACCTAAACTCAATAGATAAAGGAATAGAAGTATGAACATTTTAGTGAGGATTTTGGAAACAACTTCTAGAAGAACTAAAAACAAACGGTAAAAGGGGTTGCCTCTAGGCCATGAGAATGAGGTAGAGTGGAATGGGATGGGCTGGGGTGATTTTGTTATCAGGTGAATGCAGCATTTTAATTTAGAAAAAAGAAAAAAATTGAAAAGCAGGAAGACTTGCTTCTTTACCAGCCTTCACCAGCCCTGTGATCACACCTCCTGCTAATGGAAAAAAAAACAGGGATTGGACCCTTGGAGACGGCAGATCATCGTCAGATTCCATAACTTTGCCTTGAAAAATTAATTCAGTACACTTAACCTTTTTGTTCTTGGTTTGCAGCCAAAGTTAAAATTGACTTGCTTTTTTTTTTCTTTCTTTCTTTCTTTTCTTCTTTTTTTTTTTTTTTTTTTTAGGATACTTATTGGAAATGGCTTGGGAAATGTGTAGGAAAAATACTGAGAGGAAATCTGCCATTATAATAATTTTTTTCCAGCCTTATATTTCTCTTAGTTTTTTGAATTTTCTACCATGATCCTGAGATAAGACTTTTTGATCTTTTTTTTTTTTTTTTCATTTTAGAGACCTAATTTTTTTCTGTATCTCTGTAGTCTATAAATAGAGTGGGGACTGTGCATACCTTGCTGGCCAGTTGTCTTCCCAGGACCAGCTGAAGCTTGTTGAATGAATAAATACAGTCTAATCCTCCCATTCAGCAGTGACTAATGAATAATAAATGGTGGTTGCAGCCTGGGAGTGGACAGTAATCATCCCAGGTTGCCAGGAACTGAGAAGGTCCTCAGGATGAGGAAATTCCCCCCACCTCCACCCCCCCCACGCCCCATAATGGGAATTAAATGGAGGGACACCTTATCACTAAGCTACACCCCCAGACCTTTTATTTTTAATTTTAAAGCAAGATCTCACTAAATTGCCCAAACTGGCCTCAAATATGTGATCCTCTTTCCTCATATTCTCAAATAGCTGGGATTACATGCATGTGCCACCATGCCCAGCAGGACGAGGAACTTTTTTTTTGGGGGGGGGACTGGGGATTGAACTTAGGGGCACTTGACCACTGAGCCACATCCCCAACCCTATTTTGTATTCATTTAGAGACAGGGTCTCACTGAGTTGCTTAGCACCTCACTATTGCTGAGGCTGGCTTTGAACTCTCATTCCTCCTGCCTCAGCCTCTGGAATTGCTGGGATTATAGGCGTGCATCACCATACCCTGCAAGATGAGGAACTTTAAATACTTTACCAAGACAGTTTGGGATCACTTTGTTTCAGGCCCAAAGGAGGACTGCATGCCACCTCCAAGCCACTGCCACACTCAATTTTGGTTAAAATTCAAAAGTTTTGATGGACCTTTATTTTATTCATTTATTTATATATGGTACTGAGAATCAAACCCAGTGCCTCACACAAGTGCTTTACCACTGAGCCACAACTCCAGCCAAAAATTCATAAGTTTTATTTACATTTCAGTCAATCACTCAGTCAAACAGCTCCCAGCCTGGTCCTGGACCTCTTCCTCTCTTCACTCCCACTTGTCACCAGATCATTATGCAGACTTTACCTGCCATCTATTCACTGATGACTCTCCTGTTCTCTTCTCCCTACTGCTGCGCTGAACATATGCTCCTCCAAAGACCTCCCTCTTACTAACTCCTTGATACTCCTAAGATACTGACTTCATCTTACTACATCCTCGCAGCCTCTGTGCTTGCTTCCCACTCTCATTCTGAAACCCTCTTTCTGTGGCCTCTATTAGTCTGTTTTCTATTTTCAGACTGTTTTAACCAAAAGTTTATTTTGGCTCACAGTTCTGGAGATGCAGGATTGAGGGATCACATCAGGTGATGGCCTTCTTTCTAGCAGAGTCCCGAGGTGATACAGGGCTTCACGGGGTAAGAGACAGGGCGTGTGCAAGTACCTGTGCATGTGTGCGAACATGCATCTCTCTGGGTTTCTCTCTCTCTTTTTATAAAATCTCTGAGATTCCATCTCGAGGGCTTCACACTGATGCTTTAATCTAATTTTAATCACCTTCCAAAGGCACTTCTAACACTACAGAAAGATTAGGTTCTTGCCTACGTAATACCTCACGGTAGGAATTAAATCTTAAAACAGGAAATCCTTGGAGGACACATTCAGACCACATCTAAACCATAGCAGCCTCCTACCTCTCTGGGTTTTAGTTTCCCTCAAGTTACTTTAAGATCACAACTGTGCTATGTTCAAAGCTGGTGCATACACTGTTCACCAAGTTTGGTATCACAAAATAAGAGTTTAGGTAAAAATTCCATAATTGATCATTAAATGGACTCCAAAGTATTTTATTTTATTTATTTATGTATTTATTTATTTTGTGGTACTGGGGATTGAACTCAGGGGCACTCGACCACTGGGTCACATCCCCAGCCCTATTTTTTGTATTTTATTTAGAGACAGAATCTCCCTAAGTTGCTAAGTGCCTCGCCATTGCTGAGGCTGGCTTTGAACTCGTGATCCTCATGCCTCAGCCTCCCAAAGTGCTGGGATTACAGGCATGTGCCACCGCGCCCAGCCAAAGTATTTTAAATTGGGAATATTTTTAGATTTTCTTTTTCTTTTCTTTTTTTTTTTTTTTTTTTTTGTGGTACCAGGGATTGAACCGAGGGACACTTAACTACTGAGCCACATCCCCAGCCCTTTTTTTATATTTTATTTAGAGACAGGGTCTCACTGAGTTACTTAGTGCCTCACTAAGTTCCTGAGGCTGGCTTTGAACTCATGATCCTCCTACCTTAGCCTCCTGAGCTGCTGGGATTACAGGTGTGCATCACTGCACCCTGCTTAGATTTTTTTTTTCTTTTTTTTTTGGTACCGGGGATTGAACTCCGGGGCACTGAACCACTGAGCCACATCCCCAGCCCTATTTTTTTTTTTAATATTTATTTATTTGTTTTTAGCTGTACGTAATGCCTTTATCTTTACGTGGTGCTGAGGATTGAACCCAGGCCGCGCACGTGCTAGGCAAGTACTCTACTGCTCAGCCACAACCCCAGCCCTCCCAGCCCTATTTTGTATTTTATTTAGAGACAGGGTCTCATGGAGTTGCTTAGCACCTTGCCTGGCCATTGCTGAAGCTGGCTTTGAACTCACGACTCTCCTGTCTCAGACTCCCAAGCAGCTAGGATTACAGGCCTGTGCTACCATGCCTGGCTCCCTGCTTAGATTTTTATTTTGAAAAAATTTGAGCTTAAAGAAAAGTTGCTAGAACAATGAACATTCTTTTTTTTTTTTTTTTTTTTTTGGTATTAGGGATTGAACTCAGGGATACTTGACCACTGAGCCACATCCCCATTCCTATTTTGTATTTTATTTAGAGACAGGGTCTCACTGAATTGCTTAGCAACTCACCATTGCTGAGGCTGGCTTTGAAACTCTTAATCTGCCTCAGCCTCCCGAGCTGCTGGGATTACTGGCGTGCACCACAGCGCCCAGTTTAAAGTTACTTTTTTTTTTTTTTTTTTTTTTTGGTGCTGGGGATAGAACCCAGGGCCTTGTACATGCAAGGCAAGCACTCTACCAACTGAGCTATATTCCCAGCGCTTAAAGTTACATTTTTTAATATTTGTGGTTAATCACTATTTTGTGGAAAGACATCTTGAAGCTCTGTAAATATCCTGCTCTTCCACAAGTTTTCACCAAAAGGCCTTAACATCTGTTAATGATTCTTGCCTAAATCAATATTACTGTTTCTTTCAGAAGCCTGGTTTTCTAATTCTCCCTTTTTGTTCCACTGATTTATTTATTTTTTTTTAATATATTTTTAGTTGTAGATGGACACAATACCTGTATTTTATTTATTTAAAACATTTTTTTAAGTCTTAAATGGACACAATATCTTTTATTTATTTTTTGGTACCGGGGATTGAACTCAGAGGCACTCGACCACTGGGTCACATCCCCAGCTCTTTTTTGTATTTTATTTAGAGACAGGGTCTCATTGAGTAGCTAAGTGCCTCGCCATTGCTGAGTCTGGCTTTGAACTTGCAATCCTCCTGCCTCAGCCTCCCAAGTGTTGGGATTATAGGCGTGCACCACCGTGCCCGGCTGGACACAATATCTTTATTTTATTTATTTATTTATTTTAATATTTATTTATTTACTTTAGTTGTACACAATGCAATAGCATTTATGTTTACGTGGTGCTGAGGATCGAACCTGGGCTGCGCACGTGCGAGGCGAGCGCTCTGCTGCTGAGCCACAACCCCAGCCCTTATTTATTTATTTTTATGTGGTGATGAGGATCGAACCCCGTGTCTCACACGCGCTAGGCCAGTGCTCTATCACTGGTCCACGACCCTAGCCTATTTTATTTATTTATTTTTACATGGTGCTGAGGATGGAACCCAGTGCCTCACATGTGGTAGGCAAATGCTCTACCAAGGAGCTACAACCCCATCCCAATTTATTTACTTATTTATTTGTATTTTTTTGTGGGGGGTACTGGGGATTGAACTCAGGGGCACTTGACCACTGGGCCACATCCCCAGCCCTTTTTTGTATTTTATTAGAGACAGGGTCTCACTGAGTTGCTAAGTGCCTCGCCATTGCTGAGGCTGGCTTTGAACTCACGATCCTCCTGCCTCAGCCTTCCAAGTGCTAGGATTACAGGCATGCGCCACCATGCCCAGCTATATTTTGTATTTTACTTAGAGACAGGGTCTCATTGAGTTGCTTAGTGCCTCGGCCTTGCTGAAGCTGTCTTTGAACTTGTGGTTCTCCTGCCTCAGCCTCAGGAGCCACTGGAATTACAGGCCTGCACCACCGAACCAGGCCCAATTTATTTTTGTTTCTACTTTTAGCATAAGTTTGTACTCATATGTTTATATATTTGAAAATATATTATAATTCATTAAGTCATTATAATTTTTGATACTGGAAATTGAACCCAGGGGTACTCTATCACTGAGCTTCATCCCCAGCCTTGTTTCCCCTATTATTTTAATTTTGTCATTAATCTTTTTTATTGGTTATTTTTTAAAAATATTTATTTACTTTAGTTGTACACAATGCAATGCATTTATGTTTATGTGGTGCTGAGGATCGAACCCGGGCCGCACACGTGTGAGGCGAGCGCTCTGCCGCTGAGCCACAACCCCAGCCCTTATTGGTTATTTTTAGATATACATGAGTATAATCCGTTTTGATATGATTATACAAGCATGGAATATATCTCATTCTAATTAGGACCCCGGTGTTGTGGATGTACACAATGATGGGACCTTTTTATTTTTTGAGACAGGACCTCTCTAAGCTGCTGAGGCTAGCCTTAAATTTGTGGTCCCCTTGCTTCAGGCCCTCCAAGTCTCTGGGATTACAGGCATGCATCATTATGATGATTACAGGCATGCATCATTATGACCAGCTTTCATTATCTATTTTAATGCTCAAATTATTCTAGATTTGTCCAGTGGGACACTTTTCCTGTGGCTTCTTTGCTTTTTTTTTTTTTTTTTTTTTTTTTTTGGTACCAGGGATTGAACTCAGGGGCACTCGACCACTGGGCGACATCCCCAGCCCTTTTTTGTATTTTATTAGAGACAGGGTCTCACTGAGTTGCTAAGTGCCTCGCCAGTGCTGAGGCTGGCTTTGAACTTGCAATCCTCCTGCATCAGCCTCCCAAGTGCTGGGATTACAGGCGTGCGCCACCACGCTGGCTCTCTTTGATTTTTGAGTTCTCTCTCTTCCTGGCACATTTCAGTACTGGCCCTGGGATTGGAAGCCATTTCTTGGAGGGACTCTGCTTCCTTTCACGGAGAAGTGTATTTCAAATACAAGAACTCAGATCTAGGGGCTGGGGGTGTGGCTCAGAGGTAGAGTGCTTGCCTGGCATGCGTGAGGCCCTGGGTTTGATCCTCAGAACCACATAAAAATAAAGCTATTGCAAAAAAAAAAAAAAAAAAAAAAAAAAAAGAACTGAGATCTAGGTAAACTCTGTACTACTGGACGTGTCACTGCTGCTAAACCCTACAGCAGACAGACATAGAATATATAAATATTGCACGGACAGTTTGGATGATTGATTGATTGATTTTTTTGGTACTGGGGATTGAACTCAGGGGCACTCAACCACTGGGCCACATCCCCAGCCCTTTTTTGTATTTAATTAGAGACAGGGTCTCACTGAGTTGCTAAGTACCTCGCCATTGCTGACGCTGGCTTTGAACTTGTGATCCTCCTGCCTCAGCCTCTGGAGTTGCTGGGATTATAGGCATGTGCCACTGCATCCTGTGAATTTTGAATTTTGAATCTGTATCTCCCCACCCCACCATGGCCCAGTGATATTTAGCCCCATTCTCACCTAGTCAGCTCCATGAGCACCATGCCATCATCAGGGAAAACACTCTCTACAGCTTACTGTGTTGCTGAGCTAGAGGCCCCGTAGGTTAGGTAGATTCAGTGTTTTAACTGACAATATTTTTCATTTACTGTGAGTTTATTTGGATTGAGGAACACCATTGTAAATCAAAGAGTCTGTGTAATAAATTCATAATACCACTTCTAATTCTAATTCAGCACCACAAAGTCCTGCCTCATCTCCTCCCATTCCACACTGGTATCCAACTTGCCCCCACTGTGTTATTCTCCATTACAACATCATGTGTTTCTTTCACTGTGTTATCATGGTTTGCATTTATCACTTACCTCCCTCCCAATATTATGCAGCTCCATGAGCACAGGGGTTGTGTGTGGACTCTCTCTCCAGGCCATACTTGGTGCCTGGCATACAATAATAACTTAATTAATTCATTAATATTATTTGTATTTGTTTATTTTTTTGGTACCGGGATTGAACTAGGGGTACTCAACCACTGAGGCACATCCACTAGGGGCACTCAACCACTGGGCCACATCCCCAGCCCTTTTTTTTTTTTTTTTTTTTGTATTTTATTAGAGACAGGATCTCACTGAGTTGCTAAGTGCCTCAGCCTCCCAAGTGCTGGGATTACAGGCGTGCATCATCACTGGCCTGGCTGCTGCTGCTTCTTCTTCTTCTTCTTCTTCTTCTTCTTATTATTATTATTATTATTATTATTATTTGCAGTGCTGGGGATCAAACCCAGGGCATGCATTGCACATGCTAAGTAACTGCTCTACAACTGAGCTACACTACAAGTCCCCATTATGCATTTACCCAATAAAGAGGATTCTCCCTGTACCATCCAAGTTATTTGCAGGTGCTGTTAGGGCCTTACTGTGTCCCACAGTGGCCCAGCTCATACTGACTACATCACTGTCTTCTAGTGTTATCACCTGCTCATTCACCTGACTCTCTTACTGTCATGTTCATGGGAACAAGGGCTGTGATCATCTTTGTTCCTGAGAAACTGGCTAGTAAGTACTCAATAAGCGCGTTGCATGAAAAAATGAGTGGTTTTGCTCAAATGTCACAACCAGGAAGTAGAGCCACCAAAATTCAAACCTCCAGTCTCCAAAGTGACTTCCTCCTTCCCCATATGTTTCAGTAACCACTGGAGGAGGGAAAGAGGACTTAGTCCTGAAGACTGGGAAGGACTTGATGAGCAGAGGCGGGTGTCAGCATCCCAAGGCTGGGTGGGCAAATAATGAGCATGAATTTCACTTAGTTCTTTGCCTTCTCTATTTCAGAGTTTTCTGGATTACAAGTGTTCTACTTTTCTCCCCAATTCTGCATCTATTTCATAGTTGCTTTCAGGTAAAACTCAGCCCAGGGCAAATATGAAGTGATAGGAAGGGGCCAGACTCCCAGGTGAATGTTCATTGGTGACCCCCTCCTGGCATGGCTTTCAGCCTGTGGCTCACACCTGTCTGTGCTAGTGATATGATGCTTGGCCTACTGGATAATATGATAATCCTACTATAACAAAATACCTGAGATAAATAAACTTTTAAAGAGAAAAGGTTTATTTTGGCTCACAGTTTCAGAGGTTTCAGTTCGTGGTCACTTGGCCCCATTGCTTTTGGGCTTGTAGTGAGGCAAAACATCATGGTGGGGCAATGTGGTAGCTGAAGCTGCTGGCTTCATGGTGGCCAGGAAACAGGGATAATAAGAAGAAAGGCTGGGTTCCCCAAATTTCCTTCAAGGACAGACCCCCAATGACACAACTTCTTCCAGTAAGTCCCAGTTCCTAACGTTTCCACACCTCCTAATGGAGCCAAAGGCTGTGAACCAAGACTTTGACACATAAGCTTTTGGGAGACATTTAAGATCCAAACTATAGCACCTGGATTCTGATCTCCACTGACTTCTGGCTTTGGAAGGACCCTGAGTAGGGCCACCCAGGTCCCTGAGTATCAAATGGGAAAATGGGCTGAAAACAAAACAAGTCTAGGAGGAGGAATTCTGGGGGAGTAGAATGTTAGGTGTTGTGCACATTAAAACTGTGTGTTTCTCTACTGTAGAAAACTGTTTGTGGTACAAAATATTGACCAAAACTTAATGTGTGCATGCAACCACTGAAGGAGCAAATTGAAAGATATATTGTTAAGTGGTAAAAAAGCAAAATGCAAAACATATGTATATGTCTTATATATGTGCAGCCTATATTTCTAGAAGGAAATATAAGAAACTGGAAACCTCTGTGTGAGGGGAATTTGATATCTGGGGGTCTGGTGAGAGAGAAAATTTTGTCTTACACTCTTATTCACATATGCATGTGTCTCATCTTATTGTAAATAAATAAATAAATGTTTTGCAAGGAAGAAGGAAAATATCAAAATTTTTGAATGTGAATTTTCAGATCCCTGTCCAGAGCCTAAGGGAACTTCAGCATTCCCAACATGCCTCCTACTCCTGGCCCAGCATCATCTCTAGCCAATTGTGTTGCTTTTCTGCCCTGGAAGCTCCCTCATCCTCATTCAACATTCTTCCTTTTCCCAAGAGGCAAAAGAAAAGACTTTTGATTTGCTACATGGGCACATTCTTTTTCCCTCTTGTCAGAAGGTATTCAATGGTGATAAATAAACACTATTTATTTATTTTTGGTACCAGGGATTGAACCCAGGAGTGCTTTACCACTGAACCACATCCCCAGCTGTTTTTTTTTTTTTTTTTTTTTTTTTCGTAGTTGTAGATGGAGAGCATGCCTTTATTTTGTTTCATTTTTATGTGGTGCTAAGGATCGAACCCAGTGCCTCACACATGCTAGGCAAGTGCTCTGCCACTGAGCTACAGCCCCAGCCCCAGCCCCAGCTCTTTTTTTATTTTTTGTTTTGAGACATGGTCTCACTAAGTTGCTGAGGCTTGTCTGGAACTTGCGATCTTCCTGCCTCAATTTCCCAAACTGTTGGGATTAAGGTGTGCGTCACCATGCCTGGCAAATAACATTATTTTTTAAAAATATTTTTAGTTGGAGCCAGGCGCAGTGGCGCACGCCTGTAATCCCAGCACTTGGGAGGCTGAGGCAGGAGGATTGCAAGTTCAAAGCCAGCCTCAGCAATGGCGAGGCACTAAGCAACTCAGTGAGACCTTGTCACTAATAAAATACAAAAAAGGGCTGGGATGTGGCTCAGTGGTCGAGTGCCCCTGAGTTCAATTGCTGGTACCAAAAAATATATATACGTATATGTATATATACGTAAAATACGTAAAAAAATATATATACGTATATATATTTTTTACATATATATGTACATATATTTTTTAGTTGTCGATGGACATGATGCTTTTATTTAGTTAGTTTTATTTTTATGTAGTGCTGAGGATCAAACCCAGTGCCTCACATGTGTTAGGCAAGTGCCTTCCCACTGAGCTATAATCCCAGCCCAAATAACACTATTTAAAGGAAAAAATAAAAAGAGGCAGGGGAGTTCTTTTGCAGGTTTTGACAACATATATGCATAAAAATTATTTTTTTAGTACAATGTGTATTTAGGGGCTAACAGTTTTCTTGGGTTTTGTATATTTCCTCCTAGATTCAGAATTTTATGAGAAACCCTTTCCAAAGGGAATGAATAAATCAACATTAAGATGGAAGTAAGACTTTTAAATCATGTCTAAAAATAAAGGGGGAATTAAAGTGTGAGTTTTCAAAACTAACTTCAATCCAAATCTCATTCAAATCTACATATCTATATCTATATATCTATGTCTATATCTATATCTATATCTATACACACAGAGAGAAAATGTATACCTGTACTCATCTTTCTTATAAGAGTCTTGTAAAAAAATTATATATATATTTCATTGCCAAACTATGAACACTGTACTCTGGTCTGATTGAGTTGAAGTGTTCAATCAATCACCACCATGTTGAAGAGTTCAATCATGAGCAACTTCAGACAGAGCATGTGTCTGCCTGGGTCAGGGTCACCACTGTGTGCCCAAGGCCCATGCAGTTTCTGGCACATGGAGGAGTCCAGGGTCTGCTGAATGAGAAGCCCACATGCACTCACCTCTCTTGGTGTTGGTGTCTAGGTTTCATGTTTTGCTGTTGTTTTGAGACAGGGACTCACTATGTTGTCCAGGCTGTCCTCAAATTCCTACGCTCAAGTGATCCTCCTGCTTCAACTCCCAAGTGGTTGGGACTATAGGTGTATACAACCCTGCTGGCTTCGATTCTATATTTTTGAACTTCTGTGTTTTAGTTCATGTCTTCTTATTTTCATATATTCACTTAGATAAAACGTTGCTTTATCTTCTCTGATTCTCCAAACAAACAAGCTTGGGAGATGAGGGCTGTTATCTTCATGTTACAGGGGAAAAATAAGGCTAAGAAATGAGGAGTTTGTCCAAATCTGCACAGCTGTTTGCTAAGAGAACTAATAACCAGTTATAACCAGATGGCTGCTTGCTCACTGACCTCTCCTCTGTCCCAGGCATCATGCTTGATGCTGTTAGTATACAACATTACTTTATTTATTTATTTATTTATTTATTTATTTATTTATTTTGTAGTACTGGGGATTGAAACCAGTGCCTCACACATGCTAGGCAAGTGCTCTATGGCTGAGCTACACTCCAGTTCTATAGTGTTACTTAATCCTTACAACAAACCTCTGTGGTGATATTGTGATCCCCAGTTGATAGACTCAGAGAGGTAAAGCAAATGCATATAAAGAAAATTAGTCAAAGACCTAGAACCTGAGTCTCTATTTCTGTCTATGTTAATCGATTTCATTGCCATAATAAAATATCCAAGGAAAAATAAGAAAAAAGGAGAAAGAGGGCCTGAGGATGTAGCTCAGTGGTAGAGAACTTGCCTAGCTTGATCAAGGCCCTGGGTTCAAACCCCAGCCCTGGAAAAACAAAATATCTGAGAAAAAAAAAAACTTAAAGTAAGAAAAATTTATTTTGGCTTCCAGAGATTTCAGTCCATGTTTGTTTGGTTCAGTGGCTTTTGGGCCAGTAGTGAAGCAATCCATCATGGCAAAAGTCGTGGAGGAGGAAAGTTGTTCACCTCTTGGTGGCCAGGAAACAGAGAGAGGGGCCAGGGACAAAATACACCTTCAAAGGTATGCCCCCAGTGACAGTGACCCACCTTTTCCAATTAGGCTCCACCTCCTAAAGTTTTTTTTTTTTTTTGTGTGTGTGTGTGTGTGTGTGGTAATGGGGATTGAACTCGGGGGCACTCAACCACTGGGTCACATCCCCAGCCCTTTTTTGTATTTTATTTAGAGACAGGGTCCCACTGAGTTGCTAAGACCTCCTAAAGTTTTCATCACCTCCCAATAGTGCCACCATCTGGGGACCAAATCTTCAACACATGAGCTTTGTTGGACATTTAAAATCCAAGCCATAACACTTGCTTTTTCTGCAACAAGTGGATCCTTGGAGCTCTAGAGCAAAATTTGGGGCACAGGTAAGTAAGTCATCAAGATGATAATCACCCACAGAATAATGGACCTGGTTTGGAGGTCTTAGAGTTTCTGACCTGCTAGGTCTGGGACTGAAATTTGCATTCTAGGTGACAATGCTGCTGTAGTCCAAGTCCTCTGCTCCAGAACCTGCATTCCAGGTATCTGATCCCATCATCTCAGAGTCTTGCTGGAACCTTGATGAACAAGCCCCACCACTTTACCCACACACACCCCCCCGGGTGGAACTGGGCCTACAGCTGACTATTAGCTGAGCAGAACTTAGAGCCTCCACCTCTGCATAGAACCCTTGTCTTGGGCTTAGTTAGGGTTTTTAATTGGAAGCAACAGAAACCAACCCTGGTATATACCAACAGAAAAGGAGTTTATTGGAAGGCCATAAGTAGCTCCTAAAATTTCCAGGAAGATGCATAACCAGGCTTGGGAAGCAAGCTAAGTTGAGGCAACTGCAGTGAGGACATGGGCCAAAGCTCATTGCAGAGCTGGCCTGGTGAGGACATGCCTGCCTCAGGCTCTGCTGGACACAGACTCATGGCCAGGACAGCTAGCACCACTGGCCCCAGACACTGGAGGCTGCTGCCGCGTCCAGGATGGATGCTCTTCTTTCTACTTCCTTGTTTTGCTTCACTAGCCCTCAAACTAAAGTCTGAGGGGACAGTGGTCCTCCTGGATCCTTCTGGGCCAAGGACCCCCCCCCCCATCAGATGCAAGGTAAAGTGAGCCTCTGGCTTTGGGGCCTCTATAAAGGGTGGAATGTCGACCTACTAAGGTAGGATGGAAGAAATTAAAGAAAAGATAGAAAGGAGACATAAAATAAGGACAAGGAAATATAATTTTATTTTAAAGTTTCACATATGCTAGGTGCAGTGGTGCAAGCCTCTAGTCCCAGCGACTCAGAAGGCTGAGGCAGGAGGATTCCATGTTCAAGGTCAGCCTCAGCAACTTAGACCCTATATCAAAATTAAAAAATAAAAAGGACTGGGCTTGTAGCTCAGTGGTAGAGTGCCCCTGGGTTCATTCTCTAGTAAACACACACACACACACACACACAAGTTCCACACACTCTTCCAGGCGTTTCACTCCCCCAAGTTAGTTCTTCTCACAAGCTTGTCACTCTCAAATTTCTGAGAAAAGTATAAAACTTAGAGATACCATAAACTCACTTATAATAATTACCTTGTGCACTATTAATTAGTCCACCAATAATAGATTAAGCAAAGAGAGATAACAGTATTTTAAAAATCCTATAATTTAGGGGACTTTCCAGCAGTATCTATTGACCAGATAATGGAGACCATGTCAGTCTAAGGATCCTGAGAACAACCCAACCATCATAAACTGTCTTGTGATCACCAGACTGATGTCATCCTCACACACTTTCCCATAAGCCCACCCCTCACCAAGTTTCCTTTAAAAGAAGAGCCTGAAGCCACCTGTGGTGTTGTGCCTGTAATCTCAGCAGCTCAGGAGGCTGAGACAGGAGGACTGCAAGTTCGAGGACAGCTTCAACAAATTAAAAAGGTCCTAAACAACTTAGTAGGAACTTGTCTCAAAATAAAAAATTAAAAGGGCTGGGGATGTGGCTCAGTGGTTAAGTGCCCCTGGGTTCAAACCCTGGTACTAAATAAATAAATAAATGAAGAACCTGAGAACCCTCAAAGTGTCTCTCCCTCTCGAGATACACCACATTCTCCCTTTAATATGTATCTCTTTAAAATATATTTTTAGTTGTATATGGACAAATACCTTTATTTATTTTTTTATGTAGTATTGAGGATTGAACCCAGTGCCTCATGTGTACTAGGCAAGCACTCTACCACTGAGCCACCACCTCAGCCCTATATATGTATCTTCTTTCCTAAGTAAATTTCTGTGTCTCTGACTGGTACATGCTGACATACTTTTCCAACAAGTACAGAAAGGACCCCACTTGTCCTGAGTTCACCGGCTTCCAGGATTTCCTTGGACGCAGCATTACCAGGTGACACTGCCAATACATATAGGGTGGGGAAAAATTTCGGACTTGTGATCCTAGGCAGTTAGTGAAAGCAAATGCCCATACTGGTAGCAGCTTTTTCCTTGGGTTAGCGGATGCTAAGGTTTGTTTACATTTTGTATGGGCTTTGTGTTTGTGTGTGTGTGTGCACACACACATGCACACAGTATAGGGGATAGAACCCAGGGCCTTGCAAGTACTTGGCAAACACTGTACCACTGATGCACCCCAGCCCTTTTTTTGTTTTCCTTATTGTGTTTGGGCTGGGCAGTTGACAGTTATTGAAGCTTATTGCTGACAATATAAAATGAGCACTCACTTGTCTGCAAGGAGCAATGTGAAACAATTTTCATTATACAGAGAGGAAATTGTAGTCGAATACAAGGAATGTACTCTGTATTCACATTATTCTTTTGTTTGTTTCTTTGCTAGTTTTTTAAGAGATGGGGTCTCACTATGTTGCCTAGGCTGGCCCTAAACTCAAGTGATCTTCCTGTCTCAGTCTCCAGAGTAGCACACCACACCTGGCTTGACTAGGCAGTATTCTGAGAAAATGTATTAGGCTTCTCTGTTAAACTGCAGTAGAGTGACAAGTGCTAGTTTTTAGAGAGTGGAAAGAAGCTTGTATTAAAGCCATCTTTCATCTGACCAATCACCAGGGCCTGCTGTGTGCCCACTGTGTTCTTGGGGATAGTAGGTGACAAGGACCCTGGTCAAACCCAATCACATGACCAGCTCAGTCAAACAGGTGTCCACCAGAAGACTGAGCAGCAACCAGTTAGTTCTGCCCAGGACAAGTGCAGAGCTGGGCACTGAAGCTATGGAAAACAAAACAGACTACCATCTTCAAGATGATATGTTCACCATGTTACGCTTGTGCCCAGGCCATATCATTATGCTGTGTGGGACATGGGACAGAGGTGAACATCATAGAACAATGGAAATGCAGCTGGAATTAGATAAGGCCTCCTGTCTGCCGGGGATGGTGGTGCATGCCTATAATCTCAGAGGGTTGGGAGACTGAAGCAGGAGGATCATCACAGGTTTGAAGCCAAAATGGGCAACTTAGCATGACCCTCAGCATGACCTTAGCAAGACCCTGTCTCAAAAGAAAAAAAGGAAAAAAAGAGGGTAGGGATGCCTCAGTGGTAAAGCACCACTGGATTCAATCCCCAGTGCCAAAAAATGCGCACACACACACACACACACACACAGAGCGTATACACTATATATATATATATATATATATATATATATATATATATATATACATATATACACAAAGCCCATATATATATGGTGAACTAAATTATTGAACTATATATGTATGAGAAGGGCCATGTAGAGCAAATCTGGAGATGGAGTGAGACAGGGTGAGAAGGGTTTCAGCTATAAAATCAAGAATTAAAAATTGGGCGCGGTGGCGCACTCCTGTAATCCCAGCACTTTGGGAGGCTGAGGCAGGAGGATCGCGAGTTCAAAACCAGCCTCAGCAATGGCGAGGCACTTAGCAACTCAGTGAGACCCTGTCTCTAATAAAATACAAAAGGTCTGGGGATGTGACTCAGTGGTCGAGTGCCCGAGTTCAATCCCTGGTACCACAAAAAAAAAAAAAAAAAAAAAAGAATTAAACAGGGAAGGAAAAGCTTCATGGTATAGAATTTGACAATGATTTCTTTGGATATAATATGGAAAGTAGAGGAAACCAAACTAAAAATAAATAAACTAGACTACCTTGAAATTAAAAATTTCTGTGCATCAAAGGACACAATCAACCAAGAGGAAAGACAACCCACAGAATGGAAGAAAATAATCGCAAATCATTTGATAGTAGTGTCAAAAGACAATATCACAATCAAAGATTTTTTTAAAATATTTATTTATTTGCTTTAGTTGTACACAATTCATTTATTCTTATGTGGTGCTGAGGATGGAACCTGGGCCGCGCACGTGCTAGGCGAGCGCTCTACCGCTGAGCCACAACCCCAGCCCTTCAAAGATCTTAATTGGCTTCTTTTTGTTATTCTAGAACCAGGCAACACTTCATTCCATAAAGTAGAGTAAGTATTTAGATGAGCTGAGCAGAGAAGATTATAGCGAAAGGCTGAAGAAAGCAGAAACAAAGAACAAAAAGTGATTGGCCCTTTCAAGTTTCATTCCTTGTAAGGTAGGAACAGGAAGACAGAAAGATAGAAAAATAACCAGTTGGTTAACATCAGGGTACTTCAGGTTACTTTTTTTTTTTTTTTTTTTTGGTACTGGGGATTAAACTCAGGGGCACTCAACCACTGGGCCACATCCCCAACCCTTTTTTGTATTTTATTAGAGATAGGGTCTCACTGAGTTGCTAAGTGCCTCACCATTGCTGAGGCTGGCTTTGAACTTGCAATCCTCCTGCCTCAGCCTCCCAAGTGCTGGGATTACAGGCGTGCGCCACCGCGCCCGGCTTACCTGAGCTTTTGAAGATGGGCTATAAATTGTGGTTTCCACACCCTCTCCTTGAGTTAATTAATTTGCTTGAACAGCTCACAGAACTCAGGGAAACAACATTAGTGGTTTATTACAAAGGATTAGCATTAAGCTGGGCGCAGTGGCACACTCCTGTAATCCCAGCACTTGGGAGGCTGAGGCAGGAGGATCACGAATTCAAAGCCAGCCTCAGCAATGGTGAGGCACTTAGAAACTCAGTGAGACCCTGTCTCTAATAAAATACACAAAAGGGCTGGGGATGTGGCCCAGTGGTTGAGTGCCCCTGAGTTCAATCCTCGGTACCAAAAAAAAAGGATTAGCATTAGACAGGTATGGTAAGAGGGGAGATTCCATAACTGTGGAGAACAGGGGGTACCCTCTAGGAACCCCCACATAATTGGTCATCTAGAAGCTCTTTGAATCCTGTCCTTCTGGGTTTTTAAGGGAACTTCATTGTGTATAGACTATGCAATAGCTCAATAGGGTAGGGAGACCAGCCAGGCCTATCCAGGTTCTTCTTGGCCTCTATGTGCAGCATTCCTTCCACCAGTGTATGGGATGGGACCTCTACTGATATGGGGCTCTTGTCATCAACTATCAGAAGAGATAAGTCCGAGAAAGGCAGAGAAGTTTGGAATTTCTATCACCCACCTAGGGGAAGGAGTTACGAGCCAGGAACTGTGGCAAAAAAAACAAAAATATAAAAATATATCATAACATCACAAGGCAGCCATGCAGGTGAGAGACAATGGTGACTTGTTGCTTAGGCTACTATGACAAAATACCACAAACTGAGTGGCTTTTAAACAGCAGACCTTTATTTTTCACTGTTGTCCATGATCAAGGCACCAGTGGTTTCTGTGTCTGGTGAGGGCTGCTTTCTGGTTTAGAGATGGTGCTTTCTAGCTGTGTCTCACATGATGGAAGGGGTAATCTATTTCCCTGGATTATCTTTTACATGAGCACTAATCCCAAAGGTATGTGAAAGACAAACCTTTCTCTACTCACAACACATCTGACACCAAATGCTTGGGTTTTCACACCAAGCAACTCTCCAGTTCTGGGACAGACACCAACTGGGTGTCCTTTGATTAAATTCAGTTCAGATGGTAACTCCCTGGAGATGACACAGATTCCATAGGTTAAAGATTCAGTCTCACAAGCCTGCCCGCAACCTCAGACACCAGATGGGAGTATTGAGACCAGCTATAGTTTGGGTCTTAAATGTCCCTCAAAGGGGGCTGGGGTTGTTGTTCAGTGGTAGCATGCTTGCCTTGCATGTGTGAGGCCCTGGGTTTGATCCTCAGCACCACATATAAATATATAAATAAACAAAATAAAAGATCCGTTGACAAATAAAAAATATAATTTTAAAAAAATGTGCCACATACAGTCGGGCGTGGTGGCGCACGCCTGTAATCCCAGCACTTTGGGAGGCTGAGGCAGGAGGATCGCAAGTTCAAAGCCAGCCTCAGCAATGGCGAGGCACTTAGTAACTCAGTGAGACCCTGTCTCTAATAAAATACAAAAAAGGGCTGGGGATGTGGCCCAGTGGTCAAGTGCCCCTGAGTTCAATCCCCGGTACCAAAAAAAAAAAAAAAAAAAAAAAAAATGTGCCACATAGGTCTATGAGTTAAAGGTTCTGTCTTCAGGATGGCACTGTGGGAACATGGTGGAGCCTTTAGGAAGTGGAGCCTAGCGGAAGGTCTTTAGGTCCTTGAAGGTTGTACCCTTGAAAAGGATTATGGGACCCTGGTCTCTTCCTCATTCTGGCCAAGAAGTAAGTGGCTTTCCTCTACCACATGCTCCTGTTGCTATATGCAGCCTTACCATAGGCCCAAAAGCAACTGATGGCTAACTGATCATGGACTGAAGACACCAAACCTATTAGTCAAAATAAATCTTTTCTCTTTATAAGTTGATTATATCAAGTATGTGTTAACGGGCTGGGGTAGTGGCTCAGTCTTAGAGAGCTCGCCTAGCACATGCGCAGCCCAGGTTCGATCCTCAGCACCATGTACAAATAAAGGCATTGTGTACAACTAAAAAAAACAAAAACAAAAAAGAAACAAACAAACAAAAAGTATGTGTTAACAATGACAGAGTTGACTAACACAAGTGCCCAGGGCATTGTATTTCTGTCGACTCGGCTACAAATTGGGGGTTTCTACCACCCCTCCTCAGGTTTCATGATTCACTCTAATGATTCACAGTACTCAAGGAAACACTTTACTTATGTTTCCTGATTTATTAAAAAAGATATTATAAATAATATGCATGAGAATCATAGCCTTTGGGACAGGAGTCCCTTGCGTTTCTCCTTTGCTAACAAAACAATAAACCATCTATTCCTTTTTCTAACAAAAGAGAGAGAGAGAATATGAAGATGAAGAGGTACCTAGGGTAAAGTTTGGAAGCATCCTGAGCCCAGGAGTTTCTGTCCTAACCATGGCGTTAGTATGTGCCAACTCCTGATGTGTGGATCCACTCCCTAGCCTGGAAATGCTCCCCATGTGCCTGTCCTTTAGGAGTTATTATAAAAGTTTCATTACGTAGGCACAATCAATTATTAACTCAATCTCCAGTCTGTCTCTCCTCCCCAGAGACTGGGGGTGGGGCTCACAGTTAGTTAGTGCTTCTAATCTGAGATACCCTCTGTCTTTCTCCCTTATCACTTTCAAGTCTTTGCACAAATCTTTTTAGTGAGGGCTTCAGAGACTGCTTGTTTAATCCCATATCTGGCCCCAGCCCCGGAACTCCAGATGCTCCTGGTCCTGTCCTTTGTCTTTTTGCTATAACAATCATCACCTTTTCACACACTACCTGATTTACTGATATATTACACTTCTTGTGTGGGGTCTCACACTAAAATGTAAGCCTCCCAAGGGCAGAGAGCCTTCAGTTTTGGTTACTGATGTAGCCCATGTACCTAGAACCATGACTGACCCTTAACCATAAAGAAAAAATACTTTAGAATGATTTACCTATTTATTCACTTATATTTTTAGTGGTAATGGGGATTGAACACAGGGACACTTTACCACTGAGCTACGTACCCACCCATTTTTACTTTTTATTTTGAGACAGGGATTCAATAAGTTGCTGAGACTGGCCTCGAACTTGTCATTCTCTCACCTCCTGAGTTACTGGGATTACAGGTGTGCACCACCACACCCAGCATGAGGATGATTTCATAAACTACAAGACCTTAGGAGGGCCTGGTAAGGTTAGTTTAGTGACATTTGTCAGTTGAGGTTACATACTTTTTTTTTGTATCGGGGATTAAACTCAGGGGCACTCAGGGACACTTGACCACTGGGCCACATCCCCAGCCCTTTTATGTTGTTTTGTTTTGTTTTGTTTTGTTTTTTTGGTACCAGAGATTGAACTCAGGGGCACTCGAACACTGGGCCACATCCCCAGCCCTTTTTTGTATTTTATTAGAGACAGGGTCTCACTGAGTTACTAGGTGCCTCGCTATTGCTGAGGCTGGCTTTGAACTCGCGATCCTCCTGCCTCAGCCTCCCAAAGTGCTGGGATTACAGGCGTGCGCCACCGCGCCCGGCTTCCTTTTTTGTATTTTAATAGAGACAGGGTCTCACTGAGTTGCTAAGTGCCTCGCCATTGCTGAGGCTGGCTTTGAACTCGCGATCCTCCTGCCTCAGCCTCCCAAGTGCTGGGATTACAGGCGTGCGCCACCACGCCCGGCAAGGTTACATACTTTTATTTAGAAATGATTTCCACACAGGTTGGTAAGCAAGCTCCTTAGGGATCAGAAGGATCTTGGCTATGTCCTTGTGTCCTGTCCCCATCAACTGGCGCAGTATCAGGCATGTAGCAAAAACAGGTTGTGGGATAAGCCATGAAGACTCTGAGTTCAGGGTTAAAGGAGGGAGAGGGTTCATTAGATCAGCGATGGAAAGGGACAGGTGGAATAAAGGCAGGAGTCGTCCATGAGTAAGTGTTCCAGGAAGCACCTGGCAGGCTGGAGATGGAGAGTGTGATGGGGAGAAGAGCCTGGCAGGAACTGGGCACCTGGTCAGAAGAGCTTATCTTGGGCATTAGCCACTCTGAGCTCCCTCAGAATTCCATGCTACGTGTGTCTCTCTATTAGCAGGAAGCTCTCTGTAAGGGCATGCGCCAGGGCTAGGACTTCTTCAGCATTTTAATATTCTAATTGTCCATGTCCTTTCTCAGTGGACTATAGGTATTCAAAAGGGTACATGGAAAACAATGGAATACATTAAAAGCAGGAGAAAGGGTGGTTTCAGGGTGGGAGGTCAACTGTAAGGAAACGAGGGAATTTTCTAGGTTTGGTTTGGGTGTTGGGTTCATGGGTGTCAACATTTAAGTTGTCAAAACTCATCCAATTATATACTTAATATTTGTGCATCTCACTATATATAAGTCAGGGAAAAGAAGGATAAAAAAGCAAGGTTAGGGGACAGGAATAGGCTGGGGGTTGAGGTGGGGGATAATTTGAGGTAGTATCCACACCTCTTCCCTTCCCCCAGTATATGTGAACATACGTCCATCCACAGATGCATCAGAATGTTAATTCATTTTGCTCCCTCTGTTGTTAGGTCCCTTTCCAAATATAGAAGAGGAGTGGTAGGGATGAAAACTGATGTGAAACCAGGGTGGAGAGGGATACCCAGGCAGCTGTTTTCTTCATCCTTTCCCTCTCCAGTCCTTTTCTAAATAGGTGGTCTCCATGCATGTGCTAGGGGTATGGGGAAAACCACTGCTGTGCCCATTACATCTTCCATGACCCCTTCCTCATCCTACATGGTACGGCTAATGATGTCTTCTAGTGTCATGGTGACTACCCTCTATTCCTTTTTGATATTTCCCCTCTTATCAGTTTCCCTTCTTGGCCAGGTTGTATCCCCAAAGTACCCCCACTCCCAGGCTCCTCTCTGCAAGTTGCTGAAGATCCAGGCATGCCTCAAGTCCCATACTTGAACAATAAAATGATAACAAACCCTGAAAGAAAAAAAAGAAAAGGCAAGGTGAGGCAATCATAAATCAGAAAAAAAGTGTAAAATGGGGAGAATGCTGCCATCGTTGCTTCATGTGGGAGCATAAATCTGCTGTGGGAGATTCATGGGAGCCACAAATATGTATGTGTGTGTATATATATGTGTATATATATATATGTACTGGGGATTGAACTCAGGGGCACTTGACCACTGGGCCACATCTCCAGCCCTTTTTGGTATTTTATTTAGAGACAGGGTCTCACTGAGTTGCTAAGTGCCTCGCCATTGCTGAGGCTGGCTTTGAACTCGCGATCCTCCTGCCTCAGCCTACCTAGTGCTGGGATTTCAGGCATGCACCACCACGCCTGGCAAGGGAGCCACAAATCTGCTGTGTCCCAGCAGTAATATAAGAAGCTAGACTTGGTCAGTAACATGATTCTGAGTCCTGCAATTAACAACAAATCAATGCTCAGGAAAACTACTCCCAAACTTGGTATTAGGATCATGGTTGAATTTCTTCTGAGATCCTCCCAAAAGGTGGGTAAAGAATCACCTTCTTGAGCCGGGCACAGTAGTGCACACCTGTAATCACAGTAACTTGGAAGGGTAAGGAGGGAGTATCACAAGTTTAAGGACAGCCTTAGCAATTTAGCGAAGCCCTGAGCAACTTTGTGAGACCCTGTCTCAAAAAATGAAAAGGGTTGGGGATGTAGCTTACCGGTAGATCATTCCTGGGTTCACTCTCTAGTATAGCATGTACACTCACGTGTGTGTGCATGCGCCTGCTCACGCGCGCGCAGGTACATACACACACACACACACACACACATAAGATCACCTCCTTACCATCTTTTTTAAAAAAATATTTATTTATTTGCTTTAGTTGTACACAATGCAATGCATTTATGTTTACGTGGTGCTGAGGATCGAATGAACCCGGGCCGCGCACGCGCTAGGTGAGCGCTCTACTGCTGAGCCACAACCCCAGCCTCCCTTACCATCTTGGAGAACAAGACCCTCCTCCAAGCAGACTACAGCATCACACTGAAGCATACTTTGGTAAAAACAGCCTTCCAGGGTTTGGTAATAAGCCCTGACCTTGTCACTGAGCTCCCTGCTTTGCCAGTGGGACTCAGGACTATCTCAGAAGACCAAGAGTCATCCAAGAGCTTGAGCAAGAAGTCCAGCCTCCCCAGCGTCCTTTCTCTCAGCAGAGTTTAAAGACTGACAGCAGCAGCAATAGTGAAGTAGCAGTAGACCACCAGGAAGTCCTCTATGATTGGCTAAGCAGAGATTCTGCTTCTTACAGATAAGAGGAAGAAGTTGAGTTCAAAGACTCTGGAGAAAACTGAGGACCAAGGTAAGGACTCAGACCTGGGCAGAATGAGCCCCTGCCCCAAGCTTGTCCTGGGGCTCTACAGGTAGGATGACCAACTATCCAGATAGCCTGACATTGAAGTGGTTTGAGAGACACTGGACTTTTGCTGTTAAAGGTATAAAAGGTCCAGGCAAACCATGAAGTGCACCTGATCTGTTTAAATAATAATTGAGAATTTACACATACTGGAGGGTCCACAGTTGGCATGTGATGCAATGGGGTGAGGAAGGAACAGTCGGAGACATGCTGACACGGGGAGCAGCTTGCCCAGTGTCATCTTCTGCTTCTTACATGGCAAATGGCTTTTCTTCTTGTTCATAGCACAGGTCCTCAAATATTTTGGAGCACTTCCAAGCAGTTAGGGCACATTAAGATTTTGTGACTCTTTTTTTTTTTTTTTTTTTTTTTTGGGCAGTACTATGAATTGAACCCAGGGGTACTCAACCACTAAGCTATATCTCCAGCCCTTTTATTTTTTTATTTTGAGACAGGATCAAATTAAATTGCCCAGGTTGACTTCAAACTTGTGATCCAGCTGCCTCAGCCTCTCCAGTAGCTGGGATTATAGGTGTGAGACACTCAACCAAGATTCTGACTCCTGTGTTTCACTTGTCTTTATCATGAGGTCCAAAGTGAAAGTCATTAAGGAACACAATCAGATTTCCTTCCTTGGACTCCAGGACAAAGATGAATAAAATCGGTGAGAGAGGTTCAAGCTTATCTCATTACAGATGTTGAACAGAATGTTTCCTGTGCTTCACCATTAAAGACGATGCTTCCCACAATTTTTTGACAGATTATCTTTATCAGATAAAGGGAATATCCCATTTATTCTAGTTGATAAGAGGATTTTTTTTTTTTTTTGTGGTACTAGTAATTGAACCCAGGGCCTCCTACATGCTAGGCAAGTGTTCTATCACTGACCAACAACCAGTCCCTCCAAAAGGACTTTTTTATTTATTCTTTTTAACCAGGGTCTTACTATATTGTCCAGCTCCTGGACTCAAGTGATCCTCCTGCTTCAGCTTCCTGTGTACCTAACTATGGTTACCAAACTGGCAATAAAAGAGAATTTTTAAAAAATTTTTGTTTTTAGTTGTGGATGGGTATAATACCTTTATTTTATTTATTCATTTATTTTTATGTGGTGCTGAGGATCGAACCCTTTGCCTCACACGCGCTAGGCAAGCATTCTACCACTGAGCTACTCAGTGAGGCACTGAGTTCGATCCTCAGCACCACATAAAAATAAATGAATAAATATATAAAGGTATTGTGCCAATCTACAACTAAAAAAAAATTAAAAATTAAAGAATACTGCTGAAGCCAGGCGTGGTGGTGCACACCTGTAATCCCAGCACTTGGGAGGCTGAGGCCGGAGGATCGGGAGTTCAAAGCCAGCTTCAGCAATGGCGAGGCACTTAGCAACTCAGTGAGACCCTGTCTCTACATAAAATACAAAAAAAAGGGCTAGGGATGTGGCCCAGTGGTTGAGTGCCCCTGAGTTCAATCCCTAGCACCAAAAAAAAAAAAAAAAAAGGAAAGAAAAGAAGAGAAAATGAAAATGAAAGAACACTGCTGAGCTTCTGGGCAGCATCACAGTGGCTTGGGAGGCTAAAACCAGAGAATCACAAGTTCAAAGCCAGCCTCAGCAAAGGCAAGGCACTAAGCAACTCAGTGAGGTCCTGTTTCTAAATAAAATACGAAAATAGGACTGGGGATGTGGCTCAGTGGTGGAGTGCCCCTCAAAACAAAATAAAAATTAAAAAACACTGCTGAGTCAGGCATAGCAGCATACACCATGTTAAGGCTAGCCTAGACAATTTATCAAGGCCCTAAGCAACTTAGCAAGACTCTGTCCCCAAATAAAAAAGGGCTGGAGATGTAGCTCAGTGGTAAAGTGCCTCTGGGTTCAATCCTCAGTACTAAAAACAAAAAACAAACAAAAACACTGAAAAACACTGAGCTGGCACAAATAGAAGCATTTCTACAGAGGCCAAAATGAAGTAAAATCAGGAAGCCAGGGAAATAAATGAGGACTAAAATCAGCTTTTCTTCTCAAGGGTTTCTATGAAACACAGGAAACCTTGAATGTTGTCTAGATTGTTCTCTGGAATGTGGGGGATAGGAGATACAACTCATGCCTCTACATACCAAGATAGTGGGAGATTTCCACATATGCTAGGACCTCCTATGACCTCAGTGCAAAGGTATATAAGAAATAAAAAAAAAAAAAAAAACATTTCAGGGAAAGAGGCAGAAAAAAAAAAAAAACCTTGCCTATCTTGACTGAATGGAAGAAAGACAAGTCTCTTGTGAGAATCTATGCTCCATGATTTGTGTTCAAACAAGAAAAGAACAGAATTTAAAGCATTATGGGGTTGGTAGCACACCCAGTCACCAGAAAGAAACAAATAGTACAAATTCTCTCTAGAGTTATGCTACTTCAGCCAAGGACTCAAAGTTCTCTCACAGATAAAGAGCAAGGGAAAAGAGCAGCTCACAATCGAAAGTTATAAAGCAACAAGCAAATGAGGCACCTTGAGAGTTGGAAGGGCCAAGAAACTGCAAAATGAGGGCCAAGCACAATGGAGCATGCCTGTGATCCCAGTGACTCAGGAGGCTGAGACAGGAGGATCACAAGTTCAAGGGCCAGCCTCTGCAATTTAATAAGACTTTGTTTCAAAAAAAAAAAGTGAAAAGGTCAGGGAGCCAGACACAGTGGCATACGCCTGTAATCCCAGCACTTGGGAGGCTGAGACAGGAGGATCGAGAGTTTAAAGCCAGCCTCAGCAATGGTGAGGCACTTAGCAACTTAGTGAAACCCTGTCTCTAATAAAATACAAAAAAGGGCTGGGGATGTGGCCCAGTGGTCGAGTGCCCCTGAGTTCAATCCCCGGTACACAAAAAAAAAAAAAAAAAAAAAAAAAAAAAAAGAAAGAAAGAAAAAGAAAAAGAAAGAAAAAAAAGGGCAGGGGATGTAGTTCAGTGGTAAAACACTCATGGGTTCAGTCCCCAGTAACATGCACATGGTGCGCGCGCGCACACACACACACACACACACACACGCACACACCTTTGATAATGAATTTAAAAAACAAGAAATCTCGGAAAAAAAAGAGGAGAAACACATACACAAAATCAATCCATATTGTTTGTGTATCCCATCTTTGCAAATTTGCCTACTTCCTAAAATCTATTTGTAACTTTAAAGTCAATACTTGTGTTTATTTGCAGATATGTGCCAATTTGCAAAACTTTTGACTCACCTAGTATATACATTCACAGCTGAGGTTGAATAAGCAATGCTCTTCCTTCTTTATTGTCTGATGCTGTAAACAAATGTGTTTTTTTAGTCTATTTAGTGACGTTTTTCATAATTTTTGTTTTTTCATATTTTTATTTTTTGTGCTTTTTGTTTCTGATTTTGCTGCTTAAAATGCCTACCTATCAAGCCAAGCACAGTGGCACATGCTTATAATCCCAGCAGCTCAGGTGGATGAGACAGGAGGAATGTGAGTTCAAAGCCAGCCTCAGCAACCGCAAGGCGCTAAGCAACTCAGTGAGACCCTGTCTCTAAATAAAATAAAAAATAGGGCTGGGGATGTAGCTCAGTGGTCCAGTACCCCTGAGTTAAATCCCTGGTACCAAAAAAAGAAAGCTTCCCTATCAAGCATAGTACTGAAGTGCTATTCTGGTGTTCCTAAATGTAAGCAAGCTGTTTTTTATCTCATAAAAAAAAAATACACATACTAAGCTGGGTGGGGTGGTGCACGCCTGTAATCCCAGCACTTGGGAGGCTGAGGCAGGAGGATTACGAGTTCAAAGCCAGCCTCAGCAATGGCAAGGCACTTAGCAACTCAGTGAGACCCTGTCTCTAATAAAATACAAAAAAGGGCTGGGGAGCGGCTCAGTTGTCAAGTGCCCCTGAGTTCAATCCCCGGTACAAAAACAATAACAACAACAAAAATACACATACTAAATAAGCTTAATACTGGCACGAGGGCTGGGGTTGTGGCTCAGTAGTAGAGCGCTGGCCTACCACGTTCACAGCCTGGGTTTGATCCTCAGCACCACATAAAAATAAAGGCATTGGGGCTGGGGTTGTGGCTCAGTAGTAGAGTGCTCGCCTAGCACGTGCGCAGCCTGGGTTCGATCCTCAGCACCATGTAAACATAAATGTGTTGCATTGTGTATAACTAAAGCAAATAAATAAATATTTAAAAAAAGGCATTGTGTACAACTAAAACAAATAAATAAATATTTTTTAAAAACTGGCATGAATTATAATGCTGTTAGCCATAAGTTCAACAGAAATGAATTAACAATATACATTAAATAAAGTAAAAGAAGGTTATATATTGATCTGTTGAAGAAAATGAAGAGTTGGAGAGGCTTGCAGGAACCTAATACTGTATTTCTTCTAGGAGCAATGATTCAGTATTTTCTAATTTAGCGTTCATGACAAATTTATAGAATCTGACTATTGAAAATAATGAGAATCAATTTTATATACCACAAAATTCTAGAACTGAAAAACATAGTATCTAAAATGAAAAGTTTGTTCATTAATAGGTTTAATAGCGAAATGTAAATAACAGAAGAAATCAGTACATTTGGGGATAGATAAATATACATCATTTAAAGAAGAGAGAGAAAAAGATTGTAAGAATGATGGGCTGGGGTTGTGGCTCAGCAGTAGATCATTCGCTTGGCACATGCGAGGCCCTGGGTTCGATCCTCAGCATCACATAAAAATTAATAAATAAAATAAAGATATATTAAAAAATTATAAAAATGAATGAGCCTCGGGCTGAGGTTGTGGCTCAGTGATAGAGCACTTGCCTAGCATGTGTGAGGCGCTGAGTTCGATCCTTAGCACCACGTAAAAATAAATAAATAAAATAAAGGTATTTTGTCCAACTACAACTAAAAAAATATTTTAAAAAATGAAAAAAAAAAAAAAAAAAAGAATGAGCCTCAAAAAACTGCAGGGCAAGCCAGGCGCAGTGGCGCACGCCTGTAATCCCAGCACTTGGGAGGCTGAGGCAGGAGGATCGCAAGTTCAAAGCCAGCCTCAGCAAAGGCCAGGCACTTAGCAACTCAGTGAGACCCTGTCTCTAATAAAATACAAAAAAGGGCTGGGGATGTGGCCCAGTGGTCAAGTGCCCCTAAGTTCAATCCCCGGTACCAAGAAAAAACCCAAAAAAACTGCAGGGCAAAAATCAAAAAGTCTAATATGCATGTCATTGGACTAACAGAAGAAAAGAACAGGAATAAAAAAATATTTTTAAAAATGTTTAAAATTTCCCCAAATATGGTGAAAGACACAAATTTACAGAATCAAAATATCAGGGAAACTCCTACAGAACAAATAAGAAAACTATGCCCAACCATACTGTGACGGGTAATTTTATGTGTCAACTTGACTGCATTAAGGGATGCCCTCATAGCTGGAAAAACATTATTTCTGGTTGTATTTGGAAGGTGTTTCTGGAAGAGATTTGTATTTGAATCAGTAGACTAAGTAAAGATTCTTAGGTGAGAGCAGTGATACATGCCTGTAATCCCAGCTATTTGGGAAGCTGAGGCAGAATCACAAGTTCAAGGCCAGCCTGGTCAATTTATGGAGATCCTGTCTCAAAATTTAGAAAGGGGGGCTGGGGTCGTGGCTCAGTGGTAGAGCGCTTGCCTAGCACGTGCAGGACCTGGGTTTAATCCTCAGCACCACATAAAAATAAAGGCATTGGGCTGGGGTTGTGGCTCAGCGGCAGAGCACTCACCTCGCACGTGTGTGGCCCGGGTTCGATCCTCAGCACCACGTAAACATAAATGCATTGCATTGTGTACAACTAAAGTAAATAAATAAATATTTTTTTTAAAATAAAGGCATTGTGTACAACTAAAGCAAATAAATATTTTTTAAAAATTTAGAAAGGAATGGGGATATAGTTCAGTGGTAAGTGCTTCTGGGTTCTATCCCCAGTTTAAAAAAAAAAAAAAAAAAAGATTCTTCCTCACTGAGGAGAGTGGGCATCATCTAATCATCCAATCTATTGAGGGTAGGATATAACAAAAAAGTGGAAACTCTCTCTCCTGTCCAGCTCAAATATCCCTCTTTTCCTGCCCTTGGATATAGGAGCTTCTGTTTCTTGGGTCTTTTGACTCTGGGACTTAACACCAGCACTGCTACCAGTACCACCTCTAGCTCTTGGGCCTTTGGACTGAAGACTGAATTTTAACACCAGATTTCCCAGTTACACAGTTTACAGACAGCATATTGTGAAATATCTTTGCCTTCATAATTGTGTAAGCTTCTTATATATCTCTGTATATCCTACTGGTTCTGTTTCTCTGGAGAGCCCTGACTAATACATCAAAGCCAAACTGTTGAAAACCAAAGATAAAAATAAAATCTTGAAGGTATGCGGGACAGAGGCTGAACACAAGGAAATAGTAATTCAAAAGACTGAATTTCTCCTTATAAAACTATGAAGGCCAGAACGTAGTAGGACATCTTGAAAGTGCTAAAGAAAAAAATAAACATCACAGCAGACTCCAAAATCTAACAGAGATATCCTTCAGGAATGAAAACAAAATAGATATTTTTCAGATAAAAGAAACCAAAATTGCCAGGTACAGTGGCGCATGCCTGTAATCCCAGCACTAAGGAGGCTGAGGAAGGAGGATCAAAGGAGTTCAAAGCCAGCCTCAGGGGCTGGGGTTGTGGGTCAGTGGTAGAACGCTCACCTAGCACGTGCAGGTCCTGGGTTTGATCCTCAGCACCACATAAAAACAAAGGCATTGTGTACAACTAAAACAAAACAAAACAAAAAAAGCCACCTCAGTAATGGTGAGGTACTTAGCAACTCAGTGAGACCCTGTCTCTAATAAAATACAAAAAAGGGCTGGGGATGTGGCCCAGTGGTAGAGTGCCCCTGAGTTCAATCCCTGGCAGCACAAAAAAAAAAAAAAAAAGAAACCAAAATCATTAGTCACCATCAGTGAAAGGTGAAAAAATGCAAACACTTGTGTAAACATAAGTCTTTCCCAAAACTGTCCTCAGTTTTTTGAAAAATTACCCTTCCCCTAGCAGTCAGACTGACCCAAAACTTATTCTTGTTCCTTATTTTGTCTAGCTTGCAAAACCGGGTGGCTGATCACCCTTCCCCTAGCAGTCAGGCTGACCCAGAACTCAAAAGTAATGCTTTGTACGTGACTTTATATGTTAACCAATCAAAAGAGCGCTATGAAGCCCCCCTTAACTTGCATGTATTTCATTATAAAAACCCTGCTAAATCCGGGCTCGGGGCCTCTTAGCGTCACCAGTTACCGAGTGCGCGGAGGACCAAGCTCGAGCTTGATAATAAATGACTCTTTGTTATTTAATTGACCAAGGACTCTGGTGGTCTTCTTGGGGGTCCCAAGCCGTGGGGCACAACAGCAGTATTGCCCTATAAGAAATACTAAAGCCAGGCATGGTGGCGTATGCCTGTAATCCCAGTAACTCAGGAGATTGAGACAGGAGGAGTGCAAGTTCGAGGCCTGCCTCAGCAATTTAGCAAGACCTTAAGCAACTTAGCAAGAGCCTGTCTCAAAATAAAAAATGAAAAATGGCTGAGAATGTGGCTCAGCACCCCTGGGTTCAATTCCTGGCAAAATAAATAAAACCCAAAACAAAACTAAAAAACTAAAGAAAGTTCTTCAGGCTGAAGAGATGATACCAGGGTACACAGACTTTCAGGAAGGAATGAAAGCATAGGAAAGGCTGCCTATCTAAGTAAATATAAGACTTGTTTTCCTCTGAGTTTCTTTAAAAATGAAATGTAACTGTTTAGAGCTTAAAAGCACGTGCAAATGAAAGAAACTATTAAAAATAGAATGTAGCTGCCTGATGCTTTTGCAGCCACAACACCGCGGGAGGAAATTCAGTGGCAGGAATCTTTTATTCTTTTTTCTCTTTAAACTAAACTCTTTTCCTTATATTTCTTTTTTCTTTTTTTTAATATTTATTTATTTACTTCAGTTGTACACAATGCATTTATGTTTACGTGGTGCTAAGGATCGAACCCGGGCTGCACACGTGCAAGGCGAGCGCTCTGCCGCTGAGCCACAACCCCAGCCCTTTTCCTTATATTTAAACTAAACTCTTTTCCTTATATTATTCTTCTTTTTCTCTTTGGCTTTCTCTTTTTCTCTCTAGCTTCTCTGGCTTTTTCTAGATTCAGCAACCTTTCGAACTCTTAACCACTCTGACTCTTTTTTCTTCTGACGTCTAACCGCTCTGACTCTTTTCTTCTTCTGACTACGGTCTTCTTCTAACGACGTCTCTCCTTCTGACTGACTACTTCTAACCGACCTCACCCAGTTATATATCTTTAGCTTTACAGGTGCATCACGTGCATACTTTGAATAATGTATGAATATCAGGTGGAACTTAAACATCTTTTATGGCTCCCAGCTAACCGTAATAGCCATCTCCCTGATTAGGACTTCTTCAGTAGAATATCCATACCCCCAAAGTAGAAAGGCAGGAAAAACTATAGCTGAGACCAGAAGTTAATGAATTAGAGTTCAGTCATGTAATACAGTCAATTATCAAAATAGTTATTAAAGAGTAAAAAGGAGACCATTCTTTGGTAAGGTGGCTAGGTAAATAAAAACACAAAATATACAATACAGGAAGAAAATGGTGACATAAGTCCTGAAAGAGTAGAAATGAAACATAAAAAATTAATGTAAGGCCGGGCGTGGTGGTGCATGCCTGTAATCCCAGCACTTGGGAGGCTGAGACAGGAGGATCGAGAGTTCAAAGCCAGCCTCAGCAATGGCGAGGCACTTAGCAACTCAGTGAGACCCTATCTCTAATAAAATACAAAAAAGGACTGGGGATGTGGCCCAGTGGTCGAGTGCCCCTGAGTTCAATCCCTGGTACCAAAAAAAAAAAAAAAAAAAAAAATTAATGTAATTAACAATTTTACTTGAAAGTAAGTTCCTAGGAAAACACATTTACTAAAACGAAGTAAAGAAGAAATGCAAAACATGGCTAATCCTATAACAAATTAAAGAACTTGAATCTGTACATAACCATCTTCCCACAACAAAAATGCCTAGCATCTGACCCTGCCCACAGTTCAAGTGAGTGTTACCAAGTACTCAGATGAACAGACAATTCCATACTTGTTGAAAGAACAGAAAATCCCAAGCACGTTGGAGGCTGAGGCAGGAGGATCGCGAGTTCAAAGCCAGCCTCAGCAATGGTGAGGCACTTAGCAACTCAGTGAGACCCTGTCTCTAATAAAATACAAAAAAGGACTGACCTAGTGGTCGAGTGTCCCTGAGTTCAATCCCCAGTACAAAAAAATAAATAAATAAAAAAACTAGACACATTTGACTTTTTTTTTTTTTTTTTTTTTTTTTTACAAATTTTTCAGTAAAAGCCGGGTGTGGTGGCGCACACCTGTAATCCCAGCACTTGGGAGGCTGAGGCAGGAGGATTGCAAGTTCAAAGCCAGCTTCAGCAATGGCGAGGCACTTAGCAACTCAGTGAGACCCTGTCTCTAATAAAATACAAAAAAGGGCTGGGGATGTGGCCCAGTGGTCGAATGCCCCTGAGTTCAATCCCTGGTACCAAAAAAAAAAAAAAAAAAAAAAAAGAAAGAAAGAAAGAAAGAAATCCCAAGCACCTTGAGGCTAACAAGCCTTGCATGAAAAATATTTAATAAATTGTAATATCCTTTCATAATAAGACCTCTTAGCAAAAGTAAATATAGAAGGTTAGTTTCTTCTATATCTTTTATATATAAAAGTTTATTTTAAAAAACAATATGAAGCACACATAGTACTTCATGGTGAAACAATGAAGGCATTCTTTAAATTTTTTTCTTTTTAATTGACACAGAATAATTGTATAAGGAAGCATTCTTTTTTCAGATCAAGCACAAAGATGAGTTGTTCTCCTAGTTGACAACTTACTTAAATTCCTGAGAGTGCTGTAACACAGGAAATGAAAGTTAAAATAACAAGAAAGGAAAAAGCAAACTTGGTATTATGTGTATGTGATATGATTATGGATAAAACAAAAAATCTATTAATAGATTGAGAGATTACAACGTCTGCTGTATATAAAATAGATAAAAGTGATTTCACTTCTATCCATCAAGATGTTAGAAAATTAAAGAGCTGAGAGTATGGCTTAGCAGTAGAATGCTTGAATGCTTGCCGGGCATGCAAGTCCCCTGGGTTCAATTCCCAGCGGCAGCACCACCACTACCACCACAACAAAAAGTTAATTAGGTATTTTAAAAGCATACTGTATCATATCAATAATATAGAAGCAAATCTAACCAAAGTAATGCAAACTCCATGAAGAAAAACTATAAAATTAAAGAACATAAAAGAAAAATTAAATTGAGAAATATCTCATGTTTTAGGACAGGAAAACAGTGTAAGCTGTCCCCTCACTGAGCTGTAGATTTAATGAAACTTTAAAATCCTAGTTGGGTTATTTCTATGGGCAGACTAAATATCTGATAAAAGAGTAAAAAACCAAAACTAACCAAAACAATTGCTGAAGAACAAGTAAGGAAATTTTGCTTTACTAGATATTAAAACTATAACAAAAATATAGTAAGTTAAATGATATAGTACTAGCAAAGGAAAAGAAAACAGACCAAAGGAATAGAATAAATAACACAGAAATAGGCTAAGCATGATGGCACAGAATCCCAAGTTCAAGGCAAGCCTCAGCAATTTAGCAAGACCCTGTCTCAAAATAAAAAATAAAAAGGTGTGGGGATGTAATTTGGTGGTAGAATCCCCCAGGGTTCAATCCCCAGTATCTGTCCCCCCAAAAAAAATAAACTGATGAAAACATAGAAACAAGCCTAGTGCGGTGGCGCACACCTGTAATCCCAGCACTTGGGAGGCTGAGGCAGGAGGATTGCAAGTTCAAAGCTAGCCATCAGCAATGGCGAGGCACTTAGCAACTCAGTGAGACCCTGTCTCTAATAAAATACAAAAAAGGGCTGGGGATGTGGCCCAGTGGTCAAGTGCTCCTGAGTTCAATCCTGGTACCAAAAAAAAAAAAAAAAAAAAAGAAAGAAAAGAAAGAAAGAAAAGAAAAAAAAAAGAAAGAAAGAAAAGAAAAGGAAACATAGAAACAATTTAGAGATGATAGTTTTTTGTTGCTTTGAACTCCCGATTTTCTTGTCTCAGCCTCCCAAGTGCTAGGATTACAGGCATGCGCCACCGCGCCCAGCTAGAGAACATAGTTTGAAAAAGGTGGTTCATTTAATAAATTATGTTGTGATAATTAGTCATCCATGTGGGGAAAAAGTTGGATTCCTTTTCCCAATAAATAAATCAATTTTAGGGAATCTGGGGATGTAGTTCAATGGCAGGGTGCTTGCCTAACATGCACAAGGCCCTGGGTTTGATCCCCAGTATTGAAAAAAAAAATCAAGTTTATGTATATTAAAGATCTAAGTGTGTGAAGCAAAACTAAGTCTTGGAGGACAAGGGTCTGGGAGTGTATCTCAGTAGGTAGAGCACTTACCTAGCATGCGCTGAGTTCAATCTCTGGCACTGCTTTAAAAAACAAATAAACAAAAGTGAGGAAACAAGCAAAAAGACAAGTATATATTCACAAAAGATTTGTGAAATCATGAGATGCTCAAGTCTCCTTAATAAACCAGTAGAGGGCGGGGGTTGTGGCTCAGCAATAGAGCGCTCGACTAGCACGTGCGCGGCCCGGGTTCGATCCTCAGCACCACGTAAACATAAATGCATTGCATTGTGTACAACTAAAGCAAATAAATAAATATTTTTTTAAAAAAACCCAGTAGATACAAATTAAAATCATATTAAAATATTATTTCACACCCAATGGACAGGTAAAATCTTCCAATTTGAACAATACCACAATATTGAAGATTGTGGAGCAAAGGAATCCTCAATTGCTGCTGGTAGATTTGTAAACTACTAGAATCATTTTGGGAAACTGTTTGGTGTCACTCAGTATCACAGTCCACTGTGCTGTTATAACAAAGTACCTGACACTGGATAATTTATGAACAGTGGATGTTTATTCCTCATAGTTCTGGGGGAGGCTGAGAAGTCCAACATCAAGGTGCTGGTAGGTTAAGTGTCTAGTGAGGGTCTGTGCTTCCAAGATGGTGCCGTGTTGTTGCATCCTCTAGGTGCAACAAATGTCTCACGTGGTGGAAGGTGGAAGGGTAAAAGGGGAGGAATGCTGTATTCTTTTTTTTTGGTACTAGGGATTGAACTCAGGGGCTCTCGACCACTGGGCCACATCCCCAGCCCTTTTAAATATTTTATCAGAGACAGGGTCTCACTGATTTGCTAAGTGCCTCACCATTGCTGAGGCTGGCTTTGAACACTAGTTCCTCCTGCCTCAACCTCCCAAGTGCTGGGATAAGAATGCTGTATTCTCACATGGTATAACAAACAGTGAACAGGCAAAAGAGGTAACTCTCTTAAAGTTTCTTTTATAAGGGCATTAATTCATTCATGAGGACACAACCTTCCTCATGTAATCACTTCCCAAAAGACCCACTTCTTTAATACCACAGCAATAGAGATTAAGTTTCCATGAATTTGGGAAGGGATACATGTTGAAATCAAAGCAACTACTATGCATCCAATGATCCAGCATTTCTATTGCCAGGATAAACCCCAGAAAATCTCATGCATGTATGTACCATTGCACAGGTACAGGAGTTCTCCTGGAGGTAATGTCAAACAAATATGCATCATTAAAGTATTATTTTTGCAATACTAGGGATTAAACCCAGGGTTACCACTAAACTACATCCAGTCCTTTTTTTTTTTTTTTAGAAAAAGGAAAAAGAAGTTTTATTGCTTTGTTAGCAAAGGAGAAAAGAAGCAGGGGACTCCAGTCCCAGAGACAATGATTCTGCCTGTCCTGACAGGAAGAAGAAAGGACTTTTAAAGAGGGATTCAAAGGCTACATTCCAACCTGTTCTTTGTCAGGGGTCATAATTTACTTGTAGACTTGAGAGTGAGCCATTTCTTAGACTTTATGGTGCCATCCCTGAAGTCTGAATTACTTCATTCCTGTGGTGCATGAGCTCAAGGACAGGTAACCTGGCCACTCCTGTGACTCTGTGTCATTGGACATAAAGGTACTTCTTTCCTCTTGACTTAGGACTTTAAGGGAAGGTCAGAAATCCTTTATTTTTCAGGTACCGGGGATTGAACTCAGAGGCATTCAACCACTGAGCCACATCCCCAGCCCTATTTTGTATTTTATTTAGAGACAGGGTCTCACTGAGTTGCTTAGTGCCTTGATTTTGCCGAGGCTGGCTTTGAACTTGTGATTCTCTTGCCTCAGCATCCTGAGCCACTGTGTAATTCCACCATCGCATGTGGCCCAGAAATCCTTCTTGCATGTGTTGTTTCTTAAATTACTGCAACTTTAAAATACCCAACATCTGCCGGGCACGGTGGCGCACGCCTGTAATCCCAGCACTTTGGGAGGCTGAGGCAAGAGGATCGCAAGTTCAAAGCCAGCCTCAGCAATGGCGAGGCACTTAGCAACTCAGTGAGACCCTGTCTCTAAATAAAATACAAAAAAGGGCTGGGGATGTGGCCCAGTGGTCGAGTGCCCCTGAGTCCAATCCCTGGTACCAAAAAAAAAAAAAAAAAAAAAAAATACCCAACATCCTGGGCTGGGGTTGTGGCTCAGCGGTAGAGCGCTCGCCTTGCACATGCGCAGCCCGGGTTCGATCCTCAGCAGCACGTAAACATAAACGCATTGCATTGTGTACAACTAAAGTAAATAAATAAATATTTTTTAAAAAATATCCAACATCCTGGGACAGCATGCTCTGAACCCATCACTAACAGTTAATTTCATTGTGGTTATTTGAGATGCCGTTTTCCTTAACTACAGAACAGCTACTTCCCTTTCTTCAAAAGATGCTGTAGAGGTTAAATGAGGTAATACATGACAGGGCTTTGGTCAGTGGCCCAGAGAACAGGTTAAATGCTCAGTGAATATTCAGAGCTTAGTTTCATCATTTTGGTTTGGAGAACTGGAGAAACACCTAAGTCTTCTGATAATATTGGACTGGGGATTAACTCATGTCACTGGTTAAGACCTAGGAAACAATCCAACTTGATGACTAACACATAAACAAGTCACTTTTACGGTTTATCTAATTGGCAAATGGGTAATTTTATTTCTTTGACAATCTGTTAGCTTCTGTTTTCTACAAGGTAGACTCTCAATTCTCTTCCAATTTTGGATGCTACATGGAGCACAGGAAGCATGGTTTCAGAGGTCTTTCGATTGACAGCTGGCTTCATTCCTCGGGGTTCCAGGTGAGGCAGAACATCATGGAAGAAGAATGTAGTAGAGGAAAGCAGCTCACATGATGATCAGGAAGCAGAAAGAGAGGACCCCAGTCTAACAGGGCTTTGCTAAATTATTGAGACTGGCCTTGAACTTGCAATCCCCTTTTAGCATCCTGAATCATTGGGATTATAGGTGTACAATATTGCACCTGGCTTAAAGTATAAATTTAGACAATAGTCCATTCTTGGTAAAAATGAATAGTTATAAACCTCAACATGGATGAATCTCTAAAAACTTAATGTTGACTTTTTAATAGAAATGTTATATACAGTGTTATGTAAAAAGTTGCTCTATATGTGTATTATGAATTATCATGCATGCTACTGTCATATATACAACAACTTCGAATAAAGAAAAAAAAAAAAAGAAATGTTAAACCAGGCATGGTAGTGAATGCTTGTAATCCCAGGTACTCAGGAGGTCGGGGCAGGAGGATCACAAGTTTGAGGACAGCCTGGGCAACTTCAAGACACCCTGCCTCAAAATGACTGGGGATGTAGCTCAGTGGTAGAGCAACCCTGGGTTCAATCCCCAGCAAAAATAAATAAATAAATAAATGAAATAGGGGCTGGGGCTCAGTGGTAGAGCACTTGCCTGGCATGCGTGAGACACTGGGTTCGATTCTCAGCACCACATATAAATAAATAAAATAAAGGTCTATTAACAACTAAAAAATGTATTTAAAAAATGAAATAAAATAAGCATGTCACAAAGGACATAATACAATGCGATTTTATTTATATGAAGTTCAAAATCACATGAAATAATATTTTTCTTTTTTTTTTTTGGCACTGGGGATTGAACTCAGGGGCACTCGACCACTGGGCCACATCCCCAGCCCTTTTTTGTATTTTATTAGAGACAGGGTTTTACTGAGTTGCTAAGTGCCTCGCCATTGCTAAGGTTGGCTTTGAACTCATGATCCTCCTGCCTCAGCCTCCCAAGTGCTGGGATTACAGGTGTGAGCCACCATGCCCAGTTAAAATCACATGAAATAATATTCTTAAGGATGTATATAATTAAGATTCAATTTCTTGGGGCTGGGGTTGTGGCTCGCCTAGCACATGTGAGGCGCTGGGTTCATCCTCAGCACCACATAAAAATAAATAAATTAAATAAAGGTATTGCGTTCAACTACAACTAATATTAAAAAAAAAAAAAACAAATAAAAACCAAGATTCAATTTCTTAAGCTGGGTGGGGTATGCAAAGGTTGAACACTGGTATTTTTTTTTGGCACCATAGATTGAACCCAAGCGTGCTTTACTATGAACCACATTCCCTGCCCTTTTTATGGGTGCTTTTTTTTTTTTTTTTTTTTTTTTAATGAGGGGTACTGGGGATTGGGCACTCGACCATTAAGCCACATCTCTACAGGAGCCCTGTTTGGGGAGATGGCTTGAATTACGGTTGACTATGGGCCACGGAGATTTGGGCATTGTCGCCTTTTGTAGTCTCACGAGACTTGGCCCGGGATCTCGAGTGACTTGGCCGAGATTGTTGATCGGGTCAGAGCCATTTTGGTGGTGTGTGCAGCGCGTGTTAGTCGTTGGTAGAGCCAGAGAAAAAAGTTATCAAAATAAAAAGCTGTTTGTCTCCAGTTTGCCTCTAAACTTCTTCCCGCGGCTTCGTTGCTTCAAGTGGCCATCGCTTCAGACAACAACACATCTCCAGGCCTATTTTATATTTTATTTAGAGACAGGGTCTGACTGAGTTGCTTAGCACCTGGCTTTTACTGAGGCTGGCTTTGAACTCATGATCCTCCTGCCTCAGCATCCGGAGCTGGTGGGATTACAGACATGCACCACCGTGCCCAGCTCCTTGTTATATCTTAAAACACACAAAAATAAAAATAAAAATCCAGGAAGACCTTTGAAATATCTCAATATTAAAAATAATTACAAGCCGGGCATGGTGGCGCATGCCTGTAATCCCAGCACTTGGGAGGCTGAGAGGCAGGAGAATTGAAAGTTCAAAGCCAGCCTCAGCAATGGCAAGGCACTTAGCAACTCAGTGAGATCCTGTCTCTAATAAAAATACAAAAAAGGGCTGGGGATGTGGTCCAGTGGTCGAGTGCCCCTGAATTCAATCCCTGGTACCGAAAAAAAAAATTACAAAATAGCTCTGCAATTAACTTGCAGAGGTATAGAAAGTCTGATATCCATATTAGGTGCTAATGAAAGAAAGAAATGAACAACTAAAAAGAGCCAATTATCCCCAAATCCTTTAACTTCAGTTTTCAAACATATTTCAGTATCCATAACATTTTCATTGCTGCTGTGAGGCAGAAATGAAAGTGTGTGTTTTTCACTTGTTAGGAGACTCAAATGTATAGGGGGAAAAAAAGAAAGAATACATGCCCCCTAGTGGTGGGATTAAAGTTGATCATTTTGTAGTTTCTGTATATTTTCATTTTTTTAACTTTTCCAGACAGGGCCAAGGGCCTGGGAATTCTTGCCTCCCCTGAGCACCAATTAAGCACACAATGTACAGACTTTTGGTCAAAATTAGTAAGCTTTATTTAAACTTCAAAAAAATAAAATAACAGACAAAAGGCAGCTTAAACTCTGTTCTTCCCGAGGATCAGATGTACAACTCAGAGCAGGAACTACCCCTACAAAGTTAAAAGACCCTTTAACCCCAATCAAGTCACAGGCAAGGAAGGACCTTCACTGTGGGATCAGGCATAGGGTAGGTGGAGTAGGAAGAACCCCACAGTTAGGTCAGTGGGTTCTGAGACAGCACAAGTGGAGAACAAGACAAAAAGCCCTATCAGAAACACGATCCAGAACTTTAAGGGCGAACTTTGTCACAGGGAATTATATACAAGGGAGATGGGCTGGGGTCACAGCCCAGGGAGGAGATGAGAGGACTACAGAGAGCCACCAAGGTTGCCCCTGGCCCTAGCCAGCTGCTGCTGCAGCCTGCTTACCCTCAATTCTCCTCATCACTGTCATCCGGGCTGATGGCAGGGCTGGTGAGGCTGTAGGTGGGGCTGGTGGGTGAGTAGCCAGGGGAAGTGGGAGAATAGGTAGAGCCTTTAGGGGAGGTGGGCGAGTAGGTGGGGCTGGTGGGTGAGTACTTGGGGGAGGTTGGTGAATAAGTGGGGCTAGTAGGTGAATACTTGGGAGAGGTTGGTGTATAGACTGGAGATGTTGGTGAGTAAGTAGGAGATGTTGGTGAGTACTTTGGAGTAGTGGGTGAATAGGTGGGGCTGGTAGGAGAGTACTTGGGAGAAGTGGGTGAATATTTGGGACTGGTAGGCGAGTACTTAGGAGAGGTTGGGGTATACTCTGGTGAGCTGGGGCTGTAGGAAGGACTGGTTGGGGTATACTTGGGTGATGTAGGGCTATAGCTAGGAGAGCTGGGGCTATAGCTGGGAGAGCTCGGGGTGTAGGTTGGAGATTGTGGTGTGTACCGTGGACTTGATGGGGAATAGCTTGGTGAGGTTGGTGAATAGCTGGGTGAAGTGGGGGAGTAGCTTGGAGAGGTAGGGCTGTAGTTAGGGCTAGTCGGTGTGTAGTTGGGACTAGTAGGCGAGTAGCTGGGTGAGGTTGGGCTGTAGCTAGGTGACGTTGGGGTATAATTAGGACTGGTTGGAGAGTAATTCGGGCTGGTGGGTGAGTAACTTGGGGAAGTTGGTGAGTAGCTTGGAGATGTAGGCGAGTAGCTGGGAGATGTTGGTGAATAGCTGGGAGAAGTGGGCGAGTAGCTGGGTGAAGTGGGCGAGTAACTGGGAGATGTTGGTGAATAGCTGGGAGATGTTGGAGAGTAGCTGGGAGACGTTGGGGAGTAGCTGGGTGACGTTGGCGAGTAGCTCGGGGATGTTGGTGAGTAGCTGGGAGAGGTTGGCGAATAGCTGGGAGAGGTTGGTGAGTAACTAGGAGATGTTGGTGGTGAGTAGCTGGGAGAGGTTGGGGAGTAGCTGGGTGATGTGGGGCTATAGTTAGGACTGGTTGGAGAATAGGATGGAGAGGTTGGGGAGTAGGAGGGTGAAGTGGGGGAGTATGAGGGACTCTGGGGTGTATAGCCCCCAGGGGAACGAGGCTCATATGCAGGTGATGTTGGCGAGTAGCTGGGTGACATGGCACCACCTGTGGAAAATAAGCCAACAAGGAAAATATGTGATGAAAAGACTTGTCCGTAAAGAAAGTTCACGGAGGAAATGAGATAGTAGCTTGGCAGTAACAACTCACCTGGTGAAGGGATGTATGGGCTTGAGGGGCCAGGAGACCCTGGAGAACCTGGTGTGGGAGACCAGGCAGGAGAGTAACCTGGGCTGAAACCACTGGCATCTGAAGCAGCACTGGGAGAAAAGCCAGCTGCCCCTGGGGTCATCCCACTCCCTGGAAGGGAAAAGAACAGGCTGAAACCAGAGCTGGAGCCCAACCATCCACCTTTCCCCAGTTCCCATGGTCTCCACCGTCTACAAAAATTCCTGTCCACCATCCCAGATCACCCACTTCTGACCACGTGAGTGAGGGTCCTCTTCCTGGGCCGGATTACTCACCAACACTTGGAGACCAGGCACCATAGGCTGGGGTTGCACCCTGGTTCCAGGGTGTCATGGCAGGAGAAATTCCTCCCATGGGACTGGGTGCTGAGCCGAAGAACATGCCAGTGGCTGCAAAGAAGCACAGTGACTCATGAGGAACAGGACCCAGGGACTAACAACCCTCCTGGCCAAGTCCTGCCTCACCCCCTTGCAGGCCCAGTAGGGTTCTGTTCAGCTGAGGCCCTCATACTCACGTCCAGCAGCCCCCAAGCCAGGGATGTTGGTGGGGATCTCCATTCCGTACTTGCACTTCTCTGCATCGAGTAGGAGATCAAAACAGCCAGTGCCAGCTGGAGCTAGCTGGCCCAGCATAATATTCTCAGACACCCCCTTCATGGGGTCACTCTCCCCATGGGCAGCTGCTTCCATAAGCACATCCACCTAAACAACCAGAAGAGGGCAGGCCCCATCAGACCCCTCCACACACAGTGCCCAGGGTGCTTCCACCACAGTCACACCCCAGTTGCCCCGCAGTGGAAGAACAGCACTGATATCTAATATATATTCATGCCCCTCTTGCAGAGCTCCTTCCTCCTACCCTGCTCAGATAAGTTCTGCCATTACCGTTTCTTCAAAGGAACATTTCATGAGAGGTCCAGTGTCCTGGCGGTTGACTCCATGTCGGGTAATGGCCATCAAATGGCCGCGACAGGTCATGGTGTCACACAAGAGCGCCAAATGCCGGTAATTGACGTAGGAACCATCAAAGGAGATGACATGGTACAGCTCCCGCTCCAGAGCTTTCCGCACAGCCTCAATGCCCAGCACCTGTCATGGAAATTGAGGGGGAAGAATCAAGTCCACGTTAGCTCTGTTCCTCTTCCTGTTCCTACCACCACCCAGATCTATAGGGAGGGAGTCAGGAATCAGTACATCCTATACTCAAAAACGTACTTAGGCAGAAAAAACCTGAACAAGGAAATCCTGTGAGCAGATAGCACAGAATGACAGTTCTGAAACCTCATTCTGAAATGAGCCCCAGGGAAGACCATGCGGCAGTGGGCTCACCGTGAAGATTTCCACAATGTCATTGGAAGTGGTGCGCACAGGATCCACATCCTTCTCGCTCAGTACCCGCATCAAGCTGACACCATCTGTCTCCAGGATCCACTCCTGCAGGGCCTTGAACTCCCCATCCTCCGTGATGATGATCTTCTTCTTGTTGTCTGTCTGTGGCAAGTGCATGTACACCTGGAATAGGAGAGTGAGCTTGAGTCGGGCCAAGCAGGACAGGGTGAGGGACAGGTAGGAGGACAACAGTTGAGAAGGCTGACCTTACTGATCTGCTCGATGCCCTGCAGGGTCATATCTGTCAGCATGTTAGACTCAATGCAGCGCAGGAAGACATCATCATCCATCTTGTCTACCACCTCTTCTTCCTACAACATGAGTGAAATCAGCACTCCTAGAACCCTTGGGTCTCTTCCCCACTCTCACTCCAAACTACTGCTCTCAAGACTTGGCCCCAACAAGACTACTTTTCATTATGATTGTACAAAAATATTAAAAAAAAAAACAACAAAAAACCTAAGAGGGGGCGACCACGCCCTACTGCCCTAATAGTCTTTACTTTCACATAGTCTGTCTAGCACCATGTATGTGCCCTTAAGGGCTGTGACCCTAGTAAGTCCCTGCTCTGCTTCTGGTGCCTAGCCAAGTGCTTGCTAGGCTGCTACTAACTTGGCAATGACCCTTTTTTAGTGGATGTATACTGCATTCCATAAAGATACACTAACATTTTCTTCACTATTCTGACAACACATCAGGAGTTGATGAGTTCTTTTTTTTTTTTTTTTTCGTACCAGGGATTCAATTCAGGAGCACTTAAGTGCCTCACAATTGCTGAGGCTGGCTCTGAACTCGTGATCCTCCTGCCTCAGCCTCCCAAGTGCTGGGATTACAGGTGTGCGCCACCATGCCCAGCTAGAGTTCTTGAGTTTTTATTATTAAAGTAGTAGGCACTTGCATGTCCAGAACAATCTCTTAGTAACTATGCCCAGGAGTCAGTCACTGGTCAAACATTTTTATGGATCACATTATATCTGCTGCAATATCACTTTCCTCAGGACATGGCATTTCCTACCATCCAGCCTGTCCCTAATCCTGCCCCCTTGCTCTCTTGGATCAGGAGAGTGGACTGCAGGAACCTGGGGAGGAGAGCCAAATGACAGAGCTATGAGGATGTGCCCCTTTTCAGTACCATCTGTTTGTTTTATCTATTTGGTTGCTGTTTCAAATTTCAAAGATTTTTGCTGCTATAAGTTTGGAAAATCAGCTGGGTGCAGTAGAGCACGCATGTAATCTCAGCACTGGGGAGGCTGAGGCAGGAGGATTGCGAGTTCAAAGCCAGCCTCAGCAATGGCGAGGCACTTAGCAAGTCAGTGACACAGTCTCCAAAATACAAAAAAGGGCTGGGGATGTGGCCCAGTGGTCGAGTGTCCCTGAGTGCAATAACAGGTACCCCCCCCCAAAAAAAAAGTTTGGAAAATCATTGATAACCATCATTCCTTACTCCTAAATCAGGTGGATGTGGCTAATGTTGCTTGCATCTTAATTTCTTTGATCACTAACAAGATTTAATGGTTTTCTTTTTCTTTTTCGGCAAATATTTATTTATTTATCTTAGTTGTACACAATGCTTTTATTTTTCATGGTGCTGAGGATTGAACCCGGTCCGCGCATGTGCTAGGCAAGCGCTCAACCTCTGAGCCACAACCCCAGCCACCCCCCCCTTTTGGTAAATATTTATTTATTTGTTTTAGATTTAATGGTTTTCTGTGACGAGTCAATTTCTTCTTGGTTCCCATTTACCTCTTGCATCTTGTTTTCATCACTGTTCATAATACGGATACGAAGGACCAGCTTCTCTGCGTTATCATCATTAAAGATGCAATTTAAGTCATCACCAAAACCTGGCAGAGACAATAATAAACCACAAGAAAGATCACATTGAACAGGACTTGCTTCCTGGTCACTTTCCATTTTGAGTTGGTCACTTACAGGGTTTTCTTGTGACTGGCCTCTCCTCATAGAACTTTCCTTCTCATAAATTCTTTTTTTTTTTTTTTTTAAATACTTGTTTTTTAGTTATAGATGAACACAATATCTTTTTATTTTATTTTCATGTGGTGCTGAGGATCGAACCCAGTACCTCATGCATGGTAGGCGCTCTACCTCTGAGCCACAACCCCAGCCCTCATAGATTCTTTCTAGAAAGGAGAAAGGGGAATACTGGGAAGAGAAACAGAAACAGAATACAGAGGAGACCTGGAAGGTGTGAGGACCAGGGAACAGTGACCTGGAGGTGTCTTGGAGGGTGTAGATGGTATACTGATAGAGAGAGAGTGGGTGGTTTTTTCAGGACCCTCGTACAATGAACATCACAGAAATGGGCACCCAGGTGATACTCCTGAACTAGATCTGCCCTCCCAGCCTTACCAGCATTAATCTTTTCAGCAATCTGCTCCATAGTCAGCTTCCGGTCAGTCATGTGCTTCCGGTCCAGCTCCACCCGCAACAGCCAGGGGAGATTCGGGCCACATCAAAGTCAGGCATTTCATAGTAGACATTCACCCACTCCTGATCCTCTGCCACCACTGTGCTCTGGGGGTTGGGGTCATAGTAAATGGCTGTGTTGGCAGTCACCTTCCTTAATGTTGTATGCTCTAGGCGGCACAGAATGTCCTGGATAGAGAAAGGGAATCATGACACAGGGATTGGGGTAATTCCAAACCCCTCTTGAAACCATCCCACCAAGGGTATCCCAAACTCTAGATTCAAGGGAAAATTCACTCCTTTTCTTCCTGCCAAGTTCATTATTCCCTACCTTGGCCCTCTCAGCATCTCGAGCAGACTGGCCCAACAGGAAGACAGTGAGTGATGGGGTCTTTGGCTTCTTAGAAATGTTGATGAGCTCCTTAAGTCGGGGTACACCCAGTGTCACATTCTTGGCAGACACGCCAGCATAGTGAAAAGTATTCAAGGTCATCTGGGTAGCTGGTTCTCCAAGGGACTGTGCAGCCAGAGCTCCCACCATTTCCCCAGGATGGGCCTAAGGAAAGACTAGAGTCAGACAACAATCCCTCTCTTTCGGTGAATGAATGGAATGGAGTCAAGGCCAAGACTAGCCTTAATCTTATAGAACATGGTGCACATGAGTTTGGCAAAGGTAGAGAGATTTTTTTTTTTTTTAATCTGTCTAATTTGATCATCTTCTTCCTCAGGAGCTTTAATTTACAGCATACCACTTAGCACCCCATGTGCTACACATCCAGAAAACGCACCAGACCATCTAAAATCCAAATTTCTGCACACACGCTAAAATTACAGGGTAAATATTCATTTCATAATAGCTATATAAATAGGAAGCTCCCCATAAACATTATTTTAACCAAGATATAATCACACACCATCAAATTTAACCTATCACTGGAATCATATAGTATGTAGCCATTTCAGACTTGTTTCTTCCACTAAGTAACATGAATTTAAGGCTTATCACGATCTTTTTTTTAATTAATTTATTATAATTTGTTATATGACAGATGCATTTCAATTCAAAAACACATATATAGAGCATAATTTTTCATATCTCTAGTTGTACACAAAGTAGAGTCACACCATTTGTGTCTTCATACATGTACTTGGGGTAATGATGTCCATCTAATTCCACTGTCTTTCCTACCCCTGCCTTCCCCTCCCTCCCCTTTGCCGTATCTAAAGTTCCTCCATTCCTCCCATGTCCCCCCACCCACCCCAATCCCCATTATGGATCAGCATCCTCATATCCACGAAAACATTTGCATTTGGTTTTTTGGGATTGGCTTACTTCACTTAGCACAATAGTCTCCAACTCCATCCATTTACCTGCAAATGCCATGATTTTTATTCTCTTTTAATGCTGAGTAATATTCCATATTGTGTATATACACCACAGTTTCTTTATCCATTCAACTACTGAAGGGCATTCTAGGTTGGTTCCACAATTTAGCTATTGTGAATTGTGCTGCTATAAATATTGATCTGGCTATGTTACTATAGTATATCCTTTGGGTATAAACTGAGGAGTGGGATAGCTGGGTCAAATGATGGTTATTCACTATCTTTTCATGGCTTAATAGCTAGTTACTTTTTTATCACTGATAATATTCCCTTGTATATACCACATTTTACTTATTCATTCATCAATGGATGAACAATTAGTTTGTTTCCACTGCTTGGCTATTATAATGTACTATGACCATTTGGGCTTAAAAGTTTTGAGTTCAGGCATTTTCAGTTCCCTTGGGTAGTGAAATTGCTGGGTCATATGGTAACTTTATGCTTAACCTTCTGAGGAACTAGCAGTCCACTTCCCAAAGCAAATAAACCTTTCCCATCAGCAATATATGAAGGTTCCAATTTTTCCAAATCCTCTACAACATTTGTTATTGTCTTTTAATCATCGAAGTAGATGCAAAGTGGTATCTCAGCGGTGTTGATTTGCATTTCCCTAATGGCAAATAATGTTGATATCTTGTATGTATTCACTGGTCATCAGTTAGGCACAGTGGCATGTGCCTGTAATCCCAGTGACTTGGGAGGCCAAGGCTCAGGATGGCAAATCTGAGGTCAGCCTCAGCAACTTTGCCAGACCCTGCCTCCAAAAGAAACAAACAAAAAAAGCACCAAGAGGGGGGAAAACCCACAAAAAAGGTTGGGGATATAGCTCAGGGTAAAAGCACACCTGGGTTCTATCCTTAGTACCTCCAAAAAAAAAAAAAAAAAAAAAAAAAAAAAAAAAAAAAACATGACCAGTATTATTCTTTGGGGAAAAATCTATTGAAATCCTTTGACTTTTTGTTCTTTACACTATTGACTTTTAAGAGTCCTTTATATGTCCTTTTTTTTGGTACTGAGGATTTAACCCAAGGGCACTTTACCACTGAGCTATATCCTCAGCGCCACCTGCCTTTTTTTTTTTCCTCTTTTTGGAAGGATACCAGGGATTAAATCCAAGGGCACTTAACCACTGAGCCACATCCGACTTTTTATTTTCTAAATTTTGAGACAGGGCCTGTCTAAGTTGCTTAGGGCCTCACTAAATTGCTATGATCTTACAATCCTCCTGCCTCAACCTCTAGAGTCACTGGGATTACAGGTGTGTGCCACCACACCCAGTCCTTTACATATTCTTTGTGCATGACACTTATCAGACAGATAATTTCAAAGCATTTTCTTCCATCCTGTGATATCTTTTTACTTTCTTGATGGTGTCCTATGAAGTACAGAAGTTTTAAATTTTGATCAAGTTCAAATTTCTTACTTTTTTCTTTGGTTGTTTATGCTTTGGGGTCATAACTAAGAATCCATTATCTAATCCACAGTTTTTGTTTGTTTGTTTTGATACTGTGGATTGAACTCAGGGGCACTCAACCACTGGGCCACATCCCCAGCCCTTTTTTTATATTTTATTAGAGACAGGGTCTCACTGAGTTGCTAAGTGCCTTGCCACTGCTGAGGCTGGCTTTGAGCTCGCAATCCTCCTGCCTCAGCCTCCCAAGTGTTGGGATTACAGGCGTGCGCCACCATGCCTGGCTCTAATCCACAGTTTTAAAGATACACCCCATTTACTTTAATTCACATTAAACTTTTAACTCTTAAATTTATATCTTTGATAGATTTGTTTGTTTTTTGGTACCGGAGATTGAACTCAGAAGCACTCCATCACTGGGCCACATCCCCAGCCCTTTTTTTTTTCGTATTTTATTAGAGACAGGGTCTCACTGAGTGGCTAAGTGCCTCACCATTGCTGAGGCTGGCTTTGAACTCTCGATCCTCCTGCCTCGGCCTCCCAAATGCTGGGATTACAGGCATGTGCAACTGTGCTCGGCTTCTCTGATAGATTTTAAGGTACTTTTCTTATGTTGTATAAGATGGGGGTATCCAACGTCCTTCTTTTGGGCTGAATTTTTTTGTTTTTTTCAGGGCCATGGGTTGAATTTAGGGCCTTGCACAATGCTCTACCACTGAGTTATACCTTCAGCCCTCAACTTCATTCATTTGTATGTGGATATCTAGTGGTCCCAGCACAATTTGTTCTAAGTTAAGACTGTTCTTCCCCCATTTAATTGACTTGGCACTTAAAAACAAAAAAATCGGGCTGGGGTTGTGGCTCAGTGGTAGAGCGCTCGCCTAGCACATGCGCGGCCTGGGTTCAATCCTCAGCACCATGTAAACATAAATGCATTGCATTGTGTACAAATAAAGCAAATAAATAAATATTTAAAAAATCAAATCAAGTGAACACGAATGTGAAGGTTTTAATTCTAAACCTTTAATTCTATTCTATCGATAAACACATCCTTATGCCACTAACATACTCTTTTTTTTTTTTTTTTTTTTTTTTGGTACCGGGGATTGAACTCAGGGACACTTGACCATTGTGCCACATCCCCAGCCCTTTTTTTGTGTTTTATTAGAGACAGGGTCTCACTGAGTTGCTAAGTGCCTCGCCATTGCTGAGGCTGACTTTGAACTCGCGATCCTCCTGTCTCAGCCTCCCAAGTGCTGGGATTACAGGCGTGTGCCACCGCGCCCTAACATACTCCCTTGATTACCATAGCTCTATGAAGTATTTTGAAATCAGTGAGTGTGAGTTTTCCAACTTTCTTCTTCTTTTTTTTGTACCAGGGATTGAACTCAGGGGCACTCAACCACTGAGCCACATCCACAGCCCTATTTTGTATTTTATTAGAGACAGGGTCTCACTGAGTTACTAAGTGCCTCGCTGTTGCTGAGGCTGGCTTTGAACTCGCTATCCTCCTGCCTCAGCCTCCCGACCGCTAGGATTATAGGGTGCGCCTTGGCCAGCTTTGTTCTTTCTTAAGATTGTTTTGGTGCTTCTGATTCCCTTGCATTTCCATATTAATTTCACAATCAGCTCATAAATTTCTGCCAAAAACACAGCTAGGACTTTGATAAGAATTGTGTTGAATCTGTAGATCACTTTGGAAACAGTTTATTTAACAATATTAAGGCAGTTACTGAAGCTAGCCTCAAACTTGTGATCCTCCTGTCTCAGCCTCTTAAGCCTTTTTATTTTTATTTTAAGACAATCGAAGGTGCCCATGTTGGTCTTGAACTTACAATCCTCATGCCTTGGCCTTCCAAGTAGGCAGAATTACAGGCATGCACCACCATACCCAGATACCTAATTTTTAAGACCAATACCTAATTTATAAGATTAATTTACAGCTGGGCGCAGTGACACACGCCTGTAATCCCAGCACTTGGGAGGCTGAGACAGGAGGATCGCGAGTTCAAAGCCAGCCTCAGCAATGGCGAGGCACTTAGCAACTCAGTGAGACCCTGTCTCTAATAAAATATAAAAAAGGGCTGGGGATGTCGCTCAGTAGTCAAGTGTCCCTGAGTTCAATACCCGGTACAAAAAAAAAGGATTAATTTACATCAATCAGATTCAGAGGCATGCCTATAATTATAATGCTTCCCCTCCTTCCACTATCCTATAAACCCCTTAAATTTAGTGAAAGCATGTTCCAGTATCTATAAATCTCTTTTTCTACTCACTCACTCCAATTTCTTATCTCTAAATTATTAGAATTCTGCACACAGCAGGCATTTTAGGAATATAAAGAACAAGGCTACAGTCGGGCGCGGTGGCGCACGCCTGTAATCCCAGCACTTTGGGAGGCTGAGGCAGGAGGATCGCAAGTTCAAAGCCAGCCTCAGCAACGGCGAGGCGCTTGGCAACTCAGTGAGACCCTGTCTCTAAATAAAATACAAAAAAGGTCTGGGGATGTGACCCAGTGGTCGAGTGCCCCTGAGTTCAATCCCCGGTACCACAAAAAAAAAAAAAAAAAAAAAAAAAAAAACAAGGCTACTTCATATTCCCAGTCACGCCACTTACTTCCTATATGACCATCATAAAATAAAGTCACTGTCTAAGCCTCAGTTTTGTCTCTGCCACACGAGACTAGCAATCTCTCCCCTACTAAGATCATTTTAAGGTTATTACGATATAAAGGCATAATGCACCAAATACAGGTTTTGGTACACAGCACACTCTCAATAAATGACAGTAATTGTGGAAATAAGTAAACTGTTCTTAGAAACTAGAGAAGCCAATAAGCAAAAAAGACCAAGGTGAGAAGCCAGTACTTACAATGGCCTGGTTGAACTTGGATTCAATCTCCCCAAGCAGCCAGTCAAAGGCCTCTCCACTGAGCCGAAACTCCTCAGCCATGCGGCGGGAGCATAGTGTGGATCGCAGGTGGATGTTGAAGAGCAGTGTGGCATTCTCCTGAGCCTGCCGGCTTAGTGGGTCATCCCCATTCACAATCACCAGCTTCTTGCTCAATTCCTTGACTCCTGGGGCCAAAGAAGGGTGAAGAGATCATCAGACAAGGGACAAACAGACTCCTATCCCAGCCTGGCCTGGAAACCCCTAAGTAGGTACTCACCCTCTACCACTTTGATGGGGTGCAGATCAGAGGGAAGGCGAGGGTTGATGTGAAAGATTTTCTGAGCATTCCAGATCATTCGCAGAAGGTTACAGGGGAGGACAACCTGAGAGAGGAGGGAACAGAGAGAGGATTTCAAGTCAAGGACTGCCATCCAGTAACAGCACCTCCCTAGCCTAGCACTTCCTAACCTCACATACCTTGCTATCACCAGTCGGGAAGATGACCCTAAGCACCTCCCGATCCTCACGCATCCTTTCAAATTCCCGTTCCAGTTCGTTCTGTATATGTGCATTGCTCAGCACATCCTTTACCAGATCCTCCTGCAGAGTTCGCCGCAAGGCCCTCTCATTGGTATAATCGAAGCGGAACCTGAGGTGACAAGACAGTGGATTCAGAGGACAGGTGTTATTAGCTCTACACGGAGTAGTGTGAAGCTTTCAAAAGTGTATAGCTCACCAGAAACAGCAATTTGGTAGCAAGATTCTTGGGCAGAGACATATAGATCAAGGATGCCAGGATTTGAACATGTATCTGCCCCTATGCCCTTTCCTAACATCACCAGGGACAAATCTCAAATCTGCCTCTTCCCCATCAAGTAGCTATTTCAGATGGGTGGAGAAAAGGTGCTGAAAGATATGGCCTGAAGAATGTCTTGCAGTGGGCCTTTTCTCTGAGGGAGTAGAACAACAACTCAGGCCCTGAGATTCAGAAGCATGAACCACCCACTTGCCCGCCTCCTCACTTCTTCTCAAAAGCCTTGTTCGAAGGCTTCAGCGTAGCCAGGTTCTGGAATTCAACACTCTCCCCAGCCAGGCCATCCTCGCCATAGCGCAGCTGCACCACCTGGTTGATGGAGTTCCGCACAGTTGCATCATACTTCACCATCACTGACTCCATTGACTTGATCAGCCGCCGCTGGATATACCCTGGGGGGAGGTAATCAACTGAAGGACCCAAAGCAAGAGGACAACAAAGCCAAAGACCCAATCTGGGGCCTCGATCCACCAGATTACCACCTAGTACCCCTCATTCTCAAGGTCTATCTCTTTTGTAGTGCTGGGAAGTGAACCCAGGGCTTCATACATGCTAGGCAAGTGCTTACAACCAAGGTATACCCCAAATCCCCTCCCCCAAAGTCTTTTGACAAAAGCCATATCTACCATCAGATGAACTGAACACCCAGTAGAGTCCCCTAACAACCATCCCTAATGTGCTAGCCAGAAGAAGAGTCCAAGGCTCTATCTCTACAGTCTGGAACTTTTCTTAAACTATTGGAACCCAGGGCCTTACACATGATAGGCAAGCTTTCTACCACTAAGCCACACCCTCAGCCCTTTATTCCACCAATTCAAACAGAAGCCATGACGGGCATGGTAGCGCACGCCTGTAATTACAGCACTCGGGAGGCAAAGGCAGGAGGATCAAGAGTTCAAAGCTAGCCTCAGTAAAGGCGAGGCACTTAGCAACTCAGACCCTGTCTCTAATAAAAATACAAAAAAGGGCTGGGGATGTGGCCCAGTGGTCGAGTGACCCTGAGTTCAATCCCCGGTACCAAAAAAAAAAAAAAGAAAGAAACAGAAGCCTTTAGCCTGAGAATCCCAGTTCCCCACCCACCAGGGTTTCTTAGCAGGCAGTACTTCCTGGAAGTGCCCTGAAGACCTCACCAGTCTCAGCAGTCTTGACAGCTGTGTCGATGAGCCCCTCTCGACCCCCCATAGCATGGAAGAAGAACTCAGTTGGTGTGAGGCCAGCTAGGTAAGAGTTCTCCACAAAGCCACGGCTCTCAGGTCCATAATCATCCTTGATGAAGTGGGGCAAAGTCCGGTGCTTGAATCCAAATGGGATCCGCTTGCCTTCCACGTTCTGCTGCCCAACAACAGCAATAACCTAGGAAACAAAAAAGCTGGGCTGCATCTGACTCCCCTTGCCTTAAGAATATGAGTTCCCAAGCCAGGCACAGGGGTACATGTCTGTAATTCCAGTTACTTGGGAGGCTGAGGCAGGAGGATTATAAAAGTTCAAGGCTAGTCTGGGCAACTTAGTGAGACCTTGTCTAAAAACAGAAAGTAAAAAAGGCTGGAAATATAGTTAAGTTCAATCCCCAGTACTTCAACAACATTGAGTTCCCAATATTTTCTCCAACTTCCTCTACCTTAAAACATACACACACAGGCTGGGGTTGTGGCTCAGTGGTAGAGCGCTCGCCTAGCACGTGCGCGGCCCGGGTTCGATCCTCAGCACCACGTAAACATAAATGCATTGCATTGTGTACAACTAAAGCAAATAAATAAATATTTTTAAAAAAAAAAAACACACAAAAAACCATACACACAGGGCTGGGATTGTGGCTCAGCGGTAGAGCGCTCACTTAGTACGTGCGCGACCCGGGTTCGATCCTCAGCACCACGTACAAATAAAAAAACATTGTGTACAACTAAATAAATAAATACTTAAAAAAAAACAAACATAAACACAGCTGGGCGTGGTGGCGCACGCCTGTAATCCCAGCACTCGGGAGGCTGAGGCACTTAGGATCTCAGTTGAGACCCTGTCTCTAATAAAAATACAAAAAAGGGCTGCGGAGGTGGCCTAGTGATCGAGTGCTCCTGAGTTCCATCCCTGGTACAAAAACAAAACAAAAAAACACATCTACCTTCCTCCTCTATACTTCAGTGTAATGCCCTAACTGAAAATACAAGACTCCTCACCTGGGAGATGTTGATCTTGGAACCTTTAGCTCCTGACACCACCATAGACTTGAAGTTGTTGTATTCAGACAGGGATTTTTGGGCTGAGGAGCCAGTCTTGTCTCGAGCGTCATTGAGAATGCGATTCACTTGGTTTTCAAACGTCTGACGCAATGTGTTCCCTGGGGTGGGCTCCAGCTCATTATTATGAGCCTTCTCAATGACCTGAAAGCAGAGTTCTCAGTGAGACATCAAGCAATACTCTATTCCCCTTCCCGATACTCCTTATACCCATGTTGTTCTTGCTGATGTCCAATTCATATCCCAGAGATCCACTTATTCCCTCTGTCCAGCTTTCCCTCTTACCTCTATTACATCCTGTTTGGCCTTCTTAATAGTGTTCTGAATGTCCTGATAAGTCTTAGAATCAGCAATAGAGTCCCCAATGCCAATGGTATGACCTAGAGATAAAGAGAAGCATCAGTGACATTGCCTTTTGGACTCCTATGCAATAGGGGAGGCACTTGAAGCCTTATAAGAAATAAGAACATAAAGAGGAAGGAGAAAGACTAGTTCGAAGTGAGGAAGTACAGACCACTATACTTACCCTCAATGAGAAGCCAGTTGTTAATGACAGTCTGAATGTTGGGAGTAGAAGAGGCGAGTAATGTCATGACCCATCTCTAGGTAGGAGATGTGGACCAAGGAACCAGCTGAGGTGCCCAGAGACTTCTTACACAGAATGCCCATGATCAGCTCCCCATTCTCCACTACCACCTGTAGACAAGCACCCACTGAAGGCTTCTGTTCTGGTTCCCACTTTCAAATCCTGCCCCCACATATCCAAAACCCAGGCCCTACCTTGGTGTCCCCAGGAGAGATGTGTTTGTAAGGGCCACTGTCCTCATCATCAGGATGAGTGCTATGGGTACGGATACAATTGATATGGCCAGGTATGATGAGAGAGAAGATCTGTTTGCCTGTCCATAGGGGCCGGGGCTTGAGGATGGCTGGCTGTGGGACCTTTCCATCCCATGTGGATAGGAACATTAGGAGGTTCATTACTTCACCCTGTGAGACAAATATCAAGAAAGACACAGTCAGAATGCAGGCCTCACATCTCAATAACATCAGGAAGGCTTCCCTACCCCAGGAGGAAAGTCATATTTTTGGAGGCAACAAGATGCCAAGAAAACTGCCTTCCAATTTTTTAATTTAAAAAAAAAAAAAAAAAAAAAAAAAATCACTGTAGGGGCTGGTGTTGTGGCTCGGTGGTAGAGTGCTTGCCTTGCATGTGTGAGGCACTGCGTTCGATTCTCAGTACCACATATAAATAAATGAATAAATAAAATAAAGGTCCATCAACAACTAAAATTTTTTTAAATCACTGTGATAAGACTTATTTTTATGTTTGTTTAAATAATAAACACAATTTCTTATAATAATTGGGATATAAGCCGGGCGTGGTGGTGCACGCCTGTAATCCCAGCACTTGGGAGGCTGAGGCAGGAGGATCGCGAATTCAAAGCCAGCCTCAGCAATGGAGAGGCACTTGGCAACTCAGTGAGAACCTGTCTCTAATAAAATACAAAAAAGGACTGGGAGCCGGGCGCGGTGGCGCACGCCTGTAATCCCAGCACTTTGGGAGGCTGAGGCAGGAAGATCGCGAGTTCAAAGCCAGCCTCAGCAATGGCAAGGCACTTAGCAACTCAGTGAGACCCTGTCTCTAAATAAAATACAATAAAAGGGCTGGGGATGTGACCCAGTGGTCGAGTGCCCCTGAGTTCAATCCTGGGTACCACAAAAAAAAAGGGGGGGGGGGGGGGGGGGGCTAGGGATGTGGCTCAGTCGTTAAGTGCCCCTGGATTCAATCCCCAGTACCAAACAAATAATTGAGATATAAGAAAAAATAAAGACATAAGCAAAATTTAACCAGGGCCTATTTATTTTCCCTTCACCTTTATTGCATAGAAAATACATTTATTATAGAATTACATGAAATTTTAAGGAATTAAACAGGGAACTAAGTTATATCATTTGGGGCCTCTAATCTTTCCTAATCTCCTTCTTTCCTTCCACCTCACCAGAAAAGGCAGTCTCACATATATACCAGTGCAACACAAGCCAAGAAAAAAACACTGCAGTTCTTCCTTCCTGGCCTCCTCCTCACCTCCCCTAGATTCCCCTTTGCCTTCCCAAGGGTGGTTTCCATTTGGACCACACACCCGCTCCAAGAAGACATCTCTCTTAGTGAATTTGCGCACTGCAGTGAGTGTATCCTGCACGATGCCCATGACAGGTCGATTGCTCTGAGGGGTGACAATCATGCGAGGCACCATAGCCAGCTCCTGTATCTCTGCCCTGGTCTCCAGAGACTGGGGCAGGTGCAAGTTCATCTCATCCCCATCAAAGTCTGCGTTGTATGGAGTCGTTACACTGAAGCAAGAGAGAGGAAGATGTCTTCAGAAAAAAACCTCAAGCAGCAGCCCAACTCACACCCCTACCCTAGTCTGATTCCATTCAGTTAAGGAACTGACCTAAGATTCAAGCGAAATGTAGACCAAGGGAGGATGCGAACCCGATGACCCATCATGGACATTTTGTGCAAAGTTGGCTGCCGATTAAAGATAACGATGTCCCCATCACACATATGCCGTTCCACCTAGGGAGAGGTAAGATACAGAAAAGGGTTCAATGGAGGAGGTATGTTAAGAATGAAATGACAAGGGACCTAGAATCCTTTGTAAACTAAAAGAAATGATGTTGTGGTGTTATTCACTTGAAACATACACATATCAAATACCCACTTTGTGCCAGCCCTGGAGCCAGACACCAGGTTATCAGGGGTAACAAAATTTAGTGCCCAATCTCAAGGAATTCAGTCTGGGGAGAAAACCAAGAGAAAACGAACATGAAGTCCTCTGCACAATTCTCCTATGGATTTTTTTTTTGATTATGCTGCCCCTGGTAATGCAATTTCCACCCTGTATGTCAATGATTGGTAGCTAGCTACAAGCATGCCTGCAACACTAATAGCCTTTTTAAAAGACTGCCATAAGTCTGGATCCTAATGCAAAGAACTGTATCAGATGGCCTATTCTATCCAGCCCCCATATTCCAGAAAGCCTCCTGTTCATGTGGTTAAGAGAGGCCTATCCTATCATTACATACCTTATAGCCAGTCTGCAGGTGAAGGTCACTGGGCTTGGGGTGGAAACGTAAGTCAATGCGATCGCCATTGTCTCGGATTATATATTTGGCTCCTGGGTACTGGCTATTTCCCCTGCGTACAAGTTCCTGAAGTCTAGAAAGGAAAAAGGTGCAATAAACAAAATGCTTCCCCCTAAAAGCCCCAGCAACCACCTTTACCCTAAAGCCTCACGTGGAAGCTAAACTTTTAAACATCAATGCTTTTGGCCGGGCATGGTGACACATGCCTGTAATGCCAGCACTTGGGAGGCTGAGGCAGGAGGATCACGAGTTCAAAGTCAGCCTCAGCAATGGCGAGGCACTTAGCAACTCAGTGAGACCCTGTCTTTAATAAAATACAAAAAAGGGCTGGGGATATGGCCCAGTGATCGAACTAGTGCCCCTGAGCTCAATCCCCGGTACCAAAAAAAAAAAAAATCAATGCTTTCCCTCCTTACTGAGTCCCCCTCCCCATGTGGGGGGAGCACACCTCCCATTTCTCAAATCCTCACCACTGGGGCCACATTCCCCAGGCCACTCCAGGCAGGGCTTCCAGACCTGAGGCACACCTGTCAATGTTGAAGGGTGTGACAATCTCTGCAAAGGTCATATTGGCAGCAATGGAGCGAGGCACGCCAACCTGGTCAATGGATAGGTTGGGGTCAGGGGTGATGACAGTGCGGGCTGAGAAGTCCACTCGCTTGCCCATCAAGTTCCCTCGCACACGGCCTTCCTTGCCCTTCAAGCGCTGCTTCAAGGACTTGAGAGGACGCCCAGACTTCTGCATGGCCTGTGAGAAAACATAAAAAGGGAGCAACCCAGGATTCAGTCTGGACCCTTCTCCAGATCTCTGCCAGCCCCCACCCTGCTCCAATCCATAGGGGCCAGGGAATATGCAGACGCACACGGGGCAAGCCAGGCAGCTCATTGTCCACCATGGTGGCCACATGGAACTGAAGAAGCTTCACATCCTCTGCAATGACATGGGCTGCTGCCCCATTCTGCTCATTCCTACGTAGCTGATTGTTGATCTTCACGATGTCAGCCAGTTTGTGAGTCAAATCATCCTGAGGGGGAAGTTAAAAACATCAAAGCCCAGCCGCCAATGACTAGGAGCTCAGCACATAAGTGCCAGGCAAAAAACAAAGCTCTGCTTCACTGAAGGAGGCAGAGGTCAGTCTACTTGCTCTCATTTTACAGATATAAAAGTTCTTGATGACCTTTAACCTCATTCAAAAGCATTTTTTAAAGATCACACAGTTAGCAAGCAGGAGATATTTTCTAACTCAGATGTATGTATCTGGCCCTGTGCACATGCCACACCTGCAGGGCTTCTCCCTCTCAGACACCTGGCCATTCACCCAAGAAACAGTTCTGGAGCCACGGACCTGGTTGCGGGCAGAGCCTTGCATCACTACAGCAGGCCGCACTGAGAGGGGGGGGACAGGCAGCACTGTGACGATCATCCACTCAGGCCTGGCATAGCGGGGCTCCATGCCCAGCACAAAACACTCCTCATCTGAGATGCGTTTGAAGATCTCATGCACTCGTTCTGGACTCAGCAGGATCTTCTTCTCCTGAGAGTCCTCATTAACATGTTTCCACTCAGCATACAGTTCCAAGCCTGAGCGACGGATCCGGGGCTGATACCGCCCACAGCCACCATGGCCCTTCAGAGGAAAGAGAAGGGACATCAGAACCTGGAGGCAGTTCACTGAGAAGTCCACTCGCTTGCCCATCACTACATCAGGCCAGCCCTTCCCACTCCTCATGTCCTTTTAGTTCCTGACTTTTCTGCAGCCTTCTTCATGTCTTTCTTCTAGGACTCTATGACCTACTCCTGGCCACTCCTTCCCCCCCAGTCTCTGCCAGCCCCAGCCACCTTCTCTTTGGTCAGATCTTCATCGCCCTCAGGCTGCTCCACACCGAACTTGTTGTCCATCTCCTCTCCACCCTCACAGATGTTTTTGCCCTTGCAAAGGTCGTAGACGTGTGTGAGCCTCTTCTTGGGCTGCCCCTTGGATTTGGCCAGGATGTCCTTGATCTTTGGGTTGTTCTGGGGCAGAAGAGAGCAGGGTCAGTTGGGATTGCCCCTAGCCTCCCATCCATCAGACCCCCTCCCAGGCCAGGGCCTGTCCCCAACTCACAGAGTCCACAAGCAGTTTGGAGCAAAAGAAGCAGACACAACGCAAAACCTTCATTGTCTTCACCAGGAAGCCCACGTGAAACACAGGCTTGGCCAGTTCGATGTGGCCAAAGTGGCCAGGACACTCTGTCATGTTTCCTGTGTAAACAAACATGTGACACTTTCCTCCAGCTCCTACTAACTTCTGAGACTAGGTCTTCAAGTGTCCACCCCAGTCTTGGCTTTTTTGTGTGTGTGTGTGTGTGTGTGTGGTACCGGGGATTGAACTCAGGGGCACTCGACCACTAGGCCTCATCCCCATCCCTTTTTTGTATTTTATTAGAGACAGGGTCTCACCGAGTTGCTAAGTGCCTCAGCAATGGCTTTGAACTCGTGATCCTCCTGCCTCAGCCTCCCAAGTGCTGGGATTACAGGCGTGAGCCACCGCGCCTGGCTCAGTCCTGGCTTTTTTTAAGGACCTGAACCTTTCTCCTTCCCTTTAGAATCCCTCACCACTTTACCTGCACAGGTTTGACAGCGGCCAGTCCTTTCAATCACCCCCTGCCTTGGATCCATTAGTCCCCCAAGCTTGGGTCGGCCTCCCTCAGTCGTCTCTGGGTATTTGATACCACCCTCTGTCACAGACATCCGCTTCTGCAGAAAAGAAAGGCAGGCCAATAACAACTACATGGGATTCCTAGTTTCTAACCTTCTTGGCTGGAGAGCCTATAACAAAACCTGAGAAAATCCCAAACCATTAACAAAAGAATTAATCACATTTAATCTGGGATGAGCAGATTGGGGGGGTGGGTCACAACTCTGGAAATGCCAAAGGTGAATATCATAAGTCAAAAGCTTGTTCCAACACTGTTGGGGGGTGGGAATAAGCTCTCACTAGAGTGTAGTGAACCTCAGGCTCCATACAAATCACCCATCTCTAGAACTTAAACCCCAGACATGCCTTTGGGTTTTCTGTTTTGTTTTGTTTTGTTTTGTTGGTGTGGGTGGTGGGTATTGGGGATTGAACTCATGGGCATTCAGCCATTGAGTCACATCCCCAGCCCTATTTTGTATTTTATTTAGAGACAGGGTCTCACTGAGTTGCTTAGTGCCTTGCTTTTGCTGAGGCTGGCTTTGAACTCACAATCCTCCTGCCTCAGCCTCCTGAGCCACTGGGATTACAGGCATGCAACCACTGCACCCAGCTCCTCTGGGTTTAACTCTGTCACAGACATTCAAAGGATTTCACCACAGAAAGAAATAAAAGTTCCTTCAAGGGAAGTAAAAACCAATGTATTATTTCTTCTCCCTCTGAAATTAAGCCCACAAATCTGAGAACATAACTCTGAACCTATACCCAAACCTTACAGCCCAGGAGTACAGTCCTAAAACATGCCCCCAAAACTCTTAACTTCAGTTCCTGAAGAGGAACAAGGGACCCATACAGTCTTGCCTCTTTATTCCATCTTTGTCACTCCTTCCTTCTCAAGGATCTGAATTGCCTGAACTATTCCACTTCCAGATGAAGATTTTATTTCATTCAGAACCAGGTGCTAGGACTGGTTGGTGGAACAAGAAGGAAAAGTGGGGAGATGGAAGAACTAAACAGTAGTTGAGTTGGAGAAGACATTTCTATCCTGGACTAAAGGTGGGTGAGGTAATCTTTAGCATCCTTTCATACAATAAAAACCAAGTCTTTTAGGGACTGGGGTTGTAGCTCAGTGGTAGAGTGCTTGCCTAGTACATGTGAAGCACCAGGTTCGATCCTCAGCACCACATTAAAAACCAAAAAAAAAAAAACCCTCAAGACTTTTAAATTAGTTTAGGCTCTTTGGTTCACTAATCTTCCAGGGGGATGAAGTTCAAGGTATTAAAAGCTTCTATTTATGTCAACCTTAGGCCAGGCACCAACCTTTTTCTCTAATCCCAACCACTGTTTCTCTAATCCTATCCACTGATCTCCCAGGAGTGAATCCCTATCTCTAGAAATTTGATACTGCATGAATTTATTTACCCAAGGCTTCAGTCTCAAGGAGCTAGAAGAATTCATACTCAATCTGCTCTGGTGCCAAACACAGGCTCACCCCCACTCTCCTATGCTTCAGCAGAAATAATTAAACTCTAAAATATAACCTCTCTTTTTTCTTCTCTTTTTGTGGTACTGAAAATTGAACCCAGGGCCAAGCACTAAACTATATCCCAGCCTTTTATGTTATTTTAAGACAGAATCTCATTTAGTTGCACAGGATAGCTCAAACTCAGGCCTTAGGCTCCTGAGTAGCTGAGATTACAAGTGTGCACCACCATACCCAGCCACAAAACATCCTCTTAATGCAAAGTACAGTGCAGGTTGATTTGTTTTTATCTTCATAACTAACATAAAATAAAGCATCATTACCTTCATTCTAAAGATTGTAAAACCTGAGGCCCCAATAAGATTATACCTCCTTCCACTACTGCCACTGCTGCTAAGCCAGTGACTCCACTCTGTCACATTCAAAGAACTCATCTTAGTTCTCAGCTTGTTGACCTATGACACAGGTTGTTTACTTGAAGTTCTCTTTTTATTCCAACACTCCCCCACCCCCACCCCCACCTTGGCTGCTGCTTTGTCTCCTTCTGAGGCTCCTTCACCATGGTTTTCTCAGACACTCTCCAAGGTTTTAGCTAATCCATGCTTCTCATCGCACCCTCAATGATGTCCTGTGATTTTCACTACTGATAACTCACAATCTTTACCTCCAGGTCCTATCTTTCCTATGGGCTTTGGAATCACATATTTAACTATTTACTAAAACTCTTCAGTCATCCCTTCTGATCTGGAATTCTGGTTCTGCTGCTTACGAACTATAATTGTTAAGGATTTAATTAGCCTGCTTAAGCCCAGAATGTAACAGGTATCCAATATGGTTGCCATTACTACCTAGTCACTCACCAAGTGCTGGTCATTTTGAATTCCTAAATATTTCTTGAATCTTGCCCCCTGTTCTTCTCTATCCCTACAACCACTGTACTTGTCCAGGCTTTTCCTTTGTAGAACATTCTCGTGGGTCACCAGCCTGTCTCTCTCCAACTGGGTGCTCCTTCTAAAATAGAAACCTAATCATTGTCTTTGGAATTAATTCCAAACTCAGCAGGATAGCTTACAAAGAGGATTTTATGATGTCCCTACCTTCATTCCCTATGCTCCACACCTTCCTATTGACTCCTCAGTAACAATTCCTCTTATCACCCAGCATAACTGGGTAACAAACTCCTCTGGTGCTTTGCACATACTATTGCCTTTGCCTTACCCTGTTCTTGGAAGGCCCTTTGTATTAGATACCCCGCTCCAAGACTTACCTTAGGCATTGCTTCCTTCAGGCATCCTTTCAAAGACTCCCCAAGACAAAACAGCTTTGTGCTTCTAAAACCCTATATTTTGGCACTTCTGACAATGCAATGAAGTTATCTATTAGGGGTCTGTCTTCCCTAAAGACTGTGAACACCTCTCAGGTAGGCTTCGAACAAAAGTTTGTTAAAATGAACTACACTGCATAGGACCTTCCACTGGAGTGAGGTCCCCTCAAAGAATTTACAAAAGAGAGTGGTTTCTCCTTAAGTCAAACTAATAATGCCCCTCATAATAGATCTGATTAGTCATGGCTACGAAAACACTTTCCTAAAATGCAAGGCTGAGGAGAGTTCCAAAACTTCCACAACACCTCAGGAGACAGGCTTGGTATGTGACTAAATTCACAAAGCTGGAACTTCAGGAGCTACCTTATATCCTGTGGGCAACACAAAGAAGGAGATTTTGCTCACCTTGCATGAAATAAATATACAGAGAAGTAGGCATGAAATCTGGCCACCAGAACAGACACTACAGAGGGATTTAAGGGAAATCACTCAAAACTTTTCTACTTCCCTCTGCTCAAAGTCCATGCTCACTAAGACCACCCTTCTTTTTTTTTTTTAATATTTATTTATTTGCTTTAGTTGTACACAATGTGTTTATTTTTATGTGGTGCTGAGGATTGAACCCGGGCCGCGCACGTGCTAGGCGAGCGCTCTACCACTGAGCCACAATTCCAGCCCCAAGACCACCCTTCTAATGACTAATTCTGCTTTCAGGCATTCTGAGACAGGTCAATGGCTGTCCTAGAAAGCAGGCAAGAAAAGTCCTGGTTAACGGGAGGGACTATCCCTCCACCAGAGGTTAACAAATAGTCATAACAGAGGACTAGTTCTCACCATCTACAGGACAGAGGTTAGATTTCTGAAGAGGTAGCTAGTTATAGGCTAGGTTGTCCTGCTATTTATTCTGATGTCACAGAACAAAAGGCTTGCATAGAAGCTTAGTAAATATTTTCTGTCCTCTGCCTTTAGCAAACCACATCAAGTCCTCATTCTATTTCTACAGCTTTATTTGGTACGACATTCTCCATCCCCTCCCCCATATTTATGTCCCCACATTCTCCATCTCCTCCCCCATATTTATGTCCCCACATTCTCCATCTCCTCCCCCATATTTATGTCCCCTTTTTAAGTAAACCTCCATTTATTCACATGACTTAGCTCAGATGTTCCCTCCTTGTGAAGCCTTCCTTCACTCTGAGCTAGTCATATCTACACCCACCCAAGGTTCTAAGCAAAATTTTAACTACTTTGTTACACATCTGTTACTCCCAGTGGATTGCAATCCTCGAGGGCAAGGACCATGTTTTATTTATCTTTATATTCTCATTGAAGAGCTGAGAAGTCACTAGCACATGGTAGGGGCCCAGTAACTATTTGTTGCATGTATAGGAGATCCCTCATTAGAATATAATTTGAAAACAATGATAATCTTCTAATTCATCAATTGTAGCCTACAAGCCGGGCGCGGTGGCGCACGCCTGTAATCCCAGTACTTGGGAGGCTGAGGCAGGAGGATCGCAAGTTCAAAGCCAGCCTCAGCAATGGCGAGGCACTTAGCAACTCAGTGAGACCCTGTCTCTAATAAAATACAAAAAAGGGCTGGGGATGTGGCCCAGTGGTCGAGTGCCCCTGAGTTCAATCCCCGGTACCAAAAAAAAAAAAAAAAAATTATAGCCTACACTCTACCTAAAGGAGTAAGCATATTAGGGACTGAATGCTCTTTGGTAGAATCTGTGCTGAAAAAAAAAAAAAAAAAATCCTAGCAGCAACACCAACCCTCCTTGCTTCCTTCCCCCACACAACAAACCCTTTTTATAACAGCAAAGACAACAGCTCTATAATAAAGCCAATCAGTCTTCTGTACCTCAATCCCCCACCCCACCCCACATGACTTTTAGAGACCACACTAGCATTAAATACCACCTGCTCCACAAGAGGCCACATACTCTTAACTCACCATCCTCCTACCTCAAAGTAGAACCATCTGTTATTCCCTAAAAAAACAGGCACACTACATAAATTGCGAGCCATACAAAACAAAAAGTCCCCCATATTCCTATACCCCAGAGTTGATTCCCTCAAATTTGTAAGCAGTGTTCTATCCTTTAAAAAAAAAAAAAAAAAAAAGCAAATTTGTTCCTATTTTAACATAAATAGGGTCTCATTCTACATACTGTTTTTTTGCTTTTTCATTTAACTGGAGATTTCCCAACATTATCAGTTCAGTGTCCTTAGTGTCCCAGTAATTTTCACAGCATTCCCAAGGCCAAAAAAAGCCACTTATTAAGTACCTAAATCCAAATTTGGTATTTATGTCCTAGCAATTTACTAGCCATTTGAAAAAAATAATATAAATTGAAAAATATTAATATACCAAAACAAGAACATTTTTACTTTTTCCCAAAAGAACCACAATTTCTTACAACAGCATCTGTTAGGCACTGCATAACCTAACTTCCTAGCCCTCAGAATCAGATTGAACAGAACCATTTTTATTTCTTGCTCCAACCAATTTTTGCCCATCCTTAACACCCATTAAAAATCTAGCTTCAGTGGGGCGTGGTGGCACATGCTCATAAGCCAAGCGGCTCCGTAGGCTGAGGCAGGAGGATCATGAGTTCAAAGCCAGCCTCAGCAAAAGCGAGGCATTAAGCAACTCAGTGAAACCCTGTCTCTAAATAAAATACAAAATAGGGCTGGGGATGTGGCTTAGTGGTGGAGTGCCACTGAGTTCAATCCCTGGTACAAAAAAAAAAAAAAAATTCTAGTTCACCAAGATATCATCCAAAGGGAATTGGCGCCATCTAATGCTGAAACCGAAAGACCTGGAACCAGGGCACCTGTGCTTCTCTGGAGAATTAAAAACACCTCACTGAGTTTGTTGCTGTGCCTCAGGTGTACTAGCACAATTGGGAACAGGAGATTTAACCTAGTGGGACAGTGCTTTTCTGTTCTAAGATCAGACTCTGAGTTACCCAATAGAGTTCCTATTAGTAAATATTTAGGTGGTTCATAATTCTCATTTTCAAACAAAGCTAAAATAAAATTTCTTCTATGTGTGTCTCTGCACACTCACTCACTTATTTATCCAACTACTTTTTATTACAGAACAGGTACTATTTGAAATGCTGAGGGAACAGAGGTGAATAACAAGGTTCTGTCAAAGTTGCAAGAACTAATCCTTTCAAGAATGACAGGCTATGAAGGAAAATAAATAGAGGGCAGGGGTTAGAGAATGCAGGAAAATGCTATTTAAATAGAGTGGTCAGGGTAAAGCTCCTAACACCTGAGGAGAGAATATACTGACATAAAGGAATTAGCATGTAGACATCTGGGCAATGTTGTTCCAGGCAGCAGGGACAATGAAAAACAAAATCCCTGAGGCAGGAATAAGCTTTCAGTTGTCAAGGGACAAGTAGGTCAGAGTGATCAAAGAAAAATAAAGAAGACTGGTAATGAGATGGAGAGCAAGCAGGGGCCAGATAATACAGGACCTAACAGGTCAGTTGGAGAAAGGAATTTGAATCCTCAGGAGAGGATTACATGTAGGGAATGGAAGAGATGAGATGAAATTATTTCTTTAGTCTGTTCTAGTTGTTCTAGAACAGGAAGAACTGGGGTCTAGGGCTACTACAGAAGTCCCAAGGGAAAATGGTGGAGTGGAACATAGTGGAGATGGTCATTAAATGGCTGGATTCCAGGCATATTTTGAAAGGCAAAACAAACTGGCAGAAGGAGTCAGTAATAAAAAAAAAAGAAGAATCAAAGTTGGCTATTAGGTTTTTGGCCTGAACAACTATATAAATGGAGAAGCCATTTACTGAACAGGGCAAAACAGGGGGAGGGGCATGTTTGAGGGAAGAAATTAAGTTTTTTATTTAAGAATAAAATTTTAGAAGTGGCAATGGCGAATCAAGGAATATACATATTAAAAGGCTGATAAAGGGGCTAGGGCTGTAACTCAGTGGCAGAATGCTTGCCTACGATGTGTGAAGCACTGGGTTCAATCCTCAGTGCCTATAAATAACTAAGCAAAATAAAGGTACTGTCCATGTACAAAAAAAAAAAAAAAAAAAAAGAAAGAAAGAAAGAAAGAAAGAAAAGACTGATAAAGTTACCACTCTGTCCTCAAAAAATAGTATGTCAATTTATTTTTCTACCAACAATATATAAGCATGCTTATTTCCTGGTATGTTTTTTATCTTTTTTGGGGGGTCTTTTTTGGAACTGGGGATGGAAACCATGGCTTTATGAATATGGGGTAAATGCTTTGCTGCTGAGCTACATCCCAGCCCTATTTCAGGGTATTTTTGCCAGGAGGAAAAAATCAAGTAAGGAAAAAAGTTTTAATTTGTATTTTTTTATTAGTAATTTTTTTTTTTTTTTTTTTTTTTTTTTTTTTTTTTTTTGGTACTGGTGATTGAACTCAGGGACACTCGACCACTGGCCCACATCCCCAGCCCTTTTTTTCCCTTTGTTTTTTTTTTTTTTTTGTGGTACCGGGGATTGAACTCAGGGGCACTCGACCACTGGGTCACATCCCCAGCCCTTTTTTTGTATTTTTTATTTAGAGACAGGGTCTCACTGAGTCGCTAAGTGCCTTGCCATTGCTGAGGCTGGCTTTGAACTCTGGATCCTCCTGCCTCAGCCTCCCAAAGTTGCTGGGATTACAGGCGTGCACCACCGCGCCCCAGCTCTTTATTAGTAATTTGAATGCGTTTTTATGGGCCATTTGTACTCTTGTGAACTGTCTATTCATAACCTTTATTCATTTTTCTAGTAAAGATGTACTTTCCTTACATGTAAGTGTTCCTTGTATGTGTACTAATAAATCTAGCTTTATCCATCATATTGCAAATACTGCTTTCCATTCTAATTTTTAGCTTTGTCCATGGTGCCTCTGATAAACAGAAGTGGCTCTTATTTTTATGTAATGAAATCTACCTTGCTCCTCCTTGTATATATAATGCTTAGCTCATTTTAGGTTCACCATAAAATTTGCCTTTATTTAATTCATTACTATTAAAGTTCTGCCTCCAGCATCAGACCCCCAAAAGCCACCTGTATTTTTTTCTGGAGTTTATGTTAAATATTAACTTCATCTGGAGCTGGGCGCGGTGGCGCACGCCTATAATCCCTGCACTTGGGAGGCTGAGGCAGGAGGAGGATCGTGAGTTCAAAGCCAGCCTCAGCAATGGCGAGGCATTTAGCAACTCAGTGAGACCCTGTCTCTAAATAAAATACAAAAAAGGGCTGGGGATGTGGCACAGTGGCTGAGTGCCCCTGACTTCAATCCCTGGTACCACAAAAAATAAATAAATAAAAATAACTTCATCTGGAATTTATTTTGTGGTATGATGTGAGGTCAGAATGTTCTGAGTCCTGACAAAACTGAGCCCTCTTCCCTAATAAAATCGTTTCCATCTACAGTCATGTAACTCCATTCTCTCTAGCCAACTGGCTCCCTTTTGTTAGCTCCACAAGGAAAGAAGCCCAAGTCATCAAGAGCTCTCTACTAAGATTACCTTCTCTCTGATTTCTCCTGCTTCCATCCTTATTCCATCCCATCAGTTCTTCAGGGCAACTATAGCAGCATACACACACACACACACACATACACATATATACATACATGTATAATATAAATTGAGTCACTGCAGTCCTTATAACAGTGCAATGGCTTTCTATTGAAAAAAAAATTTTTTTAAATTTATGGACACAATACTTTATTCATTTATTTTTATGTGGTGCTGAGGATTGAACCCAGTGCTTCACACATGCGAGGCAAGTGCTCTACCACTGAGCTACAGCCTCAGCTCCTCTACTGAAAATTGATTTAAATCCTAACTCTTTACCATGATTTATAATATCTATTATATTCATAATATCTATTTCTGTAACACTCTTCTTACCTGCCCACCAAACTCCAGCCAAACGGTGGCCTTTCAGCTTCCAAGGCACACCAAGGTATTTCTCCCCCTAGCCCTGTGCCTCTTCCCCAGAATCTATGGCTTAATGTGACTGGCTGCTTCTCATCATATGGGTAATTTCACCTCCTCAAACAGGCCTTCCCAGATCCAGAAACCATCCCATCTAACTTAGAACCAACTCGGTGCCTTTCCATAACATTACTCCCATTTCGCTTTATTCAAATGTTTATTGTCTATCTCCTTTGCCCCTTCCAACAGAATATGCTCTACAAGGAAAGGTCCCCGTCGGTCTCGTGAAGCTAGCTGTGCATCCCTAGCGTCTGTTGTGTCTGCCACATAACATGTGCTCAATTAATATTTGTAGAAGGGGAGGGAAAAATATCTGGGGGTCGTTTTCCTATTCGAACTTATTTTTTAAACTCTAGGATTCGCCTCATCTCGTTTAACATCGGTAATTCACCCACACGTTAAGCTTGCTTAAAACCTTGCGAAATTTATTTGGGAGCCCTGGAGATGGACCCTGAAAGGCCTCAGCGCCGCTAATCCATCTTCCCTGCCGGTCACTCGGCTGGCAGTGAACAGCGTGTAGTTTTTACAGTCACGGTTGGGTCCCGCCCGCCGGCGCAGGAGGTAATTAGAGGGACAAGGCACAGCAGCTTACCAGCTCATCCGGACTCAGGACTCCGAACTGCACCCTCTTGATGGTACGCAGCGGGCATGCGCTGTCCCCGGAGGGGGGGCCACTCCCGTGCATCGCAGAGGAAGGCGCGCTGCGCAGGCGCAAACCTCGCTACAAAAAGCCTGCGCCGCCTCTGCCTAGGTGCTCAGACCCTGTCGGGGCGGCCACAGGGAAGGACCTCCCCGAGTTGGGAGTAAAAAGCCGGAGGAGGGAAAGGTGGGGGAGGGAAGGAGGCGGGGAAATGAAAAGGAACGAAAGGAAACCTTCTCCCCCTTTCCGGAGATTTTTCGGCTCCCAAAAAGGAAAAAAAAGGTGGGGTAAAGGAAAAGGTTTTGCGGGGAGGAAGAAGAAAAAGGGTAACGAATAAATAAGTAACCGGGTTCCTGAACGGCAGAAGTTACGGCAGTTTGCCTCTCCCCCTTCCGGGAGCCGCCTTCTTCTCCAACCGTCCCGGTCGCGCTCTCGGCGCTTCTGAGGAGCGAACTGGCCGAATGACGCCCTTTATAGATTCGCCCCTGCATCCCCGCCCCTTCCTTTCCCGCCCTCCTTTGCGCTACGGGGCCGCCTGCGCCGGCCCGCACGGGGCGCGCGCTGAAGTCGTAGATCCTCCCTCAGGATCTCTGGTTGGGAAACGTTTTGAAATGACAGGGGGAGGGGAATTTTCCCAATCCCGCCGCCTCCCCTCTCCGCTCCCTCTTGTATTGAGGTTGAAGGTTTGAAGGATCGAGGACAAAATTAGGCCTTTTTAATTCTACTTTGGAGTATGGTTTCATTTTCAGCAAAAGTCTCTCATTAACATCCCCTCCCATCAGGAAAATGGTCTGTTCCGCGGATCGGTAATGGAGGCGGGGTCGGTCGGGTCCTCCCGAGGAGGTTCCCGGAGGGAGTGCTGGGTCCGTCCTTGATCATGAATATGCAATTTCTCGTTGAATATGCATGAACAGATCAACATGGCGAGTCCAATCGTTTGTCCGGAAGTAGGAGATTTTGTCCAGCAGCTTCCAGGAACTAGTGGGCATCTCCTGGTCTCTAATCGAGCGCTGAATTCAGCTTTGGTGCTGGATCCCCAGGCTGAGCCGCTCGAAGAGGCCTCAGCTCAGAGGCCTACTCCGGAAGGAGGCTAGCCACTGTCCGGGAGAGATCACGGGACAGCAACAATCCAGGAAAAGCAGATTAGCTATGGGGCGCAACACGAAAGTCCTGGGGGATTTGAGGAGGGTGAGGGTGGGGAGGGGAAGAGTGTCAAGGAATCTGAAGATTAAGAAATCCTCCAATTTATAGAATATTTCAGAAATAAGATTGGGGGTGGGGATCCCAAGGGATTCTCCAATAAGAGAGGTGTAGGACTTCCACTCTCCCTCCAAAGCAGAGATGACACCAACTGCATAGCCACATTCAGAATGATCCTTGTTTGATGTCAGTGTGACGTCACCACCATGGGAGGGGGGCACAACCACGAGGAAAGGAAACCATCGCCTAAGGAAAAAGGCACACTCCCCTCCCCCAGTGCAGCTGCTGGCTCTGTCAGCCTGAATGCCCGCTGCTGACACACTTCTGCCCCAATGCTCTTCTCTCTGCTGCAGTGGGAAATCCTCCCTGTGGCCCACAGCCAGCCTGCATCAGCCCCTTGGATCTGAGACCTTACTCCTTAGTTGTGCCCTGACTCACAGGACCCAGCCTAGACTCCATATCCCTTGGTCCCCAGGCTTGTTCCAGGTCTTCTTGAGTATCCCTCTCCACCCTTGACTCTGAGGGGTGTCCCTCTCCCACACCAGTTGTTCTCCAGGCACTTGTTCTCCCATGTTTGTATTCCAGTCTCTCCTATTTACCCCTGTCCCCCCACCCCCCAACCCCCAGGCTCTCAAGTTTGATCACATTCCTCCACCTGCCCTTCCCTCTCACAGCTGAGGTTCTGGGCAGTGATGATGGCAATGCTGCCCAACACGACCCCTGCCCCCATGATGTCAGAAGGTGCCACAGTCTCATAGAGGACATAATACTGCAACATCAGGGCCACTACCACCTCAGAGTGCAGGACAGCGCACACCAGGGCAGGGTGGGCCTTGGTGACTGCATAGCTCACACACACAAAGGAAACCAAAGCAAGGATCCCCACTGCCCCCACACAGCTCCAACTCAGAGTGTCATTGGGTAGCACAGGGTTCTGTAGCAGAAAGAGGCCTGGCACAGAGCCCATTAGCCCCACCAATCCAAATAGGAAGGCCACTGTTGGTAGGCAAGAGGGGAAGTTCAGGGAGCGGTAGACCCGAAGCCCCAGTGATAGAGCTAGGCCTCCTAGGAAAGCCAGCACATAACCTAGGGCAGTGTATAGGCCTGTGGCCCCCTCTTGCAGTGTCCCTAGTCCAGGTCCCACAATGATGATTAATCCCAGGGTGCTGCCCAACAGGCCACACCAGTCATAGCCACTGAGACCCTGACTCTCAAGGCAGAGGGCGAGGAGAGCAGAGCACACGGTAGAAGAACCTTTACGAACAGTGGCAGCGTTGCCAGCAGGCACCACTTGAACCGCAGTGTAGGCACATCCGATGCTGACAACGTTGAGCAGAGCATGGAGGAAGACCCGGCCTCGGACCTCAGGAGGTCCCAGCAGTGGGTCACCACGAAGCTTAAGTAGCAGGGCAATGGGAAGGTGGAAGAGGCATCGACCCATGAGCAGCTCCATCGAGGGCAAGTGGGAAGCCTGGTAAGCCATACGGGAGAAGGGGCCTACGAAGCCAGCTGGCAGGCCCCCACCCAGCAGGGCAACAAGCAGGCCCTTGGTAGCATCCGAGGGCCAGCAGCGCTGTTTTGAGGAGAGGCTGGGCGGAGTGGAGGGTGCCGATGGCTGGGTGAAGTCCGGCAGGTTGAAGTAGGGGTGACTGCCAGCCTGTTAGGGAGAAAGGAGCTCCGGCATGAGGGCAATCACAGTCCAGGGGACTTGAGGCAAGGTGAATGCCAGGCTAGGGTCTGGGACCCTGCAGAACAGAAGAGGAACTCAAAGGGCACGAAAGGCCCTGAAAAATAGATGTAGTGGTACAATATGGGCCTTTAGCATCTAAAGCAGGAAGTCAGAGTGAGGGTTCCAGGAGTATCCTATTTCTCTGGTTAGGTTACTCTTGAGAGGAGAAAAAGGAGGACTCAGGGATGCTCTGTTGGTTTGAGAAAGGGGAGGCAGCTTCTGATGCTATGTAGATGCTATGTATCTGTGTGATGTCACAAGCTCCAGGAACATCTGGGTACATCGTTATGAGTTTCATTTGTATGTGTCTCTAGGACCACTGGCAAGTTTTAGGGGAGAAGAAGGGGAGTTACCAGGAGCAGAATGTTGTATTCTCTATGCCCCTTATGCCCCCTGGCCCCTATACTCACCATCTTTCCTTTGGACTTCCTCCTCTCCTCCTGGCTCAGGGGGCCTGAGCCCCTCAGAGCTCCAGCCATTGTGACCTGGTTGGAGTGGGGGTGGAGTTCTTCTCTGGAACCTTCCTGGGGTGGGTGGGGCTATTTTCTCATGAATTCCAATTCTGCTTGTTACATATCTTTGTTTCCATGACTCCAAAGTGTGTCTGATTCTCTCTCTCTCTCTCTCTCTCTCTCTCTCTCTCTCTCTCTCTGCTTTGTTTTTTGTTTTTGTGTGTGTGGTACTAGGGATTGAATTTGGGGACTCTCTACCACTGAGCTACATCCCCAGCCCTTTTTATTTTTTATTTTGAGAAAGGGTCTTCCTAATTTGCCAAGGCTGTCCTTGAACTTTCAATCCTCCTGCCTCAACCTCCCAGGTCCCTAAAATTTAACCCAGGGCACTCTACCACTGAGTTTTTTTTTTTTTTTTTTTTTTTTTTTTTTTGGTACCAGGGATTGAACTCAGGGGCACTCAACCACTGGGCCACATCCCCAGCTCTTTTTTGTATTTTATTAGAGACAGGGTCTCACTGAGTTGCTAAGTGCCTCACCATTGCTGAGGCTGGCTTTGAACTTGTGATCCTCCTGCCAGAGCCTCCCAAGTGCTGGGACTACAGGCTGTGCCACCACGCGGGGCTTGAGCTATTTTTATTCTTTCTTAAAAATGTGAAACAGGGTCTCACTAAATTACCTAATTTAGCCTCAAACTTGTAATCCTTCTGCCTCAGCTTCCCGAATCATTGTGATTACAGGCATGTAATTTCTCTTCTGTGATACTTCTTTGGCTTTAGATTCATTTGTTTGTTTATGTCTTGCTTTGTGTCACAAAGAATCAAGGAGAGTAGCTCTGAGGTCTGACTCCTCTGTCTCCTGAGTTCTTTCCAGCACCAGGGAGGAGTCTCTGAGATTGTCCCTCTGGAGTTTCAGGAATGTGTTTCTTCTGTGTGTGCTTCTACCTGGTGTTTTAATGGTGCTGTCCAAAGAGGCCCACACCAGGGCCTCTGCATTCATGCACAAAGTATATCGATGTGGATATTTCCACTAGTAGAGACAAAGTACCAAGCTGTGCGTTCATCTGCACTGGTAGTCATTGATGTGTGCCTGTTCTGTAGGGCTTGGGGTTTTCCTTTCCATGGGCCTGGTGGTGTACCTGCACGTTTCTGGTGTGTGTCTAGGGCTGCCCTATGAGTGTGCTGACCCTAGCTGGGTCCCTGGGTCCCCCGAGGGTCGGATCGTGAGTCTGCCATGTTGTATATGTATGGCTCATAAAGAGTGTGTGTATACTATTAGGCGATTGCACCCCTTGGTGAAGGGCGTACTGGAGAGAGGCATGGGTGGGGGTGTCTCTTCCCAGGGAGTGGGTGTCTGTGAGTCCCTACAAGGACACTGCAGCCCGGCCCGCGCCTGGCCGAGTGTCCACCCTCCCGGTGGCCCGGCGCCGCGCGTTTTCCTGAGCGGGATCGGCCAGGCCGTCGTACACTGGAGCCTTGTGTCGGTGTCTGCTGCGCAGCGCCGGCCTCCTCTCGCGGCGGCGGCGGCGGCGGCGGCGCTGGGGGGAGAACTGTTTCCGGGGGTGGGGGTGGGGGTAGGACCGGGGCGGGGGGGAGCCGATGATGTCAGCGGCGGCGGCGGCGGCGGGGCCGGGCCGGGGCCGGGCGCTGGGGGGGCCAGGGCCGGAGCCGGAGCCGGAGCCGGAGCTGGAGGCGGGCGAAACCGGAGCGGCCGGGGGCGGCCACGGTGATGAGCCGGGCCTGGCGGACGCGGCGCCATCGCAGTCAGGTGGGCCCCGAGGCGAACCGGGCAGGGCCAGGGCGGACCGGAGCCAACTGCCGGGCCCCCTCCCCGCTGCCCGGCGCCGCGGGGGCCCTAGCCGCGCCCCGAGCCGCTACCGCTCCCCTTTGGAGTTGACCTGGGGGCTCAGGGGTCGGGGACTGAGCCTGGCCCCGCCCCCGGGCGCGCACGGCGCTGGGGGGCGACTAAGGGGGCCCTGGTATGGCGTCCGAGGGAGCGGTAGACTGGGGACGCGATTGCTCCGGGCCGTGGAAGGGGCCTTACTTACTCCCCCTTCGAAGGGTTAATTCTGCAGCCTAAAGTCCCCCTCCCCGCGGGGGGCAGGTTGGGGGTGGGGTGGGGCGAGTGTGAGCCCAGGCAAGCGCTGCAAGCTGCTGGGAGGGTGATGGCGTAGGAGCCAGGCAGAGAGGGGGAGGGGTGGGCCTCTGAGCGCCCCAGAGTTGGGGTGCGCGGGGTGCGCAGTGCGAGCAGGAGCACTGGAACCGCCGCGCCGTCGGGGCAGGGTTGTGGCTGTGATTCTTGGAGATTGTGTCTCCTGCAGTGTTGTGGGGCAAGGTAAAACGCTCCAGGGCACCACCGTTTGCTATCTGGCAGGCAGGGGTCCCGGTTGGGCCCTGCCTGGGCCATAGAGATAGAAGGCCAGGAGGGGTGTCCAGTACTGTGGGGCAGAATTACTTAAAAGATGTGGCTCTATGGCTTTGGGTGACAGATGGTCATTCTAAGCAGGGTGCGGAGTTTGTTCGTTGTGAGGTTGTATGTATATTTTCCATCAGCCTGTGTTTTCTTGCACGTATGTCTTGTGCTGCACATATGAACTGTTTATGAATGTTTGTTCTCTGCATAGCTGGCACGGTGTACTTCTTATGGAGGGCTCCAAAATGCAGGGGTGTGTGTGCCCATTTGGAAAGGGCAGTTGCGGACCTTTGAGTTAAGGTATCACATCTGGGTCTCATTTCTGTGGCCCTACCAAGGTGTGGTCCACTTGTGGTGAGGACAAACCGAAGGATGGGTTTGTGTGTTTGTGCTGAGCAAGTTGCATGGGGGCCACACATCTAGAACTCAGATCCCATGGATCACAAGGGGATTGATAAACCCCAGGGTGTGTCTCTGGTTCCTGTGGGTCAGCTGGCATTGGTGTGAAAGGTTCTGGGTGGGATGTGCAAGTAGTGTTTATGAGATCGTGGGCAGCCAAGCAAGAGGAAGGTTGTGTGTTTGCAACATTTTCCACGGGATTCTTTTGTGACGTTGTTTGTGGGAGCCTGACCGGGCTGTTGGGCTGGGAGGCAAGCTGGTCAAAAAACACTTGTGGGGAGGGAGGTGGCGTGACAAGGGCAATGTGGGCCTCAAACCCAAGAGACCAGCCGCAAGCTGTGTATGAGTGCCTACCTTCTGTATGCTTAAGTGGGGGTGTGGGGCTGCAGAGGAGCTGTTATGGGAAGGCCGGGGGATAAATATGGGGCAGAGCAAGGGCAGCAGGCAGGAGGCATGGGTGTTATCAAGGTGGCGCATCTCTTTTGTAGGGTCTGTGTGCTTGCCCCTCACCCAGCCTGTCAGGGTCACTGAGAGGAGAGTCCTGGCGCCTGCAAGGGAAGTGAGCTTAGACAGTGTGGCTCCTTGGCCTGTTTATGTAAAGACCGGTTGTGATTTTTGTCACTAAAATGGAAAAAAGAGACATGAAGTTTTCAGTCTCCTTCTCCTACTTCGCCCTCTCCCTCTCTCTGCCCCCCTTACGGGTATCTGTGACGCACACGGGGCCCTACTCCTGTGACTGGAGGAAGGTGGAAAGGCCTTGAATGGAATTCGCTCACTAGGCAGATTCCTTAGAACAGGTTTTCCTCACCTTTGGGGCCTGGGCCTTCTGTAGGGGCATGTGTGCGTGCACATGCGTGCATGCTCCATTTGTGCATGACATTGTGTACTGCTCCTGGCCTGTAGGAGGGCATATATATGTGGGGGCAGGAGTGTATTGTGGCTGGATCCTTCAGTATGGGGGTGGGGAGATGGCTGCTGTGTGAAGCCTGCAGGACAGGTGCAAGACAGAAGCCCCGCACTGGAACTGAAGAGTTCTGTTGGCTCTGTGACTCGCTGGCACTTTGCCCAAGTGAGCCTCAGTTCCACATCTGTAAAACCACTCTAATTATGTGTTCTACCTACCACTGACACCTGGGGAACAGACCTGGACTGTTAGCTTCAGTTTGGGGTCTGTGCCTGTGCCAGCTCCTGTCAGTCCTCTGTCAGCGCTGAGAATCCTCTTCCGGTTTCACTAATAGCAATGGCTGTAAACACCATTTCTGTGCCTTTTCTTACTGTTACTCATTTAGTCCTCCGAGTAGGTACTCTGATTACCTCCCTTTTTCAGGTGAGGCAACTGAGGCCCAGAGAAGTTAGTAATTTGCCCAAAGTCACTTAGCTAGTAAAAGTTAAAACTGTATTTGAACCCAAGCAGTCAGGTTCCAGATCCTGTGCTCTTAATTGCTGTACTCTGCTGCCTTTCTGGAGTACTCAGTGGACCTCTCTGTGCGTGCGCGCGCGCGCGCACACACACACACACACACACACACACACTTCTCTCCAGTTTCTGCAGAACTCAGCAGCTCATCAGGAGAGCAGTATGCTTAGGTAGCGCTCAGGAATCCCAGCCCAGCTCTTGAGACCCTAAAGATCTGCTACTGTCTAACATGGGTGCTGGCCACAGGGCCACAAAATGTTGGTAAGTCAGAGGAAAGGAAGGTGGTCCTTGTCCTGTGTGTCAGGGAGGGCCAAAAAGAAGATAGCACTTGGTCAGGGAGGGCCAAAAAGAAGATAGCACCTTTTTTTTTTTTTTTTTTTTTTTTTTTTTTTGGTGGTACCAGGAATTGAACTCAGGGGCACTCGACCACTGGGCCACATCCCCAGCCCTTTTTTGTATTTTATTTAGAGACAGGGTCTCACTGAGTTGCTAAGTGCCTCGCCATTGCTGAGGCTGGCTTTGAACTCTAGATTCTCCTGCCTCAGCCTCCCAAAGTGCTGGGATTACAGGCGTGTGCCACCGCGCCCAGCCCCAGCCCCTTTTTTGTATTTTATTTAGAGACAGGGTCTCACTAAATTGCTAAGTGCCTCACCATTGCTGAGGCTGGCTTTTGAACTCGTGATCCTCCTGCCTCAGCCTCCCAGAGTGCTGGGATTACAGGCACGCGCCACTGCGCCCGGCTAAGATAGCACATTTGATCTTAACATTTTGGAAGGATGTTGAAAAGAAATTACTGAAAGGGCATTGTTGGCAGGAGACTCAGCAGAGGCAAAGGCACAGAGGTGGAACATGTGGAAGTTGGAGAGCATACTTGGTGTTTGACGAGAGACTAATACAGGCAAGATTAAGGGGAGCTTGGAGCTGGAGCAGAGCCCTTGAGTGCCTGGTGGAGGAATTTGAACTTCATTCTGAAGTTAGTGGGGACTAGGGACAGTTTTTGAACCTAGCAGTGTTAGTACCTGAACTGCAAATAGGAATGCTGACTGCCATGGGAGAAAAGCTGGATGGGAAAGGTAAGCCTAGAGGCAAGAGGGATAGCTGGGAGGCCATGGCCTTGGACCTTGTAAGTGTTAACAAGGACCTGTTTGGGGGCCAAAGGCGGGTTGAGAGGAAAACTTGCAGAGCCATTCCCAAGCTCAGCGGCAGTTTCAGCCAGACTTGGTGACTGCTGGATTTGGGAGCGAGGGAAAGGGTGGAGTCAGACATGACACATTTAGCACTTAGCACGTGAGACCTTGTGTGGTGATTTATGTAACCAGCTGGCCTGCCATAGGCCCCTTCAGGGCAGGATACAACAGAATGACAGAGGCAAAGATTTAACATCTAGGGTCAGCCCAGCCGGAATTCAAATCTTGACTCTGCTATTTTCAAGCTGTGTGACCTTGATCAAGGTATATCCCTCTCTGGTTCCTCTTCTATAAAATTGGGAGAATATAAAGAGAATATAAATACCTATTGTGGGTGACCATTTCAATGATATGATTAAAAGAGGCAATGCAGGTAAAGCCCCTAGAAGCTTATCAGGCAAACTGTGCATACCCTAGTAGTGGTCAAGTTATAATCATCATTCCCAGCTCCTAGCTGACTCAGTTTGGCACTGAGAATGGCTTCTTCCTGAAGATAGACAGACTTCAAGCAGACTTTGAGGGCAAGTTCATTCATTTATCAGAATTGTGTGTGTGTGTGTGTGTGTGTGTGTTATTGGGGATTGAACTCAGTGCCTCTTACATGCTAGACAAACACTCTACCACTGAATTGTACACCCAGCTCGTAAAAATTTTTTAACCCTCCATATTGTATGCTAGACACTGTCCTTAGGCCTAAAGGTATTACAGTGAACAAAGCAGACAAAAATTCCTACTGTTGCCAGCCTTGAAGAAGTCTACATTCTAGAGATAAATGAGCAATGTGTTTTACTAAGTTCCAAGAAGAAAAATAAAGTAGGGTAGGAAGAATTGAAGTTTTGGGAGGTGAGGGCGGGCCAGAGAAGGTCCCTGGGTAAGGGTGTTTTTTGAGTCAAGGCTTTGAGGTATGAGGTTATCCAGAGAAAAGAACATTCCATGCAGAGGGAACAAGAGGTGGAGCATGTCTGGTGGCCATGTTCAGATCCCTGCTACAATAGCACCTCCGAGGTCACACAAGCAGTCAAGAGTAGAGAAATGGTAAGAATAAGAAACTTAAAACCCAAGAGTCACCAAACTTACCTTGAAGCCCAATGTCTGCCTCTTTTGTTTTCACCATTTCCCCCCACCATCTTCCAGGGCTGAGTTCTAAGACAAGGCACAGTCTACTTTGGTATCCCCAGGAAACTGATTCCAGGGCTCTTCACAGATATTACATCTTTGGATGCTCTAGTCCCTTAAATAAAATGGCATAATATTTGTATCTATGTATATTTTAAATTATCTCTACATATAATATTTAACACTATGTAAATGCTATGTAAGTAGTTATTATACTGTACTTAGAGAAGAATAATAAGAAAAATAAAGTCTGTACATATACAGGTAGTTTTCTTCTGAATATTTTCAATCCTCTGTTGGTTGAATCTGCCACTTATTAATTCATTTAATCTTTCCAACAACCCTCAAGTGGGAGCTATTAACCCTCTTCGCCTTATAGATAAGGAAACTTAGATACAGAGAGTTGAATGACTTGTGCAGGGTCACATAGCTAGTGTCTTCTCCACCTGCCATAAGCCCTTGCAGGACAGTGGCCAGTGATGAGGCAGTTGAACTCAGGAAAGCTGAATCCAAACCCCAGCTGGGTTAGCAACAAGGCAGGGGATTGAGGCTAGAAAATATGCTTAGCATGCACAAGGCCCTGGGTTCAATCCCTAGCACTGACAAAAACAAAATAAACAAGAACCAGGGGCAAATCACTACATCACTATATTTCCTGAACCTGAAATGAGTTTAGAGTGTTGAAATTCTCTACACTGTGGTCATTTTGGGTATTGAGACAATGCAGATAAAATCTTTGGCACTATTTTGCACATAAGTTTTTAATAAATGGCAGTTACAAAGCCATAATGACTACAATTCTAGATGATCTCTAAGAGTCAGTCCAGCTTTGAATCTCTGTGGTTTTAAGAAGCCCTGACGGGCCTTGTCCAAGTGTCAAGCAGTCAGCACACAGCTGCATGTCTGCAGGCACCAAACCTCCCATGGATGGTTGTGCAGGTGAGCAGTGCTGGCCATGGGTAAATGGAGACTGGAATTAAACTCTGACTTCTGCTCATCTGGAAGAAGGGGACACAAAAGCTCCAGGTGAACTAGTGGCATCCCAGTAGGAGCTGTAAACATGTCCTTCATCATGGTGTAGTGAAGTCATCAGGAACACTGACTTGGAAGCCAACTTTCCTGGGATCAGATCCCAGCCCAGCTACTGGTCATATATCTACTTGGGCAAATTATGCAGTACATCTGAGCCTCTGTCACCTTAGAATGAATAAGCTGTCTGCTGCCTTTCAGGGTAGCAATGAGAAGCAAATGAAATTATACAATAAAGTGTTGACTCTTGGGGTCCCAGTGGGCTGGGGGCAATCTTGGAAGGAAGTGTGGGAAGTCTAATCACAGCCCATGGATGGGTTGAGGACTTTTCCCTAGGATTCCCAACCTATTCACAGCATCAACAGAGTACACTTGACAACTTCCTGGTCTGTGCCTGGCAGTCGGGGTTGTTAAAATTTTTGAATAGCGGCTAGGGTTATAGCTCAGTGGTAGAGTGCTGCCTAGCATGTGTGAGGCACTGGGTTTGATCTTAAGCACCACATAAAAATAAAGAAATAAAGGTTAAAAAAAACACTTTTGAATATCACCTCTGTTTACCCACCTTCCTTCTTGTTCAGGAGAGAATCAAATCAGAGCTGTCTTTTGCAGGAAAATAAGATATTGTGGGGAGAAGACCTTTTAGTCCAGATGGTTTGGGTAGTAAATGGGAAAAGAACATTTTGCCGGGATTGGGGATTGCATGAGGAACTTCTGATGCAGGCCATGCATGAGTATATGTGTGATGCAGAGCACTCAGAAAGATGCCCTGCCCCAAGAGGCCAGAGTTCCCAAGCTGCCTGGAAGGCAGATGAGAGAAACCTGCTTGACCTTTCAGGTCAACGGGCCTAAATCTATGGACCAGTCTCACTTGTTATTCCCAGCTCTGTATGACTTTGGATAAGTCACCGAAACTCAGACATTCAAGTAAAAGATGGGAACTCTAGGTCCTGTAGTACCCATGGGGGAAACAGCTTGTGAGTTGCCCTCTGAGCTGGCAACTACCAAACTTGCATTTGGGTTGCCTGCTATTCCTTTTGGAGGAGGCTTCCAGCAAGATATAAGGTAGGAGTCTGCCGGGCGTGGTGGCGCACGCCTGTAATCCCAGCACTTGGGAGGCTGAGGCAGGAGGATTGCGAGTTCAAAGCCAGCCTCAGCAATGGCGAGGTGCTTAGCAACTCAGTGAGACCCTGTCTCTAAATAAAATACAAAAAAAAAAAAAAGGGCTGGGGATGTGGCCCAGTGGTCGAGTGCCCCTGAGTTCAATCCCCAGTACCAAAAAAAAAAAAAAAAAAAAAAAAGGTAGGAGTCTTAGTTCTCCTGCTTTTTAAGCCCAAATCCCTATGCCACCAGGTCTCATAAGAAGTGGGACTTGGGCTGGGGGCTCAGTAGTAGCGCATTTGCCTGGCATGTGTGAGGCACTGGGTTCAATTCTCAGCACCGCATATAAATAAATAAAATAAAGTTCTATCAACAACTAAAAGAAAAAGAAATGGGACCCAAGGTTCCCCACTCCTGGTGGCCTTTTCAGTGGCCTTTAGAGACTGGAACAAGTAGGCACTTGTCAGTGGTCTTCAGAGGTCACCTGGTACCCAAGCCAGAAACCCCTTCTAAGATTTATATGGCTGGACACATGTGAAGAGGCCCTCTCCTAATTTGAATACCTCGTGGCTTGGTCTAGTAAGAAAGCTTACACAGACTAGGCCTGGTGGTGTGACACAAACCTGTAATCCCAGCAACTTGGGAGACTGAGGCAGGAGGATCACAAGCTCAAGACCAGCCTCAGAGCTGGGTGTGGCGGCACACACCTGTAATATCAGTGGTGCGGGAGGCTGAGACAGGAGGATCATGAATTCAAAGCCAGCCTCAGCAACTTAGTGAGACCCGGTCTCAAAATAAAATTTAAAAAGGACTGGGAATATGGCTCAGTGGTTAATTGCCCCTGGCTAAATCCCCGTTACCCTCCCCACCCCCGGAAAAAAAAAATCACACAAATCTATTTTGATATATAAATACACCCATTGTGATAAAAGACAGCATTCAAATCTTTTGATTTCCTTTGAGTCCCAAGGTTGGACCAAAGGGACTTGAAAGTGATGACAGGCTTTCCTGAACCTATGGGATTGGACTGTGCTGCTGTATTGTTTAGAGGTGAATTAGGAATATGTGAATTATCTTGTTTCTGTACTTCCGTGGACCAGCAGAAAAAGCCTCTACAATAATCTTTGTGACCTTGTAAGTCTTACTGGATGAGGCTAAACAAATAACCTGACAAAGGTTCCTGGGAGGGATCAGGGTCTGCAGAGCAGTGCAGGTATCCTCTCTGACCCTGACCACTGTACCACTGCCTGCTTCCTACAGTCCTTCATTCCCAGTTCTTGTCCTGAGGACGCTTTCCTGCCTCCTCCTCTCAGTTCTCCTGACATGGTTTCTGTTTCTCCACAGAAGGAAGAGGCTGGGCAGAAGGGACTCACTGAGCTACCCCCCAGTCCGCTCCATGTTGGCTGTGCTCTCAGGTGAGAGGGTACCAAGAGGACTATAGCTAGGAAAAATTAAACCTAGTGTAGTATGCCAGCAAGGGCAGACATTTTGTCCAGACTGGAGAGTACTGGGAAATGATTGGCAGTAGTTGTGGGAGCTTCCTTATCCTTCCAATGAGAGAGGTGTCCATTGCTTACCTTGCTAGTCTGTGACTTTGGAGGTCATGGACTTCTTGGCCTTAGGATGACCTATGGTATTTCTGGCCTCTCTTTTAGCCCTAGATATTAGAAATACTGGTCTTGAACATTGGTTAGACTTGGGTGGCTGAGTGTTAACTTCTATGACCTGAAGTTACTCAGCCTTCTACCAATTTCTGACCAGCAGTGCCTGACCCCTTCCCAGTTCACTCCCCTGGTCTTAGAGGCCCCTACCCTCTGCACAGCCTCTGAGACTCTCCCTGGCCTCTTTTCCCCATGTCTAGGCTGGCGCCATGCCCCCACCTGCAGAGGTGACGGACCCATCCCATGCCCCTGCCGTCTTGCGCCAGCTCAATGAGCAGCGGCTCCGTGGCCTCTTCTGTGACGTCACTCTCATAGCCGGAGACACCAAGTTCCCTGCTCACCGCAGCGTCCTGGCTGCCTCTAGTCCCTTCTTCAGAGAGGCCCTGCTAGCTTCAGCCCCACTGCCCCTCCCACCAGTTACTGGGGGCTCAGCTCCCAACCCTGCAACCACCACAGCTGCCTCTTTTTCCTCTTCCTCTTCCTCCTCTTCCTCTTCTTCCTCTTCTCCCTCTTCTCCCCCTCCAGCCTCTCCCTCTGCTTCATCCCCACCCCGGGTCCTTGAGCTTCCAGGAGTCCCAGCAGCTGCCTTCTCTGATGTCCTCAATTTCATCTATAGTGCCCGGCTTGCACTCCCTGGTGGTGGAGGGGACGGGGCAGCTGTGGCAGAGATTGGAGCTCTGGGGCGGCGTCTGGGCATCTCCCGACTGCAGGGCCTTGGGGAGGGAGGCGATGCATGGGTACCTCCCACTCCAGCCCCCATGGCCACCTCACAGCCTGAAGAGGACAACTTCGGCTCTGGGCCTAGGCCAGATGGAGAATGGGAGGGTGACAGGGCTGATTCCCAAGCCCCTGACTCACAGCCCCCCCTGCCCCGTCGGCCCCTCCCTTGCCCTCGATGTGGAAAAAGCTTCATCCATCCTAAGCGGCTACAGACCCATGAGGCCCAGTGTCGACGCGGGTCCAGCTCTCGGGGGTCTGCAGGGCTGGGAGCTGGAGGCTCTGGCCCTGGTGGTCCTGCAGGAGTGGATGCCTCAGCCCTACCCCCACCAGTGGGCTTCCGAGGTGGCCCTGAGCACGTGGTGAAGGTGGTGGGTGGCCATGTGCTGTACGTGTGCGCAGCCTGCGAGCGTTCCTACGTGACCCTGTCCAGCCTGAAGCGGCACAGCAATGTGCACTCATGGCGGAGGAAGTACCCCTGCCGCTACTGTGAGAAGGTGTTTGCCCTGGCTGAGTACCGCACCAAGCACGAGGTGTGGCATACTGGGGAGCGCAGGTGAGTGGTCTGGGGCCAGGAGTGGAGGATTGGGAAGGAGGGCCCAGGGTCAGCACTCAGAGGCCTTGGACAAGGGAGGGAAGGTGTAGAGGGTGGGGTCTAGAAAGTCATCCTGAATCAAGTCTACTTATGTCCTGGCCCCTGCTCACCAACACTCACTGCCCACCCCCACCCACAGCCTGTTCCTTCAGCTGATGCTTATCAGCATCTTGCCTGCCTGTGTCCTGGCTTGGCACTGTGGGGAAGGCCAGGAAGTAAAGAATGAATTGCCCTTACAGAAGAGGACTATGGGAATGAAGGCGTGTTCACCAGTACTTATGAGAACAATGCCGTGTAGTTCTATAGCATGTCCTTGTTCTTAAATCATTTCCTAATTCTGTTATTTGTGCTTCAGAAGGCTTTGTGAGTTAGGATGTGTGATTATTCCCAGTTCACAGATGGAACAGTTGAGGCTGGGAGTGGTGCCCCTTGGGAGGCTGGCAGGGTGAAGCAAAGCAGCATGAAGGGAGGGTGAGAAGATGGCTGGGGGAGTTATAGGTTTGAGGGCTGCAGAGGACATGGAAGCTGAGACCCTGGCTTCAGGGCCCCTGACTCAAGTGGCTCTGTTCCTGTCCTGTTCCCTGCTGTCCTGGCCCAGGTACCAGTGCATCTTCTGCTGGGAGACCTTTGTCACCTATTATAACCTGAAGACCCACCAGCGAGCCTTCCATGGCATTAGTCCGGGCCTCCTAGCCAGTGAGAAGACACCCAATGGAGGCTACAAGCCCAAGCTCAATACCTTGAAGCTGTACCGCCTGCTCCCCATGCGGGCAGCCAAGCGGCCCTACAAAACCTACAGCCAGGGAGCCCCCGAGGCCCCCCTTTCTCCAAGCCTCCACACACCAGCCCCTGTGGCAATGCCAGCTAGTCCCCCACCTGGACCCCCACCTGCCCCTGAGCCTGGCCCACCACCCTCTGTCATCACCTTTGCTCACCCAGCTCCTTCTGTCATTGTCCATGGGAGCAGTAGCAGTGGTGGAGCCGGGGGTGGGTCGGCTACCACAGGAGGGTCCCAGGCTGCCTCAGTAATCACTTACACTGCTCCCCCAAGGCCCCCTAAGAAACGAGAGTACCCACCTCCTCCCCCTGAGCCCGCAGTAACACCCACCAGTCCAGCCACCACCTTGGTCAGCCCAGCCACAGCTGCAGGGCCAGCTACAGCTGCAGAGGAGGCCAAAAGCCGGAATCCACGGGCTGGGAGGACTCTGACTTATACAGCCAAGCCAGTGGGTGGGATTAATGGGGGTGGGGGTCCTCCCCCAGGGCCTGGCCGGGGCCCCTCTCAGCTACAGGCTCCACCTCCACTGTGTCAGATCACTGTGCGAATTGGGGAAGAGGCCATTGTCAAGCGCCGCATCTCAGAAACTGATCTTCGTCCTGGAGAGCTGAGTGGAGAGGAGATGGAAGAGAGTGAGGAGGAGGATGAAGACGAGGACGAGGATGAGGACGAGGATGATGAAGAATCAAAGGCTGGTGGGGAAGACCATCTCTGGAGACCCTACTATTCATATAAGCCTAAGCGCAAGTCTGGAGCTGCCAATGGAGGCAGTGGTGGAGGTAGTGGGATAACCCGAGGACGCCGGCCACCACGCTGGAGGCAGAAGCTAGAACGGAGAGGCTGGGAGGAGAGCCCCACAGTGGAGAGCCCAGTAGGGCGTGTCCGTGGTGAGCGGAGGCACCGCTGTGGGGACTGTGCCCAGACCTTTGCCACCCTGAGGAAGCTGCGAAAGCACCAGGAGGCCCACAGTGGGGGCTCTCACAGCTCTCGGGCTGGACGGAGGCCTTCCACCCGTTTCACCTGTCCCCACTGCTCAAAGGTGTGCAAGACAGCAGCTGCCCTGAGCCGCCATGGACAGAGGCATGCTGCTGAGCGGCCTGGAGGCACCCCCACACCTGTCATTGCCTATTCTAAGGGCAGCACTGGCACCAGGCCTGGGGATGTCAAGGAAGAGGCCCCCCAGGAGATGCAAGTGTCCTCATCCAGTGGGGAGGCAGGTGGTGGGAATGCTGCTGCTGAGGAAGCTTCTGAGATGGCCTCACTCCAAGACCCTGTCATCTCAGGGGGTGAGGAGCCCCCAGTAGCAGGAGTGGGCAGCTATGCATACCCCCCCGTGCAGGAATTTCCACTGGCTCTGATAGGGAGTGGCCGGGAACCAAGTGGAGGCAGAGGAAAACCTGGGAGTGAGGGGCTAGTAGGTGTTTCAGAAGGGGACCGGATAGAGGGGATGGGGGCTGCCAAAGTCACCTTCTACCCTGAGCCCTATCCACTTGTCTATGGCCCTCAGCTCCTTGCTGCCTACCCTTACAACTTCAGCAACTTGGCTGCTCTCCCAGTTGCTCTCAACATGGTCCTACCTGATGAAAAGGGTGGGGGAGCCCTTCCTTTCTTACCAGGGGTCTTTGGCTACGCAGTGAATCCTCAAGCAGCACCCCCTGCTCCCCCAACTCCACCTCCCCCAACTCTTCCTCCATCAGTTCCCCCTAAGGGAGAAGGGGAAAGGGCAGGGGTTGAGAGAAACCAGAAGGGAGATGTGGGGTGAGCTCTAGGGCCAGACCCCCCTTTCACCAGATGCCACCCTCCCTGAACTCCCTACCACTACCAGCTCCCTGGCTTCCTTGCCCTAGGAGCCCCACCACACTCTTGTGCAGGGACTTGGGGGCCCCTGGAGCTCAGGAGTCAGGCTGCTTTGTGTGAGATTGTAGTTTTCCCATTTCCTGGGAAGGGATCTTTGGTGGTTCCCCTCTCACTCTTCCTCCAGGGAGTGGCCCCATGAGGGGCAGGGCCAGCTCCCATCCCTTCTCCAGCCCTTGGGGCAACTGAGCAATATACTTATTTGAATTTCTACTCATGGCCCCCACCAGCTCTGAATGTCTAATCTGTTCCCCTAATTCGTAAACCTAGGGGGGGAAACCATCTCTCTCACCTAATGATCCCCACCTCGTTCTGCAGCTTTCTCTAAGTCCTTCCCCAGATGCTTCCTAGCACATTCCATTCTTTGTGGCCCAGGGCCTGGACCAGACCATTGTGATACCTGACCCACCTGCCTGGGAGCATGGTTTTAGATTCCGTTCCTCTCAACAGTGGGTTTCTCTGTCCCTATTTCCTTCACATTGAGATGCCATGCCTTCCTTGGCTTCCATGACTTTGGATCTTCCATGCTCCTTCCCATACTCCTAGGCTTTGGAGGTGGCCTCACCCAATCCAGGTCAAGGAGGTGTTGACAGGACAGCTTAACCTCTGTTCCATGGCTGAGTACTCTTCCAACCCAGGCCAGGGAAATCTTGGCCCTACCTTGACCCTTAAATCCAGTGAGCTCCAGATTCTTCCAAGGCAAAAGAGGTGAATAGGTCACACCTTTTCATGCCTTTTCATATGGCCTCTTCTGGGCTAAATCAGATTTGGGGGTCAGGAGGAAAGAGCTCCATATGGAATGGAGAAAGGAATCTACTTTCTCCCAGTTTTTCCCCTTTCCTGATGGTTTCTCCCAGACTAGACCAAATAGCCAGAAAAACGATGGGGGTTGGATGGGTAAGTAAGCCCAAGATTTGCACATTACCTTCCATCCTTACCTTTACCCCCATCTTCCCTATCCCTAGTGTCGCTCTCACCAATCACTCCAGATGGTTTTGGGGGAACCATCCTACTTTCCTGGTGGGCTTTGGGGTATCCCCACCAACTTTCCCTACAAAAGAGCACCTTACACACCCCATCTTTGACTCAGTTCCCCACACCCAAAGATCCCAGCCTAGGGATGGGGTACAGGGACCTTAAATAGTCCCTAATCCCTAATTTGCACTAGTTAACCCTGGTCAGGGGTCGCTATATTTCCTTTCAGTGGGGGAGATGACTGAAATGTTTGGTTCTAATTCTCTTTGAAAACAGGGCCTCCCTGTTCTGTGGTTGGAAGAACATTTCTCTCTCCTCCCACCTTCCCCCTCCCCCAGAAAAAAAACAGCTCACAAGGGGAGAATCAGTATGGAGGAGCAAATTTGACAAATGGGAATTAGAGGAGTGCAGTTTAAAAATGGGGAAAGGTTGCTATCAAGATAGCAGCTTTTCTCTCAGCTACTGTTTTTTTTTTTTTTTTTTTTTGGCCAAGATGGCTGCCCTCTCAGCAACTGCCTAGAGGGCAAGATCATGGCTTTTAGAGGGAGGTGAATCTGGGGAGTGCCAGGATCATCCTCCTGCCCCCTTTTCCTCTCAGCCTATAGTAAAGGGGAGGTGTTGGACAGGCTCCCTGAATGTTAACTGGGGAGGAGTCACTCCTTCTTTCCTCCTCTGTCTCTTTGCACTTTTCTTGGTCTTGGCCACAGTCTGAGTGAAGAATTTCCTACTGAATGTACCAAGTTCCAATTTTTAACGGGGAAAACATTTGAAACAGGGAAAAAAAAAAAAAAAAAAAAAGTCACTAAAAATTCCCACAAATCTTGTTTCTGGCACTTTAGAAAAACTGCAAAAAAAAAAAAAAACATAATAAAGAATACATATATATATCTACACACAAATTATATATATCTATATATACAGCGGAACCATAAGAGAGACTGAGAAAGGCCTGGAGGCAGGGGACAGATGTGATGACAGTCCCCCTGTAACCTTCACCTGCACTCCTCTGAGGCAAACAGGCACGAGAGAATGGAAGGGGTTGAGGATGGACCAGGGAATTTGAATTTCAAAATAGGTCAAAATTCCAAAACCCATGGACACTGGAAGAATTGAAATCGTAAATACTTTTTGTTGTTTTTTTTTTCTTTTTTTTGAAATGTGATTAAGGAAAATAGCTTACAGAATTTGGTGGTTCTGGGCAATGAATGAGATTGTGGCAAAGTGGAGATTAAAAACAATATATACATATATATATGTATGTATATATATATACACACACACACACATATATATATATATATACATACATACATATATATATTTTGAGCTGGGGAATTTGAATATTGAGTTTCAGATGTTGAAAATTTGGGATTTTGCAATTTTGTCATTTGAAAATGATTTGAGTTTTTGTCAGTTTTGCCCTCTTTCCCCATGTTCCCTGGGAAGAAAGTGATGAAAGAATGGGAAGGCCACCGGTTCTGTGCCACAGCACGCAAGATTTAGAATTCTACAGACTCTAGCTCTATATGTAGTGAGGACCCAGATTTAGAGAAACTGACCAATATTTATCTCCGCATTTGTGTGTGTGTGTCCAACTCTCTAGGCCAATAAACCAACAAGACAAATGAACTGTGCTCCACAGTGGGATGCCAGGTGCAGTTATTTGTGTGGTTGTGGGTTTGGGGGAAAGGGACATATTCTCCTTGTCCCACAGGGATCCTTATACTAGAAGTTGTAGCCCCATTCTCTCTCTTAGGACAATAGCTTTCAGCAATTGAGTAGGTAGGTGTGAGGCTTGTTGACTCTAGGTGTTTTTTTGTAATTGCTGTAGCTACTAGGCTCCAGCTGACTTTGGTCTGACATTTAGGCAGAAACATTAACTCAGTCCATTTCATATAGCCTGCTGTGCATAACTGCTAGAAGGAAGATCTCTGTGTCCTTGAATGGCCTTGCTTCAAACCAGATCCAACCCTTTTTCCAGCCTGAGAGTAAACTGAGGCACAAAATATATGACGACCATAAAAGACATGACCTCATTCCATTCCTAGCCTCTCCACTTACTTCAACTCCTTGCTTGTCCTCCTCTCCCCTATCTTTTCTATTGATATGGAGGGATGGGAAGGTAAAATGAGTAAAGGTGGTTAGGTGGACAGGGGCTTTGAGGAATTCTGGCACCAATACCTTGATCAGAGTTAGCAGCCACTGATTAGCTCTAGCAAGTCTCCATCAACAGGAAAATATGGTCAGGCAGTACCATACTTTAAAAAAAAAAATTTTTTTTTTTTCAAAGAAAAGCCCAAAATTCCCAGGCCTGGTGGCACATGCCTATACTCTCAGAGGCTCAGGAGGCCAAGACATAAGGATTGCAAGTTCGAGGCCAGCCTCAGCAACTTAGGTCCTAAGCAACTAGTGAGACTCTGTCTCAAAATAAAAAATAAAAAGGGCTGGGGATGTAGCTCAGTGATAAATTGCCCCTGGGTTAAATACACACACACACACACACACACACACACACACACACACAAAAGCCAGAAATCCAAATGTGTTTGTGAAATATCCAAGTTTTAAAAGTAGAGAGCTAATTAAATTTGAAACTGTACATGCCAACAACATGGACCAATCAAAACACACCAATTTGCAAACTCTGATAGATATTGTTGGTATATCCTATGGGGCATATACTATTATTAGCTTCGTTTTACAGATGTGGAAACTATGATACAGAGCAGTTATTCATTTGAGCATAAAAGCCAGAAGTTGAACACAGAGGTCTTTAAAACACTTTTTTTTTTCCTTAGCTTTTTAGATTTTTTTTTTTCAATTACATTAAGGTAGAAAAAGAAAAAAAGGCCGGGCGCGGTGGCGCACACCTGTAATCCCAGCACTTTGGGAGGCTGAGGCAGGAGGATCGCGAGTTCAAAGCCAGCCTCAGCAATGGTGAGGCACTTAGCAACTCAGTGAGACCCTGTCTCCAAATAAAATACAAAAAAGGTCTGGGGATGTGACCCAGTGGTCGAGTGCCCCTGAGTTCAATCCCTGGTACCACAAAAAAAAAAAAAAAAAAAAAAAAAAAAAAAAAAAAAAAAAGAAAAAAAGATTAGTCCAAACATGCAAATGTAGGAACTATTAATTGGTGTTATTTCTTTCCAGAAAATCTTCCCTCTTCATTCAACAAATGTTGAACCTTTACTATAGGTCAGCACTAGCTGTTGGGAATATTACAGTGAACAAGACATTTCCTGCCCCGCCCCAAGGCTTACAATCTAACTTGTGCTGTTTGTTCTATTCACTGGGGATCTGGGCATTAATATCCAAGGGAGCCTCCTCAAGAATCTAAAGAGTAAATAAACTGATGTGTATTTCAGGTGGGTCTAAGGCACCCTGACCGGCCCTCAGTTCCACTTCAACCCTCTCCTCAGAAACGAAATAAAAGGACTGGATTCCTAGCGAAGAGGTTGAAGCAGAGGGGGGTTATAAGGCTTGAAAATACTTTCATTTCAACTGACGGAGAACCTGAGGCTTGGCCTTCCAGTCCTCAAGGAAAGGGGTCGGGAGGGGGTAAGTGGTATGTAGCGTCTAGGAAAATGACCAGGGTCCCGACGCTCGTGAAGATGATGAAGGTCCACAGGAAGAGGCGATCCACTACCATGGCCACAAACTGCCAGTCCTCCTTCAGCTGGGGGTAGGTAGAAGAAACTTTCTGAGTTCCAGGCCCCGATCCCCAGGGAATCCTGTCCCCCACAGCTCGAACCCGCCTGGAATTCCCACCCGAGGTCTGAGAAAAGACGAGGCAGTGCAACAAGAGATAAGAGACCGCGAGTAAAGAACCACTCGGAAAGCAGGGGGTGGGACCAAATGAGGTAAACCTCCAATCATAAGTGGAAGCCAATGCTAGGGCCGGGACCTGGATTTGTGGGCGGAGCCAAGGTCACAGAGGATCTGCTCCGCTCCTCCCTCATTGGACTTAACTGCATCGTGGTCCTCCTGTTCCTGCAGCTGTCGAGCGATGTAGCTGATCGAGGAAACTACCTCCCGTAACTCGGGAGGAAGGACCACAGCCCGATTTGGACCATCAATAAATCGCCGCAGGTCCGGGGTAGACAGTTCAGGCTGGAATCTGGAAAAGCGTGTATGTTCGGTCACGCCCCAGGCCAGAACTGCTAGCGCCAGTGACCTAGGTACAGCTCCAACTGCCTCCTCCAATAATCATCTAGTTCTAAAAAGCTGAAAGAGCCCTTCAGGCTCTCTCGCCAGCAACGACCTCTCCAGCCTTCTTCAACTTCTTCCACCCCTCCAAGCTTTACCGTCTTCCCTCAAAGCAAGCCGCAGAAAGGATACTACAACTCCCATGATGCTGAACCACAGCATCTTCCGAGAGCATGGGACGCTAATCTCGAGCTCAGTCTTCTGGGAACTGTAGTTCTCCCTCTCCCCTCCATGTGAGTATTGGATATTGGTTCTACCTGTTGGGTTTGGGGAAGAGAAAATCACTCGGCGGCTTCCGGATAAAATATTCATCAGTACCCCGACCCCAGCCACTTCCTGGAGAAAAAGAGTGAGGGGGCTCTGGCAACTGGTCTTTCTCAGGTTTTGGCCTCTTCAGACCCAAGTAGAGAGGGAGCTTGTGGATGAAGATCTGTAGAACAGAAGAGACTTACTGGAGGAGACTTACTACAAGAGAAGCAGACAACCACCCCCACTCCACGTGCCCATTACCACTGTGCATGCACTTGGTTCCATGGAGCTACATAGACAAGGAAATGCAATTTGATGGCCTTGAGAGATCTTTAGTGGGTTGAAAGGCATCCCAACTGAGAGGTTTCTGGGCTTTCACCCTGATTGTACCTATCCCTGACAATGTTTCCCAGGAACCTAAGATAGGTAGTATTGATGAAGAGAGCATGGAATCGATGAAATGATAAGAATGGGAAGTACAATTAATTGTGCAATGTTTCAACACCCAACAGGCTTTGGCATTTCAACATTCTACGAGATAGCCTTCATTTTCCCTAAGGTCTATAAAAAGGAAGTTGAGATTGGTAGGAGGGAGGAGTGATAGCTGGACAAAAAGCCAAATACTAAGACTGGGAGTTCACACAGGCCAGATGGGAAAATCTCTCTTACCTGACGGACCCAAAGAGGCATTTGGTGGGTGTGAGGTGAGCGGTGATGAAGGTTGAGTACCACAACGCTAAGGATGACTGAGAAAGTGACGAGGATCATGGTAAACATGAGATACTTAATAATGATGGGTACTGACAAGGAGGTCTCAGGCACTTTGTCTGCCAGCAGCAGCAGGAACACAGTAAGGGTCAGCAGGGCAAAGATGGAGAGCCCCATCTTCTCTCCTTGGAAGGCAAAGGGGAAGGCAAAAGGATTAGACATTGCCAGAAGGAAATCTTTATGTCATAATCAGTGACCATGTTTCCAGCCAACCCAATGATAGGTTTTTGGAAGATCAATCTGCATACAAATTACTCCCATATTTGTTCCTCCAATCTGGACTTTTCCCCTGCACTCCAGACTTACATCTAAATGTTTTCTCAACCTTTCCACTGGGATTTTCCAATACACATCTCAAATTTAGGATATCTAAAACCTAATTCTGTCACCACCAAAGCTGCTCTCCCATAGTTTTCCCCACCCTATGACAACTCCATTTTTCCTATGGCTTAAACCCAACTCCTTGGAGTCATTCTTAGCTCTCCTCCATTTCTGTCTCTCCATCTCGCCCACTCTTCATCCCATATCAAACTATTGCATCTATCTTCAAAATATATCCTAAAACTGATGGCTTATCACATATACCACCCTCATCCCAACTACCATTACCTCAAGTCTGAATTATTGTAGAGGTATCCTACCTGATCTCTGCTTCATCTGTTTATTTACCTCAGCAGATCAGTCAGACTGGTTTTTTTTTTTTTTTTTTTTTTTTTTTGGTACCGGGGATTGAACTCAGCGGCACTAGACCACTGGGCCACATCCCCAGCCCTTTTTTGTATTTTATTAGAGACAGGGTCTCACTGAGTTGCTAAGTGCCTCGCCATTGCTGAGGCTGCCTTTGAACTCGCGATCCTCCTGCCTCAGCCTCCCAAAGTGCTGGGATTACAGGCGTGCGCCACCACGCCTGGCTAGTCAGACTGGTTTTGTTGAAATATAAATCAGATTATGTCATTCCCCTTTCCGAAACTACCTAATAGCTCCTTATCTCCTTCAGTATGAAAGCAAAGTTCTTTCTATGGCCCACAAGTTTTTCTCATTAGCTCCCTAGTTTCGCCTTCTGCTTTCCCTCTGCTTACTTCATTCAGTTACAATGACTTCCTGCCTATTTCTTGAATATACAAGTCAGCCTCCCACTGCAGGCCCTTTGCATTCACTATTTCCTTTGCTTGCACATTCTTTCCCCAGATACCTCCCGGAATCATTCTCTTGCCTCTTTTAAGTCAAACAGTCCCTCTTCAATGAGGCCATTCACTGACATCCCATGTATTGTTGTTGCTGTTATTATTATTATTATATATATTTTTTAAACTGGGAATAGAACCCAAGGGCACTTTACCTCTAAGCTACATCCCCAGGTCTTTTTATTTATTTATTTATTTTTATTTTTTATTTTGAGAAAGGGTTCCATTAAGTTGCTGAGGCTGGCCTTGAACTTGTGATCCTCCTGCCTCAGCCTGCCAAATCGCTGAGATTACAGGCATGCACCACCATGTCCAGTTCTATTTTTATTTTTTATTTACTTATTTGATGGTGCTGGGACCAAACTTAAGTACATCCTTATGCTAGGCAAGCACTCTGCCATTGAGCTGCATCTCCAGTCCTGATATTCTATTTTAAAATTGCAGCCCCTAGCTTCATTCTTGTCTTCCCAATTCCCTTTTCTACTTTATTTTGCTCTTTAAGACTGGTCCTACTAATATACTGTATAATAGACTCATTTATTTTGTTTATTGACTGATTGCCCCACTAGAATGTAAACTTCATGAGGTCAGGGATTATTATCTTTTGGGGGATGGGGGTAGTACCAGGGATTGAACTCATGGGCATCAGCCACTGAGCCACATCCCCAGCCAATTTTTTGTATTTTATTTAGAGACAACGTCTCATGGAGTTGCTTAGTGCCTTGCCATTGCTGAGGCTGGCTCTGAACTCCCAATCCTCCTGTCTCAGCTACCAAGCTGCTGGGATTATAGGTGTGTGCCACAGTGCCTGGCGGGGATTTTTATCTTTTTTATAGATATATTTACAGTGTCTAACACATTATACATACTCAATAATATAACCACACAAATGAATGTCCCAACCTCTGTAGCTTTTTCAGGGACAATATAGTAATTCCAACAATTTATATATGAAATGGCACATAAGGATATAAAAGTAGCTGATTATTCCTATGGCATACAAGAGACATTACAAATTTTATGAAAGATATTGAAATAAATAGCCCTTATGGTTCATTCTACTTCAGTCCTATAATATTGGGTTCCAAGACTTTTCTTGCATTAGCAAGAAGCAGAGGTTGTATTTGGAAGTATATTCTAGAACTGCATCACTCTCCCTCCAGATAAAAACTTGATGCCAGATAGAAGAAAAAAAAAAGGCTTTGAATACCAGAGTTAAGGATACTGGGTCTCAACCAGACTGGCACTGACCAGGACTGGAATAACAACACCATCACTTTCACTTTGTGATGTCAGATAAATGACTTAAACTATCAGCCTCTTTATCCTCTGTAAAATAAGAGTGACAATTCAGTACTTGCCATGAAGTATTATTGTAAAGATTAGAATCAAATAAAATGTTAATTGTATAATCTTATAGCAAGTGCTCAAAAATAGTTAAAAAAAAAAAAAAAGGGTGGGCATGGTGGTGTACACCTGTAATTCCAATGTCTTGGGTGGCTGAGGCAGGAGGATCACAAGTTCAAAGCCAGCTTCAGCAACTTAGTGATGCCCTAGCCAATTTAGTGAGACCCTGCTGAAAACAAAACAAAAAAAAAAATTTTTTTTTAAGGACTGGTGATGTGTCTCAGAGGCTAAGCATCCCTGGGTTCAATCCCTGGTACAAAAAACAAACAAACAAAAACACCCATTATCAGCAAGGCACAGAGGCGTATGCCTATAATCCCAGCACTTGGGAGGCTGAGGCACGAGGATCATGAGTTCAAAGCCAGCCTCAGCAATGGCAAGGCACTTAGCAACTCAGTGAGACCCTGTCTCTAATAAAATACAAAAAAAGGGCTGGGGATATGGTCCAGAGGTCGAGTGCCCCTGAGTTCAATCCCTGGTACAAAAAAACAAAACAAAACAAAACACCACCTATAATCACATAGAATGTACTGAGTACCAGGCATAGTTTTATTAAGTCAGTCAATCTCAAAATAATCCTATTTTGAGGTAATCCAATTCTCAAAATAATCCTAGGGACAATGATTATCTTCATTTCCACATCAGAAAACTGAGACACATAAAAATTAAGAAATTTAGTAAAATGGTAAAAAAAAATAGTTTTTGCTACATTTTGCTTCCTGCTAGAGAAATGCTGACTATTATTTCCCAGGTAGATAAAAAGTTAAGGCATTAGTGTCCAAAAAGTAGGGGTGGAGGGTTGCTAGGAAAGGGGAAGGGAAGGGCAGATTGGCTCAACATGGAATTTGGCTGGTCAGAAAACTACATGAGTGGCTATGACTCTAAAGGAAAGAATTCAGAAGTCACTGGGTAAAGGGAAGCCAGCAGCAGAGGGAATGTACAGCCTTGATGTTGGGTCTACTTGGTGGGAAGGAAAGCCAGGAATTGATGAATCTAATCCATGATGATTTAGAAAACCGAGGTCTGGGTTAAGGGTGAAGAGAAAGAAGCTGAGCTAATGAGAAGAGCTAGGGCCCCTTCCCCCTTACCTGCATCTGGTGGTAAGTAGAAGACAAAGATGGCCAAGAGAGTGATGAGGATGCATGGGGCAATGACGTTGACCAGGTAGAAGAGAGGCTTCCGGCGGATGATGAGGTAGAAGGTGACTTCCTCACGTTGTCCTTCCCTCCCTCCCCTAGGGTCCCCTGGAGGCTGGATTAGCCTAGAGGGCTTGTGGATAATCTCCCATTGGCCATTCTCTGAGGGAGAGGGAAGCAGAAGGACATACCTATGTGAGAGTTGTCCTAGTCAATTCCAGGTATGCAACACTGTAGTGGGCAGCCATCTCTAATAAACTTAGCTAAGTCTCAATTTCCATATTTGTAATGTGTTGATATTCATACCTACCTTGCTGACTCCAAAAGGCTACACTGGGCATTGCTGACAAAGTGTATTTACCTGCCTGTTACAAACTGGAAATCAGAAAGCCTGAGGGTATGGAAGCCATCCCCACTCACCAATGAATGTCCCTTCATGAATGTAGATTTCCTGCCGCTCCAGCCCATCAGGACCCAGGCCTGTATGCAGACTGACCTCTGAGCTGTCATAACTGTAGGAACTAAACACCATGGTGCAGTTCTGCCAGTCAAAGGGGAAGTAGGTGACCTGGATGGAAGGGAAAATCTCTCTAGCTGCCAGAGGACTGGTCAGGGCTGAGGAAATTTGGAAGGTCACTGGGGAGGTCCTTGAGGGAACTAAGGAGGTAGGGATTGCCAGGGAAAGTCACAGGGAAGTGGGGTCAAAGAGGAATTGGAGGGCTACTAAGGGAGGCCATTTGGGAAATGGAGGAAGGTCACTGAGAAAGAGTGGGAGTCAAGAAAGTGTATGGAGAAAAGGACATTTAGTGAAAAGTCAGTAGATGAGGTCATAGGGAATAATGGAGGAGGAATGGGAGCCCCTGAAATGTCAGGATGTCTGAAGAAAGTGAGGGTTTTTTTTTTTTTTTTTTTTTTTTTTTTTTGGTACTGGGGATTGAACTCAGCAGCACTAGACCACTGGGCCACATCCCCAGCCCTTTTTTGTATTTTATTAGAGACAGGGTCTCACTGAGTTGCTAAGTGCCTCGCCATTGCTGAGGCTGGCTTTGAACTCGCGATCCTCCTGCCTCAGCCTCCCAAAGTGCTGGGATTACAGGCGTGCGCCACCGCGCCCGGCTAAAAGTGAGGGTTTTTAAGAGCGACTTGAGCTTCTCAGGCATGGCTCAGAAACCTGGATGCTGCAGCTGCTGTGATAGATGCCCGGGGGTTGCCAGCGGACTGAGCCATCGGACGACACCACAACGTCAATGTCCAGAGCAACATCAAAATTTCCATCATTGCTGCAGAGAAAGGATCCTCTCATCTGGGATCCCAACAGTCCTCCAGAGACCCCACCCCTCTGAATTCCCACCCCACCTCCCAGGCTTTGGAAAATACCCTACTTGTTCATCAACACCACATCAGGTAGCCACACAGATTCTGCTGTGATGCGTAGCAAATCGATGCCATCGTGTTCTGCAGGGTCCCAGCTCAGCCTGTAGTCAGTCCACACCTAGGGAAGCACAGGCTAAGGGGCTATTTGGGACTGGAAATACAGGAAGGGAGTACAAGGGAGTGGAGAAGTGCAGGCATGTCAAGGAGTCAGGTTCTGACTCGGGGTCTGCCTTCACTCTTTGGTATTCACACCAGCTAATTTTCCTCTCCCAGTTCTGGGTCCCAATTTTTTAAGTCTGGAAAAATGAAGAGGTTAAGCTGAGCACAGTGGTGCATGACCATATCCTAGCTACTTGGGAAACTGAGGCAGGAGGATCACAAATTCGAGGCCAGCCTGGGCAACCTAGCAAGACTGTCCCAAAATAATAATAAAAATAAAATAAAGACTGGGAATGTAGATTATTGATACATCGCCCTTAGGTTCAGTGAAAAGAGAAGTAGTTGCACTACCAAGAGATTTCACAGTGATGGGTTTTTTGTTGTTGTTTTGTTTTGTTTTGTTTTCCTTTCTTTGTGTGTGTGGGGGGGTGGTAGGATAGGTACTGCTTATTGAACCCAGGGCTTCGCAGGTGCAGAGTGGTTTTTAAAGTGTAGTTCACTATACTTTAGTGGATAGGGATTCAAAGTAGTGGTGCTAAACCAGTGTTTTTAAAAGTTAGAATAAAAAAATGCAGCCAGGCGTGGTGGCACATGCCTGTAATCCCAGCACTTGGGAGGCTGAGGCAGGAGGATCTGAGTTCAAAGCCAGCCTCAGCAATGGTTGAGGCATTTAGCGACTCAGTGAGACCCTGTCTTTAATAAAAAATACAAAGAAGGGCTAGGGATGTGGCCCAGTGGTCGAGTGCCCCTGAGTTCAATGGCCAGTACCAAAAAAAAAAAAAAAAAAAGTAAATATATTGTGTCCACCTATTACTAAAAACTAAGTATTAAAAAATGCATGGAGAAGCCGGGCGCGGTGGCGCACGCCTGTAATCCCAGCACTTTGGGAGGCTGAGACAGGAGGATCACGAGTTCAAAGCCAGCCTCAGCAATGGCGAGGCACTTAGCAACTCAGTGAGACCCTGTCTCTAAATAAAATACAAAAAAGGGCTGGGGATGTGGCCCAGTGGTCGAGTGCCCCTGAGTTCAATCCCCAGTACCAAAAAAAAAAAAAAAAAAATGCATGGAGCCGGGTGTGGTGGCGCACGCCTGTAATCCCAGCACTTGGGAGGCTGAGGCAGGAGGATCGCGAGTTCAAAGCCAGCCTCAGCCGTGGCAAGGCACTTAGCAACTCAGTGAGACCCTGTCTCTAATAAAATACAAAAAAGGGCTGGGGATGTGGCCCAGTGGTCGAGTGCCCCTGAGTTCAATCCCCAGTACCAAAAAAAAAAAAAAAAAAAAAAAAAAAAATGCATGGAGTGCCGGGCTCCATGGCGCACGCCTGTAATCCCAGCACGTTGGGAGGCTGAGGCAGGAGGATCCAGAGTTCAAAGCCAGCCTTAGCAATGGCAAGGCACTTAGCAACTTAGTGAGACCCTGTCTCTCAATAAAATACAAAAAAAGGGCTGGGGATGTGACCCAGTGGTCGAGTGTCCCTGAGTTCAATCCCCGGTACAACAACAACAACACACACACACACACACACACACACACACACATGCATGGAGTGCAACTCCCGTACATATTGTTTTCTAAAGCTTCTGTTTTCTGAGGTCGTGATACAAAAAAAAAAAAAAAAAAAAAAAAAAAAAAAAAAAAAAAAAAAGAAAGAAAGAAAGAAAAAAAATTCTTATTTGGCCGGACATTCGAGTAAATTTTATAAAGATAGCGAGACGCCCTCTTCCCCGGTCTTCCCCGGGCCCCCTCTCCCAGCGAGATGCCCTACCCCATGGGGTCTCCATACCAGGTCTAAGTACACTTTTGTGCTCATCTCTTCATCCTTTTCGTTCTAGAAGGGGAAAATTTAAAGCGTAAAGGCAAAGTGAAGTGGAGAAAAAATGAGGGCTTGGAAGGTTAACCTCTCCCTGGAAACTCCATCCCCTTTTCCTGAAGTCCAACCTCCTAGAGGCAGCGTTAGTTTAAACCCCGCCTCTACCTCAGAAACACCCCTTCCTGCTATCTACACTCTCAGCTGTATTTCCCCCATCAGCTTCGCACCCCTACCATAGCCCTCCTCTTGCGCCGCGTCCCGCCCACAGCTCATAATCCACCCAACCCTGAATTTCCGCCTGCGGCTGTTTATTGACCCGTGGAGCACCAAGCTCCTCCCCACCCTGGAGAAACCTTCTGCGGCTCCTCAGGCACAACCTCACTGCCGGTCCGTGAGGCACAACCTCACTGCCACAGCTCCATTTCAAGATCCGCCCACTAGCGGGTTCTTCGCCCTACCTGTCTCTAGGCTGGGCCGGTCCATAAGCCACGCCCACAAACTTATTCATTGGTCTAATTTCTACCCAATCGCCACTAAAAGATTGTCCATTCCTCAGCCTGGCCACGCCCAAGTCCCCGCCCTCAGGCTGACCATTGGCCTTGCCATGCCCGAAAGCCACGCCCACCGCCATTCCACAGGCCGGACCCCAACCCTCAGCTTGTGCCCTCACCAAGCTGATGAGTTGCGCTAGGGTGAGACCAATGCTGACTCCGACGCTGTCACCCAACTCGCGCGCCGGCCGTACAGAACTATCATAGCCCGAGAAAAGTTTCTCTCGGAGTTGGCCCTCCGCCTCTGAGCCAAGGGCGCCTGTGGGAGGAGAGCATTAAATGAAGCCCTGAGGCCTGTTCACGACCGTTGCCCCAGTCACTGCCTCTTCAGGATCTAGACTTACTTACCTGGGGCGAGCAGCACCCCCAGGATCCCCAGAAACCGTAGCAGCGCCCCTGGGGCCATAGTCTGGTCGCGGCGCTCAGTGAGCTCGTCCGGAAAGCTGCTGAGGCAACCAGCGCAGGGGAAGTGACTAGGCGCCCAGGAATGTGCACCTGTTGTTGGGGGTCAGTTGCCAGCCCACCCGCCCCGCCCCCGGGATTGGTTTGGCCCAGAGCAACTGCCATCGCCAGCCACTCACAGATGACAGACAATACTTCAGTTGTATAAACTGTCTTTAATTGAGAAAGCATAGAATGGTGACCCAGTCCCCTGGGTGAAGTGTCAGGAGATGGGTGGAGCCTGAGCGGGGTTTGTGTGGGTGAGGGGAGGGGACCTACCCCTCTTGCGACAAGCCAAAAGTAAATAGAGCCTGAGAAATAGTGACCTGTCTTTGAGCACTAACCCCTTGCTTAGGGTCTCAGCCTATCCCGCCCAGATCTGCGGCAGCGCTTGGGAATCTAGTTCACTAATGGGTTCCCAGTCCTTTCCAGGCCTCGTTGTCCACGTTTTTCAGAAAAATCTAGTCAGGCCCTTTTGGGTACTTAAAACCCAGCTGAGGTTATAAGCTGTAAGGTAAAGCAAGTTCTATTCACTTAGAAGCTCTGGGGGTGTATAAGGTCTCCAGCTCAAGAGGCCCTCACCCTCCTTGGCCTGACCTGTAGGGGAGAAGGGTGGGACTTATTGCTGAATTGGAGTATCCTCATGTGGGGAGGGGCATCAAGGCTGTGTCCCATTTGTCCTTTTAATTCTAGACCTATTGCCCTTAAAAACCTCAGCTTTAAAGGGGACCTGGAAGGAATTCCTGCTGAGGTAGCTAAGTGTTCATGTCCCCCCAACCCAGACAGAGATTCAATTATGCCATGGTTTTTGGTTCCTTTCCCTTCCCAGCTTCGTGAGTGAGGGACCCTTTCAAAATTCTTCTGCCCTTCCCCAGACTTTTCTCTGGCAGGACCCTGACTGGGTTGCAGGGGCTGGAACTGCATGTAAAAATAAGGTTAGTATTCTACATGGAAGAATAAAATTTTTGTAGAAAATTATCCAGGAAAATAAGTGGTTCTTGATTAAATCAGAACTATTTAGTTCTTTGTGAATCATAGCTGGGGCCTTTTCAGAGCTCATTCTTAATAGGTATCACTAGAAGTGAGAAAGTGGGTCTAGAATTCAAGACTCTAGAGCTAATATGGCTATATAGGCCCCAGTTCCATCCTGGAAAGAGGTCTGAAAGTCATGGTCTGTGTTCTAGAGCTATGATTCAGGAGGAATTATGGCTCCATAAAGGTCTAGAACACCATGCTCTAGAATTGAGTATCTCTGGGATAAGAAGGTTAAACCTGTGGTGATCTGAGAGTGGTCCCAGTTCAGGCCAAGGTCAAAATCTAGACAGGGCTTAAATCCAATCTCTCTACTTGAAAGCCAAGGGTCCAACTGGGTCAAGGATAGAAGCTTGATGGATCCAGAACAGAACTTGGCAGCATGCCTAAGTTCTAGCACAGAGCCCTAGTATAGAAATGGCCCTGGCTGGGGTGTTTGGTGTTTCAGAACCTGACCAGACAAGGCAGAAGGTAGAGAAGGGAAAGAAGGAAACTAATCCTGAGCTCCAGTAGACCTATGGCTCAGTGGCAATGAAAAGGGGTACAGGGATCCAGGAAGTGGCTGAGCTAGGGAGTGTTTATGCCCTGGCTCTGTCAGTTTTGGAAACCCTAGTACCATCTTGAGAAAAGGCTTTGGAGGACAAGTGAGTACGGAAATAAGTGATCAGCCAGACTATATTCAGATATCTGCCCCCCACTCCCCACTCAAGGATATAAAAGTCTCAACAGCCCTGGAAGTCCCAGCCAGCCCCTAGGCTCCCTCAGTGTAGAGTACCTGGTGGGACCTGGCTGCTCAGGGCATGTGTGTGGCAGCAGGGGTGAGAGCAGGGCCAGGAGCAGGGCTGGGAGACAGGCTGTGGTGGTGGCTGGCTCACTGGAAATTCAGGGAGCCTCCAGTCCAGGGACTATATTTCAGGGAGCAGGGGGACTGGAAGGGGAAGTCTCAGGGACACTGTGGAGAGAAGGCTCCCGGTACATGGCCACTGTGGAGGGGGAGAGAGAGAGGAGCAGGGAAGGAGAGTTAGGCACAGAGAGACCAAAGCAAAACCAGAGCTCTGAGAGGGTTCCCTTCCCCTACACTTGCCCAAAGAACCCCAACCCAAAGAAGAAAAGTCCCCCAAATCCCCAAAGGCCAAAGCCTTCCCAGCCTGACCTGGCATAACACATCCTTTTTTTTTTTTTTTTTTCCTTGTGGTACTTGGAATTGTTGAGCCCAGGGACTCTACCACTGAGTTACATCCCAACCCTTTTTATTAAATTACCAAGGCTGGCCTCTACCTTGAAATCCTCCTGCCTCAGCCTCCCCAGTCTGGGATTACAAACATGCACCACCACACCCGGCTAACAGCATTCTCTTAATTTTCATAAACTGAGCTGTGTATCATTAAATTTTCATGTCAAGGTCAATACCCTCCCACATGGCCCACCTTTTCTTGAGTCCATACCCACCCTCCAGGAGCTTGGGCACAAAGTGGGCTGCTGCCTTGGTCTTCTTGACTCGATTTCCCTTCATGACCTGGCCCTCCTTATCCAGGCCTAGGTACCAGGCCCGGCCAGAACGGCGCTGACGGTAGAGAGCAGAAGCATACAGGACATAATAATTCTCAAAGACACACTCCTTAAAACGACACTCAGCAGTGAAATGTGGCTGAGGAGACAAAGACCCAGAAAGGCACACACAGAGAGACAAAAAGACAAATCACTGGCAGAAAGAAGCCTTTAGGATGAACAAACCAGGATATAATCTATAAATTTTTTGGGAGAAGAGGAGGGCAACTTCTGAACTGAGAGCAAAGGGAGGATAAGGAAGAGCTTAGGAGGCCCCTGAAGGCTAAAAATAGACTTATTGGGGCCCTGGAATAAGATCCCTACTCTATACTCCCAACTTTCACCATCACCTATCCTAAATGACTCTGGGGAAGTGAGTGATAATCAAGTCTGGAGGAGACAAGGTGAGAAGTGAGGACCCTAAAAGGCTGAAAGCATTGGACACCCAAAGAGCTTGGGGTAGTGCTGTGCATGGAACAGGGATTGGACACATCCTAGAGAACCTTTGGGGTAAACAGTGACCATATGCCATAAGCTAAAGCTGAGGTGGGGGAGTCCTGGGTTTGAAAGTTGTATGCTGGGGGTGTCCCCAGTAACCTAGGCCACTCAGCCTTATCATCTCACCGAGCTGTAGAGCAGCCCCTCAGCATTCATGGCCATGTAATGACCCAGCTTTGCACTCTGGATGGTGACAACACGGAGCCCCACAGGAATCAGGTTGAAGTGGGCTGGAGGAAAAGAGAGGAAGCATCAATACCTAGGTACTTCACTCCTATCTGAGCTCCTTCCATCCTGGCTACACTGCTTCCCTTTGGAATCTGGGAGACAGACAGAAAACAACTGAACCTGAAGAGGGAATAGAATTGTCATCTTCTATCCCCATGTTCTCCCTTCCCACCCAGCAACTGGCTTCCCCTTCTCACTGAAGGAGCTGGTGTCTTCTGGGGTGCCCTGGATACTTCCGTCAGGATTCGCCTGGAGGTAGAAACCCTGGCGGCAGAACAGTTTGGTGACAATGCCTTTGAGCTGAGGTTCTAGAGAGAGAGAGAGAGAGAGAGAGAGGGAGATTCATCTTTGAAAATGACATCTCTGTTCCCAGAAACACTCCTTCACTTGGCGGGATCACAGGAAATAAAGGAGAATGGAGGAAAGGAAGTGGGCCCCAGGGAAGTAGATCTTTTACCCTCCAAGCAAGCTCTCTCCCACCTCTTGACTTCTGGGGAAGCTGGGGTCTGGGTCCCTTCTGTTTCTTCTAGCCACCAGCTTTCAGTTTAATTATTGAAATTTATTTAAATGGCTTAATTCCTACTCTACAGCTCAATCAGAAGGGGGGAGGGGAGAGAGGAAGAGAAGGAGAGATACATCAAGAGGCAGTGGGCATGGCGAAACTAGCAGGGCTACTGAAGGGACAGAATGTTCGTGAATGGGGGGCGGGGAAGCCACAAGGTGACCACAGGGAAGGGGCTCCCCCTCAGGAGCGGGGGTGGGACTGGGCCTGACGCTGACTCAGCACCTGCTGCTGCGGCTGCCGTTTGCTTGGCGCGGGCATCGCCTTGGCCCAGCGCCGGCCTGTCTGACACTGACCCATCTGTCTGTCTGTCAGTCAGTCTGCTGGCTCGCGGAGGCCTAGTTCTCCCTGAGGCTCAGCCTCTCCCCTTCAGCCAGGTAACCCACCTGGGATTGGGGGACATCCCGTACAATATCAAGGATATGGGGGAGGGGGCAGTGGAGAAGGAGAGGCAGGCTGAGTCACGTGGAGGCCGGTTCCCACTCAGAGGGTGGGCTGCGGACCGTACCACTATGGACTGCGGGTGGCGGGGGAGGGAGGACGCGAGGGGCTACCCCTAGGGGAACTGGGAACGGGCTGGAGCCTGGCCAGAGGGACTCCCTGACTGTCGCACCTGGATGAGGACTACAAGCTAATACAGAACTCTCCTCCCCAGTCGCTTGCTCTCTGTGGACTTCCCTGTCCCCCCTTGTATGTGGTACGACCCCCAAGTCTTAGTGCCTTTTTCTAGCAGTGAACTGTGTTTGAGTTCCTCCAGGCTCAGGCTCCTGAGCCGGCGGGACCGGTTTTGGAGTCACGCAGGGAGGGTTGCTCCCGCTGACTTCTCGTAGTTCAGGTCACTGGAGGAGGTCCCACCAAGGGGCTGGCTAGTGAGGTAGCTACAAGGACACGGGGGAGAGGTGGGGAGATTGGCTCTGAGCCAAGCAAGCTGGACCCGGAGGAAGCGAGCCAAGGTGTGGAGGAGCGGGAGAACCAGGGTGGGGGTGGGGCGGCCAGAGCTGCAGAAACCCTCTGGGTGACCCAGGCGTCCGGAACCCCCAGCCCCCAAAGCTCTCGATTGAAAGAATCGCGAGAAACGGCACGTAGGCGGAGGACTGTGGGGGTGGGGACTCCGGGGGTGGGTAGGAGCTGTGAGGCTTGCTGCCCCAGACTTAGCTCCTCAAGTCTTTCCCTTTCCTTTGCCCTCGAAAGCAAGGAGACTCAACGTTATGGACAAAAGACAGGGAAACTGAGGCACAGTCTAGTAGACTTTGTCATCCTGTCCTGCCCCTTCCCACTTTTGGGGACCACTCTCAACCAGGCCCCATTCTTCAGAGTCCCTGGCCTCAACCTCTCAGGCGGAGACACCTCGTGGGGAGACCCCGCCCCAGCTGCACTCACCCAGGCCGCGGTCAGGCCGCGTTGGTCGCCCCCCGCACAGTCGCACCTTGGACAGCAGGATGAGGAGCTGCTTCTGGCAAAGGGACTTGGTGCCGCGGGGACACACGCGCCGCTGCGCCGACACCGGCCGGCTGCCCCCGGGCTCGCGGACCTCCCGCTTCTGCCGGATCAGGCTACTGGCCAGCGCCGCCATGGCGCCCCGGGAGAAGGCACCCCCAAAACAGCAGGCGCCAGGAGCGCCCGGGGCTCCTCCAGAGGAGCCCTCTCACCAGGACATGCTCTTGACGCTCGGGTCCCAACTCACCGCCCCACCCACAGGACCTGAGGATAAACCCCAGAGCCGCCAGCTCCCACCCTTGGGCCCTGTGCTAGCTCCACCCGATTCAGCAGTCTATGCACTCCTCGCTTGACCTCACCCTCGAATTTTGTCCGCTACTGAAAACTCCCCCTTCCCTCCTCTCCAGTGTCTTTGTTTCCACTTCCCCTATCCCAAAGCCAAGACCCTGCAAATTTCTAAGATATGGTCTCAATATCCCCAGGCCCCTTTCCACCCTCCTGCCAGATCCACTCTTGTAATCTAAAGAGTGTGGGTCCTTAGTTTTGGAGATATTAGCTCACCCCAACCCTGCAGGGCCACTGTCAATGTCAGGGAGGAACCCAACCTTGGTGCTTTTTTCTTGCTACCCTCTAAATGAAAAGGATCTTCCCAAATATCTCAGAATATCTAGGCTGACCAGGTTTATTGAGAAGAGGTTCCCAGACCCTCTAGCTGAACAATGCCTTTTCCCACTATCCCTATTTCTAGTAGCACAGTGTTCCAGCTGCAAAGACCCTTTCCTCACCTTGTCACCCTCCACTCCTCCTGAAGTCACCTCCAAATCCACCCTTCCTAGTGAATACACCAGGTGATTGTCGGAAGGACCCTGTCACCTGGAAATAAGAAGCAACCCCCCCTTGCCCCTTAAATTTCCTCAGGGACAGCTGGTGCTGTTTGGATCCCACGCCCTCCAATCTAAACAGCCCCCCGAAAGAGGCGTGCACCCACGTTGTCAACCAGTCCCCAAATGTGAACAGGCCCCCTATAATCAGCGCATCAGAGCTTCCTGCGACAGGGCTTCCTCGTCCTCCCCGGCACTGCCTAAAGCACCCCCCTATCCTTTCCCCGACGCCCCTCAACCTGTCCTGTCCTGTTGATCCGGGCGACTGGTGGCTGCTGGCTCTGGCTCCAGGCTCCTCCCTCCCTCTCCCCGGCAAGAGGAGCTTTCCCCCACGTCCGGCTAGGCGTCCCGGACCCCCGGGAAAGAATGAGGGTGTCTCCGCAGAGCGCCCCGGTCCGGCGAAGTGAGAGCACTGGGCCTGGCGACTGGACTAGGCAAAGCGGTGGCAGCGGCGGCGGCGGCAGCAGCGGTAGCGGCTGTGGGAAGCTGAGGCGGCTGCAGCTACAGCAGCTCCCCCTCCTCTGAGAGCGGGCTGGGGGCGGGGCAGGGGGCGGAGACGCTAGGAAAGGGGGGGGTGTGAAGCTGGGCAGAAGGAACCCTGGGGTTCATTGGAGGCTAGGAGTGGGGTCTGTCTTCAGAGGCAGGCAGAGTCGAAGCCAGGCCACAAGTCTTGGGTTTCAGAGAAGGAGCGATAAGGAATTCTGAACCGAACACTGATATTGGGGAGAGGCTGGGTTTTAGATAGAATAGCAGTCAGAATGGAGTGGGACCCTACTGCCTGGAATGGAAGTGATTATGAAAGAGGGGGAGGGCGGTGAGATCTAGCCCAGGGTGAAATCCAGCCTCTTTAATATTTGTGCTTTTGTATGACAAATTGATCATTCCCTGTTTTCCATACCTCTCTTCTTTCGGCATTTTGTCAGCAACTACATTCTTCGTATCTTTATTGACTCCTAAGAGAAAAGGCCAAAAGAATTGGGGAGAAATGGTTGTGGGAGGTTGCACCTGGGCAGGAGGCATGCTGGTCAGATTTGGAGAAAGGGATGATCTGGTCAGAGTTGGGGCGGGGTAATAGGAGGAATCGCCTAGGAGGCCTTCTAGAACAGACTGGGTCCAGGCACAATCTGTATTCCATGTGAGGGGCGAACAGTTCCTCCACGTCTCATTACCAAAGGAAACACTTTCCACGCGGGTAGGACTAGCGTCTTTAATGGGTTCCACCCCCAATGCCCGCCAAGCCGCCCCCCTTGCGGGCAACCTTGGCCTCCTCCACTGCCTCACGCAAGGCCCGGGCAGGGTCCCCGCGGAGCTGAGCCAATGCCCTGAGTAGGGCAGCTGTGCCGTCCCCCGCACTGAGCATTGGACCGCTGAGAAAATAGTGAGGCAGCGTCCCGGCCTCGAGCACGCGGCCCAGCTCATCCAGCAGCCCCAGGCAGCAGGCGCCCGCATTTTCTGGCCGCGCCAGGTAGAGCGCCGGCAGCCGCTCGCACGCCCAGTACAGCAACGTCCGAAGGAGGTAGGGCGCTGCAGCCCGGGTCCCGGCCACCAGTGGGCGCAGCAACGCTTGGGCCGCCGCGTGCGCCTGCAGCAGTGGCGCGGGTATGCGCGCCTTGAGCGCCAGCTCCTGGCGGGCGAAGCAGAGCTGCCAGTCGGAGGCGCCGGGCGGCTGGTTGCCACCTCCGGGTGCCAGGTAGAAGGAGGCCGACTCTGGGGCCAGCGGACCCGCCCACGAGTGGCTCCGAGCTCCCTCAGGCCAGCCTGTCACGGATACCACTGGGATCAAGTCGAAGAGCAGAAGGCGGCGCGGGGGTCCCGGCGTTGCCAGGAGGACCGTGGTGAAACCCGCGTGGCGAGCTGCGTGCAACAGGCGCGGAGCCCCCGGGACTGGGATCAAGGACTCGGCGACAGCAGCCAGCGTAGAAAAGAACCAGGCAGCCACCTGGGCGGGACACAATGTGGGCCACGCTTCCGGAGTCTCTGCCGGCTTTGGGACTGGGCATTCGACGGTAGTCTCGGTGACGTCACTTCTTAGTACTTTCAAAGGTGCGGGAGAACCAAGATCGGTGTCGTCATGCTGAGAAGACTCGGGCCCTGAAACGTCACTAGGTGATTTTTCCATAAACACTTGCAGCTGAGGCTCAGTAACGTAACAGTGCGGCTGATCCACAGAGCTTTGCTGGCCATTGGGACTTTCTACACTTTTGGTTTGGTTAATCAAATCACATCCTCCAGGGACTGGGGGTCCTAGGCAATCCTGCCACGCCTCCCGGACCATGGTTCCGCACACCAGCTCTGGGAGACGGAGCCTTGCGGAACAGGATTCCAGGTCCAGTTGCAGCTCTGGCCCAGTGAGGTCCAGAGAAAACACTGGCACTAGGAGTGTGAAGCCAGCGTCATAGTGAGGTCCCCGGTTGTAGGGACCTAGCGGTGCATGCCCCAGATCTAGGGAGCCCTCGCGAATCCCACCACGAAGCAGCAAGAGCTCTGCCTGGGGAGGAAAGCGGGGGTCCCGGCGGTAAACTAGACCTAAGGGAAAAGAAAGGATAGTGAGGGCATCGTTCGAAGGGGAGAGGAACGGCGAGGAGGCGGGCTGCGAATTCTCACACGCAAGAAGGGTTACTTACCAAGCAATGAAAAGAGAAAGTCCTTGGCCCGGAGGAGGTCGGCTCCCGGCTTGGGCCCGTTACTCCAGCTCTCCTGCACACCGAGCTCCTGAATCAGCTGGGTCAGTTCCTGCAGCTGCGCCCCGGAACAGAAGTCAATGTCCGTGAGCGGCCGGGCAGGGGCTGGGGGCGGCGGGCCCCACCAGGGGGCACTTCCCCAGACGGTTGAAGCCATGCTATTCTATCGTTTTGGGATAGGAAAAACACAGGAAATAGCCTAGACGGGCCTTTCCTTTGCTGCCAAAAATCGCTTCAGTTCTTCCCTTCTTCCGATGCCGAGCGAATGCTCCAGACACAGTCCATAAAGAGGTCTGCGGATGATGGATTCTAAGTTTAGTCTTAAAATCACATACCTTTTGTCCTTGCCCTTTTCTCTTTTGCAGGTCCCCGTCCTCGCTAATGGGTTCATCAAACTTAGCAGGTGAAAAGTAGTTATTGGGCCCCTCCTACAACATGCAGTAGCCGGGCTTCGCGACTCCCTTCTCTACCTCCCCTTACTTCTTCTCGAAAGAGGCTTATTGGTCTGTAGCTACCCCCTTAGGGATAGCTATAAAGTTGGGGAAGAGAAGGATAAAATGATTCAACAGGTAGCTTCTTCCGGTTGCCCACGCCCCTAAATTTCGGCCACGCCCTTTTCTGTAGACTGTCAGGGTGGCTCAGGCTTGGTCCCGCCTCTCGTGAGAGTTCAATCACTGGTTTCACCGGATTGAGATCTCGCGCTACCCTGGGAGTTGTAGTTCGTTTCCCGCGCTACCAGGGCGTTGGAGCCATGCCCCTACATCCTTTCCCTTTCCGCTGAAGTAGTGCCTTATGGAAGTTGTAGTTTTGTGGGTTTTTTGGTTTTGTTTTAATCTAATTTAATCTTGGTACCGGGCATTGAATCCAAGGGCACTTAATCACTGAGCCACAAACCCAGCCCCAGAACTTTTTAAAATTTTATTTTGAGATAAGTTCTCACTAAATTGCTTAGGGCCTTGCTAAACTGCTGAGGCTGGCTTTGAACTTGTGATTCTTCTGCTTCAGCTTTCCGAATCACTGGGATTACTTACAGGCGTGGGCCACCGCCACACCCAACCTGGAAGTTGTAGTTTCTATGGCAATATTATCGTGTCTATTCAATCCCACACAAACGTTCCTTGGATCTGGAGTAGAAAGGTAATTGGACGGATCTGAATAGCAAAAATGAATAAACACATTTTAGGGCCTGGAGAAAAATAGGGACCCCTGCATACCAGCAGCTCTGGTCACTTCCAGGAAATTATGACTTACCCATTTGGGGGATGGAAAGACTGCAGCTTAGAAAGATTGCACATGACTTGTCGAAGATCAGAGCTGAGTCAGGCAGGAACGGGTCTCCCTGGGTGGAGAGGCATCTTCTTGGAATCAGTGGTAGAAATGTTAAAGCAAGAATATACAGGTGGCGCGGTGGCGCACGCCTGTAATCCCAGCACTTTGGGAGGCTGAGGCAGGATGATCGCAAGTTCAAAGCCAGCCTCAGCAATGGCGAGGCACTTAGTAACTCAGTGAGACCCTGTCTCTAATAAAATACAAAAAAAGGGGCTGGGGATGTGGCCCAGTGGTCAAGTGCCCCTGAGTTCAATCCCCAGTACCAAAAAAAAAAAAAAAAGAATATACAGGTGGGCTGGGGATGTGGCTCAGCGGTAGAGCGCTCGCCTAGCACGTGCGCGGCCCGGGTTCGATCCTCAGCACCACGTAAAAATAAACTGCATTGTGTACAATTAAAAGCAAATAAATATTAAAAAAAAAAAAAAAAGAAGAAGAAGAAGAAGAAAAAAATGGTATACAGGTGGTAGCCGGGTGGCGCACGCCTGTAATCCCAGCACTTGGGAAGCTGAGGCAGAAGGATCGCGAGTTCAAAGCCTGGCGAGGCACTTAGCAACTCAGTGAGACCCTGTCTCTAAATGAAATACAAAAAAGGGCTGGGGATGTGGCCCAGTGGTCGAGTGGCCCTGAATTCAATCCCCGGTACAAAATATATATATATATATATAAAATACAGGTGGTGACTCAGGAATGGATATCTGGTTCATGGAAAGATGGAAAGACATACAGAATGATGCCCACCCTCAGACAGATATGTAAGAGTCATGGTAGGAAAAACTTCGAAATTTCACAGTTGTGTGCTCATAGAAAGGTTATTAGGACTGAAAATGAAGTCCAGAGGAAACTCCCAGCTCCCAGCCAGAATGGAGCAGGACAGTGGAAAATAATCAGGAAATTGCTTTTCAGTAACCTATGCTACTAAGGACCAGACTAAAGAACCAGAACACACTTTAAGCACAGGACGGGACTAGGAGTCAGGATAATGATACACAAAGATAGGAAACCAGGAATATCACAGATCAGACTAATTTATTGCCAGGCAAGGATTTTTTTATTTTTTATTATTTATTTATTTATTTATTTTTGGTACTGGGGATTGAATCCAGGGGTGTGCTTTACCACTTAGTCATACCCCCAAGTCCTTTTATTTATGTATGTATTTATTTATTTTGAGACAGAATCTCGCTAAGTTGCTTAGGACCTTGCTAAATTGCTGGTCTCAAACTTGCAATTCTCCTGCCTCAGCCTCCCAAGTTGCTAGGACTACAGGTGTGTGCCACCATACCCAGTCAGGCCAGGACTTTTTACATTCCTTCTGCCCACAGTCTGTCTCTGGGGTGGGATAGGCCTAAGTCTGATAGCATAAGCAGGGTCTCATTGAAAATGTGGAGGCCCGTAAAGGAGGAGACTCCTGAAACCAGAGCCCAATATAGGAAGGCTAGACCTCAGGGGCTCCTAGTCACTGACTAGGAGAGTCCTTCCTCCTCAGCCAACAGGACTGGAGAATCAAGAACACTAAAACACATCCCAGATCTGGGGACATAAATTTCCATACATCCAATTGTGACCCAAGAAGCCAGCAGGGGATTCACAGAGTCTGGGGTAAACAGGCTTCAGCATCCTTATATCTTACCTGCTCAAGAACAAAGTTCTCTAAGCCGGGCGCGGTGGCGCAAGCCTGTAATCCCAGCACTTTGGGAGGCTGAGGCAGGAGGATCGCGAGTTCAAAGCCAGCCTCAGCAATGGCGAGGCACTTAGCAACTCAGTGAGACCCTGTCTCTAATAAAAACCCCAAAAAAGGGCTGGGGATGTGGCCCAGTGGTTGAGTGCCCCTGAGTTCAATAATCCCCAGTACCACAAAAAAAAAAAAAAAAAAAAAAAAAAAAAAAAAAAAAAAAGAACAAAGTTCTCTGGGCACTATGAGAGCTTTGAAAATGTTGGGGATGGGCCAGGTGCATGCCTGTTATCCCAGTGACTCAGGAAGCTGAGGCAGAAAGATTGTGATTTCAAAGCCAGCCTCAGCAACTTAGCAAAGCCCTAAGCAACTCGGCGAGACCTTGTCTCTAATAAAATAAAAAGGGCTGGGGATGTGACTCAGTGGTTAAGCACCCTGGGTTCAATCCCTGGTGCCAAATAATAATAATAATGAGAATGATGATGATGATGGGGATGGGTGACAAAGAAATGGGAAATCCTTTAAACTCTAAAGCATTGCTCTCTACAGAATTTTCTGTGATGGAAATGTCCCTGATTTGTATTGTCCAATACAATAGCCACTAGCCACAGTTGGCTGTTGAACATTGAAGTATAGATTATGAGACTGAGGAATCTTAAATTTTTTCTGGGTGTGTAAGTCAGTAGTAAGTGCTTGTCTAGCATGCACAAGGCTCTGAGTTCAATCCCTAGCCCTGAAAAAAATTAATAAAAGATGTGCTCTGTGAACATAATAGATAATACAGAAGTTATGATGAAGAATATAAAGATTGTTATGATCTAATCTTCACTTCCACCCAAGATAATTGGCTAAAGTAGATACCCTTTTCAGAATTTTTTCCTATAAATGTATTTTTGAACAAAAATGAGATAGAAAAAAATTTGTTTTTGACATTTTAATAGCCGCATGTGGCTAGTGGTTACTGTAATGGAAATGCAGCTCTAGAGTCTGGAGGATAATGAATGTTGCTATACAGGTATGGAGGAGGAGTAAAGACATGATAGTTTCAGTACGCATCAGTCTCTGGGTGGTCAATCTTAGGGCTCGGGCTAGGGCTGCGGTAGATGCTGTCAAACCACCTTCTTTTGACTCTTTATTCCTGATGCACCTTTGTTCTCTCTATGTCTGAGGTCTTCATCACATTCTGATATCTCCACTCTTTGATGGTCTCCCCTAAGTTTCTGGGTGCCTCTTGGGAGGGGCACCTGGGAGACAGAGCTTCACACTTGTCCCTGCCCACTGATAACTGTCTTTGTCGGGCATCAAAGACCACATGTCCTGCCTGGGAACCTGATCCAGTGTAGTGGGGTCTGCTGTTGATTTTGGGAGGCATTGACATCTGGCGATAGCTCTTGAAAGCTGAAGAAACTGTATCCACAGGGCGGTATACCCAGTTTGGACTGTCTGTTCGCCGTGAGGGTGGCTTTAGCTCAACTAGTACAGGTACTTCTGAGAAGGTATGCAGATCAGTGGAGATCTTGGAAGGGCAGTTTTGATCGATTGGGATGGCAGTCCACGATACATGCTGTTCTGCACCCTCCTTCTGAGGAGCCATCTCATGTATTAATGATTTCTTTAGGGATGGTGTTAGCTTTTGGGACTGAAGCAGGCCTAAGACTTGGACAGAGTCAGTACATAGAGCAGGGCTTGGGTTCTTGTGGAGGCCAGGATTTGGGATATGGCATGAATCCTTGTGGAGACCAGATTCCTGGGTAAGTCCTAAAGTCTTGAGAAGGCCAAAGTCTTGTGCAAGTGTTGGGTTCTTATGAAGGCCAGGATCTTGATTAATTCCTGGGAACTTGCAGAGGTTAGGATCTTGGCTTTGTTCTGGGTTCCTATAAACTCCAACATCTTGGATAAGGATAAATCTTTTTTCAGCATCAGTGGCTTGGGTAAGGCCTGGACTCTTATGGCAGTTGGAATCTTGGGTAAGGCCTGGAACCCTGCAGAGTCCAAAGTCTTGGATAAGGCCTAGATTCTTATAGTCTCCTGAGTCTTGGGTGGGGCCCTTATTGAGGTCAGAGGTTTGAATAGGGCCTGGACACTTGTTGGGACCAGATTCCTGGGTAAGTCCTGAGCTCTTGTTGACTTCAGGGTCTTGGACAAGGCAGGGACTCTTCTGTGGTTTAGAACCTTGGCCTAGGTTCCTGTAGACCCCTGAATCTTGGACATTGCCTGAACTCTTATAACCTCTAGAATCTTGAGAAGGGCCTGGCCTCTTTTGGAGGTTGGTTGTTTGGGAGAGACCTTGATTTTTGCAAACTACAGTGTCTTGGTTTAGTTCAACATTTCTAGAAACACCAGAGTCTTGCATACAGCCCAAACTCTGAAGGTTAGAATTTTGGGTACATGGTATGTTCTTGTGGAGGCTGGAGGATTGGGTGTTACATGGGCTCCTAAAGACATACGTATCTTGAGTAATACTTGGGCTCCTTTGGGGCCCAGAATATTGGGCAATGGCTGGATTCTTGTGCAGGCCAGAGTCTTGAGAAGGGCTTGAGTTCTTGCAGAGATAAGGATTTTGAGTATGATCTGGGAATTTGTGGAGGCCTGGATTTGGGACAAGGCCTGGGTTTCTGGGAACTCTAGAGTCTTTTGAAAGGCATGGAGTCCTCTGGAGGCCAGGATCTTGCGTTCGGCTTAGATTCTCATGAAGTTCAGGACCTTGGGTTTGGATCAAGTATTGAGAAATGGTAGAGAACTGGGGAGGAATGGGGAAGTGGGAAGCAGAGATAGACTGAGGAGACTTAGAGGTTGGGAGAAAGGTAGGTGCTTGTATTAAGGTGGAGGGCTTCTGATGGTTGATGGGTCGAGAAAGAACAAAGGTTTTAGGAGGAACAAGAGGCAGAGAAAGAGTGCATGGTGGAGGAAAGGAAGACAGAGAGCTCTGAGCACTAGTTGGAGAATGAAGGCAATGTTTAGAAGGAGGAACATCCTGGGTACAGACCAGGATCTTGGGGTAAATAGGTGCCTGGAAATCTGTGTTTTTCTTCTCAGAACTGCAAGGATGGAAGCTGCAGTAAGGGAAGGTCTTGGACTGGCAGTATTTCTTCTCTTTGCCATCATCTGATATCTTCCATTCCATGTTCCCCAACTCCAGGTAGCCCAGTATAGATCCTGCAGGAGGCTGGGCACTGTCTTCACCATGTTGCTTTGATATATGCTCAGATGTATCAGAACTTGCCAAGCCCTGCCTCTCTTGCGACTTGGAGAGGGTACCAAAGTTCTTTCTGGAATATCCAGAGTTCTGAGGGTTGCACTTATGGAAGACATTCTGCTTTACTCTTCGGGCATCATAGACCACATGGCCAGTGGAGAGGCTGGGGCCGAAGGCAGGCAGGGTAGAAGGAATAGGAGTTAGGTTGGGGGTAGGGGTGGTGATAGGGATAGGAGCATGGGCTGGAGGAGTATTCACAGCCATGACTGGTGCTGGGGCAGGGGTTAGAACAGGTATCCCAGTATGGACAGAGGATTGAATTTGATGAGAATGGACTGGAGTATGTGCTGGGGCTTGGACTGATGTGTGCTCAGGTACTTGGGCCTCAGAGTTGGTCCAAACCTCGGCTGGGGTGTGGACTGGGTTGTGACCCTGGGAATAGGCTGAGGCACATGCAGGCACCTGGGCTGGGATGTGGATTGGGATGTGGGCTGAAGTGTGTTCAGGGGTGTGGGCCTTAGAGTGGGTATACTCAGAGGTGTGGGCTGGGGCCTGGGCTTGGGCCTGGGCTTGAGGAGGAGCTGGGACCTGGGCTAGGGGAGGGGCTGGGGCCTGGGCTGGGGGTGGGGCTGGGGCCTGGGCTGGGACCTGGGCTGGGGGAGGGACTGGGACCTGAGCTGGAGGTGGGGCTGGGACCTGGGCTGGGGGAGGGGCTGGGGTGTGTTTCTGGGCCTGGGTTGAGGCATGGACTAAAATGTGGACTTGGCTTTGGGCCAGGGCCCTGGGTGGGGCAGAGATTGGGGTATGGACTGGAGTAGGGGGAGGTATACCCGATGGGGTTTGGGCTAAGACATGGGATGGGGTAGGGATCAGGGTAGAGGCTGGGATAGGAGCTGGGGCATGGGAGAGGGTAGGAGCTACAGCATGAGATGGAGTAGGGACTGCAGTATGGGCTTGGCTAGGGGCTGGGGTAGGAGCTGGGGTCAAGGCTGGGGCATGAGCTGGTGGAGTATGGGTTGAAGAATGCTCAAGACCCTGGGCCTGGGAATGGGTACATTCTGGGTTGTGAGTCAGGGACTGGGTGGGGATGTGCTCAGGGGTGTGGGCTAAGGAGTGGGTCCCAGCCTGGGCTGGGGTGTGGGCTGGGCCATAGTCTGGGGCCTTAGTCTTTCCCTTTTCGGGTAAACAGAGTGGAACCATGTCTAACTTGCTCATCTTCAGGAACTGGGAAGAAATCTGCGGCCTAGAAAACAAGGAGGCCTGGGTCTTCAAGGCTGTGCCTTGAGAGGCCTCCCCAGCTCCCATTATCCCTTCCTTCCACAATCCCCATTGAGCCTCCGTGGGAAGCCCAGCATGTCCACATTGAGGTGGCATCCAGCAGCACCCAGAAACCTTTTCATCATTTGTATCTGGTATCCAGGAGTCAAGGTGATTAGCATGACTGAGCAGGAAGCTGGGGCGATGATGGAAGTGGGAAGAGATTCTTGAGCACAGATTCTTGGGATCTGTGGTGCAACGCATACACACGGGCCTGCTGCCTAGACCACCACGTTGCTTGTCTACAGAGAGGAGAGATGGGACAAGGCCTGGGTGTCAGAGGGGCTGAGAAAAGGGACATGGAGATTAAAAAAAAAAAAAAAGTGTGACAAACCTACATCCCTGGAGCTCATGCTGGGACTCACTTACCTTTGGGAAAAAAATGATGGAAAAGAATCCGCAAGGAGCCCTTCAGATGTCTCCAGAGCTGAGGGAAGCAGGAGAGGAGAGATTCCAGCAGTAGGGTAAGCCCTGAAGTCCTTGTCTGACCACATCCTAGCAACCCCCACCCCCACTACTTCAGTCCCTTCAAGATCCCAGAGCTTCCCCAACCCTGCTGCTGACCAGAATCACCACATTGATCCCCACGTTGAGCAAGATGAAGCTGCCCAGAATCAGAAGAATTGAATCTCCTAAGTCCTGACACTTCCTGGGGTTGGTGCCAGAGCACACCTGGGCTCCATAGTAGACTCGCTCACCCATGGCCTGGGGTCCCAGGACTACCTGGGCCCCCTAGCCCCCACATACTAAGAGACAGACTCCTTTGCGGGGGGGGAGGGGAGAAGGTCTGAGTCATAAAGGGGCAGATGGTTGGAATCACAATGAGAGAGGCAGAGGAAGAGGAGGGCTCAGGGTGGAGTTCCCTGGTAACCAGGTCCCAGTAACCTGAACCTGGAGACGAGTGTACCTCCCCTCGCTCTCAATTATTGCCTCACTGAACTTTGTTCATTCAGCTCCCTCAAACACTCCTCATTCCATCTTTCCATTATTCCTGCAGTTTCAGTAGAAAATCCAGAATCCTTTACCCCTTGACCACTCCTGAGACTGGGAAAACCTTGGCCTCAGAGCCCTAACTGGAATCAAGAGGCTTGGCCTTCATCTTCCCCTACATTGGGCCACTGACTTTGATCTGCCTAGACATGGAATCCCAGGTCTGGACACTCTCTCTCTTCTTTTTTTCCTGTATAGTAGATTGAATTCAGGGCCTCGCACATGCTAGGCGAGTGCTCTATCACTGAGCCATATCCCCAGCCCTTTTTACATTTAGAGCCAGAGTCTCACTAAATTGCCTGGGCTGACCTCAAATTTGTGATCCTGGGGCTGGAGTTGTGGCTCAGCGGTAGAGTGCTCGCCTTGCACATGTGGGCCCGAGTTCAATCCTCAGCACCACATAAAAATAAATGCATTGTGTACAACTAAAGCAAATAAATAAATATTAAAAAGCAAATAAATAAATTTTTTTTTAAAAAAAAGGAGGCATGGCATTTAAAAAAAAATTTGTGATCCTCCTACCTCAGTCTTTTAGGTAGCTGGGATTATAAGTATGCACCACCATACCACCATGCCTGTCTAACCTGAGTTTTATGAGTGGGGCTGAGCCTCTGAGCCCCTTTTGGGAATAGGGAGAACAGAGAAACAAGGTAGGTGCTCAGAGACCTGTGGTTTGATGTCTTGATGTCTGCAGCTGGGAGGCCTTAATGTGTGGTACAGGACCAGGACAGTTTTTTTTTTTGTAGTCATAGATGAACAGCATGCCTTTATTTTATTTGCTTATTTTTTTGTATGTGCTGCTAAGGATCAAACCCAGTGCCTCACACATGCTAGGCAGATGTTCCCAGCCTCAACCCAAGGACAGTCTTGTTGGCAAGAACATGGCCACTGAGCCAAAGGGAGCCTCATACCAAGAAGGGGACACTGACTTCTCATTTCAGGAATCCAAGGGCAGGGCCTCAATCTGGCAGAAGGAGAGCTACTTCCAAACCACAGACCACCACAGTGTTTCCTGGACTTGGTTTCTCTTTATTCCTCTCTCCATGACCTGCCCTGACACCCACATTCTCCTGCTGGTCAGTTAAGTTTCCCAGTCCGACTCTTGTGTAGAGAGGGCCTTGAGGTTGAGGTGGAAGGTGGTGGCAGTGAGCTGGCCCGCACTCTGCTTTCCTGCACTTGCCGCTTTAGCTCCAGGCTGTCGTACACCTGGTAGTTGGCATTGCCCCCTGGATTCCTACTGAGTGGGACAAAGGTGGTTGGACCTGGGGCAGGCTCAATAGTCTGGACTTCAGGCAGAGGCTGGGAGCAGTGAGGGAGCAGGGCTGAGCTGGCAGCTGGGACCCGTTGATATGAAGCCTCACCCAACACAGTGAGGGAGGTGGAAGTGGTCAGAGGATGCCGAGGAGGCAGAGCCTCAGCCCAGTCAGCAGCCCTGCGTCGTACCTCATGAGAATCCCGAGGACTATAACCCAAATGTCCCATGGATGGGTATGGGCTGCGGTTGGGCTGGTTGTGAGCATGACCAGGGAGATTCCTTCTGTGGGATGGCGGGGAGTAGTGCTCCCGATAGCCCTGGGCCTCCTGCCGGGGGTTTCGGGGCACCAAGGTAGGTGGGAGTTCAGAGCCCTCTACACCACGCCGCCGCTGATCCCAGGCATCATACAGTGTCTGGCCCCCTGAAGAGTAAGGGCTATGCCCCCCAGGGACCCAGGAAGGGTTATGGGGAAGCCAGCGGGGAGGTAGTGGAGATGAGGTCCATTGCTCAGCCTCCATGTTGCCCCAAATTTGAGACTGTGAACAATGGGGCCCAGAGGACTGTAGCCTAAGCTCTGACTTGGCCTCTACACGCTTGGGTAAGAGGCGCAGTTCTGGTGACAGGTAGATAGAGGGTGGTGGCAAGCTGGCCAGGATTCCACCTTTGCGGCCCCATAACCCCATGTTGGAGGGCAGACCCATTCGCTGATAAAGCCCTCCCCAGCCTCCACATGGGTTCTGGGGACGTGGGAAGGACAGATCCTCCTCATCCAGGCAGGAGTCCCGGTCCTCCAGATCAAAAAAAGGTATCGACTGCAGCTGTGACATCTTGCGGTTGTGTGTTTGGTTACGAAAGACCGGGTGGCCATGGGAGAATTTTCTGTGGTTCCGAGGCCTCTGCTGGTGGCTGGGGAGGCAGCGTTGGCGGCACTGGCGGCGTTGTTGGCGTTGTTGGTGGCGGCTCCAGTGGTTGTGGAGATAGCGATAGGAGGAGGGAGGAGTAGCGTGTGGGTTGGGTCATCCTCACTTGTACAGGGTCCAGGACGCAGTGGATGTGGATGTCCTGGGCCTTGGCTGGGGAATCTTTGGGGAAACATTCACTAGGCTGGACTTCATCTGGGGGAGGCAAGAGTCCATGAGATCGGTGCAATTGCCATAAGAGTTCAGGTTAGGAATAGTGGGGCCATGGTGGTGGTGGTGGTGGGGTCCTACTCTCTAGCTGCCATACTTACTTTTCTGATTAATCCAACAGACAATCTTGTCTAAGGCATTCTGGAGCTCATGCCAAATCTAGGGGTGGTGGGAGGGATGGGAGTGAAGGCCAGGCTCCCTACCTCCAACACCACCACCCAGTCAAGACCTGTCCTGTAGGAGGAGGTGCAAGATGCAGGTAGCTCCCCCTCAGCCCTCTTCACCCCTGGGGATGGTCCACAGCTGTCACTGACCACAGTTGCCACGTTGATGCCAATGTTGACAAGAATGATAAGTCCCACCAGCAGGAATAGGATGTCTTCAACATCCTGGGGGCTTTCTTGGTATTGATTACAGCACCCCAGGGTGTCACGCCGGAGCTGGTTTTCCATGGTGGGGGGGTCCTAGGGCCACTTGGGCCACCCCCCCACCTGGCCCCGACCCACTGCATTCATGTCAGTACCTGGAGATATCTACCAGCTGGGAAAGGAGCCAGGTCATAATGAGGCAAGTTAAGAAGAGTCACAATGTAGAGGTGGTAGTCTTATTCACTCTGCTGGCCCTTACATGGCCACCACTATCCTTGGCTCCTCCTTGATAGAATTTGGTCCCCAGATGCTCCTGAGGTTAGTCTATCCCTCTGTCTCCATGAAGATTGCTCACAGACCTCATTCCTGATCTGAAAATATGGTAGCTACGGTCATAAGACAGTTTCCACAGGGGTTGAATTATGCATATTTCCCTCAGTTTCTGGTCATTTCAGAGATAATGGCAACATGTGTAGCCTGTTGGTGTGCCCCATCTCATGTTAGTTTGGGGCCAGCAGCTAGGATGACTGATTGGATGAGTGAAAGCAAGTGTCCCCTCTGGGGTCACCCTGCTATAAGAGTTCCTTCTCCCTGTGCTGACAATTTCCCTGTCATAATTCCTGTAGCACACATCTCAACCCTTCCTGGCCAAGGTTTGCAGCCCTGGACATTGGTGGTCCCTAAGCCATTTGACTCTTTCAATTCAGAGCCAGATGGATTTCCATCTTGCTGAGTTGCTGTCCCCTGCCAGAGACCAACCCCAACTATCGTTTCTCTCCTTCCAAACCAACTATCCTCTTATTGACCCACTCTAAGTTGAAAACTGGTTAACTCCCACCTTAAGAAAACCACAGGAGGGGCTGGGGTTGTGGCTCAGTGGTAGAGTGCTCGCCTAGCACATGCGCGGCCTGGGTTCGATCCTCAGCACCACGTAAACATAAATGCTATTGCATTGTGTACAACTAAAGCAAATAAATAAATATTAAAAAAAAAGAAAACCACAGGAAATTACCAAAACATAATATAGATGTTATTGTTGATGTGACGAATGGAGTTCTCCATGGAAATTAGGTTCATCATTGGAGTCTGTGAAAATGGTACCCTGAGGATGGCAAGTCATTTGTTTACACTGTCAACTACGCAGCAGAAATGGAGGAAAGGCTGATGAGCATTTCCAATAAGGCCTCCAAACATATGGTAGATGCTTGGTATGTACCCACTGAATGGAAGCAGCCTAACATGATCAATAATATTAGTTTAATGTAAATGACAGAGAAGTAGGGTGATCCACAGATCTTCTCACATCCAGGAATCCTTCTAGCATGGAAGTTACCATATCAAGCTCCTTTAGCATGTGTTCCCAAGCTGTGTGTTTACGCGTGCCTGTGACTCCAACCTTCTAGGAGTAGAGCCATGCGTTGGTTTCCTTGCTGCCCAGTGAATGGAATATTCTGATGAGGTCACATGGTAAACTGAGGCAGGTGGGAGATTCTGGTAAGCTGACTCAGTGGCAGTGGGAATCTATCTACTTGCAGGAGTAGGGGATGGAATGTCTGAGGCCCTGAACTTGAACTTTGGTGTCTATGTGACCATGATTAAGTCACTCAGCCTCTCAGAGCCTCATGCAACATGGAAAGGAGTGAGGTTGCAGAGGACTGTGATGTTATGGTGAGGCACCTCTTGAGAGCATCTATAATATTTAATCTTCTGTTCCAAAACTAATGGAGGGTACAGGAGAATCAGGTTCTTCCTGGAAAATATGAGGGCCTAGAGACCCTCCCTCTTAGTCATCCTCGCACAAGGAAACGAGGGTTTAAGAAGGAATTATGTCTCCTCTGGGGCTGCAGCCTAAACCTGGTCTGGCAAGAACTGGACTTCTGAGGACCTAGGTCCATAGGGATAAAGAGTCTCTCTAGTGCAGGGCTATCTGGGGATCTGGGGCCAGATTTGAGAGCTTCTCTGGACACTTAAGAAAATAGGATTGGCCAGGCACAGTGTTGCATGCCTGTTATCCAAGCAGCTTGGGAGGCTGAGGCAGGAGGATCACAAGTTTAGAGCCAGCCTCAGCAACTTAATGAGGTCCTTAAGCAACTTAACAAGACCCTGGCTCAGAAGTTAAGCAGCACCCCTGGGTTCAACTCCTGGTACCAAAATAACAATAACAATAATAATAGGATAGAGACAATTGGAAGCCTTGAAACCAAGGAGGGCAGGGGAAAAGGCTGAGGACAGGGCCTATGAGGATAAGAGGTTGATGAGGGTCCCCTGGGCTCTCTAAGTCCTCTTGCTATGGAGGACCATTCTCTTAGCAACCAGGGCTTCTGGGTGCCTTATAGACTCTGCCCCATACCCCACCACACCACCACAAACCACCTCCTCTCTCCTTTTTATTTTTTTCCTCATCACCTCCCCAGGGAACGATACACCCAATCCTTTCCTGTCCCCTCTGCAGTGCTGGATCCAGAGGCCACAGGGTAGCAGTGGGATAAGGCCTCCACCTCTCGGGTCAGTTCCCGAAGCCGCCGCCTCACATCCCGGGCATCATACGTTACTGTTACTCGGCCTGAGGAGCGGCGCTGGGGGATATCAGGGACATTTGCTGGGCCCAGGACGGGTGGTGAGGCAGGCTGGCACTGTTCTACCTCAGCCTCTGCCCCTGCCCCACTGTTCTTGTGGCTCAGAGCCTCTGGGATGGGAGGTGGGGGGTTCACGGGGTATACATAGGCCTCTAGACCCAGCTCTGACCGCATCTCTGTTTTGAGGGGCCTTCCCACTACAGTGGGCTGGAAGCGGATAGTCTGGGGAAGTGGCTCCAGAATGTCCTGTGTCCAGGGAGCCCAGAGTCTCTGGGTGGTTTGGAAGACTTGCCAGTCCTTGGGGCCATCCCAGTGGTGGGAGCAGATTGCTGGGTGCCGATGTGGGGGCTTCTCATCGTCAGTGTCAGGGGCCCAAGCTACTGGGTGATGGACTCGGCACAATGGAGAGACTCTCCGGCGATATCTTCGTGTGGGTGGGGGGGTCACAGTCATTTTCACAGGGTCCATAGTGCATCGAAGATGGACGGCAGAGGAGCTCTGCTTCTTTGAGGGCTGGGTCTTCTTCCCAGGTGAGGATGAATTAACAGCTTCTGTGGATCAGGGAGAGGGAGGATGTTGGGGAGGCTTGCTTCTATAGTGAAGGGAGGCAAGGCCTGGGGAGAGAAGCTGCACCATTGTGGTGTCTGAGAGGGAAGAGCAGCAAGGGGCCAGTTTAGGGCTGAGACTATAACACTATTTCTGCCCCTTCTATGCCCCAACTCCCAACCTCGCTTACCTTTCTCACAAATGATATGGAATACTCGGTGTAAGATGACACGGAGTCTGCTCCAGAGCTAGGTGTAGGAGGACATGGTGACCCCAGGCAGTTCCTTGCCACCAGGCTTTCCCCCCATTTGCTCTACCAGCACCCTCCCACCTGGCCCCATCCTGACCAGGGTCACCATATTGATGATAATGTTAACGCAGATGATGAAACCCAGCAGCAATAGGATGGAGTTGCCCACGTCCTGGCAGTTGTTGGGGTTGTGATCTGAAGCCCACCCAGGCTGTGGCCACTCAGCCATGGCCATGGCAGTCCCTAGGGCCACCAGGGCCCTTAGGCCCCCAGCCCCTGTTCCCACAGTGTCAACTGGCCCACCTGACTTACCCAAAGGGTCCTCAGGGTGAACGGGTCACAATGATGCTGGGATTCTCTCTCACAATGTGCTAAGGAGCTACTCTCAGTCTCTGGCCAAGGGTTGAGCCTCAGATTGAGCCCAGATCTTGGCAGAGGCCAAATCTTTCATCTTTATGCCTCTCCTGCAGCCAGTCACTAGGATCAGCTCACTGGCTCTCTCCCCTATTTGGCATCTGTCCTGAGGCTCCACCTCATTCTAGAATTACACCAGGCTCTGGTCTTGGATATAGACCTGAGACTCAGGTATAGACCCGACTCCTGATCTCTCCAAGCAATCCCATCATAACAACTTCACAGAGCTATTCACTGAAAAGGTCTAGGGGTTTGGACTCCAAAGGCTTGTTTCAGAGCCCTTTACCCCAACATAAGAGCAGGCACAACCAACAGTTAAACTTTTATATTTACAATATTCTCTTCATCTTTTGCCAGGTTTAAAAATGTGTACAGAGCCGCAAAGGGTTGGGGTAGGGACATGGGACTGTCAGGGGTTGTTCTGGAGAGGGGCTGGGCATTGGAGTCCGTGGCTGAATCATGGGGTCCCCCAGCCCCTCTCCCATGCCCTGGTTCTGGGGGCATCTGCCTACGGGCTCAGGGCCCAAGTCGCTAGCATTTAGAGGGCATGGCTGTTCCAAGAGGAGCTAGACCAGGCAGGGGAAAGGGCCAGAAAAAGAACTAAGTTTCCGTGGGTGGAGGTAGGAGGAGAAGGGATAGTCAATAGGCAAAGTTCTGGGACTCACAATCAGGGGTCCTGGACTTGGGTGCAAGTAGAAGATGGCACCTCACCCTTACTCAAGTTTGGCAGTAGCAACCCACAGAAAGCCATACAGCAGACTGAGGATTCAATCCTCCTCTATTGTTCTGTAAAACCCATTCTTTTTTTTTTTGAACCAGGGATTGAACCTCAGGGGTGCTTAACAACTCAGCCACATCCCCAGCCTTTTAAATTATTTTTAAAATTTGAGACAGGCTCTCACCAAGTCGCTTAGGGCCTTGCTAAGTTGCTGAGGCTGGTCTCAAACTTGAAATCTTCCTGTCTCAGCCTCCTCAGTTGCTCAGATTACAGGTGTGTGCCTTTACACCCAGCCCTTAAAACCCTTTCTGACACGGTTCTTTTCCCCAGAGGCCCAAACCCAAGGACCTCTGGGCAGTCGCCTCACACATTTCCTTTCAAATTCTTCCTGCTAGTGTTTGACCAAGCCCTGTCCCCCACACCCTCTTCCATCTGTTCCTCAGTGCAACTGACCTCATTCCCCTACCTGTCCATGAAACCTTTCTCCCTGTTACCCCCCTCCCTCTACTGCTCTTTTCCTTTGGCCCTGGCAGCAAGGGTTGGGGGGGAGAGGGGCCGGTAAAAGAAGGGGAGGGTAAAAGATTGGTCTGACCCTGAGATGGGGACAGCTTCAAACAGGAGGAGCTGGAGAACAGAGAACTGGGGCAGAGAGGGATGGGTGACACAGGGATCAGAGAGACACAGGCAGGGGGCCTCCTTAGCTGCCACATCCCCCTACCTTGTATCCCACCTGCTCCCATCGTCTCCCCTGGCCTAGGACTGTGTAATCCTTGGCACATTTTGAGTCTTTCTCCCCTCCTCAAATGCACCTACCCAGTTTGGCACAGATGAGCAATGATCTGAGGACTGAGGGAAAGGCTGTCCTCAGGCCCCATGAGGGCTTTGGTCAAACATGCATAGCCTCTGTGGGTGGCATACGCCACATGCCCTGTCTACCAACTCAGCATCTCTGGGAGAGGGAGGTCCCCAGCCCTCCCTCAGGGTTTGTACATCCCCCTCAGCTTCTGTTAATCTGAAGTCTATTCCCACCTGCCATGTGAGGAGTGCTGGGCCTGAGGCTGGGGGTGGGAGGAGGATGCAGGGAAGTGCTGGGGAGAAAGGGACCCTCTGCCTGGGAAAACACACATCCACATGCAAGAACATGTTTCCACTCAGAGAAATGTGTCCTGGACCATGGGAGAATTAGTTTCCAGGCAGCACCGGGATGCACGGATCTCCCTTCCCCCTGGCAGGAAATCTGTGTCTGTCTGTATGGAAGGTGAGGGCCTCCCTGGGAGAACGTGCTTCATCTGACTTGTGCCATGGGGGAGAAACATGCTTTGCTAGGGTGGAAGGGGGAGGGGGGTGGGGGGCCTGTGATTTCCTTGCTGCTCCCCAGACACCACCCTGTGTTGTCTGGTGGCCAAGGGACACTGTATGAGAACACATCACTTCCAGGGTCTCCAGGGGGTGGGAGGGGGAGGAGGTGGGAGAAGGCATGAGGAAACAGGATTCTGGGGTACAAATCCCCGCAGAAATTCTTTGAGGGGGCCAACATGTGTCCAGGGCGGCAAAAAAAACCTCACCCTGCACATGGGAAAATACCCCCTCATGAAGAAAGCACACCTCCACGTGGGAAAAGACTTCCACATTTCCGCACACTGAAGACTGGTGTCCCAGTGGAGGGCTAAAAAACACCCCCCAATGTTCAAAGGCCCAGGTCCAGAGAAGAGAATGGGCCTCTTTGCATGGGTAAAACACGCATCTCAGTGGGGAATCCCATGTCCACCTTAACACTGTTCGATGATGTGTGACAACTCCACAGGAGAAAAGCCCGTTGCCAAGTCCTACTCCCTGCCTTGGAGTGGCCCAGGCTGGGGAGGGATGGGGAGGGTGGCCTCCCCATGCCGCCCCCTATACCCGGGTGGTGGAGTGGGGATGGGGTAGCGTGTTGTTGTGGCTGGTAGCGGTGGAGGGAGGTGGGGGAAAGGGTCCAAAGGGATGGAGGGAAGGGGGTGGCGGGGGTGGTGGTGGCCCTAGGCCACTGGGCAGCAGGGTTAGGGCCCTGGGGGCCAAGAGAGGCACATCGTCCGGTGCCCGGCGCAGGGCCAGGGTGTAGTCGGGTGGGCAGGCAGGGCGCAGGGCCTCAGCAGGGTCCGCCCCAACGCCACCACCCTGCTTCAGCTGCAGTGACACCAACTCCTCCTCTGGGGGCAGCTCCCGGCCAGCAGTGGGGAGCAGGGGGCCCCCACCAGGCACACCAGAGCCTGAACCTCCAGGTGGACTAAGCCGCCTGCATCGCAGTTCCTGCCGCCGGTCCCGCTTATAGTAGAGAGCGGCAAAGGCCAGGATGTTGAGGAAGAGGAGGGAGGCGCCCACGGCCACAGTGACGCTTAGCTCTGTGGAGTAGTCTCGTGAGTCTCCAGGGAAGCGGTCATAGGCCCTTGGGCCTGGCTCAGGCTCAGGCTCAGGAGGCAGGGTTGCAGGTGGTGGGGGCCGACGTGTGCCAGGGGCTCCAGGAGGCGGGCGGGGAGGCCAGCGTGTGGCATAGGGAGGCAAGCGAGTGGTGGTGGTGAAGAGCTCGGTGTGCAGGTTGTGCAGGTGGGGCACAAGCTCCAGCCAGAAGGCCACCTTGTTGGCGCGGTAGTTGTCACGCACACGTGGCTTCAAACCAATGTGTAGGTACTGCTTCTCTTTGCTGTTGAACTTGCTCCACACCACCTCCTCAAAGCGGTGGGTTTGGTGTGGATGAACTTGGTGTCCTGTGGCACTGGCTGGTTGGGGTCACTGTGGGCATAGGAGGGCAAGGAAAGGAGGAGTGAGGGTGAGGCTCAGGCTCCAAGGAGGGTGGGGCTGCAGGGTGGAAGGGAGAGGACAGAGATGCAGAGACAGGGAGACAGCAAGAAATCCAGAGAAAAAGTCACAGGGGTAGAGACAAAGAAATTGCCAGAGACAGGGCCAAAGAGACAAAAAAGGATAAAGACAGAACACCAGAGAGAGCCAGAGATGAGGTCAGAGGGACAGAGACAAAGAGAGAGCCAGTAAGAAGCAGAAGCTGAGACCAAGACAGAGACAGAAAGGGAAAGACAAAAATATTGAGAGACAGCCAGGGTAAAAGCTGCCAGCAGTCAGAGACAGCAAAAAGTAAACAGACCAAAGAAGGAAGAGGAGCCAGGTGCTGTGGTACATTCCTATAATCCCAGGTACTTGGAAGGCTGAGGCAGGATTGCAAGTTTGAGGCCAGCCTGGGCAATTTATTCAGACCCTGTCTCAAAATAAAAATTTAAAAGGGTTGTGGGAGCTAGGTGTAGTGATGCATGCCTATAATCCCAGCAACTTGGGAGGCTGAGGCAGGAGGACCACAAGTTTAAGGCCCGCCTCAACAACTTATTGAGGCCCTAAGCAACTTAGCAAGATCTTGTCTCAAAATGAAAAATAAAAAAGGGCTGGTGATGTGGCTCAGTGTTTAAGTGCCCCTGGGTTCAATTCCCAGCACCAAAATAAATAAAATTTAAAAGTTGGGGATATAGCTTAATGGTAGAGTGCTTGCCTAGAACCCCCTGGTTTTGATCCCAGTATCATAAAGGAAGAGGGAAAAACAAAGAGGACAGAGGGAAAGGGAGAAATGTCAGTGGATTTCAGGAGAGCGACAAGGCATAGAGACAGACAGATATAAACTCTTGCATACTTAGACACAGTCCAGAGTGGTGACACAGGAGCAGAGCACTGGGTGGGGGCCGGAGGAGGCCAAGGGAGGAAGAAAGACAGACACCAAGCTAATGCCACCAACAGAGCCCACCCCCAGAAAGGACAGGGACCTCTCTAACTCTGCTGAATCTCTAACCGTCACCTCAGTGCCTTGTACAGATAAGGTGTTCAGCAGTGTCTGAATTGGTCTCATTTAAGCAAGGGACAGCAAGAGCAAGTGCTTTCCTGGAGGAATGATGGCCACATGAAGGGAGGGAGGGAAGAACAGAGGACCAGCCAAGAATGGTGAGGATGCCTCAGCCTGCAGGGGTGCCCCACCCAGGCCCACCAGCCCCTTTGGCCCTCACCCAGTCTTGGCGAAGTTGGTCCAGTAGGTCATGACAACTGCGCTGAGCATGACGTCATTCTTGGAGAAGTTGCAGGGGAAGAGGTCAGTGGCACCCACCATGGGCACACCAAAGACATAGGGCAGCTCATCTCCATGGGCTGCATCTGCCCACTCTGGCCGGCCCTCAGCCTGGCAATGATGGTAGAAGGTGTAAAAGTAGACAGGGGACTGGTAATCGGCGTGCAGCTTAGCAGTAGCCACAGCTGGGGCCACCCACTGGTGGTCAGTAAAGAGAGCCAGCAGGGTTTTTCGTCGCATCTCGCCATTGTCCCGGTCAGCCCAGTCTGTGTACATGAACTTGATGGTCTCCCGCAGCACATCCTTGCCTTCTGGGTAGCCATACAAGTTGTCCACGAAGTTGGAGACAGTGAAGTCAAAGGCGCTGGCGGACACACCATCCTCACTCTCTGCAGAGTCTTCCACAAACTTGAGGCCCTCTCCCTGATTGACACCGATAAGCATGTCGTAGTTGAGGAATTCTCCCTGCTGCATGAGGATCTCGGGGTCATCAGGGACTACATCGCCGTCCACCACGGGCCCAAAGGCAATGTGGTAGCTAGGGAGAAGGGGGCAGGGTCTCATCACCTGCTCACTGGCCTCGTCTTGCCCCAGACCCTCTAGGCCCACATGCAGGTGCCTCACTCTCCCTGGAAAACCCTTCTCCCCTACTTGAAGACCTCCTAGAGTCCTTCAGGGCACTTGACCTCTCCAGAAGTCTTCCAGAAGCATTTCATGGTACCCTGTGCTCACTTACTCTATTTGGCTACCTCCATGGTATGTTCTCCATGTTATCTCTATGGCTGTTAAGAAGAGGCCAGTAGAAGGGCCTGAAGCCCACCTCTCCTTGCCCAGTGGAATGCCCACAGGTACCTCTCACCTCAACCTCCTTGGAACCAGCAAGGAGAAGTGAAGGCCTGGACCTGGCCCTCTCCCACCCTCATACCGGGCAGGCTGCACATCCTGGTCCACCAGCTCCCGAGAAGGCTTCCTGCGCAGACACTCCACGGCTTCGGCGCTGTCCTCCCGGTCACAGCCCACCTTGGCTGCCAGCAGACGTGTGTACTTGAGTGGCTGGTAGTTGACAGACCAGCTGGAAATGGCGGTACCACTCTGGGCAATGGCCTTCTGGAATAGCCCTGGCAGGATAGCAAGATGACCTCAGGCTATGCCGTAACAGCAAAAACCAGAAGGTGGCTCTGGTAGGGTCAGAGCTGTGGGAAGCAGGGCATCTGCTGGTACCTTCTGAATGGTGGGAGAGGATCAGCAGGTTGACACAGGAGGCCCCTGCTCCAGACCCAAAGATAGTGATGCGCTCTGGATCACCCCCAAAGTGGGCAATGTTTTCACTAAGCCAACGCAGGGCCTGGATCTGGTCCAGAAGCCCATAGTTGCCTTTTGCAGCCTGATCCCCGGTGCTGAGAAAACCTGAAGGTAGAAGAAGAAAGGGGGCTCCCTAGAGGTGTCAAAGCATCTTCACCCCCTTTCTAGGCAGCTCAATCCAGCCCAGAAGCAATTTTGTTGGGTTTAGAGGAATACTACCCACCAGGCCTGCCTCCCAGACTCCGCCCCCCAAAGTTGGCTGCCCACCCTCACCGAGCACCCCAAGACGGTAGTTGAGCGTGGCTACGATGACGTTGCCATAGGCGGCCAGGACTGAGCCATCGAACATATTCCCGGTGCCCTCCATGTAGGAGCCTCCGTGCAGAAACAGCATGACAGGCTTCTTCCCAGAATCCCGGATATCTGCGTGAGGAGGGGGCAGCAGGTGGGCCAGGGGATTGGGGATAAGGACACAGTCAGACCAGAAGCAGCACCACCCAGCTCCCAGGTCTGCTAAGGACCAGCCAGGAGCTCAGGGGACTTGTCACTCCCATCCCTGGGGGGCAAGACCGGATTCCCCTCCCTCCCCCCACAGCTAGCCCTAGAGAAAGGTCCCTCACTACCCCTGGCCAGGCTGTCCCCAAGCACTTTTCCAAATGTGGGGCAGACCTTCCAAGAAGCCCAACAGAGGCCGGGGGTGGGAAGTGGCCCTCCTCAGGGCATATGCTGATTCCAGCAACCCCCTCCCTGTGCAGCAAATCTCCTTCCTACACCTGGAAAGAGCACTCTGAGGCTGGAACTAGGGCTGGAAGTGCTCGGAGGGTCCTGCCATTTCCTCAGAGTCAGGCCTTGGGCCTCAAGCTCCACATGGCACCCTGGTTTGTGGGTGAGGGGGTGTCAGGCCCTAGGGTCCCTGGGGGCTTGGTCTCCTCCCCGCCCTAATTCCTTTCTAGGTCACCTCCCTAGTTACCATAGCAACCCCCAGCCTAATTACTGTGGCAGGAGGAGGCAGGGTGGGAAAGAGCCTGCCTAATGAGCCAGGGTGCAGTTCTGAGTCTTAGACACCCATAAACTGGACTGAGCCTTGGGTCCTGCCCTGAACTTCTTTCTTGCCATCTCCCCAAAGGATCCCTTAATCATTGCCACACATAGTATGCCCTTGAAACACTCAGGACAGGACTGAGAGGTGAGAAATTCCTGAAGAAAGTGGGAGTCTGAGAGGGCTTGCCTGGTCCACAAGATATAAAGTCCCCGCCTCTTCAGCTACTCCATGATTCTCATAGTGCCAAGGGGAGGGATCACCCCTGCCCACAGGACCTCCTGTTTCTTAACACTTGCCATCCCTGACTTGCCTCGGTGCTCCACAAACTGGAGCCAGGCCTAGGCCCCCACAGTTGGTCCCCAGCATCTCACCATCTCCCTCATCCTGGTAAAAACTTTCTTTCTGACAGGTCAGCCTGTAGGTCACTAGGACATTCCCTTCCACTTGTCCCAGCCAGCTTCCAGCCTCCTCTTAGGCTTTCTCTATAGTCTCTGGACTTCTTCAGCCAGAGCTCCCAGGTAGGCAGCTTCCTCTCTGTGTCCTCCCCAAATTCTGTTTTTCCCTTTGTTTCTGACTTTCCAGTAGTTTCAGGTTGGAATCTCCTTCCCTTCCAGGTCCTGTTCTAAATGTCTTTGGTTCTCCCCCCTCCTCCCCATGCCCTTCTCCCAGTGTGTGGGGAGGGGAGTCAGAAAGGGAAGGAGCAGGAAGAGGGGCTGGGGCAACAAGAATTCAAAACCAACAACAAAAAACAGGATCAAGAAAGAAGAAAGAAAGAAAAAAACAACAACCAAAAAGCAAGAAGCTCTTGGGGCAGATTCAACAAGAAAAGAAAAAACAAAAAACAAAAACAAAAACAAAAAAACCCTCCATTTTGGAAAAAAAGAAAAAAAAGAAAAAAGTTCTTTGCATTTATATTTTTCAAAATTTTGTGGTGAAACTTCAAGATATTGGGCCCTGTTTTAAAAAATTTCCAAATTCTTTGATTCACTTAGAATGTTTGCGTATTCTGTGTCTGACAGGCTTTTAGAAATTGTAGCAGGTTCTTAATATTTCAATTGTGTCATCACTTTGCCAACTTAAAAATTTTTTTCCAAATATTGTTTTGCTCCAAATTAAAATTTTTTTTTCCAAATAGTACATTTCACAAGTTTCAAAATAATCCAAATTTCTTTCAAACTCTAAATATTTTATCCAATTCTTTGTTGTTTCTCTGACATTCCAATTTTTTTTTTCCACCTTATTTTTGCCATGGTTAGGTTTTCTTGCAGGTTTTCTAGTGGGTCCAACATTGTTCAAATTTCGTTTGAAGTTTTCATAATTCTTTTTTCCAATTATTAAAAATTTTTCTTTTCTTTTCTTTTTCATTTTTTAGTTGGGAGAACGACTGAGGGGCCTTGAGGGCTGTGGGGACATTTAGTTAGGGGCAGGGCCATGAACGTCCTCTTATAAGCAACCACATGCAGCAGCGGGATTTTTAAATCTACCTGTGTCTGGCGGATTGAGCGTCGCCTCGTCACGTTTTTTTGTGAGCGGACCTAAGACCGGGAACACAAAACAGAGAAAAAAGGACAATTTTGTGGGGAAAGATGGGGGTCGGGGGAGGTGGTGGATGGGGAGGGGAGGAGAGAAAGCAGAAAAGGGGAGGGTGGGGGGAGGCAGAAAAAATAAGCCAAAAAAAGCAAAATTTGTTCGCAAGAAAAAGAAACCAAGAAAAGAGAAAAACGTTTCTACAACCCAATTTTGTTCCCCTCCCCGGAAAAAGTCATGCCCCAAAGAAAAGGTGGGTTTTGGGGGTGGGGTGCCTGCGTGGGCTGAGGCCTGTCTTTAAGACATATTGACTTGGCTGGAAAGGATTTGGCTTGTTGGTGTGTTTGCTAATTGCTGGAAATGAAACGGATGTTAGAGGGGGGTGGGAGGGGAGGGGAAACCCCGGGAGACCAAGGCCAGCTTGCCACCCAGGCCACCTCTCACAAGGCCCCATCAGGGCCAGCCAAGCACTGCCTGCTGCCCCACCCAGGCTGTACAGAGGAGGCTGAGCAGAAAGGACTCTGTATCCTTCTGGACAGCTCTGGAGGGCAGAGGGCAGGAGGGGGCTGGAGGGCAGCCCACCCTGCTGCTCACAGCCCTCAGAAGCCCTCTGCTCCCCACTGGAGGGCTATGGGAAGGTCAGCTAAGGCTGCCCAACCTCCTACCCAGCCTCACCGGCCAGCATTTCTCTTCCATCTATACTCTGGCCTGGCTTCTCACCCCATCTCCTCAGTGTGGGCAAAGCAGGGAAAGGGGTCATCAGGTCTTGCCCTCCACTCCAACTCATCCCTCCACACTCCCACCAACCTCATCCCTTACCCAGGCCTCCTCTCCTCCCACCAAAGCTCAGAGCTTCCAACCAGGACCACCCCCAGCCCCTGCTCCATTGCCAAAAAGCCCTCCTCCCCACTTGAGGGATTTAGCCCACAATTAGGGAACAGGAAACCTAGTGCCCTGAGCCAGCCTAGCACCCAAGGTACCAGGGGCAGAGGGTAGTGGGTGGTACAAAGTGTGCCCAGAATCAGGAAAAGGCCCCCTACTGGGCTCAGAGATTGGCACAAGGCTAATTTCAGATTAGGGGATCAGTCAGGGGAGAGCTAGAACCTAGAGGCCTCAGGGGGGTCCCCAGGGTGATTATTTTTTCCTCGATGGATTGTGGGGTCTGCAAGGCCCAGGCTAGTTCTAGAAGATTTCTCCTTTACTGGCAATAATGGCCCCATGAGGACCTCCTGGGAACAAGGCCTCTTCTTTGAGAGAGGGTGTGGATGGGGATGAAATCAGCAGGGCATACATGCACGTGAGAATGAAGTGAGTTTTGTGTTTGTGTGAGTGTGTGTGCATGTGTGCGCGCACGCTTGTGTCAACCTCTTCCTCCCAGAGCTGGTGTGAATATTCAGTGAGATCACCTGAATGTGTCAGGCTCCAAGCAGGCCTGCAATAAGCAATAGTTAAAAATATAGAAGGTGTGGGCATGGGTGTTGTGGGGCCAGGGGCCAGATCATTTGTATGGAGGTGTTGAGGTGGACAGTCCAGTGGTAGAAAGTACTGAGTGTTTGACTAGAAGGACATGGGATAGAGAGCCTATGTGAAAGTATGGGAGTAGAGAGTCACACGTGGAAAGTGTTGAGGTGGACAGTCTGTGTGGAGGTTTTGAGGGGAAGGACTCACAAGACATTGGGATAGTGGTCCATGAGAGGGAGAGGAATGTGGAGTAGATGGTTTTCTTGTGAAGGATGGTTCCTTTTTTTGAGGAACTGGGGAGGACATGTGGAGTGTGCTGGAATAAATAAATGGTCTATGAGGGAATAGGGTGCTTAGATTTTTATTTTTATTTTTTTGGTACTGGGGATTGAACCCAGGGGTTATATCCCTAGCCCAAGTCCCTTTTTATTTTTTATTTTGAAACAGGGACTCACTAAGTTGCCCAGGATGGCTTTGAACTTGAAGTTCCTCCTGCCTCAACCTCCTGAGTAGCTGGAATTACAAGCATGAGCCACCTTGCCTGGCTAGGGTACTTAGAATTTGGATGGGTTACAGTAAAAGTTTCAGTGCACTGTGTGTATGGGTTGTTAGGAGGCATGGTTTGCATGGAGAGGGGTAGTTAGGAGGTTGGGTGCACGTGGATTGTCTATATGGAAGGTATTGGATAGATGTGAGTGGGTTGAGGTGCGTGAGTTGTTCTGTGATTGGCACGAGAAGATTCTAGATGCAGATGCAAGGTGTTTGAGTACTTGATCTGAGGGCAGGGTATGTTGTTACCACCTGAGGTATGGTACAGATGATCTCTAGGTAGGATGTGTGGCAAACAATCTGTGAGAAGTGTTGAGGGTGCTGGGGACTGTGGCGCAAGTAACCTGTCAGAGCATATTGTCCTGGTATAGAGTCATAGGTATGTGTGTGTGAGTTGCTGAGGCCCATGATCTATATATATCCAGGGATACTGGGGAACACAGGCTTGTGTGAGTGATGGGACACACAATTTAAAGGAAGTGTTAGGCATGTGTACTCTGTGAATACATTGGGAATTATGACCTGTGGGGTATTGAAGCAAATGGTAAGTGTATATGATGTCTGGGAACATGCTCTGTGTATTGAGTAGTTGGGACTCAGTCTATTTGACATTCGAGAACATGATGTGAGGGGTGTAGGGGGACATTACAGGTTCCTGGGTACCAATGGCCTGGGTATATGGTTGTTTAAAACAGCAGGGAGAGGCCTGAACAGTGGATGGGCTCTGTGGAGGTATTGGCATGTCTTGGAGTGTCATGATGAGGTGTCAGAGGGATAATGTGGGGGCTGTTTGTGCAGATTGTCTGTTGGGATAGCTTGAATCTTCCAGTTACCCTCTGTCATAGACAGGTGGGAAGTTGTTCTGATTAATTTTGGTGTGCAGCAGGTTGGTGGGAGAATTGTCTGGGGGTGTATGCTGGGGCTATGAGCAGTCTGTAGTGGACAGGAATTCATTAACCTGAACAGCAGCTGGTCAGCTCCAGGGAGGATGTTTGGGCTGTGCTGAGTAGAGGTGCCCTTGGCAAGAAGCTTTGCCGATCCTTCAGGGATACATAAAAATTTTTATGAGACAGAAATCTCCCAGAAGAGGGTGTGAGAGCAACCACCAGATCAGGTTAGGGACTCTGGGTGCCACATGATAGAGGGATACCTCTTCAGGCTGTCTGGGGTGGAAAGGGTAACTAAGAAGAGCCTACATTGTCCTTGAGGTGTAGATACAGCTAAAGTGGGTATGCCAAGCCCAGGCCTAGAAGCAGGAGGTGAAGCAAGGCTGGAGTGGGCTCTGAGCAGGTGATGGATAGATTACCTGAACACCCAGTGGCTACATTGAGATTGGTGGCTGACTATGTGCCTCTTTGGGGAGAGGGTGGAAGAGCCTAGCCTAGTGCCTGCTATCCTTACCATGGCTCTCCCAGGGCACAAAGAATTTCCAGGGTGGCTGTGCGTGGGGTGATGCTGGAGTATCCTGGCAGGCACCCTTAGGTTCTCAGAGGGTGTGCAGAGGTGTAGGGACATACTGCCCCTCACTGCCCCCACCAAGGCCCAGCTCAGGGGCTAGGAGGTGGGCCGGTGCCTGAGGCTTTGTGTGTGCGTGTTTGTGGGCTGTGTCCATGGGGTGCCCAGCCTTGTGTCTGCGCCCTTACCGTCCTCAGTGGGCACGTAGAGGTTGAGATACAGGCAGTCCTCGCTCTGGTTCTGCACGTAGGTGGCGGCCGCCTCCAAGTTGTCGGTGAACCACACAGGCAGCATGATGGCCGGCAGCGCCCCGTGCAGGTTCTGCGGGCAGGCGGGCGGCAGGGTGGTGGCGTTGCGCACCCCGGGCCAGGAGGCGGGTGCCTCAGGAGGCTGGAAGCGGCGGGCGCCAAGGGGCGGTGTGGCGTAGGGCACGCCCAAGAACTGCACGACGGGGCCCAGGATCTCGTTGTTGAGCTCGCGCCGCACACCGCGCACTCGCCCGTAGGCTGTGTTCACCACTGGGAAGCGCTCCTCCCCGAGGCTGCCGAGGCCCAGGCCCGGGCCGCCTGGGGCGCCGCCGGGACCCCCTCCCCCCCGTTGAGCCCCCGCCAGCCCCACCAGACACAGCGCCAGGAGCCACATGCTGATCGGGGGACCCCCCCTCCCTCCCCGGGACCCCCCCCCCTCGGAGAGAGAGAGAAGGGGGGGGAGAGGGAGGGAGGCCCCCCTCGCCCCAGGAGGGAGGAGGGGGCGGGGGACAGGAGGGAGGAAGGGGGCGGGGAGGGACCTGGGTTAGACGGGACAGAGAAGGGGTCTGTTCCTCTCCATTGAGGGGACAAGGGGTGGGGAAGGGAAAGGAGGTGGAAGAAGGTGAAGACAGGCCCGACCTGCGGGAGGCAGAACGGGAGGGACAGGATGTGCAAGATACAGACAGACAGACAGACAGAAAAATACAGAGAGGTGGAAGAAGGGAAAGGAAATTGGATGGGGAGGACAGAAAGGAATGGGGAAACAGAAGAGACAAGTGGTTAGTGACTTGGATTTCAGACCAAGTTGCCACCCTTCTTCCACCCACAGGTCCCCTGGCCCCTACCCCCTACCCCCAGCAGCCCTTCTCTCTTCAGCAGGGGCCCAAGCTAGAGGTGGGGTCAGATGTGGTAAAGGTCCTGGACAAAGTCGGTGGAGACCCAGGGACCAGTTCCCCAGACACAGTGGTCCCTTCCCAGCTTCTTTATCCCTCCCAGGCAGGCTCTCCCCAGGGACTCAGGAATCCTAGTCCCCACCTCCCTGGGAGGGAATGAGACAGACAAGGAACAGAAAATAAAAATACCAAGTCATTAATTAGCAGGAAGTGGCGGGTTTGTTTATACGTGTTAATTACTCCTGAGCTATAATTTCATGGCACTGAACCCCCACCCTGGGCCAGACTTGGTCCTTTCTTGGGACTGCACAAACCCAAGCACTTTATTTCCCCTTCATGTCTTTCCCTAAGGATTTGTGCAACCCTGAGACTCCTATCTTCCCAGCTCCCTTTCTTTCCTCATAAGTTGGGGTACCTGGAGGCAGGGGTTAGAGAAGGGAGGGGATACTGGAGGGGCAAATCCAGGGACAGATGCATGATCCTGCAGCCGGTTGCTGGGCGACGGGATGCTGCCCCGCAATGTTACCCCGGCAACGGGGCTGCAGCTTTAACCCTGGAGGGGGTGTCTGGAGGAAGAGGGGAAGGGGCTGGCTTAGTTGTGGGGTCCATTCAGGGCATGATGGGGAGGGCAGAGGCGTGAGTCTGAATACTAGTCTTCCTCAATCATAGCATAAATGAAGTATATATGTTAAAGGGAAGGGGAATCTAGGGGCACGGAGAACCCTAAAGATCCGCCTCTTGCCCCCCTTGCGAGCCAATCAGAGCTTAGTCCTAGTGACCAGGCCTCTGACTGGGGAGAAGGGGCACTGAAGTGGCTTGGGAGGCACCAAATGAGCCTACTGACTGCCCCCTCCCACAATCTTGAACAGTTCTGGACCCCAGACACCTCCTCTTTCAGAGCATTTTGACCTGTGTCCTGGGGGCAAACCTTAGCTTTATTCTCATCTCATCCCATTCCATCCATTCCCCTTTCCTTCCCCTTGCCAGCACCCCCACCATTGCTGCTGTGAGGCCTGGGTACTCAGGGCACCAGGGACAGGACAAGGGAAGAGATCAGACCCAAGGGGCAGATACCCAGGTCATTTCAGCAAGCCCCCCTGCCCCCCCACAGCCGCCTGAGCTGTTTGCTGACGCGGGGTTTTCAGAGCCAGGCGCCAGCCCGCGGGTGGCTCTCTGCAGGTGTCAATTTATTCCAGAGATGAGGACACAGGAATCCTTACCACTCAGACCCAGCTATTCCCTCCCCCTCTTCAGATCCTCTTAAGCTCTGTTCCCCCATCCCCTGGAAGGGACTTGAGGTTCGCTTCTCCAGGATCTTTACCCTATGTCAGGCCAGACTCAGACACCATGCATGGTCTTGCTGTCCCTTCTCTCTCCCCCCACAGATAGTCTGCCTCTGTCACCCCTTCTCCCTTAGGGTACTTTGGACCCTGGCCTCCTCCCCTCCAACCAGCTTCTCTCCCTTCTTCCCTCCCACTGAAGCCCTCCCCCAACATCGCTCTCCTCTCCATAGCTCTCCCTCAGAGCATCTTTCCTTGGCCTCTTCCAGCTTGCTCCAGCTCTTGCCTTTGGTCTCTCACCCGCGGTCTTTTTTTCTTTCCCATTTTTCTCTTTTACATCTCTCCTTGGCGTTTCTCATCTCCTTCTCTTTCCTCCAAATTCCTTCCTCAATTTTCTCCCTCAAGCTCCCTCTTTCTTTCCTGTCTTCCCCTATCTCAGTCTTCCCCATTTTCTCTCCCCATCTCTGTCTACCACATCTTGCTCCCCCTCCTTCTTCCCATTCCTCTGCCTTGCTCTCTCCATTCCAGCCCAGGCCTGACTCCCCCAACAGGGTAGAGTTGAGGGACGGGGGCTCAGGCCGCAGCACCCCCCCTTCCCGCAGTGGGGAAAATGGCTTGGCCGGGAAGGGGAGAAGGAGGGGGAGGGGGAGATGGGAACACACGGGGTCTGTGGGCCCATTCAAAGGATCATTCATAGACTGGAGAGAGGCAGAGACAAAGAGACCAAGACGCAGAGACACGGCGAGAGCATCCCTAGGCGGAGACACGCAGACTGAGCAGGCTGTGGGAAACCAGGCGCAGGGAGGGAGATGGGGAGAGGGAGACCCCAGCAGACCACCACGCAGCCCCCTCCACCCAGCCTGGCTTAGCTCCTACCTGGCTCAGCCCTGGGGCCGTGGTGCCTCCATCCAGGGCTCCGAGTGGGGGGCGGACGGGCTTCGAGAGGGGGGCGGCGGCCTCTGAGCCCCCGCGGCCCCGCAGGCCCAGCCCCCGCCCGCAGCGCCTCACCCGGCGGGGGAGGGGGATCGCCCCAGCCCCGGGGGGCGGGGCCGGGATCCAGTCGATCCCCGGGAAAAAGGAGAGCTAGGGGATGGGATCAGGGGGAGCCCGAGAACAGGGAACCCCGCAGTGGGGACGGAAAAGCAAGGAGGGAGCAACGGGACAGGACTGGATTGGAGATGCACTGGCTCCGTGGGCCTGCTTCGAGGGACCAGAAGGCGGTCCAGGCGGAGGATCCTAAGGGATCGGATGCAGGAGGAGGAGTCCACGGCAATTCCCAGGGGCCCGGGGCCCCGGAGCGCAGGATCCGCGGTGCAGGGGCAGGGATCCAGCCGGAATCCTCGGGGAGGGGGAGGGATCTAGTCGATCCCGAGGGCGGGCGGGAGGGGGAGGTCTGGGGAGTCAGAGGAGGGCGGGAGCCGAGTCCGGAGCCTCGAGGCAGAGGTCGACGCGGCTCCTAGGAGGGAAGGCAGGGGTGGGAGTAGTCTTCGGGGGACGCTCAGCAGCCGGGAGGCCCGGACTCCTGGCTCCGCGCGCCAGAGCCCGCCCGCCCCGCGTCCATCCCAGCCCGAGAGTGATGATCCGCTGGCGGAGCAGCCGCAGCAGCCCCGCGCGTCACCGCGCGGCCGCCTCCCCCGCCCCCTGCCGAGAGAGCGGCGCACACCCCTTGCTCGCACCCGCCTGCCCGCCCGCCCTCCGGAGTGTGGGGGGATTGGAGACAGTGGAAGGGGGCGGGAGTGGACAGACGGACGGATGAACGTAGCCACCCGGGGCAGGGTGGAGACATTCCCCCGGATCTCCCACCCTCCGGGCTCTCGCAGTCTAGGGAGGGGAGAAGATCTGAACTACAGGGGGCGGGGCATCACACGAAGAAGGCGGGGCCTATGACATGGAGGCGGAGTCATTCTTAAAGAGGGTGGGGTTTGGCGACGATGGGTGGGACTTGGGTGTCCGTGAGACCACCTCTTTTTAGGAGTGGGTCTGATTTGAAGCTGAACAGGAGGAGCCTGTGGGGAAAGGGGCGGAACTTTGAGTGGGGACCGGGATCTTCGGAAATTAGCTAGAGGTGCGGGACGGGGGGGTCGAGGAGGTGATCAACTTGGAAAGTGGGCCAATCCGTGACGCAAATCCTCTAGTTCCGCCCTCAACCCTGCTCCTTACAGCTCCGCTCCTCCGCTCCTAATTGGTTCTAGTTTCTCCGCCCGCCAGACATCTTCGCCACTCAGCAGCTGTTTTACAAAGGCGTAAGTACCCGGGTGAGGACCTGGACGCTGAAATGAGCACGACCCTGATTGGGCACCTGTGGACTTTATTTGCATGGGCAATCTGGATTGGCTGGCCTCTTGGGTGGCCTGGGCGGTGTTTTTTAGGCGCGTGACCACCATAGCCATGGTCGGACTCGGGGCTGCTTTCCGCCGCTTTGGTGCCTTGTCTGGAGCCGGGGCCCTCGGCTTGGCTTCCTACGGGGCGCATGGTCAGGGGGCTGGGGAGGCAGCTGGGCTGTGTTGGGGGCGACCTCTGGGAACTGGCGCAGAGGCTGAGCCTATGAGAAGTCCCGGCTTCCCTTTGACCGCACAAGCCTGCGGTGCCCTAAACCTTTAAAAGTCCCTCAGGTGGTCTAATTGGTTCCCAGTACTGCCCGATACATGTTTTTGACAACCGGAAGCTTCCTGGGGGGCGCCCTTTTCCACCAAGGTTCGCCCGGGTCCCCCGGGATTGGGGACAGTCGATTCTGGCAGTAGATCTGGTAACCTTTGCCTTTCCTCTTCACAGGCGCCCAATTCCCGGAGGCCTACGGGAAGGAGGTGAAGTAACTGCTCTGGATCCCTGACTCCCTAGTTTATGAAGGCAAAAAGTCTGGGGTCCCCGAAGAAAGTTGGGGGGGGGCCGCAAAGCGCGTGGATCTCTGGAAGCAGCAAGCGCTGCAAGCCCGTAGTGTTGGTGCTTGACAGTGTGGCAGGCTGGAACTTGGAGGGTGTGGCAAGCTGGAACTTGGAGGGTGTGGGTGGAAGGGACCAATTCTGGTCCTGTGTGTCAGTGGGATCCCTGGCTCCTGTGTTGCTTACGAAGTCCCCCATGCCTCTTTTTCTTACAGCTCTTTGACAAGGCCAACAAACACCACTTCTTACACAGCCTGGCCCTGTTAGGGGTACCCCATTGCAGAAAGCCCCTCTGGGTAATCTGTCCCTCTACCTAACCTTGACCAAGCCCTTCCACTCCCTCTTATCTTGCAGTTCTTACAAGCGTCTATTCTGCTCTTCTCTCTTTCAGGCCGGGTTGCTGCTAGCCTCTGGAACCACCTTATTCTGCACAAGCTTTTACTACCAGGCTCTAAGTGGAGACACTAGCATCCAGATGTTGGGCCCAGTGGGAGGGAGCCTACTACTCTTAGGCTGGATTGCCTTGGCTCTTTGAGGTCTCTTCTGTTTAATTACTGGTGTATCTGGGTAATTTGGGGGTAATTGGGGCAGAAAGGGGATTAAAAAAGAAAAGCAAATGAAGAACTTTGGAATTTTTGTTCGTTTAACTTCATGGAGCATGAAACTCAACCTTTGAATTTCTTCCTATTTCTAACACTTATCATTGAGCCTTGGTTCTGGGGATTCTGTTCAAGTTAACTTGTTTTGATGTTCTTAAACTGTTAGGTATCAGAGTCATAGGAATGCTTCAAGTAATGCAGATTCCTACTGAAGCCTTCTGGCACCTGAGAGCCTGCATTTTAAAAAGTTCATCATGTAGTTCTCATGTTCACTAGAATTTGAAGATTACTGTAGGGTTGTGATTTTCAGCTCTGTCATTCTACAAATTTATTGCTCACCAACTTAGTGTAGAAGTGGAGAGTTAAAAAAAACAGGTCAAGAGGAGTATTATTAGTTATAAACTACTATGGGGTTTAAAGCAGAAATAATGTCATGTATTGGGATCAGAAAATGCTTCACTGCCGGGTATGGTGGCGCACGCCTGTAATCCCAGCACTTTGGGAGGCTGAGGCAGGAGGATCACAAGTTCAAAGCCAGCCTCAGCAATGGCGAGGCACTTAGCAACTCAGTGAGACCCTGTCTCTAAATAAAATACAAAAAAGGGCTGGGGATGTGGCCCAGTGGTCGAGTGCCCCTGAGTTCAATCCCTGGTACCAAAAAAAAAAAAAAAAAAAAAAAAAGAAAGGAAGAAAATGCTTCACTGCTTGAGATGATCCTTAAAGTTCCTCTCTTGTATGGAGGACATATAATGAAAAAAGAGATCAAGGTGGGGAGAGGAAGGGTTTGGAGACAACATGAGTCTTTATGTGTGCTGAGTTTCTGAGGCAGGAAAGGAATGAGAAAAATTGGCAAGACTGGACTGGCACAGCATGGAAGATGTTTGGGAGGACAGCATTAAGTAAACCAGTGTTGATTTTTTTTTTTTTGGTACTGGGGATTGAACTCAGGGGCACTCAACCACTGGGCCACATCCCCAGCCCTTATTGTTATTATTATTTTATTATTATTATTGTATTTTATTAGAGACAGGGTCTCACTGAGTTGCTAAGTGCCTCGCCTTTGCTGAGGCTGGCTTTGAACTCGCGATCCTCCTGCCTGAGCTTCCCAAGTGCTGGGATTACAGGTGTGCGCCACCGTGCCTGGCTACCAGTGTTGATCTTGTGTTGCCGCCTGAAGCGCTTGGAGCAACGGAGCCGCGGGAAGAAGTTCAGAGGCAAACTGGAGACAAACAGCTTTTTATTCTGATAACTTTTCTCTCTGGTTCTAACAACGACTAACACATACCACACACACCACCAAAATGGCGCTGACCCGATCAGCAATTTCGGCCAAGTCACTCGAGATCCCAGATCCCGGGACAAGTCCCGTGAGACTACGGAAGGCGACAATGCCCAAATCTCCACGGCTCATAGTCAACCGCAATTCAAGCCATCTCCCCAAACAGGGCTCCTACAATCTTGTATCAGACACACATTACAAGAAGGTTCAGGCGTGAGCAAGACAGATGATGTCCTTTCCCTGATGGAGTTTCCCATCTAGCAGTGGAAATGGACTTTAAACAACAAAACACCCAAATATATCAGTTGTGCAGTATACTGAAGGAAAAGAACAATGGAATAGCTGGGTTATAGAAGATACCCCTGTCCTTTTGGTGGGAAGACCTGGTGGTCCTGTTGAAGTTGGACTAATGATGGGCAAAGTGGAGAAGTGTATTCTAGGCAGAAGGAATAGTTGGCAAGACAAGCTGAAAGGAACAGCTCAAAATCCTGTGACAAAGAGAAAATTTGGAGTGTTAGAGAAAGGACAAAACCAGTGTAGCTGCCATGTAGTGGACCAAGGGGTACTGGATGGCTGGTGCAGGCCTTGCAGACAGTGGTGAGTTGCTTGGACTCTATTTGCAGTGCAGTAATAAGTCTCTGAAAGATTTAAGTCATCCTTTTAAGTATCTTTTTCTTTTTTCCTTCCTTCCTTTTTTAATTGCCATGCTGGGGTTCAAACCCAGGGCTTTGCACATGTTAGGCAAGTGTTTTATCACTGAGCTACATCCCCAGCCCTTTTTATTTTAAGACAGGGTCTTCCTGAGTTGCCTCCAACTTGTGATCCTCCTGCTTCAGCCTCCTGAGTAGTTTTGCACATTTGATAAAGTGTAATTTGTATATTTTGAGGGTACATACTTAATTTTCCTGAAGATATACATTCAAACAAATGTGAAGTATGTAGACCCTTTCTCTAAATGACAGGATTTCTAGGTAATCTCATCTATTTCTAGGCATCTCATCTAGTTCCATATCTTTTTTTTTTTTTTTTTTTTTTTGGTACCGGGGATTGAACTCAGCGGCACTGGACCACTGGGCCACATCCCCAGCCCTTTTTTGTATTTTTATTTAGAGACAGGGTCTCACTGAGTTGCTAAGTGCCTCGCCATTGCTGAGGCTGGCTTTGAACTCGCGATCCTCCTGCCTCAGCCTCCCAAAGTGCTGGGATTATAGGCGTGCACCACCGTGCCCGGCTTCCATATCTTTTTAAAAATATTTTTTAGTTGTAGATGGACACAACATCTTTATTTTATTCATTTACTTTTATGTGGTACTGAGGATTGAACCCAGCACCTCATGCGTGCAAGGCGAGTGCTCTACCACTGAGCCACAACCCAGCCCCTAATCCCATATCTTTACTTGAAATCTACATACTTTTCAAATTTACCTTTTAAAAATTTGTTCTTTTTAGTTATGACAACAATCTGCATACTTTTAAAAAAATTTTTAGTTGTTGATAGAACTTTATTTTTTATTTATTTATAGAGGGTGCTGAGAATCAAACCCAGTGCCTCACACGTGCCAGGCAAGTGCACTACCGCTCAGCCCCAGCCCTAGCTTCAATCTGCATACTTTTAAATCCAGAATTTCTATTTTCTACTCTAGTCTCTGCTGAATTCCACAGTCCCATACCAGCAGCTTTTACGGCATCCCTAATAAAGGAGTATATTAGAGATCTGTAAGAATTCCTGGTGGCTGGCTTAAAGATTGTGAGAGGGCCAGGAGTAAGAGATGGGATAGTAAGGCCAAATGGTAGAGAATCTTGTGACGTGAGATTATCCTCTCCTGAGGGCAATGGGGCATTTATATCCAGGGAGGTGGCATGATTTGAGTTATATTAGTAGAGGATCACATTCCCTCATTTGGCGATGATACAATAAGGCCTCAGAGGACCTCCAGAGTGGCCTAAAGATCTAGTGGCAGAGTGAAGGCTGGCTCCTCAGGCTTCTACTTCCCAATCCAGTGCTATAGCATTTTCATCCATCTCAGATGGCATCTAGGGCAGAGAGGAAATGTCCTGGAGGAGACCCCAGGTATCTGCAATGGCAATCTTCTGTGTAATGAGTTCCCTAATACCTTAGTTTTGGTCCTGTCAAGTGGCTGGGCTCTTGGGTGAACCAAGGTAAATAAAGCTTGATCATTAGCCCTTATTATTACTATTGTGATTTCTTAAGTGAGGTATTTTAAGTTAGGTTTGGTATAGTCAGGTGTGACACAGTGAAGGACACTCAGACAAGAATGATGAAAAGATTATTACAGATCACAGAGAAAACAGATCAGTATACCTCACAGGGAGGTATAGGAAGGGAGCCATCCAGGACTTACATGCTCAACCAGCAGGTGGGAGTAAGAGAGAGATGGAGGGACTTGTGGGCCAAAGCCTTTATTGGGATCCAGAGCATTACCAATGTACATGGGTTTTCCATGACAGAGCTGCATTAGATAATTTGAAGGGAGTGCAAGGCTAAGATGGGGAAACCAAGGGTTATATTATTGAATTCACCAGAACTAAAGTCAATGTAAGGTTGTCAAATGGTTCAGGGCATGGGACTTATCTACCTAGAACACAGAAAGGGGACTGAATGGGGAGTTCTTTGAAATGTATAGGTCAAGGGAGACAGACCAAAAGCAGCACGACCAGGTGGATACCAAGGGTTAGGGGTATAGCTCAGCAGTAGAGCACTTGCCTAGCACAAGGTCTTGAGTTCAACTCCCAACATCATACACACACACAAAAAGAGACTGCCAAGCATTAATATAAATGAAGGTTATGACAATTCCTGAACATTGTATCAGATTTCTCAACATTCCTGCAAGTTAGTGGAAAGGGAAGCTAAGAAAGTTGAAGTGACTTGTTCTGTATTATGCAGGTAGGATCTGGGTAAGCTGTGATTTAAATTCTTCCCTGCTCAGCTCCCAGAGCTAAGTTCTTCTACAAATCAAGAAATTCAGATTTCATCAGTGAAGATAGAATGTTTAAAAAGATTAATGTGTTGATGCAATGTGTTCAGTGTTACAAGTAGATACTGAAGTGGGCTTGTTTTGCCTTTGGGGATTGGCAATACTTCAGTCTGTTTGTTGTTTTTTTTTTTAAATATTTTGTTTTAGTTGTAGTTGGACACAATACCTTTATTTTATTTTTATGTGGTGCTGAGGATCAAACCCAGTGCCCCGCATGTGCTAGGCGAGCGCTCTACCGCTGAGCCACATTTCCAGCCCTGTTTGCTGGTTTTTTAGCATGGATAGGAACTAACTAGGAAAAAGGAACAATCATATCAGTAATAAATCAAAAAGGAGAACAGCATACCTGGAGCACAATATTGGGTGGGTAGGCAGAAAATGACCAGAGTAAGGTAGAACCTGTACTATGCAGAACTCTTATGAGCCAAGTGAGAAACAACTTGGAATTCTCTTTTTCTCACATCCTGTGTCCAAGCCATCATCAAGTTATGTGGGCTCAAGTGCATATTTGGAATCAGACCATTTCTCACCACTAATATTGCTGTTACCATGGCCCCTGGTCTAAGTCACTATCAGATTGCACTTAGATTTCCTTAAGAACTTCCTCCTGCCTTTGCCTACCTACAGCCTGCTTTTTTTTTGTTGTTGTTGTTCTTTTTTTGTTGTTGTTCTTTTTAGACATAAATGACAGTAGAGTGTATTTTGACATATATACATGGAGTATAACTTATTCTAATTAGGATCCCATTCTTGTGATATTACACAATATGGAGTTTCGCTGGTCATGTATTCATATATGAACATAGGAAAGTTATGTCCAATTCATTTCCCTTTGTCTAATCCAATGAACTTCTGTTCCTCCCCCTCCCCATTGTGTATTAGCATCCATATATCAGAGAGAACATTCAGTCTTTGCTTTTTGGGGACTGGTTTATTTCACTTAGCATGATATTTTCCAGTTCCATCCATTTATCTGCAAATGTCATTATTTCATTCTTCTTTATAGCTGAGTAATATTCCATTGTGTGTGTGTGTGTGTGTGTGTGTGTGTGTGTGTGTAGGTTGGTCCCATAGCTTTGCTACTGTGAATTGAGCCGTTATAAACACTGATGTGGCTGCATCACTGTAGTATGCTGATATTAAGTCCTTTGGATATATGCCAGGGAGTGGGATAACTGGGTCAAATGGTTCCAAGTTTTCTGAGGAATCTTCATACTGCTTTCCAGAATGGTTGCACCATTTGCAGTCCTACCAGCATCCTCACCAACATTTATTGTTACTTGTATTCTTTTTTTTTTTTTTTTTTTTTTTTGGTGTGTGTGTGTGTGTGTGTGTGTGTGTGTGTGTGTTACCGGGGATTGAACTCAGGGGCACTCGACCACTGAGCCACATCCCCAGCCCTTTTTTGTATTTTATTTAGAGACAGGGTCTCACTAAGTTGCTAAGTGTCTCACCATTGCTGAGTCTGACTTTGAATTTGCTATCCTCCTGCCTCAGCCTCCTAAGTGCTGGGGTTACAGGCCTGCGCCACTGCGCCTGGCTTTTGTGTTCTTGATAATTACCATTCTGAGTGGAGTGGGATGGAATCTCAGTGTAGTTTTAATTTGTATTTCTCTAATTGCTAGGGATGTTGATACTGCCTGCTCTTGACAGAGCAACCTGAAAGAGATCCTTGTAGTAGAGATCCAGTAGTCCTTGACCTTGGCTATATATTAAAATCTAGAGCATTATCAAAAAGTTCCTATGCCTGCATCTCACCCTGTATATTCAAATTTAATTTATATCAAGTAAGACCCAGGCAGAGGTATTTCCTAAAACACTCCAGATGATTCTAACGTGATCAGTGTTGAAAACCACCATTTCACTGTGTTTTAAGTTTCATGTATTGCCTGGTGCAGTGGTGCACACCTGTAATCCCAGCTGCTTAGGAGGCCGAGGCAGGAGGATCTAGAATTCAAAGCCTCAGCAACAGCAAGGTGCTAAGCAACTCAGTGAGACCCTGTGTCTAAATAAAATACAAAAAAGGGCTAGGGATGTGGCTTAGTGGTTAAGTGCCCCTGAGTTCAACCCTGGGTACAAAAAAAAAAAAAAAAAAAAGTCTCATGCCTCCTCTCTGTCTAAACCCTCCAGTACTTTCTAGCTCAGAGTATAATCCAATGGTCCAGAAAGGCCTTATGTGATCTAGCCTCCTAGAAAGGCCTTATGTGATCTAGCCTCCTGTCACCTCTGTGACCTTCCTGTTGTTAACTCCTTTGTTCACTGAACACGTAAGGCACACTTCTGCTACAGGGTTTTTGCCCTTTGCTATTTCCTCTGCCTGATACACTCTTCCCCAGAAACCTTCCTGGCTCAATCCCTCCTTCAGTATTTTGCTCAGCTCTCATTTTCTCAGTGATGCCTTCTCTCTTTAAAAGTGTAAACCCAGCAAGGTGCATTGATTGGTACATGCCTGTATTCTCAGCTACTATGGAAGCCCAGGAGTCCAAAATCAACCCAGGCAACAATTTTTTTTTGTGGGGGTGGGGGTGCCAGGGATTGAACTCAGAGGCACCCAACCACTGAGCCACATGTGCCCCAGCCCTATTTTGGATTTTATTTAGAGACAGGGTCTTTCTGAGTTGTTTAGCACCTCGCTTTTGCTGAGACTGGCTTGGAACTTGCAATCCTCCTGCCTCAGCCTCCTGAGCAGCTGCTGGAATTACTGGCAGTGCCACTGCACCCAGCTCTGGGCAATATTTTGAGACCTCTGTCTTAAAAAAAAAAAAAAAAAGCAAGCCTGCGCTGGAAATGTAGTTCATTGGTAGAGCACTTCCTAGCATGTGTGAGGTCCTGGGTTCGATCCTCAGCACTGCAAAAATTAATTTAATTTGCAAACCCTGTCCATCATTCCCTATCCTCATCCTGCTCTATTTGACTTTCTAGCATTTATCTCCATCTGACTTTTCATCTATCTTACTTATGTCTTTTCCCCAATAGAGCATGTGCAGTTTTTAAAAAGCCAAATTTCTGATCTCCTTGAACACATATTCTGTTGGGGAAGAGACATAAAATTTGGGTCTGAAGCACATGACTGAAGCTGTGGAAGAAGCTGTGCAGCCCTGGGACTAATCCAGAGGAACATGGACACAGGAACAGAAGGAGGTCCCCTAATGTGTTTATCCCATGCTCATTTTTGTTGAGTGATCCTGGCATCTGCTTGGTTATTAGGCACTTGAGGTAATCCTGGACTCCTCACTGTCCCCAACCAAGTTCTAAATTATTGTCTAAATATCTCTAAAGCCAATCACTTCTTCTTGCACCACCACTACTACAACCATCCTTTCCATAGACTGCTAACAACCCAGCCTGGGTGTCTCAATTGTTCTCTACATTGCTGTTTTAACGGATTTTTCTGAAACACAAATTTGACCTCTCCAGGTTTCAATATCTTTGGGTGGGTTCCTTGATGCCCTTAGGGCCATGTCCCAGGTCCACAAAGCCCCCTGTGCACGTCATTGCCTCTCTAAATGCATCTCTTATTCCAGCAGTCCCCAAAGTGTAGGTAGAACTTCAAACACCTAGCTGGGTGTCCTGGCACAAGCCTGTAATCCTAGCAGCTTGGGAGGCAAAGGCAGGAGGATCCTAAATTCAAAGCCAGCTTCAGCAAAAGCAAGGTGCTAAGCAACTCAGTAAGATCAGCCTCAGCAAAAGCGAGGTGCTAAGCAACTCAGTGAACCCTGTCTCTAATAAAATACAAAATAGGGCTGGGGATGTGGCTCAGTGGTCGAGTGCCCCTGAGTTCAATGCCTGGGAAGGAAGGAAGGAAGGAAGGGAGGGAGGAAGGGAGGAAGGGAGGAAGGAAGGGAAGGAAGGGAAGGAAGGGAAGGAAAGGAAGGAAGAACTTCAAACATCTCCTTCAGCTCAGGACCCAGACCAAGAGACTCCTCTTAGGGGAAACCTTTTCCGGCTAAGCTTCCTCCTCCATACCCCTGAGCCTCACTTCACGTACGCTCATTATAGACACTGTTTGGCTGCCTGTCATCCGCGTGGCTGGGGCGCGTGACGAAAGTACCGTATATGAGAAGTGCCTGTGGGGGTCACCGCTGCGTCAGGGAGAAAAGACAGCGAGGTCGCCCCAGGGAGGTAGAAACAGAGCCAGGAACTAGTGCTAGAAGCCAGTGAGTGAGTGTGAGGGTGTTCCGCTGCGTCAGCTAGGCCCGAACCGCCCTTGGGAAGAGGAAACTAGGGTCCAGTGGGCCAGCATCAGAGGCCCCTGCTTCCTACCAAGGGACATTGAGCACTCAGCGCTATAGGGCCTGGTGGGGGGTCTCAAGACTGGGGCTTAACCGGCCGCGCTCCCTAGGCGGTATCTTCTCCAGGCATCTGCAGTCGGAGCGGAAGGGGAGGACACAGCGTAGACGCCAAGGAGTGCCAAGTCCAAGGTCCGCGGCCCCGCGGGAGAGGAAGCCTTCCTTCTGCGCAGACGCGCCGCCCAGGCTTGGAGGGGTGGGCCCTGGACGATCCAGGGGCGGAGTCACGCCCTGGGCCCGCCTTCACTAGCGCCTGTGAGCTGCCGAGTGCGCGGTCCCCGCGTTATTCTGGGGGCTTCAGGTGAGCGGGGACACAGAGGGATCAGGGAGATCTCCCTCGAGGTCCGTTGGCTTGACTGCAGGTCCATTTGTCCTGCCGTCTGTCCAGAGCAATCTCCTCGGAGAATGGGAGAACAAAGGGAGGGGGCGGTTCTGGGGCTCCTGAGGGAATCCAGGGTCCCAGGTACCCTGCCCCTCCCGCTGACACTTTCGGTTTCTCCCCGAGTCTTAGGCGCCGCCCAAGAGACCCTGGGCCGGCGCCGGGCGCAGCTGCCTCTCTGCGTTTGCCTGTCCGTCTTTGTGTCTGTCTCTGTCTGTCTGGCTGTCTCCGAGCTTGCCTCCACTTCCAGAACTAAACCGCCCCAACACTGACATCCTTCGAAAACCCGACCCTTTCCCATGGCAGGTAAGTGGGTGCTAGGCTGGGGGTCTCCGTTATCCCCCCCCCCCCAACTCTATGGACTTGGGCGCCGGGTGTCGAACACATCCTCTAGGAATGTGCTCAGACTGGCTGCGCGGGCCCTTCCTCTCGGGTAGCCACCGCCCTGCTCCCCTACCCCATCTTTCTCCGCCTCTTCCTACCACATTTTCCGCGGAGCCTCGGGGGCCCTCGGGCTGAGGAAGCGGGGTGGTGGTGTGCACGCGTACCTTTCTAATCTACCCCGTCTCCCACAGGCTACTTGCCCCCAAAAGGCTATGCCCCTTCACCCCCACCTCCCTACCCTGTGAGCGCTGGGTACCCGGAGCTGGCGCTGCATCCTGGACCTGGGCAGGCACCAGTGCCTGCCCAGGTGCCTGCCCCTGCGCCAGGCTTCGCTGTCTTCCCTTCGTCTGGCCCAGTGGCCCCAGGGTCTCCTGCTCCTTTCTTGCCACTGCCAGGGGTGCCTTCTGGCCTTGAATTCTTGGTGCAGGTGAGTGGAAGGGAGGGTGACAGGAGAAGAACTGGGCATTCAGGACAGCCGTTTGATGTCAACGCTATCCCTACTCTTTCCAGATTGATCAGATCTTGATTCATCAGAAGGCTGAGCGAGTGGAAAGTAAGTAGAAATCCGAGTCAATTGGGTGTGTTATCATGGCAGGGATGGTGGGTTCCTGGACGGGTGAGGAGCCTAAACCTCAGCTTGTCACCCTTGACAGCTTTCCTAGGCTGGGAAACTTGTAACCTGTATGAACTGCGCTCGGGAGCCGGGCAGCCCCTGGGTCAGGCGGCGGAGGAGAGCAACTGCTGTGCCCGTCTGTGCTGTGGCGCCCGCCGGCCGCTGCGTGTCCGTCTGGCAGACCCTGGGGACCGGGAGGTGCTGCGCCTGCTCCGCCCGCTCCACTGTGGCTGCAGCTGCTGCCCCTGCGGCCTCCAGGAGGTGGGCGGTGAGGGACTAGGCCTGGGAGAGGCTCCAGTTGGGGGCGGGCCTTGATAGTACTCGCCAGTGATAGGATAGGGCCTGGGTTGAGGTGGGCTCATGTGAGAGTAGATGCTGTGGATGGGAAGTTTAGTGAGGGGACTAAGTAGTAGACTGAAGGTAGAGCTGAGACCAGTGAGGGCTTAGGCTCAGCAGTGATTCTAACTGCCTCCCATTCCAGATGGAAGTACAGGCTCCACCCGGCACCACTATTGGCCACGTGCTACAGACCTGGCATCCCTTCCTCCCTAAGTTCTCCATCCAGGATGCTGATCGCCAGACAGTTCTGCGAGTGGTGGGGCCTTGCTGGACCTGTGGCTGTGGCACAGACACCAACTTTGAGGTACTAGACATAAGGGGAGATTCCTGGGACCTTCATAAACCAAAATGGCAGCTTCCATGAGGCAAGATGGCTTGGCTAAGGTCAAGCCATTGACTTCATAAGTTCAAATCTATTGTTCTTCCTACTGTACACTTCCAATTTCCTCTATTCAGAAATGGTATAGCCTTGTGGTCTTGTAAAAGCATAGCAAAAGCTAGGCATAGTGGCGCACGCCTGTAATCCCAGCACTTGGGAGGCTGAGGCAGGAGGATCACGAGTTCAAAGCCAGCCTCAGCAATGGCAAGGCACTGAGCAACTCAGTGAGACCCTGTCACTAATAAAATACAAAAAAAGGGCTGGGGATGTAGCCCAGTGGTTGAGTGCCCCTGAGTTCAATCCCCGGTACAAAAAAAAAAGCATAGCAAAAAGGATTTCATCTTCCAAGAGCAAAGCTGATTGTTAATTACAATTGTTGTATTTTGTGTGCATGTGTGGAGGGGGATCTAAGGCCAGCCTGGATTTAGGGTGAAGGATGATTATTAAGTCTGCCATAGACTGGGCCCATGTGGCTGGTATGCATGAGTCTGTGAGCCTATGCTCTGGAGCAAGCCTTGATTTAATAACCCAGCTTGCCCTGCTGACCTGAAGTCAGCAAATGACTCAAAAGTCACCCAAATGACCCATCTGACCTGAAGTCTAGGTTATGTCTTTCCTCTGTGCCTATTACCAACCTGAAGCCTGGGAAACTCAAGTGGCAAGAGTTTCAGGAGGCCTGGGAAAACATCTTGGTTTCTAGAAGACGAGGGCATTCCACAGTCCCCTGAGTTCTTTAAGGGCTAATTCTCTGTGCAGATAAGAATAAAATAACAGGTATCATCCAATAGACTTTCCAATGCTTCTGATGAGGTACTTGACCTCCTAAGGTAACTTTTAAAAAGTGAATCACCTTGATAGAGGGAGGTTCTGTGATGGGAACCAATTTAGATGGAGACAATTGTGTGATCTCAGTATGGGAATGTGTAAAATGTAGCATCCCCATAGGTCCAGTGTTCCTTTTACACCATTATAAATAGTCTATACTTGGGGCTGGGATTGTGGCTCAGCGGTAGAGTGCTCACCTAGCACGTACGCGGCCTGGGTTCGATCCTCAGCACCACGTAAAAATAAATGCACTGTGTACAACTAAAGTAAATAAATAAATGTTAAAAAAAATAGTCTATACTTGAAGCTGCATCTTTGAGACTGTTTGACCAGCTGGGACAGACCTTGCCCAGCTTGAACATGGGCTGTAGGAAGTGCCCCAGAGCTGTAGGATAGAAAGGAAGGGGATAGACAGGATATAAAAAGAAATCACTCCAGTTCTAGTCACTGGAGACTAAGCATTAAAAAGGACCAGGAAGTCACCAAGAGTTACCACCCATTTGTCAAGACTGTTGCTCTTGGGATCAATGAAGTCTGTGGAGATCATGGACCAGAAATCCATTGGCTTGGATCTCCTCTAGATGAGGCTCAAATGTAATCCTGGACAAGGCACAGCCCTACTTTGCAGATTAAAATCACTTTTGGGCAGACAGCTTTCTAGGAGCTTGCTTGACTGGTAAGGTGCACCAGGATTTTGTCAGTCTTCTTTGCCCTCTCAGCTAGGCTACTTTGTGCAGGGTACAGACTGTACTGTGGGTTTCTGGGACATTGGTAATCAAAGCAAATCTAGCAATTAGCTATACACTAAGGGGATATTGTGCTTTTATTTCCTCCCACCACTGATGTCCAGGTGTGGCCTCTGGAGAACAACAGACGTGAGTCTAAATCCTGATTTTCCCTATGTATTTGTAGCGTGATCCAGGGTACCTCAGTTCCCCCAGCTGCTATAGAAACCCAAAGCTCTTAGGAAGATTCACAAAGTGTAGAGCCTATGCAATACATACATGGCAACTGTGGGAGTGAGATTGGAGGCAAGTGAGATTGGTTGCATCCTCCCCAGTTGGGTCCTTCTCCCTCCCAACAGGTGAAGACTAGGGATGAATCCCGCAGTGTGGGCCGCATCAGCAAGCAATGGGGGGGGCTGCTCCGAGAAGCCCTCACAGATGCAGATGACTTTGGCCTACAGTTCCCTCTAGACCTGGATGTAAAGGTGAAGGCTGTGCTGCTGGGAGCCACATTCCTCATTGTGAGTTGGCTGTCTCTGCCCCTACTGCCTCTCCTTTGCTGTCATTTGAAGCTTTGTGCACTTCCTGGCCTTTCTAGGAGGTTAGGGACAAATGTTATGGGGGGTTGTGGGTCGAGACCTGGGTTGTGATAACTGAGCCAGACTGGCCCAGCCAGATCTCCTGTTGACGGTGGCCTCTCCTCAGGACTACATGTTCTTCGAGAAGCGAGGAGGCGCTGGGCCTTCTGCCATCACCAGTTAGAGGCTGCCTCAGGGTGAGGAGACCATCATCTCAACAAGAATTCAAGATGGTCCCCTGCCCTGGCCTGGCCCCTCCTCAGAGGCAGCCCCTTTCTTCCACGTGCACTGCAGGGAACAGACAGGGGTGCCTGAGTGGCTGGAGGCATGATGACCTATCCTTACCCTCTCCCCTGGCCTCCTTCACCTGTGGCTCTGCAGAAGGATGTGTATGAGAGCCCTATCCTGCTGTCTCCTACCACTGTCTCCCAGTAGCAGTAGTCCCTCTGCACACAGGCATTATTGGCTTTCAGACTGTCCCTACCCATTCCTTCCCATCTCCTTCCAGGGTCTCTGTACCAGAAGTGGCCTTTGGAACCCAGGGCTTGGATTTTACAACAGGGCCGCAGGGGAAGGGCAAGTAGCACCAAAGATGGTAGACATACCACTCTTCCCCTGTATCAGCTTGGCCAATTCAGCATTAGGCTGAATTGGCACTTTGAGGGAATTCCTAGTTTCCCACCAATAGCTATAGACGCTGGGCTCCAGTGCCAACTTCCTTTCCCCTTGGGCCCTGCCCACAGCTGGTGCTTGCTGCAGCTTCCTGTGCCTTATTTAACCCCCACCCTTCCTTCCCTTGCCCTAGGAAGGAGGCTGCACCTTTGTATGTTGTGTTCATATAAACTTTGTAACTTTTTGAACATTTGAAGATGTATGTAATGGGGGAGGGTAGAAGAAAGAGTTTATGTGGGGGGAAAAAACAAAGGGAAGTGTGACAGTTGGGCTGGGGTTGGCCTACCTCATAATCTATTCTACAAGGATCAAATATCCTTGAATCCAGGAGGGCAATTTTCATCACCCACAGTGGCCATGGATCAAACCAAGGCAGTCTGAGCCATATGCCCCAAGTCAATATGGCTGCTTCCACCATCTTGGCCTCACAGAGTCCAGTGAGGTAGCTAATGACAGTTCAGGATGGCTATTCCCATAGTCTAGTGTGACTTCTTGATCACTTTCTGTAGTGATGAGAGGCATCCTTTGGATATGATATGTTCCAGCTCTTTTCCTTCTGAGTCCTCCTCTTCTTTGGGAGTGATAGACTTGTTCCTTCTTGAACCAGCCAAGGGAGCTTAGGCTTTCAGAGGCCAAGGAGCAGGGTATGGAGGAAACATTTGTCAGTGACCAACTCTGTGCTCCCCTGGGTTCCTGTACCTGCCTACAGCAAGTGGGATTTCCCTAGGTGGGAAAGTCTGCTCCTGTCAAGACCTTATTCTGGTTCTGCATAGTCTTACATGGCAGGCCCTGAGGGGCCCAGGCATTCTGTGCTGGTGTCCATGGCTGAGAAAGTAGAGCTCAGGACCGGGCCAGGACATAACGGCTGGCAGCAGAGAGGTCCCATTGGTGGTGTTCCAGGATGCGCCAACAGTCCACCCTAGACCGGCTACTCAGGTGGAAGAGCTGGTCTACCTGAAGGATCAACAGGGAGGGCAGTTGATTGACAGGTAGGAGGGCAGGAGAAGAGGGAGCCTGGGAGAAGGGTCTGGCTTTACCTTGAGGTTCCGGATGGCAGAAACAACATCTCCCCCAGTGGCTTTTAGTGCTGCTTGGCACTCCTGGTGAGTGACTCCATGCACACTCAGCTCCACCTGTGGGGGACAAAGCCTCACTCAAGTTCCTGCCCTATTCTCTAGGCCTTTCTGGATACGAGGCCTATTTCAGTGAGACCTCACCTCTGTAATCTTCCTCTGCCACTCAGGGTCAGGCAAGAAGCCTCCAGAGGAGACAGCGGCTTTACTGGCTCCAGGCACTCCAATGCGGTGATTGTGTGGGGGTTCTCTTTTGGGCCAAGGAGGTCGTTCCCTAGGAGGCTGACTGGGCTGAGAAGAGTTGGAGGTAAAAGGCAGGCGTGGAGGCAGGCCTGGGGGTCCTTGAGGCACAGCTCTGGCATGTCGAAGTTCAGGGGGGCTTGAACCACCCCCTGTAGGGCGAGGGCCCAAGGACAGAACTGACTCCAGACTCTTGGAAATACCTGCACAATTGAGAAAGAAACTTGAGAGGAGGCTCAGGTGCTAGGTCCCACCTTCTTCCTGCTTTCTGTCTTTGTTTTGAGCTGGATGGTTTTACAAGAATTTTCAGATGAGCTAGTTGGCCCTGACCCATGTATTAGATAGGATGATAAAAGAGATACACAAATGGGCATCAAGACCTAGGCAGCTGAGGGACCAAAGAACAGAGAACTCAAAGGTCAAAGTGGGAAGATACTGTCCAGTGGGGAAGGAAGGAGGGCTTCGAATATCTTAAGATCTTCAATTATAGCTGGGCACTATGGCACATGCCGTAATCCCAGCAATTCTGGAGGCTGAGGCAGGAGGATTGCAAGTTCCAGGCCAGCCTCAGCAACTTAGCAAGGCACTAAGCAACTGCGCAAGACCCTACCAAAATAAAAAATAAAAAGGGATGGGGATGTAGCTCAGAGATAAAGTGCCCCTGGGTTTAATCTTTAGTACTCAAAAATAAATAAATTTTTAAAATAAAATAAAAATTCAAGTATAGCTAGGATTACCACAGGCAGAATCTGAAGGAAGAAAATCATATATGCAAAGGCATGAATCCTACATACTCACCTTTCATCCTCTGCAGGGGTGCCTTCCTTCTCTGGCCCCATGCTGGAGGTAGATCCCGAGGCTTTGCCTTCTCTCTGTCTCTGTTGGAGAATGATCCAGTTCATCTTCCATACCTCCTCCCACCACAGTACATACATATATCAATGTCACCTCCCAAAGAAACTGGTGCTCCCAGGCATGCTGAAACCTAGGGTGGAAGCTCCCCCTGGGAGACAAGTACAGCTTCATCTCCATCTTTGTCCTAGTCCTATTCCCAAATTTACCATTCAGAGAAGTTGCTGTACTTAGCCCATTCCCCTAACCCAGCCTAGCCCAGTTCTTTCCCCAGTCTTTCAGCTCCTTACCCATCTGTGCTTCCCCTGTGTTGCTCTCCCCGGGCTGGAGAGCCTCTGTGGACTGGGCGGGTGGCTGGAGAGCCCCCCAAGTCTGTCAGTGTCACTGCCGAGGCTGGGAAACTGCCCACTTTAAAGGTGCGGCCATTCTGTCCCTTCCAGGTTGTGGAATCTGAGCTGTGGGAAGAAAAGCTGATGAAGGGGATGTAAACTAGGGGAAAAGTGGCAGCTGGGCTGGAGCACATTCAGCTCACCAAGCTCTGTGCCTTGTGGCTGTATCTGTCTGGAGGAAGGGAAGCCTTTTTCTCACCAACACAAAAGGTTCTCTATGGGTCAGCTGGGGCTCCAGCAGGGAGACTGGGACTGCACTGGAGCTTAGGGCCCAGTGGGGAGGGGAGGAGAACACACAGAAGACCAGGGTTCAAGGAGTTGGAAAGAAGCAGAGAGGGGACCAAGAGTCAAGAAAGCTGGGAAAGATGCTTCCCCTGGCGGTCCTTGGGGAGCACTAGGCCATCACCTGCCCTCAATGATGGTAATGGGATCACCGGGCTCCATCCGCAGGGCTCCTGGCTCTGTGACATTCCTCACACAGCGTCCTTCAGAAGGCCAGGCCTGTGAAGACAGAAGGAAACAGCTGGGCTTTTGGCCTGAGTCAAAAGGGTAATATGGGAGCAGGAAAATAGACCTCCCTCTTTGTATACCTACCAGTCATACCCATACCAGGTATGTCCTCTGTGCTAGGATCCAGTGGGATTATTCCTACCTCTCAGGTGTAATCCAGTGGGGGAGGCCAATCTGGATTCCATGCCAAATTGGACACAGCCCAGGGTTCAGAAAGCAACAAAAGAGAGCCCTGTCTCTGCCTAGGGGCACCAAGTAGGACAGCCATTTTGTTCACCACTTTTATTTTACACCCAGGCCCATCAGGTTGGCCTCCTAGGCACCTCTGCAAAATTTCCACTCCTGTCTAGTCCTACTGTTTTGACCCTCACCCTGACCTCTTCATCTCACTTCTGTTTCACATTCATTGTCAGTATCATCCTTCTAAGTTATTCTTGGACCAGGCTAAAGTGAAATAATGTTGACTTGTGACTCCCCTGCTCAACACCCTTCCACAACTCCCAAATGCCTTCATAGTGAAGACTAAACTCCTTTAATAGTAGAATGTGGTGATTTAGGGAAAAGCTCAGAAGTCACATTGATTAGGGCTGATCCCAACTCCTCCACTTCTTGTGTGACTTCAGGCAAGTTCTAAATTGTCAGTGCCTCAACTGCCCCATCTCTTAAATGAAGATGGAAAATAATTACCTCATGGTATTATTGAGAGAACTAAAAGACTGAACAGGCATAAGGATACCTGTAAAGTATCCTTAAATACAGTATCTCACACAGATCAAGTGCTCTATTTAGTAGCAGCAGTCCTCAACATGCCCTAGGAAACCCTCCATGATGCAGCCCTGCTCACCTCTGCAGCCTCATTACTTCCTTTTCCCCTCCCACGTGGAACCTCTGTTCCTTTGCCTGTAAAACGCCCACGGAGGGGTTGGGGGTGGGGAATGACCAGCAGCTCGCTCTCCTCAGTGCCCCATTCTCTGACTCAGACAGGGACTCCAGCCCTTCAGCAGGCATCTGTAGCCACTCCTTCATCTGCCCCTTCCCACCCACCCCACCCACCCCACCCACCTCCCAGGGCTCTGAATCGGGTTTGTTTACAGCTGGGTACCAGAACCCAACACAAACTTGCAGGATGTTAGTCTGTTTTTTTACCCACCCTGCTAGAGATTGACCCCAGGACCTAGGGCATACTAGGCAAATGCTTTACTACCAAGCTATACTCCCAGACTTTTAAAATTTTTTATTTTTGAGACAGGGTCTGTTTTCTGGATTGTCCAGATTGTTCTCTTAACTCTTGAGATCCCCCTGTCTCAACCTCCCGGGTCTCTGGGATTAGAGTTATGCACCACAGGGCCACCTGGCTAGGTTATATTTGTCTTATGGATGAAATCCTGGGAGAGAGAATGGAGAGAAGAGAGACTGTGGATCTGGGAAGTTGCAGGTCCCCACCTCTTGCAGCAACCCTTCCAGGCAGGAAAAGCTAGGCCGGTCCGCAGGGTGAGGGGCCCAGCAGCGTAAGGCGAGGGAGTAGAGGGCCCTGGAGCACAAGGGAGGCCTTGGAAGCCGGGCTTGGTCCTTGTCCAGCCGCTGCAGGATGAGATATGGTGGAACCCCGGCCCAGGGCTCCTCACCCCCAGAGAACATCTCCCACAGGGTCACTCCAAACATCCACACGTCAGAGGCTGACGAGAAGGCTCCCTGGCGCAGGCTCTCTGGGGCACACCTGCGGAAATGGGAGTTGATGGGGGCCGGATATGTATACCCGGGAGTTTGCCTGTCACAGGGCACCCACCCCCATCATCATTTCCTAACCCTCCCAGACCCCACTAACCCTCTGGTCACAGTTTCCTTTACAAGACCAGTCCACTCCGAACTGCCCTGTGCCAGCTGTTCTCCAGATCTGTACCCCAGTCTCCAGCCGGACCACCCACACGCGTTGTCCTCACCAGGCATAGGGAATAGGGCGGGGCCCGCCCATGACGTAGCGGCCCCGGGCCCCGCCCAGCGGCCGCACCAGCCCAAAGTCTGCCACCTTGATAGTGCGCGGAGAGGCCAACAGTAGGTTGCGTGTAGCAAGGTCCCGGTGCACCAGTCCACGGGACCCCAAGTATGCCATGGCCCCAGCTAATTGCCGCAGAAAGAGACACAGCAGGGCCACTGGCAGTGGGGGTGTTGGGGCTGGGTCTGTCAGGCGCGCATGCAGGGAGCCCAGTGGAGCCAGCTCCATCACCTGCAAGAGCACAGCATAGCGTAAGCCATGGTCTGGCTCCACTGGCCTCTCCTGTCACACACCATTCCTGAGGCTGTTCAGAGAACCAGCGTCCGGATAGGCTCACCATCTGCAGAGGCTGCCCCAGTACAAGGCCATGCAAACGCAGCACGTGTGGGTGCTCCAATTTCATCATGACAGATACTTCTCGCAGGAAGTCTCCCAGCTCTGTGCCCATGGGGCCTTCGGGACCTACCCGGAGGGACTTGACAGCCACTGGGACCTGGAGGTGGGGAAAGGCATCATAATGTACCAGAGGTAATGACCATGCCAAGGCCAGAGCCAAGAGGGCATAAAGATCAAAGGGGCAAGTGGGCGGGTGGAGGGCCTATGCCCATGGCACACTTGTAATCTCAGTGACTCCAGAGCTGAGAGACAAGAGAATCGCAAGTTTGAGGGCAGCCTAGCAACTTACTCTGTCTCAAAAAGGACTGGGAATGTAGCTCAGTGGTAAAGCACCCCTAGGTTCAATTCCCAATACTGCCCCCCAAAAAAGAAGAAGGTGGGGGTAGAAAACAGGTGGCCCAGTTACTCTGGATGAAGTAAGCTCCCATACACTCACACTCTGGCCACTGGGCAGTGTCCACAGCCCTCGATGTACCACACCAAAGCAACCTGAGCCCAGCAGCTCCCTTCTGCACACAGCATCCTCTGGGATCAGACACTTGAGTCTCCCTTCTGGCTCAGAGAGGCATGGAAGGCTGTCTGAGTGCGGGATGGTTTCTTTCTGCTCAGGGGCAAAACTCCCAAGAATCTGAAATAGGAGTGGGAGTTCAGGGTTATAGAGCCCTGCATAACCCTTCCTGCCACTCAGCCAACCCATTCTGAGGCCTAAGCTGGCCCTTTAAGGCCTTCAAATACCACCATCACCAGCACATACCTTGTAAACCCAGTTCTTAGACTTGACCCCCAAACGGTATTTCTTCAGAGCTTCAGCCAGTCTGCGCTGGGCTGTAGGAAGCCAGAATCAGAAGGCTGGGGTGGGGGTGGGGCAGGTTACATAGAATATTATAGACAAGAAGAGGCCTGGGGTGTGGGGGAGTGAGACTGGCAATTGATAGGCCAGGGAAGGAGTAACCAGGACCTCAGAACAAGGGTTCCTTACCAGGCCGGCCCATGCCAATGCCATCCAGGTCCTCAGCCTTTACAAAGTCAAAATGCTCTGGCCGAGTGACATTAAGCTCCTCAAGGATGGGCCGATAAAATTGGGCCAGCTGGATGTCCCGGAGCAGCTGCAGTAGCCACGGGGAACCGACCTCAGGGAGCATGTCTGGAGAAGGACCCCTATGGATGATGGTAATCTCTTTCAGATAGAGCCTAAGGTAGGAACCTGTGACACTGAGACCAGAGTCTAGGTCTCTAGTGCCACCCTTAACACATGAGAAACAGGTACAGAGTGAGTAACACATCAGAGAATGAATACATGTCCTCTCAACTCTTATTTACACACACAAACCCCAGGTAGGACGTTCCCCATCTCAAAAGCTCGGGGTACTTTACACTCTCACCACTGAGAAAATTGCCCTCTCCACACCTAAGATTTCAAAACACTGTCTGCCTACAGTACAGATGAGTCCAGGTATGCCACTGTCCTCACTCTAAAGATATGCTGCACTGCGCCTGTACCCCTAGGACACTCAAACACACTGCCACTTTAGAAGTGAGCTACACACAGCCAGGTGTGGTGGCGCACACCTGTAATCCCAGCACTTGGGAGGCTGAGGCATGAGGATCGCGAGTTCAAAGCCAGCCTCAGCAATGGTGAGGCACTTAGCAACTCAGTGAGACCCTGTCTCTAATAAAATACAAAAAAAGGGCTGGGGATGTGACCCAGTGGTCGAGTGCCCCTGAGTTCAATCCTCGGAACCACAAAAAAAAAAAAAAAAAAAAAAGGGCTGGGGATGTGGCCCAGTGGTTGAGTGCCCCTGAGTTCGATCCCCAGTACCAAAAAAATAAATAAATAAAATAAAATAAAATAAAAGAAAAGAAGTGAGCTACACTACTCAACAGTCACTCATATACACCCTCATCCTCATACATGAGACATTTTTGCCTACTACCCATGCTCTAGAGATGCCCAGATATGTGAACCACACCATACATCAAAGATGTAGGTACACACACGTGCATGTAGTATACCACTATGTACACACATCCTGAGACCTACAGATATGCTGCAAATCATACTTCAGACACCTGTGTACGTGGCCTCTCAACTCTGAGACATTCCAATATGCCATCATGTTGTGCCCAGACTTAGGGCTACATACCCTCTCACACAAATGAATTTGAGACACAGCAGTTCACTGCCCCCACACACAGAAGACACCCAGATACACCCCCCCACACACACACATATCTGAAACACCTAGGGCTACATAAACACACACAACACACAAAACATCAAGGTACAGCGTCCATAAATACCTGACTTATGCAGGCATACTGCTCCCTTCTCCCTGCAATGCCCAAGATCATGAACTCAGACACCAAGACAGCAACATTTGAATACAAGTCAGGCATTTGTGCTGGGCGACTAAGTGCAGGTAGGTGCTAAGCTCCCCTACTGCCCACAAAGCCACCTAGGCTGCCAGGTGCCCAGTCCTTGCACACCCACTAAGTAACAGAACACTGCCGCGCACCTGCGCAACCGAGGCTAGTGTAACTTAGAGGCTCCACCAGCCTTTATTAAATAAAGCTTTAGGCGCTCTGGCTGCCAGCACCACAAACACACACAGCTGGACCCCTCTGTACCCTCGCTTTAGTTAAGCAAGAGAAATCACAGGGTCTGAGGTGGGTAGACAGGCTAGAAACTGGGAGCGAGCAGGGGTGGGGAGGGAGACCACCTAGGAGTAAAACGCCCAGCAGTGAACAGAAGGTGGGAAGGTAGAAGCTCAGAACTGGAGACTGGGGGAAACACTAGCGGGAAGGACCCGGGGATTGGAGGGGAGGCCCAGCACCCCGCGGACGCACCCCAAGCGCCCCACGCCAAGACTCCCCTGTTTGGTGTGGACCCTCACCTGGCCAAGGCGGAAGCGACTCCAGTGGAGCCTCCCAGGTTGCCAGCACTAAATCCCGAGAAGGGCGGGACCAAGGCAGCCAGCGAAGGGCGGGTCCTGGCAGCAGGCCCGGGATAGACTCCTGCTGGCACAAGGTGAGAGTGGCCAGGGTGACTGGGGGCCCCTCCCTTCTGCAGCCAGGTCAACCCCCAGACCATGAGAAATCTCCCTGTGCCTACCTTTCCTCACACTTTCTATCCAGCCTTCTCCAAAGAACTTTCTTTCTGGGACATTCCCTGGGTTCTGTCCCTCATGCCCTCTCCCCCCCAATCCTTGACCTCTCTCAACTAGGACCCACCCCTTAAATGAGTAAGCAACTGCTAGACATACCCTGCCCAGGATCTGGGAATATAGGCTAAACAGGACGTTGGCACTGCCCTATAACAGAGAGAGATCCCAAAGAAGCATTAACAGGTCAGGGGAAGCCAGGCCAGTTCAGGGTGCTTTGGAATGGAGCCAGGGCACAGGGATGTTGATGTTGGTCCAAAATCAGCCTCAGTCCTAGACAGTTTAGAATTGAAGCTGTTGTTGAACCTCAGCAGCACTCCCGCCCTCAGGGACTCCTTTCTTATTACTGACTCTTCCTGTATAACATCTGCCCACCCCCAACCCCATTGTAGCCTCTGCCCACTCTAGGGCTCTGTACTCTGCCACCAGGCCTGTGGCCACAGCAACACTGTCTGGAACCTTGAAAAAGTCTCTAATGAGGAGCATGCCCTCTCCATTTTCCTCAGGGGTCTCAGAGAGGAAGCTGCGAATCTTAGGACATCTGGCCTGCCTCCTGTCCCAAGGAAGGATGTATGAACATAGCAGTTGCTGTCCCCTGGGTCTCAGAGGGAAAAGCCCTTCTCATATTGGCACACACATGGGATGTTACAGCATCAATGGGAAAATCTTCATAATGCTGTTCTGTTTGTATTGTTTTCTTGCCAATTCTTTTGCCCTCCTACCAAACCAGCTCAGCACACTGTAATTGTTCCTTCTACATTTGCCAACACTAATGTATTGTGAGTTATGGTAGGGGCTGGTCTGGTCTTATTTATCTTTGTTGATTTCTTTGTTTGGGGGGAAGGGCACTAGGGATTGAACTCAGGAGTGCTTAACACTGAGCTATCTCCTCAGGGCCACCCCCCACATTTTTTTTTTTTTTTTTTTTTTTTTTGAAAAGTTCCCAAAAGTCTCACTAACTTGCTGAGGCCGGCTCTGAATTTGTGATTTTCCTATCTCATCCTCCCAAGTTTCTGGGATTACAGATGAGCACCACCTCACCTGGCTATCTTTGTGTTTTAAGTATCTATGACAGTGTAGACATATACTACACACAATGCATATTGGTTATAAAGAGGTCTGCTGAGTCTAATCAAGTCTGATGATCTTTGTAGATGATCTGTCATTATTTCCTGATTTTCAAGATATCATTGGTGGGAGCAAGGGTTATAGTTCAGTGGTAGAGCCCTTGCCTAATAGGGGTGAGGCACTGGGTTCCATTCTCAGCACTGTATAAAAATAAATGAATAAAATAAAAGTACTGTGTGGGGGGCTGGGGTTGTGGCTCAGTGGTAGAGTGCTCGCCTAGCACGTGTGCGGCCTGGGTTCGATCCTCAGCACCATGTGAAAACACATTGTGTACAACTAAAAGCCAATATATATATATATATATATATATATATATATATATATAGTACTGTGTCCATCTACAATTAATTTTTTTTTGTTGTTCCAGGGATTGAACCTGAGGTGCTTAACTCCTGAGCCACATCCCCAGCCCTTTTTTTTTAAATTTTTATTTATAGTAGTATGTATTACAGTTCATACTATACATATAGAGCATCTTTTTACATAAAACAGTTTGTATTCAAAGTATATTCACAGCATTCAAGTCTTCAATCGTGCATTTAGAATAATGATATCCATCTTATTCAACCACTTTTCCCCCCTTCCCCCCTTGCACCCTCCCTTCCCCTCCCTTCCCTTTGACCATTATAGTGTTCCTCTAGTCCTCCTATGTACCCCGACCCATCAATACTGTGAACCGGCTTCCTTATATCAGAGGAAACATTCGGTATTTGGATTTTTGAGATTGACTGATTTCACTTAGCATTATATTCTCCAACTTCATCCATTTACCTGCGAATGTCATTATTTTATTCTCTTTTATTGCTGAATAAAATTCCATTGTGTATATATGCCACATTTTCTTTATCCATTCATCTACCGAGGGACATCTCCGTTGGTTCCACAACCTAGCTATTGTGAATTGTGCTGCTATAAACATTGAGGTAGCTGTGTCACTGTAATATGCTGTTTTTAAGTCCTTTGGGAATAGACCCAGGAGTGGGATGCCCAGCCCTTTTTTATATTTCATTAGAGACAAGTTCTCACAAAGTTGCTTAGGGCCTTGATAAGTTGCTGAGGCTGGGTTTGAACTCACAGTTTTCCTGCCTCAGGCCTCCTGAGTCACTGGGATTATAGGTGTGTGCCACTGTGCCCAGCTAAAATTTTTTTTTTTTTTTTTTTTTTTTTGTGGTACCGGGGATTGAACTCAGGGGCACTTGACCACTGGGGCACATCCCCAGCCCTTTTTTTGTATTTTATGAGAGACAGGGTCTCACTGAGTTGCTAAGTGCCTCGCCATTGCTGAGGCTGGCTTTGAACTCGCGATCCTCCTGCCTCAGCCTCCCAAAGTGCTGGGATTACAGGCGTGCGCCACCGCGCCCGGCTTGCGCTAAAAATTTTTTAAAAAATAAAAAGGGCTGGGGATGTAGCTCAGTGATAGAGCACCCCTGGGTTCAATCCCCAGTAAAACACACACACACACACACACACACACACACACACACACACGGTATCATTTGTGTTTTGTACTTTTACATTCTATCTAGATACTAACTCCTTTCTATTTATTTTGCTATGTTGTATTTTCTGTATTATGAATTCACACCTTTCATCAGATTTGGAAAGTTCTCAGGCAGAATCTCTTCAAATACAGTCATGTAACACATAATGATGTTTCAGTCAATGAAGAACATAATAGTGGTCCCATGAGATGATAATGGAACTGGAAAATTCCTATTGCCTAGTGACATTGTAACCATCGCAAAGGCTTTTCTTTTATCTTTTACTTTCTTTCTTTTCTGCTGTTGTTGTTTTCAGTACTGGGGATGGAACCCATGACCTCATGTATCCTAAGCAAGCTCTTTATCTCAGAACTATGACCCCAGCTTTTTTTATCTTGAGACAGGGTCTCACTAAGTTGTTCAGGCTGTCCTTAAATTTGAGATTCTCCTGCTTCAGCCTCTTGAGTATCTGGGATTGCAAGCATGTGCCACCATGCCTGACTCACTGATCTGTATTTTGTCTAGACTAGTTTGTGAAAGCATATGAAAGAGAATACAAAAAGAAAAAGAAAACAGAGGCAGACCTCAATGGACCAGAGATGCTTTATTAAGCAACAGAGGGGCACATTTTCGAGGGAAAAATGGCGGTGGGCTCCAACAAAGGTCTGGTTTTATAGGGTTTAGCAGGGCCAGGTCATGGGAGGAGTTAGTTACTTTTGGCAGGCTCATTTAGGGCGGGGCAGCAGGGCAGGTAGGGGAACTGTTGTAGATCCCTGGGACCTATTATACTGGGGATAGCTGGTTCAGCTGTAGCTAAGGCAGGAGAATCATGAGTTCAAACCCAGCCTCATCAACTTATCAAGGCCCAGGTACAAGTTCCTTCTGTGCTCTTCCTATTTTTTTTTTTTTTTTTTTTTTTTTGTGGTACCGGGGATTGAACTCAGGGGCACTTAACCACTGGGCCACATCCCCAGCCCTTTTTTGTATTTTATTTAGAGACAGGGTCTCACTGAGTTGCTAAGTGCCTCGCCATTGCTGAGGCTGGCTTTGAACTCGCGATCCTCCTGTCTCAGCCTCCCAAAGTGCTGGGATTACAGGCGTGCGCCACCACGCCCGGCTGTGTGCTCTTCCTATTGTCCCTTCCTGCCTTCCCTCTGTCCTGGGCTCCTAAATGATAAAAGCTCCCTACACACATGACAGGAGAGCAGTAGAGGGACAGTTGTGGATAAGGTGTGTGGGGAGATGTCTGTCATGTGATGTGGCACAGTGGTTGAGTGTCCCTGAGTTCAATCCCTTGTATCAAAAAAAAAAAAAAAAAAAAGAACAAAGGTGTAGAGTAACTGGAACTCTCACACTCCACTGTAAGACTTTGAAATAGTACAACCACTTTGGTAGGTATTTTTGTTGTTGTTGTTGTTACCGGGGATTGAACTCAGGGGCAATTGACCACTGGGTGCACTGGACTACTGGGCAACATCCCCAGCCTTTTTTTGTATTTTATCAGAGACAGGGTCTCACTGAGCTGCTAAGTGCCTCGCCATTCCTGAGGCTGGCTTTGAACTCTCGATTCTCCTGCCTAGGCCTCCCAAGTGCTGGGATTACAGGCATGTGCCACTGAGCATAACCACTTTGGAAAACAATTTGTCAATTTCTAAAAATAATAAAACATCTACTCTATTATCCAGACATTTAACCTTAGATATTTACTCAGGGGCACTCAACCACTGTGCCACATTACTACAGACATCTCCCCACACACATGGCAGGAGGGCGGATAGGGGGACAGTTGTGGATAAGGGAAATTGCAAAAGGTCAGAGTCCTCAGTTTCCTTTCCCCCACTGCACCCTCTCCCGTGTAAGTTTCCATCTCCTTCAGTTTACATTTCCTAGAATTGATTAATTAATTAATTTTTGTAGTACTGAAAATTAAACTCAGAGATCCTGTATTATTGATCTGCACCCAAGTCCTTTTTATTTTTTTATTTTGAGACAGGATCTTGCTAAGCTGCTGAGACTGGCCTTGAATTTGCAATCCTTCTAAGTTGCTGGGATTATAGGCATGTGCCAATGCACCTAGCACGTTTCCTAGAATTTTACATAAATAGAATCATACAGTATGCACACTTTTTTGTTTGCCTCTTTTTTTTTTTTTTTTTTTTTTTTTGGCACTGAGGATTGAACTCAGGGGCACTCGACCACTGGGCCATGTCCCCAGCCCTATTTTGTATTTTATTAGAGACAGGGTCTCACTGAGTTGCTAAGTGCCTCGCCATTGCTGAGGCTGGCTTTGAACTCGCGATCCTCCTGCCTCAGCCTCCCAAAGTGCTGGGATTACAGGCGTGCACCACCGCGCCCGGCTCCCCAGCCCTTTTTTGTGTTTTATTTAGAGACAGGGTCTCACTGAGTTGCTAAGTGCCTCGCCATTGCTGAGGCTGGCTTTGAACTCACAATCCTTCTGCCTCAGCCTCCCAAGTGCTGGGATTACAGGCTTGTGCTACCACACCCGGCTTGTTTGCCTCTTTTATTCAGCAGAATTATCTTGAGATTCATCCATGATTTTGTATGTATTACCAGTGTTCATTCCTTTTTAGTGCTGAGTAGTTTTATTTATCTATTCGCCTGGGTCACTTCCAGTTTTTTGCTATTACAAATAAAGCTGCTATGAACACTCATGTTCAAGACTCTGTATGCACATATGTTGTGGGTAATTATCTAAAGTTGAATGTCTGGATAATATAGTATATGTATCATTATTTTTAGAAACTGACAAATTGTTTTCCAAAGTGATTGTACTATTTCAAAGTCTTAACAGTGGAGTATGAGAGTTCCAGTTACTCTACACCTTTGTTCTTTTTTTTTTTTTTTAAATATTTATTTATTTGCTTTAGTTGTACACAATGGGTTTTTTTTTTATTTGTACGTGGTGCTGAGGATCGAACCTGGGCCGCGCACGTGCTAGGCGAGCACTCTACCGCTGAGCCACAACCCCAGCCCCCTTTTTTTTTTTTTTTTTAACTCAGGGGCACTCAACCACTGTGCCACATCTCCAGCCCCATTTTATATTTTATTTAGAGACAGGGTCTTACTGAGTTGTTCAGCGCCTTGCTTTTGCTGAGGTTGGCTTTGAACTCGCAATCCTCCTGCCTGAGCCGCTGGGATTAGAGGCGTGCACCACCGAGCCCAGCTCATCCGTATACCTTTTTTGGGGGTGAAGTGTCTGTTTTATTCTTTTGCCTGTTTCTCTCTCTCTCTCTCTCTCTCTCTCTCTCTCTCACACACACACACACACACACACACCTTTTTAAAATCAGTATTAGGAATAGAACCCAAGGATCTTTTTTTTTTAAATATTTATTTATTTACTTTAGTTGTACACAATGCAATGCATTTATGTTTACGTGGTGCTGAGGATCGAACCCAGGTCGCACACGTGCGAGGTGAGTGCTCTGCCGCTGAGCCACAACCCCAGCCCCCCAAGGATCTTTACCTGCCCTCCCACGCACATTTTTTTTTAGACAGGGTCTAAGTTGCTGAGGCTGGCCTTAAATTTGCAATCCTCCTGCTTCGAGCTCCAGAGTCACTTCTTTTTCCTACTCTTGAATTATAAGCTATTTCTATATCCTAGATATAATCCTTTGTTGGATATATATTTTGAAAATATTTTTTTCCTACTCTTTTCAGCCTTTCCTTTATTCTTTTCTTTTTTTTGTGTGTGCGGGGGCGGGGTGCGGGGTAGGTGTTAATAGGGATTGATCACAGAGATGCCCTTCACTGAGCTACATCCTCAGCCCTTTGTTTTTTATTTTTTATTTTGAGACAGGGTGTCACTAAGTTGCCCACGCTGGCTTTGAATTTGAGATCTTCCTGCCTCAGCCTCATGAGTTGCTGGGATTACAGGTATGCACACCCATCCCCAGCTATCTACCCATTTATTTTTTTAAATTTATTTATTTTTATATTCTAAGTTGTTAGAAATGACAGCAGAATGCATTGCATTTCATATCCATTTATTTTTTAAATATTTTCCTTGGAATAAAAAAAGTTACATTTGAGTGGAGGAGTGAATCTAATTTATTGATTTTTTTCTTTTATATTGCACACTTTTTGTGTCTTATTTAAGAGTTTTTAACTTCATATTATATTTTTATAACCAAAGATATTTGGGGTTCTTAAATCTCTGTGGTGAGTGTTTATAATTTCCTATCACTTTTTAATTTTTTTTTTTTTTTTTTTTTTTTTTTTGGTACCGGGGATTGAACTCAGGGGCACTCGACCACTGGGCCACATCCCCAGCCCTTTTTTGTATTTTATTAGAAGCAGGGTCTCACTGAGTTACTAAGTGCCTCGCCATTGCTGAGGCTGGCTTTGAACTCGCAATCCTCCTGCCTCAGCCTCCCAAAATGCTGGGATTACAGGGCGTGCGCCACCGCACCCGGCTCCACTTTTTAATTTTTTACTCCAGATTTTCCTTAAGTATTTCATACGTAGTTTTTTTTAATATTCCAGTTTTTATATCCTTACAGATCTAAACCTATGGTTGTTGTTTCTTCTGACTTTCACTAAAGGAGGATTGTTTACTTGTGTATCCAGTGACTCACAATTGTGAAATCATATATTATTGATCTTAATCTACAGGAATCCCAATGACCTAAACTTGACATGTTTTTCTCCAGAGAGAAATTTTTTTTTTTTTTTTTTTTTTTTTTTTTGTGGTACCGGGGATTGAACTCAGGGGCACTCTGGGTCACATCCCCAGCCCTTTTTTGTATTTTATTTAGAGACAGGGTCTCACTGAGTTGCTTAGTGCTGAGTTTCTTAGTGCCTCGCCATTGCTGAGGCTGGCTTTGAACTCGCAATCCTCCTGCCTCAGCCTCCCAAAGTGCTGGGATTACAGGCGTGCACCACTGCGCCTGGCTCTCCAGAGAGAAGTTTTATCTGCTTCTGCCAGGAAACAGAAATTGCAACCAACTTGTGACGGCTTTAGTGCAGGAGGCTCAATTCAGCTTCCACACCTTGCAATGGGCTCACAAATTTGTACATAATATCAGTTTTGCCAAAAGTAGAGGTTTTCAGCATTATGAATGAATGAATGAATGAATGAATGAATGCAGTAGGTCCCATAAAATGAGGAATTGAGAGGACCCCTTAGGAATGCAGAGAAATGAGTCAACATTCTTACTGGACAATATGAAGCTATGAAGGAAGACCATGAAAAAGTTACCATTTGAGCTGAGTCCTGACAAGTTGCATGTTGGTAAGGTATTCCAAGGTGAAGGGATGGGAATATAATGTCCAGGTTCTTGGTGGGAAACACAGTGGTTCCATGAGCTTCTTCAGGGAAGACTTCGTGAAACCTGAGTTTTCTAGGTATCCAGTGTCCTCACAGATCTAGAGGCCTTAGAGGTGTTCTGGGAGTTGAATGAATACATGAAGGTAGGTGACGTGGGGACATATGAAGGCAGATGCAGACAGAGAGGGAGAAACCAGACTAGACATCAATGCATCCCCTAGCAAACTTTCACCAAGCTTCTTCTCTAAAGGTCCTGGAGAACAAGCAGACAGGACAGATCCCTACCATCAGGCCTTCATTCCAGAAGTCTTACAGAATGTGGAAAGGAGCGGGTACCTGCCTAGGGGATGCAGTGAGGGATCTTAATAGTGGTGTGTGGCAGAATCAGCCTATGATGGTAAGGCAGGGAAACTGGGAACAGAGTGAAGAGATGAAGAGGCTCTTCCCATTGGTTCAGGAGACAGAGGCTGGCCTTGTCAGGACTTTGTTTATGGAAAGCTAGAAGCTGAAAAACAAAAAAAGTTGGGGGTATAGTAGCTCAGGATTAGACAACTTTCTTAGCATATGTGAGTCTGTGAGTTCCATCCCCAGCACCAAAAAAAAAGAAGAAAATAATAAAAGTCTTTCTATACTCTTACCTTTAACACACCACTGCTGACCAAAATGATGGGTGCAATTTCCCCCCATGCCAAGCAATTTTCCAATTCTTTGGAGCTACCCATTGGGTGTCCTATAATTTAATTCAATTTCAGCACTAACTACCAGAGTTAGTATAGACTTAACCAGTTAAGGACCCAGTCCTCCAAACTACCCCCACTTCAGATGCCAGTTGAAAGTCTGAGCCTCCTATACTTCTTATTGCCAAGTTATCAACAAGGGTTCTCACAACTCCTACCTCAGATTTAATTATCTACTAGAATGGCTCACATAGGAGATATTACAAGTTAGGCATGATGGTACACATCTGTAGTCCCAGCCACTCAGCAGGCTGAGGCAAGAGGATTATTTGAGCCCATAAATTCAAGATAAGCCTGGATGAGCCGAGCATGGTGGCGCACACCTGTGATCCCAGCACTTGGGAGGCTGAGGCAGGAGAATCGTGAGTTCAAAGCCAGCCTCAGCAATGGCGAGGCACTTAGCAACTCCATGAGACCCTGTCTCTAAATAAAATACAAAAAGGACTGGGGATGTGGCCCAGTGGTCGAGTGCCCCTGAGTTCAATTCCCGGTACCAAAAAAAAAAAAAAAAAAAAAAAAAAAAGATAAGCGAACCCTATCACAATGAAAGAAAAAAATTAAATATGTAAAACAAACAAATGATATTACAAAGAATAGCAGTGAATAGATAAATGGAAAACATAGAAAACATAATAGGATAAGATGTGGGGGAGGAGGGAACTTCCATGCCTTCTCTGGGCCCAACATCCTCCTATAACTCCATGTGTTCACCAACCCCAAAGCTCTCTAAACTTTACTGTGTAGGATTCATATGAAGGTTCCACTGCATAGACATGATTGATTAAATTCCAAGCCATTCACAAATTCAGTCTCTAGCCACTTTCTCCTCCCCAGAGGTTGGAGAGTGTGGCTGGAAGTTCCAACCCTCTGGCAACAGACCCCATCTTCAGAGTCTCTTCACTAGCATGAATTCAGGTATGGTTAAAGGGGCTTATTACAAATAACAACAGATGTTCCTGGCACCACTATCTCTCAGGAAATTTTGAGGGTTTTAAGAGCTCTGTGGCAGGAACTGGGACAGAGACAAATATACATTCCTTATTATATCACAACATCACAGATGGAGAAGAGGTTGAAGATGGGGGGCACTGTAGCTTGGACTTATAGCCTAGGTCCTCTATCTTGCCTCTGCAGGAAACCAGAGGTAGAGGTTCCAGCCCACTCTGTCTTTGGCTTGGAAAAAAATCCATGAAGCTGGACATGATGTTGCACCCCTGTAATTCCAGCTACTAGGGAGGCAGAGGCAGGATAATCACAAGTTCAATGCCGGACTGAGCAACTTAAAGAGAACCTGTCTCAAAATAAAATAAAAAGGCCTGGGAATGTAGTTCAGCAATATAGTGCCCCTGGGTTCAATCCCTCCCTCAAAAAAAAAAAAAAAGAAAGAAAAGAAAAGAAAAAATCCAGAGAATTAGAAACCTTTGGATTCTTCCTCTTCTCCCTATTTATTTATTTCTTGTGCAGGTAGAATGTTTTTTTTTACTTCTTCCATCCCACCTTTGCCCACAAAGAAGAGTGGAATGTGGGGAGTGTACCACCTGACCATCAGAATCACTCTTAGGGAGCTCCTCCTCCAGGCTGGGATGGGCCTTCTGTTAATACTTAGACCTGGAGGCCCATGTTGGGCACTAGCCCTCCATGTGTCTTTCCCAACTCCTGCCCTGTCCTGCAGGGGCATCCGAGAAGAATGAACACGTTCACACCAGCAGGGCTGAGTCCTCCTCCACAGGGCAGAAAGTCAGGAAGATAAACAGAGAGGGCACCTGACTGTCCCCCACACAGTTTGGCTTGGGGAGGGTTGGGGGAGGAACACAGCTTGAGTTGAGACCCATCCAGAAGCCTTTCTCTGCACCTGTCAGGAACCACATTAGAGCTTCATTAGCTTCTCCTTCTCTGCTCTGATCTGGATCCCTGGACTCTCCTCCTTCCACACATCCACGTCAGCTTAGCCTCGCAATAGGGGGGAAAGCACCTCAGTGTTAGCATCTTGGCTTGCTCTCCTCTGAGCTCTGCACAGCTGTTCCCTCTGATTGGAAGTTTTCCCCAACGTGTGGTCTACTCTTGCCTGACCTTGCCAAGAGCAAAAAGCCTATTCTTAACTGGTCACATGTCTTCCTCTGCACTCCAAGACCCTCTGCACTTTCCCGGCACTGCATCATCACTGGTAGAATTTGCCAGTAACTTGTCTGTCTCTCCTGATAGTTCTGGGTAAACAAGGGCTTCATCTTGCCTGTGCATTACCATGTCTGCCATGCCCAGACCGGTGCCTGACTCCTGAGAAAAGTATTCATTCTGTGGTACAGATCAGGTGAAGAGTCACCTGTTTCTGTTGAAGAGGAGATTTGAAATTAAGAGCTCCTTTGCTGGAAGTAGTGGAGAGGGGAATTTCCAATCTTCACCTATAGGCATTCTCCTAAGGAGCCCATCCCTGCCCATCTCCCAGTTTAGTGCTCCCTGGCCCTATGTGGTTGGCTCTTCAGGTCTATTGCCTCATCACCCCCCAGGACACTGAGGTCCCTTCTCTCCCCAATTTATTTTTAGGGTCATTGCCCACCACCTTGTATGTACTTTCTATTTCTTTTCTTTTTTTTTTTTTTTTTTTTGGTACTGGGGATTGAACTCAGGGGCACTTGACCACGGGGCCACATCCCCAGCCCTTTTTTGTATTTTATTAGAAGCAGGGTCTCACTGAGTTGCTAAGTGCCTCGCCATTGCTGAGGCTGGCTTTGAACTCGCGATCCTCCTGCCTCAGCCTCCCAAAGTGCTGGGATTACAGGCGTGCGCCACCGCGCCCGGCACTTTCTATTTCTATTCTTCTTCCCAAAGTGGAAGTATTCTTTCAGGCCACAGTATTCTTTCAGTCTCACAATGGATCAGACAGTAGCTTAGACCTCAGTTCTGGAGTCTGATGGCCTGAGTTTGAATTCCAGATTTATCCCTTACCAGACTATGAGTCTGAGCAAGTTAGTTCATGTCACTATACCTCTGTTTCTTCCTCTTCAAGATGAGTCTACTACAAGTATCTACCTGATGGGATTATTGAAGAATTAATTATGTTTTTGTGTGTAGTAGTAGCCAGCCTCCCAAGGAGCTTTTGTGTGTGTGTGTGTGTGTATGTGTGTGTGTGTGTGTGTGTGTGCGCGCGTGTGTGTGGTACCAGGGATTGAATTCAGGGGCACTCGACCACTGGGTCACATCCCCAGCCCTTTTTTGTATTTTATTTAGAGACAGGGTCTCACTAAGTTGCTAAGTGCCTCATCATTGCTGAGGTTGGCTTTGAACTCGCGATCCTCCTGCCTCAGCCTCCCAAAGTGCTGGGATTATAGGCGTGTGCCACTGCGCCAGGCCCAAGGAGCTTTTAACGAAAGTTCTCTCCTGGAGCTGGGTGCAGTAGTGTGAGCCTGTAATCTCAGTGACGTGGGAGGCTGAAGTGGGAGGATTACAAGTTCAAGGACAGGATCAGCAATTTAGCAAGGCCCTGTCTCAAAATAAAAATTTGAAAGGGCTAGGCCCACGTGTGGTGGCACATGCCTGTAATCCCAGAAACTCAGGAGACTGAGGCAGGAGGATGGCGAGTTCAAAGCCAGCCTCAGCAAAAAGCAAGGTGCTAAGCAACGCAGGGAGACACTGTCTCTAAATAAAATACAAAAAAGGGCTGGGGATGTGGCTCAGTGGCTGAGAGCCCCTGAGTTCAATCCCTAGTACAAAAAAAAAAAAAAAAAAAAAAAAAAAAAAAAAAAGAAGAAGAAGAAGAAGAAGAAAAAAAGAAAGAAAAAGAAAGGGCTAGGGATGTAGCTCAGGGGTAGAGTGCCCCTAGGTTCAATCCTTAGTACTAAAAAAGAAAATTAAAAAGTTCTTTTTTGGTATTCATCCTGTTGTATGGTCCCTTCCCACAACCAATAGGGCTCATCCATGTGATCAGTGGGATATGGCAAAGAGGATGGTGTGTAACTTCTGAGCTCTATCATAAAAGGCAGTGTGGCTTCTGCCTTGATCTCTTGGATCTCTTCCTCTGGGAGAAGCCAGCCCCATGTTATAAGGAGACGTAAGTGTTCCTTTGGCGAGATCCACATGTCAAGGAACTGAGTCCTCCTGCCAACAGTCAACACCAACTCCCCAGCACCAACTGGCCAGTCATGCAACTGCCACCTTGGAAGCTGACCCTACAGGCCCAGTCAAATTTTAGATTTCTGCAGTCCCAACTACAACCTAGCTGGAGACGATGAGCCAAAGCCACCAACTTTAGCTGCTTCCAAATTTCTTTGTTTTAATGACAAAGTTGTACATGTGTGAAAATTTGAAATATATACATACAATGGATAATGATCAAATCAGGGTTATTAATATTTCTATCCTCTTATACATTTGTCTTTTTTGGGGGGTGGGTACTGAGGATTGAACCCAGGGGCAATTTACCACTGAGCTACATGCCCCGTCCTTTTATTTATTTTAAAATATTTTATTAACATGTATAAATTGTACATAATAATGGGGTTTAGTGTAATATTTCAACACATGCACATAGCATGTACTAATCAAATCTAGCCTCCACCTTTCTATTTTTTATCTTGAGACAAAGTCTCACTAAGTTGTTGAGGGTCTTGCTAAATTGCTGAGGCTGACCTTGAATTTGCCATCCTTCTGCCTCAGCTTCCCAAGTCTCTGGGATTACAGGCATGCACTGCCACACCCAGCTCTTTTCTCATTCTTTAAAAATATGTAATACATTGTTGTGAACTATAGTTACCTGACTGTCCTGTAAAATACTAGAATGTATTCCTCCTATGTAACTGTATATTGGTGACTGTTGCTCTTGACTTTCTGTTCCACAGAAATTGTGAGAGAATGATTTTTGTTTTAGGCCACTGAATTTTTGAATAACTTGTTACACAGTTATGGATACACATCCAAAAGCTTTGGATGGCATCTCACACTATAACCATACAAGTAAGCCATCATTAACTCCATTTTATAAGTAGGAGGATTGAAACTCAGGCTGGTAAAATAATGTTCCTGGTACACACATCTAGGAAGTGACAGGGCTGCCATGTAATAAATACAGGATATTTAATGCCAAGTCCTAGGCTTATTTTTTCTACCCCACTGTTCCAGTTATCTATTGTTAAAGAATAATAATACCTACTGACATTAAAACAAACAAACATGCCGGGCGCGGTGGCGCACGCCTGTAATCCCAGCACTTTGGGAGGCTGAGTCAGGAGGATCGCAAGTTCAAAGCCAGCCTCAGCAATGGCGAGGCACTTAGCAACTCAGTGAGACCCTGTCTCTAATAAAATACAAAAAATGGGCTGGGGATGTGGCCCAGCGGTCTAGTGCCGCTGAGTTCAATCCCCGGTACCAAAAAAAAAAAAAAAAAAAAAAAAAAAAAAAAACAAACAAACAAACAAACAAAAATTTTATTATGCCCCTGAAGTTGGTGAGTCAGGAATTCTTTTTGTTCTAGTACTAGGTATTGAATCCAGAGGTGCTTTACCACTGAGCTACATCCCCAGTCCTTTTTTATGTTTTATTTTGAAACAGTCTTGCTAAGTTGCCTCAGACTCCTGAGTTGCTGGAATTAAAGATATGGGTTAGGAATCCTAACAGGACACATGGGGATGGTTTATTTCTGTTCAATTATTTCTGGAGCCTTACTTGGAAAACTGGAAGTTTGGGGGTAACCTGACATCTGGGGGCTATATCATCATTCACGTGTCTGGCTATGGATGCTGGCCTTTGGCTGAAACGCTTTCATGTAGACTCTTCCTAAAGTTGGGTTTCCTTGTAAATGGTGACTGGATTCCAGAATGAGCATCCCAAAAGATGGAAAATATAAGGTGCCAGTTCCTTAAGGCCTGGGCCCAGAGAGTGGCACGGTGTAACTTCTGCAGTGTTCTATTGGCCAGACTATCACAGAGTCCAGATTTAAGGGAAAGATACATAGACCTTTACCTCTCCATGGCAAGCATGTAAAAAAATTTGGGGACCATTTAAAAACACTGCCACACTCATAATGGCCTCCCTTGTTTGGTGAAGGAATTAAGAAAACCCAGCCCTACCCTGGCAGACTGTTCTGTAGAGAGTTGGCTGTATGTGCACAAAAAAGAAACACAAGAACTGGGGGTGTAGCCTAGAGGTAGAATGCTTGTCTAGCATGCTCGAGACTCCAGGTTTGATTCCCAGCACCACACACACACACACACACTCACACACACAAATAGTGCCAGGTGTCATGGCCCATGCCTGTAATCCCAGCTGCTTGGAAGACTGAGGCAGGAGGATTGCAAGTTTGAGGCTAGGGATGGTAAGTTCAAGGTCAGCCTCAGCAACTTAGACCTTGTCTCAAAAATCAATAAATAAGTAAATAAATAAATAAAAGGATAGATATGTAGCTCAGTGGTAGAGGCACTTGACTACAATGCAGGAGGCCCTGGGTTCAATCCTCAGTACTGCAAAAATAAATAAATAAAAAAATAGAAAAGAAACACAGACCCTACCAGTCTCCAATGCTACCTGATCATGAAGGGCTAAGTACAGAAAGTATATCAGGCTGGGGATTATGGCTCAGTAGTAGAGTGCTTGCTCATCATGTATGAGGACCTGGGTTTTATCCCCATCACTGCTGAGAGAGGGTGGGGGTAGAGAGAAAGAATATGAATGTATGTCACAAGAGCAAGAGAAGGGCCTAAAACTGTCAGGGATGTGTCTTGGTGTCCACCATGTGCTAGGCACGATGGAAACAAAGATAACAAACCCCTAGGCAGTGGTTTCATAGGGCAATGCATGGACTAAAGGGAAGAAAGTAAGGAAACATCATCACCTTGATGTAACAGGTGCTACAGCTGAGAGATGCCCTGAGAAGGGACACTCTACTGTGCCCCAGGAGCCAAGACAGCTTTGCAGAAGTGATGCCTGGACCATATCAGAAAGGTATCCCAGGTGGAGGGACAAGCCTGAGCAAAGAAAGTATTTAGGCAACTACAAGTGATTCAGTATGTCTTCAGGGGTGGGATGGGTGAGCAGTGCTGATAGGTAAAGTTCCAGAGACATGAGGGAGCCAGATTCAATGAAGTATTACCACAAAGGGAGATCACTTGATTGCTGATAAGAAGTGAGTTTGTGGGCACGCAAGGAAGGAGGAGGAAGAGGATGTGCATAATACAGTTGGCACTGACATTAAGCTTGAGAGCAATCATAAGTGAACAGTAGGGACAGAGAGGAGTGTTTGGACATGTGGAGTCTGAGATAGAGGGATGGAGGGAATGGGAGTGGAGATTCCAGTTAGATCTGTGTTTGTCTAGCTCCGGACTGAACAGCAGATGAGACAAATGGTGGCTGCAGATGGAAAGGTTTGACCACCATGGTAAACAGAGGCCAAGTCTATATTCTGTAGGCAAGAAAGAAGTAGGGAGTACAAGAGATTATAGTGGTAACACTTAATGAGTGTCCATAATATGTCAAGCCCAGTCCCAATCATTTTATGTAAATTTATTTGGACTTCATGACAATCCTATAAGTACTACTGCATTTCATTGAATATAAGATATTATCAATTGTAATACCATTTTTTATGTATTGCTAAGAAAAATACATATCATTTAAGTCATGGCATGACTTCAATTTAAGATGCATTCTGATTTCAGGGATGTTAAAATGTAAAAAGAGCTGGGCATGGTGGCGCACGCCTGTAATCCCAGCACTTTGGGAGGCTGAGGCAGAAGGATGGCAAGTTCAAAGCCAGCCTCAGCAATGGCGAGGCACTTAGCAACTCAGTGAGACCCTATCTCTAAATAAAATACAAAAAAGGTCTGGGGATGTGACCCTGTGATTGTCCCTGAGTTCAATCCCTGGTACCACAAAAAAAAAAAAAAGTAAAAAGAAAAAAAAAGGCCATGGAATCAAAGAAATACGTAATCTGCATTTAAAAGATGAAGAGGGAAGGCTGATGTTGTGGCTCAGTGGTAGAGTGTTCATCTAGCATGTGTGAGGGACTGGGTTCTATCCTCAGCACCACATAAAAATAAATAAATAAATAAATAAAATAAAGGTACTGTGTCCATCTACAACCAAAAAAAAAAAAAAAAAAAAATCTTAAAAACAAAAATATGAGGAAGGGTTGGGTATCATGGCTCATGTCTGTAATTCCAGCTACTCCAGAGGCTGAGGCAGGAAGATCACAAGTTCTAGGCCAGTCTCAGAAATTTAAAAGAGGACCTTAGCAACTTAGTGAGACCCTGTCTCAAAATAAAAAATTAAAAGGTCTTGGGGATGTAACTCAATGGTAAAGTCCCCCTAAATTCAATCCCAGGACAATTAAAAAAAAAAAAAAAAAAAAAAAAAAAAAAGAGGAAGGGTGCTGGGGGGTGGTGTGCTCAGTGGTAGGACATTTGCCTAGCGTGTGCAAAGCCCTGGGTTCTGTCCCCAGCATCACACACACACACACACACACACACACATACTGGAGACAATGATGTAGCTCAATGGCAGAGTACTTATCTTGCAAGGCTCTTGGTTCAATTCCTAGTACTACTAAATAAAGAAAGTAAGTTAATTTAAAAAATAAGGAGGAAACAGGTACAGAGGTGTTAAATAACTTGCCCAAAGTGCAGTTAGTCATGATTTGAAATCAGGCAGCCCAACTCCAAAACCCAACTTCTTTTTTTTTTTTTAATATTTATTTATTTACTTTAGTTGTACACAATGCAATGCATTTTATGTTTACGTGGTGCTGAGGATCAAACCCGGGCCGCGCACGTGCGAGGCTAGCGCTCTGCCGCTGAGCCACAACCCCAGCCCCCCCCTTTTTTTTTTTTTTTTTTTTGGTATTTGGGATTGAACACAGGGGCCCTTAACCACTGAGTATCCAATACTTTTTATTTGAGACAGAGTCTCACTAAGTTGCTTAGAGTCTCCCTAAGTTGCTGAGGCTGGCTTTGAACCCGCAATCCTCAGGCTCCCCAGCTGCTGGGATTATAGGCATGCACCACTGTGCCTGGCCAAAACACAAGTTCTTAATTATTTTGTGATACTAGACAAGAGGTTGTGAGCAGTATGGAGTTTTAGAAGGACTAGTGTGGCTGCTGACATTGACATGGATTGGAAGGGCGTACAAAGAGTCAGATGATACATCTAGGAGATTGGGGTTCATTATGAGAGGGTTCATGATGAGATGAAGACCATGGACAGTAGGGGACAGATAGGACAGAGGTTCTTCAAGAATTGGCAGGAGCCGGATTACAGCTGCATGCCTGTAATTCCAGCACTTGGGAGGCTGAGGCAGGAGGATTGCGGGGTTCAAAGCCAGCCTCAGCAATGGCGAGGCACTTAGCAACTCAGTAAGACCCTGTCTCTAATAAAATACAAAAAAAGGGCTGGGGATGTGGCCCAGTGGTCAAGTGCCCCTGAGTTCAATCCCTGGTACCCCCCCCCAAAAAAAAAAAAAGAATTGGCAGGACTGTTGGGCATGGTGGCATGTGGTTATAATCCCGGGGACTCGGGAGACTAAGGCAAGAGAATCACAAGTTCAAGACCAGTCCCAGCAATTTAGTGAGACCCTCAATAACTTATTGAGACCCTGTCTCAAAATAAAAAATAACAATCCCCAGTACCTGCCCCCTGCAAAAAAATGAGCAGGACTGAAGCCAGGTGCAGTGTCACATGCCTGTAATCCCAATGACCTGGGAAGCTGAGGCAGGAGGACCACAAGTTTCAGGCCACCCTGGGCAACTTACTGATACCCTGTCTTGAAATAAAAAATGAAAAGGACTGAGAATGCAGCTCAGTGGTAGAGCACTCCAGGATTCAATCCCCAGTATCACACACACACACACACACACACACACACACACGGGCAGAATTGGACAGTTGATATACTGAATGTTAGGTATGAAAACAAGGACAACTCCAAAGTGTTGAGCCTGGAAAGCAGACAGTGTGGGAGGGTACAAGGCAGCTACACTCACTATTTATCAAATAAGTTGTATGATCTTGGACAAGTTGTATGATCTCTGGATCTCATATTTTCATTTGTAAAATAAAGGAATTGGATTAGAATGTATAAAGCAAAAAGGAAGGTTCTCTTGTGGAAGGGGTAGGAGGTCCTCTCCCCATCCCCAGGGCCTCTATGGGCACCCTTAGGGAAGCATTTTGAACCCTGGATACAGGTTACACTAACCAAGACCCCATATGAGACCACTTAATTCAGACTCTGGAAGTGAGGCCCACCTGTGAGTAGTTTTTTTTTTTTTTTTTTTTTTTGGGTACCAGGGATTGAACTCAGGGGCACTTGTCCACTGGGTCACATCCCCAGCCCTTTTTTGTATTTTATTTAGAGACAGGGTCTCACTGAGTTGCTTCGTGCCTCGCCATTGCTGAGGCTGCCTTTGAACTCGTGATCCTCCTGCCTCAGCCTCCCAAAGTGCTGGGATTATAGGCGTGCGCCACCGCGCCTGGCACCCATGAGCAGTTTTAAAGCTGCTCAGGTGACTCAGATGTGCAGCTGGTTGAGAACACTTGCAGGAAATTCTCCAAGTACCTGCTTTGAAAACCACTAGGCTAAGTGAGGGCTGGAATCTCTTCCAGTCCTAGGTGCTTAGATTGGGACTTGCGGTTAGTGACAGCCTTTTTTTTTTTTTTTTTTTTTTAATATGTTCGTCTTCTGGGCCAGGGTTGTGGCTCAGCAGTAGAGCGCTGGACTAGCACGTGCGCGGCCCGGGTTCGATCCTCAGCACCACGTAAACATAAATGCATTGCATTGTGTACAACTAAAGCAAATATATAAATATTTTTAAAAAATATGGGGCTGGGGTTGTGGCTCAGTGGTAGAGCGCTCGCTTGGCACATGCACGGCCCGGGTTCAATCCTCAGCACCATGTAAAAATAAAGGCTTTGTGTACAACTAAAACAAATAAATAAATATTTTTTTAAAAAATATGTTCATCTTCCATCTGCTAAACCAAAAACTCCTGATAGAGAACCAACACCAGGATTTCTCAACCATGAACTATTAATGTTTGGACAGTCTAATCCATTGTTGTGAGAACTTTCCTTTGCATCATAGGCTGTTTAGCAGCATCTCTGGTCTCTACCCACTATGCACAAGGAGCACCTCTACTCAATCAAAACAATAAAAAAATATCCAGAGATTGCTAAATATCTACTGGGATAGAATCTGAATAAAGACATTCTACTGAGTGTCTTGTTCCCCTCATTGCCCTCCCCCTTGCAAACAGAGACCAGGCAGAAATGGAGGGGATAGAACCACAGGTTTAGTTGGGCCCAGCAGGAGGAAGGCCTTCCAAGGAGGCCAGGGCTGCTCAACATTAACACAATGGAGGGACAGTGTGCCAGCGGGCTGACTGATGTGGTCTCAACAGAGGGAGGGAGTTTTCCAGAACCTTCATTCCCGGATTCCCAATCAGTCATAGGAGCACTCAGAGCAGCTTTGGGGGCAGACAGCCCTGGGTTTCCCGGAATGGGCAGAGGGGGTGTGGGAGTGGTGGTGTGTGTAGGGGATTCTTTCCTTCTGTAGATAATTTCCTGGCATGGTCCACTGCTCTGTCTGATTGGTGGAAGGCTGGAGGGGAGGAACTTTCCAGCTGTGGGTGCCTGGGTTCCTGGAGGCCATCTGATATTGGGATTCATCATGGAGAGGTCTAGGTTGTAGGGTCTGGAACAATGAAACTTTTGCGTTGGCACTAAGGGGTGGGCTGGTTCTCCTCAAAGGGATGTGGATGTTGTGGGTACATATTCCTTAGAGCTGAAGGTGGGGAGACTGTAAGCATCATCACAAGTCACCTTTTGCTTGGAGGTGGTGGGACCTGAGGGAAAACAGAGGATGGTTTCAAGATGACTCAAGAGTCAGGGGAGGGAGCTGGGAGGAAGGAGGGAGGGTAGCAGTGGAAGATACTGGAGGAGACTTAAGATGGGGAGGTAGCTGCCTGCCCTGATCCCGCAACTCACTCCACCAGGAGGCTCAGAGCACCCAGAAGCAGGACAGCTCCAAAGACAGAGAAGAGCAGAATTCTGGCTTCCCACAGATCGTGGCTACCTGCAGGGAACCCAGAAGACCATGGATGATCCTGGGGATGACGTCCACGGATGTTGGGGGAGCCTATCAGCTCAGGAATATGGGCAGGTTAGGGCTGAGTTGGAAGTAAAGACCTGGCAGGCACCGCTTTCGGGGCCAACAGGACGCCTCCGTGCCCTCGCAGGTGGAGCAGTTGTATAGGATGGTGCTGCCCCCTGCAGGAAACAGAAGGGGCATCTCTGGCCGGGGAAGCCCTGGCCTCCACCCTTCCAGCTACCCAACTTCCTCCCCAGCCGCCAGGCTCTCCTGGCTAGGCTGTAGGCCTCTCATCCTTGCTAGCTCTTTCTTTTTCTACTCACGGCAGGCGGGGGCACAAAGAGCTGAAATGAATGAAGAGGATTGGGGTGGATGAGCCACTCAGCCAAGATCCAAGGCACCCCTTGATGCATGCCCTTCCAGCATCCTTACCTTCCCTTGTATACTGGGGGATCTTGATCTTTTGAAGCCATTGCCAATATGAAGGGAGTGAGGAGATGGACCCTTTGATCTCTGAGGAGGTAGAGAGCAGCTATATTTCCCGGGGTCTCAGGAGTGCCTGTTCACACCCCCCAACACACATACATTCAGCCCCCTTCCTGGTCAGCCTCCCTTCTCCACTTGCCCTGTGCCCTTCCCAGCCTCCCAGCCTCCTTCTTGGTGTCCTCCCAAGCCCCCAGGTTTCATCTTCCCTTTGACCTCACCCATGACCCTCAGGACTCTGTGAGTCTTCTCTGTGACTTTGTTCATGGTCACCTCATCTGTGGAGATGGGCAAGGACCAGCCATTCCCTCACCAGCCAGCCCAGGATGTGGTTCTGGTTACTTTCCTGGGATCTGGAGTTTTCCCAGGACAGATCAGCGTGTCCAGAGACAGCTCGGACTGAGGCAGTGGCTTAGGGGCCCAGCTGGCCAGTCAAATGCTGTCTCCCTTTGGGCACAGGAACTGTTGGTGGTCCTATCCCTGAAAGTCTGGTCTTACCTAAGGCAAAGGCTGAGAAATCTGGGGAAGCCCAATCCTTCCACTGGGCCTTCATTTGGCTGCTGAGCTGAGCCAGGCGACCAGGCAAGTCATGAGCTGGGAGGCGACAAAATATACAGGCTTGGGCAGCTGCCAAGAAAACTCCACCTAGTGCCAGCATCCACATAAGGCCTTCTGAGGGATGGGGCTGGAGTTGGTCCCAACTAGGCTAAGAAGTCCTCAGGATGCTTTGTGAACCTGGGAGATTCTAGGGTATTCTAGAACCAGCTGGAGGTTCTAAAGTGTTCCAGAACAATGTCATTGCTCCATTCTTGTGGAATTGAAAGCCAGAAGAAGACATGTATAGTAGAAGATTGTCAGAGAAAGTAGGGCTTCTATTGCAAGGGGGACAGTGGACTTTACAAGTCTGTGGTTCCAAAAATTATTTTATTTTTCTTCTTGTAAGTCACCAGTGATAAATAATGAGTAACTCCCCCACTGAAGAAGTTGTACATGTGTATCCCATCCATTCAGGGACCCAGAAAACCCATCCCTTCTCATATCCTTCCCCACTTTCTCAAACTCTTCATCTCTTCTCTCTGCCCAAGGCAGCCTTGGGCCTTCCCCAGCTATCTCCTAGCAACAGGCCCATGGTAACCTCAGCAACTAAGAGTTCCCTACAGGTTCCAGAGGCCCAGCTAAGTCCAGTGACTTCTTCTTCTTCTTCTTTTTTTTTTTTTTTGTACCGGGGATTGAACTCAGGGGCACTAGACCACTGGGCCAGTGACTTATTTTACTTCTCCCAGGAAGATCCTTGTGACTCAAACCCAAACAGGCTCCTCCTGCCTATGTGGTGATATGGGCACATAAACATAAATGCCTGTACACATACACACACCCTGTGATTAACTAAATCTCTGTTTACTCACACACATACCATGGATAAACCTGTGCCAGAACAGTTGCTGGGCAACCCCAAACAGGCCAAGACATGCAAAGACCAGAGGAGGGCCATCACATAGACATCACAGTCAGCAACACTGATGGGACCAGGGTACCAAGGACCCACACATCAGTCAGACACACTGGCTAATATGCACTTACATACAAACGAAGTAAGTCCAGGACACAAAAAGAAACCAACCTCCTCCCCATGGCCAGCTTCATATACAATATGGGATCCTTTAAAACACTTGGAATTCCAGGGAGTGCTCCAGCCCCCTTGCTAATGGGGTTCTCCTAGCTCCCTTATGTCAACCTAGGGTGGGCAGTGACCTTTCCGTCTCACTGTCCACACCCCCCCCCCATAGGTGGCTTGAGACACAGCAAAGAATCCCTTTTTCCACGTTCCAGAGAGTTTTGACCTCTCATTGGTCAGGCCAGGCCAAGCCACCCAGTGCCAGGAGGGGAAGCCACAGTCCAGGAGACTACATTAGGACAATCCAAAGTATCCCCTTCCCCCTAGACCTCAGTGTTCCTCAGGGATTCTGCTAGGTCTAACCTGGGCATGGAGGTGTTCCCCACTTTTCAAGACAATATAAGTCTCCAGCGTCAGTCAAAAACAAACCAAGGGAACCTTCACTGCCTCTCCCAGGTAAAGCACCAGTCTCTACCCTCTGGACCACTTGAGAGCCCTTGGTGGGCTGTTGGGAATTCCAGCCCACATCTGGGCTCCAGTCAGATGACTGGGACCCCTGACTCTCATAGCTCCCACACCAGAGCTAGAAAGAGGCTTCAGGAAGCTTTTATCCCCTTAGCTTGCCCCTTTCCCCCTCCTCCCCACCATCAAACTGAGGATAGCATCCTCAATGCCGGACAAAGCGCAGAGATCTGGAGTTGAGCAGGTCTTCAGGGTCAGGGAAGACCGAGTCAAGGCGGAAACCGTGTTCCAGAGCCACCTGTAGCACCTCCTCCAGGAAGCTCGGTGTGCCCACCACCTCCCGAGGTTCTCCCGGCCCCCCAGTCCACAGCGGTTGCAACCCCAGTCTGCCATACTCCACCTCAGGGAGTTCCACCGGGCGGGGCGCCCACTCCAGATGAAAATGTGGACCCCCCTCTACTCTGTCCCCATTGGCCACACCAAATCGAGCCCGCATGGCACCCAGACACTCCGGGTCTGTGCAGAAGAGGTTGGCTCGGAAGGTGTCCACCTGGACGGAGCTCAGCTCATAGTGGTGTGGGCCCCGGCGAGCAGAGAAGTGCACCAGGCGGGGGCTGACGTCTACATCTGCATGAAGCAGGGCAGCTGTGGGTGCAGAGTTCCCATGAGAGGCCTCCAGTTCCTGTAGGGCGTCCAGAAGGGGCCGAATCTGGTAGAAGTCAGCCTCTGCCCTGAGAAGGGCTGTCTCTCCATACCCGCGAGGTAGGTCCAGCCGGCCCAGCCGCAGGAAATTGAGGATGTGCCGGAAGGCCTTGCCATCACGGTCGATGAAGTAGTGGCCACCTTCTTGGTGGTTGAGGTTGGCGGGCATGGGGGTGCCATCCCTAAACATGGCCCCCAGCATGGAGTCTGGGAAGCGGGTCAGGGTCTCCAAAGTGGTGGAATATAGCGTGCCCCCCACATTCAGGGTCACGGGGCCCCCAAAGGAAGGGGGCGAGGAGGGGACAGGAGGAGGGGAAATTTTGGGGAGTACAGGAGACAGGGAAGGAGAAGAAAGGCAGAACTTCCTGGGTGTGTGCAAAATTGGCTGGTGGCGTTCTGACTCGCTGGGTTGGAGACACAGATTGGAGTACAAGCCAGCAAGGTTTGTAGCTCACCCTAGCTACGTTGGTGGTGGTTATTGGAATTTTAGGGCACAGAAAAGTTGAGAGAACAGATGAAAATAACAAAAGGCAGCCAGAGAGGGGAAGAGAGCATTTGGTGCAGACGTATCTGATTTGGGGTGGTCAGTAGTTCCTTTCTGTGGTCTTCCGACAGTGGGTTTCCGGAATCCAACCAGCAGGTGACGGTGGCGAGCACAGGGCCAACTGTGAAGGGCCCAGCTTCCGAGTTTCTGGGCAAATCGCTTGGGCAGAAAGAAGGCGAGTCCACGCAGGGCTCCGGAGACCAGTCAGAGGCCCGGCCCGGCTTCAGCCCCAGTAGATGGAGGCGGTGCTGATGAAAGCGGACGGCGAGCCACCCTTGTATCGACTGGGGAGCAACGATGCACTCTCGGTCTGAGCTGGGAGTGTCTGAAGGCTCTGATGGAAGCAGCCGAGTCTCTGGACGCCGCAGCTTTCCAGGAGTACGCAGCACTGAGGTCTTCTCCGCCCCCAGGAAGTGGCCTAAGGGCAGCGGCCCCGGGCTCTTTAAGAGACAGCCCCGCCCCCTGGCGCCCCGCCTCCCGCCCCCGTGGGGCTCGCGGGGCTCGGGTGGAGGTGGGAGCTAAAAGTCGCGGACTGGAGAGACGGGGCTGACTGGCTAGACGGGCGGACGCGGACGGGGGTGGGATGGTGGGATGACTCAGTCGTGCAGCCCCGGATGTGGCCGCGACAGCTCCGCCGTCCTCCAGGTGTGCTCGACCTCACGTCTGCAACCTGGCAGGCGCTGGAGTTTCCAGTCCCACCACTCTGAGAAAACCGAGGTCGGCAGTCCCAGTCCTGGGGACCAGTTCCCTCCCAGTGGCTCCCTTGGGGAATTCCCGAGGGGGCGGGTGCTGAGGCACCGCATTCCGGGGATGCCTTCCGGCCGGGGTGGCCCAAGCGAGCTCCCCTACGGGAACGCCAGCCCCCACCCAAAGCCAGCGGCCTCCCTCCGGCTGGACGAGTCTGGCCACGTCGCCTGAGCCCTAGAACCCCGCCCCCCACGGCCGCCTGGGGTCCTAGCTGCCACTGCACTCCCCCGAGAATCGAGTCGCCTCTTGCGTGACTCGAGCTCTTAGACTCGTAAGTCTTCCCAGCATCCCAGGAGCGGCAGCGCCCTTACACTCTGACGGGTCCAGAGGTGGCAGAGTGTAAATGAACTACGAAGAGATGAGAAAAGCACAAAGGCTTTAATGGCAAAGAGGGGCAGGGTCCTCAAGGTCTGGAATCAAAGCGTATGGAGGTCATGACTACGCCGGCTCAGCTTCTCCGGGTCGTCTGACGCCATTAGGGAGAAGTCGCGGAAGATGTCAAGATATGTCTCATCTCCTGAGGGGGAGGGAGGAAATGCTGGGAGGCCAGACAGCTGGGTCCTAGCACTAAAGTGCACGATAGGGCAGCTGGGGCCGGCCTGATAGGGGCTAGAACTTGGAGCGTGGGTGGAGAGAACTTGTGCTGCCTGAGCATAGCTGCAGCGCCTATTCTTTGGTCTCTTTTTCAGAGCTGCTGGCACAACGGATGCACCCAGTACATGTTCATTGAATTAAACAGTTGGGCTTGAGAGAGACAGGTCACCAAAGCCTGAAGCCCAGAATTCTGGTATTGGGCTTCCAGGGATGGGATAGGTGGATTTACCTGTCTGGCCCTGGGCCGCTTCGGCCTCCCTCATCTTTGCCAATCGTAGCCTGAAGGAGAAGGAATTAAGAATAAATAATATTCTCACCCTTCCCCAATTCCATCCTTCGAGCTGGGTTGTCATTCATTTTCCCAGTGTCCAGTGCTTAAAAGATGTGAGTCAGCAATGTTGGTGCCTCAATGATGGCTTTCAGGATGAACTCCCAAACTCTTACCCTGTTTGTCCCCCTCCCTACCACAGGCCCCAATCCACATATCCTTTGTCTGGCCCAATCCCTCCACAACCCATCAGGCAAGCTCCCATGTTGGCATTAGCCCCACCCTTCAGGCATTCTCACAGGGTGACGATGTCAGCATTGGCTGTTTCCATGGCAATGGTCAAAGGGTCCCTGCCTTCAGAATCCCGAGCCCCCAGATCAGCTCCTCGTTTCAAGAATAAGCAAGCGAGCCTGGAAAGGACAGTAGGTTCAGCCCTGCTATCTCACCCCTGGGGCCTTCATCCAGTCCAGAGCCTTCCTCCCCATGGCCATCATTTCCTGCTGCCCTACCCGGTGTGGCCAAGAATGGTTGCATGGTGAAGTGGGCCTCTGCCGGCACTGTCTGCCTGGTTCACGTTTGCCCCATTCTGGAGGAGAAACTCACAGGCCAGAAGAGAATTCTGCATCCAGAAGTCAAAAAGGGGGATTGAGGGTGGCATCTTTAGAGGTGGATTTCAAGATGTTTTAGGGAGGGGTATAGTAAATAAGGGTCAGGAGGATACAGCCAAGTGTCAGGCTTGGCGCTCTCTCTTTACATGTATTCATATATTAAAGCCATAGTACAACCTTATGAGATATGCTATCCCTATTTTATAGATGAAGAGATGGAGGCACAGAAAGATTAATAACTTGTTCAAAGTCTTACCATTAAGCAGTAAGACCCTGGATTCAAACTCAGTTTCTTTGCCTCTAAATCACACACTCTTAGCAATGAGTCTCAATTACTTATCTCTCCCTATGGTGTGGGGACCCTAGAGAACACTGGGGGCGTGGGGAAGAGGAAAGAGCTGGGTCCCAAGTCTGAAGTAGAAATCAAAGAAAAGGAGCCTTAGGGTGGGGTGGGGAGGTCAGCATGGTTCTTACAGCAGCTGTGGCCTGGATCAGTGGTGTGGCATTTTCCTGACCTCCATTGACCCAGTTGACATCAGCTCCATGGGCAAGGGCATCAGCCATGGTGGGAAGGGATGGAGGATGCCCAGCGGCACGAAACAACAGGGCCCCAGGGTGCAGGTGGCCCAAGTCACCAGAGGAGGGCTCTGTTAGGGCATTTAGTTCTGTTAGGTATAATCAGTGCTGAGTCTGGGAAGAAAACCCTTAGCATAGTCTCCTGATGCTGCACTAGCATAGGTCAGTTCTAAATTGTGGGGAGGCCTTCATGACTCATGACTATGGTGAGATGGGGTGACATGGGTGTGAGGATGTACATGTCTGGGGCCCTGGGGTGTGGGAGACAGCATCATTCACCTCATCCTGTCTAACCACCCTGACCCTCCAGACAGGCTGGATTGTCACAGGTGAGTTGACTCTCCCTGACAGTCTCAGCTCTCACCTTCCTCTGCTCCAGCCAAGCTCACAACCTCCTTTCAGGCCTTTGGAGATCCCAAGTTCATTCCTACTCTTGACTTTTCTCATGCTGTAGATACCCCTAATGTAATCCTCCTGCCCACTCCCCACTTCTTCCTGTGCTTAGCACCACACCCCACTCTAACTTTCTGGGAGAAAGAGATGCTCAGAGACAGAGATACTGGCAGAGATTTAGGCAACATTCTTTCTCTACCCCTAATATGGGGGATTAAACCCATATATGTAGCTCTACCACTGAGCTACATCCTTAGGCCTTTTTACTTTAAGACAGGGTCTTGGGGCTGGGATGTGGCTCAGTGGTAGGGCGCTCGCCTAACATGTGCACGGCCCAGGTTCAATCCTCAGCACCACATAAAAATGCATTGTGTACAACTAAAATAAAATAAATAAATATTAAAAAAAATAAAGGGTCTTGCTGAACTTCTGAGGCTGGCCTTGAACTTGGGATTCTCCTGTCTCAGCCTCCAGAGTCACTGTTGTTGGGATTACAGGTGTGTACCACCACTCCTGGCCCTCCAAATCTCAAGGGGAAGGCCTGGGCTTCATACTGTGCCTCCTTATAGGGCCTGGCACTGTGCTGAGCACACAACAGATCTTAATGAATACCCAACCAATGTTCTACCTGGCTTGGATCTGAAGTTCCCTGGCCGGGGCCTGATGGATGGCTTTGGGGCACAGGAGGCTGCCCCCTTGGGGGCCCCCTGCCACCACTTTGGCCTCGAATCTCTGGAAGCTTGGTCAAGAACTTCTTCTCCACATATTTGGCATGAATCCAGGCTTCCTTCTCCTGCCTGGAGGAGAGGGGTGAGAGAATAGGCTGCTCCCTTCCTATCCCAGGTCCCTCTTCCTGCTTCCCCCATGGAAGGGAGTCCTGGGTACCTCTACCCCAACCTCACCGGGAGCAGGTAGGCCCTGGCTTCTTCACTGCCATGGCCTCCACACGGGCCTCATAGATCTGGTTGATGACAACATTTCCCAGCTCACACATAAGCTTCAGAAGGCCAGGCAAAGGCAGAGAGAGACAGGTAGGGTGTAGGGTGAGTGAGTGTCTGGTCCATTCTCCTCACCTGCCCTCTTCACATTATCCCAAGTTACCTTTACTAGTTCTGGCTCCCACGAGTCTAGGGTCAGGGACCGGACTTTGGAGAAATGAACACCAAGGCTCCTGGAGGGCCGGAAAGGGAGTCATGTCCACTGTGGGCAGTGGCCTGAAATTTCTGCTGCTGCTTCAGTAAACACTCAAAGGCAAGGCCTGCGTGGGAGGCCATGCAGAGGAGTTGGGCTGGGAGGCAGGCCAGCTGGGCCATGTATCCTGGCAGGATCCTGCCTGTTCACCAATCCTTCCTTCTTTCCTACTTCATTTTAAGACCCTCATCCTCTCCAGTCACCTCACTTCTCTGATGGTACTTTGGCCTGGACAGCACTTTTCATGCCATCCAACTTCCCTCTCCTTGTACCAGACTGACTGGGGGTGAGGGTGTTATAGACTTGCTAAGGCCTCACAACTTCTCTCTCTGGTCTTCGTGGGCTTCTCTACCCTCAGCAGCCCTGACCCATGTTTCCTCCAACCAAGCTAATGAATTCCTCTGCATTTCCCCCAAACCTGGGCAGACAAGGAAGGCTGAGCCCTCCTGGGTGCACCTTGTATGCACCACAGTCAGAAGGAATGGGTCTCATGCTTGGGGCCTTGGGGAATGACCTGTGGATGCCAGAGCACTGAATGCAAAGAGTGACACCAAGGTTGATGCTTGCCCACTCTGGGGCTGGTTCCCGGCAGTCGCAGCACTGAGCGTTGCCATCTACACTCTGTACTTGGGCTGCCACGTGCCCAACTCCCCCAGGCTCCTTTCCTCTGGTCATTCCACCACAGCCCAGTGTGGCAGCAGAGCCCAAAGCCAGGTGTCCTGAGCCCTGGGGGAGACAGGAGAAGAAAGGATGACCAAGGAGCCTTGGATAAGGGGCGGCCTATTTCCTAGGGCAGGTAGGCCCTACATGCCCACATTGAGGTACCTGGCCTGGCCCACATGGGCTGTCATCAAGGCGAGGCTGGCTGAAAGCAGAGGCGATACTGCTCTGTACTGCACTGATCCACAGCTGCAGGAGGCGCTCAGAGTCAGCCTGGAGGAGGCAGGACCTGGGTGGAGGTAGCAAGTGGGTGAGGGTGATTGGGGAAAGGTCTGAGGTCAGGGGAGCCATATGGCAGGACACATTCAGCTAGTGTTCAACTGGTTGCAGTTGTATTGAGATATAGGTGGTCCCTGACTTATTGTGATGGTTTAACTCTTTCTTCTTTGGTACTGGAGATTGAACCCAGGAGTGCTTTACCACTGAGCTACATCATCAGTCCTTTTTTTATTTTTTGAGACAGGGTCTTGCTAAGTTGCTGAAGCAACTTAAAATTAATTTAACTTGAGGAGTTGGGGCTGTAGTTCAGTGGTAGAGTGCTTGCCTCACATGTGTGAGGCACTGGGTTCAATCTTCAGCACCACACAAAAATAAATAAACAAACATATTGTGTCCATCTACAACAACAACAAAATAAAAACTTAAAAAAAGAAAAAAGATTAACTTGAAGTCTCAATCTTAAGATCCTCCTGCCTTGGCCTCTTGGGTCCCTGGGATTTCAGGTGTGTGCCCCATGCCGGCTTTGACTAAAGTTTTTTTTTTACTTTAGTTTAGTGTACCCATACAAGTATTCTGATCTACTTTCAGGCGACTATTCAATAAATTACATGAGACATTCAACACTTTTTTTTTTTAATAAAATAAACTTTGTTTTCCCCAACTATAGGCTAATATAAGTAAGCATGTTTAAGGTAGGCTGGGCTCAGCTATGATGGTCAGGAGGTATATTCAATAAATGTATTTTCAACTTTTGATATTTTTAACTTACAGTAGGTTCACTGGGATGTAACCCCATTGTAAGTTGAGGAGCACCTGTACTTCTGTACCAATTGGTAATATCCTCCTACATATCCCTCATTACCCTATCCCCTCCAATCCAGTTGCCAAGAAGTTAAGGCCTGTATGGGGGTTCTCTCTTGTGGTCACCTTTGTTGCTCCTAGGGATTACACTCACTTGCTAGTGGACACCACCTCAAAGCAGAACCGCCTTTCTGAGTCTGGGCAGAGTTTCACTGTACAAAGGCGAAGGTCATCCACCACCACTGTCACAGGGTCCTGGCAGAAGAACATGATAAGAGTGCTGATTCTCCATCCATAGGCATAGGCTGAGTTTCCCTGGGGCCCAGGCCTCCAGTACCTACCCACCTTATATTTCTTCTGGTAAACCAGTTGGTTCCTCTGAATGGTGAACCAGCGTCTGCAGAAGGTGGAAATAGTTATAAATATGGGCAGTCTTGGGATGAGGCTCAGAAAGGAATAGAAGAGAGGCTGTGCACTTTGCCCCAGGGAGGATTTTGCTGAGAAGAGAGAGAAATGAGCTGACTATCCCATGAGACATTTTAGAGAAGGGTGGATATCTAAAGGGTGCTCCTCATAATCTTAGACAACCTAGATTTGTTATATTTACAAGAACAAATTTCCAGCAGATGGCAGTAAAATTCTCTCTTCTCTTTAAAAATAAGTTTATTGCTACCCTCACCCCCTTGTAGCCAGTGTTTAAGGAGATAGCAGTGCTAGGTGTGTGTGTGGGGGGGTAAAGGTTAATGTTATGTGTCATCCTGACTCGACTGAGGAATGCCTGGATAGGTGGCAAACATTATTTTTAGGTGTGTCCATGAAGGTATTTTCAGAAAAGATTCACATTTGAATTGGTACTATTGCTACAATTTTTGACAAATGAAAAGTATCCTGGGAAAGGGACTCATTTTTCTGATTTTCACAAAGGTTTCCTACAGGCTAGTGGTAGTTTGGGAAGGGGAAACAGTTATGTCAGGGCATGCCACCATACTGTTCTGAACCTGTAGGAGCTTCCTATTTCCCTCAGAGTAGACCCCAAGGTCCTACAACAGTCTTTAAGGCCCTAGAATTATTTACACCCCCATTATTTCCTATTTCCTTTTCCCTTACTCTGTCCAGGCCCATGGTCTCTCCACTGTTCTTCAAATACCCTATGTATCTCAAGGCCTTAGTGCTTATTTCCTTCTGTCTATAACACTCTCCCCCAGATATTCTTGAAGTCATGACTCAAAAGCCACCTTCTCACAAGACCTACCCTGACCCACTAATTTAAAATTGCAGCTGGGCACAGTGGTGCACACCTGTAATCCCAGCAGCTCAGAAGGCTAAGGCAGGAAGATCACAAGTTCAAAACCAGCCTCAGAAACTTTGCAAGACCCTAAGCAACTTACTGTCTCAAAATAAAAAATAAAGAAAAGCAGGGCTAGGTATGTGGCTCAGTAGTAGAGTGCTTACCCAGCCTGTATGAGTCACTGAGTTTGATACTCAGCACCACATCATAAATAAATAAAATAAAGGTATTATGTCCAGCTACAACAAAAAAATTTTTTTAAAATAAAGAAAAGGGCTGGGAGCAAGCTCAGTGGTTAAATGCTCCTGGGTTCAATTCTGGGTTTTAAAAATAAATAATAGGAAACCCTTTGTTGGGGATGTAGCTCAGTGATGGAGCCTTAGCATGTTTGAAGCCCTGAGTTGGATCCCCAGCATTGAAAAAATATAAATATGTTAGCCAATTTATATTGTGTGCATGTACTAATATTTAACAACAAATCCCACCATTATGTACAACTATAATGCACCAAAAACAAAAAGATAGAAATAAAGTCAAACTACCTCTCCGCTTCAGCTTGCCATGTCCCTTATTTAATTTTTTTCCTATGGCACTATTACCTTCTAATATAACATACAACCTACTTAGTTACTATGTTTATGGTCTGCCTTTGCTGATTGAATGAATGCTCTATGAGGTTGTGGTGGGGGCTTGTCTGTTTTTCTTGCTGTGCTTAGTGCACTAACACTACTCAAAAAATACTTAATCAGGTGGGTTAGGATGATTGCGGTGCCCTCCCCTCACCTGCTCCAGGTCTTAAATGCATTGCTGGCCCGTTTGAAGAGATGGCCTTCCATGACCAGGCCACCAGGTCCCTCCTTTAGGCTTGGCTCCGGCTCTTCCCCACCCAGTTCCTGAGGGCACAAGAGGGTCAAAGGGAAACTGAGGTGGGTAGAGACCAAGGCTATAGGTCTGTCTGCTTCCTGCACAGTCCCAGCCCTCACCTTCTGTTTTAGTAGCACGTGTCTCTGTTCCATGTCCCTCTTCTCTCGTGCTGAATTCAAGACTAGCTGGTGCAACTGGGCATGGGAAGTCATCTCAGATATTCAAGTCTCCTTCAATCAGGCCAGGAGAGTCATCTCAGAGCCCCTACCCTCCCTGCATCATCTGGCTGTTCCCTGGGTCCTACCTGGGCACCCAAGTCCTTGCGATACTGGCCCAGTTGGCTCAGCTCCTCATGGCCCTGCTGGAAATAAGTAGCCTGAGCCTCCACCAAACGTAGCACCTGGAGGACAAGGTGGGCAGAGGGCAGAGCTGAGGAATGACCTCTCTCTCCCTCTTTCTTCCTGTTCTTTGTCAGCAGACTCATCTCCACCTTGTTCTCATCACCAGTGAAACTCACAAACTCCATGATGTCAAACTTCCTCTTGTCCTCAATCACATTGATCTGAGGGCCCAAAAAAAACCTCAGATCAGTTTTGAAATCATAGTACCCCCTTCTCACTACACACCAGGGATTCCCAACCTTGAAGTACCACCCCCAAGGCCTTGGTACTCTGGGGAAGATAGGCTGGGACAGGCACCTGCAAGGCATAATCCAATGCTCGTCCCCGGTACCCAGCTCGAGCAGTCCTCAAAGCAGCTCCAGCCTCTTCTGCCTCTTGGACACGACGACGAGGGACCTCTGCATTGTGGTTAAGAGCAGCCTCTAGGCTCTCAGCCCCCCGCCAGAAATCCCGGCGAGCTTCTCGGAAACCCCGGAGACCTCTGGGTGTGAGAAGATAACAGAGAATCACAGATATACCCACCTGCCTCCAGTAGAGAATTCCCAGGATAAGGCCCACCCATATCCTTTCAGTTAGCCTATGTACAGTTGGAAATCCATAGGGATCCTTGGGATAAAGGAATAGAAGTCAGGCCACCAGAAACCCCCAGTCTCACAACTCCTTCAATCAAGGAGGTTCCGGGGTAATAGGAAGAGGGCTAGAGGGCTGCTTTCTGGGCAATACAAAAAGGCCCCCTTCCCTCCAATCTCACTCCTTGACCAGGGTCTGGATTTGCTGCTGTAGCGTGTGCTGGGTGGCATCGAGAAGCTCCTGAGGGAAGCAGAAGTTGGCAGGTGGAGATCAGGACAACAGATGACCCTGCCCTGTCCCCTGACTCCCATCCTGGTTTCTCCCACTTACAGCATGGGTGTCCAGCTTGTGATTCAGGCTCACAGCAAATTTGTCCAGACACTCCTAGACAAGAAGAGGCACAGAATGAGAGAGAAAAAGAGAAAGAGAAAGAGAAAGAAAGAGAACCATTCACGCATGGAGAAGCAAGGCCCTCCCAACTCTAGACCCCACCTATTAATGGCTATCTTGTATGGCGGTCCCAGCTCTGCTCTAGCCTGAGTCCTGCAGACCCCGGGCCAGTATTCCTTTTCCACAGCATTCCCTCATTCCACCCCAGTACACCCCTGTTCAGATTCTCCACATACCACCATCATGGGTTCTGGTGGACCCAGGTGGGCCAGATCACAAATGCCAACAATGAAGGCACGACTGGCAGCAAGGTAATGGCGCCCGCTTTCCAGAAGGCCAGTTCCCAGCTTGAGGAGCTGGGGAAAAAGGAGAGCTGTGAGTAGTGCCATCAGCCACCACACCAGGCAACACCCTCCACACCTGCCCCATTTTCTTTTCCCTTGCCCAGGGCTGCATCCCCCTTTCTGACCTCACCTACCTTACCACCAGTTCAGTCCTGCTCTGCCCTATTCCTTACACACATCTGCTGTGTTCTCTGCTTCTTGGTTTGCACTATTCTGTTCTTAATACAAAATTCCTACCTGTTCCTCTCAGCCTGTTGCTAAAGCTTCTGTAAGGTTTACCTCCAAAATGTCTTTCTCTTTTCACTCTCCCATGTTCCTCCCTGCCTTGCCTACGCACTTAGATGAAGGGGTCCCCGGAAACTCCATCATTCTATATTATCTGGCTTATAGGCTGAATTCTCTAATAGCTGGATTCAATTCTACAGTCTTTACTGTCAGGGACTGTCCCTTTCTTTTCTTTTTATTTATTTATTTATTTGCTTTAGTTGTACACAATGAATTTTATTTTTACGTGGTGCTGAGGATCGAACCGGGGTGCGCACGTCCTAGGCGAGCGCTCTACCACTGAGCCACAACCCCAGCATGGGACTGTCCCTTTCTGTGCTCACTAAACATTCCCTTGTAAATATTAATTGGTCACCTAGGCCACAGGGTCAGGACCAAGTAGGATGCTAGGGTGCTCTGGGGCCCATTCTATCAGCATTCTCACAATGGACAAACAAGGAGATCTGATAAACCAAGAGGCAAGTGGTTGACCTGAGGAGCAGCCCTGGAAGAACCAGGTGGCTAAGCCAGAACCCCAAGTCAGTCTCCTAGCCCCTGGACCTTGTTAACTGTGCAAGGCTGCGACTCCACTGCCCCTGAGGCTCAATACGCTTGACTCTTGCCTGAGTCACCATGTCTGGGATGGAGCATAGTAGAGCCCTTCAGTTCAGTCCAGAATGGCAGGAGACCACCAGGAAGGTTTTGTGACAAAATGCAGGGCAGCAGGAACTTGGTATTCATAGGTGTTCAGTGTACTTTTGTTAAACTGAAAAGAAAATTTTTCTGGGGATTACTGAGGCTTTAGGGAAACAGAGCTTGATGTGCAAGTGGCTAGCAGGATCAGTAATTGTCAGGAGACTGACCAAGATCAAATCTTATCAGTCTGTGACAAGGAACAAAGATGCTCACAGATCACTGTGTAGATCCAAAGGAATGGATCCTTGCTTACCCCAGCCCTACTGAGTAAAGATATGAGTAAAGATATAACACTGATCTAGTGACAAACAAGTATATCATACTATAGAATAGTACTCAGAAATAAAAAAGAACTATTGATATGTGCTACAACATGGATAAACTTCAAGGGCATTATTTTTTCTCCACTTTTTTTAATTGGTGCATTATAGTTATACATAATGGTGGGAGATTTGTTGTTACATATTAATATGTGCACACAATGTAACAATTTGGCCAATATTACTGCCCAGCATATCAAAGGCATAATTACGAGTAAAAAAAAGTACCAATTTTGAAAGGTCATATACTACATGATTACATTTATATAACATTCTAGTATTTGGGAGTGGGTACTGAGTGATAGGATATACCCAGTCATTTTTATTTCAAGACAGGGTCTTGCTAAGTTGCTGACGCTGACCTTTTTAGCTTGTGATCCTCCTGTCTTAGTCTCCCCAAGTTGCTGGGATTACAGGCATGTGCCACCATGCCCAGCTAATTTTTTTTAGACAAGGTTTCATTATGTTGCCCAGGGTGGTCTAGAACTCCTGGAATTATATGTTTCTCCTGCCTCATTTTCCCAAGTATCTGGGACTATAGGTATATGCTACTACACCCAGCTTATACATACCATTTTGGAAATGACAAAAACAGAGATTGGGGGAAAAAATCAGTGGTTTCCGTGGATTGGAGAAGTGGGTGAGGATATATCACTATAAAGAGAAGGCTTGTAGAAGTTCCTTTGTGGTGATAGAAGTTATATACCTTAAAGGTAGTGATAGTGGGGCTGGGGTTGTGGTTCAGTGGTAGAGCACTTGCCTAGCATGTGTGAGGCACTGGGTTTGATTCCCAGCACCACATATAAATAAATAAATAAAGTTCCATCAACGACTAATAAAAATATTTTTTAAAAGGTGGTGATAGGGGCTGGGGATATAGCTCAGTTGGTATAGTGCTTGCCTCACATGCACAAAGCCCTGGGTTCAATCCCCAGCACCAAAAAAAAAAAAAAAAAAAAAAAAAAAAAAAAAAAAAAAAAGGTGGTGATAGTGATAGTTATGTGAGTATATATGACAAAGTATGACAGACATATACATAAAGACATGCAAACAAAATGGTATACATAAAACATAAAATCTGAGTAAGGTCTATAGGCTTTGTTGTTAATTGTATTGTAACAAGATTGATTTCCTGGGTTTGATAATGTAGTAGAGTTATACAAGATGTCACCATTGGGGGAGGTTGGGTGATGGGTACATAGGTCTTCTCGCTATTCTTCCAATTCTATAATTAACTCAAAATAAACAGTTTAATTATAAAAAGAAATGAAGTCAGGTGTGATGGCTTCTTGAGAGTTATTTGAGAGGCTGAGGCAGGTGGACTGCAAGTTTGAGGCCAGCCTGGGCAATTTAATGAGGCCCCATCTCAAAATAAAAAATAAAAAGGGCTGGGGATGTAGTGCAGTGGTAGAGCACCCCTGAGTTCAATCCCCAGTACTGTAAATAAGTAAACAATTAATTAAATTTAAAAATTAAAAAATGAGTACAGTGGTCTGGGGTTGTAGCTCAGTTGAAATGTACTTCCTAGCATGTGTGAGGCACTGGGTTTGATTCTCAGCACCACATACAAATCACACAAATAAATAAAATAAAGGTCCATCAACAACTAAAAAGATATTTTAAAAATATTTTTAAAAAATGAGTACAGTGGCAAGTGCTTATAGTCTCACATACTGACAAAACAAGCAAGAGGATTGCCTGAGCTGAACAGTTTAAGGCTAGTCTGAGCAACATAGCAAGATCTTGTCTCAAAAAAATAAAAAAAAAACTATGTGTGTTTATAATAACATGCACACATATATACATATATATGTGTATATATATACATATATATATATACATATATATATATACATATATATATATGAATGAATTGGTCCCCTACTAGCTTTCAGGCCTTGAGGCACTAGGATTGTGCAAATATATAACACAAAAGCCCCTCATGGCACTTTTACTCTAGTGGTGGAAAATTCAAAGAAAGGAACAGGCAAGTGTGATGGATACATGCTAAGGTGAACCACAATCATATACATTCTTGTATAATCTCCACCCTTGAGTGTAAGCATGACTGTGACTTACTACAAACCAAGAGAATATAGCAAAGGCCATGAGACAGCACACTCATGGTGAGGTCATACCCTGTAGTGAAGGTGATAGATGACATTCCTGTGATTACCTTACCATATACGTCAGTGCCACCTTATTAGCCCAGAGAAGAAAGACTCCTTCTGACCTTGAAGAACACAAGAAGCAGCAGCAAACTGCTATGTGATGTGTCTATGGAGAGGGCCACATAATACGGAATTTTGGGCAGCCTACAGAAGATGAGGGTCTCAGTTCTACAACAGCAAGGAACTGAATTCTGTCATCATGTGAGTTCAGAAGAAAGTCCCAAGATTCAGATAAGATTACAACCTCAGCTAAAAGCTTGACTTCAGTCTAGGAGATGCTGAGCAGAGGATTAAACGATGCCTAGACTCCTGACCCACAGAAACTGTAACAATGTTTATTATTTCACACCACTAAATTTGTGATTTTCTGTGTGTGTGTGTGTGTGTGTGTGTATGTGTGTGTGTGTTTTGCTGGTGAAGGAACCTAGGGCCTAGTGTATGTTAGGCAAGCGCTCCACCACTGAGCTACATCCACAGTTTGTGATAATTTGTTACATAGCAATAGAAAACTAATAGTGGTTTAGGCTTGGTTCACTTGTAATTCCAGTGACTCAGGAGGCTGAGGCAGGAAAATCACAAGTTCAAGGCCAGTCTCAGCATTTTAGTGAGACCCTGTCTCTAAAAGGGCTGGAGATGTAGTTCAGTGGTAGATTGACCCTGGGTTCAATCCCCAGTACTGCAAAAGAAAAAAAAAAAAAGGAAAAAGAAAAAAGATAAGAAATGCTATAGAGTCAAATGAGAGTAAGGGAGGAGAATGGTTGTGTGTGTGTGTGTGTGTGTGTGTGTGTGTGTGTGTGTGTTACATGCAATTTTATACAACAGTCAGGGAAGGTCTTACCATCTGGTGTTTATCTGTTTTATTGGTTTGACTTCCACAGCCAATCTGAGGGCTAGAACAGTTTTGCTCTCCTAAATACCCAGGGCCAGGTACAATGCAAGGGTTTAGCAGCAGAACATAAGTCTGCAAGTGAATCTTGTTTTCCAAGATCCTATGTGCCATGAGAACACAGAACTACCTCTTTTGGCTTCTGTGTAATCCCCAAAATATATACCCTACACAGTTAGTATTTAATAACCCCAGGACTCATTCCCAGTCTCCAATTTTCTCCCTGGCCCAGCCCTCTTGTCCAGGAGAGGTTTCTGGGTCACCTTTCCATGCAAGGGTTACCTTTTCCAGACGAGTCTCCAATTCTGACACTTCAGCTTCCACCAACTCGATAGAGGCTCTGGGGAAGGAGGGATGAGGTCACAGGAACAGATCTCAGGTCCATCAGGTCTGGAAGCCTCTTCAGGGTTGGGGTTGGGGTTTTGGGCAGTGGGGACAGACATAAAAAGCTGCTGGGTTGAGGAGGGCTACCCAGCCACCTTCTCTTGCTTATTTACTTCACAGTCTAAGCTACTACAGGCCAGGCCAGAGCAGGAAGAGAAGGAAGATGGATGTGGTGACTAGGGCCGGAAATTGCTAACCGCCCCAGAGCAGGTGTTGGGGGAGGGATGGGGTTCCAGTGAGAGGGAGGAAGGACTATCAGTTTTGGGGGATTAGAGAGACCAGAAGATTCGGGCAGGGTAGAGATCATTAGAGGACCCTGGTTTGATATCAGAGGTACCTGGCCTACTTTGGCCCACTAGCTCCCTCTCATCATTTTTTTTCTTTTTTTTGTGGTACTAGGGATTGAACCCAGGGCCTCTCTACCTCTGAGCTATATCCCCAGCCCTTTTTGAGAGAGGGTCTCACTAAGTTGCCCAGGCTGGCCTGGAACTTGAGATCCTCCTGTTTCAACCTCCCAAGTAACTGGGATTACAGGAGTGTACCACCACATCCAGCTCCTCTCATCCCTTTGAGGCCTATACCCTAAAGCTGATCTGGCCTGCAAAAAGCTATGTGTGTGTGCTGTCATGTTGGGCCATGTTGGACCCTCCCCACTTTGGCCCCCCAGACCCACACACACTTACCGGAAGCGGGGTGAGTCCTTGAGACACTCTTCAAAATCCAGCTTTACAGTCATCTCACTTGATTGCTGTGGGGCCAGGGGGCCCAGGGACCAGGCTGGTAGGGATATAGGCCAAGGCACTTCCTGCCCCAAGAATGGCCTCAATGAGGAAGGAAGGGGGTCCTCTGCTGGGTTGTACCTGGGGGCGCAATCCTGTCCCCAAGGGAAAGGGGTGTACTAGGAGGAGCTCTCACCCCACACTTCCAGGCAATGCTGGGAGGGGCAGGGGTGGAGCCTGGGTGGAGGAGGGGGGCCTGAGATCAGAGAAGCCACAGCCCCGCCCCTGGAGAGACTATCTACTGTCACCTTCCTCCTGGGGCCCCTGGTCTCTTCCTCTGCTTCTGTTTTAGTGGTTGAGTTTGGGGGGCCTGATGATGTAGGTTCAAATCCTGGCTCTGTCACTTAAAGGTTGTGTGACCCTGCACAAGTTCTCTGATTCCTCAGTTTCCTCATTAGAAGATAGAAATGAAAATACCTTCCTTTGGGGGTGTTAAAAAAAAATTAAAGAGGGTTGAATTTATGGTTAACTAAATTAATTGCATCAGTCATTGCCATCCTGTGGCTGCTTGACATTAACCTTCTTGAGATCCTAGGTTCTTGTTGCATCCAGTTCCTAGGTGGCTCCCAGCTTCCTTCTCTGTGCTCTGCTTTCTTGGTTTCCTGCTCTTGAATGGTCCTCCCACCCCACCCACTGCTTGACCCAGCAGGCCCAGCCTGGGCATCCAACTGACAGCATCCAGAGTTCTGCTCTTCTTCTCTTTTATTGTCTATTCCTAGGGTGGTAAGTGCAGGGTAAGGTTGCCCCTCACCCCATCCCCAGCTTGCTACATTTTCCATGGTCTGTTTTCTTGTTCCTGAGTCCACTGGAGTCGCAGGGTTTCATCTGGAGAGAGAAGAATCTGGGTTTAGTGGCTTTCTTGTAGCAGTCATGAGATCTTGCCCATGTGACCCTTAAACTCCTTTGAACCTACCCACTCAGCCCCTCTGCCTCCCAGGCCAGTGCAACCACCTCCTCCTTGTCTCTGCCCAGGCTCACGTCTGCGCCCGCTCTGGGTTGGAGGGTTCTGGCTGTTTCTATGTTCCCTCTCTGAGCTCCCTGGGCTTCGGCAGTTCTGCCTCTTGGCCTCCAGCCACTGACACCAGCTGGATGTCACCGGAGACCTAGTATCTTTGGATGACATGGTAGTTCCTGGAGTGGGGTGGGATAGCAGAGAGGAATCGAGAAGGAAGCATGGACCTAGTGGGTGGTAACAAACTAGAGGGAGTTCCCAACCCTTTCTGAGCTTCTGTTTTTCCTTTTCCTACACAATATGGGCCTTGGGCTCTGCAATGTTTAGGGCCTCTCTTACCTGTTGCTGATGAACTGATCTCATAGGATTGGAAGGTTGAAAGATGGAGTTTGCCAAGAGGCAGGGCAGTGAGATGATGGCCTGGTACCCTCACCAGGCTGCAATGGTATATCACTGTCATGGTTGCAGAGCCCTTAATGGCCTTGTGATCCCTAAAGGAGCCTCCTATATGGTCCAATAGATGGACCTTAGTGCTTATGAGATTCTCAATGACCAAGGTCAAGTCTGTGGAGCCTGAAAGTGTTGTGGGATGAGAGTACCCCCCCAGCAGGTTTCCCATGCCAGCTCTCACCGTGCCGCTGATCATCTTCTATGTCCTCTTCAGGTTCTGGGTGGGAGTCAGACCTCAGGTATCTTCCTTGGCTATAATACTCCTTGCGTTGCAGATCGATTTGCTCCACTGGAATGGGGGCCGAAGCTGAGGGGAACTGATTTCTGCAGCTAGAGGAATCTGTGGAATCACCCAAAGCAATCTGAGTCATGGCCACTTGGTATGTCCGTGCCTCCCAGGTATACATGGTGGGCCTTACCAGAGCGGAGAAGCTCAACTCCCAGGTTCTCATATCATTTTCTTCTGTTTCCTCTTTTAGAAAACCTTCAGGGACCTTTTCATCCCTCATGGTTCTCTTAGACTTTGTCTTCTTCAGCAGCCATTTATCTATGGGAACTATCCTGAATGGGGACCCCATTCCAACTGTCTCCTTTCCTTCCTGGGGTCACCACAGCAGGGCTGTGGGCCAGTGCCCACTGAGGAATAATATGGTGGACAAGTGAGGAACAAAGTCCAAGCAGACCATGGGTTCTGGAACAGGCTCTGGACTACAACCCTCTTGAGTCCCTGGAGTCCCCCATCACTAACCCTTGACATCTAGGACAGGCCTCGCGATGAAAATGTCAGTTTCATCATTGACTCTTCTGGGTAGTCCTCCTGCCCAGCTTCTCTCCACAGGCCTGGGCTTTGGGTCCATCATCACGCCTCTAACACCACTGCTGATGCCAGCACTACCCCCACTGCTGTCCTCATCACGTTCCAAGGGCAGGTTTTTCTGAGCCTTGAGGAACTTCCCTTCAGTGTAGTGTGTCTTACGGTGCTTGTCAAAAGCACTGGAGTCTGTGGGCCAGTGTGAGAGCTTGGCTTTGCTGTCAGGCTCTCGCTGAAGGTTTGCTCCACCCTCCCCTTTCCTTTCAGTGCCCACCCTGCATCTTACGTGTCTTGGAAAAGTTGTCTGCAGCTCCTGAGCTTCTATTGTCACCATACTGGAGGACCTTGGGGAGGAAATTGTCCATTGTTGCAAACCTGAAGGGGAGGGAGACTAGTTGGGGACACCGAAGGGAGAGAACAACAATGGGGGCATGTGGTAGATGATCCCCCCAGACCAGTATTGGTCAGACCTGATGGGAATTGTGGTACTTCCCATTTTGCGGGCCAAAAAGCAGAGGTGCCTCAGGCCCAAATTCAAGGGCAAAGGGGGAGAAGACCCCACACCTCAACTGATCTCTGAAAGGACTCTCACCTCTCTTCCAGCACTTCAGGAGTCACCTTGACGGAGGACCCTGCCAACATGTCCTCATCACTGTCCTGCAGCCTGCAGAGGGGGGGTATCAGGCAATATCCAGTCCCTGAGGCTTCTCTGCCTCATCCCTTGTACCCCTTATTAGAACAGAAAAAGTCTAGGCTGAAAAGTTGAGGCTGAGGACTTGTCACCTGTGGTAGGGGGTGCTGGGCTCATCCACCTTCATAAAGCCATAGTCCTTATCGGTAGGGTGATAAGTGGCCAGGATATTCATCTCATCCCAGCGCTGAGCCTTTTTCCTGGGATGAAGAGAGTACACAAGAGGAGGAGACAGACCTTCTAGTGACCTCCTTCCTCACAGCCTTTCCTCATTCTTCCAGTCATTCAAAAAACTTTTTTTTTTTTAACACCCCCTCGTACAGGCTTTGGATAGGGTGAGACCCAAAAATAATTAGGGTACCGTGTGGCCAGGATTTATGGGGCATCTGCCACTCTCCCAAAGGCCTGAAATAACACAATTTCCACCCAACTACCCTCACCTACTCTCACTCCTTTTTCGGAGGACTCCGCCCCTTCCCTCATGGCTCCGCCCCCTCCAGTGTCCCGAACTCCTCCCTCCAGTCTCTGGGCTTTCTGTCCCCAGAGCTAGTCTCCTTACTTATCCGCACAGGGGGATCTCTGCATCAGGATGGAGCTGCTGTCTTTTAGGATACTCCGGGGCCGGTCCTCACAGGGACCAGAGTGCAAACAAGTTGACCCAGAGTGCGGACCACAGCCCGAGGTGTACACCCTAGAACCCCCGGGCCCGGCACAGGAAGCCCTGGGTAAGCTGGTTCCAGGGCAGGGAATGTTGACTACTACATCAGGGGATGTGCCGAACTCAAGGTTGTGGCCCGCAACATCCCCAGGCTGCTGACTGAGCCCGTTGGGCTGGCTTGAACCAGGACTGCGAACCACGTTGCCCCCAGAGTGCGAGGGGGGCTCAGAACCGTTAGGCGAGGCTACTCCGGGGGACAGTCTGGTGTCTGCCTCGACTCCTCTGACCCCTCCGGCCACTCCTCTGGTAACCACTCCAGGTGATTCCCCATTGAGTCCTCTAGCAGGTCCTAGGGAACCCTGCCTCTCCATGGCCCCACCAGGGGGCCACTCTCAGCTACCCCGCCCCGCCTTCCAGTTCCACATAGCCCCGCCCCTGGGCCACGCCCCCTGCGCGAAGGGCGGGGAACGCTCCGGCTCAGGGCCGGGTCCCCTCCTCTTCTGCTCCCTAGAGCCGCGGTGGATGGAATCAAGACTCTAGAGATCTCAGGCTGGGAGTCACTCCGCTTGCCTTTCCCTTTTTGTGCCACCCAATGTCTTTGTCATTGCAATTTGTTCCCGCCTTTTTCTCCATCACACCCTCGTCCAAATTAGCCAATCATAGCCAAGGGGCTTGACCAGGGGGCGTGAATCCCTAATTGTGATGTCACACCCCTCCGACCTTAGCTGGAGGGAGACCTCAGCGACTTCGGAGAGTTGGGCTGGGATTTTGCTGGTGGCTTGGCGGAACCTTTTGGAATCGTTAGCGCTGTAATTTGAAACTGCCTGCCGAGGTGTCTTTGGACTCTATTTGTGGATTTAAAGTCTTTAAGAGTTTGGTTGAATTGGAGTTCATTCTGGGTTTGACATGAAATATCCCCACCCCCGGCCACAAATCGTCTCGCGTTGCTTCTCGGGAAAAGTGTGATGCAAAGTAGGGAGACTGCGACATTTTTGGTCTCAAAGGTGTGACTTTCATTTATAAAACTACAGTTTCTCGGTGCCCCCTGTTCATCCCGTTTGTAGCCCTTTAAAGCGTATGGCGCGTAGAGAACACCCCCACCCCTTGCCGTAAAGCGAATAGTTCAATATGTTGCTTCCCCCGGCGAGGGCGGGGTTGTCGGTTCTGCTGTCGCAAAGCGCACCTGGCGCCATCAACCTTCGGTCGTAAAGATGCTTGTGGCAGACATTTCTTTCCACTGTCGCAAAAGCTCCCTGTATTAGTCTTCATCCCTCTCGGAGCCACTCCGTCACCTCGCCGTGCCGTAAAGCGAGCCTCCCCGACCCCGTCGTCCTTCTGTTCCCCCTGTGGTAGTCATTAGTTCCCAGTCCAGGATGCTTCATTACTTGATAGTGCCAGTGCCGTAAAGCATATCTGGTCCCAGCCCCCGGTCGTATTCCCTCAGGGTGTCTGTCCTTCGCGGTTGCCACGGTGCCGCCAAGCGCGGCTGTCGCGCGGCCCGGGTGTCAGCGGCGATGGCGGCGGGGTCGGGTGGGAGTGGGGGCTCTGGGGGAGGCCCCGGACCAGGACCCGGCGGGGGTGGGGGCCCCTGCGGTAGCGGCTCAGGACCGGGATCCAGCGGGGGTCTCGGCAGCGGCGGGGAGCTGCACCCGCGCACTGGGCGCCTGGTGAGCCTGTCGGCCTGTGGGCGCACAGCGCGGCGGCAGCAGCCGGGCCAGGAGTTTAACCACGGGCTGGTGTTGAGCCGGGAACCCTTGCGCGATGGACGCGTCTTCACTGTCCGCATCGATCGCAAGGTGCAGAGCTGGGGCCACGGAACCGGCTTGTGGAGGTGGTGGGAGGAGAACAGGGGAAGATGGGGTAGGACAGCCAGAAAGCCCACATAACTGGGTACCGAGAGGGAACCGACAGATTGTAGGACACTAAGAGATGGGCAGGAAGAGACCATGAAGCAGACGCATTCAGTCTGGAGGAGACAAGGTGAGAGCTTGAGTTTCCTTAAAACTTAGAAGCAAGGAGAGGGACACGAGCCCACCTACTAGAATGGCTGGGGAACAGTTCTCCCGGCCCAATGTCTTGGTGGGCGGATGATGGAGAGATGTCAGATATGTGATAAAAGGAGGGAGGAATACCAAAAAAAGAACAAACCACTGAAGAACAAAATTCTCAGGTAGGGACAGGGAGGTGTGTGGTATACTTGGCTTGCAGAAAAAGAATTTGGGAGGAGAATGAATCTGGGTAGAGCCTGATCCTAGAAGAGAATCAGACCAGGAAGAAGAGAGTGATATACAAGAGCAAAAGGCATGGGGCATAGGAAGCATGTGGTGGTTAAAGAGCCATAGAGACCCAGAGAAGTTAGAGGAGGTAGGAAGTTGGAACCAGAGAATTTAACCTGCTTAGTGTTTACCACACTAAGCACCTGAGTATAGGGCAGAGTTGCTAGGAGAGAGCAGGCCCAAATAATTAGAGGCAGGGTCCAGAAAATTACTTGTGGGTCTTCATCTCTGGAGGTGCCTAGGAGGTGGTGAGAGGGGAGCAGAGTGGCCTGTAGAATGTGGTTTCCTAGTGGTGGGAAACCCAGTGATGGCCCATCCTAAATATCTCTATATCACCCCTATCATAGGTCAACTCTTGGAGCGGCTCCATTGAAATTGGAGTGACATCATTGGACCCCAGTGTGCTGGATTTCCCAAGCAGTGCTACCGGGCTGAAGGGGGGCTCGTGGGTAGTGTCGGGCTGCTCGGTGCTGCGGGATGGGCGCTCTGTGCTAGAAGAGTATGGCCAGGACTTGGACCAGCTTGGCGAAGGGGACCGTGTGGGTGTGGAGCGTACAGTTGCTGGGGAGCTGCGGCTCTGGGTGAATGGGCGGGATTGTGGTGTGGCTGCCACAGGCCTGCCCGCCCGTGTATGGGCTGTCGTGGACCTTTATGGCAAGTGCACCCAGATCACCGTGCTACCCCCTGAGCCAGGCTTCAGCCCCCCTACTCCCATTCCTACACCTCCCCTGGAACCTTTGGCCCCCCCTGAAGATTCTGCCTTGACGGAACAGGGGACCTCTGGGGATGAAGGTGAGAACACAGGGCCATGGTGGAGGGGTGAGGCAGGGGGTATGGCAAATGCAGGGTGGGGTAAATGCAGTAGTGATCAGGGCTGGGTGTGGGCAGGACCATTCAGACTCTGAGTCTGTTACTGGGAAGAGCAGGGGCTAGAGGAGAGGGTCTCCTGGCTATAGGCCCTGAAGCAAGGGCTGAACCCTTATTCCCCTCCCATCCTACCTGGTCCCCAGCCTTCATGGTGTCCCCAGCGCAGGCCCGGCCGGAGACGTTTCCTAACAGCCTTGAGTCGCATAATGGTGAGGGCTTTGGGGAGGCTCTGGGAAGGGGCATGGGCAATGAGGGTGGGACCTCAGGAAAGGGCTAGGGGGAGAGAGTATAGAGCTTCATTTTGGCCTTTCTCCATCCTCCTGATGTAGACTTTGCCAGCATGGAGCTCTCTGAGGTGGTGAGCAATGCCATCCTGTCCGCCTACAATGGGGGGCTCCTGAATGTGAACCTGAGCTCCCCACCCTCAGGAGATGGGCTGGGATCTAGTGGTGCTGCCACCTCACCTATCCTTACTTCGAACGACGCTCTGCTCTTCCATGAGAAGTGTGGGACCCTCATCAAACTCAGCAACAATAATAAGACAGCTGAGCGCCGGAGGCCCCTGGATGAATTTAACAATGGGGTTGTCATGACAAATCGACCACTTCGGGACAATGAGATGTTTGAGGTGTGCAAGATCCTGGTCTGGCTGGTGCCTCACCCTCTGGGAGCTAAAGATGGGGCTCAACCCTTGATGCCAAGAGGGTGGAGTCTTGGGAAGAACCAAGGGGTTCCTTTCTCTGCACTTAACTTCTCTGCTCCTTCTGTCTATCATCACTCAATCCCAGATCCGGATAGACAAGCTTGTAGATAAATGGTCAGGCTCTATTGAGATTGGTGTCACCACCCACAACCCCAACAGCCTGGAGTACCCAGCCACAATGACCAACCTCCAGTCAGGTACCAGCCCTGTGCAGCAGGGGACACACAGGCCTGGGGTTACTGAGGTGAAGGAAATCCATACCCTAACCAGGTATCCATTTTTGCTCAGGCACCATCATGATGAGCGGCTGTGGGATCCTAACCAATGGCAAGGGCACCCGCCGAGAGTACTGTGAATTTAGTCTGGATGAGCTGCAGGTGAGGGTGGGGCCCAATGCTTTGGGTTATTCCAGGGGAGGTCCAGGTACTTTGTGTCCCTTATTGGGACACATAGTGATCTTTTCTGTGGCCTAGAGCAAATCCCTTTGTGTTTATATGAGGTTCCTTCTGAAAAGGCAGGTTTGCCCAACAGGTGTTAAAGTGAGCCCAGTGTTAGCATTTTTTCCCCCTTTTTCTTTTTTTGCAGTGTGGAGATCAAACCCAGGGTTTTACAGATGCTAGGGCAAGCATTCTACCACTGAGCTACATCCCAAGCCCCTGTAGCCCTTATTATTAGCATTTTTGCTGCTGTTGCTGCCGTGATCAGAAGACCTGACAACAACAATCTTAGAGGAGGAAGTTTATTTGGGAGCTCACAGTTTCAGAGTCCATAAATGGTGTACTACTTTGCTCTAGGCCAGAGGGGAGGCAGAACATCATAGTGGAAGAGTGTGGCAGAGGAAAGCAGCTAGGAACATGGCACTAGGAAGCAGAGAGAGACTAAGCTCAGCTCACAAAGTATATACCCCAAAGGCATGCCCCCAATTACCCATCTCCTTCTATCTGCCTAAAGCCAATACTCAGTTAATCTCTATCAGGAGATTAACACACTAAGGTTCTCATAACTCAATCATTTCATCTCTAAATTATTACTGTCTCATACATGAACTTTTGGGGGACACTTAATATTTAAATCATAACAGAAGTTGATGTTTGTAAAATGGTTTAACTCTGACTTATATTGAACATACAGGAAATGTTGAAATTGCCATGTTTGAAAAACAGGGACCCAAGACCTGCCCTGCCTGTCCTCCAGGGTACTGAGACTCATGTGAATACCTTTGGGAACTGATTCCTGTGGAATAGCGACATGAGAAGGCCCCAGGATTCTCTGTAGCTAGATTCCACACTGAGTTATTTTTTCTGTTTTGAATAGGAGGGTGACCACATTGGCCTCACAAGGAAGTCCAACTCTGCCCTACACTTCTTCATTAATGGCATCGATCAGGGTAAGGGGATGCTCAGAGTGGGCTTTTGGCCCAGGACTATCATGGGGTCCAGACCTCATCCTCTTGCCTCTCTGGTTCTTGCTTTTCCTGTGTTTGACTCTTCTGCCTTTTTTTCCCTCTGCCACAGGTGTGGCTACCCCGTTGACACCCCCAGTGGTGTATGGTGTGGTGGACTTGTATGGGATGGCTGTGAAAGTCACCATTGTCCATAATAACAACCACTCTGACCGACTCCGCCGGAACAATGCCATTCTGCGGGCGCTGTCTCCTGAGGGTGCTCTCCGACGTGCTGTTCCTGCTGCCCAGGCAGAACCTGAGCGCCTGCTCTTCCACCCCAATTGTGGGCAGAAGGCAGCCATTACCCACGAGGGACGCACTGCCCTGAGGCCCCAGTATGGCCCATGGGTGGGGAGAAGCCTGCAGAAGAGGCTCTAATGGAGTTGGGGTGGTGGGCGGGGGGGATGGTTATGTGGGAAGCAGAAGGAGTCTGGTCTGGGGAGTCCTAGACAGAAAGGTGGGAAGCCTTCCAGATCGTGAGGTCTGGTTGGTCGGTTTGGGGCAATGGATGACGGGCGTCACTGGGCTAAGCCTTGGCATATTCAAGAGTGTGTACTGGGATCTGAATCTCTCTTTGCTGTGTCCTCAGTGCCACTGATGACTTCAATCATGGAGTGGTGCTCAGCAGCAGAGCCCTGCGGGATGGAGAGGTATTCCAGGTGCGCATCGACAAGATGGTGGACAAATGGGCTGGCTCCATTGAGATTGGTGTGACTACCCACAACCCTGCCTACCTCCAGTTGCCCTCCACCATGACCAACTTGCGCTCTGGTGAGTTCCCAAGAAGGGCACAACTGGGATAGGGTCCTAGAGAATAAACTGTCCCTGCAGCTCTGACCCTTGTTCTGTAGCCCCTTTCTTCCTTATCACACTTACGATTTGTCCAATGGCTGGGTAGTGCCACAAAGGCAGGGCCTGTGGTTACCTTTGGAAACTGCAAATTAGAGACAGGGTCTCACTGAGTTGCTAAGTGCCTCGCCATTGCTGAGGCTGGCTTTGAACTTGTGATCCTCCTGCCTCAGCCTCCCAAGTGCTGGGATTACAGGTGTGTGCCACCACGCCCAGCTGAAACTGCAGTTTCCTTGTCCACTGAGAAGCAAGCCAAATCTTTTTTTTTTTTTTTTTTTTTTGGTACCAGGGATTGAACTCAGGGGCACTCGACCACTGGGCCACATCCCCAGCCCTTTTTTGTATTTTATTAGAGACAGCGTCTCACTGAGTTGCTAAGTGCCTCACCATTGCTGAGGCTGGCTTTGAACTCATGATCCTCCTGCCTCAGCCTCCCAAGTGCTGGGATTACAGGCGTGCACCACCACGCCCGGCCCAAGGCAAATCTTAAAGGAAAGCCAGAGTGTGCTTTTAGCTTAAAGGAGTCTCATGGGGGTTGCTTTGTAAAGGAAAGGAGCCCTGCTTTGCCCATCATGTACTCTGCCACTCTTTGTCCTTGTAGGGACCTGGATGATGACTGGGAATGGGGTGATGCACAATGGGACAACCATCCTGGATGAATATGGGCACAACCTGGACCGCCTCAAGGTGGGAGAGTGGGTACATTGCCTGGGTGCAGCAGTCAGGGAGCCAGCAAGGTGGGGTGGATGCAGGACCATCCCAGGCAGGAACTCTGCCTGACTCCTCACTCCAGCCCCAACTTCTTCCAAGGCAGGGGACACGGTGGGTGTGGTGCGGCGAGAGGATGGGACTCTCCACTTCTTTGTCAATGGAATGACTCAGGGTCCTGCTGCCTGGAATGTACCCCCAGGCGTCTATGCTGTCGTCGATCTCTATGGCCAGGCAGCTCAGGCCACCATTGTGGACGACGTGGGTGAGGGTCCGGCTGGGCTACGGCAGGAGGTTAGGGTGGCCTTGGGGGGCCTTAGCAAGCCTTAGGGATACCTGGAGACCTAATAGGTCATGTCCATTCCTACAGAGGTGCCTCCAGTCCCTGAGCCACTCCCTGAGGGAAACAACCAGGTGTCTCCAAGCTCCCCATCCTCAGGGGCTGGTGGCTCTGACCTACGCTTCCACCAGCTGCATGGAAGTAATGCTGTCATTACTAATGGGGGTCGCACCGCACTTCGGCACAACTGCCGCAGCGAGTTCAATGATGCCATCGTCATTTCCAACCGGTCAGTCCCTGAACCTTTATATTCCCACTATCCTACTGCCTGCCTAAGTAGGACCTCAATAACTGCCACTTTCCCTGGCAGGGCCCTTCGGGATGGAGAGCTGTTTGAAATTGTCATTCAGAAGATGGTAGACCGCTGGTCAGGCTCCATCGAAGCTGGTAGGGGGCATCTTATGTGTGGGTTAGGGCATGTGGATGCTTGTAGCCTGGAGAGTTAGCTCTGACTTTTCCCTGCTTCTTCCCAGGAGTTACTGCTATTCGACCTGAAGACCTAGAATTCCCTAACACCATGACAGACATTGACTATGACACATGGATGCTGAGGTTGGGCTGCCTTCTCTTGGGACCAGCTTGGTGGGGCTCAGTGGAGCTGGCTAGGTTCAGGGAAGCAGGGTTTGGGCCTATAATGGTTACCAACAATGGCAGACTTAAGGGATCTGACTGCCTCTTGTGTTAAATTCTGGTAATCCCTGCCCAGTCTTCAGGAGCTCCATCCTCCTTCCTTTTAGGGAAGTTCTTGTTTTTCCTTGGGGAGATCTCAGGGCAAGGGGGACAGGATTATGTCTTGGGCCCAGATCAAGACATACTCCTCCCCCACATCCAAGGCACTGGAAGGTTCTTTTTTTTTTTTTTTCGTACTAGAGATTGAACCCAGGGGCATTTACTGAACCACATCCCCAGCCCTTTTTTTATATTTTATTTAGAGACATGGTTTTGCTAAGTTGCTTAGGGTCTCACTAAGTTGCTGTGGCTGGATTTGAACTTGCAATTCTCATGCCTTAGGCTCCTGAGCAGCTGGGATTATAGGCGTGTGCCATGTGCCTGGCTGACTGGAGGGTTCTGACATGTAGAGACTGAGCAGGGGCCCATGTGGGGATGAAGCAAGGAAGCTGACCTACCCCTTCTGCTGTTCCCCCAGTGGCACAGCCATCATGCAAGATGGTAACACAATGCGCAACAACTATGGGTGTGACCTGGATGCACTGGGCACAGGTGCACGCATTGGCATGATGCGAACTGCCAAAGGTGATCTGCACTACTTCATCAATGGCCAGGACCAAGGCGCTGCCTGCTCAGGATTGCCTCCGGGTAAAGGTGACTACTCTGTGGCTTCTGGCCAGCCACCCTCAGCTCAGGCTGCCTGGGCTCTCAGGTTTCTGACACTCTCCTTTCCTATGCAGAGGTGTATGCAGTAGTGGATCTGTATGGCCAGTGTGTCCAAGTGTCTATCACCAATGCCACTGGCCCCATGGACAATAGCCTAGCGACCAGCAACACTGCCACTGAGAAATCATTCCCCCTACACTCCCCAGGTGACTACTGTGGGCCTGAAGGATCCTATTCAAGGATGCTACAGGATATGGGAAGGATCAGCCCCATAGGGCAAACAATTAGGAGGGTGGGACACTTACATGCTACCCAGGGGCCAGCATACTATTCATTAGCCATCCCAGGTTTGGAAATGATTCTTGTGGTGAAAAGAGGGGTCAGGATGTCCTGGGAGTAATGATAGAGGGAGCCTTATGTCTCCTTCCTGTCTCATCTAAAAGTTTTACTCTGCATACTGTTTGAGCTTGCTGCCCTAATCTTACTCCTTTCTCTATTCATAGCGGCGGGTGTGGCTCACCGATTTCACAGTACTTGTGGCAAGAATGTCACTCTAGAGGAGGATGGCACAAGGGCAGTGCGTGCCACTGGCTATGCTCATGGCCTTGTCTTCAGCACCAAGGAGCTCAAGGCAGAGGAAGTTTTTGAGGTGGGCTGTGGAGATGTGGTGGGGTGCTACTGGCCCATCATCAGAGCCAACTAATGTTTTCTCTCTCATAGGTAAAAGTGGAAGAGCTAGATGAGAAGTGGGCAGGTTCCCTCCGATTGGGGCTGACCACACTGGCACCAGGGGAAATGGGACCTGGGACAGGTGGTGGCCCAGGGCTCCCTCCTTCCCTGCCAGAGCTCCGGACTAAGACCACTTGGATGGTGTCCAGCTGTGAAGTGAGGCGCGATGGGCAGCTCCAGAGGATGAACTATGGCCGGAACCTAGAGAGACTGGGGGTGAAACACCTGACTCTCAAATAGCCGGTGAGGGGTTAGGAATGGAGTGGTAGAGAGATGTGGGCTGACCATTTGTCTTTGTCCCACCTTGGACCTAGGTGGGTAGCCGTGTGGGCATTCGTCGAGGAGCAGATGACACAATGCACATCCTGGTGGATGGAGAAGATATGGGGCCTGCAGCCACTGGCATTGCCAAGGTAGACCTCAGAGCTTCCTTGGGTCCTGGAAGTGGGCTCTTGGGTGGAGGTCTTGTGCTGATCTCTGACTTTCTGAGTGTTGTGTTTCCAGAATGTGTGGGCTGTGTTGGATCTATATGGGCCAGTACGCAGTGTGTCCATTGTCAGTTCCACAAGGCTGGAGGAGCCAGAAGGCACCCAACCTCCTTCCCCCAGCTCAGACACTGGAAGTGAAGGCGAGGAGGATGACGAGGGCGAGGATCATAGCCTGGGTGTAAGAGACTACAGCAGGGGCTGCTGGATAGTTAATGGCCATTGGACACCAGATTCTCCAATTGCAGGGCAGAGGCTCACACTTGAGCTCTGTGTGCACTCCAGTGGGGTGGATGTGGCCTGCCATTGGCTCCTCATGCAGCATAGTCTCTTCTTTCACACCAGGGCCAGAATCAAGTTGGTATTATGCCCACAGCCTTTGAGTTCCTGGAGAACCATGGGAAGAATATCCTCTTGTCCAATGGGAACCGTACAGCTACACGAGTGGCCAGCTACAATCAGGGCATCGTTGTCATCAGCCAGCCCCTGGTGCCCCAGCTGCTAGTCCAGGTGTGTCCTGCCTCCATGTTCCCAGCTCCTCTTGCTCCAGCTGACCCAGGAACAACCCTCCTGGAAAGGGTCTTTCTGCTGCAAACCAAAAGATATGTCAAAAGTTAGCCAGGTCAAGGAAGCCCTTAGGAGCAAGAGTCCTTATAGAGGTGACAGTAAGATCAAGGCTTAAAAGAGAGGAGGGGGTGGCTAGGGTTTCAGCTCAGTGGCAGAGCACTTGCCTAGTATGTGCAAAACCATGGGTTTGATCCCTAGTACTGCAAGGAAAATAAAAGGAGAAGGAAGAAATATTTGAGTTTGTAGTTTCTGGTCTCTCCAAGAATCAGAAAGGACAGTGGCCCAGAGTACTCTTTTGGGAAGTATATTCCCTCCCTAGCAGGGTGAGAGCCTTGTTCTGCAATGTGGGTAGGCAGCCTCTGCCCAGAAGGCTGTGATTGTGGAGTAGTTCCTTCTCCTGTAGGTGCGGATAGACTTCCTGAACCGACAGTGGACATCCTCCCTTGTCCTGGGAGTCATCGCCTGCCCACCTGAGAGGCTCAACTTCCCTGCTTCTGCCTGTGCCCTCAAACGGGCAGCCTGGCTACTGCGGGGCCGTGGTGTCTTCCACAATGGTCTCAAGGTGAGTAAGAGAGAAGGGAGAGGGTCAGGTCTCTGAGTAGGGTGGGGTTGGACAAAAGGGAGAAGTAGAACTCATAGTCCTGTGGTAGGACAGCAGATCTGAAGAGGGTGGAAGGTGGGGGGTGGGGCAAGGGCATGAGTGTCCTTATCAGTCTCAGTCCTACTGCTTCCTCCTACGCAGTTGACAGTGTTACATTTAGGTAATTGAAGTGGGGGTAGAGCCTAGGCAGTGGGCAAGGGTAGAGACAAAGCCCAGGGACAGGAAACTGGAAGCAGAGTGAAAGGTAGGATGGCTGCTGTTGATGGAAGTCTGAAGACAGTAGGTCTCTCCTCCCAGATCTGTGAGAAGTTTGGGCCAAATCTGGACACATGTCCTGAAGGCACCATCCTGGGACTACGGCTGGACAGCTCTGGGGGACTGCATCTCCATATCAATGGGGTGGACCATGGGGTAGCTGTGCCAGATGTGCCCCAGCCTTGTCATGCACTTGTGGACCTCTATGGGCAGTGTGAGCAGGTTAGTGGCAATGGGGAGGGCAGGGAAGAGGGAGTGCCTGGGAGATTGGGAAGTTTGAGGTACACAGATCAGCAGCCTTGGGGGCTGAGAAAACTTTGGCTGACCACCCCTTTCTTCTACAGGTGACAATTGTGAGCCCTGAACCAGGTGCTGCCAGTGGAAAGAGTGCTGGAACCCAAGGGGACATGGAAAAAGCAGACATGGTGGATGGTGTGCCAACCTGAAGGGACCAAGATCCTACACCCCCGCCTATCCCCATTCCCATCCTTCTAGCCCAGCTTCTGTGACCTGTGCTTCCTCTATTCCCTCAGGTATCAAAGAGAGTGTGTGCTGGGGTCCACCACCTGCTGCTAGCCCTCTAAAGAGTTGTGAGTACCACGCCCTTTGCTCCCGCTTCCAAGAACTGCTGCTGCTTCCTGGTGAGTCCCTGTCCCCCAGAACTTGCCTCATAGCTGAGACCCAGGATGTGAACCATAGCACCAAGCTTGACACTCACTATCCCACAGAGGATTATTTCATACCTCCGCCGAAACGTAGTCTGTGCTACTGTGAGTCTTGTCGGAAGCTTCGAGGAGATGAGACCCACAGGCGCCGAGGGGAGCCCCCCCGGGAATACGCCCTGCCCTTTGGCTGGTGCAGGTTCAACCTCAGGTACCTATGGACCAAAGTCATACATGTTCCCTATTGCTTTTAGTCCTCTTAATAGAGTGTGTGTGTGGGTGGGTGGGGGGGGTGCATGTAAAAACTGATAAAACTTTCTGAGTAGGGGATGACCTTGGGAAACCAGTGACCTTTGTCCTGTCTGCCATTGTTCTCCTAGGGTAAATCCTCATCTGGAAGCTGGGACACTAACCAAGAAGTGGCACATGGCATATCATGGGAGCAATGTGGCAGCTGTACGGAGAGTGCTGGACCGAGGGGAGCTGGGAGCAGGTACTGTGGAGCAAACAAGGACAGGGAAACCCTATCTCTGGGTCCCTGGGAGGAATCACAAGGGCCATCCTGACCCAGCTCTCCTTGCAGGTACTGCCTCCATCTTGAGTTGCCGGCCCTTGAAGGGAGAACCTGGGGTGGGGTTTGAGGAGCCCGGTGAGAACTGTGCACCTCCCCGGGAGGAGCAGCCCCCTCCAGTGCTGCTTTCCCCCTCCCTTCAATATGCTGGGGCCGAGACCCTAGCCTCCAAAGTGCAGTGAGTACACAGACGTGGGGTGGCTCTGGGGTTTTCAACCTAGACAGGGTCCCAGGACCTCTTGGATCCTCATGATTTGTCCCCCATTTCTCACCCTGGCTTGTTAGCTGTTCCTCCACCTAAGCCCTTTCTTCATTCATTGAAGATGCTACTTACCACATGCTGAGTGAAGGAGAAAGGAACCTTATTATGATTTAACTTGTTTTCTCTAGAATGTTTATACATAATGACTCTTTAGGATTTTAAGGGTGAAAAGTACTATGGATACAAAAGGAGAGTGGAATGAAGCCCATGAGAATTGCACTTGGAGTGGGCATATTAAATAGGATGTCAGGATAGGCATCATAAGGTGAGGTTTGAGCAAAGGTATGAGGAGGGCAGGGAAGGAGTTTGCTAAGCAAACTTTCTTTGGGAGGAAAAGCATTGCAAGTAGAAAACAGCTGGAATTTAGCACTTAGTGGTGGCCTGTTTGGTGAGCAGTTAGCAAGGTGGAATGGTGATGGGGCCAGATGCCTCATTCCTCTGCTTCTACTTTCTGACAGATTCCGGGACCCCAAATCCCAGCGGACGCACCAGGCGCAGGTGGCATTCCAGGTGTGTGTGCGCCCTGGCTCCTACACCCCTGGCCCCCCTTCTGCTGCTCTCAGAGAACCTCCTGACCCTCACTTCAGCCCAGCAGAACTTGAGTGGGTCACTAAGGAGAAGGGGGCCACACTCCTCTATGCGCTGCTGGTGAGGGTGGAATGAAGGCAGAGACACCACTTCTATAAGCACAGTTGGGCCTCGGCCCTGGACTCTTTGAGTGATGACTGCCATCACCTCATTCCAGTGACTCACGGCATGCACAGGTGCTGTCCTAGCAGACGCAGGACAGATTCAGAAAGGAAGTGGAGCACCTCTCCATGTCCAGGGTTCCAGCACGTCTTCCTCTAACGAGAGGGAGCTTGTGGGGGAGCCCATTCCAGGCCCTGGGTCCCTCCTTCATGCACTGATTTGGGGAACAAGACTCCCTGTTACTCCCCTCCCCAACATTACTTAATTTATTTCCGTTTTTGTTTCTGGTTACTGTGAATCCCAGAGGAGTCTCCCTGTGCCCACACAAAGCTGCTTTTTCCGGGGCCATCGGGCGGGAGTGGGGAAGGAAGGGCGGGCGGGGGAAACCGCGGGCCCGCTGTACAGTTGTTACCGACTGATTTCTAAGGAGACAATAAATAGGGTCTCAGATCATCCGACTCAGCCTCTGTCTCTCGCGACCCCGAGAACCCGCGGCCCCGGGGCCGCCCGGTGAAATGAAGGGCTCCTGGCACGCAGCCTGAGCCGGCCCAGACCCCAGCTGCTACAACGGAGTTTGGACTAGCGGGCACCCGTCCCCGCGCTTCCGCATTTCCCTCCTGTCCAATCCTCAAAGCCGGTCGCCGCCGTGACTCCGGAAGGATTCGGTCGTGCCGCCGGATGTGACGCTAGAGCCAAGGCGCGCCAGAGGCCGCGGAGAGAGTATCTGGAAGGTGAGTAGAGAGGGGTCTACGCCCTGGGGTTTGAGGAAGGGGAGGAGGCCCCGAACCACGGACCCTGTGCGGCCAGCACTCGCTGGGGCTGGGGCTGCGATCCAGTGGAGCTGCGTGCCCCCGAAACACGTGACCCGGTCCGAGAGCTGGCCGCACCGACAGGCTTTCGCCTCGGTCGGGCTCAGTCCACTAAGTTCCCGCCTCCCAGCAGGCACCGCCTGAGGTCTGGTAATCAGTGACAGAGCCGGGCGCCCACGGTCCAAGCGCCCCCAACAGCACCATGCCCGCGCTCCTGGAACGTCCCAAGCTTTCCAACGCCATGGCCAGGGCGCTGCACCGGCACATCATGATGGAGCGGGAGCGCAAGCGGCAGGGTGAGCTGGGGCCAGAGCAGGAGATTAGACGCGCGGTCAAGGTGTCTCAGCTGCCCCAGGACTACTCCATCCACGGGCTGAGCAGTGCGTCCGCGGGCGAGGATGGAGGAGGGAGGGAACAGCCCCATTGGTGTGGGAGTGAAGAGGCCTGATCCAAGTTCCAGAAGCCAGAGATGGGTGAGGACCTTGGAGAGCTACTGTTGTGATGAGAAAGAGCCACTGCAAAGTACACAAGTGGTGGGATAAGTGGCCTTTGCCGATTTTCAGTCTCAAAAAACATGGAATTAAGCCGGGCGCGGTGGCGCACGCCTGTAATCCCAGCACTTTGGGAGGCTGAGGCAGGAGGATCGCGAGTTCAAAGCCAGCCTCAGCAATGGCAAGGCACTTAGCAACTCAGTAAGACCCTGTCTCTAAATAAAATACAAAAAAGGGTTGGGGATGTGACCCAGTGGTCAAGTGCCCCTGAGTTCAATCCCTGGTAACACACACACACACACACACACACACACACACACACACAAAAACATGGAATTAGTTTCAGCACCCTGCCACTTCATTTTGGCTTATTTTCCAGAGGAGGAAGAGGTGGACAAGATGATGGAACAGAAGATGAAGGAAGAACAGGAGAGAAGAAAGAAAAAGGAAATGGAAGAGAGAATGTCACTGGAGGAGACCAAGGAACAAGTAAGCTGTCCCTGATTGCTCCCAGCTCTGGCTTTTTCCCTTGGCTTTCCCTGCCTTTATCTCCTTTCCTCTTCTCTTCCAGATTCTCAAGTTGCAGGAAAAGCTTTTGGCCCTACAGGAGGAGAAGCACCAGCTTTTCTTGCAGCTCAAAAAAGTTTTACATGAGGAGGAAAAACGAAGGAGAAAGGAGCAGAGGTGGGATCAGAGAGCTAAAAGTAAAATTGGGAGTAAGGTGGATTGGGTAACAAAAGAATCAGTGTTTAATGGCAAAAAGGAGGTACCTGCCCTTGGTTTTCACCTACCTTACTTTCACTCCAGCGACCTGACCACTTTGACATCAGCTGCATACCAGCAGAGCCTGACTGTTCACACGGGAACTCACCTCCTCAGCATGCAGGGTAAGGACTAAAGAAATCATTTAATAGGAAGTGGCTCCTCCTGGAGGCACCACAAACCCCCTCTCCCTTTCTAGGGAGCCCTGGAGGACATAATCGCCCAGGCACCCTCATGGCAGCTGACAGAGCTAAACAGATGTTTGGACCCCAAGTACTCACGGTGAGAAAAAATAGATTTGAGTGTGTAGCTCCACTTATTTGCTTTTCTTTTACTGCTTCCTCCCAGGCATCCTGGCCACCAGTGTTCAAGTCACAAACATAACTGAGCACTTACTGTATGCTGGTGGGGGGGGGGGGTGGAGAAGTAGGGCATAGGTATGTACAAAAGTTCCTAAGTTTCTATTTTTAAGGACTTTACATTCAGTTCTCATCTTCCTCCTCAGACCCGGCACTACGTGGGCTCAGCAGCTGCTTTCCCAGGGACTCCAGAACATGGGCAATTCCAAGGCAGCCCAGGTGGTGCTTATGGGACTGCTCAGCCCCCACCTCACTATGGACCCACACAGCCAGCCTATAGTCCTAGTCAGCAGCTCAGAGGTGAGTAATGAGTGGGATGGCTTTCCTGAAAGCCCAGTTAAGATTAGAGTGAAAGGAAACTCTAATGGGCATGCCTCCTCCCTTCCTCAGCGCCTTCAGCGTTTCCTGCAGTGCAGTACCTATCTCAGCCACAGCCACAGCCCTATGCCGTGCATGGCCACTTTCAGCCCACCCAAACAGGTGATAACATCCTAGACAGGAACCCCACCACAGGTCCCACCTGCCTCATTCTCCTTTCACACACGTCTCTTCTCCACCTAGGGTTCCTCCAGCCTGGTGGTGCCCTTTCCTTGCAAAAGCAGATGGAACATGCTAACCAGCAGACTGGCTTCTCTGACTCAGTGAGTACAGGGCCTTGGGAGGTTGGAGGAAGGGCTAGGCTAAGGGGAGCCCCAGTGTGCTTCAGGTAACTTTGTCCTCTGCAGTCCTCCCTGCGCCCCATGCACCCCCAGGCTCTGCATCCAGCCCCTGGACTCCTTGCCTCCCCCCAGCTCCCTGTGCAGATGCAACCAGCAGGAAAGGTAAGGCTATCCCAACACCACCAAGCAAATAGGATAGGTGGCTCACACCCTTTGGTTGTCCCTTCCTCCTTCAGCGTGGTTATCAGTAGGGATGTTAAGTGGAAGGGAGGGTACACTCACTGACAAAACCCTCCTTTCATCACCATCTAGTCAGGCTTTGCCACTACCAGCCAACCTGGCCCTCGGCTCCCCTTCATCCAACACAGCCAGAACCCAAGATTCTACCACAAGTGACCATCAAATTATGTCTTCAACCCCATCTTTCCATCCCCCATGGGTGAAGGTCTTTCTTCCCTTTATGTCCCAGGCCAATAAAATCTACCTGCCACTCCACTGCCCTGGCTGCTGCTGTTTGTGTCACTTCCTACCCAGCTGTCTGGAATATGCCAAGGCTGCTTGGAGGGGGGGGGGGATTACTGGTAGATTAACAAATGATAGACAGTGGGTTATAATAAATCCAGTGGCTGTTTAGTCTGTTTTGGCTTCCAAATATTTCCAGTCAACAAATACCCATGTAATTCAAATAAGCAGCTGACTTGGGGGCTTCATATTAAACTTGTAGTTTTATTCAGGTTTGTTTGATTTTAACAAATGTGTCGGGGAGAGAGCCCGCAGGAAAGGGTAAAGCCCATAGGGGCAGGGCCCTCCCAGATGCCTGAGGAGGGGGCAGGTCCCCTCCCCTCTCCTCCTCTTCCCTCCCCACAAAAAGGGACTTGGGGAGAGATACAGGCAGGGGAGGGGGCTGGTCCCTGGTCTGTAGGGTTGGTGCTTGGGTTAAAGGGCTATGGGGGAAAAGGGGACCAGACCAAGGACAAGTTGGGGGAGGGGCACAAGGGCCATTTGCCAGAATCCACAGCTTTCTGATTCCAAATTAAAAAAAAAAATCCACAAGCAGTACCCATCCTTTCTCCCCCACCAGGACTGTAGTGCGAGGGGAGAAAAGGAAGGCAGCTTCACCAAGGCCATGGCTCCCTTGCTCCTGGCCAAGGGAGCTAGGTGAAGGGCAGGGGCTCCCCGACAGATTGAGGGGGTGGGGAAAACCAAAATAAAACGTCAAATAAATTGTGTAGGAGTCGTCCAGCCAAGGGCCCAGCCACAGTAGGACCAGGCTGGGGGAGGGGCCTCTGCAGGCTTGAGGATCACTGCTGCCACCACTGCCACCCTGAGTAGGAGAGAAACCAAGTAAGACAGAATAATTAATACCTTCAACAAGGGTGGAGAGAACAGGACCAGGATGGGGGCAGAAGCAAGCCTGGTACCACTAATAAACCAGAAATAAGTTTGATGAGAACAAAGTATATAAAGGGGGACAGTGAGGGCTTTGTCACTCTCACCTGGGAGCCAGTTATTTTGCCATGGCCTTGATTGCAACAGCTGCCTCCTCTGTCATAGCAGACAGCACCGTTATCTGAAGGAGCGAAAGGGATAGTTACGAGATATCTGAACTCTGAGAAACAGCAAAGCTAAGCACACAAGGAAGAAGAGAATAGCATACCAGGATCTCTTCTCCACAGTCATACTTCTGCTCAATCTCCTTGCCGAGGTCTCCCTCGGGCAGACGAAGGTCCTCTCGCACCTCCCCACTGTCCTGGAGCAGTGATAGGTACCCATCCTGGATGCCAATCAGCTGGGGGCAGATAGAGAAGGAAGTTGAAGACAGGCCCAGGTAGGCTGAGGATAAAGGGTCTGATCAAAAATTTGGAGCAAGAGCAAAATATCAAATACCCTCTCCTACTGCCATTTCCCTCCTCTCCCACAACTTCTGGTCAATCCACATTTTGCACCCATGAGCCACTAACCCATCCCCATCCTAAACACCTACATACCTGAAAGTCATTCCTTTTGATGTTGGGAACATCCATATTATGAGTTGACGGGCAGATATCTTCATATTTCTTCCCAGTAAAGATGTCAATACCAACCAGGTGGACCTGTGTATATGCATCACAAAAGAGAAACCCATCCAACTCTAGGACGGAGGAGATAAAGGCTCATGTTGTCCCTAGCTGATGAAGGAAGTCAGGCTACTTTGTCAGGGAAAAGACTAACAAAGTTGGAAATGAACCAAGGTAAGAAATACTAAAGCCAAAAAATAAAAAACAAAAACAAATTCCAAGGCTGAAGACCACCACAGGTCAAAGTGATAGAGCAGGTAGGTGTAGGGAAGTCCATTACCTTATCAAAAACATTGGGAGGAATCTTTGGCAAGTTTGGAAGAGTTTCTGGACACCCATGTAAGGGGTTGAGAATTTTGAGAATAAGAAAGGTAGAAGGGAAAGTCTGAAAAACAGAAGGAAGGAATGCAAAAGGAAGAATTGGAAAAAAAGAACTTCAAGGTAAGAAAGAACTATGTAATTAGGGAGTAAGAAGACTAGAAAGAGCTACACATTAGGGATAACCCAGGATCAATGCCAAGTCAATAAAAGGTGAAAAACAATAAAACCACAAGAAATTCAACAAGAATGAACCAGGTTGAACTTGAGAGAAAAAAAGGAAAACTCTGAAGTGACAAGGGAAGCCCTAGTGAGAACACTAAGACCCAAGAAAGCAGGGAGGCTCAAGGACTTCAAGGAGTGGGCATGAGCAGATAGAGGGAAATGGAGACTCTGTCAGAATTCCAAAGGGAAAGGTAGAATTGCAGAGAGAAGCAGTTTGAAAAGCAGAAGTTTGAAAACTCAAGTACACTAGAGCCCTTCAAGGGAATGCTGCAAATCTTTTGTTAGGAACAGAGAAACCTCCAAGCAAAGTGATGGGAACAGAGTACCTAACAAAGGCTCAAGGAAGAAACAGAAAAAGTGAATGCCAGGACCAAGGAAGGAACAGCTGAACAGCCATAGCATAAAGGACTGAAGAAAAGTCAAGGGACTGGCACATTGATGGAGAAAAAAAGACTACCAGAGAATGATGGAGGTATAGAAGGAGGCTGAAGGCTGGGAGAAGGTGTAGCCTGAATGGGTATAAGGGCTGAGTGATAAACAAAAGGATTAAGGGGGAAAAAAAAAAAAAAAAAACAAAACACCACACACACACACACAAAACTAAAGCCAGGCAGAGAGGGTCAGGACTGATGGTAGCTTGCTGCCAGGAGCCCTATGAATACATGAGGTGTGGGGAAAGCAACATGTGAAAGGCTAACCTTGGCATGGCCATGCTTGCCAGTCTTCGAAGTAGACATCTCGACGATCTTACAAGGCCGGCCTTTGAGCACCACAAAGCCATTCTTACGTAATGCCGAGCATTGCATTGGGAAGGTGGCTGAGGCCCCTGCATCTCCTGTCTCGAAGTCCAAATCATCTGCCATTTTAAGAGGCTTCGATTCCAACTAAAGCCAAGAAGAGAACTGGGGTCAGTAAGGATGGAGGTTAACAGGACCTCTAATCTATTCCATTTCTCTCTGGCAACACTGCTGTTTTCCCCAACCCCTTATTCCACTCCCACCTATAATAAAAATGAAAGTTCTTGGACTAACTACTGACTGGGGCCAAATACACTGAAGAACTGGTGTATGTAAGGAACAGTGGGGTAGTTAAATCTTCCCCTAAATTAAAGGTGAAATGGTAGCTTGGGAAAAGAAAGCTCCAAGGACTTAAGATGCCAAATCTGAGATGAGGAAAGGCCTACTTCCTGGGGTGGGGAGGACTCAGGTGTTACTTGCCACTGAAACCAACCACCCCTCTGCCCCACACTTAGCCAGAGCTATAATTAGGTGAGCAGCTAAGAGCCAGCAAAAGGGTGGGGCTAATGTGTGTGTGTGTAGGGGGGGGAGGGTGGAAACCGGAGGACAAGGCCCCACCCGGCTGTTACACCCCCCCACCCCTATCCACATACAAGCCAGTCACTAGTACAGGAAACCACAAGGCCTCTTTGGGGGATTCCCGCCTCTCCAACATGCACTTGCAAATGCAGTCAAGGCGGTGAAAGTAGTTTCCTAAACCATCCCCCTGCCAAACACCTCGATCTCAGTTCCCAAAGGGAACCCAGCCTCTCTCCTCGAGGGCCCTCCCACTTTTCCCAGGATGCACCGGTCCTGTCGACTTTTTAGGTCCGGCCTGTACCGTCAAAAAGAGAGGGAGTAAGGGGGTGGTGAATGACAATAAAATGAAAGCGATGGGTTGGTAGTAGTGAGTGGTAGAAATCAGACTAGGCTGAGAATTAGGAACTCTAAAACCGAGGAACTCCCAAACTATAGACACACGAGGAAGACCACTAATGACAAAATGAAAAGCACATATCATGGTGGGGGGATTCATCTGTCCCGGACTTTAAGGCACTGTCGGCACATGCCAAAAGAGGAGTGGGGCTCCTGTCCAATCACTCTCGGTCTCCCAATTTCTCTGGCCTCGCAGTTCCAGGAGTGCCACTTACATCTGGCCGACTGCTTCACTTCACGTGAAGACTGGAAGAAAAACTCCAGGCGCCCAAGAGGCTGAGGAACGCTAACATATGCCTGCAGCTGGCCCTCCGGGGTGATCACAAACTGGTCCTCAAGGTTCTCCCGCTGCCCAAAATTCCAGGTTCCCTCTGACGCCCGCGAGGACCTGCGCCGGGGATTGCCGGCTCCCGCCCACCATGTGGCCGCCGGGGCTTCCGGTGGCCGGGACCTGGGGGGAGGGGTCCCCGCGCTGCCATGCGGACCCGGTCCACATTCGGCCATGCGGCCTCCGACCCCGAGGGCAGCCTGCCATGGGGGGGCACTTCCGGTGCCGCGAGTGCCCCCTCCCCAAAGGCTGCGCCAGGCCGGAGCCTCGCTACCTCCCCTCCCCCCGCCAGCCGCCAACCCCCCCTTCTCATGCGCTCTCACACAGCCCCCTCCCCCACCTCACGTGGCCGCGTGGTGCCCGGTCCTCAACGACCCTGGGACCCTTGCCCAACGGGGCTGATCTGGCCCCCGGCCCTCTCCCTGGAGCAGCCGCCTGGCGGCCTCTCCCGCGTGGCGGCCTCGCGGCTCGCCGTCCCCCGCCCTGCGTCGCTCCAACGTCACCCGGCCGGCCCCAACCGTCACCCTGCGCGCCAACCGGGCCGCGCGCCCGCGCCTCTCCGTACCTCGCGCCGCTCCCCGACCAAACCCATGCGGCGGTGGCCGCCGCTCCCTTCTGCCCCCTCCCCGACCCCCGTATAGTTCCATCTCCTTCCCTGCTCAAGCAGAGATTCCGCGCAGGCGCGTCCTGCCCGCTCTCACCTCGCGCGAACGCACTGACTCGACCCCGTCCGCTCGCTGCGAGCCCAACCGCTGCCTCCGAGCCCGCTACCGCCGCCGCCGCCGCCTCTACCGCCGCCGCCGCTGCTGCACACGGGTCTTAGTACGCAGGCGCCGACTCCCCACTGACCAACCAAGCAGCCCTATGACAGCCGCGCAGGCGTGCTCTCTAGCTCCTCCGCCCTCCACCCCCGCACTGCGCAAGCGCAAAGACCCTCCCTGATCTCCACCCTCTGTCCCACCTACCCACCCAATGACGCGCAGACGTGACCCCGCCCCTCACAAAACCTGGACCCCCTCCAACCTGTCAGCAACGCGCAAGCGCACCCGGTTTTTTAATCCCTTCAACCTCCGCCTCCCTCCCCTACATAAACCACTTGCCCTACCGGACTGTGTTCGCGCCTGCGCAATAAGGTGCCCTGCACTCCACACCCTCTGAAGGAAACGCCTCGGTTTCAAAACGCATGCGTGTTGAGAATCCTAAACGCCCCTTCCACCTCAGACGACGTTGGTACGCCGGCCGTTGAAAAGACCACGCCACTCTGCCACTTGCGGGGCCTAGAACGCATGCGTCTCAGGAAACACCCCACCTCGGCTTTAACTGGACTTAAACGACCCACACGTTTCAGAAAACGCGCTGTGGGCTGGCCCCCTTGCCTCAGTCCTTGCTCCCAGTTCCACACATGCGCGAGAGATCGCTTTTCGCTCCACTCACTTAGCCGATGTGTGGTGGGGTTACCACCCATCTCGGCTTCAGTTCTCTCATCTACGACTCTGTTCTACCATAGAGTTTCGCTGGAAAGACAGAGCGGTCCCGTACCAACCACCATCTTGTTTAAGCTTTGGTCTTCGTTCCTCCCTGTGGCTTCCATAGATGCAGTTCTATGCCAGACCCTAAATAAAGAGATATAGCGTCTGCTTTTTCCCATCTGGGCTCTTCTTTTCCAAAGAATTACCTACAATCCCCTTAGAAAAAATGTATCTGTAAAGAAGAGTGGTATGTTAAATTCCATTGACATTCTCTAAATCATGAAAGATGACCAAGAAACTGGTAACGATCTTTCTCTAGGAGTTTATTTCCCCCTTGTTTGTCTTAGGGAAGAATGCTGCTGCTATTCCTGAAACGTTGTAGTTTTCCTCCTGTTCCTAGGATTCCCACTACCCCCTTGACTACCTTGATATGCCAGTTAGGTGGATAGCAGTACTGTCAAACGACTGAAGATCTGGTCTTGAAATCCAAAACCCTGAATCTGGTTCTTGTTTTGTGGCTTTTAGAAATTACTTAAAAACGTTCTGTCTTAATTTTCTTCCCTTGAAATGAGGGAAATAATACTGTCTAAACTTACCAACTCACCAGGGTGTAAAAACCCCGTGAAATGTGTGAACTGCAAACACTTGCTTTAATTACTACATTCGTGTAGTACATTACACTATCACCTCCAGATCCTTCCATTCAATTTTCTGAAATTCCTGTCCTTTGCCGCCCCCACTGGAGGGGGAAAAGAAAAAAAAAAAAAAAAAACTTCTTGGGAACATTGTTTAAAACTTCAATTCTTGCTCTTTTCTAAGATGTACTGGGGATTGAACTCAGCAGCACTCAACCACTGAGCCACATCCCTGTTGCTGCCTGAAGCGATGGCCGCCTGCAGCAACAAAGCCGCGGGAATAAGTTCAGAGGCAGACTGGAAATGAACAGGCTCTTTATTCTGCCAGCTTCTCTCTTCAGCTCCAACAACACCCCAACACGCAATTCATACTCCTCCAACCACCACAAAATGGCGCCGACCCCCTCCGCAACGTCCCGGGCCAAGTCCGCGAGATCATGGAAGGTGGTAATGCTTTATGCCTCACAGCTAACCGCAATCTTAGCTATCTCCTTAATTAGGGCTCCTACATTTTCCCCCTTTTGTTTTAAAAGAGGGGATGCTTTAGGACGTCCATGTGCAACCAACATTCTTACCCGTCATCGGATAATCAAGGCTGTGCCCTTGACTCCTGTCTTAGGTTGATAGGTTGGCCACATGAGACTGTCCCCTGCGACTGTGCCTGTCTTAGGTTGTCCCCCTCTGGGGATCTTACCCATCATTGGCTACCAGCCATCCAATCGAGCCCTTTAGGATCGACTGCGTATGATGACTAACAGCCGTCGAATTGTGAGGAGATGCTGCGGCTTTAAAGCCACAAGCCTTCTGCTGACGAGCCAAGTTGCATAGCATATCAAATTCTTTAAACAAATCAGCTGCCCTGAATTCTATCAAGTAACACACTGAGTTCTCTAGACAATTACCCGCAAGGCATTGTCCCGTAAAGTCCCAAACAATGAAAAATCAAAATGTCCACTTGTTATAACATGTTGATCTAGGAGGCCCCATGCAAGCAGAGCAGAGGCCACACTGCTGGTGAGGTTGTTTGATGCTTGAGCAGCAGGGATGCTTGCAGCGACTGCGATCCCTGCAGCTGTAGCAGCAGCGGTCTTTTTTATGTCTAGACAATGCCACCAGCAAATATTCAGGGCCCGCTACCTAGAAACTCAAGCATCAATTATTAAAGGAAAGGCAGTGCTATTCCAGCACTGAGTCAAGAGGCGAGTTGTCAAACTAAAATATAGAATTATTAGATTAGAAAATTAAAGTTGATTTCTGCTCACACCCATTGCTGCTTGAGCTCCCACAAACATAAGCTGGAAAAATATCATATTCAGAACAAAACAAAGAAAGACTGAGGGTATTTACTGAATTAAAGATAGAGTAAAGAAAAGCTAAAGGCACATTGGAAAAATAATTTGTTAGCTAGACCCTCGAGTCTCTGTAACCTTCCATGAAATTATCTGTTGAAATAACTCAAATTAATCAGCTATAAAACAAATAAAGTTAATTACAAAGAAACATTCCTATGTCAAAACACCAAAATATCAGGTTATATAGCACTAGTCATAGTCTTTGCTAAAGAGAAATCCCTGGGACACCTATAAATCAAAATTGAAGGTATCTTCACTTATTAAATTATTTGCCCAAGCCAGGCGCGGTGGCGCACGCCTGTAATCCCAGCACTTTGGGAGGCTGAGGCAGGAGGATCGCGAGTTCAAAGCCAGCCTCAGCAATGGCGAGGCACTTAGTAACTCAGTGAGACCCTGCTTCTAATAAAAATACAAAAAAGGGCTGGGGATGTGGCCCAGTGGTCAAGTGCCCCTGAGTTCAATCCCCGGTACCAAAAAAAAAAAAAAAAAATTATTTACCCAAATTGAATACTCTTAAACTTAAATGAATTAAAGTTATTTGGATCCATATATATATATATATATATAATTTTTTTCATAAGTGCTTTGTTATTTGTGACGTCACACTAGACAGACGTACAAACCTACAAACATATATTTGTGACATCACATTTACATGAAATTTAGACAAATGCACAGACATAAAGACATATATAAAAAGAGAAAAAAGAAAAAATACAATTGTGTGCACACTAAAGAGCGATCTCCTCATCCTGGCTGGGAGGAATGACACTTAAGTTGTGAAATATTTTGAAGGACTCTTTTAAGGGAATCATTCCATACCTTCATATTGGTCCTCTTGATTTTGTACTTTTTTTTATTAATCTTGATTCCTCAACAACTTCATCTTGATCCTTATGATTTGGTACTTGTTTTATTAATCTAGATGGTATCCATATTGGAGAGGATTCATGCTTTGGAAAAACACAAACAGATCCTCTCTCCCAAATTAATACTAGATCTGGACCCTTCCATGTACCTGAAAGAACATCCTTCCAGTAAACCAAAGGTTTATGTTGTTGGTGTGGGTTCCAATGTCTGTCTCCAGCAGAATAACCATTAGAGTCTAAAGTTAAAAAATTTAAGGTAAACAGGGCAACTGCCAATCTGTCCCTAGGACTTTTCCAATTTCCTTCTTTTTGTTTTAATAACATAATTTTCAGTGTGCGGTTTGCTCTTTCAATAATGCCCTGACCCTAAGGATTGTATGGGATGCCTGTTTTATGGGACATATTGAAATTTGCGCAAAACTGTTTGAAAGATGAGGACGTATATGCAGGGCCATTATCTGTTTTAAGCATTTTGGGGCATGCCCAATGCAGCAAAAGCTTGCAAACAATGAGATGTAACATCTTTTTTTTTTGTTTGTTTTTGTGGTACCAGGGATTGAACTCAGGGGCACTCGACCACTGGGCCACATCCCCAGCCCTTTTTTGTATTTTTATTTAGAGACAGGGTCTCACTGAGTTGCTAAGTGCCTCGCCATTGCTGAGGCTGGCTTTGAACTCGCGATCCTCCTGCCTCAGCCTCCCAAAGTGCTGGGATTACAGGCGTGCACCACCGCGCCCGACTGAGATGTAACATCTTTAACTTTTTCTCCAGAATGTAAGGAAGCAAAAATCATGTCTGAGCATGTATCTATGGTCACATGAATAAATCACAATTTTCCAAAACTTGGCTCATGAGTAACATCCATCTGCCACAAATGATTGGGCATTAATCCTCTAGGATTAACACCATAATGAGGATTGGACAAATGTGTCATACAAGATTTACAATCTTTTACAATTGTTCTGGCTTGCTCCTTTGTGATTTTAAACCTATGCTGCAAGGTGGTGCTATTGACGTGAAACTGGGAGTGAAATAAAGTAGCTTGCTGGAGCGCTGAAAGTATAAAGATTGTTTGGGTAAGAGCATCAGCCTTTTGATTACCTTCATGGAGGGGACCAGGCAAGTTGGTATGTGCTCTAATATGCCCTACAAATAGAGGTTCTTTTCTTGCCCACAAAAGTTTTTGTATTTGATAAAACAATTTAAAGGCTGGAGTATGAGGTGCTATTGGTCCTGCTAGCTCTAATTTTGGGACGGCATGTACAATATAGTGGCTATCTGAAAAAATGTTCATGGGCTGCTCTCTAAAATTTTCCAGAGCTCTTACCACAGCTTCCAGTTCCACTAGTTGAGCTGATTTGTGTGCAGTTATGTAAGTTATATTTTCTTTTTTAGTGACTACTGCAGTAGTACCATTTGAGGACCCATCTGTGAATACATTTAATGCCTTAGGAATAGGTTGATTTTTTATTACCTGTGGAAATATAATAGGATGATTGATACAAAAAGATAATATAGGAGACTTAGGAAGATGATTATCAAAATTTGCAGAAGTAGAGCATCTAGCTATAGCCCAATCATTATCATTGAAGCATAAATATTCAATCTGTGATGATGAATAGGGAGTAATAATAGTAGCAGGGTGAATGCCAAATATTTTAGTAGAAGTCTTAAGTCCTTGAAGAATAAGTTTAGCCACCATGGAGGGATAAGACTCAATTATACTTTTAGGAGAGATGGGCAAATGTATCCATAATAAAGGCCCTTGTTGCCAAAATATTCCTGTGGGTGTATATTGTGAAGAAATAATAATCAATATCAGCAGTTGAGTTAAATCAAATCTATCACAATGAGCTCCTTCAATGGCTTTTTCTACTAACTTTAAAGCTTTCCTAGCATCAGGAGTCAATGTTCACAGTGAAGATAGATCAGGGTCCCCGCAAAGGATGTCAAATAAAGGTTTTAGTTGGCCAGTAGTGAGGTTTAGTGTAGGGTGAAGCCAATTAATATCTCCTATCAATTTTTGAAAGTCATTGAGAGTGGCCAAATTCTCCTTATTAATTAATATTTTTTGAGGCCTAATAAAAGTGTCCATAATTAGGAATCCAAGATATAATATTGGAGATCTAATTTGAACCTTTTCCTTAGCAATGTTTAGTCCATATCGTTTCAAGTTTTCTGATATATCACTAAATATGGTGAATAAGACTTCTTGATTAGGATGAGCAAGCAAAACATCATCCATATAATGGAGACACATAAGCTCTGGGTATTTATTTTTGATAGTCTGAATAACTTTATCTACATAGATTTGACACATAGTGGGGCTATTAGCCATTCCCTGCAGCAAAACTTTCCATTGATATCTCTGATCAGGGCCATTATTGTTAATAGAAGGAACTGAAAAAGCAAACCTGGGGGTATCCAGAGGGTATAGAGGAATAGAAAAGAAACAATCGTTTATATCAAGAGTAATAAGATGGAAATTTTTTGGAATAGCTACAGGATTAGGAAGTCCAGGTTGAGTAGGGCCCATGATTTGCATGGTTTTATTAATTTCTCTAAGATCATGTAACAATCGCCATTTTCCTGATTTTTTCTTGATCACAAATATGGGGGAATTCCAGGGAGAGGTGGAAGGTTCTATATGCTGCTTCTAGTTGTTCCTGAACTAGTAGGTGGGCCGCTTGTAATTTCTCTTTAGATAGGAGCCACTGAGGGACCCACACTGGCTTATCAGAAAGCCATGGTATTTTCAAAATTATTTTCTCAGTGGCCCTGAAAAAAATATATCTTTTTCCTTTATGATAATGATTTCTTTTAGGGTTAAGATTACCCTGTACCTTTTGGTAATGATTTCTTATAGGGTTAAGATTACCCTGTACTTTTTGATAATGATTTCTTTTAGGGTTAAGATTACCCTGTACTTTTTGATAATGATTTCTTTTAGGGTTAAGATTACCCTGTAGATTTTCACATTTAACATCTGCAGGCTTGGTTGCAAGGTGTACTCCCATTTGTTGCAAAATATCTCTTCCCCATAAAGTAACCGGTAGGTTAGGTAAAACATAAGGCTGAAATGTTCTTTTATGCCCTTCATCATCCTCCCATTTTAAAATTACCACACTTTTCTCTGGGAGGTTATTATATCCCAAGCCTCTTAAACTGGTTGAAGCTTTTTGCAGAGGCCAGTGCTTGGGCCATTGCCGTAGATTAATGATGGAAGAGTCAGCTCCAGTATCTATCAGTCCCTCCATCTCTATTCCTTGGATTTTTATTTTACACATAGGCCTCCTTGAATAATCCTGAACACAGCAAGCCATGGATCCTGGGTCAGTGGAACAAAATCCTCTATTGTTCCTTTTTTGAGGCATACTCATTTTAGATGAATTATGTAAATTTGGAAGGAGAAGCAGCTGAGAAATTCTATCTCTTTGATTAACAGAACTTATACTTTGGGGTGAGCTAAGCATTATTTTTATTTCCCCTTTGTAGTCTGAGTTTATTATACCTGGGGTCACTTGCAAACCTAATAAGCTTTCAGGACTTCACCTGAGAATAAGTCCTACAGTCCCTGAGGGAAGAGGTCCCCTGACTCCTGTGGGAATAAGTTGAACCCCCATTTCAGGTGTTAACACTATTTGGGCAGTGGAACAGAGGTCTAATCCTGCATTTCCTCTGGCGAGGGAGTGGATGGGTAGTAGGGGTTGTTTCGGGGAAGCATCTGAGTGGATGCTTGAGGATACTCCTCCTCCAATGCCTCGTACATTTGTGGGCCCCAGGGCATTGGGCCCCGTGCCCCATTTTTTGAATTCCTGGACAAATGATTTCCATAGAGGTCAAATTTCGAATGGCATTTATTGGCTCAATGATTTCCCTTTTTACACCTGGGGCAGCGGCCTGGGGCACAGTATGAGCTTGGTCATATTTCTCTTTGGGGATTTTGCCCAGAATAGCCTGATTGATTATGATAATTTTGCCTGGAATATCCTGATTGATTATAATGTCTAGGTTGAGCCCTTGTGAAATTTTGGGAGGAAGCACCTCTCATTGCAGCTGAAAATCATATTTCCTGTGAAAAAGGCGTCATTTATATCTTTACATAGTTGTATACATATGGAAAGATCCTTTTTATTTCTCCATGGCCTGATGGCTTCCTGGCAATATTTATTAGCATTTTCGTATGCTAATTGAACAACTAATGGCATAGCTTGATCAGCATCTCCAATCTACCTGCAGTTCTCAAAAGTCGATCAGCAAAGTCAGCATATAGCTCATTAGGTCCTTGAATCACTTTTGACAAGCTACTTTGTAGATCGCCAGGTCCTTATAAAGTTTTCCATGCCTCTAAGGCAGCTGCATATATCTGAGCATATACACCTGGGACATAATATTTTTGAGCCTGTGAGTCTGCGAATTGCCCCTCTCCTGTGAGCATTTCTATATTATGGTCTCCAAACCCTGCAGCTGTGTTTCTTTTAGCTGTTTCTATACAAAGTTCTTGAAATTGCGATCGCCAAACCAAGTATTGCCCCCCACTTAATGCTGCTTTACATAGACTTTTCCAGTCTGAGGGGGTTAAGTTAAAGATGTTAAGGGACTCCAGCATACTCAACGTGAAAGGAGCTTGGGGCCCATACGTCATTATTGCCTCTTTGAGATTTTTTATTGTTTTGAAATCTACTGACTGGTGGACCCTCTGTCCATTTTCATTTTCAAATACTGGCAGTTCCCAATGTATCTGTGAGTTACCCTCGAGAGCGCATAAGCGCTCAGAAAGACTTTTTATTTCTGTTTCTAGGGTTTGCAAACGCCTAGTAATACCCTTCATATTTTCTGTAATGGATTCCACCCATGGGGGAGTAGAGGACACAAGTGGTTCCTCTACTTGATGGTCCTTTTTCTTTTTTATTTTCTTTTTCTTCTTTTTACTGGAGACTGTGCTCCCAGGATCACCTTTTGATTCCTCTTCACTACTATCACTTTTACTGGTATCCTGAATTTCAGCTTCTAAGGAGAGTACATATTCTTTGGCTAATTTCAATAAGTTTCTGATGGCTTTTGCAGCTCTTACTTTTGAATTTACACCACTACTCTTCTCACTGGTATTAACTGACTCAGAGGCTATGCTTTCTTGATCACTTTCCTCACTATCCACTGAGTCCATGATATCGAAAAACTCATCCATGGCTTTTATTATCCGACCTTCTGTTACTTTTGCTCCTGTTTTCAGTTTTTACCTGCCGGCCGAACTCCCTGTACCGGCCACCACCTGTTGCTGCCTGAAGCGATGGCCGCCTGCAGCAACAAAGCCGCGGGAATAAGTTCAGAGGCAGACTGGAAATGAACAGGCTCTTTATTCTGCCAGCTTCTCTCTCCGGCTCCAACAACACCCCAACACGCAATCCATACTCCTCCAACCACCACAAAATGGCGCCGACCCCGTCCGCAATGTCCCCGGCCAAGTCCGCGAGATCATGGAAGGTGGTAATGCTTTATGCCTCACAGCTAACCGCAATCTTAGCTATCTCCTTAATTAGGGCTCCTACACATCCCCAGCCATATTTTGTATTTTATTTAGAGATAGGGTCTCACTGAGTTGCTTAGCACCTACCCATTGCTGAGGCTGGCTTTGAACTCGAGATCCTCCGACAGATCAGCCTCCTGAGCCGTTGGGATTACAGGCGTGCACCACGAGGGCCTGGCAGAAACTTCATATTTTGATTGATTTATTTTTTCATCCTACTGGGGATTGAACCCAGGGCCTCATGCATACTAGGCAAGTACTCTGTCACTAAGCTACATTCCCAGCCCAATTCTGAAATAATTTTAGATTACAGAAAAGTTGCAACAATAGCATAGAGTTCTTTAGGAAGTACCAATGAAAAGTTTGAACGGGAACCAGTAATGTGATAGAGGCTGGTTGTATAAGCTATAGTAAAAATTTAGAACCAGGGCTGAGGTTGTGGCTCAGCAGCAGAGTGCTCGCCTAGCATGTGCGCAGCCCGGGTTTGATCCTCAGCACCACATACAAATAAATGCATCGTGTACAACTAAAACAAATAAATAAATATTAATAAAAAATAGAACCAGCTGGGCGCGGTGGCGCATGCCTGTAATCCCAGCACTTGGGAGGCTGAGGCAGGAGGATTGCGAGTTCAAAGCCAGCCTCAGCAATGGCGAGGCACTTAGCAACTCAGTAAGACCCTGTCTCTAAATATATACAAAAAAGGGCTGGGGATGTGACCCAGTGGTCAAGTGCCCTTGAGTTCAATCCCCGGTACCACACACACACACAAAAAAAATAGAACCAATTGTGTACATCTCTTACCAACTCCAACTCCATGTTCAATAATGTCTAATTAGTACCTTGAAATTGGCCATGGTGGAAGTGTTTACACCACAGAAATTGGCAAGTCAGTTTCCTTTATCAAAACTGGTTGTTAAACATTTAGCAGTCCACCACACTGATCGGGTCTACTGAAAGGGAAGGGTAGTTCTGATATACACAAAGTAGAGTTAGGTCAGGATAGTCAAGAAATGGTGTGATAAATAGGCTAAAGGAGCAAGAGACCAGATACAAGAAAGCTCTTAGAAAACAGTCATGTAAGTTCTGGTATCTATCAAGAAATGAGGGTCTGGGTGTAGTGGTGCACACCTGTAATCCCAGCAACTCCAAAGGCTGAGGCAGGGCTGGGGTTGTAACTCAGTGGTAGAGTGTGCTTGCCTAGCATGTGTGAGGCACTGGGTTCAATGGGTACTTGTAGTCGCCTGAAGCGCTTGGAGCAACGGAGCTGCGGGAAGAATTTCAGAAGCAAACTGGAGACAAACAGCTTTTTATTCTGATAACTTTTCTCTCTGGTTCTAACAACAACTAACACACGCCAAAACACACCACTAAAAATGGCGCTGACCCGATCAGCAATTTCGGCCAAGTCACTCGAGATCCCGCAACAAATCCCGTGAGACTACGGGTGGCGACAATGGCCAAATCTCCACGGCTCATAGTCAACTGCAATTCAAGTCAATCCCCAAACAGGGCTCCCGCATTTTCCCCTTTTTGTTTTTAAAAGAGGTAATGCTCTAGGACGTCTATGTGCAACCAACATTCTTATCCGTCATCAGATAATCAAGGCTGTGCCCTTGACTCCTGTCTTAGGTTGATATGTCGGCCACATGAGATTGTCCCGTGCGACTGTGCCTGTCTTAGGTTGTCCCCCTCTGGAGATCTTACCCGTCATTGGCTAACCAGCCATCCAATGGAGCCCTTTAGGATCGACTATATATGATGACTAACAGCCGTCCAATTGTGAGGAGATGTTGCGGCTTTAAGGCGACAAGCCTTTTGGTGATGAGCCAAATTGCATAGCATATCAAATTGTTTAAACAAATCAGCTGCCCTAAGTTCCATCAAGTAACACACTGAATTCTCTAGACAAATACCCGCAAGGCATTGTCCCATAAAGTCCCAAACAATGAAAGATCAAAATGTCCATTTGTTATAACATGTTGATGTAGGAGGCCCCATGCATGTAGAGCAGAGGCCACACTGTTGGTGAGGTTGTTTGATGTTTGAGCAGCAGACGTCTTTTTTATGTTTAGACAATGCCACCGGCAAATCTTCAGGGCCCGCTACCTAGAAACTCAAGCATCAATTATTAAAGGAAAGGCAGTGATATTGCAGCACTGAGTCAAGAGGCGAGTTGTCAAACTACAAAATAGAATAATTAGATTAGAAAATTAAAGTTGATTTTTGTTCACATACATCGCTGGTTGAGCTTCTACAAACATAAGTTGGAAAAATGTCATATTTAGAACAAAACAAAGAAAGACTGAGGGTAATTACTGCATTAAAGATAGATTAAAGAAAAGGTAAAGGCACTTGAGAGAAATAATTTGTTAGCTGGAACCCTTGAGTCTCTGTATACAGAGCAATTTTTTACCTGTTGAGATAATTGAAATTAATGAGCTATTAAACAAATAAAGTTAATAACAAATAAACAATCTTAAGTCAAAACACCAAAATATCAGGTTATATAGCACTAGTCATATTGTTTGCTAAAGAGAAGTCCCAGGGACACCTATAAATCAAAATTGAAAGTACCTTCATTTATAAAATTATTTACCTAAATTGATACTCTTAACCTAAAATGAATTAAAGTTATTTGGATCCATATATATATATATTTTCTTTTTCATAAGCGCTTTGTTCTTTGTGACGTCACACTGGACAGACGAACAAACATACAAACATATATTTGTGACGTCACATTAACATGAAATATAGACAAATGTACAGACATAAAGACATGTATAAAAAGAAAAGAAAAAAAATACAATTGTGTGCACACTAAAGAGAGATCTCCTCGTCCCGGCCGGGAGGAATGACACTTAAGTTGTGAAATATTTTAAAGGACTCTTTTGAGGGAATCATTCTATACCTTCATCTTGGTCCTCTTGATTTTGTACCTTTTTTATTAATCTTGATTCTTCAATAACTTCATCTTGATCATTTTGATGTGGTACCTGTTTTATTAATCTAGATGGTATCCATATTGGAGAGGATTCGTCTTTTGGAAAAACACAAACAGATCCTCTTCCCCAAATTAATACTGGATCTGGACCCTTCCATGTACCTGAAAGAACATCCTTCCAGTAAACCAAAGGTTTATGTTGTTGGTGTGGATTCCAATGTCTGTCTCCAGCAGAATAACCATTAGAGTCTAAAGTTAAAAAATTTAAGGTAAACAGGGCAACTGCCAATCTGTCCTTAGGACTTTTCCAATTTCCTTCTTTTTGTTTTAATAACATAATTTTCAGTGTTCGGTTTGCTCTTTCAATAATGCCCTGACCCTGAGGATTGTATGGGATGCCTGTTTTATGGGATATGTTGAATTTTGCGCAAAACTGTTTGAAAGATGAGGACGTATATGCGGGGCCATTATCTGTTTTAAGCATTTTGGGGATGCCCAATGCAGCAAAAGCTTGCAAACAATGAGATGTAACATCTTTAACTTTTTCTCCAGAATGTAAGGAAGCAAAAATCATGCCTGAGCATGTATCTATGGTCACATGAATAAATCGCAATTTTCCAAAACTTGGCTCATGAGTAACATCCATCTGCCACAAATGATTGGGCATTAATCCTCTAGGGTTAACTCCGAAATGAGGATTGGGCAAATGTGTCATACAAGATTTACAATCTTTTACAATTGTTCTGGCTTGCTCCTTTGTGATTTTAAACCTACGTTGCAAGGTGGTGCTGTTGACATGAAACTGGGAATGAAATAAAGTAGCTTGTTGTAGCGCTGAAAGTATAAATACTGTTTTTGTAAGTTCATCAGCCTTTTGATTACCTTCATGGAGGGGACCAGGCAAATTAGTATGTGCTCTAATATGGCCTACGAATAGAGGTTCTTTTCTTGCCCACAAAAGTTTTTGTATTTGATAAAACAATTTAAAGGCTGGAGTATGAGGTGCTATTGGTCCTGCTAACTCTAATTTTGGGACGGCTTGTACAATATAGTGGCTATCTGAAAAAATGTTTACGGGCTGGTCCCTAAAATTTTCCAGAGCTCTTACCACAGCTTCCAGTTCCACTAGTTGAGCTGATTTGTGTGCAGTTATGTAAGTCATATTTTCTTTTTTAGTGACTACTGTAGCAGTACCATTTGAGGACCCATCTGTAAATACATTAAATGCCTTAGGAATAGGTTGATTTTTTATTACCTGTGGAAATATAATAGGATGATTAATACAAAAAGATAATATAGGGGACTTAGGAAGATGATTATCAAAATTTGCAGAAGTAGAGCATTTAACTATAGCCCAATCATTATCATTGAAGCATAAGTATTCAATCTGTGATGATGAATAGGGAGTAATAATAGTAGCAGGGTGAATGCCAAATATTTTAGTAGAAGTCTTAAGTCCTTGAAGAATAAGTTTAGCCACCATGGAGGTATAAGATTCAATTATACTTTTAGGAGAGACGGGCAAATGTATCCATAATAAAGGCCCTTGTTGCCAAAATACTCCTGTGGGTGTATATTGTGAAGAAATAATAATCAACATCAGCGGTTGAGTTAAATCAAATCTATCACAATGAGCTCCTTCGATGGCTTTTTCTACTAACTTTAAAGCTTTCCTAGCATCAGGAGTCAATGTTCGTGGTGAAGATGGATCAGGATCTCCACGAAGGATGTCAAATAAAGGTTTTAGTTGGCCAGTAGTGAGATTTAGTGTAGGGCGAAGCCAATTAATGTCTCCCAGTAGTTTTTGGAAATCATTGAGGGTGGTCAAATGTTCTTTATTTATTAAAATTTTTTGGGGTCTAACAAAAGTATCCATGATTTTAAATCCTAAATATAATATGGGAGATCTGGTTTGAACTTTTTCTTCTGCTATATATAATCCATATTTTTTTAAATTTTCTACCACATCACTGAATATATTAAATAAGATTTTTTGATTAGGGTGGGCCAATAAAATATCATCCATGTAATGTAGACACATGAGGTTTGGATATTTATTTTTAATGGGTTGGATAGCCTTGTCCACATATATTTGGCATATGGTAGGGCTATTAGCCATTCCCTGTGGTAAAACCTTCCATTGATATCTCTGATCAGGGCCATTATTGTTCATAGAAGGAACGGAAAAAGCAAACCTGGGGGCATCCAGAGGATGTAGGGGAATAGAAAAGAAGCAATCCTTTATATCAAGAGTAATAAGATGGAAATTTTTTGGAATAGCTACGGGACTAGGAAGTCCAGGTTGAGTAGGCCCCATAACTTGCATGGTTTTATTGATTTGTCTAAGATCATGTAACAATCGCCATTTTCCTGACTTTTTCTTGATCACAAATATGGGGGAATTCCAGGGAGAGGTGGAAGGTTCTATATGACCTGCTTCTAATTGTTCCTGAACTAATTGGTGGGCCGCTTGTAATTTCTCTTTAGATAGGGGCCACTGAGGGACCCACACTGGCTTATCAGAAAGCCATGGTATTTTCAAAATTATTTTCTCAGTGGCCCCGAAAAAAAATATCTTTTTCCTTTATGACAATGATTACTTTTAGGGTTAAGATTACTCTGTACTTTTTGATAATGAGTTCTTTTATGGTTAAGATTACCCTGTAGGTTTTCACATTTAACATCTGCAGGCTTGGTTGCAAGGTGTACTCCCATTTGTTGCAAAATATCTCTTCCCCATAAAGTAACCGGTAGATTAGGTAAAACATAAGGCTGAAATGTTCCTTTATGGCCTTCATCATCCTCCCATTTTAAAATTACGGCACTTTTATCTGGGAGGTTATTATATCCCAAGCCTCTTAAACTGGTTGAAGCTTTTTGCAGAGGCCAGTGCTTGGGCCATTGGCGTAAGTTAATAATGGAAGAGTCAGCTCCAGTATCTATTAATCCCTCCATTTCTATTCCTTGGATTTTTATTTTACACATAGGCCTCCTTGAACAGTCTCGAACCCAGCAAGCCATGGGACTTGAGTCAGTGGAACAAAATCCTCTATTGTTCCCTTCTTGAGGTGTACCCATTTTAAATGAATTATGTAAATTGGGAAGGAGAAGCAACTGAGCAATTCTATCTCCTTGATTAACAGAACTTATACTTTGGGGTGAGCTAAGCATTATTTTTATTTCCCCTTTGTAGTCTGAGTTTATTACACCTGGGGTTATTTGCAAACCTAATAAGCTTTTAGGACTACGCCCGATAATAAGTCCTACAGTCCCTGAGGGAAGAGGTCCCCTGACTCCTGTGGGAATCAGTTGAACCCCCATTTCAGGTGTTAACACTATTCGGGCGGTGGAACAGAGGTCTAATCCTGCATTTCCTCTTGTTCCTCTGGCGAGGGAGTGGATGGGTAGTAGGGATTGTGTCGGGGAAGCATCTGAGTGGATGCTTGAGGATACTCCTTCTGCAATGCCCCGTACATTTGTGGGCCCCGGGGTATTGGGCCCCGTGCCCCGTTTTTTGAATTCCTGAACAAAGGATTTCCATGGATGTCAAATTTTGAATGGCATTTATTGGCCCAATGCTTTCCCTTTTTACACCTGGGGCAGCGGCCTGGGGCACGATATGAGCTTGGTTTTATTTCTCTTTTGGGATTTTGCCTAGAATTGCCTGATTGATTATGATAATTTTGCCTGGAATATCCTGATTGATTATAATATTTACGTTTAGCCTTTGTGAAATTTCGAGAGGAAGCACCTCTCATTGAGGCTGCAATCACATTTCCTGTGACAAAGGCGTCATTTATATCTTTACATAGTTGTATATATACGGAAAGATCCTTTTTAGTTCTCCATGGCCTGATGGCTGCTTGGCACCATTTATTTGCATTTTCATAATCTAATTGAACAACTAATGGCATAGCTTGGTCAACATCTGCAAACACACTACCTGCAGTTCTCAAAAGTCGATCAGCAAAGTCGGCATACGGCTCATTAGGTCCTTGAATCACTTTTGACAAGCTACCTTGTAGATCCCCAGGTCCTTGTACAGTTTTCCATGCCTCTAAGGCAGCTGCATTTATCTGAGCATATATATCTGGGTCATAATCTGTTTGAGCCTGTAAGTCTGCGAATTGCCCTTCTCCTGTGAGCATGTCTATATTATAGTTTTCAAACCCTGCAGCCGCGTTTCTTTTAGCCGTTTCTATACAAAGTTCTTGGAATTGCGATCGCCAAACCAAGAATTGCCCCCCGCTTAATGTTGCTTTACATAGACTTTTCCAGTCTGAGGGGGTTAAGCTAAAGGTGTTAAGGGACTCCAGCATACTCAACGTGAAAGGAGCTTGGGGCCCATAAGTCATTACTGCCTCTTTGAGATTTTTTATTGTTTTGAAATCTACTGACTGATGGACACTCTGTCCATTTTTCTTTTCAAATGCTGGCGGTTCCCAATGTATCTGTGAGTTGTCCTCGAGAGCGCATAAGCGATCAGAAAGACTTTTTATTTCTGTTTCTAGGGTATGCAAATGCCTAGTAATACCCTTCATGTTTTCTGTAATGGATTCCACCCATGGGGGAGTAGAGGACACAAGTGACTCCTCTGCCTGATGGACCTTTTTCTCGGTCTTTTTAAATTTCTTTTTCCTCATTTTCTCAGGATCACTTTTACTAGATTCCTCACCACTGCTAATTTCACTGACAGCAATATCCTGAGGCCCAGGTTCCAGTGAGAGCAAGTATCCTTCAGCTTTCGCCAATAACTCCCGAATAGCTTTAATAGCTTGGATTTTTGTCATTTTTGGGTCTCTTCTAATACTCTCTTTACTGGTCTCAGTTGGCCCAGTGGAATCTACACTTTTTTGATCACTTTCACTTTTGTCTATATACTCCTCACTGAGAACAGAGTCAGGTATATCAAGGAGTCTTTGCATAGCCTCTATCACTTGGGATTCAGTTATATTCGAACCCATCTTTAGAGACCTTTCAGTTCTTACCTGTCCGCTCCGAAGTTCCCCGTACGGGCCGCCACCTGTAGTCGCCTGAACCGCTTGGAGCAACGGAGCCGCGGGAAGAACTTCAGAAGCAAACTGGAGACAAACAGCTTTTTATTCTGATAACTTTTCTCTCTGGTTCTAACAACAACTAACACACGCCAAACACACCACTAAAAATGGCGCTGACCCGATCAGCAATTTCGGCCAAGTCACTCGAGATCCCGCAACAAATCCCGTGAGACTATGGGTGGCGACGATGGCCAAATCTCCACGGCTCATAGTCAACTGCAATTCAAGTCAATCCCCAAACAGGGCTCCCGCAGGTACTGAGGCAGTAGGATCACTTGAGCCTAGGAGTTTGAGGGCAGCTTGAGCAACAGAGGGAGACGAGATTCTGTCTCTTTAAAAAGAAAAAACACAATTAAAAAAAAATCTGGGTGAGGTGGCACATGCTTATAATCCCCATGACTTTGGAAGCTGAGGCTGGACAATTGCAAAATTGAGGACAGCCTTAGCAACTTATTTAGTAAGACCCTGTCTCAAAATAAAGAACAAAAGGGCTGGGGATGTAGCTCAGTGCTAGCGTGCCCCTGGGTTCAGAATTTAGTACCAAAAAAAAAAAAAAAAAGGTATGGAGGAGGAGGAGGAAGCCATGTGTACTGAATAAAAGAGTCATGTCAGTATTGGGGGATGGGGAGAGATATTAATTAAAAGGTAAAGCAGGGAGCTGTGCGCTGTGGCACACGCCTGTAATCCCAGCACTTGGGAGGCTGAGGCAGGAGGATCGTGAGTTCAAAGCCAGCCTCAGCAATGGAGGGGCACTTGGTAACTCAATGAGAACCTGTCTCTAATAAAATACAAAAAAGGGCTGGGATGTGGCCCAGTGGTCGAGTGCCCCTGAGTTCAATCCCCGGTACCAAACAAACAAACAAACAAACAAAAAGTAAAGCAGGGAAGGGAGATATGCAAAGGAGCAGGACCCTTTTTTCTCTTACTGATTAGAAAGGCAAAGCCAATCACTGATGTGACTCTGTTCTAAGAAGTTCCCACCAGCCATGGACGAGAGAGGAATCAAACTGCAGTCATACCAGAAGCAAGAGACCATTGAAGAGCCTCTGACAGTAGCCAAAGTGAACAAGTAGAAGGCCTTGACCAGGGCAGTGAGGCAGGCTGGGGGGGGTGACACAGGGAGAGAAAAGATGACTATCAGAGACATTTTGGAGACCTGGTTAATTGAATGAGGAAATTGAAGGACACAGGGTGATCAAAAGTGCTGTCAGGGGCTGGGGTTGTGGCTCAGTGGTAGAGCACTTGCCTAACATGTGTGAGGCACTGGGTTTGATCCTCAGCACCACATAAAAATAAATTAGAAAAAAAAAGTATCCATCTACAACTAAAAAAAAAATTTTTTTTTTAAAGTGCTGTCAGTCTGTGTGGCTGGAGGACATGATGGATTAATCAAGTCATTCCTGAAAATAAATACAGTCATGCAGGAATTGGGAAATCCTCATAAGATTCTAGAGTTCTGAGATTCTTGCTAAGTCAGCTCAGAGTTTGATGGGGCATGCAGTTAGTCCTCCAGCAAAGCTGGGATTGGGAAGGAGGAGTAGGACTGGGAAAGAGACCAAACTAGTTGTTTTCTGTACTTCTGTACCTCTTGTCCCTCACCAAAAAGGTAAGGGCTCCAGTTATATCAAGAGGAATGTTTTGCTGGACACTGTGGCACAAGCCTAAAATCCCAGAAACTGAGAGTCTGAGGCAAGAGGATCGTAAATTCGATGTTAGCCTCAGCAACTTAGCAAAATCTTGTCTCAAAATAAAAAGGGCTGGGATGTAGCTCAGTTGTAAAGCACCTCTGAGTTCAATACCCAGTACCAAAGAAAAGAGGAATATTTTTACACAACTAAAAAGATTCCAAGCCAGGAGTGGTGGTGCATGCCTGTGACTTGGGAAGCTGAGACAGGAGGATTACAAATTCAAAGCTAGCCATAGCATTTTAGCAAGGCCTTAAGCAATTTATCAAGATCCTATCTCAAAATAAAAAGGGTTAGGATGTGACTCAATGGTTAAGCACCCCTGGGATCAATCCCCGGTACAAAAAAAAAAAAAAAAAAAAAAAAGATTCTGGCAGGGCATGGTGGCACACACAGGTAATCATAGCAACTGGGGAGGCTGAGGCAGGAGGATCCTAAATTCAATGTCAGCGTCAGAAACTTAGTGAAACTCTGCATCAAAATTTTTAAAAATAGGGGCTGGGGTTGTGGCTCAGCGGTGGAGCACTCACCTAGCCCATGTGCGGCCTGGGTTCGATCCTCAGCACCACATAAACATAAATGCATTGCATTGTGTACAACTTAGGCAAATAAATAAATATTTTTAAAAAATTTTTTTAAATAAAAAAGTTACAAAAGAACTGGAAATGTAGCTCAGTGGTAAAATGTCTTTGATTTCAATCCCCAGTACCAAAAAAAATAAAAATTAAAAATTAAGCCGGGCGCGGTGGCGCACGCCTGTAATCCCAGCACTTTGGGAGGCTGAGGCAGGAGGATCGCGAGTTCAAAGCCAGCCTCAGCAATGGCGAGGCACTTAGCAACTCAGTGAGACCCTGTCTCTAATAAAATACAAAAAAGGGCTGGGGATGTGGCCCAGTGGTCGAGTGCCCCTGAGTTCAATCCCCACTACCACAAAAAAAAAAAAAAAAAAAAAAAAAAAAAAAAAAAAAAAAATTAAAAAGGTTCTGTCTAACCTTCTTATTATAAAAATGTGAGTCCTGGGGGCTAGGGTTGTAGCTCAGTGGAAGAGTGCTTACCTAACACATGGGAGACACTGGGTTTAATTCTCAGCACCACATATAAATAAAATAAAGGTTTATTGACAACTAAGAAATATTTTTAAGAAATGTGAGTCCATTGTTGACAATTTTGGGAAATACAGAAAATAACAAGAAAACAATTTACCACAAACCCAACACTGAGAAGCAACTGCTATTAATGTTTTACTACAATTTCTTTTCTTCTTCTTCTCCTCCTTCTTTTTCTTTTTGTGGTACTAAAGATGTAATCTAAGGGCCCTCTACCACTGAACTACACTCCCTAGCCTTTTTTTAAATTTTAAACTTTTATTTTGAAATAGGTTCTCCCTCCCTAAGTTGCCCACACTGGCCTAAATTTACCTTTTGAGGGCTGGGATTGTGGCTCAGCGGCAGAGCGCTCGCCTCGCACGTGTGCGGCCCGGGTTCGATCCTCAGCACCACATAAACATAAATGCATTGCATTGTGTACAACTAAAGTAAATAAATAAATATTAAAAAAAAATTTACCTTTTGATCCTCCTGCCATTACAGGTGTGCACCACCATGTCTGGGTGTTTTACCATATTTTCTTCCAATCTTGTTTCCATGCTTAAAAAAAAAACTGATTCATATCTTGCTGACTATACCCCCTACCAAATCTGAGATAGTAGTGAATATATCCTATGTTGCATGTGAAGGGAAGCGAAGTCAGCTGCTGCAGGGAGAAAATAGGCAAGGTTTAGAGTAGAATAAGGGTTCTCTGTGGTACATGTATTTTGTAGTAAAAATTTATCCTTGTCAGGGGTCTTGGTCAGAGATTATACTTCCTTCCATCATCAAGGGTTTTCATAAAAGTCAAACACACCAAATGAACCTTGGGAATGGGCACATAGGTGACACTTTCTTTGTAGTGGTAGGCTGTCACTGGACATACTCTCAGAGCACCAGCTGCTGGTATCACAGCAGAATTCTCAACTTCATTCACTCATTCATTCATTCAACTAACATTCACTGAGTATGTTAAATGTCAGATACTTCCCAGTGGCTTGGAAGGCTGAGGCAGGAGGACCACAAGTTCATAGCCAGCTTCAGAAATTTAGTGAGGCCCTAAGCAATTTAGCAAGACCCTGTCTCAAAATACAAAATAAAAAGGGCTAGGGATGTAGATTCCCTGCATTAAAAAAAAAAAGTCAGATACTTAGGATGCAAGTGTAGTAAGGTTAGCTTTGGCTCTTGGGAGCAAAATTGTGATGTGTAGATAATCAGAAAATATTATACAATTTAATCTAAAATTATTATCTACAATAATTTTATAATTTTAATCTGTGTGCTCAGAACAGTACCAACATTTCTATCACCAGTGAATGAAAAGATTTATGAATGGTAGTTGGTATGAAAATAGGAACAGTACTCTAAGGACATTCCTGAGGCATCTTTTGTGATTTTGATTTTTCTTCAAAAAAGTAAAGGAAAAGAGGGGGGAGTTGGAGAAGAATAAGACTGGCATGGTTCTGGTCTTGCAGAAAGAACTAGAACCCATCCTCATTTCCAGAGGTCTTGCTGAACCTAGGTGCTAGGGAAGGAAATTAGGGTTTGGGCTGAGTGTGTAGCTCAGAGGTAGAGTGCTTGCCTAACATGCACATGGGTTTGATCTCCAGCACTGCAAAAACAAAATCAACCCCCCAAAACAACAAAACAAGAGGTAATACAAGAGGAATGGCTATCATCCCTTCTTGGCTGCTCTAGAAATAAAAAGATTACCTAAAGGTGTAAGAGAGGAGGTGAAGAGCAGATGACATTTGTATTTGGAAAGTAAAGAACCAAAGAGTAAGTCAGGTCTGGACATATGGACCAGACTCAGGATCTGATTCTACTCCTTTCCAGCCCTAGAGGAACTCTTACATCCACATACATGATATCTTTTCTGCATCCTGTGTCCCATACCCTTGCATCTACTTTTTTTTTTTAATATTTTTTGGTTTTCAATGGATCTTTTATTTTATTTATTTATTTATATGCGGCGCTGAGGACAGAACTCAGGGCCTCACATGTGCCAGGCAAATGCTCTACCACTGAGCCACAACCCCAGCCCTTGGATCTACTTTAATCCCATTTTCACCTGGCCTACTCTCAAGGGCCTTTCAAACTGGGGTCTGGCTTCATCTTCCACTGATGCCATCCCTGACATTTCCAGTTTGCCTTGGATGTCATTGTCTCTGCCTCATGTACTCTGTGTTCACCCCTGCCAGCACCATCTGTCTACCCAATAGATGGCAGGCAGCTCCATGATTGTAGGGTCTTGGATACTCAGCACCACCACAAAGCCTGGGATGTGGTCAGCTATAAATTTTATAGAACAACTCGGGGAGTGGCAGGAAATGCAAGCAGAAGACACTGCCAAATGCTTAGAGGGAATCAAGGGAGAGGAGATAAATGGATAAAGAAAATATGGTGTATATACATATGATAAAGTTTTTTTTCTTTTTCTCTTTTTTAAAAAAATATTTATTTGTTTGCTTTAGTTGTACACAATGCGTTTATTTGTACATGGTGCTGAGGATTGAACCCGGGCCGTGCACGTGCTAGGCAAGTGCTCTACTGCTGAGCCACAACCCCAGCCCCATATGATAGAGTTTTATTCAGCCACAAAGAAAAATGAAGTTATGTCATTTGCAGGAAAAATGGATGAAACTAAGCCAGGTGCAGTGGTTCATGCCTGTAATCCCAGCACTTTGGGAGGCTGAGGCAGGAGGATCGCGAGTTCAAAGCCAGCCTCAGCAATGGCGAGGCACTTAGCAACTTGGTGAGACCCTGTCTCTAAATAAAATACAAAAAAAGGGCTGGGGATGTGACCCAGTGGTCAAGTGCCCCTGAGTTCAATCCCCAGTACAAAAAAAAAAAAAAAAAGAGGATGAAACTAAAGACCATTATGATAAGCAAAATAAGACAAGCTCAAAAGATCTAGTGAAGGTTGTATGTTTTTTCTCGTATGTGGAATCTAAAGAGGAAAAGGGAAATAAAGGTGGGGTCTTGGGAACTCATGAAAATCAAAAGGAGATCAGTAGAGGAAAAGGACCAGGGGATAGAAGGAGGGAAGGGAGGGGGAATTGCTGGGGAGTAATATCAGTGGAATAATATTGTTACATTGTGTTCATGTGCAAACATGTAACAACAAATGCCATCATTTATGCACAACTATAATGCACCAATTAAAAATGTCACAATAGAAGAGAAGAGAGAAAGATAAGAGGGGAAGATTATTGTAAACCAGTGAGATGAGAGTTTGAAGTTAGTGATAGGCAAGCTTTAGGGGCCACCTTGGCTTTAAAAAAAGCAAAACTTTTTAGTTGTAGATGGACACAATACCTTGTCTTGACTGGCCAGGAAAAAAGACCTGAGACCTGTAAGCCATTCTTCTTCCCAGGCCCAATTCCTCTTTTTGGGAGGTTTGGTCCAGTTTCAGATATCTTAGCCTTCTTGGCACTGGTGCCCCCAACTTTGTCCTTTGACTGGTATATTTCACACACATGTAGTCCCAGAGCTCAGCCTCCTGAGGTGAGAGGATTGCTTGAACCCAGAAGGCCAGCCTGGGCCACACAGAGAAACCCCAAAAACAATGGAGGAGGGAGAGGTGGTGAGAAGGAAGAGGAGTCCTTGTCATTGTCTGGACAGGTCACATATGAGTGGATTTACCAAATGCTGAACTCCATAAAGAGGAAACCAACCTTAGAGATGGAACTAGGGCTAGAAAGAGGATTCCCCCTGCAATATTTATTTATTTTATTTATTTTTGGTATCAGGGATTGAACCCAGTGTTTAACCACTGAGTCACATCCCCAGCCCATTTTTATTTTGAGACAAGGTCTCGCTAAATTGCTGAGGATGGCCTCGAACTTGTGAACCTCCTGCCTCAGCCTCCCAAGTCACTGGAATTACAAGCGTGCCCCACCACGCCCAGCTCTGCTCAGTTTTGTGTGAACATAAAACTGCTCTAAAAAATAAAGTTGGGCTGGGCGTGGTGGCACATGCCTGTAATCCCAGCACTTGGGAGGCTGAGGCAGGAGGAGGATCGCGAGTTCAAAGCCAGCCTCAGCAATGGCGAGGCACTTAGCAACTCAGTGAGACCCTGTCTCTAATAAAATACGAAAAAGGGCTGGGGAGTGGCCCAGTGGTTGAGTGTCCCTGAGTTCAATCCCCGGTACCAAAAATAAAATAAAGTTGGGGGGGGTGTGCTGGGGTTGTGGCTCAGTGGTAGAGCACATGTGAGGCACTGGGTTAAATCCTTAGCATCACATAAAAATAAATAAATAAAATAAAGTTATTGTGTTCATCTACAATAATAAAAAAAAAAAAGTTGGGGCTAGGGGTGTAGCTCAGTGGTAAAACATTGTGTTCATTATGCATGAGGGATCCTGGATTCAATCACCATCAAAACACACACACAGGGGCTGGGGTTGTGGCTCAGCGGCAGAGCGCTCGCCTTGCATGTGTGTGGCCCGGGTTCGATCCTCAGCACCACGTAAACATAAATGCATTGCATTGTGTACAACTAAAGTAAATAAATAAATATTTAAAACACACACACACACACACACACACACACACAGGGCTGGGGTTGTGGCTCAGCGGTAGAGTGCTTGCCTAGCACATGCGCAGACTGGGTTCGATCCTCAGCACCACATAAGAATAAAGGCATTATGTACAACTAAAACAAATAAATAAAATTTAAAACACACACACACACACACACACACAGAGTATGTATGTATTTTATTTTATTTTTGTGGTAACTTGGAATTGAACCTAGTGGTACTCTACCACTGAGCTACATTCCCAATCCTTTTTTAAAATATTTTTTAGTTGTCAATGGACCTTTATTTTATTTATTTATATGTGGTGCTGAGAATCAAACTCAGTGCCTCACACACACTAGGAAAGCACTCTACCACTGAGCCACAACCCCAGCCCCTTCTCAGTCCTTTTTATTTTTTTATTTTGAGACAGTATCTCACTAAGTTGCTCAAGCTGGCCTCAAAGTTGCAATCCTCCTGCCTCAACCTCTCAAGTAGCTGGGATCGTAGGCATGTACCACCATGCCTGGCTCAAAAAATAAAATGTTGTTTTGAAAAAGCCTTTAAACAAACATGAAAAAAACACAAATCAGATCATATTGTTCTCTGCCCTTTTCAAAACTCTCCAAAGTCTTCCCATTACTCTTAGAATAAAATCTAGGGTTTGGGATATATGTCAGTGGTAGAACCCTTGCCTAGCATGTATGAGGCCCTGGGTTTGATCCCTAGCACTGTGAAAACCAACCAAACAAAAACACTAAATTAAATTAAATTTTAAAAAAATCTAGCTGGGTGAAGTGGCACATACCTGTAATCCTAGTGATTCAGGAGGCTGAAGAATGAGGATCCCAAATTCCAGGTCAGTTTCAGCAACTTAATGACCCTGTCTCAAAACAAAAAATAAAAAGTGTTGGGAATATTGCTCAGTGGTAGAGCACTTGCCTACCATGTGTGAGGCTCTGAGTCCAATTCCCAGCATAGCAAACACTAATTAATTAATTAATTAACTAATTAAAATAATATCTAGATCAAAGCTTTGGTTGGTCTGATCTTGCCTATCTCCACCTTTTTCCTATTTACCAGACTTGCCCTCTGCACTACACTTTTTTTCTTCCAATAGGCTCAAGACTTTTTTTTTTTTTTTTTTTTTTTGGTACTGGGGATTGAACTCAGGGGCACTCGACCACTGGATCACATCCCCAGCCCTTTTTTTGTATTTTATTAGAGACAGGGTCTCACCGAGTTACTAAGTGCCTCGCCATTGCTGAGGCTGGCTTTGAACTCGCGATCCTCCTGCCTCAGCCTCCCAAAGTGCTGGGATCACAGGCGTGTGCCACCGCGCCCGGCTTCAAGTCTTTTCTGCTTTTGCTCTGGCTGTTTCCTTTATCTGGAATTTTCCTCCCCCCACCCCACTCTTTGGTATCAGGGATTGAACCCAGAGGTGCTTAGCCACTGAGCCACATCCCCAGCCCTTTTTTATATTTTATATAGAGACAGGGTCTCACTAACTTGCTTAGGGCCTCGATAAGTTGCTAAGGCTGGCTTTGAACCCAATGTGATCTTAATGTTTCAGCCTCCTGAGCCACTGAGATTACTGGTGTGTGCCACCACGCCCAGCCCTATCTGGAATTTTCTTTCCTCACCCCTTCATTTGGCTGTCTCTCGTTGTTTGAGTCACAGTGCAGTAGACCACCTCCTAGGAGTTTCTTCCTGATAGCCTAACTCTAGGTTAATCCCCCATATTCTCCTACTATCACATCAGTCTGCATTTCCTTCAAGGCCTTTAGTGTAGTGATAATTATTCTATGTATCTGTTTATTTATTTCACTGACTCCTTTACTGTAATGTGGGATCCAAGTATATAAAGGATCTTGTGTGCCTTATCCACTTTGATACCCCAGCACCTTTTATAGCATTCAGTACACCATAGGTGCTCAATAAATGTTTGTTGATGAAATCAATGAATATGCATATTTTATTGTAAACTATGTGAAATATTTTTAGGAGACAACTCACAGAGGTGCTAACCAGCACTGTATTTATCATGACAGTTCTTGTGAACTTGCCTTTGTCCTGGCCAGATGTCAAAGAAAGATACTCAAGATATCATAGAGCCCAGTGGGAGTGGTGATGCATGCCTGCAGTCACTGCTACTCCAGAGGCTGACGCTGGAGGACCTCTTGGGCCCAGGAGTTCAAGGCCAGTCTGGGCAACATAGGAAAACCCCCATCTCAAAAAAAAAAAAAATCTATTTGGATCACAACACAGATGAACTGCTGGTCACTGGGGAATGTATATATTTAATGTGCCTAAGTACTTTCACTGGTGGGGGGACCAAGAAGAAAGCATTTTAGGAAGATGTTTCTAGCTGAATTCCTTCATTCAGCTAAATATTCACTGGTTACTATAAGGTGCCTGGTGTGGTTTTAAGGTAGACAAGATCCCAAGCTTACAGATTATAAACAAGAAAATATGAATATGAAATTACGAAGGACTGATAAAGATGATAGTGAAAATAAAGCAGGGTGCTAAGGCAGAATGATTGGAGGAGCAACTTTATTGGTGTGATGTTTCATGGAAAATGGATCTGAGGGTCCTCTGGAAGCAAGGAAGTCAGGTAGGCAGAGGGTACTGTGGTGATGCAGGTGAGAGACACTGATGGTGTGAACCAGGTAGGGCAGGGGGGATGAGGAGAAATAAACAGTGGTAACAATATAGAACTGACAGGACCTAGAGACAGTGAGACACTGGACATAGGGAGGGAGAGGCTGGTATCAAGGCTGACTCTCAGGTCTCTGCATCTAGATGTGGTGGTTCCCTTTACTAACATAAGGGACCCTAGAGATTTCCAGCTGGCAATTGGCCTTCAAAGGTCTGGAGCTCAGGAGGATGTCTAGGCTGCAGGCATATTAGGAAGTCATCTTTGTTTTGGTTGTGTATGGGTTCCTATGGTTTCCTTAACAAATGCCACAAACCTGGTACTTAAGTAACAGAAATTGATTCACTCACAGTTCTGAAAGATAGAAGTCTGAAATCAAGATGTATGTGGTTATTTGTTCTCCCTCCAAAGCTTAAAGAGGAGGATCCTTCCTTGCTCTTCCAGATTCTGGTAGCCCCGGGAATTCTTTGGCTTGCAACAGCCAAGACTTGGTGCTCAATACTTCATAGCCAACACTTGCTATATTTTACCTGTTCAAGACTTCAATGTCTGTCTCCCCATGTGTCTCTGACTTAACACGGAGGTTTCCTTTTATAAGAGGAAATGACCTCATATTAACCCAATGACATCTGCAAAGACCATTTCTGAATAAGGTTACATTCACAGGTACCAGTTTTTAAAACTTCAACACACACACTCACACACACACACACACACACACACACACACACATGAAATAAAGGCAGATGTGGTGGCACATGTCTGTAATTCCAGTGACTTGGGAGGCTGAGGCAGGAGGATTGAAAGTTCAAGGCCAGCCTCAGCAACTTAGCAAGACCCTTAGCAACTTAGTGAGATCCTGTCTCAAATAAAATAAAATAAAATAAAATAAAAAAGGTCTGGGGATGTAGCTCAGCAGTAGAGCACCCATGACTTTAATCTCGTGTGTGTGTACTTTAATCTCTTGTGTGTGTGTGTGTGTATATATATGTGTGTGTGTGTCACACACACAAACACACACACACACATATATACATGGGGAGAGAGAAAGAGAGAGAGAGGGAGGGAGGAAGACAGGTAGGAGGAAGAGAGGTAGGAGGACTACTAGGGGTTGAACCTAGGGCCTTAAACATGCTCAATCACTGTACTACATCCCCAGCTCCTCAACATTTTGGGAGGAGCTACTGAGGATTGAACCACGGGTGCTCTATCACCAAACTACAACCCTGGCTCTTTTAATTTTTTTTTCTTTTAGTACCAGGGATTGAACTCAGGGGCACTCGACCACTGAGCCACATCCCCAGCCCTATTTTGTATTTTATTTAGAGACAGGGTCTCATTGAGTTGCTTAGTGCCTCCCTGTTGCTGACACTGGCTTTGAACCCTCAATCCTCCTGCCTCAGCCTTCAGAACCTCCAAAGCCTCTGGGATTACAGGCTTGCGCCACTACATCCAGTTAATTTAATTTCATATTTTGGTACCAGGAAATGATCCCAGGGGTGCTCAACTACTGATCCACATCCTCAGCCCCCCCCTTTTTAAAACACAGTACCTTTATTTTATTTATTTTTATGTGGTGCTGAGGATCAAACCCAGGGCCTCGAATGTGCTAGGCAAGTGTTCTACTGCTGGGCCACAACCCCAGCCCCCCAGCCCTTTTTATATTTTATTTAGGGGCAGGGTCACACTAAGTTGCTTAGGGCCTCTCTAAATTGCTGAGGCTGGCTTTGTACTCGAAATCCTCCTGCCTCAGCCTCCCAAACCACTGGGATTATAGGCATGTGCCACATCATCTGGACCTTTATATTTTATTTTATTTATTTATTTATTTTGGTACCGGGGATTGAACTCAGGGGCACTCGACCACTGGGCCACATCCCCAGCCCTTTTTTGTATTTTATTAGAGACAGTGTCTCACTGAGTTGCTAAGTGCCTTGCCATTGCTGAGGCTGGCTTTGAACTCGTGATCCTCCTGCCTCAGCCTCCCTGAAGGAGCCCTAATTGGGAAGGGCTGTTGTAGCTAGCTGGAAGCCATGGGTTCCACCTGATATGTATGTGACGCACCTGTAGGCACCCGCAAAGCTGAAGGTATATAACCGGGTGAAAGCGGTCCGAGTTAGGAGAACGGAGAATTCAGTCAGCCGGGCAGTCACTCGGTCGGTCAGAAGAATCAGAGCGGCCAGAACGTAGGCAGAGCGGTTACAGAAGAGAAACCAGATAGAAGACAGAAGAGAAACCAGATAGAAGAAGTAATGACTGGTCAGAGTTAGGCCGAGACTCCTGAGGAAGACAGAAGACAGAAGAAAGAAGAAGGAAGAAAGAAGAGAGAAGAAAGAAGCTCTAATCTTTCTCTAAGCTAAGCTCTATCTTTCTTTCTCTCTAAGACTCTAAGCTAAGAAGACAAGAAGAAAAGCTCGCTTTAATCTTTCTCTCTAAAAATCTTTCTTTCCCTCTCTAAGCTCTAAGAAAGTAGAAGTAAAAGTAGTAAAAGCTTAACTCTGCCCCCGAGAGTTTTTATCCCGGTTTACGGTACCAGGCAGCTTACACCTCCCAAGTGCTGGGATTACAGGCATGCGCCACCGCGCCCGGCTCTTTTTTTTTTTTTTTTTTTTGTGGTACCAGGGATTGAACTCAGGGGCACTCGACCACTGGGCCACATCCCCGGCCCTTTTTGTATTTTATTTAGAGACAGGGTCTCACTGAGTTGCTAAGTGCCTCGCCATTGCTGAGGCTGGCTTTGAACTCGCGATCCTCCTGCCTCAGCCTCCCAAAGTGCTGGGATTACAGGCATGTGCCACCGCGCCCGGCTCTTTATATTTTATTTTGAGATAGGGTCTCACTAAGTTTCTGTGGCTGGCCTCAAACTTGTGATTGGCACTACCCCTGCACCACCATGCCCAGCCATTTTTTTTTCTTTTCAGATGGGGTCTCCCTACATCACCAAGGCTAGCCTCAAGCTGACTGTTATTTATGGTCTAAAACAATACCTCCTGCCCCTGCTTCAAGAGCAGCAGGACTACAGGCATGCACTATCCCTGCCCAGCTCAATATTTTTGTGGGGATATAACTCAACTCCTATCATGTCATATCTGAAGTATAGTAACACACCAAGAAATAGGTTAAATTGATTTAAAAGAACAGAAGAACTGTGACTCAGGCCTGCAAGTAGAAGACTGAGGTGCCTATGAGATGGCTAAGATCTTGCATTTGCCACATACACAGAAGAACAGGGCAAAAATGTGTCCATTGAACTGGATAATATCACTGATGTCAGTGTCTTTCCTGAATGCTGGAGCCAAGGGAAGTAGCAGAGGCTGAGTAATAGAAACAGTCTTTCAAGAATTTTACTTTGAAAGAAAAAGTCTGACATATGGAAAGATCTTAGAGGGGATATGAGGCATAGGAATTGTTGAGAAAGATGAAAAATGTAGTCAGGGCTGGGGCTGGGGCTCAGTGGTAGAATGCTTGTCTTGCACGGGTGAAGCATTGGTTCCTTCCTCAGCACCACATAATAAATAAATAAATATATTGTGTCCATCTACAACTAAAAAAATATTTTTAAAAATGTAGTCTCAACATATTAAAAGGAGGCTGGTAACTTAGAAACTGGGTTCTGGAGTTAGACTGATTGGTATTTACAACCCAGCTTGGTTTGTTTCCAGCTGTGACTTTAGGCTGGCCACTTAATTTCATTAAAGCTCAGTTTCCTTTTCCATAAAATATGGATGATTTTATTTAAATTTTTAAAAAATTTAGTTATAGATGGACACAACACCTTTTTATATTTATTTATTTTTATGTGGGTGCTGAGGATTGAACCAGTGCCTCACACATGCTACATAAGCACTTTACCACTGAGCTACAACCCCAGCCCTATTTTTTTAAAATTTTTATTATTTTTTTAGTACAGGGGATTGAATAGAGAGGCACTTTGTCACTGAGCTACATCCCCAGCCCTTTTTATTTTGAGACAGGGTCTTGCTGAAGTTGCTTAGGGCCTTGCTAAGTTGCTGAGGCTGGCCTCAACATGTGATCCTCCTGCCTCAGCCTCTGGAGTTTCTGGGATTACAAGCGTGCACCACTGCACTTGGTGATGATTTTAGTAGTATCCACTACCCAAGATTATTTTAGTGACTACATGACAAAATGTATATAAAGCACTTAGCATACTGTATGACACATAGTGAGTGGTCAATAAATGATAATGCTTACTATTACTACTAGATTAAAAAAAAAAGGAGGTTCCAAGAAGGAGGTGGCAAGTAATGATATGAGATATGGCAGATGGGACCAGGAGGTGGGAGGTGGAAAAGGTCAAGTATTTGGCAGAGTGCTAGCAGAGACAGCAAAAAGGGGAGGGCAGGGATAACAGCAGCTAAGAAGTAAATGGGCAAGGAAAAGTCAGAGTTTGTAGGTATGGAACACTCTAGCAGCTGAGAAATGAAAGCAGATATTAGAAGAAAGGAGAGGGAAAGTGATTTGAGCTGCAAAAAGAAAGTTGTAGTGTCACAAGTTCAAAGCCAGCCTCAGCAATGGCAAGGCACTTAGCAACTCAGTGAGACCCTGTCTCTAAATAAAATACAAAAAAGGGCTGGGGATGTGGCCCAGTGATCGAGTGCCCTTGAGTTCAATCCCCAGGACCAAAAGAAAAAAGAAAAAAAGAAAGTTGTAGGGGGAAGTTTCTTGGGAATATGTGGTAGTAGGAGATGGGGTAACACTGTCTCTTGAATCTTTCAAATATTATTTCAGTTTGATACTATACATCTTCACCTTTGCTGTGCTAACCCAAGGCACCTAGGGGAGACTCCTACAAATAAAGGATGAATGTTTGTGGATGAGTAATGATGAATTAACTCAATGAGCTGAGAGGAGGAAAATTTGAAAAAGAATAACTTAAACCTGTCTTTGTTTAAGTTCAGAAGCCTGATAAGCAATTGGCTAGAAAGTACTGGTCTCAGAATCTGGTAGGAAGTGAGAAGGATTCATGGCTGGAGACACAGGTTTGAGAGCCTCAGAATGTGGTTACCAAAGTCAGGGGGATGGATAAATGATCTAGAAGTGGTAGGAGAACATGATCCTGGAAATATTGGGGTTGGTGGAGGACAAGTCACAAAAGGAAAGGCATGAGAAGATGGGGGAAGATGTGACAGGTACATCTCATTTGATGGAGCCAAGAGAACCAAAAGCCATGCACTCACTGAATGTTCCAGTTAAGAAGGGACAGAATTGGGAGGCTGAGGCAGGAGAATACCTAAATTCAAGGCTCGCTTGGGCAACTTAATGAGATACCACCTCAAAATAAAAAAAAATAAATAAATAAAAATGGGGCTGGGAATGTAGCTCAGTGGTAGAGTGCTTGCCTAGCATGTGCAAGGGTCTGGGAAGAGAAGGTGGAGGAGGAGGAGCAACAGGAGTAGGAGGCAGGAGAAGAGACTGGGCCATTGCTAAAGTAGCCTCAGTGGTGTAGTGGAGGCAAAAACTAAATTTGGGTTGGTGGACTGTAGAAGGATGTTGGAGAATGAGAGGTTACAGCAATATTGCTTTTCAGGAAGTTTGGTGTTAAAATAATGTGGATGTATAGGGCAAAGGGTGAGCAGGAGCAAATGAAAAGAATGATGTGAAAAGGAGGAGTCTCTGTTATCTACAGAACTTAAAAATATTAAAACAATTCAAGGGGCTGGGATGTGGCTCAGCGGTAGGGCGCTCGCCTAGCACGTGCGCGACCCGGGTTCGATCCTCAGCACCACGTAAAATTAGTGCATGCATTGTGTACAACTAGAAGCAAATAAATAAATATTAAAAAAAAAAAAACAATTCAAGGCTAGGAATGAAGCTCAATGGTAGAGTGCTTGCCTAGCACAAGTGAGGCCCTGGGTTCAATCTACAGCACCACAAAATAAATTAATTGATTAATTTTAAAAATTAACCAAACCTAAGGATTACAAAAAAAAAAAAAAAAAGGAAACACAAATATTCAAAACAGAAAAAAAAAAAAAAAAGAATTACATGCACAAACCCTTTACCTGAACAAGGCAATTCACTGCATCTCTTGATGGCAGCTGGTAGTTTTTCTCCATGGGGGATAGTGAGTATGTTACACTGTTCCATATATAGGTGGTGTTCATCTTCCAAGAGTATTTTTTTTCTGGTGCACAGTTGTTTTATTATAAAAAATGAGGGCTGGGGCTGTGGCTCAGCAGCAGAGCGCTCGCCTCGCATGTGCACGGCCTGGGTTCGATCCTCCGCACCACGTAAACATAAATGCATTGCATTGTGTACAACTAAAGTAAATAAATAAATATTTTAAAAGAAAATGATTAAGCCAGGAGCGGTGGTGCACGCCTGTAATCCCAGTGGCTCAGGAGGCTGAGACAGGAGGATCTCAAGTTCAAAGCTAGCTTCAGCAACGGTGAGGTGCTAAGCAACTCAGTGAGACCCTGTCTCTAAATAAAATACAAAATAGGGCTGGGCATGTGGCTCAGTGATTGAGTGCTCCTGAGTTTAATCCCTAGTACCCCCCTAAAAATGATTAAAATAATCTGAATTAAACATTGCTATGTTGCATCCATTCAGATTACTATTTTCACAAAGTCAGCATTATACTTCTTTTTTTAGAGTATTATAATTATATGCAGTATTTGGATTCCTTTTGACAAAATTATACATACAAAGAATTTAATTTAGCCGGGCGTGGTGGCGCACACCTGTAATCCCAGCACTTGGGAGGCTGAGGCAGGAGGATTGCGAGTTCAAAGCCAGCCTCAGCAATGGCTAAGGCACTTAGCAACTCAATGAGACCCTGTCTCTAATAAAATACAAAAAAGGGCTGGGGATGTGGCCCAGTGGTTGAGTGCCCCTGAGTTCAATCCCTGGTACCAAAAAAAAAAAAAAAAAAAAAAAAAATTTAATTTTAACCCTCCTTCCCATTCCCCTTTTCTTCCCTCCTCCTTCCCCCTTTTCTGCCCCCTCTACTCTACTTATCTTCCCTTTACTCCTTTATTTATTCATTTTTATTGGTATGTTCTACATATACATGAAGGAGATATAAGCTTTGGTATATTTATATATGTATATAATGTGATTCTATTAGATTCAGTCCATATTTCTTTTCCTTTCCCTTTCTTCCTCCTTCCCTCTCATTCTCCTACTTCTACTCCATTGATCTTCACTGTATCTTTTTTTTTTTTTTTTTTTTTTTTTTTTTTTTTTTTTGTGGTACCGGGGATTGAACTCAGGGGCACTCGACCACTGGGTCACATCCCCAGCCCTTTTTTGTATTTTATTTAGAGACAGGGTCTCACTGAGTTGCTAAGTGCCTCGCCATTGCTGAGGCTGGCTTTGAACTCGCGATCCTCCTGCCTCAGCCTCCCAAAGTGCTGGGATTACAGGCGTGCGCCACCGCGCCCGGCTTCACTGTATCTTTATTATAATCTAATTCCATCCCTCACTACCTTCTTTCCCTTATTTTGCTTTTAGCTTTCACGTATAAGAGAAAATTTTCTACCCTTGATTTTCTGAGTCTGGCTTGTTTCAGTTAGTATAATTTTTCTCCATTTTCATCCATTTACTGGCAAATGTCATAATTTTATTCTTCTTTATGACTGAGTAAAACTCCATTGTGAGTGGGGTGAGGTGGCATACACCTGTAATCCCAGCACTTGGGAGGCTGAGGCAGGAGGATCATGAGTTCAAAGCCAGCCTCAGCAATGGCGAGGCACTTAGCAACTCAGTGAGACCCTGACTCTAATAAAATACAAAAAAGGGCTGGGGATGTGGCCCAGTGGTCGAGTGCCCCTGAGTTCAATCCCTGGTACCACAAAAACAAAAAACAAGCCGGGCACGGTGGCGCACGCCTGTAATCCCAGCACTTTGGGAGGCTGAGGCAGGAGGATCGCGAGTTCAAAGCCAGCCTCAGCAATGGCGAGGCACGAAGCAACTCAGTGAGACCCTGTCTCTAAATAAAATACAAAAAAGGGCTGGGGATGTGACCCAGTGGTCGAGTGCCCCTGAGTTCAATCCCTGGTACCACAAAAACAAACAAACAAAAACAACAACAACAACAACAAAAAAACTCCATTGTGTATATCTACCACATTTTCTTGATCCATTCATCTACTGATGATTCCATAATTTGGCTGTTGTGAATTGTGCTGCTAGAAACATTGTAGTAGCTGTATTACTATAGTATTCTGATTTTAGTTCTTTTGGAAAAAAAATGAGGAGGGAGAAAGCTGGATCATATGGTAGTTCCATTACTAGTTTTTGGAGGACTCTCCACACTGCTTTCCAAAGTGGTTATACTAATTTGCAGTCCCACCAACAATGTATGGCTGTACCTTTTCCCCAATATCCTCACCAGCATTTATTATTTGTATTCTTGATTATTGCTATTCTGATTGGAGTGAGATGAAATCTTTCGATTTGCATTTCCCTGATTGCTAGAGATGTTGAACATTTTTTCATATATTTGTTGGTCTTCTGTGTTTCTTCTTTTGAAAAATTTCTGTTCTTTTGCCCATTTATTGATTGGGTTATTTGGGGGGTTGGCATTGAGGGGTTTTTTTTAGTTCTTTATATATTCTGGATATTAATCCCTTGTCAGATGAATAGCTGACAAAGGGTCCCCCCCCATTCTGTAGGCTCTTTACTCTCGTTTTTTTTTTTTGCTGTGCAAAAGCTTTTTTTAAAAAATATTTATTTATTTACTTTAGTTGTACACAATGCAATGCCTTCATGTTTACGTGGTGCTGAGGATCGAACCCGGGCTGCGCACGTGTGAGGCAAGCGCTCTGCCGCTGAGCCACAATCCCAGCCCGCAAAAGCTTTTTAACTTGATGGCATCCCCCTTATTGATTCTTGGTTTTATTTCTTGAGCTTTGAGGGTTTTGTTGAGGAAGTTGGTGCCTACATCTACCTATATGATGGAGTGTTGACCATATGTTTTCTTCTAGCAATTACAACATTTTTAGTCTAATTCCTAAGTCTTTGATCCATTTTGATTTGACTTTAGTGCAAGTGAAAGTGATTTAATTTCATTAATCTACACGTAGATATCCAGTTTTCCCAGCACCATTTGTTTTTGTTTTGTTTTGGTACTGGAGATTGAACCCAGGGGTGCTCTACCACTGAGTTATATCCTCAGCTCTTTTTATTTATTTTTTTCTCTCTAAATTGCTGAGGCTCCCTTCCCCTGCCTCAGCCTCCCTAGTTACTGGGATTATAGGTGTGTGCTACCATGCCTGGCCCCAGAACCATTTGTTTAAAAGGTGCCAAAAACGTATGTTGAATAATTGACAGCCTTTTAAACAAATGGTTCTCTCTGTAAATATGTGGATTTGCTTCTGTGTCTGCTATTCTATTCTATTGTTTTTTTGTGTGTCTATTTTGATGCCAATACCATGTTGTTTTTGCTACTATAGCTCTGCAATATAATTTGAGATCAGGATATTGTGATGCATGCTCCTCCATCACTTTTCTTATTCAGAATTGCTTTGGCTATTCTGGGTGTCTTATTCTTCCAAATGAATTTAAGCATATTTTTTCTAGTTTTGTGAATAATATTGTTGGTATTTTGATAAGGATTGCTTTCAATCTGTATATTGCTTTTGGTAATGTGGCCATTTTGACAATATTAATTCTGCCTATCCAAGAACATGAGAGGTCTTTCCATCTTCTGAGATCTTCTTCAATTTCTTTTTTCAGTGTTCTATAGTTTTCATTGTAGAGATCTTTCACTTCCTTGGTTAGATTAATCCACCCCCCTTTTTTAAAGAATATTGTGAAAGGAATAATTTCTCTGATTTCTTCCGATATGAATTGCTGTTGGAGTATAGAAAAGTTATTGATTTATGACTGTTGATCTTGTATCCTTTTACTTTGCTAAATTCACTTATTAGCTCTAGGAGTCTTATGGTGGAATCTGGGGGGTCTTGTAAGATAAAGGATCTTGTCACCAGCAAGTAGTGATAGTTTGACTTCTTTTCCTATTTGTATCCCTTTATTTTCTTTCTCATCGTGACTGATTGCTCTGGCTAGAGTTTCAAGAACTGCATTGAATAGAACTGGTGAGAGTGGACAACCTTGTCTTGTTCCTGATTTTAGAGGAAAAGCTTTCAGTTTTTCTCTATTCAGTATGATGTTGTATTTGGGTTTGTCTGCCAAGGGTACTTTTCCCTGCAATACCCCACTTCTCAACTTTCCTGACATTTTCTTAATTTCACTACGAAATTAAGGACTCACCCTCCCTTCATATGAGCTTCCTTTCATCTCATCCTCCAAATGAGCTCCTTGTATTTCCCACGTGATTCTTTTGCTGCAGAGGTCACCCCGTGACCTCTTGCTTGCCTTCCCCTAGTCTTGGTCTCAGCTTCCCTTAAGCTCAGAGCTGGCCACAGGTAAACTGGTCCTTAACATGTTGTCTAAGGAAGGGGTGGTCGTTTCTGTATCCTTCACCACCTCGCCTTGCGATGTAGTCGTTTGCTCATCTTTTTTCTTTTTCTGTCCACTGTGCCCAATGCCCTGGAAATCAGAATTCTCAGGCGGGATGGGTGGTGGACCGCCAAAGAAGCGCTATCTGGCGGCCTTCGAGACCGGCCGGCAGAGGGCGCGCCGAGATCGGGAAAGGCTGCGGTTGCGGCGGCTGCGGGACGCTGGCCTTGGCCCAGACGCTAGCACTGGGGAAGTAGACTTGGGGCAGAACGAGCTGCGCGTAGAGGCACGCGTCTTGCTCTGGGGCCCGCTGCCCTGACTAAAAATATGCCCTCCCCAACGAAGCTCGCGTCCTTCAGGGTGGACGTTCCGGAGGAGCGACTTCTAGAGCCTCATTATTTAGGGAGGGAGATTGCAGCTCCAAGGACGGACTTCTCGGGCTTTCAAGAAACCTGAGACAGCCGCGCACCAGTCATCTGTCTACTGATTTGTGGATTGGGGATCATTTATTTATCTATAAATATTGAGCATTGTGCACTAGCGTATGTGCGTAGGGCTGGAGTAGAATTAATAAGCAAATAGAACCATTTCATATTTTCAAAATGCCGTAAAAATAATGTATGATATGATAGTGAGGCGTGACATGTACACTGATACCTAAAGAGGACCACCCTAAGAGACGGGGGGGGGGGGCGCGTTCGAAGCAGAGGAAACTGCATGTGCCAAAGCCAGAGACTTCAGCACCCACGTACATAGACGTGAGCTACATACGGTGGGAGATATTAGAATTGTGACTAGTGAAGATGCTGGAATTGCTTGGAAGTGGCTCCAGGGAACTTCCTGGGGCAAGGAAAACATATCTTGATTAGGGCGTTGCCTACATGGATAGACATATCAAAATTCAGCGAAACTGTGCTACAGATACACTTTGTCTCAAAAACAAAATAAAAACGAGGGGCCCAGGCTTATGAAAACAACTGTGAGTTTGTTAAATCGTTTTGCGGTGCTTTCCAGCCTGCCCTGCGAGCAGATACAGTCACCCCAGGTGTGCTGGGACATCTTCTAAGGAGAATGAATGGTGTCCAGGAGAAGGCGTCTACGCCTGGCAGGGTACGGGCTAGGTCGGTCTGGAGGTTGAGGGCGAGCAGTGCCTCTCACCGCCAGACCTAAGGCTGCTGACAGCCGCGCTCCACCTAGGTCGCCAGGGGCAACCTTTGGAGCCGTGCCCCCGGCCCCGCCTTTCACGCAGAGGCCAGGTGGCGGTTAGGGGCGCAACCAGCCCGTTTGATTTCCCGCGGCCGGTGGAAAGGGGCGGAGGGGGGAGGGGAAAACAGCTGTCAGCCAATGGGTTGTGCTGGGAGAGGTCACGTGGAGTCAGAGGGGCGGGGCCCAGGTGTACTTACGGGGCAGCGGGCGGGGACCTCCGCCTCGGTGCGAAGTCCGGGAGGCGGGGCCAGAGGGAGGGTCGGGGGGCTGCGCGACTAGGATTGGCCTGTGGTCGGGAGGCGGGGTCTGCGCGCGCCGCGGCAGCCGGCTGCGATTGGCCTGGGCTCGGGGCCCGCTGCCGCCGTGCGGGCGAGGCTCGGGGCGCGAGGACCGAGCGGGGCGGCGGGTCCGCGAGCCGGTGGGAGGGGCCGGGGCGGTGGCGGTGGCGGCGGAGGAGGAGGAGGAGGTGGCGGCGGGGGCCGGTACTGGACCCGGCGGGATGAGCGAGGTGGAGGCGGCAGTGGTGGCGACAGCGGCCCCCGCGGCGACGGTGCCCGCGACGGCGGCAGGGGTGGTAGCGGTGGTGGTACCGGTGCCCGCGGGAGAGCCGCAGAAAGCAGGCGGCGGGGCGGGCAGCGGCGGCGGGGGCGGAGCCGCCTCTGGCCCCGCTGCTGGGACCCCCTCAGCGCCAGGCTCTCGCATCCCTGGCAACCCGGTGACGGCAGCCTCGGGGACCCCCGCGCCCCCGGCTCGGAGTCAGGCGGACAAGCCGGTGCTGGGTGAGGGGGGGCGCACGCGCCAGGGCGGCTCTAAGGGGTAGGCGGACTGGGGGAGGGGCAGCGTGGAGCCTGACAGGGTGTGGAGAGCCGTAGATGGGCCTGGCCCGGAGGCCCAAATGCCTAACTGGGCTGGGAACTGCGGACCAAAGTGGATTCCCCTGGAGGGAAATCTTGCTGTGCCTTCCTGGGTTGAGGGTGGGGGTGGGGCAGGGCCTGGACCAGGGCCAGCAGGTTCAGCTAAGGCCTTGGGATGGAGAATAAACCCTTTTATTTCGACCACGCCTCTGGGGCAGGAGACTTGGTCCACTTGACTTGGTTAGCACGGGGTAAAACCTCTGAGCCTGGGAAGCAGGTGCACTGGGGACCCTAACATTGGGAGGGCTAGAAAAGCTCTTGAGTTTTGAACTGAGGGTGGCACTCAGTGGATCAGGTGAGTACCGGTTCTAGGTGAAGGGCCTGGAATTATAGGATGTGAGGAACATGCCTTAGAGTTGGGTTTTGAAAGCCTAAACATCCTGTGTGGATGATTCAATTTGGTGGAATTGGGATAAGAATACCTTAAAGCTAGAAGTGAAACCTAGTTATCTTGAAAATAAGCTTAATAGGAAGGCAGATTAGATTTTTGGAGTGTCTCAAAACTCAGTCCAACTCCATCTCTTCCCCCATCTTACTATCCCCACTGCATCTCTGCCTGGCAGCAATCCAAGTCCTGGGCACTGTCAAATGGTTCAACGTCCGGAATGGTTACGGATTCATCAACAGGTATCCGAGGAACCCAGGGAGAGGGTGGAATGGGTGTCTTCGAACTGGCCTGTGGGACTGGACACCTTCCCAACCTCATCTCTACCCCTGCCAAGGCACATGGTTGCAATGTCCAGCTGACGCTGGTTGAAAGTCTTTAACCACAGCACAAATGTGTGTTTAGTGGCAAGATGAAGCCTTCTCCACATCTTCAAGGGCAGCAAAGGATTAATGATCCAGGAACTTGGCAAACCTGGTTCTGACCTTCCTAGCTTGTCTCACCTTCAGGAATTTTCATTATTTTTAGTTTGCTGTACTTTGGGGGTGGAATTATACAGCTCTCTGTATCTCAGGGCTCTGGGCTGGAATTATCACTGAATTCCTGTGAAGGGAAGCACTTGAGGCACCCTCACGACTCATCTCCCTTAAAGAGCTGTGACTCATTTGAATCCTCCACCTGATGGGACTGAAGCTGGTTGTTGGGGGGAGGGAGGAAGGAGGTAGTCCAGCCAGAGATGGTTGCTTCTCTTAGTTGGCAGCCCCTCCCATTCTAGCCTGGGAGAGGCTGTAATCGTGGATTCTGAGCAGAGCCCCCAAGTGGGGCCTTCCCCATCCTGGGCAACCTGCCCAGCCAAGCCCTCCTGGGAGGCCTTAGTTCCCTCTTAGCAGGCTGACCTTTGTGCAGATCCAAGTGCTTTTAAAGCTGGAACATTTGTTCTGGGGGAAGGCCGGTTCCTGTGAAGAGTCTCTCTCCTCTCCCTCACCCTACTGGGGTTCTAGGATAAACTAGGATTGCAGGCAAGGTAATGATAGAGAATGGATATTTTCTTTTCTCTAGTCCTTGGTCCCTCTGTATGTTGAGAGGGAGCCTGTCTGTGGATTTACTTCCAGGCTGAGGATGAACATAAGGTTTTGTGGATGTTTGGAACAAGTTCCTGACACCTTGTCCCCTTCCCAAATTTGTCCCACACCTCTGGCCTGCTCCTTGGATGTAGAAAGGAGATGGTGGAATTTTCCAGCTCCGGTAGGGACTGGGGGATGGTGGCGGCCAGAAACAGTTATAGCCTGCACCAGCAGGTTCTAAGGTGCCCCTAGGGTAGAAGGTGGAGCACTCAGTAGGTAAAGAACTGTCCCAGCTCTTTCAAGGTGCCTTTGCCTTCCCTTCCCTTCTCTTCTCTTCTCATTAAGTACAGGATTTTCACTGAGGCTTTAGGTTTTAAAGCTGGAACATTTGTTCTGGGGAAGGCGGGCTCCTGTGAAGAGTCTCTCTCTATACCCCAAGTAACTGGAATCTGAAGAGGATGGGCCCACCAGTCTTAGGAATGGACAACTAGGGAGGCCTTAGTGGAACTGTCTTATTAAAGTCACCCCCTTAACAACCCATCCTGTTCTGCAGGAATGACACCAAGGAGGATGTCTTTGTTCACCAGGTAAGCTAGGTTGGCTTTCTGAGGGGAGGAACTGGCCCTCTTTGAAAGCCTTTCCCGTAACCCTTAGCTGCAGTCTTTCTCCGGCTACTCAACGGCCTGCCCACGTGAAAATAGCCACTCTCCCATCTGCCTCAGGTGCTTGTACCAACCATTAGCCCCAGTTGTGTTGGGTTACAGAACGGCTGTCAGTGCGTTTTGCCTTCTGGGCACTACGTGCTTACCACCTACTGGGACCTGTTAACACCACAGGAAGGAATCAGGCAGTTTTCCAAGGGAAAGAACTCAGGTCCGAGAGACTTGGGTGCAGTGGTTCTCAAAGTGTGGTCGTGGCACCACCACCAGCAGCATCACCTGATATCCAAATTCTCAGGCCCTGCCCCGAGCTACCGAATCAATCAGACCTTGGGGCTGGGCACTGTTTTAACAAGCTCCCAGGTGATTCTGATGCTCCCTAGTTTGAGAACCACTGCTTTGGTGTAAAGAGCTCTCTGGGATTGAGGTAAGAAGCACAGTATGTTTTACCCATTTTACAATTTAAGACTGTCTCTGCTTTTTGTTTTGTGTTTGATTTCTTCTTTCTTGCCTCCCTTTTTGAAGTCCCTGAGGGGTATAGAAGGGAAGGGAGCGTATCCTGGGGACAGTGGTTAACTTCTTAGTGGATCCCCAGGCCCCTAGTTTGACTTTTCCCCTACTAAACTTTTTCTTTCTTTTTTTCAATGCCAGCTATAGAATCCAGGGCCTTTCACATGCTAAGCATGCATTCTACCACTAAGCTACACCCCAGCCCCTCCCCTACTAAACCTTGACCATCTTTGGCTCTGCCCTCCAGCTCTCGACCCCCAAGTAAAATGTTGAAAAGAATGGAATTGGGTGGTGGACCCAGCAAGGGTGAAACAGATTCTGCTTTTGCTGCCCTCACTTTTCTCATGGCCTTTCCCCCAACCAGACAGCTATTAAAAGAAACAACCCAGGAAGTTTCTGCGCAGCGTTGGAGATGGGGAGACTGTGGAGTTTGATGTCGTGGAAGGAGAGAAGGTTTGGGGGCTGCTATGGGGTCTAGAGTTGGCCAGGCTTGTGGGAGAGTGTCCTGGAGGTCAGCCCAGGCTTTGACCTTTCTGGGACCAGCTCTGCCTCTGGGAATGGGGCTGTGTTCTCACAGGATGTTGTCTTAACACTAGGATGTTCTAAAGAATATGTCCCTGTCTTCAGTCAGTAGCATCCAGGTTTCTTCTCAGTAGTTCATCAAGCACTTCCATGACTGTTTTCCAATGGGGTCCATCCCCAGCAGGATGCTTCTGAGTCAGTCCTCTGGAGTAAAAGATGGACAGTAGCTGCCAGCCCTTTTTCTACCCCATGGTCTTTGGGGGGAGGGTGCTATAACAGTTATTTCAAAAGGACAAGTTCTTTCCTAGATGAGTACCAACTACTTGTTGCCCTTTGGCAGGGTGGGGGAGCTGGATAAGTATAAGAGGAGCCACAGGAGAGCTGGAGAGGGAACTTGGGCTGGAAGACAGACTCCAGTGACTCCAGCAAGTTTGCAAATGTTGTGCGTTTGTGGTGGTGGTGGTGGGGGGGGGGAGTCTGACAGTTCCCCTTCCAAATTTCCAGGGTGCAGAAGCTGCCAATGTAACTGGGCCTGGGGGGGTGCCAGTGAAAGGTAGCCGCTATGCCCCCAATCGACGTAGATTCCGCCGATTCATCCCCCGGCCTCGCCCAGCTGCCCCACCACCCATGGTGGCAGAAGCTCCCTCAGGTGGAACAGAACCTGGTAGTGAAGGGGAGCGGGCTGAGGACTCTGGGCAGCGGCCCAGACGACGGCGCCCACCACCTTTCTTCTACCGACGGCGGTTTGTGCGAGGCCCTCGCCCCCTAACCAGCAGCAGCCTATAGAGGTGAGGGGAAGCTGTAGTAAGGGAGCCATCTACCCAAATTCTAGGAAGAAGTGGGAATTGGTGAGGTTAGAGACTATAGGGGTCCACAAAGAAACTGGAACTGAGGGCTGGGAAGAGCCAGGGATAACCTGGCCCCTGAACATCTAGGGTTCCCAGAGCTCACCAAGGCCTTTGTATATTCCCAGGGCACTGATGGGGTAGAACCCAAAGAGACAGCCCCGCTAGAGGTGGACCAACAGCAGGGAGATGAGCGGGTGCCTCCACCCAGATTCCGGCCCAGGTACCGAAGGTAAGACTCCTTTTCTGAGGTTTGGTCTTTCCCTTTGCTATTCAGTGTTCAGTCTCTGCTAAAGGGGAAGAGTTCTAAGAAGTGCCTAACGTTCACGGTGAAAGAGGTACCTAGAGGGGAACAGGACTTAAACAAAGCTAAAAGCCTGGCTCCTGGAAATGAAATGGGGAAGCTGGGGAAGAAAGTGGTCTACCCTGGGTTCCATAGTCCCTTCAAGGTTCATGCTTCTTTTTCTAGGCCTTTTCCGCCCCAGGCCACCTCAGCAGCCTACCACTGAGGGTGGGGATGGTGAGACCAAGCCCAGCCAAGGCCCCACTGATGGTTCCCGGCCTGAGCCCCAGCGCCCACGAAACCGCCCCTACTTCCAGCGGCGACGGCAGCAGCCCCCTGGCCCCCGGCAGCCCACAGCCCCAGAGGTGAGGATAGTCGGATGAAAAAAAAGAAAAGTCTGGGCCAGCTGTCCCATTTTTGGCCCATTCCCTTCCCTTCTTTATTACAGTGCCACTCCCCTGTCTTGTCTTTTCGTGTAGATTGCTAGGTCCATCCTTGGCAGGCACTGTATCTACCTGCCCCAGCAGAGACAATCAAGCCATGTTACCCCTTGCAGAACCTCATCCCCACCCCCATCCCAGCTTGGAGCCTTAGCACCAGCTTGTGGGTAGGAATTATTGGGAGAGGAGAGGGAAAGGGAAAGACAGAAGGCTGGAAGCTTCTTGAAGAACAAGAAGCTCAGTTGATTGAGCTGGGCGCAGTGGCGCACCCCTGTAATCCCAGCACTTTGGGAGGCTGAGGCAAGAGGATCACAAGTTCAAAGCCAGCCACAGCAATGGCAAGGCACTTAGCAACTCAGTGAGACCCTATCTCTAAATAAATACAAAAAAGGGCTGGGGATGTGACCCAGTGGACGAGTGCCCCTGAGTTCAATCCCTGGTACCACACACACACACACAAAAAAAACCTCAGTTGACTACCATTTTCTCTAGACCTCAGCCCCCATCAACAGTGGGGACCCCCCCACCACCATACTGGAGTGATTCCAACTCAAAGGACACCCAGAACTACCATCTGGTGAGAGGCTGCACTTTTCAGAGGGCAGGTGGCCAAGAAGGCTGGGAATGGGTCATGGATGATAAGTTAATGTTCATGATTTGTCTGTTTCTTTTGTGTTAGGTATCTGCCAGTTTTTTTCCAACTGACCTGTACCCTACCCAGCACCCCCTCCCTCCTTTCCCATAACTCATGACATCAGAAGACTGGCTTTCCCCCTTTTCCTTGAGACTCAGGAGGGCTAAAGCAACAGCCTTTTGCATTTTTCCCCACTTTCCCCTATCAAGGGTTGAAGGAAGGGCTCCATCCCTAGTGTTCAGAGGCATCAACTTCCTCCCCTAAGTCAGGCTGAGAAGGAACCAGCCAGCTCTTACCTCCTCCTGGTTGCTTTTCTTTCCTACCCAGTTTATTTTTGTTTCCTTTCAACCCACTACCTCTGAAGCCATTTTATGAACTGTCATGTGCCACCTGAGCCTCCAGTAAAAACAAAAACAGGCTTTCCTGTTGTCTTGGTCTCTGCCTCTTTTCTGTTCTGGAGAATTTGGATCACAGGTAACTCACTTCACAACCATGGATGGTGAAGTGTGAGAGGATATAGGCAGTCAGCAGAGCCTGCCCTTGACTCTTTGCTCTGGTGTCCCTAGCTGTGCAGCTCTGACAAGTGCCTTCAACACTGAGATTCACTGTTCTGTCAAACAGGGATGATGCCTCCCTTGCAGTGCCTGGCACTTGCAGCTATAGTTTATTGAGCATTTACTATTAAAGCAATAGAAAGTAATGGAAATGGGCATGAGTGACAACACTAGAGGATTCTGAAGCCTGGAGGTGAGTCAAGACAGAGGGAGAAAAGAGGGGCAGGCAAAGTGGATTGTAGTCCCTGTCTCAGCCATCCTCCAGTGCCTCCATGACAGGACACTCTTCTTCATACAGTGACTTTATAGATGCATCTATATATACATATTTAGTACAACAGCCTTTTGATTTCTGCTCCCTACCCATTCAAACATGTACAAAAATATCCAAAGTCTCCTCCCATCCACTGTTTACAGGTAGTCTTTCAAATCCCCTCTTGCCCTTAGTTGGTCAAAAGCCTGTGGGGACAGCACCCTTCCAGAATAGGAGTAGAGAAAAGAGTGGGGCCCCCACTTGGCAGGCTTGGGGAACAACTGAGATGAGGCCCCAAGTTTAGAGGCAATGCCTTCTGTCCCTTCTTACCACATGAGGGTACATATTTTGTGTTCCCTCTTACTCTGAAAGGCTGAGCCTGCAGGGAGAGAAGAGAGGCTAGATTTGGGGAGGGTGAGTCCTTTGCCCTAGAGGGGTCAAGACAGCCCCCTTCACCCACAGTCTATGTGGCAATAATTCAGTGAAAGTGCCAGATTGTGGGAAGAGTCTAAGGTGGTGGGAAACTCAACTTCTGATCTCGTGTCCTGCTTTCTGCTTCAGTTTGTTCCACTGAAGAAGCCAGTCTAGAGCCTCCTCTTCTCTAGCCCCTCTTCCGTAGAGGGGGTGGAAATATTCTGGAGAGGAGTCTAGGGTGGGAAGGGGGAGGGAGAACAGCCCACCCTGACAGCCACAGCCTAATCACAACATATAAATAATCCAAAAGAGTCACACGAGGGGAATGAAGGGGTGCTCAGGCCACCCTTCCCTTCAGCTTCCCAATTCTACCAGGTTGCAGGGTTTTTTCTCTACCCTGGAAGTAATGGGGAAGAGAGGGTTAAAGTGCTGCAGAGGAAAGGAGGGGGTCTCGGGGGGGTGGAGAAAGCTGGTTCTCCCACCCCTGCCTTGCCCTTCAGTCATTCTCATCTGGCCCTAAGTATTCGAGTTCCGTGCTGGGTTTCACCTCCTGCTCTAAAAGAGAGGGTGTCCGGCGGAAGGCAGCAGAGATCTGGTCAAACGTCCGGCCTCGGGTTTCAGGCACTTTTAAGAAGGTGAAGATGAAGAAGCCAAGCAGGAGGACCGCAAATAGAAGGAAGACGTAGGGACCCATAGCATCCTGGGATAAGTGGAGAAAGGTGTTGACAGAGTAGGATGGGGTGGGATGGAAAGGGATGGTTTTAGGCAAGCCAGGAACTAAATGCCTTCATAGGGAGCTGGGACTACTGCAGAAATAGGTGGCTCCTTCGAGGGGCAATGGAAATGACTCAGAAACAAAGGTTACACTGAAAAATGGATTATCTCAGCCCAGACCCATTTCTCATCCTTTCGCCATATTGCATTCAGAGGAGATTCCCAGCCATTTGTAGTATTAATACAAAGTTTAAATCATTTTATTCCTGGTCTAAGTTAAGTTATGCCACTGGTTTGTTCCAAAGACACCTGTGTTACTATCCAATCTAGTTCTATCCCATTTTCCTTTGATTCTGGTGGAGCAGCTCCACCAAATTGATCCAAAGACCACCTTTCTAGAGTTGGGGGTCCCTGACTGGAAAGTAAGCAGGATAGTGATGTGTTGCCCCCCACTATTCTCCAGTGTGGGAGACTGGGGCAGGGTTGGGGACCTACCGCAACATACTGGAAACCCATGCCAACGATGAAGTTGCACGTCCAGTTGGAGAAACCAGCTACTGCCATGGCCGCTGGGCGGGGTCCCTGGCTGAAGAGTTCGGCCACGATGAACCAGGGTATGGGACCAGGGCCAATCTCAAAGAAAGCCACAAAGCCAAAGATGGCCACGATGGAGACATAGCTCATGGCTGGAACCCGCTCCTAGGGACCAGGCAGGGAAGGTGGTGAAGCTGATTTCGGCTTTTCTGGATCTTTACTTGCATTTGACCTACAGGAGAATTGAAATCTACCCTTCCCAGCAGCTTGTGGGGGGCCTGCCACCCTCCATCAGAACAGGCCCTGGGGCATTTTTGAGCACTGACATTATGTTGGCTGTCCCATGCAGATTCAAGGCAGAGGGAACATTCTGGTCTCAACTCCTATGATTCCCCATTGGCTCTAAACCTGAGTTCTTAGGAATTATTGTTCCTGAGGCTTCACAGGGGCTCTTTCTCCTGGCTGACAGACTTTGCTACAGCCAAGCACCCACGGTCCAGGCACATAAGCAGCCTCAGGATTGAAGGCTTGAATGTTAAAAGGTGTGGCCCTGGCTAGCCACAGAGTTTGGGACCACTCCCATGGGTTGGGCTATTGGCCCCTCCCAGCCCCCCAGGCCTCACCAGCAGAAGCAGAGCCACAGTCATTAAGATGGCACAGCCACACATGCCTGACAGGCCCAGGAGATGGAGTGTCCGACGCCCAGCGCGCTCCACCAGGAACACCTGTGGGAAGAGTTAGGGTTTGGCAGGGGACCTTCAAGACACAGGAAGTGAGAGCATGTTGACAGGTGGGGATAAGAGTAGGGCCTCCAGAAACCCCAGGGATGTGAAGCTTGTGGTGCAGTCCATTCCAGAAGCAAGTAGTTACCGAGACCAAGGTGAAGACAGTATTGACCACACCAGCTCCTATGGTGGCATAGGCTGGCTGCCCCACCCCTGCTGACTCGAAGATGCTGGTTGAATAATAGAAAACCTAGAGGTAAGGGAGAAAAGAGGTGATGGCAGACATGTCCTGTTTTCCACTCCAGCTATACCAAATTGGACTAACCCTGAGTGTTAATGGAGGAGGTTAGCTCCCTTCTCCCCTCCCCAGGCCTGCAGGCTGCTCCATACGTACGGCATTGATGCCTGAGAGCTGCTGGCTCAGCTGCAACACAACTGCAATAACTAGGGGCTGCCGGTGGGTGCGGCTGCCAAGGAGTTGGAGCAGGGACAGTGGCCGCTCTCGCTCCAGCTTCCGCTTCTCATCCTTCAGCTCAGCCAGCACATCAGACACATCAGCCCAGCCCGTCAGGCGCTTCAGACCTGGGGGTGGGGAGGGTCAGGCCTGATGGGGCCTGAGAGGAGGCCAGGTACTAGCAAGTCAGGGTGGAGGCATGGGCTTGGGCTAGACACAGGGTGTGAGCTCACTCTTTCGCGCGGGCCCCTCCAGATTTCGGATGATGTAGAGATAGCGGGGGCTCTCAGGGCAGAAGGGCAGCAGGACTAGCTGCACAAGGGCAGGAAGTACTGTGATGCCCAGGAGCAGTGGCCATAGAGTGGCAGTGCCCAGCATGGACTCCAAGCCTAGCACCTATGGGAGAAGGTTGGGATAGAGAGCAGGTGACTCATGCCTTCTGCTGGACCTTGGAGGTCCACCCTAACCCCGGCCTAGTCTCCCACTAGCCCAGGCCTAGTTACCTGGGCAATCAGAATGCCAATGACAATGGCCAGTTGGTTGAGTGTCCCCAAGGCTCCTCGAAGGTGAGTGGGGGCGATCTCCCCCACGTACATGGGCACCAGCCCTGATGTTAGCCCTGAGCAGAGGGAAGAAGAGAGGGCTGAGTACTGCTGCCCACTCCCATTTGGAAGCCCAAGTATGGTGAAGGAGAGCCAGGTTCATGGCAGGGCTGTGGTGCTCACGGGTACCTGAATAGGCGCCAATGAGGAACCGTCCAAGAATGAGTATCTCATAGGAGGCAGTGGCATTGGCTAGGCCCATGAGGGTACCCCCCAGCACCGCCAGGACATTGTTGGCCAGCATAGCCCTTTTCCTAGTGAGCAAATAAAGAATGGAGCTGTGAGTATTAGGGACCCATGCTGTGGTTCCCTTCCTACTCCCCCACCCTTGCCCTCCAACTCCATACCTGCCCAGCCACTGAGAGATGATGCCAATGAGGAAGGAGGAAATCATGCCACCCACAGAAAAGATGGCCACGGAGAGAGACCAGAGTGTAGTAAGAGTACTTGGTGGAATGGAGCCAGGTCCCTCAGGCCCCTGCCTCCCCATCCATGTTTCATTGTAGCTCTGTTCAATTACCTGGAGGGACAGAATAGCAGTGATTCCCTGCAGACCTTTCCTTTTCCATCCCCTCAAGACTCCCTGTCCTTGTGTGGGCACCCCTACCCTGCTAGCTGCAGGCTCCTCACCTTCTGTGGGGCATTGATGACTCCAATGTTGTAGCCAAACTGCAGGGAGCCAAGCACAGCTGAGAATACAGCAAGGACCAGAGTCCCAGTCACTCGCTGCCGAGGGGGTTCCCCATCCTGGACAGGCAGAAGCAGAGAGGGGCATGTCATGTGGAATCATGCTTTCTTTCCTTTTCCCAGGGGCCTGGGCCCAGCTGGAGCCTCAAGATGCTGGGTTCCATCCAACATGCTGGGTGAGGGAAACTGGGCCATATTAGGAATTGCACAAAGATCTCAATGTAAACAGGAGCACAAAGAACACAGTGGTAACCAGGACATGGAGGAGAAACTGGATGTTTGAGTCCACAAGGCAGAGAAATGTTTGAGGACCTAAGTCTGAATTTCCCTGTGACCTTGGGACAGGCTCAGATTTGTATGACCTTGGGCAAGTCACTTCCCCATTCTGAACCTAGGTTTCCTCTTCTGTGAGCTGGGGGTGATGTTGCTTGCCTTGCTTACCTGTCAGTGAAAGTGTTGTGAAAATCAAAATCGATTGTTTACAGTAACTCTAACAGTGCTAGTTTTATAACCTGACAAGTGCATTATCATCAGCCACTGTTCTCTTCCCTACTCTCTGGGGGTTTTCTCAGTCAGCTACAGGAGGCCCCCCAAAAGGCCCAAGAAGGGCAATTCAAAAAAGGACATCCAGGTCATTCCTCTGGGGGTGGCCTTCTATTTCTCTGCCCTGGCCTCCCCTCCCCTTCTAAGCTCTGATCAAGGGCAGGGGGCTGTGCCCGGGGTTCTGCCAGGGAGAGCCATGCCCAGGGGAAGAGGGAGGGATGGTGGCGTGAGGGGCGGTGGCAGTGATGGCTGCTCGCTGGCGGCACAGACTGTCTCCGAGCAGAAACCTGAGCTGGGGGAGGGGGGGCTGGCACTCCGCTCTGCCCCTCCACCCACCAACGGGCCAAGAGAAAGTTCAGCGTCCTGGAGATACGCCAGGAGTGGGGGGGGTGGGGCCCAGGGAGAGCCACCAGTCCTCGAAACACTGCCTGCGAGCGGGGACAAGCGGACAGCTACTGGTGGGCCAGATTCTCCCGGACGTGGAGGCTTTTCCCAATTTGGATCGAGCCCAGGGTGTCCCGGAATAGGGTGCAACTCCGCATAGCAGGAAAGCAGACGCACTCTGAACTCGGCAGAATCCGGTTGCGGCCTGAGCTCCCGATACCCACTATGCCTCTTGGCGAGATTGGAATCTGACAGTCACGGGTTGTCCAGGCTGGGTATAAATAGCCAGCCCCCTACCTCCACCCCCTGCGCCTGAGTACGAACCGCCCCCCGGTTGACCCCGGTCACGACCCCAACCCAGGACAAGCGGAGCCTGTGCCCCCGCCCCGCCCCCGCATGCTGAACCCTACTTCTGAGCCGATCTGTTGGAAGCCCGACGGCATCTTTTCTTAGAATAGCTAGAGGTGAAGGAGCTTCAGTGATGAGAGGAGACTGGGGAGTCTTTGACCCCGGTCCGGCAGGCAGAGGCGCGGAGACCACGGGTATCCTGGAGCAACGTGCGGATGGCTGGCCTGGTGGGACCCACAGCAACAAGCGAAGGAGACGGAAAGCAGCGGTGCTGCCTGGTATCTGGCGGAGCCAGGCTGGGGGAAAAGCCCCCGCCACTTCACTCCAGCCCCGCCACGGGATACGCCCTTCACAACACCCATTGGCCAGGAGCCCGCACACCCCAAAAGGCCACGCCCCCTCGCTAAACCTGGGGCTGAGAGTTTGGCTTGAATTAGTGGGGCTGGCGGGTGAAACCACGCCCCCTTACGGCCGGCGAGACACGCCCCTCGGGTTCCCGCCAGCTTCTGACCGGAAAGTTTTCTTGAGCAGGGCTTTCCAAACGAAAAGCCCCGCCCACGCACGTGTCAGGACTCCGCCCACCCTCCGAGGTACCCAGCGGCGGACTCTTTTTATAGTCTAGTGCTGCGGGTCAGACTGCTAGGTCGTAGACGAGGGGATGGGCCAGGTGTACTTGCCCGGGGAGGGGAGAACTCCAATAGCATGACACAGAGCGTGCGAGCCCGCGCGCTGGGTGGGTGAAGAACAATGCCCCGAAGTAACCCCGAGCGGAGGCTATTTTTAGCTCCCACGTTAGGCACCGCCAAATGTCAGGTCCCGGGTGTCCCGGCCTGTCCTGGGCGGGGAAGGGCAGGGAAATGGGAGCCTTAAAGGGTCCGCGGCACGCTTCCCACGCCTGGATGGCCCTGGGAGCCAGAAATTTCCGTTCTTGGTGGGTCCGGTGGCCGTGCATTCGCGGTCCTTTCTTTTCATGCATCCCTGCTCCATACACTGCCTGTTGGGCCCGTCCTCTACACTCATTCCATGTTGGTTCCTCGAGGTGTCTCAAGGGACAGGTGCTCACGCCGATCACGCCGCCAACCCTGAGGTCTCTGAGTCGCCACACATGTGCTAGCCGCGTGGACGACACTTTTCCAGAGCCTGCTCCGGGTTTGGATCCCCAGCCAAACCCCAGCGAAGAGGGCGCGACCCACAGTCAGCGGGTCAAGAAAGAAAAGCCGGACACCTAGAGTTTAGAGAGCGTGCTGCTCCGAAAACCCTCCTTAGAAGTGCGGTGCTGTAGTGCCACCTGGAGGGAGAGCGAGGAGCCGTACCGGATTGGACCAGGGTAGCCTCACACCGAAGGTCCCTGGGCATTCTACTTGCCTAAGGCTTCAGTTACGTCCAAGCCAAGCTTCTGTGGAGCTTCAGACTCAGGTGTGCAGCTATCATCGTGAAGGGGTAGTTCACACCATCCGCATGTCCAAACCTGCTACTCCGTGTCCTAACTTCCTTCTCCCAGTGAACTAGTCACCCCTATGTTGGAGATCATGTTTGATTCCTCCTGCCCTGCATCCCTCCACCCCCTGAAATTGGTGTTCTGACCATTTCTCATTTGTCTGGTTTGTCTGATTTTTTAAAAAATATTTATTTAGAGCTGGGGTTGTGGCTCAGCGGTAGAGTGCTCGCCTAGCACGTGCACGGCCCGGGTTCCATCCGCAGCACCACATAAGAATTAAACGTATTGTATACAACTAAAACAATAAATAAATAAATATTTTAAAATTTTTTTTAAAAAAATATTTATTTATTTGCTTTTTAGTTGTACACAATGCCTTTATTTTTACTTTGTGCTTAGGATCGAACCCGGGCCGTGCACGTGCTAGGCGAGCACGCTACCACTGAGCCACAACCCTAGCCCTTGTCTGATTTTTTTCCACCTATATTCTGCCACTTTGGAACACCATATTCCCGATTGGTCTTACCTTTTTGCCTCTTCCTTTAAAAGGAAGGCAGCGTGCAGTTTTCAAAACTGGAAGACCAGCATTGTTACTCCCGCCTGTAATCCCAGCGACTCCGAAGACTGAGGCAAGTGGATCTCAATTTCGAACCCAGTCTCAAAATTAAAAAATTAAAAGGGCTGGGGATGTAGTCCAGCGACAGAGCGCTCCCTGTGTTCAATCTCTACTACTGCAAAAATGTCTAACCTCACCACTGTACCCCAAAGCCACTACATTTCTGTTGTTGCCTCACTGTCAAGTTCAAACCCTCCTGCCTTTCTGCTTTCATTTCCACCTTAGCTGTTACTCCTGCCTTTTATCCTTTCCTCTCAAGGTCAATGCCTAACTGCTTCTTGTACTGGAAACCCACTGTGCTCTTTCACTTGGTGCCTTTGCTACATGAATCACTACAACCTGGAATGCCTGAGGTCCTGCATTCTTCATTTACAAACAAACAAACAAACAAACAAACAAACAAACGAAAAACCTCCCCATCCTCTGTGAAGCTTTCTTGGACTTTCCTCCAGAAAGGTGTGTGTCCTTACACAGAGTCTATTATCACTCATTTCTCCTCCTTTCTGTAATTCAACCTTAAAGGGCAGAAAGTCATCTTGTTTCTCTGTATCTCTAGTACTCAGCTTTTTTTTGTTTGTTTGTTTGTTTGTTTGTTTTTTGTGGTTACCAGGGATTGAATTCAGGGGCACTCGACCACTGGGCCACATCCCCAGCCCTTTTTTGTATTTTATTTAGAGACAGGGTCCCACTGAGTTGCTAAGTGCCTCGCCACTGCTGAGGCTGGCTTTGAACTCGCGATCCTCCTGCCTCAGCCTCCCAAAGTGCTGGGATTACAGGCGTGCGCCACCGCGCCTGGCTTGTTTGTTGTTGTTGAATGAATAAAAAAAACAAATTTTTGTTGGATGAATGTAATGAGGGTCTGTTGCAAATGGATGGGAATGCAGATTGGGGAGTAACAATCATTTAAGAGCAGAAAGGAAGAAAACAGATTGATGGTAGGAGAGGGACTGATCAGGAAGGTAAAAGGAGAATGGGGGATGCTGGAAACTACCAAAGGAGAAGAGCAGGGAGAGGGAAAATCAGCAAAGCAAGGTGCCAAGAGGAAAAAAGAAGTGTAGGAAAGTGGCACAGACTGCAGTGCAGTGGATGGGTGCAGAGCTGGGGTCCAGTGCTCCGGGTTCTGACTTGCCACTTGGGACAAGTTCCATTCCTGATGCTTCTCAGGGATGGACCTTTCTAGGTGTTTAAACCCAGAGAACGTGGAATCAGGAAGAGCAAGTCAGAACTGAATATAAGGAGACAGGATAGTTTAAAGAGTATGGAAAAAGTTATGGAGAAATAGGGCTGGCATTGTGGCTCAGTGGTAGAGCACTTGCCTAGCATGTGCGCGGCCCAGGTTCTAACCTCAGCACCACGTAAAAATGCATTGTGTACAACTAAAAGCAAATAAATAAATATTAAAAAAAAAAAAAGAGGGGCTGGGGTTGTGGCTCAGCGATAGAGCGCTCGCCTAGCATGTGTGTTGTCCAGGTTCAATCCTCAGCACCATGTAAAAATAAAGGCATTGTGTACAACTAAAACAAATAAATAAATATTAAAAAAAAAAAAAGGATGGAAAGAGAGACTAAATGACACGAGGGAGCTTTGCATTGGCGCTCATGTATATGTTGATCTTGTATAGTAATTCTTGGCTGGTTTATCTCAGATCCCATTGTAGACTTTCCTAAACTACACTATCTTGGAGAGCTAATTCCTGCAGACTTTTGTTTTCTAAGCCCTTGGGCTAAGGAACTAGGGGACTGGATGGCTGGAGAAAGTCAGGACTGTCCTTCACTCACACCTTCACCTCCCACTTGGCTTCCAGTTTCAGGGAGGAATCCCTGACCACTTAGCTTTAGCGATACTACCTTCTCCTCCTTGTCCCTTCCTGTATTTTGTTTGCATATTTTAGTCTTAGGTGCAGAAGACTGAACTAATAACAGTTCTTGGCAAATTGTCTTCATTGTTCTATGTTTGTTTGTTTGTTTTTTAAATTTCATCTTATTTTGGTACTTGGATTGAACCCGGGGCACTTTATCACTGAACATTTCCAGTCCTTTTAATTTTTTTTTTTTTAATTTTGAGATAGGCTATCACTAAATTGCTAAGGCTGACCTGCCTCATGTGTTGCTGGGATTACAGGTGTGTGTTGGGGAACCCAGCTTTATTTTATTTTTTTTTAATTTATTTTTGGTAACTGGAATTGAACCCAGGGGCACTTAAACATTGAGCAATATCACCAGCCATTTTTTAAAAATATTTATTTATTTGCTTTTAGTTGTACACAATGCGTTTTTACATCGTGCTGAGGTTCGAACGCGGGCCGTGCACATGCTAGGCAAGCGCTCTACCGCTGAGCCACAACCCCAGCCCCTCACCAGCCATTCTTATGTTTTTATTTTGAGACAGGGTCTTGCTAAGTTGTTTAGGACCTTTCTGGGGCTGGGGTTGTGGCTCAGCGGCAGAGCGCTCGCCTGGCACATGTGCGGCCCAGGTTCTATCCTCAGCACCACGTAAACATAAATGCATTGCATTGTGTATAACTAAAATAAATAAATAAATATTTTAAAAAAAAGTTGTTTAGGACCTTTCTAAGTGCTTAAGGTCTCACTAAATTGTTGAAGCTGGCCTAAAACTTGTGATTCTCCTTCCTCAGTCTCCTCAGTCATTGTGTACACCACTGCCTGCCACCCAGCTTTATTTTTATTTTTAAAGTTATACCCACTTTCCATTTCTGTTCCTTCAAAAGGCAATTTTAGTGTGTTTAATGTTCATTATCTTAAAAAATTATTTGTTTATTCTAATCTGTTATACATGTTTGCAGAATGCAATTCATTTCATATTACTTAACCATTGAGTTACATCCCCAGCACCCCCCACCCTTTTGAGACAGGGTCTTGCTGTTTAGGGCTTCACAAAGTTGAGGCTGGCTTTTGTTTTTTTTGGGGGGGAAATATATATATAATATAACTTTGTATGCAAGCTTTTTTTTTTTTTTTTGCACCAGGGATTGAACTCAGGGCACTCGACCACTGAGCCACATCCCCAGTCCTATTTTGCATTTTATTTAGAGACAGGGTCTCCCTGAGTTGCTTAGCACTTCCCCATATTGCTGAGGCTGACTTTGAACTTGAGATCCTCCTGCCTCAGCCTCCTGGGCCATTGGGATTACAGGCATGTGCCACCACACCCAGCTTGTATGCAGGCCTTTTTAATTTATGTAAATAGCATCTTGTCATATATTTTATTCTGATCTTGCTTTTGTGTGTGTGTGTGTGCTAGGAATCAGATCCAGGAATTTGCACATGCTAAATATGTGCTTTACCTGTTGGAACATAAAGCTACCCAGGAACGCAGTGTTGAAAAGGGGGGGGGGGTTATTGGGGTGCCACGTGGGGAGGTGTAGGGAAAGGAAGGGAGGGGGAAGAGGGATAGGGAATGGGAAAGGGGCAGGACAAGAAGAGCGCGGAACAAGGAACAAGGGCCGGTTTCAGTCCGGAGCAGACTTAAATAGCAAACTGGTGGTCCGAGTGACAACTGGAGGAGTCCCCATAGGCTGCCGGAAGTCAAGAGGCGAGGTGGGGAGGGCACCTGAGGGCTGACCAGCCTGAGGCACCTGGGTGATGTAGTCTTTTCACAAAGTACCTGGGGGGGGGGGGTGTGGTCTCCTACCTGGGATGCACAGCCTCCCTGCCTGGAATCCAACACTACCACTGAGTTATAGCCCTGGCCATGGCCTTATTATCTTCAGTAAATACTGAGTTTGTAAAATCCACTAGTGGTCTATGATTATCAAAGGTATTATTGCATGATACTCCATGGATCAGTCACAATACATTTTTTTAAAAAAATTTTATTTATTTATTTGCTTTAGCAGTGCACAATGGGTTTATTTGTAGGTGGTGCTGAGGTTCGAACCCGGGCCGCACACGTGACAGGCGAGCGCTCTACCGCTGAGCCACAACCCCAGCCCAGTCACAACACATTTTACATACTAATGATCCCATTAATGGGCACCCATGTCACCCAACCAAAAGAAATAATGTGGTACCTGGCATGTGTCCATGCTTGTAATCCCAGCAACTTGGGAGATATATTTATATATATATCTGTATCTATCTATCTGTATATTTTTTTTCATTCAAGGTCCCTTATGAACGAACTCCTGTTAGAATTTTTTTTTTTTTTAAACCGGGGACTTAACCCAGGAGCACTTAAACATTGAGTTACACCCCCCACCCTTTCGAGACAGGGTCTTGCTAGGCTGTTTAGGGCCTCACAAAGTTGAGGCTGGCTTTGAACTCATGATTCTCCTGCCTCAGCCTCCCCAGTCACTGGAATTACAGGCAAGCACTACTATGCTGGGCTTTCCGTTAGAATTTTTTTGGAAGATATGTCTATGTCTAAGACTATGACTCTGTCTGTATTTATAACTATCTGCAGAAGAGGAATCGCTGAGTCATAGGGTGTTCTTACACCTAATATGACTAAGTACTGCCAACTTGTTCTTCAGAATGGCTGTTGCAGTGTCTATACTATTAGCAGTGTGTGGAGAGCTCCACTAAATTGTAAATTCTTAGCCAGCATCACCCAGAGGTAGCCCAGTTGAGTATGAATGTGGGCCTAAATTGCCTGAATTGAGCCCCAGATCTGTTACTAATTTTGTGCCCTTTGTAAAGTTACCTAAGTTCTTTGTGCTTTATTTACCTCATCTGTAAAATGAGAAGGAGAAAATAATAGTATCTGCATCTTAGGGTTTTTAATAAAGGAGAATAATATAATATTCATGTAATGCTTATAATAAATTGCATTGTTTTTTTTTCAACAACTTTATTGAGGTATAATTGACGTACAATAAACAACATATATTTAAAATGTACAATTCTACAAGTTTTAACATGTATGCACCTGTACAACCATTTCCATAGTCAAGATACATATCCATCATACCCTGTCTCCTTGTATCTCTTTATAATCCCGCCTTCTGGTCTTTACCCCCACTCTTTTTTTTTTTTTTGTGGTACCGGGGATTGAACTCAGGGGCACTCGACCACTGGGTCACATCCCCAGCCCTTTTTTTTGTATTTTATTTAGAGACAGGGTCTCAGTGAGTTGCTAAGTGCCTCGCCATTGCTGAGGCTGGCTTTGAACTCGCGATCCTCCTGCCCCAGCCTCCCAAAGTGCTGGGATTACAGGCGTGTGGCACCATGCCCGGCTCCATGGAGACTTTTAAAACATTGACCCTACCAGTTTTCACTATCCACTATCCCCTTTTTGTGTTTATTCCTCTTCTTACCCTATTTACATCATGATCTAATATATAATCACTCTCTTAAAGTCCCTCTTCCCTCTTTTTTTTTTTTTTTTTTTTTTTGTGGTACCGGGGATTGAACTCAGGGGCACTCGACCACTGGGTCACATCCCCAGCCCTTTTTTGTATTTTATTAGAGACAGGGTCTCACTGAGTTGCTAAGTGCCTCGCCATTGCTGAGGCTGGCTTTGAACTCGCGATCCTCCTGCCTCAGCCTCCCAAAGTGTTGGGATTACAGGCGTGCGCCACCGCGCCCGGCTTTCCCTTTTTTTTTTAAAGAAAAACCCAACCATGGTACATTCTGACAATCCATACACTTGGGTCCTTGCATCCAGCTATTTATTTCAAGGCTACTAGAGAAAGAGGAAACAAACAAACCAGTGATGCTCAGTGGTGTCATAAATTGATGGTTCTTAACTGGGACAAATCAAATTTTGCTCCTCTCCTCCCTAGGACATTTGGCAATGTCTGGAGACATTTTTTAAAAATGTTTTTTAGATGTTAATGAACCTTTATTTTATTTATTTATTTTATATGTGGTGCTGAGAATCGAACCCAGTGCCTCACACATGCTAGGCAAGTGCTCTACCACTGAGACAACCCCAGCCCCTGGAGACATTTTTAATTGTGGCAGTAGGGTATTGGGGAATGTTCTACTCAGCTAGTTGAAAGATGTCAGGGATGCTGCTAACTATCCTAGAATGTGCAGGACAACAAAGAATTATCTGACTCCAAATGTCAATAGTGCCAAGGTTAAGAAATCCTGCTTTAAATTAAAGACTACAAGTCTCAAAGGGACAATTGACACAGGGTCTCTGTACTTGCTGTTTTTACTGCTTATAACATGGTTCCCTCCTGGTTGGCTCATTATTTAAGAGCCATTTCTTCAGAAAGTTTTTCTGACCTCCCTTGAGATTGGACCCAGCCTCATGACATTACCCTATTTCATTGCCTTCATAACATTTACCATTTTATGTCTTTATTACTTGCTTCCTTCTAGAGAATGAATTACATGAACATAGTGTCCGTATCTGTTTTGTTCACTGCTGTATCTCTATGGTCAAGTATAGTGCCTGGCACATGACAGGCACTCAAAAAGTAGTTATTGAACAGTGGGTGAAATAGTATTTGAAATTTATTCATTCATTCATCAAATACTCATTGGTGATAAAATCCAGACACATATTTAACCTCTTGGAATTTACCATATAATAGGGAAACCCATCTTGAATCAATAAGCACACAAAATAAATAGTTTCAGACTATGAAAAGGGCTTTGAAAGAAAAGTACAGGTAGCCATGAGAACATTGAGCAGATGATCTGACTCAGTCTGGGGTGGGGCAATCAGACCAGTCTTCCTAGAAGGGATATTTGAGCTGATTGCTGAAGAATAAATCAGTTAGCTGGGTAGAAGAAAGAGGGTGGGGATAGATGGAAAAGAGTATTCAGGCATAGAGAACAGAGTGTGCAAAAGTCCTTTAGTGGGACAGAACTTATGTAGTACCTTTTACAAACAGAGAGAAGGCCAGTGTTGGCTGAGGCACAGAGCCAGGTGAGCCATGGTATGGCATTTACTTCTATGAGTACAGGAGTGCCACGAAAAGTTTTTTTTTTTTTTTTTTTTTTTAAAAAAAACAACACATCTAATTTCATAAACAAAGATCACTCTGGGGAACACATTTTAAAGGACAAGAGTGAAGATGGGGAGATTGGGTTGGAGGTAGTTGCAGTGTTCAGGTAAGAGGTGATTGTGGCTTATAGTGGTGGCAGTGAGCTTGGAGAGGTGTTAGATACATTCAAGCAAAGGGGAACATGGACTTTTAGAGCTGGAGGGAATCTGTTAAAAAGAATCTCACCACTAATCAAAAAATGCAACAATAAATACGCATGACAGAGTTCATGAAGGTCTGCATTTTATACAAAAGCAGGTTAGTGAGCTTAACAAGGGTATTCTTTAATATGTTCATTGAATAAATCAAGCAAAGATTTACAGACAAATGTTTGAGAAGAATATAGATGGGAAATGTGAGGAAACAGATGAAAAAAAAAAAATGAAGAGAAGAATATGTAATGAGAAAGCCAAATTAAGAAAGGGGTATGAGGGCTGGGATTGTGGCTCAGCGGTAGACTGCTTGCCTAGCACGTGCACGGCCCGGGTTTGATCCTCAGCACCAAGTACAAATAAACGCATTATATAAAAGAAAGGGGTATGAGAGGTGCAAGGAGGTTGGAAGAGAGGTAGACTGGGAGACAACAGCAAGAAAAAGGGGGGTGGAGAGGCAGCGATGTGCACAAAGGAGAGATGAAAAGGGCTGGGCTCCAAAGGGTTGGAGATTGGGTACAATGGCATACTAACAGGGAGGGGGTGAAATAGGAAACTACAAAGTGAAAAGGCAAGAAGGGGGAGATGATCAAAGGAAGGAATGAACAGATAGATAATTGGAAGAAATGTTGGGAGAAAGGATGGGGCAAAAGCTTGGAAACAGTGAGAAAGAATGTGAGGGTAAAGTGGAAGAATGAGGGTGGAATCAAAGGCCACTTTGGAGATCCAGATGTTGGGGAGGACAGAATGGTGAGGGGATGGGAGAGTGCCACAAACAGACCGGTCCAGGATAAGAACAAGGGAGAGAAATGTGCTAGCCATGGGAGGGGGTGAGGAAAGTGGAGGGAAGGTTTGAAAAGACTCCAAGGGTGGGGAATGATGGGTGTGACTGAGACTCTGACCTAGGTCTTACCCTCCTCCCCACCCTCTGCAGGCTCTCCTCAGTGGTTTCTTCCCTTTGCCAGGAGCCTTGATGTTGAAGGGGATAGTGACAGGCCCAAGCATTAAGTATGTCAAGGATTGGAACAGGGGACCAGGAAGGTGGGGTTATTGGAAAGCCGTGCCCAGAAGCCCGCTGACTGTTGGAGGGCCTAGTTAGAGGGTGCCGGCAGTAAAGGGGAGGGGTCCTGGGTAGATGTCACTGGGAGTGGAAATTTCAAGAAGTCTGCAGCAAGGGTTGATTTTCCGGGATTGGGTCAGGGCCCATTGAAGGTGGAGACAGAAGGGGAGAGAGGGAGAGAGAGAGAGAGAGAGAGAGAGAGAGAGAGAGAGAGAAGAGCAAAGGGTGGAGTCGAAAGGCGGGCTGGATGAAGAACACTTGGGGCATAAACCTTCAGGGAAAAGGTGGCGCCGAGCCTTTCCAGGGGCGTCCCCCCAGCTCTGGCTCCGCAGCGTCCCAAGCACACCTGCTGGGAAGAAGAGAAGGAAGGGGCACCCTGGTGCGGGGGGGAAGTCCAATCCGGAGGGGCTGACTGGGAGCTCCAGACTCCGAAGAAGATATTGTCTCATCTCCACCTGCGGTTAAAGCCCGGGAAGTGAAGGGGCGTGACCCTGGTGCTCAGGTTTCTTCCTCTTCACCTGGGCAAGGAGGGGTGGGGGCCAGGACTTCCGGTTCAGGTGAGTGTCCCTTCAGTGACGTCAGGTCACCCTCGGCTACCCCTCCGGTCCCGCCCCCCCTCCCGCGCTCCCGGTCCGCGGGGGCGCGTCCCCGACGCACTACATATACTCAGGTGCGTCGCGCACCTGTCCGCCTGCACCTGCCCGCTTACTGCCCAGCAACCTTTCCTGCGCAGCCAACACCTGGACCGATAGGCCTGATATTTTCTGGGGGCTGCACCCAAACGGCCCCTCTAACCTTTTGTTTGGTAGGGTTCGTTGAGAGCGCTGGAGGGAACCGCCTGACCTTCGGGGACTGCTTTTGTCTGAAACCAGTCCTTCGGGCATAACCTGTTCCCTCTGCTGAGACCGTCACTCCACCCGAGGGGTCGATTTGTGTTTACTTCGGGTGACAAGAAGATTTGAAGTCACCCGTTCAAGAACATTTTGCTTCTTTGGGTGACTTAAAACACCACCCCAAGTTGTCTTGTTGGGCTGACCCCCGGATTCGGTTTGCCTCGTAGGGTCGCCCGCCCGGCGTCCCGTATTTTTTGAGGGCGGAAATGGCCAATTCGGGCCTGCAGTTGTTGGGCTTTTCCATGGCAATGTTGGGCTGGGTGGGCCTGGTGGCGAGTACCGCCATCCCGCAGTGGCAGATGAGCTCGTACGCAGGCGACAACATTATCACGGCCCAGGCCATGTACAAGGGGCTGTGGATGGACTGCGTCACGCAAAGCACCGGCATGATGAGCTGCAAAATGTACGACTCGGTGCTTGCTCTGCCGGGTAAGGACCGACGGGGCGGACGCGCCCAGGGCCGAAATGGTGGGGCGGGGTGTGGGGCAGAGTCGAGGTACCCCGGCCAGGCGCCTTGGGTTGCCAGGGAGCAGGAGAAAGTCGAAGTGGTCTTGCCGGGGCAATGGGGCTGAGCTGGGGCTGGCCGGGGTTCTGGTGGCCGCACGTGGGCCTGTACCCCTGCAGTCTGCGCTCTTCCCCGAATGCCTCCAGATGAGCCTCCACCTGGGCTTGGGGAAGTGAGTCCTAAGCCAGGGTCGTCCTCTTCCCCACCGCCCTGGGCCAGCCAAGCCCTCTGTGTTCTCCGGCCCTTTAGTTTGGACAAAAGGGGGCGCGGGGCTAGCCGGACGCTGTGGCCCACGCCTGTAATCCCAGCACTTTGGGAGGCTGAGGCAGGAGGATCGTGAGTTCAAAGCCAGCCTCAGCAATTGCGAGGCACTTAGTAACTCAGTGAGACCCTGTCTCTAATAAAATACAAAAAAGGGCTGGGGATGTGGCCCAGTGGTCGAATGCCCCTGAGTTCAATCCCCGGTACCCAAAAAAAAAAAAAAAAAAAAAAAAAAAAGGGGGGGGGGCCCGCAGGGCTGAGGCTGTACGGAGGACTGCGCAGTTCTGCTGTTTGTCAGACGTGGGCAGCCGCCGCCGGCGGCCTCTAATCTTATCCACCGATTAGCCGAAGCCGCAGGCCCGTGGCCCCAAAGGCGGGACCAGGGCTGAGACGCGCGCCTGGATGTTCAGCCTATGCTGAAGCTCTGGCTGCCCCCTTTTACCCTTCCCCCTACAAGGAGCAGTTTCATCGAAACCCTGGAGCCCCGGGCGGGTTCCTCAGCAGAAAGGGCGGGGCACCAGCAGGAAGTCTGCTTGTCCTGAGGGTGTGGGAACCATCCCACTCTAGGTAGGGCCTTGGACATCTGAGGGCCTAAGGCCCCCGGCAGAATCCAGCGCCCGGCAGAGGCGAGTCCAGGGGATAGTGGGTGCGGCCGGCAGGCCTCACCAAGACTGGAGCCATCTGAGGGCTGCTAGCCATTTACAGCAATGACGGTGTCCTTTCTCCTTCGCAGCGGCCATTCAGGCCACTCGAGCCCTAATGGTGATATCCCTGGTGCTGGGCTTCCTCGCTATGTTCGTGGCCACAATGGGTATGAAGTGCACACGCTGTGGAGGAGACGACAAAGTGAAAAAGGCCCGTATAGCTATGACTGGAGGCATCATTTTTATCGTTGCAGGTGAGTCACAGGTCCAAAGAGCTCTCCTCTCACCCTTGTGGGAGGTGGTTGGGGAAGGTGCTGGTTTGGGCCCTCACAATATTGGAATCCTCCTTCTCTCTCCAGGTCTTGCCGCCTTGGTAGCATGCTCCTGGTATGGTCACCAGATTGTCACAGACTTTTATAACCCCACTGTCCCTGTGAATTTTAAGTAAGTCTGGGATCCCTGTTAAGGAAATAAAGCTGGGTTCTTGGGACAGTGAGGCAGAGGCAGGCCAGGTTTCTGATCCCCATACTTTCTCTCCACAGGTATGAGTTTGGTTCTGCCATCTTTATTGGCTGGGCAGGGTCTGCTCTGGTCCTCCTAGGAGGTGCACTGCTCTCTTGCTCCTGTCCTGGACAGGAGAACAAAGCTGTATATCGTGCACCACGTTCCTACCCTAAGTCCAACTCTGCCAAGGAGTATGTGTGAGGTGGGACTCCCATGCCCCAGCCTGACAAACTGTGGGCGTGCCCAAATGTCAAAGGACCCAAGGCAGAGGACTCTGCCTGTGGGCAGGGTGCAGGACAAAGGCCTCCTGGTCACTCCATCCCTGTACACCATGTACAGTTCTCTGGGGGGTTGGGCAGGGGAGACAAAAAGTGGGGAGGGTGTGCTTTTTGTACAGTAATAAAAAATACTTTTGGAAAGTAGGCTTTCTTTTCTTTCTGGGCCTGATTTCTTCCCAATCGGACCCTTGGAGGGAGTTTGGTACCTAAAGTACATCTACTTCAATTCAAACACTTGTAGAGCACCAGTTGTGTGCCAGACCACTCCTGCTCATTTAATTTTCACTGTGACTCAGACCCAATACCTGGACTGGATTCCAAAGACTCAAGAGCTTGGCTTCCCTCATTCATTCTCACTGCGCACCACTCTTGTTTAAATAGCTACCTAACAGTTTCCTTTTTAACAACAACAAAAAAATTAATAAAAGATTTTATTAGGTATGAGGGTTGTTCCTATTCCCACACCTTATGCTATCTCTTCATCCCATTTTCTGTTCTGATCAGATACTGCTTCCTACCTCATAGGGTAGGAGGACCTCAGTAGACAAAGGAATAAAGGAAGTATAGAAACAGGGTAAGCCTAGTACAAACAACAGGTGGTTCTGGGCTCACAGTCCTCCTCAGCCGGTCCCGTTCCCATTAGTCAAGTCTGGCCAGTCAAATATCAAGGTCATCATCTGGGTCTTCTTGGTCTAGGTCATCATAAGCATCCGGCTCATAGAAGATATGGCTGGTAGCCTGGCCTGGCCCAGGACGCAGTAGAACCTGCTGTCTGAGGGAGAATTGGTGCTAGTGAGGGTGGGTATTAGGTCAGGCACCCCCTTTAAAGGTGCCTGTGACTAACTCATGCAACCCACCCTAGGCTTGTGTCATTTTCTTGGTCCCAGTCCCTTCTCTGACCTCCAAGATTAGTCAGGGCTAAGTAAGAACCACTTGACTCTGGCATAATAAAACCCTGTTCTTAGCAGCTTGAGGGGAAGGATTTTGCAGCAGTCTTGCTTCATCCACCCACACTGGGCTCAGACAACAGGCATCTACCAAGCCCTTATTAACCAGCCTTTGCCACACCCATATACCTTCCTATCCTGTGTCCTAGTACTGCTGTCTGGAGAAGAAAGTTACCTCTTAGGATTTGCTCTGGCTCAGCCCAGAGCAAGATTATTTTGGGGACAACTATGAAGCTAGAACCCATGGCTCTAATGGAAATAAAATACAGGAAGACCCTCTGCCATTATGGGAGGTATGGGTGGGTAAAGAACCACTCCCCAGACTTGTCTTTGGAAGTGGACTTCAGCCCCTATAAAGTCTGAGAGGTTAATCAATAACCTGTCATCACCCCACCTCAGATGCTGGGGATCCAAGCACTTAGGCCCCAGCCTTACTTTTCAGAGCTGAACTGGAAAGGCAGAATCAGACTATCCTTGGCTTCTCTTTGTTCCTTGGACAGGTGAAGGTTAAAGGTCAAATGAGTTGTGGGGTCCACCTGCAGGTAAAAAGGATGCTGCTGCCACTTGGCTCCATTCCTGAATCCTTGACTCCACCCCCAACCTCTGCAATTTTATTCTACTTTTGCCAGATCCCAAGCTCCATTCCCTTGCTCTGGCCTCAGCGCTTTTAGATACCAGAGATGTATGAGGATCTGGGTGGTGCTGGGACCTTAGGGGAGGCCCCTTCTGGAGGTTGAGGCTAAAGTCAGGAAGGATGGAGAACCATGAAGTCTAGGGAGAACAAAAAAAGAAGTTAAAAAGGTTTTTTTTCATCCCACTGAACAAACTAGAATTCAGGACCTCATACCTCAGTCCCCAATCACCCAAACACATTGTTTTCAGCCCTAGCCCTCTTTTAAGTCTCTCCCTATGGACTTGTTCCTCCTTCCCACTAATAACTATTCTAGTCTTTTAAAAATCTTTTTCTAGGGATAGGGATATAACTTAGTAGTAGAGTGCTTGCCTACCAATGTGCAAGGCACTGGGTTCGATCTGTCTCACACACATAACCAACAAAATAAAACAGGAAAGTATTTAAAAAGTATTTTAAAATTGTTCTTCCCATCATGCCACCCCTTTTTCTGACTCTAATCTCTAGTCCTTCCTGTTGCTTCTCCTGACCTGATAAGTTGGGCGCTGTTGGGGCTTCCGAAAGAGGACATGGGCTGAAGCCTGGCCCATTAAACCACCCAGAGTCACCTCAGTCTGGGCAAGGCTGCTCAGTGCTCCCATGAGGCCTGGGCCGTGAAGTTCTTCATGTAGCAGGCCCAACACATGCACCTGTTTTACTGGGGAACTATCACCTGGAGAGAGAAGGAAACGCAGGGCACGAAGGAGTAGGGAACATTCAGGATTGAGGCCAGGTAGCAAATACTGAAGAAAAGGAAGGAGGGGCCCACATTCCATCAAAGTTCTGTCACAGTCCTGACTTACCTTAACCAATCTCACTGCTTGGCTATGAGCCCCTCCTTCCCACACTGGGGATTGAACCCAGGGGCACTCTACTGCTGAGTTATACCTCTGGCCCTTTTTTATTTTGAGACAAGGTCTAAGTTGCTGAGGCTGTCCTTAAACTTAAGGTCCTCCTGTCTCACTTTCCCAACTCACTGGGATTACAGGGGAGCCACAGGGATCATAAGCATGCACCAGTGTACCCAGTTTCTTAATACTCTTTCTTACTCTAGTGCAAATCTGATCAAGGTACCACTGACTTTGGCAGCTCCTCATGGTCTTCAGGATGGAATAAACACTTTCAGCACCTGATAGCCACAAACTTTTCAGTTTCATCTCTTACACACAATTAATTACTTGAAGTTTTTATAACTTGCCAAGATCTTAGGGCCTCCTTTCTTCTCTCCCTTTTTGGGAGCATTAACAGTGCCAGGCACTGCACTAAACATTAATACAACATTTTAGTCTTTACAAAGGTCAGCAATTTTTGATCAAGCCATGTGGCAATTTCAAGTGGTTCATTCTAACACTATCGTATCCCCAACTTTTCCAACTTTTTTTTTAAACAGAGAAAATTGAAGCACTGAGAGATAAAGCACTCTAATACAAAGCTAGGTGTGTCTAACTCTAAATTCCATTCTAATATCCACAGTGTACTTTAGGGCTAGTCCCAATGTTCTCGACTCTTGGGCCAAATTTGCCTGCCTAACCCTTGCTCTTCAGGATAGTTCCTTTTCTAAGGTACCCTGTTGCATATATCCCTAAATCATTATAGTCTTTATCAGACTATCTCGTAACTACCTGTATACTTGTCTGCATGAGACTTTGAGGTCCCAGGGAGCAATGACCCAATTACAAAGGCTTTATTTTTCCATTATTGTACCTTACATGTTGTATGTATTTAATGTTTGTTAAGTGAATGAATAAAAATAAATGCTAAAAAAAAATCAAGAGGAGGGATGGGGTTGTAGCTCAGTGGTAGAGCACTTGCCTAGCACAGGTAAGGCACTGGGCTCGATTCTCAGCACTGCACATAAATAAGTAAATAAATAAATAAATAAATGTCTATCAACAACTTAAATAAACAATAAAGCTGGGTGCAGTGGTGTATACCTGTAATCCCAGCACTTGGGAGGCTGAGGCAGGAGGATTGCGAGTTCAAAGCCAGCCTCAGCAATGGTGAGGCACTTAGCAACTCAGTGAGACCCTGTCTCTAATAAAATACAAAAAAGGGCTGGGGATGTGGCCCAGTGGTCGAGTGCCCCTGAGTTCAATCCCCAGTACCTAAATAAGTAAATAAATAAATAAATAAATAAAATAAGGCAATCTGGAAAAATAAAAGATTACAGAGGGGCTGGGGTTGTGGCTCAGGGATAGTACACTTGCACATTTAAGGCACTGGGTTCAATCCTGAACACCACATTAAAACAAACAAACAAAGTTATACATATAAAAGAGTTTACAGAGTCAAAAATGCTGGGTGTGGGGGCTGGGGCTATGGCTCAGTGCTAGAGGTAGAGCACTTGTCTCATTGTCTCACAAATATGAGGCCCTGGGTTTGATCTTCAGCACCACATAAATAAAATAAAGGTATTGTGTCCACCTTCAACTTAAAAAAAAAAAAAATGCTGGGCGTGATGGTGCACACCCATAATCCCAGCAACTCTGGAGGCTAAGGAGGATCACAAGCTCAAACTAGCCTTAGCATCTTCCCTGTCCCAAAATAAAAATAAAAAAGGTTAAGCACCCCTGGGTTCAATCCCTTGTACAAAAAACTAAAAATAAACAAGCAAAAAGGTTGGAGATGAAAGAAAGTCTTTGGAGACAACTGATGCTGGATTTTTTTTGTGGAACTAGGGCTTGAACCCAGGGGCATTATACCACCAAGCTACATCTCCAACCCTTTTTTTTTTTGGTACCAGGGATTGACTCAGGGGCACTTGACTACTGGGCCACATCCCCAGCCCTTTTGTGTATTTTATTAGAGACAGGGTCTCACTGAGTTGCTAAGTGCCTCGCCATTGCTGAGGCTGGCTTTGAACTCGTGATCCTCCTGCCTCAGCCTCCCAAGTGCTGGAATTACAGGAGTGCACCACCGCGCCCGGCTTCCAACCCTTTTTTGAGACAGGATCTTACTCAAACTTGTGATCCTTCTGCCTCAGCCTCCTGAGTTGCTGGGCCTTGATGCTGATTCTCAGATTGGAAAAGGGAGATATTGCCTGCCAGGTGGAGATATGTGAGGGGAAGGAGGGTTCTCACCGGGGTAGGAATTTTGATGGCTCAGAACATGGAGGGTCTGGCAGAGTGCAGTACAGGGAAGATGAAGCAACAGCCAGCTGAGTGAATCAAGAGCTATGGTGGCAGGACCAGGATCTGTCCTCCTACATAAGGCTCTTAAGACTCCCAGGGGTCCCCCAGGAAAAGTCTCCCCAGTTTTTGACCAACTGAGAGGGTCTCTGAAGAGGTCATAGTAAATCAGCCTGAAAAGGGAACATAGAAGACATAACACAATATTACCCTTTTCCCCTGCTACCTCAAACTTTACCTATCTTTGTGGCTCTATTTTTAAATTTTTGCTAATACCCTAAATATTGGAGCTTACGCTCTTGGACACACAACCTAAGATTGAGAGCACAGATTTTGGTATCCAACAGCCTAAGCTCCAAGCTTGGCTTTGCTACTTGTCCAAAATCACCTAACTGGGAATTCTACCTACTGAGCTACTTTTTTTTTTTTTTTTTTTTTTTTTTGTGGTACCGAGGATTGAACTCAGGTCCACTGGATCACATCCCCAGCCCTTTTTTTGTATTTTATTTAGAGACAGGGTCTCACTGAGTTGCTAAGTGCCTCGCCACTGCTGAGGCTGGCTTTGAACTCACGATCCTCCTGCCTCAGCCTCCCAAAGTGCTGGGATTACAGGCGTGAGCCACCGCGCCCGGCCTGAGCTTTTACATTTGTTCTAACTCTCCAATTCTGTCTTAAGTTAGACCTTGGTCACCTCACAGCATTATTCTCTTTAAAATTCATTAGAACAATGTTGTTTACTGTTCTATCTCCATTACATAGCATCACATCTGGTTTATAATTGGTTTTACGCAGTATGTATACACTGAACCTGGATTACTGCAGTAGCCTTCCTACCTGGTCTGTCTCCAGGCTGCCCTCTTCCAATCCATTTTCCATGCAGTGACCACTGGACTACAATTTCTAACAGGCATGGTATTATCAACTCTCCTGCCAAAATTTCAAACCACTCCCCCCACTGACTTTGGGATAACATCTAAACTCTCTCATGCTCTGTAAGACCTTTTACAATCAGGTAACTCTCTATCTGCATGACCTGGCTATTTGGCTATTTTTGGGAAGCTCTTCCTCCTTTCATGATATGTCTTATCATACCTTCCTTTTTTATTTATATATTTTTTTTGGTGGTGCTAGGAATTGAATTTAGGGCCTTGTGCATGCAAGGCAAGCACTCTACCAATTGAGATATATCCCTAGCCCCCTTATCATACCTTCCTAATTTTGCACATGCAATGTTCCCTCTGCCTCTAGGGCAAACCCCTCAGTAGCTTGCAGTGTTGTTCGAAATCTATAACTCATGGCTGAATCAAGCACGACCATATTCTGAATGACTCAAAAGGAAGAGCGTGTTTATTCTTATCCTTCAGTATGGTCTCTAGTACTCTACAATACGGCCTACCTTTTTTTTTAAAAATATTTTTTAAAAATATTTATTTATTTTACTTTTAGTTGTACACAAAGCAATGCATTTATGTTTACGTGGTGCTGAGGATCGAACCCGGGCCGCGCACGTGCAAGGCGAGCACTCTGCCGCTGAGCCACAACCCCAGCCCCACAGCCTACCTTTGTGTGTGTGTGTGTTGGGGAGTACCGGGGATTGAACCCACTGGCACTCTACCACTGAACTACATTCACAAACCCTTTTTGAGACAGGGTATCGCTAAGTTGCTGGAGGCTGGCCTCAAATTCGGGGTCCTCCTGTCTCAGTCTACCCAGTTACTGGGATTACAGGCATGCGACCTAGACCGGGTTTTTATGTTTTTTTTTTTTAATTTTTATTTATTTGCTTTTAGTTGTACACAATGCGTTTTTTTTTTTTTTTTTTTTTTTTTTTTTTTTAATTTGTACGTGGTGTTGAGGATCGAACCCGGGACGCCCGCGTGCTAGGCGAGCGCTCTACCGCTGAGCCACAATCCCAGCCCCGGGTTTTTATGTTTGTTGTTGTAAGAAAGTCCCTTAACAGCAGGGGCCCCATATCTATATGAAATTTCTCCCAATTTGAACTTACCGGCTGTTGACACAGGAGTCAAAACCTTCTCGAAACTCTTCCTCGCTCACTTCACAGCCCAAGACGTGTACTTGCTCCCCACTAAGGCAGAGACGAGAGGGAAATGTCGAAGAATGGGGCACTGGCTCCTTTTTTTTTTTTTTTTTTTTTTTGATACTGGGGATTGAACTCAGGGGCACTCGACCACTGGGCCACGTCCCCAGCCCTTTTTTGTATGTTATTAGAGACAGGGTCTCACTGAGTTGCTAAGTGCCTCGCCATCGCTGAGGCTGGCTTTGAACTCGCAATCCTCCTGCCTCAGCCTCCCAAGTGCTGGGATTACAGGCGTGCGCCACCGCGCCCAGCTGTACTGGCTCCCTTCTTAAGGAAGGACTGGGAGGCCCTGTTACTCACCACAGTGCAGATTTCTTGATGAGCGCTTTCAAAAGACCCCGCCCCTCCCACTCCACGGAATCTAAGGAAAACGAGGGAAGAATAAATAGTGAGAACCTTGAGGTTTACACCTTCATAAAACAACCGTGACTTCCATCCATAGACTGTGACCTATGGCCCTTCCTTCCCATTTCCACCTTATGAATCTGACCCAGAACCTCCGGTGCCTTACTTCCTTACCGCGAAGCAGAACCAGGCCGCCTAGGGTCAACAGAGAATCCAACATCTCTGACTGGCTTCCCACTCCTACTACGACGCTCCCTGATGGCGTCACGATCCATAGCCCCGCCCGCTCTGGGTCAGAGGGGCGGGGCATTCATTCCTCCCACCATTAAGAGGTGGCAAAGGCCGGAATGAGAGGTGATTTTATGTTCAGTATTCCCAGAGCTTAAGCGAAATGGCCTCTCACGAGCCTTAGCGCACAGACGTAGGGACGATACCCCCAGCCTACATTTTCACCATGACTGGGGCAGGAAGAGCCGTTGGGACAGTTGTCCGTGGGAAGGGGAGGGGGTCGCGCACGCCTCCACACAGGGTCCGAGCCACAGGGCAAGTGACGTCACTCCACCCCGCCCACACTGTTCAAGACCTTGCTCTAGGCCCCGCCCCGCGATCGCCTTCGGCGCTTGCGCAATATCGCAGCCTCGTTGGGGGCGCACTCGACTTTCCTTATCCCTACCCCCGTAAGACCGAGTAGGGGGAACTTCAGTCCCGGTGAAGCGAACACACGTCACCACCGGAAGTAGTGTCAGAGGGGAAGAGGAGGGGGGAAAGAGAGGAGGAGGGAGACCTCTGGGCGGTAAAATGGCGCCTGTCAGAGTGGGAAATCCAGCTGCAGAAGCTGCAGCCCCGCTCCCCAGCGGCTAAGAGACTGCCGACCTCGGGGAGGGGGAGGCCACTTCGGTCCAGCGCTCCGCGCCCTTCGTCTCCCCCTCCCCTTGCTACTCCGCTCCTTCGCTCAGCCTGCCCATTCTCTAGCCGCGGCCCTTCGCGCGCCGCTGCCCCCCCCGCCCGCCCCTTTCCTGCGGGCAGCCCCCTAGTGCGCTTGCGCAGCGGGCCACTCTCCGCTTCCCCTTCCCCTCCCCCTCCCTTCTCCCTCCCTCCCTTTTCCCTAACCCCCTCCCCACTACCCCCCTCCCCCAATTCTCCATCCCCTTCCCTCCTGGTCTCTGAGGACCCCGTCCTAGCCCGACCTGTTTAGGCCTGCAAACTCCGCGAAGCCGTCGGTGCCCCTCCCCGCCCATGTGGGCCCCCGCGGGCTGCCCACGCCTGTCCCCCAGATCCCCGTTCCTCTGGGCTTTCCCCTAGCCGGGGGTGGCTTTCTGAGCCGCCCGTTCCGTGCCCTTCTCTGCAGCCTCTCCTGCCACTCGGGGCCCCCGTTCCCCCTCCCGGCGGCGGGGGGCTGCCCCCGGGGGGCTGGCTGAGCTGGGCCGCGGGGGCCCCGGGGCCGGCGGTGCCGGGGTCTTCGGGATGATGCGGACGCAGTGTCTGCTGGGGCTGCGCACGTTCGTGGCCTTCGCCGCCAAGCTCTGGAGCTTCTTCATTTACCTTTTGCGGAGGCAGATCCGCACGGTGAGCCTGGGTGGGCGCTGGCGGTGGTGGGGAACTCTGTTCATGGAGCTCATGGGTTTTCAGAAAGTGTCAGGCCTCTGGGCCCAAGAAGGGAGTCCTGACGGAGCTTTTTCTACGAGAGAATTAGGGCATCCTAAGTGGGCCTTGGGGTGGTGAGGGAGACCCTTATAAGAGAACCGAGATCTGGGGGTTTTAATCGGACTAAATAGGACAGAATTTGGCAACTCTTGGGGGCTAGAGTGGTGGGTGGGGCGCTCTTTTAAGAAAGCTGGAGTTGTTGCTAAAGAAACCGAGAGGCGGGGAACACCTGTTTGCTGGCAGCCAGATCTACGGATGTGGGCTTGTGAAAGACCCTCCTATTGGAACCTCTGGGTTTGTTTGGTCCTGGAGAGAGAGGCTTATGTGTTTGTCAAGGGTGGGGGTGGGTAGGAGGGCATATATAACAAACAAGGATGGGAACTTGGGGAAAGCCCTTGGTATGAAGGAGAAGCCTCTGCAGTTCCCGTAAAGGAAACTCCTCCAAAAAGGGCCTGGAAACTTATTTCAAGTGGGGTTGTAGGTTTATGGATTTATTGGGACCCTGGACAGAAAAAGATACTTTTATGATGACATTCTTTAGTTGTAAGAGTGAGCACATTAAAGTTTGGGCATTTGGATTCGAGAACAGGCTGGTCAGTTGTAGAGCTTGCATCTGAAGGTGTGCTTGTTTCTCCAGGAGACCTTAGCATTGGGAGAGGGGTGGGGTAGAGCCTGTTTGGATGTACCAAAGCATCTCTGGGTTCCCTCCCCCAAAGCTTTTCTCCAAGGTTGAAGCTCCTTTGGCTAACCTCACTTAGCAAATGTGCCCCTGTGTTCTCATCACCACCAGGGTGAATACTCTGAAGGAGTATGGGGAAAATTGAGTGAACTGAGGTGTAGAGGTCTGTACTCCCAATACAATTTGAAGGAATAAAATATAGTAGGGGTGGCTTAGGTCAAGAGAATTCCCAGAAAGCCCTGGGTGTAGTGGTGATTGACTTAATTGATTTTGGGGAAAGGCCTGGCCTTCAGTTCATCCTCTCCAACAGTTTATTCCTTCCATTTCTTGATTTAGGGTTTCCACTGTTCTGGGAGGTGATGGTTGTAGGCAGGGCTATTCCCCTAAGAAAACTAGAAGCCACGAAAAACTTGGGGTCAGAAAGGCTGAAACAAATGTGAAGCTAGCTCCTGGGGTTTTCTTTATGTGTTGACTGTCATCCATTCTCTGTGTCTGATCTTGTTCTGAGAATTCCCTCTTCTCCCCCTAGTACACCAGTTTTAGGGGAGTAGTACTCCAGTCCATTATTGGAAAGTTAGTTACTTCCAGAATTGCTCTTTGGGCAACACTGACCCAACAGCCTTTTGTCTTCTCTTCCTTTCCAATGTAGTTTCCTCCCCCACGCCGCTTTCTGGCAAACACTTAGAGCATTCCCTACATGCCCAGCATGTGCAACCCGAGATAGGAGGGCAGGATACCCGAGCTGTTTCAGCCTTCATCGCAGCCCAGGAAGAAAAGAAGGGCAGATGCCTTGGGATTAAGGGGGAGAGAGGATTTTTTTGGTTTTCAAACAGGGGGTGCCTGGTTCTGGTTTGGCTTGGGGCCTAGGCATAGACCAAAGAGTGTGCCTTAGAAGAAAAGAGTAGAGGGAATTGCCAAGCTTTGCATGGGCAGATCTGGCTTGGGAAATATCCTCTAAAGAAGGCCTGGAGAAGGAAAGCTGGAAGCCTGAGGTGGTGACATTCCTGTCCCTTCTTCAGTTCTCTCTCAAAGGCCTTACTTCATTCTGGCAGTTGGAGCTTTCCAATATTCTCTGCCTAGCCTGGGTACTGGGATAAGGAGGTTGTTAGGGGGCTGAGGTTCTCTGAAACTTGTGACTTGGCTGGTAGAGACACAAATGGACAGGTGGCTGGTTAAAATAGGTCTGGTGGCCACCAGCCAGAGGAACTTAGCTGACCTGACAACTTTTGGATTTCCTTATTCTCTATTCTCCTTAGCAATCCACAGATCTCCTTGTCCACCAAGAGTCTGAGGCTCTTAGTTCCCAATGGGAGATGATATTTCCACAATGAATTCTTGGAGTGAAAGTGGGGATTTCTTTGTTCAGCATACTAAGTATAACGTCATGGTTAAGATGGCAGGTTCTTGGGTTAGTCTTCACAGAACAATCCTGACTCTACCCCTTCATTGATTCTATTAATAATAACTGACCACCCTTGCTGCCATGTCCTAGGCAATGGGAAAGAAGCCATGATTGGGACAAAATTCATGCACTCATGCAGTTTTCATTCTAAATTGGGGAGATAAGTCTAGCTGTGCAGATGGAGGCAAGATGTTGAACCCTTGGAAGCCTCAGTTTCTTCATCCTTAAAATAGGGATAATAACACTGGGCATGGTTGTGCAAACCTGTAAACCAGCAACTCAGGCAACTGAGGCAGGAGGATAACTAGTTTGAGGCCAGCTCGACAACTTAGTGATGCCCTGTCTCAAATAAAAACTAAAAAAGAATGAGATGTAGCTCAGTGGTAAAGTGCCCCTGGTAAAATCCCCAGTACAAAAAAAAAAAAAAAAAAAAAGGTTTTGGGGATGGATAATAATTTATTAGAATAGTTTTAAGGATTAAGTGAAATAATACTAAGTCACATAGTGCCCAGCATGTGGTAAATACTCATTTTTTTTTTTTTTTTTTTTGGTACCAGGGATTGAACTCAGGAGCACTCGACCACTGGGCCACATCCCCAGCCTTTTTTTGTATTTTATTAGAGACAGGGTCTCACTAAGTTGCTAAGTGCCTCACCATTGCTGAGGTTGGCTTTGAACTCGCGATCCTCCTGCCTCAGCCTCCCAAGTGCTGGGATTACAGGCATGCTTCACCACGCCCGGCTAAATAGTCAATTTTTTTTTTTTTTCTAAAAATATTTATTTATTTGCTTTAATTGTATACAATGTGGTTTTAGTTTTATGTGGTGCTGAGAATCGAACCCGGGCCGTGCACATGCTAGGCGAGCGCTCTACCGCTGAGCCACAATTCCAGCCCCCAATAGTCAAATTTTGATACTTGTTATTGGGGAAGATTTCCTTGTCAAGGGTTCTAATCCTTTCTCTTGTTATCCTCAGGTAATTCAATACCAAACTGTTCGATATGATATCCTTCCCTTATCTCCTCTGTCTCGGAATCGGCTAGGTGAGTATGGTGGCTGAAAAGACCCCTTAAGATGAAGTAGGATTCCAGCTGTGGGCTGGAGTTCAGTTGGTGTTTTTCTTTCCCATTGTGGTTCAGCCCAGGTAAAGAGGAAGATCCTGGTGCTGGATCTGGATGAGACACTTATTCACTCCCACCATGATGGGGTCTTGAGGCCCACGGTGCGGCCTGGAACGCCTCCTGACTTTATCCTCAAGGTGTGTGGGGATGGATAGTGAAAGGTTTATGTCTGTTACTCTGCCCAGTCCTGGGCTCCCTTGCCCAGTCTCAAGAGTATCTGGTCCCTGATCCCTGGCACCAGTGTCAACCTGGAGAAGCAGGAGGCAATGGGGGTTACGGAGATGTTCTCTAGGCCTGTGTCATGGTGCTCAGAACTTGCCCAGTCCTTCCCTGTTCCTCTACAGGTGGTCATAGACAAACATCCTGTCCGTTTTTTTTGTACATAAGCGGCCCCATGTGGATTTCTTCTTAGAAGTGGTGAGTATACACAAGCTAAAGGGAATTCTGTAATGAAGGAATTAGGGCTCTGGGAATTTTAGGGGATTTGGGGAAAGGGGTGAGAAGTGGGTGAGGGCAATTTTGGAGAGGGAAGGCTGTAGGAAGGTAAAGGAATGACTTTCAGTAGTTGGGGTTCATTTGTTATACTGATATAGTTCTATTCTTCCACAGGCATCCTATTCTTTTGTGTTTGTATATTTGAATCTTAAGTTATAGAATATACGTCACACACTGATCTTCAAGGTTTGGGGAATTTCAGAATTTTGTATCCCCAAAGACATTTGATGTTGCTAGGAGGCCTGAAGTATTAGGCTGAATGAGAACTGTACACCAGTTTAAAAAAGCCAGGGTCGGGGAGGGTGTGTGAGAGTGAGAGAGAGAAAGAGAAAGAGAACTGTATGTCTTAATGAATCATCACCTCCTTTGATGCCTCTTTCTCTTCTAATCTATTTCAGGTGAGCCAGTGGTACGAGCTGGTGGTGTTTACAGCAAGCATGGAGATTTACGGCTCTGCTGTGGCAGATAAACTGGACAATAGCAGAAGCATTCTCAAGAGGAGATACTACAGACAGGTAAGGAGCTACAGTCCAGGTTTAAAAGTGATGCAGGCCACCAGGGGGGATCTGGCTTTGAGGCAGTTGCCTTGATGGGGAAGTTGGGGAGGTGTACTCCATAATCCCCTGCCTTTCAGCACTGCACTTTGGAGTTGGGCAGCTACATCAAGGACCTCTCTGTGGTCCACAGTGACCTCTCCAGCATTGTGATCCTGGATAATTCCCCAGGGGCTTACAGGAGCCACCCAGGTATGGGGGAAGGTGATGAGTCTGTCAGGGCCAGGACATGACTCTGGGGTTGTTGTTTTTTTTTCCCCCCACCCCGCTTTGGGAGTGCTGGGGATGGAACCCAGGGCCTCGTACATGCTGGTCAAGTCCTCTACCAGTGAGCCACATACTCAGCCCACTCATGAAGCATTTTGAATTGAGGGAACTAGAAGACTGGCGACCTGGGCTTTGAGGTCTGGGATTTCCTGGTGTACTTTAAGTTCGTGTGCAAGTTCTCTATTTCAAGTGAGATACCCACCTCCATGTGTGAATTTTAGAAGTCAGATTTCCTATATCATATTTGTTTCAGGTGGGCCACAATGACAATAAAATTTGACTAGAAACTTCACACTAGTATGAATTTGGGTGATTAATGTTTAATCAGGAGGATTTTCCTTAGGCTGTTGACATGGGTGGCAGAGGTATAGTTTTTGTTTGTTTTTTTTTTTAAAGTAATGATTTTCAGGAAAAACTTCCAGTGTCTCTCGAATCCTTTCTTCTCATCTACATTTTCACCCACTCCAGACAACGCCATCCCCATCAAATCCTGGTTCAGTGACCCCAGTGACACGGCCCTTCTCAATCTGCTCCCAATGCTGGATGCCCTCAGGTAAGGGAAGTGAGTTCTAGATAATCTGGATTTCTGAGGAAAAGTAGATAGAGGTGGGGGATCCCAAGGGAATGAAAACATTTGTCCAGTTTTATTCACTCTCTTCCCTTAAGAACTTAGTGTTTGGTCGGACGTGGTGGCGCACGCCTGTAATCCCAGCACTTGGGAGGCTGAGGCAGGAGGATTGCAAGTTCAAAGCCAGCCTCAGCAATGGCGAGGCACTTAGTAACTCAGTGAGACGCTGCTTCTAATAAAATACAAAAAAGGGCTGGGGATGTGGCCCAGTGGTTGAGTGCCCCTGAGTTCAATCCCCGGTACCAAAAAAAAAAAAAAGAACTTAGTGTTTGGAGAAGGTCTTCTCAATTCCAAAGCTCATCATTCTTAGCCATAGGATTTTGGTCAGATGACCTGTCTCATCATATGAAAGTGTTGTTAAATTTTGCCCCATATCTCCAATGAGGTGCCTTATGCTAGTGTTGTGAGGATGTCAACTATAAGGTGCTCCACCAATGCAAGTTATTGTCATCCCAGGTTCACCGCTGATGTTCGATCCGTGTTGAGCCGAAACCTTCACCAACATAGGCTCTGGTGACAGCTGCTGCCCCTCCACCTGAGTTGGGGTGGGGGGGAAGGGGGGAGGGCAAGCCCTTGGGATGCCGTCAGATGCCCTGTCCAATGTGAGGACTGCCTGGGCAGGGTCTGCCCCTCCCACCCCTCTGCCTTGGGAGCCCTACACTCCATTTGGAGTCTGGATGGACACATGGGCCAGACTGTGAAGCAGCCTCACTCTAACTTCGTGTTCACACTCCATGGAAACCCCAGACTGGGACAGGTGGAGGCCTTGGAGAGCCGAAACTGTCTGGTGGAGAGGCAGGACTGGCTGGAGTGAGATACAGACATACCGTGATCCAGGAGGCTCAAAGAGAAGCCAAGTCAGCTTTGTTGTGATTTGATTTTTTTTTTAAAACTCTTGTAAAAAACTGATCTAATTCTTCACTCCTGCTCCAAGGGCTGGGCTATGGGTGGGAGTCTGGGATTTTGGGCCACTGGATCCTCCCTAAACCTGTCTTCTTTCCTTTACTTTCCCTCAATTTTTTCTTCCTAGATTCCCTCCAACCTGTAACTAGCTTTCTCCCCCCCACCCCCTTTTCTTCTCTTTTAAACCATGCATTATAACTTTGAAACCAAAGCTGCCCTAGGTCCTTCTCTGGGGTTTGGGAAATGAAGGGAGGGGACTGTGTTCACATCCACCCTGTCCAAGAGCAAGAAGGAAAGAGCAGGCCATGGGCAGTAAGGGAAAAGTGGTAATGAATATGGAGATGGAGTACTTAATAGTTGGTACCAGCCACTTTGGCTGGAAGGGCCCAAGTGACAGAATGAGAGTGGGACAGCTTCAGAGCAGTAACTTATGGAAGGATGAAAGGAGCTGAAACCTGGAGACTCCAAAGGGCATATAGCTGGAGAAATACCTGGTTTCTGGGGACTGACGTGGACTGACTGAGCCAGCGCTGCCCCCAGGCGGATGGCACCCAGGTCCCGGGCGGGCCCAACCCCGCTCTCGCCATGGTCCCGCCTCCCTGGCACCTCCTTCCCGGAGCCGGCTCTACTTCCTTGCACCCGCCACGTGACGCTCCGCCCTTTGAGATCACATGACTTCGTAGATAACAAATTCTGGTAGTGTTCTTCCGCGTGACATGGTCCCTACCTTTTGGAGTTCCTTTCCAGTCCTTATCGGTCCGCTCAGTCCTGGCCACTAAGCCTTATATACATCTCTCCAAACAATTATTTCCTTTTTTCTCTCTTATTTCTGGAGTTCGTCTCAGCCACTTGGTACTACTTTGTTTTGGTGTCAACGGCCGCCTTCTACGTAACTACACGTTTCGTGAATAGCTAGCCTTGTAATTGTCTCTGTTCTTCCCCTCCGTTATTTCCGAAAATAAACTTCTGGAGAACAAAGTCTCATGCTATGATTGTCATTCCTTATCCCTTTTCATCCCCAACTTAGTTGCTGGGGGAGGTGGAGAAAGGGTTTTAAGTATTTTTAACCATAGTAAAAACCAACACCGTTTGCTACGTTGCCTGCGTAGCCCACAAATTGATTCCAAAGAGATTACGCTGATGACGTGAAGTGGACGGACTGTGGGTGGTGCTACGCTAGCGGCGTTAGTGCGCTGTGCTAGTGGCGTATCTTAGCAGGCGGGGCAACCCCGGAAGGTCGGGGGCGGGGTTGGTGAATAGGGAAGTGGCGCAAGTTCGTGGATCGCTCCGCTGAGTCCGCCCGCGCGTCGCTGCCGTCGCCGCCGCCCCCCATCCCGGTCCCCCCTCCCCCCGGGTTCCCTCAGCCCAGCTCGGTCCAGCCCGGTTCCCGGGAGGATGAAGTTCGTGTACAAAGAGGAGCATCCGTTCGAGAAGCGCCGCTCTGAGGGCGAGAAGATCCGAAAGAAATACCCGGACCGGGTCCCGGTGAGGACAGTAGCCAGGCCGAGGGCGCAGGGTGCTGACGCTGACGCCAAGCCTGGGCTTGGGTTTGAGACCAGCAGCGCCGGAATTGGGCTGCCCGTCTGTGGTGGGGCAGGGAGTGAGCCTAAAACTGCTGACCTGAGACGAGGGTTGAAAGGAGTGGAATAGCTGAAGAGCTGGGGGTTGAGGGGATGTCGACCGGAGAGAGAAATCTTAGCATTCGTGTGAGTGGAGGCCTTGGGGATTTGACAGTCTGGGCTTTTTATGGTCATCCTCCCAGCTAGCTGAGGTTTCGAGATTGAAGCTCGAGTCAGCCCAGACAAGTCACCCTGCTCCTTAGATTAAGGTACTTGTTTATTATGACGCGCGGTTTGGGAATCGATCCTGGATATTTAGGTGAGCCAGTGAGGTCAGGATCTCTGGATTCAGTTCTGCATCACATGTACAGAGACAAAGAAAAATGAGTCTGGGGCAAGTTTGAGTACTGGGAATATATTGTAGCTTGAGTTCTTGACCAATAGAGCTGTGAGCTGTATTCCTTATGTCTCCCAATTTTCATCTTTCCTTTATCAGGTGATAGTAGAAAAGGCTCCTAAAGCTCGGATAGGAGATCTGGACAAAAAGAAATACTTGGTGCCTTCTGATCTTACAGGTGGGAACCTGACCCAAGACCCAGGTTTGCTTCCTGTTGGTGGGAGTGCCATCTCTGTGGGAGGAGGCTCCATCTAGCAGCTGTTCTTTGACCTCTGTGACTTTCTTGCACCTTATATCTTTGGCAGTTGGTCAGTTCTACTTCTTGATCCGGAAGCGAATACATCTCCGAGCTGAGGATGCCTTGTTTTTCTTTGTCAACAATGTCATTCCACCCACTAGTGCCACTATGGGTCAGCTATACCAGGTATGGTTCCTGGGAAGTAATAGAGGCTTTGGAAGGGAGTTCTGGAAGAGCTTGAGGGGAAGAAAGTGCTAATTTAGCAGTTCTTGAATTAACGTTACTAGCCTTAAAACCTCCTGAATGTCTTGGGTTAGTTGGACAGAACAGTGGGAATAGAGAGAAGGGAATCAACCAGTGAACTAGAGAAACTATTTTTATGGTGACTACCCAGCTCCTTTCCCCATTCCAAAATATCAGAAAACACAGATATTTTGCCTTAGGACTACTGCAGAGCCTAGAGTCAGTGAAGGAGAGCCAGGCACTAGTTTTGGGGGTCCTTAAGAAGAATGGTTCTTGAAGAACATATCTGGTTAGTGAGTGGTTCAAGTAACTGAAACCCAGTTGGCCTGAACACCATTTTCTGTTTTCATCTCCAGGAACACCATGAAGAAGACTTCTTTCTATACATTGCCTACAGTGATGAAAGTGTCTACGGTCTGTGAAGCTGCTGCCCCTGAGGTGGGGGGTCCCATTCCACAAAGAGAGAGGTGGCACCCTTTTCTTGACCTCCACCTCCTTCAGGCTCAAACACCACCTCCCTTCTTCGGGACCTGCACTTCTTAACATTGCAGGCTCTCTCTCCAGCCCCTCTTAGCAGGAGGGGTAATGGTGGACATGACCTCTTGTACCTCTCCTTTCTCCCCTTTCCCCACCTTTCTTTGTCCTCCATCCCAACTCCACTTTAGACTTCTTGATTGTCAATCTCTGTCATCTCCGGTGATTGTTTTGGTTTCTCTTCCTTTCTAATTGCCCAGGGGGCTCAGAACCCCAACAATCCCTTCTTTTCATTACCTTCTTTTTGGGGGTAGATGGAAGGGCCTGAAATTGTGGGGGAAGGTAGGAGGCACATCAATAAAGAGGAAACCACCAAGCTGAACTGAATTTTGCCTTGTGTTGCTCCCTCCGGCTTTTCTTTTTAGTCTTTCCAAGACCTTATGGGCTTTAGCAGTGGGGTAAGAGGAGGAGGAATGGGTACTAATTGGAGGAACAGAAATATATTTTGGTTTAATCTGTTGATGTTGGGCATTTCCCTGTCAGCATAGAAAGGACGCATTTTTGTGAATGGTGAAGCACTAGTTTCATAATAAGGGTTTCTTGGATTCTAAATACTTTTTTCATTGTTGGTTCCAGTGAAGAAAGTTCGAAAATATCTGCTTTAGATAAACATACCCAATTTTGTGAGAAGTTCATCTGTGGGAGGTGGTGCAAGTACTTTCGTCCTCAGTTGCCTGTCAAAAATTTTGTGTCAGCTTGTATGATTCCGTAGAGTAGAATCTGAAGGAGGGAGAAAACTGGGGGCAAACCATTATTACCAAGAGAACTTCATCTCCCAACAATCATTTCTCCGCCCGGCCGGAAGTGGGGCGGTCCCTCGGGGGAGAAAGAAGGTTCAGAATGAGGCAGTATGGTGGCCGAGAGTTCTAATCCCTTCTTCCTCCTCTTTTTTTTTTTTTTGGTCCCGCCTAGCCTACATTTCCCGGCGGCCTCTGCATGTTCTTCCGGTCTATGCTCTAGCACCCGAGCTCCCCGCCACTCCCGGGGACGGGGAAAGGTTTATTGCGCCTGCGTCAGCCCGTGGCTTGCTGGGACCTGAAGTCCCATAAGCTTATGAGGTCCCCTTTCCGCTGTCCCCGGAAGGACTACAAAATCCTTGGTGCATTGCGCGTCGGCGCCGACGGAGGGGGGGCGGGGGAATAGGAGGGAGGGAGGAGGGAGAAGAGAGGAGGAGGAGGGAGCAGGCGGCCGGCGGCGCTGGGGGAGGGGGCCCGGTCCGGGAGTGCGGGAGGCAGTGGTAAAGGGAGGTGGCGGCAGCAGCTAGCGGACTGGAGTCTCAACGAAGCCGAAGCGGACACTTCTGTGGAGCGAGGCAGTAGGAGTACCGAGCACCAGAGGCGGCACCGGGATCCCCGGCTGAGGGGAGGGGGGGCGCCGGACCGGGAGGAGGGGAGGGGGCGATGCTGGAAGCCATGGCGGAGCCCAGTCCCGAAGGTGAGCTCTCGACCGGCACGGAGCTGGCGGCGGGCGGGCGAGGAATCAATTGGCAAACTTGGAGGTCGAGCCCCAGAGCCCAGCGGGGGAGTGCGGGGAAGGGGTCGGGGGCCTGGCCTTGGAGCTGGGAAAGCGACGAGTTATAGACCTTGGAGAAAGGAGTGGGAGACTGGGTTGAGGTACTTGGGGATGAGATCCCGTGTGTGGTTTCTTTATCGGTGGGGGTCAGGGGATAGGATCTGGAAACCCTGAGCTTCGGGGGTTAGGGGCCGAAAGGGCCTCGTACTGGTTGGAGCCATGGAGCTGGGAGGTTGGGGCAATCGGGGGTCCGGAGAGTTGTTGAGGAGGGAGGATGTATAAGAGGACAGAGTGAGGGGCTCGGTAATTGGTCAAGGTGGGGAGTTTGTGGCGGTGGTGCCGGAGCTCCTCGTAGTTGCCGCCAGAGATAGCCCTGTGATTGTTAGAGGAGTGGGCAGGTAGTTGTGGGGAGAAGTGGGGTCTGGGTATTGTCTGTGGTAGAGAGACCTGTGCCGGGGGCTAGTTGTGGAGCGAGAGATCCGGGGAGCGAGGCGAGCTGGGTAGTTGTAGGGGGCGGTGGGGCAGGGTTGGGGGTTAAGACCGGCGACTGGCGCGGGGAGCTTGGTCGGCGAGGATTAGAGCCTGGGAGTTGCGAAGGGTGAGGGGAGCTTCCATGGAGAGAGTAGCTGGTTCGGGGGGGCTGGAGTTTAGGGATCTGTAGCCTAGTGACTTGGTGAGTACGGGGGCGGCGGGGGGGGGGGGGGGGCGGCGGCCGGCGAAGCTCGGAACTGGGCCCGGGGGCCCGGCGGGGAGCCCGAGGAGCTCGAGACGGGGAGGGGCCAAAGCCCCGGATGGGGGCGGAGGGACGGCAAAAATTGTGGGGAGCGGTGTGTGTGTAGGGGGGGCAAGTAGGGCCGCGTCCAGGTTCGAGCTCTCCAGTCTGTCCCAGACACGAAGTAGCGTTGGATGTGTGCGCCCGTGTATGTTTGGGGTGGGGGGTGAGGGGCGCGCCCGGCCTCGTGCTCGATGAGAAGGGGCCGGAGGGCGGAGAGCGGTTCAGCGTGGTCATTCTGGACCCTGGGGGCCGGCGGGTGGTGTGTGCGGTCTTGGAGGGCCCGAGGCGGTGGAGCGGCCGCGTAGGAACTCCGGGCTCTGCGCGCGTGTGAAGGCCGGGGGCGGGCGGTGGCTGGGGCTCGGCTTCGGGAGCGGTGTGGCCGGGTGGGGCGCTGAGATCCGAGTAGACTGGAGAAGCCGTGAGTGGGGGGGGCGGGGCGCCGGGCCTCCGTTTGGGGGGAGGGGAGCGCTATAGCGAGGCCGAGAGGGCGCCGCGCCCAGACTCCGCCCCTCTTGGGGCGGAAGGGGGAGCAGGGGCGGGTCCAACACAGCTGGGGGCCTGCTGGCCTGGAGAGGGACCTAGAGGAGAGGAGGGGGTTCACTTGGGACCTCCGCAGGTTAGAGGTGGAGACTGTTTTACACGAGTGTTTCCTAGTGCCTTGACTCAGCTTTTATTACTTCCACAGATCCACCTCCGACACTTAAGCCAGAGACTCAGGTGAGATGTCCCTTACCTTTACAGGCTGGTATCACTGCCTGACAGCAGTACCCTTCCTCTTTTTCTAGATTTCTCATATTAGGGATTGTGCCTTTGGGAATGCTCCTCTTAAACTTGAGTCTGGCTTCCATGTGATCCTTATTTCCTTCCTTTCAGCCACCAGAGAAACGTCGGAGAACAATTGAGGATTTCAACAAATTCTGCAGTTTTGTTTTGGCTTATGCTGGTTACATTCCCCCCAGCAAAGAGGTAGGAACAGGAGAATAACTACCTTGGGGCGGGACTGTGTTATTTTATAGGAGGAATCTACCTGAAATGATAAATAAAACTGGGTAAATTTGAAGCTCAGAGCTGTGGTGGGCAAGCTGGTGTGTGGGAGTGGGCATAATAGAGAAAACTGGCTTGAGCAGCAGTGATAGAGGGGGTCTGGAGGGATTGGTCAAGATTTTGGAGTGGTATTGGGTTACTGGTAATGGAGGTATTTCTGGATACATTTTAGGGAGCTGAAAATGGTAACAAATGAGGCTGTACAGAAACAGTTCAAGAAATGTTGCTTTGGTCTGGCAGTGCAGTGTTCCATAGACCCTGGGCAGGGGTGGGGAGATTCTGAGAACTTGAGGACAGAGGTAACATGGGAGTGATCAGGAGAAGACGCTGATAGGAATTAGGATAAGAATAAATTTTCAGGGGGCTGGGGATATAGCTCAGTTGGTAGAGTGCTTGCCTTGCATGCATAAGGCCCTGGGTTCAATCCCCAGTACCAAATAAATAAAAAGTTTTCAGTACAATGAAATTTGGTGGTTGGAGTCTCTGGTTGTCAGGCTGGGTTTGTGGAGCAGCTGATGTGACACAAGGTTCCTGCTGACTCTGCTCTTTCCCTTCTTTTAAGGAAAGTGATTGGCCAGCCTCTGGCTCCAGCTCTCCATTGCGTGGTGAGAGTGCAGCGGACAGTGATGGCTGGGACTCAGCCCCCTCTGATCTTCGAACTATCCAGACCTTTGTTAAGAAAGCAAAGTCATCTAAGAGAAGGGCAGCTCAAGCAGGTCCCACTCAGCCTGGACCCCCAAGGTCCACCTTCTCTCGTCTACAGGCTCCTGACAGTGCCACCCTGCTTGAGAAAATGAAGCTCAAGGACTCTCTCTTTGATTTGGATGGGCCCAAAGTGGCATCTCCACTATCTCCCACATCCCTGACACATACCTCCCGGTCCCCTGCTGCTCTCACGCCAGTGCCCCTTTCCCAGGGAGATCTCTCTCAACCTCGAAAGAAGGACCGAAAGAACCGAAAGTTGGGGCCAGGAGGTGGGGCTGGTTTTGGGGTGCTTCGAAGGCCTCGGCCAGGTCCTGGGGATGGGGAAAAGAGGTCTCGAATTAAGAAGAGCAAGAAGCGGAAGTTGAAAAAGGCTGAGCGGGGGGATAGACTCCCACCTCCTGGTCCTCCCCGGGCACCTGCCAGTGATACAGACTCTGAAGAAGAGGAGGAGGAGGAGGAGGAGGAAGAAGAGGAAGAGATGGCAGCAGTGGTAGGGGGTGAAACCCCAGCCCCTGTGCTTCCAACACCCCCTGAGGCCCCTAGGCCTCCTGTGTCAGTGCACCCTGAAGGAGCCCCTCCCCACTGACAGTGAAGGCAAGGAGGTGGGTAGCACTGAAACAAGCCAAGATGGAGATGCCAGCTCCAGTGAAGGCGAGATGCGGGTCATGGATGAAGATATCATGGTAGAATCAGGTGAGGGGTTTGGGGCTGCTCTGGAACACTGGAGATGGTGGGATTGGGGGAGTGATGGATCCAGGAGCTTAGGCAGAACATCAAATGAACCTTCTTTTCCCCAGGTGATGACTCATGGGATCTGATCACGTGTTACTGCCGAAAGCCTTTTGCAGGGCGGCCCATGATTGAGTGCAGCCTGTGTGGGACATGGATCCACCTCTCCTGTGCTAAGATTAAGAAGACCAACGTCCCTGACTTCTTTTATTGTCAGAAATGCAAGGAACTGCGGCCAGAGGCTCGACGATTAGCGGGGCTCCCCAAATCTGGAGAGCCCTGACATTTCTAGGCTGGAACTTGAAAATGACAACATAACTTGGGAACTGAGCCTCAGGGTCCTCAATCTGTTTCCCTGGAGCTTGGATACTGCCCTTATTTCAGGGCAGGAATTCCCAAAGGAGACTTGTTTGGAATGGATATCCTTGGTCCCCATTCTATGGACTTGAAATTGGACATATTGTAGTTGGGGGAAGGAAACTGGGTCTATAGACACAAAATGTCTCTCCCTTGGACCTCTCACCCCTCACTTTTTGGGCCAGGGTTCGAATTGGGATGAAATGGGACAGTTGTCTATAAAACTAGTGTAAATATAGCACTCCCCTCCATCATCTTCTATTTCACTCCCCATTTATTTTCTTCTATACCTGTTGTATTTTTAATTTTGGACTTCCCCCTTTGAGTATGGCAGCTCAAAGGTGGAGTACCAGAGCCTGGCTGAGTGAGGAAGGAAAGCAGAAAGGTGATGACTCTCACCTCTTGTTTTTAATAATATTGGCCATCTGTTTGTACAGACAGCCTGCGTGTTGTAAATAAAGCAGAGTGGGCTCTTGTGTTTATAGCCCTCACTGTCCTGCTTGGAAGGGGGAGACTTTGGAAAATCTGGCAAAAGATTGACTGGAGCTGGGGTTGAAACCCCCATCTCAAGATCCAATATGAAAGTGGCCCAGCTCTGGGCTTTTTATCCATTCCAGATATTCCAGAGGAGCCAACCCTGAAACCCGAATTAGCTTGCACCTCCCCACTTCAGGATATCCCCAGCCCTAAATAATTCCCACTGTCTAGGTGTGCTTGGTACTGCGCATCAGGAGTGCTTCACGGTCTCTGCATGGTAGGAGTACTGCGCAGTGGGAACGCCTCGCCTGCTCCCAGAACAGAGGCCAGTTTGGCCAAGGTGCTCGTTTACTCGACCTCCTGTTGGGGCACATTTGGGGGTGGAGCCGTTTTGGACCCCGAGACCGTTGCCAGAGGCAGCGGGTCACGTGGCGGCGGCCCTGGGAGGAGTCGGAGTCATGTGACTAACGAAGCCTCACGTGACAGGGCGGTGTGAGGTGGGCGGGCTTGTGTCACGTGGCATGAGGAGAGGTGGGCGGGGATCTGGAGAACGCTAGCGTCGGCGGTGGCGGTAGCGCTAGCGCGCGGCCGCGGCATCCGCGGCTTTCGGTCGCACCCATCGGCCCACCGCTACTACTACCCCGCTGCCTCACGCCTTATTCCTTTTACTCATCTCCCGCACCAAGCGGGTCCTGGCCACGCTCTCGATCGTTTGCGGGTGTGCGCAGGCGCGGCGGGGGCGATTATCCCGTTGGGTGGGCGGTTGGATCCCGGGAGCGCGCGGGCGAGACCATGGCGGGTTGCAGCACGGGGGGCGTTGGTACAGGAGAGACGACGAGGTGATTTACCACCTGGATGAAGAAGAGACTCCCTACCTGGTGAAGATCCCTGTCCCCGCTGAGCGCATCACGCTCGGAGATTTCAAGAGTGTTCTGCAGCGACCTGCGGGCGCTAAGTACTTTTTCAAGTCTATGGATCAGGATTTCGGGTGAGCGCGAGGCCTACATGGGGAGCACCGACGCAGTGCTACAGTGGATTGGGCGATATTGAAAGGCACAAATCTATACTAGGCTACTTTGAGATCTTAGGCTCCATGGTAGAGCAGATTGTACTATGCTGGGATAGATTGGTTTTATCTCAGGGCAGACAAAATTAATATTTGGACAGAGGCGCACGGAGCTATAGTAGGACAGCCTGGGCTATACGAAACCAGATTAGAAGATTAGGCTGCACTGGGAAAGATAGGGGCACGTTTTTTGGGGGGTGTGGATAGTCTGGACTTCACTGAGGTACATTTAGCTGTCTTCTGGTATGCTGTAAGCAGTTCTGTAGTTCATAGCTATGTATGGGATGTTCTGTAATCTGATGTAGTTTGAATTATACGGGGGCAGTTTGGGATATTCTGGCATATACTAGGACCACACAGGATTGTTTTAGTCTATACTAATGCAAAGAAGGCCCCATTGGGATGTTCTAGGCTGCCCTGGAGTAGATCATCCTGGAGAAACTTTGGCCCTTCTGGATTCTACCAGTAGGGTTGGTTTCAGTTTCTCTTGGTACCAGACATGGTTTTATTGGGTCACTCAAGACAGGCTGTTGGGGGCTATGCTAGTCAGTACAGACAGCTGTATTGGGATTGCATAGTGTATGTTCGTGCAGACAGCTGCTTGTGGGAACACTGTAGGGTACATTAGAATAGATGGAACTATCTTGGGGTGATTTGGGACCTTCTGGGCTGTCCTGGGCTAGACTGGAACTATAAATAATACAAGTGAACCCATTTGTGTTAGCCTTTGGGACCGAATACTCAAATAGACCTCAGAGTTTTTGAAGGTAGACTGCATTAGGTTGGAATAATCTGGGTACGCAGAAGCTGGTGGGGGCAGGATGCTATGGTATCAGGCAGACAAAGTGATTTACCACCTGGATGAAGAAGAGACTCCCTACCTGGTGAAGATCCCTGTCCCCGCTGAGCGCATCACGCTCGGAGATTTCAAGAGTGTTCTGCAGCGACCTGCGGGCGCTAAGTACTTTTTCAAGTCTATGGATCAGGATTTCGGGTGAGCGCGAGGCCTACATGGGGGAGCACCGACGCAGTGCTACAGTGGATTGGGCGATATTGAAAGGCACAAATCTATACTAGGCTACTTTGAGATCTTAGGCTCCATGGTAGAGCAGATTGTACTATGCTGGGATAGATTGGTTTTATCTCAGGGCAGACAAAATTATATTTGGACAGAGGCGCACGGAGCTATAGTAGGACAGCCTGGGCTATACGAAACCAGATTAGAAGATTAGGCTGCACTGGGAAAGATAGGGGCACGTTTTTTGGGGGGTGTGGATAGTCTGGACTTCACTGAGGTACATTTAGCTGTCTTCTGGTATGCTGTAAGCAGTTCTGTAGTTCATAGCTATGTATGGGATGTTCTGTAATCTGATGTAGTTTGAATTATACGGGGGCAGTTTGGGATATTCTGGCATATACTAGGACACACAGGATTGTTTTAGTCTATACTAATGCAAAGAAGGCCCCATTGGGATGTTCTAGGCTGCCCTGGAGTAGATCATCCTGGAGAAACTTTGGCCCTTCTGGATTCTACCAGTAGGGTTGGTTTCAGTTTCTCTTGGTACCAGACATGGTTTTATTGGGTCACTCAAGACAGGCTGTTGGGGGCTATGCTAGTCAGTACAGACAGCTGTATTGGGATTGCATAGTGTATGTTCGTGCAGACAGCTGCTTGTGGGAACACTGTAGGGTACATTAGAATAGATGGAACTATCTTGGGGTGATTTGGGACCTTCTGGGCTGTCCTGGGCTAGACTGGAACTATAAATAATACAAGTGAACCCATTTGTGTTAGCCTTTGGGACCGAATACTCAAATAGACCTCAGAGTTTTTGAAGGTAGACTGCATTAGGTTGGAATAATCTGGGTACGCAGAAGCTGGTGGGGGCAGGATGCTATGGTATCAGGCAGACAAAGATGATTTGCCACCTGGATGAGGAAGAGACTTCCTACCTGGTGAGATTGCTATTCTAGCCTAGTGTATCACCCTTGGTTAGGAGAACCGAACAAACTGGATCCTACCTAGGAGATTGTTCAATGTTGGGAGGCAGATACTATCTTGGGCATTATCTTGAATTTAAATCAAGGTGATCCTGTTGGTCAACAATGTAATCTTGGGCAATTTATTTAACTTCTGTGCCTTGAAATGGACCTAATCATAGAGTGATATACTTACTTCAGGTGCATGGCACAGAGTAAATTCTTGATGAGTGGCAATTTTCATTGTTAGTATCCAAGCTAACTAGTAAGGAGATTAGGTTATGGTGATATAGAAATACAGGTCTTAGAATATACTAAGTTATACTAAGATTGAGTTATGCTGGGAAGAATATTATGTTATGTGGAACAGATTGATAGCGACTGGGCTGTGTTGTCACATTGGTAGCAAATGGATTAATGGAATATATCCAGGCTCCCAGATCGTGTTAGGCTAAAGGGTTAATCAGACAAGATATCCTAATTGGAGGTTGAGGGTGTGTGTAAGAAAGACTCATAATTGACATGTTTATTAACTTGGCCTATAGATATTTTATTCATGCTTGTTAAAGTCAGGGATGATGCTGTGTGCCCAGTACATGGTGTTGAACAGAGTAGGTGTTAATGATTTGATGTGGTGGTTGAGAAGAATGGACAAGTCCAGTCGATTGCAGGGAACCTGTGGTTGAGATGTTCCCTAAGGGTGGGCTTTGAGATCCATTAGGTTGAGCAGATTGCTTAGTGCAGAGTTTAGTGCCAGGTGAGGCACAGGGGAATGGGAAGCTCTGCTTCCCCTCTCTTTGGGAGCTCTCTGCATAATGAGGTGGTATTATTGTTTCATCTAATGGGTGTTTTTACCCAGGCAAAGACTACATATTTGGACAGCTCTCTGGATGTGAGTTAGAGAAAACTAAAGGGAAGTGGTAGAGTAGAAATTTACTTGAGGATCAAAGCTTTTTGGGGGCAGGTGTGTAAAAGGGATGGGATTCGGAGGAGGCTGCCAGCATGGCTCCTAAGTTAACTACTTTGGGTAGCTGGGGAACTGCAGGGGATGGCCTTTGAAATTGGATGGAGAAGTTGAATCAGACCCAAGAAAGTGTTTTTTTTTTTTTTTTTTCTTTTTTGGTACTGGGGATTGAACCCAGGGGTGCTTAACTGAGTCATGTCCCCAGCCCTTTTTATTTTGAGACAGGGTCTCACTAAGTTGCTTAGGGTCTTGGCAAATTGCTGAGGCCGGCTTTGAATTTGTGATCCTCTTGCTTTAGCCTCCTGAGTTGCTGGGATTATAAGCATTCATCACTATGCCCAGCCCAGGAAAGGTTTTGGAGCAGTGCTGTGCTCCTGAGGATGAATTTGGGAGAGAAGGTGAAGTTGGGAAAGGGAATTGAGTCTGCAGATTCTTAATTGTGGGTGAGTTGTGTCAGCATAAGAGCAGAGGACTTGGACAGAGCAGGAGAGAGTTAGCATCTTTGGGATGGATGGAGATTGGGGGAAACTTTGGGGATAAACTAGTCCAGTCTTGCTGACCTCTCAGGTCTCTTGGCAGGGTGGTGAAGGAAGAAATTTCAGATGACAATGCCCGCCTCCCCTGCTTCAATGGAAGAGTGGTATCCTGGGTAAGGATACTCATTATCAAGCTGCTCTAAGCCTCTTATCTGTTTCTGTAGCTCCCTGTGCCCAGTCGTTGGCAGTGCTGGCTCCCTGCTTCCCTACCTATTTGGAGAGCCAGCAGGAATCCCTTCTAGAGCCTCTTACTGGCTACTCCTCTTTTGGGCTCTTTCCTAGGGTCTCTGAGATCCTATCCCCTTTCTGATCCTTTCTCTTAATTCCTTCTCTTATACCTCATCTCCCAATGGAGTCATGTTTTCTTATTTGCACTCTTTTAGCTAGTGTCATCAGATAACCCCCAACCCGAGGTGGCTCCCCCAGCCCATGAGCCTCGGACAGAACTGGTGCCTCCACCCCCACCATTACCCCCTTTGCCACCAGAGAGGACCAGTGGCATTGGGGACTCAAGCCTCCATCCTTCCAGTGAGTCGTCTGTATTCTAGGTCCAGGGGAAAGAATCCAAGCCCTTTGGGAGGGGAGGCCAAGGATTTGGAGTTCTGTTCTGACGTGGGTTGGAAACTATCTCTGCCCATCTAGTCCTAATGTGTCTGGCAGCCATGAAAATCTGGACCCTGAGACAGAAACGGAGTCGGTTGTGTCGCTGAGGCGGGAGCGGCCTCGAAGGAGAGACAGCAGTGAGCATGGCGGTGAGGGGGGCCAGGTCCTGGAGGCTGAGTAGACTGGGAGTTGGGGAGAGAGATGGGTCTCAGTCTTGATGAGGGTGAGGTGCAGGAGGCCTCTACCTGAGGTTCTTGTTCATATACAGCTGGAGGCCACAGGCCCAGTGGCCCCTCCAGGCTAGAACGCCACCTGGCTGGGTATGAGAGCTCTTCTACCCTCATGACCAGTGAGCTGGAGAGTACCAGTCTAGGAGACTCAGATGAGGATGACACTATGAGCAGGTATGGCTCCACACCCCTTTCCAGGGCTTTTGGCCCCTCTCTTTCCTCCATCCCGTCAGTCCTCATCATTTCTCTTGGTTCCATGACCACTTCTACCTGTGAGAACTCCACTTCCCAACTGTTGTCAGGTTCAGCAGCTCCACAGAGCAAAGCAATGCCTCTCGCCTCCTCAAACGCCACCGACGGCGGAGGAAACAGCGGCCACCTCGCATGGAAAGGGTGAGAGGGTTATCATGACACAAGTGGGCTTCGGTTTAGGCAGTCCTAGGACACAGAAGCAGCCTGGGTTGCTGAAGGGCAGTCTAACTCCCTCCTGTCTTTCCACAGACCTCGTCCTTTAGCAGTGTCACAGATTCCACCATGTCTCTCAACATCATTACAGTCACGCTCAACATGGGTATGGTGGGGCCTGGCTGGGGAAGGGGGGGACCTGGTCTCCAGGGTTTTTTTTTTTTTTTTTTTTTTTTTGTGGTACTGGGGATTGAACTCAGGGGCACTCGACCACTGGGTCACATCCCCAGACCTTTTTTGTATTTTGTTTAGAGACAGGGTCTCACTGAGTTGCTAAGTGCCTCGCCGTTGCTGAGGCTGGCTTTGAACTCACGATCCTCCTGCCTCAGCCTCCCAAAGTGCTGGGATTACAGGCGTGAGCCACCGCGCCCGGCTTCTCCAGGGTTTTTAAAGCTTCCCCTTCCTTACATGGACTCCCTCCACAGAGAAGTACAATTTCCTGGGCATCTCCATTGTGGGCCAAAGCAATGAGCGGGGTGACGGAGGCATCTATATCGGCTCCATCATGAAGGGGGGTGCTGTGGCAGCTGATGGGCGCATTGAACCAGGGGACATGCTTTTACAGGTGTGTTGGGGTGGGCTGCTGAGCTCACTCAGGTAGGGACCCTTACCTCTCCCACCCTGCCACTCTCACCTGACGCATTTCCTCACTTCCAGGTGAATGACATGAACTTTGAGAACATGAGCAATGATGATGCTGTGCGGGTGCTGAGGGACATTGTGCACAAGCCAGGGTGAGCCTCTGAGCTAGTCTCAGTTTCTTGGGCCTCTTGTTTATGTCCTTTTACCTTGTGTTTTGGTAGTTCAAGAAGTGGGATGATGTGGCATTCAAATGTATGAAACAAAAATTGAACGTAGCAGATAATTCTAGAGTGATTTCTGTGTCACCACCACCTAGTTCTCGGAACATAAGGTTGTTGAGAGCTCCTCGTTGTCCCTTCCCATGTCCAACCTTCTGACTCCCCTAGGTGTAAACATTCTCTTGATAACTTACTAAGTCAAGAAAACCTCTGTTTCCACTTGATGTTTTTTCCGCCCACGCATGAATCTTGGAACAACATGGTTCACTGTTAACCTGTTTTGTGCTTGGTGTATGTGAAATTATACAGTGGGTAGTCCCTTGTTTCACTCAGCAGTGTTTTTAATTTACCTATGTTGGTGAGTTGTCCATGTTATAGAGCCCTCCACCCTCATTTTCTGTGGCCCAGCCATGTGTGTAGTCCTCCTTTTCTATCTCAGAATTCATTTCTGTTCCAGGCCTCAGTCCTCCTGAGCCTCTTCCCTATCTGTCCTTGACTGGCCTTTTCTTCCCCCACAGCCCCATTGTGCTGACAGTGGCCAAGTGCTGGGATCCTTCCCCTCAGGCCTACTTCACACTCCCCCGAAGTGAGTGAGACTTAGGTTGAGGCCCTAATTCAAGAGAATAGGGGAGCTGGGAGGTGGGGCTGGGTCTCCAGGCTATGGGGAATAGGTTGGGGAGGGTCAGGGGAAAAGAGAAATCAGAATCCAAGTTTGAGAGAGAGAGGACTGGCTTTCTGAGATTGAGACATGATTGGTGGCTTGCTTTGTCCAGATGAGCCCATCCAGCCAATTGACCCTGCTGCCTGGGTATCACACTCGGCTGCACTGACTGGCACCTTCCCAGCTTATCCAGGCTCCTCATCCATGAGCACCATTACATCTGGATCCTCTCTGCCTGATGGTGAGTCCCCAGTCTACCCCCATGGAAGGCTGGCTGGCCGTCCATGGGTGGGAGTGGGCCTTACCCCCTACTTCCCATTGTTGTCTTTGTCAGGCTGTGAGGGCCGGGGTCTCTCTATCCATATGGACATGGCATCTGTGACCAAGGCCATGGCAGCTCCAGAGTCAGGACTGGAAGTCCGGGACCGCATGTGGCTCAAGATCACCATCCCGAATGCTTTTCTGGGTACCACTGAGCCTGGGCAGGTGGCATGGGAACAAGAGGAAGCAACCAAGGCCAGGAGGGGTGAGGGCGGGATTTGGAAGGAGAATCTGAGGCTTTTTTCCACTGATGTTAGGCTCGGATGTGGTCGATTGGCTCTACCATCATGTGGAGGGCTTTCCTGAGCGACGGGAGGCCCGCAAGTATGCCAGTGGGCTTCTGAAGGCTGGTCTCATCCGACATACTGTGAATAAGATCACCTTCTCTGAGCAGTGCTATTATGTCTTCGGGGACCTCAGTGGCGGTTGTGAGAGTTGTAAGTCCCCACCATAGCCTTGGGAGACAGGTGTGGCCACACCTTTCCAACCCCAAAATAGACCTAGAAATTGCAGTCAGGGTCACTGTGAACAGTCGAGCAAGATGTGTCCTGCATTGGTTGTGGGTGAAAGCTGACATCCACCCATGTTCTGCTGAACAAGCCATGTACCAGGTACAGAGCTGTGGCTGCTGGGGATGCCTCTTCCCTAGTTTCACGGCAGCATATGGATTAGTGGTGACCTTGGCTGGGACCCTGCCCTAGTAGCAGTAGTTTCTTACCAGAAGTCCTTGTGACATTTGACCCCCATCATGGGTTGCTCTGGAGAAATGGTTCCCAGTTCCTCTCCATTCAGCGCCTTAGGTTCTTGACCTCTTAAAGCAGTGACTTCTTGTTCTCTTCCCTTGTGTTGCAGACCTAGTCAACCTGTCTCTGAATGACAATGATGGCTCTAGCGGAGCTTCAGACCAGGACACCCTGGCTCCTCTGCCTGGGGCCACCCCCTGGCCCCTACTGCCCACCTTCTCCTACCAATACCCAGCCCACATCCCTATAGCCCCCAGCCCCCACCCTACCATGAGCTTTCCTCCTATACCTATGGTGGGGGCAGTGCCAGCAGCCAGCACAGTGAGGGTAAGTCACCCCCAGATACCAATACAGCTAGGGTTTGAGTGTATATTGGAGGGGAACCAGGGAGGAGAGGCTGAAATGGGCTGGAGAAGCCAGAGGAAGTGAGCTGAGTCTCACTTCGCCTGTCCCCTCTTCTCCCATAGGGAGCCGGAGCAGTGGCTCAACAAGAAGTGATGGAGGGGCTGGACGCACAGGGAGACCTGAGGAACGGGCTCCTGAGTCAAAGTCTGGCAGCGGCAGTGAGTCTGAGCCCTCCAGTCGCGGGGGCAGCCTTCGACGGGGTGGGGAACCTGGTGGGACTGGTGATGGGGGCCCTCCTCCATCCAGAGGTTCAACAGGGGGTACTCCCAATCTCCGAGCCCACCCAGGGCTCCATACGTATGGACCTCCTCCTGGCATGGCTCTCCCCTATAACCCAATGATGGTGGTCATGATGCCCCCACCCCCACCACCTGTTCCTCCAGCAGTGCAACCTCCAGGTGCTCCTCCAGTCAGAGACCTGGGTTCTGTGCCCCCAGAACTGACAGCCAGCCGCCAAAGCTTCCATATGGCCATGGGCAACCCCAGTGAGTTCTTTGTGGATGTTATGTAGCGGCCACTCTGGGGCCATATTGGGTTACTTGTACCCTTGGCCTGTCCAGTGTCAGCTTGGGTGCCCCTGTTCTGTGACTGGGTATCTTGTCATTCACCACCTTATTGTTCCTTGCAGTGCCTGGGCTCAGCCTACCATTTCATTACCACTGTGACTCTCACCAGCAGTGCCTGGTCCTCCCCCTCCTTTCAGGGGTAGACAAGGGACCTTTGGTTATTTTTAGCTTTATTGTTTTTTATAAGCCTTTTGGGGGGTTGAAATAGACTTTTTTACATTTTTGGGAATTTTTAAAACAGACATTCTTTTTTGTATGAAGAATCCCTGTCTCCTGGGCCCCTTTTTGTAACTCCAGAATGTGACCTCTTCCTCTAGTTGTCCAGTCAGCTCTGCCCTTTGCAGGGTCGGGGGTGGTCAGTGGTACACTGGGAGGAGGAAGGGGGTTGGGCATTCTAGATAGTAATCCAAGGAAGCTGGGGTATTTGGTATTTGGGGGCTGTGTAGCTGCCTTTGTTATTCTATTTATTTTAGTCACTTGTATAAAACACCAAATAAAGCAATAGAGGCAAACTCCCCACGCCTCTGGCTCCTTTCTTTGGGAGGGAGACAGAAGAGAGAAAGAACTGAGAAACAGTAGCAAAGCCTGCATTGTTAGGAACTTTATTATTTGTGAGGCAGTTAAGTGCTTCTGAGATCAGGCACAGTCCTGGAAATCCAAGGCCTTCTTCAGGGCAGACCAGGGCCCCCAGGAAGGGGGCTTGCGTTTTGGCTTGAGAGAAGGCACATAACCAGGCCAGGCCTGGTTGGGAGTATTCAGAATCCAAGGGGATTGCTGGTGACCACACCACCCCGCTCCACCAAGGCCTTGGAGATGCTTTTGAAGTTACGGAAGAGCTCCTGCTGCCGAGGGTCAGACATCAGAGCAGTCATATTCTCTTGGACCCGGGCTGCAGCCTGTGGAGAGGGAGGGAGGGGGTCAGGCCCGTGCCTTGAGTCCTCTGTCTATACTGGGTAGCTGCAAGGCTTACCTCAATACACCAGCTGTCACAGAGCATTTTCTCATGCTGGGCTGTAGGGTGGCCCTCACTCAGGGATCTTGAGGCCCTGGTGGGGAAGCAAGAGAATATAACCCTGGGCTATGATCCTGGCTCAGCCCCACTGTGGCTCATGCCTCCTACCCCACCTCTGCCTCCTCACCTGGAGAGAACCACCACCATGGCATAGAGGTCAATGGCTCCATCTGCCAGACGCTGCAGCAGAAACTGCTCATCTGTCAGGTAGATTGGAGTATGTGTGAATAGAATCTGAGGGAGGGAACAGCAAGGGGAGGGGGGCACAAGACAGAGCTTACTCACTGACAATCCCCTTCTTGTGCTTTATTAGCTTGGCTTCCACCACAGTGGCAAACTGCTCCAGAGCCTGCACTGCCTGAGGAGATGGAGAATGGTTACAGGGCTTAGAAGGGCCATCCCCATCAGCTCTTGCTTTGGGCTCTGCCCTATTCCTGACCACTCACCAGCTTACCGCTCCGACTCAACTCTGGGTGGACCACTCCACTGAGACTCAGGCCACTGCCCAGCCCTGCCCGCCTAGGAGGAAGAGGGAGAAAGACTGGTTAGTTACCATGCACCCACCTTGCTCTCCCCTGGCCATGGTCCCTAAACTTACCGCCTCAGCTGTTTGCCTGCCTCTCCTAGCAGAAGGCCAGCATTCCCAAAAGGATTCTTTAGGGCACTGCTAAGCCCAGAAAGTTCCTTTCCTTTGTCCTGTTGGGGAGGAAAGTCCAGTAGTCAGAAGTAACTGTCCTCCCCACCTTCTCTCCCCAATTCTCCTCTTACCATACAGCCCTGCAGAGCCACAAAGAGCCGAAGAATGTCGTTTGTCCCCTCAAAGATCCGGAAGATGCGAATATCTCGGAGCACTCTCTCTACCCCGGGCTCCTAGCACAAAGGAAGACACAGGATAAGTCCCTATTGAGATGTGCCTACTCACTCTGCCTGGCTACCCCTTGCAGAGGACCATCCTGTACCTTCATGAAGCCCATGCCCCCCATGATTTGGATGCACTCGTCTGTCACCTTCCAGGCTGCCTCCTAGGGATAAAGAATAGATGAGATTATTCTGGAGCTGAGCTCTCAAACTAGACTCCCCCTAGTCATGACTGGGTCCTCACCGAGCCAAATATTTTGCTGATGGCAGCCTCTATCTGGAAGTCTGTGGATCCCTGGTCCATGTTGGCACTCAGCATGTAAGCCATGGACTGAAAAATTGGCATATGGCAAGGAAAATTGAAAAGGGTTGCATCAGATTCAGCCTCAACACCCAAATCTCGAAAACCAGGTCTGACTAGCTTCTCATGGCCCTCGCATTCACCTTCCAACTCTGATCAGGTCAATCATATGTAAATATTTTGTTCTCCGAGTTGGTGCATTAGGGTATCCAGGCACTGGACTTCTTGAAAGGGGTGGAAGATAAAGGGTGGACTGGGGGTAGAATTGTGCTACCTCTGGGATGTGCACCTCAGCAGAGCAACAGCACTCTTCCCCTTCAGAAGCTGAGCTGGCTATGCCTCCCCGCATCCCCTAGGGCATTGGTGTAAAGCTGGAGACCCACTGCCCCAGGTGCTGCTGGGGGTTGTAGTCTGACCCGACTGGGAAGAAAGCCACAGGGACAGGGGCACAGGGGGCCCTCACCTCAGTCACATACTGTAGCATAGCCATTCGGGCCAGCTTCTCCTGGATCAGCCCAAAGTTGTGAATTTTGTCCCCAAACTGGGTACGATTAGCAGCATGATCCACCTGGAAAAGGGCACACATGTCCCACTGCTGTCTGCTATACCCAGGAGAAGGGCTGGGCTTGGACTGGAGAGATGGATTTTTTGCCACAAGCAAGAGTTCAATCCACATTGGATGGAGACCTAAGCTAGAAGGTCTGGAGCTCCTGGCTGGGGAGGGGTCTCTGGTGTAGGGAGGTCCTGCAAGGGTATAGGGACTTGTGGAAAGGGGGACATTGTGATTGGCTCAAACTAGTTAGGAATTAAGGCAGGGTACTCACGGCCTTGGCAATGATGGCTTTCATGGTGCCTGCAAGGGTTGCAGCCATGCCAAACCTTCCATTGTTGAGGATGTGCACAGCAACCTTGAAGCCTCCCCCTACCTCACCCAGCACATTTTCGGATGGCACCTGTACTCCATCAAAGTACACCTCTGCTGTGTTTGAGGCTTTGATGCCCATCTTCTTTTCAGGGGGCCCACTGTAACAAGGCAGGAAAGCTGAGGTATGAGCAGGTTTCCATAGGGGGAAAAGGCCCCTCCATTCCTTAGGACCAGAAAGAAACTACAGCTCACAGACTAAAGGTACAGATAGTACTGCTTGCATGTCCTGTGGGTTACAGAAACCTAGCTATGTCCTGCTATCCTGATGGGACTTGGTTGTTGGAAGCCAAAGTTGTAGGTCAGTTCCACACATATATATGTCTTAAAGGGAACGTGATGCCCACCTGCTATGGCTTTTGCACCCCCCCCCCCCCCCGATAACTTACAATATATGTTTGCTCTGGATCCCAGTGTGTTCCCAGCCCTTGGTCCTACCACTTCCTCCCCAAATCCACTTACTGGGTTACACCTCCAAAGCTCCTCTCCACCACAAAAGCTGTGATCTTCTCCTTCACAGCCCCTGTGGCTGCATCTGTAACTGGTGTCTTGGCAAAAACTGTGAAAATATATCTGCGAGGCCCCCATTACTGTGGGAGAACAAGGGGTGGTGGTCAGAGTGGGGAGAGCTCAGAGCAGTGGGGAGTGGAATTGGGCTGAGAGGGAGAAGAAGGTAGAAATAGGAGATTGCCTGATCCAAATCTTGCTTCCGTTAAGGGTATAATATTTTCCACAGGGGCTGGGCACAGCAGAGCTTCGGATGGAAGCTGCATCTGATCCACTTGAGGGCTCAGTTAGACAGAAAGCAGCCAAAGTCTCCCCTGTTTTGGAGAGGGCTCCTTTACCAGGAGTTCTCATGGTCATCAAATTCCCCTTGGCTCTCTTTCCCATCCCCTCAGGCAGCTCAATACCCCTAGCTATATCCAATTTTTCTGCATTTCCCCACCAACATACTGTGATGCCTCCCCAGGATCTCCCAAGTGATGTACCTAGCTTTGTGGTAGTCTAAATACCAACTAGCCTAGTTTGTGCCAAGCCCAGGACACCCTTAATCCAAATCTTTTAGGATTGCCTTACCAGATGCCACTTTAGGGAGGTATTTTTCTTTCTGAGCCTTTGTGCCAAAGAGTAGGATGCCTTTGAAACCGATGCTCTGGTGAGCCCCCAAGGTAACACCCACACCAAGGTCATGCATGCCCACGATCTCTGCCAAACGAGCGTACTGGAGGGGAAGGAAGCATCTGGGGCTGTAACTGGCTGCATGGGGACCAGCCCTTAAGAGAGTATGGGCAACAGGGCAGGGCCTAGGCCATCTTCCAGAGTGAAGAAGGGAACTGGGATCATGAAGAGGGCACAATGGGATGCTTTTGTCCTAAGTCTTGGTGGGAGGGGGACTTCCTACTATCCTATCAGAAAATACTACCTCGTTAGGCAATCCCCAAGGATTTGAGAACCAGGGTGAAGTCCATGGTCCCAAGGAACTGCATGTAGATTGTATTGTTTGGAGGACTGGATTGCCTACACAGCAAAGAGTCACAGGTCCCCAGGCCCCCAGGCCCCCAGGGCAGTTGCTTGGAAGAAACATTGGCTTTAGGGGTGAGAAGGGAGCTGAATTGGCCAGGCTGGAGTAGGGTGGGATACTGAGAAGTAATGAGAAGGCTCCCCTCACCTGGGTGTTGCAGAGGCCCACACCACCCAGCTCACTGGGCACTTGCAGACCAAAGGCCCCCAGCTCCTTGAGGCCCTGCAAAGTAGTCTCCTCCACCCTCTCCAGAGTGTCATTCTTGGCAGGATCATTCACCTCCTGGGGAAGGCACAGGATCCTAAGTCCAGGCTTGCTTCCTTTAAACTTTTTAGCATTTCTGCCCACCCCATCAGAGATAATACCCCAGTCATTCTTCACCTCGAAGAAACGGGCCACAGGCCCTACCAGCTCTTTGAGAAACTGTGTCTGCTCTTCATTGAGTACTGCAGAGATGGGGAGGGGAAAGACAGGTCAGGCGGGTCAGGCGAGGTTGGTGTGAGACTGCCCTGTCCCACCCAGTGTTGACTACCCCTTCCCTTACCGGATGGGTATGGGAACACCTGATCAGTGGTGAGCTGGCCTTTGAACATCCCCACAGCAAAGGACTTAGATTCCTGAGCAGGGAGAAGAGGATTTCAGGGAGCTGGTTGGAGTAGGCCTATTCCTGGTTTAGGTCCACCTGGCCTCAGACCACTTACCGCCTTGGTCTGTTTTTCCCTAGTGGAAGCACCAGAGGAGAGGGAATCTGACTTGTCCAGAACGGCCTGGGGAAAGGAGTGGTTAGCTAGGCTGGGAAGGAGTTTCTGTTGTGTCAAAGAGGACACTGGGGAAGAGCTGGTTGTGGGGGGTGGGTGGACCTGGTGCCTTTCCCCTAGTTTCATCCAAGAACACCCTGGCTTGCCCTTTCCCTTACTTTCAGAGTCAGAGCTGTCAGCAGGTGACTGGGACGAAGAGGGTGACCCCTGCTGGTGGCAGGGCGGTGGGAGCCTAGTCGCAACCCTACTCCCACACCCCTTCCCAAGGTTGCTGTCGCTTACCTGAGCGGCCCCACTGGCATAGGGTCGCCGAGCAGTGCTAGGCCAGGGCAGCTCCTGGAGTGCACCGGGCCGCAAGCTGTAGGGAGAGGGGGTTCTGTCCCGGTCTGGTCCCATGGCCCGCCGTCCCCCGTCCCCGTCCCTCCTGTCATACACAGACCTTCGACTCCCCAACATCAGCAGCTGCCGCCCCACGCTCGGAGTCATCCGAGACGTCTGCATGTCCGATCCGCTCCGGCCGCCACAGTTTGGAGCGCTGACCTCGGTCTCCCGTCCCGCCTGCCCAAGTCTGGGTGTCCGGTCCCTGACTCATCTTCCACAACGCACCGCACGGTGGTAGGCGGAGCTTCCGGGCGCCACGGCATCTTGGGAGTTGTAGTTTCGGGGCGATCCCAGCGCCTCAATTCTGGCTGACCTGGAGTGATCTCCAAGTGTCCCTTGTCTCCCCCTAACCACTTCATCTCGCCTGTCCGAACTAGAATATAGTCCTCTGAAGGGGTGATGGAATAGAATAGTCAGCAGAGGGAGGCACTTAGGCCACTGTAGCCAGAGGGATGGAGGTAGACTGGAGGGAGGACTTCCCAAGTGGAGTTAGAAAACAGACATGGGAAGAGAAAAATGTAAGGTAGATAGAGTCAGAGGCATAGAAAGACGACTCTTTGGGGTACCTTGTGAAATCCGAATGGAGGGTAATGGTGGAGAGAGAAGGACTCAAGCTGGGGATGTGTTCCAAGCAAATTTAACTGAGACCTAGGAGGTGTCACTGATTCTCAAAACACCAAAAAGTGCACAATAGGAGTTCATTGCCTTTCCATTACCGCCTCTGAGAGAGAGCTTCCTTGACATCTTTCTGCCATGTTTCTTTCTTTTACTTATTTATTTATTTGTTTTAGTTGTACACAATGGGTTTTTTATTTGTATGTGGTGGTGAGGATTGAACCCAGGCCGCGCACGTGCTAGGCCAGCACTCTACCACTGAGCCACAACCCCAGCGCCCCCTGCCATGTTTCTTTCACAGAGACCCTGTGCCCACGCTAGACCTCTGGGCAAATGGATTCTTCCCAGGCCTAAGAGGAACTCATGCTCTCGTGTCCCCTCCCCAAACTTTACTGGCTCAAGAAGTCTCAAGAAATACATACCCCTCTTTCTTCAATTCCCACTGGAGTCAGGCCTAGGAAGGAGAGAGCTGGGTTCAGTTTCCTTTCTTTTTGAGCTCTTTTTGACCCCTTAGTAAACTGTAGCTTATTGTGCCTGGCTTTGGGGATGGGGAGCAAGGTGATTCCTGGAGTCTTAAGGAGGAATGGGACAGTCCATTCAGAGACTGCCTACTTTGCTTAACAGCTAGAATTGGGTGGGGACAAGGCAGCTCAACCCCAATCCAGGCGGATTAGGAAGATTAAAGTGAGAGAAGAGAGAGATGTCTCAGAGACCAAGAGGTGAAAAATAGGGATCCCTGTGGAGGGGAGGCCTGGGAACATATTGGGGGTGCTTGGACTAAGGGATCTTTCTCCCTGAATCTCTCCATAGAAAAAGCTGGGGAAACTAAGGTGACAGTGTTAGTCTCTTCCCCATCTCAATCCTCCCTCACTTGCTTTTTTACCAGCTCCCAGGTCAGCCCTCTGGCTCCTAGCCCCTCCACTACTGCGTTGGGCACCCCCTCTCCTGACGGTGCTGCATAGTGACCTATTCCAGGCCTTGCTGGGTGAGTAGCCTCAATTTTCTGAGGGAGCACAGTGGAAAGGGCTGGCCTGGGCCTGTGAGGGCAAGTACTGAACTTTGGGGCTGGTTGGAAACCTAGAGAGCATTTGGTCCAAGCTGGAGCCCAATACAGGGTCATCCCCAAGTAGTCCTCCATCAGGATCAACCAGCCTTGGCTAAAGGAGCTCCTCCCTTGCTAGACAAACGGCAGTGATGGTGGCAGGGGTGTCTGGAGAGGCCTGGGGTGGGGGAAGGTAACTCAGTTCTGCTCCTGTGACAGACATCCTGGACTATTATGAGGCTTCCATCTCAGAGAGTCAGGTAAGGAGGTGGGGGTGGGTGCCTGCTTTCCTGAGGGAGCAGGCAGGGCTGGAGTGGGGAACAAAGTCTTGCCAATATTAAACTGAGACTTGGGGGCCCTGTTGACAGCATACTGAGTCAGTGGCCTAGGGTTTGAGGGCACTGAGAATGCACTTTCTGTAGTTTGTCCTGTAGTTCTTCTCCTTCTCTCTTCCCCCTTTTCTTTGCCTGCCCCAATTTCAGGCACTGGAGTCCAGGACATAATTACTTTCCAGGCTTCCTCCTGTGAATCCTGAGGAAGCACTAGTCCCCCAGGGATTCCCTTCTGCCAGCCCCTCCCTCACACCCTACCCCCTACCAAGGCTTCCCTCCAGTATTTAAACAACCGAGGGTGCTTCCAGCCTAACTGTGGGAGCTTCCTCCTCTAACAAATGAAATCCATCCTCATGGTCTTTGCTCTCATTATTGGAGGCTGGCCAGATCTCCATGTTTGCCTTAGGGCCTCTCTGCTTCTGCTTCTAGCTCTTTTCCCATTATCCGGGTTCCTGCCAGCACCTAAGGAGTTAACTCTGCCAAGGCACCCCCCCATTCTGGCTCCAAGCTCCCTCCCTCCCTCCCCCTGCTTCCTCTCTCCTCCTCTCTCCCCTTCCCTCCTCGGCTCCACGGCTCCCTCAGCCGCTGCCGTCTCCAACCCCCCCACCCCACTCCCCCGCCACGGCCCCTAGCCCCTGGCCGTTTGGCAAAACCCCCCCCTACCCCGGGGCTCCCCGAAATCCAGTTCCCCTCCCCCATCCCAGCTCATGCCCCAGCCCCCGAACCTCGGGGCTACCAGCCCCCGGTGCCCCCGCCCCTCCTGAGAATCGGGGTGTGCTCCCCAAGCCCCCTCCCCTCCATTGGGGAGCCCCTTTTAGGGCCCCCTTCCTCTCCCTCCCACGCTCCCCTACCCTTCCCTTCTCCAACCCCCTCCTTCCCCTCTCACCCCTCCCCCCATCCTGGCCCCCCCTGCAAAAGTGGGGTGCGGAGGGGGGAGGGGTGAGAACCCACTGAGGGGAGGAAGGAAACTCCAATGAAGTCAGAGCCCCTTACCCGCCGCCGCGGCCAGGCCCCCCAACATGGACTGTCTCTGTATAGTGACAACCAAGGTAAGCATGATGGGGAGGCTACAAACTGGCAGGAGCATGTGAATTTGTGGGGAGGGGTCAGGCAGGCCTTATCTGGCACTGAGGCCCTAGAGTGAGAGCATCAGAAGTAAGATGTATTGGGGGTCATAATTTAATTTGGGGGTTCACATATGAGAAAATGCTGGATTTGGCCACAGGTGCCCCCTGGAGTGATCCTTTTGTACCTGTAGAGAAATGGGAATTTGGGGGTATTCCATGGTTTTGGGATCTGATGCTTTTGGGGTTCACTAGCCATGTTTGAGGGCAACTTATTTAAGGAGAAGCCTGGCTCACATGGGAGTCCTCTTGTATGTGGCAAGGTGGGCTATGTGTGTGGGGGCTTCTTTTCCTTCCTGGGGGAAAAGCTGGCTTCCAGGTGGCTTGTCCAGTTTGGGAGTCTCTTGGCATGAGGCTAAAGGTTATTGGTTGTGAGTGCCTGACTGGACTGGGGGGGTGACAGCTGGCAGGGAAGGGGTGGGCCTTCAGGCTATAGAACAAGCGTCTCATGGTATATCTGGGGGTGCTCTCTTGATTTGAGGGAACTGTTAATTTGGGGTTCAGCCATATAGAATAGAGATAGCTGGGAGTTGTCCGAAGGCTGAGGCCTGACATGGAATTACCTGAGGGAATGGGCCAGGTGAGGTTAGGACTTGGGGTTCTCCCTTGGGAGCTAAAAGGTTGCAGCAGTTGAGGTTGCCAGCTTCTGTGAAGGAGGAGGAGAGATTTGGAGAGGGGATTTGGAAAGGGGGACCTGATGGGTGGTGCAAAATTTGAGGGTTTCCCAGGCAGGTGCCCAAATATCCCCATTTCCTCCCACACTGCTTTTAGCCCTGCACAAGAAAGAGGGAGAAGAGCAGATGGAGGGGACTGTTACCCCTGATGCTTGGGATCAAGGTTGGGGAGAACACCTGGATGTAAGGGTCCCTAAGGACTTATGACTGAGGTTAGTGGTGTGAAGAGGCTAGTAGGATGAAAAGGCGTAGGAAGAGAGCAAGACTGGCAGTAGTGGGGTTCCCTACAAGGGTGTTCCTGTGGTTAGAGCCTGGAAAGAGCAGGTGATTTTGGATGGGTATTGCAAGCAAGCTCTTGGTGGGATGCAGAATACCTAGGTCTTTGCTTACAGACTCTGGGCCTGGAAAGCTGGATGCCTGGTGTATGGAGGGATGCTTGGGCGGGTGGCAGGCAGCTGGGGGTTGGGGGGTGGGACAGGAAGTGGGGGCCGGGGGAGGCGGGGTCTGGGTGAGTCACAGGCTGGGGAGGGGGTTATATTTAGTGAGAACTGCAGCTTCTCATGGGAGGGAGCTGAGGACACACATGTTCCTTGCCACAAACTCACACATGTGTGTACACATGCATTGTGCACGTGTAAGCATGACTGGAAGAGATTGAGGGCTAAGGACCTTTAGTTCCAGATCTCTATTCTTCACCAGGACTACTTGTCTCCCATTCTGTGGGCTTTGCCTCAGTTTCCCTGTTCTGGTTTCTTTCAATGTCTGTGACTGGATGCTCCTCCTGTCTCTTGCCCTTCGGCCTGCTCCCTGGCCTTGGCTCCCTAGCTATGGTCCCTTGTGTACAGGTATATAAAGAAGGCTGATTGGAATGTGTGGGTTCTGCTTCCAACACGTGAACACATTAATGTGAGCAAGGATGAGGGGCTTGCCTGCCCTGGTGCCTGTTCTGGGTGGGTAGATGGGGGTTATTCATTCTCCCCTCCAGACTTCTACCTCTTTGATGGAGCACAGGATTGAGCATCCTTGAAGGAAGGAGGTTTGCAGAAAGGATCATGCATTTGGGGTTTTACTGAGGCATGGAGACATAGCCTTGCCACATTCCTCAAAACTTGAGTCTCGGGATGGCGAAGACTCCAACTCCCATAAGACCCTGAGGTACAAGATCCCTCAGTGTTAGAGTGTTGCTGCCCTTAGGGCTGTTGGGAGTTGTGGTTTATATCTATCCAGGGCAACGGAGGGTAACCCAGGAGCAACCAGCAGGGGGCACACGGCTCTGGCCCCCCGAAAATGCTGGATAGGGAATGATCAGGCTTTGTGGTCGTTGAGCTCCCCACCTCGGTCTTGACGACCTTTCATCTTTCATCGCTTATATTTATAGACTCCTCCCGCAGTAATTTAAGGAGCATTATTGAACGCCACTATGTGCTAGGCCCTGTGCTTTATGCAAACTGTTTTACAGCTATCACTTAGTCTTACTCGTTGCCTTTATCTCTGACAGTATCTCTGTCTCTGAGCATCTCTTTCTCCCACTCCGCCCCCGTCCCTCCCCCTTCTCCCCGCGCTGCTGCCGCCGTTGCCATGGTAACCGTCGACGACTGAAGTTGCGTGGCAGACTTGAGGGCCGGGCGAGGGTGGCGGAGGGCGGAGCAGAATAAGTTGGGGGGTGGGAGTAAAGTGGGGAAAAGACGAGGGGTTTTTGGGGCCAGGACTCCGGAGGCGAAGCGGTTAAACCCTCTGGGTGGTCCTTATTGGGCAAAGCTAAGATGTCGGGGGCGGGGCACTGGGGCCAACCGCCTCATTCATTGGCCGACATGGGCGTGGCGGAAGGATAGTGTGGGCGAGGCCGGGGGAGCGAATGGGCGGGAAGGGGACGGAGGCGTGGTCTCTAGGAGGCAGGTGGGTGGGGTCTGGCTTACTCTCGGAGGAGGCGGGCAACAACCCTCGGAAAGGGGAGGGGCTGGATTACCTGACCGAAATGAGGGCGGGGCTGACCCAGGAGAGGCGTGGCGTAGTCCCATGCGCCGAAAGCAGACCGGATTTAAGGGGTAGTTGTCCGCGAAGTGCAGGACGCGGGGGTCTTTGGAAAATAGAATCCGCCGGTTGGGAAGTCTGACGTCTCAATTATCCTAAAATGGAGGCCTGTTCAGATTTCATCAGAGCACCCCTCCTACCTCAGCTCTGTGTTCCAGGGAGACGGTTGCTAGGCGACACCAAAGTCCTTGATTGCTGTGTTGCCAGGCAACGGGGAAACGGAAAATGGAGGGAAAAAGGAAATGGGGGATGGGAGAGGGTCTTAATGGCCTATAGCGCCCATTAGTGGAGAAGAAGGGCCTGTACATTTTCTGTTCTAGAAAGGAATTTTAGAGTCAAGCATTTTATTATATCCAGATATGAAAGTAGGACATTGGGGTCATTTTGGGGGCGCATCTATCAGGTGCCAACAACGCATGGGCGAGGTTCTAGGGAAATCATCATTTCTACCATGGGTGGGCATTTTATAGAAGGCAGACAGCCTGTTTGAGGAGACCCCTTACTGGGATTTAAGAACTGGAAAGGTGAGTGTGTTCAATGGGAGAATATTTAGAAGGTAGCCTTTCAATTTCAGTTGTTGGGAGAAAATGGAAGCCTCTGAAGAAACCTGAGTCAGTTCGTTTGAGATGTTCTGGAAGACTTGTGGGTCACAGCAATGCAGTCCAGATCTTACTTTGGTGAATATTATTTCTTGAGTGTAGGAAAGATATATTTGGGAGTGATCTTCCAACAAAACTGGAATTTAGAATCATGGAGGGAATGTTGAGATGTAGGGAGTCAGCCAGAAAAGAGTAAATTATGGGGCTGGGATTGTGGCTCAGTGGCAGAGCACTAGCTTCGCACGTGCGCGGCCCGGGTTCGATCCTCACCACCACCACATAAACATAAATGCATTGCATTGTGTACAACTAAAGTAACTAAATAAATATTCAAAAAAAAGTAAATTATGAATTTGAGGGGTAAAGAAAAGGATAGAGAAATATCTCCTACCAGAGCGTTTGGAAATAAATTGAGGAGATTATAGTTGAATTGGGAGGGTCTGCTTTAAGGTAGATTAAACATTCCCTGAAATTGGGTTCTTGTGTTGGATTGGTATATTAGAAAGTCCTGAGTATCATTGGATTCAGCAATTTGGACAGGAGATTCCCCCCCAAATTGGTAGAATCCTCATTTGGATATTCATATTAGAACAAGGGTAAGAGTTGCACTAATTTCAAGTTCTCCATTAATGAATCGAGGGACAGATATGATTTAGAAAGGGATGACATAGAGGTATATTAAGTTGAAGGCACAGCGAAGATTCGTGTGGTCCTTTAAACTCTTGAAGAAGCATTGTCTGGTTATCAGGTGGGGCTGGACTTCAGGAGAGACCTATGCCTGTTAGAGTAGGATATATCCTGGAATCCGAGGGGATGCTGCTCACAGATGCTGCTGAGAGAGGCATTTCTGATCCCTTAGTAATTCTTGTAAGTGAAGGAGAAATGTTCAGTGAGGTTTTGGAATGATTAGAGGCCTGGTGATTTGGGGATGGGGTATTAGGTGAGATAAGGGGTCCCTGAGAACAAGATAGATAAATTGGAGAGTCTATTTGTAGAAGAGTCAGAATAGGAATATGCTATGAAAGGTGAGGTCCACAGAGAAACAGCTGGAACCAGAGAAGTTGGTGGCTAAGAGGGTCTCCCCTCACCCTTCTCTCCCATCGTGACGCTTTCTCGCACTGCGCAGGCGCTCCCCCCCCCCCCCCCCCCCCCCCCCGCCGCAGCCTCCAGTCGCCGCGGCCGCCGCAGCCCCCGCCCCTCTGCCCCTCCCCCTTTCCCAACCCGGGACCCTTGCTATCCCACCCGCCCCCTTCCCTCAGTTCCCCTCCCCTCCTCCATGTCGGCTCGGAACAGATTCGCCTCCATGTGTCTCTGCGTGGTACGTGCCGCGGTACGGGATCCAGCCCCGCTCCCCTCTTCCCGGACCCCCCAAATCTCAGGGTGTGAGCTTCAAGTGCTGTAGCTTTTGCCTCTGTTTGGCTCGGGGTCTCTGCGTTGCAACTTCCTGGGGACAAGCACAGTGGGTCGCCCCTCTTATCATCCACTAACTCACATCCTTGTTCTGGGGTACAAGCCTCGGTTCCAGGTCATTCGTGAAACTGGGGCTTTGGTGGGGGGCAGGCAAGAGGGAAGGAACAACAGTGAGCCCGTCTATGTCCCTTCAGGCCTTTCACTTGTGTCAAACCCTAATATGTTGGGAGTGCAGACTTATTCCAATATTATCTGAGCTGTCACTGCTCAAGGCCCTAAGTCCCAGTGGATTAAAGCATGGGGGGGGGGTCCTCCTTCCTGTCCTGCTTTACTTGCCCTGTAATCCAGGACTGAGAAGTGCTGACAGCCCCACCCTCCAGTTTTGGGTTTCAGGATTTCTGGTCCCCACCCCTATCCCTCCAGACCTTTTCCCCACTTTTTCCCCCTCACTACAAGTACATTGAAAATTTCCAGGGGCTGAACATAGTGCCTAACCTCCTCCAACCACATTTTGGGACCTTCGGTTCTTCATTCTGTGTTCCTCATTTTCCTCATGTTACCCAGGAGTCCCCAAAAGCCTTTTCCTCAGTGTTAGACACTCCCCCCTCCTGTGGGAATGGGGCAAGGAGAGATGTCTGGGGTCTCACTATGATAAAAGTTTACCTTCATTTCCTCTCTAGAATAAACCATGAAATGTCTCTCTTCATGCTTCCATTTTCTGTGATGCACCCTGACATTTCTTCATCGGATTCAGGAATTTTCTTTGTAAAGGGGGTGAAGATGGAGGACATTGGACTCAAACCCTCCCCAGACTCCAAAACTTGGAACTGCAAATTTTAGTCTAATTTATTTTGCAGTAAATTGGGGGCCTTGCAAAATGAGAAGAGAGACCTATATCCCTCCCTTCCTCCCAGACCCCACAATTCCAGGGCATTGTCCCTCTGCTTGCGCACTGTCCAGGCTGAAGACCACCTTCTCAGGATATGGAATGAACAACCTCTTCTAGTTCATAGTGCTGTTACCCAAGACAGCTCAGCCTTTGAGGAGAGCTGTTTTGCACACTACTCCTACTTTCCTTCTCTACTTTTTGTCCTCATGGTATTAACCCCTGGAGTTTAGGATTTTCTCTTCATATTCATGGCCCGGACTTGGTGATCCCCTATTTTCCTTCTTTAAAGCTCTTTAAACATATCCAGGTGCTTCTTAATTCTAGTTGCCTCTCTGTCCTGGGTTGAGAATCTTTGTGTTGACAGGACCATTTCCCTCCTCTAATTCTCTTATTTTACCCTTAGTCTACAGGAGTGTTGAATTACATCCTCAGCCTTGGTTCATCATCCTAATTTTCAAAATCGTACTCTAATACCAGCCATAGTACTTGATAAGCTTCCTCCCATTTGGTCTTGCAATTATTGCCCTTCAAATGTTGGGGGTACTCTCAGCTTTTCAGAAAAATTTGAGAGGGAAATTCTGCCTCTTTTCCCCACATGCACTAGTAGCTGTATGCTGTCTTTTCTAGTCCCTGAGAGAGCCCTGCATCTGGCACCTTCCCCCTCCTTCCCTGAACAGAGTCTGGACCCTTCTACTGTGGGGGTCAACTCCTGAGGAGAATAGCACAGGTGGGCAGAGGCAGCTGTAAAAGGAGCCAGGCAGAGTTGTCCTTCACTGCTGCCTTCATCTGCCCTTTTCCTCTCTCTGGCCCCCAGTTAATCTCATTTATTGGTGTTCCTTGAAGCTAGCACCAGAGGCACTAGAGATAACAGCTGGTTAATTGGGTAGGGAGTCAGGAGACATGTTGGGCCTTTTACCCCAAAAGGCCAGAGGAAGACCTGAATTTACTGTGAGGTTCAGCATGCTACCCTCTTCCCCAGTCGGGGACCTGGCACTCATTTCTGTCCCCTCTTGAGCCCTACTGCCTTTGTTCCTCCCCCATCACATCCCTTTCTCGTACATTCCGGATTAGCTGGCTGGGCTGTGGACTACTGTAAGGTTGCAGCTAGCTCTGGGGTCCCTTTGCTGACAACTTGGGAACTAGTGAGGCCAGTGAAGGAAGAGTGGGATAGACTTGGCTTTGTCCTTCCTGGGGGCTGATGCCAAATACCTTCTAGTTGAAGAGCCTGACTTTGGTCTCAGCTTCATGCATGCAAGGTACTGGAAAACCAATTGCTCATTCGGTAGAGGTTGCAATGGGGAGACTGAGATGATGAAGGGTGGGGTGCAGCAAGTGGAGTATGGGAGGGGGGAGTCTAGAACATGGGAGTTGGATTTAAACGATTAGCGAAGCAAAGAAGTTGGGGGATGGGATGTGGAGAATAGAAGTACCAGGGTCAGGGGCAAGAGTTCTTGAAGGATGGAGGGAAGAAGGCCTGGAAAAGGAGTGAAGACACGGATGCCCAAGGAAGGGGATGCTGGGTAGAAGGCCAAGGCCCCAGGATATGAGGAGCAGGAGTTGAGGGATGGTGCTGGGATTTGGGGAGAGATGAGAGGTGCTGAGGCCCGGCGGGAGAGGGGGCTGTCGGGAGGGTGCAGAGAGGGGAGCCAATGGGCTGGAGGAGAGGGAGGGGGAGGAGCTGGTCAGGCCCCAGGGCCTTCCGCACTGCACTGGCTAGGGGAAGAGGAGGCGGCTGGGGCCGGCGGCCTGGAGCCTGAGGCACTGGGCCGGCCCAGTGATCCTTCGGTCCCCATCCCCAGAAATACCGCTACCAAGATGAAGACACGCCCCCTCTGGAGCACAGCCCGGCCCACCTCCCCAACCAGGTAAACGCCCCCGAGCTGGTGCACGTGGCGGAGAGGAACTTGTCCCACCTCGAGGCCGTCCACGGGGTCGTGGGCCACGCCCACCTCTCCCCCTTCAAGGTAGGACACCCTGGCGGCCCCCTCCCCAGTGCGGCCTTCGGAGCCTGGGAGCTGCAGCAACCCCCACGGGCCGGTAGGGCAAGAGCTGTGGGGGAAAGGTTGGGACTGGGGTGGGGGTGTCTGGGGCTTGGGCTCCTGGGGCCTGGGGGAGGGAGCGTTTGGGGGGCTGGAAACACTTTGGTCCCACGAGGAGAAACAGGTCAGGCAAGTGGGAGTGGGTATGGAGCCTAAGGCGCTCTTGCTCGTGTGTTTGTGTGTGTCTCTGAGTGTGTCTGAGCGCTACGTGCTGTGTGCGCATGTTGAGACATCTGCATCCCCTGGAGGCCCCCAGTACCAGGGCCCTCTTCATTCCTTCACACCCCCAACCTCTGGTTGCTTCCGTTTTCTGTGTCCAGAGCTCTGTTCCTAGCGCCTGCTGCCCTCATTTGCTCCTGTCCCTTCCCGCCTCCTCCCCCACCTCCGCCTCCGGGCCTGCTCTCCCTGTGCCTGAGTCTCCAGCCCCTTCCATCTGTCTGGCCTGAGACTTCACCACGTTGTGGGGCCTTTTTTGCCTCTTCCTCTGCCCCAGCCTTCGCTCCCCTCCAGTGCTCCCTCCCCCTCCACCGCTTTTTCCTCCCTGCTGGCTGGCTGGCTGGTTCTTGATGCTGTCTCTCTCTTCCTCCCACGCATCTCCTTCCCCCCCTTGCTGATCCCCAGCTCAGGCCTCTGCGGCCTGATCAGTCTTCTCCTTGGTCAGCCAGCTCCCCATTTCTCAGTTTCACCCTTCCCTGTTCCTCTCTTTCTTCTTTCCTCTTCTTAGGCTCACCTCCACCCATATCCCACCCCCCCAAGCCGCTTTCCCCATTATTATTCATCACCACCTGTTTCCCCATTCCCTCCTTCTCTGCTCAGTGTGCTTTCCCTTCTCAAGTCCTAGGAGGCCTTGTTTCTGAAACCAAGTATTTTCCAGTTCACTTTCCATCTTCTTCCCCCTCAGTCTCCTCTTCTGGGGACACAGGATGGGGAGGAATGGAGAGCACAAGGCAAGCTGTGAGATTGAGGACAAGGAGGGGGTCAGTGGTGTGGGAAGCCCTAGGAAGGGGGAGGTTGCTGATCTTTCATCAGGAAATGGGGAGGAAGTTTCTGAGCTAAGGGGAGGAGCCAGGGAGAGTCCCCAAGGCTTGCAACTAGAAGTGGCAGGAGAGGAGTTGAATGGGGGTGGGAAAGGGACACAGGGATGAAACTGTGGAATCGGGGCTGTGGATTGAGCTGGTCCAGAGAAAAGAAAGTGAGGCCCTGGAAATGGGGATGATGCTCAGCATTTGTGTGCAACTTTGACTGCAAGAAATGAGGGGAAATTCCAGATGCTTTTGCAAGATGGGGACATTAAATTGTCAGGGAGGAGGAAGACAGAGAAGGGAAGTTTTTTTTTTTTTTTTTTTTTTCTGTACCAGGAATTGAACTCAGGGGTACTCGACCACTGGACCACATCCCCAGCCCTTTTTTGTATTTTATTAGAGACAGGGTCTCACTGAGTTGCTAAGTGCCTCGCCATTGCTGAGGCTAGCTTTGAACTCAAGATCCTCCTGTCTCAGCCTCCCAAGTGCTGGGATTACAGGTGTGCGCCACCATGTCCGGCTTGGAGAAGGGAAGTTTGAGGGGTGGTAGGTAGTAAGATGCCAGGGAGTGTTAGGACCAGAGCTCAGGAAGCAAATGGGAGTGGAGGGTGGGTGCTGGAGGCCACAAGTGATGCTGTAGGACATCTCAGGACAAGGCCTCAGTTGTAGGACAGGAGAAGTCCCAATTTTCAGATGGGTAGTAGGTTGAGCAGTGAACGGGTGATTTGGAGATAGAATATTGAGGGTTTGAATATGGAGTAACATTTGATTCCCTCTCTGGGGAATCAAATTAGGATGGAGGGTAAGGACAGGAGATCGATAAAGTATGGGGCAGGAGTCTGAAATAGGAACATGGAAGTGGATAGAGAATGGAGGCTGGGGTTGGAAGATAGAAATTGAAGGGTGGGTACAGGGATCTAGATGGAGGGTGTTGGATGTCGGTAGAGATAAGGATGAATGTAATCTTGGATGAAGGATGGGGCATCAGGGTGGGTCTAGGATAGGGATGGGAATGAACATGTGGATAAGATTTTGGCAGTCTGTGGTTATTGGCTGGACAACAGTGTTTGCTGCAGTTGGGAGGGTGGCAGTAATAGATTTATGGATGTGAAATCTATTGCAGAGCCTGAAGATGGCCGGCAGTTTCTGGAATTGAGAAATAGAAGAGAGGAGGGCCTCTTTGGAGGGGGAAAGTGGGAAGGAGACTAGGGGAATCTTTTAGCTTGGTCAGCCCAAATATCTGTTTAAGGAGGAAATAGGCTGGGGACCCAGCAAGGAGGCTCTTGGCTGCCTCTCCCCATTGCCATAGAGATGTAGCTTTGGTTGCCCTGGCAATTGGGGAAGCCCCTAGGACCAGCCTGAAGTTCGTCCTGCCTAGGAGTCCAGAGACCTCACCGACTGACGTCAAAGACCTGGGAACGCCTAACTTTAACCCTTTCCTTAATGAAGGCGAGGGGGAGGGAGTAGACATGCAGGCTAGGACCCGGATGTCTTTCACCACTCCCTGTTTCTGACGTCCTTTGCGCTGCGTAGGGTGAGGGGCGCAGGGGAGACTGGAAGGCAAGTTACTCAGAATGTGCTGTGCCCACGAACCTCTCCGACCTGGCTTCCTCTCGGCCCGGCTAGCGGGGGGCGGCGCCCAGGCCAGGAGAGGCGGGGTTAGCGGAGTCTTGCTGTGCTCAGGCTTCTGGACGACCCTAGGCCACGCCTATCCCCCCCCCCACCACCGCCTGTTGTCCTGACGACAGGGCCTCCTGGAGGTGGGTCTCCCCAGGTCTTGACTGGGCTTAGATACCGTTGCTAGGCAACAAGGTCCCTGGAGGAAGGCGTGGATTGGATGGTGGGTGGGTGAGAGAGAGGGAGGGGCCTGCAGCTGGGGAAATCCCGGATTCCCTGGGCACTGGGTTTAGGGCAAGTGTATGCTAAGGTGAGGGACAAATCTCTGGGAGCGTTATGAAAATATCTGGGTAAATGTGGGGGGATAGTGACAGGGGGCAGGAAAGGGGTGATCAGGACCTGGTGGACAGGAACCCTGGGGTGTATGTGTGTAGTACATAAGGCATGTAACACTCTGTGGTGTTACATCCGGTGAGAAACTCCCTTCCCCCAACCCCCCCCCCCCAACTCTTTACCATCTGCTGCTCCCCTCTCCGTCTGGCTGTCTCTCCCTTCTCATTTCTCATATACTTCCTTCCATTTGCAGGGAACCTGAGCTGAGCAGAGTTGAATCCATGCACATGTGTATCTGTGTGTGTGTGTGTGTGTGTGTGTGTATGAAATGTGGGCTGAGCTTGGGTCCTTGAGGAGCCCCTAAGGGTGGCAGAGTGGGGATTGACAAAGTGGTCAAAAGGGGAGCTAGGCTGATGGGACCCATCCTTGGTTATGGGCTCCCTCTTGAGCCAAGGCTGAGTCAGCTTTTTGTTTCCTGTCTCCCCTCACAGGCCAATTCTCCCCCAGTGATTGTCAACACAGACACCCTAGAAGCCCCAGGATATGTGAGTTGTTTAGATTTTGGGGCAGGGGCCATTGCAGAAGGAGAGAGGGAGGGAGGGAGGACCTAAGTCCCTGCATGAGGAGGGATGGTCAGGTTCTCAGGCTGGGATGTCCATCTCACTGTTTTTGTGTTTCTGTCCCATGTTGGAGTTGCAGGTGAACGGAACTGAGGGGGAGATGGAATACGAGGAGATCACATTGGAAAGGGTGAGCCAGCTCCTTCTTCTGAGTTCCCCTTGTCTCCCTGCCTATGTCTCTCTCTCTGCCCATGTTTTCTAAGTGGCCATCTTTTTTTTTTTTTTTTTTTAATATTTATTTATTTGTTTGTTTTAGTTGTACACAGTGGCTTTATTCTGGTGCTGAGGATCAAACCTGGGCCATGCACATGCTAGGCGAGCGCTCTATCACTGAACCACAGTCCCAGCCCTATGTGGCCATCTTTTAACCATGTCCTTTAGCACTCTGACTACAACTCTCCAACCTGTTCTCTTCCCCACTTGCCTTGCCAGAATTGTTCAGTGAGGGGGGCTAACCTATTGCCCTCTTTTTTCTCAGGGTAACTCAGGTCTGGGCTTCAGCATCGCAGGTGGCACTGACAACCCACACATCGGTGACGATCCATCCATTTTCATCACCAAGATTATTCCTGGAGGGGCTGCAGCCCAGGATGGTCGCCTCAGGTGGGGAGGGGAGACAGGGGTTAGGAAGCTAGTACACTTGAAAATGAGGGCCCGGGCAGCAGGAAGCTCCTGGCTCAGGCCCATCTTGCTGCCCCCAGGGTCAACGATAGCATCCTGTTTGTAAATGAAGTGGATGTGCGGGAGGTGACCCACTCAGCAGCAGTGGAGGCCCTCAAAGAGGCAGGCTCAATTGTGCGCCTCTACGTCATGCGCCGGAAGCCCCCAGCTGAGAAGGTCATGGAGATCAAGCTCATCAAGGGGCCTAAAGGTAGTAACCAATTTTGTCCCCACTCCTGTCCTAAATGTCCTTACCAGCCCCCCCCCCCCCAAAAAAAAAGACCTGCTTCCCAGGTACCTGAGCACCCACCTCTGCCATTCCTTGCATCCAGGTCTTGGTTTCAGCATCGCAGGGGGTGTAGGGAACCAGCACATCCCTGGGGATAATAGCATCTACGTAACCAAGATCATTGAAGGCGGTGCTGCCCACAAGGATGGGAGATTGCAGATTGGAGACAAGATCTTGGCGGTGAGGACCTCCACTTTTCTAGCGCAGACCTGAGTCTCACCTGTAGACCCTGGACAGGCTCAGAATCCTTATTACCTCACCCCACTAAGTCTGCCTTGTCGCCATTTCTGGCTGTGTCTGAGCTTTGCTTCCCTTGACCCCAGGTCAACAGTGTGGGGCTGGAAGACGTCATGCATGAGGATGCTGTGGCAGCCCTGAAGAACACGTATGATGTTGTCTACCTAAAGGTGGCCAAGCCCAGCAATGCCTACCTGAGTGACAGCTATGCTCCCCCAGACATCACAACCTGTGAGAGCCCTCCAAATCCAAAAGTTCCTCATGATCCATTCTAGTTATCCCCATGACATATAATTCTATGATATTCCCTGTGACCATTCCTCTATAGATTATCCCCATGAAATGGTCACAACTCTGATCCTTGCTGTGGTTGGAGAAGTGATAGAAAATAAGTCACCATAGAAGCACTAGAAAAGATGAACAATCTCTTCCTCCAGAGCATAAGACTTGCTTGATTTTATGCCTAATTTGAACAAATTCTCAAGAAATAGATTCTAGCTGGGCGTGGTGGTGCATGACTGTAATCCCAGTGGCTTGGGAGGCTGAGACAGGAGGATTGCAAGTTTGAGGCCAGCCTCAGGAATTTAGCAAGGCCCCTAAGCAAGTAAGACCCTGTCTCAAAATAAAAAAACAAAAAGGTGGGCTGGGGTTGTGGCTCAGCGGCGGAGCGCTCGCCTCGCACCTGCGCGGCCCGGGTTCGATCCTCAGTACCACGTAAACATAAATGCATTGCATTGTGTGCAACTAGAGTAAAAATAAATAAATATTTAAAAAAAAAAAAAAAAAAAAGGAAGGAGGCCCTAAGCAAGTGAGACTGTGTCTCAAAATAAAAAAAAAACAAAAAGGGCTGGGGATGTAGCTCAGTGCTGATTGTCCCTGGGTTAAATCTCCATTAACAACAACCAAAAAAAAAAAAAAAAAAAAAAAAAAAGAAAAATGAAAGAAAGAAAGAAATGATTCTCATGCTCTTTCAAAGAAGGAAAAGATAAAAGGCTTCACATCTCATTTTCACAAAGAACAATTTTATTTCTGAATAGAGATGCAGAAATTTATAGTGTCATAGTAGGAACCCCAATATGGCAGCATATTAAAAGAACGATATTTTTTTAAAAAATTGTTTTAAAAAACGAAAGGTGGTACATTATTAGGAATTTTTTGCTATGATTCATTATATCAAAAAATTAAGTGAGAAGCTGGGCTCTGTGGTGCATGCCTGTAATTCCAGCAATTTGGGAGCCTGAGGCAGGAGGATCAAAAGTTTGAGGCCAGTCTGAACAACTTAGTAAGACCCTCAGCAACTTAGTGAGACCCTATGTCAAAATAAAAGAATAAACAGGACTGGGAGATAGCTCAGTGGTAAAGTGCCCCTGGGTTTAATCTAACCCTGTCCAAAAAAAAAAAAAAGAAATTATAGAATCGTCTTAAATAGATATGGAAAGTTAGTTGATGAAATTTAACCTTTATTTTTTTGGGTGAGAACTTTTAGTAAACTAGAAGTACAGACGTTTTCCTTAATGTGATGAAGAGTAGTTACCAGCAACCAGCAATGAACATTTTGCCATGTGTCCATTAATTTAGGAATGAGATAGTGATGCCTCTTACTACTGCTACTGTTCTTCATTGTCTTAGACAAAGTTTTCTCTCTCTCTCTCTTATTTTTTTCTTTTTTTGCTGTACTGGAAATTGAACCCAGGGGTGCTTTACCACTGAGCTATATTCCTAGTCCTTTTTATTTTTTGAGAAAGTTTCTTGCTAAAGTGCCAAGGCTTATCCTGAACTTGTAACCCTCCTGCTTCAGTCCCCTGAGTTGCTGGGTTTGCACTATACCCAGCTTAGACTGGGGTTTCTTTCTTTCTTTTTTTAAAACAGAGGGGAATTAGATGCCTTTATTTTATTTCTATAAGATGCTGAGGATCGAACCCAGTACCTCACAGGTGCTACGCAAATGCTCTGCCACTGAGCTACAGCCCCAGCCCTAGACCAGGGTTTTTTTTTTTTTGGTACTGGGGATTGAACTCAGGGGCACTCGACCACTGGGCCACATCCCCAGCCTTTTTTGTATTTTATTAGAGACAGGGTCTCACTGAGTTGCTAAGTGCCTCGCCATTGCTGAGGCTGGCTTTAAACTTGCGATCCTCCTGCCTCAGCCTCCCAAGTGCTGGGATTACAGGTGTGTGCCACCGCGCCCAGCTCGACCAAGTTTCTTTTTAAAAAATTTTTATTTTGGCAGTACTAGGGATTGAACCCAGGGCCTGTGCATGCGGGGCAAGCACTTTACCAACTGAGCTATATCCCTAGCCCTAGACCAGGTTTCTTTTCTTTTGTTTCTTTTTTTTTTTTTTTTTTTTGGTACCAGGGATTGAACTCAGGGGCACTTGACCACTGGGCCACATCCCCAGCCTTTTTTGTATTTTATTAGAGACAGGGTCTCACTGAGTTGCTAAGTGCCTCACCATTGCAGAGGCTGGCTTTGAACTCGTGATCCTCCTGCCTCAGCCTCCCAACTGCTGGGATTACAGGTGTGTGCCACCGCGCTCAGCAGACCAGGTTTCTTAATGTTTGCACTGTTGACATCTTTGGGCCCAATGAGTCTTTGTTGTTCTTGGAATTTCCAGGATTTTTTTTTTTTTTTTTTTTTTGGTGCTGCTAGGGGTTGAACCCAGGTCCTTGCTCATGCTAGGCAAATGCTCTACTAAGCTTTTCCCCTAGCCTCTGTAGAACTTTTTTTTATTGGGATCTTTTTACTTATGACATCTTCTAATTGCTATGATTTCTTGTTATTTATATTCCAGGGCCACATTTTTAACCTCCCATTTTACTTCTAAGTTTTTCAGTTAATTTGTTTTATGTTTTAGTCTAAATGGTTCACAATATAATTAACAAGTAAGGTTAATTTCGTTTCTCTCTTTTCAAATCTAACATCTGTTTATTATTGTTTTGCTCAAAAGCAATAATTCTCAACCAGGGTAATTTTGCTGGGGCAATTTTGTCATAACATTATTTATTTATTTATTTTTTTTTGTGGTACCGGGGATTGAACTCAGGGGCACTCGACCACTGGGTCACATCCCCAGCCCTTTTTTGTATTTTATTTAGAGACAGGGTCTCACTGAGTTGCTAAGTGCCTCGCCATTGCTGAGGCTGGCTTTGAACTAGTGATCCTCCTGCCTCAGCCTCCCAAAGTGCTGGGATTACAGGCGTGCGCCACCGTACCCAGCTTTTTTATTGTTATTACTAAAGGGAAGAAGGTGGGAGGAAGAATACTGTTGTCATCTGATAGAAATATAAACTTGACAAGAAGTATAAGAGTTACATGAAGAAAATAATGAAATTTTACTGAAGGATAACAAAACACAATGTTTCTGGATGGAAAACCTTAATAAGTGGAAAATCTCAACCCTCTCCAAATTAATCTGTACATTTCATACAATCCTAATCAGAATTTTAATATTGTTTTTCCTCTGGGAATGTAGCAGATTGATCCTAAAGTTCAGTTGGAAAAAATTGTGTGGGAGAATAGGTAAGACATTTTAGAAAAGAATAATGAGGTGTGGCTGCCCCTACCAAATATGAAATCATACTTAAACCCACATTAAAACCATGTGATACTATTTCTGAATACTGTAATCTATGTAAAGGAACTTGGGCTCCTTGGGAAAATGACTGATTCCAAATCTTGGGCAAGAAATAGAAGAGACAAACTTGAACATCTTTTTTTTTTTAAATTTTATTTATTTGCCGGGCGCGGTGGCGCACGCCTGTAATCCCAGCACTTTGGGAGGCTGAGTCAGGAGGATCGCGAGTTCAAAGCCAGCCTCAGCAATGGCGAGGCACTTAGAAACTCAGTGAGACCCTGTCTCTAATAAAATACAAAAAAAAGGGCTGGGGATGTGGCCCAGTAGTCTAGTACCGCTGAGTTCAATCCCCGGTACCAAAAAAAAAAAAAAAAATTATTTATTTATTTACTTTAGTTATACACAATGCAATGCATTTATGTTTTTACGTGGTGCTGAGGATCGAACCCAGGCCGCGCACGTGTGAGGTGACCGCTCTGCCGCTGAGCCACAACCCAGCCCCAAACTTGAACATCTTTCATACTAGAAAGGAAGGAAGGTATCTAAGACTACTAGGGTCACATCAAAGACACAGAGCCACATTGATGAGGCTCCTGGCCATTCAGTCAAAACTCATTCAATAGGTGAAAGTCCATGAGGTCATAGTTATATTTAAGAATAATTAGGGCTGGGCAATGTGGTGCAATCCTGTAATCCCAGCCACTTGGGAGACTGAGCAGGAGGATCACAAGTTTGAGTCAGCCCGGGCAACTTAGGTAGTGCCTTTCTCAAAATAAAAAATGGTGGAAACATAGTTTGTGATAGAGCACTCCTGGGTTCAATCCCCAGAACTGCAGAAGAAAAAGAATTAGCCAGGTCTGGTGGCACAGGCCTGTAATCCCAGCAGTTTGGGAGGCTGAGGCAGGAGGATCGTGAGTTCAAAGCCAGCCTCAGCAATTTAGTGAGGTCCTGAGGAATTCAGCAAGATCCTGTCTCAAAATAAAATATAAAAAGGGCTGGGGATGTGGTTCAGTGGTTAAGTGCCTCTGGATTCGATCCCCAGTACCAAAAAAAAAAAAGAAAAAGAAAAAAGAAAAGAAAAGAAAAAAAAAAAAAAAAAGGAATAAAAGGAATAACTGGGAAGCCAGTCTTGGTGGTAAGTGCCCATTGTCCAGCTATTTGGGCAGTGAAAGCAAGAGGATCGCTCAAGCCCAGCCTAAACAACATTCCAAGACCTTGTCTTAGAAACAAAAACAATGGCTGGTTTTGTAGGTCAGTGGTAGAGTGCTTGCCTAGACGCTGGGTTCGATGTTTAGCACCACATAAAAATAAATAAAATAAAGGTATAGTGTCCATCTATAATGAAAAAATTAAATAAAAGCAAGAAACAAATTATGATTAAATTAATTTTAGGCTGGAGGGTATAGTTCAGTGGTAGACTGCTTGCCTAGCATGCACAAGGCCTTGGGTTTAATTCCTAAGACTGCAAAAAAAAAAAAAAAAAAAAAAAAAAAAGAGGTGGGGGGTCTCTTTGGAAGATGCTAGGAAGCCCATTTACTGAAAACTGGTAAAGAGTTGCGCATCCATCATTCCTTTCCTATACAAACTATACCTTAGGGTAACTGAAATGTTGATATGAGACAGTTCTTTATAGAAAATTCGATTAGTGTTGTCCCATCTGAAAAAGACAAACACATACCAATTAAAAAAAAATATAGAATTGTCCTCATTTGGTGGTCCCAGATGAATATCCAAACTAGGCAGCAATTATCATCAGTGGCTGTGAAAGCTTGGCTGAGAGGCTGATGGGTGGACAAGGCTGAATACCTCCAAAAGGCAACCAGACATCATTGCATTCTTTGTGACACAGTAGGAATTAGCACAGCACCACCTGTGAAGTCTGCTTACTCACGTATTGAATTTGAATCTGATGGAACCTCTAGAATAAAGTCCCCAGGTTACAGGAGACATAGGAGCAGAGGCATAGGTAAAATAAGACCACAGGTATTATGTAGCAATTTTCCCTGTTAGAATTTCCCTCTTAATACCTGAGAAAATTTTTTAGATAAATGACCTAGTTTTTCAACAGATGAATGGCCAAGAGGAGGGGACCCAAAAAAAAAAGGAATTTTATGGATTAGGAGTTTGAGAGAAACATCAACCAAAAGAAAGAAAACTCCAAAAGCACACTATTAATATTGTCATTTGACATCACCATCCCTGGCATATCAAGGACAACACATAACTTTCAAGTCCTTTATCCCCTAAGAGAACCAACCTCTGATGCTATAAATTCCTGACATTGCTGGATCTGATGTCCTCTTTACCACATCACCAAATATCTCTCGTGGAATAACTTCCTTTTTGTCTGATTCTGGCTCTCTTTGTTCCCACTGGAGAGGGTGGGCTGGTGGGTGCTGATGGGTACCCTCCTTGTATTTCATGTCATTCTTTCTATGCCTTTCTTCAGCTTATTCCCAGCACCTAGACAATGAGATCAGTCATAGCAGCTACCTGGGCACTGACTACCCCACAGCCATGACCCCCACTTCCCCTCGGCGCTACTCCCCAGTGGCCAAGGATCTGCTTGGGGAGGAAGACATTCCCCGAGAACCGAGGCGAATCGTGATCCACCGGGGCTCCACGGGCCTGGGCTTCAACATTGTGGGTGGTGAGGACGGCGAAGGCATCTTCATCTCCTTCATCTTGGCCGGGGGCCCTGCGGACCTCAGCGGGGAGCTGCGGAAGGGGGACCAGATCCTGTCGGTGAGGGAAGGCCTACCCTTGTCAGCCTGTCCGCCCTGTCCCCATAGCAGAGCCCAGAGCCCTTGGGAAAGGGCCGGGTGGGCTGAAGCCTTGTCTTCCTGCTGGACTATTCCCTGCTCCACTTAGACCCAAGAAGTGCCAAGCTACTCAGTCTCTATTCCTCTCTCTAGGTTAATGGTGTTGACCTCCGAAACGCCAGCCATGAGCAGGCTGCCATTGCCCTCAAGAATGCGGGTCAGACAGTCACGATCATTGCTCAATATAAACCAGAAGGTACCGGGCCTAAGGCACCCATCTTGTGGGCACAGAACTTGTTTCCTCAACTGATGGCTTCAGCAGGGGTGAGGGTGGGGTGGGGCAGAGAGGTTTTGGCAGTAGAATGGAGCACAATTCTAGAACTTTCTTGTGCTTCTTCAGAGTACAGCCGATTCGAGGCCAAGATCCACGACCTTCGGGAACAGCTCATGAACAGCAGCCTGGGCTCAGGGACTGCCTCCCTTCGGAGCAACCCCAAAAGGGGTTTCTATATCAGGTCAGAGGCTTACTGGGCTGAGCTTTCTGGGCTTCTATGGATTCTTCTTTCCTCTGCGCCCATTCCCTATTCCTTAGCCAGCTTTTGCCCTAAACCCTGCCTGATCCCTGTCTCCTAACACCCTTCCCCAACACCCAGGCTTATTGCTCAGCCACTGTTCACAGGCTCAGTGACACAGATTAATCTTGAAATACACCATCTGAACTGGAAAATAACTTCTGCCCCAAGTATTCCACTTGCCTTCTAGCCCCAGGGCACCATGGCCCCTCCCCAAGGAGTCCCAGACTGCCTCACAATTGGGCATTTGAAAGGTAAACACAGGGCTTTTAGGATTTCTTTATATTTATTTATTTAGGTATTGGGGATTGAGTCTAATGGAGCTTTACCACTGAGCTACATCCTCAGGCCTTTTTATTTTATATTTTGAAATAGGGCCTTGATAAGTTTCTGAGTCTGACCTCAAACTTGTGATCCTCTTGCCTCAGCCTCCCAAGTTGCTGGGATTACAGGCATGCACCAGCTTTTTATTTATTTTTTTATTTTTTAAATTTTTAAATTTTTATTTTTTTGGTACTGGGGATTGAACTCAGGGACACTCTACCACTGGGCCACATCCCCAGCCCTTTTTTGTATTTTATTAGAGACAGGGTCTCACTGAGTTGCTAAGTGCCTCGCCATTGCTGAGGCAGGCTTTGATCCTTCTGCCTCAGCTTCCCAAGTGCTGGGATTACAGGCGTACACCACCGCACCTGGCTAGCTTTATATTTTTAATATAATGGTCTAGCTATATTGCCCAGGCTGGTCTTGAACTCCTGAGCTTGAATAATCCTCCTGCCTCAGCCTCCTGAATAGCTGGGACTTTCTGCACATGTTATTGTACTCAGCTTTAGGACGTGTGTGCGTGTGTGTGTGTGTGTGTGTGTGTGTGTGTGTGTGTGTTTTGTGGTGTGGGGGATTGAACCCAGGGCCTTGTGCATGCGAGGCAAGCACTGTACCAAATGAGCTCTATCTCCAGCCCTAGGATATTTTTAATATTGCTTCAGTTTTGGCATCCTGTAGGAGATCTTGCAGAGATGGACCACAGCTCTCTTGTGCCTGTCTTCTGTCTCTTCAGCAGCATTTACTCCTTCTTAGGACTCCTCTCCCTTTTGACTTCTCTTTTGTGCTCTTCCCCAGTGTGGGCACTGTGGCTTAAGTTTCTTTTGCACTTCTCCTTTCTCTCTTTCTCTCTCTGGTCCTATTCACTTGCCCAGCCTCATCTGCCACTCCATTCTGCAGATGTACCTGGCCTGACCTCTCAGAGGTACAGACCTGCCTTTCTGGCCATCTGCTTGCTTCTCCTTCCTTCCTCCCCCTCTCCCTTCCTTCTTTCCTTCCTTCCTTGGGGATTGAAGCCTGGGCACTTTACTACTGAGGTACAGCACCAGTTCTTTTTTTTTGGGGGGGGGGTACTGGGGATTAAGCTCAGGGGCACTTGGCCATTGAGCCACATCCCCAGCCTTATTATTATTATTTTTTTTAAATATTTATTTATTTGCTTTAGTTGTACACAATGCCTTTGTTTTTTACGTGGTGCTGAGGATCGAACCCGGGTCGCGCACGTGCTAGGCGAGCGCTTTACCACTGAGCCACAACCCCAGCCCCCCAGCCTTATTTTTAATTTTATTTAGAGACAGGGTCTCACTGAGCTGCTTAGTGCCTCCCTGTTGCTGAGGCTGGCTTGGAGCTTGCGATCCTCCTATCTCAGCCTCCTGAGCAGCTGGGATTACAGGCTTGTGCTACCACACATGGCTTACCAGTTCTTTTTATTTTTTTGTTGTTGAGACAAGTCTTGAGAAGTTGATTAGGGCTTCACTAAATTGTCGAGGCTGCCCTTGAAATTGGCATTCCTCCTGCCTCAGCTTCCTAGTTATTGGGATTGACCATCTGCTTTCTAGCTGTCTCTGCTAAGATGTCTTACAGGCATGTCACACTCAACACATCCCACACTGAACTCACGGTCTCTCTCCTGGGTGCTTGTGTTCTCTTTTCACCATCCACCTAAACACCTGGCTCATACCTGAGGTTCCACTTGGCTATCCCTCCCTGCTGGGGTCCAGTAGGACCCAAGGGTCATTTAGTACTGACTCCTAAATGTTGTCAACAATTTCAGAGTCTCTCCCTGTTTTCCCAGTCCCATTGCTTTACTCTGCATCTTTGTTTTCTTGGAGAGTCAATAGTTTTCTTGTCCTAACCCTAGTATTTGTGACTCCCTGACAGAAGATTGATGCTGATAAGGGATAAGAGTAACTAACGTTTGCCAGTGAGGGACTTTTTTTTTTCCTCCTTCTTCTTTTTCCTTATGAATTTGAGCAGATTCAAGGGAACTCTATGGAATGCATGCATATTGAAAATTTCTGTCTGGAATTCTTGCTCTCATCATGGAAATAGGACACATCATAGGTGTCATGGCAATTATATGTTATAGCAGAGCTTTTGGTCCTTGCTCAGTTTTTGGGTTCCTGTGGGCATGTCACTAACAGCCCAAGCTTTGCTGCAAATTCCTAGCCCAGAACCTCTAGGCTGGTTCTTGGAGTGGCTGGTACATAGTTCCTGGAGTCTTAGCCATGTCCTGACCCATAGCCACTTGTCCTCTAGGGCCTTGTTTGATTACGACAAGACCAAGGACTGCGGCTTCCTGAGCCAGGCCCTGAGCTTCCGCTTTGGGGATGTGCTGCATGTAATTGATGCTAGCGATGAGGAGTGGTGGCAGGCACGGCGGGTCCACTCTGACAGTGAGACGGATGACATTGGCTTCATCCCCAGCAAACGACGGTGAGGCTCTTGGGACCTGCAGACTTCCTGCTCCAGGCACTGAAGTTCTGAAGGTTCTCCAGGTTGGGCAGCCAAAAGGGGGTTCTCTGGGGCTCTCCTCATGACTATTGCTTCCATGAGCCTTTGGAGGCAAACAGCTCCTCATTGAGGATCACAGGGTCCAGAGGGTGGGAGCTTTTAGGCCTCATTAAGCACTTTCCCACCCTTGATATCTCTGTGTATCCCACAGGGTTGAGCGACGGGAGTGGTCAAGGTTAAAGGCCAAGGTAGGTGGAGGAGGGGTGTTTGGTGGAAGAGTGGGTTTCTCACAGAACTGAACCCTTAACCAAACCATGGCTTGTTTTTTCTTCCTAGGACTGGGGCTCCAGCTCTGGATCACAGGGTAGGTAGGGTCAGTTGAGAAGCCCTGGGGTGAGAGGAACACCAAAGAAGGCAAGGGGGCTCCAGGTCCCCTGTCTTGGAGCCCCTTGAAGACGCTCTGTCTCCCACCAGGTCGAGAAGACTCGGTTCTGAGCTACGAGACAGTGACGCAGATGGAAGGTGAGCCCTGACCCCTGCCTCAGCCCCAGCCCTCCTGCTCCCCTGGTCTGTTCGCTGCCTGAGCCCGGCTCCTCTCCTCAGTTCACTATGCTCGCCCCATCATCATCCTTGGGCCCACCAAGGACCGCGCCAATGACGATCTTCTCTCCGAGTTCCCCGACAAGTTTGGATCATGTGTTCCCCGTGAGTGCTGGGGCCTTGGGTGGAGGTGGAAATGAAGGTAGGGGGTGGAGGAGTGGGAGGCCTGAGGAGCCCCATACGTGAGAGCCATAGGCAAAACTGCCTGCATGCATTGGAGTGCAGGGGGTCACAGGATTCCTCAAAGAAGGGGGTCTTTTCAGTCCCCCTTATGTTATACAGGAGTCAGGCCCAGGCCAGAAAATGGGAGACCCTGGTGGGTGCTGAGGGAAGTGGTTCTGTCCCTCTTGAGTCTTGGTCTCCACAGTGGCCTCCTACCAAGGATGAGCTGGGCATTCTGGGGGTTTGGTTGGTTTTAAGCTGGAGGGATGGTGGTTAGATCTTTGGGGGGGTGGGGTGACTTCCTGGCAGATACTACACGGCCCAAGCGGGAGTATGAGATAGATGGCCGGGATTACCACTTTGTATCGTCCCGGGAGAAAATGGAGAAGGACATTCAGGCGCACAAGTTCATTGAGGCTGGCCAGTACAACAGCCATCTCTACGGGACCAGCGTCCAGTCCGTGCGAGAGGTGGCAGAGCAGGTAGGATCCAGTGAGCACCTGGTCCTCTTCCTTCTGCCCTCTCCCCACCCCATTGCCTCCTCCAGCTCTCTCTAACTCTCTTTCTCTCTGTCTCTTTCCCTGCTGGGTCTCCACTCCGTCCTCCACCTCCTTCTCCTCTTGGGCAACTCTGTCTGGCTGCCTGCTCTTTTGTGCCCTGCTGCCCTCACTTCCTGACCCCACACTCCCCACTGCCATCTGTCCCTTTCTTCTGCTCCCCTCCTCCTTGCCCCACTTCTCCTCTATTTTTGTGGCTGTATTTTGGCCTCCACCAACTTGGTCCCTCCCTTCTTCCTGATTCCTCTCTGGCCCTCTCCCCTCTCTTCCCTTTTCCTGGGGTCCCCATGCCCCTCTCCCATTCCTCTGCTAACTCCTTTTACTGATGGCTTACTACCCTGCCTGCCCTCCCTCCATGGCTCCTTGCTCCATCTGCCTTCCCTCCCTCCATCTGTCTCTCCTTGTCCCTTCCATCTGTCTGTCCTCTGTCTGTCCTCCTCTCCCTCCTCCCTCTATCCTACTTCCTTTCTTCTTTTCCTTTGCTTTCTTTTCCTACCTGTCCTGTCGTACCTTTCATACCCCACCCCACTCTCCATTGCCCCTCTTGACCCTGCTCCGCTTCCATCTTCTGGATCCACTTCCTGCCTGTTTTTCATCACATCCTCCATTCTGTTCTTTCCCTGCCCTCCTGTGCTTGGCTCTCTGTCTTCTCTTTCCTTTTTTGCTTCTGTTTTTCACTCTGTCCATATCCCTTTCCCACCTGACTCTATCCATGTGTCTTTTGACATTCATGTCACTTCCTGTTTGGCCATCCTCTTGTCCCCACTTTTCCATGTTCTGTGTCCCTTCTTGGCACCTCTGTCTGTCCTTTCCCACCACCTGCTGGTCCCCCTCCGCCTACCCTGCCTGCCCCCAGGGGAAGCACTGCATCCTCGATGTCTCAGCCAATGCTGTGCGGCGGCTGCAGGCGGCCCACCTGCACCCTATCGCCATCTTCATCCGCCCCCGCTCCCTGGAGAATGTGCTGTGAGTATGGTCCTGGGGGCCTCCCCTCTGCTCCCTGTACCTGTGGTCCTGGGCCTCTCAAGGCCTCTGTGTTGAACTCTCCCCTCAGAACCCTGGACAGCAACTCCAGCAGCCCTCAGTGGGGATTTGCATGGAGAGCTGAAACCCAGAGATTGCAAGGAATTCCAGGCTTTTCCTCTTTTCTCCTGCCTTGAGTTAGGCAGGCTACAACTCCCAGCAGCTCCTGGGACACATGCCTGCTGGGGCAAGCCAGGGCCTCAGAAGCAGTTGGGAGTTAGAATCTAACTCCCTTTTCTGGGGCTGAAGACTGGAAGGTCTGGGAACACCCACACCTGGCTGGGGTGGGTTGTGGGTGGGGGCTCATCTGTGGCCCCAGAGGATATCAGAAATTATATTTTTTGCTACTTGCTCCCAATAAGAAAGAACCAGTTGCAGCCTAACTTCCCTGGATAGAGGAGGTAAAGTTCTGGGTCTTTCTTTCTTCACAGAGAGATTAACAAGCGGATCACAGAGGAGCAAGCCCGTAAAGCCTTTGACAGAGCCACCAAGCTGGAGCAGGAGTTCACAGAGTGTTTCTCAGGTGAGGCTGCAGTGGTGACACACACATGGCACTTTCCCTCAGATTTGACAAAGTTGACCCTACTGCAGGGATGGCTCAAGAAGAGGTGCCTCGTGGGTGGGTGCAGCCCCGTGGCTCATAGCTGGGGGGATTAGGAAGAGGTGTCCATTTCTCTGGGCTGTGTCCTGCCTTGGTCAGGCATCCTCTGGCCCTTGGCCTCACTCCCTGCTCCACCCACTCCCAGCCATCGTGGAGGGTGACAGCTTTGAGGAGATCTACCACAAGGTGAAGCGTGTCATCGAGGACCTCTCAGGCCCCTACATCTGGGTCCCAGCCCGAGAGAGACTCTGATTCCTGCCCTGGCTTGGCCTGGACTCGCCCTGCCTCCATCATCCGGGCCCTTGGTCTGGACTGAATTGCCCATGTCCTTCGCACCCCAGCCTCCCTCTGACCCCTTCTTATTTATTTCCTTTCTAACTGGATCCAGCTCATTGGAGGGGGGACACTCCTCTGCATGTATCCCTACACCCCAGAACTGGGCTCCAGAATCCTAGGAACCTGGGGTCTGGGCGGGGAGCCGGGCTCCTGGTTCCGAGCCCTTGCTCCTCAGGATTCCTACCCTTACCCGCCCCCAATGCACACACAGACCCACCGGGGGCTGCCCGCCCTCCCCCATCTTCTCCCACATACATTCCAGAAGTCAGGGCCCCTCTCAAGGAGCACCCGCTGTAGGGATGCAGGGCCACAGGCCTCCGTGCTCTCCGGAGGCAGGGTCTGGGGTCACCCTTGCCCCATCATAACTCCCCATGTCCCTTGATTTCTCATTTTTTTTTTCATTTTTTTCTTCCAAAAGGTGGTTTTGGGGGGAGAAGTAGTGGGACCCTACTATGGGTCCCCTGCCTTCCACATGCCCCCCACCTTTTTTCTTTGCTGGTTTGCATGAGTGGAAGGTCTAACTGTGGCTTTTCTTTTTTTTTTTTTTTTCCCTGGGATTTTTCTTCTTCTTTGTTTTTTTTCTTTTCTTTTTTCCTTTTTTCTTTTTTTTTCTGGGGGAAAGGGGAGGGATGGGTCTAGGGAGAGGGAAATATGGGAGGGAGGGTGGGGGGCAGGGGTTAGGGGTTGGGTGTCCGGGAGCCAGGGGAAGACTGGAAATGCTGCCGCCTTCTGCAATTTATTTATTTTTTCTTTTGAGAGAGTGAAAGGAAGAGACAGATACTTGAAACTCAGTGTGTGGCCTGGTTATTTGGGTCCTGGGTGTGGAGGGAGGCAGGGTGGGGGTCCAGGGATGGGCGGGTATGGCAAATTCAGATCCTTCTTCATTCCAACCCAGAGAGAATAGGGTAGCCTGAGAAAGGGGCTTTGGAGGGAAGCAGCAAATTTAGGAAACAGAGTTATTGAAGAATGGGCCTGGGGAGGGCTGGAGCTCTATCCAAAGTCACCGACAGTCAGGAAGAGGTGACTTGCCTGCAAAGTACAGAAGCTTCTCGATTTATGATGGGCTCACATTCCAATATATCTATGGTAAGTTGGAAATATCCTAAGTAAAAAGTGCATTTAGGCTGAGCATGGAGGATTGCAAATTCAAAGCCAGCCTCAGCAACTTAGGCCCCAAGCAACTCAGTGAGACCCTGTCTCTAAATAAAATATAAAATGGGCTGGGGACATGGTTCAGTGGTTAAGCACCCCTGGGTTCAATCCCTGGTTTAAAAAATAAAATGCATTTAGTGCACCTGATTTACTGAACATCATAACTTAGCCTTGCCTACCTTAAATGTTCTCAGAACATTTACATTAACCCATAGTTGGGCAGAATCATCTAACACAAAATCTATTGTATAATACAGAATAAATATCTCATGTGCCTGATAGGCAGCTGCAGCATATAGTACAGTATATTGCTAGTCCATGAAAAGGTCAAAATTTGAAGTAGAGTTTCTATCGAATGTGTATTGCTTTTGTACCATTGTCAAGTTGAAAAACCATGGGCTGAACCATCATATATGTAAGTTGGGAGTCTGTGTAGAGGAAACTTTATGTTCATGAAGTTGTAGACAGCTGGGCTCTAGAGATAACATTTATAGGTTTGCTGATAAGGAATGCTGTATGAATATTTATAGATTTGATTTCTTTATGCCTCATTTCTATAGGAAAGATTTGAAACAGCTTTGCAAATAGTGAGGGTAGGAAAATAGAAACTGGATCCTAAAGATATAAATAGGAGAAATGGATAAGCTATGAGGGTAAATTTTTTTTTTTTTTTTTTGGGTACCGGGGATTGAACTCAGGGGCACTTGACCACTGGGCCACATCCCCAGCCCTTTTTTGTGTTTTATTAGAGACAGGGTCTCACTGAGTTGCTAAGTGCCTCAGCCTCCCAAGTGCTGGGATTACAGGCATGCGCCACCACGCCCGGCTGAGGGTAAATATTATCTCAGCTTCCTGGTAGCCAGGACAAAAAGGGAAATGGCTCATTGCCTAGTTCCTTATTATAAAAGGTAAAAATTTTAGTTTTTATTTTAGGAAGTCAGATTTTCCTGGCCCTAAGTCCTAAACAAAGCTTCTCAGATTGCTGCTATATAGAAGAGCAATTCTCAATCTTCCTTCTTCCTTCTGTTCATGTGCTTGGCAAGCTCTCACCTGAGGTGTGACATAGGTAAGGTGTTGCTGGCACTAGTTATGATTCTGCCCCCTTGTCTTTCTGATTCTCAGGGGCCCCAGTTGGGAATGCTGAGGTGGAGGGCCCTAAGTATTGTGGTATTTTAAGTCCCGAACAGTTGCAGAAGAGGTTTTTGTAGCCAGCCACTGAGCAAAGCTGAGAGATGGATGCAAAAGCCTGACCCTGGGGCAGTGACCCTGGGGATGCCTGGCTGTCCCAGCCTAAAACAGTCCAAGGATCAAGGCGTTGCTTATACCAGTGATTCTCTGTGGATTGCCCTGAAAAAATTTCTGTGTGTCACCCTGTCTCATAGGACCCAACCTTTTGAATCGTGATGGGCATCCAAGGGTGTGCATTTCAGGAAACACCCAGGTGATTCTGATGTCTTGCTGTGAGGAGAAGCACAGCTACAGAGGACATTTTACAACTAATCCTCTTAGCTTGATTCTGCATAGGAACAGATGGTGTGAGCCTGTGCTGTTCTCTACCATGGGTTGAAGGAAGAAATCTGGGAGCTGAGGAAAGTGTGTGCAGGCAGTGGGTCCAGGTCTAAGGAGTTAGGGTTTACCTAGAAGGGGTAAAATCACATAATCCTACATTATGATGATGATGATAAAGATTGAACCCAGGGACTCTCTGATGTTAGGTAAGTACTCTCTCACTGAACTACATCTCCAGCTATTTTTAATTTTTGAGACAGGGGCTCACTAAGTTGCCCAGGCTGGCCTCAAACGTTTTGATCCTCTTGTCTCAGCCTCCAAAGTATGTGGGATTTTCATACATTATTTTGAAATATAAAAGCAATACATGTACCTGACAAATATTCAAATATAGAAATACATATGGTTGGAAAAAAGTCCTCATTTCATTCCACCGTGGTAACAGTTTTGGATGTAGTATTCCAAGTCTATAGAGAACTCTTCCTTGGTCCCTTAAAGGAGGCAGGGTACTTTAGTGGAGAAGAGCACTGGGCTCCCAAGCTGACTTGGGTTCAAATAGTGGCTCCTTTTCTCTCCATGCAGTTTAAGTCTTTCAACAAACACTTGGATCTTCCTTGGTACCAGCCAGTGTTCAAAATGCTGAGAAGACAACATCTGTTTTCAGGGAATTTGGGGTCTATCCAGTGGGAATGACAGATAATTTGAAATTCAATCAATGTTATTAAGCAAATAAAGTAACCACTGAACATGTGTCCTTGCTAGTTTATGCAGGGTTTCCAGGAAGTCCTCTTCTTGGAGAAACATTTGAGTTGACTTGAATGTCGACAGAGACTGGGGTGAGGGGACTGTGCCAAGTAGAGCAATGACAAGGTAGGGGTAAGTTTAGAAGGTGGGAGGACAGGAGGGCATTGGGATGGAGAGAATTAGATGGGTCAGGCCTGACATATAGGCCTTTACATGAATTTTATTTCAAATGCCATAAAAAGCGCCAGAGGGCGGTGAGAATGGGGCTATAGGGTTTCTATTTTAGCAAGGTGACCCTGGGAACTGGTGGAGAATATACAGCAGGGGACAACAGAGAGTCAGGGAGGTTGTTGCTGAGATTAAGATGGCGAACAATGGTGGCACCACTGTCATTTTGGGCAAGGAGCATATCCTCTCAGCCTGTTTCCCTAGCTGTAAAATGGAATTAGTAACTGCTTGCCTTGCTGAATTCTTGTGAGAAATAAAGGTGACAATACTTTAAAGTGCTTAGTCTAGTGCCTGGCAATGGTAGGAAATGGTAATGATGGTTGTTATTGGCCTCTTGGTCTATTTTCAGTTATTGGATAAACCTGGAAGTTAAATAAAACCTGGGATAATTTGGAGTTCTAAATTTTTCTTGCTGGGTGCAGTGGCACATGCCTTTAATCCCAGTGTCTTGGGAGGCTGAGACAGGAGGATCAAGGGTTCAAATCCAGCCTCAGCAATAGTGAGGCGCTAAGCAACTCAGTGAGACTAAATAAAATACAAAATAGGGCTGCGGATGTGGCTTAGTGGTTGAGGGTCCCTGAGTTCAATCCCCAGTTACCTCCCCTCCCCCTCAATTTCTAAATCGTCACCCTTTAGAAGTAGGAAAGAAGTCTGGGAACAGTGGCGCATGCTGTGAATCTCAGCTGAGGCAGGAGGATTGCAAGTTTGAAGCCAGCTTGGGCAATTTAGAGACCCTATCTCAAAAAATAAAAATGAGGATGTAGCTCAGTGGTAGATCACCCCTGAGTTCAATCCGTAATACCAAAACAAATAGAGAGTAGGAAAGGGACATAGAGAGGGTCCTGGTCACAGAATTCTGCTGTCCCAAGACTGGAAAGTTGGGGTGTGCCTGGGACGGAAAGAGTGGAGTTGGGAAAATTAGAGCCAGGATGGAGAAAGACCTTGCTAGAATCAGGAATTCACACCTGGCCCCACAGGCAAGGTCCCTGTCAACTACAGAGATAGAATGTTAAAGCTCATTGAAAGGGGTGGTCGTGTCAGTTCAGATTTTACACTTCTGTGCAGAGGACCCACCTCCTCCATCCAACCCCAGAAGTCGCCACTTCTCTTGCCTCTACCCTGGTGCTGAGCCCAGCTGCCTGGGTGCTTCTCTTTTAACCTCTCCTGCTTCTTCTCAGCCTGAGCCCTGCCCAATATTTCCTAGCTATGGGGACCTATAGGCCACCCTTTTTGGCAAGTCAGCACTGAGCCATCTCTTCTTGAGATGTACTGGTGCCACATTCTCTGTTGGCCAGGGGTGCCAAGGAGCTTGAGGTATTACCCCCACCTTCATGGGCTGGGGCAAGATCAAGGTTGGTCTGTCCCACACACAAGGTTGCAAGTGCTCTGAGAGGGGTGGGCAAGGGCCAAGGTAGCTCAGAATCCATGTCTCTTTGGTGAAAGGACATGGGGGCTGTCTGAACTCAGACATTCTCCTGGAATTCCAGGATTTTCCCAGTGAAATAGCTAATCATTCTCTGGGGCATGCAGAGAGATGTCCTCTGCCATCCTGATCCCTAAACCCCTTTCCTGTACACACAAAGAGGCCTCAGAGGTTCAACTCAACTCTTGGCCGTGCTGTTAGAACAATTAAATAAATAAATAATAAAACAACCACCATGTGCTGAGCACTTAGTATGTGCAGGTGTTGTGCCAAGCGCTCTTTATCATTTCACTTAACCTTGACAATTATTCTCCCAGATGGACATTATACCCACTTTCCAGATGAGGGCAAGGTGAGCCCAGAATTGTCTGATAATGAGCTTTGCCCACTTAACCTCATTCTGGGGGATCTCCACCTGGCTCATTCTCTAATGAACTTGTTTTCTTTCTGTCAGTACCTTCTCCTTGGCCCACCAGCTGTTCAGGCCTCACCAGCCTAAAAGGTACTTCCCTCTTCCCAACTCTCCTGACAGGAAGCTCATTTCTCTCTCTGGCCCTGGTGGATTTTAACCTGGCTCTGGGGTCCCATTAAGCACTGAAGGTCACCCCTATTTCCTTGGGGCTCACTCTTCTGATTCTGATCCTGGCAGGGACTTGGTCTTGGGCTACTTTCTTTCTACTCTGCACTCTTACTGGTGGGCTCTTCTTGGCACTTTGCTGCACTGGGCCATGCCCAAGACTCTGCCTTCAGGATCTGTAGCCCAGAAATCTCTGTGGCCTCCAGACTCATCCCCAGAAGTCGTCTGGACTCTGGTCAGGTACATTACTGCTGTGTCCCCCAGATCTGTTCCCTCACTCTTTGCACATTCAGTAATACTAGGTCTACTCCATTCTTCTGCTAAAGTTTTCTCCATATGGCTCTTCCTGTCTGGCCTCAATTCTTGTAGTTTCCCACTGGGACCAACAGCAGCCTCTTGACTGATCTTTCTGCCTCTGAGCCACCTACCTCTGACCTATCTCCTACACAGAGGCCAGGCATCTTTCAGTCAGAGATTTGACCCAGCTGTTCTGCCTGCAACTGTTCATGGGCCCCATTATCTACGGTCACAGCCTTTAAATGTGTTGCTCACATGTCCCTGCCAGCAAAATGTTTTTGAGCATGTGTTCCTCCAATATGTGTTCACTCATTCTTCAAGATGGTTCCCAGTGATTCTCTTTTTTCTCGGACTCACACCCTTATGTGGTCCCCTCCCACAATGAGTAGGGCTGAGACCAGTAGGATAGCTTGGAAATAATGGATTGTTACTTCTGAGGCTAGGCCATAAAAGGAGTGGTGCTCTTGGATCACTCACCCTGGGAGGAGCTGGCAGCCATGTTGTGAGGATGTTCAAGTAGTCCTGTGGTGAAGAACCAAGTGCTGCCAACACCCAGCACTAACTTGCCCACCATGTGAGTAAGTCCTCTTGGTAGTTATCTTCCAGTTTCTGCCAAGTCTTCAAATGAACTTAGCCCTGATTGAAATCTTGGTTGAACCCTTGTGAGAAACCCTGAGCCAGAACCTGTTGGCAAAGCTGCACCCTGACCCTCAGAAGCTGGGTGAGAGGATCACTATTTATTGTTTTAAGTTGTTAAGTTTTTGGATAATTATTATTATTTTTCTATACTGGGAATTTAACCCAGGAGTGTCTGTCACTGAGCCATATCCCCAGCCCTTTTAAAATTTTTTTGCTATTGTTACTTTTGCGATGCTAGGGATTGAGCCCAGAGCCTCACACATGCCAGCAAGTGCTCTACTACTGAGCCCTACCCTCAGCCCCACCCCCAGCCCTTTTAAAATTTTTTTTATTTTGAGACAGGTTCTTGTTGAATTATTGAGAATGACCTTAAACTGGAGATCCTCCTACCTCAGCCTTCCAAATTGCTGGGATTATAAGCATGTGCCACTGTTCTTGGCTGGAGTAATTATTTTGTAGCAAGATAACTAATGCACATGTACAACTGCACAAATTTATTATGTACATTATAAAGCATATAACTCTAAATATAAACATAAAGATTAATATGTATGGTTGGGCATGGTGGCTCATGCCTGTAATCCCAGTGGCTCCTGAAGCAGAGGCAGGAAGATTTCAAGTTCAAAGCCAGCTTCAGTAACTTAGTGAGGCACTTAGCAACACAGCAAGATCCTGTCTCTAAATAAAATATTAAAAAGGGGTGGGGATGTGGCTCAGTGGTTAAGAACCCCTGGGTTCAATCCTCAGTATAAAAAAAAGATTAATATATATGCATATGTGTGTGTATGTAACACACACACAATACAGACAACACACATACATACACACATGTTTAGCATTAGTCCAAGCACAGTTCTCTAATCAATAAATGGAGAACATGGAAATCAGATTTCAAAACTTCTTATTTCAGTACAAAATACAAAGTGAAAGATGCACAGTTGGTAAGTGTATGGCTTTCTGCAGTTTTACAAGCTGAGTATCAGCGTATGACCAGCATCCAGACCAAGAAGGTGGACCTTCCCTCACTCTCAGACCTTCCTGTGTTCCCTGTCAGTCCCTACCTCTGTGGGGGTAACCAGTATTCTGACTGAATCAGCATAGGCTTGTTTGTCTGAATAAACCAGATTGTAAGTGATAAAATCAGAGAGTGTTAAATTAACAACCCAATTGTCACCAAAATCACTGGCCATGGGCCCAGTGCATGTAAACAAACACAAGGGTTTTCAGGACACAGAGAAATGAGGGCACACACAGAGCTGTCACTCTTTTATGCAAGTGATGTGTTCTTGAATATCACACATAATCTAGACAATTCAAGTCTAGTTTTCTTGAAATATCTGCAAAGCAGGGTTTGTACAACTTCACATTTGGAGCCTTAAGGGAAACTTGTTAGCATCTTTAATGTTGCCCAGTTTCCATAATTTAAATTATGTTAATTTCCAGTTAGCATAATTTGAATTCAGGCAAACCTCTCTGAAGCTCATGATTTAGCATTTCTGGGGCCCCAGGACTCTCATGTATGGATGGAATGGGACCCAGTTCAGGGGTGAAGGGTGGTTTTGGGGGCAGCACATAGGGTGGAGCCAGGTTGCCCAGTTCTTTCTCTGCTGCTTCCTTGCAGTGTGACTTTAGCAAGCTATTGCCAACCAGGGCCTTAGCTTTCTCTTCTGCAAAATGGGTTGTGCTGGGGGATTGATTACAAGAGAAGTGAAGGAGTAGAAAGCCTTGGGACATACAGCAGGAGTCAGTGGAAGTTCATCAGCACCAAACCAACTGAGGTTCCCACTGCCCCCTATCTTCCATGCTGCTTGTAGGATTTCAGACTCCCCAGAAGAGTGAGAGAGTCATGCTAGGCTGGCTGGGGAGTCTGGGGCCCAACCCACAGGAAGCTGTGGCCTCCGGGGTCACAGACCTGGATTGGGTAAGAGCAGGGGACTGGTCGGTCCCTATGATCCTGGTCAGGGATATTTGGAGGCACCAACAATTCTGGGAAATTCAGAGGTAGGGAGTGAAAAGGGCAGAGACAAAGGGGAAACAACAAACTGCATCCCAGTGCCCCCAGGCCTGCTCCCCTTCTCAAATGGTTCAGTGAGGTGTGAGGTGATTGGCTTGTGGGTGTGTGTGAGACAGGCCAGAAGACTCCCCTTCCCTCGGGAGGAGAGCAGAGGCCACTCATTCCCCGCTCCCACCCCCAAGTTCCAAATCCATTTCCATCTTTGTTTACTGTCCAAAGTCCCAAACACTGGAGATGCCAGATTCCGTGTGCTCAGACACACAGACACCCATACACACAGACACACGGGTCCAGGGCCCTCATATGGACCCTGCCTCCTCCACTCCCACTGTTCAGGGCTGGCCACCTACTTCAATTCTCCAGGTTTCAGCCCCTTCCTTAGCCTGGGATCTGCATAACATCAAGGGACCTGGGAGCCAGACCTCCAGAACTTCAGCAAGTAAAATGGGGGCAGGGAGAGAGAACAATTGAAGGAGGGGTTGAAGGGGTCCTGTGTGTGTGTGGGTGGTGGTTGGGTGGGAAAATAGCAGAGGATGGATTTTGGATATCAGGCCTGGGAGGGGATGAAGGAAAGAATAGTCTCCATTGGGTCACTGTCAGAGGTAAAAACGAACAGATCCCACCCTCTAAGGCCCAGTTCCTTTCAGCCCAGACTCAGCTCCAACTTCAGCCTTGACTTGTCCCAGGTCCAGCACCAGGCCTATCATGACGAAGGAGTATCAAGATCTTCAGCACCTGGACAATGAGGAGAATGACCATCATCAGCTCCGAAGAGGTGAGGGACACGTCTCCCATCTGAAACAGGAGTATTTGGTAACCTCTTGCCCCCTCAGCCTGCTTTTTTCTGTGACACCTGGCTTTGTCCCTTGAAGGAGCCCTAATTGGGAAGGGCTGTTGTAGCTAGCTGGAAGCCATGGGTTCCACCTGATATGTATGTGACGCACCTGTAGGCACCCGCAAACCTGAAGGTATATAACCGGGTGAAAGCGGTCCGAGTTAGGAGAACGGAGAATTCAGTCAGCCGGGCAGTCACTCGGTCGGTCAGAAGAATCAGAGCGGCCAGAACGTAGGCAGAGCGGTTACAGAAGAGAAACCAGATAGAAGAAGTAATGACTGGTCAGAGTTAGGCCGAGGCTCCTGAGGAAGACAGAAGACAGAAGAAAGAAGAAGGAAGAAAGAAGAGAGAAGAAAGAAGCTAGAAAATCTTTCTTTCCCTCTCTAAGCTCTCTCTAAGAAAGTAGAAGTAAAAGTAGTAAAAGCTATACTCTGCCTCCGAGAATTTTCCCGCGGCACCGTGGCTGGCCACAACAGGCAGCTTACAGTCCCTGGGTCTGATGCACTCACGCGGAAAATGGTGGCTGAGTCCCACATGTTAGGGGAGGTGCAGGGCGTGGATTAGAGTCCCTTTCTTGGTGACAGCTGCCCAAGTTTCCTTACTGTGTTACTGGCTTCTCAGGACCTTGTGCAGGGAGTGGACCCAAGGTATGGGAACAACTGGAGGCTGGAGAGATGGGCTTATTTCTTCAGAAGATAGTGCCCTCTTTGTTTCCTCTTCCAACGGGGCTACAGGGAGCCTTGGCCAGTGTGTGTGGGTGGGCGCGGTATCAGGATCAGCTTGGTCAAAGGGGTTAGCTGAGTCCCCCTCACGCATCAAAAACAAGTTCCCGCTGGGCGCGGTGGCGCACTCCTGTAATCCCAGCACTTTGGGAAGCTGAGCCAGGAGGATCGCGAGTTCAAAGCCAGCGTCAGCAATGGCGAGGCACTTAGCAACTCAGTGAGACCCTGTCTCTAAATAAAATACAAAAAAGGGCTGGGGATGTGACCCAGTGGTCGAGTACCCCTGAGTTCAATCCCCGGTACCACAGATACAAAACAAAACAAAACAAAAAACAAAAACAAACAAACAAACAAAAACCAAAAATAAGTTCCCTCTCCCCACTTCTTTGTCTTTGGAGCAAAGAGGAATCTTTTGTGGGGATGGTGGGTACCGGGAAGGAGAAAGGGAAGGGGAGGCCTGTACACTCCAGTTCACAGGGACCAAGCTCAGTGTCATTCTCTTCTCCATGGGTGGGAGAGACCCTTCCTTCTCTCTGCATGCACATGAAGATGGGTGGGATTCACAGAGAGAGGAAAAAATCTCTTCATTTTCAGGGAGTGCAGTGACAGACTCTCCTTGGTGGAGCGCTGATGAGGTTCATTAGCTGCAGTGTCACAGTAATGCCACTAGGTGTCAGCAAAGTCTTAGGGCTTTGTCAGTGCTAGGGAAGGTCAAAGCTTTGCACCCCTGGGGATCCTTATTCCCTTCCTCACCTCCAGTTACTTCTGGCCCTGCAAAGTAGCCCGTTGCCTGGATTTCTTAACCTGTATGATTCCTCCTAGCCTACTAGAGTAGCCTTAGCCTGCTCCTCACCAAATGCACCTCCTGTGTCCCTGAGCTCCTGATCCTTTCTCTTGCAGGGTTGCCTCCTTCTCAGCCTCTTTTGCAGCGGCTCTGCTCCGGACCCCGCCTCCTCCTGCTCTCCTGGGGTCTCAGCCTTCTGTTGCTGGTGGTTGTCTGTGTGATTGGATCCCAAAGTGGGTGCCAAGGGTTGGCAGAGAAGGGAGCAATATTGAGGGGGGGTTGTTAGTGATGGGTTCGGTGCTGGTGAACACAGTCCCCTCCTGTTTTCATACCTATGACCTCTCCTGCACAGACTCCCAGCTGCAGGGGGAGTTGCAGGCCCTGAGAAAGACCTTCAGCAACTTCACAGTGAGCACTGAGGCTGAGGTCAAGGCCCTGAGCACCCAGGGTGAGGGGGGCTAGGGTTGGGAGCTGGGGCAGGGGAGGGGGTAGGGAGTGGTTATGACATCTGGACACTGAGCAAGTCTCTCCCCCAGGAAGCAATGTGGGAAGAAAGATGAAGTTGCTGGAGTCCCAGCTGGAAAAACAACAGCAGGACCTGAGTGAAGGTGAGAGAGAGAGAGAGAGAGAGAGAGAGAGAGAGAGAGAGAGAGAGAGAGAGAGAGAGGGAGGGAGAGAGAGAAAATGTATGTGTGTGAGTGAATGTAAATGTGTGTGTGTATGTAGGTGTAGGGTTTGGAGTGCAATTCTCAGACCAAACAGGGGCATCTGTGATTGGTCCTCCCAGAGACATGACAGATCCCTCCCCTCATGTTCATACTGACCTTATTTCCCTCTCACACTGTCTTCCTCCTGCTCCCCTTCTGTCCTCTGTCTCTCCAGAACACTCCAGCTTGCTGCTCCACGTGAAGCAGTTTGTATCTGACTTGCGAAGCTTGAGCTGTCAGATGGCTGTCCTCCAGGGCAATGGTAAGGGGGGCACCCAACCCCACGTTTTGCCCCACCTCCAGGCACTGCTCTAGGCTCTTCACCCTCCTTCTTCCCTCTCAGGCTCTGTAAGGACCTGCTGCCCCATTAACTGGGTGGAACATGAAGGTAGCTGCTACTGGTTCTCTAGCTCTGGGAGGCCTTGGCCAGAGGCTGACAAGTACTGCGAGCTGGAGAACGCTCATCTGGTGGTGGTCACCTCCTGGGAGGAGCAGGTGAGGCCCTGGTGGGCTCTTCTGGGAGACTGACTTGTGTAAGGGAGAGGTCACCACTCCCCTCTTCTCTTTCCAGAAATTTGTCCAGCACCACATGGGCCCCTTGAACACCTGGATAGGTCTAACGGATCAAAATGGCCCTTGGAAATGGGTGGATGGGACTGACTACGAGACAGGCTTCAAGTGAGTGTGTATGACTGCTCAAAGCTTTGTGTCTGGCACCTTCCCAACCTCTGGCCCCAGGGTGGGAGGGGCTCCTGGGGATGTTGGCTGAGTCTGACCTCCTGGGGCACCTGGCTGTCTCCTGTCCACAGGAACTGGAGACCAGATCAGCCAGATGACTGGTATGGGCATGGGCTGGGAGGAGGCGAGGACTGTGCCCACTTCACCCCTGATGGCCGTTGGAACGATGACTTCTGCCAGAGGCCCTACCGCTGGGTCTGTGAGACAGAGCTGGGCAAGACCAGCTAGGAGCCTTTCTCCCCCTAATTTATTTCCTCAATACCTTGAGCTGCTGAGGTCTGGGATTGGAAATCCTCCCATGTGGGGGTCTTCACTGTCTTGGGGATTTTCATCTAGGATCTAAAGGGGAGGGGAGAGTGTACAGTGTTGTTTGGAAGGGTGGAGTGATGGCAACCCATGACACTTTCTGCAGTGTACAGCTTATTATTGACAACTTTTTTTTTTTTTTTTTTTAGATTAAAAGGAAGAGAAATATATTTAAACATTCTATGAACTGTCTGGTTACTGGGCATTAGGAACTGGGAGGGGCCTGGCTGGCATTAGGAAGACCTGGGCAGGTAGAGGTATTATGAGAACTGAATGGGCTTTGGGCCAGATGGTCTGGTTAAAAGCTCAGTTTTGTTATTTGCAAGTGTTGAGCTTGGGCAAGTAATTCTGTTCTATGAAACTTTCCATAAGATAGGCTTGTTAATGGGGACCATCTACCTGCTGCAATACCTCCAGAACTGGACCACCCCAAGTTGTTGAGTACTTCAAATACCTTAAATGACCCATATGCATGGTGACCCCTATAATCGAAGCTACTCAGGAGAATTACAAGTTTGAGGCAAGACTGAGTAATTTATTGAGACTCCACAAAATATAAAGGGCTAGGGAAGTAATTCAGTGGTAGAGCACTTGCCTAGCATGTGTGAGGCCCAGGGTTCAACTCCTAATACCACAAAACAATAACAAACAAACAAACACTTTGGATGAAACTCACTGGCATCTATTATATTCAGTGCACTAAACAGAAGCCACATTCATAAACAGGTGACAAATACCATGAATATATAAAACCTGAGTCACCAAACATGAGGACAACCAGGACCATGAAAGAGAAGCACCAATATTGACAGAATTAACAGCCAAGCCTGGGAGTGAGGACCAATTGGGACTTTACAAATACTTATGGAAATATTAACAAAAATGGACAGGACAGAGTGTTTGCTCACATATAAGAAATATGCTAATTTCAAAAACAAGCTGTGCTCTGACCATAATACAGCAGTTAGAAATGAAGAGAAAAATACAACCTGTAAAAGATATATCAATAACCAGGCACAGTGGTACATACCTGTAATCCCAGGGACTCAAGAGGCTGATGGAGGTGGACTGCAAGATTGAGGCCAGCCTGGGTAACTTAGTGAGACCCTGTCTCAAAATTAAAAGAAAAAAAAGCTGGGGCTGAGTATGGTGGGGCACACCTGCAATCCCAGCATTTTGGGAGGTTGAGGCAGGAGGATCACAAGTTCAAGGCCAGCCTCAGCAATTTAGGGAGGCCTTAATAAATGTTGTGAGACCCTGTCTCAAAAAAAAAAAAAAAAAAAAAAAAGGTTGAGGATGTAGCTCAGAGGTAGAGCATCTCTGGGTTCAATCTCCCAGGACCAGGAAAAAGAAGAACGAAAGAAAAAATAAAAAACAAAATGAAGGATTGGTTATGTATCTAAATATATTGCTGATTATATTAAATGTAAAAAACTAAGTTGTCTTGTTAAAAGACAAACATTTCCAGACAAAAAATAAAATCCAATTATATGCTCAAATGACACATCCGAGGGGCTGGGGTTGTGGTTCAGCAGTAGAGTGCTTGCCTAGCACGTGTGCGGCCCGGGTTTGATCCTCAGCACCACATAAAAATAAAGGCATTGTGTACAACTAAAACAAATAAATAAATATTGAACAAAAAAATTTGAAAAATGTTAAAAAAAGACATATCTGAAACAGAAAAGTTGAAAACAAAAATATGAAAAACATATTGGGGCAAATACTAATTGAAATAAACTATCATAGGAAAATATACTTTATAACAAAAAGTATTATTAGAGAAAAGAGGGCCACTTTCTAAAGATAAAAGGTTCAATTCAATAGGAAGATACACCAGTAATAAATACGTATACACTGAATAACATAGCTGGAAAACATATGAAATAAAAAATTTTTGAACTACAAGAAGAAAATAGAGGGCTGGGGTTGTAGCTCAGGGGTAGAGCCTCACATTTGCCTCACACACGTGAGGCACTGGGTTTGATCCTTAGCACCATATAAATAGATAAAATAAAGGTATTGTGTCCGTCTACAACTAAAAATATTTAAAAAAGAAAAAAAAAGAAAAACCTACATTTTGCTGTAAAAAGATGATCAAACATCTTCCTCAGTAACTGATAGATCAAGCAAATAAAAAAAAAAAACTTTAGGATACAGATGTTTTGAACCCAGAATAATCTATAATGGACATATTCATTGTACTTCACTCATCACCTGCAGAATACCCATTCTTTTCAAGTACTCCCAGACATTTTCAAAAAATGGTGCAAATATTGGGACATAAAGCATCTTTTAACAAATTTCTAATGGGGAATTTTCACTATAATGACCAGAAATATAAAATTCCTATATCAAAATTACTTAATCAATATTAGGAGATATCATGTTCAAGTAGTATATATATACAAGAATTCAAATATGGTTTAACATCAGAAAAATTGGTTAGTATGATAGATTTAGGGAGTACAGAAGGATAGATTAAGGAATGATAAAAGACAAAATTACACAATGCAGAAAAGCACTCAGCAAAAGTTCAGCTCCTCTTCACAATAAAATCTTTCAGGACTTTGGCAGCTTCTATCTTGTTGCTTCATTGCTGCTTCCACTACCTGTTCCAAGATACCTGCCCCAGTCATGACACACTCCAGACCAGGGAAAAGAGAAGGACTATGGCACATTTTCTTTCTCTGTCTAAAGGACACTTCTGGAAGTTGTCAGCTTACATCTCTTGGATCAGAGTGAGTCTTGGTACCACAGTTAGCTGCAAATGGTTCAGAGAGGTGCACTCTTTATTCCACGAGGCCAAAGTCCAGGGAATTCTATCATTGTAGAGCAGGAGTCAGCAAATTTTGCCACTCACCTGTTTTTGTAAATAAAGTTTTATTGGAACACTTATTTGTTTGATGTATCCTTTATGACTGCTTTCAAGCCTCAACAGCAGAGTGGAACAGTTATGATAAAGATTGTGTGGCTGGGAAAGACTGAAATATTTCCTATCTGATTCTTTACAGAAAATGTTTGCTGACCCCTGGTGTAGAGAAAATGAGAGAACTGATATTAGAGATCCCTTAGAAGTCTCTGTCACACAGTTGTTATTGCTGCTGTGACCAAACTGTACAAGACAGGAAAAGGCATTAAAATTGTAGGGCTGGAAAGCTGGAGATGTGTAGCATTTACCTAGCATGTATGAGACCCTGGGTTCAATTCCCAGTACTGTAAAACAAAACAATCAAAAAAATATGACTGGGTGCTGTAGTGTAAGCCTGTAATCTCAGCTTCTCAGGCAGGTTGCAAATTTGAGGCCAGCCTGGGCAACTTAGCAAGACCCTGTTTCAAAAAAAATATAAAAGGATAGGGATGTAGCTCAGTGGTAGAGAGCCCCTGGGTTCAATCCCCACTTCTGCAAAAAACAAACAAACAAACAAAAACAAAGACCCAAACAAAACAGTATTGCAATGATACAAGAACAAATAGACTAATGGTATGGAATAAAGAACTCAGAGACACTCCATGTTGTAAAACTATTCTTTGCCATGGAGGTGTGAGAAGTTTACTTTTCTTTTGGGTAAAATGGCTAGTATGCATGGGTGTCCTATGATCTACCCCTCCTCAACTACTTCTCCAACTCTGAAAAGCTTTTTAGCTCTTCCTTTCAGTGGATTTGAGCTCAGACTGAGTTCTGTTTTCTCTCCTATGATGCAATAGTAATGAATAAATTCTTCTTTGCCTGTTTAAAAAAAATGTCCTCAGAGACAGACCTGTGGGTCAATGGGAACTTAATATACAATAAAGCAGGCAACTGAAATTGGTGGAGGAAAGATATTGGGGAAATTGACTTTCTATATTAAGAAAAATAAAACTAGATCCATCTCTAATACCACAGACTAGCTGGATCCCGAATAGACTGAAGAACTAAACATGAAAGTTAAAGCTACAGAACAAATAGAAAGTGGGGAGAAGGCAATCTATACTCCTAGGACTTCTAGAAGGACTTAGAGTTACTTTTTTTTTCTTTTTCTTTTGATAAGCACTCCAAAGCACATACCAAAAAGCCAGAACAATTTGCTGAAATCACATAAAATTTAGAAGTTTCAGTTCAATGACAAGATTTCAGTTAGGCTCCCAGCAAGCAATGCATGGCATATTCAAAATGAGCAATTGGAGAATGTTTTAATAAAGGGACTATTTGCACAGGTGTTAGCAGGATTAGGGAAGCCACAAGAAATGAGACGGGAACCCAGGTGTCCCAGAATGGGACCAGAGGTAGAGGGCCTCCCAACAGGAGCTGTGACTTTTGGTTGTGGGAGGCAGCCAGCCCACAGCAGCCCTGCAGGGAGCATGCTGAGAGTCAACATCCTCAGTCCCCTTTTCCTCCCTCCAATTTCCTGCTAGAGCTGGAAGCCAGATGGCAAGGGAGCAATTTGATGCAGTCATACAGTTCAGCCTTCTAGGCCACAGAACAACACAGAAAAGGGTAGAGAGGGATTCTGGAGGGACAAATGGAAGGCATCCAGCAAGGAGGAACGCAGAGATGAAGAAGATAGGAGACCTGTTAGAGAAATTGAAAAGGGTAGAAACAGGCTGTTCATAGAACAGGGAGCTTGCAGGTCTAATGTGCATATGAAGACAAGCTTATGATCCCTAGCAACTAGAGAAATGCAATTTAGAACATCAGTGAGTTGTCTTTTTACACCCATTCATTGAAAAAAATCAGAGGGGAGGGCTGTGGTTTGTGGCTCAGTGGTAGAGTGCTTGCCTTGCACATGTGAGTCACACTGGGTTCAATCCTCATCACCACATAAAAATAAATAAATAAAATAAAGGTATTGTGTTCATCTACAACTAAATTTTTTAAAATTTATTTATTGCTTTAGTTGTACACAAACTGTTTATTTTTACGTGGTACTGAGAATCGAACCGGGCCGCGCACGTGCGAGGCGAGCGCTGTGCCGCTGAGCCACAACCCCAGTCCCCAATTTTTTTTTTTTTTTTTTAATTAGAAAAGAATTAGAAGGGAAGTCAAGCGCTGGCAAGGAAGTGAGGGAAATGAGAAACTTATGTATTGCTTATGGGAGTGTAAATTGGAATAGCCATTGAGCAAGGTATTTAGTGGAATTAAGAATGCATATAAGCCGGGCGCGGTGGCGCACGCCTGTAATCCCAGCACTTTGGGAGGCTGAGGCAGGAGGATCGCGAGTTCAAAGCCAGCCTCAGCAATGGTGAGGCACTTAGTAACTCAGTGAGACCCTGTCTCTAAATAAAATACAAAAAAGGGCTGGGGATGTGACCCAGTGGTCGAGTGCCCCTGAGTTCAATCCCAGGTACCACACACAAAAAAATAAAAAAATAAAAAAATAAAAAGAATGCATATATAGGGCTGGGGTTGTGGCTCAGCGGTTGAGCGCTCGCCTCGCACGTGCGTGGCCCTGAGTTCGATCCTCAGCACCATGTAAAAATAAAGGCATTGTATACAACTAAAACAAATAAATAAATATTAAAAAAAAAAGAATGCATATATAAACCGGGCGCGGTGGCGCAAGCCTGTAATCCCAGCACTTGGGAGGCTGAGGCAGGAGGATCATGAGTTCAAAGCCAGCCTCAGCAATGGTGAGGCACTCAGCAACTCAGGCCCAGTGGTCGAGTGCCACTGAGTTCAATCCCCAGTACCAAAAATAAAAGAATGCATATATAACCGGGCATGTTGGCACATGCCTGTAATTCCAGTGGCTTTGAAGGCTGAGGCAGGAGGATCGTGAGTTCAAAGCCAGTCTCAGCAAAAGCAAGACACTAAGTAACTCAATGAGTCCCTGTCTCTAAATAAGAGAAATACAAAATAAGGCTGGGGATGTGGCTCAGTTGAATACAAAAAAAAAAAAAAAAAAAAAAAGCATATATGTATAGGCCAGGTGTGAGGGTGCATACCTATAATTTCAGTGATTTGGAAGGCTGAGGCAGGAGGATTGCAAGTTTGAGGCCAGCTTCAGCAACTTAGCAAGGTCTTATTAATTCAGCAAGACTTTGTCTCAAAATAAAAAATAAAAAGTAGCCAGGCGTGGTGGCACACGCCTGTAATCCCAGCAGCTCAGGAGGCTGAGGCAGGAGGATCATGAGTTTAAAGCCATCCTTAGCAAAAAGTGAGGCGCTAAGCAACTCAGTGAGACCCTGTCTCTAAATAAAATACAAAATAGATCTAGGGATGTGACTCAGTGTTTGAGTGCCCCTGAATTCAATCCCCAGTACCAAACAACAACAACAGAAACAACAACAAAAACAGTAAAAAAAAAAAGTTCTGGGGATGTTGCTCAGTGGTTAAGTGCCCCTGGATTCAATCCCCAGCAATCCTCCCACCAATGCATATATGATACCTATAATGCACTCAGAAAAACAAAAGAGAATAGGTCAGGCTACATCTAAAACACACACACACACACAAACAGCATATATAAGCTGGGCATGGTGGCACATGCCTGTAGTCCCAGCTAATTGATAGGCTGAGGTAGGAGGATGACTTTGAGTTCAAGAGTTCAAGACCAGTCTGGACAACATAGTGAGACACTGTTTTTTTTTTTTTTTTTTTTTTTTTTTTTTTTGTGTGTGTGTGTGTGTGTGTGTGTGTGTGGTGCTGGGGATTGAATCCAGGGCCTTGTGCATGTGAGGCAAGCACTCTATTGACTGAGCTACAGCCCCAGCCCCGTGAGACACTATTTTAAATTAAAAAAAAAAAAAAAAAAGAAAGAAAAAGAGAAGAATTCATATATGTTATAATCCACATAATTTACTTCTGGAGGCAACCTAGTACCTCCTGGGTGCTGGGAGAGTGTGCCTGATAGATTACTATCCAGCATTAAACAGTGACTAGACGTACACACAGCAACATGAATAGAACTAAAATCAGCATCAGATGAGAAGAAAAAAACAGAATGCCATCTGGAACACAAGTAACATTGGTTAAAATTGATAGCCTGCACGTGTTGCACTACATAATATTAAAGGATCCCATATATCTTCAAGGACGAATGTCAGACATTGTTTTAATAAAGGGACATCTTCATGTGTTTGCTGAAAGAAGGATATTGAGAAGGCTCAACCAGGATGTAGAGGAAACATGAAAATGAAAACATACGCATGGCAAGAGCAAGCCTTGAATTGAAGAATAGGAACCACTCAAGCCTTAACTCTGGTCCAGCAGGAATGATGTGCATGTGCATCTTAACACCTGACATGACCCTTAACTGGGAGATATGAGAAGCATTTTCAGTAAACACAGAGTTCAGATAAACAGTGCATTTTCACCTGGACTTGTTTTGTAAGTTGATCCAGAGAAGGAAATAAGGATACAGATATGAGAAAGGAGCATGTCAGTTTTTAAAAAATTTGTGGACATTCTGTACTTTCTATTGTGATGCAATAGGGATGACACATCCCTGTCTGCGCAATGATTTTATCAAAGAACCTTGAACTTGAATCTGATTAGGCCTCCAGTACTACCAGTTTATGGGAAATGCAGTGGGAGAGAAATAGACAGGCAGGCATGCATTTGGTCATTCTAGAAGGTGGTAGATTTTACACAATTTATGGTCTTTTTAACAAAAAATAGCAAGAAATAACAGAGGGAGGAGGAACTGGTATAGATTAAAAGAGCCTTGAAAGATATAGCAACTACATTCATTGCTTGAACTCTGTATCTTGATTTGAACAAAGCAATTGCGAAAAGACATGGGAAAATCAGAAAAATTCAAATGCTAACTGGATAAAGCATTCTTGCAATTATTTTTGGCATGACAATATTGTAGTGCTGAAGTTAATTTGAAAAAACGAGGTTCTGGGTTTTAGAGATACATGTTGAAATATTTATAGGTGAAATGATATGTCTGGGATTCTCTCTGAAGTAATTTAGCATGTTTGGTGGGGGAGATGGGAATGGTGTAGATGAAACAGAACTGGTCATATGTGGATAATTGTTGCAGGTCCAAGGTGTTCATTATACTATTCTCTCAATTTTGTATGTGTTTTATTCACTAGAGATGAACCAGAAACTGCAGAGTCTAAAGACATGACTTAACCAAAATAACAGATATTAATTTTTTTTTACAAATCCAATGTGGGAAAATAATATTTTGCTTCTACAGAAGAGATTGACAGATATGAGAACTAAAATTAGAAACAAGCAATAGACTTGGATAAAATATTTGCAATATTTATAACAAGTAATTAATATCCAGAATATAATGAACTCCTACAAACTAACAAGAAAAAAAAAAAAAAAAAAAACCCTCAACCCAACAGAGAAATGGGCAAAGATATTGTAGTAAACACTTGTTATCTCTATTTTAGGGAATCCCTCATTATGTTCACAAGTAGTCTAGAGACTATATCCTTCTTCTTGCCTCCATGGTATAGCCAGAAGTGGGCATGTGCTGGGGATGTTGCTCACTGGGTCTCCTCTTCCAGAATGTTGAATCTTTAGTGAATGAAGAAAATTTGTCATGATAGCTGGGGGGAGTCATGTTTAAGATCTTTAAGAAATCAAAAAGATGCAAGCTGCAAAATAACATACACAGTATAAACCTGCCTATGCAGCCACCCTCCCACCCCCCACAAAAAAAAAAAAAAAAAAAAAAAAAAAAAAACCCACAATAGCAATATACAGATACTTGGATTTACCATGGGATTACTACATCCAAGGAAATCCATTGTAGGTCTATGCTATTGTTAAGATGAAAATGCATTTATAATGCACCTAATCTACTAAGCACCACAGTTTAGCAACACAGCACACTGTAGAGTATTGGCTGTTTCTCCTCCTGGATCATATGGCTGACTTGGAACTGCTGCTCTCTGCCACTGTCCAGTATCTGGAGGGAGGATCATAGGGCATATTGCTAGCTTAGGAAAAGATCCAAATTCAAAATACAAAGTATGGTTTCTACTGAATTCATATTGCTTTTGCCCCATCATAAAGTAGAAAAATCATAAGTGGAACCAACATAAGTCAGGGGCCACCTGCATTTCCTTAACCTACACCAATGGTTGTTGCCTTTCTTTTGTATACTCACCTGCCCCCTCTGTGGACTATTCCCACTGCAAAGGTTTTCCCATGAGAAAACCCTTGCTTGATGCCCTGGTCCTTCCCTAGACACTGTCTTATTTCTCTCTTTATTGCCTGGTTGTGCATTAGAATATAAAGGGAAGGGCCATGGCCTGGATTTAGGGTGAGGAAGACCAGGGAAGCCTGCAGAGTTGAGGAGGAGATGCAAAATTCTCAGAGGTATTAAAGAGAAGGGTAGGGCTGGAGTTGTGGCTCAGTGGTAGAGCGCTTGCCTGTCATGTGTGACGTACTGGGTTGGATCCTCAGCACTGCAAATAAACAAACGAACAAATAAGTAAATAAATAAAATGAAAGATCGAGGAGGGCGGTGGTAATACAATACTCTGGCGGCTGAAGAGCTCAGGGTGTCTGGTTTACAAAAGGATATGTGTGAGTGTCTGTGCACATGTTTCCAGCATGCCAGAAAAGAGTCAGAGGATGGGGAACCATATCCTACAGGGCTTCTTCCCCTCCCCCAGTACTTGGGGTTGAACTCAGGGCTTCCCATATGCTGGGTAAGTGCTGTACCACAGAGCTACATCTCCAGCCTTTTTATTTTACTTCAAAACAGGGTTTTGCTGAGGCTGACCTTGAACTTGCAATCCTCCTGCTGAGGCTGACCTTGAACTTCTGGTCCTCAATCTTCCTGCTTCAGCCACCTGAGTCACTGGGATTACAGGCATGTGCCAACACCCAGTTATTCATCAGGGCTTTTGATCCCCCTTCCCCTGGTTCTGTGGAAGACCAACTTAGCTGTTCCTGCCTGTCATTCTTGTAACCCTTGTTTTGAAGACTCTCTTCTACCTGAAGCAGCTCTGGACTCTAGGCCAGACCGTCAGGTAGGTGTGATGTTTCTTGGCAGTAGAACTCCAACTGGTTCAAGTGTTTCTCCTATAAAACTCAGTTGCTTCATTATGAGTCAGTCTCTCATAGGAAGCCTGTTTTAGTTTGAGAGTCTCCTAAAAACAGAGCCAGAGAGAAGGATTTGCAGGACGTGTTTTTCTTGGGAGCTGATCCCAGAAAGCAGGAGTGAAGGAGAGGAGGGGGTGAGATGAGAAGATTGAAATGCCTCCAATAGGGTGGCATTATCAAGATTACTCCCACGTTAGGTGACTGGAGCTCATTAGCATCTCCTATGCATACTAAATAGTTGACCTAAGGAAGGGGTGGTTGGAGGATTTACCCACCAGCCCCTGCTTCCCATGGGGTTTTAACTCCCTGGAAGTTCTGGGCTGTACTTATGATAGCTGAGCAGGTTCCTGTTGGTGCTAGAGAAAGCCCTGGAGCAGAACATATAGCTCAAGCTCACAGTGGGATGTTTTCAGTACAAGGAGCTATTGAACTCAGGTGGAAACGTCCACCTCTGTTGTTGTTGAAATCAGTAGGTCAAGAAGGCCTGATATGGGGTCCCACCTGTGGTCCCTATACCCAAACTCCAGCACGAATGATTAGGTTCTCAATAGCAACCCAAACATAAGATACCTAAGAATGAATTAAAGAAATGTGTGTTTGTGCAAACAACTCTAAAACTCTCATGAAGGCCATAAACATGCTTGAATATAGCTGATTCTTGGCTAGGGAGTCTCAATATTGTGATGAAATCAATTTTTCCCATGATTAATTTATAAATTCAAGGTTATTGAAATAAAAATTCTAGTGCAATTTTTTTTGAATTTGACACAATGAATCTATATTTATCTGGAAGAATAAGCATATGAAAAGAGCCAGCAGAAAAATTCAAAAGAACAATAACTAGGGGACTTATCCTGCCAGATATAAAAATATATAATAGAGTGTGTGCCAGGAAACAACTTGACCATTAAAAAATTCTATTTGACTAAAATAAAATAAAATATATTATAAACTTGCCTAATTAAAAACACACTTGGCATTCCCATAGGAATGGGCAGACAAGTCAAAGACACAGAATAAACTCCAGAGGCAGATCTGTTACAGGGCTGGGGCCTTCTTGGAAAATAAGGCAGCACAGAGGGCCCCTCTTCAAACCCTGATTCATGCAATCATGCCAGAAAGATTTCAGACATTTTGCTCAGTTACAGGCATTAATCTATTAGAAGGGATAGGAAAAGGGAACACACTGAAGGGAGAGAGTGCGTTCTCTAAGACAGGAGAGGGACTGAGTCCTCCTGCCCTCCAGTTTGATTGAGGGTCCCAGGGAAGTTTCCAGAGAGTCCCACCCAGTCCACTATTTTTTTTTTTTTGTAGTTGTATATGGACAGAATGCCTTTATTTTATTTGTTTATTTTTATGTGGTGCTGAGGATAGAACCCAGTGCCTCACGCATGCTAGGCAAGCACTCTGCCACTGAGCTACAGCCCCAGTCCCCTAGTAAGATGACATCAGACTTTTAAGTCCCCACTGCCATGACAACTCTAGGCCACTTAGCCCCATGCTGACAGGTTCTAAATGAAACTCATTCTTATAGATGTTATGATGGGAGGGAATTATCCTTATCTCCCTGAGTTCTAGGATTTGGTGTGCATAAGGGTCACAAAAATCCCCCCCTCAGGGTAACGTGTGTGTGTATGTGTGTGTGTGTTTAATCAGCATTTTGGGCCTACATTTCTCCTGCAGATAACAGGTGTTTGCTGAGGAATGTAACATATCTTGTGGACTTAGGCAGGGCTGCAGGTAAATTGCTTTTTTTTTTTTTTTTTTGTGCCAGGGATTGAACTCAGGGGCACTCAACCACTGGGCCACATCCCCAGCCCTTTTTTTTTTTTTTTTTGTGGTACCAGGGATTGAACTCAGGGGCACTTGACCACTGGGTCACATCCCTAGCCCTTTTTTGTATTTTATTTAGAGACAGGGTCTCACTGAGTTGCTAAGTGCCTCACCATTGCTGAGGCTGGCTTTGAATTCGCGATCCTCCTGCCTCAGCCTCCCAAAGTGCTGGGATTACAGGCGTGCGCCACCGCGCCCGGCTTCCAGCCCTTTTTTGTATTTTATTAGAGACAGGGTCTCACTGAGTTGCTAAGTGCCTCGCCATTGCTGAGGCTGGCTTTGAACTCATGATCTTCCTGCCTCAGCCTCCCAACTGCTGGGATTATAGGTGTGTGCCACCGCGCCCGGCTCTTTTTTTTTTTAATATTTTTGGTTGTAGATTGACACAATATTTATTTTCTTATGTGGTGCTGGGAATTGAACTCAGTGCTTCACATGTGCAAGGCAAGCACTCTACCACTAAGCCACAACCCCAGCCCTGGTAAATTGGTTTTTAGAAAGGAAAGCATGAGGCAGTCAGCACAGTGGGTCCAGTTTGTCCAGAAGTCCCAGGGAAGAATTATTCCTCAACCTCTTGTTCCCACTATGCATGTTCCCTATCAGATTTAGGGAATTAGTTGGGGGTTGTAAGTGACAGGAATACAATGGGAACCATTTTAAGCAAGAAGGGAGTTTATTAGAAGGATAGTGGAGCATCTTGTGGGGTCTTTGGGAGGGGTGCAGTTGGGCCTTGTGTCAAAATAGGAACTGGTGTTCTCTAGGGAACCTCTGAGGTTCTCTTGGTGTATGCGCTCTACTTCTTTCAGAGAATCTGCTTCATTCTTTCGTTGTGAATTGGCTTCTCTGCTCTTCATATTGAATCTTTATAATACTCCAGAGCTTTATGGCTTACATTTCCTCTCTCCTCTCTATCTCTGTCTCTCTGTCCTTTCCCCTAGAACTGGGAAGATACTGATTGGGCCAGTTGACTAACGCTGCACTAATAAACTCAAGCCAAAGGTCATGTCATGGTTGTTGCTCATGGAAAGCAGGGTGAGAGTTCACAGAAATGTTCAGGTAGTGATCAAGGGGCTGGAGGTGAAGGTGGGAAAACTGAAAATAGATATCCATGATATCCAAGTATATAGAGGAATTTGGCAGGTAACCAAGGAAGAGTTTCACATCAGAGGGGAAAAGATGGAACAAGTGGTGGTGGGCCAACTGCTATCTGATCCAATCCATAGATCCTACTGCTTTTATTTTACATTTCATAATGGCAGTCATTTCTTTCTTTCTTTCTTTTTTTAGTATTTATTTATTTACTTTAGTTGTACACAATGCAATGCATTTATGTTTACGTGGTGCTGAGGATCGAACCCGGGCCGCGCACATGCGAGGTGAGCACTGTGCCGCTGAGCCACAACCCCAGCCCCAGTCATTTATTTCTGATGTGCCATCTTTCTCAATTCTGAATGCCTGGAATGATACTTCTCAGAATTCTTGTTCAAAGGCTCCATTTCATACTGACTGGATAAAGGGTCTGAACATAAAGGAGTTATGGGTCCTTTTCTATGAAAGAAGAACCTGAGAACTCTTCCCCTCCCCATCTAATGTCACTGGATTTACCATAAAAAACAAAGCAAAACAAATAAAAAATCCTTTGAGGGAACATCCTGTGGAAAATATCTTAGTACCCCTAACTGATTTGCTAAATCTGACCATTCAGTGATACATTTCTTCCAGTTGGTTCCCTTAAGATCTTTCTGCCAAATACAATAGTTTCAGCACAACACATGCCTATAGCATACTCCATTCTGTATTCAGGGTTTTCAATTATAGTGCTTATGCTGCCATTTTTTGACAGGATAATAATAATGGGTATAAATAGCTTTCTTTCTGTAAAAAAAGAAAGTAGACACCAACATACCAAAATATTCCATACTTAAAGCCAAATGCATTTAGTTCTTTTCTGCGCAGCAGGTAATAAGAAGGTATCTACGCACTTGCTATTTCTTTTCCAAATCTACAGTGTGGGGCAAGCTTTGAGAGGCCACTTATCCTCCATGGTGAGTCATCTTGCAACATGTTTGGACAAGCATCTTATGAGTTGCTTGCTCAGGAGTATGTTGTATGTACCTTGAAAGTGCTTCCTGGAAATCCATACAGTGTGGAACGGACTGAAGCATTGCAGGCCAGGAAGGCAAATCTATATGCTGAATAATAGATACATTTATATACTGCCCCCTCCATGATGTCCAATGCCAAATTAACCTACTAACTCGCTACCAAATGAATGATGGTTGTTTTCTCACACCTGCTCCCCTGAGGTTCAGCCTTTGGATTCTTCTTCCTCTTCAACTTCTTTTTGAGATGGAGTCTTACGATATTGCCCAGGCTGGTTTTGGACTCCTGGGCTTAAACAATCTTCCTGCTTCAGCTTCCTGAGTAGCTGGGACTACAGGTATGCCTCACTATACCCAGCTTCTGGATTCTTTCTTCTCCATTATACCAGAAAATTTTGGTATCATTTTAGTCTCAATCAGCAGAGACTACCATTGAGGCCAGATTTCAGACAACCAACCAAGCAAATCACTGGATTTGCTTTCAGCTACTTTGACTCACACAGTAAGTGCAAAATCTCTAGGAAATGTGCCATATTTAATAAAGTAACTGAGTGATCCTGTCTGTCTAATCTGATGGCTCCAAATGGCCAAAGGCCCAAATGCATTATTAAGGTCAGCCTAGCCAGATCATGAACGTGGAAACTTGACCTCGATTAAACCAGGGGTGGCTTCATAATCAGAGCTACTTTGGCTGTGAGTTACACCAGAGTGCCTCAAGTGGCCTAGGGAGGAGAGAAGCCTGGGGAAGACCTCCATTGTGGGAAGGACTTACCATGGATGCCAAGAGAGACTTGGGCAGGTGGGGGATACCAGTGTTCACCTCTCAGCAAGAGAGGGGAAGGCATTGTGAATTGTGGTGCTTCATTATCTCACTGAACATTTGTGACCAGAGACATTAAGATTAGCCTCTCTGGGCTGCCAGACTTATTCAAGGACTCAAGAGGTCAAATGTTATTATAATAATCAGTGATAGAATAATCACTATTTTGAGCGGGGTGCGGTGGCACATGCCTGTAATCCCAGCACTTTGGGAGGCTGAGGCAGGAGGATCGAGAGTTCAAAGCCAGCCTCAGCAATGGCGAGGCACTTAGCAACTCAGTGAGACCCTGTCTCTAAATAAAATACAAAAAAGGGCTGGGGATGTGGCCCAGTGGTCGAGTGCCCCTGAGTTCAATCCCCAGTACCACACAAAACACACACACACACACACACACACACACACACACACAAAAAAAAGAATAATCACTTTTTTGGGGGAGGAATTGTTATTGAGTGTAAAATCACATAATATATTCATAGAGGCCAGCTTATACCTTGTACAAGTATTAAAACAGTCTCCAAATGATAGGCCTTCCTTGTCCAGGAAGCAAATATTTTTTTTTGTTGCTCATAAAAGTCTATGCTCATAAACTTTGTATCCCTTCCTGTATGGGTGCACATAAAATACACGATCATCTTAAAAGATCTGTACTGTCAAAAATAAACCAAATCCACCAATAAAAATAGCTCCCCACACGAATTAGGATTATTATGTAGTAAAATCCCCCAAGGAGGAATGTATTCAGCAAGATTTGTGCTAATGAATTCCTAATTTGTAATCCCCAAATGATTGATTAAACTCATTTGTAAGATTTCAGATTTGATAAAATAGATCAGTGTAAGATGTGTCACTGCTTCCAACATCTACACCCATCTGGAGTGTTGACAGTGATGTCTCCCTTCCCCTTTTAGGACCCCACCTCTGAACCAACCCTCACTCATGGCTACTTTGAAGTAACTTGACCCCCATTTATTTTTTCTCTGCAGTTTCCAGGCTACTCAGTGGAGGAAATTCCTCCTTTCCTCTGAATTAATTTCCCCAGATTAAGCTTCCATTGCCATAGCGATCTGCATTACATTATCCAGAAAGCAAAGGAGAGTCTTGGCCATTAAACTAGCTGACTTTTGTTGTGTTTTCTGTGGTTTGTTTTTCTGTAGAGGAATTCCTGGGGTGGAAGGAGCAAAAGTTAAACAGGCTTTACTTTGATTTTGTAGCCCTTCCTTTTTTCTAGCTCCTTCCTTCTTCCCTGAGTTGAAGGCTTTGTTGCCAAGGGTGACCATTCTGTCCCTCATCATTTCCATGTACATACCTGAAATCCAAAATAAGCTCTTTAAAACTATTTACAACAATACCTTTTGACCTAACAGCTGAAGTTCTTTTTTCTTGGATACTGTTTAGAAACATAATAAAGATATTTCACTGTCCCTCATCAAGGGGTCATTTCTCAGTGGAACAATATGGTTTCTTGTTCAAGGGAGGTGCTAAATCTTTAAACAAACACATCATTTAGGTACACGGATTAATTGTATTTTTATTGTAAACATTTAATGACCTCAAATAACAAAGGAGGTCATACTTATACTGGTGAAATAAAGACTTAGGTTTATTTTAGGAACAAATTAGCTCTTCATTATCAGCCCTTTCTGGGGTTGGTAAGCGCAGGGACCATATTTAAAAACAAAGGCACACGGTTGGCTCATACAGTACTTGCTCAGTATGCATGAGACCATAGATTTGATCCCCTGCGTCACAAGACAAACAAATAAATCTAATATAAACACTTAAAAAAGTAAATTCTATGCCAGAGGTACAACATGCACAGAGCAGGTACTTGGGAAATCTCTGTACCTTCTGCTGTATTTTGCTGTGAACCTAAAACTGCTCTTGAAATAAAGTCTATTTAAAACAAAACCAAATCCCCAAATCTATCATGGTTTCCAAAGCAGAAATTTGTATTTTTAAGTAATTTAGCTGTGTGTTCAAGGGAAAAGTCACTTCCTAAGATAAACCAAGGTTTTTCTAAGGACTGTGGACACTCTGGAAGTGCTGAGGAGACAGGTTGAAGAGACAGAGGAAGGGATCTCTAGAAAGGACCCAGGGGTGGAGAGGGACACCACAGAGTAAGTGTAGGGTCCTGAGGCAGAGGAAGCACAGGTCCCCACCTGTCACAGATATTGATGAATAGTAGCAAGGTGGCCACCAGAGCACAGCCCAGATGGGGCAGATGTGGGGGAGTGTATTGTCCTGGGCAGTGGGTATAAGGGTGTGTCCTTCAGACCAAGGGAAGGGCACAGTGCAGAAAAAATACCTCCTTCCCTGTAAGCTCAACAATATCTTGGCCCCAACTCTGATAGAATACAGGGGGACCCAGGGATCAAACTGATGAGCCTTTATTGAGGACTTGTTCTAGGTTAAATTATATGTTGGATCCAACTGAGGCTTTAAAACACAATAAGGTAGTGTCTGTCTTGAAGGAAGAAGGAAACTCATTTACCAAGGGTCCGTTAGGTGCCCATAATTTTATATACACTCTGTTTTAATCCTTAAAATAACCTTATTGGGGCCAGGTATGGTAGTGCACACCTGTAATCCCACCAACTAGGGAGCCTGAGGCAGGAGGATCACAAGTTCAAGGCCACCCTGGATAACTGAGTGAGGCCCTGTCTTAAAATAAAAAAATAAAAAGGGCAAGGGATGTAGCTCAGTGGTAGAGCACCCCTGGGTTCAATGCCCAGTACTGGGAAAAAAAGAACTTATTGGGTAGGGGAGATAATTATGATTTTATAAATGAAGGAACGGAGTCTTAAAGAGATTGATTTAACTAAGGCCATTCTTAGTTAAATCAATCTTTTAAAGAGATTGATTCAGTTATAGCACAATAGAGAACAAATTGGAAGACTGGTTCTTCTCTGGCTCCAATGCTCTGGTGAGTCCCTTCACTACATGATCCAAGAGGAGAAATGAGATGAGTTTATTGTTACACATTTGGCAGACTTTGTCAGCTTTGCATACAACTGAGGTTATGTCTCTTTATAATATTAAAAGTTATCATTCAGATGCTCATAATCAGATGGATGAGAAGTCCCTTGGCCTAATTCTTGGAGAACCATGGAGACTTAGTTTAAAAGTTATGCAGTTATATATAAGTTAGTACATGTTATGCAGTTTAAAAGTTATAGAGTTTAAAAGTTTATACCTACTTCTCGACCTTTTGCAGAGAAAGACCTGGACAACCCCCTACATCCACCAACAGGCTCCGTTTGCCTCATTTCTGACACTGCCACCAGAAGCTGCAGCTGCTAAAAATAGGTCCTATGTAGCCTGAGGCTGCCTCTGCCATGGCTATGCTGTTGTCCCTCTGTGTCTGGCTATAGTTTCCCAAGGCTTAATGGGAAGATAAACAGGCCATTGACTCCCCTCATGCCCTGCTCAGCTCTGGCCCCCTAAGTCACCAGGGTGCCTATGCTTTGGGAATTTCAGCTTTAAAAAATAATGCTAGTCATTTAAAAAACTGACACAAAAATTTGTACATATATATAGGGTACCATGTTATGCTCTAATACATGTATACATTATGAGCTTCAGCTTTTTTTTTTTTTTTTTTTTTGGTACTGGGGATTGAACTCAGGGGCACTCAACCACTGGGCCACATCCCCAGGCCTTTTTTTGTATTTTATTAGAAACAGGGTCTCACTGAGTTACTAAGTGCCTCGCCATTGCTGAGGCTGGCTTTGAACTCGCGATCCTCCTGCCTCAGCCTCCGAAGTGCTGGGATTACAGACGTGCGCCACCACGCCCGGCTGAGCTTCAGCTTTTTGACTGCCAATTATGGTTTATTCAGAGTGTACCCCACTTCCTCATGAGTACTGTTGATCAAATGTGCCATTCATAAAAACAGCTAGGGAGCCCAAGGCAGGAGGATTGCAAGTTTGAGGCCAGCCTCAGCAAATTAGCAAGGCTCTAAGCAACTTAGCTGAGACCTTGTCTCAAAATAAAAAAATGGAAAAAAAAATAGGGCTGGGGATGTGATCCAGTAGTTAAGCACCCTGGGTTCAATCCCTGGTACTGGGGAAACAAAACAAAACACAAAGTTCCATCCATGTCCTTGGCCTCTTGAGGGGTAACACTTCATTTCATATCCCTGCTGTAGGGTTCCCCAAGCACACCTTCTAAGCATCTGTCTGGTCAGGAGGCATCTTCAACCTGGTCTCCCCCATGAACTCTTCCAGGCCTTACCACTGATACAGGGTTCTATGGACTCTTTGTGTCCCTCCAGATTCATATGTTGAAGCCCTAACCCTCAGTGTGATGGCAATTTGGGAGCAAATTAGGCTTAGACAAAGTGCTGAGGGTGGGGCTCCTGTGATGGGATTAGTGCTCTTTTAAGAAGAGAAACTGACAAAAGTGTACATACATTCTCTCTCTCCCTCTTTCTCTCTGCCTGCCCCCTCCACCCCCACCATGTGAGGACACAATAAGAAGGTGGCAGTTGCAAGCCAGGAAGAGCCCAGATACTGAATCTGTGGTCACCCTGATCTTGAACGTCCAGCCTCCAGAACTATGAGAAATAAATATTTGTGTTTAAGCCACACAGCCTATGGTATTTTGTTACAGCAGTCTGAGCCGACTAGGCAAGGGGCTCTTCCTTCCTTGTCATGATGGGTTCCCCTTGGGCCCTTTGGTACCCTTTCCAGTCAGCAGACAGTGAGAGCCATCTGTTCATTAGGGAGTTCCTAATAACATTAAACCTAAAACAAAGCAAAAACACCCAAAACAAAACAACAACAAAACAATCTTGGGGGTCTCAATTTCTTGTTACAAAGATGAAAAATGACACCTCCTGGCATTAGCCATCTCTGTATGCCTCAGGGGAGGGCAGTCCTCCCAAATCCCTGGAGTCCTGCCTCTATGTTGGGGCAGGCAGTGCTGGCTCCTACTTAAATAGCCAAGGGGAGCTGTTCCCTGCTTCTAGCAAAACAATCATCTCTTGCCAAGCAGAACAAGGATCTCTTGCCAGGTCATTTGCTGACTTCACCTAAACAGGGAAGTTGTTAGCAACTTTTAACTGCCAGCTTGGATACTTAAAACAAGTTGAACTTCCTGTTAATTCGGCACCATATTTTATCATTAAAAGTTAACGAGAAGAAAAGGTATTGCCAGCCTGGGCTACAGGCAGGCCAGGTGGCACGACTCCCCAGGGAGGTGAGGCTGGAGAAGGGGGACTTCTGGGAGGATTACATTCAGACTGACTCAGGCTCATCTGAGGCCTGGGGATGGGATACTTAGGTAAGATCAGAAGTGCAGGGGCTGGGGTTGTGGCTCAGCTGCAAGAGCGCTGGCCTCGCAGGTGCGCGGCCCGGGTTCGATCCTCAGCACCACGTAAACATAAATGCATTGAATTGTGTACAACTAAAGCAAATAAATAAATATTAAAAAAAAAAAAAGTGCAGTCCAGAGAGGGTGGGGCTTACATCAGGTGGGCTGCGGGCCCTTAGGGTAGGCCCTGGAGGTGGTGGAGCCGCCGACCTTCACCTCGCTGACTGGGGCTGTGAGAGCCAGAGCAGAAGGGGCAAGAAAGACACCTGCCTCCTGATCCCCGCAGAGCCAGAAAGAGGGAAAGGGCAGAAGTGCGGCCATTCTCTCCACCTCCCTCCGAGCTCTCCAACTCTCAAGTCCTCATTAGCTTGGGGCTCCCGCGCTGGCTCTCAAGCCAATTTGAGCACCGCAAAACCAGTTTTGAATCTCAGTGTCAAAGACTTGTAAATTGAGGCTCTAAAATCCGGGTGGGTGAACATATGCTTGCCTCAGACTTTTATGAAAGCAGTTCGTCAAGCGGGCAGGCTGCCGAGATACCCGCGGGGTGGCACTGGGAGAAAGGAGCCCGGGTGACTGCGACCACGCGAGCAGTGACTGTTGGTTATGCCTGAAGAAAGCGGCCCTGGTTCTTCCGGGAGGGGAGAAACCAACCGGGTGACAGCAGCGTTGCTGTGTGTAGATGCCCTTGCTTACCTGGTCCCCCTTCCCAATTTACCTGAGAGAAGGGACGCAGAGGTCTGTTAGAGTGAAGGTGTGATTACATCCAGCACTCTTTGGTAAAGTAAAACCGAAGAGGGCCGTTGTCACCCAGCTCTTACAAACTTGGAGCTTAGAAACGTAATCATCTTGGTTTCTGAACTTCAGCTCAGTAGATCTGGGACGAAAGAGAAATTGCCATTTCCTGATGCCAAGCTGCCTTGACGCCTTCAGGGTCTTTCCAAACTTTAATCTACTCCAAGAGAAACCATCAAGGGTATATGATTTGAACCAGAAAAAGTTAATAAGCTAATAGAGGAAAATGATCAGAGGAGAAAGTTGCTAAATTTTTCTCAGGGGTTCATGTAATGATTTTTTTTTTTTTTTTTTGGCCATAAGAATGATCTCTTCACTGTTGAATATTTCACTGCAGCTATTTGGAGAGACGCTTAATACTATTGAAAAAAAATTGAAGGTGGTGGGGGTGCGGGAGAGTCTGGGCCCTGCAGCTGTGACCACACGGTGGTGCTGCCGTCCTGAATGTGTTGGCAAGTGAGAGGCCAAAGAAAAGGAAAAACCCTAATTTTACCGGTAAAAGAGTGAGCCCCCAAAATGCGAAGTGATGCTAATAACTATTTCAGCAATTATTTTTTTAATTTAATTTAATTTGTTATACATGCTTGCAGAGTACAATTCCTTTCACATTACATATAAAGATCAGCAATTAATTTTGTGGTAAAATACACATACCATAAGGTTTACCATCTTAACTCTTTAAGTATACAGTTCAGTGACATTAAATTTATACTGTGTGCCAGGCTCACGTGTAATCCCAGCAATTGGGGAAGATGAGGCAGGAGGATTGCAAGTTCCAGGCCAACCTGGGTGACTTAGTGAGATTCTTTCTCAAAGTAACACATAAAAAGGGTCGGGGATATAACTTAGTGGTAGAGAGACCCTGGGTTCTATACCTAGTACTGAAAATAAAAGTTTATGTTGTTCTACCATCCACATAATTCTTTTCATCTTGCAAAACTGAGACTTTAAACCATTAAAAATAATATTCCAGGGCTGGGGATATAGCTCTGTTGATAAAAGTGCTTGCCTCACATGCACAAAGCCCTGGGTTCAATCTCTGGCAACACACACACACACACACACACACACACACACACAATTCCATTCTGCCTCCCTCCAGCTCCTACTTTCTGTCTCTATGCGGTTAACTACTATAGGGACCTCATATAAATGGAATCATACAATATAACTGGCTTATTTCACTTAGTATAATGTCTTCATTGTTCATGTTGTAGCATGCATCAGAATTTCTTTCTGTTTAAAGCTGAATATTATTTCATCATACCTATGTATTATATTTTGTTTATTTATCTGTTTGTGGTTGGTTGCTTCTACCATTGGCTATAGGATATAATATATGTGAATAGGGCATACAAATACTTCTTTGAGTCCCTGCTTTCAATTCTTTTGGAGATATGCCTACAGGTGGAATTGCTGGATCATATGACAGTTTAAAAAAAATTTTTTTTTAGATATGTTGATGGATCTTTATTTTATTCATTTATTTATATGTGGTGCTGAGAATTGAACCCAGTGCCTCACACATGCTAGCCAAGTGCTCTACTGCTGAGCCACAACCCAGCCCCATATATGACAGTTTTTTTTTTTGGGGGGGGGAACAGGGGATTGAACTCAGGGGCACTCAACCACTGAGCCACATCCCCAGCCCTTTTTTTTTTTTTAATATTTATTTATTTGCTTTAGTTGTACACAATGCAATGCATTTATGTTTACGTGGTGCTGAGGATCGAACCTGGGCCGTGCACGTGCTAGGCAAACGCTCTACCACTGAGCCACCACCCCAGATCCCCCAGCCCTTTTTTGTATTTTATTTAGAGTCAGGGTCTCACTGAGTAGTTTAGCGCCTTGCTTTTGCTGAGGGTGGCTTTGAACTTGCGATCCTCCTGCTTCAGCCTCCCGAGCCACTGGGATTACAGGTGTGTACCACTGAGCCCTGCCATATATGACAGTTTTTAAAAATTACTTATCTATTTATTTTTTGCAGTGCTGGGGATTGAACCTAGCACCTGACATATGCTAGGCAAGTGCTCTTCCACCAAACTACATCTCCAGCTCTCTAAAATTTTTTTTTGAGAAACAACCATACTATAGCAATTTTTAAAACGTTTACTGAGGTACAGTCATCTACTACATATTTTTCTGATCAACAATAGACTGTATATAAGATGTTGGGATGTTGATTTCCAATTATATCAACTAGTGACATTGTGACTGTTTTAGTTTGTGTAAGGATGAATGATGTTTGTGGAATGATGACATTGCTTAATGATGCATTTACCAGAATGTAAAATATTTCTGTTAAGTGACAAATGACTGTACCACATATATATGTATGTGTATAATACACACACACACACACACACACACACACACACACACATGCACAGGTAAAATGTTGCAAATTGAACAAATTGAATGTTGCAAATCGGAAATCCTAATCATGGGCTGATGTTGTGGCTCAGTGGCAGAGCACTTGCCTAGCATGTGTGAGGCACTGGGTTCAAATCTCAGCACTGTATATAAATAATAAGTGAATAATGGCCTGGGGTTGTGGCCCAGTGGTAGAGTGCTCACCTAGCATGTGTGTAACCCAGGTTCGATCCTCAGCACCATGTAAAAAAATAAATAAGTAAAAGGCATTGTGTACAACTAAAGCAAATAAATAAATATTGAAAAAAATAAATGAATAAAATAAAGGTCCATCAACAACTAAAAAAAGAAACCCTAATCATGACAACAACCTAGGGCCCCAATGTGTCTCCTTCCAGTTGTTACTTGTCACAAGCCATCTATGGGCTGTGTGTGGACTGTCTTGTGCATAGTAGCCTCCTGAGGGAATGTCTGGAATTGGGAACTCCCTGTGGCACACCCCCCCCCACCCCGCTCCACACAGGGACTGACCACCTGATGCAGGTGAACTTGCCCCTCAAGCTCTGCCTAAGATCCCACACAGCATCTGAGATGGGTGTCCTGCCAAGATGTCAATCAACTTGCTTACAGCAAGACATTGGGAAGCACGGCTTTGCCCTTGAAACCTTATCCCTGCCTTTGATGTGCCCCCTTAAATAAACCATTGGAGCCTTTTTGCCTTTTGTCTAGTTCCAGAACCCATGTGGACTAGATCTATCAGGGACTTCACATTCTGTAAATATATTTTTGAGTATTTGTGATTTGTTATTTACTGATTATTTGAGACTGTAAGTCTTAGGGTGGCTTGTCTTATCCTGGGCAGGAGAAAGGACCCCTTAATGAGACACTGGCCATCATCCCCCTGATAGTTATTCCTGAAGCAGGCCAGCGACCCCCACCCAAAAGACCCTTGCCATAATTAAGCTTCTCCTCTTGTCAGATCAGCAGGATGTCTGCAGAGGTTATTGTGGTTGGTACTTTCCTTTTTCTTGCAAATACCAGGTTTGCACATAAAAGGTGTGACACAGAGTCTGTAAACTTGTTGTACAAAAGATATTATCTCTGTTTTCTTGGTAAAGACTTATAAGACCCCTGTCTGGCCTATAAAAGCATTTTCTGAGAACTCAAAGAAAGAAAAAAAAAATATTTTTATGTACACTTCTAAGACCCTCCTCCCACTGGGTATAAAGTTAAAAGAATTTCCAAAATTTTTGTTCAGAAGAAGAATTCTTAGGCAAGAGCCACCTCTGAACCCTGCAGTCAATAAACCTGCTTCCTGAAAATTTCTTGGGTGTCCAGTCTCTTCTGTTCTACTTCACTCCCTCTCTGACTTCTAACAGCATACATCAGTTGTGCCTTCCCCCCGCCCCCCAACAATACCTTTATTTTTATGTGGTGCTGAGGATGGAACCCAGGGCCTCGCACGTGCTAGGTGAGCGCGCACTACCGCTGAGCCACAACCCCAGCCCAGTTGTGCCTGTTTTTGTTCTTAAATAAATGCTACTGTGCCCTGTGTACTGTTGAGTAGGGCTTCTTTTGTTCATCACTATTTGTGAGACTCATCTGTATTGTTGCATATGGTTCACTTTCATTGCTGGGCAGTATCTCAATTGTGTGACTATACCCCAAAAGGATAAACAAATTCTATCTGTTCTGCTGCTGATGGGCATTTGGATAGTGACTCACCTATTTTGTGCTATTTTGATGATGAATACTGCTGTGAACATTTTTGCACATGTTTTTTGATGAAAATATGGATGCATTTCTGTGGGGCAAACCCCTAAGACTAGAATCTGGAAGTCCAGATTTAGTAGATACTGCTCAAAAGGTGAAGTTCTGGTTCCGCTATATCTTTACCCACATATTTTTTTTTTACCATAATGTATGTATGTATGTATATATATATATATATATATATATATATATATATTTTTTTTTTTTTTTTGGTGGTGCTGGGGATTGAACCCAGGGTCTTAGTGCATGCGAGGCAAGCACTCTACCAACTGAGCTATATCCCCAGCCCCCCTACCATAATAATTTTAAGGCATTATTTCTTCAAACAGAAGTCATTAAGTCAACTAACATTTCTTGAGAGCTTAGGTGCTCTTCTAAATTGTGCGACATGGCACTGAGCAAGGCTGTTGGAAATCCTACTTCTCTGAGGTCTGTGAGCTCCAGGGTACGATAAACAGAACATATTTGACAGGTGCTGAGGGAAAGGGAGGAACAATGGACATTAGGCTCAGGAGAGCTCTTGGGGGCCTCTGGTTGAGATTTCGCCTCCCTTCCTCCACTGGTGACCTCTACTTAGTCCTAGCAGGGGTGAGTAGTTACAAACTGCAAATGATTGTAAAGCTGGTGAATGAATCACCTTGTTCCATGTTTTGTGGTGAGTTGGTTCCTGAGATTTTTCCAATGTTTGTGTCCAAACACCAGCCTTCATCTATCTTGGCTTTAAAAGCCAAGGAGGAAGGGAATCTGGGTGAGCCATGTGCTGGGTCCCAGGCAGGGTGTTATAGATGAAAAAGTCATGAGTCCTGCTTGGAGGGTATCCCAGTCTGGGGAGGAAGACAGTGCCCCAAACCAAATATAACAGCCCACCCTGAAGGTGGTGCTGAGGAGGGCCTAGTGATCTCTGCTTTGTGAGTCAGGGAAGGCTTTTGAAAGAGGGTGATTCAAAATGTGTTTTCTGGAAAATGAACTAGAGGTCACCAGATGGAACTGGGCTGGGATTCCAGGAAGGGAGAAACTTGTTCTAAAGAATGAAGAAGCTTCCCAGCACTTGGGAGGCTGAGGCAGGAGGATCACGAGTTCAAAGCCAGCCTCAGCAATGGTGAGGCACTTAGAAATTCAGTGAAACCCTGTCTCTAATAAAATACAAAAAAAAAAAAAAAAAAAAAAAGTGCTGGGATGTGGCCCAGTGGTAGAGTGTCCCTGACAGAATTAGAGATTATCATGCTAAGTGAAGTAAGCCAATCCCCCCAAACCAAAGGCCAAATGTTTTTTATGATAAGTGGATGCTGATCCATAATGGACAGGGGGCAAGGGAAGAAGGAAGGAACTTTGGATTGAGCAGAGGGGAGAAAGGGGAGGGAGAAGAGGGGAGGAGGAGTGTGTGCGTGGGAAGGTGGTAGAATGATATGGACATTATTACCCCTATGTATAGGAATGAATGCATGAATGGTGTAACTTCACATCATGTACAACTAGAGAAATGAAAAATTGTGCTCCATTGCTGAAGGCCAGCTTCAGCAAAGAAGAAGAGGGTTTTTCTCGATGGTGCTGATGAAAAGAGTCGGCGGACGAAAGAAATCAGCAAACAGACACACGAGTCAGGCTGCTGGATCTTCTCTCTTTTACTTTCTTTTTTGCAAGTATATAAGCATACTTTTTGACAGCATACATTAACTTTTTGTGTTTACATCACAGTCATAAGGTCCAGGGAAGCAGCAACATCTGCTGATTACAGTTCAGACATTTTAATCTTTTACCTTACATGTTTCAAGGTCCTGTGCAGACAGGGGTCATGTACTGTCTGAACATCTTACAATTTTGCCATACTTATCTGTAACTAGTTTGGGTCAGATTCATTTCTCACGGATTCCCTGAAGCCATTCCTCCGCACACCTGCTCAACTGCCTGATAGAAGTTAATTTTTTCTGCCTGGATTTCAAAGCACCATTGTTTCTCTATAATAGTTTTATTTAGAACCTAGGGGCAGAGAGGGAAGGCATAGCCAAATGTTAGCTCTGAAGGACTTCTACCCTAAGGAATTTGTATGCATCTATTTTAAACTATTCTAAAAGTAAAAGGAATCCTTTTCAATCACAAAAGGACTCTTAAAGCTTTTTCTTGGTGCATATGATTATAATGAGAAGAGGTTAAACAGCAGGCATTTACAAACTGTTTCTCTAACTAGAAACTTGCTGTATTAGTACAATTTTAGAAAATGTTTTTATGCTTCCAACTCAGATTCCAAAAGGTTATGATTTCCAGAACCAGTCTCATTCTAAATAATTGAAATAGCGACACCTGCTGGCCACATATATGAACAGAAAACAGAACAGTAAGAATATACATAGACAGGAGACAGCGGGAACATACACAGATAGGGTTAACTCTTTCAGCTCCGTGTTTGAGTGGCATCTATCCAGCAAAGGGGAATGCTTTTGCCCCGCTCCCCTTTTTACGATGAGGGACTTTCGCCTGGCTGCATCGCATGGAAGATGCCACACTCCATTTGTGGAAAAAAATAAAATAAAAATTATTAAAAACCCTGTAATCCCAGCACTTTGGGAGGCTGAGGCAGGAGGATCGCGAGTTCAAAGCCAGCCTCAGCAATGGTGAGGCACTTAGTAACTCAGTGAGACCCTGCTTCTAATAAAATACAAAAAAGGGCTGGGGATGTGGCCCAGTGGTCAAGTGCCCCTGCGTTCAATCCCCAGTACCAAAAAAAAAAAAAAAAAAAATTATTAAAAAAAAAAAGATAGCCATGAAATAAACTAGGGACTTTCAGGAAAACACAGAGATATTCCTGCTTATGTCCAGCTAGTTCCTGGCCATTAGCTATTCTGACATTGAGTCTTCATCTCCTTCCCAAGTCACTGACACCTAAGGCCATTATCCCTGAGTTTCCAGTGAATGCACTAAGAAGAAAGGCAAGGTGGGGAACAGAAAACCCATTAAAACCACCAAAACATCACCACAAACACCAGTAAGTCCCCAGTTGTCTCAATAGCTCATATGGACTGACTCATATGTCTCAATAGCTCATATGATTTCCTACAAAAGGCAACAGCAACTTTCCTACAGCAGCTGACAAGACTCTGCCTGATGGATCTTAAGATGATGATCACCAGACCACAGTTTGGCAAAGACTGCTTGACCATGCATATTTCTGGTCCCCTTGTCTGCATAATCTAGGAGTTCATGTCACCACTATCCCTGTCTTCAGACATGAGATGCTTGATGTCACCTTGCCTTCCAGATATGGCATGTTGATTAAAGTTCCTTTCCTGCTTTTCATCATTACATTTTCTATTTGATTTTTGGGGAGAATGGCCAGATCTGATTTGCAGGGACTGCTGTTGGGTTAAACACTAATCAGTGCATAGGAAAACTAACAGTAAGAGAAGGTCTCTAAAGAATGCAATAAGGAAGGAAATGGAGAGCCAGAGCCAGCCACAACCCTTATCTTTAATCTTTAGGTGAGAGTCTAAACAGAGTGACCCTGGTTATAAAGTAAAGGAATATATTCATAAAACATCTGTGGAAATCCACCCATGCAGTGGGCAAGGAACCTATCCTGTATATCCTCTCTACTTGTATATAGTGGCCCTCCATGGTATCCTGGCCTGCCACTGCCAAGGAGTAAATAATAAAATGTCTAAAACCTCTCCATTGAGTCCCCCAACTTCATTCTTTGGGATTGGTAAACTGTATGCTCCAGGTGCTTGTAGCCCTGGGGTTGAACAATTGCCAAAGTCAGCAGGATCCAAAATGTTATGGGAGAAGAGATGTCTTTGGAGAAGAGTCTGAGGAATTTTCAGAGGAGAGGAGGAACTCAACTCAGGACCAGCGAGGTTCTTGACATATGTGAAGGAAAAGAATTTCAGCACTGGGCTAGGGTTGTGGCTCAGTGGTAGAGCGCTCTCCTAGCATGTGCGCGACCTGGGTTTGACCCTCAGCACCACGTAAAGACAAATGCATTGTGCACAACTAAAGCAAACAAATAAATATTAAAAAAATACCTTGCCTCAGGTATTTCATTATGAAAATAAAAAAGAATTTCAGCACTAATCAGACAAAGGCAAAGGCATAGGCAGAGGTTTATTAAGGAAGGTAGATTCACATTCAAGGGAGAATTTGGGCTGTTTTGAGAGTGAAAAGCAGCCCTGCCTTGGGCTGGGGGTTCAATTTTTACAGAAGGGCAATAGCATGGGCCGGACTAGATGTGAGTCCAGGGTGGAGCTGCACAATTTTGCACCAGTTTCCTTGTGCTTGAATATTTCCCTTGTTTTACAAGGGCATGGGCCAAGGGTGAGTTGCTCAAGTTTTACAACTATGCTTTCTACATCTCAATGACTTGTGGGTGTTTCCTTTAAAATTCAGCATTTCTCTTTTTATCCTAAACCCTATCTCACAAAAAAATGTGTTGAGTTGACTCTTGAGTTGGGAGAGGACATGAAGTCTGCAGAGGAAATCCCAGGCTGGCCCCAATCCTTGATGTGATTTGAGGTGGCTTTCCTATTGGAGGGGTGGAGACCATGGTGTGAGTATGGAAATGGCCTGAAAATGTAAAGAAGGGTGCTGCAAATGTTGGGAGCAGCATCAAAAGTAGCCTTAGTAGAGTGAAAGAAACCCAGTAGCGGAGGTGCTGTATCAGTAGTGGCCTGGCTCCTGTTGCATTAAAGTTAGCCACAGGGGACACAGTGGCGCATGCTTGTAATCTTAGCGGCTCAGGAGGCTGAGGCAGGAGGATTGCAAGATCAAAGCCAGCCTCAGCAACTCAGTAAGGCCCTAAGCAACTTAGTGGAACCCTGTCTCAAAAAGTGAAAAAAGGGCTGAGGTTGTGTCTTAGTAGTTAAGCTCTCCTGGGTTCAATCCCCGGTACAAGAGAGAAAAAAAAAAAAAAAAAAAAGAAAAGAAAAGTTAGCCACAAACTGGGAGTTAGCCACTTAGGATCAGTTCTGTAGAGTACAAGAAGAGTTAAAACTAGAGAGAGAGAGAGGTGCCTGTTTAGCACAGGTTAACAGTAAGGATGTGCTTTTACAGCATTTAGAATTTACAGATGACTGCATATAAGTCTTGTTATGCCATAGGTGAAACTGAGGGGATGTTGTGGGCCCAGAACCTATATTAGGGCATTGGTGATTAGTGGAAACAGGGATCGTCAGGCGTGTGATCCACTCAGGGAGTCCACTAGTCCCAGTGACTCAGAATCTGATGTGGAGGGTGAAGATGTAATATGAGCTAGACTGGTAATGGTCCAAAATTTAAAGACCCAGCAGGAGCAGGCTGAGGAGGTGGATCCAGATCTGATCCTGCTCCAGAGTGATATTTACGTACCACCATGAGTCTGTTTACCCCCATGGAGCTGGTGGGACTGGGGTCCACATTCAGGCAGAATACAAGAGAAAGCATACTGGCATGGCTAGTTCAGTTGTGGAACACTGGAGCAGATGGGATAATGTTGAATGACATAGAATTGTCCAAAAAGCTGACACTACTTTATGCCAGTGCTGCTGATGAAAGTGTGGGGTCATAAACTAACTTGACTGCTTTGTGTCACTAGCAATATGTGGCCAAATTCTGGAGATATTGCCATGCCCAGAGGCACCTGGCTCTATGGAAGAACTACAGAGCTGTTTGCAAGAACTGGGAATGAAACATGCTATTCATGTGCCGCCTTTCCCAGGACTGACAGCATGACTTTACTCCTGGGATGAGGGATGCAGGGTTACACATGGCCCCTCCATTGATTTATGGTGTCCTGCTATAAATATTATCTCCATTAGTAGGGCAGACTCTCTAGCAAGCAACATGACTGACAACAGACCTAGGAGAGACAGGCAAACTGAGGCAGAAAACAGGAATTCATAAAAACCAGCCCAAACTAGAAGGACCTCTTAGAGTCTCCTGTAGATGAATGTGAGTAGATTTAATGGCAGAGGGAACAGATGAAAGAAAAATAGATAAACAACCTAAGGCCACCCTGGTACCGTTATGGAAGCAATTGCTGAAGGACAAAGGTTTCAGCCATTACCTCTCAATAAGGAAACAAAAGGTAATCAGAAAGACAGAATGGACTCCTACTCCAAAAAGAGACCAAGACAAGCCTCTCCTGTTAGGAGATGTAATGAAACCCGAGTCCACAGCTGCCCCTGAGGAGTCTTTGAGCACTTAGGTATGGGACAACTAGGGAATAGGTCAAGGTTTAAGGGTCTGAGACATGTCTCTGAATGGGAGACATTATATACATAGCACTGGCAATACATTGCTCTTCAAAAAATGTTCAGAGAGTAGCAACATTGGTGGACATGGGAGCTGAGTGTACATTGATATACAGTCATCCTGACAAATTCTCAGGCAGGTTAACCGCTATTATTACATATGGGAAAAAAACAGCGAGAGTCCGAGCTGTAACATTGACTCTGAGGCTTGGATGCCTGCCACCCACCCCTACCTGATGTTCATAACTCCCATTCCTAAATATATAATAAGTGTTGCTATCTTGTGGGTAAGGCATTTATCCCACAAGATATCAACACTAATTACGTATAACTATAATAAGGGTGTTTTCTTTGTGTTTCTGGGAAATTAATCATGTGTCAACTGTAAAGCAATTTTAGGAGGGCATGCTAAACACCCCCCTGAATTGTTGCCACCAAACAGTATTGGCTCCCTGGTGGCCATTAAGAAACAGAGACCTGAGGCTGGCTCAGTGGTAGAGCTCTTGCCTTGCATGTGTGAGGCACTGGGTTCCATCCTCAGCACCACATAAAATAAATAAATAAAAAATAAAGGTATTATGTCCATTTACAATTAAAAAAAAGAAAAAGAAAAAAAGAAAAGAATAAGAGAAACAGAGACCTTGTATGAACTTTCTAAAGTAAACCTAATTCACCCAACACACAGTCCTTTTAACTCCCCTGTATGGCAGGTAAGAAATTTCGCAGGATGGAACTTGGTTCATGACAATGGATTATAGAAAGATAAATAAACTGATTCCTTCACTTTGTGCAACTATTCCCAACATAGCCATTATTCTAGAAGGGCTAAGTACTCAACTAGGAATATCTCACTGTGTGCTGGACCTTGCTAAAGCCTTCTTTATCATAGATTAGTCCTGGAGAGTCGAGACCCATTTGCCTTCAGGTAGGAAGGCTGATGGTAGATGTTTACAGTGTTACCTCAAGGATGTATCCATTGCCCCACCCTGTGTCACGGCATGGTAACAACCATGGTGCTGACCTCCACTAGTAAAAAAGTGTTTATACAAAGATCACATTTGATTCTCTTTCAGTGCTCAATAAAGCTACCCCTTTACTTTGACTCATTTGCAAGGGAGAGGATGGACCATAAACCTGACAAAGTGCAGGACCCTGATTTGTTGGTTAAACTTTTGGGTACTTTTTGGTGAGGAAAGACAAAGGTTATACTTTAGGTTGTAGTAGGTAAAGTCCAGGCATTTCACCTTCCCAACACAGTAAAACAAATATATGAACTTGTGGGGGTCATTAGAGGACTTTCATTCCTCATTTGGATCAGTTATTACAACCCCTATATAATTTGTGTAGGAGGAGTACAGTCAGGGATTGGACTGACTGGTATACTGAGGCATTTAATCAGGCCAAACAGACACTAAAACAGGTGCAGGACCTTGGGAATCTAGACACATCAAGACCCGCTGAGCTTACTGTCCATGCCACACTGGACTGCTGTGAATGGAGCTTATAGGACTGAATTAAAGGATATAAGACCCCTATTGGATTTTGGTCACAGTTATGGAAGGTGGGCAGAGGAACACTATAGCTTGTTGGCAAAACAATTGTGTGCTACTTATGCTGCCCTTCCTGCCACAGAGTCTATCACCAGAGAAGCCAGTCAAGGTTGTAGAACTGGTAAAGCTAAGGTGGCTGGAGGAAGCTCCATCAGAAGAAATTGCCACTTGGCTACAATGTAAATTAAAGCATGTAGGTCAAAAGACTACAGCTGAGGCATGCTGGGGGCTGCCCATAAATATATCTGGTGTTGTTGCTGCATGTCAGGACTGACTTGCCTGCTCTCAGCGCAACCCAAGATGACGAATGTCATCAGGTTGAGATGATGTCCCTCTTCAGTGATGGCCAATAGACTACATTGGCCCTCTCCCATTATCAGAAGGGGCTGCATATGCACTGACTTTTGTGGACACATTTATAGACGTGATGCAAGCCTTTCCCAGCAAAAGAGCCAATCAGAAGGCAACTAATAGAGAGTTACCAAAGAACTCATTTCATACAACAGTGGACTCAAGACTAGGGCATATTTCAGATTTTCAACCTGCCATACTGTAGTGGCACCCCGCACCCCCCGCCAGAAAATCCTAACTAAGATTCTCAAGAAATCTTCACCATTGCTAGTTTTAAGGCTGTCAGCAAAAGAGTCTCTACAGTAGAGTTCAATGTAGATAAACTTCCTATTTTTCTGTTGCTCTATTACTTGGCCACTGGCCTGGAAGAAATCAGCACTCCAGGTGCTGGACACCCCTCTACTTGTTTTTCACAAACATGTATCCAATATAGTAGTTTGTAGAAGTGTGTTTGCAAACACAAAGTGTGATAATAAAAAGGACAAATTCTTTAACAAGGCCTCTGGCCTTGAGCTGGAGCTTCACAGAGATGTCTACATTTCTAAGATAAGAGAAGTTACTAATTGGGCTCCATGGTAACAGCTGGCAGGGGGGAGGAAAAAAAGGGGAGAAGAAGATTTTCCCTTATCAGGTGTTGTCCTTGAAGGGTTAACTTGCTCAGAACAGTGAAAGAAAAAAACCTGCTTTTATGTGAACTTCTGTAAACTGAATTTCTGAGACCCTCCCCTTACATGCTGGCTATAAAATTTTGAAATTACCTGAACTTGGGGTTAAGGGGATTAATTGATTACAGCGAAAGCTGTACCCTCTGAACCAGGCTGCAGCCAAAGAAAACTGTTTCCTGTTATCTTCGGTGCCTTGCCTCGTCTGTCCCTACAACATCTTAATCCAACAGGAGTTGGAGTAATTGAGAGAATGAATGGCCTGCTGAAACAAGCCTTAAGGACTGACAGTACTTCTATGCAAGGGGGCACTGCGTGTCTGCCTGAGGCACTGAGGACACTACACGAGAAACCCAGATCTCAGTGGCCTGCAGATATTTCTATGTTTTCTTGCCATAGCCAGCAGCATTAAGGTTATAGATAAAGGACATTTTCACTAGACATTTTTCTTAAACCAGTGTAGGGCATGAATAACAACTTATTCATGTTGCCAGTTCCTTGAGACATTACATCAGAGACTAGGAGCATTAGTTGGCCATGAACTGTACAAATGAGCCCCCAGTGGTTTGCTTTACTGACCTCTTGTGGGGAGGGAGAATGTCTAAATTTACACATAAAGCCTAATATGTTGGAAATCTGGCCCACAGCTGGTGTTATCACATGGGGTACACTTTGTACCAGTTTAAGAGAAGTTACATATTCCAGAGGTGTCTTGTTCTTTTTATACTCCTGAAGTACAGATAGGCTGGTGTGGTACATGTGCCCAGGTAAGCCTTCTGAGCAGGCTACTTTAATAACACGAGATCATACAGTAGCTTGCACACTGTCTCATAGAACTGATTTGCCATTATTGGTGTCTATTAAACATTTGTCATATTCACTACAGGTTAACAACAAGTAACCTATTCCTGGGCTGGGCAACGGTAATTGCACATCACGCCAACCAGACTGACTGCTGGATCTGCTCAGAACTCCCTATGACTGCAGCACAAGAGCTTCCCTGGGTAGTCCACGAATGAGATGGAGTGCAGCTGGGTAGAACAGAACTGGACTAGAACATTTCTCTCATAATTTGACTCAAGTGCCTAAACAAATTAATGCTAACTTAATGACCTTAATATGCTTTCCAAAAGGTTCCTGCTCTTTGTACTTTGTTGTAAGATATGGATGCAGTGTGCTTGCGGAAGGTGTGGGATGGTTTGAGAATGTGAGGGACAAGAAAGAGTTTCTGAGGCACTGAAGGGGTGGTGTGTTGGCTTAGACACTAAGCGGTGCCTCGGAAAGCTTGCAGTGAGACAAAAAGTACTCTAAAAGAATGTGGTAAGAGAGAGATATGGACATGGGGAGCTGGTCACTCTCCTTATCTCCAGTCTTTAGGTGAGGATCTAAACAGAGTGATCCTGGTTGTAAAGTAAAGGAATGTACTCATAAAACAGCTGAGGAAATCCACTGGTGCAGTGGGCGTGCAACCTATCGTACATATCCCCCCTGCTTGTAGGTGTAGTGTGGCCCTCCACTGTGTCCTGGCCTGTGCTACTAAGGAGTAAGTAATAAAATGTCTAAAGCCTCTCCCTGAGTCCTCCAGGTTTTTCCTCTGGGATTGGTAAATAGTATGTTCAGGGTGCTTGCGGCCCTAGAGTTTATTTATTTTGAGACAGGATCTTGCTAAATTACCCAGGCTGGTTTTGAACTCGTGTTCCTCTTGCCTCAGCCTCCTGGGTTGCTGGGATTACAGGTGTGTGCCACCATGCTGGCTAAGAGACATTTTTGAATAAGTAATTGCCATGAATGAAAGAACAAGCCTGGGCCCCTCTTCCTGGGCCTGGGGCTGGGCTGAGCTGGATTTGGGGAGAGTAACTCTCCTCTGACTCCTTCCCCAACACATCTCTCTCTCTCTCTCTCTCTCTCTCTCTCTGTCCAATAAGAGTAATCTGGGTAGCACACTGCAACTGGCTTGGAAGGCTGAGGCAGGAGGTAGGAGGATCATGAGTTGAAAGTTAGCCTCAGCAACTTAGCAAGGTCCTCAGCAACTTGGCAAGATCCTGTCTCAAAATAAAAAATAAAAAGGGCTGGTGACATGGCTCAGTGGTTTAGTGCCTGAGTTCAACCCCCTGTACTCCCCCTGCCCCCCCCCAATAGAGTTGTATGTTCCACATTGTAATGGATTGAATTATGTCTTCCGCAAATTCATAGGTTGAAGTCCTGATCCCCAGTCCTTCAGAATGTAACTTTATTTGGAGATGGGGTCCTTAAGGAGGCAATCAAGGTTAAATGAGGTCACTGGAACAGGCCTAATGCAATATGGCTGGTATCCTCAGGAGATTACTACACAGATATGCAGAGGAAAGACCATATGAGGGCATCACAACATGGTGGCCAACTACAAGCCAAGGACAGAGGCTGTAGAAGAAACTAAGACTGCCCAGATCTTGATCTCAGACTTCCAGACTTTGGAACCGTGAGAAAATTCATTTCTGTTGTTTGAGTACCAGTTTGTGGTATTTTTCTCTTTTTTTTTTTTTTGTGGTACCGGGGATTGAACTCAGGGGCACTTGACCACTGGGCCACATCCCCAGCCCTTTTTTGTGTTTTTATTAGAGACAGGGTCTCACTGAGTTGCTAAGTGCCTCGCCATTGCTGAGGCTGGCTTTGAACTCGTGATCCTCCTGCCTCAGCCTCCCAAAGTGCTGGGATTACAGGCGTGCGCCACCGCGCCCAGCTGTCTTTCTTTCTTTTTTAATGTTTATTTATTTGCTTTAGTTGTACACAATGCAATGCATTTATGTTTACGTGGTGCTGAGGATTGAACCCGGGCTGCACACGTGCTAGGTGAGTGCTCTACCGCTGAGCCACAACCCCAGCCCCAGTTTGTGGTATTTTTCTTATGGCAGCCCTCACAAACTAAAAATCACGCTCATTCTGGTCCAGATTTGTGGTCTAGGATAGCTCTGGGATCAGTGACTGTAGGACCCTGGATGTACCTTCTCCTCTTTGGGTACCAGTTTCCTCTGCATGGATGGAGGCAAATGGTCTGGGACAGCCCATGCCCCCTACAGCTGGGATACTGCATAATTCTATGATTTCAATCTCTAGTTTTCAATCAGAAGACTCTAACAGAACTTCCTCCAAATTGATGCTTAACAAATATCTGCTGTTATACATGAGTGAATGAGCGAGAGAGAGGCAGAAAGGGAGCTGATGGGGAAGAGAGAAGTGGAGGCATAGTCTAAAGCAGGTAGATGGAGGAAGACAGACCAGAGAAATGGAAACAAAGAAGAGAGACCAGGGAAATTCTCTAGTGATCTGGGGATCTTTGATTCCTCCAGGGCCCCAACTCTTCACTTTGTTGGAATTGACCTTGAATTAGGTCAGTAGTAGCCATGGGGTTAGGGCTGATGGAGGGGTTAGGCCTGGAGCTGGCATCAGGCTAGAACTGAGGTCAAGATCAGATAGGAGTTTGGGTCAGGAGGAGAAGAGTGGAATGGGGTCATTTTGACTTTCCTCTTCAGGGCAAATCTCCTCACCTACCCCTTCTTGTTGTATGTCCTGGGTTCCTCATTTTTGGAATACAGGAGTGGATGCATGGGGCTGTCTAGAAAGGGCCAGGATACCCTTTAACCCATGTCTCCTTTCACTTCCTGCACTTGAAGTTCTCCAAATTGGTGTGTTATCCAAATCTCAAACCAGGAACTCATTCTTCTGTTCCAATTCTCCAGGTGGAGCCTTGGGGCTCTGCAGTAGGGTCCCATTCTGATTCCTGTCACTTCCCAGGGGAGGAAACTTGGGTCATGCGCCTGAAGCTGGTATTGGTGTGTGTGAGGGCCTTCTCCGCAGCAATTGGAGGAGGTGAGAAGGAGCAAAGAAACTTATTTTTACTGAGCACCTACTATAAGGCAGACTTTATGTGAGGACTCACATTAGACACTTTCCCTTACATCAATCCATTAAACTTCCACAAGAACAGAACAAAGTAGCTATTATACCCACTTTCAGCTAAATAAACAGAAGTTCAGGGATCCTGAGTAACTTGGTTCACTTATGGTTGGTTCAGAATTCCAACTTTGCTTGACTCTAAAGGCCCCATCTACCTTCCAACAGGGAGTCACTTTTATATAATTTGGGCCCTCATTTTTTTCCCCTGGGCATGGTGCTGGGCAGGGAGATTGAGTGGTAAGGAAGGTCATCCATGAGCTTAAGGATTATGCAGCCCATAAGAGGAGAGAGATGTATAAACAGATGATGAGAAACAAAGGCTGAACATTCTTTCATGCGGTGCCTGTTTCTTGGGAGCAGACCACACTCAGGTCCTTTGTAGGTGCTGGTGATTTGGGACTGAAAAAGACACAATCCCTGCTTCCATGGTATCTGCCATCAAGTATGTTCAGAAAGATGATAACCTAAATATATAAAATGCATAATATTAATATGTTAAATGGTGATGCAGAGCTGGGGTGCTCAGTGTTAGAGCACTTGCTTAGCATGAGTGAGGCCCTGGGTTCAATCCTTAGCACTGGAAAAAAAAAATTGGTGAGGAGTGCTATGGAGAAGAGAGAAGGAGGACCAGGGAGAGGAGAGCCGGGTGGAAGGATGGAACATGAGTGGCTGGGTGCAGAATGACACCTTGCAGCTTCTTAGTCTCTCAGGCTGGCAGTAGTAGAGCTGCAGGTGTTCTTCTGGTGCACCTGCTTGGCAAGACGGAGTCCAGAGTGCTGCAGTTATTCCTGGCACAGGTGGTGCATTCTCTTAGGTGGCTTATCCTGGACCTCAGCCTTTTGGCACATGGACTCCAATATCAAGGTGTTTTTGATGTTTATGGTAATATATGTACACAGAAAAGACTATGTCGGAATATTATAAGGGGTTGAGGTCTATAGCCCCCCTACCCGGGATGGACCTCTTCTGTCTACCAAAAGAGGCCAGAGGGGCCTACCTCAACGATGAGACTGGATTGGGAAAGTAAAGGCCGCCAATGCCTCCTCCCCCACCTTCAAAACACTCAGAGCCACGTCGGGGAGCCCAGTCAGTAGAATGCCGGAACTCGTTTATTGAAGGGGTGCACAATGCTTTATAGTGGACATCAGCCAATCAGCAGAAAGATCATAGGGACACATAAGGAGCATGGGCGGATGCCATTGGCGCGGAGCCATTGGCCTATCCTTGGGGTGGTTTCAGTTCTCACAGCCATGCCCCCTGCTTAGCCTAGGTCCTGTAACAGGGCGTGGTAATGTGGCAAGCAGCCAGAAAGCCAGAGCTTTTCCATCCCCTTGGCAGACAGTGTAAGGTCCCGACAAGACTATTCATTGTTATTTGTTTTTATAAAACTTATAGCCAATTTGTTAAAGTGTTTTAAAATTAGTTTTCTTCTAATTTTGCTTAAAAATGTGATTTTTCTCTTCATAAATTAAGCTAAATAAGAGCCACCAATTTGACCTTCTCATTACTGCATAATAAATAATGCAAGTTAAAGTCACAAAACTCTTCTTAAATAGACAATCGCATTCATCACACATTTAAATGCCCCAAAACATTCTAAACTGAATTTACACATACACTGTATTTTAAGTAATTTTGAATGCCTGACTTAACAAGAAAAACTAAGCAAATAAATTAATAGTCACAATGAATCTCCAGGTCTCATATATTCCCATACTGTTTATGAACATAATCAAATTATTTCATACTTTAAAACTGAAATCATAAGTCTAAAATCAAGTACTTGATTTTATAGTTTAATTTGATATTACAAGGCTAATTTCATATTTTAGTACAATAAATATTCTTACACATTATAATGCCAAATATAGATTTCTCTTAGTACAAATGTATTAATGTCATATACTTGCTTGATTTACTTTGTCATCTATTTTTTAAAATATTTATTTATTTACTTTAGTTGTACACAATGCATTTTATGTTTATGTGGTGCTGAGGTTCGAACCCGGGCCACACATGTGCGAGGCGAGTGCTTTGCCGCTGAGCCACAACCCCAGCCCCTTTGTCATCTATTTTTAAAATTTATTTATTTATTTGGTACTGGGGATTAAACCCAGGGGCACTTAACCACTGAGCCATATCCCCAGCACTTTTAAAAAAATACTTATTTATTTGTTTTAGTTGTACACAATGTCCTTACTTCTATGTGGTGTTGGGGATCCGAACCCAGGTTGCACACGTGCTAGGCGAGCACTCTACCTCTGAGCCACAACCCCAGCCCCCCAGCACTTTTTAATATTTTATTTAGAGACAGGGTCTCACTGAATTGCTTAGTGCCCCCCCTAAGTTGCTGAGGCTGGCTTTGAACTTGCAATCCTGCCTTGCCCTCCCAAGTGGCTGGGATTATAGGCGTGTGTCACTGAGCCTGGCTGTCATCTATTTTACTGTTACTACTACTACTACTACTATTAATTAATTAATAATTTTTGAAATGAAATTTCACTATGTTGCCCAGGCTGGCCTCCTGAGCATCTGGGAATATAGGCAAGCACCACCAGACCTTATGTTGTCATTTATATATTTAATTTTAAAGCTTACATTTGGAATACACTTCCTGGAAGGAAAAGTATTACCATCCCATGGTACCTGGGGTTTCCAGGAGCTGCCAGGGGTTGACTGAAACTACTTGCAGGACAGAATTCTGAGACTGGATGTGGGGCCTGGCACTTGCTTATGACTAGGGTGTTTCTCCAGGGAGCTGAGAGGAAAGTTCTGTGTCCTTTTCTAGTTGCCAAGTCCATACTCTTCAGGTGGAACTGAACTCACAGTTTGCATTCTGTATTTCTCCATATTCTCCATATTTTCTTGTTGAATTTGAATAGATGGAATTATGTACAGCAGCTAAGGTTGTAACTACCGTTTTCCCCTTTGCTGCTGAGGGGAATATGGGATTCTTTGTCATTTATTTAGTCTGGTCAAGATCCAGTTCCACCAGGCAATTACATGATGTCTGATTGTCTAGTCATGCTCATGACCCATCATGCTGATGATGCTATGGGGGACAATGCCTCTCTTTTCAGCCCCCATGATGGTCTACACTGGGTCTGCAGGGTGGATCCCTTTTGCTCAATAGATGATATTTCACTGACTTTCCCCAGGATCACCCACACTTTGTCATCATATGTGGGTTAAAGGAATTCATGAAGGTTTCTTCCAATATGCTGTGAGCTGTGGGGTGTTGAGATGGGAGTCCCCACATCCCAGCTAGGGATGGTTTTTCCAGGCTTCATTTGAGTAAGATAATTCTGAGATCCCTGTTCCTCAGGAATCTCCTCCAGTTGACAAGCAGGATGTTTTTGAAACCAATCTTAAACTCCTTTTAGGAGTCCTCCTGGAAGCCTTCTACTGTGGGCAGCCATGTGGGTGCCTCCTGGGGTGGAAGAGGGTGGGACAAGGTGTCTCTCACCTGAAGAAACTCTTTTTTCCAATTGCCTCCTTCCTTCCAGCCCACCTTTTGTTTGCTTTGTTTTTTGTTTTAGAATTTCATTTGCTGCTATAAAGAACACCACTTCTTCTGCATCACAAAACCCACTTGTGTCCGTACACACAGGGCATTAAAGCTGGCAGTTTGCAGTCTGGTCCTTTGATCTTGCCTGTGCCTGTATGTGATAAGGTGGGGTGGTGGCAGATGAATAGAACTCTTTTCCAGGTCTCAAGCTATTTTTGGATTTTTATCCCATTATAATAAAATTTCTGCCATGAGGTAGAAAGAAGGTTTGGGATATTATTTAAATTCATTTATGAAATATATGACAGGGAATTAGAGGTGGGCTTAGCCAGAAGTCCTGACTTTACACTGTGGCCTGAAGAGGTCCAATGAAAACATGATAGCAACTTGGCATGTTTGCCTTCAGTTTGTATCTGTCTCCTTTTCCCTAAACTTTGGATCAGGTTCCTGTTCAAGTCATCACATAACCACGCTAATCATTTAAGGAGTGATTATGTAAAACTGATAATCAGCCCTCTTCAAGGGTGAAGACATCAAGATAAAAGTAACAAAGGTATTTTCAAGATCTGCAGGGACATTCAACCACCACCTTTTACAAAGTCTTGCTCCAGACCCCTGGAGTGATGTCTAGAAGTCTCCAGTTTTTGCTCTATACATTCCAGGAACAACAAGGCCTGGCAGAAGGATCACCCCAGGGTGGGACTGCCACCCCATTGAGTAGAAGAGATCATCTTATGGGAAAAAATTATCCCCTTCTAGGGCCATGGGTCTGATAGACAAAAATCCTGTGAAGCAAATGCATATTGGCCCCCTGATCAGCAGCAATTTTCTTGACACTGAAAGGACTCTGACCAGAACTGAGATAATGACCCCCCCACACCACAGTTTGACCAAGATTGTTCAGTGGTGCATACTTCTTGTCCCCTGCTTCATTTTTTCCCCTCTATTTAAACCTAAAGCCTATGTTAGTACTCCTGAAGAAAGGGATGGCTTGCTTGATCTTACTCTTCTTCCCAATACAAACACATTGATTAAATTTCCTTTCCTGCTCTTCGTGATGACTTTTTTTCCATTTGGATTGGGGTGAGTGGCCAGATCTGATTTGTTGGGATCCCCTGGAGTTGGGCTCTGGCCTAGGACTCGAGTAACAAAAGAAAGTGACATTTTCAAAACTTGAGCTGTGACCACAGTAGTAAGAGTTGCAGAGGTATTTAGGGGTTTGGATGGACAGGATGTGTACCTCACCAGGTGTGGCAGGAGAGGGAAGGGGAAAAGTCAGGTCCTAGAGCTTTTCTCAAGGTATAGGAAGAATAGGTCTGCTGGTGGCAGAGGTAGGGCTGCGTACATTCCAAAATATTGGATCTACCTACCTACCTAAACTCACTCACTAACATATGGTAAAATATACCTGAGAATAAGAAATATGAGCTAGGGGAAACTGAAATACAAGTAGAAAGTTAAGACTGAGAAAAAGGTAAACAGAAGTAAGGCAGGCTTTAAGGACTTACAAAGTTGTTAATGTCTAGTCTTTCTTTTCACTCCGAGATTCCTGGAAGCTAGAGAGAAAAGGGAGGCATAATTATGGAATGCTTATAAGAGGAAAGAAGTGTTCTGGTTTTATTCAGGGTTCTTGCAGAATGTGGAGTGTATGTGTTCTGCATTGCTGGTATGAGCATAGGAGACTTCTAATGTTTGCTGGTTATTTAAATACACGAGCAAATGAATAAATGTATGGGACTGTATTTGCTTCAGAAATTAAAGACTAATTACTAGATGAACCCATGGCAACAGGAGACAAAGGCCTTATATTTGGGGCAATGTTTTTTCTTATTTCTTAGATAATTGCTTCTCTATTATTTTCTACTTGTTTTCTAGCATGCTTGTATGTGTGTCAAATGAGCCAGCTTTATCTTACATTATTTTATTTTTCTTATATTTTCATCTTTTTTTTTTTTTTTTTTTTTGCAGTGCTGGGGATTAGAGCCAGGGCCTTGCACATGCCAGGCAAATGCTTTCCCACTGAGCTATATCCCCACCCCTTTATGTTTCCACCCTTTCTATGATATTTTCATTGTTTTACATGAATTTATCTGTAATTGAGATGTCTTGCAACTGCTTCTGTCCAGGTGCTGGTTGTAACATGGAAGTTGCTACCTTGCACACTTGGACTTGGTTATTATTCCTGAAGGCTGTGCCAACCACCACAATTCCTTCATATTTCAGACAACTTGCTGTTTAAGGATTGCTTAGGGAAAGAATGTAAGTCCTGAAAACCTTGTCTGAAAACCTTCCATTGACATCTCTTGGCAAGGTAAAGGAAGCATGCAGAGTGAATATCCTCTGCTTGAAGAAAACCCCAGAGACAACATGAAGCACTCTCAAAACATGCTGTCCCAGTGTACTTCTGATGGCAGAGGGGACATCTTTGGGTAGAAAGACGGCTGTTCACAGTTCTGTCTAAAATGGTTCAGAAGACTTGGACTCTGAAAAAAAAAAAAAGTTTTAGGAATATTTTAACCAATTTCCCTTACTTATATTTATTTTACATTATTATTAAACTATTTTTTATTTAAATTTACATTTGGGAATATTTTAACTAATTTATGTATGTGCACGAGTGATGTAAAATAATATGTGAAGTCTAAAGATTGTTTTTTTTAAAAAATATTTATTTATTTGCTTTAGTTGTACACAATGCCTTTATTTTTACGTGGTGCTGGGGATCAAACCTGGGCCGTGCACATGCTAGGTGAGCGCTCTACTGCTGAGCCAAAACCCCAGCCCTAAAGATTGTTTTTTAGTATGCGGTAGAAATTCAAAGCCATAAGAAATAATTTTTGTCATTGTTTATCCTTAGTGGCACAAAAACAATACATATCTTATAATTGATAGAATCTTAAATTTGTTGAAATATAGTAATTTACTTTTTTTTAAATTCATCTCCCCTCACCCCCGCTTTTGGTTTGATAAATATTCATAGCATTAAATTTGTCATTTGCTCCATAGCCCAGATGTGCTAGGGCAGTAGGGTAGGTTTTGAAGAGGCCAAAGAAAGTGACCGGAGACAACATGGGAGACATAAGGTTTATTGGGGAAAGCTTACAAGACATCAGAGGCTGCTCCAAGAAGAGTTCAGTGGTGATGTGTTGATAGCACCTCTGTCCCTCATGTGCTATGGCAAGCAGTTTCTCCTCTCCCTCATAGCATTTTCTCCAGTGGTGACTGGCTGGATGAGTGACTCATATCCTTCCCACAATGCCCTCAGATCCATGCAGGTCCCCACTCAGGGATGGGTTTTACATTTTAGGTTGCAAAAGCATCATTAGCTTGCTTAGTTTACTTGTATGACCAGCATACCAAGGAGCAACTGTCATGATGTACATGCGAGAAAGTAGCTTTCTACTGATAGTACCAATTTGTCCTAATTCTCAGTGTGCATAAGAGAAAGTCAGTGTCCTTCAAGATAATATGTGTCTGAACTTTCCAGCCTACCCTTGCACTCATTGTTCCTTTAACTTGGTTAGGCTTTTTGGAACAGAAAAAAGGTATTTAGTGACATAGTGTTTTTTTTTTTTTTTTTTTTAACCATCCCACTTTTCTTTTTTTAACATTTTATTTATTTTTTTGTTTATAATATTAGTATGTATTACAATTCAAAATGCACATATATAGCATCTTTTTACATACAACTGTTAGTATACAAAGTATATTCGTACAATTCAGGTCTTCAATCATGCATTTAGGATAATGATATCCATCCATTCAACCACCTTTTCTTTTCTTTTCTTCCCCCCCCTCCTTCCCCCCTTGCTCCCTTCCTTCCCCTCCCTTCCCTTTGACCATTCTAGTGTTCCTCTAATCCTCCTATGTACCCCCATCCAACAATACTGTGAACTAGCCTCCTTATATCAGAGAAAACTTTCGGTATTTCATCCCACTTTTCTTTAGGAATAGTTCACAATTTAAATCATGTTCAAGTGTATAGTTTTGTGGTATTAAGTATATTTATACCATTGTGCAGCCCATCCATCTCCAGAACTTTTTCATTTGGCAAAACTGAAACTCTGTACCCATTTGTGTCAGTCAGCTCTTTATCACTGTGACTGAAACACCTGATTATAACAACTTAGAGGAATACATTTATTTGGTTTCAGAGGTTCTGTCCTTGGTCAACCAACTCCCTTGCTCTGGGCCTGAGGTGAGGCAGAACATCATGGCAGAAGGGCAGGGTGGAGGAAAGCTGCTCAGCTCCTGGGAGTGTGGATAAGATATATAATCCCCAAGAGCACACCCCCAGTGACCTACTTCCTACAGTCATGCCCTGCCTACTTTCACTTACCACCCAGTAATCCATTCAAATCGTTAATCCATTAAATAGATTAATCCACTGATTAGGTTACACCTCTCATAATTTGATCATTTCCCCTCTGATTATTCCTTCATTGTCTCACACATGAGTTTCTGGGGGACACCTCATATCCAAACCATAACACCATTCAACAACAGCTCCATTCTCCCCTCTGTCTTGCCCCTGGCAACTACCATCCTTTCTGTTTCTGTGAATTTGACTACTCCATGAACACCCATGTAAGTGGAATTCTACAGTGTTTTTCTGTGACTGGCTTATTTTACTTAGTATAATGTTTCCATGGTTCATTCATGTAGCAGCATGTCATTTCTTTTTATGGTTAAATAATATATCATTGTATGGCTAATATCATATTGTTTATCCATTTACCAGTGGATGGATACATATGTTGCTTCCACCTTTTGACTACTGTGAAGAGTGCTCCTCTGAACATAAGTATATGAACCTCTTTTCTGTAGCTGAGTTCAAGAAAAATTTATCATTTTTGTCCTGTAAGTCACAGCTGCAATTTCCTATTATTACCAATTAGCTCTTCACATCTCCATTGTGTTTCAAAATTGTCCTTCACTAGCTGGACTTGGCAGCGCATGCCATTATAATCCCAGCAATTTGGGATTTTTGAGGCAGGAAGTTTGCAAGACCAAGGCCAGCCTTAGCAACTCAACAAGACCCTGTGTCAAGATAAAAAAATAAAAAGGGCTAGGGATGTAGTTTAGTGGTAAAATATCCCTGGGTTCAATCTGCAGTACCCTCCCACAAATGTCAATCACCATGCTAGTCCTCTGAAATTATTTTTCTCTTGTGGATTGTTCCTTTTTTTGGGACTTCCTGCTCTTGTTTTATAGAAGTAAGATTAATTCATTTATCATATAAACTATAGATTTAAAAAAAACTCTTTCCTGTTAACTACCATTGAGTCTATCTTGTTTATTTTCTTTTTAATTGACACATAGCAATTGTACTTATTTATGTGTACAGTGTGACATCTCAGCACATGTATCTAATGTATACTGATCAGATCAGGGCAATTTGCATTTCCATTGTCTCCAACATTTATCATTTTTTTGTGTTGGGAAATTCAAAATCCCATCTTATAGCTAATTTGAAATATACAGTAAATTGTTCTTATCTATGGTCACCCCACTGTGCTGTAGAACAGTAGAATTTATTCTTCCAGCCGGGCGTGTTGGTGCACGCCTGTAATCCCAGCACTTTGGGAGGCTGAGGCAGGAGGATCGCGAGTTCAAAGCCAGCCTCAGCAATGGCGAGGCACTCAGCAACTTAGTGAGACCCTATCTCTAAATAAAAAGTACAAAAAAAGGACTGGGGATGTGACCCAGTGGTTGAGTACCCCTGAGTTCAATCCCTGGTACAAAAAAAAAAATTTATTCTTCCAATCTAATTGTATTATTTTTTTTTTGTGGTACCGGGGATTGAACTCAGGGGCACTCGACCACTGGGTCACATCCCCAGCCCTTTTTTTTTTGTATTTTATTTAGAGACAGGGTCTCACTGAGTTGCTAAGTGCCTCACCATGGCTGAGGCTGGCTTTGAACTCGCGATCCTCCTGCCTCAGCCTCCCAAAGTGCTGGGATTACAGGCGTGCGCCACCGCGCCCGGCTTCTAATTGTATTTTGGTATCTGTTATCTGTCCCCTCTCTATGCCCCCTCCTCCTGGTAGGCCTATATTACGAAGATCATTTCTTGCAGGTAAATGGATGGAACTAGAGAATATCATGCTAAGTGAAATAAGCTAATCCCCCCAAAACAAAGGCTGAATGTTTTCTATGATAAGTGGATGCCAATCCATAGTGGGGTGGGGTGGGGGAGAAGTAGGGAAGAGTGAAGGAGCTTTGGATTTTGTAGAGGGGTGGGGCGTTGGGAATGGGAAGGACCATAGAATGAGACTGCCATCATTACCCTATATACGGGTATGATTACACTACTGGTGAGACTCTGCACCACGAACAGCCAAAGGAATAACACACTGTGCTCCATTTGTGTACAATGTGTCAAAATGCATTCCACTGCCATGTATAACTAATTAGAACAAATTAAAAAAATAGAAAGGATACCAGTAGAATAGAAGAAGGGAAACAAGGGGAAGGAGGGGAGGCAAATGGGAGGGACTGGGGAACAAAATTGATCAAATTATACTGTTTTATTCTGAGAATGTATGAATTTATTATAACAAATAAAAAAGTCTTTACCTGCCAAAAAAAGATCATTTTTACTATTTCTTTTTTTAACTGATGAATACTTACGTATTCATTTTTCCCCCTTCTTCCTCCCTCCCTCCCCCTGCCTCCTTTACTCCCTCCCTTCCTTTTTACCTTCCTTCCTTCCTTCCTTCCTTCCTTCCTTTTGTACTGGGAATTGAATCCAGAGTGCTCTACCACTGAGCTATATCCATTGCCCTTTTTATTTTTTACTTTGAGACAGAGCTTTGCTAAGTTGCTGAGATTGATCTTGAACTTGTGATTCTCCTGCCTCAACCTCTCAAATTGCTGGGATAACAGGCTTGTACCATGGTACCAGGTATTATGTCCACTTGCATTTTTGTCCATCATTTAGTCTGTTTGGGCTGCCATAACAGAACACCACAGACTGGGTGACTTAAACAGAGAAGTTTATTTATTTTGACTGTTCTGGAGGTAGACTTCCAAGATCGAGTTGTTGGCAGCTGGGTGTCAGGTGAGGGGTTTCTTTCTGACTTTTAGACAGTCCCCTTCTCTTAGTGTCCTCATGTGGCTTTTTTTCTCTGTGTTTTTGTGATGTTTCTTCTTCTTCTTATAAGGACACCACTTCTGTTAGATCAGTGTCCCATCATAATGACCTTATTTAACCTAAATTATCTCTCCAAAGGCTCCATCTTCCAATATAGTCATAAAGCCTAGCACATGAGCCTTTGGAAATGTTCCAGATCTAAACTAAAAAAACCTCCCACCTGAAGCAAGGTACTTAACCTCCCTGAGGCTCCATTACCTCCCCTGTGAATTAGGAATAATAACAAAGTATCCATTTCTTGGGGGTGTTGTGCAGGGGTGAATGAGTTAACACCTATAGATAACTTAGAGCAGTGTTTGGGCATGGAGACGAATGTTTGTGTTCCTGGGCCTGATACAGTGCTAGGCCACCGAAGGTTCTTACTGAGGTTGAATTCCTCCTGCCCAAATGAGAGTGCTTTCTGCTATGCTCCTTCCTCTTGCCTCTGTGGTTTCCACATCTTTAACTTCACTCCTCTGGAGAGTGAGTGGGTCAGGACAGGGCTGGTGAGCCTGGGGCCTGGGGCTTGAATGCCAGGGTCACTGGCTGGATTGGGCAAGAGCATGGAAAGGTACTTGACCTGGTCATGGATATTTGGAGACACCAACAGTTCTGGGAGATTCATAAGTAGGAAGTGAAAAGAGGAGGAACAAAAGGGGAACAGAAATTGTGCCCCTGACTCTACAGGTCCTGTTCCCTGCTCCCAAGTGGTGCAATGGGGTGATTGGAATGTGAAGGTGAGGAGGTTGGACTAGGAGACCCCCCTTCTCTGGGTACGAGAACAGAGATGGTTGTGTCCCTCTGCCCCCACCACTCGTTGTCTGAGTTCCAACTGTTTCCTCTTCTATTTACTGTCCAAAGTCCCAGGGGAGGAGATGCCCAGTTAGAATCTCTTGGACACTCAGATACACAGGGCTCAAGGCCCTTGCCTGGACCAGGCCCCTCTTCCCCTTTCATCTAGTACCACTTGCTTTAGTTCTCCTGGATTTAACACCTCTTTCTCACTGGGGCCTGGGCTGCCAGCAGGAGCCAGTTAGTTTTCCATTCTTTAAACAGGTAAGTAACCAAGGTGGGGGAGGCAGGTGGGACCAAGCTGTTTTGGATTAAGATGACCCTAGTTCAGGAACAGTGGGGGTTGATGAGAAGACGTAGGATGATTTGGTCCTTGAGAATATGGAGGAAAGGTTCATGGCCATGTCAAGGGCCAAGCAGTCCCCTGAGAATGGGGACAGAACCCTGCAATATTTCAAACCTTTGCCCCCTAATTCATCTCTAACCTCTGACCCAACCCAAGCTATCACCTTGACCTATGCAGGCCCTACTTCAATACCACCATCAGCTTCTGCACAAATTTGCATCTTAGTCTCAGCCTGGCCCCAGCTCTAACCCAAATAGCAACTTCAACTCAGTTCCAGCTCCAGCACCAGTCCTGGGCACATCATGGAGAAGGAATTTCAAGACATTGAGCAGCTGGACTCTGAAGAAAATGACCATCAGCTCAGTGCCAGTGAGGGGCCAGGCACTCATGAGCAGAATACCAGGAGAGAAAATCCATTTTGGAAAGGCAAGTGTTCAGTTTCTGGGGCTTCACCTGCACCCCGTCTCAGCTGCCAATTGCCCTCTGTCTCCATTAGGTCTCTGTTGCATTCTTTCCATGAGCAGGGACTGAGTGAGTCCCTCTAGGTGTGAACTGCTGGTACCTCTGTTTGCAGAAGGCCCTAGGAAAGGGCATGTGCCCAGAGGTGTAGGGATCCCTGGAGATGACTCCCTTCCTCCCCTCCCACCCAGGCAGATGTGTGCTGCGCGTGCGCACATGCAAGTGTGTGTGTACAAGTAATGCAGAGCCCGCCAGAAATGTGTGGGTGTGGATGGGTGAGTTGGGGTGAATTGGGAAATCAGCATGAAGAGATCCTGGAAGATTCCTGCTACCTGTAGGCCTCCTGCCTGGATCCTCCTCTAGCAAATTTTTAAAAAAATATATTTTTAAGCTGGGTGTGGTGTCTCACACCTGTAATCTCAGCACTTGGGAGGCTGAGGCAGGAGGATCTCAAGTTCAAAGCCAGCCTCAGCAATGGCAAGGCACTTAGCAACTCAGTGAGACCCTGTCTCTAATAAAATACAAAAAAGGGCTGGGGATGTGGCCCAGGGGTCGAGTGCCCCTGAGTTCAATCCCCAGTATGAAAAAAAAAAAAAATATATATATATATATATAGTTGTCAATGGACCTTTATTTTACTTATTTGTATGCAGTGCTTAGAATCAAACCCAGTACCTCACACATGCTAGGCAAGTGCTCTACCACTGAGCTACAATCCCAGCCCTCCTCTAGCAAATTTTGAACACTGTCCCCAAGTGGTTGAGAAGGATTTTAGGCAAGAGAGATTTCAGTAGTTCTAGGCAAAAAGGCAGGATCCAGGGACAGAGGAAAATGTCATGTGTGAGTGCTGGTGATGGAGCTGGGTTCTGTGGAGACAAGAGGGGTTGGGACTCCAAAGCTCAGGGAGGGGATTGGTCAGCCTGGGCTGGGAGGAAACCCTCCATTGTCGAAGTTGGGAGGGAGGACTGGTGCTGGGCAGGGCAGAAGTGGGCAGAAGGGGTAGGTGTCCCACCCATGACTTCTCTTTCCCCTGGATGTGTGTTGGCTGGCCTTTCCACTGGGTGGTAGACTCCATGGGGACACAGTTCCAGGGCCCACACGATGCCCTGGGTGAGAGAACAAGCAACAACAACTTTAGGTATTGTTGAATCTTCTGAGGGGGAGAGGATTCAGAGTTTGAGCAGGAGGCTTGGAGGAAGTCCAGAATCTTTGAAATTAATGGGAGAGGGAGCTTGTCCAAACAGACTAAGGGACAATGAGGAGGGGGAAGTGAAGGTGCCACAGCCCCTGTTGCCTGGGAGAGGGGTCCTCTCCAGAGCTGATGTTTTACTATTGACAGCTTCCCACTCTTCCTGGCAGTTTTCATGTGTACAGTTTTCAACAAATTTGAAAGTAAAAGCAATTAAAAAAAAATTATACTGGGGATTGAACCAATGAGCAACATCAAATTTGGAAATGTTTTAACCATTGTTTCCTCAAATGTTTTTGTATGCTTCTACCCCTTTCCTTTCCTACAAGGACTTCAATTAGGTATACATCAATATATTGCAACATATCACACATGTATCCATGATTTCATTGACTCTCTTTCCTTGTTTTATCCTCTCAGTGTTTCATTTTATATGGTTATTGCTATACCTTTAAATTAACTAAATTCTTGGGGCTGGGGTTGTGGCTCAGGGGTAGAGCGTTCGCCTAGCATGTGCATGGCCTGGTTTGATCCTCAACACCACGTAAAAATAAAGGCATTGTGTACAGCTAAAATAAATAAATAAATAAATAAATATTTTAAAAAATTAACTAAATTCTTATGCATCTCTAATCTTCCATCAGTTCCATCCAGTGTATGCTGTTGCTTCTTTTTTTAATTTTATTTATTTTTTAGTTGTAGTTGTACACAATACCTTTATTTTATTTATTTTATGTGGTGATGAGAATCAAACCAAGGGCCGTACATGTGATAGGTGAGTGTTCTACTGCTGAGCCACAATCCCAGCCCCCATGCTGTTGCTTCCTATAGTTGTTTTTTTTTTTTTGTTTTGGTTGTTTCTGGTGTGTGTGAGGGTAAATCTGGCTTTGGTTATTTCATTTTGAGCACAGCCTTTCTTGGATGTTTAGACTTGCTCAAGTGTATTTTTTATCCTAGACATCATCTAGTCTTCATCTCTAGAAGTTCAACTGAGACTTCTAAATATCTCCCATAGCTCTACTTAATATTTTGAACATATGGGATATATTATGATATCAGTTTCAATGTCCTTTTCTGATAATTCTTGCATATCTTGTCAGTTATGCATCATAATTGATTGATTGATTATTCATTTTTCAGCACTGGGCATTGAAGCCAGGGCGTCATGTATGCTAGGTTGGTGCTTTACTGCTGAGCTACATCCTCAGCTCATTTTGGCAGATTCATTAACCTTGTCGATATGAATTGTGTTTCCTGTTTTGTTGAATGCCTTGTCATCTTTGACTGAATGCCAGACATTGTGAATTTTACCTTGTTGGGTGCTGGATATTTTTGTATTCTAAATATTCTTGAGCTTTTTTCCCAGGATGCAGTTAAGTAACTCAGAATCAGTTTGATCCTGCGAACCTCAACCATCTTGGTTGCATATTTTCAGGTCCATCTCCTCAACTTGGGGAGGCTGCTGATTCTGCCTCAATTTTCCCTTCTTGCTCTATTACCTGATGTCTTTCTTGAAGCAGTAAGGTGGAGCAATCGGAGGACTCATCTGATTTGTTTCCTGTCTTTTGGGGATCATTGCCTTTCATCGCCTGATGTTCCATTGTCTTGAACACCGTTGTTTCTTGTAGTTTTGTTTTCTTGTAATTTCTTGTTATTTTTGTTTTGGTTGTTTCTAAGGTGGGGGTGGGAGGTGGGGGGAGGTAAATATGACCCCTTATTCCATCTTGGGCAGAGCCTTGTTGCCGCCTGAAGCGATGGCCGCTTGGAGCAACGAAGCCGTGGGAAGAAGTTCAGAGGCGAACTGGAAACAAACAGCTTTTTATTCTGATAACTTTTCTCTCTGGCTCTAACAACGACTAACACACACCACACACCACCAAAAAATGGTGCTGACCCGATCAGCAATCTTGGCCAAGTCACTCGAGATCCCGGGCCAAGTCCCGCGAGATTACGAAAGACAGCAATGCCCAAAACTCCATTGTAAGCTGCCTGTCATGGCCAGCCACAGACCGCAGGAGGAAAACTTGGAGGCAGAGTAAAGCTATTACTACTTTTACTTCTACTTTCTTAGAGAGAGCTTAGAGAGGGAAAGAAAGATTTTTAGAGAGAAAGATTAGAGAGAGCTTTTCTTGTCTTCTTAGCTTAGAGAGAGAGAAAGAAAGAGAGAGCTTAGCTTAGAGAAAGATTATTTTTTAGAGCTTCTTTCTTCTTTCTTCTTTCTTCTTTCTTCCTCGGGAGCCTCGGCCTGTCTCTGACCAGCCATTACTTCTTCTATCTGGTTTCTCTTCTGTAACCGCTCTGCCTGTGTTCTGGCCGCTCTGATTCTTTTCCTCTTCTCCGACCCGAACTCTTCTTCTGACCAACCGAGCGACTGCACGATTGACTGAATGAATTCGTTCTCCTAACTCCGACCGCTTTCACCCGGTTATATACCTTTAGCTTTGCGGGTGCCTCACGTGCGTTTACAGGTGCGTATCAGGCGGAACTTATGGCTTCCAGCTAGCTGCAATAACCCTTCCTAATTGGGGCTCCTTCACTCCATGGCCCATAGTCAACTGCAATTTAAGCCATCTCCCCAAACAAGGCTCCTACAGCCTTTCTTTGACTTTTAAACTTACCTAAGTTGCACTTTACATGTTTTAACTCACAATTCCCAGAGTAATCCAATCAGGTAGCTACTTTTGTTATTGCCATTTTATACATGAAAAAATGGAGGCACCAAAAAATTGAATGACTTGTCTGTGATGTCAGAGCCAGTGGTGGCACAGCTGGTCAATGCCTGCTACACTGACCCTGAGTTGGGGGTTAATAGGTTTCTGATTTGTTGGGAAGCAGGATGAGGACCTTCTCTCTCTCTCTCTCTCTTTTTTAAAATATTTTTTAGTTGTCGATGGACCTTTATTTTATTTATTTGTATGTGGTGCTGAGAATTGAAACCAGTGCCTCACGCATGCTAGGCAAGCATGCTACCACTGAGCCACAACTCCAGCCCCAGGACAAGGACCTTCTGCTTGGAAAGAACTGGGGAGAGCAGTCAGGGGCTCAGTTGTGGAGTCCCAGGATGGGTGGGCAAGTCTGATCAGAGAGCTTCTGAAAGAGTGTGTCCAAGACATTTTGTGTTGCTATAACAAAATATCTGAGACTTGCCAAGCATGGTGGTGGACAACTATAATTCCAGTGGCTCGGGAGGCTGAGACAGGAGGATCGCAAGATTAAAGCCAGCCTCAGCAATTTAACAAGGCCCTAAGCAACTTAGCGATAACTTGTCTCAAAATAAAAATATAGGGCTGGGGTTGTAGTTCAGTGGTACAGCATTTCCCTGGCAGGTGTGAGGCACTGGGTTCAATCCTTAGTATCACATAAAAATTAATTAATTAATTAATTAATTAATTAATTAAAGGTATTGGGTCCATCTACAACTAAAAATATTTGAAAAAATAATAAAGAGGGAGGCTGGGGCTGTAGCTCAGTGGTAAAGCACTTGTCTCATAAGTGTGAGGCCCTGGGTTTGATCCTCAGCACCACATAAAAATAAATAAATACTGTGTGCTCATCTACAACTAAATACATATTAAAAAAATAAATAAAAAGTGTTGGGGATGTGGCTCAGTGACTAAGTGCCCCAGGTTCAATCCCTGGTACAACGCTCCCCCCAAACAAAACAAATAAAACCAAATCTGACACTGGGTGTGGTGGTGCACACCTGTAATCCCAGCAACTTGGGAGGCTAAAGCAGGGGGATCATGAGTTCAAAACCAGCCTCAGCAACGGTGAGACGCTAAGCAACTCAGTGAGACCCTATCTCTAAATAAAATATAAAATAGGGCTGGGGATGTGGCTCAGTGGTTGATTGCCCCTGAGTTCAATCCCTGGTCCACCCTCCCCCCAAAAACAAATAAGCAAATATAAGACTGGGTAAATTAAAATGAAGAGATTTATTGGCTTGTGGTTCTGGAGGCTGGAAAGTCCAAGATTGAGGGGCTGCACCTGATGAGGGGCCTTCTTATTGCATTATCCCATAGTGGAAGGGCAAAGGGAGGATAAGAGAGAGTGAGCAGGAGAGAAGATTTAATAAAGAACCTGGTTCTACAATAATGGCATTAATCTATCTCCCATTAGGCTCCATTTCACAACATTGCTGCATTGAGGACACATTCTTTTTTTTTTTGTATTAATGAAAATAACTTTTTATTAATTAACTCAATTAAATGTCTCCCAATTGGCAGCGTTTTCACTGGCATCTGCATCTCCAATAATATCACACCCATAACCATCCCACTTATATCACCCTACTTAAAATGAACAGTTCTAGTAGTTAATACTATAGCTTTTAACAGTGCATAGAACTCTACCTGCTAACCTTTAATCTTTTTTCAATTTGTTCTGCTTAGTTATATATGACAGCAGAATGCATTTGAACTCATTGTACACAAATGGAGCAAAACATTTCAATTCTCTGGTTGTACACAGAGACACACCATTTGTGCAATCACACATGTACCTAGGTGTTGCTGCCTGAAGTGATGGCCGCTTGGAGCAACGAAGCCGCGGGAAGAAGTTTAGAGGCAAACTGGAGACAAACAGCTTTTTATTCTGATAACTTTTCTCTCTGGCTCTAACAACGACTAACACGCGCCGCACACACCACCAAGATGGCGCTGACCCGATCAGCAATCTCGGCCAAGTCACTCGAGATCCCGGGCCAAGTCCCGTGAGACTACGGAAGGCGACAATGCCCAAATCTCCATGGCTCATAGTCAACCGCAATTCAAGCCATCTCCCCAAACAGGGCTCCTACACCTAGGGTAACGATGTCCATCTTATTCCACCATCTTTCCTACCCTCCAACCCCTCCCCAGCCTCCCCTTTGCCCAATCCAAAGTTCCTCCATTCTTCCCATGCCCCCGCCCCCATCATAGATCAGCATCCACTAATCAGAGAAAACATTCGGCTTTTAGTTTTTTGGGATTGGCTTACTTTGCTTAGCATAATATTCTCCAACTCCATCCATTTGCCTGTAAATGCCATAATTTCTCTCTCTCTCTCTCTCTCTCTCTCTCTCTCTCTCTCTCGGTACCAGGGACTGAACTCAGGGGCACTTGACCACTGAGCCACATCCCCAGTCCTGTTTTTGTATTTTATTTAGAGGCAGGGTCTCACTGAGTTGCTTAACATCTCACCGTTGCTGAGGCTGGCTTTTAACTCACGATCCTCCAGTCTCTACCTCTTGAACCGCGGGAATTACAGATGTGCGCCAGTGTGCCCAGCTTTTTATTCTCTTTTAATGCTAAGTAATATTCCATTGTATACATATACCATAGTTTCTTTATCCATTCATCTATTGATGGGCATCTAGATTGGTTCCACAGTTTAGCTATTGTGAATTCAGCTGCTATAAACATTGGTGTGGCTATGTCACTATAGTATGCTGATTTTAAGACCTTTGGGTATAGACCGAGGAGTGGGATAGCTGGGTCATATGGTGGTTCCATTCCAAGTTTTCTGAGGAATCTCCACACTGCTTTCCAAACTGGTTGCACCAATTTGCAGTCCCACCAACAATGTACGAATGTACCTTTTTCTTGGGGGACACATTCTAACCGTAGCAGAAGATAAAGCAAAGGCATCAGGGAGGATATGGGGGGAGGTAAGAGGCAGGAGAGGGTGTGCTCAGGGGATGTGGAGAATATAGGCATCAAAGGCATAGCCTCTCCTGGCCAAGATGGCTCTGAGTGTGCTGCAGTGGAGGAAGGTGAAAGTCATTAGTGTGAAAAGGTCTTGGATACTGGATGGTCACTCACAGGGCCAGTGTCCAACTCAGGATGGTGATAAGAGATGACTTGTAAAGGAAGATTCTGGGCTTCTGATTGAGCCTCCCCCAGGATGTGGGGGTGCTAGGGTATAATGGCAACAAGGAGAGAAGGAGGTCCACAGAGGCAGGGTCCAAGGCAGAAAAGAGGAAGTGTGTTAGTGCATGTAGATGGTGCAAAAGCAGGAGGTCAGGGCTGGGAGGACTGTCATCCTCTGGACCTGGAGAGACAGCAGTGGGGAAGGCCAGCTGTGCACATAAAGACATGGGTGTATGAATACATGTGTGTTAGTGTCCATATGTGTGTGAGGAGGTATAAGAATGTGTGTATCAATAGTTGAGTATGTGAAAGTGTGTGAGAATGTGTGTTAATGAATGTGTGTATGAATATGTGCATGGGAGAGTGAAATGAAAAATGTGTGTGTGGTCAGGTGCAGACTGATCAAGGGTGGGGAGAGGTTACTATGGAATGATGGGGGGCTAAGGAGGGAGTGTTTACAGTAGAACTTGGGTTTCAGAGGGGACAAAGGCAGTGGGAATTGGGGGAAGAGGATCTGAGTCTGAGAAGATGAGGGGAGCGGGTGAGCCTGGTGGGTGTCCCTTGGGGAGTGGTGGAATGACCTGGACTGAAGGATCCTAGTGGAACTTTGGGAAGGGAGGGATTATTCCAGGTTTGGACTTGTATGAGGGATGCAGTTATTGAATTTAAAGGGAACACAGGGCCCAGCCTCTAGGGAAACAGTCTGAAGGGAGAGGGGCTGTGGAAGGGCAGAGACTAAGGCCAGAGGTGATCTGCAGGTCATTCCAGCAGGTGGACAGGAGGGGAAACCTTTCATAGATCTACTTTCTTAGGATGTGTGTCTAATAAAAGCCAGGTCTTTCCCCCAGACTCCTGTGTGTCTCCCTGTTCCAGGTCTAAGATCTCAGCTTTGCACACAGCTGATGTGTGTACTGTGTCATGTTCATGAGTGTTGTGTGCACCTGTGTAGGGGCATGTGCATGCTGCACACTTTCACATGGGTGCAAGTGTGTAAATGTGTGTGTGCAGTGCCCCAATGAATGTTGAGGCCCACTGAATTCCCCACAGTCCCCCACCTGCTTTCTCCCCCAACCAGGTTGTGTCTCCTCAGACTTCTGTGCCCTTGGATGCCTGGATCATGACACTCTCTCTCTCACAGGGTCACCTCCTCCCCAGCCCCTTCCACAGCGCCTCTGCTCCAGGCTTCATCTCAATCTGCTCGCCCTGGGTTTCAATATCCTGCTGCTGGTGGCTGTTTGTGTAATTGGGTCCCAAAGTGAGAGTCACAGGGCTGGCAGGGATAAGGCAAGGATGGGGAAGAGTGATGGGCAGTGTCGGGGCAGTGATGGGGGCAACGAGGGGAGAAGAGGTGGAGGCAGCATGAGGCATGTACAGGGAGCAAATGGGGACCAATGATGGGGAAATGATGGGACCAATCATGGTGGCAGTGACAGGTGAAGAGGGGGGCAGTCATGCAGATGGTGATGGCAGACATAGCCCACACTCCATCTGGTCCCCACTGTCTCCTGACAAGGCACACAGCTGCAAGCAGAGTTGCGGACCCTGAAAGAATCTTTCAGCAATTTCTCCTCCAGCACCCTGATGAAGGTCCAGGCTCTGGTCTCCCATGGTGAGTGGGCTGGATGGTCGGTGATAATTTATCCAGAGAAGTTTGCCCGGGCTGTGTGCTGAATTTGCAATAAGGACATGGTTAGGGGTTGTGGAGACTCAGACTGGGGTAGAAAACCCAGCCCAAGAAGCTGGGCAAGGCTTCCAGGGATGTTGGCCCCTGACCTGAGGGGCCCTGAGGGTGAATCCGATCCGGTAGCTGAAGAAGAGGGAGGTTAGTGACAGAGAGAAGAATCTGGAACAGCCAGGAGATGAGGAAGACCAATGCACATTTTGGAACTTATGGACAATTCTAGCATGAGGTGAGCTAATTGGTGGGGCAGTCGCTATGGGGTAGAGAATGGTATAGGACCAGACTTTGCAGCATGTTGTGCTTGTTGAATGGGGCCTGGTTGCAAGAACATGAGGACCCAGTGAAAGAACTCATGCAGTGCAGTGTTCTGAGTTTCTGTGGTGGTGTGGGGAGCCTGAGTGGGCTCAGGGGTCCAGGCAGTAGACCACACAACATCCCGGGACAAGGTGATGGTCCCTAACTGATGTACAGGCATGTGATGCCACAGGCATGGTCAGCATACAGAACAGAGGAGAAACCACTTAGCTTCTCCCTTTTCAGGGGACAGTGCAGGTGACAAGGTGACATCACTGGGAGCCACACTGGAGAAACATCAGCAGGACCTAAAAGCAGGTCAGAGGCCCTCCACAAGTGTGTGTATGGTGTGGTGTATGTGCATTGTGTGTGATGTGTGTATGGATTGTGTGGTGTGTGTTTGTATGTGTGTGGTATGTCTGTGTGCTGTGTGTGAGCTTTATGTGTATGTGTGTTAGGTGGTGTGTGTATGAGGTGTGTATGTATTGTGTGTATGTGGTGTGGTGTGTCTGGTGTGTGTGTATTGTTTGTGGTGTGGTGTGCTTGTATGTGTGGTGTGTATATAGTGTGGTGGTGGTGTGTGTGTGTGTGTGTTTCCCCAGCCAACAGCTGGACTCTTGTGTCTGGTCCTGGCAGGTGAGGACTCACATGTCTGCTGCATTGCTGTCTGTCCATTGTTCCCCTAGATCATGCCACCTTGCTCCTTCACCTGAAGCACTTTCCAGTAGATCTGCGTACCCTGACATGTCAGATGGTATTTTTTCAGAGCAATGGTAAGGACAGGGCATCTCTGGTCTCACTGTGTTTGTCCCCTCTGGCTAGATCTTATCTCGCTCTGCCCCTCTCCTGTCAGGTACAGAATGCTGTCCTGTTAACTGGGTGGAACATGAAGGCAGCTGTTACTGGTTCTCTCGTGCTGGGAAGACCTGGTCTGAGGCCGACAAGTACTGCCAGCTAGAGAATGCCCACCTGGTGGTCATCAACTCCAGAGAGGAGCAGGTGAGGCCAGGCTTCTAAGAGGCAGGAGGAAACCTTGAACTCAAGCTCGATCAGGAGGTTCAATCAGGTTTCTTTGTGTCTTTTTAACCTAAGGAAGAGTCCAGAAGCAGAAGTGTCATAGAGCCCTGGGAGGTTCATAGTGGAGCAGCCATTGATGCTAAGAGGTGGGAGACTGCAGGCAGAACAACTAGGGGCATTTAAACCTGAGAGGCAAGTGGAACCAAGATCCTTAATGGGTTTTGGGGTCTTGGTGGACAGCAGGAATGGGAATTCCATGAGGCTGAGGCTGAGGGAAGAAGACAGGGAGTGGACCAGAGTCAGGGTAGCAGACATGATGGGAATGGACCCAGAGGACAGTGGTCACAAACTAGATCCTGGATTGGCTCTCTGGGCTCTAACAACTACCTTGCAATGTGTGAGTTGTTATGGCACCCAACTTAGAGGGCTTCTGAGGATTAAGTGAGATAGCCCCTGTAAAGCACTTAGCACAAAGTTTAGCCCAGTAAATGTTCTCTAATGATAGCTACGATTACAGAGGGGAAACCAAGGGAACAGTTGTGCTGGGAACTGATGCTTCAGTGGTGACAGATCGGCTGGAGAAGGCTGAGGGAGGCACATGGATGCCTAAATGGATGAAGGAAGAATGTACAGGGAACAAGGAACTAGCTACCTCACCCTCGTTTTTCCAGAAATTCATTTTACAACACATGGGCGCCTTTCATATCTGGATAGGCCTCACTGACAGCGATGGCTCCTGGAAATGGGTGGATGGAACTGACTACAGGCATAGCTATAAGTAAGTGGCCTCTATCCATCCCCTTGTTAGTTTGCGTTGGGGACATCCACAGGGCTTTTGGCCCTAACAGACTCCCTGAGGTCCTTTGGGGACCAAATTCTTCAACCCTCTCCTTTCCCACTTGCTGCCTCCAAGGCTGCTCCTTCTTTCCTGAACCCCTCCAAGGCTGTGTTTTTCTGGAGATGGGGGCAAGGTTGCTGGGATATGGCCAGGTCAGAGCTTGAGCTTTGTCTGGTCTTCTTAGGAACTGGGCTATCACTCAACCAGACAACTGGCAGGGCCACGAGCTGGGTGGAAGTGAAGACTGTGCTGAAGTCTTGACAGATGGCCGCTGGAACGACAACTTCTGCCAGCAGGTGAACCGCTGGGTGTGTGAGATGAAGCGGAATATCACAGGCTAAGAGCCCCGCTGCAGCCCATGCACCCCAGCCCTGCACCGACCCTGGCTTCTCTATTGGGAATTCTACAGAAAGGAAGAAAAAGAGAGTTTGGGTTATGGGGAGAGGTTGAGGAAAAATAGAAAAGGGGTGGTTTGTGTCAGATCCTGGGAAGGCTGAGATCCTGCCTCCTTTCACAATTCATTGTAGTTATTATAATTTTCAGTGGCTTCAATGGAGTAGAAATAAATACTTGAAACTCTCTGTGGCCTGGTTATTTGGTATTGGGGCATGTAGAGTGCAAGGAAATAGGAGAGAGGAGATTCTGGAGGAGTAGGGGTAAGTTCTAGGCAACTGCTCCTTGACACCAATCCCAAGGGACCCTGGTTGGGGAGGGGACAGAAAAGATGTGGAGAAGAAATGCTCAGTGGTTGGCACTTCAATGGATTGGAGGGGTCCCCAGGTTCCTAGGAGTTCCTGAAGGAGAAACTTTTACTGCATTTGGGTCTCCCCAAACTGGGTTTTGCAGGGCATACCCCTGCTCCAACCTCAGCTTCCAGGGGAAATATTTGCCAGGGGGAGGAGGCTTGGTAAGACTTCTGCCACCCCTTTTAGCATGGCTACTTCTTTGGGACCCCAAACAGATTTAGACATATCTCCAACACAAGGTGTCAGCAACCATTTCCACACCTGGGACATGTCCCTTTCCAAGATGATTTGGAAACTGACTTTAAACATATCTTTAAGGATTGCATTTTACTTGTTTTTGTGGTGCTATGGATGGAACCCAGGACCTCAAGCATACTAGGCAGGTACTGTACCCCTGTGCTACATCCCCAGCAGCACCCCCCATTTTAAAATTATAAAGTAATATATAGTGTTACACACACACACACACACACACACACACACACACACACTGTCCTCTCTCCCTCCTGCTTCTCCCCAGAGTTAACTATTTCTTAGTGCTCTGTCAGAACATTTCCTGTGTACACCCATGTATGCCACACCAAATAATAACATAGCTTACTTTCACTCTGCAATGTCTTGTGAACATTGTTCATTAAATTTAAGGTTTTGCCTCATTGACTTTAGCAGCTGTAGAGAATTCCAAGGTATGGATATGCCGTACATTATTTATTCTCTGTGGTTGGTAAGTAGTTGCCATATTTGTTTTCACATATAATGTTTGTGATTGTATCCATCCTCACTTCTACCCTCTCTTGCCACCCCTCCCTCTCGTCCTCCTTTCCCTTCTCTAAAAATTCCCTTTCTATTTTCACATCTCTCTCTCTATTTTATTTATTTTTGGTACCAGGGATTGAACTCAGGGGCACTTGACCACTGGGCCACATCCCCAGCCCCCTTTTTTTTTTTTTTGTATTTTATTAGAGACAGGGTTTCAGTGAGTTGCTAAGTGCCTTGCCATTGCTGAGGCTGGCTTTGAACTCGCAATCCTCCTGCCTCAGCCTCCCAAGTGCTGGGATTACAGGCATGCGCCACCGCACCTGGCTTATTTTAGATTCCATGTGTGAGCTAAAACATGCTATACTTGTTTTTCGGAATTTGGCTTATTTCATTTAACATGATGATCTCGGTTCCATCCAGCTTCTTGCAAATGACATGATTTTGTTCTTTATGGCTGAATAGTACTCTACTGTGTACATATACCACATTCTCTTTATCCATTAATCTATTGATGGGTATCTAGGCTGATTCTATATCATAGCTATTATGAATAGTGCTTTGGTAAACATGGGTGTGCAAATACCTCTTTTGTAGGTTGAGTTTCATTTCTTTGGTTTATACTCAGGAATGATATAGTTGGATCATATGGTAATTCTATTTTTAGTTTTGTGGGGAAGCTCCATACTGTTTTCTGTAGCAGCTGTTTTAATATACATTCCCACCAACAGTGGATTAAAGTTCCTTTTTTTTCCCACACCCTCACTAGCATGTAATATACTTTGTCTTTTCTTGATAGTAGCTGTTCTGACTAGGGAAGATGAAATCTCACTGTAGTTTTGATTTGCATTTCTCTGATGAACATTTTTCCATATATTTATTGGTCATTTGTACTTCTTTTGTGAAGATTCTGTTCGGCTCATTTGCCCATTTATTGGTTGGATTACTTGTTCTTTTTGTTAAAATCCATTTTAAGGGCTGGGGTTGTGGCTCAGCGGTAGAGCGCTCGCCTAGCATGTGCGCGGCCGGGTTCGATCCTCAGCACCACGTACAAATAAGTGTGTTGTGTACAACTAAAGCAAATAAATAAATATTAAAAAATGTATTCTAGTTCTGAAGCTGATCATTGCTCCTTTCTTAAAAGATCCATTTTAAACAGTAAACTTACATAATTTTGTAAAATTTTAGATAATTGGAGACTCATATGCATGCATAAGAAATAATACAGATGGGCTGGGGTTGCGGCTCAGTGGTAGAGTGCTCGCCTAGCACGTTCGCAGCCTGGGTTCGATCCTCAGCACCATGTAAAAACAAAGGCATTGTGTATAAATAAATAAATAAATAAATATTAAAAATTAAAAATAAAAGTTTAAAAAAAAGAAATAATACAGAGAGATCCTATGTGACCTTTACCTAATTTCCTCCAATGGTCTTGAAATATATATTGCACATCTTAAAAATATATTGCACAATACCACAACCATGATATAAACATTGATATAAGATACAGATTATTTCCATCACCACAAGGATCCTTTCTGTTGACTTTTATATCCATACCTACAGCCATCCCCTGCTCCACACGCCCACCTAGTTCCTAATTCCTGATGGTTATAAACCTGTTCTCTTTCTATAATTTTGTAGTTTCCAGAATTTTATATACATGGAATCATTTAGCGTGTCACCCCTTTGAATTGGCTTATTTTCATTCAACATTAATTCCCTGGAGATTCACCTAAGTTGGTGCACGTGTAGTTCACTCCTTTTTATCACTGAGTAGTATTCCACAGCAAGGAGTACTTGTGTGTTTTAATGTTTGCCTATTGGAGGACCTCTGGGGTGTTTCTAGTTTTTGGCTATTGCAAATAAATCAGTTATGGAAGCTTATGTACAAGGCTTTGTGTGAACATAAAATTTCATTTCTCTGGGATAAATGCTCAAGAGTTCAATGGCTGGGTCATATAGTCGTTGCATGTTTAGTTGTAGAAGAAACTGCCAAACTTTTCCAGAGTTGTAGTACCATTTTATACTCACCAACAATGTATTAATGATCCAGTTTGTCTATTTCTCACCTGCCTTTGGTTGTTGTCAATATTGTTTAAAATCTTATTTTTTTAAAATATTTTTTAGTTGTAGTTGGATACAATACCTTTATTTTATTTATTTATTTTGTGTGTGGTGCAGCACCTTGCATGTACTAGGTGAGTGTTCTACCATTGAGCCACAACCCCAGCCCCATAAAATCTTATTTGTTTTGATAGGTATGTAGTGATATATTATTGTGGGTTTTTGTTTTTGTTTTTGTGGTGCTGGGGATTGAACCCAAGGCCTTGTGCATGGGAGGCAAGCACTCTACCCACTGAGCTATATACCCAGCCCTTACTGTGGTTTTAATGTGAGTTTCCCTGATGGCTAATGATGTGCTTCTTCTCCTCCTCCTTCTTCTTTTTTTTTGTATTTGGGATTGAACCCAGGGTCTCCCACATGCTAGGCAAATGCTCTACCACTAAGGTACATCCTCAGCCCCTTTAACTTTTTTTTTTTTCTTAAATTTGGGTCGGTCTCACTAAGTGGCCCATGCTGGCCTTGAACTTGCAATCCTCCTGCCTTAGTCTCTGTCAAAGCTGAGATTACAGGCACAAGCTGCTATATTTGGCTTTTTGTGCATCTTTCATGTGATTATTGTCCACCTCTGTATCCTTTTCAGTAGAATGTCTCTTCATGCCTTTCGGCCATTTTCTATTTTTTTTTTTTTTTTTACTATTGAGTTTTTAGAATTATTTGTATATATTAGATACTGTTCCTTTGTCGGATTTATGTTCTACAAATATTTCCTTCAAGTCCATAACTCATCTTTTCATCCTCTAAACAGAAACACATTTCCCAAAAAGACTAGTCTGATTAAAATCTTGGCAGGACCAATTAAGGAACTGAGAAAAGTGACATGACCACATGTAATAGAAGGTTAAATGATACTTTTCCTGTTTTTATAAAAATTTGGCTGGATTCTCCAAACTGAGAAAGACTATTGGTAGTGGCCATGTGTTTAAAGTCAAGAGTTGCTATTTTAAAAATAAAAGTTATTTAAAAAACTTAAAAAGTGAAACAGAACAAAACAAAAAATAGAGTTGCTAGATTCTGGATTCACCTAGGCAGGACTAAGACGGGGCAAAACAATCACCAATGGAGAGTTTTTTTTTTTTTTTTTAAATATTTATTTATTTGTTTTAACAATAAATGTTGGAGAGGATGTGGGGAAAAAGGCACACTCATACATTGCTGGTGGGATTGCAAAATGGTGCAACCGCTATGGAAAGCAGTATGGAGATTTCTTGGAAAACTGGGAATAAAACCACCCTATGACCCAGCTATCCTACTCCTGGGTCTATTCCCAAAGGACTTAAAAACAGCATATTACAGTGACACAGCCACTTCAATGTTTATAGCAGCACAATTCACAATAGGTAGGTTGTGGAACCAACCTAGATGTCCCTCAATAGATGAGTGGATAAAGAAAATGTGGTATATATACAAAATGGAATTTTACTCAGCAATAAAAGAGAATAAAATAATGGCATTTGCAGGTAAATGGATGATGTTGGAGAATATAATGCTAAGTGAAATTAGTCAATCTCAAAAATCCAAATACTGAATGTTTTCTCTGATATAAGGAGGCTGGTTCACAGTATTGTTGGATGGGGGTACACAGGAGGATTAGAGGAACACTAGAATGGTCAAAAGGAAGGGAGGGGAACGGAGGGAGCAAGGGGGAGGGAGGGGGGGGAAAGAAAAGGAAAAAAAAAAATTGGTGGTTGAATGAGATGGATATCATCATCCTAAATGCATGATTGAAGATCTGAATGGTACTTATATACTTTGTATACAAAGAGTTGTATGTAAAAAGATGCCATATATGTGCATTATGAATTGTAATACATACTACTATTATAAATAAAAAAAGGAAAAAAATAAAAAAAACAAAAAAATATTTATTTGTTTTAGATGTACACAATGCCTTTATTTTTACGTGGTGCTGAGGATCGAACCGGCCGCACATGTGCTAGGCGAGTGCTCTACCACTGAGCCACAGCCCCAGCCCCCGAGAGTTTTTAAACTCTCTAAACTAATTTTATTGGTACATACATTATAAATATACATAATATTGGGATTCATTGTGATATATTCATATAAGTGCCTAACATAATTTGGTCAATTTCATTCCCTAGTACCCCCCCTTCCCTCTTCTCCTGCCTTCCCTGATCCCCATCCTCTATTTTTCTACTCTGTTGGTCTCTAATGGAGGTGACTTTAAGGGAGTTATTGGATGCAATGAGGGATTCGACTTGTTTTCTCTCCACATGGGAAAGGGGATTCTTCTTCATATCCTCACTAGCCAGGTGACAGAGTCCCAAGGGCACCATCTGTAGAGACCAGTTGTCTGCCAGAGGCTAAGACAGGCATCTCCCTACTGGGCCAGATGGTAAAGTTGAGCTATTGCTGCCATGTGAGAGGAGCAAGAAGAGTTTGAGGGAAGTCTGTGGCTATGTGTTCAGGAGTATTGTGGTAATCTCGAAGAAACACCTCCTCCTTCTCCTCCTCCTTCTCCTTCTACTCCTTCTTCTTCCTCTCCTTTCCCTTCCCTTTCCTCTTCCTGTTCTTTTCTTCCTCTTCCTCCTCAGCCACTTCCTCCCTCTCTCCCTCCCCCTCCCTTTCTCCTTCCCCTTCCTCTTCCTCTTCCTCTTACTTCCTTCTCCTTCTCTTTCTGTACTAGGGCTTGAACCTAGGGACTTGCACTGTGCCAGTCTCATCTCTGCTTTTTGAGAGGAGAATATGATGGCTAACACCTGTCCCATTTATTAGTTGACCAGACTATGCTTAGTGGCCTGGCAGGGAAAGAGTGTCAGAGAACTTGTGAGACAGATGTCAGGCTTGAGCCACTTAGGAAGGACCCTTCTCAAGGGACTGCATGGCAGAGAGAGGCTGAAAGAGGCTGTGGGTGCACAGCTGCAATCTGAGCAAGAACTGTTCTGAACCAGAGTGCATCATCTTCGGGAGCAGAGGGATTCCAAAGGCTTCTCTGAGGCACCACTACTAGGCCTCATGAAAGGCCAGTGTCAGATGCTTGCTGTGAAGAGCACCTTGACTGCCACAGTAGCACCAACCTGTATCCTTGAATTCTTCTTTACCTTGCAACGGAGGAACGCAGAGCAGAAGTCTGTGTCGTCTGTCCCAGGTTTATAGGAACAGACCTTGAGATGAGAACCCTTGTGAAAATGATTCATTAGAGAGTGTTCCTTGGAAAAAATGGGCCAGAGAATGGGAAAGCTACCAATACTGAAGTGAAATCGCCTTTTTTTTCTTTTTGGTGTTAGTGATTTGATTTCTGCCTTTTTCCTTTGTTAGTCTGGAGGTTTATCAACTGTATTGGTCTCTGACAACTACCTTTTGGCTTCATTGATTGTCTCTATTATTGTTCTATTTTCAGTTTCATTGATTGCTTCTCTTATTTTTATTATTTCCTTTCTTCTGATTGTTTTGGATTTATTTTGATCTTCTTTGTCTAATTTCTTAAGGTGGGAGCTCCAGTTACTTACAACAGTTTTTTAAAAATATAAATAGTGTTAAGAATTTCTCTCTAAGAATTTCTTTAGCTGCATCTGCAAATTTTGTTTAATTGAAGTTCATTTCAAAATAATTTATGATTTCTCTTGGGATGTCCTCTTTGACCTATGAATTGGTTAGAAAAGTGTCATTTAATTTTCAAGTGTTGGGGATTTAAAATTGTCTTTTGGTTTTTGATTTCTACTTAACTTCATTATTATCCAAAGATTGTTCTGTGTAATTTCAGTTTGTTTAAAAATTTTAAAAAAAATATTTATTTATTTGCTTTTTAGTTGTACGCAATGCATTTGTTTTTACGTGGTGCTGAGGATCGAACCCGGGCCGCACACGTGCTAGGCGAGCGCTCTACCACTGAGCCACAACCCCAGCCCCTTGTTTAAATTTTTTAAGGTCTGTTTAATGCTGTACTATAGGGTGTAGCTTGGTGAAAGTTTCATGTGCACTTGCAATAGTGTGTACTGTGCCGTGCTAGGCAGAATTTTCTATAATGTCAATAAGATCTAGTTGTTGATGGGACATTGTTCAGTTCTGCTGTATTTCACTTTTTTTTTTGTACCAGGGATTGGACCCAGGGATGTTTAGTACAGAGCCAGATCCCAGCCTTTTTTATTTTTTATTTTGAAACAGGGTCTTGCTAAGTTGCTTAGGGCCTCAGCCTCCTGAGCTGCTGGGATTACAGGCATGTGCCACCTCACCTGGCTATATTTTTGCACATTTTAATGTCTATATGTTCTATTACTCAGAAAGGAGTGTTGAAGTTTTCAACTATAATCATAGAGTTTTCTTGTTCATTTTTCAGGTCTTTTACCTTTTGTATCATGTATTTTGAAATTATGTTGTTAGGTGCATTCATATTTAGGATCATTATGTCTTGCTGGTGAATTGACCCTTCTATCATTATGTGCTATCTATCTTTTCTCTAGCAATTATATTTCCTCTGAATTTTACTTTGATATTAATATAGCCACTCCAGCTTTCTTTCTATTGTGTTTGCCTCGTTATCTTTTTTCATATTTTTACTTTTCACCCAGCTATAGCATTATATTTGAAGTGAGCTTTTAATAGATAGCATGTAGTATTTGTCCTTATCAAAAGAGGCAATTTAGGTGCAGAAGAAGAGACCCTAGGGATATGCATGCATAAAAGAAAGATCATGGGAGGACCCACAGCAAAAGGCAGTCACATGCTAGCTAAGGAGAGCCTACGTAGAAGAAGTCAAATCTGTCAACACCTCCAGAAGTGTGAGAAAATAAATTTGTTGTGTAAGGCACCAGTCTGTGGTAGCTGGTTATGGCAGCCCTAGCAAACTAATATACTCACCTTATGCTATAATTGTCTTGTAGTTTACATCTACATAAACTGAAAACTCTAGTGGACTTTGTTTTTAATTTTATCTCATCTGGATGCTTACCATTTCTGCTGTTCTTCCTTCATTCCTGATATTCTGTATTTGCTTCTGGTCTTTTCTCTCTTGTATGAAGAGGTCCCATTAGTCATTTCTTTTAAAGCAGTTCTGCTTACAACAAATTCTCTCTTTTTTTTTTTTTCATGTGATGGTGCCTTTCTTTCACTTTCATTTCTGAAGGTTGTTTCACTAGGTGTAGACTCTCAGGTTGATAATTCTTTTCTTTGTGTGCTTGAAAAATGTCATGACTCCTTTTGGCTTCAAGGGCTCTGATAAGAAGTCAGTTGTCACTGGAGTCCTTCTTTGCTTCTAGAGATGACTTTTATTTTCAATAGTGGATTTATCTGGGTTTATTTTGTTTGGGGTTTGTTCAACTTCTTTTAAAAAAAATTTTTTTTATTTATTTGTTTTAGTTGTACACAATGCGTTTATTTTTATGTGGTGCTGAGGATCCAACCCGGGCCGCACACGTGCTAGGCGAGCGCTCTGCCACTGAGCCCCAGCCCCAGCCCTGTTCAACTTCTTGAATCTGTAGGTTTAGGTGTTTGACCAAACAAGAGATGTTTTCAGCCATTATTATTTCAAATATTTCTTTCACATCACTTTCTTTGTCCTCTTCTGGGAACTGCAATGACACAAATATTTCATCATTTGTGATTGTGCAACAAGTCTTCCAGGCTCTACAATTTTTTTCCTACTTCTTTTTCTCTGTTGTTCAGATTGGATACTTTCTATTGACTTGTCTTCAAATTCACTAAGTTTTTCTTTTGTCATTTCCATTCTGCTCCAAGTTCAACCTTGAGGTTTTATTTTATTTTTTAGTATTAAGGAAGTAAGGATTGAACCCAGGCCACTTTACTACTGAACTACATCCCCAGCCCTTTTTAATTTTTTTATTTTGAGTCAGGCTCTCACAAAATTGCTTAGGTCCTCACTAAGTTGCTGAAGCTGGCCTTGGACTTGTGATCCTCCTACTTTGGTCCCCAAGTTGCTGAGATTACAGGTATGCATCAATGCCTAGTATAACTGGTACCCTATACACTGTTGATGGGAGTTTGAATTTAAATTGGTAAAACCACTTTGGACAGTATGTACTAAGTCATGTCCTATGATTCACCAATTTAATTCTTGGATATGTAAAAAAGGAATGCATACATGTATTATTCACCAATGGCAGGAACAAAAATGTTTTCATTAGTATGTAATATCTACAACTTAGTTGTGCTAGGGCAGTGGAATATGTTGCTGAGTGACTAATGAAGACACCTAGAGATGGGGGCGGGGTTGAGACATAAGGTTTATTGGGAAATGCTCATAGGGACGGTCAAAGTGTGAAGAGCTGGACAGAAGACTTTACCAGAGAGTCCAGTGGCAATGGCTAGTCAGGAGCACCTCCATCCCCCATGATGCTTTGCCAAGTAGCATCTCCTCACCTGATGACAGTACACGGGAAAATAACATCTCCTCTCCTTCAGAACATTTTGTCCTGTGGTGGCCAGCTAGCTGAGGGTCATACATTCTTTCTACAGTGCCCTCAGTTCTACATTGGTTACCACAGAGAGAGGAGTTTTATAAATGAATCTACAGAAGCAGTGACATCATCAGCATTACATTGCTTAGCTTGCTTTGTTCCTTGTATGATGAGCATGCCGAGGAGTGGCTGTCTTGGTATACATGCAAAGAGTAGCATTCTTAGAGAGCTCTATGTACATACATCCCACCATACGTGAGAGAAAGTGGTGTCCTTCTAGTTTATCCAAGGCATTCCCGGCTTGGGCCTACTCTTTCTCTTCCCTTGCCTTGGCAAGGTTCCTGAGGACTTATGAGGTATTCCAGGGTCATGGTGTGTTATTGTCCTAAGGATGATACGTAGTACTGCTCCAGTTAATGAAGAACTGAAAATAAGCCAAATGTTCATCTGTGTTTGATTAGATAAATAAATGTGTCATGTTCATTAAATGAAAAACCATGCAGTAATAGGAATGAATAAACTGCAAAAATATGCATCATGGATGGGTTTACAAACACCAGGGTTAGTGAAAGAAGTCAAGAGCTATTTTATGATAACTCTTATATATGGTTCAAAAGACAAATTATTTTATAGAGCTGCATCAGCAAAGTGGTTGCCCTTGGAAGAAAATTAGTTACCAGAAGATGATGTGGGTGGCTTTCGAGGTGCTGGTAACATTCTGTTTCTTAAACTTCATACCAGTTACATGGGTTCGTTGTGTAAAAACTCACAAAGTTCAGTAAACTTATTATGTGTGCACTTTTCTGTGTATGTTACATTTGAATAAAATTTACAATAAATAAATATAACACAGCTAAAATAATATAAAAAAATTAAATACAAGAAAATGATGCCTGAGGGGCTGGGGTTGTGGCTCAGTGGTAGAGTGCTTGCCTTACATGTGTGAGACACTGGGTTTGATCCTCAGCACCACATAAAAATAAATCAACAAAAAAAGGTATTTGTCCATCTACAGCTTAAATTTTTTTTAAATAATAAAAAAAGAAAAACAAACAAACAAACAAACAAACAAAAAAAGGATGCCTAAGGGAAAGGGAGGTACTGGGAAATAAGTTGATTAAAATATATTATGTGTATGTATGAATATGGCATAATGAATCCCACATTTATGTATAATTATAATGCACTGATTTAAAAAACAACAACAACTGGTGCACTACATAATCCCAGTGACTCTGGAGGCTGAGGCAGGAGGATCACAAGTTCAAGGCCAGACTTAGCAACTTAGTGAGACCCTGTCTCAGGATAAAAAATAAAAAAGGCTAAGAATATGGCTTAGTGGTAAAATGCCCTTAGGTTCAATCTCTGGTACCAAACAAAACCAAACAACAACAACAACAACAACAAAACCCCACTGACCCCACTTCCCCCAAAAACCAAAGAAAAAAGAAAAATAGTTCCTGTTTTTATTGGCACTATCAACACTGTTTTGAGCTTCTAGTTACAGCCATAAGACAAAATGTAATTTAAAAATGTAAGAATTAATGGGAATTAATAAGAACATGTGTTGTGGAAGGATAAAAGATAAACATAAACAACGAAGTACTTTACACTAGCAAAAAACAGCTAAACATGGAAGAAACATCTTTTGAAAATTCTGAAAGCTTTGCTTATACACTCCTCCTTGAATATAAGGTTGGAGAGGCTGGGATAACTGTTGGGCAAATGAGAGGCTGACCAAAAACTTTAAAGGAAAAGTTTCCATAGTGGCTTTGAAAACCTCCAGTGTATTCTTGGGAATCTAGAAGGCCAGGCACATGTGCCAGGCTGTAAACATGCCAGAAGATCTGAGAAAGTAACCTTTTCTTACTTCTGGCTGACCTTGAGGCTTTGCCCAAGCAGGAAGTGAAGGCTAAAGCAGAGTTTTCATGGCTGTGGCACTGAAGGCATGCCCAGCATACACATGGAGCTCACTGGCAAAGACTGGGAGATGTATTCCAAGACATTTAAGAATATCCTTGTCTAGTCATTAGATGTCATGTAAGCTAAAGAATCAGAGACCTTGGAGGCCACACAGGACAATGAATACAGGTTTTATAGACTTACTTTAGGAAAGTCACCAAGCTAAAGGACAGCAGCATCAGCACAAGAAAACAGCATTAACAAACATCCAAGGGGAGAGAGGAATCTGATTTCCAGAATTTTCACATTATATGACCTAGAAAGCATAGTTTTTAAAAAATATTTATTTATTTGTTTTAGTTGTACACCATGCGTTTATTTTTATGTGGTGCTGGGGATTGAACTCGGGCCGCGCACGTGCTAGGCGAGCACTTTACCACTAAGCCACAACCCCAGCCCTGCAAGCATAGTTTTTTTACAAAAAAGTATTAGATAAGCCGGGCGCGGTGGCGCACGCCTGTAATCCCAGCACTTTGGGAGGCTGAGGCAGGAGGATCGCGAGTTCAAAGCCAGCCTCAGCAATGGCCAGGCACTTAGTAACTCAGTGAGACCCTGCTTCTAATAAAATATAAAAAAAAGGGCTGGGGATGTGGCCCAGTGATCAAGTGCCCATGAGTTCAATCCCCAGTACCAAAAAAAAAAAAAAAAAAAAAAAGTATTAGATAGTAAAGAATCAGAAAAATATGGTTCACACACATGGAAAAAAGTACTCTGTAGAAACTTCCTGAGGACATTTTGGTATTAACTTATCAGACAAAAACTTTAAATTACAAATATGTTCAAAGAAGCAAAGAAACTATATAAAAAGCTTAAGGAAAATATAAGAACAATAATATCCAATAGAAGGCATCAATAAAGAGAAATTATAAAAGGAACAAATAGAAATTTTGGAATTGGGAAGTTCAATAACTGAAATAAAAATAGATTAAAGTGTCTCAACAGCAGATTTGAGCTGGAAGAAGAAAGAATTACCTAATATAAAGATAGGTTAATTAAGATAATCTAGGCTGAGGAACAGAAAAAAGAATGAAGAAAAATCACAGGGCCACAAAGATCTGTTGGACACTGTCAAGTTTAACAATATACACGTAATGAAGAAGATAAAGAGTAAGGGGCAGAAAGAATATTTGAAGAAATAATGTCTGAAAACTTACCAAGCTTGATGAAATACATAAATCCACATACCTAAGAAGTTAAACGACTACCAAGTAGGATAAATTCAAAGCGATCCACATAAAGACACATCATAATCAAATTGCCAAAGACAAAGAAGCATCTTAAAAACAGCAAGACAGGGGTGACTCATCATATACAAAGTAGTCTCAGTAAGATTGATAGCTGATTTCACATCAGAAACTAGGGAGGCCAGAAGGCAGTGGGACACTGTACTTGAGGTGCTGAAAAAAAAAATGCCAACAAATAACTGTGTTTCATAAAACTATTTTTTTAAAAATGAAGGGATAGCTAGGTGCAGGGGTATGTACCTGTAATCCCAGTTTCTCAGGAGGCTGAGGCAGGAGGCCCATTCAGATCAGAAGTTCAAGGCCAGCCTGGGCGTCAAAGTGAGACCCAGTATCACACACACACACACCACATGCACATGTACACACACACACATACTCACACAAAGAAAGAAAAAGAAATAAAGAAAAGAAAAGGAAGGGGAAAATTAAAACATTCCTAGATTTAAAAAACTGAGAAATATTGTTGATAGTAGTTCTGCCCACTGAGAAATACTAAAGAGATTCCTTTAGGCTTAAGTGTAAGAATACTAGATGCTACCTCAAATACCCACAAAGAAATAAAGAACACAGGTAAAAATAGCAATTTAAGATGAAAAAAAGACAATATAAATGTGTTTTTTGTTTGTAATTATTTTCTTCTATGTGATTTAAATGACAACTGTATAAAACTATATGATTATAGGTGTTGAGGGTGTAGCTCAGTGGTAGAATGCTTGCCTAGTATGTGTAAAGTCCTGGGTTTGAGTCTCAGCAATAACAACAACAACAAAAAGCAATAATTATAAAACTGTCTTGACTGGCTTAAATATATATAAAGATGTAATTTTCATGGCCATAATAACATAAAAAAAAAGGACTTCAAGAAAGCCATTGAGGTCAAATCAAAAGCAAGAGCATGAAAAGCATTCCCTGTTGAACTTTAAGGTTGAGATTTTGGCAACTGAAACAGGTGTATTTAGGAGAAAGAAGTTGCCACATTGAAAGTTTGTATCCATGGTTTTGTGTGCTGATAATGGTGAGTCGTTCTTGAAAATAAAAGAAAGAAAGAATAAGTTTAGGCAATTATATACTGACACAAGTCCTTAAAGTGGAAGTGGTGTTGTAAGAATTAACAAGATTTAGATGCACCCCCACCCAATCAGCCATTTTGCAAAGCAGAGCTCTTAAACTATTTCAATATGAATCAAAAAATTTTCTTAACTTTTGTCTCTGGTTCCTGGCACAGAGTTTCCTAAAATTTTTGGAATTACTCGAGTAACAGGAGTGACTTTTGCTATATTCACTAGGAGCCCTTTTGATGATGCCTTTGTGTATAGCAGTGAAAAAAACTCAAGTTGGGTTCCTAGGACAGGAATGGCCAACAGACAGCACACACGATTAAAGGGTTGGAACTTTTTTTTTTTTTTAATATATTTTTTAGTGGTTGATGGATCTTTATTTACTTATTTATTTATTTATGGTGCTGAGAATCGAATCCAGCACCTCACACATGTTAGGCAAACGCTCTACCTGTTGGATTCCAGGCAGGAGGCCGCGCCTCCCAGGCAGGAGGCCACACCTCCCCAGGTGCTTTGTTAAAAACTACACCTCCCAAGATCCTCAGCGTGACCAGAAAACCTGACCAGCAAATGCCCTGTCCACTACCCCCCCCCCCCCCCCATAGCCTATAGGGCAAGGACTCACTCCAAGGGGGTTTTATGACCCCTACTCTATTTAAAGCCGGCCCCGGACTAAAATCGCTCTCTGTTCCTGCCGCTCTTTGTTCCCACTCTGCTCCCGCTCACTCCGGCTCCCGTTTGTCAGCGAGGTTCATCCCCATCCCCCCACGTGTTTCTTTGGGAATTCAATAAACCACTTCCCTTTTCCTCTAGGATGGTTCCAGCGTGCGTCCGACTATCCTGCAAGTTTTCTAACACTACCACTATGCCACAACCCCAGCTCCAGGAACTTTTAACCTCCTCCATTGACCTCTGGGGATGGTGGCTAGAAATTAACTTGTGTGAAAACTCTTGAGCAATGAGATAGCACAAGCTTCCAGGTTGGTGAATACATCTATGTGCCAGCAGGATGGTGTGCCCTAATTCCACAGGACAGAAGCCCCTGTCCTCAGAGCCCTCCTGGACTTCACCCTATGTATTTCTTCATCTGGTTGTTCATCTGTATCCTTTATAATATCCATTTTAATAAACTGGTGAATGTTTCTCTGAGTTTTGCTAGCTGTTCTAGCAAAATCCCAAGGATGGGGTCTTAGCAACTCCTAATTTATAATCAACTGGTTAGAAGTATGAATAGCCCAGACTTGTGATTGGCATCTGAAGGAGGGTGCAGTCATGTGGGGCTGAGCCCTTAGACTATTGGGTTTGCTCTGTTAGGTCATTAGTGTCAGAATTGAATTAAATTGCAGAACCTCCAACTGGTGTTTGCAAAGAATTAGTTGTTGGTGTTAGGAATATACTAGTGTATAATATTAGCACATGAAGAGGAATTAAATCAATAGAACAGGCCTGGGGTTGTGGCTCAGCGGTAGAGTGCTCACCTAGCATGTGTAAGGCACTGGGTTTGATTCTTAGCACCATATAAAAATAGCTCCTCAGGACCATATACAAATAAATAAATTAAATAAGGGCACTGTGTCCAACTACAACTAAAATTTTTTTTTAAAAAATCAATAGAACAGACTAAGTTCAAAAGTACATATAGATATAGTTAGGAACTTCACCTGTGACAAAAAAAGTCTTATTGTAATTCCTTGGCTGAAAACATAAATCAAAATATATTTTATAAATCTATTATTCATTTGGGATAAAACAAAGTCAAGACTGCTGTTCATACCCAATGCAGAGATAATAGACACTAGATGGATTAACTAAGTAAACATTACACATTAACAAATATTCAAAAGAAATTTAGGAGAATGTATGAAGTTGGTATGGGGAGAACAAACCCATTACAATTCCTGCCATTGGAATCAGTCAAAATCACTCTAGCAACATCCAAACTTGAAAGGCAAGCAAACATCTGACATAAACTTCAAAGGAAGTAGAGATTTGAAAATAAAGGATATATGCTGGGCATGGTGGTGTGTTCCTGCAATCTCAGTGATTTGAAACGCTGAGGCAGGAGGATTGCCAGTTAAAGACCAGCCTTGCCAATTTAAGAACACCATGGCTTGAAATAAAAAATAAAAAGGGCTGGGCATGTAGCTCAGTGGTAGAAGGCCCCTGGGTTCAGTCCCCAGTGCTGGTAAATAAATAAATAAACAAACAAACCTAATTATTTATCAGGTTTAATAATTTGTGTGCTCATTCTCTTGAATTTTTAAAGAAAACAATCATATCACTTACCAATAGTGACCGTTTTCTTTCTCTTTCAACCCTGTTGTTTCACTCATTTTTGTGTTGTCTTTCTGTATTGTTAGGTAGAATCTCACAAGAATTGGTGACATGAGCACCCTTTTTTATTTTATTCCTGGCTTTAAAGAGATGCTTCTTTTTGCTCTATTTTGGGGAAATTTCCTCAACTTTTATCTCTTAATTCTTCTTCTGATTTATTTAGTTTGGTTATAAAAATTTTTATACTCTAATGTGTTTATGTGTACATATTTTTATTCATTTTTTCTCTCTCTTGTAGTTCCTCCCCAGCTCCTCTCTCTTTCTTTTTCTTTCATCTTTCTGTGATAATGGGGATGAAAAATGAACTTGGGAGCCCCTTTCTGAACTGGGAGCAATTTCCTCCTGCTGAGAAAGGAAGCAAAAGAACTGCAACTCTGACAGGTGCCAAAGAAGCTGGGAGTGGTGACTGCCCCCTCCTCAGGCCTAACACAACACAGGCAAATACTCTGCTTCTGTACATTTCCTGCCACTCTCCTTGAAAAGTTCTACTTAACTTCAGGCATTTCAAAGACAGAATATTTAGAAGCAATTAGGTTTCCTCTATCTCCTTTCAAAGCTGGTTTTGACTAAAACTCGTTTTCCCACCAGAATGACTCTGAATAGTTCTGGAGTAGTGAGCATTGTAGGCTAGTCTCTTTGCCCTCAGGTGGTGTTACAATTGCTGGGTAACAGCCGCCACGCCTGTAATCCCAGCTCTTGGGAGGCTGAGGCAGGAGGATCGCAAGTTCAAAGCCAGCCTCAGCAATGGCAAGGCACTTAGCAACTCAGTGAGACCCTGTCTCTAATAAAATACAAAAAGGGCTGGGGATGTGGCCCAGTGGTTGAGTGCCCCTGAGTTCAATCCCCGGTACCAAAAGAAAAAAAAAAAAAAAAAAAAGAATTGCTGGGTAACAGAACCTAGTATTTTGCACATGCTAGTCAAGTGCTCTATATTTAAGCTACATCCCCAGCTTATGTGTACCTATTTTAACAATTAAAAATTAAAGAGAAGGGCTGGGGTTGTGGCTCAGCGGTAGAGTGCTGCCTAGCACATGTGCGGCCCTGGTTTCAGCCTCAGCACCATGTAAAAATAAAGGCATTGTGTACAACTAAAGCAAATAGATAAATATTTAAAAAAATTAAAGAGAAATAATAAATATTAAAGAGAATTCCTTAAAGCTGAATGACATAAATCCCAGCAAATTCCTTGCATGATGCATCACAAAGGGACCATAAATAGTCCCAATTATAATGAATTTCAGAGAATAATGATTTCCGGAGAGAAAAATTTAGAGGTAATCACCAAAAGAGTAGAAACCAGATGTATACTTTCTAAATCATTACAAAAAAGAAAATTGAAGAAAGAAAACAATAAATCATCCAATGTCAGGAAAGAGGGCTGGGAGTGTTGCTCCATGGTAGAGACTTTGCCTAACGTGTGGGAGGCCCTGGGTTCCATTCATCCCCAGCACTGGAGAAAAACAAAACAAAAAAACCCAAATCAACCAACCAACCAAGCAAACAGAAAGCAAAACCAAAAACAAAATATCAAAGAAAGAAAGAAAAGAAAATATGACAAATAGAAAATATCAAGTTATATGACAGAAAAATAAAAATGCAGAAATAATTATAATTGAAGTTTGTGAGCTTAATTCTAGTAATAAATGATAGTAACTCAGGTTGGCTTTAAGAAAATCCCATTCTATGCTATTTGTAATGTACATATACATATACTTTAAATAAAACAACACAAATGTGTTAATAAGGGGAAATATATTCTAGATAAATGTTACTGTAAATAGGACAAACGAAACATTTTATTAAGAAAGAGACCACCGGGCTGGGATTGTGGCTCAGCGGTAGAGCGCTCGCCTCGCACGTGCGCGGCCCGGGTTCCATCCTCAGCACCACCGTAAACATAAATGCATTGCATTGTGTACAACTAAAGTAAATAAATAAATATTAAAAAAAAAAAAAAAAAAGAAAGAGACCACCGTAAGGACAGAGGACTTTGTTTTTTCCATATGGGTAATTAGGTAAGTACTCAATGAAATGATGAGATAGAAGATATTTCTTCAATATCAGGTTGGAAAGAATTTAAAGGTTTTTTGGAGAAGGAATGGATAAATCGGTGTCCTACATGATTGTGAAGAGGATAAATTGATAAATTCTTTTTTGGATCAATCTGACAGGCCAGGTGTATATATATAATTTTTGGTTTTAAGATAGATGTATCTACTCAGCAATTGTATTTCTAGATATACAGCTAAGAGAAATATTTGCTTCTTAATACAAACATGCAAACATAAACCTATTCACTTCAGTATTATTATTATTATTATTATTTTTTTTTTTGTGGTACCGGGGATTGAACTCAGGGGCACTTGACCACTGGGCCACATCCCCAGCCCTTTTTTGTATTTTATTAGAAACAGGGTCTCACTGAGTTGCTAAGTGCCTCGCCATTGCTGAGGCTGGCTTTGAACTCGCGATCCTCCTGCCTCAGCCTCCCAAAGTGCTGGGATTACAGGCATGCGCCACCGCGCCCGGCTTCACTTCAGTATTATTAATGGAAGCAAAAGATGCAAATGTCTTAAAAGTGCATCAATAGGGAGTCATTAAATAAGATTTGATGTATCTGTGCAATGGAGTACCATGCAACCTTTAAAAAGGAGGTGGGCAATAAGTTTGATCAACGAATACTAAGTTACAGTGAGATAGGATGAAGAAGTTCTGGTGTGTTAATGTATGACAAGGTGACTATAAAGAACAATCATGCACTATAAATTTCAAAAAGTTAGAAGAAAATATTTGAAAGTTTTCACCATAAAGAAATGATAAATAGGGCTGGGTTGTGGCTCAGCAGTAGAGCGCTCACCTAGCACGTGCGCGGCCGGGGTTTGATCCTCAGCACCATGTAAACATAAATGCATTGCATTGTGTACAACTAAAGCAAATAAATAAATATTAAAAAAAGAAATGATAAATATTTGAGGAGATAGATATGTTTAATCTGATTTAAGCATTATGCAACGTATACATATATCAAAATAGTATATGCTACCCCATTAATAAATGGAATTTTATGTTAAAAAAGGAAATGGGGCCGGGCCCGGTGGCGCAGGCCTGTAATCCCAGCACTTTGGGAGGCTGAGGCAGGAGGATCGCGAGTTCAAAGCCAGCCTCAGCAATGTCGAGGCACTTTGCAACTCAGTGAGACCCTGTCTCTAAATAAAATACAAAAAAAGGACTGGGGATGTGGCCCAGTAGTCGAGTGCCCCTGAGTTCAATCCCCAGTACCACAAAAAAAAAAAAAAAAAAAAGGAGATGGGAAGTGATGTGAAAATGTCCTCAACATCCATTTTTTTTAGGCAGAAGTATGTTATAGTGAAATGTTTGTGAAAAAATACCTCAAAACCTACTATGTATGTGTGTGTACCATTATCCCTTAGAATCCTCAGAAGATTGGGAACAGGAAGCAATGGATATAAAAATTCATGGATTCTCAAGTCTCTGATATAAAATGGTGAAGTATTTTAATGTAAGCTATGTACATTCTCCCATATGCTTTAATAAACCTCTAGATTACTTATGGGTTCTAATGCTATATAAATGCTATGTAAATAGTTGTTATACTGTTATTTAAGGAATAATGACAAGATAAAAAATCGGTACACTTTTTTCTCCTAAATATTTTCCTAAATATTTTTCTCCTAAATATTCAACACAGTTGAATCTGTGAGTAGGGAGGCCCAATTGTATGCTTCCAGGGATATAAGTATACACAGAAATCTGTCTGAAAAGATACAGGTCCAGTTGCTATCTTTAGACTTGGGGGCCAGAAATTGGGTATGCTTCTTATTTTACTGCCCAAGCTATTTGTGAATATATGCCTTACATTAGTGGTCAGTATTGTGACCTCTCTCCCATGACCACATGTACAGTCAAGGGATAGAGGAGTGTAGCGTCTCCCTTCACCATAACACCTAGTGGTCCATTTAAGGAATTATAGTTTTTTATCTGCATAATCTGGGGTCACTGAATGATTCTATGGCCCGAAGAAGGAATCCATCCATTAGGAGAGACAGCATTGGAAATGTTTAAATTGGAAGCTGAGGGCCTGGGATTGTGGCTCAGCAGTAGAGCACTCGCCTAGCACGTGCACCACCCGGGTTTGATTCTCAGCCGCCACGTAAAAATAAAGGCATTGTGTACAACTAAAACAAATAAATAAATATTTTTAAAAAATTGGAAGCTGAAACTAACTTGCTTTGGGATTTTTAGAAAAGTGAACCACTAGGCAGGGGATAAGGGTAATTGTATACTTGGCGGGCGGGATTGATTTTGATTAAGAAGGGAAATTGTTTTGCCACTTCCTAGTAGGGGAAAAGAAGACTGAGTTTGCCATCCTCAAGACTCTTCGGGTTTCATATAATATTCCCATGTTTGGTAACAATAACTGTCAATGGCAAATTTGTGGTGACTTAAAGACAGGACTCCTCAGGATCTGCACATTGTGGGAATTATGTTTTGGGTCACCTCATCAGTAAAAAGAATCCTGACCCATTGAGGTGCTGGGAGACAGGAAGGAATCATGGCAAAGGTGGTGGAAAAAGGAAACTATGATTGTCAATGTGAAAGAAGTCCTGGAGATAGAAGCATGTAGCAAAGGAAAGAAGGTTGCCTGCAAAGAGGCTGAAAGGGAACCAACCTTTACGAGGACAAGCTTACCATACAAAAACCACAACAGGTATTCCAAGGGAAACCCTGAAAGATTACCAGTTTTAACAAGTTTTGATCAGTATCCTCAGGCTGGCAAAACTCAGCACTTTTTGTTTTCATATGATTTTCATATTCACAGAAGGTCATGACATGTCTTTAGGCATCAGCATTGCAAAAGTCAGAGATAAGTTGTTTTTCCTAGGAAGTCAGCAATTTATGGGAAATACTCAAAGTTTATTTTGGGGACCAGAAAGAGAACCAATTTTTTTTGAAACCCTGATGCAGTTTATCAGCAAAATATTCTCCCTTTGACTTTTACTGTATATCCAGAATTAGAATGTCCCACCATCTCTATGTACACACAAACATTAGTTCTCACCTGAACTTTACACTAGCTCCTTACCTGTTGAGGCCATCTGTCTCCAGTGACAGCACAGTGGGGCATTAAAGTTCCCCTTATCATCCCAGTGCTGAATGACAACACTGTTTGAACTGCCAGAACTTCCTGTGTGGCTTGCTAACACCATGCTGCATCCTCCTCTGTCCAGCTTTGCTTCTTCCCCCATCCTTTACCAGGTGTTGATCCCAAATAAATAACTCACATCCCAAGTTCTGTCTCAGCATTAGCTTCCAGAAACCTATTTGTGTTAGCTCTCTGTCACTATAACAAATACCTGAGGTAATCAACTCCTAGAGAGAAAAGGTTTATTTTGGCTCTGTTTTAGAGGTTTCAGTCCATGATCAGTTGGCTCCATTGCTTTGGGCCTGCTGCAACGCAGAGCACATCATGGTAGGAGAGTGTGGTAGAGCAAAACCACTCACGTCATGAACAAGAAGCAAAGGAAAAAAGAGGAAGGGGCCAGGGTCCTACAGTTCCCCTTCAAGGGCATGCCTGCAATGAGCAGAAGACCTCCTACTAGGCCCACCTCTGTTTTTGTTTTTGCTTTTGCCTCCCCACTTTATTTATCTAGTCAATTTAATTCCCCAATACCTCCTCTTTCTCTCTCCTCCTTCCTCTCTTGTCTGCTTCCTTTACTCTACTGGTCTCTCTTCTGTTTTAATGAGAACTCCCCTCTTATTCCCCTTGTTTTATGTCTAGCTTCCACATGAGAGAAAACTTATGACCCTTGATTTTCTGAGATTGGCTTATTTCACATAACACAATCCTCTTCAGTTCTATCAATTTTCCTTCAAATGACATAATTTAACTCTTTAGAGTTGAATAAAACTCCTTTGCATATGTATACCATATTTTCTTGATCCATTTGTATGTTGACAGGTACCTAAGCTGATTCCATAGTTTGGCTATTGTGAATTGTGCTGTTATAAACATGGGCATTCACATATCACCAAAGTATGTTTACTTTAATTCTTTTGGTTAAATATTGAGAAGTGATACATTTGGGTCATATTGTGGTTCAATTCCTAATCTTTTGAGGAACCTCCCTAGAGGAACCTCCCTAGAGGTTCCTCTATATCCATAGAGGTTGTACTATTTTACAATCCCACCAACAGTATAAAAGTGATCCTTTCCCCCCCATATTCTCTTCAGTATTTGTTATTTGTATTCTTACAGTCTTAAGATTGCCATTCTAACCTTGAATGAGATGAAATCTCAGCATAGTTTGGATTTGCATTTCCCTGATTTCTACAGATGTTGAACTTTTTTTCTTTTCTTTTTTTTGGCTACTTGTATTTCTTCTTTTGATAAATGTCTTTTTAGCTCATTTTAGACCTAACCTCTTAAAGATCCCACCACCTTTTAATAACATCAAGCTGGGAATCTAATCTCTAACACATGGGCCTTTTGGGGACATTCCAGATTCAAACTATAACACCAACCTGAAACATATACTAATCAAAACTTCAAAGAATAGGGGCTGGGATTATAGCTCAGTTGGTAGAGTGCTTGCCTCACATGCACAAGGCCCTGGGTTCAATCCCTAGCACTATAAAAACAAACAAACGACAACAAAAAACTTCGAAGAATAAATAAAAGCAAATTCAGAAAGCCAAACTGGAAACACCCGATGTGTTCATCAAGTGGGAAATGCTTAACAAAGACATGATGAAATGAGATGCAGGTGAACAAAGCACATTTTATGAGCTGATGTGCAGAAAGTTTTCTGATACATTGTCAATTCAATTTTTTTTTAAAAAGTAAGTAGTAGAAGATAATTCAATTTAAATAGAAAAAATAATCTTCAAGGTATTTGCTTTGCTTCTCTACACACTGGAGCCTTTCTCTTCCTCCTTCTCATCTTCTTCCTCCTCCTCCTCCTCTCCTCCTCCTCCTCCTCCTCCTCCTCCTTCTTCTTCTTCTTCTTCTTCTTTTGTACTGGGGATCGAACTCAGGGTTGCTTTATGACTGAGCCAAATATCCAGTCCTTTTTTATTTTTTATTTTGAGACAAGGTCTTGCAACATTGCTGAGGGTTTCACTAAGTTGCAAAGTCTGTCCTCAAACTTGTCATTGTTTTGACTCAGCCCCCGAGTTGCTGGGATTACAGGTGTGCACTACCATTCCCATTAGGTTTCTTCCTCTTGAAAGAGATGTGTACATGGACTTAGAACACACTCCTTAGGGAGTTTGGTGGGGCTCCTGGGATGACAGGGAAACCCATTTGTGAATAGTACCTGTGCAGAGAGTGAGGTCAAGGTGTGGGGCAGCAATGTTGGTTTAATTCCTGGGAGTCACCTTTGCCAAGGAGACATGGAGATGTGATCTTGAAAATGTCACAAAGTGGCTCTCAACCTTGACCCATCATTGAAAATACCTCCCAAGGTGCTTCTGCCAATCAATTGGTTGCTTAAGACAAGTGTCTAGAACAATTCCCATCACAGATTTGATGTTTAGTAGAAGACTTGCTCCTGAGTAAAGTGAGAAGAATGAGGCTGGAACTGGGGAACTTGATGGCTGAGGCCCCAGAGGAGGATCAGATGCTGAAGATTTGGGCTAGGACTGTACAAGACTAGAAAATGTGCTCCTCTGGTCCTGGGGAGCAAGATGGAAATACCAACAATTCTGGGAAATTCAGAGATAGGAAGTGAATGGAGATGTAAGGCACAGGAGAAAAAATAACAGATTGTCCCTTCTGGTCCAGCTCTACCTCCCACATAATAAAAATGAGGAAGTCAAGGAAGCTCCATGAAAGAGGAAAGAAAGGAAGTAGACACACCCTACAGAATGAGAGCAAAGCTGGCCCATGCCCAACTCCCCCCCACGCAATCTCTGCCTGTGTTCTGGTTGAAATTTATTCTAAGTATTATTTACTGTCCAAAGTTGAGGAAGAGGAACATCCCCACTACAGAATCCTGGGCTTTGGTGCACAAAGACCAATAGGAATCCATCATGTATATGAATCCTCCTATAGTCCCTCCCACCCCAATTCTCTAGGATTTAGTTCTTGTTGCTCTGAGTGACTTCCCACCTCTGGTCATTGCTGCACAACAAAGCCACGAATCACAGACTCCAGACTTCCCACAGGTAACTGGGCTGGGGATGCCAGTGGGACCAAGGAGACAGGGAGTGTGTTAGAGGAAATAGGGAGAGAGGGCCTTTGGGTCTTAGGTGGAAGAAAATGGGAAGAAATATAAAGGGGGCAGTGTGGGATTTAACAACCGAGTGGAGACTTGAGACTCTAATCCTGTCCCTGGATTCTAGATGGCATCATGCAGCCATACTCCCCAGTCACAATTCCCATCTCTAGCCCAATTCCAGTCTGATCCTCAGCCCCAAACTCAGCCCCTCTTGTAATGTCAACCTCAGCATCAATCCAAGATCCAACTTGAATCTCAACACTAACCCCAACCCCAAACTGAACCTCAGCTCTATTCTTTTTTTTTTTTTTTTGGTATTTATGTATTTATTTTTCAAAGTTGTTGTATTTATAACAGTAGCATGCATTACAATTCATAGTACACATATAGGACATCTTTTTACATAACACTCTTTGTATACAAAGTATATTTGCTCTATTCAAGTCTTCAATCATGCATTTAGGATAATGATATCCATCTTATTCTACCACCTTTTTCCCCCCTCCATACCCCTTGCTCCCTCCTTTCCCCTCCCTCCCCTTTGACCTTTCTAGTGTTCCTCTAATCCTCATATGTACCCCAACCAAACACCACTGTGAATCAGCCTCTTTATATCAGAGAAAACATTTGGTATTTGGATTTTTGAGATTGACTAATTTCATTTAGCATTGTATTCTACAACTTCATCCATTTACCTGCGAATGCCATTATTTTATTCTCTTTTATTGCTGAGTAAAATTCCATTGTGTATATATACCACATTTTCTTTATCCACTCATCTACGCTCAGCTCTATTCTAGTTCCAGTTTTAGTGCCAAGCTTAGGTCCAGTTCCATTCATGGCTTCAACCTGAGTTCTGATGCCAAATTCTGGCATATGACACAGCCTCAAGTCCAGTCCAATTTTAGACCCAGTTGAAGCAATAGATTTAACTTCAACTTCACTTCCAATGTTAATCCCAAACTCAACTTGATCCTGGCCCAAAGCTCAATTCTGACTCTACTTCTAACCTCAACTCCAAACTCAGGTCCTAATCCAGGGCTTATTCTCCTGAGGAACCTCATTTCTTATCTCAGCTCCTCCCTGGTTTCAGCTACCTCCTTGGCCATAGCACCCAGCCAGCCTCGGCCCAGGTCTCTTAGTTTCAGCCCTGACAGCCTCAGTGGCTACGTTGGTCCAAGCATGGCAATGAAGTATGAAAATCTCCAGCACCTGGGGAGTGAGGAGAAAAACCAGGAGATTAGAAAAGGTAAGAGGAAAAGAGAAGTGTACTCTACTCAAATGCGCTCTTAGAATGTCTAGCAGGATTTCTACTGTCCCATCAAGACAGGGATAGGGAAGACCTCTGTGGACCTGGTTTCCTGTGCTGTGTGAGGAGGGGATGAGAGGTATCCTTTGCAGGTTGTTGGACATTTGCTCACCTGATCATACAGATGTGGGTGAACCTGCTATGGGGCTAGCTGACTGCAATACTCTCAGGGTCCTTGTGCTACCCTCTCCAACTCTGATAATAAGACTTAACTTTTCTCCATTGTCCATACCTAAGTCTGCCTATGTGCACTCTGGTTACAGAGGTTGGTACATGGATCTCTCAGGGTATGAGAGGTCCATGTCACTGAAGACTTGGTGCTGGTTGTGAGGGATCAAAGTCTTGGTCCATCCCCACCCGATAGTCTTCCCTGGCATTACCAGGGCCCAGCCTTCATCCCCAGACAGGTCTCTGGGCCCCCTCCTCTATATCTGGTATGTCCTGGATCTCTCTTTTCCTGATATCCTCTTCTCTTTCAGCACCTCCTCCCCAGGTTGGCCTCTGGCATATCTTCTCTGAGCCTCGCCTCATCCTGTTCTCCCTGGGCCTTAGTCTCCTGCTGTTGGTGGTTGTCTGTGTGATCGGATCCCAAAGTAGGTGCTCCAGGGGTACACAGGGAAGCAAGAAATCAAGGGGTTACAGTGGTGGGTCAGGGATGGGGACAATGGCAAGAGCCCCAGCAGAAGCAATGATGGGTACAGTGGAACAGTGTGGGGCAATATTGAGGGGTCATAATTGGGTGGTTGATGAGAACAGTGGTGGGGACATTGGTAGGGATAGCGAAGGATCCATGATTGGGATGGCTGCTGGCTGTGTCACTTATTAATTGGGTTTTGTAGTTGAATTACTTCTCCTTCTTGTGTGATATTGGATAACCACAGTGCCTGCCCCCGTGGGTTGCTGTGAGGACTGAATGAGACAATGCATGTAAAGTGTCCTGCTCAGTGCAGGCAGAGAGGATCTGATCAATCTTAGTTCTGATCATCTCATCCCCCTCATCAGATTCCAAGTTACAGAGGGACCTGAGCACCCTGAGGACAACTTTCAGCAATTTCACTGTAGATACTGGGGCCGAGGTCCAGGCACTGACCTCCCATCGTGAGTTGGGCTTGGGTGGGGGTCTGGGCTGGGTGAACATGTGTGTGTGTGTGTGTGTGGGGCGGGGGCTGACTCCTGATCTCAAGTTCCTATTTCCTCCAGGTCACAGCTTGCAGGAAACCATAACCTCTCTGAAAGCTGAAGTGGAGGATCACAGGCAGGAACTGCTGGCAGGTGAGAGACCTTGGTCTCCCAAAGCATATGGAAGGGTGTGCATGGGAGAAGCATCCTGGTACTGAGCGCCCTCCCCTCCAGCCCACAGCTTGAACCAGAAGGTGGTTTCTGTGGAGAGCAGCCTGAAGAAACAGGAGCAGGAATTCAAAGCAGGTCAGATGGCTTTTCCAGTGTACCTTGGCACGATGTATTTGTGGGAGCACAGGAGGAACCTAGTGGGGTGCCTGAGCTTCAGGAACTCACTGAGTAGAGGCCACACCCAGAGTACTCTCACCAGTCCCCCTGTGTCTGTGTTTCAGATCAATCTGAGATGATCCTGCGAGTACAGCAATTGGCAAAAGACCTGAAATACCTTACTTGCCAGCTGGCTGACCTCAAGAACAATGGTGAGGAGTGGGGCAGGCACGGCTGGCTGCCCTTCACCACTAATGGTGCACTAGGCCATTCCTCAGCTCCTCTACCCTTTCTCTTCCCCTCAGGCTCTGAGAAAACCTGCTGCCCCCTTAACTGGTTGGAGCATGAAGGCAGCTGCTACTGGTTCTCTCGATCTGGCAAGTCCTGGCCTGAGGCTGACAAGGACTGCCAGCTGCAGAACTCCCACCTGGTGGTGGTCACCTCCTTAGAAGAACAGGTAAGCCCTGGTAGGCTCCTCGTAGGGGCTGTCTGATGTAAGGGAGAGGTCATCAACCCCTTGTTCTCTCGGCAGAAATTCATTGAGAAGAACCTGGGCTCTGTGTCCACCTGGATGGGCCTCACTGACCAAAATGGGCCCTGGAGATGGGTGGATGGGACTGACTATGAGTTAAGCTACAAGTGAGTGTGTGTGTGTCTGTCCAAAGCCAGTGTCCTCTCCTTGGGATTGATCTGGCTTCCTAGCCTGTGTCCCCATGATGGGAGGAGCTCCTGGGAATGTGGCTGAATCCGACTTCCCTGGTTACACAGCTATCTCTTGTCCATAGGAACTGGAGTCCAAAGCAGCCTGATGAATGGACTGGGCATGGGCTAGGAGGAGGCGAGGACTGTGCCCACTTTACCTATGATGGTCGCTGGAATGATAATGTCTGCCAGAGGCCCTACCGCTGGATCTGTGAGACAAAGCTGGGCAAGACCAGCTAGGAGCCTCCCTCCCCTTAATTTATTTCCTCAATGCCTTGAGCTGCCAAAGTCTGGGATTGGAAATCCTCTTATGTGGGAGTCTCCATCATCTTGGAGATTTTCATCTAGGATTTTAAGGGCACAGTGATTTTGGAAGGGTGGGGAGATTGAAACCCATGACACTTTCTGCTGTGTGTGAAGCTTATTGTTGACTTCTCTCTCTCTCTCTCTCTCTCTCTCTCTCTCTCTCTCTTTTTAAGAATAAAAGGAAAAGAAACATATTTAAACATTCTATGAGCTGTTTGGTTAGTGGGCATTAGGAACTGGGAGGGGCTGGTTGGCACTGGGAAGACTTGAGCGGGTAGAAGCATCATGAGAACTGAATGGGTTTGGGGCCAGATGGTCTGGTTAGGAGCCTAGTTTTGTTATTCAAAGGTTTTGAGCTTGGGAAAGTTATTCTTTTCTATGAAACTCAGCCAAAAATAGGCTTGTTAATGGAGACCACCCACTTCAGCAGAACCCCCAGGGTTGAATCCCCTCATTTGTTGAGTGCTTCAAATACTTTAAAACTCACTGGTGTCTGCTGCTTCCACAATAGTAACCACAAGGTGCATTCAGAGACAGGTGACAAATACCATGAATACATACAAACCAGAGTCCCTAAACACATGAGAACAACCTGGACCATGAAAGAGAAGTGACATCATTAATAGAATCAACAACCAAGGCTGGGAGTGAGGACAAACCAATTAGGACTTTACAGACACTTACAGAATTATTAATAAAAATGGACAAAGATTTTTCCCATAAATAAGACTTATACTAATTCTAAAAAGAAGCAGTGCTCTGACCATAATAGAATAGTTAGAAATGAACACAAAAGTACATTCTAAAAATGATGTATCAACATGTAATTTTCTCATCACCTTTCTAAATAATTTTGGGTTTTAGAGAAAAATCAGAATGAAAAAATCATGTGATCAGAAATGAATGAGAGCACCACTTACTGACATTGTGGGATGTTCTAGGCAATTCTCAGGAGGAGGTGCATGAAGCCATAATCACATTTATTAAAAATTGAGAATGGCTGAATTGGAATAGGCTATGTTTTAAAGAAGTTTGAAAAAGAATAGCCAAATAAATCTCTCCAAACAGAAGAAAGGAATTTATGAAATATAAGCAAAAATTAATGAACTAGAAAATAAAAATATAGATATGAACTATAGAAGAAAAATCTGATTATTGGAAAAGGTGAGTAAAATAAATATGAAGAAGACAAACAGGAGCCATAGACACTAGTTTAGAAAGCTGAGAGGTTGCTTAAGTTTAGACGTAGTGGATATGATAGTAAAACACTAAAAAGAGCAAGGTAGCTGGGTGCAGTGGCTCATACCTGTAATTCCAGCGACTCAGGAGGTTGAGACAGGAGGACTGGGGCCAGTCTCAGTGACTTAGTGAGGCCCTGTCTCAAAATAAAATATTGAAAAAGGACTGGGGATATATCTCAGTGGTAAGCCCCTGGGGTTCAATCCTCAGTACCAAAATGAAAACAAAAGCAAAAATCAAACCCCAAGAAACAAACAAACAAGTTCATTTCCTCTTCATGATAAAATCTTTCAGGACTTAGGGCCTTCTATCTTGTTGCTTCACTGTTGCTTCCACCATACCTTCCAAGATACCTGCCCCAGTCATGATACACTCCAGACCAGGGAAAACAGAAGGACAGTGGCACATTCTCTCTGTATGTCCATAGAAAAATTTGGAAGTTGTATGCACTACCTCAGCTTATCTTGGATCAGAACTAGTCCCAGGGCCACAGTTAGTTGCAAATGGGTCCGAGAGGTGCACTCCTTATTTCATGAGGCCAAATTCCAGCTAAAATCCAGGAGATTCTATCATTGTAGAGCAGGAGTCAACTACTTTTTATCTTATCCATTGATCCTTTTTAAAAAACCTTTGATGATGCCAATAATTCATTTCCGATGTGCTATCTTTCTCAATTCTGAATGCCTGAAATGATACTTCTCAAAATCTCTGGTACACAGGTTTAATTTCATATTAACTAAATAAAGAAATAGAATTGGGTCCTTTTCTATGAAGTAAGACTCTGAGAACTCCTTCCCTCCCCCACTAAAGTCACTGGATTTATCATAAATAAACCTTGCGGAACAGTCACTGGATATATAATCTGTAGGTGGAAGAACATCCTGTGGGACAAAATCTAGCGCTCCTGATTTGTTAAGTCTGACCATTCAGTGATGTATTTCTTCTAGTTGTTTCCCTTGAGATCTTTGTGTCAAATACAATAGCTTCAGTACAACTCATGCCTTCAGTGTACTTGATTCTGTATTCAGGGTTTTCAATTATAGTGCTTATGCTGTCATTTTTGACAGGATAATAATAACAGGTATAAATAGCTTTCTTTCTGTAATGGAACACCGACTAAAAAAGAAAGTAGGTACCAAGCTACCAAAATATTTGATGCTATTACAGTTTGGATAAGTGTTCCCTGAAGGCCCATCTGTTAAAGGCTTGGTCCCAGCCGGGGTGCTATTGGCAAGTGGTTGAACTTTTAAGAGACAGAGCCTAGTAGAAGGTCTTCTGGTCACTGGAGGTGTGCCCTTGAAGAGGATACATGGATGCCAGCCTCTTCCTTTTCTTCTCTTTTGCCTCTAGCCATGAGATAAGGGCTTCTTGTGCCACATGCTTCCCCCATGATGTACTTTTGTGACTTGCCACAGGCCCAGAAGCAATGGGGCCAAACAACCCTGGTCTGAAATCTCCAAAGCTGTGAGCCAAAATAAACCTTTTTCTCTTTTCAAGTTTATTATCTCAGATATCCGTGGTGATAACAGAAGCTGACCAACATGCTTAAAGCCAAACACATTTAGTTCTTTTCCATGCAGCAGATAATAAAAAGGTATCTATGTACTTGCTATTTCTTTTCCAAATCAACTTTGTGGGACAACCAGTGAGGAACCACTATCCTCCATGGTGAGTCACCTTGTAACATGTTTGGACAAGTATCTTTTTTTTTTTTTTTTGGTGGTGCCAGGGATTGAACTCAGGGGCACTCGACCACTGGGCCACATCCCCAGCCTTTTTTTTGTGTTTTATTTAGAGACAGGGTCTCACTGAATTGCTAAGTGCCTCGCCATTGCTGAGGCTGGCTTTGAACTCGCGATCCTCCTGCTTCAGCCTCCCAAAGTGCTGGATTACAGGTGTGCGCCACCACGCCCGGCTGGACAAGTATTTTATGCAGGGGAGAAGAATTTTTTTTTTTCCCTTTAGTACTAGGGAATCAAGCCAAGGGCCTCAAGCAGGAGCTTTAAGGCCTGATTCTTTAGGACCTAGCCCTGAAGAATTGTTCTTGCTGACCCTTCAGCTTAGCCAACTGAAAAATGTTGATAAATGCAGACCAAGTTCATGTTAGGGCCATATTAGGTAACTTGTACCAACAGATGGTTCTAGCAAGTCGCTCATATTTACTACTACAGGGAGGAGGGGAAAGGGAAGGGAGAGTCTCAACGCCTCTGGTGGAGAGTAGAGTCTGCAGGAGGTGGGGAAAAAGAGAGAGAGAAAAAACTCCAATTAAACAAACCAAGCAAATGGAAGTGAAATTGTCCTCCTTAGGGTGCTATGCCAAGCAGAAAACCTTCAGAAAAAAAAAAAAAAATCCTCCAATCACTGGAACATTCTTCCTTACCAATAATACCACCTCTTCAGTTTGGCTTTTGAGCTCAGCAGGTGTCTGGTTGCTCTGAGGGATTCTCAGTAGTACCTTGGCTTTCTTCACAGCCTTCTCTGCTCATTGCTTGTCAGCTCTGATGTGCCTCCTATGGTTTGCAAACTGATGGAGAGGAAAAAAAAAAAAAAAAAAAAAAAAAAAAAAAAAAAAAAAAACCCTACCTCCCACAGCTGTTGCAGCCAACTTTCCAACCTCCTGGAAATCAAAACCAGTGCTCCCTCCAGGGACGCCTCCAATCAATAGTGGGGTAGCCATGCTAGACTTCTGGGCAGAGAGCCCAGATTCCTGCCCGAACATGACTGCTTTGTAGTAAGACCTGCAAGGTCTAGGGACTCAAAACTTTCTCAGTGTTTCTGTGACTGGATACAGCCAGCTATTATGATTAGCTGCTCTCTCAAGGACATAGCAGGAACTATGTGCTGTCCTTTCCCACTGTGCTACCTCTGTGTGGGAAAGGAATTCTCATTCTTCTCGTCAGTGACTCTCCTCGTCAGTGATCTTAACCTCTTTGGTGCAGCATTATAACTATTCCTTTCATACCCCCAATTCCCTTGCTCCTCTTTCCCTCTTTCTTGCCAGGCAAAACTCCAACTTCAGTTAAATTCTTCTTTTCTCTTGCTCTATTCCTGTACCAAGTGGCCGAATATGGCTGTAGGAAAGAACAACAATTAATAACAAGACCATCCCGACATGATTGCTTGTCTGACTCAAAAATTTTGACAAATTACAAGTGAACCTTCAGTGCTGCTTGGCCAGATTCTCTTAGTCAATCCATTCTCAATCTCTCCAAAATCATTGTTTTCTTGGTTTGATTCTTCCCACATTTAGGTAATGACTTTGCTTCTGATTTCACTGGGAAAAGGCAGCAATTAGCTGAAAACCCTTGTCCCTGTGGTGGACATTGCTAGATAGTCACTGATCCATCTTCTGTTATAGATGGTTATAGATGTAGGGACCCTTCATTTCCTAGTCCCCCAGATTGGTTGGGACAATGAGACTGGGGTTCTGGCCTATACTACTTCTGAAGTGGTACACTCCAGACCTGACTGTAATGTCTCATGCTTGGTCTTTCTCACTCTTTCTCTTTGCTCGTCAGCTGGCCAGATGGAAGGAATCCCAAGGGCGCCTATGAGAAGAGCTTGAAGGACAGCAGAGCCATGGATGAGGAGTTGGATCCCTGAGTCACTCCAGGGAGGAAACTTTATCTGCACTTGATGGTGCTGTGAGGGAGGAACACACTTGTGTTAAAACACTGAGATTTTTTTTTTCCAACTACTAAGTCAAATCATTTATTTTCTCACTTTCAAATATATCAAACTGCCACGTGGCATACTCTTTGCCTTGTATCAAAGGCCATGGAGCCAGCACCCACTCACTTTTTCCAGGGCTTACCTCTTCTCTGCATTAAGGAGTTTTCCCTCGATGCTAAATCATTCCCGTGAGCTTACAAATAAGTTCTCATCACTCCCATGGTAGACACCCATTGCATGTATCACTTCAGGGTCCCATTTCTTTGCTTCCCTTTAGAGTAACTCTTTAGGAGTCACTGTAACAAAATAGCTGAGAAAATCAACTTAAGGGAGGAAAGATTTATATTGGTTCATGGTTTCAGAGCTTGCAGTCCATAGTTGCTTGGCCCCCATCACGGTGGGTTTATGGTGAGACTGAACATCATGCAGGGTTGGTTTTGAACTCACGATCCACCTGCCTCAGCCTCCCAAGCTGTTGAGATTATAGGCGTGCACCACTGTGACTGGCCCTTAGATTGTATTCTTGATATGTTAAATGTTAAGTTATGAAATTCTGGGTCTTGTTTAAATTTTATAGAGAATGCTGATTTTGTTGTTGTTTAGCAGGCAACAGACCAAGTGATGTTCAGATTACAATTTCCAACCCACCTCTACAGGTTATGGTTCCCATCTAAGGCCTTTTGGTACATTTTGTTGTCTTGGGGATTTGGGGGCTCTTCAGGTCTGTTCTGGCTGTGTGCCACCCGGTGGTTAGTCTACAATATGGCAATTAGTTAAATTCTTGTCTTCAGGATGCTAAGTAGGATTAGAATATTATATGTCTGGTACACGTGTTAGTCCTGGAGTTCATAAATAACTTTTTGGTATAGCTTTTCATAGCACACATCTCTTCATGAGCATCTGGTACTTTCTATTTCCTTGCAGCTCCCCTTATTGGTCTTCAGGTGACAAAAGAAGTGAGGAAATAGAAGAAACAATGGTCTCCCATGCTATTGGAACTGCAACTCCACCAAATAGGAAAGAAGGTTTATCTCCCTGAGAGTTTTGATTACCCCACTGCTGCCATTACTGCTGTTGGATTGCATTTGGGCTTAAGTATAAGGGAGTGGGGTGGGGAGCACAAATTTCATATTTCCCTGAGTGTTAGGAGTTCCTATTTCTAGTCATTAAGCAGGAGGTAGAGTGTGTCTCCTGGAGCCTCCTTTGTCCATGCCAAGTGCTCATTTCCAGGTTTTGAGCTGTTAAAAAAAGACCGTGTGATACTGAAAGAATAAAATGATAAAGTTATTGCCAATTCAGTGGTACTTCAAATTCTGGTGTTTTTCTCCAGTGAACCCATTGTAATTTATTTTTCAGAGTCTTCAAAAAGTTTATGCATGTGTTCCATCCAAATTTTTTTTAGTTGTTTTCAGTTGCAGAGAAAAAGCAGACTGTGTTTGCTTTGTGTCACCTGGAGCTGGAAACCCTCAATAAATGTTTAATGACTTAAAGTAATAAATGTTCTGTCATCAAAATGAAATTAAATATTAAATGTATTAAATCAATAACAAAAAGATATGTGGAGAAATTTGCAAATGTTTTGAAATTAAACAATATAGTTCTAAGCCTCCTAAGATCAAGAGAAATTACAAGATAAATTAGGCAATATTTTTAACTGAATGCAAATTTTATTTTACAACATTAAGTGCTTATACAGTCATCTTTGGCATCAAGGGGGATTGGTTTCAGAACCTTCCTGTTGATACCAAAATCCATGGATGGACAAAAGTCTTTTTTTTTCTTCTTCTTTTTTTTTTTGGTACCGGGGATTGAACTCAGGGGCACTCGACCACTGGGCCACATCCCCAGCCCTTTTTTGTGTGTTTTATTTAGAGACAGGGTCTCACTGAGTTGCTAAGTGCCTCACCATGCTGAGGCTGGCTTTGAACTCACAATCCTCCTGCCTCAGCCTCCTAAGTGCTGGGATTACAGGCATGTGCCACCTTGCCTGGCAAGAGTCTTGTGTAAGTGCGGGGGTTGTGGCTCAGCGGCAGAGCGCTCCGCTCGCGTGTGCGCGGCCTGGGTTCGATCCTCAGCACCACGGAAACATAAATGCATTGTATTATGTACAACTAAAGTAAATAAATAAATATTTAAAAGAAAAAGAGTCTTATGTAAAATTGTGTACGATTTGCATATAAGCTCTGCACATCCTCCTATATATTTTAAATCTTTACTTGTGATAACTAATACAATATAAATACTATGAAAATACTTCTGTACTGTATTGATTAGGGAATAATGACAAGAAAAAAGTCTGCACATAGTCAATACAGATATTTGTTTATTTATTTTTGTGGAGTTGAGGGTCAAACTTCAGGCTTCATGCATGCTATGCAAGTGCTCCCCCACTAAGCAACATCTTCAGCCCTTCAATGCTTGCGATGCACTTGAATCCGTGGGTGTGGAACCCTGGGGTACAGAGTGCTGACTGTCCTTGGAAAGAAGAAGGGTCAAAAATCAAAGAATTTAAGTTTCTATCTCAATAGATCAGAAGAGGAAGAGCAATTTATACCTAAAGTAGGAAGCAAAGAACATAATGAAGAGCAGAAATCAATGAAGTAAAAAGAAACAAAATGAGAAAAATATAAGACCTTAGACCCCAGCAGAATTTGTGGAAACACAAGAGGGCAGCATCCTGTTTGCATGATTCTTACACAATTTCCTATAGGTGCTCAGTTGCTAAAATTATAGAATTTTATTTATAGAATTTATAATTTTATACAACTATAGAATTGGCACAGCATTTGCTTGTGTTTGCCAGAGGGCTATCTTAGGAAAAGAAATTGGTTGTTATGACATAGTATGATTATGATGGTTATTTGTGTGGATACATGTATTAAAACTTACAGAACTGGACGCTCAAATGGATGTATTTCACTGTATACAAATTATACATCAAAAAGTTGATTATTTAAAAAGTTGATTATAAATAAATAAAAAAAGAAAAGACAAAGCAATAGAGACAGTAAATGAATGGGGTGGGAAACAGGGCTGGGATGGAAACAAGGATTAAATGTAGGTTAAAATAAACAATCCTTTTTAAAAATATTTTTTTAGTTGTAGATGGACCTTTATTTTATGTTTTTATATGCGGTGCTGAGGATTGAGCCCAGAGCCTCATACATGCTAGGCAAGCGCTCCACCACTGAGCCACAACCTCAGGCCCTAGAATAAGCAATCTTATCTGGGTGACTAAAATATTCTAAAAGTAGATTTTGGTGATAATCACACAACTCCACAAGTTAACCGAAAATAATTTAATTGTATATTTAATATAGGTAAGTTTAATTGTATGTAAATTATATTTCAATAAAGATGTTAAAATTTAAAAAAAGTTGATTAAAAAACACAATGTGATACCATTACATATTCTCCAAAGTGTCAAAAATGGAAAAGATAAAATCAATTATTTCACAGAATGAGGAGTAACTTTTACACTTTTGATGGAAGTGTAAATTGTTATAACCACTTTGGAAAATGTTGGGCAGTATGTCCTATGTATATGCTATGACTCAGCAATTTCATTTCTGAATATATTAAAGAGAAATGTATACATGAATTCACCAAAAGACAGGTACAAAAATGTTTATGATAGTATTATTTTAAAAAAGTGAAAAACTGGGGCTGGGGTTGTGGCTCAGTGGTAGAACACTCGCCTGGCACGTGCGTGGCTCAGGTTCCATGCACAGCACCATGTACAAATAAACACACTGTGTACAACTAAAGCAAATAAATAAATATTTTTTTAAAAAAGTGAAAAACTGGCTGGGCGCAGTATCGCATGCCTGTAATCCCAGTGGCTCAGGAGGCTGAGACAGGAGGATTGAGAGTTCAAAGCCAGCCTCAGAGAAAGTGAGGCACTAAGAAACTCAGTGTGATTCTCTCTCTAAATAAAATACAAAATAGGGCTGGGGATGTGGCTCAGTGGTTGAGTGCCCCTGAGTTCAATCTCTAGAACCCTAAAAAAACAAAACAAAACAAAACAAAAAGAATTGAAAAACTGAAAATAAACCAAATGCTCATATATGGCTAGTTAGATTAATTAATTGTGCCATGCTTGTGAAATGGAAAATCATGCAGCAATGGGAAGGAATAAACTGTGAAAATATGCAACAACACGGATGGGTTTAGAAACATCATGTTACATGAGAGAAGTGAAGCAAAAGGAGTACTATTATATGATAGCATTCATATATATTACTCCTTTTGCTTTGTGAGTAGCTTGCTCCTTAAAAATGGAATGCTTAACTAAATAAAATGTTTCTCAAACATGATGTTCCAGGAAATTAAAATAATTCTGTTGCACAACTAGGTTTTCAAACTATATTCTGATAAAACAAAAGGACATAATCTTATCGAATCTATAAAAATAGCTTCATTGTCATTAAAAGTAAAGAGACTTAGGAGTATTTTCCCCTGAATTAATAAGAATATAAGTGTTCAAAGAATGTTTTACTGAATTAAATACTACAACCTAATTAAGAAGAAAGAGAAAGGGCTTTATTATAAAACTATAAAAATAGAATACTAAAATAATACCAATTATATTTTCAACTAATAACTGTACCTTTATTTCCCTCATTAGCTTATGCAATCCTACTTAATTTATTTTTGTTCTGCTGGATGTTGGGTTAACATTCAGTTTTCATGAAGTTCTTTCGCTCTAGTAGAATAGTACTAGAAATCCTGACTCATTCTGGTAATAGAACTGACTGTTGTCCAAGCAATGCCTACTTAGCAGCCATCCTTGTGGGTTGATTCCTTGAAGTAACTATAGAGAAAGAGGAACAAGGAAAGGGAGAATAGGAGGGAAAGAGGAAGTACTGGGGACTGCAATGGAGCAAAATATATTCTACTCATGTATGTTTATGTCAAGATGAACCCCACTGTAATGTATAACTATAGTGCACTAATAAAACATAAAAAATATTTAGTGGGCTGGGGTTGTGGCTCAAGTGGCAGAGCGCTTGCCTGGCATGTGCAAGGCAATGGGTTCGATTCTCAACACCACATAAAAATTAGTAAATAAAATAAAGGTATTGTGTCCAACTACAACTAAGAAAATATTTAAAAAATATTTAGTGTCTTGCATGAGGCTTTGAGCCTGCCTCTCTCTCTTTTTTTTTAATTTTAAAAAAATATTTATTTATTTACTTTAGTTGTACACAATGCAATACATTTATGTTTACGTGGTGCTGAGGATCGAACCCGGGCCACGCACGTGCGAGGCGAGCGCTCTGCCGCTGAGCCACAACCCCAGCCCCTTGAGCCTGCCTCTCTTTGATGAAGATATTATTTTTTTTTTTTTTAAAGGCATATGCCTTATGGCAGGCTCTTCAGGCAAATATCAGAGGGAAACAGAAGCCACATGTAAGGTTGAATGGCTACTGTCGATTTATTACCATAACCAGCAATGTCAAAATGGAGAAGAGTAGGTTATCCATTGAAGTGAAATGCAGAACTATTTTAGGACAATTTGATTTCTGTTTCCCAAAGAGTCAGAACATTTTATGACCATTGAAGGCACTGACAAATCTCTAGTGCTTTCCAATCTACCAGGTGACATATGTGATCTCTGAAATAATTTTAAACGATTTGGATTTTGCTAATATGTAATTAACCTAGGGATGGTTGAATTCCTTTTGATCAGGCAGCTCTTATCATGAAGCTCTTAAAATAGTATTGAGATACTTAAGAATATGGAACACAGTAAACAAAACTCTTTTTAAAGTACCCCTCTTTCCCTAAAGGAAAAGAAAAAAATTTTTGCTTGTCCAGTGGTCTTCTGAGAAACTCCATAAAAGACATTTTCAAATTTTTATTTTTCTGAATTTAGGCCTGATTTGGGAAGAGAAAAGCTTAAAAATTTATCAGAGAAAATTGATCATTTGAGTTTTGAGTTTTGTTTTGTTTTGGTACTGGGGATTGAACTTGGCAGTACTCTACCACTGAGCCACATCCCCAGCCCTATTTTGTATTGTTTTAGAGACAGGGTCTCACTGAGTTGCTTAGTGCCTTGCTTTTGCTTATGCTGCCTTTGAACTCCTGATCCTCCTGCCATAGCCTTCTGAGCTGCTGGGATTACATGAGTGCGCCACTGAGCTCAGCCTGATCATTTGATTAGGATAGAAGCATGAATGCATGGAAGTCTGGTATAGTTGGTATATAGTGTTGACAATGCAATATTTTAAAAAGAATAAACAATGTAGGAAGTAACACATTTTAAGGAACATTGATGCATTCATCAGCAAGTATTTTTTGCTTATTTGATATTTGAAGGCATAACCAATTCAACAGAAAGCACAGAACATTATTATGATGAGGTCCAAAATTTCTGACTACTGTGCAGGCTATCTAGGGGATAAAGAATAATTTTTGCAACTTCTTTTTCAGAGCAGTCTGAACATTCCAAGATCAACAGAGAGAAAACAATTCAGTCTTGCATTAATGTAATATATTAACACAGGAAAGGATTTGCATACTTTAAAACATTATGAATAAACTCATTGAAATTAAACCAGCTTTGCCAGAGTTTTAACACATTTCATTGCTTCTTTTCAGTGTCATTGTTTGCAGACATTAGTCCAAGGGAAATATATTTCATTTATACAAACCTTCTATAACTTTCTATATCCATTTGGGTGTTTTCCTTCACTATCATCTTTTACATTCTGGAACAACCAGTGCCTTAAAATTTTCGATTTCAATTTAAGTATAATAATATTTGGATGAAAAAATATAAATATGTTTGCAAATAACATAGACTATCTCAAGAAAAAATATGTGAAATAATGATTGTGTAGCTTTCGGGGAAGATTGCATGTCCAGGAAAAGAAAGGGAAGTTTTTCATGGTGAACTTCTTGTATCTTTTACACTTGGCATCATTTGCATATATTACTCATTAAAAAAACAAGAAAACAAAGCAAAAACACAGGAGGCCCAGGTAGTTGCCTAGTTTTACAACTGAGTTCTGTTGATCTCTTAAATAAAACAACAGGTAATTCCAAAATCAATTAAGCCATTATAAAACATAGGAAAAAGATGGCAGTCTCACTGGTTTATTTAATGAAACTATCATGTCTTCAGTACCAAATCTTGAAAAAGAATTCAAAGAGAAAATGATGGTTTGATTTTACAATTGTATTATTGTGCAAAGATTGTAATTGAAAAACTGGTAAATAGGGGCTGGGGTTGTGGCTCAGCGGCAGAGCGCTCGCCTCTCACGTGCACGGCCCGGGTTTGATCCTCAGCACCATGTAAACATAAATGCATTGCATTGTGTACAACTAAAATAAATAAATAAATATTAAAAAAAAAAGAAAAACTGGTAAATAGAAAACATGACTACATCAAAAGAAGGCATTGAAAGGCTCCTTCTTTGTGCACCAGAAGAGTAGGATTTATTCTGGGTACACAGGGATAGTTTAGCATCCAAAATTCTATTACCATAATTTCCCACTTCAACAAATCCAAGGAGAAAAATAAGCCAGTGTGACAGTAGATTCCAGAAATATATTACATAAAATTCATGATCTACTCATGGATTTTAAAAACCTGAATAAAAACAGAAGAAAATTAAAAATATAGCAGCAAACAATTTATGACACAGTAAAATGATGAAATATTTCCACTAAAATCAAATTTAAATAGGGATACCTGCTTTCACTAATAGAGTTCAATATTATTTTGTTGCTGAGACAAAACAAAACAAAACAAAACAAAACAAAACTCACCACTAAATAAAACTCACCAGATATAGAGTTGAAATCATATGATGTCTACTCTCTGATCACAAGAATTAAACTAGAAATCAATAACAGAAAGATAGCTAGAAAAAATCTCAAAATATTTGGAGATTAAACAGCATACTTCTAAATAACATAAGGGTCAAAGAAAAATCTTGAGAAATGAAAAAGTATTTTGAACTAAATGAAAACTTATCAAAATATGTGGGATATAGGGAAAGCAGTGCTTAGAAGTTCATTTGTATAATTGAATGCACATGAAAGAAAAGAAGATAGATCTAAAATCAATCATTTAAACTTCTACCTTAAGGAACTAGCAAAAAAGAAGCTCATTGAGGGGCTGGGGATATAGCTCAGTTGGTACAGTGCTTGCCTTGTGTACACAAGGCCCTGGGGGTTCAACCCCCACAAAAAAAAAAAAAAAAAAAAAAAAAAAAAAAAAAAAAAGCATATTGAATATCAAATAGCCAAAAGAAAATAAGTGAAAAAAAAGCTAAAATAATGAATTTTAAAACAGAAAATCAATGAAGTCAAAAGCTAGTTCTCTGAAAAGATCAGTAAAATTTATAAGTTTGTAAGAGCTGAAAGGAGAAAAAAAGAGAGGAAACAAATAAATAATATCAGAAATAAAAAAAGGAGACATTACTAAAGATTCTATGGACATTAAAATGATGGGTAACCAAGAAATACTATGAGTAGCTGGGCACGGTGGCGTGTGCCTGTAATCCCAGTGGCTTGGGAGGCTGAGGCAGGAGAATCCTGAGTTCAAAGCCAGCCTCAGCAAAAAAGCAAGGTGCTACGCAACTCAGTGAGACCCTGTCTGTAAATAATATAGAAAATAGGGCTGGGATGTGCTCAGTGGTCAAGTGCCCCTGAGTTCAAACCCCGGTACCAAAAAAAAGAAATACTATGAGCAACTTTATGCCCACAAATTTGATAACCAAGAAGAATTGGACCAATTCTGTAAAAGACATGCTCTGCCAAAATTCACATGAAAAGAAATAGAAAATCTGCCTAGGACTATATTTATGAAAGAAGTTGAACAAATAATCAATTATATTCCAAAGCAGAAAGCACTAGGTCCAGGTGTGTTTACTACTGAATTCTATTGAGCATTAAAGAAGAAATTATTCCAATTATCTACAATCTTTTAGAAGATAGAAAGAGAGGAAATACTTTCTAACTCATTCTATGAGGCTGATGTTAACCAATACAAAAACCAGATAAAGATATTACAAGAAAAGAAAACTCTAGGCAAATATCTCTCATGAACATACAAAAATCCTCTGCAAAATATTAACAAATTGAATATAGCAATGTGGAAAAGAAATTATATACCACAACTAAGTGGTATTTATTCTAACTATGCAAAACTGGTTCAAAAATTGAAAAAATAATTAATGTAGTGTGTAAGCCAGGTATAATGACATATGCATATGTTCCTAGCTACTAAGTGGTATTTATTCTAACTATGCAAGACTGGTTCAAAAATTGAAAAATAATTAATGTAGTGTGTAAGCCAGGTATAATGACATATGCATATGTTCTAGTCTTTAAAGGAGAATTAAATGGAGAATGAATTGAGACTGGGACACTGTAGAGAATATATAGAGGTGTAGTAGCATAGGATCAACCAGGCTCTCTTCTTCCAATGTGTGTCTACTTTCTTCCCTTTTGAGCTCCCTCTTATCAGTACAAATGCAACTTTTTCCAAATATTTTCTTTTTAAATGTATTTTTAAACTGATGCATAAAAACATAAAAATTTTACATAGTAATGGGGTACCATGTATATATAATGCAATGTTCAAATCAGGCTAAGCATCTTTATTTTCCTTAACATTTCTTCATGGTGAAAATATTCAGCTTTTTGAGATATACAGTATATCATCTTTATCTATAGTCACCCTACTGTGCAATAGCACACCCGAACTTCTTGCTTCTATCTAACTGTAACTTAGTACCAATTAGTCAACTTTTCCCAATCTCATCCTCCTGGTTACTCTCTCCAGCCTCTGGGAACCACCATTTGACTCTTCTATGAGATCAATTGTTCTAGATTCCACATATGAATAAGATCATGTAGTACTTGCCTTTTTGTACCTGCCTTCTTACTTTTTTAAAAAATATTTTTTAGTTGTAGATAAACACACAGTATATATTATTATTATTTTTTTAATGTGGTGCTGAGGAATAAACTCAGTGCCTCACACATGTGAGGCAGGTGCTTTACCACTGAGCTATAGCCCCAGCCCATGTGCCTGCTTCATTTTATTTAACAGAATGATCTCCAGTTCTGTCCATACTGTTGCAAATGACAGGATCTCACCCCTTTTATGGCTGAATGATATTCCACTGTGTATATGTACCAATTTTCTGCATCTATTTATCACTTGAAAGGTGCTTAGTTTGTTTCCATTTCTTGGTTACTGTGAACACTACTGCAATAAACATGGGAGGTAGTACAGATGTTTCTTTGAAACACTGTCTTCATTAGTGGGATTGTTGATTCATATGGTAGCTCATTATTTAATTTTTAAAAATTTCCCTAAGGGTTGTACTAATTTATATTCCCACCAACAATGTGCAAGTGTTCCTTTTTTTCTGCATCCTTCCCACATGGACTTCCTCATTTTTAACATCTGGAAGGGGAGCTGGACCAGAATGGAGCAGGCATGCAGCCTATTGTTTCTCCTCTCCACCTCTCCTTTCACTTCCTGTCTCTACACTTTCCAGAACTGTTGGTGTTTGTGCCCTTGCACCCCCTCTCCAAGCTCAGAGGAACTCATTCTTTGCTCTTATTCAATCCTAGCCTGAGTCTCCAGCATCTGAGCTTCCTCTGGGACCTCAGCTATCAAGCTCTCCAGCTCTGGCTCCATCTCCTCACTCTACTTAGGAGCAAGAAAGAGGGTGACAGAGACTAGGATTTCTTGGCAAGAATAGAGGAAGGTGAAGGAGCCAGGAAAGGAGCAAACATTTATTGAGCATCAAATCTCTGATGGGAATTGTGTCAGACACTTATCTTACATGGCCATTTGACTCCCACAAGCACCGTAAGGAGCATTTTGGATGATAAATATTATTATAAAAATGATTTTGACCTAGTGGATCACTGACAAGATTCCAGGGATCTGAAGGAGTTCATGGTCCACACATTAAGAATGCTTGCTGTAAAAATAACTAATATTTTATAGTGATCTTGTATCTAACCACATTGACAAATTCTCTTGTTAACTCTAGCAGGTTTTTAAAAACATCAGTTTCTGGGTTGGGGCTATGGCTCAGTGGTAGAGTGCTTATCTCACACGCGCAAGGCCCTGGGTTCAATTCTCAGCATCACATAAATAAAATAAAGGTATTGTGTCCACCTACAGCTAATAAAATATTTTTTTAAAAAATCAGTTTCTTGCATTTTTAAGGTGTCAAGATAGCATCAAATGTAGATAAAATTAAGTAATTTCTCCTTAGCATTTTACTTTGTATCTTCTTGCATGTAGTCAATTTTCTAACTAATAAGCTGTGTATTTAAAATTAGTTAAAATTTACCTAACCCATTAGTGAGGAAGTCAAAGATGGTAGTGATAATTACTCATAGGAGAGATAGAAATATTGATAGTAATTGAAAAAAGATTACTGAAATAAGATTGTTCAATTAAGTACAAAACTTACTTGCCCTATGTGACAATAAAACTATAATATTTGGATTATCTTTTTAATGACAGAATTCATTTGCACTGTTATAGGATGAGAATTATTTCCCTTGCTATCAGCTTTTTCATAGATTATTAAAATATACTAAATCTATATGAAGTAGTAAGTCAAAGAAAGAGATAATTCTTTTTAAAAATATTTTTTAGTTGTCAATCGGCCTTTATTTTATTTATTTATATGTGATGCTGAGAATTAAACCCAGTGCTTCACACATGCTAGGCAAGTGCTCCACAACTGAACCACACCCTAGCCCGAAAGAGATAATTCTTGAGTGAGTCTTTTAGACTTTAGTTGTTTTAAAATATTATTCTAGTATAGTAATTAAAGATATGCATTTATTGTCTTGCTTATCTCTGTTTTAGACATTTTTTCTAAAAGCCCCCTTTTAATCATACACAATCTGAAAACATTATTCTTGAGCACTAAGAATGGCTGTAATTTGCTGGGCACAGTGGCGCACACCTGTAATCCCAGCAGCTCAGGAGGCTGAGGCAGGAGGATCACAAGTTCAAAGCCAACTGTGGTGCTAAACAATTCAGTGAGACCCTGTGTCTAAATAAAATACAAAATTGGGCTGGGGATGTGACTTAGTGGTTGAGTGCCACTGAATTTAATCCCTAGTACAAAAAAAAAAAAAAAAAAGAATGGCTGTAATTTGTCTTGATTCATCTATATAGATGCAGTATGAATTAGAAATGAATGCATATAAGTCTGTAGTTTTATCAGAAAATCTAAGCTAGGGGCTGGGGTTGTGGCTCAGCGGCAGAGCGCTCGCCTTGCACATGTGCGGCCTGGGTTCGAGCCTCAGCACCACGTAAACATAAATGCATTGCATTGTGTACAACTAAAAGTAAATAAATAAATATTAAAAAAGAAAAAAGAAAATCTAAGCTATGTGGTGTCATACAACAACCAGGGCCTACGTAGGTTTGTGGGCATTGGCTGTGCACAGAAAATGCAATTCTTTATCCTTCATGGTGGGTTTCTCATACCTGATCAAGTAAGAATCAATCTTTCAAATGTGATGCTTTAAGCATGATCTTTTTTATTTTTTGGTACCGGGGATTGAATTTAGGGGCACTTGACCACTGGGCCACATCCCCAGCCCTTTTTTGTATTTTATTAGAGACAGAGTCTCACTGAGTTGCTAAGTGCCTCACCATTGCTGAGGCTGGCTTTGAACTTGTAATCCTCCTGCCTCAGCCTCCAAGTGCTGGGATAACAGGCATGCGACACCATGCCAGGCATGAGCTTGATTTTACAATTAATTTATCCAAAGTGAATGCTTTATTTTTTAATTTTATATATCTGTATGTATATGTGTGTGTGTGTGTGTGTATTCGTTGTTAATAAACCTTTATTTTATTTACTTACACATGGTGCTGAGAATTGAACCCAGTGCCTCACACATGTCAGGTAAGTGCGCTACTGCTGAGCTACAGCCCCAGCCCCCCAAAGTGAATGCTTTGATAAAGTCCAATTAATTTTTTATAGATTATGCTTTTGGTATCATATCAAATAAATCCTTGCTTAATTTGAGGTCACAAAAATGTTTTCCTTTGATTTCTTTAAGAAGTGGCTGGTTGTTTTTCTTAAGGCAAAAGGCCATTTTGGAGGACTCATTTGGATGGTCTCTGTTTCTGAGAAGTTGGACTTTCAAAAGCAGCAGTAGTTAGATCAGCCCTGGGAAGTGCAGGTACTGCTGCTGGGCCTATAGTAGTCACTCTGTTCATGTGCCCATCCTGACAGTTCTGGCCTGGTCAGTAAAGGAGGCTGGCTAATGCCAACTGGTTGAGGCATTTTGTCTACATGTTTGTTAGTGCCACTTCCTTGATGTTGCTTTCTTGTGATTACTGACCCATCATAAGCTTTGTGTACTCTAATATATTCTTCTATATCCCTTGTCCTCAGATTTCCTTGTCTCTGATTTTCAAATCCTTCCCATCCAGACCTCCAACCAGACAGCAGGCCACTGGCAACTACCCAAGGATTTCTATATATTCTTACTCCAGGCCACTTTTACACACAAAGTGAATAGCCTAATGTACGGCTGATAGCTCTGCCCATTGGGGAGGTTTCCCTTCTCCACTACCTTGCAGAATCACTCCTTAATATGACTGTAATACAGCTTCCATCCCTTTATAACTTGAACCCAAGTATCATGCTGACCCATTCATAGGCCAAACTTGAGTCCTCCTGTCCCCCACCAACTTCAACCAAGGGAAGGGGAACTGGTTCAAATGTGGCAGGTGATATGGGGATGTGGACTACTTGCTCATATATAGTTCATTTGTGTCCTTTGGTCTGGTCCTGCTTAGGTTCAATTCCATTTCTGTCTGACAATGGACCATAGCTGGGCTTGTCCAACTTTATGACTTGCTAGGCCTTACAGAACCCAGCTCATAATGGGAAATTTCAGATACAGGGTCATGTGGTGTCCTGTGGTCAAGCATTCCATCTCTTCCAGGTCTCAGTGACATGTCAAGAGTTATTGCTTATGGAGCATATAATTCTCTGCCTAGATGGGATAACCTTACTTCAGAATCCCAGAAGTATGTATTGTGATTCTTCTAATGGAGCATGCCATAAGCTCTATTCTACATGTGACCCCTCCCAAACCTAGAGTCTATGGCTCAAGCAGCAGGGCTGAATGCACTGCAGCCTTGACTTGCTGCAGTGTCTGTTCCAGCTCTGGATCACATTTAATGATGGCAGCCTTCAGTGTCACCTGGTATATTAACCACAGCGTATTCCTAGTTGCTGCCAGAACCCAAAGAAACCTACCAGGCACTGTACTTTCTTCTTTGTGGTGGAGGAAAATACAAAGAGCAGCAATTTTTCTTTTACTTTAGAGGGGATATCTTTTCCCAATCATGAGAACCCTAATGACTTAACTGAGTTGGTTAGTCCCTGGGTATTTGTAGGGCTTATCCCTCTCCACTCTCTGTAGTTCATGTGCTTTACAGAGGCCTCCAGTACAGTAGACACATCTTGTCCTCCTGTCTAGTCAGCTTGATGACGTGATCAGTGTAGTGTCTGTGGAATGTCCAGGAAATCCAAATCTCTTTGGACTATGCTAGGATACAGAATGGGAAAATTATGTAGCCCTGAGGCAAAATTCTAAGTTAATATTTTCTATCTTATGTGAATGGGAACTGTGTCAGATCCTCTTTTCTTTCTTTTTTAGTACTAGGGATCAAACCCAGGGGTGCTTAACCACTGAGCCATATCCCTAGCCCTTTTTTATTTTTTGTTTTGAGACAGGGTCTCACTAAGTTGCTTAGGGCCTTGCTAAATTGCTGAGGCTGGCCTTGAAAGGGCATATAATCTTCCTGCCTCAGCCTCCTGAGCCACTGGGATTACAGGCATGTGCTACCACAATTGATTTTGCTAATCCTCTTTCCTATTACAATGGAAACGAAAGCATTCTTCAAACAAGTGACTTCATGCAATAAAACTAAAGTTTCATAAATCTGCTTTCATAAATCTATCACATTCAGCAACACAGCTGAAATGAAAACTACTACTTGATCAAGCCTGCTTCACACTGTGGGGAGGAAGAGCCAATCAGAAACACCAAGAAGCTGGGCAATGTGGCGCGTGCCTCAGTGTAATCCCAGTGACTCAGGAGGCTGAGGCATGAGGATTGTGAGTTCAAAGCCAGCCTCAGCAATTTAGTGAGGTCCTAAAGCAACTCAGCAAGACCCTGTCTCTAAATAAAACATAAAAAAGGGCTGGGGATGTAGCTCACTGGTTAAATACTATTGGGTTCAATCCCTGATACCAAAAAAAAAAAAAAAAAAAAAAAAAAAAAAAAAAAAAAGAAACACCAAGACATTAAGACAAAACAATACTATATTCTTGGAGAAATTTGAATTTGAAAAGTATTAGGGTTTAGAAAAATGCAGGAATGGTTGATTTCTGTCATACCACCAATTAAGTTGTCTGGTCATTGCAAAAATTGAATGTATCTTAGAGAATGACTGTGAACATTATAAAACAATTAAGTTGTCATACAGTTATAAATAAGGTTCAAGATGTACTGTCTTTATTGAAGCAATTCAACACATTCACTGGCACTAATATGCATCTATTCACTTAGCAAATGCTTTCTTTTAAAATTCTATCTACAAAGATAACCAAAAACAATTTACCTTTATATAACAAGGACATCAGGACACCTTCGCTATTTTACATACATCAACTTTACTATTCTGTACCATAATGTATGGCACAGTCAACTCTATTGTTCTCTATCATGATATAATCTGGAGGGCAAAGGGGATTTTTATCACCTTGATGTTGCACAAAATTGCATAATAATACAAAGTTTGCTAACTTTCTGCTACATCTCCCATTATGTTGCCTGTTTGGCCATTATGAAAATCAGTTGGATCTTAAAAAATGACTGTGTGCATTATAAAACTTAAGTTGTCATACAGTTGTAAATAAGGTTCCAGATGCATTAGCTTTTCTGGAGCACATAATAAGCACCCTCTAATGTCGTTGTAAGACACATGCATTCTACAGGAGGGGAGATAAATCCAGAAAATACTCCAGTGGTCTTGGGTATGTCAGGATATACTTCAAAGTTAGAGGCAATTTGCCATACCTTGCTCTATCCATTAGTAGGACAGAACAATATGCTTTGAATATCTTAGACTATTGGAAAAATGTATAGCACATCTAAGTTTGATGTTCCAACATAAGGTTATTAGTTTGACAAGAGGCCGAGGACAGGAAAAGTCTCTGTATTAGATCCAGGCTGCAAAGGTACAATTTAAAAAATAACAAAACACTATTTGGATTTTAAAACTGTTCATACCCATTGGTATTGGAAATATCTATGACAAGTTGGGCATTGAGCCTCTGGCAAATTTAAGTATGAGATTCACAGTACAGGTAGTGGAATTTTGGAATTGGGTCCTACTCTCTTTTATTGACAACTATTCTCCAATTTAAAAGCAGTTCCTGGGCTTGTTCCTAGGGCTTGAAAGAGATCCAATGCCTAGCTATAAAATTTTAACTGACTATTCAGCCCAAAATGCCCACTTTGATCTAGGCTTTAGCTAATAATTAAAACTAAAGAATTGGGTGTGCGTTGCCATCACTTTTAAAATGGAGATATTTCATACATATAGGCAAGTCCAGAGGGTGCTGTTGCATTGGCAGGTGGCTCATATTTCTAGGACCTCATAGAAAGTTCCATCTAATCAGTTAAGAGAAAAATATAAAGCATAGTCCAGATTTAACAATGGCTCTTCAAACTGTCCTAACAACAATACAAAAGTGGAGGGCAGCTGCGGTACAGCCTTACTTAAGGCATGCTCTAGAAAACAATGGTGATGGGACTTCCTCTCAATAGGAAGATCTTCAGATGGCATATATTTTCATTTTATGTGGAAGGCTATGTGGCTTGAAATATGGATCTAAACTGATTTATAGGCAGCAGTTTAGTTAGTTCACTTGCTGATGAAGGAACAGCCTTGAGAAGAACAATATCGAAAAAAATTGTTGGCATGTTGTCTTGGGGGAGAGATAAATGGCTTCACATCTCAAAATGAACATGAAGAATGAAGATATATGTATCCTATGTAAATGCCCACAAAGTACAGTGACAGGTAAGCCAATAATCAGTTGGATCAGATGACCTCTTTTCTTTTTTTGTTTTATATTCGAAGTTGTTATATATGACAGCAGAATACATTACAATTCATAATGCATATATAGAGCACATTTTTACATATCTCTGGTGGTATACAAATTATATTCTAAGTGCATGTATGAAGACACAAATTGTTGCCGCCTGAAGCGATGGCTGCTTGGAGCAACGGAGCCGCGGGAAGAAGTTCAGAGGCAAACTGGAGACAAACAGCTTTTTATTCTGATAACTTTTCTCTCTGGTTCTAACAACGACTAACACGCGCCGCACACACCACCAAAATGGCGCTGACCCGATCAGCAATCTCGGCCAAGTCACTCGAGATCCCGGGCCAAGTCCTGTGAGACTGCGGAAGGCGACAATGCCCAAATCCTTATGGCCCATAGTCAACCGCAATTTAAGCCATCTCGCCAAACAGGGCTCCTGCATTTCCCCCCTTTTGTTTTAAAAGAGGGGATGCTCTAGGACGTCTATGTGCAACCAACATTCTTACCCGTCATCGGATAATCAAGGCTGTGCCCTTGACTCCTGTCTTAGGTTGATATGTCGGCCACATGAGACTGTCCCGTGCGACTGTGCCTGTGTTAGGTTGTCCCCCTCTGGGGATCTTACCCGTCATTTGCTAACGAGCCATCCAATGGAGCCCTTTAGGATCGACTGTGTATGATGACTAACAGCCGTCCAATTGTGGGGAGATGCTGCGGCTTTAAGGCGACAATCCTTTTGGTGATGAGCCAAATTGCATAGCATATCAAATTGTTTAAACAAATCAGCTGCCCTAAGTTCCATCAAGTAACACACTGAATTCTCTAGACAAATACCCGCAAGGCATTGTCCCGTAAAGTCCCAAACAATGAGAGATCAAAATGTCCATTTGTTATAACACGTTGATGTAGGAGGCCCCATGCATGTAGAGCAGAGGCCACACTGTTGGTGAGGTTGTTTGATGCTTGAGCAGCAGGGATGCTTGCGGTGACCGTGATCCCTGCAGCTGTAGCAGCAGACGTCTTTTTTATGTCTAGACAATGCCACCGGCAAATCTTCAGGGCCCGCTAGCTAGAAACTCAAGCATCAATTATTAAAGGAAAGGCAGTGCTATTGCAGCACTGAGTCGAGTTGTAAACTACAAAATTGAATAATTAGATTAGAAAATTAAAGTTGATTTTTGTTCACACACATCGCTGGTTGAGCTTCTACAAACATAAGTTGGAAAAATATCATATTTAGAACAAAACAAAGAAAGACTGAGGGTAATTACTGCATTTAAGATAGATTAAAGAAAAGGTAAAGGCACTTTGGAGAAATAATTTGTTAGCTGGAACCCTTGAGTCTCTGTATACAGAGCAATCTTTTACCTGTTGAGATAATTGAAATTAATGAGCCATTAAACAAATGAAGTTAATAACAAATAAACAATCTTATGTCAAAACACTAAAATATCAGGTTATATAGCACTAGTCATATTGTTTGCTAAAGAGAAGTCCCAGGGACACCTATAAATCAAAAAATTGAAAGTACCTTCATTTATAAAATTATTTACTCTTAATTGAATACTCTTAACCTAAAATGAATTAAAGTTATTTGGATCCATATATATATATTTTTTTCATAAGCGCTTTGTTATTTGTGACATCACACTGGACAGACGCACAAACATACAAACATATATTTGTGACGTCACATTAACATGAAATGTAGACAAATGTACAGACATAAAGACATGTATAAAAAGAAAAAAAAATACAATTGTGTGCACACAAAAGAGAGATCTCCTCGTCCCGGCCAGGAAGAATGACACTTAAGCTGTGAAATATTTTGAAGGACTCTTTTGAGGGAATCATTCTATACCTTCATCTTGGTCCTCTTGATTTTGTACCTTTTTTATTAATCTTGATTCTTCAACAACTTCATCTTGATCATTTTGACGTGGTACCTGTTTTATCAATCCAGATGGTATCCATATTGGAGAGGATTCGTGTTTTGGAAAAACACAAACAGATCCTCTCCCCCAAATTAATACTGGATCTGGACCCTTCCATGTACCTGAAAGAACATCCTTCCAGTAAACCAAAGGTTTATGTTGTTGGTGTGGATTCCAATGTCTGTCTCCAGCAGAATAACCATTAGAGTCTAAAGTTAAAAAATTTAAGGTAAACAGGGCAACTGCCAATCTGTCCTTAGGACTTTTCCAATTTCCTTCTTTTTGTTTTAATAACATAATTTTCAGTGTGCGGTTTGCTCTTTCAATAATGCCCTGACCCTGAGGATTGTATGGGATGCCTGTTTTATGGGATATATTGAATTTTGCGCAAAACTGTTTGAAAGATGAGGATGTATATGCGGGGCCATTATCAGTTTTAAGCATTTTGGGGATGCCCAATGCAGCAAAAGCTTGCAAACAATGAGATGTAACATCTTTAACTTTTTCTCCAGAATGTAAGGAAGCAAAAATCATGCCTGAGCATGTATCTATGGTCACATGAATAAATCGCAATTTTCCAAAACTTGGCTCATGAGTAACATCCATCTGCCACAAATGATTGGGCATTAATCCTCTAGGGTTAATGCCGAAATGAGGATTGGGCAAATGTGTCATACAAGATTTACAATCTTTTACAATTGTTCTGGCTTGCTCCTTTGTGATTTTAAACCTACGTTGCAAGGTGGTGCTGTTGACATGAAACTGGGAGTGAAATAAAGAAGCTTGTTGTAGCACTGAAAGTATAAATATTATTTTTGTAAGTTCATCAGCCTTTTGATTACCTTCACGGAGGGGACCAGGCAAATTAGTATGTGCTCTAATATGGCCTACGAATAGAGATTCTTTTTTTTGCCCACAAAAGTTTTTGTATTTGATAAAACAATTTAAAGGCTGGAGTATGAGGTACCATTGGTCCTGCTAACTCTAATTTTGGGACGGCTTGTACAATATAGTGGCTATCTGAAAAAATGTTTACGGGCTGGTCCCTAAAATTTTCCAGAGCTCTTACCACAGCTTCCAATTCCACTAGTTGAGCTGATTTGTGTGCAGTTTTGTAAGTCATATTTTCTTTTTTAGTGACTACTGTAGCAGTACCATTTGAGGACCCATCTGTAAATACATTAAATGCCTTAGGAATAGGTTGATTTTTTATTACCTGTGGAAATATAATAGGATGATTAATACAAAAAGATAATATAGGGGACTTAGGAAGATGATTATCAAAATTTGCAGAAGTAGAGCATTTAGCTATAGCCCAATCATTATCATTGAAGCATAAATATTCAATCTGTGATGATGAATAGGGAGTAATAATAGTAGCAGGGTGAATGCCAAATATTTTAGTAGAAGTCTTAAGTCCCTGAAGAATAAGTTTAGCCACCATGGAGGTATAAGACTCAATTATACTTTTAGGAGAGACGGACAAATGTATCCATAATAAAGGCCCTTGTTGCCAAAATACTCCTGTGGGTGTATATTGTGAAGAAATAATAATCAACATCAGCGGTTGAGTTAAATCAAATCTATCACAATGAGCTCCTTCGATGGCTTTTTCTACTAACTTTAAAGCTTTCCTAGCATCAGGAGTCAATGTTCGTGGTGAAGATGGATCAGGGTCTCCGTGAAGGATGTCAAATAAAGGTTTTAGTTGGCCAGTAGTGAGGTTTAGTGTAGGGCGAAGCCAATTAATGTCTCCCAGTAGTTTTTGGAAATCATTGAGGGTGGTCAAATGTTCTTTATTTATTAAAATTTTGGGGGGTCTAACAAAAGTATCCATGATTTTAAATCCTAAATATAAATGGGAGATCTGGTTTGAACTTTTTCTTCTGCTATATATAATCCGTATTTTTTTAAATTTTCTACCACGTCACTGAATATATTAAATAAGATTTTTTGATTAAGGTGGGCCAGTAAAATATCATCCATGTAATGTAGACACATGAGGTTTGGATATTTATTTTTAATGGGTTGGATAGCCTTGTCCACATATATTTGGCATATGGTGGGGCTGTTAGCCATTCCCTGTGGTAAAACCTTCCATTGATATCTCTGATCAGGGCCATTATTGTTAATAGAAGGAACTGAAAAAGCAAACCTGGGGGCATCCAGAGGAATTAGGGGAATAGAAAAGAAGCAATCCTTTATATCAAGAGTAATAAGATGGAAATATTTTGGAATAGCTACAGGACTAGGAAGTCCAGGTTGAGTAGGGCCCATAACTTGCATGGTTTTATTGATTTGTCTAAGATCATGTAACAATCGCCATTTTCCTGACTTTTTCTTGATCACAAATATGGGGGAATTCCAGGGAGAGGTGGAAGGTTCTATATGTCCTGCTTCTAATTGTTCCTGAACTAGTAGGTGGGCCACTTGTAATTTCTCTTTAGATAGGGGCCACTGAGGGACCCACACTGGCTTATCAGAAAGCCATGGTATTTTCAAAATTATTTTCTCAGTGGCCCCCCAAAAAAATATCTTTTTCCTTTATGATAATGATTACTTTTAGGGTTAAGATTACTCTGTACTTTTTGATAATGATTTCTTTTATGGTTAAGATTACCCTGTAGATTTTCACATTTAACACCTGCAGGTTTGGTTGCAAGGTGTACTCCCATTTGTTGCAAAATATCTCTTCCCCATAAAGTAACCGGTAGGTTAGGTAAAACATAAGGCTGAAATGTTCCTTTATGGCCTTCATCATCCTCCCATTTTAAAATTACCGCACTTTTTTCTGGGAGGTTATTATATCCCAAGCCTCTTAAACTGGTTGAAGCTTTTTGCAGAGGCCAGTGCTTGGGCCATTGGCGTAAATTAATAATGGAAGAGTCAGCTCCAGTATCTATTAATCCCTCCATTTCTATTCCTTGGATTTTTATTTTACACATAGGCCTCCTTGAACAGTCTCGAACCCAGCAAGCCATGGGTCCTGAGTCAGTGGAACAAAATCCTCTATTGTTCCCTTTTTGAGGCATACTCATTTTAAATGAATTATGTAAATTGGGAAGGAGAAGCAACTGAGCAATTCTATCTCCTTGATTAACAGAACTTATACTTTGGGGTGAGCTAAGCATTATTTTTATTTCCCCTTTGTAGTCTGAGTTTATTACACCTGGGGTCACTTGCAAACCTAATAAGCTTTTAGGACTTCACCCGATAATAAGTCCTACAGTCCCTGAGGGAAGAGGTCCCTTGACTCCTGTGGGAATCAGTTGAACCCCCATTTCAGGTGTTAACACTATTCGGGCAGTGGAACAGAGGTCTAATCCTGCATTTCCTCTTGTTTCTCTGGCGAGGGAGTGGATGGGTAGTAGGGATTGTGTCGGGGAAGCATCTGAGTGGATGCTTGAGGATACTCCTCCTCCAATGCCCCGTACATTTGTGGGCCCCCGGGTATTGGGCCCCGTGCCCCGTTTTTTGAATTCCTGAACAAAGGATTTCCATGGATGTCAAATTTTGAATGGCATTTATTGGCCCAGTGATTTCCCTTTTTACACCTGGGGCAGCGGCCTGGGGCATGGTATGAGCTTGGTCTTATTTCTCTTTTGGGATTTTGCCTAGAATAGCCTGATTGATTATGATAATTTTGCCTGGAATATCCTGATTGATTATAATGTCTATGTTTAGCCTTTGTGAAATTTCGAGGGGAAGCACCTCTCATTGAGGCTGCAATCACATTTCCTGTGACAAAGGCATCATTTATATCTTTACATAGTTGTATATATACGGAAAGATCCTTTTTAGTTCTCCATGGCCTGGTGGCTGCTTGGCAGCATTTATTAGCATTTTCATATGCTAATTGAACAACTAATGGCATAGCTTGATCAACATCTGCAAACACACTACCTGCAGTTCTCAAAAGTCGATCAGCAAAATCAGCATATGGTTCATTAGGTCCTTGAATCACTTTTGACAAGCTACCTTGTAGATCCCCAGGTCCTTGTACAGTTTTCCATGCCTCTAAGGCAGCTGCGTTTATCTGAGCATATACATCTGGGTCATAATCTTTTTTTTTTTTTTTTTTTTTGTACCGGGGATTGAACTCAGGGGCACTCGACCACTGGGCCACATCCCCAGCCCTTTTTTTTGTATTTTATTAGAGACAGGGTCTCACTGAGTTACTAAGTGCCTCGCCATTGCTGAGGCTGGCTTTGAACTCGCGATCCTCCTGCCTTAGCCTCCCAAAGTGCTGGGATTACAGGCGTGCGCCACCGCGCCCGGCAGGTCATAATCTTTTTGAGCCTGTAAGTCTGTGAATTGCCCTTCTCCTGTGAGCATGTCTATATTATAGTTTCCAAACCCTGCAGCCGTGTTTCTTTTAGCCGTTTCTATACAAAGTTCTTGGAATTGCAATCGCCAAACCAAGAATTGCCCCCCGCTTAATGCTGCTTTACATAGACTTTTCCAGTCTGAGGGGGTTAAGCTAAAGGTGTTAAGGGACTCCAGCATACTCAACATGAAAGGAGCTTGGGGCCCATAAGTCATTACTGCCTCTTTGAGATTTTTTATTGTTTTGAAATCTACTGACTGGTGGACCCTCTGTCCATTTTTCTTTTCAAATGCTGGCAGTTCCCAATGTATCTGTGAGTTACCCTCAAGAGTGCATAAGCGATCAGAAAGACTTTTTATTTCTGTTTCTAGGGTATGCAAATGCCTAGTAATACCCTTCATATTTTCTGTAATGGATTCCACCCATGGGGGAGTAGAGGACACAAGTGGTTCCTCTACTGGACAGTCCTTTTTCTTGGTCTTTTTTAGTTTCTTTTTCCTCATTTTCTCAGGATCACTTTTACTAGATTCCTCACCACTGCTAATTTCACTGACAGCAATATCCTGAGGCCCAGGTTCCATTAAGCGCAAGTATCCTTCAGCTATCTCCAACAACTCCCTAATAGCTCTAATAGCTTGGATTCTTGTCATTTTTGGGACTCTTCTAATACTCTCTTTACTGGACTTAGTTGGCCCAGTGGAAGCTACACTTTTTTGATCACTTTCACTTTTTTCTATATCCTCCTCACAGAGAACAGAGTCAGGTATATCAAGGAGTCTTTGCATAGCCTCTATCACTTGGGACTCAGTTATATTCGAACCCATCTTTAGAGACCTTTCAGTTCTTACCTGTCCGCTCCGAAGTCCCCGTACTGGCCGTCACCTGTTGCCACCTGAAGCGATGGCTGCTTGGAGCAACGAAACCGCGGGAAGAAGTTCAGAGTCGAACTGGAAACAAACAGCTTTTTATTCTGATAACTTTTCTCTCTGGTTCTAACAACGACTAACACGCGCCACACACACCACCAAAATGGCGCTGACCCGATCAGCAATCTCAGCCAAGTCACTCGAGATCCTGGGCCAAGTCCCGTGAGACTACGGAAGGCAACAATGCCCAAATCCTTATGGCCCATAGTCAACCTCAATTTAAGCCATCTCCCCAAACAGGGCTCCTGCAACAAATGGTGTGAATATACTTTATATACAACCAGATGACCTCTTTTCTGAGCGTCAGTCTACTTTATCCAGCCACTCTGGTGCTGGTCCCATGTGGAGAGTTACCATGGCAGCAGGGGCAGAGGCTACATATTAGCTTAAAACACAGATTTTCTTTTCCAAGATTGACATAGCTAATTCTGTAGCTGAGTGTCCAGCCTACCCAAGGCCAAGAACAACACTGAATCCCTGTTATGGCATCATTACTCAGGGGTCTAGGCATTTGCCTACGGCAGTAACTACACTGCAATCCATCCATCAAGAAGGAAGCAGCAATTTGTCCTCAGAGGAATAAGTATATATTTTGATTTTAGTCTTATGATCACTCGGCTCTCTTGTCTTTGGGTCTGTGGTAGTTCATCATCATAGGAATGTGTAGAGGAGGAAGCTACTCATCTCTTGCTGGCTGAGAAGCAAAGATGGAGGAAGAGAAGAGGCTGGAGGCTTAACATCCCCTTCAAGAGTCTGACTCCAATGACCTACCTTCTTTCCACTAGGCCACACCTCCTAAAGGTTTCACCACCTCCTAATACAGTGCCATGGGCTAGGGCCCAAGCTTTCAACACATGGGCCTTTGAGGAACATTCAAGATCCAAACTATAAGATTTCTGGATGTCTCCCTTATGAGCCTTATGGTCTTGGATAAGTCATATAATGACTCTGAGACTTTTTTGTCCATCATACAAAATGTCTTCCAAGATACTTGTGGAAATTAAATGGTTTTGTAAGGCAAGTGATTAGCATAATCTCCATCAAAGATTTGATACCGATAAAAATTTGCTTGTTTTCCCAATTTCTCCCCTCCTGTTATGGCCAGGAAATCCTAGCCTTCATCACTGTCTCTCCACCTTCCCCCCAAGGTCTTGAGTCTGGTTGATTCTTACTTCCGTGCAGAGGGAAGGTTAGAGGTGGGCCAGCCTGATGGTTAGACCACCTGATGATGCTGGGTCAGATGTTCAGATTCTAAGGGCCTGGGTCTGCACTATGTAAGAGAAGGGAAATGGGTTCTCTGAACCCAGGAGACATTATCTAACAATTCTGGGGACTTCCAAGGCAGAAAATGAAAAAGAATATGGCAGAGAAAAAATAATAGACTGCACCTATGATCCCTTCTGGCCCACCTTTCCCTATAATGACAAAAATGAGGTAAAGGGGTGGGGTTGGATGAAAGGAGGAGAAAGGGATACCCTGGAGGCAGAGAGCATGCAGGGCTCATCTCTCGATGCCACCTACACACACCCTCAATCTGAGTTCCAGTTCCTTTTCTATTTACTGTTCTTAGTCAGGGACTAAGAATTTTGGGTCCTTGCACACAGAGAGAGGAAGGATCCAGTCTTTTGTGAGGAATCTTCTCCACTTATTGCCTTCCCTTTAGAATTTCCTGACCCTGGTACCTGTGCTGCCTGAGAAAACCCGCAATCACATTCTCCAGCTTTATGAAGATAAGTGGACTGCGGAGGCAGAAAGGATATTGGGGAAAGTAGGAGGAGGGTGACTGTGTTTCAAATGGAAATAAATAGGAGTATAGATCACAGAATGGGAATTATTCTTTAGAGAAGACTGAGGCACCATTCTCTCCACTGGCTTTCAGATTGGACTGGACAGGCCCAAACCAGCACAATCCCAGCCTCCACCTTAGTTTGAGCCTCCAATTTTGGTTTCAAGTTTAGGCCCAGCCTGAACCCAAACCCCCACCCAAACGTAAAACCCCCACCTCAGTTCTAAATTTGTTTCTAAAGTCAGCCTCATCTTAACTGCAACTCGAGCCTGGTCCTACCCCAGCCTCAGCCTCAGTGGAAGGTCTATTTTTAACCTCAGTCCCTAGTCCAACCCAACAAGAGCACTCTCCACATTTTTTTTTAATATTTATTTATTTTGCTTTAGTTGTACACAACGCGTTTATTTGTACATGGTGCTGAGGGTCGAACCCGGGCCGCGCACGTGCTAGGCGAGCGCTCTACCGCTGAGCCACAATCCCAGCCCACTCTCCACAATTTTAGCCTGAGACTTAATCTCATTTTCAGCCCCAAACACCAGACCTACTCCTATGCCCATCCTAGTTCAAACATCAACCCCCAACTCCATCCAACCCAAGGAATCCTAACATCTGCCCCAGCCCAGCCCTCTCTGCTTTCACCTCAGGTCCCACAGCCTTAGAGATCACTGGAGCCCAAGGATACCGATGTAGTATGAAAACCTCAAGTGCTTATAGAGTGAGAATAAACAAGGGTTTAGAAAATGTAATAAGACAGTCACAAACTCCAGAGATAGACCCTTCTCACAGTTTTCCGGAATCTGAGCTAGTTCCTCTACAGCCTACCCCCGACTACACTTTTCTCCTCTGGCACAGTCCTGTATCTCCAGGAACCTGGGGCATATGTGAGGATTCCCCCAGCATAGTCCCTACTCTCTATTATTTTCTAAACTACTACCTGTGCCCTGGGCCCTAGGGGTACACATACCAGTAATATGAGTTGCTACACAGAGGACAGGCCCAGGAAGAGGATGCATACCATCCCCTAATACAGGCTCAAGGCCATTTGGGGTGGATGATATGGGCTCCCAGGTACTCAGAGGGTGGTCTAGTAGGGTAGGTATGGCTTGGGGTGAGCATACCCTATGGCCCTGCAGATTCCTGACCACACAGGAAGGGATAGTCAGAGGAGGGCCAACGAGGACAATTGTTATAGTTTATGTTTAGACCCACCTCCAATTTTCAGCTAGGTGTAATGGTGTATGCCTGTATTCCCAGCAACTAGGGACGAAATAGGAGGAATGTAATGACTTCCAGGCGCACCTGGGAAATTTAGCAAGGCCCTAAACAAGTTAGTCAGATCCTGTTTCAAAATAAAAAAAATAAAAGGGGCTGGGGATAGAGATTAGTGGTAAGGAGCCCTTGAGTTCAATCCCCAATACCAAAACTAAAAATATAAAATAAAGTAAAAAGCTACATTTTCACAAATTAAAAGAACAACAACAAAACCCCTGTATTTTGACCAATGTGATTCTATATCATGTACAACCAGAAGAATGAGTTCCGGGACTGCTGTGTTATTAATGGGGCCGAGGTCTAAAGCTACCCCCCTTTTTGGGCCCTAAAAGGGGGTTCTTTCTGCCCGCAGAAAGAACGTAGCTTACCTGGCGAAGATAGGCTTAGCGGGCAAAAATCGCCGGGCAACTCACCCCGCCTGATTGATGGATACCACGCCACACCCGGGGAGTTTTGTAGAAAGCAAGAGCCAAAACTCGAAACTATTAAGCAATGAACTGTACTTAAATAGGCCCAGAAATAACCAATCCTCCACCTGCAGGGCGGTTGGGACTCTCACCATACGTCATAGCCACACCCCCTTGCTTAGCCCCGGTCCTCTAAAGGGCGTGGTAAGCAACCAGAGCTCATCCCCTTGGCAGACAGCATCCAAAGTCCCAACAAATGAGCCCAAAATTATACTCCATATATGTGTAACATATCAAAATACATTCTACTATCATGTATAACTAATAAGAACAAATTTTTTTAAAGTGAAAAAAAAGTAATCCTGCATTTTCCTCTGTTTGGAAAAAAAGTTTTTTTTAAAGAAGACTGTTCTTTAATTTTAGGAAACTTCTCATGCTGGCTCTCTAATTTTGCAAACGAACCCTTCAAACTCATGCAAAACCTTCTGAAAAGGGATTTTCTTTGGTTAGAAGAAGATTAAACTGATCTTTGATCACCATGTTTGGTAAACATGAAGTTGCTTCTAGAGACCAGGAGATTTAGGTAAAGAGGAGGTAAGACCCTGGGAGGTATGGTATGACATTGATTTCTACATTAAAAGGACACTTTTGTTATAAACTATAGAAAATTTCTAGATATAGGTAATGCAAGAGACCATTTATAATACAAGGGTGTCTCATACAACCCATTAAGGGTTGAATTGTATCTTCCAAAAGGTATGATTTTCTAACCCCCAGTATCTCAGAACATGACCTACTTGGAAATAGAGTCACTGCATACGTAGTCATTGAAGATGAGGTCATGCTGAGCAGGATGTGCCCTTTACCCCAAATGCCTGGTGTCCTTCTAAGAAGAGACACAGACACACAAGGGAAGAAGACCATGCCAGGACAGAAGCAAAGGTTTCAGTGTTGTCTTTGGGAGTCAAGGATTGCTGGTAAACCACCAGAAGCCAGGAGGACCCAATGCAGGATTTTCTCTGAAGTTTTCAGCAGAATTATAGCCCTTTCCACACCTTGATTTCCTCCAGAACTATGGGACAATATGCTTTTGTTGTTTTTTTAGAATTTTTAAATTTGTTTTGATTAGTTATACATGACAGTAGAATGTATTTTGACACATCATACATAAATAGAGCATAACTTCTCATTTGTCAGGTTACACATGATGTAGAGTTACACAGGTCATGTATATATGCACACAGAATAATAAGGCCTAATAATAAGTACCTCTATTCTCCCCCAACCTTATTGTGAATTAGCATCCACATATCAGAAAAAACAGTTAGCTTTTGGTTCTTGGGGGTTGGCTTATTTTGCTCAGCAGAACATTCTCCGATTCTATCCATTTACAAGCAAATGCCATAATTTCATTCTTCTTTAAGGCTGAGTAATATTACATTGTGTGCTTTTGTTGTTTTAAGCCACCTAGTTTATGGTGCTTTGTTAAGGCAGCCCCAGGAAACCACAGAGCAGGGAGTGGCTGGAGTATTGAGACAGACTGGAAATGGAACTAGAATCTAGAAAGTTTCGTTTCTCTGTTCTCTATATGCTTTACTCTTCTTTCTGTCTTCAGACCATCCTTCTCTGCCTCTATGATAAATACTAATTTCCTGCTCCTTCCTTTGTTCAGATAAGCCAGTCTGGGGCTGCAACCTGTCCAGAGCAGCCTGGCCCTGCTTCACAATCAAGGTCTGCAATTATGATTGGTTGAAGCCTATTAGGGCATGCCCATTCTCTTGTCCATGGTCAGCTTAGGAGTACTCATATAACTCAGTTTGGGCCAATGATACTGGAGAATTTGGAAACCTGCTGGGGATCTGTGAAAGATTGTCTTCTGTGATGAAAAAGGAAAGGCTGGGCCTGGGGGAGTAGCTCAGAGGTAGAGCACTTGCCTAGACTGCATGGGGCTCTGAGTTTGATCTTTAGCAAGCCTGCTATGATGTTTTGAGGGAAGGTAGAGAGCTGGGTGTTCAATTTTCTACTTAGTGGATACAATAGTCACTTAATGCTAGGCACCGAGTTATGTGCCCCGCGCATCCAGCTTCAAATCTGTAATGAAAATACATACTTATCTTATAGTTAATATACTTAGAGGTTTGGGGAGAAAGAATGACAAGAGTTAACAGAATCTGAATAAAATGTATGAATCATTGGCTAGAAGGAAGACAAATGCCTTTAGTAGTGCCCCCAGAATTTTTAGGCTTTGAAATGTCAGAATGAGTCATAACTGGTCATGGTTTACAAGTAAAAAAGTAATTCTATTGTGTATTATTCACACAGTGCATGATTACTTCATGGGGGTGGACAGGAACAATTTATTGCCATTTGATAGAATGGTTTCAGGATGAGAAAAGAAAACCATTACTAAATCAGGATAAGCAGCGGGTACCCCTCCTAACACCATCAGTTTTCCACAGGTTGATTTTCACCATCTGAGAATAAAGGAGCAAGATAACCATCTGTTATGGTTTGGATATGGTTTAAGTATGTCTCCTAGGGATTTTTGAGTTAGAAGTTTGGCCCCTAGTATGATCATATGAGAGGTGATGGAACTTTTAAGAGACAGGGCTTAATAGAAGGCAAAGTCACTGGGGACACTGATCTCAGAAAGAATTAATGCTCATCCTACAGAATGAGTTATTTCCTGAAAGATTGGTATTATGGTTTGAGTCTGGAATATCACCCAAAGGCTCATGTATTGAAGGTTTTGTCCCCAATGCAGTAATGTTCAGAGGTGGTATTTTGGGGTAGTGATTGGATCACGAGTGTTCTAACATCATCAAGGCATTAATCCATCAATAAGTTCATAATTAATAGACTATTGGGAGATAAGGGCCATAGGAGATGAGGGCCTCGTTGGAGGAATCAAGTCATTGGGAGCATGCCCTGGAAGGGTATATCTTGTTTCGGGCCACTTCCCCTCTCTCTTTGTTCCTGGCTGCTTTGAAGTGAGCAGCCTTCCCTTCCATATGCTCCCACCTCCATGATATTCTGCCTCACCTTAGGCCCAGAAGCAATGGAGCCAGCCAACCTTGTACAGAAACTTCTGAAACTATGAACCAAAACAAATCTTTCCTCCTTTGTTTTTCTCATGTATTTTGTGACAGTGATGGAAATATGATGAACACAAGTGGGTTGTTATAAAAGAATGAGTCTAACCTCTGAATCTCTATGGCTTCCTGCCCCACCATGTGTTTGTTCTTGTATGTGAACTCACCATTGTGATGTTATCAACCATAAGGCTCTCACCAGAGTTGGCCTGATACCAATACGGTGTCCTTGAGTCCCTGCAAACTACAATCTAATAAAACCTATTTTTAAATAAAATATCCATCCTCTGTTATTTTGTTACAGAAATGGACTAACACACTATCCCTTCTATACATAAGACAAAGTCACTACTACTAAAATTAACTAATCCAAAAATTAACACATAAGCTCTCCAGTTTCATAGCTTGATCTTGGTGAACTGAGACTAGGAATGGAGCAATTCTATTCCAGAAGTTCACAGTGCTTATATAAACTAGACTGTCTTTGATATCTGTAGAAAAGTTGTATATATGTCAGTTGCAAAAAACTAAAAAAATATATTCCCATACATCAGCAAAACTGTTTATTGAGCCAAAGTCCTCATGTGGTTGTGCTGATCTAACAGAGGGGCATGAATGAATAGCGAGTGGCCTTGTTTGCTGTAACATGCTCCTTTCCTTTGGCCACTCACACCCAAGACCTTTGAGAACTTTACTAGTTCATGACCTCAAATAAGAGCCAATACTAAAATGGTGGCAGTCCTATATGTCTCAATATAAAGAACTAGACTGTTCCCTATCTTGCCTTTTCTGTCTTTTTCACTCCACTGTTCTTCAGGCTTTTCCTGAAATCTCATAATCTCATATGTCTCCTTTCTTAAAGGCAAGATCTCCCCCACCACTCTTATTAAAGGCTAAGTGGGATCAGGTTGTACATTCTCTGACTCTTCGTGCCTGAGAATCACTCCACCTCCTTGCCCGAACCTGGAAGCTAGTTCTATCAACATTGTAGTATCCAAATTGTGCATTTTGTAGAATTCCAGTAAAGCAGGCAATGAATCAAACTCCTGATCTTCTGTTTGGAATCTGAGGAGACTCCACTCTTTTGAGTGGAAGTGGCTCACCATGTGCACCTTTGCACCAGTGTGCTGAGACACCATGGCTACTCCATCAGCTCCCCACACGGCTGGCCAGTTTGGTTCTCTGGGCCTGAAGTTGTGGCAGCAGTTGTGGACACTACTCACTGGAAAGCTCTCTAGTCTCTTTCTCTTGTTCATGTTTTCAAATTCTCTTCTATTTACTTAAACAGATTTTTCTCAGTAATTCCAGTATCTAAACTCAACATAGGTCTTAATCTGCTGTTTGCAATCTCTGATGACTCATTCATGATGCCTAGTTTTCTTTTGTTTATTGTGATTTTATTATTATTATTTTTTGTACCAGGGATTGAACTCAGGGGCACTCGACCACTGGGCCACATCCCCAGCCCTTTTTTGTATTTTATTAGAGACAGGGTCTCACTGAGTTGCTAAGTGCCTTGTCATTGCTGAGGCTGGCTTTGAACTCCCGATCCTCCTGCCTCAGCCTCCCAAGTGCTGGGATTACAGGCGTGCGCCACAGCGCCCAGCTGTGTTTTGTGATTAAAAAAAAAAAAAATGAGCTCTTGGTTTTTGTAACTTTATCTCCTAAAATTCTTTTAGGTCTGATCAGATGGTATATTCCTCTGCCAGGTGCCTGAGTTCTTCCAATCTGGTACTGCTTTAAGAAAATGCTTGGTTGGAGGTTTCTTGAACCTCAGATGTGGTATGTAGTTATACCCTGTTCCTGCTTGGGGGCAGGTGGTTTCTGGTTATTAATTTTTTAAAAAATATTTATTTATTTGCTTTAGTTGTACACAATGCCTTTATTTCTACGTGGTGCTGAGGATCGAACCCAGGCTGCACAAGCGCTAGGCGAGTGCTCCACCACTGAGCCACAATCCCAGCCCTGGTTATTAATTTTTTTTGTAATATTTATTTATTTACTATAGTTGTACACAATGCAATGCATTTATGTTTACGTGGTGCTGAGGATCGAACCCGGGCCGCGCACGTGCGAGGTGAGCGCTCGGCCGCTGAGCCACAACCCCAACCCTGGTTATTAATTTTTATGGAAGTCTTTTTTTCTTCTTCAGAGCTGGGGCTAAGACAAACCAGCTTCCATCTTGTCTTTTTTTTTTTTTAGTTGTCAATGGACCTTTATTTTATTTATTGATACGTGGTGCTGAGAATCGAACCCAGTGCTTCACATACAATAGGCAAGTGCTCTGCCAACAAGCCCAGGCCCCCTTCTTGTCTTTTTTTTTTTTGGTCCTGGGGATTGAACTCAGGGTCACTCGACCATTATGGTTCTTCTTGAGCCTATTCTCATGATCTGACTCCTCACCTCATGTGGACCTGAATTTGCCTCTTGCCACTCACATGGGGATTCACTTTCCATAGTACTATATCTTGCTCTTCAGTCTCCATCAGTTTATGGGTCTGGATTTATGCTTCAACTTTAAGAACTGCCCTTTCTTTCTAGCTAAGTTGCTAATGTGAAATGAATGTTTTTCTTTTTTACCCACTTTTCAGCATTTTATAGTGGGAAGCTGCCCTATTGATAGCAAAGAAAGTGAAAGCTACTGTTTTACATTTATATATCTTGTATTCAGCCACCTTGCCAAATTTTCTTTAAATTCTGATATTTTCATACAAGAGTCTTTGTATTTTCTAGGTATTCAGTCTTATAATTTTGTACTTTTTTTGGTACTTTTTTGGTTACAACTTCTGGACACTTTTGAGTAATAATGGTATTATTGGGTACCCTGCTTACCCTTTTTAATGAAATAGATTTAGTGATTTTCTTGTTAGAATATTTGCCTTTTTGGAGAAATGACCTTTATTAAATTTAAAATTATTTTCTTATAGGCCTATTTTACTTAGAGTTTTTTTTTTTAATTAGAAAATGGCTGCTGAAGTTCATTCAATGTCTCCTCTGAATTTATTGGTGTAATGCTACATCTAATTTTTAACTGAGTCTTGCCTACTCCTCCTTCAATCATTTATCCCTCTAGTAGGGCTGGAGCTGAGGATGTAAGAATGAGAACTCTGAAGATGCAGTTTCCAGGCTGGATTCATCTGATAAAAGGTCTGTGTTCCTGATCAAGGACATAGGACTTTGTCCTGAGGGCAGGAACATTGGTTCAGATCCAATTTGAACATTGAAAAAATTCCCTTCACTGCAGTGAAGAGAATGGATTGTGCCGCATGCTGGAGTCAGGGAGACCAGTTAGGATGTGGCTGTAGTTATCTAGGCTGGGGAAAAAGAGACACATTTATTTATTGCTGCTACATTGATGCCCATTTCATGCCAAAGATTATGCCAGGCTCTTCATACATAGTGTAGGTATTTTTTCCTACTCTTTGTGTTACATGTAGTGGAGGGAGGGATTGGTGGTAAAAATCAGAGAGAACAAATCGTATCAATAGAAATAAACAAAAACACCAGGTTCCCAGGAATGAACCCTTCCCTTATAATCTTTGGTTTTCCAACCTCCCTAAGTCTCTTCAAGAACCAACTGTGAGTTCATAGACAGTTTAGCAAATACTCTTGATTTTTCTATGCAACATGGGCTGTGATTTTTTTTTTTCCTTCTTGTCATTTGGCCCTGAGTGTTGTTTTGGAATTTCCTCTATTCCATATTGCTGTGTACTTCAGGTGAGGTTGGCTCCAGCCTAGTCCCAGAGGTAGGACAATCATGGTGGTTCTACACCCCTTGCCAGTAGCTGGTTTAATCATAGATACATGGTAAAATTCTGGCCCCAGATGAGGTGCTATTTTCTGGGATCTGTAGGGGAAGATACCCTTATTGCTAAGGAGAATGCAGAGGAAGAGATGTACTCATTTACATTCACACACTATTAGCCTGCATGCAATATTTTAAACTGCAGCAGGCATATCACAACTTTAAGAGGGAAAAGCTAAAACAGTAGGGCAATACATTGAAAATCTGGGAAGAATCTGATTCCTTGATGATGTTGCTGAGCCAGTGAAAATCTAATTTTGGTCTATTCCCACCTCTAGTTTTATTGAGGTCTGAGATGCTATAGACTAAATGTTTGTGTCCCATCCTCCACCCCCACCAGAAAAACAATTCATGTGTAAAATTCCAAAACTCCATGTATTTTGAGGTGGAGTCTTTAAGAGGTGATTAGGTTTTGAGGGTGGATTAATGCTCTTGGAAAAGATATCTCAGAGAGCTTTGTTACTTTCCTCTGCCATATGAGAACACAGAACAGTGGTCCACTTCACCTTTTGAATATAGCTCCGAGGCTTATTTTTAAAAGGGATTTATTCTCCTTTTCCTCTTCTTCCTCTCTCCCTTCCTAACCTGGGGGTGGGGAAGGAGATTACCTTGAGTTATCTGTGCTCTACAGGAAGGAGATGTCTGCCAGAGGATCTAGGAGGTGAATATCTCCTAAATTAACAAGTGAATCCAAACACACCATCAGGGTGCAATGGAGTGGAGGACCACCCCTGAGCTATTTGAGAAGTCTTCACTGGGCCTTGAGTCAAGGAGATATTAGTCTGGCCTTGCATGCTATTTTGCGACCCCTCCCACTTAATGGATTAAGCAACGCTCATGACCTCTGTCTTCGCTGGGCTTGGAAAACTGCTCTGTAGCTCTGGAGTGGGGATTACCGGTTGGGCTTGGACAGCCCACCTCCTGCCTTATTTGGTGAAGAACATTCTATGGATAACCTTTGAAGTTTCCTAATATATAATAAAGCAAACAGGGGCTCCCGCTTTTCAAAGTTACTTCCGTATTGGGTGGTCTTTTCCTGGTCTTCTTTTTTCTTAGCTTTATTTTGCCACTAGCCTACTCCAGGCAGAGGAACTCTATTTCAACCGCCCACGTGGGGCGGGCGTGTCAGGGGACCCTGGGGTCCCCTACAAAAGCACACCCGGAATGCAACTTTGAAGGGTTCCTTTAAAATCCCCTTGTTCCACTTGATGGGCAGAATGACAGCCTCTGGGACAGAAGTGTCCTGTGTTTCTCCTTTGCTAAGACAAAATAACAAAATAACAAAGCAATAAAATCTCTTTTTCCTTTTTCTCAAAACCATGTCCTCATTATTAAACTGGCATTAATTGGCATTGGGGCCAAAGACTGAGGTTTTGGTTAGAAGAAGACAAATGTGAACTTGGAAATGAGCCCTCGCCAAACACCTAATCTATTGATCCTTTGATCTTGGACTTCCCAGCCTCCAGAACTGTGTGAAATATATTTCTATTGTTTATAATCTACTCAGTCTATAGTATTATCTTATAGTAGCCTGGACAGACTAAGATATAAGATAATGTTTTTTTTCTTATAGTTTAAGTCAAGCTAAGTTATATTCTTTTGTTACTTGCAGCCATAAATGTCTTAGCTAATGATGTGGTTTATGCTGCCATTAAGCACATTGCTTATGTTCTTCTGACAGGCTTGTGACTCAAAGCTAGTGTGGTCTCTTTGTATTAATTCATTTCTAGTTACTATAACAAAATACTTGAGGAAGGCTAACTTTATAAATAAAATCGTTTTATTTAGCTCAGTTTTAGAGATTCAAGTCTCAGCTCTGATAAGGACCTCAGTGAACGGCAGGAGCACATGTGTGTGTGAGAGAGATCACATCAAGGGAAAGATCACATTGCCACACAGAAAGCCTGAGAGGTTTGGTTCTTACAATCCCTTCTGAGGGCATGCCTCCAGTAGACTAAGGAACTTCCAGTAGGCTCCACTTCTTAAATGTCCCAATCCCTTAACACCACGATACTGAGGACCAAGTCATTGGCCTTTAGAGACAATCATATCTAATCCATACCAGTCTTCCCTTCATTCTGGGGCTGACAGGCCCAGCATTACTACAGAGCCTCTGGACATAGCCAGTCCTCATCACCACCTGCAACTGGATGGGATCATGGTAAGTTGGACCCATCATCAGAGACAAACACAAAAAGGAAAGTAAGACATTCAAAGGTTGGAGAGAAACAGTTAAGGTGTGTGTGTCATGTAGGGCGAGGGGTGGTCAGCACAGCCAGAGACTGCTAGAGTCCAGCAGGCAGTGTTCAAATGGATAATTAGATTTGGGAGTAGTTAGAATGACAGCTTCCTTAATAAAACCAAAGCTAGAGACTTCATAGGCTAACCTGGGTAGGAGACACAAACAAAAACTCAGCAGCTTTTTGTAGTGCTTGGATTTTCCTTTCCCTTGGGGCCTTTTGTGCTCTGCCTCCAAGCTGAAAATACAAGTTTGCTTGATTCCTCTTGTAGCTGTGCCAAATTCTGCGTAGATTACTCTGCACAGGTTCACTGGCCAGGTGAATTGGATGTAACCTTCTTAAAGACTTAAACAAAACCCTCAGGGATCCAAAACTCTCCTACATTTGCTTATTTATGTAAACGAACAAATAAACCTTTAATAGTGTTTACTTCTTGTCAGAAATTGTTCCAACAACTTTATAAATATCAACTCATGTAATCTTCACACAACCTTAAGATACTCTTCTCATAGTGACAAGGGACTGTGATTACTGTCTCAGTCCATTCAAGCAGCTAGAGCGAAACCTTAGACCAAACAATTTATAAACTATAGAAACTTATAGCTCACAATTCTGTAGGTTAGGAAGCAAAAAGATTCAGTGTCTGGTTGGGCTTGCTTTCTGCATGATGAATGGTTCCTTCTTTCTGTGTCCTCACACGGCAGGAGGGATGGATGAGCTCCTCTGTACCTCTTATAAGGGCAATTCCACTTGTGGAGGTTCCACCTAATCACTTCCTAAAGGTCGCCATATTTTAGTACTTTTGCATTGGAGATTAGATTTTTAACCTGAATTTTGGAAAGTCACATCATGCAGACCATAGGAATTATCATCATTTTTGTTTCTCAGAAACTATTAGGACTATTATAATTCTTAGGAACTATCATCATCAATCATCATCATCATCATCATCATCTTTTTTATAGGTGAGGGAACCATTGCCCAGAGAGGTTAAATCATTTGCTCTAGGTCAGATAGCTAGCAAGTGGCAAAGCCAGAGCTTGAAGTCAAGGCTCCCTGGTCCCAGGGTTCATGTTCTTACCACCATGCTATATTACCTCTCAGTACTGTGTGTGTTAAAATATGCCCATTAAGATCAAGCCACCCTAAGACTTACAATCTCAGATAATTAGTAAATAACAAAGCACAAATACTCAGAAATATATTCACAGAATGAAAAATCCCTGATAGATGTAGTCCACACGGGTTCTGGAACTAAAAGAACTAAAACAAAAGACAGAATGGCTCTGGTAGTTTGTTTAAGGGGGTACATCAAAGGCAGGGATAGGGTTTCAAGGGCGGAGTCTTGCTTCTTGATGTCTTACAGTCAGCAGGTTGATTGACATCTTGGCAGTCACACCCTTCTCAGGTGCTGTGTGGGATCTCTGGCAGAGCTTTGAGGGGGAAGTTAATCTGCATCAGGTGGTCAGTCTCTGTGGGGGTGCCATGGAGAGTTCTCAATGCCAGACTTATCCTCTCTGGAGGCTACTATGTGCAACAGTCCACACACAGCCTACAGATGGCTCGTGACACACCCACATTTCACACTCAATATATTATCATATATTATACTCAATATAATATTTTGCCATTAAGATTTTTGAAAAATGTTTATTATTTTTAAAAATGTCTATCTACAAGGAGCTCACTGAATCTATGATTGACTATGATTTCATAGCAATCATGATGAATATTTAGGAAGTCCTGAACAGTGAGAAAAAAATCAACTTACAGATTGTTTTCCAATATAATGCAAATTTTAAAATATGGAATTTAACAAAGAAGCTGGGCACAGTGGCGCACTCCTGTAATCCCAGCACTTGGGAGGCTGAGGTAGGAGGATCAAAGCCAGCCTCAGCAATGGCGAGGCAGTTAGCAACTCAGTGAGACCCTGTCCCTAATAAAATATGGGGAAAAAAAAGGGCTGGGGATGTGGCCCAGTGGTCGATAGCCCCTGAGTTCAATCCCTGGCACCAATAAACAAACAAATAAATAAATAAATAATATAAATAAATAAATTTAACAAAGAAGTTGATTAGTATTATGTTTTGTAGAGACTCATTTAAACATTTTAGTTTCATTTTTCTTTTTGTGTTTTGGAGTCCATCAACATTTTCATGGCTCAAGTATTTCTGTAAGCATGTGGAAAGAATGAGCCTATGTCCTGCCTACTCAGGGGTCAGTCAGCTCTCCTTAAGGACAACAAAGAAATAAACTCAGAAAACCCAAGCCAGGCTAAGATCTGCCAGGCTTTCTGTCTTGTTCACCTACCCTCTTGCTCAGTGCTCCCAGCACTCCCTAGTTTTGGTCTTGAATCCTCCACTCTGGAGACTTTGGCACCAACTTCCTACCTCTCAGATCCCTGGGCCCAGAGAGGGGTAAGCTCATTACTCATAAATCAGGATGCTTCTCTGAGGCAACCAGCTAGTGAGGTGCTCAAGGTAACTCACCTCTCTGTAGACCTACTGAGGTGTAACTTCCCCTGTGTGAAACCATGACACCATATCCTCACCAGTGCATTTTAAATTAGGGTGAATCCCGGTGCAGTGGACTCCCAGTTATAAATGGAGGAAAGAGCTGTGATGAGAGCTTGGGTAGAGGTATTTGCCTGAATGGGACATAAAGAAGGAACCCTTAGGTAGATATTCTGCCAGTATTCACAATGCTTCAGAAGCAGGGGAGAGGCAGAAGACTTTGCAGAGGAAATGACTTTGAATTTGGGCAAGGGCAGATAAGAGGAACTCTGTTCAGAGGTGAGTGCATTGAGAGGGAAAAGAGCCACTCTGCTCAAGTACAAGAGGTTTGTGTGGTACTGGCAGCAGCTAGCCACAGCCTCCAGTTCATGGACCCGCCAAGTGGCTTTGGGACTTTCCCAAAGCTTAGTTGGTACCCAACTCCGCCTAGGTATCTGCCTGGATGAAGAAAATAAGCGACTTTTGCTTTCTTGCTCCTGAGAACTCTGCCTTGTGTATGTTATTATTATTGTTATTATTATTAGTAGTAGTAGTTTTTTGCTGTGCTGGGGATCAAACCCAGGGCCCTACCCAGCTAGGCAGGTGCTCTACTACTGAGCTACATCCTCAGCTCTACCTTGCGTTTGCTAGATCCTCCCAGGATATCTATCTACTTCAGGAAAAACCTGTCATCTGACTCCCTGTCTCCTCCCACTTTGGTTTCTGGATTTGTTTGACACTACTCAGCTGAGAAATAGATTCTGGCCTGGCAGGGCTGCTGTGGCCCTAAGGGTAGATTTAGGGGTTATCTGGCACATTCTCTAAGAGGACAAGTCCTTCAGGTCAGATGCTGAGGTCCCAGGTTGGGATCAGGAAGGCAGATGAATGGGCCTTTCTGGGGACCCAGCTACTCAGAGGTAGCTGAAAGATTGGGTACAGCAGAGGGAAAATGACAGACATTATCCCCTGACCCTGTCTGGTCTGCCTCTTTCCGCAGATCAAGAAAGGATAAAGGGCTGGGCATGGTTGCGTGCACCTGTAATCCCAGCAGCTAGAGAGACTGAGGCCTGAGGAGCATGAGTTCAAAGCCAGTCTCAGCAACTTTGCAAGGCCCCTAAGCAACTTGGTGAGACCCTGTCTCTAAATAAAATACAAAAAAGGTCTGGGGATGTGGCTCAGCGGTTAAGCACCCCTGGGTTCAATTGCCAGTACTTTCTTCCACCACAAAAAAAAAAAAAAAAAAAAAAAAGAAAAGAAAAAAAAAAAAGAAAGAAAGAAAGAAAAGAAATTCCCCACCTTATTATTATTACTTTTTAAAGTTTATTTTTTAAAGACAAGGAGGGCCTCACTATGTTGCTTAGGCTGTCCTTAAACTCCTGGGCTTAAGCAATCCTCCTGCCTCAGCCTCCTGAGTAGCTGGAACTTCAGAACTTTAGGCATGTACCATCAGGCCTGGCTTTACCTTTTTATTTTTGAGGCAGAACCCATTTACTATAGACAGTGAAAACACCAGGTGCTTGCTTTTCTGATGCCCATTCCAGTGAGGATGAGAGAGGACCAAGATTCAGGTGGTCAGGATCACTGCCCTGGACTTGGATTTGGGAACCAGTGGTACAAAAAAGAAAACATTTCTGAGCAGTAGCAGCAGTCTCTAGGCCCAGTGGGTACAGAGGGCTGCCAGCAGCGACATCTAGTGTTCCAGTGTGGCTTTAAGCAGCCCACATGGGTTGTGCCAGTTTGTGCTTCTGCCAAATCTAGTTCTGCTGCCTTCTTGGTAATTTTGTGAGCAAACCAATATCATGCAATAAATAATTTCTTTCCTTAAATAAATCATAGTTACTGCCTATGGATTCCAACTGAGAAATTTGACGTAGACATTGGCCCAAGTCCCAGAATATGCTAGATAATACATTTGTGCAGAGACTGGGTTTTCATGAGAGATCCAGGCATCAGGGCCTCTAGACAGCCCTGCAGTATGTAACAGCAATGGAAGGCTGGTGGTAGGGTGAAGAGGGGAAGGCTGGGAGTGAAAGTGGCAGTGGAGACAGGTTTGATAGAGGGGGTGAAAGGAAACTCATGTGGTGTAGGACTCCCGTCCTATCCTAGGCCTTGGCTTCAACCTAGTTCTACCCTCAGCTGCCTCATCTGTGCCAACCCCAACCCCATCATCAGCTCCCTACAGCCCCAGGTTCAGCCAAGTCCCAGCTCAAGGCTCAGGGGATTCAGCTTGGTTCTCCATTCAGTTAATTGGTGTGGTCATCCAAATGGACTTGTTCCTATACACCATGAGCCCTACCATACTCCTTCATTACCCATCTCAATGAAGACTCTGGATTACCCATTACTCATCTCCCCTATCCCTGAATCATACACAGACTTCTGTGTCCTTATAACCTTCCCAGGTTATGTTCTTTCCTCACTCTTCCAGGCCCTGGGTTTGGACTTTGAGATCTGTGCTGACTTCTTTTGGCCTGGTCTCTGGGTGAAGTGGGGAAGGAGAGGGTCCTGGGAAGTGACCCAGCGAGAGGCAGCTCTGTTTGATCTTAGAAGCCCAAGATCAACCAAGTCAAACACTGGAACAAAGGACCTCAAGTATGGCAAGGTTTCTTGTGGGTGACACCATCCGGTCTTTCCTGACACCCCCCCTTTTCTATCCACCTTGTGTAGAGAGTACCCAGGAATAGCTGAGCTCAGCACAGAGTTTGCCTGAGGTTGCAGGCCACAGAAGTCCCAAGAACCTCCTGCAGGGGCTCCCATGGGAAGCTTCAGGGTCATTTTATATTTGGGGACAGATCCCATGTCCCCCAAACAGATCATGTCCATACATTCCTTGATCCTCTGTCATGATCTTCCTAAAGACTCCTCTGGTTCAGCATCTGCTTCTGTGGTTTTCTTCACCTAAGCAGGCATTACTAATTTGGTCCATCAGTCACTCTTTCGTATGATATTGCCACATGCTGTTGGAACACCAGGCACCAAGTTCACTCATTCAATCATTCTTTTGCTCAGTGTTTCTCTATTCAACAATTCATCACTCACCTTTGTTAAATCATTCAACAATTATTTCTCAGCAATTTATCTTTGAATGTGAAAGATCCAGAGATTTATAATGCAATGTCCCAACTCTAGGGCCTAAAGGTGTAGGAATGACAGTAGGGAATGAAAAGCAGAGGACACAAGACAAAAATGAGCAATTTCACTGCAGACTAGAAATTTTCTGATGGAGGTTAACAAAGCAGATAAGGATACCAGGAGAAATGAAATTTTGGAACAAATATGTACATCTTCCCAGAGAATTATATTTTTACTTGAAGACTTAAGGAGAAAATAGTAAATTTATCTAGTAATTTAAAGCATTATTTCCTATGAAAACATGCATAAAAGATTATTCTGAAGTAAAATGCAAAATTCCACATGAATTTTTAACATAAAACAAGATATTTCAAAGAAATTTCCCACACACAAAAGCCTTGTCACCAACATTCTCCTTTCCCCTCTAACTGTGGCTATGTCCTCTTTCTTCTGCATCCAGCATACAATACTTGTGAATGTTACTTTTGTGGAAACTTGTGGGAAGTAGAAGTTTTTAAAAAAACATTTAAATTCTTTTATTTGGCCTTCAAGGCCTTTTAGACAGGACCTCTGCCCCTATATCTCCATCCTACATTTTTCTCCTACACACTGTCTGTTCTCTACACAGCAGCTATTTACAGCTCCCCAAACAATAAACAATGTGCCAAGCTACTTCATGCCTTTGTGATTTTCCACAGGCTGCTCCCTTTGCCTGGAATGCCCCTACCCACACATCCATCTGGCAAACTCCTACTCATCCTTCAATACCCAACTCAAGGGCTCCTCTTCTGTGAGGTCTCCCAGCAGGCCCAAGCTGAGTGAGTCAGTTCCTCCCATGCATCACTCAGCAGTGTCTATGTCCCTCTCCTGGTGCTGGCATTTCTTTATGTGACTGTTTCTCTGATTTGATTTGGCATATATGTATATATGTACACACACACACTTGTATATATGTGTTTTAAGCACAGCACCAGGCATGATAGGTGTCTATAAATATTTTGTATAAAATAATAAGTAAAAATTTTCTTTTTTACTCTTCCTTATTTTTGTTTATAGAGTCGCAATAAGGAGACCAGTGTTTTCTCATAAACTTTGGGAAACACTAAACAAAACACCACAAAGAAAAAGACCAAAATTTTTCATTTAATCTCTTAATAGACATCCACATTTTATAACCCACATGATTCTATTGAGAACCCACCAGACTAATGTGGTTCCTTGACCATTGGTAGAAGCAGCCAGGTGGAGACAGGGCAGGAGTGCCCGGAGAGTCTAATCCAGTTCCCCCGAGTCACAGCAGTAGCACTGGGGACTAACACATATTCAAGTACTATGTCACTTACTTATACATGTATATACAGTGACTCATTTAATCTTCATTGAATTTTATATGTGTGTGTTTATGTGTGTGTGTGTGGGGGGGGGCACTGAGGACTGAACTCAGGACCTTGCACCTGCTAGGCAAGTGCTCTGCCACTGAGCTAGACCCCCAACCCTCATTTAATTTTCATAACAACCCTCTTGGGTAGCTACTATTATTATGCCCTTTTTAGAAATGAGAAAACAAGCACAGAGAGGTGGAGTAACTTGCTTACAACCACAAACTAAGAAGCAGTAGAACTGGATTCAAACCCAGAACATCTAAGTTGGGGCTCCACTCTTTCAATTTCTATGCTATATAAATTACCTCCATGAGCAACAGATAGCAATTTTAGTTAAGAATATAGGAAATGTGAGGTAGAAGAGGAATATGCCTTTTCATAATGAATCACCCTACTTTCAGGTTCTGGGATGTTCTTCTGAGTTCATAAGCATCCTACATAAGTACTTAGCATTCCTCCCAGACTCAGAGGTCCCACTCTTCTTTCTAGTTCACCATGGGGAGACAGTGATTTGTTTCAGTTGGCTTCATTTAGCTTACCATAGAGTCCTCACAAACCTTCTTAGGAAGCATGCTCCCTGCCCTCCTGGGTGGCTTGAAGACTTGGAGGCTTCACCACCCTGGTGGCTTTCATAATAGCACTCCCAGCTGGGGAAACCGGTGGGGCCACTTTCCCAAGATGTATGTGGCAGGACTTTAAACCTTCATGGACTCTTTTGTACCCCATTCAGAACATTTCAAACAGATGCATGACATGTGTCAAAATCCAGAAATGAGAAAAAGCTGGGCATGTCCATGGAGCAAATAAGTAGCTAAGGGCTGGTGGGAGCATGTAAGGGATGAGGAGGAAAATGGAATGGAAAGGTAGTGTAGATAGATATACTTTAAAAAAAAAAATCTATCTTTTAGTTTTAGGTGGACACAATATCTTCATTTTATATTCATGTGGTGCTGAGGATCAAACCCAGTGCCCCACACATACTAGGTGAGCGCTCTACCACTGAGCCACAACTCGAGCTCCTAGATATACTTTTGATTATTGTGAAAAGCCTTTACACATAAAATAGAGAAATTTGATTTTTTTTCCCCCTATAAGCAATGGAGAGTCATTGAAGGTCATTCTGGATTTTTTTTTTTTTTTTTTTTTTTTTTTTAATGTTTACAGTCTCACAACTTAAGCAATTGTTTTTCTTTTCCTTACAGGCACTTTCTCAGCAATTAGGAAACACTGCCACCATGTGGTTGTCGGTTGATGCAGGCTATAACCTGTAAGTTGCTGAATTTTCAATGGTATTGTTTAATAATTAAACCAAAGAACAGTTCTTTTGATTCAAAGAGCTGAAGTAATACAACGCTGACCTGCAAAAAAAAAAAATGCTTATTATAAAGTTTTTCAAGAAATCAATAGTTGGGTTCAATTCTCTCATCTTTTTGCTTTTAAAATTCTAGGCTGTCTTTAGAGCTCCTAATGTCAAAGATCTCTTCTATTCCCAGATGCCCTTATTTTAGAATCATAAATTATCTGGCCCTGAGAAGGTTCTTCTCTTTCCAGGGTAATTTGCATCAAACTGTCTTCAGGATATTTCTCTCAACCGTGGCAGGTTCTGTTTCACTTCTAGGTCTGTTAAAACAGACCCGAATTCAAATATTTCCACTTTTTCTTTTTCTTCTTTTTCCTTTTTAGTTGAGTGATTTGGGACTAATAACGTAACCTCTCTGAGCCTCAGTTACTGCAACCGTAAAATGGGGACGGCAGCTTTTTCATTGGGTTATTTTAAGGATGAAACGATAACATGTAAAAAGTGCCTGGCATACCATCAGTCCACATCTTAGGGACTCCTCTCCTTTCCCTTCCTTTTTGAGGGCATGCCCTTGTTAAGCGCGAAGCAGGCACCCATTGGAGGTCAGTGATGTGATATCCTAGATTTACTGGATCCTCAGCAACGTTTGGGTGAACAGAACTACTCGTTCCCTTAGGCTTCGGATCCCTATTTGCATGCGTGATCAGCTGCCCCTGAGTTTGCGAAGGATTGCAATCCACGCATCTCCTATGTGCGCAGCTGGTGGCAGGTGCGTGGGTGTGAGCCGGGCGGGGCGGGGCGAGGCGACATCCATTCCTGGCCGCTCCCTATCGGGGGTTGGGAGTTGTGTGTGGATAATTCAATCCCCGTGGGACTCAGCGTCTGGCTTCACCCGCGGCTTGGCGGATTGGCTGACAGTCTCAGCCTGCCCCCGCCCTCGGTACACCCCCTCCCCGCGTCCCAGGTGGCTCAGGCCCCTGTGGTGATCTCTGTTTACGGAGAGAACCCGTCCAAGTGGGCTCCGTCTCTGCAGTCGCTCCACTCCTGGGCCCCGCCCGCCCGGGAAGCGGGGAGAAAACCCGGCCGAGCCCTTCGTCGCCCTTCCCCTCCCCCCACCGCCCAGAGAGGTCGGGTAAGGCAAAAGGGGTGTGTGGGAGGGAGAGCCCGCGGCTTGGGGGATCCAGCTCTTCCCCAACCCGGTACCCCCTCCTCCCCAGCACCCAGGAGTTCTGTCCCTAGGCCTGGTTCCCTCGCCCACGCTCTGGGTGACGTGCCCACCCTGGGAGAGCAGCCCGAGAACGGATCTCAGAAATGCCAGCTCTTTAGCGGAGGCTCAGGAGCGGAGACCTCACAGGTGTTTCCCTCCCCCCCCCCCGCAGACGGTGATGACCCCCAAGCCGCCCGGACCCCCGGACGGGGGCTGGGGCTGGGTGGTGGCGGCCGCAGCCTTCGCGGTGAATGGGCTCTCCTACGGGCTCTTACGCTCCCTGGGCCTTGCCCTCCCTGACCTCGCCGAGCACTTTGACCGAAGCGCCCAGGACACTGCGTGGGTCAGCGCCCTGGCCTTGGCCACGCAGCAGGCAGCCAGTGAGGGAGGGCCCAATGTGGTGGTGGTGGGGGCGGGAAAGGTGTGTAGGAACCGTGAGTATAGTGATTCACTTAATTACTAGACAACTTGAGAATGAGTGACTGACTGTTGGAAACCCAGTTCTAGAAAACAGTGGGTCTTTAGTTCAAGGGGAGGAGCTATTAGGCCCAGGGAGGAGTCTCAGGCCAAGCAAACAGCCAATGAGAAGTGTTGGAGAGAGTTTGGGGGTCCCGGAGCGTGTCTTCCGTTGATTTCGACCCCTTCTAGGCCCAGTGGGCAGCGCCCTGAGCACACGCTGGGGGGCGCGCCCGGTGGTGATGGTTGGGGGAGTCCTTACTTCGCTGGGTTTCGTCTTCTCGGCTTTCGCCCGAAGCCTGCTGCACCTCTACCTCGGCCTGGGCCTCCTCGCTGGTGAGGGGAGTGGCATGACCCGGTCCTTCAGGGGTGATGGTGGGGATAGGACTTTGTTGGGAGTTGGGGGTACGAATGAGGTGGGGAGCCCTCTGCGCGAAGCAGGACTGGGAATGCTGGGACAGCCATCCCTGGAACTTGCCTTAATCTCACTCTATCTATTCGCAGGCTCCGGCTGGGCTCTGGTGTTTGCCCCTGCCCTCGGTACCCTCTCCCGTTACTTCTCTCGCCGTCGGGTCTTGGCAGTGGGACTGGCACTCACTGGCAACGGGGCTTCCTCCCTGCTTCTGGCGCCTGCCTTGCAGCTCCTCCTTGACACTTTCGGCTGGAGGGGCGCTCTGCTCCTCCTTGGCGCTGTCACACTCCACCTCACCCCTTGTGGCGCCCTGCTGCGACCCCTGGCCCTCCCTGGTGACCCTGCGGCTCCACCCCGCAACCCCCTAGTTGCCCTCGGCTTGGGTCTCTTCAAGCATCGGGCCTTCTCAGTTTTTGCTCTGGGTACGGCTCTGATTGGGGGTGGATACTTCGTCCCCTATGTGCACTTGGCCCCACACGCTTTAGACCGGGGCCTGGGGGGATACGGGGCAGCTTTGGTGGTAGCCGTGGCTGCAGTGGGGGATGCGGGTGCCCGGCTGGTCTGTGGGTGGCTGGCAGACCAGGGCTGGGTGCCCCTTCCGCGGCTGCTTGCAGTGTTTGGAGCTCTGACAGGGCTGGGGCTGCTGGCAGTGGGACTGGTGGCCGGCAGTGGGGAGCAAAGACAGTTGGGGGGGGCCCCTGCTGGCTGCAGCTGGGGCCTACGGGCTTAGCGCTGGCAGTTATGCCCCCCTAGTTTTTGGTGTGCTCCCGGGGCTGGTGGGCATTGGAGGTGTGGTGCAGGCCACTGGGCTGGTGATGATGCTGATGAGCCTCGGGGGACTCCTGGGCCCTCCCCTGTCAGGTAAGGGCCTGAACCAGCAGATCCACTCACAACCATCCTCTGCCCTTAGGGTGCAAGACTTCTAAATTCCTTTACCCCTCTTCTCAGGCTTCCTAAGGGATGAGACAGGAGACTTCACTGCCTCTTTCCTTGTGTGTGGCTCTTTCATCCTCTCTGGCAGCTTCATCTACATGGGGCTGCCCAGGGCCCTCCCCTCCTGCCATCCAACCTCACCTCCAGCTACCCCTCCCCCTGAGAGAGGGGAGCTGCTTCACGTGCCCCAGGTTGCCTTGCTCCCCACAGGAGGCCCTCACTCCACTCTGGACACCACTTGTTGATCATTTTCTTGTTTAAACCCCTCCCCCAATAAAGAATTTTTATCTGATTTTTCTGAAAACTCCAACTGTTGGCCATCCTAGAACCCTGAAAATATCTACTTTAAGATATCCCAAAAGTCTGATTGAAAAACAAAACAAAACAAACAAACAAACAAACAACAACAAAAAACCCCACAACAACAGGACCCCAGTAACCCTGTGGGTGGGGAAGGCTGTCAAGCTGTCCAGTCAGTGCATTCCTCTTTGCCCGACTCCTTGCCATAACAGGGAGTCTTTGAGAAGTTGTCTGCAGTTTCAGTTTGTTAGGGGATGGGGTGGAGGATAAGATGCTATGGATGCCATCTGCTCCATTTTCATTTACCTTGAATATCCAGACCTGGCAGAATATTTCCAGCATTTCCATCCCCTTCTATTTTCTTGGGAAATACTAGAATCCTAGGTCTAGACTTCAGCTCTATCAGCCCTATCTTCCCCCTCCTAAACAAGCTACCCTCCCATACACATACACTCTGTGATTTCACCATTCTCTTAATTTCTAAGTCCCAGGTGGGCAAGAGGGAGGTAAGTGGACAGGAGGGAGGAACTCAGGGTCATCAGAGCTCCTGGACACCTCCCCTTGCCTGCCCAGCCCTGATTTCATTAGCCATTGTTCTTTTTGAGGTTATAATTATTGTCCAGTTTCCTTATTCAATTTTATCTCAGACATCCTTGCTTTTCAAACATCTGTCTTCAGAGAGGACACTTAGGAGGACATTAGAGGTCACATGTAAAACATGAGAAGTCTCTTGGTCTTTGATTTTCACAGTTGATTCACAGCTCAATGGAGCAGGATCTCTGGATCCTTCAAAAAAGGTTGGGAGAGCAAATGAGAAGAAATGTAAGTCCTCAGCAAAATACCAAGGGTTGGCACACACATTGGAGGAGTCCCAGGCCTGCTCTGAGGGGAGAAAGATCAAGAATCTTAAGGCACTGTGGTTCTGTGGATGCCTCCTTCAGGCAGGAGAAAATCTGGAGCTATCAAGATCTGGCTTTTGGGGACTATCTCTTAGTGGAATTCAGTCCTCTCCAGCCCCTCCTTCATGGGCAAGGGGACTTTGGTATCCACTGCCTCTATTACAAGGTCTTGGGGCCTGGTAGTAGGAGCTGAAAAGCAGGAGAAGAAGTGGGGCAGGGTGATGAGAACTCCACTTCCTGCAAGAAGGAAGGCCCCAGCCACCACAAAAGAAGCTGTGTAGTTGCCTGTCACATCTCGGAGGTAGCCTAGATCCAAGAGAGAAAAAGAATACACATGGGTGATCTGTTCACTGGGGCTGAGAGCTCAGATCCCTTTTTTTTGGGTGAAAGGAAGGCCCATCATATTAGGTAGGCTGGATGAATGTGAGAATTCTACTTTCCCAAAGGGCCTCAAAGGTAATTTTAACCACCTGTGTGCTTCAGAAATGATTTCCAAACCAGTCCATGAAGATTTGGTGAGCCAGATTATGTCAGGCATACCTGTGGGTTTCTTTTTCTTTTTTTGTACTGAGGATTGAACCCAAGGGCACTCGACCACTGGGCTATATCCCAAGCCCTTTTTTGTATTTTATTAGAGACAGGGTCTCACTGAGTTGCTAAGTGCCTCGCCATTGCTGAGGCTGGCTTTGAACTCGTGATCCTCCTGCCTCAGCCTCCCAAGTGCTGGGATTATAGGCGCCTGTAGGTTTCTTTCTGGCAATTGTAGCCCTTCTACACTTTCAGTTAATAGTTAAGAGGGAAATGTTAAAGTCATAAGGTTCCTGAATCTTGAGCCTGGAGTACTTTGTCCAGAGTGCTCAGACACATGGCTTGGGGCCCAGTGAGCCAAAGGAAAATAGAAGACACTGGAATGTTATATAGGTCCAGGTCTGGCCATGTCCTCTGAAAACCCAGGCTGTTGGCTCCCTGCCAAGCTTTCCACTTAATTCCTCTGTCTTTCCACTTAGAACTTCCCAGCCTCAACTTCTCTGCCCCATGGACCCACAACAAGGCTCCTATGATTGGTCATGCAGGCTGTGTACTGTACCATACCAGAGGACAATATTCACATACACTATGATGGGAACAGTTCCTTCCCCCAACTGTGCAACATGGCAGCCCTAGCCCACCTGGCAACCCCATTCCCCTTACCTGACAGAGGAGCCCCCAGTAGCCCCCCGATGCTCTCTACCATCTGCACCAGTCCCAGGCCACAGTAAATCCTTCCAGTCCCCACCAGTTCAGGAAGCACGGAGAAAGCCACTGGGGTCAGGGCTCCTGATGTGAAGCCATAGGCCACAGCCAGAACCACCAGGGCTGTGGGAGCCCGAGCCACAGGAAACAGGGCCAGTGATACCCCTGTCAGGGTGGTCCAAAGCATCAGAAGCCGTGCCACAGGCCCTGGGACTGCATCTCCCAGCCACCCAGAGGCCACACGCCCTACAAGGTCAGAAATAGCAGCCACAGAGAGTAGAAAGGCAGCAGGTAGTGGGTCCCAATCCAGGTCTTGGAGATGGGCCACCAGGTGGACATAGGGAATGAAGTAGCCAGTATTGATCAGGGTGAGGGCAACAGTGTAACGGAGGAAGGGGCCATGATGGAGGAGGGAGGTGAGTTGGGCTGCAGGGCCACCCATAACTGTGTCCTCAGCCAGGGATAGTGGGCGTAGGAGAGCACCACATGCCACCAGGTGGAGGGAGAGGGCAGATACCAGCAGTAGAGCCCCCCGCCAGGCATAGTGATTGAGTAGCCACTGGAAGAGGGGGGCAAATGCAAAAGAGGAGAGGCCCACTCCTGTCAGTGCCAGCCCTGTGGCCAGGGATCGTCGGCGAGAGAAGTAACGGGACAGGCAGGCCAGGGTCGGAGTGAAGGTCAAGGCCCAGCCAGAACCTGTCAAAAGGGAAGAAATGGGGGTTGAGGACTTTTGTGGAGCTCAGGGAACCCAGTAATCCCAACACTGCCTAGTAGCAGAATGTAGCCCTTGTTTTGGAGTCCCACAAACCTGGGTGTAGTCCTTGCTTTGACAGTTTCTAGCTGTCTGACCTCATGTGCGTTTTACTTACTCTCCCAGCCTCGATTTCCTCATCTGCAAAATGGGGTTACTACACTTTATGGGACTGGGGACGGACTAGAGATAATGTTTGTAAAGTTAACTAGCACAGAACTTTGGAGTTAGAACCCTGCTCTACTGTTTCTGGCCATGTAATGTTACTTTGCCAAGTTGCGTAAGCTTTGAAAGTCTTTCTTTGTACATAGGCTAATGATATTCATTTCAGTCACAGTACCTAGCACAATTTTACAGAAATTCTTACCTTTACATTCCAGTACTCCTAGCCTTGGGGGACTGGATTCATTATCTTTGACTTTCCTAATTTCCCCACCATGTTTTCCAACTTAGTCATTCTCTTAAGAATTCCCTTCAGGGCACAAACTTTTTCTCTCAACATTCTCCCTAAACTTTTTGGAAGGTGCAAGAAGAAGGTGAAAATTCAGTGGTCAAGTATATGACTCTTCTTCCCTTGCCCACGGTCTCACCTGAGAGCAGCCCAATAGTCAGGTATAGGTGGGTCAAGGAGGTAGCAAATGAAGCGAGCAGCATACCCATTGCGGCCAAGATACCCCCAGTCATCACCACAGGCCTGGGCCCAAACTTCGTGCTCAGGGCACTGCCTATGGGGCCTGGGGAAGTGGAAAGGGTTCTGTGAGGTTTCAGGCGTCCTTCCCTAGCATCCTCCTGACCCCTCCTCCTTCCCCTTTCGGTTCCGGTATCCCCTTTGTCTTCCGAGGGTAAGGGCACAGGACACAGGACCCGGGCGCAGCACTCACTCCCAAACTGCTGCACCGCGATTCCAATGGAGGCGATCCAGGAGACGCGCGCTGCCTGCTCCTCAAACGCCGCCACAAACTCCACGAAGAAGACTCCGAAGGAGCGGAGCACCCCGAACACCAGCGCCGACTGGAAGAACGCTGAGAGCACCACCATCCATCCCCAGCCCCCATCGGGGGGCTCGGCCCCGCGCGCCATCTGGGTAGGAACAGGGCTGCCGCCACTAAGAGCCCCTGCAGTAGCTGGACTCTAGACTTCCACTAGTGTATGCCCACCCTGCCGGGAGGCTCAGAACCAAACACGGGGTGGGGGTGCAAAATCTGGTAAAGAGGAATGTCCAGATGAGGCGGCGTGAGGCGCCTGCGCCTTTGCCTTTTCCCAAGGGGTGCGGTCTTAATGGGGGGGGGACCAGGCCCGCGCTAGCCTCGGTCGCAAGCGCACGGAGGCGCGGCCCGGCTGGCCTGAAGCTGAGGGTCCAGGAAAGGGCCAGTTCGTTAGCGGCGGGCCCCAAAACGCTCGGTTAGCGACCAGGAGGCAGAACAGGAGACGCGCACCAGCCGGGGTATGAATTATCTATTTTATCTTTGGGGATGTCTGCACCTGGCCAAGTGGGCCAACATCCAGTTCCTAGCTAGCCAAAGAGGACGCTGGACTCCTGAGCAAGGGGTGGGGCCAGAAGGTTTGGGCGGGACTTAGAGCATTGTTCCGGACCAGTAGTGAGGCGCATGCGTAAACAGGGTCCTGAGGCGACTGACTGGATACCATCACACGTGATTCAGGGACCTGCCACCGGGTGCCGCGGTCCCCTGTTAACGGTGTGGGCCAAGTTGTCCGCGTTTCAGCACCAAAACCCGCAGTAAGGACTGGTGGTGGGCAAACTGGTTTTGGAGAGGCAAGCACTCACTTGTTTTTGAGGGATGCCCGGCCCACGTGGGGTTCCAGAGGAGGGGTTATAATATTCAAAAGAAATAATCTGAAGGAGTGCTCCCATTAACGCAGCCCCCCAAATCGAGATGACTGGATTCCTGAGAGGTTCAAGGGCCAAGTGAAAAGAGAAGGGGAATGGGTTGCTGGACTCCTGGTATTCATTTCTGTGATGAGAACTCTTTTCTGTTCCCCACTAACAGGAAACCTTGGGTCACAGAGACCAAAAATAACTGAGGAGAGGAAGGGCGGCTGTAAGGTCACATAGGGCTCCACCAACACCACCTACCCCTTCCTCAGTGGGGCTGGAACTTTTTCCTCTGCCCTCTAGTAACAGCCATATCCTAACCACATTTTTTGATCTCAAGGTGGGATAAAGAGAGAAGTTATGACCCTGGCAACTGGAGCAATCAGCCCTTATCCCACCAGTATTCAGGCCCCCAGTGAGCACTCTGTGATCCTCCCCAGATTCCACAGCATTAACGCCGTGGACTTCTGTTCCTTCATTGTAACTCAAGCTCTGGATGCCCCCCACCTGGGTACCCTGGGCTCATACCCAGCCGGATGTGGTGGCACAGGCCTGTAATCCCAGCCATTCAGGAGGCTGAAGCAGGATTACGAGTTCCAGGCTAGTCTTAGCAATTTAGCCCTAAGCAGCACACCTGAATTAAACTCCCAGTACAAACAAAATAAAAACAAAACAAACAAAACAAAACAAAACCCCACCTAGACCAGTGGGGAAAAGAGGCAAACAGGCAAATACAAAGAGGGGAATGAGGTAGGGAGGCTGTGTAGCTTTTGATTTCATATATGGAAAATAAAAATAATCATACCAAAATTCTTATCTCTCTCTCTGTGTGTGTGAATATATATTCAAAACATTGGTGGGGAATATCCCAGTTAGTGTGGTCATAGTTTAGTGGTTAAAAACTCAATCTTTAGAATCAAATTGGTTCCAATCATGACTTCATCATTTATTAACTTAGTCAAGATATTGGTTTCCCCATCTGTTAAGTTAGGGATAATAGGCTATTTTTTATGGTTGCCAGGGAGGTTAAACTAGAAAATCCATGCACTAAAATGCTTAGTTCAGGGCATGCCATATAGCAGGTGATAAGTAATATAAGCTGGCCTTATTTTCAACAGGGCATAAGCTGTAGAGGGAAGTGAAGGAAGGATTTAGTTTTTTTTTTTTTTTTTTTTTTTTAATCTAATTCAGGTCACGGGTTTTAAAAGATTAAGAAACACAACCACATCCTGTAAATGTTGGAGGTAATTCAGAGGCCATGTTAAATGACTTTTATAACAGATGAGGACTTTAAGACAGAAGGGGAGATAATATCAGAATTTGTGACCATTCTGCCTATGGGCCAGACCAGAGCTATGCACCCAGGACATACATGGGACAGGGGAAAGATTAGGAGAGGCACATGCACTGGACACTGGATAGACTCCCAAGATGAGACTGCTGGGAGACAAGGGTGGAGTTAGCATGCTGGCTCTTAACTACACAACCTTTTCACTGCCACCTCCTGTTATCCTTGGGATCCATTTCCCTTGGTGGTGGTGGTGAGTCCCAAGCATTAATATCCCCCAGCGCAAATGCATTCCTCAACCTCTTGGTATTACTAGTGGCTTCCTAGTTTCTCCCTGCTGCCTCCGCACCTCAGGCAGGAAGTGACTTCAGACCAGCAGGATGCAGGTGGCTCCGGAGAAACTTCATGAAGTCACTGGTTCCTACACAATGAGCCGGAAGGCAAGGGCAGAACAAGGACCATTTAAGATGTGTGGTGAGATGGAACAGTGAAATGAGCACAGAATCCAACATGTTATTTAAGATCGAAGAAATCTCTTTCCAAGTCCCCAGATCCCCTGAGGCAAGAACCCAGAACACAACAGATAGACTCAGAGGCTTCTTTATTCCAAGGATCAGATCTTGAAAGATCTAACATCTCCGTCCCCAGGCACTTTCCACCTGCCCATCCCATCTGCTAAAACAGAAAATATGGTTTCTTTTTACATGTCTCCTCTTGCTTTCCCTCTTCTTCAATTCTGCAATGGGGTGATGGAGTTTAAGATAGAAATAGGGAGAATAGCTTTCTCACTAGTCCCCAAGTGACAGCAATTAGCATTGACCTACCTTGAGGAAGTTCCACCCCACAAATTCAAAAGTGCTTCTTACCCTCCACCCATGTCCTATAATCAAATAGGTCCCAGGGTAACAAGGGCCAAGACTATAAATCAGGGCTTCAGAGTATTATCTAACATTCCAGACAGTAGCCAAGAGGCAACCCCATCCCTAACTTTCCCCTACTTGGTCAACACTAGAAACTGCAGCACTCAATCAACCTCTAAATCCTACCTGGCAACTTGGGTCAACTCAAAGGGGCTTGAACCCATCAGTCAACCAGTCTTTTTCTCTTAAATCTCTAATCCCAACAACAATCCCAATCATAATTCCATACTACAACAAACCCAGAATGGAACTCAGCCTCTTTTCTCTTCCTGTGGAAGGTTCTAGTGCACTCACTGGTTCCAGACAGGAATGCAGTGATGGGAAGACAAGGTCACAGACCCAGCTTTTCTAAGGTAAGAAAGTTACCAAGCACCTGTGACTTAAAGAGACAAAGAAGTTTCTGGAATCTGGACACTTGCCAGAAGATGTCCAAAACCCAGTAAAGGAAGAAGGGGCTCATCTCAGGTATAGAGAATCCCAAGGAACATTCAAACCCAGATACCTCTACAGTAATGGGTGGGTCACAACTCTTTAGTCAAGGTAAAGAGTTTCATATTTCTCCCATAGGCCACAATATTCTTAGAGACTGGGTAGAATCAGAAAAGGTTATATGATCTCTGAAAGAAATTTCAGATCTTTCTCCCATGGAGGAGAGATCAACTCAGTGCTAAGAACTGGCCCTAGTGGGAGAATTATGAATTCAGTTCAAACCCTTGGGTGGGCTCTATTGTGATAGATGGATGTGGTGCAGCCAAACCCAGGTGATTGGATTAGTGGGCAAGTTTAGGTTCTGGACCATCTTGAAGTAAAGACTACTGGCCTCCACTTACAGTGATGTAGGATCCAATCTCCCACCCCCCAACTTTCAGGAGGCATTTGTCCATTTCAGGCTCATCATAAAGGTTCCTATCACCCCTGAAAACAAAGAAAAGTCTATATCTAGTTCTAGCCTGCTAGAGCACCTCAAAGTCCAGAATACCAGACAGGGTTCCAGACCCAATTCCATAATCCCACATGTTCCTAGGGCTTGCCCTAGAATGAATAAAGGTTCCAGACCTAGAATTGGAGAAGCAGTGAATGGAGAACCCCTTTCTCCATTTTAAACAAACCAACATCAAACAAACAGGAAATAGAACAGTGTAAAGATAAAAGCTATGACAATAACAATATAAAACACTCAAGCCAAAGAAGAGAGCCAAGTGCTAATAATCTCTGCCTGCAGAGTTGTGACCTCACCTTCTACGTTTCAGATCACTTTTGATCAATCTTGTGGAATAGGGAAGTTGGAAATGCAACAGAATAAAGGCCCTGGTGCTACCCAAAGCCTGCAATAAATTATATTTACAGATAAACCAAATGAGATGGGGGCTGCAGGAGAGGGCTGTTTCCTTAAGGAAAACAGGCCTCCAATGTCTCCCTGGCCCCAGCCTGTAGTCAGACAATCTGGATTGTGGGGAAGAGGTTTTGACCAGCAAAACAGAGGCAGATCTAGCCTGGATCTGCCACTCCTGCTCTCCCCAGCAAGAAATTTACGGTGGCAGCAGTTTCTGATACTAGAGTGGTCTTGCACAACCCCATACCAAAACGGACAGGGAAGCCAGGTCCAAGCTTGGGGCCTTCCCGGTCCCCGGGGAACAACTGGGGTTTGGGGCACTCAGCTAGGGTCCCCCGAGGATGTGGTAATGTACTTTGGTGTTTGTGGCAGCTCCATGTTTCTGGCGCAGATGCAACCGCAGCTGACTCTTGTGCCGGAAATGCAGGCCGCAGGGGTCGCACTGTGGGAGGACAGCTGAGTCAGGTCCCACCCATTCCTAAACCATCTTTTAGGTGTTGAGCAAAGGGAAACGGTCCAGCACTCTATAGAAAATTAGCGCTTTGGCCCTCACATCCTCCCAAAGTCTCAGGGTATCGCGGGAGATAAACCCTGCTTTATTTTAGCAAAGGATTTCCCACCTGTTATTCCCTCTCTGGAAAATGGAGAAGCGCAATCCCTCCTCTGGCCTCCGCCTCTTATTCACTAGGACTCTTATTAGTTTCCAAGAGATCTAGGGGTAGCAAGGTCCCTCCTCTCAGAGCCCCACCCCTAGGTGAATGGAAGGTAATTCTAAGGGTTGGCCAATCTGAATACCCACATGGTAAGGCTTCTCTCCTGTGTGGATGCGAACGTGACTCTTAAGGGTCTGTAGGTGGCGGAAGCGAGTTCCGCAGGTGGGACAAGGATAGGGCTTCTCTCCGGTGTGGATCAGCACGTGCGCGCGCAGGTGCGCCACCTGAGAGGGAGGAGACTTCAGACCACACATCTGCGAGGGACAGAAACCTCTCCACCCCGCCCTCCTACCTTTGAACCCTCTCAGAACGGGGTTGGCTTCGTACCTGTACAAAGCGCGAACCGCAAGTCTCACACTTGTAGGGTTTCTCTCCCGAATGGATGCGGCTGTGCGTTTTCAGGTTAGCTGGTCTGTTAAAACGGGCTCCACAGATGGAGCAGTGGTAGGGCTTTTCCCCTACAAGCAGGGAGGAAGAGGAGTCAGGGACATTGCCTTAAAAACAGCCGTGGGCACGAAGGCCAAAGCTCTTTCCTCCCCTACCTGTATGCACAGTGCGGTGACTGGCCAAGTTGCCTTTGTAGCGGAAGGCAGACCGGCAGAGCTGACACTTATAGGGTTTGTCCTCCTCCCTGGGAGCCAAGGGGTCCAGCCCCGATGAGCACGCAACCACAGCCTCACAGTTCTGGCAGCTGAAAAACTCACCTCCTGGGAAAGGGGGGTGTTGGGAGGGTGAGTAATGACAACCGTAGTTACTAATTGAGGGCTTCCGGAGTAGGAGTGAATTCTCAAACCGAACAACAGTAAGTAGGTAAGGTGTTCTTTTCTTCCAATTCAATGTGAAGGATTCTGGGACACATTTGACTTGCCAAAAGCCATATAAGATCTTACCCTACATCTGATTCCTGAGCACTCTGCTAATTTCTTCAATAGTGGTGTTGGTAGTTGGAAGCCCCTACTAGTGGGCAGAGGATTTTGTTTCTTCTATATTGCACTACTCTGGACGACAGCCCACCAGCAAGGCCCTGCCAAAGTCTGAATAGACTACTCAACCCTAAATGGGGATAGGCCAGAAATTCCCAAACTTTGCTGCTCATTGGAAGCACCTGGGGAGTTATAAAAATTACTGATTCCCCCATAAAAAAGTTCCATGATGATGTAAAAAAAAAAATTACTGATCCACTTCTAGAAATTCTGATCTCTGGGTGTGACCTGGGAGTTTGAAAAGTTTCCCAGGTTAATTATAATTTGCAGTAAAGTTTAGGAACCACCAGAATAGGTCTCTCCTGAGTAATTTTAACCCAGACTGGCCTGGAATAGTCATAGAAGAAAACTGGAAGAGAGGAGCTCTTACCTGGTGGTGGACAAGGCTGCTCAGAGGGTGATCCAGTGGTCTCTAGAGCCCGGGATGTGAAGAGATAGGGGGCACTGGCTGGAGTTCCACATTTGAACTGTCTAGCGGCAGAAGTTGGAGAAAGCCTGAGCAGATAGTAAGGCCCATAGAAGAGGTCAGGAGAGATTATATGGAGAGACATTCTCTCCAAGAGAACTTGGAGTCAAAGTCTATCCTCTGGAGGTGAGCTAATATTAACCAATGAGCCACATTCTTGGCCCCTTCAAAGTCCCACCCCACTGAGTTACCCTGGCCTCTGGCCAACTCCCAAGGTGGGCTAGTATCTTTGAAAGGGACCCCTCATCTCCCTGCCTCCTGATAACACAGGTTAGCCTCTACAAAGTTGGAATTCTAGATCCTGTACCTGTTCTGGGGACCAGGAATGGGTCCTTCTTCACTGCTGCTGTTGTTGGAGGCCTCATCTCCACTGGGGAGTCTGGCTTGGGGACAAGGTTGACCAGAACTCCTCTCCCCAATCAGGCTCCCTGCTTGGGAGGCCTGAGAGTTTAGCACGATGAACTTGTATTTTTTCCAGTTACAGGCCTTGGGGTCTGGGCTGACTGGACTTGGGGGGCCTTGATTGCAGCTTCGAGATTCAGTAGGTGGGTCTGGGTGCCCTTCAGAGCACCTGGGACTGCCTGGTGGAGGGGCTGTTGGGAGTGTGGGTGGTTCTGCCTCCAGGGGTCGCAGGGAGATGCCTAGAGGTCCACAACTGGAAAAAATGTGATGGACATTAGTTCTATTTCCTAATTTTGCCTTTGCCATTGACACCTGGGATGCCACCTCACCCAGGAAGATCCATGATTTCCTCACCTAGCCTGGATGAAGCGGTGGCATGCCTGAACTACGTGTTCCATCTGCAAGTAGGTGGCAGCCGCAAGGACAGCTGGTGCAGTGGCGGGAGAGAGGCGCAGGCGCGAAGTGTACATGAAGTCCAGAAGAGGAGCGAATCCTCTAGCTTCAGGGCCCCCAGGCAGGGAGAGCACGTCCACTCCCACTCCTGCTCGGCCCCGGAAAATTGAATAGAAGAAACCACTGGAGAGAGGACAGATATGTCATGTTAGACCAAGGGAGACACGGGCTGCTTTCAAAAGCCTCTTCCTTTAGAAATCCCGCTTTCCCACTATTATACCGTGTTAAATTCTGGACTCTCCCCTCATTTTCCAGCAAGGTTTGGCTTTAAATTTCCATTCTATGGCCCATGACTCCACCCCCTTCCCCATTTGGTCTCCACTAGCCCTACCCCTCCAACCTGCAGGCGATAAGAACGGCCTTGTGTGCTCGAAGGGGTTGCCCGCCAACCAGCAGCGTGACGTCAGTGAGGATCCCGCGCAGGCGCAGCTCATTCAAATTGCCGAGCACGTCGGAGGAGTGGCGGGTGAATTCGCGGACATAGCCGAGCGCTCCGTCTAGGGCGGTGGTGGAACCCATAGCGACGCAGGCCTGTGGATGCGGTGGAAAGGGCTCAGGGATTCAGGCAGTCTTAAGACACCTTCCCTTCTCTGCTTGCCTTTTCTCCCAAGGTGCTGCGAGAGCCAGGTTCACCATCTCCCGGCCCCAGCACACGCAGCCTCACTTAATTCATTCCGTTAACTTTGTCCTCAACCACATGGTCGCCGTCTTCCAGAGAGCTAGATCCCAGAGCGCTTGGAGCGAGTTGAAGTTTCCCAACCGCTGCGTCGATGGAGAGCGTGCGAAATATTGCGCACAGAGCCTTTGGTTGGATTGCTTGTGTCCCTCCACAACCTACCTCTCTGCTTCTCTGCGCGCCTAGATCTTAAGTACTTGACCTTGCCTGGGGACTCTAGAAAAGCTGAGGTCCATACCCCTCCAAATCCCAGTCGAAGCTCCCTTCTACGAACCGCAGATTTCTGCTACTCCTTTACAGTCCCCATCCTAGCTTAGTGTAATTGCTGGGACTCAGTCTCCCTACCATCAACAAGCCCCAACCCTCTTTGCGGTTTCAGGAGTCCGGCTCCCTCCGTGTCTCCTTACCCCCGTCCCGCAGGGGCTGCGACTTCTCTTCTCAAGGGGGGCGGGGTCTCTCTCAGCCTCGGCTCCTTTATCCCGCCGGGATGTCGGGGGCGGGGGTGGAGGTGGGGTGAATGCCTGGGTCTGTATCCTTCCTTCCTCCCTTGCTCTCCAGATGGCGAACCTGGGGCGGGGTCTCCGTCTCAAAAGGCGGGACCTCAGAAACACCAGGTGATACAAACGTGGGGATTTTGGGACCTCTTAATAGTGGAACTGAGGATGTGGGTATTGGAATTGGGGAGATTAGGGGTGTCCAGGATGGGAAATAATAGGGGCTCTGGGTAATTGTAGGACCAGAACAGCGAAAATTGGTGTATTGACTTTTGGAAGAAGGTGCCACAGTCACACCAAAACTCCCCCTTCCGATGTACTGTGTTAAGGGTGAAAGTGGGGACACCGGGTTTGGGGAGGCCACATGGTCTTCCGTGGGGTCGCAGATAGTGGAAGGGTGTGGTGTGAATGACAGGCTCCTCTAGCAGGGCCCACAAAAAGGGGGGCTCTGACCGGGCAGGGTAGGGAGAGGGCGGATATGATTTCTAGTTCGTTTCCTTCCATTGTCCTGAGACCGGACGGCTCCGCCAGCTGCTTCCCCTCGAGGAGGTGGGGAAAGCCCCGGGTGGGGGCCGAGAGACGCTCAGGAGACCTAGGCGTCCGGCCTCCCGCTCCAACTCTCTTCTGAGTCCTTTTAGGGATTCAGAGAGACCGACTCCTGCCCAAAGCCCGCTCGCTGTCCCCCAGTCCCAGCTCAATAGGTCCTCGAGCACCCGCCGGTCGGCTACGCTTTGAGGCTGGCGGGACGCCGGGGTCCAGCGCGGCAAGTAGGCAAAGCTCGGCAATGTCTGGCTCCTTCCACGAGGGGGCAGACGAGCACTAGCCTCGCCTCGCCCGGTGGTTTCCACCCTCCTGGGGTTGTGCACAGACTGGGGCGTTGGATGGATTTGGTCTTGGTGGCTGAAATTTTGGGCTTCCTCCCCTTTGCGATAGTTTATTTTGCATTTCTGCCTCTTAGAGTAGTTCTAGACAAGGAGAGGTAGAGTTAGAGACCCGGAGACTTTCCGTCAGGCTGGGTTTCCTACGAAAGTGGGAAATCCAGGACTTTGGGAATGAGGGAGTGGGTGAGACAAGGAGTGGGGCTTGAGTCTGGGGGCACAATGTTTTATTTTCGAATCAAGATATTTACATGTCTTTGGAGGTGAATTTTTAGTGAACACTAATATGAAAACTGGGTAGGGTAAACAGAAAGACAAACAGAGAAGAGTGAGAGAGAGGGCAGGAGGGCCTGACAACTCTAGTTTTAAGCCTCATAATTTGTTTGGGGAGACTTGGGTGGAGGGCAAGGCTTATTTGGAGAAGAGGGGCCAGACCAGCTACAAAGTAGGACCTCTTTGGATTTTGTTCCAGGAGGGTATACAGTTGGCCAGGTGTGATTAAGTATTGACCATGGAGCTGCATATCCAGGCCTGGGGCAACTCCAGTCAGATTCAAAGTTGTCTTTACTTGAGTGCTTGAAAGAAAAGTTAAGTGGGAATTGGGGATGACTAGGGACACAGAATGGTGAGGTGGCTTTGGCATATGAAGGTTACTTTGGTCTCTGTCCAGTCTGGTGGTGAGAATTAGGTTAGGGGCTCCCTTTGGTATCAGGATAGAATGTTATCTGGTCAGTTATGGGGTGCCATTTGTTAGTGGGTGTTGATTTGATTGTTGCAGGCCATGGGGCTGTATTTAGTTGAGGGCCTATGGTATGTTTGAGGCATGGGGATTCTGACACCTACAATTTGGAGTCTGTGTCCATCTCTGTCATCTTGGATTATCAGAAAAGCTAGAATGCTCATGCTGATTTTGGGGTACAGTCTCTTTGGGGGTTTAAATTTCAAGACTCAGACTAAATTGTTGGGGACATGAAATTCAGTTTGGAGATTTTTATTTTTAAATTACTTTGAAGAGGCACATAATAGAAAGCTGAGAGCAAATTTGAAGGCTTTGTGTGGTTGGGTGGGGGTCTTGGGGGATGTAAAGTATATTTGAATCATGTGAAAACTTATTTTGAGGGGGAGGTTATTCTTCTGTATGCATGGATAACTAGGAAACGTTGTCCAGAGGGATCTATAAGGTGAGGTCCCCCAGGGTAGAAGACTAAATTTGGGAGGTATCCTTATTTGGGGGCTGTTTTGTTACACTTCAGGCACATTTGGGTGAAGCTGGGGGCTAGATCATGAGGTGAGATAGATTTGGAGGTTCACTTGATTTGGAGCACGTTTTTGGGTTGGGGTATCTTTTGCTTAGAGCTCCTTCTCACCCCAGATTCTAGAAATTTCTTCAGTGAACCCCTAAATAAGCACATGATTTGAAGGGAGAAATTTGGAAAGGGCATGATGCCTCCTAATGGACTTAATACTATGTGGTCTGGATAGATCTGAGAGAGAAGAGGTGGTTTCAGACTCCAAACCCCAATTTATTACTTAAGTTTGGGGAAGGTGGGGGAAAATGGGGTGTCTTTTGGTAAAGTGGACACCCCTGAGCAGGGCAGTGCTGTTGGAACTGTGGCAAGGAAAGGTGGCAGTGGGGTGAAAGGAGGGGATTCCTGTACCCTGATTTTCTAAGATAACAGCCCCAAACAGAAAGCAGGCAGAGGACTGGAGTGTGGGTGAGAGCTGAGGGGGGAGGGGTTCCCAACGGCAGCAGGGGCTAGAGGGTGAGCCAGGCCAGCTCTTCCCGCCTGGGTCCCTGCTCTCTTCGGTTCTCCTCCCCTCTCTCCCTCCCACCGCCCACCCCCCCAACCCAAGGAAAAAAAAAACTGCCTGTGCAACAGCAATGGCAGATTCCAATCCTCCAGGCTTTCCTAAACCACCACCGAGACCAGCCAGGGGGGAGGGGAAGGGAGGATCGGGCTTTCCTGCTTCCTTAAGACAGGAGCAATGAGCTTGACCTCCTGGCCCCTAGCCCTTTGAGGAGTGCCCCCCCTGGTCTGGAAGCCAGGTGTCCTGGACCCTAGCCCCCAAGCAGGGGGGGCCTGGAGAGACGGGGAGGAGGAAGGAGGAGGGAGTGACTTCCAAAATTGGCATCGGGACAGAGCAGGGCTGGCGGGAGGCAGGCGAAAGACGGAATTTTCCTGAAAAAACGGGGGTATCTAAGGACCCCAAATTTGGGGATCTAGTCCAGGACCGTCTTCCCAACATCCTAGATTTTTTGGGGATTTTTTGGGGGCCCCGGGACCCCTCTAGATGGGGTGAGGAATGTAGTGTTGGGGGAATCTGACTGGGGCATTGCAGCTGCCTCTCCCGCCGAGTTGGAGACGGATGGGCTGGGACGGGTTTTGGGGGGGTGTCCCCAATTCTGACTGGGAGTGGAGGAACCCCCTCCAGAGCTCTCTTGTGGGGGTCCCCCCTCCCCAGGGCACTCCCCAGTCCCTGAGCCAGCCGAGAGGAAGGAGGCCAGCGATGCGACTGGGGTGGCTCCTTTCTCCTGCACCCCAAATGTAAGGGATGCACCCCAAAATTTGCTCCTTTCAAAATAGGGGACCAGGATCTCAGGGGAGAGTAGCTGAGGTAAGTGGGGAGGAAAGTGTCCCCTGTTTTCAGGAGAGACGTGGCGGTTGGGGGGAGGTTTGGAGGTGCGTGTTGGGGTGGGGTTGGGCTTTGTCAGTCTTGGAATTGGGGGGATGATTGGAGAGTCTTTCTCTTATACCCCTAAACTGTGGCCCCCCAGAAGGTGACTGAAGCCTGAGAGCAGAGAGCTCCCCAACATCCCCATCCTTTAGAATAGTGTTTGATTTCTCTTTCACCCCCACAAAGACTCTGCCGAGGGTGGGAGCTGGGGACAGCTACTGTTTTGGGGCTCTGGGGGGCACAGTGAGGAGCAGGAGGCCTTGGCAGTGTTTGATGTAGGACAGATAGGGGTCTCGGGAGGGAGTCTGGCAACATCAGGGGCCTAAAAAATCCTGCTTACTTACACCATCTTAGATCTTTTTGATTGTTAAGAGTTTTGGGGGTGTGTCAGAAGGGGTTTGGTAAAAGGTGGGATGGGATATGGCAGGATAACATTTGAGTTTTACAGGGTACTATTTTGATTTGCAGAAGGGATTTTGGCCCTTGGATTTTGCTTTCTGGGAGGTACTTTTAAAAATTAAGTCCTGGACAGGAGGAAAAGGCTAAGGGAAGGCCTAGGGTTGGGGGTGGGGAGAGGCATGTTTGTCTCAGCTTAAACGTGGCTCTCTGGGTTGGGCCCGCCTGCCTGGGCCTGGTGGATAGGCTGGTGGGTGGTGTTGTGGGGGTGGGGCATGGTCCTTGGAGGGCCTTGGGGGACTGGGAGCAGCACTGGGGGTTGAATATCTGGCCTTCAGATCCAGATAGCCCCCTTCCTGGGCCCTGCTGTTCCCCTTTCCCCCTGGCCTCCATTTCCTGCCTTTGGCCTCCATCTTGTGGCAGGCCCAGGGCCCAGGGCGACTTCCGGCCCCCCTCTCCCAACCATGTTCCGGCCCCACCACCTCTGGACTGCCAACTCCCAACCCTGCTGTCCTTGGCCCTCTGTCTCTCCTAGCGTTTCTCTTGGGTTCTGACCCAGGGAGGGGAGAAATGGACACAGGAAGCCTTGGGTCTCTGCCCTTGCTGAGTCAGGAGGCAGTTTGTTGGTTCCCCCCAAAAGTCATTCCCTATTTCCTCTGCCCTTGGTCCCACCCTAGGGATCTGCTGAATTGAGTTCCTTTAGAGGGAAGATGGTTCCAGTCTTATTACACTGTGAGCTCATCCCCTAGTCCCCTCTCCTTCCATTTGCCTGCTCAACTCCTGTCCCTGGTTCCTGGTTTTCCCCAACCTTTTTGGGGGCCATGTTTGCCTTTTATGCCTTCTCTATTTCCCTGCTCTTGGGTGGGGGGTCTTCATAGCACCATCTTGTGCTCTATTCCTCTCAACCCACCCATCCTGCCCCCGCCCCAGCAGCACACTGTGGTTTGTACGGCACTGTGGCCACGTCCAAACCACACTGTGGTGTTAGAGCGAGGGTGGGGGAGGCACCGCTGAGGCCTGGCCTTGGGAGGCCACTCTGGAGAAGCGACACAAATATCTGGGGCCTTGTGGCAAAGTTCTTGTGAGGTGGGGAAGAAAAGGGTATGAAAGCACTGGAACAGCTCCTTTAAAATCTCTAGGATAGTCTCAGGAATACTGACCGCCAGCAACCCTGGGAGTAAGTTCTGGATCCAGAGAGCAAAGTGGAGTCTTTGTTGCCCACACCCAGCTCCCCTGGCTCTAGCAGCACAGAAATATTGGCACTGGGAAGTGAGTCTGCCAGTATTGGCTGTGCTGCTCCAGGCAGGGTGGCGAGAACTACTGAGGAGGGGCTGAGCCCCTAAGGGCTAAGGAGAGGTGAAGGAACAGCAGCTGTACACAGCACCATGCTGAGAGAGATTCTTTATTTTCCATATAAAAATGTCCATCAGATGGAGGTCAGGGGTTGAGGGCAGATGATTATCAGGGACAGCCAGGTAACAGTCCTAGCAGCCTTCTGACCCTCTCTCATGCAGGCCTCGCTCTGAGTCCCAGGTGATCCACAGGTCCAGGGTGAATAGTGAGAGGGTCAGAGGTGGAAGGCTCAGCAGGAGAGTAGAGGAGCATCAGCAGAGGTTGTGAGAAGGCCAGAATCCAGGGTCAGGCTGTCTGGAACAGGAAGTAAAATGGACAGAGATGGAGCAAACCCAAGTAGTTTCCAAGACACCTCTCCAAATATCCTGCTTCTTACTGACCCAGTCCCTTGCACTGTGAGAGCACCTTCCCTTCAAAACCCCTGAACAAGGAGAGGCTCTTGCTGACACCCGCCCCTGCCATCAGGTGAGCACTTCCTCCCCCACCCCAGCCATTGTGGGAGGAGGAAGACTCCTACCCTGGTCGAAGTTGAGTTTCTTGGCTGGAGGAGTTTCTCCTAGCCCTTCAATATCCACCAGGTCACTGTTGGCGTCGGAGTCATTCAGAGCACTGAGTGTCACATCTGGGAGGGGGCATAGGCTAGGTTCTAGGTTCCCTGACTTCTCCCCTCCCCAGTTTTCCAAAGCTTTGTGCTCTACCTCCCCCACTCTGAGAACCACCATAGGGAGAGAAAGAGAGATCTGTCCTTTGACCCAGGCCCAATTCTCTCACTGAACCTCAGATGGGACCTTCAACCCCTACCCTAGACAGCAACAACTCCAAAGGCCTCACCAGCCTTCTGTTTCTTTATGGGGGGACCCCCAGCTTCAGGGACACTGGAACTGCTGGGTGGAGGGGCGGATGGAGGAGGCGACAGGACACCAGATGCCACCTTCTTGGGCCCTTTTTTGGGTGATTCAGCTGGAAGGGGGATGCCAGAATCTTCATATACCTTTCGTTTTACAGTGGCCTTTATCTGAGCCCTGAAGAGAAGAGATAGCAGATTAGGGAATGGGACATCAAGCTGAGGGAAGAGGGTAGGGCAGGGGTAATGGACCACTCTGAAGGAATTCTGGGAGCCCTACATAAGAATCCAGGTCAGGGCCCCAAGGCCTTTGGTAGGGTTCTCATTTTTGTGAAACTCTGTACACAAATTAGGGAGATGGAGTGTGAAGAGTGGAGTCCCTGAACTGAGTAGCAGGAAAGGCCCATCCCCTATTCCTCTTCTGGGATAGATGTATGGATGTGTAGTGCCACCAGGTAAGGCTTGGTGATTAACAAGTAGACTGAGACTTATTAATAGATCTGGATCAACTATTTCAGAATCACAATACCCCTGGAAAGACTAGAGTCTCAAAAGATCTACATAAATCACCAGAGAACTCCCATTATCAAATATAATAATTAAATATCTCAGGCACCCTAAAATAAAATTCTTTGAAGGTTCTGATTACCATGGCATTTTAGGAACTTTTGAGCAACTGTGACAATTCTTGTATTCTTTCAGTCCTCAAGGGAATGCTAACAAAACTAGCAGCACAGTAGGAATGATGCTAAACTGGGAGTTCTGAGGAAGATGGAATAATGGGTAAGGAGGAAGAAAGCTGCCCACCCCCCTTTTACTGCCAGCCACCCTCCCTCACACTGTCCGTTCCTTGATGACACAGCTGATGTGATTAAGATCGTCCCCAAATCGCTTCACAGCAGCCCTCAGCATCTCTATCTCCGTCTCCGTCCACTTCGCACTGTCGGAAGGGGAGAGGTGGGGTAGCAAAAATGGGAGCAGAAGGGAGTGGATCCAGCCCACGGCTGTGCGTCCCACAGCCAATCAGCCTTCTGCCCCCAATCTCTGGGTCCCCTTCCAAGGACTAAAAAGGGTCCTACTTAAAAACAAAAAACCTCTGGAGACCACCCCCCAACCACATGAAATTGCATCCACCACTACTTTAGAACACCTTTCTCCTTCATCAACGTGCAACTGCTGCAAACAGCCCACTGCCACCAACTCAACAAGTAGGGGTCTTACAAACAGCACCCCTGAATACGGTATGCAGCAGTCTGATGGAATTTTATATGATTTGGGGCGGGTGGTAGTGGTGGTGGTTTGGTTTGTCAGTTCACAGCAAGGGACAACTGAAATATGAGTCAGGTTGTGGACCTGTCTGTATCTTCATCTGTCATTCATTCACTCATTCAATAATCATTTAATAACACCTACTCCGCATTGTGCCAGGCACAAAGGGAAACTAACATTTGCCTCTGCTCTAGAGAGGATCTGTGTCTGTAACTGAGTCTAAGCGTCCGCGCCCGGCGTCCACGTCCCAGCCCGGGCTCACGTACCCAGCAGGGGAAGAGTCGGCCACGGGATGCAACTGCATCGTCAATTCTCCGAGCTTCGTGAAGGCGGCGCCGGCCGCTGAGAAGATCTCTCCGACCTGGGGGCGGGGCAGCATTACAGGGGGCCGGCGCACCGCCCCGGCGCGGTCCCGCCCGGAGACCCTAGCCCCACCCTAGATCGGCGCCCGCCCCCCGCCCCGTGCGAAAGAGCGGGAGCCAAGCAGGGGGCCCGCCCCTCCTGTGGCCGCCAGGGAGCGCTGTCCGCGAGGGAGGTCGAACCTTTGTGGACGCTGACGTCATGGCCCCGCGCACCTCCTCACGGAGACGCTCTGCCGCCGCTACCACGCGAGCTGGGACCACGGAGAGCCCGGCTACTAAGCCGCGCCGGCCCCGGAGCAGGAAGTCCCACCCTCCCCGCAGCTGATTGGCTCAAACCCTGCCGCTCTCCGCCCTACCAACAGCAGTCGCTTAGGCGGCCCGGGCGCTCGGGGGAAGGAGAGGTGGAAGGCGTTGCCTCACTTCCGGCCGGCTTCACTCTACTTCCTTGGAGTGGTCGGGTCTCTGCAGTTACAGGCTGACCTCCAGCTTTGCCCCGGCCCGCCCCCTCGCTCAAGCACAGACGCGAGGCTTAAGAGCAGTTTCTCTTTATTGTGATACGGGTCAAGACGAGGGGCTGGATGCCAGAGATTGGAGAACCGGGGATGCAGACTCTCGCCAGGGGGACCCAGTTTTCCAGAGGATACCAGAATGGGTGGGAGACCTGGGGTAGGGAGTCTTTAAATAGAGGGAGCTGGAGTGGGGAAACTGGACCATGCTCTAGCGCACCATGTATTCCTTGCGCTTATTGAGCCGAACTTGGCAGAAAGAGAAGCCTCCGAGGAGGAGGTAGAGGCCCGCGGCGATGAAACAGTTGTAGCTGACTTGCTCGTAAAGGTTGTAAATGTTCTGAGGGCCATTCCTGGGGGTGGGGATTAAACAGAGAAATATAAGTCATTAAGCATATCCAACAGTTACCGGGCATTTAGTATGCGTCAGGCACCATCCTAAGCGCTTTCATGTATATTATTTATTCAATTTCTGGACTATAGGATTTATTCCATTATAATACCCCTTTTGCAAGATGAACCGAGGCACAGAAAGGTGAAGTAACTAAAGAAGCCGCATCTAAACTGGTGGGTTTTAGGAGAGACGCTGAAGCCTGATTTCCAAGACCACTCCTTAATAAATTCCATTTTTCTTTTTTGGTGCTAGGGATTGAACCCAGGGCCTGGCACGTAAAGCGCGCATTCTACCACGGAGCTACAATCCCCAGCCTCTAACCACACAGAGCAACTCTCCTTAACCAGTACTCTAATTTCCGGGTCCTAAACATCCAGCCTCCGGCAATTTCCCGCTTATAATTCTGACCGTAGGTCCAGCCACTTTTCACCTGCACCCTGCTCCCCTCTACTCCAAACCACTTACTCAAAATCTTTCTCCGTGAAGGGAACGTCCTCAATTAACACAGCGGAATGGACATTGAAAAATATTCCAAGCATTATCTGAAAAAAGGGAATACATAGGTTGTTGAACTCAGGCAACTGTGTTGCTGGTCACTCCCTAAATCTCTTTCATTTCTAATGTTGACACAACACCTAGGCCTGGGATTAACCAGAACGGGCTAGTAGTATGAGTGGTTGCAGCTGGATTTGACCTCAGCCACCTGCAACAGGGCGAGAAGTGGGGACAGTGAGACGAATGGACAAGGGCGGGAATAGTTAGCAACTTGTCTTTCCCAGGAACCCAGACTATACTTCCCAGAGGCATCATTATCACGGGACAGGGCGGAAGATGTAAGGGAGAACAGGCACTTCATATTATTTCTGGAAGTCGCCGCGGATAAAATCAAGGGGAAACAAGGCCTCAGCTACCTATTTAGGAAGAGGCACTCTCTTTCCCCTCCTAGTCTCCATTCAACTCATGCATCTCTGAAGACCCCAGCTCTTCTTTTTCTTACCTTGATGGGTCCGCAAATTTACCAGCCCTGCCTCCCATTCCAGGCTCTAGCCCCAGCACCTTCCCGCTCCAGTTCCCCATTTTCCGATCCCAACTGTCTCATTCTCCAGCGACCAGTTATCCCATCAACCCCTCCAGCCTGCCTGCTGCCTTCTAAGACCTGGGGTTTCCTGACTTTCCAGCCCTCCAACCCGGGAGCTCCTCGGGCCCTCTCCGACTTTCGTCGGGATGTCCCCTCACCAACATGATCACTCCCCAGGCGCTGAGGACGATGCCGCAGGCGGCCAGCTTGGGTCCACAGCACAGGAGCGAGGCCATGAAGAAGGGAACCAGGGATTGCTTGAATGTGAGCCGAGTGGGAACGTGGTGAGAAGCAAACCTGGTTGCTCCGGGGTCCAGGGAGCTGGATTTGGGGGCTGGAACCGCGGAGGGTGGTGTGGGGGCGTGGCCTCAGGCCCCAACCATCACGCTGGGGGACGGCAGCGGAGAAGGTGGCTCCTCAGGGCCCTTCTGAAACTTCGGTGGGAGGAAGCGGTGTCCGAAACAGAAGCAGCGAGGCCGGAAGCCCTTTTTGAATCTGTGTGGCTAGGGTGTGATTATACAAGAGCGAGGGCTTAGGGTTTCTAGGTCTCCCTCACACCTCCGCATCGGAATGGAAGTAGCTGGCACGTCACGTGATCAGACTGACGCGTCACGTGACGAGGAACTAGCCCTAACCTTGCCTCCGGAAATATCTTAGTTCCAGCACGATCCTGGTAACTGGGTAACTTGGCTGTTGGGATGAGAGGCTTGGACTCATCTCCTTTCCCAAGACACTTTAGTCTGGGGTGTTCTCTGTGATGGGGAGTTGGTAGGTGAGACGTAGAGATTTACCCCGGAGAGCGTGCGTGTCTATCGCTTCTGTACTCACCCCTCCCTTTAAAAACACTTCTTCTGACACAGTGAAAGGAGATAGGAGCCCTCTCTGGAGGACAAAGCATGTTGTTGTGGCAAGAACGCTTTGAAATTGCTGAGAGTTCTTGGCATTAGAGGTGGCTCTCTTAAATAACAAAGCTTAGAATACTGTATACTTCTGGATGCTGAAAGCAGGAAAAATTGGGGTTAAAAATGTCCAGGGAAAGCAGATTCTATGAGCAAGTTGTGAAGGTGAGTAGTCCTCCTACATGTACTGCAGAAAGTAAGTACACAAAAATTTCACTTTGCTTCCCTGTTTACTAGGGAAAGTGATTGTAGGCCCTTTGAGTAAAGTAATGCAACATTTAAAAACACGAGTAGATCGCCTTCCCCGCCCCCAAATGTTTCTGTGTTTCACTAGAGATGCAGATTTGTAATTATCATCCAGGAAGATAGGGTGGTTTGAAGAATGCTTATATTTTGGGTGTTGGGGTTGAACACTTAAACAAAAAAATTTTTAAGTTGTTGATAGAACTTTTATTTTTATTTATATGTGGTGCAGGAATCGAACCCAGTGTCTCACATATGCTAGGCAAGTGCTCCACCACTGAGCTACAACCCCAGCCCCAATAGCTCAGTTGGTAGAGTGCTTGCCTCGCATGCACAAGGCCCTGGGTTCAGTCCCCAGCACCACAAAACAAACAAACAAACTCTTCAGCTATAAATAAGGGAGTAAGTAATTGTGTAAAAAAAAAAAAAACCTGAACACATTTTTGTTCAAAATTTGTTCAAAAGTGTGTTAAAAATGTGATGAAGAACACATTTTTGCATTAAGCTTGTTGTATCCATTCTAGTGAGGACAAGGAGCACAGAATAATTGAGAGAGATCATTTTGATGCTGAGACCCCAGAACCAAAGAAACACTGTCATGGGCTAGAATAATTCTGTGGTATTTTCCCATTTATTTTGTGCATAGTATTTTTAAAAGGGTTGTGAAAGAGAACTTGGAACCTGGGAAACACACAGAGATCACTGAGTATTAAAGGAGCTAAAAAGTGGACTTGAAACATGAGTTTTGTGTATCTTTTGTTTGGGACTGTCTGGAGAAGGAAGTCATTTTGGGGCAAAGATTCTTATTCTGGGCTAGAATCACCATTCTTATTCAGGGATGTTTGGGGTACATGTCTAAATAGGGGAGTAAATTGCCAGGGAACTGTCAGCAATCTGTGAGTTGGCCACCAGTGATGAAGTCTAGTTCCTGGGAAAGGAGAATTAATAGAGGTAGTGAATTTCTCCAATAAATCTCCTCTCTTTATCTCCAAACATGCTCTTGGATGTTTTGGAAGTAGGGTCAGGGGCTCAGGCTAGTACCCTGTATAAGGACCAAGTCCAGTCTGTAGTCTCTGCATGTCTCTCAAGCAAAGTACTTACTTTTTTTTTTTGTATTTTAAAATAGACAAACTAATAAAACAAACTAATATTTTGTGATATATGAAGTTCATACCTAAGTATCCAAAAATGAATTTTTATTGGAACATACTTATACTCATTTGCTGACATATATCATCTGTGATTGTCTTCATGCTATGGTGGGAAAGCTGAATAATTGTGGCAGGGACTGTGTGGCCTAAAATATTAGCTGGCTCTTAAATTTAGTGCTCTCTGGGCTAGTAGTGTACTGATGTAGAGGGTTTAGTTGGAGGAATCAGAGCCTTAGCAACAAATACTTAGGAAAACATTATATTCAAGATGGACATGTCAGTCTTAAAGCTGATGTGACATCTTCCAGGTGGGGGCACCTTAGGTCTCAGATAGTGACACTATTCTCTATGCGGCTGGGCTTCAGATACTCATACGGCAGGTCAAGTTGCTCATTCCGAGCTGTAATCTCATTTTCCAGGTTTTCCAGATCTGTTTGGAATTGCCTTAGCACAGCTTTAGCCTTGGGATCTGAGAAATATTCTTCTTTGTGATGCCCCAGGGGTACCTGAGAGGGAACAAAGGATCAGTTTCTAGTCTGAAGACAGAAGCACCTAGAGCCCATTCCCTAACTGATGTTTTCTTTCCAACTTTTGTTTTCCTCTCGAGGGTATCCTTCTCACCATGTCTGGCTGGCGGCGACCCAGATGCCATGTGATGGTCATTTGAAGACAGGACTGCCGGATATCAGGTAGTGACCCCATGACTGTGGCCAGTGTTACATCTTCCTTGGTGGTGGGTGGGGGCATCCGCATTGTGCAAGGGGCGTTAGGGACCCAGGCATACCAATCCAGCTGGGGGAAGAAACTGTAACCCTAAAACCCTGGCACTTAGGACTTGAATCCCTCTCTCACCCTTGGATCTCCCAAGGTCCAGACACTTGCCTTCAGGGACCTGGGCTTCCAGCTGTCCATACCTGGCCCTGGTTGATGGCCCCATGCTGGGCAGTGCATGTGAAGACACACATGGTAAGGAAATGGCAGAGTTGAGCCTGGGACTGGAGAGAGACAGGGAAACCTGGGCAGGAAAGAAACAGGATTTAGAGGCTTCAGGATAATAGGAAAGAAATAAAGGCTGATGCCTTAGTAGGTCTGTTTTTTAGAATTGATAGGTGTTTGTTTATTTAGGTATGTTTGTGTCAGACATGGATTTCTAGGAAGAGCTCAAGAAAGGCTATTTCTTTCCTGGAGATGAAAGTGCAGTGTGTGTGTTTGTGTGTGTGTGTGTATGTGTGTGTGCGTGCACATGCGTGTGCACAGGGGAGTTGAGATAAGCGAAGGTACTGTTTAGAGAGAGGACCAGATTGACCAATGAGCCTGAGTCCCAAAGGTTAGGGCACTAACTTAAGGTTTAAGCCACAACATATATTGTACTTATGTAGCATCTGGAAATGACCTTGTACTCTGGCAAGTTTGAAAATACCTGGCTCTTCTGCATGATGGATAGTAGCAGATAGGAAAAGGGAAGGGAAGCCAGGTTGGGTTATTATAGCCTTTAGTGGTAAACTTTTACTATTTATATCTTCAGGCAGGAAAACAGGAGTACCATGAAGACAACATGTGAGCCCCAGCCTGGACAGAACCCCTCACTGGCTCTGCCCTGGTTTGTTCCCAGGCTATGGCAGGTTATATGCATCTATGACTGAGGTAGGGACAGGAGTAGGGGTTGATGGCCAGGGCCTCTGAGGAGGACAATCCATGGGTATCTAGAATTGCCCTGAGTCTTAAGAGGTGTGAATGGAATTTGGATGCTTTCATGTGTGGAGGGAGGGGTATGATACTGGGTTGGGGTTCTGTCTCAGAGGGACAGGGCTGGAAAAAGGCCTTTGCAGAGTGTCTGAGGAGCTCCTGTCTCCAAGATGGATCTTACCTCTGTCCTGGGCCTGGCACAGCCCCACCTCCGTGATCTCTCGACACCAGGTCTGCAGCTCAGGGTCCCCCCTAACGATGTCATCCCTCTGGTAGAAGAGGTGGATGATCCCCTCCACATACCTACCCAGAGAAGGGAGGTGAGCTCTCTGATGGCAGACAGCTCTAGTCTCTGACCTCTATTCCTTTATGCTGTGGTGTCAGATCAGCTTGACTGTCCCTTTTCCTGAATCAGATCCTATCAGACTTACTTTGGAACATTCTCTAGGATTTAGTTTAAACAATTTTTTTTGGAGGTGCTATGGATGGAATGAGGGCCTCAGACAGGCTTGGCAAGTGCTCTACCACTGAGCTATACCCACAGCCCTCCCCAGGTTTTTGACATACTAGCATAAAGGAAGGAGCTGTAGTTTAGTAGTTCTAGGTATCCTCTGTGTATGGTGCTATCCATTCTTCCTAGAAACACCCTGATTCTTCCAGATCCCTCAGTCTCTATACACACAGCTCTCTCCTCACCTGCCCCTATCTCTTCATGTTTAGACCTCACCATCTCCTCATTCTTCTTTATCTCTGCCTCCCTGGAGAGATGTTTTTGCCCCATGCTAACCTGAAGCCAGAGCCCTGCCCTCCCTCTCCCACCTGTTTCTCAGCTCCTTCTACCCACCGGGCAATGATCTCCCAAAGCTGTAAAGCATCGTGGGCATAGAGGGCACTTGGGATTCCCAGCAGGCCCCGGTCAGCCAGGTCATCAGGAGGACAGAGGGAACAGTAGGTCAGCTGAGCCACTGCCCGATGGAGCAACTGCACATGGCCCCCTCCACCTGTGCTTACTGCCTGGGACAAGAATTGACAGGGCTTGAGGGATGGAAGCAGAACTAGAGAATGATGGCCTATTGTGCAGGGAGTTCAAGATGGGGTTTATAAATTTAAAGACATGTATATAAAAGGACAGGACTAGCCGGGCGTGGTAGCGCACGCCTGTAATCCTAGCACTTGGGAGGCTGAGGCAGGAGGATCATGAGTTCAAAGCCAGCCTCAGCAATGGCGAGGCACTTAGCAACTTCTTGAGACCTTGTCTCTAATAAAATACAAAAAAGGGCTGGGGATGTGGCCCAGTGGTCGAGTGCCCCTGAGTTCAATCCCTGGTACCAAACAAACAAACAAACAAACAAAAAACAATAAAAGGACACGACTTATAGGTTAAGGGTCAGGACATTCTCATAGGTCATCTGGGATGTAGAAGATGGCAGAAGATTGCAGAGAACTGGGTGATTAGGCAGCTCTGTACTGCATTCCTTCCTTACCTGATCAAATATTCCTCCATCTGAAATGAGCTGGGTCCGGGCCCGGGTGTTGATTTCCATAGTGTAGCGGATATGGGGGACCAGGAGCTAGAGTGGAGGACATTGGAGGGTAGTTAATGGAGGCTGTGTTTGGGTCTTTCATTGTAGGGCTTGGCACCCAACATGGTGGTCTGCTCTCTTCTCGATGCTTTCATCTCTATTGCTTTCTTGGTTTGTTTCTCTGATCACTCTCATGTTCTCTAACTTCCTTGTGAGTCAGGCTCTGGAACCACATGGACCAGGGTTTCAACCTATACTTTACCTTTGATACTAGGCCAAGTTTATACCCTCTAATCTGCAATTTCCTCATCTGTCAGTAGGGGGCAATAATAGGATCTCTTATCTCAGGGAGCTTTGGCAGTGTCTGTGATTATGTGTGTGAGGTATAAAGAGTCGATAGTATACCCAGAAGTTCTCCAATAATAACTGATATCATTCTCTTTATTATTCCTACCTTGATTATAGGTGTCCCTTATGAATCAGCTTCTTTTGACTTTCTTTTATATTCTACTAACCGCATCCTCATAGCTTAAACTAGCCTCTCTACTCCCTATCAAAGCTGTACCCCCATCTTTTTGTTGTGTCACTGTTGGTTTTGTTTTGTGGGCAGTTTGAGCAAGTAGTTTCAGTCAGAATTAGAGGGGCTATATTGATCTACCTGCTTAAAGGAGCAGAGGGGCTCCTGTCAAATCTGTCCCCACTCCCACTCGGACACTGTTCAGCTTCCTCTTTCCTGCTCTTCCTTGCCTATTAAAATAGGCTACCTGAGCCGGGTGCGGTGGCGTACGCCTGTAATCCTAGCACTTGGGAGGCTGAGACAGGAGGATCGTGAGTTCAAAGCCAGCCTCAACAATAGCAAGGCACTTAGCAACTCAGTGAGACCCTGTCTCTAACAAAATACGAAAAAGGGCTGGGGATATGGCCCAGTGGTCAAATGCTGCTGAGTTCAATCCCCGGTACCACCAAAAACCAAAAAACAAAAAAACCAAACAAATAGGCTACCTGAGGGGCTGGGGTTGTAGCTCAGTGGTGGAACGCTTGCCTAGCATGTGTGAGGCACTGGGTTCGATCTGAGGATCAAACCACATAAAAATAAATAAATAAAATAAAAGTGGTATGTCCATATATAACTAGGAAAAAAAAAAGGCTACCTGTACCTGGCCCTGCCTTTAATCTCAGCAACTTGGGGGGCTTGAGAAGTATCACAAGTTTGAAGCCAGCCTTAGCAACTTAGTGAGACCCTATCTTAAAATAAAAAATTAAAAAGGCTGGGGATGTAGCTCATTGGTAACCCCTGTCCTGCCCACCCCCCAAAAAGTACTCGATCCTCACACATGTTTCTTTGTATCTTAGATTATTTGTCTTCCTTTCTACCCAATTAATTTGCAGGTTTCATCCAATTTTGGTATTTATCTGAATTGTTGATGCTGGACCCAGGAAAAATCCAAGTGATCACTGAGTTGTTAAGACATCAGAGCAGCTTACATTAGTATGAAACCTTTCAGAAAGTTCATGAAAAGATGCTGAATGTCATGGAAGGCCCAAAGTCCACATGAGGAGAGAAGATGCCTGAGGACAAGTAACTCCTAATAATAATAAATGCAAGAACTAATTTTTTTTGGTAGCATGTAGTATATGTCACATGATTGTTTTATGCCATTTTATCTTTTAACAACCCCAAGATGGACATCCTTTTATTCTCTTAAGATGTAAACATTGGTAAGTACTGAAGCCAGGATTGAGGATTGAGACCCTAGCCATCAAAAGGTGGCCATTTTGATGATTGCAGGCTTCACCCTCCTATGTATCCTATAACAACTCAGCTATTTGCCATGGGAAGAAATTGTTAATGCTGAGTGATGACAAATGAGCTAGAGAAGAGAATTATAAGTGTGAATTGAGGTTTTACCTAATAATGTTGAGCAGAAGATGATGATGCAGGAGGCATCATGTGATAAATAAATTCCAAGATCCTTTTAAACATACTGGTCTCCATCTTGTCTGTGTTACCAAATAGGTAACGTCCAGGGGTCACAGCTATAATGACTAAGCTTGGGGGTCCAGATGGAGGGTCTCAGCTGCAACATTTCAGTTGTTCTCCATACCAAGTGCTTACTTGCATATCTTGCCAATACTTCAAACTCCTTGTTGCTAAAACCAAATACCTCATTTTACCCCCAAACTAGCTTTCCTAACTCTTCTATTATTCTGGTTCAAAACTTCTATCATTTTGTGCTCTTCTCTGTCAGGTTCCCTATCTTAAAGTGTCATTGAGATTTTGAGAACATTTTCAAGGCAAGAATAAGTCTTACTTAGTTGTCTTCCGCCTAGCAATAAATACTGCACTGTTTCATAAAATTACAGTATTTCTAGGTCAGTACAACACGTGGCACCCTGTGGGCTCCTACGTGTCACAGAAGCTTGGACTTCTGACTTTTCTCTCTGTAGTCTTGCACCCATACATGCTACAATTTTCTGTTTCCTTTCTTTCCATGTCTTTGATTTTTCATTTTTACTCCTGTATCACCACCCCACTAGTGCACATCTTTACCTGCCTTACTCTTGGGTAGGTCTAAGTAGCCTGCTGGGTTTGTCTCCTTGCATTCTGATCTGTTGCTGCTTAGCTGACTATTCTCTTGGGGTGGAACATTCTCCATTAGTTCTACACTGTTTATAGGTTGTCTCTTGTGATTTCAAACTCTAGTTCCAGATATTGTTCTTGGTTGGTTCTGGGGGCACCACTTTTCTTCCTGGCAAAATATTATATTTCCTAAGGTAGGAATAAAGCCTTTGTATTACTCCAAGGTACAAATAAGGCTTTTATTTTATTAACAATATTCTATCTATACCGCAAGCCTATTGCTAGGTTGTTAGATCTTTGACAATTTCAGAGAGCTCCCTTATAATGTGTCTGAAAAAGATAGGATAAGAGTAGAGCCTGTACCTTGAAAACAGGGTGCAGTCCTGGCAGGCACCTCATGGTGGCGACAGCGATGACCTCAGCCACCAAATGAGTGTTCAGCAAATGATATTGGAGTTGGTGCAGTTGGAAATCTGAATTTCGGACCCAGGACTTGGCCAGGAGCCAGGCAAGTGGAGGATCTGATGGCAGGAACAGTGTTGGGGTTGGGAAGCTGGGATTGGGAGGTTGAATCTGGGAGAAAGAAAAATTGAATATTTATTGAACTATCATTTTATGTATGATACAATCAGCATTTCTGAGGAAACAGATGACTAAGCAAGACTGTTGCCTTCTAGAGGGTTATAATGTAGTAGGAGGAATAAAAATCCTTCCTCTCCTCACCAGCTATGGTGACTTTGTGGTTATGTTGAATGCAGGAGAAACTGGAAGCAGGGAGTCCAGTAAGGAGGTCCTAGCAAATGTTTGGGAGAAATAGGATGGGAGTCAGAGCTCAGGTGGCAGAGAGGAAAGCAGAAGCTGGACGCATACAATTATTGACAATAATAATAATTGATTGATTGTTTGATGGAAGTAGTGAGAAAAAAGGTTATCCAAGAGAATGGATATTCAGAATTAGAGGATGCTTAGAGATTAAATAACAGTTCAAAAAGTGTGCTCTGAGATGCAGCATTAGCATTACTTTGGAACTTGCAAGGAATGAATATTCTCCGTGCCCACCCCCAGACACACTAAGTCAGAAAGTCTAGTGGTGGCATTGAAGACCCTGTGTTGTAACAAACACTTGAGGTGATTTGGAAGCATACCAATGTTTGAGAACTGTTAGGTATAGGATGATTTGATTTCTCATTTTTACTCCAGTATCACCACACCACTAGTGCACATCTTTACCTGCCTTACTCTTGGGCAGGTCTAAGTAGCCTGCTGGGCTTTTCTCCTTGCATTCAGATCTGTTGCTACTTAGCTGATTACTTTCTTGGGGTAGTCAGCTAAGTAGTAATGAGGATTAGAAGAGGCCATTATGATTCTTGAATAAGTATTTCCACTAAGTAAGTCAGGAGAGACCAGGCTGTAAGCTGTGACATGAAGATAGGTCTTGGTTTGGATGGGATTTGAGAGGCTAGAGTTAAGGGATTGGGTTCTTAGGAGCAGAGGTTGATGTGAACAGAGAAGTGGGAATGAGATGCTCAGGGGCCCTCACCTGGATGACCATGGGTAACAGCTTCCCATTGGGTTCCATCTTCAGCATGACAAGGGGGGCAGCCAGGTACTGCTTCTCTCCTCGGATCACATTGGCTGGAATTCCATCCAGCAGGATAAAGTCAGCCTCAAATAGGGAACCATTCTGGAGAAAGGAGGAATGTATCCATTTGCAAAGTTCAAAATCTATCCATAAAGTGAACCAATTTAACAAAAGGTGAAAGACCTCTACAGTGAAAACTACAAAACACTAAAGAAAGAAATTGAAGATCTTAGATGTAAAGATCGCCCATGTTCTTGGATAGGCAGAGTTAATATTGTCAAAATGGACCATATACCAAAAGTGCTATACAGATCTAATGTCATTCTTATTAAAATTCCAATGACATTCTTTGTAGAACTAGAAAAAGCAATCATAAAAATCATTTGGAAAAATAAGAGGCCCAAAATAGTGAAAGCAATCCTTAGTGAGAAAAGTGAAGTAGGAGGCATCACAATACCAGACCTTAAGTTATACTACAGAGCTATAGTAACAAAAATGGCATGGTGTTGGCATAAAAACAGACATGAAAACCAATGGAACAGAAGACACAGAGACAAACCCATATAAATACGGTTATCTCTCGTACTAGACAAAGGCACCATCCACATACATTGGAGAAAAGATAGCCTATTCAACAAATGGTGCTGGAAAAGCTAAAATCCATATGTAGTAGAATGAAATTTAACTCCTGTTTCTCACTCTGCACAAAACTCAACTCAAAGTGGATCAAGGACCTAGGCTTTAGACCAGAGACCCTGTGCCTCCTGGAAGAAAGTGGAGGCTCCACTCTCCATCATGTCAGTTTAGGAACTGACTTTCTCAACAAGACTCCCAAAGCACAAGAATTAACATCTAGAATAACTAAATTAGATGATATCAAACTACAAAGCTTCTTCACAGCAAAGGAAATAATCAAGAACGTGAATAGAGAGCCTATAGATTGGGAGAAAATCCTTGCTACTTGCACCTCAGATAAAGCATTGATCTCCAGGATATACAAAGAACTAAAAAAACACCAAACAAATGAACAAACAAACAAACAAATAACCCAATTAATGAGCAAAGAAACTGAACAGGTACTTTGCAGAAGAAATACGAATGGTCAACAAATATATGAAAAAATGTTCAACATCACTAGCAATTAGAGAAATGCCAATGAAAACTACAGTGAGATTCCATCTCATTCCAGTCAGAATGGTAACTATCAACAATACAAGCAATAAGTGTTGGCAAGGATATGGGGACAAAGGTACACAAATTGGAGCAACCACTCTGGAAAGCAGTATGGAGATTCCTCAGAAAACTTGGAATGGAGCCACCATTTGACCCAGTTATCCCACTCCTTGGTATATAACCAAAGGATGTAAAGTCAGTATACTACAGTGATGCAGCCACATCAATGTTTATAGTGCTCAATTCACAATTGCTAAGCTATGGAACCAACATAGGTGCCTTTCAGCAGATGAATGGAAAAAGAAAATGGTGTATATATACACAATGGAATATTACTCAGCCTTAAAAAGAATGACTTTATGACTTTTGCCTTTAAATGGATGGATCTGGAGACTATCATGCTAAGTGAAATAAGCCAATCCTCACAGAAAACAAAGGCTGAATGTTCTCTCTGATATGTGGATGCTAACACACAATAAGTGGGGTAGGAAAGAATAGAAGTTCAGTGGATTAGACAAGGGGGAAGGAAGGGAAGGGAGGGGGATGGAAATAGGAAAGAGTAGAATGAATAGGATATAACTTTCCAATGTTCACATATAAATATATCACCAGTGAAACTCCCTAAGAATGAGGTCCTAATTAGAATAAGTCATACTCCATATACTTACAGTATGTCAAAATATACTGTACTATCAAGTATGTCTAAAAAGAACAAAAAAATTCTATTCCTAAAGGGTTAGGGCAGAGGGCAAAACATTTAAAGACATTCAGTCCAGTTTAGCATCCTGCATCAGTTCCAGAGCCCTACTGGTCTAATTCCTCTCTCTCTCTCTCTCTCTCTCTCTCTCTTTTTTTTTTTTTTTTTTGTGGTACCAGGGATTAAACTCAGGGGCACTTGACCACTGGGTCACATCCCCAGCCCCCCCCTTTTTTTTTTGTATTTTATTTAGAGACAGGGTCTCACTGAGTTGCTAAGTGCCTCGCCATTGCTGAGGCTGGCTTTGAACTCGCGATCCTCCTGCCTCAGCCTCCCAAAGTGCTGGGATTACAGGTGTGTGCCACCGCGCCCGGCATAATTCCTCTCATTTTAAAGTGCAGAAACAGCCTAGTGAGGTTAGATGTCTTGTGCAGGGATATGTAGTAGCAGATCCAGTGGCATAGGTGTTATGAACCCTTGTCTCCAGGTGGCCAGACCCCTACTCTGTCATCCCCTAATGATCTGCTCTCTGCGTTTGGCTCCCATCAGCTCAGCCATCCCTCTTCCACTCCCTATATAAATCTCACCTTCTTTGCCAAATATTCCACAGAACTTCCCATGGCTACTACTACCACTGAATAGAGCACACATGCATGTGTTTACACAAGCATCCTGCCTAGACTCAGCCTCCTCATGTTCAGTTCATCTGTCCCAAATTTGTCTCCTTCCTCCCCATCCGCCAGAAAACCTCCCTGAATTTCTCCATCATCATGATGGCACAGGCTTTGCCTTTTTTGTGTGTGCCCATGAACACTGGAGTCCAGAACACTGACATCAGCCAGGAAGACCATAATTCCTCCTAACATCTCTGGCCCCCATCTGTGCCCTGAGGTGCATCCTATTTCCCTGTTCATGCTGGGAGTTCTTAAAAGTTTTTCCCCCAATACTTGGTCATTTCTAGATTTTTTTTCCCAACACCAGGGTCTGCACCAAGTGGCAGCCTCCTTTCCTGTGACTTATCTTCGGCTTCTCATCTTCACCAGTTCTTCTCACCACACTACTAAAGAGAGAATAAGGCCAAGTGTGTGTGTTTGTGTGTGGGGTACCTGGAGTTCTTTCTCCAACTGGGCCTGAAGTTCCTCTGTCCCTGAGTGCAGCACCAGCCTGGAGGGCAGAGAGGTGGAGCGTCTCAATAGCATGGGGTTGGCGCCATTAAGGAACTGGTAGCCAAAAAGGTCATCCTCCTGCCAGCACTGGTGGATCTTCTCTGTGGGGTGGGAGTGGGGTAGGGGAGGGAGGATAGTTACTTGGATATCCCTCTCCTTAAGGCCTCAGGGATTCAGACTACCCTATACTGAGCCCATTTTCATTCTTGAGGCCTCTGTGAAGTCACCAGGAACAACATGTTTTTACTTGGCAAGGAGTCGTGGGGGACCTTGAAATATGATATTTTTTCAAGTATTTGGAATGACCAAGCATTTGGGGAAAATACTTGAAACATGAATGGGTCATCAAAAGGGACCATCAAAGGGTTTAGAGACCTGGGGGAGTCACTGACCAGCCAGGGCACTCTTCTGGCCCCAGAAGATCTGATCAAAGTCTTCCAGGCAGTTCCAGCGGCTCAGGAGGGTGTAAACACGTTTGAGGACCATCTCCAGAGCCCTAGAACATATGTTGGGGCATGAACCCATTGGCTGACCCCTCAGGCCCTCACCATATGCCACCATTCTTGGATCTCCCAACCCTGATTCCACTCTGACCTCCATGCAGCCATTTTCTCACCCTGCCTTCAGTGCCCATTCAAAGTCTAGCCTCTTCTCCTCATGGAATCTCATATTTGGGTGTAGGTCATCCATATGGTTTGCAGCTATTGTCAGGGGTAGCCCTTCCTTCCAGGTGGCCCAGCTAGAAGTTGGGACAAAGCTTCAGGAAGGTTGTTGAGGTCAGTGATAGGGACAGGGGCAGGGAAAGGTAGGACAATTGGGAGGACTGTGGGTGGGTGATTACCAGTAGATCTGTTGTCTTTCCTTAACTTCCTTCTCTCGATGCTTCTGGAAGACATCCAAGGCATTGTCTCCTGCCAGGCGGGCTGGGGAGACATTAATAAGATTGGCCATGTAGCTTTGCTTCTGTGCTTTCCTCTGCTTGGCCTTGTCTTTCTTTTTATCACCAGATTCCATATTTTCAGTCCTGCTCTGTTGCTTTTATCTCCGACTTTCCCTCTCTTGATTGATTCCGTCTCCATATTTATCCCACTGTTAACCAATCTTGTAATCCCAATTTCATTTATTTCAGCACTCTTTTCTTGCCTGAAGATAAAAATCTCAGGTTTGCCACATTTTTTTTGTTCCTTAACTCATTTTCTCCTACCTGGCCCCATTTCACTTAATTAAGGTGATAAAATCTTAGTCATCCATATATCCACACCTATCTGCTGCCACATATTGGTCTGGCTTATTTCACATGTCTTATTCCTAAAGTGCCACACCTTCACCTGTCCCTCAAAGATTGCTTGCTTTAATGACCTGATTTTATTTTTCTTGGACTTACTCTCATGGTTTTTATTTATCAACTTTCTCTTCCTCTTACCTGTACTTAGACTCACTTGTCTCAAGTCATATGTGTCATTTTTTCATCCTTAACCACCTGGCAATCATTTGTCTCTATTCATCTCTCTCTTACTAGTTTCCCACAGTAAAATAAACAATTCAATATTTGCTGTCCTTATTTATCCCCACCTCACACCAAGTGCTCTTTGTCTTTCACAGTTGTCTTCTATTTTATTTCACCCAAACCGGCTTTCTAACATAATTTGTTTCCATAGCTGTCTCATGCTCACAGGTCACCTCCATCTCTATTCCATGGCCCCTCACCTGTCCCTACCATAACTTGTTCTGAGTTGTTAGAGATCTTTCTACTTTGCTTCTCTATTTTCCGTTATCGCTACATCTCCTTCTTCCTGTCCTCACTTTGGAAGAGGGAATCTCCAGGCCAACTTACCCCTCTCGGTCTCACTTGGAGCAAGCATCACATATTCTGAGTATAACTCTGAGACTTCATAACTTCTTGCTGTTGTGCATCCTGGAATCCCTACACTTCACGTGTCTCCCGTCTGTCCTTTCTCTAAGCCCCTCCGACTTTCCTCAATCCCATTCCGCCCTGGTGCTATCACTTTCTGAGGAGACCTTTGTGCCTACTTCCCCCACGCTGCCCTCTCACCAGTGCCCTCCGGCAGGCTTAGGACCCCCTTGCCTTGCACCCAGCGGTAGCACGGGAACGCGGTCTCCGCGGAGGTTCCGGGACCCTGAACAGTGATGCGATCGCAGAACCACGCATCGTCCACCAGTGAGTGCTGTTTGCGCAGTTTCACGAATTGCAATGTGCCTAGGTCCTCCGGACTGTCCAGAACAAACTCCTCCTCCTGTGGGGGCCAGACCCGCCAGACTTAGCCGAAGGGACCCAGAGAAGCCGTTTTGAGAGCGGAGCCGGCCCTTTGTGGAACCTCAGTTTACCAGGGCCTTGGAAGACAGCATCACCTCCCTCCCTTCCCAACATGACCTGCCCACCCCCAACCCCCGCGAGGGCAGAAGTCCGAAGTGCACTGCTCTCTGTGACTTGAATTGATCATGGAGCATCATCTTCTAGTTCACTCCAGTCACTGAGCTGTCACCGCGACCGTGCTTGGAGGAGCTTCACGTTGAACACAGATAGCATAGCTACACTGACCCTGGGACCATTTGGAGGAGTTGGCGGCTGCCAGGACCAGGGTCTAGGTAAGGGAGAAGCCCAGATGGAGCTTATGGCTCCCAACCCTGTTCCTGACTTCGCTCTGGGTGTCCTAACTCCATAGAACTACCAGCCAGCGCGATTGCGCTGTCGCTGGCCCTCAGTCTCCTGCCCCTTGCCCGCCTCTGGTACCCTGCCGGGCTAGGGGCCCGGGGCCCCTCTCTTGCAGACTGACCTCGCCCCGCACGGGCCGCAGCTGTAGCTCCAGCTTTGCTTCTCCGTGCTCTCCGACCAGCCACAGGCACACGCAGTTGTGTGACCCGGAGAAGAGCCAGGCTCCAGTGGCCACGCGGATGCGGTAGCGGCCCATGGCGCCCCCGGGAGCTCAGGCGAGGGTAGCCGGGTCCTGTGCGATTCCTGGGACCGCCCAGGGCCGCCGGCGCCTTAGGGCCAGTTCCAGATCTTTAAAGATGGGTCTGCGTCCCCGCCCTCCCAAGTCCCCGCCCCGGACTAGCCTGAACCTGCGATCCAAGCCGCAGAGCCGGCTGTGGGGAAGGGCTGTGCCTGTGGGTCGGGTCGGAGTGTAGGTGCTGGAGGAGAAAGGGACCATGGCCAGGGTGAGACTGAGAGAATGGGTGCGGTGGGTCCTCTCTGGACCTCCTTGGGAGACTTGAGAGCAGGAGCCTCCAGATTGAACAGGGATAAGGACATTTGTAACTAGGCGAAAGAGGGGTGAGTCCATCTTCCAGACCGAGGAAAAGTCCCTGCTGTTCTGGGCTGGGACCTGGGGAAAGTTTTGGGAAGGCTAGCCTGAGAGGCTGTACTGGTGTCCCTTGGGGATGCTCTGTTGTCAGACCCCTGAGGTCCAGTAAATCTTCCCAGTCCCTCATCATTACTTTTGAGACCTGTCCTTCAATAAGTGACCAGGGCTACTCAGAATCAGGAAGACTAACAGCTCAAGATCCCATACTTCACTTGTCTCCCTCTGCTTCCTCCCTCCAAACTCCCCTTTGCTCAGGTGAGTGCAGCCCCTTCACCCTCAGTAGGTTCCAGGTTAATTTTTATTCCCAAATTCTCTTCTGGCCTTTCTGGGTCTCAGGATAGGAAAACCAGGGACAGCAGATGGACTAGTGCTAGTTAGGGTCTTTTTTTTTTTTTTTTTTTTTTTTTTTTTGTGGTACCAGGGATTGAACTCAGGGGCATTTGACCTCTGGGCCACATCCCAGCCCCCCCCCCTTTTTTTTTTATTAGAGACAGGGTCTCACTGAGTTGCTAAGTGCCTCACCATTGCTGAGGTTGGCTTTGAACTCGTGATCCTCCTGCCTCAGCCTCCCAAGTGCTGGGATTACAGGCATGCGCCACCGCGCCCGGCTCTGGTTAGGGTCTTTGTAAACAGTGAAAGGATGGTGCAGGGCTCTCAGGCTGGTCACCCATCCAGAAATCAATCAGATGATGCCCCCTGCACATGTCCCTATCTAGATCTTCCTGAACCATTTGACTCACAGCAGATAGATGTTTTCTGGTGATTTGGGCTTTCTTGAGGCACATGAAAAAGGTGTGCTGGTTGTTGGTGGGAGTAAATCATGGGGGTCTAGTCCTACCTTCCAGCTTTCAAAGCTTATATCAGTGTCAGGTCCTTACTGAATACCATTTCCCACCTACTAGGGCCCATTCCTGCCACATGCTTTGTGCTTGGGACAGAGTTATTGAAACACTACCCCCCTTTTCCCAGTTTTCTGGGCCTACCCTTTCTGTAATATCCCAATAAAATGACTCAAATTCTCATTGTTCATGATAGCAGGATCTGGCCTTTTCCACACATATTTTCATGGTTTACTTTTTCCTTCTAGAAAAGAATTTAAAATATATTTATTTCCAAAGTGAGTCCATACTTCAGCCTGCTTCTCTGCTGTTTTGTGACTCTTTTTCTGCCTACTCTAGTGTACTATGAGGGAATTTATAATGGACAAAAATAATCCAAGCTGTGCATAAGCTAAATGAGTTCAAACTTTTAGAACAATGCCTGGCACATAGCCCTCTATGTATTAGTTGCTATTAGTTTATTATTTACAATTGAATGTCAGCATCACTCCTCCTAGAAATTCCTTTACCATTCATCACCACACATTGCTTCCCTATGGCCCTCCACAGGCCCCAGCCTCCCACTAGGGTTCTTGCGCCCTCAAGATTCCTCCCCCGCTTTTTTTTTTTTCTTTTTTAAGCACATGTATTGTTTGGGAGAATATATTAAAAATTATTTTCTTCATACTGGGGATTGAGCCCAGGGCCTCACATGTGCTAGGCAGGCTCTCTACTATTGAACTACAGCCCAGTCTAGGGAGGATTTATTTAAAAAAAATCTCCTAATCCAGAAAACTTCTTCACAAAGGTAACACCACCACCGCCGCCGCCACCACCACCACCATCACCACCACCAACAACAAAAAAACCCAGTTATTATTATTAGTTTTTTGGAACTGAGGACTGAACTCAGGGGCACTCCACCACTGGGCCACATTCCCAACCCCCCTTTTTTTAAAAAAATATTTATTTATTTGCTTTAGTTGTACACAATGCAATGCATTTATGTTTACATGGTGCTGAGGATCGAACCCGGGCCGCGCCCGTGCTAGGCGAGCGCTCTACCGCTGAGCCACAACCCCAGCCCCCCCAGCCCTTTTTTGTATTTCATTTAGAGACAGGGTCTCACTGAGTTGCTAAGTGCCTCACCATTGCTGAGGCTGGTTTTGAATTCATGATCCTCCTGCCTCAGCCTCCCAAGTGCTGGGATTACAGGCATGCACCACTGCGCCTGGCTTAAAACAGTTATTTATTTGGTATCGGGGATTGAACTCAGGGGCTCTTGACCACTGGGCCACATCCCCAGCCCTTTTTTGTAGGCTTTGAACTTGTGATCCTCCTGCCTCAGCCTTCCAAGTGCTGGGATTACAGACATGCGCCACCGGCTAGTTATTTTTGAATAAGCTTTAAGTCAGAATGTGAATCACTTCATAGGCAATTGCTAAGAGATTGTGAAGACATGAAGAAAGCTAAACAGATAGAACTCATTGCCTACATGTGCTTAAGATAAATTATAATTAATTCTCAAGTAAAATGACTTTATGGTGCCATTTTTCACACAAAGTTTATCCTAGACTCACCTGGTAATTTAAGTGGCCACCTGTGTTCACTTAATTGACTTAATCAGAGGACAAACTTCTCTTACCTTTATGATAGGAGATAGTTTTGGAACTGAAACAAAGTGTCCCTCCAAACAAAGGCTCCACTCTCTAATAGATACTGGGAGATGGAGGCTCTACTTCCCTTGGTGTGTATGTTTCAAAGGGGTTGCTCCCAGGTCCTTGAGAAAGACATTCCTGTGTAATAAAGCTTACAAAAGGCTTACATAGCTTCAAAACAGATTCACACACATTTCACAGAGATAAAAAAGAATACGCAGACTTCCTAAAGCAAATTCTCTCATGAAAAGGAAGAGGGGAGGGGACAAGTTTCCTCCCTTATTTTTGACAGGGAGAATGAAGCCTCTCATTTTTAAAATTTTAAAATTTTGTTCTTATATATGCCACAAGAAGAAATGAGGCCTTGATTTTGTTTTGGCCCTTTGAAGTAGGGAAGTCCACACTGGCACAGGTGCAACAAAAGTTAACTTCTCTTTGTCCAGACTTCTACTGCCCTGCTCTCTGCCAGTAGCTCACTCCCACATTCCCATTACCTCTCTGTACAGAATGATTACTTCTTGATCAAAGCTTCTCTCACTAGATTATGCCCCAGGGGGTGGACCTTATATTTCATAGCCAAAAAGACGTGTTAAAACATTTTCTAAATGTAAGAATAATTTCAACTTTTTCTGCTGCTGCAAATATGGCTCGAAATGCAGTCAATTTGGATGCTAGTTCTATTGTTCTTTATATTATTGTTTGGAGCCCACGTATGGCATGGGGCTATATAAATTCATATTTGGTCCTTGAGGCACTTACATGTAAACATGGCATTATAAGCCATGTAATTTTAAACTGTGTAATCACAGAATATGATTTCAGGACATACATTGTGTCATGTATTTGCAATTACTAATTTGGGCACCCCACATCCCTGTTTGCAGGAGGTCCAGCGCTTCCTTCCTTGAATGCTGTCACTCGCTTTTGTGGCTATACTGGTTAGCTGGAGAACCCTTGTTCTATGCAACCTAGTGGGCCATTTTCTAGTGCTGCATGGAGGCCTTGCACAGGCCACAACAGTGACATAGACTTGGGTTTCCAAACTGTTCACACATCCAAGCATGATTGTGGTGCTAGGGGTTTGTGCCAGGGCTGTACCTGGGCTGTGTCTATCCTTGCCTCCTGAACTTTAGGCTTGGAATTGAACCTGGTCATTAGACCAGACCACTTTCCTCACAGAGGGTTCCCTTTTGGGATCCAGTGTGTGTGTGTGTGTGTGTGTGTGTGTGTGTGTGTGTGTGTTTTCCTGCTGGTAGACATCTAAGGAAATCTTAATCTTTCAGAGAAGACTTAATACTGAAGAATGTCAAAAAGAATCAGGGTCTCATTCACTTTTCTTTCATGTAGTGTCTTGACCCATTCAATCAAATTTGCTCCCTCTTCTGCCTCTGCCAACTCTGTGTACTTAGGGAGTGCTGGAGTGAGGAATGGGGATGGACAGGGCGGGAGTGGAAGGGGAGCCTTCATGGGCCAAAAAATGGTTCCCAAGTGGGGACACTCAGGCTCAGAGAAATTTGACCCCAGAAAGCTGTCTAATTCAGAGAGAGAGAGAGAGAGAGAGAGAGAGAGAGAGAGAAAGAAAGAGAGAGAAAAGCTGTAAGATTCTTTTTTTCTTTACCCTTTGCTGCCTGTTCCCTGTTCCCCTTTCCCCTCCTCCTCTGCCACCTCAACCCTAGCAGGTATTCCCAGGTCAAGCCCAAGTTTCTATGGATTCATAGAATCATCTTCTACAACTTCAAGAAATGGTTGGTTTGGTTTGTTTAAAAAAAAAAAATCCCAGAAGCTGGGGAGGCTGAGGCAGGAGGATTGCCAGTTCCAAGCCAGCTTCAGCAACTTAGCAAGGATTAAGCAACTTAGCAAGACCCTGTCTTAAAATAAAAAAAAAATGGGCTGGGGATGTGTCTCAGTACTAAGATTGCCCCTGGGTTCAATCCCCAGTGCAGGCATGCTCGTGCGCGCGCGCGCGCGCGCGCGCACACACACACACACACACACACACACACACACAATTCTGTACCATACTGTATACGTTTTTCTGCTTGCTTTTATTACTTAGGAGCTATATCTATGGAAATCTCTGAAGCTAAGTAGTTATTCATCTGAATTCTTTTTATTTTTAGGTGGACACAATATTTTTATTTTACATTTATGTGGTGCTGAGGATTGAACCCAGTGCTGCATGCATGCTGGGCCACTGAGCCACAACCCCAGCCCCCATCAGACTTCTTTTAAGCAGATGAATGGTATTCCATTATATGACTGCTTTACAGTGTATTCAACTTTGCCTCTGTTCATGAGCATTCAGTTTCCATTTATTTTTACATATACTAAACACTACAAAGAGCAAGAGTGCGCCTATATCCTTATGTATTGGTGGTTTTATTTCTAAGGGTTAGAGTCCAAGGAAAGGGTGCAAAGAATTAAATACCAGAGGTAAAAATTAAAAAAAAATTTTTTTAGTTATACATGGACATAATATCTTTATTTTGTTAATTTATTTTTATGTGGTACTGGGGATTGAACCCAGTGCCTCACATGTGCAAGGCAAGAGCTCTACCACTGAGCCACAACCTCAGCCCGAGGTAAAAAGTTTTTGAAAAATACAAACAAACAGCAAAGTGGGGTTTATGTGTCAGGCATAGGAATATACCCAGAGAAGACATTTACTGCATAGTTCATGGAGTTATGGGATAAGTCAGGGATTTTTAACTGCTAGAAAGGGAGTGTTCATAATTATTTTGCTAATTAAAAGTTAAAAGATGATACACTGGAGAGACTAGAGTGAGTCCCTCTAGTGAGATATATGTCTGTCAGCTTTCTGTCACTCTGACCAAATACCTGAGATAAATCAACTTGTAGAAAGGAAGGGTTTATATTGACTCACAGTTTCAGAGGCTTCAATTCAAGGTTGGTTGGTTCTATTGTTTTTGGGGCTGTGGTGAGGCATCATTGAAGGAAGTATGTGTTGGACTAAAGCTGCTCACCTCGTGGAAGATGGGAAACAAAAAAGAGGGAGAAAGGAAAGGGTCAGGGTCCCAATATACCCTTCAAGGACATGCCCCCAAATAAACTAACTTCCTTTCAATGAGCCCCATTTCCTAAAGGTTCTACCACATCCCAATAGTGCTACAAGCTGGTGACCAATCCTTCAGCACATGGGTCTTCAGGAATATTTAGGATCCAAACCACGATGCCAGGTTTGCACACATCTGAGTGAAACAAGGCCCATTGTTCTTTACTTAGGAGAGTACATTTGTTTTATTACATATCTGGTATACTCAAATCACTTCAAGTTCATGTTCACTTAAAAACTTCAACTGCTCCCATATGCATTGCAGCATCATTCACAACAGCCAAGACATGGAAATGTTTAATCCCAGGATTGCAAATGCTCCAAGCATGCTGTTTATTGACCCTAATGAAAGAACTTGGAGGACTCAATGGAGAGGTTTTGGACATTTTATTACTCATGTACTCCTTGGGAGAGGCAGGCCAGGATACAATGGAGGCCTGCACCACTCCTATAAGCAGGGAACACATATGAGATAGGTCACATGCCCATTGTGGAGACTGATTTCTTCAGATGTTTTATGAATACATTCTTTTACTTTACAACCAAGGTCACTCTGCTTTGATTCTCACCTCAAGATTGGAAATAGGGAAGCACCTAGCTGCTCCCTTTGCTGCCACATCTTTTTAGAGTCATTTTTATCTTACTTTCTAGGCACTAATTACTGTTTACCCCAACAGAAAACTGCATAATTGTCCACAGATAAATGGATAAAGAAAATGTGGTACATATAGAACATGGAAATACTAGTCAACTTTCAAAAGAAGGAAATTCTGTCATTTGCATAATATGGATGAAACTTGAGAACTCTGTGTCTAGTAAAGTGAGCCAGTCCCAAAAAGACAAATACTACATGGTCTTACTGATACATAGAATATACAGAAAAGGTGAACACACAGTAACAGTAACATGGTGGTTACCAGTGAGTAGAGATTGGGAGAAAGGGGAAATACTGGTCAACTTATACAAAGCTTCAGTTACAAGATGAGTGAGGCCTGGGGGCCTAATATAGAGTGTGGTGATTTTAGTTAATCATAATTTTTTATCTGTACTTTTAAAGTTTGTTCTTATTAGTTATACATGACAGTAGAATGCATTTTGACACATTGTATACAAATGGAGCATAACTTCTCATTCCTCTGGCTCTACATGGTACAGAGTCATACCAGTAGTGTAATCATACATATATATATAGGGTGATAATGTTTGTCTCATTCTACCATCCTTCCATCCCCACTGCACCACTCCTCCTTTTATTCCCCTCTGCACAATCCAAAGTTCCTTCATTCTTCTCTACTGCCCTCCCAACAATAAGCATTTGCTTATCAGATAAAACATTTGGCCTTTGGTATTTTGGGATTGGCTTATTTCACTTGGCAAGATATTCTCCAACTCCATCCATTTACCTGCAAATGCCATAATTTCGTTCTTCTTTAAGGCTGAGTGATATTCCATTGTGTATGTGCACTACATTTTCTTTATCCAGTCATTTGTTGAAGGGCATCTAAGTTGGTTCCATTGTTTAACTTTGTGAATTGAGCTGCTATAAACATTGAGGTGGCTGAGCCACTGTAGTGCGCTGATTTTAAGTCATTTGAGTATAAACCAAGGAGTGGGATAGCTGGGTCAGATGGTGGTTCTATTCCAAGTTTTCTAAGGAATCTTCATACTGCTTTCCAGAGTGGTTGCACCAATTTGCAGTCCCACCAGCAATGTGTGAGTATACCTTTGTCCCCACATCCTTGCCAACACTTATTGCTTGTATTCTTGATACTTACCATTCTGACGGGAGTGAGATGGAATCTCACTACAGTTTTGATTTGTATTTCTCTAATTTCTAGAGAGGATGAATATTTTTTCATATGTTTGTTGATTGATTTCTTCTTCTGTGAAGTGTCTGTTCAGTTCCTTAGCCCATTTATTGATTGGGTTATTTGTTTCTCTGGTGTTAAGTTTTTTGGGTTCTTTGTATACACTGGAGATTATGTGGTAAAGATTTTCTATCTGAAGTGCATTTGGCAAAGATTTTCTTTCATTCTGTAGATTCTGTCTTCACATTATTGATTGTTTCCTTTGCTGAGAAGATTTTTAGTTTGATCCTATCCCATTTATTGATTCTTGATTTTACTTCTTGTACTTTAGGAGTCTTGTTGAGGAAGTCAGTTCCTAAACTGACATGATGGAGAGTTGGACCTACACTTCCTTTCAGGAGGTGCAGGGTCTCTTGTCTAAAGCCTAGGTCCTTTATCCATTTTGAGTTGAGTTTTGTTCAGGGTGAGAGGCAGGGGTTAAATTTCATGCTACTACATATGGATTTCCAGTTTTCCCAGCACCATTTGTTGAATAGGCTGTCTTTTCTCCAATGTATGTGGATGGTGCCTTTGTCTAGTACGGGAGATAACTGTATTTATATGGGTTTGTCTGTGCGTCTTCTATTCTGTTCCATTGCTTTTCATGTCTCTTTTTGTGCCAATATCATGCCATTTTTGTTACGATAGCTCTGCAGTGTAGTTTAAGGTCTTGTATTGTGATGCCTCCTGCATCACTCTTCTTGATAAAGATTGCTTTGGCTATTCTAGGTCTCTTATTTTTCCAAATTAATTTTATGATGCTTTTTCTAGTTCTATGAAGAATGTCATTGGAATTTTAATAGGAATTGCATTAAATCTGTATAGCACTTTTGGTAGTATGGTCATTTTGACAATATTAATTTGTGCCTATCCAAAGACATGGGAGATCTTTCCATCTTCTAAGGTCTTCTTCAATTTCTTTCTTTAGTGTTCTGTAGTTTTTATTGTAGAGGACTTTTACCTCTTTTGTTAAATTTATTCCCAAGTATTTTTATTTTGAGGCTATTGTGAATGGAGTAGTTTTCCTAATTTCTCTTGCAGTGGATTCATCACTTATTTTTAGAAATGCATTTGATTTATGGGTATTAATTTTATAACCTCCTATTTTGCTGAATTCATTTATTAGTTCTAGAAGTTTTCTGGTGGGATTTTTTGGATCTTCTAAATATAGAATCAATCATGTTTTGTATACTTGAAATTTGCTAAGTAAGAGCTCAAACATTCTCACCACAACTTTAAAAAAAAGGTAAGCCGGGCACGGTGGCGCACGCCTGTAATCCCAGCACTTCGGGAGGCTGAGACAGGAGGATCACGAGTTCAAAGCCAGCCTCAGCAATGGCGAGGCACTTAGCAGCTCAGTGGGACCCTGTCTCTAATAAAAATACAAAAAAGGGCTGGGGATGTGGCCCAGTGGTCGAGTGCCTCTGAGTTCAATCCCCGGTACCAAAAAAAAAAAAGGTAACTAGGTGAATGGTGGACATGTTTATTAATTTGATTGTGGCAATCATTTCATGATGTATACATGTATCAAAACATGATATAGCCTAAAATATACATAAATATTGAGGTGAATTATACATCAATAAAGCCGGAGTGAAGTTTTCAGCTGTTTATAAACAGTTGTAGAGAAACACTGTGTTTGGTTTAGCTCTCTCCTGGCCAGTGCTGAGGTTTTTTTTTTTTTTTTTTTTTACATGGGATTGCTGGTAAGAGTCTGTGTGTGAGGACCCTGAGTTTGTCTATGGCATCATAGAGGACAGTTTCATAGAGAGAAGGAAACAGAATGCATACTGGAGTGTAGCACACCTCCTAAGAATTAAATCTGTGAAGGGAAAAGAAAGAGGAACAGAATTGAAGAAGGCAACCAGGAGGGCGAGAGGGAGAGGTTGAGGCACTGGAGGAGCCAGGGTGTAAATGATGAGGGGAGGATCCTGTAGGAGGAGAAAAATCCTGAGAATGTGCAGAGGAACTGGCCTTCCAGATGCATTCTCAAAGTGGGTGGGACAGCAATATCTTAGATGTTATAATGGTTTGTGTCTCTTCATAAGGCCACAGTATGTAAACAGATATTAAGATATTAATTAAGATACTAAAATTTTATGAGGTGGGGGCAGGGATCTATTAGAAAAAATGTCTTAAAGGCTCTATAAAGGGGGCAATAATGGAAAAAAGGTAGAGAAAGATGGCCTTAAATAGTAGAGACAACTCTTCCTTTTAAACAAAAGGGAACAAATAAGATTGGCAGCAAATAAACCAGAAAATAAGGTTGGAGAAATATCCTGTCTGATGATTTGTGTTTATTGTGTGAGGTGGTTGGCAAGGAGCTGACTTCTGAGAGTCAAGGGAGCTGTGGAGGGCATTTCAGAAATATAGGGAGAGTGAAGAGAGTTTGAATAGGCTGAGGAAAATAAGAGAGAATCTGAGTGCAGTGGTGCCCCCTTGTAATTTCAGCCATTCAGGAGGCTGAGGTGGGAGGACTGCTTGAGCCCAGGAATTCTGGGCCAGCCTGAGCAACACAGCAAGACCCCATAAATTGAAAGAGAAAGAAAGAAAGATCAAGAAAGAAAGAAAGAAAGAAAGAAAGAAAGATGGATGGAGGGAAGGGGCAAGAGGAAGTGAAGAAAATAAGAGAGAGAGCTGATTGGGGAATTTGTGATAGAAATGCTGGACATGTTTGAGACCCTATAGAAAGATGTGACCATGATTTTAACTGTTTGTCCAGGAGTGTGATTTTCCTAGGGGATTGACTGCTTGATTTATGCCATAGTACACATAAAAAACCAAACTCATCAAAACATCAAGGGTAGAACAGGGATCCCAAGGCTTTTCCAGGTGGAGGTTGACGTGAGCCCCTCCCCCTCCCTTGTCCTTAATCTCCCTGGACACCAGTGGTAAAGCAGGTATGAATACTAGGCCCCATTCTTATTTGTTATCAAGTTACCTTTTAAGCAACCATGGTGTCAAAAGAGTGTTCCTAGGTACACTTCTCACCTAATGTCATCTCTAAACCGCTTCACTTATTTATTCTGGAGCTGGCTCTCCTTGACATTCTTTAAAGAAGTTGGGATGGTCACCCTGGTACCATATTCCAGTCCCCATTCTAGTCTTCACTCCTTAGGGACCCAACAGCCAACCCTTAAACTCTCTTTTGAGGAAGAGAAAAGAAGGCCAGACCCAGGGTATATTAAGCTTCTCATTTTGTTTTGGAGAAGCCAAGGTTGTAGAACAAGTAAGCTATGGAGTCTACCAGAGGACACAGGGAGTAAAAAGCTCCACCCTTCTTTGGAACTCTTGCCAACATCCTGTATCAACTTCTGTTTATCTTTCTCTTTGCTTTCAAGTTTACCCTATAATCCCACATTTCTCAGGCTTCTTATACTGGTTTCTAGAGAATTATCATGTCTTGTCTACAGTTGATTATCTCTTTATGCCACCCTGTGTTCAACCAGCATTGACAATCATTACTGACACTGAACTGTGCCATGTGACACTTACTGAAGATCTGCTAGGGCAGGAACTGAGGCGAGGTGAGTGAGGCACTTGATTTGAGTGCAACATTTAAGTAGGTCCCAAGAAAGTCAGTAATCAAGATAAATAACATTTTAATGCACTATTTTAAAAGTAAAAATTAAGGCACAATGCTCATGATGGACAAACTATGAAAAAAAAATTTTTTTTGTGTGGTACTGGGGATTGAACTCAGGGGCACTTGACCACTGGGTCACATCCCCAGCCAATTTTTTGTATTTTATTTAGAGACAGGGTCTCACTAAGTTGCTAAGTGCCTCACCATTGCTGAGGCTGGCTTTGAACTCGCGATCCTCCTGCCTCAGCCTCCCAAAGTGCTGGGATTATAGGCATGCGCCACCGCGTCCGGCTAAACTATGAAAATTTTAAGGACAGGAATTAATATAAAACTTGATGTTAGCCATTTATATTATTAAGATACCTCTGATTGAATAAACCTACATCGTCTCCGTTTCCAGGTGTCTTATTGTGGAAATGCTTTACCTTTTTAAATTTTTAATTTTGTGGTACTTGATGAAGAGCAAAAATCACACCGGAGACAACTGTGCAGCCAAGAGATTTATTCACCTGCCTTTATGGCTGGTCAGAGGTAGAAGAGGTGTGGGGAGAGAGGATGGCTGGTCGGAGAGAGGAGTTGGGGACGAGCTCGGGACGGAAGGTGGGGGTGCCCGGACGTGTTGGCTGTGGTCTCTGGAGCTGTTGGCTGGGGTGACTGCCTTCGGGCTGGAGGCAGTGGGTCGTCTAAGGTTGTTGCAGTGGCTGCCTCCCATCAGCAGGGATGAGCTGTTGTGTATGAGCTCCAGAGGGATGGGAGCTTAAGTAGGGATTTCTGGTGGGGGGTGTACCAGAGTGACCTTTAAAGCTATTGGCTCTTTGCCCAGGGAACAGAGTGACCTTTAAGCCTATTGACTCCTGCCCAGGGAAAATGAAACAAGATCTCAGGACATGGAAATCTCCATGGGAGGGGTGGCCCATCAGCCCAAGCCCACTTATCACTTGAGATTGAACCCAGGGCCTTGTGCATGCTAGGCAAGTACTATACCACTAAGCTACATCTCCAGCCCTTTTATATTTGTTCTGTTTCTTTTCAGGCCTTTCCCCCAGCAATGGCATAATATAGGATAGTCACTCCTCTCTACTTTTTTCTTTTTTACTTTTTTATGGTGCTGGGAATCAAACTAGGACCTCATGCATGCTAAGCACATGGTCTACCACTGAGCCTCATCCCCAGCTGTAGTATTTTTTTTTTAAATTTTATTATGTAAAACTTACCACTCATTGTCTCATCTCCTTTCCAAATTCTGCTTTGCCTCCTGGCTTTCCAAAACCAAAATGTCTCTTTAAGATATTTTGTAAATAATGGGCTACCTACTTCCTACTTTAGCAACATATATAATTGATTTTTCAGGATCAAATTCTTGGGCATCACTATCTTTTCCAGCTGAGTCTATAAACCAAAGAAGGCAGAGATTGACTATCTAATAGTCATCATTCCTACTTTGTGTGTGTGTTACTGGGGATTGAACCCAGTGTGGCTCTACCACTGAGCTACATCCCCAGCCCTTTCTATTTTTTATTTTGAGACAGGATCTCCTAAATTAGAAGGCTGGCCTCAAACTTGTGATCCTCCTGTTTCAGCCTCCTGGGTAGCTGGGATTATAGGCCTTCGCCACTGTGCCCAGCTTTATGCTCATTCATTCTTTGACTCTTCAATGTTGTTTTCTGCCTTCATCACAACAATGAATCCACTCCTAAAGCCTACTTATGATCTCTTCATTCTTAAATCCATTGGTTGTTATAAAACACTTATTACTTTAACTAAGACTGTCCTGAGTGTATGTGGAGTCTCAGGCAAATGTTTTTGGCAGGCCCCTATCAATGTAAATTATTGGTTTAAAAATGTATGATAATTTCATGGGCCCATGTGAAGTACAATGATTTAGCAGTGAATATATAGATTAATGGGTAGTGAGGTAGTACTTACATATTTGCTTATTGGATGCCCATTACACCTAGAGCTTGGCATAGTTTTTGTTCCAGTAGTCTATTGAGAAGGGGTGCTTCTCAATAAGAGGTCTATTTTTTGAGGTCTTGCATATTTGAACATGTCTTTATTCAACTCACACTTGATTGGTAATTTGCCTAAGAATAGAATTGTAGATGGAGAAATAAACTTACCTTAGAATTTTGAGGGTATTTTTGTTAGTGAAAATAAAGGCAAAACAGAGAACTTCAAAATACAGCAACTTAAACATCTGATCAGTAGTTCCTATATTGTTGTTGTGTCTTCTAATCTTCATCTCTTGGTCTTTTCTACTACTTCCATAGAGAAGTCTCCTTACTTTTGAATTCATTCTTTTTCTGCTATGGAATCATCTCTGTCATGCTTTTCATTACTTTCAGAAAACATCTGTTCTTGTTTCAAGGATGTTAAATCTCCTCCAATATCGTCAAACAGTAATTATAGCTTAAAAAATTCTTATTCCTGTACTCTCCCAGCTTCCTCTCAGTCCCCTTCTATTTTTAAATGTGTGATGATCCTTGGCTTTTTCTTTGTATTTAAGAGTGAGGCACTGAAAAAGGTAACTGTGATCATTGGTAGGGGTTTTCAGAGTATGGGCAGAGACCTGGTCATTTGGCATGGGACCTTCCCTGGCCAGTAGCTATAGGTCTTTTTATTAGGATGCTTAGTTTCTCCAGAGACCAATTATCCAATTTCCTGTTTGGGGGGTAAAGCCTGACCATCTGTATTTGGAAGATGACTGAGGACTCAATATTTAGTGTGTAGGCTTCCACTAGACTGTTTTCAACAAGACCATCCACCTGCTGTCCTTCCCGATCTTTCTGTTCCATCACAGAATAAACTCCTAGTCGTCTGTTGCAAATAAGGAGGGACAATTGACTGAGATGATGAAGGAATATGGGGGCCATTTGCTTTTCAGACAGATTTTCAATCAATTCTACTGTGTCCAGCTCAACTGTATTCCTACCTTCATGGGTTATTGGTACTCCAATTCCTGAATCTTACTGAGTATCTGAGCTTATTAACCTACCCATACATTGCAAGCATATAACTTTTTAACATTTTCTGGTCTGTTAAATTAATTACCACTTGTCCATCTACTTTTAACTTCCAAAATGTAGATGTTGTTTCTTATCTACTCTTGTATCGTTTCCAATTTTTTTTGTACTAGTGGGCTTATACCTTCCATATTAGTCCACAATTGGCATGTTAATGGGGGAGGAAGGAGAGAAAAAAAGGGGCAGAGATTTGAGCTTTCACAATTAACTACAAGGGCATTATTTTGTTAAATAGTTTCTGTTCTCCATTTTTTTTTCTTAGTCTCTCCTTTTTGGACTTTTAGATAAATTTGAACTTTTGAGGCTACCCTCTGCATGTCTCAAGTGTTTTTTTCCTCATGTTACAAAGACTTATTTCTGGGTGTTGCATTTTCAGAGAATTCTTTGGTCAAATCTTCCAAACTGCAAGTTGACTCTTCAGGTTTGTGCATCCTGTCACTGGGTCTTAATTTCAACAATTATCATTTTTCTACTTCCAAGGTCTCTGCTTCATTTATTAACTTTCTCTTCCTATTTCATGATTATACTACCCACACTTATCTTTTTGAACTTATTAATTATACTTATTTTAAAGTCCCATCTGACACTTTTTCAGTTCTAGTTAATTGAGTTTATGTTCCTTCAATTTTTTGAGCTTGTGTCTCTCTTATGGTGTTACAAACTTCTCAACCATTTGGTGATTATTATTTTTTTGTGTGCTCCTCTTCATGACTGATGGTATTTACTAGAATGTCTGACATCTTGGCTTTCACAACCCAGTTGGGTGGAGGGGTTGCTGCCACTGTTAGGATTGCATGCCGTATGTGTTTTAACTGAAAGTTTGAAGTGAATGGGTTGTGCTGCTAGTGAGGTACATAGGAAGTTTGTGTGCAAGGTGCAATTGCTCCATAGTCCCCATGGATGTCTCCCATGGCAGAATCTTGATTCTCCTGAGAAGGAAGTCTTTTATATATTCCTATTGATGTCCTAGGTTACAATTTCCCAATTCAATTTGCTCTAGTGTGATTTTTGTTTTTAGCAAGCTTTTACTTTCCATTCCAACAAGAATTTTTAGTTTTGGAGCATAGTTATTCATTTATTTACAGCATACCTTTTGCTGTTTCTATTTTTAGAATTTGGTATAGAAGGGTAGACTCCAGTATCTAGTATACTACCATCTTGTAACCAGCATTGGATATGTATTCTGTATCAAATACATTTGTATTTGTAACTGAAAAGATATTTTAAAACAGTCTTGTGATTCTCAAGCTATGAATCAGAGAAGTAAAAAAGTAGTTTAACCAATATATCCTGCTTCACCAGTTTGTTACAAAATTAGGTTACACTACTTATAGAGCTGTTCTCTGCCTCTGCTCTAACTATTAGGATATACCTTTTTTCTTTCTCTAGGATTCTTTTTCCATATGCTAATTAAAAATTCTATTGTATTTATTTTGAGTCAGACATTACTCTAAGGGTTTTTTAAAAAAATGTATATTGACTCCTAACAATTCCAGGTTCCTCATGGAAGCTTATTAAGTATAGTGGGTTAGTACTTAATATTATCTTAGGAAGAATGAAATATGAAAACCTGCTCAGTCAAGCAGAGATTCCTCCTCTTTTTTACTGTTATTGCTTTTACTTGTGTAAGATATTGATGGTGAGCCTCAGGCTGCCTGATGATTTTGTTCCTCCTCTACCACTAAGCAATCCATTAAATACTAGTAATGAGAGTATGCTCTTAGAGAGTGGTTGGCTCAGAGGTAGACACATGGTGTGAGATAGGCTAATCAGAGCCAAAGAGGCCTTTTCTGGAAGTATGATGGAAGTAGAATGAAGTCTTTGTGTTTCTATGGTGTCTGATAACCTGTAGACTATGGGTCTAATGACTCCAGAAGCTTCTTTGAAGAAAGCCTATCAGAGTATAAAGCCAGCACAGAGGAAAACAAAGCTATGTTCATGGAAGGCTAGAGACAGAGGGTGAGCTTGAGTCCTGATAATATTGTTTGAAAAAGTTATAGGAACTTTTTTTCTTCTTAAAAAGCCACTTTGAATTGACTGTTTCATGTGAACAAGGATTCTAAGTAATGAAAGGGTAAGGCAGAGGTATAGTCTCTAGGCTGAGGCACCAGGGCGCCTGTAGACTGGATCTAAGAAATAGTGGTTTAAAATAGTGGGCATGCCCCCCCACCCCGGGCAATCCAGGATCTGTGCAAGTGAATTTGGATGTGGAGTGAATTTCTTGCTGTCTTCATACCTGGATCTTTTTCCAGGTGACAAGTTCTTCTGAAGTGCTGGGTTCTTCTCTCAGATGTGGGAACTTGACATCTCCTAGATTTTTTTTTTTTCCAAATTTTTAGAATTTCCTCTGGGTGAGCCAGCCAGTTTAAAGGGCACTACATTTGGGTATCTTCCAAGTTTCCATTATAGTTTTACTTTCACACACTATTTAATATTTCCTTTTTTATTCCTAATGTAATTAGAAGTAACAATTATCTGGTTTCCTTTCCCCATCCTGGAGAATTTATTATCATTTGGTTGAATTTTGTTCCAGTACCTACCCACAAAGCTTAGGAGGAGTGGCAAGACAATTCAGCCTACCAGTTTTCTTATGGGAGGTACTTTCAAGTAGGTCACCTTGATTTAGTGTTTTCTATTATGTTTGTGTTTGTTCTCCGGTAATATTTCATCTTCCTATCACTATATACAAGGCACCATTCCACTGGCCAGCTAGTTTGTGTTAGCTTAGAGTAATATTTGTTATCTTTTTTATAGTTCCTAATATTTGTAATGTTTTTGTGGGCAGTAGCAATAGTTAACAAATGATTTTTTAGGGGTGATTTTTGGGTAGAGTTTTCTAAATCTTCTATAAATCCACTGTAAATCATTAGTCTGGGAGCTGTTGTGGTTTCCACCTAACATCAAAAAATCACATGTCAAGTTGATGACATTATTAAAATTTCCAAAATGTCACACCTTCAGCTCAGGCTACAGTGTCATCAAAAAAAAATTTTTTTTAAACCAGTGGTTTCAGCAGAGTGCTGTGGTACATGCCAGTAATCCCAAAAACTTGGGAGGCTGAAGCAAGAAGATTGAAAGTTTGAGGTCAGCCTCAGCAATTTGGTGAGGTTCTAAGAAACTTAGAAAGAGCCTTTCTCAAAATATAAAATAAAAAGGGCTGGGGACATAGCTTAGCAGTAAAGTACCTCTGGGTTTAATCCACAGTATCCAATCCCCCTAAAAGTGATTTATTTTATAACTAAAAATAATATTTTAATTTTAGAATAGTTTTAGATTTTCAGGAAAATTGTGAAGATAGTACAGAGAATTTGTCAACAACAGTTTCTTTCATAATCTGAATTATGATTGTATCAAGAAACCCTTACATTGAAGAATTGTTTTCTCCTCATTGTACCTGTGTGACTGAGGTTGCTTTGGGTTTCTGGAGGGATACACTTTTGCACAGTCAGTGGAATGATTGATCAGTGCAAATAAACCTCGAGGGTTTGATGATAATATGAGGATACACAATTTAGGGCTATTACTTTAGAGTGTATATATGAAGTGTCAATATCAGTAAGGTTTTGTGTATGTCTTAAGATGGGATTTGACTTTCTGTCATCTTATACACAAATGGTCAAGTATGCCATACTTTATAACAAAAATGTACATTCAAATATTTCTTATCTTAAAATATTTTTATTTTAAAGATTTTATGAAGGATTTGTTTGTTTGTTTGTTTTTGGTACCAGGGATTGAACTCAGGGACACTTGACCACTGAACCACACCTCCAGCCCTATTTTGTAATTTATTTAGAGACAGGGTCTCACTGAGCTGCTTAGCACCTCGCTTTTGCTGAGGCTGGCTTTGAACTTGAGATCCTCCTGCCTCAGCCTCCCGAGCTGCTGAGATTACACACAAGTGCCGTGGCGCCTGTGAAGGAATTTTAAATCAACTTTATTGAGGTATAATTCATGTACATTAAAACACATTAATCTTAAATGGATATTCCCAAGTTTTGACGAATTTATGCACCTACATACCCATCACCACATAAAAATATGGAATGTTTTTATTACCCCAAATATTCCTTTGTGGTCTATACCAATAATCCTCTCTGGCTTCAGGCAACCACTGATCTACTTTCTGTCACTATATATTAGATTTTTATTTTCTAGAGTTATAAACAAATGGAATCACACAACATATTTTTTTTGTTTATGGATTAATTCAGCATAATATCTTTGCAATTTATCTATTTTATTAGTAGTTCATTTTAAATTTTTCTTAATGTGTATCACATAGTAAAATTTATTTAATAAATACAAATTATTTAATAAACAATTCAATAAATTATTTAATTTATTCAATAATTCTATTAATAATTAATTATTTATTTATCAATTAATCAATAATTTCTTTAATAATTATTTAATTATTTATTAATTTAATAAATTATTTAATAAATACAAATAAGGAGATTATAATAGAAAATTAAAATTTAAGAATTACAAATACAGTCCATATACTTTGATTTTAAATCATGGAAGTACCACCTTCAAATTCTTTCAAGATAAATCATATGCAAAATATCTGGTTTCTGAAGGAGCATGTGCAGTTCATTGCTTTTCTAAAATTTTTTTAGATTCACAGGAAATTGCAAGGGTAATGCAAAGGGGTCCCATGTACATCTTAATGTAATCATGCTCTAATATTCAAATGCCAAATTATTGGTATTGATACAAGTTGTGTGTATAGTTCTCTTTCTAAATATATTTTTGTATATTTGCTATTTTATTATATGTATGAATTTGTGTAGCCAAAACTGCAAGCAAGACATAGAACTTTTAATCCATTACCACAAAGATCTTCTTATTTCCATACTCCAGTCCCTCCTCTCACCAACTCTAACTATTGGAAAGCATTAATCTGTTCTTCGTTTCTATAATTTTGTCATTTATAGAATGTTCTATAAATGGATTCATATGCCATGTGATTTTTTGAGATTTTTTTTTTAATCAGTGCTGTTCGACACATTGAATCTTTTTTTTTTTTTTGGTACTGATGATTAAATTCAGGGGTGCTTCACCACTGAGCTATATCCGTAGCCCTTTTTAATTTTTGAGACAGGGTGTCATGTCCATAGCCCAGTTGTGCCAGGGTAACATGGTAGGTTGAGGAAAGGCCAAAGAAAGTGCCCAGAGACAGCATGTGAGACATGAATTATTGGGGAAAGCTTATAAGAAAGACATCAATACTACTCCAAGAAGAGTTCAATAGTGATAGTCTGACAGATGGCACCTCTATTCTTCAAGGTGCTTCACCAGCAGTGCCTCCTGTCCCTCATGGTGTTTGTCTAGTGGTGACTGACTGGACAAGTGACATGCATTTTTCCACAGGACTCTCACTTCTGTGCCCATCCCCACTCAGAAAAATTTTGCATATTAGGCTGCAGAAGCATCACCTGGCTTGTATGATTAGCATCCCAAGGAGCAACTGTTCCCATGTACATGCAAGAAGCTAGCTTTCTTCAGATAATACTGACTTTCCCTAGGCCCCAGGGTGCATGAGAGCGAGCCAGTGTCCTTCAAGGTAATATGTATCTGGACTTTCCAGCCCATGTTTGCCCTCAGTATTCCCTTAACTTGGCTAGGTTTTGGGGAACAGAAAGAGATATTCAGGAGCAGGGTGTTTTGCTGTCCTCCTTTCCTTTAAGGACAGTACATGGGATCTTGCTAAGTTCCTCAAGGTGGCCTCAAACTTGCAATCCTCCTGCTTTAAACCTTCAAGTAGCTAGAATTATAGGCGTGTGCCATTGTGCTCAGTTTTGTTTTTGTTTTTAAAATCTACTTTGCCAACACCTGTCTTTTGATTGGTTTATTCAAACCATGTATATTTAATATAACTACCAATAAATTAGCTGTATCTGCCATTTAATTTTTAAGATTTTTGCTTTTCATTTTATTGCCTTTCCCCCTGTGTTTCTTTAACAATTTAGAATTACATTTTGATTTATCTGTAGTATTTTTGAGTGTGTATTTTTTTAGTAGTTACATTAAATTATACTCACATAACTTATCACAGCTTAAGATAACCTACCTTCATTTAAGAATCTTTCCTGGGGCTGGGGTTGTGGCTCAGTGGTGGAGCACTTTCCTAGCATGTGTGAGGCACTGGGTTCGATCCTCAGCACCACATAGAAATAAATAAAGGTAATTGTATGCATAAATAAAAATAAAGGCCGGGTGTGGTGGCGCACGCCTGTAATCCTAGCACTTTGGGAGGCTGAGGCAGGAGGATTGCGAGTTCAAAGCCAGCCTCAGTAATGGCGAGGCACTTAGCAACTCAGTGAGACCCTGTCTCTAAAAAAAAAAAAAAAAAAAAGTCTGGAAATGTGACCCAGTGGTCGAGTGTTCCTGAGTTCAATCCCTGGTACCACACACACACACACACACACAAAAAGTAATAGAAAAAATAAAAATAAAGGTATTGTATTCATCTACAACTAAAAAAAGAATCTTTCCTTAGTTTGTAATATTATTGTTTTAAATATTTATTTCACATATATGGAGATACACATCAAATGATGGCATACTTTTGCTTCAAACATCAAACATAATTTAGAACACACAAGAGGAGAAGCAAAGTCTATTAGAGGTCTGCTGGTAACAAATTCTCCTAGTTTTCCATTATCTGAGAAATTATCCTTATTTTTCCTTTTTTTCTGGATGATAATGATACCACTGGTTACTGGTGACGAGTTCTGCTCCCCCAAATGTTGAAATCTGAACATTAGAGAAGCACGCCAAGGCAAGCATATAAAGCAGGGTTTATTTAAAAATGGCTAACATAAACTTCTCCCGGGAGGGAGAAGGGTGGCCATTGCTGGTATCCTGGTAACTCAAGAAGTGATGTGTTCTGCCCTTTTTATATGTCCTAGGCTTCCTTTGTTCTCCTGCCCTCTTCCCCTTATCATTCTCCTTCCTGTGTATGTGACTAGGCCCAGAAATGCTTGGTGGGCTGGCCAAAAGGTGGGAAACAGGTGGGCGCATGGGGGAAGGACAGGATGGTACAGCCCAGGACTCATTAATTAACAACATTATAGCTCCCTGTAGGGAGAGGCAATTCCTGGGACAGGTTACTTCGGCAACAGGTTGGAGCAGGGGCAGGTAAGGGTGGAGGAAGGGCTCTGAAGGAATTAACATTTCAGTTCCTCAGGAGACAGTCTACAACTTCCTGAGACTCACTCGAAATTGGCTTTCTTGATCTGACCTGATTCAATTTACTGACTGCCTAATTCTGGCTTCAGCATTGCTAGTTTTTTTTTAAGCATTTGAAAAATGTTGTTTCTTTTTGTTTAGTTTCAATAAGTTGATTATAATGTCCTACTATAGGTTTCTTGAGTTTATTTATCTGGGGTTTGCTCAGGTTTCTTATCTGTAGGTTTTGGTCTCTTACCAAACCTACAGATAAACTACTATTTTCTGGAGTAGTTTTTCAGTCCCAACCTCTTTCTCCTCTTATTTTGTGAATAAAATGATATAAATGCTAGATCTTTTATTACAGCTCCTCAGGCCCCTGAAATTCTATTTCTTTTTTTAAAACCCTGAACCTTTTGGGTATTATGTTATGAAATTCTGGATCTTATTTAAATCTTTTGTTTTGGTAGTGTTAGATTTTGGGCAGGGAGGACACACCTCCCAGGTAGCTCAACTAGCCACACCTCCCAGGCACTTTAAGACTCCCCAGCACCTCAGGCTTGCCAAGCTGCTGACCACACCCCACGTGCCTCACCGAGCCAATTAGGACACACAGGGGTTTTCCTTCCAACCCCCCCCCCCCAGCCTATGGAGCTGAGGTGCCCTCTGGCTGGGGGGGGGGTCCCTCAGCCCATGGGTTCACTACTTAAGCGCTCTCCAGACCGAAACCCTCTCTCTCCTCCCCTTCTTTCTTTTCTTCTCCTCCAGCGGCTTGTGTCCTCGCGCCCCCCTCCCAACGTGTCCCTTCGGCTGATTAATACCCCCCCCCCCCCCTTTTCTACAAGGCGGTTCCAGCGTGTGTTTATCTACCCTTCAGGTAGGCCTCCTCTGATACCATGCTGGTGGAGGAAGAAGAGAGATGGCCTCATTACTGCCAGGTAGAGTTGGAAGTCCAGCAACCCAAATAGGCCTCCATGAAACAAAACTGTTTGGGAGCCAGAAAAGCACCCTGTTCCTGCTCCCCACATGGCCTTAACTGACACTTCAATAGTTGGGAGGAGACCTTGTTACTACTGGTTAGTAGCGAAAATTCCATATTCCCACTAGCCGTCCTCTGACTCCAGTGAAGAGAGGGAGTGGCACCTTGCTACTGCTTGGTGGGCATGGAAGTCCAGAGTCTCCATGTGGTTTCCCCTGACATTTTGGAGGAGGGCGCCTCATTACCACCAAGTTGGAATGAATGTCCTGGATCTCCAATCAATTTTGTCAAATATCACCCTAACAGGGTAATAAGGGTGCCTTGTTACAGCCAAGAGAGGGTAGAAGTCTAGGCTCCTCACTCAGCATTTGCTGATGGGGGTGACAATGGGATTGTGGTCTACAGTGTTTGGCTGGGATGGGTGATTATTGTCTAAAACTTTTCTGTCTTGTTGGATTGCCCCTTTCCTGGTCCTTAGTCCAGAGAAGGAAGGACTTTGGGGAGATTTTGTTTGTGCCCATTGGTGTTTACAGAAGCGTCTACAGCATCCAGTTTCAAATATCTAAGAATAAAAGAAAATGCAGGACACTCACAGTCATGCCATTCCTGAGATCCCACAGTCCCTGTCTGGCTTACCTTCATCTCTTCACTTTTTAGAGTCTTCTCATATTTGTCTTACATATAATTTCCATAGTTTTAAAGTATATTCAGTGGGAGATTTAGAAAGTGATTTAAAGTCATTAATTCCTCTTTATGGATGAGTAATATTCCATTATAGAGAAACTCCACAATTTGTTTATCCAACCTGTTGATGAACATTTGGATTGTTCCCAGTTTTTGGCTTTATGAAACAGTGCTTGCTTCTTTGAACAGGATTTAATGCTGTTATGAATATATATAGTCAGATCTTTGTGCAGACCTATGTTGTCATTTCTATGGATAAATACCTAGGTGGTATTTCTGAGTCATGTGGTAATTGTGTGTTTAACTTTATGAGAAACTGTCAGACTGTTTTCCACAGTAATTGTACCATTTTACCTTCCCACTAGCAATGTTTCAGTTGCTTCACATCTTCAACAACATTTGGTTTTGGTTTTGACAATCTTTTAAATATTGGTAGTTCTAGTTTTAATCTTCATTTCCCTGATGACTGATGGTGTTGAACATCTTTTCATGTACTTATTTGCCACTCAAACATCTTCTTTGATAAAGTGTCTGTTAAATATTTGGCCTACTTTTTTTTTTTTTTATTGAGTCGTTTGTCTTGTTATGGAGTTGTAAAAGTTCTTCACATATTCTGAATACAACTCTTTTATTAGTATATGTTTTACAAATGTTTTCTCCCAGTCTATGCCTTGTATTTTCATTGTCTTAACAGGTATCTTTTGAAGAGCATAGGTCTATTATTTTGATGATGACTGGTATCAGTTTTTCTTTTGTAGTTCATATATTTATGTTCTAAGAAAAATATGCTTAAGCCAAAGTCATGAAAAATTTTCCTATGTTTTTAATCTAAAAGTTTTATAGGTTCAACCACATATTGAGATTTATTGTTTAATTTGAGTTATTTTTATGTGGTGTAAGGTAAGGGTTGAGATTTACTTTTTTGTATACGGATATAACAATTATTCTAGTACCTGTTTTTGAAGATTGCTTATATTTCTTTGGCATCTATGTGGAAAATCAATTGACTATTCAGATGTGGGTCAATTTCTGGACTGCATTCCATTGATCTAATGTTTATTATTTTTCCAATACTATACTTCTAATAGTATGTATTACTAGTTGATAAGTTATGTATAGATACATAATAATGGAGAGAGCTAGTTTTATAGTTAGCTAGTTCTTATTAAATTTTCCTTTTCCTTTTTAAAGATTGAGTTTCTGCTTGTCTATTTCTACAAAATATCTGCCGGAGATTTTTTAAAAATTTATTCGAAGTTGTTGTATATATAACAGTAGCATGCATTACAATTCATAATACACATATAGAGCACCTTTTTTACATATCACTGTTTGTATACGAAGTATATTCATACTATTCATGTCTTCAAACATGCATTTGGGGTAATGATATCCATCTCATTCTACCATCTTTTTTTCCCTTTATACCCTTTTGCCCCCTCCCTTCCCCTACCTCCCCATTGACCTTTCTAGTGTTTCTCTAATCTTCCTATGCTCCCTGACCCAACCCCACTGTGAATCGGCCTCCTTATATCAGAGAAAACTTTCGGTATTTGGATTTTTGAGATTGGCTAACTTCACTTAGCATTATATTCTCCAATTTCATCCATTTGCCCAAATATGCCATTATTTTATTCTCTTTTATTTCTGAGTAATATTCCATTGTATATATATACAACATTTTCTTTATTCACTCATCTACTGAGGGGCATCTAGGTTGGTTCCACAACCTAGCTATTGTGAATTGTGCTGCTATAAACATTGATGTGGCTGTGTCCCTGTAGTATGCTGTTTTTAATTCCTTTGGGAATAGACCCAGGAGTGGGATGGCTGGGTCATAAGGTGGTTCCATTCCACTTGTATTCCATTCCACACTTGTATTTTCATTGTCTTAACAGGTATCTTTTGAAGAGCATAGGTCTATTATTTTGATGATGACTGGTATCAGTTTTTCTTTTGTAGTTCATATATTTATGTTCTAAGAAAAATATGCTTAAGCCAAAGTCATGAAAAATTTTCCTATGTTTTTAATCTAAAAGTTTTATAGGTTCAACCACATTCCAAGGAATCTCCATACTGCTTTCCATAATGGCTGCACCATTTTGCAGTCCCACCTGCAATGTATGAGTGTGCCGATTTCCCCACATCCTCTCCAACATATATTGTTGTTTGTGTTCTTAATAGCTGCCATTCTGACTGGAGTGAAATGAAATCTTAGAGTAGTTTTGATTTATATTTCTCTAATTGCCAAAGGTGTTGAACATTTTTTCATGTATTTGTTGATTGATTGTTTATCTTTTTCTGAGAAGTGTCTTTTCAGTTCCTTGGTCCATTTATTGATTGGGTGGTTTGTTTTTTTGGTGTTAAAATTTTTGAGTTCTTTATATATTCTAGAGATTAGTGCTCTATCTGATGTGCATGTGGTAAAAATTTGTTCCCAATTAGCTCTCTATTTACCTCACTGTTTCTTTTGCTGAAAAGAAGCTTTTTAGTTTGAATCTATCCCATTTATTGATTCTTTATATTAATTCTTGCACTACAGGAGTCTTACTAAGGAACTTGGGGCCTTATCCGACATGTTGGAGATTAGAGCTTGCTTTTTCTTCTATTAGGCGTATTGTGTCTGGTCTAATTCCTAGGTCCTTGATCCACTTTGAATTGAGTTTTGTGTGTGGTGAGAGATAGAGGTTTAATTTCATTTTCCTGCATATGGATTGCCAGTTTTCCCAGAACCATTTGTTGAAGAGGCTATCGTTTCTCCAATGTACATTTTTGGCACTTTTGTCTAATATAAGATAACTGAAATTATATGTATTAGTCTCTGTGTCTTCTATTCTGTACCATTTGTCTACCAGTCTATTTTAGTGCCAATACCAGGCTGTTTTTGTTACTATTGCTCTATAGTATAATTTAAGGCCTAGTATAGTGATGCCACCTGCTTCACTTTTCTTGCTAAGGATTGCTTTAGCTATTCTGGGTCTCTTATTTTTCCAGATGAATTTCATGACTGCTTTTTCTATTTCTATGAGGAATGTCATTGGGATTTTGATTGGCATTGCATTAAATCTGTATAGTGCTTTTGGTAGTATGGTCATTTTGACAATATTAGTTCTGCTTATCCAAGAACAAGGTAGGGCTATAAATTCTATAATTCTATAATTTCTTTCTTTAGTGTTCTGTAGTTTTCGTTATGGAGGTCTTTCACCTCTTTTGTTAAGTTAATTCCAAAGTATTTTATTTTATTTTTTGATGCTATTGTAAATGTGGTATTTTTCATCATTTCCCTTTCAGAGGATTTGTCACTGATGTACATAAATGCCTTTGACTTATGGGTATTGATTTTGTATCCTGCTACTTTGCCAAGTTCATTTACTAGTTGTAAAAGTTTTCTGGTACAGTTTTTTGGGTCTTCTAGGTATATAATCATATCATCAGCAAATAGTGCTAATTTGAGTTCTTCTTTTCCTATCTGGATCCCTTTAGTTTCTTTTGTCTCTCTAATTGCTCTCTGCCTGAGATTTTGAGTGGTATTGTGTTAATCTACAGATTAATTTAGGGAGAATTGATATTTTAACTCTACTGAATCCTTCAATCCATGAACGTGGTATTTCACTTCATTTAAAAATGTTTCTTGGGGCTGGGATTGTGGCTCAGTGGTAGAGCATTCGCCTAGCACGTGCGCGGCCTGGGTTTGATCCTCAGCACCACGTACAAATAAACGCATTGTGTACAACTAAAGCAAATAAATATTAAAAAAATGTTTTTTTAGTGTTTTGTAGATTTTGTTTTTCAGTTTTGGTCATTTTTTTGGTGATTTTAGGACAAGTTTTCTTTCCTTCCCTTCTCCTCTGTATATCCACCCTTCTCTATTCCCCCCTCTCTCCTTCTCTCCCTTCTTTCATTTAGTTTTTCATTCTTTTTTCCTTTTTGAATTCAGCCACAAAGTACATATCTTGAAACTTTGGTGACATGTCATCAGTTTAATACATACATATATTTGGGAAATTTGAAATAGAATTAGAGATTGAGCCATGTCTTACTGTGTCCTGGCCATTTATGCTAGTGAAAGGTTGTTTATGATCAGACCCTCACTTGTATTCACAATCTGATGTAGCTAGGGAAACACCCACTATGTATGCCTTCCTGGGAAGTTCTGTCCTGAAGTTGATGCAAAGAGTTTCAAGTCTGTAAAGAACATTTTAGAAATTTCACTGTAGCAATTATGTAGATTGGAGGAGCCCAGTTGAGGTAGGGTGCTGCCAAGAGACTGTTGTGGAAGTTCAGGTAGGATTAAAGCACTGCATAGGGAAAGGGATTAAGAGACCCATATTAACCTCCAACCAGACCTGTGTTCCAGGGATGAGACCCTGAACAACATTTCCTGCTATTGATCAACTTTAGGATATTAGAAGATATCTCAAACTCAGCACATTCAGCTGGGTCTTCTTTCTGAAACCTGGTTCTAGTCCATTGTCCCTAATTTCTCTGAATCACTTCTATCCTATATCTAGATGTCACCCATACCTCCCCTTTGATGGGCTTTACTGATCTTATTTCTTAAATGTTTCTTGCATTCTTCAGCTAATCTACAGTTTGAATCTCTTTTCTCCTGTTGGAGCAGTTTAAGCAATTGCAATAGAATCTCATGTTGTCTGCCTCTGCCCACTCTGATCTGCTTCCAGTCCATTCATCACATTGAAACCAGATTGAGCTGAATTATTCAGAATTCTTGTGGCCGTTTCCATTCTTGAGAAGGCTTTTTTATAGCACTTCCAGGCTTATACCATCTGTATATAAATGATCTTTTAAGGCATTAGGATAGATAAGCTTCTCCAGGTATAGTAATGAGAAGAGATGATGAACAAGGACACAATCTTGGGGACACTTGCTGCACCTGATTGTTAAATATGGAAATAGCCAGGATGCTTGTTCCTTCTAGGACCTAACCCCAGCTTCATTCATTCAAACAGGAGTATCTGGAACATTTGGCCAAATCAAAGTTTTCCCCTCTCCTACTTATTTTTTTAACTTCTCTAAGTTTTATTTCTGTAAGTTTTGAGGGCTTTCATTCACCCAAAGAAACCATCATCTATTGCTTTGTCCATATCCCCACATTTCTGGGAATTTGACCACCACCTAGTTAACAGGGTTCACACTCTTTCACTGGATGTAGTTGATCGCTCCATAGATAAGCACCTGACTGCTGCTGGGTCAATTATAAACAGGAATTGGAAAGTGAGGCAAGCTGGGTGCAGTAGTGCACACATGTAATTCTAGCAGTTTGGAAGGTGGAGTTAGGAGGATCACAAGTTCAAAGCCATCCTCAGCAACTTTGCAGGGCCCTAAAGCAACTTAGCAAGACCCATCTCAAAAAAGTAAAAGAGCTGGAGATTTGGCTCAGTAGTTAAGCACCCTTGGGTTCAATCCCTCGTACCAAAAAAAAAAAAAAAAAAAAAAAAGGCAAAAGATTTTGGATTATACTGATACTCTCTTGAATAGAAAACTTCTGAACTTGTGGACTGTTAGTGGTATTGATTTTTCATTAAGTGGATCAGAAAGTAAAGAAAGACAAACTCAGAAAATAAAGGGTTGTATATTTTGTCACATGTGTGGAATCTATAGAGAATAAAGGGAAAAAAGCAGGTGGTGATCTCATGAAAGTAGAAGGGGAACCAGTAGAAGGAGACCAGGGGGAGGGAGGAGGAAAGGAGAGGTACAGAGGAAGGAAACCGACTGAATTATATTGTTATATCCTGCATATGTACAGATGTATAACAACAAATCCCACTATTATTTATACTTATAATGTATCAATAAAAAGAAAGCCAAATTATGTGATGATTTATGTGATATAGAAAAATAAACACAGTGTACAGAAAGAAGCAGAGATGATCATGAGCCTTAAGACTATCTGGCATTAGTCATAAAATAGTTTTCTTTTCATCCTTGAACAAAGATGAAAGTAACAGACTGAGCAAATGACACAAAATCCTACCTTAGTACACAAAATCCTAATCTCATACACAAAATCATACCCTTGTCAAAAAAGACAAACATAGCAACAAAGACTTAATGTTCACAGAATTCTTACCAGAACTTTGCTTATAAATCACTTACACTTTAATGTTGTTGTTAAAGATCAGAGGGAAGTTGCCCTTGAATGTGCCTCTCAGTGTATCAAATGAAAAGAGAATCACGAATAGATGTTCACACACGACTCTCAAGGACCCTCACCATACCATTTATGTCCATTTGAAAGATTTGCATGTTTGTTCCTCCAGAGCCCATGAATAGTCTTCAAGAAAGATAAAAAATACTTGAGCTGAAAAAAAAGAAGAAATTGACCTCAAGGAGCAAAGGGCACAAACTTGGATGGAGTTTTTAGAATATTTCATAATTTTGTTTTAACTTGATAGCAAAGGAGAGAATATTAGGGATAAAGGACTCTGACCTATATCTGTCCCTTCTGTCCTGGAGTTTAGGTCCAGATTAGGGAAAGAGAAGAAACTGGTATTGGGATTGATGGTGGGACTCACTCTGCTGGGGACTTGCTGGGGCTAAGGAGGCAGTATTTGGAGATTCTCCCTTCCCTCCCCTTTTCTTCCTTCCTTTGTCCTTTTGTTGTTGCTGTTGTTGTTGTTATTGGATTGAACCCAGGAACATTCAACCACTGAGCCACATCCCCATCATGTTTTTTATTTTTTATTTTGAGACAGGGTCCTTTGAGGCCTTGCTAAGTTGCTGAGGCTACCTTTGAACTTGATTCTCAGCCTCCCTATCTTTTGTCTTTTTGATGGGAGAAACAGTTGTGTTCCCTTTATTTGGAGTCCACGATTGTTTTGAAGCATAATTGGGGTGAACACCAATGCCTCTTCATATCTTCTCCTGGTCTATTTCTTAATGTTCTTGTCCCTTGCATCAGATGTTGGATCTTTAAGATAGCTTAAAGCTTGAGGTAGCTTTAAAACATATCCACAAATTCTTAGACACTCCATCCACTGAAAGGTGGAGTTTATGTCTTCCCCCACCCTGAACCTAGGCATACTGGTAGCTCATCGGCGTGTGATGGAAAATAATGTGTGAATTCTAAGACAAAGTCTGAAAATATGCTGCAGCTTCTTCCGTGTTTGCTGAACACTTGATTTTAGAATCTTGAGCTGCAAGGTGGGATGTCTGAGCCCAGGCTCGTATGGCATGTACGGATCTGTATGAGTTGGTATGTATGTAAGCTAGGTACGTGTGCTCTGGTAGACAAGACCTGTAACGTCTCAGCAGCCAGCCAGCCTCAAACACCAGACATAGGAATGAAGATCCTCCACATGAATCCAGCCCTTAGCAGTTGGGTCTTCCAGACTTCCCAGCGGAGGCTCCAGATGTCATGGAGATTGGAGACAAATCTTTTGTTCCATCCCCTCTGAATTCCTGACACACAGGACCAATGAGCAAAAGTAAATGGTTACTTTATGCCCTTAAGTTTTGTGTTAATTTGTCATGCTGCAATAGTAATCAGAACATACTCCCAAACTGAGCCTCACCAGCTGGCTTCATGCCATTAAAATCTGGAGGGGAATAATAGAGAACTCATCATATCTATGGACAGGCTGGCTCCTAGGTAGGAAAACTCAGAGAAGCTGAGTCAAGCACTTCCATTTTATTCTTTCCATATTTACCAATGAGTTGTGTCATTCCCTCCTGAAACCTGGAATCTTGCTCTGTTGCAGCATCCCCCCTCAGCAAAGAAACATCAAGAGAGGAGGACAAATGTTTCCCTGTCAAGAGGGTATTTTTTTTTCTGTGTCTCTCTAAAATTGTCTTAGCTTCATCTTTTCTTTTTGTTTTGTTATAACATAAAAATATAAATTATAGTAAAGTTATAATGAAAGAATAAGTTATGCTGGGCAGAGTGGGGCGTGGCTGTAGTCCCAGCAACCCAGGAGGCTGAGGCAGAAAGATTTCAAGTTTGAGGCCATCCTTGCCAACTTAGTGAGATCCTGTCTCAAAGAAAAAAATTTAACAAGAAGTTATAATAAATGTGTATATGTAATATAATTGTAGATAATATGTAAAAGTTATAATAAAACAGCTTCTAATAAAATAATAAAAATTCTTTTATTTTTGTTGTTCTGTTCTCTTTCATGTTAGAGGTTCTTGTCAATGTCTTCTGTTCCTTGGTTTACTCTTCATACAAGTGTGAGGCATTAAAATGCTGACTGCAAGTTCTGAATACACAGGCAGGGTTTGTGGATATATGAACATCACACAGGAACTGGCAAGCAAATGGGCTCTGCTATGGGTATATACCCCAATGTTAGTAGAATAAGAAGTTCTTTTCTTTGGAGTGGATTATTTCTGCAGAAAAAATTGCTTTGATAGTGTGAGCTGATTGTAAATTAGGGAGCAGGTTCAGGAAGCAGTAGTGTTCCTACCATTGACATTTTGCAGGACCTTGAAACTCTCTGGGGTTTCACTGGCTCACATTCAACTGGGTTACCCCTCTTCAGGGTTAGGAAGATTACACATCTAATTGTGGAACTCACACTCAAACCTCATCTAATTGTCCAAGATTACACATCTAATTGTACAAGATTACACATCTAATTGTGGAACTCACACTCAAACCCATATTGTCCATCTTCAAACGTTTATATTTTAAAGAACTAGAATAAATTCTAATAAACCTGAGCAAATAGAGTACCAGCAGAACCAATTTTAAAACCTAATCTAATTATCCAAGATTACAGATCTAATTGTACAAGATTACACATCTAATTGTGGAACTCACACTCAAACCCATATTGTCCATCTTCAAACGTTTATATTTTAAAGAACTAGAATAAATTCTAATAAACCTGAGCAAATAGAGTACCAGCAGAACCAATTTTAAAACCTAGATGTAGTAACCCTAAATAAAATATTAACAAACTAAATTAAGCACAACATTAACAAATCTATACAAAAGAAAATGAGATATTATGTTTTGTGTGTATGTGATTAATTTGGTAGAGTTTTTTTTTTTTTTTTTTTTTTTTGGTACTGGGGATTGAACTCAGGGGCACTCAACCACTGGGCCTCATCCTCAGCCCTTTTTTGTATTTTATTAGAGACAGGGTCTCACTGAGTTGCTAAGTGCCTTGCCATTGCTGAGTCTGGCTTTGAGCTCGTGATCCTCCTGCCTCAGCCTCCCAAGTGCTGGGATTACAGGTGTGCACCACCATGCCTGGCTTGGTAGAGAGTTTTAAGAAAGATATTACCCCTGAAAGCAATGGATGGAGAAAATAGATATTCCCTTGTATTCATTGTGTGAAAGTAAATTGGCACTACCTTTCAAGTGGTCTATTTTTTCTATATGTAACAAAACTCTTAATATCCCATGCAACTTTTGACTCAAAAGTTCCCCTTCTGGGAATGTATATTCAGGAAATCATGATATTCACAAAAATTTAGCTCTGAGGATCTTCATTTCAGTATAATTTATAATATTGAAAAGTTAATAATAATGTATCTACTCACTAATATGGGCTTCATAAAATAAAATGTTAGACATAAAATAATATTGAGGAATAATTTTAATAACATAAATATATGATAATGTTATATTAAGTAAAAAAGCATATGTTTCAAAACAGTATGTTCTCAACTTTTTGGTATTACAAAGGATTCTTTCTGTTGTAAGTCAAGAAAACTTAACTAAAAAATCACTTAAGAGAAAGAAAAACATAGTATTGATTTATAATACTAGAAAGTTCCAGGGGCATGATGTCTTTGAGCAAGACTGGATCCAACATCATCATTACCAGTAACGTATTTCCATCTCTTGGTTCAGCTTTATTTTATGCTGGTTTTATTTTGGTAGATTCTCCATGAGTATTGTTAAAGAGGACTATCAGCAGCTCTGGGATTATATTTTACCAATTTAATAAGCTGACAAGAAGAGAGTATTTTATTTCAAATCAGTCAAACAAAATCCCAGTGCCAAATCTCATTTGTCAGCCCTGGGTCATGTGCTGCTGAGAGGTAGTGTGAGTCACTGAACTATGTAATAATGATGACAGTTGAAATTTATTGAGCTAATTATGCATCAGATTATGAGTCTGAGTCTGAGTTCCATGGTTTAGATGTGTAACCTTGGGCAACCCCAAATGAAATAGGTTCTATCATCATCCTCATTTTATGGGTGAAGAAACTGAAGCTTAGGCAGGTTAAGTGTATTATAAAGACAAAAGAATCAGCGAATGATGAGTTCATCCCTATGGATTGAGAATATGGGAGGCAGCAGTTCTTCAAAGAAGAGTCAGATGTTGCTTCAGATACTGAAGATACAGCCCCAAACAAAAGAAAAAGCAAAACAAAGCCTTCCACAAAATATACAGGGGTATATTTACTTTAAAAATCTATCATCAATATACAAATAGGCAAGATAATAAATTGTACATGTTATAAGAACAGGACAAATCATGATAAATATTAAAGAATAAAAAAGAGAACATAAAAATTAAAGTAGGGTAGTAGATCTGGAAAATATAATAGAAGAGTTGGAAGAGAAATGTGAGGAAATCTCCCAAGAAGACAAAGAGAGGAAATGGAAAGATAAGACTAGAGAGTAAGCCTGGGAGGCTCAATACCTGAATAATAGGTATTCAACAAAGAGAGAATAGGGCTGGAGATGTAGCTCAGTGGTAAAGTGCTAGCCTAGTATCATGTATGAGGCCCTGGGTTCAATCCCCAGCACCACAATGGAGAGAGAGCAAGAGCGAATGGAAGAGGGAATTATCAATAAAACAAAACAGGGAAACTTGCTAGAACTAAAGGACATGAGTTTCCAGATTGAAAGGATCCTTCAAATGCTCCCCAAAATGGATGAAAATAGATCCATCCAGACACATTGTCATAAAACTTCAGAACAACAGGGGCTAAGAGATCTTAAAAGCTGAGGGAAGGAGGGAGAGGGAGGGGAGGGGAGGGGAGGGGAGGGGAGGGGAGGGGAGGGGAGGGGAGGGGGGGGAGGGGAGGGAGAGAGGGGGGGAGAGGAGAGGAGAGGAGAGGAGAGGAGAGGAGAGGAGAGGAGAGGAGAGGAGAGGAGAGGAGAGAGCACTCGAAGGCCATTAAGAACCAGCAATCAGATTTGGCTTTGCCTACTCAACCAACAGTGGAAACCAGAAGAAAAGGCCAGAGCAATGCCTTCAAAATTCTGAAGAAAATCTAGAATTGTGCAGCCAGCTAAATTACCGATTGAATATGAGGGCAAAATACATACACATTCAAATGTGCTTTCCAAGAAGCTATTGGAGGTTGTGCTTCTTGAATGAGAGAACAAATCAAGAAAAAGGAAGACAGGGGAAACAAGAGATAGACATCAGACACAGGAGAGTGGTGAAGGGAATCCTCAGGTGAGGGTGATGGGAGATTCCAGGATGACAGGTGCAGAAGGAAACAAGTTCAGATTGAAGCTTTGGATCTCTGTGAGAGACACATACAAGGCTTCCATCACCATTTCCCCAACTACCATCATGCTGACTTTTTAAACTCAGGATAAAATGCCTAGGATCTGGCCTAGAGTTTTCTCTGTACTTATTTTTGACTACATGCTGATCTATCCATGCCCTTCTGCTGGAACTGCTATGCACATATTGTCTAGAAATGTTCTGCTTTGACCTCTCCTGGGAGGTAGAGGGGGAAATTATCATGAACAGCAGACACAAAACAGCCCTGTCCCTCCAACTGTATCCTGGCCAAACACCCAAAACCTGCCCTATGCTCTGGTGCCATCACATGTCTCAGCTGTGCTGAACTCGATGTTTCCCAGTGTTACTCATCCTCTTACTCAATGCTTTCCCCATAAAAGGCTCTTGTAAATGCTCAAGGAAGCTGAAGCCAGACAACCACCCAGACACTGTTCAGTTTATTTCCCCCCATTGAGCCTTCCTCTAACAGTGGAAACATTACCGTTTCCTTATCCTCTTAAATAGGTGCTTGCTACTCAGTTTTTCAAAACTAAGTGTTATGTTGTTTAGAGGTGCATATAGAGGTAGAAAACTATAAAGGAAAAATGGCAATGATTAACACAAAGCTTGTCTCTGCTCCATGAGGTGGTGGTTCTCACTGAGGGTAAACAGACTATAACTGGGGAGGAGTAAACACTCTTAAAGAATTGCCCATGTTTTAGATCTGAAACTGGGTGGATACTCTAATATAATACCCTAGTATTACACTTAAACCGAACCAATGGTTTTATTCATCCTTCTATTTGTATAATGCATTTTGCAACACACCATTTTAAAATCAGAGTGGTCACCCCATAAAAGGAAAGACAAGCAGAAATAAGAGATGTTAATCCAGAATCTTCAGAAATTAAAAATACCTGCAAAGAGAAAGAATAGGGCCTGGAGGGGTGGCACATGCCTGTAATCCCAGCACTTGGGAGGCTGAGGCAGGAGGATCGTGAGTTCAAAACCAGCCTCAGCAATGATGAGGCACTTAGCAACTCAGTGAGACCCTGTCTCTAAATAAAACACAAAAAAGCGCTGGGGATGTGGCCCAGTGGTCGAGTGCCCCTGAATTCAACCCCCAGTACCAAAAAAAAAAAAAAAAAAAAAAAAAAAAAATAGGAAAATCCATTCTTTTTTTTTTTTTTTTTTTTAATACAAGGAACAGATACCTGTTCAATTTAACTCAAGAAATGGGTGGAGGTTGTTTTTAGCCAACCCATGGAATGAACTAAAATGATAAAACCCAGGCAGTGTTTGACTCTCCTCCCTACCAGCATCTCTGATGTCTGTCCTCTTGGTTAGCTATTGGCTATATAACAAAATCTCCCCCCCAATTCATTGGCTTTAAATAAAAACCACTGTTTATTTATTGGAACATGATGCTGTAATTTGGGAAGGGATTGGCAGGAACAGCTTGTCTCTGTTCCATGAGGTGGTGGCTGGGCCGGCTTGACTAGGGCTGGAGGATCTGGATTTGGCTGAGGTGTGGAGAACAGCTAGGGACACCTGCCAAGTCCATCTCTCCAGCAGAGCAGTCAGCCTTCTTTACAGGGTGGTTCAGAACTCCAAGCAGGAAGGTGAAAGATGGTCAAGAACTAGCACTGGGTCAATTCTGCTGCATTCTGTTGGTGAAAGCAAGTCCCCAGGCCAGTTCAGGCCATGTATAGGAGAAACAGACTTTGCTTCTTGATGGGAGGAGTAGCATGTGCTTATAGCATTCTTGGCAGCTATTTTTGTAAGCAGTTTGCTGTATATTTTCTCTCACCTCGTAGTTTGGGTTTGCATCTAATTTCAGCTTGCTATTGCCTATCTCCACTTGTGTTTTTTCTGTCATCTCCAAATTTTACTGCTAACCTGCAACTTCTCTCTGGGGTTTTAGTTTCAAATTCCTAAGAACTGGTTAGTTCAGTTCATCTTTTTACCTCATGCCTGTAGTTAAAAGTCACAAGCCAACTGATGTTTTCCCTGAAGTTTTTATTTTGAAAAATGGTAAGCCTTCAGGATAGTTGCAAATATAGTGCAATGAATGTCTATGGACCCTACTTGTAGATTCACTAATTTTAACAATTGCCATATTTGTTTGCTCACTGATTTTCTCTCCATGCATATGTGCATGGAGCTGGTTAGGGACATCATGATATTTTACCTTTAAATACATTAAGCTGTGTCCTCTGAGAATGAAGGCATTGTCTTACATCACCACACCCAAAATATCACACTCAAGAACTTTAACCTTTATATACAACTATAATCCAATGTACGATTCATATCCATATTTTCATAATTGCTCCATAATATCCTTTATGCATGGATCATTTTTTGATCTGGTATTCCAGCTGTGATCACACATTAACATTACAAAAAGTAACATCTCAGGGTAGTAGATTTTTAGATTATTTATATATTACTTTTCTTCTCTTTTTGTTTATCCATGTTACCTAAATTTTCTACAATGGATGTTTGTTTTGGCATAAAGAAAAAATTGTTGGAATGCCATATTTAGCAAACCAATGAAGAATAGTGTACCCACTGTACACAGCATAGTGTATGAATACAAAGAATACAGATACATTCTCTGTCCTTTTTGCTTTTTGTAACATTGACATTTGGGAAAGTTTAGGCCAGTTGTTTGGTAGAATATCTTTTGGATTTGCCTGCTGGTTTCCTCATTAGATTCAGTTTAAACATTTCTGGCAAGAATGCTAGATTTTATGTGGCTATCCAGCTGATTGGTCACTCTGAGACAATATGTGGCCAATTGCTTACTTGTGCTCACTCCCATCCTCATCCCTGTCATTTCCCAGGGGCCTTTGCCCACAGACTTCTGGGTAAGTTTGGCCAAGGAGTGACGATGGTGGAGCACAGAAGGGGAAAGTATTCTCTTCTGCTTCCTTTGAGGTACTTGAATGTGGCTGCTTCCCTTCTGTGTCTCCAATTTCCCCCAGATTTCCTTCTTTGTCCTCCTATTTTCCCTCCCGCTGTGGTTCTAGTTCCCCTTGGGAAATCCCTGCTTCCTTGATTCTGTCTGGTTCCTTCTGGTTGGCCACAATTTTTGTGCTCTGATGAAAACACCTTCTGTTGTTCCTTCAACCCTTGAGTAGGAAGGGTTCTGGCTGCTGCTAACCTCTCCGTTGCCTCACCATCCTGTGTTTGGCTTCTCAGCATTTCCATTTCCTGAGTAGCCACTTTTCCTTATTAAATTTTGCATTTGGTTTTAAATACTTAGGATGGTGTCTATTTTCCTAACTAAATCCTGACTAATACAGGCAGGGTGTTCATTGCTCTAATCCACCTGGCTTGTGGAATGGGCTCACATGGTATAAAATAAGGCAGTTAGCAGCTGGAGCCATAAGAGGAGTAAATTCCTTTAAAAGAGAGGTAAGCGCCGGGCACAGTGGCACACACCTGTAATCCCAGCACTTTGGGAGGCTGAGGCAGGAGGATCGCAAGTTCAAAGCCAGCCTCAGCAATGGCAAGGCACTTAGTAACTCAGTGAGACCCTGTCTCTAATAAAATACAAAAAAGGGCTGGGATGTGGCCCAGTGGTCGAGTGCCCCTGAATTCAATCCCCAGTACCAAAAAAAAAAAAAAAAAAAAAAAAAAAAAAAAAAAAAAAAAAAAAGAGAGAGAGGTAAGCACTGTAGGCCTCCTCTTTGGTTACACGAATATATAAAAATGTACAAAAAAACCTTATCTGAGGTAATGGAATTTTGGATGGTTTTTATATTATTTTTCTTCTTTTTTGTTTATCTGTATTACTTAAATTTCTACAGTAGATGGATGTTTCAGTGTGAATAAAAAATTGCCAGAACATCGTATTTAGCAAGCCCAGGAAAAAGACATACCACAAGATATATAGCAGAGCTGGGTGCTGTGGCACATGCCTGTAATCCCAGCAGCTCAGGAAGCTGAGGAAGGAGTTCAAAACCAGTCTCAGCAATTTAGCGAGGCACTTAGCAACTCAGTGAGACCCTGTCTCTACATAAAATATAAAATATAAAAACGGGCTGGCGATGTGGCTCTGTGGTTGAGTGCCCTGGGTTCAATCCCTGGTACAAAAAAAAAAAAAAAAAAAAAAAGATATATAGCAGAGAATTCAGAAGGGGCTGACTTCCACAAAAGCATTTTGGCCCCCAGATCTTTTAAATGGACAAAAACAAGAGGGTCATTCAGCATCTGAAGGTATGAGAGAGTAATGGAGACTTCTCTATATAAAGATGCTTATACTTTTTTGACATATTTGATATAGTTTATCATAGAATTGAACAATTTAAAAAATATGGTGCTGTCACAAAAAAGGAATGACAAAAAGAGAAATGCCTCAGTAGTTGAGCTTTTCACATAAATTGGCAAGTCTTCAGTGACCATGAGAAAACCAGGAATGTTTATTTAAGTTAGTATCATGTAGAATCAAATATTCTTAGAAATTTTGGCAAACCTATTAGCAATTGAAGGACTTAAAATTACATTAAAATAGCTGAAGCATGGGCTAGAATTTAAAAAAAATGAGTTTAAGAAGGGCTAAGAAATAATAGCAGAAAGATCAAGCAGAATGCAGGGTTAAAATAAAACTGCAATGATGAAGACAGAACTCATTGAAGATAAAAAAATTATTGGAAATGAGAAGAGTAAATGAAAAATTATATAGTTAATCAGTGATTACTGGACTTGAAAAATTAACAAGCAGTTTTCATAGAAGAGCCTAACAGAGGAAATACTCCAGGTGAGAACATTTAGAAACCTGCTTCTACTCACCATATAATGCAATATAATCGAATATAAAGTATCATAGTCAAAAGAAGACAATTTCCTAGGTGTTTAAAGTAAAAAGACAATTTTCTAAGTTTTTGTTTCAGTGGCCATCAGCAAGTCATAGCAGTGGACTTTTGACTTCAACTCGCTTATACCTGTCAGAACCTATATTTGGTCAGGGTCTAATCACGGCTCTCTCATTGGGCTTGGGTTGGGCTCAGTGGTAGTGCACTTGCACTTGCCCAAGGCCCTGGGTTCAATCCCCAGCATGCGCAAGTGCGCGTGCACACACACACACAAGTGACAATATCATTGGGCTTATGAAGTGCTTGCCATATATGAGGATAAGATTGTTAATTCTGTCTAAAATGAAGTATTTGAATAAACAAATGGTTTGGCGATTTCTTATGAATGATTATAACCTTCTAGTATTGCATATTTAATGTTATTTTTCATGAACACAGAAGGTACCAAGTCAGAGAAAGAAAAGAATCTAGGCTACTCTAAGACAAGAATCTATGTTGAAGAAGCATCCTCTGACTCTGAGAATCTTTTCTAGGATTTTCCACTGACAGTATTGGTGAACACGATACAGATAATTCAATATACATAGTTCTACATTGGCTGCAAAGTTTTGAAAAATGCTGGTATGAATCTTAGGAGAGATCTCATGAGTAATTATTCCATTATCTTTATTCTTTCCCATTGTCCATCTTGAGCGATCTCTTCTAATTCCTAGAGCTATAATGACACTTTCTTGATAAATCAGGAAAATGTGGGAAAGCAGGTCTGGGAGGAGAAAACTTAGGCTTTTGTGATGCCTTCTCAGTGCTGTGCACCTCACACTATCCAAATAATTTTTTAAAATCCTATAGATTTCGTGTTTTAAAAGCTATCTTTCTTTTTTTTGTTTGTTTTATATATACATACCGTAGAGTGTATTTTTTTTTTTTTTTTTTTTTTTGTGGTACCAGGGATTGAACTCAGGGGCACTCGACCACTGGGCCACATCCCCAGCCCTTTTTTGTATTTTATTAGAGACAGGGTCTCACTGAGTTGCTAAGTGCCTTGCCATTGCTGAGGCTGGCTTTGAACTCGCGATCCTCCTGCCTCAGCCTCCCAAAGTGCTGGGATTACAGGTGTGCGCCACCGCGCCCGGCTCTGTAGAGTGTATTTTGACATATTATACATACATGGAGTACAACCCATTTCAATTGGATCCCATTCTTGTGGTTGTATTTGATGTGGAGTTACACTGATCGTATATTCAGATATGAGCAATGGAAAGTCATGTCCAGTTAATTCTACTTAACTATGTAATCCAGGCCTTTTCTTTTAAAAGTTTGCTCTTTGTAGAAATTCTAGGTCATGATTTTCTTTGACATTTCCAGAGACACTACAAAATAACCTTTGTTAGATTTTTAGTTGTAGTTAACAAATAGGAGAACTATCACAGTCTTCCAAACAGGATGACTGGCAATCTTGGAAAACTCCAAGACAACTGTCACTTATGGGAATATCCAAAACCATGAGGTGTCAAACAGGCTTTTGAATAGAAAATATATCTGAACTCAAGTTGGGTTTCTTTTGAAAACTGCTGATGTGCAGTTGTGTCAACAATTCAATAGCTGCTTATGCTTATAACTTGTTTGAAAGTAATCATATATGTAGTAAATACTCCAAACGATTTTTCCATTCAGGGCATTTTTAGTTAATTATATAAAAGCAATCCTACTTTTAGAGCAACTCTGCTCCTCCAGCAGCGATGCATTGCCAGGTTCCCTCTTTGTTATACAGCTTAGTTACTTCAATTGTGCTCAAAAGCATGTCTCTCAAAAGATCTCAAAGGAATCGGTTTTCCCCCCAGTGCTCACTTAACTTCATCTCCTGCATTATCTAAATAGGAACAGTAATTCATCTTCATTTTGGGATAAGTTAGCTTTCATTACACTCTTTCCCAAAACAAAAAGAATCTAGTTTAGTTTTGTTTCTAAGAATTAAGATCAGAAAATGCCATCATGTATATTTCATTACTATTTAAAAAGTGACACATTATTAACCATTTCCAATGTATAATTTTTTAAAAAAGTTAATAGATTTTATTTTTCAGAGCAATTTTAGTTTTACAGAAAAATTAGGCAGAAAATGGAAATCTCATTTTTTGAGCAGACATTCTTAAGAGCTCACGAAGTTCCAGGGCCTATTGCAATTGTTCAGTTCCTGTTCCAATGAACTTGTGGGTGTACCAATTGCAATTGCTTACAACCAAGTGCAAATTAGTACCCATCAAATTAAAGTCCATGAATGATATATTTTGCTTTCAATCACATGGCTCTAAGTTACAGGTTATATATGCCTGTATCTTCAACTCGGCTATCTCTATACCATAGTTATTGTTATCCTCAACAAAGTATCCCCCAGAGTGTGCCTATAACTTTAGATATTTTAAAAACACAAGCTAGCAACTGCAGCATACCATTTCTTGTGTTGAGTATGGTGGGCTGTATAAACTAAAGTTACACAGTTGGTGCCATTCAAATTCATTGGGATTGATTCCATTGATGAACTATTCAATGCCTTGACAACCATCCCAAGGGCCAACCAAAGGATTTTATCCTTTCCAAATTCACAAACATATTGCTTTTACTTTTAAGTTTCCTTAAAATGATTTGTGAGAAACTCTCAGTGTATCCTTTTCAGGTGCCTAGTATTTTCTTTGCTATCTTTGGTTTCAGAAACCTGATCTTGGTGACTGTGTGGTTTCAGAGGGACAGCTGACCCAGCTGGATTTTTTGGCCTGGGGGAGGGGTGTGTGCTGTATAATCACCTTGGATCTAAAAGAAAACAAACAAACAAACAAAACCCCAACAACAACAACATGTAATTCTTGGTTTTCAGGCTCTTGTTCTTGTGAAGTTGTCCCTACAAATGGAAATCTTAAATTCGTAGATTTTACAGCAGTTTTCAGTGTTCGGTCCAAATATCCTCTTGTTCATGATTGAATTTTAGTGGCTCTATAAATCTAAAATGGTACAGAAAGTTCCTGTGTGATTTTTTCTTTTTTGAGAAAGAGTTCTTGTTCTTAATTTTCTTTCTTTCTTTTTCTCTTTTTATTCTTTATTCTTTTTTCTTTTGGCACTGGAGATTGAACTCAGGGCACTTGCCACTAAGCTACATCCCCACCCCTTTTTATTTTCCTTTTGAGATATCATCTCACTAAGTTGCTTAGGGCCTTGCTAAATTGCTGAGGTTGGCCTTGAACTTGCAGTCCTCCTGCCTCAGCCTCTCAAGTTGCTGGGATTACTGATGTATGCCACTACACCCAGATTCCTTAATTTTTATCACATTCTTCAGGAATTGATGGTCCCAACACACACACACACACACACACACACACACACCAAAAAATAATTTAAAGCCAATTAAAAAATACCCAGGTAATCATAAACCAATTCAGAAATTAGAATATTGCCAGCATCCCATTATCCACACTTTCTCTGTTCCCCACCCCCACTCCTACAACAAACCTTTCCCTCTACCCAGAAATAACCACTTTCTAACCTTGTGATAACCTGTCCTTGCATATCTTTATAGCTTTACCATTTAAACATGCACTGCTTAGTTCTGCCTGTTTTTGAACTTTATGTAAATTGAATCAATTTTTAAATTTTGCTTCTTTAGCTCAATATTGTGTTTATAATATTAAATTACATTGCTGCACGTAACTGTAGTTCATTCACTTCATTACTTGGTGGCGTTTAATGGTATAAATACACCACAATTAATTTATCCATTTCACTGTCAATGGACCACTGGGTGGTTTCCTATTATGAGCTATTAAGAATAATGTAATCTTTTTCATGTTAAGTGTTATAGATGGACAAGAGTTTCTTAAAGATATATACTTGGAATTGGAACAGTTAATTTGTTCAGGTATGAGCAAGTTAAAATTTGCAAGAAAATGCCAAATGGTTTCCTGATGTGGCTCTAGATTTTTGAGATCTCACCAGCAACAAATAAGAATCCCCATTGTTCTACATCCTTGTTACTCTCTGGTATTGTGTTTATTTTAGTTATTCTGGAAGTATATAGTTATATATCATTGAATTTTTTATTAGTATTTTTCTGATTACTAATGAGGTTGGGAATATGCTTATTGGGCACTGGATCTGAGTATTCTGTCTACTTACTATTAGGTTATATCTTATTTATTGGTTTATTGGAGTTCTTTTTGTATTGTAGATGCTAGCACCTTTTTAAAATGTAGGAGCTTCAAATATCCTCTCCCTTATCATTGGTTCTCTTATAATTTTCTTTATGAATTATTTATTAAAAATCCTTTTAATGGTAATTTTCAAACATCCACAAAATAGAAAACATAATGAAACCCCATATTCCAATCACCAATCTTTAACAATTATATAGTTTTTTGATGAACAGAAATTCTCCATTTAAAAAAAATATATTTTTAGATGTATATGAACACAGTACATTTATTTTATTTATTTATTTTTATGTGGTGCTGAGGATCAAACCCAGTGCCTCACACATGTGAAGCAAGCACTGTACCACTGAACCACAACCCCAGCCCAGAAATTCTCCATTTTTGCATAGTTCACTTTGTCACTCTCTTTAGAGTTACTACTATTTGTATCTTAATAAATCCTTCCATGGGAGTTTGAAGGTATTCTCCTATATTTTCTTTTGAAAGCTTTCTAGTTTTATATTTTACATTTAGATGTTTAATCCACTTGGAAGTAACAAGAAGTGAGCATAGGTCCCATTTTTTTCCCATATGGTCGCCTACTTATCCCAGCAAGATTTATTAATAGTCTCCCCTTTCCCACCTGATCTACACTGCCAAAAATGAAGTGTCTGTATGTGCTTGATTTTGTTTCTGGGCCCTCCAGCCTATTCTAATTGCTCTTGGTCAATCCCTGTGCTAACAGCACCCTGTCTTCATAAGCAGGTTACTCCTATTGATGTCTGGCTTGATTGCTCATAGCAGACATAACATGGCTTGCCTGATTGCAATCTTTTAAATTTGTTGAGACTTACTTTATTGTCCTTGTGACTCATTTTATAAAGGACCTGTGTGTTCTTGAAAAGAATGTGTGGTATGCAATGTAGGGTTCTGTGTTCTGCAAACATCTATTCGATCAAGTTTTTATTAATTTTTTGGTACTGGGGATTGAACTCAGGGGCACTTGACCACTGGGCCACATCCCCAGCCCTTTTTTGTATTTTATTAGAGACAGGGTCTCACTGAGTTGCTCAAGTTCCTCATCATTGCTGAGGCTGGCTTTGAACTTGTGATACTCCTGCCTCAGCCTCCCAAGTGCTGGGATTACAGGTGTATGCTACCGCACATGGCTTCAATCAAGTTTTTTCATGGTGTTCTTTGAATCCATATTCTTACTGATTTTCCATCTGTTCTATCAGTTATTGAGAGGTGCATCAGCTTCCCAGTATGATTGTGGATTTCTCTGCCATCTGAAAATTAACATAATTCCAAATGGGCACTCTTGAATTCCTCCTCCATTAAACTTCCTCTTTCCTAAGTTTTCTTCCAACTCATTAAATAGTCCCACTACCCATTTATATAAGTTCTCTAACAACAACAACAACAACAACAACAACAACAACAACAACAACAAAAAATGAGGAGTTCTACTTGATTTATCTTTCAGTCTTTACATCCACTTTATCAGCATATTCTGTCAATTCAGCTTCCACAATATAACCTGAGTCTGTCTATTCCTTTCTGCACATCAATACCACTACTACTACCCTGTAGTCTGTTTTTCATTACTATAATGAAATACCCAAGGCTGGAAAACTTTATAAAGAAAAGAGGTTTATTTAGTTTACCATTTTGGAAGTTTAAGGGCATGGCACCAGTACCAGACTGGTCTGGTAAGGACCTTATGACAGATGACTTAACAATGGTGGGAGCTGATGGGAGATGGAGAGATCACATTGCAAGATAGGAAGTCAGCATGGGGAGGGTCAATCTTACAACTTCCCACTAGCCCTTACCTCTTAAAGATCTCACCATCTCTGAACACTACCATGCTGCAGACCAAGCTCCTAATATGTGGATGGTGGAAGGACACATTCAAACCATAGCCAAACCATAGCACATCCTAATCCACGTCACCATCATCTTCACCTTCTAATTTGTTTCTCTGCTTTCATACTTGACCTTTTATAATCTGCTTTTCATGCTGTAGCCAGAGTGGCCTTTGAAATCATAAATAAGTTAAGCCATTTGCTTATGTAAAACTCTTCAGCTTTTAAAACTTTAGGTGGCCTCTGTTCATGATTCCCACTTTGTTCCTTACTTTACCCACTTTGTTCCATCCCAGTTTACCTTCTCTTGTTTTTCTTTTGAATATTCCATATTGGTTTCCCCTTTATACCTTTGATTAGCCATTTCCTCTGTCCAGATGTCCTATCTCCTGACCTTCCTATGTTTGGCTTCTTGTAGTCATTTAAATTTCAGCTTAAAGTCAGGGTAGCCTTTCTTATTTCCTTATTTATAAGGAAGTCACCAGTTGCTCCTTAAAGTGTTACTATATTTTGATTCTCATTACGGCCCTTATTAATTTGTTTGCAGTGTTGGGGATGGAACCCAGGGCCTCTCACATGGTAGGCAAGTGCTCTACCACGGAGCTACATCACCATCCCTTAATATTATATTTTTATTTAACTACTTGTTTATGGTTGTCTGTCACCACTAAAAGTTAGGCTCAATTTTTGCCTAGATTTTTTTTTTTTCTGCCTTGTCTATCTCAGTAAGAAATGAATGCAAAATTACAGATCCCTTTGGACAAAAATTGTGTGTGAAGGAGCAGCTTTCTGTATTCCTGAGGCTCTTTCATTGGTCATCTATTATTAGACCCAGGGTGAACTAACTCCTTTAACGTCCCAGCCTTTACCACTGCTCTTAGCCTTGGCTCTTAACCGAGTAGGGACCAGTATCTGAGGAGGCCCAGGTCCCTAGTATCTCCTGAATTACAATCCTAATTAATCCCAAATAAATGTAATTTTCTTTGCTCTCAACTAGGTTGATTTTATTCTTGACCACATTAGGCTTTCTTGATTTCATGTTTGAATTTATTTTATTTTTTTCAAAATATATCTTGATAGATGAGTTGAAGTTTGGAATGTTTTAAAATTTTGTTGATAATTATAAATTAGTACCCTAGAGATATTTTTATTTGCATTTATTTAATTATTGGTTAGGTGCAACATTTGTTTTCTGGTCATCTCATGTGAATGCTCTATTAGCATAAATTAGTTTATTTGGAATTTCAATACTTTTTTAAAATTGGCAGTGATAGGGATTGAACCTCAGATCTTGAACATGCTAGGCAAATGCCCTACCACTGAGCTACACCTCCAATCACTCCTAATTTTCTTATAAACTTGCAAAGAGTAACTTAAATAATGTAGATAAGGCTCTTATGTTTATGGCAAATATTTTCCCAGACTACTTTTGTCTTTTACATTTATTATGTTCCACAAAGTTTTTAATATGTTAAATATTTACCTTTTTACCTCTATGAGTCATTTTAAATAGTTCCCATTGCTACGTCTTCTGGTTCACTGATCTTTGACAGTGTTTTACCTCCTCTTAATTGCCTCCGGGTGAAATACTTATTTCAGATATTGTACTTGTCATTCCTAGATGTTCCATTTGGTTATTTGAAAATTATTCTTCTCTCTTATTATATTTTTTTTTACATTTAAATTCAAATTTTTTATTCGAAGTTGTTGTATATAACAGTAGAATGCATTACAATTCATAATGCACATATAGAGCACATTTTTACATATCTCTGGTTGTATACAAAGTATATTCACACCATTCGTGTCTTCATACATGCACTTAGGGTAATGATATCCATATCATTCTACCATCATTTTTTTCTTTTTACTCACTTTCCCCCTCCCTTCTCCTCCTTCCCCATTGACCTTTCTAGTGTTCCTCTAATCCTCCTATGCTCCCTGTCCCAACCCCACTGTGAATCAGCCTCCTTATATCAAAGAACTCTCTTATATTAATCTGCATGACTTACTTTATATATTTGAGCAAATTTATATTTAAAGTATTTTAAAGGCTTTGCCTGACTGACAATTTTATCATCTCTGTTTATATTTGGTCTGTTTTTGACAGGTTTTTCTGCTCTTTTGCATTGCTAGTAATTTTTTGATTGAGTGTCAGATGTTGTGAATCCTGTGTTGTTAAGTGCTTGATTTAGTTCCTATAATTTTGTATCACTTTAAACAATGTTGGCTTTGTTTTGTCAGATAGTTAACTGAATTTCAAATCCCTTTGATCTTTTTAAGGCTTGTATTTAGTATGCTTTCCAACTTTTCTCCATTTAAGATAATTAGGCATGAAAGGGGTGTTGTATTTTGTCAATTTTTTTGCGTTTTTTTTTGATTTTTGTAACGGGGATTGAACTCATCGTGGTTGCGCCACAATCTTTTTGGGCACGATTTCGACCACAGTTAAAGTTTATGGGCCATATGTTGTCTTTCCCCAGCCCTTGAAATAGTTTTAAGAGCAGATTGTATTTTATATAGAGACCCAAGGGTACTCCACTGAGCTGCTAAGTGCCTCGAACCATCTTGCTGAGGCTCACAAGTAAATTTTCTAATTAAATTCTGAATATCTGAGGTGGTTGGTTTGTGATTTGCCCTTTTTCATCACTGTATGACTTGCTTCCAATCCCCTTGGTTCATTCAGTAGCATGTTGTTTAGCTTCCAGTTTGATTGGAGTAGTTTTTCTTATTCTCCTTGTTTTTGTCGTATGATTTCCATAAATTTTAGATCCCCTTTATGTATGGTCCGATAGCAGTGCAGAGGTAGTATCTCTTATATTTTTATATTTTGCTGAGAGTTGACCTTGTGACATAATATAATGGTCTATTTTTGGAGAAGGAGCCATGTGCTGCTGAGAAAGAATGTGTATTTCGTTTTACTCTGAGGGGTGGAAATATATTCTAGTATAATGTCTGTTAGGTCTAACAATGGTTAATTGTTTTTGAGGAGGCTGTAAAGAGTTTCTTTGTTTCAGCTTTTGTGTTGGATGATCTATCCATTGGTGAGTGAGAGGTGTGTTTGAAGTCCCCTAGAATAACTGTGGTTGTGGTCTATTTTACTCTTGAACTTAAGCAAGCGTTTGTTTGAGGAATGTAGGGTGCTCCATTATTTGGGGTCATATACAAATGATATTATGATTGTTTATTATCCATGTTGATGGATGGTTTCCTTTAAGTAATAAGAATTATAACGCATCTTTGACCCCTTCTTGATTAATTTTGGTTTTGAATGTCTACCTTATTTGATCGATTTTGAGAAATGGGAAACCCCTGCTTGCTTCCGGCCGCCATGTGAGTGATATAGACCTTTTCCCCAGCCTTTCTCACTGTGACAATTCTGGTTTGATGTCCTTTTTCTAATGAATTGGTGTGTTTCTTGGAGACAGCAAAATTCGTTTGTATCATTTCTTTTTAGATCCATTTCTGATAATCATGTGTCTTTTGATTCGGCGATGTTTTAGGCCATTTAACAATCAGGGTTATTTATTGAGATGTGTATTTTTATTTAAACATCCATTTTTATTTTGACTTCATGGTCTTTAGCTTGATTTGGTTTGCTTCTTTCTGGTTGGTATTTCCTTTAGGTTTAATATCTCCCTTTGTTGATTTTTTCGTTTATCATCTTTCTCATCTTCTTCATGAATTATATGTTGACCCCGGATGTTCAGAAAGTGCTGGCTTTTCGAGTTGTGAAATCTTTTAACTTTTGCCTTGGTCGTTGGTAAGGGTTTTTATTTCATCTTCGAATCTAGAAAGCTCAATTTTGCTGGATATAAGATTATTTGGTTGACATCCCCTTTTCTTTCATCAGAGCTTTGAAAATATGCTATTATTCCAGGGATCTTCTTCTTCTGCCTTTTAAGGGTGCTGTGGATTGAAAAATTATGAACAATAATCTGTTTGGTTTTCCCCATAGTGATGTAATTTGCTTTCCTTTCCTCTTGTGGCTTTTTATAGTATTCTCTCACTTGCCTCAGTGTATTAAGGCATTTTCATTATATATGTGTCTAAGTGTGGCTCTGTTGAGATTTTGTTTTGTTTTGGTGTGTACGCGTTTGTAATGCCCTCGTGAACTTGGTTTTCACATTTCAATTCCTCAAAAGCTTAGGAAAAATTTTCTGGTAATTATTTTCATTAAATAAGATTACTCATTCCTTTGGCTTTGAAATCTCTGCCCCTTCCTCTACGCACTAATCACTCTGTAAGTGTTGGGTCATTTTTATGCTGTTCCCATAATTTCACCTGGATGTTATGTTGTTCAATGATTATTAACAAAGGTTTTTGCTGTATGGTTTTAAATTCTTCTCTAAGAAGACATATATTTTGTCTTCATTGTCCCTGAGGTTCTATATTCCAGATGGTCTATTCTGTTGGGAGATTGATTTTCAGTATTGATAGACTTTTATTTTTGGTTTATGTCTTGCTGTTCTTTCATGTTCGCATGGAATTTATGTTTGGAATTCATATTTAGAGCCTCAATTTCCCTATTGAAGTAATCTTTTAATTCATGTATTTTTTTTTGGAGTTCATTTTGTCATAATGTTCTTTTGACGTCTTTGTAACAATGCTACCCATCATCTCATTTTTGAGTTTCATTCTTAAATGCCAGATAAAACTCATTTGGCATATGATTAATTTTCTAAAATTCCATCTCTGGCATTTGAACCAACCTGTGCTTTTCGCCAATGGACATCTGCACGAATGAGGTAATCTTGATTTGTTTGTGTCATTTTTCTTTTCTTGTTTTTTTTCATGTTGCTTGTGTGTCTATTCTTCCATTGCACGGTGGGAAACCCTTGACTGTTTCGATTTTTACTAGTTAAAGCCTTATGTTTGTTTTCCCTGTAGTTACATTGCTAGATCAGATCACCTCTCTTTATAATTCCTTTGATACTTTTTCTGTTTAAAAATCCTTACAACTTTTACTATTCAAGAAATATCCAAGTTTTCGGTCACATATGTACTGATTTTGTTATCCCCAGATTTTTATTTCCAATATTTACATCTGTACGTTTTACTGATATGGGGTTTAATATAGCTTCAAGTATTGTTGGATACAGACGGTGTTATATGTTTAGCAAGGATGGAAGTGACTATGAAATTGGTTCATTTCTTGGCAATAGTATGAAGAAAAAGAGATTATCTTATTGAAAATGTGTTTAGTGGAAGTGGTTTTTAGTATCAAGTAGACGATGAGAAGAAGAAAGTGATTGGGGTTGGACAAATTAGGTAGAAAAAGATCAATTTATATTGTATAGTAAGTTGGAAAGAAAAAATAAAATGATAAAGATGTTAGATTTTTTTTTTTTTTTTGGTACCGGGGATTGAACTCAGGGGCACTCGACCACTGGGCCATATCCCCAGCCCTTTTTTGTATTTTATTAGAGAAAGGGTCTCACTGAGCTGCTAAGTGCCTCGCCATTGCTGAGGCTGGCTTTGAACTTGTGATCCTCCTGCCTCAGCCTCCCAAGTGCTGGGATTACAGGCATGCGCCGCCGTGCCCAGCGGCGTATTTAGGCATTTTTAAGGATAGGTCTAAGTGGCTTATAGCCAAGGCTAGTTTAGTCCCATTACTAAGGGCGCTGCTCCTGGGACTTTACTGAATTCCCTATGTATTTAATAAGTTCTCTTCACTCTGACTGGTGGGTGCTTGAAGAAGTTACAACCCTCTGTGAGCTCAAGGAATTTTTATTTTATTTACTTATAGATCTCCAAATCATTGTTCTCTTTCTGGAAACTGTTTGCCTAGCCACATCAAATTTGAACTTTTTTATTTTTTATTTTTTGGTACCGGGGATTGAACTCAGGGGCACTCAACCACTGAGCTACATCCCCAGCCCTGTTTTGTATTTTATTTAGGGACAGGGTCTCACTGAGTTGCTAAGCACCTTCCTTTTGCTGAGGCTGGCTTTGAACTCGTGATCCTCCCGCTTCAGCCTCCTGAGCTTCTGGGATTACAGGCGTGCCCCATTATGCCCAGCTCACATTTCACCCTTTATGGGATTAATATACAGCCAAACACCCTAGCATACTGCTTTGTAGATTTCTGGAGCTTTTTCTCAGGGTAGCTTTTTTTATCTGGTATCCTGTCCCTAAACTTCTGCCTTATCATCTCTACTCTGATCTCTGTTTCCTTAATTCTGTAAAATTCTGTTTGAAATCCTCTCTTGCTGCTGCAGGCCAGAAGTTGCCTCAAGTTAGAAAGTCCAGGCAATTAGAGACTTTTTCCTTATTTGTTTCTCGTGTGTGTGTGTGTGTGTTGTGAAAATAATGAGAAGTTAAAGATGACCTAAAGTCATATTAAAAATAAGTTTTTCCATAAAGAAAAATGAAATTATGTCATTTGCAGGAAAATGGTGGAACTTGAGACCATTGTGTTAAGCAAAATAAGCCAAACTCAGAAGGTCAAGGGTCATATGTTTTCTCTCATATGGGGAAGCTAGAGAGGAAAAAGGAAAAGAAAGGTGGGAGGTCTCATGAAAACTGAAGGTAGATCAGTAGAATAGAGGAAAGGGACCAGGGTGGGAGGAGGGAAGTGCTGGGGAATGATTTTGGCCAAATTGTTATATTGTGTGCATATATGAATACATAACAACAACCCCACCATTATGTACAAATATAATGTACCAATAAAACATGTGGGAAAAAATAAGGCTTTCAACTAAACAAGATGTTATCCTGATAATATAATGGTAATGCATACAAAGAAGACATGACAATATTAAAAAATTGATTATATTCAATGTATATAATTTTTATAGTTAATACTAAATATCAAAGACATCTCACTATGTAAACACATGAATCATTACATAAAAAGCATTGACCTGGGAAGCAGAAAATCTGAACTATATTTGCTATTCTATGTCTGTATGACCTGCAGCTCGTCTGAGGCTTAGTTCCTTTGTTCCATGGGAAAAACATCTGTCATGTGTACCTTCCAGGAGAGGTATGTGGGAGTGCCTTATAAACCACCTAGCACCATGCACAGGTAAGATATCACTGTATGTTTGTTATTATTTTGCCTAGCAAATATCAATATAATGAGAGACAGAGTAAAGCTTTAATCAAAGCCCCACTTCTGTAATTTTAGAGGTCTTCCTAAAGCAGATGTCATTGAAGATGAAAGCAATAACTAGGCGGGAAGGAGCAGGTAGGAGATCCACCCTCAACTAAACCTCAGAGGCAGAAACAAGCTATCTTTTTATGTTGGGCCCTGGGACAGTTTACTCTGCCCCCAGCAAAGAGTAGCTGACCAACACTTGGAGGAAATTAGAGCAGGCTGGAGTAGGAAGATTAGGGAGAGCTGCGGGAGAGCTGTGGACACTGGAGGGAGAGATAGGACGTGGAGAGCAAAATGGCTCATCACCACTGTTCTTTGGCTGTAATGGGGGAGGGTGGGAATTACAAAAAGATGGCTTACTAATTGTAAAAATTCATGTACAATTGAAGTCCTCAGCTATTTTTCATCCCCCTTTAAAAATTTGGTACACATCCTTGCTTTTTCCTACGCACTTAAACAAATGTAATACAAATTATGTCATACCAGACAACAATTGCCTGCCTAAGCTTGGAACCGCTCACTGCCATTGGCTTCTTTGTTCCTGGCCTGGTTCTTCTCCTAAGCCCCAGAATGGATCTTATCCTTCCTCTTCCTTACTCCTTCAAGGAGGTGCATTTCAAAGTTCAGTCCTTAAATTCTGACTCTTCTCTCCTTCTCTGCTCTTGAAGCTGTCCTCTTCCATGCAGACGACTCCATGGTTTCCTCTTCAACATCTGACTTCTTTCAAATATTCCAAGTCCATGTTTCCTATTACCCAATGGGTGGTTCTTTTTTTTTTTTTTAATGTCTCACCTACCACTACTCAGATGGACTTGTCTACAACTGAGCTTAATCATCTGTCTCAAAGGGTTTTTTATTTTCACTTTCCAATTTTTATCAGTGACCTTTACATGCCCCAAAAGTTGGGTGCTCAAAGCACTGACTTTCTCTTGGAATTTTCTGTTTCATTAACGTCCAGTTCTGATCGGTTCTTCTCATTTTTCTCCTCCATCCTATCTTTTCGCTTTTTGTTTTTACCACCTGAATCATGATAAACAATCCTGCTACAAAACTGTCCTGCTCAAATCCACCTCAGCACCAACCTTTATAAAACACTGTTCACAACTTTCTCCTCCCTTCATCCTTAACAGAGAATTCCCTCAGCCTCTTGCTTACCTGCTGCTGTCCCAAGTCCTCAACCTGGCAGTCGTACCTCCCACAGTCTGCACTTTCTTATGCTCCTTTCCACTCAATAGTTTAGTCATCATTCTCTTAAAATACCTTGCAGCTGCTGGATCCCAGGTTTCTGATTGAGCCACTAACGCAATCTGAAATTTTGAACTCATTATTTTTGAGTTTGTCTAAGAACTTTTCTTTCCAGTTTAAAATCCAACCAAGCGTTATCTCCTCCCATGGATATTTATTTTATACCTTGATTTCTGATCCAAACTGTTCTATTTAATTTATTGCTCAAACTGTTTCAGCTTTCGTCATTGGGATCACTTTCAGTAGGTTCCTGTATCCCTTCGACATATCCTCCTCTTTTTGGTTTTGTGTGTGTGCATGTGTTCAAGAGCATTTCCTTGCTTTCTGCCATTACAAGATACTCCAGGCTCATCTTGTATGATTTTTGCCCCAGTCCTAGAATCTTGTTACCTTCCTAAGGAGGTTTGATTCTTTTATTGGACAGTACTATGAAAAACCAAGGTCTAGGCATTAGGTTTGTTGTTGTTACTGGACTGTCATTACTTTTACCTCCTCTCAATTGACAGAGTAATGATATATACATGTGTATTCTAACCTATATGTATACCTACCTATGAACATATACACGTTCACACGTATCTATAAACATTTTACATGTAAATCTGTAACTCTAAAGCTAAACATGACCTTATATTAATGTTTCAAACTCTGATCCATAAACATCAATCCTTTTATTTTTACCCTAATTAATTTTAAGTGTATCTCTTGTATGTAGCAAAATAGCATTTTTTTCAGAGCCAATTAAACATTTTCTAGTAATTGGAAAGATAAGTTGATTTACATTTATCGTCATTTATATCTGTCCCTGGTTCTGTCATATGATTTTGCATGTGTGTGTATGTCTTAATTACATATGTCTATATATTTCTTTCTTTAATTACACACAAATAAACATTTAAAATTTCATATGTGGACGACTTGGTTTTCTTGACATTGCAGTTTTATACATCTTCAAGAAATTTTTCTTTTTTTTTAATTTTATACTGGGGATTGAACTCGGGTGCACTCGACCACTGAGCCACATCCCCAGCTCTATTTTGTATTTTATTTAGAGACAGGGTCTCACTGAGTTGCTTAGGATCTCACTTTTGCGGAAGGCTGGCTTTGGATTTGAGATCCTCCTGCCTCAGCCTTCTGAGCTGCTGAGATTACAGGGGCGTACCACTGCACTCAGTTTGTTAAAAATCTTATCCTTGTTGATTAGTCCAAACAATAGTTTTTAGTTCCTTTCTATGAACAATGCTAAAATTATTTTGAATTTACATCTCTTACATTTTCTCTACCTCTCAATTTTAACCAACATTAGCTTTCTTAATATTTATTTTTTCCTGTTAAATATGCTTATACTTTTACTACTTGAAACTTATTCAATTTTCTTAATTCTCTCCCTATTCTCTTATTTTATTGGTTGTATAATTCCCACATTATCAAAACACAGAATATTTACTTTCATTACCCTTATCCTCAGCATTATTTTCATTTTACTTCTGCTAAAAATATGTGTACACTGCTTATTTCCAGTCCTTTTGTCAAAGTTTCTCTTGTTTGGCTGGAATTTGTCCTCTGGTAGTTTCCATAAGAAGAGCTAATGAGGACAATATTCCTGCAGTTCTTATGCATTGCTAACTGTTAGGAACCCTTGCACTGGAAGTGTAATATATCCTTGGCTTATGTTTTCTGTTTTGCATATCTTTTATTGTTTTTCAGTCTATTCTGGCACAAGCCATTGTGTGGAGAAGAATAAGTGATCTGATCTTTTAGTCTAGCTGCCCAAAGAATTCTCTCTTTGCCCACCAGGCCTGGTGGTGCATGCCTGTAATTCCATGGACTGGAGGATTGCAAGTTTGAGGCCAACCAGCCTTTGCAACTTAGCGAGAACCTGTCTCAAAATAAAAAATAAAAATGACTGGGGATGTGGTTCAGTGGTTAAGCACCCTTGGGTTCAATACCCAGTCCTAAAACACAAACAAACAAACAAAATTCTCTCTTTGCCTTTATAGTGTAACACCTTTGCTGGGATGTGTCTTGGTGCTTACCATGTAGGATCATTTTCTGTAGACATGATGTGCCCTTTCAAAACATAGAATTGAATGATTTTTTTAAAGGAACATTTGCTGGAATTTTATTTCAAAACTACTTCCTTATAGACTGTTTTATTGTTTCCTCTCCACAGACTGTACCTCTGAATTTTGTAATTGTTTTCTTGATTTGTTTCATTATGTCTACTTCTCTCATTTTTATCCTTTTGTGCTTTCTACAATATATTTTTCCCATTATACTCTTTTTAATTTTGTCTTCATTTTCGTGTTGGTGTTGTTTTTTCCTTTTATTTCTTTTTTTCTCTTTTTCTTTCTTTCTTTCTTTTTGGTACTAAGGATTAAACCTAGGAGCTTTTAACCACTGAGTCACATCCCCAGCCCTTTTTGTATCTGATTTTGAGATCAGGTCTCACTGACTTGCTTAGGGCCTTGTTAAGTTGTTGAGTCTGGCTTTGAACTTGCGCTCCTCCTGCCTTAGCCTCCCAAGCCACTGGCATTACAGGTGTGCCCAGGTCCTTCTATTTCTTTTGAGTTCCACTAGTTGTCATTTTAATTTCCACTACTGTCAGGTCATCTTATTCCTGATATTTTTTTTTTTTTTTTTTTACTTTGTAGTATTCCTTCACAGTGGCAGTTGCTTTGTTTAGTATTAAAAAAAAATCTTTGGTTATTTATTTGTAACTAACTCATGAAAACATGTTTCTGATGAAGGCTTTCTGTGGAAATGCTTTGTGCTATTTCTCATATTTGAAAGTATATACTTTATATGAATGTTGTATTCCTATTTAAAACTCATATTTGAATGAGTTAGGTCTTTCTCTATCAGCTATTTGCAGAAATTTCCTGTGGGTATTTTGTTATGAAGGGACAAGAATAGCTTTTACATGGTGTGCAGTTCAAGGGTTCCCTTTCTTGTTTCTAGAAAGATTTTTTTTTAAAAAAAAAATATGGTGTGTTTATCCATCCATGCTCTCTCAATTCCTCCAAACTTTACTAAGTTCAAAGGGGCTTGCTTCCTTTACTGATCACAGCTGTGAAAGGACCCAGCCTATGTCTTTTGGTGCCATTTTCTCATCTTCCAAACTGGTGATTTCTGATTTCTGCCAACCGTAGGGTCCTACACACTACTTCTTCTTTCACGGAGCCTCTGTGCAGTCCTTCTGATATCAATTGCTTTTGGATGCATCAGTGTGTAATTTTGAGTTTGACTAATTTTCTTTGTTATGTTGAGACAAGTGGATAGCTGTATGGTAAAAAGTAAAAAAATAACTATTCTTCAATAATGATAATAATAATAATAATATGATTGTATTACATATTATACTTACATCAGAATATGATGATGGGGCTGGGGTTGTGGCTCAATGGTTGAGTGCTGTGAGTTGAGTGCACATGTGAGGCACTGGGTTCGATCCTCAGCACCACATAAAAATAAATAAATAAAATAAAGGTATTGTGTCCATTTACAACTAAAAATCTTTTTAAAAAGAATATGATGATAAGTTATATAACATCAAATATTGTATATACCATAAAGATTATGATTTGCAACTTATTTTAATGGACCTGTGTCAGTTTCACTGAAATAGTCTCAGAATCAAAAGCTTAGGACTTAATGGGTTAATATCAAGCAAAGTAAAAGGCAAAAATAACCATTAATAAAGATAAAGGGAGATGCTATCTAATGCAAAAAAGAATAACCACCAGAATCACATAACAGTTGTGAACTTTCATATATTCAGCACTTGAAAGATATAAGGCAACAATAAAAATAGCAAGACTAAAGACTGTGGAATGAGATGGATACCATTACCCTAAGTACATGTGTGAAGACACGAATGGTGTGAATATACTTTATCTACAACCAGAGATATGAAAAATTGTGCTCTATATGTGTAATATGAATTGTAATGCATTCTGCTATCATATGTAACAAATTAGAATAAAAAATTTAAAAAATAGAAAGACTAATGAGTAAATCTTCAATCTCTATGGGCAAATTTAGGATGCCCTCTTTAGAATCTAGTAGATTAAACAGATTTAAAAATTGGTGATAGAGCTGGGGAGGTAGGTTGTGACAGAGTGATTGCCTAGCATGTGTAAGGCCCTGGGTTCTATCCCCAGTAACCCCCCCCCCACACATACACACACACACAATATGACATAGCAAGGTTGGATTGCTACACCTTGAATATGGAAAAAATTAAAATATAAAGTCAACATCTTTCTATTATCAGTCAACAGCATATTTAGAGGTATTAGCCAGTACAAGCAAGAAAGAGAAAGGAATAATACAGGAATGAAAAATATAAAGCAAGACACAAATTTGTCTTCATTTGCAGATTATATAATTACATATTTAAAAAACCTAAAAGAGTAAATGAAAAACTATTAAAAACAAACTGAAAATTTAGCTAAGTAGCAGAATACAAAATTAAACACAGAAGTCATTAACCTTGTAGAAAACAACCCATTGGTAGAAATAATGAAAGATCACATTTACAATAACAAAAAATAAAGAAAAATTTCTAGGTATAAATGTAACAATAAACATATAGAACCAGCATGAGAAAATTATAAAACATCTCCAAAGACAAAGGTCAGTTTCAACCAAGCAGAAAGCCAAGTCACGTTTATGAATAGGAAGATGAAATGCCACATTGATTTACCCTACATCAATTTTAACAGGTAATACAATCAAATAAATGCATGGTTAATTTTTTCCAGATTTAAAGGATTGATATAAAAGCAAGACTACCCAGGAAATCTTGGTAAAAGAAGAACTATGGGGACATAGTCCAGTCAAGTTTTAAATATATTTTAGTTTCCATCATGTGGACTGTGGTGTAGATATGTGAGTAAACAGATCAATGAAACATTACAGCAACCTAGAGGTAAATATAAAAGCAATCATCTATCTTCATTGTGGAAAAGGACTTTTTAAATAAGTAATATTGAGACAAATGACAGCAATATGGCAAAAGATAAATTGTAACTATTCTTCAAACCATAAAGTAGGAAAAATTCCAAATGGGCCAAGTACTTAAATGTATAAGCAAAACAAAATAAACAACAAGAAGCCAGGTTTTGTGGCACATGCCTGTGACCCCAACTACTTAGGAGGCTGAGACAGGAGGATTGCGGGTTCAAGGCCAGCCTCAGCAACCTAATGAGACCCTAAACAACCCAAAGAGACCCTGTCTCAAAATAAAAACTAAAAAGGGCTGGGGATGTGGCTCAGTGGTTAAGCTCCCTTGGGGGTAATCACTGGTACCCAAACAAACAACTCCTCAAAAGCTCATCTATGTGGCAAAAGAAAAAAAAAAGGAGGGGGGAGGGTGGATTCTTTTAGAATCTGGCAGTGGGAACACTTTCCTGTGACTTAAAATCCAGCAGCCATGCAAAAAAGACGAATTTGACTTTATAAATATGACACAAACAAATCAGACTTTTGCATGGCAAAATTTTACAAGTGAAGAAAAAAGACAAATGGAAAACTGGGAAATAATAAGTAATTTTTTACCACAAAGGATTATTACTTCAATACATAATGAATGCCTAAAATTCAAGAAGAAAAAGACCAATAACACAATAGAAAAAAATAAGCAAAAGATAAAAACAGATATTACACAGAAAAATAAATAAAAATGATTCTTAGGCAAATGACAAGATTCTCAACCGTGTTCATAAACAGAGAAATGCAAGTTAGAATTACCCTGACATGCAATTGCTTATCTCTTAGCTTTGCAAAGATCCAAAAACTTGACAACATTTTCTATTGGTAAAACTGTGAGGGAACAGACTGTGTTAGTTATCTTGTTGTCACTGTGACTCAACACTTGAGAAAATCAGCTTAAGAGGAAGAAAGATTTATTTTGTCTTGTAGTTTCAGAGGTTACAGTCCATGGTCTGGGCCGTGAGCACATCATGGTGGAATGGTGTGGCAGAGCAAAATCACTCATCTCACGGTAGAGAGAGAGGAAGAAAGAAAGGGCTGGAGACAAGATATAGTCCCCAAGGGCACACCCCCAAGGACACACTCTCTTTAACTAGGTCCCACCTCCTACAGTTTCCACCACCTCTCAATAGTCCATTTAGCTGTGGATTGATCCATTAGGGCCATGTGAATGCAAAATGGGAATCTGGTGCTATGTAACAAAATTAAACACACATTGACCTTTTGAAGCAGAAATCTTACTTGTAGGACTCTATCCCCAAAATACCTGGACAAAAATGAGAAATGAAGTAAGCACAAAACTATTAACTGTAGAATTTATTCATTATAGTAAAGGGATTGAAAGCAACCCAGATATCCTTCAATGAGGAAATGGCTCACCACATTATGAATGCTGTTAGATCCACACAATGGAGTAGTATTCAGCTATAAAACAAGTGAGGAATATCTGTGTACTGCAAAAAGGCAAAATCTGCAGAATATATCATGGAAATAAAGTAAGGCTCATGAAAGTGTATAATATGCCAACTTTTATAAAAAATGGATTTATACCCCCATTATAACCACATTTAAAGAAGAACAGAGGAAGAATAAACAAAATGTTTAACAGAGTACTATACTTATGGAGGAAGGGAAGGGAGCGTACAGAGGGTACAGAAATAAAAGTCACGGTCTCCATGATTATACTTTTTTATAGTTTTGATTTAGAAATCATGTAAATGACTTACACAATTCAAAAGCAAAATAAAATCTAATAAAAGATTATTCAGCAATAAGATTTTATTGAGAGAAAAGTCATCAGAAAAATAGTTGCTTTACAAAGTTAATACAAAAAAAAAAAAAAAAAAAAAGATAAGAACAAAGCCTTTTCTCCTTCACTCTTTCTAATTGCCTGGAGTGTGGACATGATGCCTGGAGGTTTAGAAGCCATTTTGTAATCATGAGGATGAAAGCCACACAAGACGAAAGATCTGGAAGATGAGAGGAGCCATGACAGCAGCATGACAGCCCAGTTCCAGAATGTTACCTGAGAAAAATAAACCAGTTGCCTTTTGGAAACACTCTTTTTTTTTTTTTTTAAATTTATTTATTTGCTTTTAGTTGTACACAATGTGTTTATTTTTACGTGGTGCTGAGGATCAAACCCGGGCCCCGCACGTGCTAGGTGAGCGGTCTATCACTGAGCCACAACCCCAGCCCCTTGGAAACACTCTTGTTTGATGCTGAATGTCACTTCAATTGATGACTCAAGTATTCAATTTTTAAAAAGTAGAAAAAGTAGTACAGTTTAAACATTAAAGAAGCAAGGAACAAAAATTAATGTAGGAAATGGAGAAACAGCAAAAATGTACATAATTTCTTGACAAAGCCAATAAAAAAATCTTAACCAAGGTTTATTTTTCATAAAATGAGAGATTAAAACTAAACCATATTAGGAAGGAGTAAAAGAAACAAAACTACTTACATAGTAGAGATTCAAAAAATTGTGAGAATCGTGTAGCTGGAATGGAAAAGAGGGAGAGCTCAGGGAAATCCTGGTTATTAAAATATATGAACTATCCTCTTTTTTAAATAATTGGGATTATTGCTTTGATTTTAGCTGAGTCACAAAGAGAAAAATGTATCCCAGCTATGCTAGAAACCAGACATTCTAGGACCGCAAGTATCTGGCTTCTCAGTGTAGTGCCCATGGTTTAAATAGAGAGCCCTCTGGCGAGCAATGGAATAACAGGACCTGCTGTTTGGCAGAGAAGAGAGTTGAATGATGATCTCTAGATCAGGGCTTCCAGCCAAAAGAGAAATCTTGTCATTAGGATTCTTAATCATTTGTCTTTACCATCATGTAGCACTTCAGTGGAAACCCTTCACAGAGAATGAACACAATGTGCATGCCCACCCTGGAGGTATGCTATGGTGCAGCCCTGGGGAGGGGGACACAGATGCACTAAAACTGAAGAACTGATTACAGTCAGCTCTAGGAAACCTAACCAGGATTTCTGAAGGGGCTTTGGGTCTGGTGCAAAAGGAGGGGGGAGAGATGACTTGATGTGAAAGACAGGGCTGATCAGAAAAAAAGCATACAAAGGCTGGAGATGTGTATGTAAAGAGAGAGATTAATTTCTTGGTGTCCTGACCTCTGGATTCTGTAGATCATTCATACTGGATGTCTGAATGTTCACTGACTTGGAATGAAACTCAGAACTATGCAGAGAGTGGAAGAAAAGAATGAATGAATGTAAATGAAATTTTTTAAAAGTGTAAGAGACATGTGGTGTAAATAAATGCAAAGAACCACATTGGTACACATTATAATTAAACATTGACATTGAAAACCAAAGAAAGAGGAAATGTTAAAAGAAGACAGAGAAGGATACAATAATTTCAGAAAAGCAACCAGAGTGACAGCTAACTTCTTAACAGAAACAATGGAAGACAAAAGACAAGTGCTCGTTTGGGGTACCTGCTTACCTAGAATTCTATACCCAGTGGGGGGAAGGGTGCCAACACTAAAAATCTACCCTTTTAACAATTTTCAAATATGCAATATAGGGTTATTAACTATAGTCACCATAATACCCAAAAATCTTTTGGATTTATTCCTCCTGTATAAGTGAAATTTTGTGTCCTTTGGCTATTTCCCCAATATTCCCTGTCTCTCTGGTAGCCACCATTTTACTGTTTCTATGAGTCTGACTTTTTAGATGCCACGTATAAGTAAGAACATGCAACATTTGTCTGTATGTGCCTGACTTATTTCACTCAACATAATGTCTTCCAGGTTCATTCATGTTACAAATGACAAGATTTCCTTATTTTTAAAGGCTGAATAATATTCCATAGTGTATATATACTTCACTTCTTTAATCCATTTCTCCATCAACAGACACTTGGGTTGATTCCACATCTTAGCTATTATAAATAATGCTGCAATAAACACAAGAGTAATGTCTCTTCAGCATACTGATTTCATATAGTTTGGATATATCTCTAGAAGTGGAATTGTTGGGTAATAAGGCATTTCTATTTTTAATTTTTTGAGCCTCTACATTGTTTCCACAATGATTGTTCTTATTTGCATTCTAACTCTGTATAGAGTTCCTTTTTCTCCACATCCTCACCATACCTGTTAATATTAGTCTTTTTGTTAATAGCCATTCTGACAGGTGTGAGGTGATATCTCATTGTGGTTATAATTGGTATTTCTCTAATGATTAATGATCGCTTTTTCACATATCTGTTGGCCATTTGAATATCTTTTAAAAAGAAGTGTCTATTCAGGTCTGTTATGGTTTGGATATGAGGTGTCCCTCACATTATCATCTCTTTAAAAATATCAGGTCTTCCAATCAATGAACACAGGGTGTCTTTCCATTCATTTAGGCCTTCTTTTATTTTTTCAGTAATGTTTTATAGTTTTCCATAAAAGTCTTTCATGTATTTGGATAAATTTATTTTAAACATTTATTCTGATCTAGGAATTGGTTTTTTTCTTTTTTTTAAATATTTATTTATTTGCTTTAGTTGTACACAATGGGTTTATTTGTACGTGGTGCTGAGGATCGAACCCGGGCTGCGCACATGCTAGGCGAGCGCTCTACCGCTGAGCCACAATCCCAGCCCCTAGGAATTGGTTTTCTTAATGTTCTTTTCAGATAATTGCTAGTATATAGAAATACAATTGATTTTTGCATATTGATTTTATACCCAACTACTTTGCTAAGACACACTTTGCTAAGATGTACTTCGCAACCTGATCCAGGAATTAAAGGAATTGAATATATCCCTCCTGTTCTTTCATGGGGAATATACTACAATTGGATTTTAGCCAAATATTCTGACTGTAGAGCTCATGCTTTATGTCTCTGTATGATCACTTCCCAATGTTAAATATTCCTACTTAGGAAATGAATGTTTATACACTTATTAAGATCTTGCTTAATATCAAAATAATTTTATAGGTTTCCTTATAGCTGATTTGTTTCCTCCTTATCAAATTTATTTTTATTTCATAATGTGGCAGTAAGAGGCATTATTTTTAAATTTTCATTTATAATTGGCCATTATTAGAAAAAAGATAAAACTATTCTTTCAATATATTTATTTTATATCTTGTCTTTTCTTAGTTCTAATGAACTTTGAGTCTCTTGAACTTTCTGGGTCTATGATTATTCTCTCAAATAATGATTATTTTGGTACTTCTCTAAACTTAAACAATTATTTTCCTTTTCTTTTGGACTAACTAGCCTCTCCCAAAGTATATGGAATAATAGTGATGAAAATGGTGATCATACTCTGAGTTTTGATTTTAAGTGTAAATGTTTTTAGTTAACATAACATTTTCTATTCATTCATTCATTCATATATTGTCATAATAAGGAAGATTTGCTTTAATTCTATTTTAGTTAGCACATTTGGAATGCATTTCAGTCTCTGGTGACAGAATTATATATTTTGTTTTTTTCCTATTATTTTGATGTTATTTTGACAGAGTTCTGATATTGACTCTATGCAGGGCTTCAAACCTCCACTGGCCAATCTTACTCATGAAAACTGACATAAAATATACAAATACAAAAAACAAATGGAATCCACAATGTATAAAATGACCCAGTTAGATATATCTCCCGAAATGCAAACTTGGTTTGAGATTAACATTTTATATAGATGCAATGAAATTCCAGTCAAAGTCATTTGTGGAACTTGACAAATGAATTTTAACGTATGTATATGTTTAAGAAAAGCCAGCCTGGCGCAGTGTTGCACGCCTGTAATCCCAGCACTTGGGAGGCTGAGGCAGGAGGATCACGACTTCAGAACCAGCCATCCTCAGCAATGGCAAGGCACTTAGCAACTCAGTGAGACCCTGTCTCTAAATAAAATACAAAAAAGCGCTGGGGATGTGGCCCAGTGGTCAAGTGCCCCTGAGTTCAATCCCCAGTACCAAGAAAAAAAAAAAAAAAAAAAAAAAAAAAAGAAAAACGAAAAGCCAAAGCATCTTTAAAGAATGAATTGGATAAATATGTCTTCTCAAATAGTGGGCTGTATTAGGTCTAACACCACAGTGGCCTCAAATGCTCAAGTGTTCAGACTTGGTCCTCAGTGCAGCAATGTTCAGAGGTGGGGTTTTTGGAAAGTGATTGGATCATGAGGGCTCTAACCTCATCAGTGAATTAATCCATGTGATGATTAATTAATTTGAATGGACTACTGGGATGAGGTGGAAATGATGGGTGGGTGGGACGTGGTTGGAGTATGACAGTCACCTGGGGTGTATTCTTGAGGTTTGTATCTTGTCCCTGGCCTCTTCCCACTACTCTTCTTGGTAACCATGAGCTGAACAACTTTCCTCTGGCACATGCTTCTGCCATGATGCTCTGTCTCACCTCAGGCCCAAAACAAAGGAGCCAGCCAACCATGGACTGAAACCTCTGAAACCATGAGCTGAAATAAATATTTCCTTCTCTTAGTTGTTCCTGTCAAATATTTTGGTCATAGTGATGAAAATCTGACTAACAAAATGGGAAAGGATGGGCTTTTCAATCAACAGTACTTGGATAACTGAGTGTCTAGATGAAAAATAATAAAAAAAAAAGATCTCTATACCATATCATCTGAAAAATCAGCCCTCCAAATTTATAATAGGTGGATAAGGCAAATTTCCAGGGCCAAAAGAAAGCTACAGGAGTAGGTGGTGAATTTCTCTAAAGAATATAATTCTAATTTTAAAGATCTTTCCTATAGGGTACCTGGAAGTAAGGACAGTGTCTCATTAAAATGAAATAGCTAGGTAAAGAACTCAGTATTAGGAGAAAAAAGAACCATATCAACCGAGACCCAAGAAAACAAAAACCTCAGGGACAAATTGTTAATCACAATGGTGGCATAAAATCTTGATGAAAGAGCAGATTTGGGCTCAGATAGCAATACTGTTCTCTGTGCAGCTTGGCTTCAAGTATTCATAAGGGAATGTCTAGTTGTTCATTCTGGACTACAATTTCCCTTTCCAGTTTGTCCAAATATGTTTAAAATTGCATTAGCACAGCCTTGGGCTCAGGGTTTGAGAAATATTCCTCTTTGTGATGCCCCAGGGCCACCTGAAACAGAAAGGAATAATGAATTACAAGACACATCCCTGTGTTCCAAGACACAGGGATGCAGAATGCAGCCCTCACCCTGATGTTTCTCCTCATCCTGATGTTTCTCCTCTAGTTGTCAGTACCTCCAGGTGCAGAGGTCCCCACTCACCATCTGGCTGCCATCAGCACAGGAGCTATGTGTTGGTCATTTGAAGACAGGTCTGCCAGACAGCAGGTAGTGACCTCATCATTGTGGCCATTTTCACATCTTCCTTCATTATGGATGGAGTGTCTGCATTGAACATTGTGTATTGGGAACCCAAGCAAGCCAGCTGAACTAGGGGAGGAGGACTCTGAATGAATTACAACTCTAGCTAGATTCTAGATTTCAGGACACTAACTCCCAACTTTCCTTCAAGCATTCCCTAGTCAAGATACCTGCTCTCAGGGACCTTGGATTCAGTTGTTCATATCTGGCCCTGGTTGTTGGGCAATGCATGTGAAGATGTACATGGTAAGGAAATGACAGAGCTGATCTGGAGATTGGAAGGAGACAGGGAGACCTAGGAGAAGAAAGATTGATATTTACAAGCTCTCAGCCTCAGAGATAAGAGGAAACTAAATGTTGATGTCTCAGGATGTTAATACCTTAGAATCATTGAGTATTCATTTGGTTATTCAAAATGTACAGAACTACTATGTACCAGGCGTTTTCTAGGTATTGGGGATATGTTCATACACAAAACAGACAAAAATCTCTTCCTTCTTTTATTTTAAATTCTAGTAGGAAAGAGAGATAATAAACAGAACAATTACACATAACATGTTATTGATGAGAATAGAAATAAAGCAGGAAAAGGGAATATGAACAGACAGGCAGAGGTAGTTGATGATTTTAAGGGATCATGGGAAGTATTGCTAAACTCTTTGAAGCCCTAGGTATCAGCCCTGGCTCTGTTGTTGACCAGCTGCATCACCTTGCACTAGTTGCTTTGCTTCCTTGAGCCTCCATATTTTTCTCTGAAAATGGGGATGATAGTTGCCTTAAATCTATCATTATAGTAGAATTTGAAGGATGAAGAGGTCTAATAGGCTGTGTGGTAAAAGGTCAAATATTCTTTTTTTTAAAAGTATTTTAAAATTAAAGGATAAAGCAAACACTCACAGGGAAAATAGTAAATGACTTTAATAGACATTTCCCAAGGAGACTATCCAAATGGCTATTAAACCAAAGAAAAGGTACCCAGCTCAACTAATCACTGGAGTGATACAACTTAAACTTGCAGTGTGATAACATTACATACCTATCAAAGTGGCTAAAGTAAAAAAAAAAAAAAAGATATATTTCATGTATTTGAGAGGACATGACTATAACATACCCTGCTGGAAGGGGTGGAATTGGTACAACCATTTTGGAACTTTCAGTAACTGCTAAGACTGAACATGCACATACCCTATGATCCATTATTTTTTTTTACCTCTAGCATCTTTTGGATCATGTGGAGACTTAGAGACCAAACTGAGAAGTACTACAGAAATTTTGGTACTCTAAAGGCTGATGGGGTGGTGTGGGGTTGGTGGGAGAAGGCACAGTTTTAGATCCTTCAAGGTAATATTCCACTGTAAGGTTAGAGTATTGATTATTCATCTGTGCATCCCCAGAGTCTGGTTAAAATAGCTCCAAGTAAATTCTTATAGATGTCCCATAGAAGGGAATTTAAGGCATTGCTCTTATGTATGAAGGGTCTAGTTTGGCCCATGGATATTAGAAAAATATGAATATGGAAAGAGCTCGAGAAAGGCTATTTGTTCTTCAGAGCCTAAAATATGGGGTGAGAGTACTGAAGGTAGTAGCTAGATCCCAGAGAGGAGGGTAGTTTGTCAGCCTCAAGGATCAGGGCACTAACTTCAGGTTTGAGCCAAAGCATAGTACTGAGATTACATCTAGAAATGACCTTGCACTCTGGAAAGTGTGCAGAATGCCTAGACCTACTGTGCATAGTGGATGGTAGGCAAGAAAAGGGAGGAACAGTCAGGGCGGGTTATCATAGGCTTTGGTGGGAAATTTTTCCATCTATATCTTCAGGCAGGAAAACAGGGAACCACAAAGACATACATGAGCTCTTGCACAGACCTGACAGCCCTCACTGGCTGTCATTGTGGTCTCATTGTGCCCCAGAACATGGCAGGTTATGGGCATTGTGGTGGGGTCAGGAGTAGGGTTGATGGCCAGGGTCTCTGAGGAGGACAAACCTTGGGATCTAGAATTGTTCTGAGTCTTAGGGGGTTGTGGATTTAGATGCTTTCATGTGTAGAGGGATAGTTAGTATACTGACACAGAGAGGCAGAGCTGGGAAGAGACTGGCAGTATCTGAGGATCTCCTGTCTATGGAATGGGCCTTACCATTGTCTAGGGCCTGGCACAGCCCCACCTCAGTGATGTCCCAACACTAGGCCTGCAGTTCAGGGTCCTCCCCATGACTTTATCCCTCTGGTGGAAGAGGCAGACAATCCTCTCTGCCCAGAGAAAGAGCTGAGCTTTCTGATGGCAGGAAGCACCAGCCTGACCTCTATTCCTCTAATATGGCATCTTCCCAACTGACTCTCACTGGTACCTGGGTCAGATTCTACCAGACTGGCTCCTTAGAACACTCTCTGGAGTTTTGACATGCTGACACAAAGGAAGGAGATGTAGGTCAGTAGTTCCAGGAATTCCCTATACTGTACATGGTTGCTAACCACTCTTCTTAACACAGTCCCTGCTTTTACTAGATCCCATGGTTTACCCACTCACAGCTTTCCCAGCCTAGGCTCTCTTTCCTATCCCAATCCCTTCCTTTTCACCCACCCAGTATCCTCACTCTTCTTCATCTCTCCCCTGGATTGAGATATTTGATTCTCCCCTCTGGATCTTGTTTTCATTTTGCATTTGCCCCATGCTGACCTCAATCCAGAACTCTACCCTTCCTCTCCCAGACCCCCATTTCTCAGCTATACCTAAAGCTGAACATCCCATCTTTACCCCAACCTGGCTTTTTCTCCTGGCTTATCTATCTCTGACATTTTTTTCCTAGCTCATAAGTTTCAATTATTTTGTCCTCTTCTGCTATATATAAAATGTCATATAGGTTTTTAAAACATTTTTTAAGAAAGCACAAGTCTTATTTTGCTACTTTATGCAAAGCAACATACTGGATTCACTGTTTATAAGATCATTATATTTTTACATTAGTACAATAGCACCCAGCCTGTAAGCTCCGAGGTGTTGCAACAGCTTAGACCTCTGATCTTTCTCTTCAGTCTTGAACCCAGGCATGCTGCAGTTACCATTTCCTCCCAACAAATGTCTGCATTTCCCCTTCCATTCTGTAATCACCATACTCACACAAATTCTTTATCCACCTCTGTCTTGGGCACTTTCTCCTTGCCCTCCCCTTTGGTCTTCTACTTAAAGAATCCTCAGTTGGGGTGGAGCATTCATTAGTCTGCAGTCTCAGTCTCTTTTTCTCTCTCTAATTCCAGAAATTATTCTCTGGTAGTTTTGTACTTTCTCATGTATACCACTTGCCTTTCTACATAACATTTTTGTTTAACAAATTATTTGTACTCTAATCTAGATCCATTGCTAGAGAATTTCAGAGAACTGACTTACAGTATATGCTGAATAAGTTGACTTACTAGGACAGATGGCATCTCTCTGTCTTACTTTTTAAAACTGCATGTGTATCTATAATTATCTCAACACTAAAATAATTTAAACATTAAAAATAAAACCACAGGGTTAAAGGTCTTGACACAGTTACCTGCTTCTCCATTCACAAATTGCTACGGAGATTCTTTGTATCAGTACTACACAGATGGTTGTTGAATGCAAAACATCTTTGTGTCATGGTCTCATCTTGAAGACTTAAGCTTTTAAATTCCACACAGCTGTTGGGTTTTTCCTCTCTCTGAGGTACAAGATGGGACCAGGAGGGTAGAGCCTCTACCTTGAAGACAGGGTGTAGTCCTGGGAGGCACCTCGTGGTGGTAACAGCAATGACTTCACCCAGCAAGTGAATGTTCAGCAAATGATACTGGAGCTCATGCAGTTGGAAATCTGAATTTTGGACCCAGGACTTGGCCAGGAGCCAGGCAAGTGGAGGATCAGAGGGCAGGAACAGTGTTGGAGTGGGAGAACTGGAGGTGGGAGGCTGGAGCTGGAAGAACGAGGAATCAAACATTCATCGACTTCTTGCCACATGCAAGACACTATGCTCAGTATTCTGAGGGAAACAGAGATGATTAAGGTAAAATTCTTGACTTCCAAGAGGTTATAATCTAGTAGTAGGAATGTAGACCCTTCTACTCTACTTCTCATTAGCTGTGGTGCTATGTGAGCACCATGATGATTTGGTTTAGTGTGGGAACTGCTAGAAGCAGGGAGTCCAGTAAAGAGGGCTGTAGCATTGGTTTGAGAGAAATGTAATGGGGGTCTGAGTTAGGGAAATGGAATGGAAAGGAGATGATGAGAATGAGAATGGCAGTACCTGTTGGCTAACTATTTGTGCAGGCAGCAGGAGTGAAAAATAAATAAAACTACAGGAGAAAAGTTGTTTAAGAAAGAAGTTATGTTTGACCAAGAGATGAAGTGGCCTCAGGATAACAACCTAAAGAGGCCATTATGACTCTCAAACAGGTGCTTCCAGTGAGGAATGACAAGGCCGCCAGCAATCATGGGATGATTGGAGCGGACAGTTCTCAATGAGTGAGGTGGGGATGGGTAATATTCAGGGGTCTCTATCCCTTGGCAGAGGGTGATACGAACAGAGTAAGTATTAGAGGGAGATACCCATGGCATTACCTGGATGACCATGGGAATTCACCTCCCATTGGGTTCCAGCTTCAGCATGAGAAGCGGAGCAGGTACTGCTTCTCTCCTTGCTTCACACTGGCTGGAATTCCATCTAGCAGGATAAAGTCAGTCTCAAACTGGGAACCATTATGTGGGAAGAAGACATTTATATATGGTTAGAATTCACATTCTGCCCCCAGAAGTCCAGAGCAAAAGAAAAGAAATGTAAAGACATTCAGTCTAGAGTCTTGCCATTATCCCACATTTATAGCACAGTCCAAGTAGCAAAAGTGAAGGAAGAATCCTGAACATCAGGTCCATGTCATCTCATTCCACAATGATAAATCAAGTCCAATGAGAGGTGTAAGAGCCTTTGATGAGGAAGCAGCCAAGATGGTGGCTGGCTAGAGCCAAGAGGAGGCGTTTACTTGTTTACACCTGACCTTAATGTAATTGACTAAGAATTTTTCTATGCTTGTGCTGCACCTGTAAGTTGAGCTTGTGACACGTGTATGCTTTAAGAGAACTAATGTACCAGTGATGGGGGAAGAGTATTTAACCAGGCTGGGGGTGTCAGAGAAGAAGATAGAGGAAGAGAGAAGAAGAAGGAGCAATAAAGGAACCACTCATTCCCAGTCTGCCTCCGATTTCTTTCCCGTGCTATCGTTGCCTAAGGCAGCAAGTGGTGGCCCGTTTGGGGAATTGGCACGGCAGGTAAGTACTGAGGAACCTCGCAGGAGTCTCTAGCCAGAGCGGTTAAGGGCGAGGGAAAATGGGTTTGAAAATTTCAAGGAACCAAATTGTCAAGGCTATTGAAGATTTGTTAAAGATAGTTAGAGAATGCCTGCTCTCAACTAGACCTAGGGTTCAGGAAAGTGTTATTGAGTCAGTTAGGGCTAGTGAGGGTAGTATTAGTGAGGAGGAATTAAGTGAAAGTGATCTTGAGAGCACAGTCTTCCATAAAACGAGCAAAAGGGAACTAAAAAGGACCAGGATGGAGGACCGTCAAGTGGAGAAACCACTTGTGCCTTCTGCTCCCCCATGGGATGACTCAATTGCAGAGTCTATTAGGAGTCTTTCTAGGTGCTTGCGTGCCCTTGAGTGTCAAAGTTCACAGGAACTATGGGATCTGCCAGTGTTTGAGGATCAAAATGAACAAAGATACCATCAATATTTAGATTTTAAAATTATAAAAAATTTTAAAGAAGCAACAATGACATATGGGCCCCAAGCTCCTTTCACCATAAGCATGTTAGAATCTCTTAATACTTTGAATTTAACTCCTACAGATTGGAAAGGCTTATGTAAGGCAGAATTGAGTGGGGGACAATACTTAGTTTGGAGGTCTCAATTCCAAGAGCTCTGTGTTGAAACCGCTCGTAGAAATGCGGCTGCAGGATTTCCAGATCGTAACATAGACATGTTAACTGGAGAAGGGCAATATGCTGATTTACAGGTTCAGATTCAGTACGATCTTGGCGTTTACGCTCAAATATACACTGTAGCTGTTAAGGCTTGGAAAACATTGCAGGGATCTGGTGACTTACAGGGTAGCTTGTCTAAAGTAATTCAGGGACCCAATGAGCCATATGCTGAATTTGTTGATTGTCTTACAGACAGCAAGTAGGGTTTTTGGAGATGTTGATCAAGCCATGCCATTAGTTGTTCAGCTGGCATATGAAAATGCCAACAAATATTGTCAGGACTCTATCAGACCTTGGAAATCTAAAAAGGACCTTTCTGTTTATATAAAGCTTTGCAGGGACATAAATGATGCATTTATTACAGGTAGTGTAATTGCAGCAGCCATGAGAGGTGCTTTTCCTCTTAATCCTGCAAGATGGGCTTGACCTAAAAGTTGTTGTCAGTGTAGTCAATCAGGTTATTTTAAAAAACAATGTCCCCAAAGAAGGCAAGAGACAATAGAAATAAAACCAAGCTTGTCTCATGCCCCAGGCCGCTGCCCCAGGTGTAAAAAAGGAAACCATTGGGCTAGTGAGTGCAGATCCCAAACTGATATTAATGGTAACATTTTGTCTGGCAATTCAAAAAACGGGGCACAGGGCCCAATGCCTTGGGGCCCTCAAATGTACGGGGCATTAGAGAAGGAGTATCCTCAAACACCTATCCAGATGATTCCGTGACACAAATACCTTTTACCCATTAACTCCCTTGTCAGAGGGACAAAAGGAAGTACAGGACTGGACCTCTGTTCCACTGCCTGAATAGTGCTAACACCTGAGATGGGGGTTCAACTGATTCCCACGGGAGTCAGGGGACCTCTTCCATTAGGGACTGTGGGACTTATCCTGGGGCAAAGTTCAACTAGCTTATCTGGACTTCAAGTTACTCCAGTAGTGATAGATTCTGATTATCAAGGAGAAATCAAGATTATGCTCAGTTCACCTCGAGGCATTGGCTCTGTTAGCCAAGGTGATAGAATTGCTCAACAATTGCCCAGTCTACATGACTCATTTAAGTGTATGCCTCAAAATAGGAAGAATAGGGGATTTGGCTCCACTGGCTCGGGATCTATGGCTTGCTGGGTTCAGGATTGTTCACAGAGGCCTATGTGCAGACTTAAAATACAGGGAATAGAAATGGAAGGGTTAATTGACACTGGGGCTCACTCTTCTATTATTAACTTCCAACAATGGCCCAAACATTGGCCTTTACAGAAGGCTTCAACTAGTTTGAGAGGCCTAGGATATTCCAATAGCCCAGAACAAAGTGCAACAGTTTTAAAGTGGGAAGATGATGAAGGGCATCAAGGAACATTTCAGCCTTATGTTCTGTCCAGCTTGCCAGCTACCTTATGGGGAAGAGATATATTAAAACAAATGGGAGTATGCCTTACAACTGAGCCCGTATGTGTTACAAGTAAAAGCTAGAGTCTCATGGAAAAATAGGGATATATTCCAGGTAAAGGACTAGGAAAAAAATCTACAAGGTGATCCTAACCCTATTGAGCTTAAAGGAAATCATCATCAAAAAGGTATAGGATATTTTTTTAGGGGCCACTGAGAAAACAATTTTGAAAATACAATGGCTTTCTGATAATCCAGTTTGGGTCCCTCAGTGGCCCCTATCTAGAGAGAAATTATAAGCGGCCCACTTACTAGTCCAAGAACAACTAGAGGCAGGACATATAGAACCTTCTACCTCTCCCTGGAATTCCCCCATATTCATGATTAGGAAAAAATCAGGAAAATGGCAATTGTTACATGATCTTAGAGAAATCAATAAAACCGTGCAAATTATGGGCCCTACTCAACCTGGGCTTCCTAATCCTATAGCCATTCCTCAAAATTTTCAGCTCATAGCCATTGATATAAAAGATTGCTTTTTTTCCATTCCTTTACATCCCCTGGATGCCCCTAGGTTTGCTTTTACAGTTCCCTCTATTAATCATGACGGACCTGACCAAAGATTTCAGTGGAAAGTTTTACCCCAGGGTATGGCTAATAGCCCCACTATGTGTCAAATCTATGTAGATAAAGTTATTCAGCCTATTAGGAACAAATACCCGGAGCTTATGTGCCTCCATTATATGGATGATGTTCTGCTTGTTCATCCTAACCAAGAAGTCTTATTCACCATATTTAGTGATATATCAGAAAACTTGAAATGATATGAACTAAACATTGCTGAAGAAAAGGTTCAGACTAGATCTTCAATATTATATCTAGGATTCCAAATTATGGATACTTTTATTAGGCCTCAAAAAATCTTAATAAATAAGGAACATCTAGCTACTCTTAATGATTTGCAAAAATTGTTAGGAGACATTAATTGGCTTTGCCCTACACTACGCCTCACTACTGGCCAACTAAGACCCTTATTTGATATCCTTCGAGGGAACCCTGATCCATCTTCACCATGAACATTGACTCCTGAAGCTAGGGAAGCTTTAAAGCTGGTAGAAAAGGCCATTGAAGGATCCCATTGTGATAGAATTGATTTTACTTGACCGCTGATATTGATCATTATTTCTTCACAATATACACCCACAGGAGTATTTTGGCAACAGGGGCCTTTATTATGGATACATTTGCCCATCTCTCCTAAAAGTACAATTGAGTCTTACACCTCCATGGTGGCTAAACTTATTCTCCAAGGACTTAAGTCTTCTATTAAAATATTTGGCATTCACCCTGTTACTATTATTACTCCCTACTCATCATCACAGGTTGAATATTTATGCTTCAATGATAATGATTGGGCTATAGTTAGATGCTTTACTTCTGCAAATTTTGATAACCATCTTCCTAAGTCTCCTATACTATCTTTTTGTATCAATCATCCCATTATATTTCCACAGGTAATAAAAAATCAACCTATTCCCAAGGCATTAAATGTATTTACAAATGGGTCCTCTAACAGTACTACTGCAGTAGTCACTCAAAAAGAAAATATGATTCATATTACTGCCCATAAATCAGCTCAATTGGTAGAGTTAGAAGCTGTTATTATAGCTCTTGAAAGTTTTAGAGAGCAGCCCATAAATATTTTCTCAGACAGTCATTATATTGTACATGCCGCCCCTAAATTAGAGCTAGCAGGTCCAATAGCACTTCATACTCTAGCCTTTAAATTGTTTTTTCAAATTCAAAACCTTCTATGGGAACATAAGGAACCTTTGTTTATTGGACATATTGTTGCTGCCTGAAGCGATTGCCGCTTGGAGCAACGATGCCACGGGAATAAGTTCAGAGGCGGACTGGAAACAAACAGGCTCTTTATTCTGCTAGCTTCTCTCTCCAGCTCCAACAACAACACCAACACGCTATCCACACTCCTCCAACCACACCACAAAATGGTGTTGACCCTGTCCACAATCCCGGGCCAAGTCTCGCGAGATCATGGAAGGTGGTAATGCTTTATGGCTCACAGCTAACCGCAATTTTAGCTTTCTCCTTAATTAGGGCTCCTACAACATATCAGAGCTCATACTAATTTGCCTGGTCCTCTCCATGAAGGTAATCAAAAGGCCAATGCCCTTACTCAAACAATCTTTATATTTTCAGCAGTCAAACAAGCTACCTCGTTCCACTCTCAATTTCATGTGAATAGTACTACTTTAGAACAAAGTTTCAAAATAACTAAAGATCAAGCTCGAACAATTGTGAAGGCTTGTCAATCTTGTGTGACACATTTGCCCAATCCTCATCATGGTGTTAACCCAAGAGGATTAATGCCCAATCATTTATGGCAAATGGATGTTACTCATGAGCCAAGTTTTGGAAAATTGCAATTTGTTCATGTGTCCACAGATACATGCTCAGGCATGATTTTTGCTTCCTTACTTGCTGGAGAAAAGGTTAAAGATGTTACATCTCATTGTTTACAAGCTTTTGCTGCATTGGGCATTCCCAAAATGCTTAAAACAGACAATGGCCCTGCATATACGTCTTCATCTTTTAAACAGTTTTGCTCCAAATTAGACATACTTCATAAGACTGGTATTCCGTATAATCCTCAAGGCCAAGGTATAATTGAACGAGCTAATCGCACACTCAAACTTATGCTTTTAAAACAAAAAGGAGGAGATTGGGCGACTCCTAAAGATAGATTAGCCATAGCTCTTTTTACTTTAAATTTTTAAACTTTGGATTCCGAAGGATATTCGGCTGGAGATAGACACTGGAACCCACATCAACAACATGAACCTTTGGTTTACTGGAAAGATGTTCTTTCAGGCACATGGCAGGGCCCAGACCCAGTATTAATTTGGGGGCGAGGATCTGTTTGTGTTTTTCCACAGCACGCGTCCTCGCTGGTATGGATACCATCAAGATTGATAAAACAGGTGCCAAGTCAAAAGGGCCAAGATGAAGTTGTTGCGGATCCTCCTCTTAGTGATTCCCTTATATAGTGGAAAAGAGGTAATTTGTTATCAATCCACGCACCTGCACGAGTTTGTCTCTTTTCCAACAAGGGGATCTCATCTTTGCCTTTTCAGCTAAGAAAAGCTGTGCGCTTTTTCCTTCAATAAACTCACAACTTAAGTCTCATTCCTTCCATCCGGGAAGAGAGGATCTCTCTTTTTGTGTGTGCACAATTGTGTGTTTTTTTTTAATTTATGTTTTTATGTCTGTGCTTCTGTCCAGATTTCATGTAAATGTGACATCACAAATAACAAAAACCGAGCGCTCATGAAAATTAAAAAAAAAAAAAAAAGGATCCAAATACCTTTAATTCATTTAAGTCAAAAGTGTTCAATTCAAATTGGGTAAACAAATAAAAAAATGAAGGTACCTTCAAACTTAATTCATAAGTATCTCTAGGACTTCTCTTCAGCAAGGAATATGACTAATACTGTTCAGCCTGATATTTTGGTATTTGACATGGGATTATTTATTTGTAATTAAGTTTATTTGTTAAACAGATGATTAATTTACAAAGTTAAATTGTTTCAACAGGAATAAACAGATGTGTGATTCTATATAAGGGTTCATAAAAGGTTGCTGTGTATGCAGAGGCTCAAAAGTTCCAGCTAACAAAATATTTTTCTACTTTTCCACAAAAAGTTAAATGCTCTTAGCCTTTCTTTAATCCATTCTAAATGTGATATTTTGCCAGCTAATGTTCATGGGAGCTCAAGCAGCAATGTATGTGAGCAGAGATCAACTTCAGAACTAAAACACCTGACCTAAGATCTAATAGTTCTGTTTTTGATGATAGTTTGAATTGCACTCCTACAACTTGCTTCTTGACTCAGTGCTGGAATGGCACTGCCTTTCCTCTAATGATTGTTGCTTAAGTTCCTAGGTACATCCCTATGCCAGTCTTAGTGGGCCCTGAAGATTTGCCAGTGGCATTGTCTAGACATAAAAAAGATGGCTGCTGCTACAGCTGCAGGGATCACGGTCGCTGCAAGCATCCCTGCTGCTCAAGCATCAAACAATCTCACCAGCAGTGTGGCCTCTGCTCTGCATTCATGGGGCCTCCTAGATCAACATGTTATAACAAGTGTGGGACATTTTGATCTTTCATTGTTTGGGACTTTACGGGACAATGCCTTGCGGGTATTGGTCTAGAGAACTCAGTGCTTTACTTGATGGAACTTAGGGCAGTTGATTTGTTTAAAGAATTTGATATGCTATGCAACTTGGCTTGTCAGCAGAAGGCTTGCCGCCTTAAAACCGCAGCATCTCCTCACAATTGGACGGCTGTTAGTCATCATACACAGTCGATTCTGAAGGGCTTGATTGGATGGCTGGTAGCCAATGACGGGTAAGATCCCCAGAGGGGGACAACCTAAGACAGGCACAGTCTCACGGGACAGTCTCATGTGGCCGACATATCAACCTAAGACAGGAGTCAAGGGCACAGCCTTGATTATCCGATGACGGGTAAGAATGTTGGTTGCACATGGACGTCCTAGAGCATCCCCTCTTTTAAAACAAAAGGGGGGAAATGTAGGAGCCCTAATTAAGGAAGATAGCTAAGATTGTGGTTAGCTGTGAGTCATAAAGATGTTCAAACATTACCACTTCCATGGTCTCACGAGACTTGACCCAGGACATTGTGAATTGGGTCACCACCTTCCATGATCTCGCGAGACTTGGTCCAGGACATTGTGGATCGGGTCGGCGCCATTTTGGTGGTGGTTGGAGGAGTGTGGATTGCGGGTAGGGGTTGTTCTTGGAGCTGGAGAGAGAAGCTAGCAGAATAAAGAGCCTGTTTGTTTCCAGTCTGCCTCTGAACTTATTCCTGCGGCTTTGTTGCTGCAGGCGGCTGGCTATAGCTGCAGTCAGCGACAGTATATGTACAGAATGGAGTGTTATTAAACCATGAACAGGAATGAAATCATGGCATTTGCTGGTAAATTAATGGAACTGAAAACTATCATGCTAAGTGAAATAAGCTAGACTCAGAAAAACAAAGGTTGAATGTTTTCTATGATATGCAGAAACAAGTCCAAAATAAAGGGGAAAAGAAAGAGGGTGGAGGGAAAAGGGGTGGGTATTTTGTTAAAATAGAAGACAGATTGGTGGACTAGATGAAGGTGATTAAAGGGGAATGAAAAAGGATGGGATAAGGGGAAAATAGTGGAATGAATCCAACCTAACTTTCCTATGTACATATATGAATATACCACAGTGAATCTCACCATCATGTGAGGTTGTGAAGACACTTATTTAAAAAAAAAAAGTAAATAGCAGAAGGATCAGTAGAGTACAGGGAATGGAACAGGTTGGGGGAGGAGGGGAGGGATAGGGGAAGTACTAGGGACTGAATTAGAGAAAACTGTATCCCATGCTTTTTTAATATGTAAATTAATCCTAATGTTATTTATAACTAAAAAAGAACCAATAACATATTTTTTAAAAAGGCATATACTTAAAATTGTGCTGGGCACTAAGATGAAGCCTTAATAAGTGTTAGATATTATATTTTACATATATATATATTACATATAAATACATTGTTCTAAATAAAGTGTCAAGTCCTTGGGGGGCAAAAAAAGGAATGAACTTTGAGATGGGAATTATAATAGAAGTAATTTTACATATTGAATTGAGATACTATTACTAGTATCCTGCTCCTGGTGGGATATTTTTGGTCTTATATGTCACAGAATCGATTGTTCTAGAAACCCACTTCAAGCTAACTTAAGCAACAAAGGGAGATTCATTGGAAGGACACTTGGGTGTGAAGGAGCCTATAATCAAGGAGATAGCTAAAGATTGCGGTTAGCTGAGAGCCATAAAAGATGTTCTAGTTTCCACCTGATATTAATACATTATTCAAAGAATCTTTGTATGCCCGTGAACACTGCGTGACGCACCTGTAAGCTTGAGCTGTAAGCACGTGTCCTTGTTAAAGCTATATGTATATAACTGGGTGAGGTTCGTTAGTGTGTGTGGGGAAGAAGAAGGTGGTGGTTGGAGTTAGAGCATTTGGAGTGATTGCTGGAGCTGGAGAGAGAAGAAGAATAAAAGACCTTTTTTCATTTTCATCCTGCCTCCGAATTTTCCTGTGGCGTTCGCTGCTCCAAGTGACTTCCGCTTCAGGCAGCGACAGGTGGTGGCCTGTACGGGGAATTTGGTGGCAAGGTAAGAAAAAAGAAAATTTAAAAAGATGGGAGCAAATATAACAAAAAGTCGGTTTATAAAAGCCATGAATGAAATTTTTGATATTGAGAACTCAGATAGTGAGAAAAGTGAACAAGAAAGCATATCCTCTGATTCAGTTGAGACCAGCAAGGAGAGTAGGAATGTAAATTCAAAAGTAAGATCTGCAAAAGCCATCAGAAGCTTAATAAAATTAGCTAAGGAGTATGTACTCTCCTTAGAAACTGCAACTCAGGATACTAGTGAAAGTGATAATAGTAACAAGGAGCCAAACCATGAAAGTACGGTCTCCTCTACTGAGCCAGTTAGGAATTATGAAGCTAGTAGTGAAGAGGAATCAAAAAGCGATTCGGAGAGCACAGTCTCCAATAAAAAGAACAAAAAGAAATTAAAAAAGAGAAAAGACCGTCAAATAGAGGAACCACTAGTGCCCTCTGCTCCTTCATGGATAGAATCCCTAACAGAAACAATAAAGAGTATTGATCAGAGTGTACGTGCCCTTGAGGTAGAAATTGGCGGCCTTTCTGAGCGCTTATACGCTCTCGAACAACATAGACCGCAGGAGCACCTAGAACTGCCAGTATTTCAAAATGAACAGGGACAAAGATATCACGAGTCCCTAGACTTTAAAACAATAAAGAATTTTAAAGAGGCGGTAATGACCTATGGGCCTCAAGCTCCGTTCACATTAAGTATGATAGAGTCACTTAACACCCTAACCTTAGCCCCCTCAGATTGGAAAAGTCTATGCAGAGCGGTACTAAGTGGGGGACAATACCTAATCTGGAAAACTCAATTCCAGGAACTTTGTTCAGAAATAGCAAAGAGAAATGCTGCAGCAGGTTTCCCTCAACGCAATATAGATATGCTCACAGGGGAGGGTCAGTTCGCCGAACTACAAAATCAGCTACAATACGATCCAGGTGTGTATGCCCAGATACACACTGCAGCTGTGAAAGCCTGGAAGACAATCTCAGGCACAGGGGATCTGCAAGGCAGCCTATCAAAAGTTATACAAGGGCCTAATGAACCTTACGCTGATTTTGTAGATAGGCTCTTAAAAACAACATCTAGAGTTTTTGGCGAAGTCAAGCAAGCTATGCCTCTAGTTATCCAATTAGCGTACGAGAATGCTAATAAATATTGCCAGGATGCAATAAGGCCGTGGAGAAGTAAAAAAGACTTATCAATTTATATCAGACTGTGCAAAGACATTAACGAGGCTGTTATCACAGGCAACGTAATTGCTGCAGTGATGAAAAATTCCTCCCCTCAAAATTCCCAAAGGATTCAACCTAGAACAGGATATTCCAGACAAAATTATTATAATCAACCAAGATATGCTAAGCAATATCCCCCAAGGGTAATAAAATCAAATTCATACCGTGCTCCAGGCCGATGCCCCAGGTGCAAAAAGGGTATACATTGGGCCAATCAATGCCATTCTAGATATGATATATATGGAAATGATTTATCAAGGATTTCAAAAAAACGGGGCACGGGGCCCAATGCCCCGGGGCCCACAAATGTACGAGGCACTAGAGGAGGAAGGCCCTCAGATTCAAATGATTCCTCGTCACAGTCCCTCCTACCCATTAACTCCCTTATCAGAGGGACAAGAGGAAGTGCAGGATTAGATCTCTGTTCTACTGCCCGGATGGTCCTGACACCTGAAATGGGGGTTCAGCTGATTCCTACGGGAATCAGGGGACCTCTCCCTTCAGGAACTGTGGGACTAATCCTTGGGCGTAGTTCCAAAAGTTTATTAGGCTTTAATGTTATACCAGGGGTTATTGATTCAGATTATAATGGAGAGATTAAAATAATGCTAAGTACACACAGGGGCATCATCTCCGTAAATCAAGGAGACAGAATCGCACAGCTGCTCCTCATTCCCAGTCTCCATAATTCTTTTAAAAGCATGCCACAAAATAGAAATAGCAGAGCATTCGGTTCCACTGGTTCAGGACCTATGGCTTTCTGGGTCCAGGACTGTTCACGCAGGCCTATGTGCAAATTAAAAATTCAAGGTATAGAGATGGAGGGGCTGATTGATACAGGAGCTGACTCTTCCATCATAAATCTACAACAATGGCCTAAGCACTGGCCTCTACAGAAAGCCTCAACCAGTTTAAGAGGCTTGGGATACAGTAATACCCCAGCTCAAAGTGCTGTAATCTTAAATTGGCAAGACAATGAAGGCCATACAGGAACATTCAAATCCTATGTTTTAAACAGCTTGCCAGTTACCCTATGGGGAAGAGATATCTTACATCAAATGGGGCTACACCTAGCGACCAAGCCTGCAGGTGTTAAGAATAAAAATCCTAATCATAATAAAAAAGGCAAAGGACATTTTTTCTAGGGGCCACTGAGAAAACAATTTTAAAAATACCATGGCTCTCCAATAAGCCAGTTTGGGTCCCTCAGTGGCCCCTATCCAAAGAAAAATTGCAAGCGGCCCATCAATTAGTTAAAGAACAATTAGAAGCAGGACACATAGAGCCTTCCACCTCTCCCTGGAATTCTCCCATATTTGTAATTAAGAAAAAATCAGGAAAATGGAGACTATTACAAGACCTAAGACAAATTAACAAAACAATGCAAATTATGGGCCCTACTCAACCTGGACTTCCTAATCCTGTAGCTATTCCAAAAAACTATTACCTTATAACCCTTGATATAAAGGACTGTTTCTTTCTATTCCCCTACATCCTCTGGATGCCCCCAGGTTTGCTTTTTCAATTCCTTCTATTAATAATAATGGCCCTGATAAAAGATATCAATGGAAAGTATTGCCGCAGGGAATGGCAAATAGCCCTACACTGTGCCAACTATATGTGGACAGAGCTATACAGCCCATTAAAAACAAATATCAAGACCTCATGTGTCTACACTACATGGACGATGTTTTTATTAGCTCACCCTAATCAACAAATCTTATTTAATATATTTAGTGAAATAACAAAAAATCTAAAAAAATATGGATTATATATAGCAGAAGAAAAAGTTCAAAGCAGATCACCTATACTATATTTAGGCTTTAAAATCATGGATACTTTTGTTAAACCCCAGAAAAATTCTAATAAGTAAAGAACATTTGACCACCCACAATGATTTCCAAAAATTACTTGGTGACATTAATTGGCTTCGCCCTACACTAAGCCTCACTACTGGACAATTAAAACCCTTATTTGACATCCTTCGTGGGAACCCTGACCCATCCTCACCTTGAATATTAACTCCTGAGGCCAGGAGAGCTCTAAAATTAGTAGAACAGGCCATTGAAAGATCCCATTGTGATAGATTTGATTTTGCACAACCACTAATATTGATTATTATTCCTTCACAATATACTCCAACAGGAGTATTTTGGCAACAGGGACCTATATTATGGATACATTTGCCTGTCTCTCCTAAAAGTACAATTGAGTCTTATACCTCCATGGTGGCTAAACTTATTCTTCAAGGACTTAAAACCTCTACTAAAATATTTGGAATTCATCCCGCTACTATTATTACTCCTTATTCATCGTCACAGGTTGAATATTTGTGCTTCAATGATAATGATTGGGCTATAGCTAGATGCTCTACTTCTGCAAATTTTGACAATCATATTCCTAAATCTCCTATACTGTCCTTTTGTATCAATCATCCTATCATATTCCCACAGGTAATAAAAAATCAACCCATTCCTAAAGCATTTAATGTATTTACAGATGGATCCTCTAATGGTACTGCTGCAGTAGTCACTCAAAATGAAAAAATGATTCATATCACTAATCAAAAATCAGCTCAATTAATGGAACTCGAAGCTATAATAATAGCTCTGGAAAATTTTAAAGAACAGCCTATGAATATTTTTTCAGACAGCCATTATATTGTACATGCTGTCCCAAAATTGGAGCTAGCAGGTCCAATAGCACCACATACTCCAGCTTTTAAATTGTTTTCTCAAATCCAAAATCTCCTATGGCAACGAAAAGAACCTTTATTTATAGGTCACATAAGAGCTCACACTAATCTGCCTGGTCCTCTCCATGAAGGTAATCAAAAAGCTGACGCCCTCACTAAAACAATATTTATATTTACTACAGTACAACAAGCTACTTTATTTCATTCCCAGTTCCACGTTAACAGCACTACCTTAAGACAAAAATTTAAAATCACAAAAGAACAAGCTCGTAGAATTGTAAAAGAATGCCCATCTTGTGTAACACTTTTGCCCAATCCACATTATGGGGTTAACCCACGAGGTTTGATGCCCAATCATTTGTGGCAGATGGATGTCACACATGAGCCAAGTTTTGGAAAATTACGATTTATTCATGTCACCATAGATACATGCTCAGGCATGATTTTTGCTTCTTTACATTCCGGAGAAATAGTTAAAGATACTATATCTCATTGTCTGCAAGCTTTTGCTGCATTGGGCATCCCCAAAATGCTTAAAACAGATAATGGCCCTGCATATACATCCACATCCTTCAAACAATTTTGTACAAAGTTCAATATTATCCACAAAACAGCTATCGCTTATAATCCTCAGGGACAAGGAATAATTGAAAGAGCAAATCGGACACTTAAAAATATGTTACTAAAGCAAAAAGATGGAAACTGGAAAAATCCTAAGGACAGATTGGCAGTTGCCCTGTTTACCCTAAATTTCTTAACTTTAGATTCTAATGGACATTCGGCTGGAGATAGACACTGGAACCCACACCAACAACATAAACCTTTGGTTTACTGGAAGGATGTTCTCTCAGGTACATGGAAGGGTCCAGACCAGTATTAATTTGGGGGAGAGGATCTGTTTGTGTTTTTCCAAAGCACGAATCCTCTCCAATATGGATACCATCTAGATTGATAAAGCAGGTACAAAGTCAAAAGGATCAAGATGAAGTTATTGAGGAGTCTAGATTGAATAAACAAGTACAAAATCAAGAGGACCAAAATGAAGGTATGGAGTGATTCCCTTAAAAGAGTCCTCCATTAAATTTACAACTTAAATTTCATTCTTCCCGGCCGGGACAAGAAGATCTCTCTTCAGTGTATACACAATTGTAATTTTTTTTTCTCTTTTATATATGTCTTTATGTCTGTGCATTTGTCTAAATTTCATGTTAATGTGATGTCACAAATATGTTTATATGTGCGTCTGTCTAGTGTGACGTCACAAATAATTAAGCGCTTAAAAAAAAAAAAAGGTAGATAGATATAGATCCAAATAACAAATAACGTTAATTCATTTAAGCTTAGAATATTCTAATTTGATAATCAATAGATAGATAGATAGATAAATAGATATTTATATAAGTTCAGAATATTTTAATTAGATAATCAATTATAATGATAATCAATTTTGATTTATAGTTGTCTCCGGGACTTCTCTTCAGCTGTGAATATGTTTAATGTTGTATAACCTGATATTTTGGTGTTCCGACAGAGGATCATTTATTTGTTTATTAACTTCATTTGTTTAATAGCTGATTAATTTGAATTATTTCAACAGGTATAGGATTGCTGTGTATATAGAGACTCGAGGATTCCACCTAACAAATTATTTTTCCAAAATGCCTTTAGCTTTTCTTTATCTTTAATGCAGTAAACACCCTCAGTTTCTCTTTGATTATTTCTGAATGTGATATTTTGCCAGCTTATGTTTGTGGGAGCTTAAGCAGCAATGTGTGTGAGCAGAGATCAACTTTTATTTTCTACTCTAATAATTCTTTTTTTAGTTTGACAGCTCACCTTTTGATCTCAGTGCTGGAATAGCACTGCCTTTCCCTTAATAATGGATGCTTGAGTTTTTAGGTAGCGGGCCCTGAAGATTTGCTGTGGAAATGTCTAGACATAAAAAAGACGGCTGCTGCTACAACTGCAGGGACCGCGGTCGCTGCAAGCATCCCTGCTGCTCAAGCATCAACAACCTAACCAGCAGTGTGGCCTCTGCTCTGCATGCATGGGGCCTCCTGAATCTATGTGTTATAACTTATGGACATTTTGATTTTCCATTATTTTGGGACATTACGGGACAATGCCTTGCGGGTATTTGTCTAAGAGAACTCAGTGCGTTACTTGATGAAACTAAGGGCAGCTGATTCGCTTAAAGAACTTTGAAGGAGCCTATAATCAAGGAGATAGCTAAAGATTGCGGTTAGCTGAGAGCCATAAAAGATGTTCTAGTTTCCACCTGATATTAATACATTATTCAAAGAATCTTTGTATGCCCGTGAACACTGCGTGACGCACCTGTAAGCTTGAGCTGTAAGCACGTGTCCTTGTTAAAGCTATATGTATATAACTGGGTGAGGTTCGTTAGTGTGTGTGGGGAAGAAGAAGGTGGTGGTTGGAGTTAGAGCATTTGGAGTGATTGCTGGAGCTGGAGAGAGAAGAAGAATAAAAGACCTTTTTTCATTTTCATCCTGCCTCCGAATTTTCCTGTGGCGTTCGCTGCTCCAAGTGACTTCCGCTTCAGGCAGCGACAGGTGGTGGCCTGTACGGGGAATTTGGTGGCAAGGTAAGAAAAAAGAAATTTTAAAAAGATGGGAGCAAATATAACAAAAAGTCGGTTTATAAAAGCCATGAATGAAATTTTTGATATTGAGAACTCAGATAGTGAGAAAAGTGAACAAGAAAGCATATCCTCTGATTCAGTTGAGACCAGCAAGGAGAGTAGGAATGTAAATTCAAAAGTAAGATCTGCAAAAGCCATCAGAAGCTTAATAAAATTAGCTAAGGAGTATGTACTCTCCTTAGAAACTGCAACTCAGGATACTAGTGAAAGTGATAATAGTAACAAGGAGCCAAACCATGAAAGTACGGTCTCCTCTACTGAGCCAGTTAGGAATTATGAAGCTAGTAGTGAAGAGGAATCAAAAAGCGATTCGGAGAGCACAGTCTCCAATAAAAAGAACAAAAAGAAATTAAAAAAGAGAAAAGACCGTCAAATAGAGGAACCACTAGTGCCCTCTGCTCCTTCATGGATAGAATCCCTAACAGAAACAATAAAGAGTATTGATCAGAGTGTACGTGCCCTTGAGGTAGAAATTGGCGGCCTTTCTGAGCGCTTATACGCTCTCGAACAACATAGACCGCAGGAGCACCTAGAACTGCCAGTATTTCAAAATGAACAGGGACAAAGATATCACGAGTCCCTAGACTTTAAAACAATAAAGAATTTTAAAGAGGCGGTAATGACCTATGGGCCTCAAGCTCCGTTCACATTAAGTATGATAGAGTCACTTAACACCCTAACCTTAGCCCCCTCAGATTGGAAAAGTCTATGCAGAGCGGTACTAAGTGGGGGACAATACCTAATCTGGAAAACTCAAATTCCAGGAACTTTGTTCAGAAATAGCAAAGAGAAATGCTGCAGCAGGTTTCCCTCAACGCAATATAGATATGCTCACAGGGGAGGGTCAGTTCGCCGAACTACAAAATCAGCTACAATACGATCCAGGTGTGTATGCCCAGATACACACTGCAGCTGTGAAAGCCTGGAAGACAATCTCAGGCACAGGGGATCTGCAAGGCAGCCTATCAAAAGTTATACAAGGGCCTAATGAACCTTACGCTGATTTTGTAGATAGGCTCTTAAAAACAACATCTAGAGTTTTTGGCGAAGTCAAGCAAGCTATGCCTCTAGTTATCCAATTAGCGTACGAGAATGCTAATAAATATTGCCAGGATGCAATAAGGCCGTGGAGAAGTAAAAAAGACTTATCAATTTATATCAGACTGTGCAAAGACATTAACGAGGCTGTTATCACAGGCAACGTAATTGCTGCAGTGATGAAAAATTCCTCCCCTCAAAATTCCCAAAGGATTCAACCTAGAACAGGATATTCCAGACAAAATTATTATAATCAACCAAGATATGCTAAGCAATATCCCCCAAGGGTAATAAAATCAAATTCATACCGTGCTCCAGGCCGATGCCCCAGGTGCAAAAAGGTATACATTGGGCCAATCAATGCCATTCTAGATATGATATATATGGAAATGATTTATCAAGGATTTCAAAAAAACGGGGCACGGGGCCCAATGCCCCGGGGCCCACAAATGTACGAGGCACTAGAGGAGGAAGGCCCTCAGATTCAAATGATTCCTCGTCACAGTCCCTCCTACCCATTAACTCCCTTATCAGAGGGACAAGAGGAAGTGCAGGATTAGATCTCTGTTTTACTGCCCGGATGGTCCTGACACCTGAAATGGGGGTTCAGCTGATTCCTACGGGAATCAGGGGACCTCTCCCTTCAGGAACTGTGGGACTAATCCTTGGGCGTAGTTCCAAAAGTTTATTAGGCTTTAATGTTATACCAGGGGTTATTGATTCAGATTATAATGGAGAGATTAAAATAATGCTAAGTACACACAGGGGCATCATCTCCGTAAATCAAGGAGACAGAATCGCACAGCTGCTCCTCATTCCCAGTCTCCATAATTCTTTTAAAAGCATGCCACAAAATAGAAATAGCAGAGCATTCGGTTCCACTGGTTCAGGACCTATGGCTTTCTGGGTCCAGGACTGTTCACGCAGGCCTATGTGCAAATTAAAAAATTCAAGGTATAGAGATGGAGGGGCTGATTGATACAGGAGCTGACTCTTCCATCATAAATCTACAACAATGGCCTAAGCACTGGCCTCTACAGAAAGCCTCAACCAGTTTAAGAGGCTTGGGATACAGTAATACCCCAGCTCAAAGTGCTGTAATCTTAAATTGGCAAGACAATGAAGGCCATACAGGAACATTCAAATCCTATGTTTTAAACAGCTTGCCAGTTACCCTATGGGGAAGAGATATCTTACATCAAATGGGGCTACACCTAGTGACCAAGCCTGCAGGTGTTAAGAATAAAAATCCTAATCATAATAAAAAAGGCAAAGGACATTTTTTCTAGGGGCCACTGAGAAAACAATTTTAAAAATACCATGGCTCTCCAATAAGCCAGTTTGGGTCCCTCAGTGGCCCCTATCCAAAGAAAAATTGCAAGCGGCCCATCAATTAGTTAAAGAACAATTAGAAGCAGGACACATAGAGCCTTCCACCTCTCCCTGGAATTCTCCCATATTTGTAATTAAGAAAAAATCAGGAAAATGGAGACTATTACAAGACCTAAGACAAATTAACAAAACAATGCAAATTATGGGCCCTACTCAACCTGGACTTCCTAATCCTGTAGCTATTCCAAAAAACTATTACCTTATAACCCTTGATATAAAGGACTGTTTCTTTTCCATTCCCCTACATCCTCTGGATGCCCCCAGGTTTGCTTTTTCAATTCCTTCTATTAATAATAATGGCCCTGATAAAAGATATCAATGGAAAGTATTGCCGCAGGGAATGGCAAATAGCCCTACACTGTGCCAACTATATGTGGACAGAGCTATACAGCCCATTAAAAACAAATATCAAGACCTCATGTGTCTACACTACATGGACGATGTTTTATTAGCTCACCCTAATCAACAAATCTTATTTAATATATTTAGTGAAATAACAAAAAATCTAAAAAAATATGGATTATATATAGCAGAAGAAAAAGTTCAAAGCAGATCACCTATACTATATTTAGGCTTTAAAATCATGGATACTTTTGTTAAACCCCAGAAAATTCTAATAAGTAAAGAACATTTGACCACCCTCAATGATTTCCAAAAATTACTTGGTGACATTAATTGGCTTCGCCCTACACTAAGCCTCACTACTGGACAATTAAAACCCTTATTTGACATCCTTCGTGGGAACCCTGACCCATCCTCACCTTGAATATTAACTCCTGAGGCCAGGAGAGCTCTAAAATTAGTAGAACAGGCCATTGAAAGATCCCATTGTGATAGATTTGATTTTGCACAACCACTAATATTGATTATTATTCCTTCACAATATACTCCAACAGGAGTATTTTGGCAACAGGGACCTATATTATGGATACATTTGCCTGTCTCTCCTAAAAGTACAATTGAGTCTTATACCTCCATGGTGGCTAAACTTATTCTTCAAGGACTTAAAACCTCTACTAAAATATTTGGAATTCATCCCGCTACTATTATTACTCCTTATTCATCGTCACAGGTTGAATATTTGTGCTTCAATGATAATGATTGGGCTATAGCTAGATGCTCTACTTGTGCAAATTTTGACAATCATATTCCTAAATCTCCTATACTGTCCTTTTGTATCAATCATCCTATCATATTCCCACAGGTAATAAAAAATCAACCCATTCCTAAAGCATTTAATGTATTTACAGATGGATCCTCTAATGGTACTGCTGCAGTAGTCACTCAAAATGAAAAAAATGATTCATATCACTAATCAAAAATCAGCTCAATTAATGGAACTCGAAGCTATAATAATAGCTCTGGAAAATTTTAAAGAACAGCCTATGAATATTTTTTCAGACAGCCATTATATTGTACATGCTGTCCCAAAATTGGAGCTAGCAGGTCCAATAGCACCACATACTCCAGCTTTTAAATTGTTTTCTCAAATCCAAAATCTCCTATGGCAACGAAAAGAACCTTTATTTATAGGTCACATAAGAGCTCACACTAATCTGCCTGGTCCTCTCCATGAAGGTAATCAAAAAGCTGACGCCCTCACTAAAACAATATTTATATTTACTACAGTACAACAAGCTACTTTATTTCATTCCCAGTTCCACGTTAACAGCACTACCTTAAGACAAAAATTTAAAATCACAAAAGAACAAGCTCGTAGAATTGTAAAAGAATGCCCATCTTGTGTAACACTTTTGCCCAATCCACATTATGGGGTTAACCCACGAGGTTTGATGCCCAATCATTTGTGGCAGATGGATGTCACACATGAGCCAAGTTTTGGAAAATTACGATTTATTCATGTCACCATAGATACATGCTCAGGCATGATTTTTGCTTCTTTACATTCCGGAGAAATAGTTAAAGATACTATATCTCATTGTCTGCAAGCTTTTGCTGCATTGGGCATCCCCAAAATGCTTAAAACAGATAATGGCCCTGCATATACATCCACATCCTTCAAACAATTTTGTACAAAGTTCAATATTATCCACAAAACAGCTATCGCTTATAATCCTCAGGGACAAGGAATAATTGAAAGAGCAAATCGGACACTTAAAAATATGTTACTAAAGCAAAAAGATGGAAACTGGAAAAATCCTAAGGACAGATTGGCAGTTGCCCTGTTTACCCTAAATTTCTTAACTTTAGATTCTAATGGACATTCGGCTGGAGATAGACACTGGAACCCACACCAACAACATAAACCTTTGGTTTACTGGAAGGATGTTCTCTCAGGTACATGGAAGGGTCCAGACCTAGTATTAATTTGGGGGAGAGGATCTGTTTGTGTTTTTCCAAAGCACGAATCCTCTCCAATATGGATACCATCTAGATTGATAAAGCAGGTACAAAGTCAAAAGGATCAAGATGAAGTTATTGAGGAGTCTAGATTGAATAAACAAGTACAAAATCAAGAGGACCAAAATGAAGGTATGGAGTGATTCCCTTAAAAGAGTCCTCCATTAAATTTACAACTTAAATTTCATTCTTCCCGGCCGGGACAAGAAGATCTCTCTTCAGTGTATACACAATTGTAATTTTTTTTTCTCTTTTATATATGTCTTTATGTCTGTGCATTTGTCTAAATTTCATGTTAATGTGATGTCACAAATATGTTTATATGTGCGTCTGTCTAGTGTGACGTCACAAATAATTAAGCGCTTAAAAAAAAAAAGGTAGATAGATATAGATCCAAATAACAAATAACGTTAATTCATTTAAGCTTAGAATATTCTAATTTGATAATCAATAGATAGATACATAGATAAATAGATATTTATATAAGTTCAGAATATTTTAATTAGATAATCAATTATAATGATAATCAATTTTGATTTATAGTTGTCTCTGGGACTTCTCTTCAGCTGTGAATATGTTTAATGTTGTATAACCTGATATTTTGGTGTTCCGACAGAGGATCATTTATTTGTTATTAACTTCATTTGTTTAATAGCTGATTAATTTGAATTATTTCAACAGGTATAGGATTGCTGTGTATATAGAGACTCGAGGATTCCACCTAACAAATTATTTTTCCAAAATGCCTTTAGCTTTTCTTTATCTTTAATGCAGTAAACACCCTCAGTTTCTCTTTGATTATTTCTGAATGTGATATTTTGCCAGCTTATGTTTGTGGGAGCTTAAGCAGCAATGTGTGTGAGCAGAGATCAACTTTTATTTTCTACTCTAATAATTCTTTTTTTAGTTTGACAGCTCACCTTTTGATCTCAGTGCTGGAATAGCACTGCCTTTCCCTTAATAATGGATGCTTGAGTTTTTAGGTAGCGGGCCCTGAAGATTTGCTGGTGGAAATGTCTAGACATAAAAAAGACGGCTGCTGCTACAACTGCAGGGACCGCGGTCGCTGCAAGCATCCCTGCTGCTCAAGCATCAACAACCTAACCAGCAGTGTGGCCTCTGCTCTGCATGCATGGGGCCTCCTGAATCTATGTGTTATAACTTATGGACATTTTGATTTTCCATTATTTTGGGACATTACGGGACAATGCCTTGCGGGTATTTGTCTAAGAGAACTCAGTGCGTTACTTGATGAAACTAAGGGCAGCTGATTCGCTTAAAGAACTTGATACGCTATGGAAACTTGGCTCGTCAGCAGTAGGCTTACCGCCTTAAAGCCGCAGCATCTCCTAAAAATTGGACGGCTGTTAGTCAACACACAGTCGATCCTGAAGGGCTCTATTGGATGGCTGGTTAGCCTATGATGGGTAAGATCCCCAGAAGGGGACAACCTAAGACACGGCACAGTTGCACGGGACAGTCTAATGTGGCCGGCATGTCAACCTAAGCCAGGAGTCAGGACAGCCTAGACTCCCATGACGGGTAAGAATGTCGGTTGCACATGGACGTCCTAGAACATCCCCTCTTTTAAAACTAAAAGGGGGAAATGAAGGAGCCTATAATCAAGGAGATAGCTAAAGATTGCGGTTAGCTGAGAGCCATAAAAGATGTTCTAGTTTCCACCTGATATTAATACATTATTCAAAGAATCTTTGTATGCCCGTGAACACTGCATGACGCACCTGTAAGCTTGAGCTGTAAGCACGTGTCCTTGTTAAAGCTATATGTATATAACTGGGTGAGGTTCATTAGTGTGTGTGGGGAAGAAGAAGGTGGTGGTTGGAGTTAGAGCATTTGGAGTGATTGCTGGAGCTGGAGAGAGAGAGAAGAAGAATAAAAGACCTTTTTTCATTTTCATCCTGCCTCCGAATTTTCCTGTGGCGTTCGCTGCTCCAAGCGACTTCCGCTTCAGGCAGCGACAGGGTGTCTCATAGAAACCAAGGAGAAGTGAGTTGGGTTTCATAGGACCTGGAAAATCCTCAGGAACCCAGTTTTCTCTTTCTAGTTACAATCTTCAGGAAGGGGGAAATGGCTCACGGGTTGAGTAGATAAATTACAGTATGTACAATATACTACAGGTGAGTTTTAAGTGATAAGAAATGCATTCTGAGTTGTGATTGGGCTGTGAGCATCTGAAATGTGAAAAATGGGGATTCAGAGGCAGAATCAGTAGAGGGAATATGTTGCCATAGTGTAAGAAGGGTTTTTTCCAAACAGAAATGGAGGCTCTGGAAGACGGTGGCAGGTCAAAGGTTGTGAGAGATTGGAGTCAATGGGGAGCACAGGAGAGTTTCTCAGTGTGAGGAGGAAGGAAAAAGGGTTTTTTGTGGTGAACAGTGTGAACTTCACAAGAGGGTCACTGACAGATGGCTGCTGAGAGAGCAGGAAGAGTTGTGACCATTTATGTTCCCAGGATTCTTGAGTATTGGGAGATGTGGGAGTGTACAGGGAAGCATCAGAGAAAAACCAGACTTTACAGTAGAAGTTTCTAAATCTTAGCTGCACTCAGCCAACTTATCAGGTGGCTGACACTGTCTATTCCCTCCAGAAAGACTAGCATGCCCACAGCATGCCAAATGCACATAGCAAGGAGGGTAATTTATGACAACCTCAGCACTTTGACACCCACCAGTTGAAGTTTCTGTTTATTGTGAATAGTTGTATAAGCTTTCAAAACTGTTTACTTCAGTTAAGTTGGTTATTGTTATTATGCAACTTATAAACAAAATAATGATGGAATGTCAGTATAAACTTACAGGTATTCTTTTTATCAAAGTCAAATTGAATACTCTATGACCATATAAACCAGAATCATAAGGAAAGAAACACTGTCAAGTTACTGACTAGAAGTAGGCAAGACAACTGTAAAAAGGTTTGGGGGAAACTGTAAAGATAGATCTATACCAATGCTGCCTTTGGTGTTTTTCCCCACAACAACCTTTAGGTTTTAGCTCCATTTTAAATAAATGTCAATGTCGTGAAAATATAAGGGGTTGGGGTCTTTAACCTCCCTGTACCCGGGATGAACCTCTTTTGTCCAGCAAAAGAGGCCAGAAAGGTCTACCCCAACGAAGAGGCTAGATTGGGAGAGGGGAGGCCACCGATATTCCCTCCACCCGCCTTTAAAAGGCTCAGGAACATACCAGGGAGTCCAGTCAAAGGGTGCAGGAGCTCGTTTATTGAGAAGGTGGACAATGCTTTATAATGGGCCATAGCCAATCAGTGACCAGCAGAGTGGTTCTAGTTCTCACAGCCACACCCCCTGCTTAGCCTAGGTCAGGTAACAGGGTGTGGTAATGTGGCAAGCAGCCAGAAAGCCAGAGCTTTTCCATCTCCTTGGCAGACAGTGTAAGGTCCCAACATGTCAACTCACCTGGACGTGGTTTATGTAGGGAAGAACTAAGGGAGCTCTTTATGGGCCCATACTCAAAGAAAACACTTTGAATCTATAGAAAAGAATTTGTGAATGACTACATTTAGGATATCAGAGTTAAAACAAAAGTTTAAGGTACCTCTGAATACTTTCAGATGCCCACTTTAGTAACTTATTTTGAATGACTAGTTCAATATGTGGAGAAGGAGCATTTATGCAATAAGGTATGGATTCAAGGGGCTTTGCTCATTATATAGGGCAGAAGGTCCAGGAAAGAGGTAAGCCCTGGGTGAGTAGGAGTGCTCAGGGCTGGGAGAATAGACATGGATGTTACAAAGATGAAATGGATGAGATGTATACCCGGGCAGCACTTGCCAGGAGGAGAATGAGGAGGGCCAAAGCCTGGGACCTGGGCTGGGAAAGAATTAGTTCTGAAGGGAGCATGCCCATGGGGCACATTAAGCGTGCTCATCCTGGGGTGCAAGCCTCAAAAAACCCTGTTTCAAGATAGCCCAATGGATACCTCATGACTCAACCTGAGGGGAATTTGCAAACTCCCCCTCTTGGCTCCTGAATCTGGAAAACTACTTCACCTGTGTAACATTACCTGTATTTGACCTCAACACAAAGCTCTGCATCTTTGCCAAGATGGCTTACTCACTTTGCACTGAAAAACACTCCCACACTTCAAGACATTCTATCTCTCTTTTGTACGGTCCATTGTTTTCTCATTGATTTTTCACACCAAAATTGGGTGGGAGTGACTCTAGTATTTAGCTGTCATCTTCTACATGGATGGGCATGAAACTGGCATTAGGGAGTGCTTTCCAAGTGAGTAAAGGTGACATTGTATCTTCTGGAGTAGCTGGGAGAAACCCTGGGCGCAGAGACTATAGTGAACCAGACACCGGCATCTGAGTGGGAGAGGAACCTGTAGGTGAGAAGAGGGGCCCTTTCAACCCAACACAACTGGGGCTTTGGTCTACGTGAGGTGCTCTGGGGGTTGGGTCTCAGACACTCTTAAATTCTGACTTTCTCCCAGGTCCCTGTTGAAGTTCAGGCAAGATGGGCAAGTACATGATCCGCGTTGCTACCAGGGACTCGCTCTGGGCGGGCTCCACCAACCTGATCCAGCTGTGGCTAGTGGGCTAGCATGGGGAGGCGGACCTGGGGAAGCTGCTGCGACCATTGCGGGGAAAGGTCAGTGCTGACCGCCACCGGGCATGCAGAGACTTGGGACTGCGTGGGTTACCCTAGGAGCAAACAGGGCGAGAAGGAGCAGTCCATACGCACTGGAGCCTCTAGGCCGGAAGCGAGACCGTGAGCGGGCTGGGTGCCTGATAGGAAAAAGGAAAGTGAGAAGAGAGAGAAACAAGTAGTATCTCTCTGCTTTGGTGAAAAGCGTAGGGAAGATGTGACTGGAGTCCGTCCATAAGCTGGCTGTTCCTCCTCACCGCCATCTGCTTCAGGTCCCTCCGGGTGTGTGTGGGGGAGGGGCACCTCTTGCGGGGGGGGGGCTAGGGCAAATGGAACCAAGCTTCTTTGAAGGCGTACAGACGCCACTGTCCTCGCTGAGGACCCCACACTTGCCTCTGAGGTATGTTCGGTTCTACAGAAAACGGAGTTGGAGATCGAGGTCCCCTCACATCTGGGGCGCCTCCTGCTGGTGAAGCTGCGTAAGCACAAAAGCCTGTTGAATTTTGATTGGTTCTGCAAGTGGATTACAGTGCAGGGTCCCGGGACCCAAGGAGAGGTCTTTTTCCCTTGCTACAGCTGGATCCAGGACCACATGATTCTCTGTCTACCCGAAGGCACAGGTGAGGGCTCTGGGGAAAGGAGTGTGACTGGAGGGAGCAGGGGTCGGGGAGGGGGGGTGCTATGATATGAAAGGGAAAGATGAGAGAGATGCAGAGGCGAGAAGTGCAAGAATGGGGCTGAGGAAGAAAACTGATGGAAAGGCCCTGCCTTGGGGCTGTGAGGCGGTTCCAGGGAGGACGCCTGTATTTGTGTCCCCCTCTCCCAGCCCGGTCCATGAGTGATGACCCCCAGAACCTGTTTAATAAATCTTGGGAACAGGAGCTGGAGGACAGAAGGAAGGCTTATCAGTGAGTCCCAGAAAGCTTCTGATCCCTATTATAGTTAGAAAACCCCTTTCTCCGCTTACTCCTGACTCCAAGTTCTTCTTTCAGGTGGGGCTCCTGGAAGAATGGGTTATCCTGCCTGTAGCAGGGAAGACGGAGAGAGACCTTCCCAGAAATGAACGATTTCTAGAGGGTAAGGAGTTGGATTTCACCCTCTCTCTGACAAAAGAGTAAGTGTGGGGTCTGCTTGATGGCACACACCTGTAATCCAACTACTCTGGAGACTGAGGCAAGAGAATCACAAGTTTGAGGCCAGCCTTGGCAAAATAGGGAGACCCTTTAAAAAAATAAAAAGATCTGGGGATGTAGCTCAGTGGTAGAGCACCATGATGAATTCAATCCCCAGAATCTCAAAAGAGAGAGCTAGATTGAGGTTGGGCACTTTCTTCCTAGGCTACAAGGTGAGATTTTTCTTGATCCTGCATGTGGTTCTTTGCACAGGTTGAAGGAGTTGGCCATTAAGGGGATATTGGATTTTGCAAATTGTGTACAAAGACTGGAAGATTACAAAAAAATATTCCCACATGGAAAGACTGCCCTGGCTGGTCAGTTACCACAACCTGCTAAAACTTATATACAGATTTACAGCTCAGGGATCTGAAAAAAAGAGGGGTGAGAGAGGGTAGAAGACTGATGTCAGTGCACTGAGGAGTTCACAACATGTCCCCAACTGATGTCCTCAGTGCGGGTCTGTGATTCCTGGAAGGATGATGACCTCTTTGGGTACCAGTTCCTCAATGGTGCAAACCCTATGCTCTTGAAGCATTCTATGAGCCTCCCAGCCCGGCTGGTGCTACCTCCAGGGATGGAAGATTTACAAACTCAACTAGACAAAGAGCTCCAGGTGCTGTGCTTTCTCTGTTCACTCACCATCCCAGCCATCGCCCTACCATTTTGCCTCCTGCTCATCATCTCTTCCTTTCCTTCATGGATACCTCCATTATCTGTACCCTTTTTCATGTACACTTAGAGTTTCTCAACTTTGGCACAATTAACATAAACCAGATAATTCTTGGCTATAGAGGACTATCCTGTGCATTGTTGGATTCTAGTAGCAACCCTTGACATTTACCTTCTAGAAGCCAGTAGTGTCCTCTGCCCTGATAGTTTTGACAACTGAAAGCGTCCCTAGACATTGCCAAATGTTCTGAGAGAAGGGGGCAACCCTCCTGCTTGAGAACCATGATCTGTATAATCTCCTGCTGTGTCTCCTTTTCTTTCCTCTCTTCCATCTCCACTTCCTGGCTTCCTACTTCATTAGATGGACCTCAGCCTCAGTCTCATGAAGGAGCTTGAGCTTCTGAAGAGAAACAGCAAAAAGACTGACCAAAGCCTTGAAGAACTAGACATATTTTGAAAGAGGAGATAAAGGAAATATTTTGTGCCCCATTTGACTAAAGCCTGAAATCAAGAAGACAGTGGTTGGGAGTGTGGTACATGGTAGAGAGTCAATTCAGGGGATTTGAAGTCTGGTGGAAGACACTGGGAATGAAAACTTTCATTTGGGCCTTTGGTTCTGGGAAAAGTGATTAGTGCTTAAAGCAAAAGCCTGGATGGGTAGAAGAAGGATCCACCTTGGGAAATGAGAAGTCTAGAATGACTCCAACCCCTTATGTGTTCTTGACACTGACCCTACAGGCTGGATCTCTGTTTGAAGCTGATTATTCCCTGCTGGATGGGGTCAAGCCTAATATCATCATTTTTAAGCAACAATATGTGGCAGCCCCTTTGGTTATGCTGAAGCTACAACCTGATGGAAGACTCTTACCCATGGTTATCCAGGTAAGAGGACCCATGAAGGAGCCCTAATTAGGAAGGGCTGTTGCAGCTAGCTGGAAGCCATAAGTTCCACCTGATATGTATGTGACGCACCTGTAGGCACCCGAAAAGCTGAAGGTATATAACCGGGTGAAAGGGGTCCGAGTTAGGAGAACGGAGAATTCATTCAGTCAGTCGTGCAGTAACTCGGTCAGTCAGAAGAAGAAAGAGTTCGGGTCGGAGAAAAGAATCAGAGCGGCCAGAACGTAGGCAGAGCGGTTACAGAAGAGAAACCAGATAGAAGAAGTAATGGCTGGTCAGAGTTAGGCCGAGGCTCCCGAGGGCTGGTCAGAGTTAGGCCGAGGCTCCCAAGGAAGACAGAAGACAGAAGAAAGAAGAAGGAAGAAAGAAGAGAGAAGAAAGAAGCTCTAATCTTTCTCTAAGCTAAGCTCTATCTTTCTTTCTCTCTAAGACTCTAAGCTAAGCTCTATCTTTCTTTCTCTCTAAGACTCTAAGCTAAAAATAAAGAAGAAAAGCTCGCTTTAATCTTTCTCTCTAAAAATCTTTCTTTCCCTCTCTAAGCTCTAAGAAAGTAGAAGTAAAAGTAGTAAAAGCTTTACTCTGCCTCCGAGAGTTTTCCTCCCGGTTTTCAGTACCAGGTAGCTTACAGACCCAGGTGTCTTTCTCCTAGACATTGATCCATTTAGGGGCTTAGATACAAGTCCTTAGCTCCCATTCTCCCTCCTTCTCTAGCTCCAGCTACCTGGACATGGATGCCCCCCACGTCTGCTCTTCCTGCCCTCATATCCTCCCATGGCCTGGCTCCTAGCCAAGACATGGGTCCGTAGCTCTGGTTTCCAGCTGCACCAGTTACAGTCACATCTGTTAAGAGGACATCCGATGGCTGAGGTTATTTCTGTGGCCACAGTGAGGAGCCTGCCCAGTCTGCATCCTATCTACAAGGTATTTCAACATCTCTGTCATTCTGCATTTGATTGTTGTTCGTAGTTCACAATCCTAGCCTCAGAGGCCCAGGGTTTAACCTTATAGCATATTATATTAGAAGCCATCTTAGTTTATATGCGCACACACACACACAGAGTCTGCTATGGAAACACCCAAGACACACACTTGCTATGAGGTGGGGAGAGTAAAAATAGGTTTTACAAAGGAGTTGACATTTGGACTGAGGAGGTTGTCAAGGGTAGTAAGGTATGGGGACATTCAAGTCAGAGAGATCTGTAAAGGAGAGGAATGAAAGGAGAATGGATAATTGTGGATGTTAGATATGAATGAAGTTTAGGGTGCAAATGATTGGAGTGCTGTGTAATAGAACAAGGAAGTGAGAAAAAAAAATAAGCAAGGAAGCCATGTTACTTGGTGGGGAGAAGAAGCAAGGGCTCTGTTTTGGCCCTGCAAGGTTTCCAATCCCTGTAGCCATCCATTTGAAAATGTCAGGAGGGCAATGGATATATGAGCCTGGAATTCCTGGAAAGATTGAAGATATAGATTTTAGAGTTATTAGGAAACATAAGTCTCTAAAGCCATTGTACTAGGGAACATTCTCTGGGGTTTACAGCCACAGCAGAACATTTGACCCAGGATATAATTCTAGGCTACTTCAACCTTTATAAACTGAGAGGAAGAAGCAGAGTGAGAAAAGTAGCCAGAGAAGGGTCAGCCATTGCAGTAGGGGGAAACAAAAAAAAAAAATTGTAACTCATGGCAGTCAGAAGACAGGGCTTTAACAGGGAGGTAAGATTATCTGTTTCAAATGCTGTTAAGAGGTCAGCATGGTTAAAGAGAAGGCATATTTGGATTTGTCAACATGGAAGTCAGCGGTTAACACACTAACAAGTGCTGTTCAGGGACCCCAGAAGCCTGGTTGGTGTGGGCTGAGCAGAAACTGTGAGGTGAGGAAGTAGAGACAACATGTGACTCTTCAGAAGACGTGGACAATGGGAGCTCTATTTGATTATGTTCCGTTTCTTTTCTCTACCATTAGCTCCTGAAACCCCACTTTCTCTATACCATGAAGATCAACATCCTGGCCTGGAATAATCTTGTCTCTGAATATGAAATTTTTGATCTGGTATGGAAAGAGATGGAGGAAGAGGGAGGAGGGTTCAATGTTGGAAGAATCCCAAGGTTTGTTTCCCTCTTTCATTGCTCTCCCATGATCTGCTTTCTCCACTAAAGGCCTCTTCCTAATCTGTCTCATACCTGAACAGTCTTATGGTCCTAATCTCCCTCACTTTCTCACCTGGCTTGGCTAACACTAGATTTGTCCTTCGGTGGTGAGTACAGGTAGTGGAGGCCATGTGGACATTCTCCAGAGAGCCACAGCTTGTTTGACTTACTGTTCCTTCTGCCCTCCTGATGACCTGGCTGACTGTGGGCTCCTGGATGTAAAATCTTCTCTATGGCCAGGACGCCCTCAGGCTGTGGGAAATCATCAGTAGGTGAGGATGATACAGACAGTGATAGAACAAGGGGGACCACAGGTACAGAAGGTCCTACATTGGCTGGCTGAGTCACAACAACCTTTTCCCTGGGGAACAGGTATGTACAGGGGATGGTTGGACTCTTCTATAAAAGTGATGAAGCTGTGAAGCACAATTCAGAGCTGCAGGCCTGGTGCAGAGAGATCACTGAAACTGGATTGCAGGGGGCCCAGGACCAGGGGTAAGGTCTGGATCCTCCCCGGTAACCTCTGTCAACACCCATCCACCCATCAACTTTACCCACCTCATAGCATAATAAGACACCCTTCCTTGAGGACCCTGAGAATTCCATGGACTTTTCCAGAGTATCTAGAAATCTTTATTTTTTAAATTTATAATAATTACAATTCATAGTGCCCGTATATAGCATCTTTTTACATACAACTGTTTGTATACAAAGTATATTTGTACAATTCAGGTCTTCAATCATGCATTTAGGAAAATGATATCCATCTCATTCAACCACCTTTTTTTCCCTTTTCTCCCCCTTCCTCCCCCCTTGCTCTCTCCCTTCCCCCCCTTCCCTTTGACCATTCTAGTGTTCCTCTAATCCTCCTATGTACCCCCATCCAACAATACTGTGAACTAGCCTCCTTATATCAGAGAAAACATTTGGTACTTGGATTTTTGAGACTAACTTCACTTAGCATTATGCCTTCCAACTTCATCCATTTACCTGTGAATGCCATTATTTTATTTTCTTTTATTGTTGAGTAAAATTCCATTGTGTGTATATACCACATTTTCTTAATCTACTCATTTACTGAGGGACATCTAGGTTGGTTCCACAACCTAGCTATTGTGAATTGCGCAGCTACAAACATTGAGATAGCTGTGTCACTGTAATATGCTGTTTTTAAGTCCTTTGGAAATAGACCCAGGAGTGGGATGGCTGGGTCATAGGGTGGTTCCATTCCCAGTTTTCCAAGAAATCTCCATATTGCTTTCCATAACGGTTGCACCATTTTGCAGTCCCACCAGCAATGTATGAGTGTGCCTTTTTCCCCACATCCTCTCCAACATTTATTGTTGTTTGTGTTCTTGATAGCTGCCATTCTGACTGGAGTGAAATGAAATCTTAGAGTAGTTTTGATTTGCATTTCTCTAATTGCCAGTGATGTTGAGCATTTTTTCATGTATTTGTTGATTAATTGTGTATCTTCTTCTGAGAGGTGTCTTCTCAATTCCTTAGCCCATTTATTGATTGGGTTATTTGTTTTTTTTTTGGTGTTAAGTTTTTTTTTTTTTAAATATTTATTTATTGGCTTGAGTTGTACACAATGCAATGCATTTATGTTTACGTAGTGCTGCGGATCGAACCCCGGGCTGCACACGTGCTAGGCGAGTGCTCTACCGCTGAGCCACAACCCCAGTCCTGGTGTTAAGTTTTTTGAGTTCTTTATATATTCTAGAAATTAGTGCTCTATCTGATATGCATGTATTAAATATTTGTTCCCAATTAGTTGGCTCTCTATTCACCTCACTGATTGTTTCTTTTGCTGAGCAGAAGCTTTTTAGTTTAAATCTATCCCATTCATTAATTCTTGGTAGTAATTCTTGCGCTACAGGATTCTTATTAAGGAACTTGGGGCCTAATCTGACATGTTGGAAATTGGAGCTTACTTTTTCTTCTATTAGGCGTATTGTCTCTGGTCTAATTCTTAAGTCCTTGATCCACTTTGAATTGAGTTTTGTGCATGGTGAGAGATAAGGGTTTAATTTCAATTTGTTGCATATGGATTTCCAGTTTTCTCAGAACCATTTGTTGAAGAGGCTGTCCTTTCTCCACTGTACATTTTTGGTGCCTTTGTCTAATATAAGATAGTTGAAATTATATGTATTAGTCTCTGTGTCCTCAATTCTGTACCATTGGTCCACGAGTCTGTTTTGGTGCCAATACCATGCTGTTTTTGTTGCTATTGCTCTGTAGTATAATTTAAAGTCTAGTATGGTGATGCCACCTGCTTCACTTTTCTTGCTCAGGATTGCTTTGGCTATTCTGGGTCTCTTATTTTCCCAGATGAATTTCATGACTGCTTTTTCTATTTCTTTGAAGAATGACATTGGGATTTTGATTGGAATTGCATTAAATCTGTATAATGCTTTTGGTAGTATGGACATTTTGACAATATTAATTCTACCTATCCAAGAGCAAGGTAGTTCTTTCCATTTTCTGAGTTCTTCTATGATTTCTTTCTTTAGTGTTCTATAATTTTCGTTATAGAGGTCTTTCACCTCTTTCGTTAAGTTGATTCCCAGGTATTTTATTTTATTTGATGCTATTGGCAATGGGGTAGTTTTCATCATTTCCCTTTCAGAGGCTTTGTCACTGATGTACAAAAATGCCTTTGACTTATGTGTATTGATTTTGTATCCTGCAACTTTGCCAAATTCATTTACTAGTTGTAAAAGTTTTCTGGTAGAGTATTTTGGGTCTTTTAGGTATATTATCGTGTCATCGGCAAATAGTGCTAATTTGAGCTCCTCTTTCCTATCTGGATCCCTTTAATTTCTTTCGTCTGTCTAATTGCTCTGGCCAGAGTTTCCAGTACTATGTTAAATAGCAGTGATGAAAGGGGGCATCCCTGTCTTGTTCCAGTTTTTAGAGGGAATGCTTTCAATTTTTCTCCATTTAAGATAATGTTAGCTCGGGGCCTTGCATAAATAGCTTTTATAATGTTGAGATATGTTCCTGATATTCCTAGTTTTTCCAGTGTTTTGAACATAAAGGAGTGTTGTATTTTGTCAAATGCTTTTTCTGCGTCTATTGAGATGATCATATGATTTTTGTCTTTAAGTCTATTGATGTGGTGTATTATGTTTATTGATTTCCGAATGTTGAATCAGCCTTGCATCCCTGGGATAAACCCCACTTGATCATGGTGCACTATCTTTTTGATATGTTTTTGTATCCGATTTGCCAGGATTTTGTTGAGGATTTTTGCATCTATGTTCATTAAAGATATGGGCCTGAAATTTTCTTTTTTGGATGTGTCTTTGCCTGGCTTTGGAATTAATGTGATATTGGCCTCATAGAAAGAGTCTGGAAGAGCTCCCTCTTTTTCTATTTCTTGGAATAGTTTGAAGAGCATTGGTATTAGTTCTTCTTTGAAAGTCTTATAGAACTCGGCTGTAAACCCATCAGGTCCTGGACTTTTCCTTGTTGGTAGCTTTTTGATGACATCTTCTATTTCTTCACTTGTAATTGATCTGTTTAAATTGTGTATAGCCTCCACATCCAGTTTAGGCAAATCATATGACTCTAGAAATCTGTCAATGCATTCAGTATTTTCTATTTTATTAGAGTACAAGTTTTCAAAGTAATTTCTAATTATATTCTGTATATCTGAGGTGTTTGTTGTGATGTTCCCTTTTTCATCACGAATGTTAGTAATTTGAGTTTTTTCTCTTCTTTTTGTTAGCATTGCTAAGGGTCTGTCAATTTTGTTTATTTTTTCAAAGAACCAACTTTTAGTTTTGTCAATTCTTTGAATGGTTGCCTTAGTCTCAATTTCATTAATTTCTGCTCTGATTTTAATTATTTCCTGTCTTCTACTGCTCTTGGTGTTGGTCTGTTCTTCTTTTTCTAGTGCTTTGAGGTGTGATGTTAAGTCATTTATTTGTTGTTGTTTTTTTCTTTTAAGGAATGAACTCAGTGCAATGAATTTTCCTCTTAATACTGCCTTCATAGTGTCCCAGAGATTTCTATACGATGCATCTGTGTTCTCATTTACCTCTAGGAATTTTTTAATCTCCTCTTTGATGTCTTCTTCAACCCTTTGTTCATTCAGTAGCATGTTGTTTAGCTTCCAGTTGTTGGAGTAGTTTTTCTTATTCCCTGTTTTGTTGTTGATTTCCAATTTCATCCCTTTATGTTCCGATAGCATGCAGGGTAGTATCTCTATTTTTTTATATTTGCTGAGAGTTTCCTTATGACATAGTATATGGTCTATTTTGGAGAAGGAGCCATGTGCTGCTGAGAAAAAAGTGTATTCGTTTACTGAGGGATGAAATATTCTATATATGTCTGTTAGGTCTAAATTATTAATTGTATTAAGGGGGCTTAAAGTTTCTTTGTTTAGCTTTTGTTTGGATGATCTATCCATTGGTGAGAGAGGTGTGTTGAAGTCCCCTAGAATAACTGTGTTGTGGTCTATTTTACTCTTGAACTTGAGAAGAGTTTGTTTGATGAATGTAGGTGCTCCATTATTTGGGGCATATAGATTTATGATTGTTATATCCTGTTGATGAATGGTTCCCTTAAGTAGTAAGAAATATCCATCTTTGTTCCTCTTGATTAGTTTTGGTTTGAAGTCTACCTTATTTGATGTGAGAATGGAAACCCCTGCTTGCTTCCGCAGGCCATGTGAGTAATAAGACTTTCCCCAGACTTTCATTTTCAGTCTGTTCATGTCTTTTTCTACGAGGTGTGTTTCTTGGAGACAGCAAATTGTTGGGTTGTTTCTTTTAATCCATTCTGATAATCTGTGTCTTTTGATTGGCGAGTTTAAGCCATTAACATTCAGGGTTACTATTGAGATGTGATTTTTATTCCCATCCATTTTTATTTGTATTATGGTCTTTAGCTTGATTTGGTTTCTCTTCTGGTTGGTATTTCCCTTAGTTTAATATCTCCCTTTGTTGATTTTTGTTGTTATTTTTCTCTTCTTCTTCATGAAAAATGCTGCCCAGGATGTTCAGAAGTGCTGGATTTTGAGTTGTGAAATCTTTTAACTTTTGCTTGTCGTGGAAGGTTTTTATTTCATCTTCAAATCTAAAGTTCAGTTTTGCTGGATATAAGATTCTTGGTTGACATCCCTTTTCTTTCAGAGCTTGAAATATGCTATTCCAGGATCTTCTTGCTTTTAAGGTCTGGGTTGAAAAATCTGAACATAGTCTGATTGGTTTCCCCCTATATGTAATCTGCTTCCTTTCTCTTGTGGCTTTTAGTATTCTCTCCTTGCTCGTATATTAGGCGTTTTCATTATAATGTGTCTTGGTGTGGATCTGTTGTGATTTTGTTTGTTTGGTGTTTGATAAGCCTCTTGAACTTGGTTTTCCCATTCATTCCTCAAGTTTGGAAAATTTTCTGTAATTATTTTGTTAAATAAATTACTCACTCCTTTGGCTTGAAACTCTGCCCCTTCCTCTATGCCAGTCACTCTTAAGTTTGGTCTTTTTATGTTGTCCCATAATTCTTGGATGTTATGTTCTTGATTACCTTCGAGTTTTGCTGTGTAATCTAATTTTTTCTCTAGGATATATATTTTGTCTTCATTGTCTGAGTTTTTTTTCTTCCAAATGATCTACTCTGTTGGTGATGCTTTCAATTGAACTTTTATTTTGGTTTATTGCTTCTTTCATTTCTGGAATTTCTGTTTGGTTTCTCTTTAGAGCCTCTATTTCCCTATTGAAGTAATCTTTTACTTTCTGTATTTGTTTTTGGAGTTCTTTGTCAAAATTATCTTTTGCCACCTGTACTTGCTCCCTCATCTCATTTTTGAGTTCATTCTTAAGTTCCATAAACATTTGGCATATGTAATTTCTAAATTCCATCTCTGGCATTTCACCAACTGTGCTTGCCATGGAATCTACTGATGAGGTATATTGATTTGTTTGTGTCACTTTCTTCCCTTGTTTCTTCATGTTGCTTGTGTGTCTTTTCTTCCTGCGCCGTGGGACCTTGACTATTTCAATTTTACCTTAAAGCCTTATGTTGCTCCTGTAGTACAATGCTATCAGATCCCCTTATAATTCCTTTACACTTTAAAATCTAACATTTTCTATTCAGAAAATCCAAGTTTGGTCACAATGTACAGATTTAGTTAACCCAGATATTGTTTCCAATTTACTCTGTCTGCTTCTGATGGGGTTTTATAGCTTCAAATATTGGACACAGAGGTGATATGTTTAGGAAGAAGGAAGTGAGTGTCTTGTTCTTTCTTAGAAAGTATGAAAAGAGAGTTCTATGGAAGTGGTTTAGTGGAAGTGGTTTAGTATCAGTAGACGAGAGAGGAAAGAGAATGGAGTGAACAATTAGGTGGAAAGACCAATTTGTATATAAACCTAACTTATGCAGCTGTTGAGAGAAGAAATAAAGAAAGATGGAAAAGAAAAATAATGACAAAAGAGTAAGAATTGGTGTAAGAAAGAGGAGAGAGAGATTCAACAAAATAGAAAGTAAAACTATATACGACACTGCTTTGCTATATAGTTCTATTCCGCCCGTTCTAGAAATCCCAAATTCTGCGTATAACTTGTTTTTGCCTCTGTTGAGTATGCACTGGCAGGGTGTAAATAGGAAAGATGAAGGAAGAATAGATGCAAAAGTGAGAAGGAAGAAAAGAAAGCAAGAAAAGAGGAGCAGAAGCAAACAAACAAACACACTGACAATCAATGCAAAAAACAAAGCAAAGCAAAACAAAACAAAACAAAACCCAAAAAAACACCCCCAAACCCAACAAAACAAACAAACAACAACAACAAAAAAAGTCGAACCCAGGAACAAGTCTCAAACAAAACAGACCCTGGGAAGCCCTCCTTTTTTTCCTTTCCAGTTTCAGCCAATTGTATTGGATCATGTCTAGACAGTCAGTGATCCTGTTAGTAGGGTCAAGGCTGTACCTTTGGCCCGTGGCAGAATGGCACAGCGGAAGAGTGTCTCAGGGGGATTGTGTGTCAGCAGATGAATGGCACCGGGAAAGGGACCCTCCAGAAGGCACCCTTTCCCCACACCCACCCACAGTTGTAGCTTCTTGGGGCCACTGCGCTGGCCTCAGACACACCCTCCCCTGCTGGTTGCCCGAGCCTCACCCAGGTGTGCGCTGTTCTCAGAGCGTTGGCGGCTCCCTGGATGTCTGCAACTGGTCTTCCTTTCTGCCTTGCTTTTTGTCCGGGTCAGCCACTGTATTCCTCAAAGATGGCGGTGCTCTCCTCCTGCTCAACAGCAGTTCCACAGACCTTTGTGTCACTCCAGAGCGTGCAGGATCGGCTTGGCAAGTTGTGTGAAAGAGCTCTACGTGGACACTGCTCGCGCTTCTAGGCTCCTTTCTATCCTTCCTTGCTGATCGGTTTCAAAGCCGCTGTGTGGATCATCCCCTTACCACAATGTTATCAGGCGGCTGCGCCTGCAGCACCGACAGAGCTGCTTCAGACTGTGGACCGCTCCAACTCTGCCCCTGTCCGTTGTGGTCCGGAGATCGTTGTATTTCACTGTCCAGAGGTGCACGAATGTCTCAGCTCCCTTTCAGTTGCAAGAGAATTGCTAGTAACGCGCTCAAACTTCCCACTAAGCATCTTTTAGTAACTTTGTCCAGAGAGCACCTCCCTCCTGTCGGCCATCTTCCGAGAATCTCTAGAAATCTTAATGATCACTCCTGATTATCCCATCTCCTTTCCTTTATCATCCTCCTATATACTCTTCTCCCTCCTTATGCACTAAAAGCTTTCTCCAGAATCAGATATGTGACTTCTCTTAGATGTTTTTCCTTACTTATTTCTACTCTTTCCCCATAGCTCCAAGGTTCATCCCAAGTATATCACATTTGAGTTCACATTATATGTGAATCATAGAATCCAGAGGCCAGGTCCTTAGGAAATTCTTTAATGTATCTCCAAATATCTTTCCCTCATGTCCAAATATCTGCCTCATGTCCTAGTCTCAGATCCTCTCATTCTCCTCATTTCGCCCAGGTTCCCCCTCTCCTTGGAGTCCCTGGATCAACTCTGCCACATTTTTACTATGTGTATCTTCACATGCACTGGTCAGCATGCTTCTGCTCACCTAGGACAGGTAACCTGTGTGATTATACCTCAGGTACTCCTGGGATTAGAGGATGAGGGGTGTTAAATGCCTGGGCCATTAACCTGGGTTTCTGAGTGACTCTCCTACCTGTAGCTAGACTGGTACTCCTGGATCCCTAATGGCCCATGCACCATGCAGAAGCCTCCACCCATCTCCAAGGATGTGACAGAGAAGGATATAGTAGACTCACTGCCTTATCTCCATCAGGCCCGTATGCAGAAGACGTTCATCAAGTTCCTTGGCAGACATCAGCCTGTCATGGTTAGAAACAGATGCCTGGGTTCTGGGGGAGGTGACAGTTTGAGGGAGGGACAGTAGTCTTGGCTGAGAGGCCCAAGGAGCTGAACCATCTTGTTCTCCTCTCAGGTGGCCCTGGGGCAGCATAAGGAGAAATATTTCTCAGGCCCTGGGCCCCAGGCTGTGCTGAAGCAATTCCAGGAGGAGCTGGCTGTCATGGACAGGGAGATTAAGGTCCGGAATGCAGGCTTGGACCTTCCCTACGAATACCTTCAACCCAGCATGGTGGAAAACAGTGTGACCATCTGAGAGGTCTTGCCCACCTTAGTCCCAAAGCTCACTGTCCCCACATACTCTCAAGTACTCTTGTTCTCCATGCCCATGTTCTGTGCTAAACAGTTGTCCCCCAAAAGCTGTGTAGTCAGGGTGCCCGAAGCTGCCCATCACACAATTTGGAGAATAAACAATGTTTGTTCCCATTGCACATTGGAACCTGGGACCTCTGTACTTGCCTACCCTAATGTCTATCAAGTTCTATGCTTCCTTAACCTTTGATCCCTCTTACCTCCTTCCCTTTCCCAAAGGATCTGGTCTATATACAAATAAAAGATCTGATTAAATTATCAAGTTGATTATGTGGTAAGGAAAGGTGAGAGAAAATATGTTACTTTGTTTCTTGCCTTCTTATTCAGTTTCCAAGGGATAAAAGAAAGGTGTTTTTCTGGAACAAAAAATTCTTCCAGCAGTCAACACTAACTTCTAGCCTTTCCTTAAGCCTCCCTAAGCTAAAGGACATAAGTTCTGGCCCCTGAGCCCTATGGGGCTGAGGGATGTGGCTTTTGACAGTGGTGTTTAGCTTGAGATTTCTCCAAATCCTCAATCACATGTCCCTTAGGCCACCTGCAATAACATTTTCTGTGTGACTTCTCCAACCCTGCATCCCTCTGCCACTGTCCCTTTTCCATGGCATCTCACTCTTCCTTTAAGCCCTTTCCCAGGACTCTTAACAAACCTTACCATTAATTTCATCCCTCTTCTCCCACAATTAAAAAACATAATCTAGCTCACAGGCCTATATACTGAAGATAGATGTTCCTGTGATACACATCTAAAAGAATTTTGAGATCCCGACAAAGGAAGAGATCACTGCCAAAACTTAGAAGCAATGAGAGGTTGCAGGTAAGGAGTGAATATCAGTAGCAGGACATCAGTTGCTGGGTGTAAAAAATGGGAAATTCAGGTTCTCACAAGATAACTCTTTTTTTTTTTTACTTTTTGACTTCTTTAAAAATTTTTAATTTGTTCTAATTAGTTATACATGACAGTAGAATGCATTTTGACACATTGTATGCAAATGGAGTACAATTTCTCATTCCTCTGGCTGTACATGGGGTGCAGAGTCACACCAGTAGTGTAATCATACATGTATATAGGGTAATAATGTCTGTCTCACTCTACTGTCCTTTCCATTCACACTGCCCCACCCCTCCTTTCACTCCCCTCTGTAAAATCATTCTTCCCAAAACCCACCCCCACTATGGATCAGCATTCTCTATCAGAGAAAACATTTGGACTTTGATTTTGGGGGATTGACTTATTTCAGCTAGCATGATATTCTCTACTTTCATCTATTTACCAGCAAATGCCATGATTTTATTCTTCTTTAAGGATAAGTAATATTCCACTGTGTATATGTATCACATTTTTTTTATCCATTCATTTGTTGAAGTTTAGCTGTTATGAAATGAGCCTCTATAAACATTGCTGTGGCTGTGTTACTATAGTATGCTAATTTTAAGTCCTTTGGGTATAGACCAAGGAGTAGGATAGCTGGGTCAAATGATGATTCCATTCCAAGTTTTCTAAGGAATCTCCATACAGCCTTCCAGATTGGTTGCACCAATTTGAAGTCCCACCAGCAATGTATGAGTGTGACTTTTCTCCCCACATCCTCACCATTATTTATTGTTGTCTGTGTTCTTGACAACTGCCATCCTCACTGACATAAGATGAAATCTTAAGAGTAGTTTTGATTTGCATTTCTCTAATTACTAGAGATGTTGAACATTTTTTCATATATTTGTTGATCAATTTTATATCTTCTGAGAAGCATCTGTTCAGCTCCTTAGCCCGTTTATTGATTGGGTTGTTTTTTGGTGTTAAGCTTTTTGAGTTCTTTATATATCCTGGAGATTAGTGTTCTATCTGAGGTGCATGTGGTGAAGATTTTCTCCCATTATGGAGGCTCTCTCTTCACATTATTGATTGTTTCCTTTGCTGAGAAAAATCTTTTTAGTTTGAATTCATTCTATCCATTTATTGATTTTTTTTTTTTTTTTAACCAGGGACTGAACTCAGGGGCACTCAACTGAGCCACATCCCCAGCCCTATTTTGTATTTTATTTAGAGACTGGGTCTCACTGTGTTGCTTGGTGTCTTACTTTGCTGAGGCTGGCTTTGAACTCTCAATCCTCCTGTCTCAGCCTCCTGAATGGCTGGGATTACAGGAGTGGGCCACCACGCCCGGCTCATTTATTGATTCTTGATTTTACTTCTTGGGCTTTAGGAGTCTGCTGAAGGAAGTCAGGTCCTTAGCCAACATGATTAAGATTTGGGCCTACTGTTTCTTCTATTAGGCACAGGGACTCTGTTCTAATGCCTAAGTCTTTGATCTACTTTGAGATGAGTTTCATGTAGGGTGAGAGATAGGGGTTTAATTTAATTTTGTTACACTTGGATTTCCAGTTTTCCCAGCACCATTTGCTAAATAGGCTATCTTTTCTCCAATGTATGTTTTTGGTGCCTTTTTTTAGTATGAGATAACCATATTTATAAGTTATATCTCTGTGTCTTCTATTTTATACCATTGGTCTACACGTCTATTTTGGTGCCAATACCATGCCATTTTTGTTACCATTGCTCTGTAGTATAGTTTAAGGTCTGGTATTGTGATAGCTCCTGATTCACTCTTACAAGAGGACTCATTATGTGCAAATGCTTAGAGTAATACTTGAGGGTGTCCCATCAAAAGTCATCAACTTGCTGAATTTTTTAATTCTGTCAATGAGACCTGCCCCTGGTCTCCAAAGAAAACATACCTTAGAAGTCTGATGACCTTTTGCCTTTCAAGCTCAGAACAGCAGCTTTCTTTACTTCTTAGCTTCTGCTAGTTCTCTATCTCTCCCAGGCTTGCATTTAAAATGTAAATTGCAGAAGCTTACAAAGCTTACAGAGCTTGCAAGATTTATAAGACTTGCAGAGATCCAAAACCGGATTGAGACCAAAGAAAAGGAAAAAAGGTGTCACTTTTAAATTCAAGCCACTGTGGGACCTAAATGGCTGGATATCTTAACTGCTCTGGCACTCTGCCAACCTGCTTTCTTAATAAGTTCCTCCCTAAACACTACAACTACAGGGAGGAAAAATAATCTCATATATACAAGTCTTCTTTCAAGGGGACTTCAAGGTTCTCACATTTCTTTAAATATCTGGACTGATTCTCATCTGACCTTCATATTATTCGCTCTCATGACTTTAATTATACTTATTCTGGGTATAGTGCTGAGGCCCTATTTGTTTGTCTATTCATAAAAAAACTGAGTGCTTATAAGTGTCCCAGGTATATAAGATATCCTATGGTGGTACTCATGTTGCCACCATTTCTGGTCCTTGGAATTTGAAAAAAAATATATACAAACTATTATTAAAATAGAGTTTTCTAATTCTAGTCATGAGAACTCTGCTTCCTTATTACTCTAATTCTATTGCCTTAGAACTGGGTTTTTTTTTTTCTCAATAGCTAAATTGTGCTTAGTTCCTGTAAGACACAATATTTTCCAATCATAAATTTGATCCAGCACATCCTCATCATGAATTCATGACTCCTGGAGGGTTTGTTAGTAATAACTTGACCATAGGTTCCTGAGAAATTCAGAGGATTTATGGCATTGAGCTGCTGCTTTTGATTTTGTTAATTTCACTAGTCAATCACTAGTAGATCTAACCAATTGTTGTACTACTAACCCATGTTATGGTTTGTGAGCATGTGTTTGGTCTCCTTTTATATTATTAACAGGAAATACTAATATCACAACAATGGACAGTGACTGATATTTTGTACAGTATACTAATTGTAATCTCACTAATTGTGTGATATCAAGATATTTTTGTTTCACACCATTCTTCCTTTCTTATGCTTCTCACTACATTACAGGCAACTGGTATAGTTCATTGGATAAGACAAGAGAGGAATAAAGGAAATGGAGAAAGGATGGGAATAGGAAAGACAGTGGAATGAATTCAATATAACTTTTCTATGTTCATACGACCAGTGTAACTCCACATCATGTACAACTACAAGAATGGGAAGTTGTACTCCATGTATGTATAATATGTCAAAATACATTCTACAGTTATGTATAATTAAAAAGAACAAATAAAAGAAAAGGTGCACTCTGATCTGATAAAAAAAAGTTCTACATGCTTCTTTACTAGAGTAATTGCAGCCATGTCAAATCAAAATTTAAATAAAAATGGAGCCAAATATCTTTTATTTCATGGGACTTTAAAAAGTTTAATTTCAATTAGGTAAACAAATAAAAGTAAAGATGTCTTTAAAATCACTAACACAAGTTTTTCTAGGTGGCCAGGCAATTAATAAAGTGTTAATTTTTATAAAATCTCTAAAATATAATATCCATTGCTTCTAGGATTTTTCTTCAACAGGAAAGAGATGGTTAATACTGTTAACTATACTTGTCTGGTATCCTGGTTTCTACAGGTAAAAACTATAAAGTTAGATTCAACATAAATGGGATCAATCTTCATAAATGTGTTAACATCTGATTAATTTACCAAGTTTAACTGCTAAAACATCAACTGCTAAGTACAAAATCTGGTACTCTTAACTTCTTAAATTCCATAAGATAATGTATTTAAACATTAAATGTGTTTTCATACGTTGGTAAATAGGAAAAAAAGTTTGAGATTTCTTTGTTTCTGTGTCTTCACTAAAAACAAGGTTATTAAGAGTTAAGATTACATCAGGTGTAATTCTATATACAAAGAGTACAAAAGGTTTTAGTTGGGTTTCATTTAAAGTACTATAAAAACATAAAGTATTTCATTTTATTAAAGTGGAGTAATTTGTGTAAATTTAGAAATTTCATAAGGATTGTTTCAAAATATAAATTTAAAAAGGGATCAACAGCTAAAAAGAGACATAGAGAGTTCTAGATATAGAAATATATTTTAATACAGAAAGCAAAAGAAAAAAGAAATGTTTCTGGATGTAAAAGTCTTTTGTTTGATAAAGTAGAAAGTTACAAAATGTCTAAGTAAGTTACAGAAAGTTTGTGGAGGGTAAATCTCAAAAAGTTTGTGTACAACTAAATTGATTATATATAATTAACCCAATCAGTTAAAGTTACTTAGGGCTTTTTCCTAAGGTCAAGTATTAATGTACTGATATAAACCAAAGTTTAATCCTCTATGTGTTACAGTGCAAGGATTTCTTAAAACATTAATCTGCTCTTATCTATCAAATAATTTCTTATGTCTGTTAAGTTTTATTATTTAGAGAAACTGGTCTTAAAGGAATTAGGGTTTGTACAACTCTATTAAACAACAATTGTTATTTTAGAATACTACACCACACTACAGATTCTAAATTTTTCTTTAAAAGATAAACTTGGTTAATATAAAAACATCAATGTAATTGTTATGGGCTTCTTTGTATGCTAGATGTATTCAGATCTTTCAAATATACACATCTTTTTTTTTGAATCATATTTATTTATTATTTTTTATCCTTTTTTATTAGTAGAATGCGTTACAATTCATAATACACACATAGAGCCTCTTTTCACATAACACTGTTTGTAAACAAAGTATATTCATACTATTCAAGTCTTCAATCATGCATTTAGGATAATGATATCCATCTTATTATACCACCTTTTCTCTCCCCCCCATACCCCCCTAGTTCCCTCCCTTCTCCTTCCTCCCCTTTGACCACTCTAGTGATCTTCTAATCTTCCTATGTACCCCAACACCCAACACCACTGTGACTTTGCCTCCTTATATCAGACAAAACATATGGTACTTGGATTTTTGAGACTAACTTTACTTAGCATTATATCCTCCAACTTCATCCATTTACCTGCATATGCCATTATTTTATTTTCTTTTATTGCTGAGTAAAATTCCATTGTGCGTATATACCACATTTTCTTAATCCACTCATCTACTGAGGGACATCTAGGTTGATTCCACAACCTAGCTATTGTGAATTGTGCAGCTACAAACATTGAGATAGCTGTGTCACTGTAATATGCTGTTTTTAAGTCCTTTGGGAATAGACCCAGGAGTGGGATGGCTGGGTCATAGGATGATTCCATTCCCAGTTTTCCAAGAAATCTCCATACTGCTTTCCATAATGGTTGCACCATTTTGCAATCCCACCAGCAATGTATGAGTGTGCCTTTTTCCCCACATCCTCTCCAACATTTATTGTTGTTTGTGTTTTTAATAGCTGTCATTCTGACTGGTGTGAAATGATATCTTAGGGTAGTTTTGATTTGCGTCTCTCTAATTGCCAGTGATGTTGAGCATTTTTTCATGTATTTATTGATTGATTGTATATCTTCTTCTGAGAAGCATCTGTTCAGTTCTTTGGCCCATTTATTTATTGGGATATTTGTTTTTTTGGTGTTGAGTTTTTTGAGTTCTTTATATATTCTAGAAATTAGTGCTCTGTCTGATGTGCATGTATTAAATATTTGTTCCCAGTTAGCTGGTTCTCTATTCACCTCACTGATTGTTTCTTTTGCTGAGAAGAAGCTTTTTAGTTTGAATCTATCCCATTCATTAATTCTTGATACTAATTCTTGTGCTACAGGATTCTTATTAAGGAACTTGGGGCCTAATCCGATATGTTGGAAATTGGAGCTTACTTTTTCTTCTATTAGGCGTATTTTGTCTGGTCTAATTCCTAGGTTTCTTGATCCACTTTGAATTGAATTTTGTGCATGGTGAGAGATAAGGGTTTAATTTCATTTTGTTGCATATGGCTTTCCAGTTTTCCCAGCACCATTTGTTGAAGAGGCTATCCTTTTTCCACTGTACATTTTTGGCACCTTTGTCTAATATAAGATAGCTGAAATTATATGTATTAGTCTCTGTGTCCTCAATTCTGTACCATTGGTCTACCCATCTGTTTTGGTGCCAATACCATGCTGTTTTTGTTACTATTGCTCTATAGTATAATTTAAAATCTGTTATGGTGATGCCACCTGCTTCACTTTTCTTGCTAAGGATTGCTTGAGCTATTCTGAGTCTCTTATTTTTCCAGATGAATTTCATGACTGCTTTTTCTATTTCTTTGAGGAATGTCATTGGGATTTTGATTGGAATTGCATTAAATCTGTATAATGATTTTGGTAGTATGGACATTTTGACAATATTTATTCTGCCTATCCAACAACAAGGAAGGTCTTTCCATCTTCTGAGGTCTTCTATAATTTCTTTCTTTAGTGTTCTATAATTTTCGTTATAGAGGTCTTTCACCTCTTTTGTTAATTTGATTCCTAGGTGTTTTTTTTTTTTTTTTTTTTTTGATGCTATTGTAAATGCGGTAGTTTTCATCATTTTCTTTTCAGAGGATTTGTCACTGATGTGCAAAAATGCTTTTGACTTATGGGTATTGATTTTGTATCCTGCAACTTTGCCAAATTCATTTACTAGTTGTAAAAGTTTTCTGGTAGAGTTTTTTGGGTCTTCTAGGTATATTATCATGTCATCAGCAAATAGTGCTAATTCGAGCTCTTCTTTTCCTATGTGGATCCCTTTAATTTCTTTCGTCTGTCTAATTGCTTTGGCCAGAGTTTCAAGTACTATGTTAAATAACAGCAGTGAAAGGGGGCACCCCTGTCTTGTTCCAGTTTTTAGAGGGAATGCTTTCAATTTTTCTCCATTTAAGATAATGTTAGCCTGGGTCTTTGCATAAATAGCTTTTATAATGTTGAGATATGTTCCTGTTATTCCTAGTTTTTCTAGTGTTTTAACATAAAGGGGTGTTGTATTTTGTCGAATGCTTTTTCTGCATCTATTGAGATGATCATATGGTTTTTATCTTTAAGTCTATTGATGTGATGTATTATGTTAATTGATTTTCGAATGTTGAACCAGCCTTGCATCCCTGGGATAAACCCCACTTGATCGTGGTGCACTATCTTTTTGATATGTTTTTGTATTTGATTTGCTAGGATTTTATTGAGAATTTTTGCATCTATGTTCATTAAAGATATTGGCCTGAAGTTTTCCTTTTTGGCTGTGTCTTTGCCTGGCTTTGGAATTAGTGTAATATTGGCCTCATAGAAAGAGTCTGGGAGAGCTCCCTCTTTTTCTATTTCTTGAAATAAGTTGAAGAGCAATGGTATTAGTTCTTCTTTGAAGGTCTTGTAGAACTCGGCTGTAAAGCCATCAGGGCCTGGGCTTTTTCTAGCTGGTAGTTTTTTGATGGTGTCTTCTATTTCCTCACTTAAAATTGATCTATTTAAATTGTGTATATCCTCCAGATCCAGTTTGGGCAATTCATATGACTCTAGGAATCTGTCAATGTCTTCAATATTTTCTATTTTATTAGAGTACAAGTTTCCAAAGTAATTTCTAATTATCCTCTGTATATCTGAGGTATTTGTTGTGATATTTCCTTTTTCATCACGGATGTTAGTGATTTGAGTTTTTTCGCTCCTTCTTTTTGTAAGCATCGCTAAGGTTCTGTCAATTTTATTTATTTTTTGAAAGAACCAACTTTTAGTTTTGTCAATTCTTTGAATTGTTTCTTTAGTCTCAAGTTCATTAATTTCAGCTCTGATTTTAATTATTTCCTGCCTTCTGCTCTTGGTGTTGGTCTGTTCTTCTTTTTCTAGTGCTTTGAGGTGTGATGTTAAGTCATTTATTTGTTGTTTTTTTTTCTTTTGAGGAATGAACTCAGTGCAATGAATTTTCCTCTTAATACTGTCCCAGAGATTTCTTTACGATGTATCTGTGTTCTCATTTACCTCTAGGAATTTTTTAATCTCCTCCTTGATGTCTTCTTCAACCCCTTGTTCATTCAGTAAGATGTTGTTTAGCTTCCAGTTGTTGGAGTAATTTTTAAAAATTTCTTGTTTTATCATTGATTTCCAATTTCATCCCATTATGGTCTGATAGAATGCAGGGAATTATCTCTGCTTTTTTATATTTGCTGAGGGTTGCCTTGTGGCATAATATATGGTCTATTTTGCAGAAGGAGCCATATTCTGCTGAGAAAAAAGTGTATTTGCTTACTGAGGGATGAAATGTTCTATATATGTCCGTTAGGTCTAAGTTATTAATTGTTTTAATGAGGCCTAAAGTTTCTTTATTTAGCTTTTGTTTGGATGATCTATCCAGTGGTGAGAGAGGTGTGTTGAAGTCCCCTAGGATAACTGTGTTGTGATCTATTTTACTCTTGAACTTGAGAAGGGTTTGTTTGATGAATGTAGGTGCTCCATTATTTGGGGCATGTAGATTTATAATTGTTATATCTTGTTGATGAATAGTTCCCTTAATCAGTAAAAAATATCCATCTTTGTCCCTTTTGATTAGCTTTGGTTTGAAGTCTACCTTATTTGATATGAGAATGGAAACCCCCGCTTGCTTCCGTGGCCCATGTGAGTGGTAAGATTTTTCCCAGCCTTTCACCTTCATTCTATTGATGTCTTTTTCTATGAGGTGGGTTTCTTGGAGACAGCATATTGTTGGGTCATTTCTTTTAATCCAGTCTGACAATCTGTGTCTTTTGAATGGTGAATTTAGGCCATTAACATTCAAGGTTATGATTGAGATGTGATTTGTATTCCCATCCATTTTTATTTGTTTATGGTATTTAATTTAATTTGGTTTCTCCTCTGGTTGGTAATTCCTTTAGTTTAATATCTCCCTTTGTTGACTTTCATTGCTATTTTTCTTTTCTTCTTCATGGAATATTTTGCCCAGGATGTTCAGAAGTGCTGGCTTTCGAGTTGCGAACTCTTTTAACCTTTGTTTGTCGTGGAAGGTTTTTATTTCATCTTTGAGTCTAAGCTCAGTTTTGCTGGATATAAGATTCTTGGTTGACATCCCTTTTCTCTCAGAGCTTGAAATATGCTATTCCAGGATCTTCTAGCTTTTAAGGTCTGGGTTGAAAAATCTGAGCATAGTCTGATTGGTTTCCCCCTGTATGTAATCTGCTTCCTTTCTCTTGTGGCTTTTAATATTCTCTCCTTGCCTAGTATATTAGGCAATTTCATTATAATGTGCCTTGGTGTGGCTCTGTTGTGGTTTTGTACGTTTGGTGTTCGGTAAGCATCTTGAACTTGGTTTTGCCATTCATTCCTCATGTTTGGAAAATTTTCTGCTATTATTTCATTGAATAAATTACTCATTCCTTTGGTTTGAAACTCTGCACTTTCTTCAACACCAATCACTCTTAAGTTTGGTCTTTTTATGCTGTACCATAATTCCTGAATGCTCTATTCTTGTTTTCTTACTACTTTTGCCATTGCCATCTAGATTTTTCTCCAGGATATATATTTTGTCTTCATTATCTGAGGTCCTTTCTTCCAGGTGATCTAATCTGTTGGTGATGCTTTCAATTGAGCATTTAGTTTGGTTTATTTCTTCTTTCATTTCCAGAATTTCTGTTTGGTTTCTCTTTAGAATCTCTATCTCCCTATTGAAGTAATCTTTTGCTTCCTGTATTTGTTTTTGGAGTTCTTTGTCAAAATGCTCTTTCACCACCTGTATTTGCTCTCTCATCTCACTTTTTAGTTCATTTTTAATATCCATAAACATTTGGAATATGTAATTTTAAAATTCCATTTCTGGCATTTGACCAACTTTGCTTTACATGGAATCTACTGAGGGGGTATGTTGATTTGTTTGGGACATTTTCTTCACTTGTTTTTTCATACTGCTTATGTGACTTTTCTTTTAGCACTGTGGAACCTTGACTTTTCTTGTTTTTACCTTAAGGCCTAATTATGCTCCTGTTGTAGGATGCTATCAGCTCCCCTTATATATACTTTACACCTTAAAACCAGACATTTTATATTCAGTTAATCACAATTTGTTCACAATTTACAGAGTTAGAGAATTTAGATATTGCCTCCAATATATTCTGACTGGTTGTAATGGGGTTTATAATTTCAGATATTGGGTACAAAGGTGATATGCTTAGAAGGAAGGAGGGAAGGATATTGCCCCCCCCTTTGGGAGTGTAATAATAGAAATCTATGGAAGTAGTTTAATAGCAGAAGAGGGAGGAAAGGAATTGGAGTGTACAGTTAAGTGTGAAGACCGATGTGTATTTCAGCTAGGCTTATGTAAATGTTGAGAGAAATTAGAAAATGGCTGGGGTAGTAAGAATTAATGAAAGAGAGGTGAGTCAAAAAAGAGAGAGGAGACTATATAAAACACCCATTTGAAGCCGGGCGCGGTGGCGCACGCCTGTAATCCCAGCACTTTGGGAGGCTGAGGCAGAGGGATCGCGAGTTCAAAGCCAGCCTCAGCCATGGTGAGGCACTTAGCAACTCAGTGAGACCCTGTCTCTAATAAAAACCAAAAAAAGGGCTGGGGATGTGGCCCAGTGGTTGAGTGCCTCTGAGTTCAATCCCTGGTACAAAACAAAACAAAACAAAACAAAACAAAACAAAACAAAACAACAAAAAACACCCATTTGATGTACTATTCAGTTGCCCCAGTTTTAAGATTCCAAGTTCTTGTATACAACCTGTTTTCTTCTCTGTTGAGAATGTAGGGGCAGGGTGGGTGAGGAAAGATGAGGGAATAAAGAATGAGAGGCAAGAGGGAATGAAAATGGGAAAGAGGAAAAAAGAAGAGAAAAAAAGAAAGAAAAAACCACAATACAACAACTATGACAATGACATTAAAAAAACCCCACAAAGTCGAATTCACAAGTCTCAATTAGGCAGCTTATTCTCTTCCTCTCTCAGTTTGTTAAATTAGCTGTTTGGCAGATCTGCCCTGGCTGATGCGGAGAATTTGTGGGCGGGGTTAAGTCTGTGTACCTGGTTAGGGAGGAGTGATGCTGGAGATGGGTCTTTGTGTGGAGTCTACTTCCCTGTGCTCTTCCTTCGTTGAAGGGTCGCAGAGGGTCATCACACTGGATTCAAGTTCCCCTGCTGTCTGTTGAAGGTCCTACCAGTCGCGGGCTCCTCCTTGCCTGTTCGCCAGTCTCCGCGTGGCTTTCTCTGGGGCTTTACTGCTGAGGGTCGTGTCTAGCCAAGTGTGGATTTGAACTGGTGTTGTTGTCCCGTGGTCTCCTGTGGTCTCCTAGTACTAATTCCGCTGGTTTTCGCTGGCTTCACGCTGGCGTGCTGAGTATGGCTGGGGTTGCAGTCGCTGCGCGGTCTCCCCACTCTGGCTTTGTTCCACACTGCCTGTGCACCGCCTGGGCAGTGTTGCAGAAGCCACGCAGCTCTAGCCGCTGCAGACAGCTTGTCTCGTTCTCTCCCCGGTCGAGGTATTCAAACCATCCAGGAGATGGGTATTTTCAGCCTATATACATATGATGAAAGGCAATTTATCTGCTTTGTTGGATTCTTTCCATGGAGCTGGCCTGAAGTGCGGCTTCCTCTAATCCGTCATCTTGGATCCTCTTATACAGATCTTTTAAATATAAAGTTTAAAAAGAATTTTACCAATCTGGTGTTCTTCAAGCTAAAGTTTTAAGTAAAGGTTTAAAATTATACAAATTATGTTTCTTGGTTGGTAACTATAATACAAACTCAATGTTTTCAATCTCGTTAATTTCATTTTGTACTTGCCTTGTAAATTTAATTGTCTGTTAGTGCCTTACAAAAGTACAACTTTCAATATAACAACCTAAGTTAATTTGAAATAATAGACCATCACCTATAGGACAGACAGGATATAAGGCTAACTTCCAGTACTAATACTGACCCAAATTAATTGGAAGGAGTAAATAATTGTAAAATTATAGACATTAAAGTAAAAACCACAATATTTTTACTTTAAGACTGATGAAATTGGCTTGCTGGATTTTAAAATGAAAACTTAGAGACCAAAGATAAAATGGCCAAGAAAAAATAGCCAATGTTTGGCTCTTGCCCTCTGAGGTCAGCTTGAACCCAGGAATGAGGGGACTTCTCTAAGGCCTTTCCAACTCTGGGCCGCATGACCTTCCAATTAGGGGGATCAATGAGACTCTGAAGAACAAAAGGCCAACAAGTACACATGCTGCAAAGAGGAGAGTCATTGGAGAGGAAAATATCCTAGAGAAGCTGCATGACAAACTGGACCCTAACCTTTCCTGGCAGATGGCATTAGAGGAGCTAAAAGACTGCTCAACAGTTCCCAAAAACAACCCCCTAAGAAAACTCAACTCTTAACTATAGATAGGAACAAGGTGAATTTGATCAGTTGGTCTTAAAAACCAGCAAAACTAGTTATATCCGAACTACAGCCACATCTGAACATTTAAAAAGAAAGGCAATAGTTCTTTTAATGCAATTTAAGATGTACACTAGTGTTAGCCCCACCAAGAGTAAATAAAGCTGGAGACTTAAAAAAAAAAAAAGATTCTTAGAGAGGAGTGCCTAATAACTATCAAAAAAGACTATCAGGCTCAAAAGATTAGTCAATTTAAAGCCTATAAATCTTCCTAACCTCTTACATAGATGACTTAATCTGTGTTTGCTAGTATGATTATCTAGCCCTACGTGACATAAATAAAGGGATCTCTACTAAACACAGAGGTTATACCAACAGAAAGGTATTTTACAAAAATCAGATCACATTAAATATCTTAACTACATCTATGGGGGTATCTGTGACATTATAAAAACTAAGCATTGTGTTAACACTTTGGATAACTCTGACAATGTAACTAATATCCTTAAAGATTTACATTACCAAATAGAGGCCATGTCATCACTGGCCCTGTCATGAGAACAACTCTTGTACCTCCTGGTAAAAAATTACTGGTTTCTATCATCATCATGATATTCATTGACATGTTCCAGATGCTGTGACATTTATTTTGTATTAATCTCATTGCAGTACTCATGTCTTCTTTGTTTCTCTCATAGAAGCACCCACCTCTACAATGACTTTACAACCTGTTCTCTCTGAACCAAAGTTTTGCCACTGACCCAACGTTCCTAAAAGAAAAACCCAAACTCCTTGCCCCACGTCACCCCCTCTCAACCTGAAGCAGCCAGAGCCATCATTACCCATTTCCCCTTACAGCAGTAAGGGTTCCCTACTCAGAGAAGGCAATGAGACAAGGACAAAGGACAGATAGCTGATTATAAAAACAAAATTTTAAAAAGGGAAGGAATATTTTAAAAAGAGATCATCAATGGAGTTCTACTTCAAGTGCCTTTCAAGATCAGGAAGCTATTGATAGTAAACTTGGAGCTAAGTTAAATGCTTTAGAAATTACTGTAATGAGTTTAGGTGATCAGACACAGTGTCTTAAGGTCAGACAACAATTATAATTCCATGTTCCTTATAAATTTATTTGTGTAAATCCTGTTTATATAATAATTCAATGGGATTGGAAAAACATAAAGATGCATCTATTAGGAATTTTGAATCATAACAGTGTTAGTTTAGATCTCTTACAACTGTACCATTACATCTAAGTCATACAAAAAAGTAAGATTTCTATGTCATCTCCTGCCAATTTTGCAAAAAAGCTATTAAATGACCTAAGTGGTTTCAATCCTTGGAATATGCTAAAACATACTGCATGGTATCTTATAGGGCTTGTTACTTTACTTTTAATTTTGTATAGTTTTCTCACAGTCAGCTGCAAGCTTGTCCCAACCCAGTTCCAACGCCTCCAAGTAGACATGCATTAGTTGCAATTTAAAAAGGGGGAGATGTAGAGAGTGGATGAGTCCTGGGTCATCAGCTGTTCCTGCAGTGTCAGCAAAAGCCAAGCCGGGAAAACATTTCTTGCCAAAAGGCAAGGATGTTAACATCCTTGAAACTTGGCTCTGACACAGCAGGATAATAGCAGGATCTAGCACTCTACAGGTAGGATAACTGCAAAAATGTTTCTAGCTCTGTAAATTTTTAGTGCATAAAAAAGCCTCTTGATAACTCACAAACCTTGAGCAATTTACAATACCCCTATAGTTTAATTTCCTGATTATGAGACCCTATATAATAAACTGTGGAGCTAGTTCTGTGTCACTGTTCCTCCATCAGAGGGCAGTGTCCCACCTGGCCCCAGCTTTGCTTAAAAATGTCTCTGTGTTTTCTTTGTGTTTTTCTCCATCTCCCATCACCCCTACTCTAGATCCTTTGTTGATGCTGCGTGGGTAGTGGCACCTTTTCCCAAATTTCTTGATTGTGCCAGAAATGTAATGTCCTGTGTACACTTTATTTAGGATGTCTAAGAGTTGTGTTTGCAGCGAGAAACCTTGAGGATGAGGTGATTTCTCCCAGACACAGAACAGACTTGCTACTAACTACAAAAGTGGTAAGTCCCCCAAAACTCATTGTTCCTCTCCTGTAACACAGATCATCTAGGCCCATCTGTGTCACCCCACGGAATTGCGGGCAGGAGGAGCTGATGTGAACTTGAAGTGATGGACATTACTTTCTGTGAATAATTAAATACTTCTTCTCTGAACCAGAGGTCTTGTGTCTTCTGTCAGCCTCTTCCTACTGGTAATGGGCTAACTCATTAATGAACCTATTAGCTTATAAGTAGGGTAAAATTCTAGACCCTTCCACCCACCCAATTTTTCACTTTTTACCTAATAAAAAGTAAAAAGTGATAACTCCTTGTGTTGGTAAAGATGCTAGGAAAGAACATTTTGATGCTAGTAATAGCCTTTTTGGAAAACAAATTTATAATATGAGCATAAAATATGTGGAAACCATATTACTCAGTAATCCCACTTTTGAGAACCTATAATATAAAAGCTCTGTGTATTCAGACTATATATGTGTAGATATATGTGTGTGCACACAAACATATATATGAGTGTTTTAAAGCATTCATTGTGGTTATAACTACTAACAACACCATAAAGATCCAACAAGAGTAGAATCCTAAAAGTTAGTGAAAAAAATAATTAGATCTCTACCTAATGATCTGAATATTTCCTTCATGGAGTTATCTCCCATCATGCACTGTTATTTGTATCATGTACTCTGAAAAGCAAGTTCCAAGAAAAAAATTAATATTACCTTGTGTTTACAGAAGAAATTGCCAAAACAACATATAAATAATTCTATGAATGGGAAAGAGTGGAAATAAGGAGTCAAAATGAACTACTGAAATTAATGACTTCTCTTGGGGTAGGTATGAAGGTAGAAAATAAAATGCAAAAAAATTTTAAATCAGCTACTTTCTAAGTGGATCGACATATAAAATCATATTACAGTGAATACTAGAATTTCCCCCTGAACTCTTGATTGTCCCTCAAAAGGAGCCTTCCCTGACCAACAAGGACAATCCCAATGCCCTTCAGGAGGCAGACCTGGTAGAAGAAAGGAAGGTGGGTACAGTTGACAGGGGCATGAGGTAACACTGTAAAGAGCAGACATTGGCATCTACAGTCTTTCAGAAAATGCTCACCCTGTGCTACTCAGTATCAAAACAGGAGGGAAAGAAGAGAGGCCTGGAGAGAAACTGATGGATTCGCCCTGTCCTCCCTCCCTTCTTCATGCCCACTCACTTGGCCCCTCACCTTCCTCAAAGCCACTCTTCTCCGCAGAGAGGAGCAGCCATCTCCACCGCCACAGGGGGATAATTGCAGGTTCGGGCCTGTCTGGGGTGGGTACCTGAAACGCCCCAATCCTACAGTGGGCGGACACACAAAACCCTGCTTTATTAAGCTGGGGACTGGTCCTTCAGGCAACGCAGGTCCCCTAGGCCTTTACCAACGTTTATTAACGGACAGCTTTTACTGAGGCAGCAGGCCAGGGGTGCCATGGCCCGCTACCGCGTTCGCGTGGCCACGGGGGCCTGGGCTTTCTCAGGGTCGCATAACCCGGTGCAGCTGTGGCTGGTCGGGGCTCACCGAGAGGCAGAGCTGGAGCTGCAGCTGCGACCCAGGCGGGGCGAGGTCAGTGAGTGGGAGCCGGGATACCTGCCATCAGCTAGGCTAGGATTGCAGAGCAATGTGGGCAAGCAATAGGAGGGTGGGGGAGAGTTCACAGCGTGACAGCCCGGGCTGGTACTTCCACAGCGGGCTGGTACTTCCACAGCGTAGGGAGAAAGGGGGTTCGCGGAGAAGTGGTAGTGTCCAGAGTCAGAATTCCGGGTTAGGCTCAACCCCCTTCTTCTTTTCTCCGACTGGTCCTGGCGGCCTCCAACTCCTTCTCCAAATGACCCCAGAGTCAGTGTAACTATACCACCAGTGGTCAGCCTTGAAACTCCTGTAAGCACGATCCCGGTGACAGCTCAGTGAATGATGATGCTCTATTATCAGTTCAAGTCACTGCTGGCAATGCACTGCGGACCCTCCTTGCTCTCGCCGAAATGGGGCGTAACTGAGACCCCTGGGACAGGTCGTGCAGGGGAGGGAGGGAGATAATGCTGTGGAGACTCTGATAAGCTGAGGTTTCACAAAGGGCCCGCTCTGCCCTCAAAATAGCTTCTCCCGGTCCTCTGGCTAAGTCTGGGCGATCTGGCCCCCATAGGAGGAGGAGTTTGTTCTGGACGTTTCAGAGGATCTGGGGCCTCTGCAGTTCGTGAAGCTGCTCAAACAACACTCACTGGTGGACGACGACGCGTGGTTCTGCGAGCGCATCACAGTGCAGGGTCCTGGAATGAGCTCGGAGATCGTGTTTCCCTGCTACCGCTGGGTGCAAGGCAAGGGCGTCCTGAGCCTGCCCGAGAGCACTGGTGAGCCCCTCGGGAAGTGCTGGGTGATGCGGAGCAGAATGGGACTGAGTAAGGTTGGTGTTGGGCAGAGAATGAACCCCAAGGCACGTTATGTGCAGGGATTCCAGGATGCACGACAGGAAAAGGGAAGAAGTTATGAAGTCCCAAAATTTTACCCAGAATAAGTGATGCTGCGAGTGAGGCTGGAGAGGGATAAATGATTTGGAAATTCTGTCTTCCAAAAAGGTGAGGATAGGGCGTGGAAGATGCAGCAATGAAGGAAAACAGAGAAGCAACATAAAAGTAGAAAGGATATCTATGTTAGGGCAGCAGCAGGTAAGGGGCCTGGAATAAAGGTGGTCAATAACTTGTAAACAGGAGACAGCTAGGGAAACAAATGACAACAAATGGAGAGCTGGTTTGGATGGAATAACAGGGAATACAACTGTGATTACCGGAGACACGACAGAAGATGGGGATGAATGAGGACAGCAAATGCTGAAATTGTTACCATGGAACAAAAGCAGAAGAAAAATACTGATACAATTAGGAATATGGACATGGTAGGAATAGAAACATGGAATATGTGCTTCTGAGGGACCACTGAAGATAAGTACAGGTGAGAAGAGAAACAAGTTAGGTTTATATAAACTATGGGATGGTGAGACTGGTAGACTCTTGGAACCTTTTGTTCTCACAGGTAAGATAACTGGCTAAAGGTAATATGCACAGAAATTCTTGTAATCAGGAACAGGTGATGGTGGAGATGGAGAAGGGTAGGGTCTATAAATAGAGCTATCATGAAGTATGTCATTTGGAAGACAGGGGAAGGTGTGGACAGGGAAAGGCCAAGACTGGTGAAATGTACCTAAGTAATATGTGATAATGTAGGATAGGTGTGGACGTGACAGGAGATTAAGTAGAGATTCATAGATAATGATGAGTAGGGACTGGTAGGAGAATTTGAAATAAAGAACAAGAAAGCATGGTAAACATGGGATATTTGCTTTGGGAAAAATTTCACTGAGATGGTGGAAATCAGGAATAAGGTGTGAACAAAAATAGGATAAATGATATCAGAGATAAATCAGGAGAGGAGGAGCTGAAAAAAAAGGCAACAGTATGCTGCAATACAATCGAATAGAGATGAGAACAAACCAAGAATGGCACTAGTTTGGACAAAGATGTGTGGTCTATCCTCTCCCTAGCTCGTCTGGCAGGAGACAATGCCTTGGACATCTTCCAGAAGCACAGAAGGAAAGAACTGGAGGAAAGACAGAAGACCTACCGGTGAACACCCACCCTTATACCTCCCAATTGTTCCACATCTTCCTAGCTCCTGCTCCATTCCTGACCCTATTTCTTCCTTAACTCTTTCTATCTGCTAGTTGGGGCATCTGGAAGGAAGGGATACCCTTGAAAATAGCTGCAGACACAGAGAATGACCTGCCCCCAGACATGAGATTCCATGAAGGCAAGAGGCTGGACTATGAATGGACAGCAAAGACAGGGTAAGGAGAAGGTCAGAATGGAGCAAGGGCTAATGGATCCCAAATCAGGAGTGATTTGGTTAGTTGACTGTTTCCTCTGATGCTGTCCTAGGTCTCTGGAGATGGTTTTCAAACGTGTTTACACTCTGCTGACATCCTGGACCCGCCTGGAAGATTTTGATCAGATATTTTGGGGCCAGAAGAGTGCCCTGGCTGGTCAGTGGTTCCCCCGGGCCTCCATGACCCTTGAGGCCATCTTTTTCCAAAGTTATCCATTTCACTTGAGAGTCCCTCATATCTTCTTGCCAGATGAGAAATAATTATAATTTATCATCTCAGAGAGGACTGAGGATGAAAACATGAGGGCTGGGTAGGGTATGATCATATGCCTGAATTCCTGGGATAGAACCTGCAAGAGAGGAATATCCAAGTAACTATCTTCCTCCCATTCTCCATCCCCACCCCACAGAGAAGGTTCGTCAGTGCTGGCAAGAGGATGAACTGTTTGGCTACCAGTTCCTCAATGGTGCCAACCCCATGCTGTTGAGACGCTCTACTTCTCTGCCCTCCAGGCTGGTGCTTCCCCCAGGGACAGAGGAACTTGGGGCCCAGCTGGAGAAAGAACTCCAGGTACTTCCTCCCATACTCAGTTTATCTATCCTTGGCAGGGTGACCCAGAGATGTAGTAAAGTTAAGAGACCAAGTGCATGTCGGAGGGAGGAATGCCATCTTAACCTGCTGCCCTTGGTGCAGAGTGCTAAGCTGGAAAAATCTAGAGAGAATAAAATATGTAGGAAAAAAACATTTGACACTGGTGAGAGCCAAATACAGGTAGTGGATGTTTAGGATATCATGGGAATTGGGTCCTGGATATCTGGACAAAGGGAGAACTTAGTGTGCCTGTGGTGCACAGTAGATTGAACAGGTGTGGTCCTAAACCACCTCTGCACAATGAAGGTCTGTTCCTGGGGAGCCTTCCCTCACTGGGCCTCTTTCTTCACAGTAAAGTGAGATGATTTGGATTAGATGTTCTTGATACTTCCTCTGGTTCTGCTACTCAGGTTTCAATAGTGATGTAAGACAATGGCATGAAGATAGATTGAACAACTTTACATTTCTTTTCCTTTGCCCTGATGTTGTGGGGGGCAGTCTTCCATTCTTAACCATGTATACATTTCTCCTTTCCCCAGAATGGTTCCCTGTTTGAGGCTGACTTTATCTTGCTGGATGGAATTCCAACCAATGTGATCCAAAGAGAGAAGCAGTACCTGGCTGCTCCCCTAGTCATGCTGAAGATGGAATCCAATGGGAAGCTGCTACCTATGGTCATCCAGGTGAGGTACCCTGAGCATCTCACTCCTAACACTGTTCTCTGTTCATCTTACCTGCTTCCCAAGGACAGAGAACCCTGGCTTCTTCTCTCTTTCCATCCCCACCCCTGACCTCGCTCATGAGAACTATCTTCATATCTTATCACTCCTTTCTAGTTTTCAGATTGGTCACTACTTATCTGGGCATACCTGAGAATCACAATGGCCTATCTTGGTTTTCATCCTGAAGTTACTTGATCTCTTTTGATCTTTCAATGCAATGAATATCCCTTCTTTCTTAAACATCTTTTCTCCCTTAATTTTAATATTTTCTCTCCTGTTTGCACAGTCATTGATACTGTCAATTTATCACTCTCACTTTCTTTTTCTCATTCTACCACCAAAGCTCAGATACCTATCGTGTGTTCCCCAAACCACTGTTAGGGCCTCCATACCGACTCCTTGCTTCCATTTCGCCTGCATTCACACAAACTATGATGGCACTTACATGGCACCCTGGCTAGTGGCAGGCAATGTGGAAGTGTCCTAATTCCTCCTACTCAGTTTTCATATCCCCAGAGGCAATTGCTTGCCTTCAGTCATTTCCATTTTCCTCAGAATACCAAGCAAAGTGTCTTGCATGTGGCAAGAAGTCAATGAATGTTTGATTCCTCTTTCTTCTAGCTCCAGCCTCCCACCTCCAGTTCTCCCACTCCAACACTGTTCCTGCCCTCTGATCCTCCACTTGCCTGGCTCCTGGCCAAGTCCTGGGTCCGAAATTCAGATTTCCAACTGCATGAGCTCCAGTATCATTTGCTGAACACTCACTTGCTGGGTGAAGTCATTGCTGTTGCCACCATGAGGTGCCTCCCAGGAGGTACACTACACCCTGTCTTCAAGGTAGAGGCTCTACCCTCCTGGTCCCATCTTGTCCCTCAGAGAGAGGAATAACCCAACAGCTGTGTGGAATTTAAAAGCCTAAGTCTTCAAGATAAGACCATGACATAGATGCTTTGCACTCAACAAGCATAGATATGGTGTCACAGCACAGAATCTTCATAGTGTCTTATGAACAGAGGCAGAAAAAAGAGACAGATAACTATTGCAAGACCTTGACTTTGCTTTTATTTTAATGCTTAAATTCTTTTTATTTTGAGATAATTGTAGATATACATGAGTTAAGAAATAATATGGAGTGATCTCATCTGTCCTATAAAGTCAAATACTTTGCATTAATTAAGCACACATTGTAAGCCAGCTCTCTGAAATTCTTTGACAATAGGTCAAGAATAGAATAGGAATATAATTTGTTAAAGCAAAGTATTAATTCTGCCTTAGGAGATTTGTCATTTGTGTGGAAAGTCAGACAACAATTTCTGGAATTAGAGAGACATAGAAAGAGAGGTGCTATAGTATTGGTGGAGATGTTCCACCATAACTGAGTTAGTCAGATAAAAAGATCTAAGGGCAAAGAGTCAAAGAGAGCAGAGGGAGAGCAAAGCTGGAGGCTTGAACCTGCCCAAGAGTGAGGTGGATAAAGAGCTGCATTTGCATGGTTGTGTCAGGAGAGAGGGAGAGAGAGAGAGCAGGAGAGAGAGAGAGAGAGAGAGAGAGAGAGAGAGAGAGAGAGAGAGAGAGAGAGAGGAAGAGGGAGGAAAGGAGGAAGGAAGGAAGGAAGGATGGAAGGAAGGAGGGAAGGAAGGAAGGAAAGAAGGAAGGAAGATGAATGGTGATCATGGGAAAGAATAACTGAAGCATGCCTGAGTGCAAAATTGGAGAGGCAAGGTGTGCTTCTGAAACACCTGGGAGTCCTAAATATGGGTGAGTTGTACAGACCTAGAAATACCTTATTTTATAAGAGTGAGTCTGGTTATCTATTGCTGAGCAAGATGCATAAAAAAGATGTGTGTTTTCTTTAAAAACATTTTGGAAATCTTAATGGCACTTTGATATAGGAACATAGCCAAGAAGGCAGCAAACATGTGCATGCTTAGGCATCAAAGCAATGATCAGAAACTGCAAAGTCAGGAAAAGAAGCCAGTTTGGAGACCAAGATGAGCTTTTCAGTTTTAGATACAGGGAGTTTGAAGTATTGGTCAGATATACAAGTGAGTATTTGGCAGGCAGAACAATGGAATTGCAGATGCATACAGTGAAAGTTGCCTATATCCCAGTAACTCTGAGGCTGGGGCAGGAGGATCATAAATTCAACGCCAGACTCAGCCACTTAGTGAGACCCTGTCTCAAAATAGAAAATAAAAAGGACTGGGGATATAACTCAGTGGTAAAGCACCCCTGATTTCAATCCCTACTACAAAAATAAAACAAAACTGAATTGTATTGCTGCTTGGAGTTCCCACCCCAACCCTAATCTGAGCTGTAGTCATTTTGGTTTCTGGGGTTACAAAGGTAAAGTAATTATTAATATAGTTCATGGGATCTTATATTTGATCATGTTAAGACATTTTGCATCACCATGTTCCTAACTTGAATTATTCAAGTACATTTTTACACTTTTAAATCCCTACTTAATAATTTGCCCCCCCCCCCCATATATCCCTAACCTCAGAATAACAACTTCATCCCATGGCAAATAGTTGCATTGTTATCAGGACCCACCAGAGGTGTCATTAAAGGTCATATGGGCAGGTTTTGCATCCAGATTGCCAGCATCTGAATAATGAATCTTGGCCTCAGTACTTACTCAGATGTGTGCTTTGGGGTCCTCATCTCTAAATGGAGATAATAGGATCTCCATCATGGGGTTGTTAAGGCATTAATTGATAAAATGTGGTGTGACAGAAAACTATTGGTTTTGTTTTGTTATTTTGGTTATCATAATTAATTATCATCATCATCCTCATTATTGTTAGAGACTCTGATTTGGGTTCTTTATTCCCTTATTTTGGAGGTCTTATGTTTTCTGTCATGCCAATATCCCTCCATGAATTTTCTGAAAAGACCAGTATGAGGGGCCTTAATGCCTTAAAACCAGGATATCACCTCAATATTGCCCTTGGCCCAGCATCAAACAACCAAAATGCCAAAAACTGTGTGAATCTTGTATATCAATGAGGTTATAAATGGGAAAACCCCAACTGAGCATAAAAAATAAGCATATGTCAAGGACAGGTGGCCTTCACGAGGGGACATATAGGTCCTAATTAGGAGTGGAGACAGATTTGATGGCTTAAACAGGTAGCTTGAATTGACATCTCTAATCCTAACTAAGACCTGAAAAAAAAAGAAGGAAAATAAAATGATGAGTAGTTGGAGGCGTGGTTTTGAAATAAGCACAGGCTCCTTTAAGGTATGATGATGTGAAAGATAGAGGAAGAGCACAATTATATCAAAAGTTAAGAGGCAGATTCTTTAAAAGACAACTATGTTCAAGGTGAATATAATAATGGCAATGATCTCAAGGACTTCTGTGTGCCTGGCCATGTTCCAAACCTGCTGCTCAGTCATTCACATAAGCAGTACTGCAGCACCTGAGATAAGACACCCTATCATGACCCCAGTAACTTGACGAGGAGATCAACACTTAGAGGGTTTATCATGTAGCTCAAGTATCAAGGTGAGTAGTGAAATGTGGACTCAAACCCCACTCAGTGTGGCTCCAAAGCCCAACTGTCATGGAAGGTGGAGGATATGGGAGTGAGTGGTTAGAGAAGCAGGAGACCAGTCTGTCAAAGTAGCAGCAGGGACAAAAGCATCAGGAGGAGAGCAGGACACCATGCTGGGTTCCAGACCCTACAAAGAAAGGACCCAAGCATGGCCATCATTAACCACCCCTCCAATCTCTTCCACCCCAGCTCCTGGCGCCCCATGTCCACAACACTATGGAAATCAACACCCGGGGCCGGATCCAGTTTAACTCAGAGAATATTTGCAAAGGTAAAGAGGAAATTGAACATAGGGCTGCCTAATCATCCATCTCTCTATGACTTCTTGACATCCTCAAGACTGCAGACCAACCTGTGTGAATGTCCTGATCCTTAAACCCATGAGCCCTGTTCCTTCATATAAATGACTTTAAATCTGAACAACCCATTTCTGAATCCCTTATATAATAGGCAATTATTCTGTTCCTCAAGCCCTGTTAACTTTCTCATCCTAGGCAATGAGCACAGGTGGAGGTGGTCATATAGATTTGGCCCGTCGGGCAATGACTCAGCTGACCTATTGCTCCCTCTGTCCTCCTGATGACCTGGCTAACCGGGGCCTGCTGGGAATCCCAAGTGCTCTCTATGCTCATGATGCCTTACAGCTCTGGGAGATCATTGCCCGGTGGGTGAGAAGCAGCTAAGAAATGGGGGGATGGGAGGAGGGCGGGGTACTGCTTGAGGTCAGCATGGGGCAAAAGCAAAGAGCTCAATCTGAGAGAGAGATGAGGAAGAGTGAGGAGATGGTGGGTGGGGTCTGAAAACAAAGAGGGTAGGAGAGAGGCAGGGCATGGAGGTAAGGAGAGCTGTGAATGAGTAAACCATAGGTTCTGGAGGCATCGGGGATTATGTTAAGAAGAGTAGCTAGCAACCATGTACAGTGTAGGGAATTCCTGGAACTATTGACTTACAACTTCCTTTATACAATTGTGTCATAAACCTGGGGAATGTTCCTAAAGGCAAGTCTGCAAGGACCTGACCCAGGTTTAGTGGCCAGATTAGAGAAGTAGAGGTCAGAGGCTGGAGTCTTCTGAGATCAGAGTTCAGCTCCCTTCTCTGGGCAGGTATGTGCAGGGGATCGTCCACCTCTTCTACCAGAGGGATGATGTTGTGAGGGGTGATCCTGAGCTGCAGGCCTGGTGTTGGGAGATCACTGAGGTGGGGCTGTGCCATGCCCAGGACAGAGGTAAGATCCATCTCAGAGACAGGAGCTCTTTAGAGACTCTGCCAGAGCCTCTTCCCAGCTCTGCTCCTCTGGGACAGAACCCTGACCTCTTCTTACACTACTCCCTCCATACCTGAAAGCTTCTGAATTCCATTCATAGACCCCCAAGACTCAGAACAATTCTAGATCCCAAGGATTGTCTCCTCAGAGACCCTTTCCACCAAGCCTATTCCTGTCCCCACCCCGGTCACAGATGCCCATAATCTACCATGTCCTGGGACCCAACCAGGCCGGAGCCAGTGAAGGGTTCTGTCCAGTTCATGCTGGGGCTCACATTCTGTCTTCATGGTCCCCTGTTTTCCTGCCTGAAGATATAAACAGGAAAATTTTCACACCAAAGCTCATAAGGACCCCCTTGGCTTCCCCTCTCTTCTCTTCCTGCCTGTGACTATCCACCATGCACAGAGGCCCAGGCATACTGCACACTTGCCAGAGTGCAAGGGCATTTCCAGATGCAACCTCAGTACCATTCGTGCTTTGGCTCAAACCTGACTCAATGCCCTGATCCTTGGGACTCAGGTTTCTTTAGCCAATTTTTCTACCTCTCTTGGATCGAGATCCTTCCTCCCTTCCATGGCTATCTTCTTTTCATGAAATGTACAGGGTTTACAATACGCACTTAGATATACTCTTTAACCTCTGATTCTCCTATTATTGTCCCTTATCTTTCAGTGTTCTCTTTCTCATTAGTTAAAGGCTGTGTGCTAAACAAATTTTAAAGTACTAATTTCTGTCTCTTCCTTTTCAATTTATTTATTCTTTTTCCCTTTGACTTTCAATTTCTTTATCTCTAAAATGCACATACTGTTTTCATTCCCTCCTCACCATTTACCTGACAGAACTTTTGTGATGCAAATGAAATGTGTGACAATGCCGAAATGTGTAGACTGCATATTGTGAGTTGTTTAATCATATGTTCCACCCCACAAAAAATACCTCCCCAATATGGTCAGCATAGAACAGGAGAATCCAGGCTCTGACAGACAGTAGACAACTTTGGGTTGGTCACTAAGTTTTTTGACTCTGACTCACCATACAAATTTTATCCTTTTATTCTGTAATTTTGATGTTTTGACATTTGGGGACTTGCTGACCCTGAAGGTACTGCCTTTCCCAGAGCTAGCTAACTCCCTGTGTGTGTGTCTTTCCTGTGCTAACCAACCATCCCAGAGCCCACACCCCTAACCACCTCCTCTTAGGAGCTCTCACACTCCAGGCCTAAATTCTGAGGTAATCATTCCAGAGGCATCTTCAGGTGGGGACAACCACTGCACCTCAAATGTGACAGAATTATCCAAAGCAGCCAGTCCTAAACCTGCCTACTCTATCTTGTCCATTCCTTACTGTGAAAACCATGATAGAGACTCTTGCTCTAATTGCCCTCTACACCCTTTGTTCCCCGACAGACTCTTGTGCTTCCTCGTGTGGCCCCCTAAGTTATGGCAAGTACTATTCTTTTGGGATCTGTAATTATAATAAACCACCTTTTCAATGGCATTCATCTCGTGTCTGTTGGCCTCATCACACCTGAATGATAGTGAAAATAGCTGGCCATGGTGACACATACCTCTAATCCCAGCAATTTAGGAGGCTGAGGCAGAAGGATGACAAGTTTGAGGCTAGCCTCAGAAATTTAGTAAGACCCTGTCTCAAATAAAAAAGAAAAAGGGCTGAGGACATAGCTTTGTGGTAAAGTGCCCCTGAGTTCAATCCCCAGTACCTAAAAACTAAAATAAAATAAATAATCAAACTATTTCAAACACCCACCTGTAAATTGAGTGGAGTGGGATAGCTGATATTTGAGCTCCTTCCTGAGTCTGAAATGAGACAACAACTTCTGTTTTCCTAGCATTATTATTCAGCCACCTATAAGCACTGCCTGGAAATAAGAAGGCATGCTTCTGTGTTGTTGCCCACTTTTAGGGGGATGGGAATTTTATTGAAATAAAATAGATCAAGAGTAAAAAGATACCTAAGTCATAGGGATACAACTTAAGAACCTTGACTAAGGTGGCCCATGTGGATAATCACCATTTGGATCAAGAGTCAGAACTTCACCAGCTCTCTCAAAAATCTCCTCCTGTCATACCCATCCAGAGGTCATTATCATCCAACAGTGCAGGTTGGTTTGATTTTTTTTGAACTTTATATAAATGGAAATACAAGTTTGAATTAACCTGGCTTCATTCTCTGAACAATTTGAGAATTACACATACTGTTGCATATAGCATGGACTTCTTTCATTGTCACTCCCTTATAATATTCAATTATGTGAATATGGTACAACTTATTTTTCATTTGAGCCATTGGTAGAAATTATGGTTGTTTCTAGTTTGTAGCTATGAATGTTAGTGCTTCTATGAACACTTTTGAGTGGGTTTTTGTACATACCTAGGAGAGAGATTAATGAATCATAGAGTACATGCATATTTTGTTTTAAATAGTTTATGACAGTTTTTGGAAGCAATTGTGCCAATATTCATTCATTCTAGCATAGGATGAGTTATAACCATTTCATTTTCTCTTAAGTGTATCACAAAGAATTCTATTATTTCCTCTATAGCCATATTAGTGGATTGGTAGAGCTATTACATTTTATATTTAAGTTGTATTACCCCAATGACTAGTGGAGCTGAGTACCTTTACATAGAATTAGTAACCACATAGATATCCTCTTTCATGAAAGGTCTTTTCAAGTATTTTCCTGTTTTCCTAAAGGTTTGTCTATCTTCATCTTACTGACTTTTTACCACTTTCATAAAAGCAAATATTTGACCAAGAATTTCTTCTACCTCCTTACTCTCCAAATCTTACCATAAGAGCAATAGCTACCATGTACTGAGGGAATTTATATAATCATCTCACTAACAAGGTAATTATTGTTATTATTATTATTATTATTAATTATTATTATTCCCATATTCAGAGAAAATATTAAGGTTCAAGGAAGGTAATCAATTGGTCTAGCTGATACAACTGGTCAGCAGCAGAGCCAGTATGGGTACCCAGGGCTTATGCCACAGCCTGTGCTCTAAACCACAGCACTCCCTACTTCACAGATGATTGTCAGCTAGTCTTCCCATAATATATTAACCAAATTATGAAAAACCCTCCCTGAGTTTTCACATACCCTTTCCCTGTTTTATTTATTTATTTTTTAATATTTATTTATTTGTTCTGGTTGTACACAATGCCTTTATTTTTTTGTGGTGCTGAGGATCGAACCTGGGTCGCGCACATGCTAGGCGAGTACTCTACCTCTGAGCCACAACCCCAACCCTCCCTGTTTTATTTCTAATCTTACCACTGTCTAACATAATTTTATTTTCCTTCCATCTTAGAATCTAAGCTGTAAGAGGGTAGGGATATTGATCTGTTCTGCCTACCAGTGTAGTCCCAATGGCTTGACAGTGCCTGGTCCATAGAGTTCCATGGTTTTTGAACAAAGCATAAATGAATGAGTGAACACACACTAATTCTAACATATGGCTATCCAGTCTGTATTTCCTTATCCCCTCTGGGGCTATGTTTCTAAATATTTTTTCTTTCTTCTCTTAGGTTTCCCTGCCTCTTTTCAGTCTCGATCTCAACTCTGTCATTTCCTGACCATGTGCATTTTCACATGCACTGCCCAACATGCAGCCATCAATAATAGTCAGGTATGGACAACTGACAGCATGGGTCCCTGACGTCTAGGTGGGTGCAACCAACTGCCTAGACCAGTGGATGCTTGAAGGGAAAAACTGGAGCTTGGGGTCCTGAAGTTCAGAGTCCCTGAGTGACTCTAGATTCTTCTCTCCTCACCACCCCTAAAGCTGGACTGGTTTTACTGGGTTCCTAATGGCCCATGCTCCATGCGAATGCCCCCACCTACTACCAAAGAAGATATAACAATGGCCACAGTTATGGGGTCACTACCCAATGTCCAGCAGTCCTGTCTTCAGATGCTTTTTGTGTGGCAACTGGGCCGCCGGCAGCCAGACATGGTAAGAAGGGCTCTTTGGAACTCCAGGGGTATGGACAACTGAAGAAAAGACATTGCAGTGAAGGGCTGGACTCTAGGTCCCTGTTTATTGGAACTAGGAGCTAATGCATCTGTTCTTTCTGCTTCAGGTGCCCCTAGGACATCACAGAGAAGACTATTTCTCAAGCCCTGAGCCCAAGGCTGTGCTAAAACAATTTCAAACAGATTTGGGTAAACTGGAAAGGGAAATTGAGGCCCGGAATGAGAAACTAGACCTTCCCTATGAATACTTGAAACCAAGTTGCATAGAGAACAGTATCGCTATCTAAGCCTGAATATGCTCAAATATTTGCCCCTTTGAAGACCATGGGCCACCATTACAGTTATCATTTTCTCTTGAGTTTTATGCTTTCCTGGGTCTGAGTTTCTATAGTTGCATTTTCTTTCTTGAGTCTTCTACCTGAATGATTCTCTAGCCTGAGATCTTGCCCTCATTTCCAGATAATCTAAGACAATGATCTTTAACTTGAAACCACATTCCTTATAGAAATCAACTATCTATTCAGGTGGCTTTCTCCTATCCCTAAAAAACTTGTCTTCTCCATTGACTATATAATAATTTTAGATGTATTTTTCAATGTGGCATAAAAGAGAGGTCTGATTTTATTTTTAACATCCAGATATTATCACAACACTGTTCATTGAAAAGTCCATCTTCCTTCACTGATTTGTAATGCTGACATAAATCAAGTTGCCATACACAAATGGGACTATTTTATTTCACTCATATAATTGTCTTATGTTGTACTGCACCGACTGAATTACTATAGCTTTATAATCAACATAGATTACTATTTCATGAGACAAGACAATTTATCCTTCAGAGGTGTCTTCTTTACTTGGACTTTTGACTTTCTATGATGATATTAGAGTTAGCTTGCAAAGTTCCACAAATAAAATGTTGTTATTTTGATTACAATTGCATTGCAGTTACATAAAGTTTATAATCTTAAGGCAGCTTTGTATTTTTGAGATAATTCCAACAATACATTGTTGAATTCCAAAATTGCTAAGATTTTGTTTGCAAATTTTGCCTTTGTATTCATCTCTATACTTTCTTGCATTATCTTTGAGTGGCTACAATTACTCAGTAGTGAACTGGATAGTGTTCCTCATTTTATTTTTTTATTTTGTTTTATTTTATTTTATTTTTTGCTATTTTTAAAAGAATATCTATAGGGCTGGGGATATAGCTCAGTTGATAAGAGTGCTTGCCTTTCATGCACAAGGCCCTGGGTTCAATCCCTAGTACAGAGAGAGAGAGAGAGAGAGAGAGAGAGAGAGAGAGAGAATATCTATGATTAGAATTATCTTTTCTTTTTAATTTTTATTTGTGCATATTAACTATAGAGGAGAGTGGGTTTCATTGTGGCATATTCATACATGCATATAACATAATTTGATCATTTGTTTTTTTAATATTTAACAATTCTTTCATTTAAGATAAAAGAATTAACAGCATGTTTGAGTTCTGATGAGATAGATCCATCAGGGAAGAAAAATTGGTAATGCACAGGGAAAATTACTATCATAATTTGTTTGTCTTTGGTAGGCAAGAAATAGAGACCTAATTCATAAGTAAAAGGAATAGCCTGAAGGGGCCCTAATTAAGGAGATAGCTAAGATTGCGGTTAGCTGAGAGCCATAAAAGATGTTCAAATTCCACCTGATATTCATACATTTATCAAAGAATCTTTGTATGCCCGTGAACACTGTGTGACACACCTGTAAGCTCGAGCTGTAAGCACTTGTCCTTGTTAAGGCAACATGTATATAACCAGGTGAGGTTAGTTAGAGTGTGTGGGGTGGTTGATGTTGGTGGTCGAAGTTGGTGGTTGGAGTTAGAGCAGTTGGAGTTGGAGAGATTACTGGAGCCAGAGAGAGAAGAAGAATAAAAGACCTTTTTTCATTTTCATCCTGCCTCCGAATTTTCTCCCATGGCGTCGTTGCTCCAAGCGGCAATCGCTTCAGGCAGCAACAAGTGGTGGCCTGTACGGGGAATTCAGTCAGCAGGTAAGAAATAAGAAAATTTAAAAAATGGTAGCGAAAATAACAAAAGGTCAGATAATAAAAGCCATGGATGAGTTTTTCGATATCGTGGACTCTGTGGATAGTGAGGAAAGTGATCAAGAAAGCATAGCCTCTGAGTCAGTTAATACCGGTAAGAAGAGTAGTGGTGTAAATTCAAAAGTAAGAGCTGCAAAAGCCATCAGAAACCTATTGAAATTAGCCAAAGAGTATGTACTCTCCTTAGAAGCTGAAACTCAGGATACCGGTAAAAGTGATAGTAAGGAGCCAAATATCCATGAAAGTACAGCCTCCTCCACTAAGCCAGTTAGGAACTATGAAAGTAGTAGTGAAGAGGAAACAAAAAGTGATTCCGGGAGCACAGTCTCCAATAAAAGGAACAAAAAGAAACTAAAAAGGAGAAAGGACCATCAAGCGGAGGAATATTTTGTGCCCTCATGGGTAGAATCCCTAACAGAAACCATGAGGAGTATTTCTTGGTGTATGCGTGCCCTTGAGGCAGAGATTAACGGCCTTTCTGAGCGCTTATGTGCCCTTGAACACCAAAAACCGCAGGAACATTTGGACCTGCCAGTATTTCAAAATGAAGAGGGGCAAAGGTATCACCAATCCCTAGACTTTAAAACATAAAGAATTTTAAAGAGGTGGTAATGACCTATAGGCCTCAAGCTCCATTCACAATAAGTATGCTAAAGGCCCTTAACCCCCTCAGACTGGAAGGGGTTATGCAAAGCGGTACTAAGTGGGGGACAATACCTAATCTGGAAGACTCAATTCCAGGAACTTTGTTTAGAAGCAGCAAAGAGAAATGCTGCAGTAGGTTTCCCAGAATGTAATATAGATATGCTAACAGGTGAAGGACAGTTTTCTGAACTACAAATCCAACTAACATACGACCCCGGTGTGTATGCTCAGATTTATACAGCTGCTGTCAGAGCCTGGAAGACCTTATCAGGAACAGGTGATTTGCAGGGCAGTCTATCAAAAGTGATACAGGGGCCTAATAAACTGCTGATTTTGCAGATAGACTCTTAAGAACAGCAGGCAGAGTATTCGCAGATTTAGAACAAGCAATGCCTCTAGTCATCCAATTAGCATACGAGAATGCTAATAAATATTGCCAGGATGCAATAAGGCCATGGAAAAATAAAAAAGACTTATCAATTTATATCAGATTATGCAAAGACATTAGCGAGGCTGTTATCATAGGCAACGTGATTGCTGCAGCTATGAGAGGTTCCTCCCCTCAAAATTCCACAAGGGCTCAACCTAGAAATCAATCAGGATAATCCAGACAAAATTATCATAATCAACCAGGATATTCTAGGCAATATCCTCCAAGAGAAATAAGATCAAGCTCATACCGTGCCCCAGGCTGATGCCCCAGGTGTAAAAAGGGTACACATTTGGCCAATCAATGCTGTTCCAGATATGATATTTATGGAAATGATTTTTCCAGGATTTCAAAAAACGGGGCATGGGGCCCAATGCCCCAGGGCCCACAAATGTACGAGGCATTAGAGGAGGAATGTCCTCAAATCCAGATAATTCCTCGTCACAATCCCTCCTACCCATTAACTCCCTTGTCAGAGGGACAAGAGGAAGTGCAGGACTAGACCTCTGTTCCACCGCCCGGATAGTGCTAACACCTGAAATGGGGGTTCAGCTGATTCCTACGGGAGTCAGAGGACCTCTTCCCTCAGGGACTCTAGGACTAATCCTTGGGCGAAGTTCTAAAAGCTTATTAGGCTTTCAAGTAACACCAGGTGTTATTGACTCTGATTACCAAGGAGAGATAAAAATAATGCTAAGTTCACCTAGAGGCATTATCTCTGTAAACCAAGGAGATAGAATTGCTCAGCTGCTTCTCCTTCCCAGTTTCCACAATTCTTTCAAGAGTATGCCACAGAATAGGAACAATAGAGGATTTGGTTCCACTGGCTCAGGACCTATGGCTTGCTGGGTTCAGGATTGTTCACAGAGACCTATGTGCAAAATAAAAATTCAAGGTATAGAGATGGAGGGGCTGATTGATACAGGGGCTGACTCTTCCATCATAAATCTACAACAATTGCCCAAGCACTGGCCTCTGCAGAAGGCCTCAACCAGTTTAAGAGGCTTGGGATATACTAACATCCCAGCACAAAGTGCTGTAGTCTTAAATTGGGAAGATAATGAAGGGCATAAAGGAACATTCCAACCTTATGTTTTGACCAGCTTGCCAGTTACCCTATGGGGAAGAGATATTCTACATCAAATGGGGCTACACCTAGCAACCAAGCCTGCAGGTGTTAAAAATAAAAATCTAAATCATAAAAAAGGCAAAGGATAATTTTTTCTAGGGGCCACTGAAAAAACAATTAAAGCTAAGATCCCAGGGCTTTCTGCTTCTCAGATCCGGAACCTCAATCCTGTTTTTGGAGAATCTGGGCCAGCTCTTACTGGACTTTGTAATTTGGGAAATACTTGTTATATGAATTCGATATTGCAGTGCCTATGTAATGCCCCACATTTGGCTGATTATTTCAACCAAAATTGTTATCAAGATGATATTAACAGGTCAAATTTTTGGGGGCATAAAGGTGAAGTGGCAGAAAAGTTTGGTATAATCATGAAAGCCCTGTGGACAGGACAGTATAGATATATCAGTCCAAAAGACTTTAAAATCACTATTGGAAAGATCAATAACCAGTTTTCAGGATATAGCCAACAAGATTCACAAGAATTGCTTCTGTTCCTCATGGATGGAATCCATGAGGACCTAAATAAAGCTGATAATCAAAAGAGACATAAAAAAGAAAATAATGATCATCTCGATGACTTTAAAGCTGCAGAACATGCTTGGCAGAAACATAAATAGCTTAATGAGTCTATTATTGTTGCACTTTTTCAGGGTCAGTTCAAATCCACAGTACAGTGCCTCACCTGTCACAAAAAATCTAGGACATTTGAGGCCTTCATGTATTTATCTTTACCACTAGCATCCACAAGTAAATGTACATTACAGGATTGCCTTAGATTATTTTCCAAAGAAGAAAAACTCACAGATAATAACAGATTTTATTGCAGTTATTGCAGAGCTCAACAGGATTCTCTAAAAAAGATAGAAATCTGGAAATTACCACCTGTTCTTATAGTACATTTGAAACGTTTTTCCTATAATGGCAAGTGTAAGAAAAAATTACAGACATCTGTGGACTTCCCTTTAGAAAATCTTGACTTGTCACAGTATGTTATTGGTCCAAAGAACAATTTAAAGAAATATAATTTGTTTTCTGTTTCAAATCATTACGGTGGGCTGGATGGAGGCCACTACACTGCCTATTGTAAAAATGCAGTAAGACAGCAAAGGTTTAAATTTGATGACCACAAAGTTTCTGATATCTCCGTTTCTTCTGTGAAATCTTCAGCAGCTTATATCCTCTTTTATACTTCATTGCGACCACAAGCAACTGATGTAGCCACATGAGAGTGGGAGCTGTGTTACTAGCACTATAATTCAGTGTGCACACAATTGTAATTTTTTCTTTTTATATATGTCTTTATGTCTGTGCATTTGTCTAAATTTCATGTTAATGTGACATCACAAATATATATTTATATGTGCGTCTGTCCAGTGTGACGTCACAAATAACAAAGTGCTTATGAAAAAAATATATATGTAGATAGGTAGATATGGATTCAAATAACTTTAATTCATTTAAGTTTAGAATATTCAAATTAGATAATCAATTTAAAAGTGATATTCAATTTTGATTTATAGGTGTCCCTGGGACTTCTCTTTAGCGAAGAATATGACTAGTGCTATATAACCTGATATTTTGATGTTTTGACATGGGATTGTTTATTTGTTATTAACTTCATTTGTTTAATAGCTGATTAATTTGAATTATTTCAACAGGTATATTCATACAAGGTTGCTGTGTATACAGAGACTCGAGGGTTCCAGCTAACAAATTATTTTTCCAAAGTGCTTTTAGCTTTTCTTTAATCTATCTTTAATGCAGTAAACACAGTCAGTCTTTCTTTGATTTATTCTGAATGTGATATTTTGCCAGGTTATGTTTGTGGGAGCTTAAGCAGCAATGTGTGTGAGCAGAGATCAACTTTAATTTTCTACTCTAATAATTCTATTTTTAGTTTGACAGGTCACCTCTTGACTCAGTGCTGGAGTAGCACTGCCTTTCCCTTAATAATGGATGCTTGAGTTTCTGGGTAACGGGTCATGAAGATTTGCTGGTGGCATTGTCTAGACATAAAAAGACGGCTGCTGCTACAACTGCAGGGATCGCAGTTGCTGCAAGCATCCCTATTGCTCAAGCATCAAACAACCTCACCAGCAGTGTGGCCTCTGCTCAGCATGCATGGGGCCTCCTAGATCAATGTGTTATAACAAGTGGACATTTTGATCTTTCATTGTTTGGGACATTACGGGACAATGCCTTGTGGGTATTTTTCTAGAGAACTCAGTGGGTTACTTGATGGAACTTAGGGCAGCTGATTTGTGTAATGAACTTGATATGCTATGGAACTTGGCTCGTCAGCAAAAGGCTTGCCGCCTTAAAACTGCAGCATCTCCTCACGATCAGACGGCTGTTAGTCAACACACACAGTCGATTCTGAAGGGCTCGATTAGATGGCTGGTTAGTCTATGATGGGTAAGATCCCCAGAGGGGGACAACCTAAGACAGGCACAGTCGCACGGGACAGTCTCATGTGGCTGACATAAGACAGGAGTCAAGGGCACAGCCTTGATTATCCGATGACGGGTAAGAATGTTGGTTGCATATAGATGTCCTAGAGCATCCCCTCTTTTAAAACAAAAGGGGGGAAATGAAGGAGCCCTAATTAAGGAGATAGCTAAGATTGCGGTTAGCTGAGAGCCATAAAAGATGTTCAAGTTCCACCTGATATTCATACATTTGTCAAAGAATCTTTGTATGCCCGTGAACACTGTGTGACGTACCTGTAAGCTTGAGCTGTAAGCACTTGTCCTTGTTAAGGCAAAATGTATATAACTGGGTGAGGTTAGTTAGAGTGTGTGGGGTGGTTGATGTTGGTGGTCGAAGTTGGTGGTTGGAGTTAGAGTGGTTGGAGTTGGAGAGGTTACTGGAGCCAGAGAGAGAAGAAGAATAAAAGACATTTTTTCATTTTCATCCTGCCTCCGAATTTTCTCCCATGGCGTCGTAGCTGCAAGCAACAGCACCAGGCAGCTACAATAGCCTTTATTAGGAATATGGTTATTTATTCTATAGAAAGAAGGGTGGAATATATTGACACAATTTTTTGACTTACCAGGAGTAGTGATATTAAAGAATCATGACTATGACCTAAGACCTAAACCTTTGAGAAATTATGGGAAATATATTGAGGATAAATAGATAATTTATCACAAGGAGAAATTGTAGTTGGCAGAAATTGGTGAAGACATTCAGAGATGATTGTCTTTTGGAAGGGGAAGGATTCATCTACGAGTGTCAGCAAGAAATAAGGATACCTAATTGACTTCCAGAGTTATTAGCATAAGGGCTATGGAGGAAATGATGCCCTTTTTGAGAGCTGCAAGGCAAACAGTGTGCTCAGAGGAGAGACGTGTTTCATTTAGAGTAAGGAAGTCATAAGAACGTTTGGAGAAAAGATTAATAATATTTGGGGTTTGGCAGATGATAATCCATGAGTCCAGAGGGCACAATGGTGGAATTTCAGGGTTGGGAGGTGTTGTGGTTTGGATGTGGTATCCCCCAAAAGTCCCTGCGTTAATGCAGGAATGTTCACAGTGAAATGATTGAATGTGAGAGCTGTAACCTAATCAGTCCATCCCAGTTTGAAGGGACTGAGTGGGTGGTAACTGTAGGCAGGTAGAACATGGCTAGTAGTTGGATCACTGGGGGTGTGTCCCAGAAGGGTTCCTCTTACGGCCCCTTGCTGCCTCTGTTTCTGCTTCCCAATGCCATGAGTTGAGCGGCTTTCCTGGGTACCAGAACTGAGCAGCTTTCCTCCATCATGCCTTTCTGCCATGACGCTCTCCCTCACCTTGGGTCCAGAGCAATGGAGTTGGTGACCAAGAGAGGAAACCTCTGAAACTGTGATCCCAAAATAAACTTTTTCTCCTCTAAGTTGTTCTTATCAGGTATTTTGGTCACAGTGATGAAAAGCTGAATAACACAGGAGGGATCATTGATGGGGCCATGAAAGGAGATGGAGAGAACTTCCTGGAGGTTAGCATGGGCGAGTGAGAGATGGAATGGAGACCTGTGCTTCTGGCAATAAGTGATGTAAATGGGAGATAAAGGACTTGGAGATAGAAGTCCCGTGATTCCAAGGCAGATAAGGAATGATGAGGCTATGGCAGGGGGGAATATAACACAGACTTCTAGGGTCTCACATTAAGCCTGTTGATAGAGGCAAAGGGAAAGTCCTTCTCCACCTTTGCAGCACTCTGGTTTGCTGCCAAAAGAAACTGCAAGTCAAACTTACCACAAGCTTTATGGGAACACAGAGGCCTACAGAGGGGCAATATCAGGAACTTTGCTAAAATAATGTATTAATTTAGGAAGAAAAGACTAAATATATGATTGTGTCACTAGACACCAATAATGAACATTTTGAAATTATATGTTCATCTTCAAAAAGCCTCTAAGTAAAGGGAAATAAAGGTAAACTTCCTTGATATGACAAAGAATATATATAAGAACTGCAAATGTTACCAAAACCATTACTCTAAAAATAAGAAACTGGAAGGAGATTACCATTATCCTTGTCATCATTTCACATTCTTTAGGAGAGTTCCATTAGTGCAAGATGAAAGAAAAAGAAGTACTTAAGGTTAGGGAAACAAATAACAGAATGGTCATAATTTGAAAGAACATAATTATATTCCTAAAGAGTTCAAAGAACTCAAAGATTATTAAAATTAATAAAAGACAGAATATAAAACAAGTACCTAGAACAAGACACAAAGTAAGTATAAAGAATAGTTTTCATTAAATAGCCAGCTAGATATTGAAATGAAAAATTATTCCATGTTCCTTGGTGACATCTTATGAAATAAATAAATATAAATTAGTAGAGCCTAGTAGGTTTCAGTAAGACCTCTGAATTAAAAAGAAAGAAAGAAAAGCTATCTATGGAGAAACATAGAAATTTATTTGAAGAATATGAAATAAGATTTTGGTGGAGGGTACCAAGGATTGAACCCAGGAGTGCTTAACAACTGAGCCCCACCCCCAGTCTGTTTTATTTTTTGTTCTGAGACAGTCTTGCTAAGTTGCTTAAGACTTCGCTAAGTTGCTGAGGCTGTCTTTGAACTCTCGATACTCCTGCCTCAGCCTCCTGAGCCACTGGGATTACAGGTGTGCACCACCACATCCAGCCAAAATAAGATTTTAATGAGTGGAGAAACCTTTGTTTCCTAGATGAGAAGGCTTACCATTTGAAGACATTATCCAAAAGAGATTAAGAGTACAAGCTCTTGAGTCAGAATATTTGGGTTCAAATCCAATTACCATGTATTTTCACCAAAAACCCACGTGGGAACTGTATTTATTCCCTTTAGTCTTAGAGTCAGTGTGGCCACAAAGCACATGTATGGGAACTTTCCCTTCATCTTGCTAAGTGGTTATCTGAGAGCCTGAGGGTGTCCTGGGATGCTGCTAGGAGGCATTCTCAGTTGGCAGAAAAGTGATTGGGCATCTGAGATCTCAAAGCACAGGCAGGGCATTGATCCTAAAGAGTTGCAGGTAACATTTAAGAGCACCAGAAAAGTGAAGTCACCATTTGGGAGAGGAATATGACATCTTAAATCAAAAGCCTGGCAAAAATTGCCCTTTTCTTGGGCAGACTCATGTCCTAGTTAATCTAGCATAGATTTCAGTGCTGGGACTTGCTTCTGATCGTATCTAGAGAACATTTTCTGGAACCACTGATCCTGTACTTCCTGGAGTGCTGAACTGAATTTAGGAACATTCTTTAAACAGGGCTTTAGTACTAGATCCCCAGAACCCTACTCAATTCCTTCCAATGCTTTTTCTTTTCAGGGGATTACCCCACACTTTTAAGCTACTCTTATATAAAATAACTCCCTCTTTTAGCTTATTTCACAAAACAAGTCTTGATGGGTGTTATGGTTTAAATATGAGGTATCCCCCAAAAACTCACATGTGAGAAAATGCAAGAAAGTTTAGAAGTGAAATGATTGAGTTATGAAAGTTTTGACCTGATCAGTGTATTAACCACCTTGTAGGGATTAACTGAGTGACAACTATAGGCAGGTAGGGTGTGTGGAGAAGGTGGGTCCATGAGGGATATATATTTGTCCTTATTGAGGGGAGCACCCTGCCCCCTCCTCTCTCTGATTATCCTGTACTGAGCTGCTTTCCTATGCCATACCCTTCCACCATGATATTCTGCCTCATCTTGGCCCAGGAATGGAGCCAGCCATCTATGGACTAAGCTCCCTGAAACCATGAGTGCCAAATAAACTATTCTTCCTGTAAAATTATTCTTGTCAGGAATTTTAGTTTTAGTGGTGGAGAAGCTGACTAAAACAATAGCTAGAGTAAAGAGCTTTATTTCCTGTCAATAAGACATTTTGTCTAGGAATGTAGGAACATAATGATCAAGCTTCCAGTTGGAAATGAAGAGTAGAAACTGCCCCTCTATCTCTTTTTCTTCCCAAGAGATAAAAAAAAAATACAAACAAACAAAAGCAAAAACTAAAACAAACAACAACAACAACAACAACTAATGCTAGCAGGGTAAGGGATCAAGTACACACACACCAAAGGAGAGACTACTCATCCTACTGTCCTTCAGCTTGGTGTGGCCACAAGGGCTAACATCTAGCTAATGGCAAATAATTAGAAGCAGTTGATATTGATTCTCTAAAGAAGCTGCTTGTCCTCCCTGTTTTCTGTCTCCTTTCCTGTGGACTGAGATTTTAACATCAATCTTGTAAATTAGTTTTGACATGCAGAATAGAAAGGTCCCTATTGACTCCATAGAACAGAGCTATTTACTTTATGGGAAGCTCACCTATTCTAGAGTGTTATGTGCAAGAGAATTAAGTTCCACCTCGTTTGATCCACTGTATTCTTATTTCAGCTAATGAGCAAATACACAAGAGTAACAGGCCCCTACCCTAAAGTAGAACCCTCAAGTCAACAAGGTCTATCCATAAATTTTAGCTTCGGTGTTAAATATGAATAGGCAACCAGGATCACCAGGTGGTTAGGAAAACTACACTACAAATAGACAAGACCAAGATTTAAAAGAAGAAGAAGAAGAAGAAATAAATGATTACTTATGAAACAGATAACTCAGAGAGCAAAATCGAGCTTAAAATTTTACTTTACTTACTATTCTTGTATTTGAGAAAATATTCTACCCATAGAATACCCAGGAATAAATTTAATCACAGAAGTGAATATGTCTACAATAAAACTATAAAACAATAATGAAAAACATAAAAGATGTGTGCACATATGCACACATACACAAATGGGAAGACGTCCCATCATTCATGGATTGGAAAAATCAATATTGTTAAAATGTCCATACTACCCAAAGCATTCTACAGATTCAATGCATCCTCTTTCAAATTACCAATTAGTTTCTTCATGGAACTAGAAAAAAGCTACTAAAATTCATATGGAACCACAAAAATCTGAATACCCACAGTATTCCTGAGAAAAAAGATCAAAGTAAGAGGCATTACACTGCCTGGCTTCAAAATACAACAAAGCTAAAGTAATTTTTTAAAAAAGCATGGCATTAACATAAAACCAGACAGACTAATGGAATAAAATAGAAAGCCTAGAGTTAAACCCACCCATGTATAGTCAACTGATTTTTGACAAAGCTGCTAAGAATGCACATTGAGGAAAGAATAGTCTCTTCAATAAATGGAGTTGGGAACTGGATATCCACATACAGATACCTCTCTCTCACCAGTTAAGAAAAAATCAACTAAAAGTGGATTAAGGACTTAAATGTAAGACCTGAAACTATGAAACTACTGGAACAAAACATAAGGGAAATGCTTCAAGACATTGAAAATGGCAAGTATTTGGGGGTGGGGGGGATAAGATTCCAGCCTGGCTATTGTAAAAAAATAGTGCTGAGAAGGATATATAGATGATTGTACATAGTCTGTACATAGCTGGTGGGAATGTACATTAGTATAAACATTAGGGAAACTGGTATAGAGGTTTCTCAAAAACTAAAAATAGAACTACCATATGATTCAGCAATTGTACTACTGGATATATATCCAAAGGAAATGATCAGTATGTTGAAGAGACATTTGTACTTATATGTTTGTTACAGCACAATTTGCAATAGCCAAGAAATGGTAATAACCTTAGTGCCTATCAACTGATTAATGGTTAAATAAAAAGTAGTATTTGTACACAATGAAATAATATTAAACCATAAATGGGATGAAATCCTTTAAATTATGACAACATGAATGGAACTGGAGGACATTATGTTATGTGAAATAAGCCAGGCACAGAAAGAAAAATACTACATGATTCTCACTCATATGTGAAACAAAAACAAGTTAATCTCACAGAAATTGATAGTATAGTAGTGGTTACCAGAGGCTGGGGAGAGTGTATGCTTGAGGGGGAAGATAGGGAATTTGGTTAATGAATATTAAGTTACAGTTAAACAAGAGAAAAGAAGTTTCTGCTCTTCTGTTGCAGGATAGTGTGCCAATAGAAAACAATAATGTATTGTGTATTTCAAAATAGCTAGAAGAAAGGATGTTGATTGTTTGCACTACAAAGAAATGATAAATATTTGAAGAGATAGATGTACTTACCCTGATTTGAATATTACATAATTACACATGTATCAAAACATCACATGGTACCCCAGAGATATGTATAACTTTTGTTCATCGAGTTTTAAAAAAGAAAACAATTCCATTCATGATAGCAACAAAAAATAAAACAAAATCTTAGGTAAACATTTAATTAAGTAAGTGGATGACTAGTATAATGAAAACTATAAAACACTGATAAAAGAAACTGAAGAAACTGCATATAAAGGAAAGACGTCCTGTGTTTATGGATCAGAACAATTAATTGTGAAAATGTTCATATACCCAAAGTGATTTACTGATACAAAAGGCAATCTCTATCAACATTCAAAGTCATTTTCACAGAAATGGATAAACAATCTTTAAATTCATATGAAACCACCAAAAATCTCAAATAGCCAAAGCAATCTTGAGTAAAAGAACAAAACTGAAGACATCATACAATCTGACTTCAGAATATCCTAAAGTGATCCTAATCAAAACAGCACGGTGTAGGCATAAAAACAGACTCATCAACCAAGGGAACAGGATGGAAAGCCCAGAAATAAACCTGTACATTTATGGTCAATACTTTTAACAAAATTGCCAAGAATACACAATAGGAGAAATTACAGGTTAGTTAATAATAAGTGTTGGGGAAAACTGATTATCCACACGGAGAAGATTGAAATTAGACCCTTATCTTACATCCTGCATAAAAATCAATCCAATATGGATTAAACATTTAAATGTAAGAACTGAAAATTTAAAACTTCTGGAAGAAAATATAGGGTAAAATTTCCATGGCATTGGTCTGAGCAAGGATTTTTGGAATACTACCTTGAAAATTCGGGCAACCAAAGCAAAAACAGACAAATGAGATGCATCAGACTAAAAAATTCTGCACAACAAAAGGAGCAATGAACAGAGTGAAGAGAGAGCTCACAGTGTGAGAAAAATACTTATAAACTATTTTAATCATTAAATTCACAATTCAATAGTGTTACTATATATATTGCTGTGCAATGGACCTCCAGAAGTTATTTATATTGCAAAATTTAAATTCTATATCCATTATAACTCACATTTCCCTGGACAGTAGGTCATTTGAAAATATACAATCAGAAAAGAAAAAAGAAAAAAAGGGAATGAAGAAAGGATATGGGATCTATGGGATAACATCAAGAGAGGTAACATTTACTTTATAAAACTTAAAATGGAGAAAAGGGAGAGAAATAAATATCACTCAAGAAAATAATGGTTGAAAATTCCCCAGATCTGAGGAATGATATAAATATATTGGTACAGAAAACTTAATGATCTTTAGTTAGGTTCAATTCAAATAAGGCTATGCCAATACGTTTTATAATCAAATTGTCAGAAGTCAAAGATAAAGAGAATTTTTAAAGTAAAAAAAAAAAAAAAAAAAAAAAAACCTTACATAGAAAGGAACTTCCATAAGGCTATCAGCCAAAAGAGAGTGAGAAGATATATTCAACATACTAAAAAGGCAGGGGTTCAGCAGTTCCAACAAAGAATACCTGATGCAGCACAACTGTGTATGTATGTGTATACACACACACACACACACACACACACACACAAACTGGGGATGTAGCTCAGTGGTAGAGTGCTTGCCAAGCATACATGAAGCCCTGGGTTCAATCCCTAGTAAATTGTCCCCCACTCCTGCTACCACACACACAAGAAAAGAAATAGGGAAGAGATAGGGACTTTGATAAACAAGCTAGAGGAGTTCATCACCACTAGACCTGCCTTACAAGATTTGCTAAAGGTAGATCTGTAAGCTGAAAGAAAAGGATGCTAATTAGAAACATGAAAGTATAAAACTGTCTGGCAAAAATAAGTATACAAATTCAGAATACTCTTATACTTTATTAGTGATGTGTAAGCCACTGATATCTCTAGTATGAAGGTTAAAGGCAAAACTGATAAAAATAACTATAGTGAATTCAGAAAGATACAGGATTTAATATCAAAAGAAAGCCCACTTATTTCTACACATATCATTAAAATTTAGAAATTAAAATCAGAGTGGTAACAATAATAACAGAATCCAACAACATGAAATATTTACAAGTAATTTAACTAACAAGTGATTAAGACAGTGATATTAGCACAGATCTAGAAAACTTGAACACCAGGATAGAGTAGAAAACCAAGACATAAATCCACATATGTATGGAACTTTGACATATTATGGAAGTGACATATTATGGAAGAGAAAGGAGAAGATCAATGAATGAAGCATAAAAATGATTACCAACATGGAAAATTCCTTGGATCTTAGCCACACATTATATACAAGCAGATGAATTAAGCCTTTAATATCTAAAACAAAACTTTGAAATTATTGGGAAAATAGTTTTAGTAGTTTACATGAGAATGTTTTTCTTAAATAAGATGCCAAAAGTCATGATTATAAACTAAATTATTTCTAAGTTTGATTGCAGAAGACAGACAAAAACATGGATTTCAGCACTTAACAAAAATTTTTTTAAAAATAACAATAAATAACAAAACCTAGGAGAAATTCTAGGATACTTAAGTTAGCTTTAATTCATGTGTAGTGGGAGGTGGGTGATTACAGCTGGGAATGGAAAAGTAGTAGGAAATTGCACTGGAAAAAAAAAAGCCAGAGAAAAGGTATTTGTTCTCATCTTGTCTCTCCCCTGCATTATCTGGGCAAGCTTAATTACCCTCGCTGTCCCAGAGATAGGAAGCAAAATTGCAGACCACTGTTGAGTTGCCCAGTGCTACACAAATGTCTTTCTTAAGAGATGAGTTGATAAAGAAATGTGGAGGTTGACCAGATTCCTGAAATCATTTCTACCCCTACGCCACCGAAACACCAAGTCTGTCAAATAACACACTGAAGAAATTGCCTTTCACAATGTTCTTCTTCCTAAGGGTTTAATGGTAAAATTTCTATAAGGGAAATTAGGTAGTGATGTGTTCACTAAAGTAGTGTCTGAAGTTTCCTGTATTGGTGTTTATCTTTTCCATTTTTTAAACTTGTGGAAACTAAAAATCAGCAGTTGGCCTTAGCCCTTCCTTAATATGTATTTCTAGGCAGTGTAACTGATCTACTTGGAATAATGTAAGCTCAAAAGTCAAACTAAACATCTGAGGATATACTGTAAAAGAAAGACACAAACTAAACAACACTTTCTGCTGAAGCAGAATTATAGTTTAAAATGAGCATCACAAATATACTTAAGAAGGTAAGGAAAGATAGTATCATGAACAACCATAAGAAATGATAGTACAATATTTTATATGAAAAATATAAAACACTTGACCCAAAGAATGCACTACATGAATATGATAGGATGGATTCCACTGAAGAACCCATCAACCAGGTGGAGTTTTTCAATGAGCAACTCTTCAGGAAAGCATGAGATAAAACATCACACCCAAAGGGCTTATCCAGTGACAGAAAAGAGGTAGAATCACCCACACCCGAAAATATTAAAGCAAATTTAAGAATATCATACACAAAGAGAAGATTCTAAAAGCTTCCAAAGAGGTAGAGCAGAAGATTTAGCGATAGAGAAGATTTAGACTTTTCCAATTTTTGGTACCTACTTTAAACATTAGAATGTAGTGGAGTACATTTTTTAAATAAACTTGTTTTAGAGTATTATGATTCACAGAAGAATTACTAAGATATTTGACAGCAGTCCCACACCCAGTTTATACCCACAGTACATACCCACACCCAGTTTATCCTATTGTGAACATTGTATATTAGTATGGTACATCTGTTAAAATTATTCAATACAGGGCTGGGGTTGTGGCTCAGAGGTAAGAACGCTCACCTAGCATGCATGAGGCACTGGGTTTGATCCTCAGCAGCACATAAAAATAAAATATTGTGTCCACCTATAACTAAAAAATATTTTTAAAAAAATTATTCAATACATGCAGATACATTATTATTAACTAAAGTCTATTCTTTATTCAGATTTAGTTGGCTGTTATCTAATATCTGCCAGAATCCTACATGACATTTAGTCTTTAAGAATTCTTAGGCTTCTATTGTCTGTGAAGATTTCTCAGACTTTCTAGGTTTTTTTTCTTTTTCCCATTGTTGTTTGTTTATTTGTTTTGGGTACCAGGGATTGAACCCAGGGTCACTTAAACACTAAGCCACATCCCCAGCCCTTTTTTATTCTTTTTTCTTTCATTTTTAAAGTTTGTTCTAATTAGTTATACATGACAGTAGAATGCATTTTTTAAAAAAAATATTTATTTATTTGCTTTAGTTGTGCACAATGCAATGCATTTATGTTTACATGGTGCTGAGGATCGAACCCGGGCCGAGTATGTGCTAGGCGAGCGCTCTACCACTGAGCCACAACCCCAGCCCCAGTAGAATGCATTTTGATACATTGTACACAAATGGAGCACAACTTTTTTTTTTTTTTTTTTTTTTTTTTTTTTTTGAGACAGGTTCTCACTAAGTTGCTTAGAGCCTTGCTAAATTGCTGGGGCTAGACTTGAATTTGTGATCCTCCTGTCTCAGCTTCTTGAGCCACTGGGATTACAGGCATACGCTGCCTTCCCTGGCTAGGTTTTAATGATTGACAATTTTGAGGAGTATTTGTTAAGTATTTTATACATCATCTAATGATTGGAATTTGTTGAGTGTTTCTCTGATGATTAGTCAGGGATTATGGGTCTTTGGGAAGGTCATAGATGTAAAAAGCTGTTCTTATCATATCAAGGACACATACTTTAAACATGACTTATTAACCTTGATGTCAGATACTGTTAACATTAGCCAAGGTAAGGTTTTATTAGATTTCCCCTCTCTAAAATTACTTTCCCCCACCCTTTCCCTATGGTAATCTTTGAAAGGAACACTTTTTGCAGCTCACATTTAATAGGTGGGAATTAGCCATCTATCTACTTAAAGGCAAAATATATGCCTAAATTATTTGGAATTTTTCTGTGTGGGAATTTATCTACTCTTGCCACTTATTTTTTCAATCATTTATTTAGGTCAGTTTGAACTTGAAGATATTTGTTTTGTAGTTTGGATTATAGTCCAATAGTGCTTTACTTATTTTTGTTGCTCAAATTGTTTCAGCACTGGGCATGATGAGTCCTTGTGGTTGGATCCTGCATCTCTTTGACATACCCTATCATTGTGGGTATTTGGGGAAACTTTCTTAATTTCTGGCACTAGAAGATAATCGTCCTCATTTTCTGCCCTAGCCCAAGATTAAGTTATTTCTCCAAAGAACTCAGTTCCTTTTATCAAATACTGATTTTAGAAACCAAGATCTGGACACTAGGTGAGCTCATAGCTACTGGAATGCCACATTCTAGCCCTCTCAGCTGATAGAGCAATAAAATATATATTTATGCATATACATATATTTCTATATGCATCTATACTGTGATATGAGTTCATACTGGTTATTTCTAATTAAAATTTATTACTGCAGGATCATTAAGTTCTCATCCTCTTGCTTAAATGTAATCCCTACTCCAAAAGTAAGAAGCACGGCTCCTACCATCACCCCTACATTTACTTAATTGTTTTCCATATATATATGTGTGTGTGTGTGTGTGTGTGTGTGTGTGTGTGTGTTATGATTTCAGAACTGTTAACCTATAACCCCATGGGAACAACTTGTTTAACTGAAATATAGTCATTATGTATACTTCTCTAGTCATTTCTCTTATAAAATCCATTTGTTCCCAAGATTATTTAGATCAGCTAATATGGCAATTTTAAAAAAATGTATATCTAACAAAATATTATTCAAATGGGGATGTTATAAAATATTCTCAAGACCTCAGATAGATTTTCATATAAAGATACACATTTAAATCACTCCTGAGAGTGGACTTAGAACTGATGAAACAAATGGTGTTACAAGAAATATAGAAAATAAGAGTGATTTAATACCTAAAGGAATGTCATTTTATAAAAACAAAGGATGAATGGATAAAGAAAATGTGATATATATATATATATATATACACATGTATTCAGCCATAAAGAAGAATGACTTTATGACATTTGTCAGCAAATGGATGGATCTGGAGTCTATCATGCTAAGTGAAATAAGCTAGTCCCAAAAAGCCAAATTTCAAATGTTTTCTCTGATGTATGGAAGCTAACACACAATAAGGGGGGGGGGTAGTGGTGAGGGGAAGAATAGAAGTTCAGTAGATTAGATAATGCAGAATGGAAGTAAGGGATGGGGAATAGGAAAAAGAAAGACAGTGGAATGAATCTGACATAATTTTCCCACATACATATATGAAAACACAACAGTGAATCCCATCATCCTGTAATCCACAAAAAATGGGATCCTAACTAGAATAAGATATATTACATGCTTGTATAATCATATCAAAAGGGATTCTACTATCGTGTATAATTATAAAGAACCAATAAATTTTAAAAATCAAGAAAAAACAAGAATGCAGAAATAAAGTATATTTATGGTAACCCCAAAGCAAAGTTCTATGCAATGTGATTTGTTGTAATTACAACTAGATCAATATCATAGTTACTTCTGTACTGAAAACATTAAAGTTTTAGAATTATACATTGGGTTTATGTTTATCACATTAAGGGGAACTTACTGTTATTGTTTCAATTAAAAATATGTAATAGGTAAAAGGTCAGGCTTTGGGGAAGATACCAACATCAAACCTTTACTTTGTGATTAAAGCTTGAGTGGTACAGGGATAAACAATGGACTATTCTAGGAATTGGTTTAATCCCACCATAGGATATAAGGAATTCCAGGATTGGAGAGGATAGAGAACAGATGTGGATTTGTATAAAATAAATTTCTCTGCTAACTGGACACCAGATCCCTGAACAAAAACTAGAGAGAATATCTGATGTCAATGAATCTGAACAGGTACATCTCCTGGTAGCCCAGGTTAAAGACACAAAAGTCAAAGTATCATGAACTTGACAACTATGATCACCTAGAGATTTAAGAATCAAGGAGTCATGAGAAAGTTTTAGGAGAAGTTTCAGGAGAGAAGTGAGGGCATAAACCAACACTCAGAGGTTAAATAAAGAATGGTGAAAAGGATATGTATGAACCTGGTGGGTGTTCATGACACTTTTTGGGATCGTCTGCATGCATGTTGGGTGACTTCAGGGATCTTCCTTTACCAATTTAAACTTTAATGTTTTTATTCAAAAGGAGGACAATAATGCTACCCTCACACACACACACAAATACTGCTACCTCACAGGATTTTTTTAATGATTAAATAAGATTTTTTTTTTTAACTTCCACCAGAAAACTGAAGGTAGCCACTTATTCATTGAAAGTGATGGGGGTACTTGAGTCCTATCACTCAAAAAATAAACCTCTACTTCCTTTCCCCTCCAAGTGCTAGAGAAGAGGTTATGGCTAAGAATCAATCTTGTTAATGGACATTTATCAGAGCCTTTATTTTGTACTACTAAAATAATGGATGGTTTGAAAGAGTTGAATTTCTCTGTAAAATAAAATGGAAAAAAGTGTGAGCTTCCATTAACAAGTGAAATAAGAATGTGGAGTTAAAGAACATCATGATTGTGACTAGGAATAAACAAAGAGGGCCCTGTTCTCTGGGTCAGCTCTGGGACTGTGGTACCTGGTCCCTGTTTAGCATCACAGTCCACAAAGAAGGGTGGGGTGAACATAGAAACTATGAGATAGCACATTAGTTTGCTAAAACTAGTATAACAAAATACAGCAGATTGTGTGGCTTAAACAACAGAAATGTATTTCCTCATCATTCTAGGGCCTAGACTCCAAAAGCAAGGTGTCAGCAGCCTTGGTTTTTTTCTGAGGGCTTCTTTCCTTGGCTTGTAGATGGAGGTCTTCTTCCTGTGTATTCATGTCTTTATTTTCTGTCTGTGTCTGTGTCCTCTTCTTACAAAGACACTAGTCAGATTGGATTAGCCCACCCTTGTACATTAATTACCTCTTTGAAATCCTTATCTTGAAATACTGTCATGTTCTGATGTACTAGAACACATAAATTTGGGTGGGGAATAATTCAGCTCATATATTCATTTTCTTCTTTTGTTTTTTACCCCCAAGACCTACCTCAAGAGATGTCATCATCTTCAATAGACTAGTGTGTCTCCTTACTTCACTTCTTTCTGTTTGTAGAATCATTTATATGTGGTTTTGGTGATTTCTTCCACAAAAACTTCAGGTTACAATATAATTCTTTTCTTGGAACTTGCTTTTAATAATACATGATCCAATTAACAATATAGCATGGGAATTAACTATATGATAAGAATATTCAGATCAATAGATAGAGATCTAATTATTCTTTTCCTTAACTTTAAATTTCTACCTGAAAGTTTGTTGTTTATGTTGTTACTAATAGTCACAACTCTGATGAGTGCATTAATGAGTATATTTTATGCAGAGTATTTATATTTATAGCATAGATTTCCAGCAATGAAATATCTGAGTAAAATGGTATGTATATTTTTATATTAATAGATATTATAAAATTGTTTTCTAAAAAAAGGCTATAACATTGGATCAGAACATTTTTTTCCCAGTATCTTCACCAGCACAAGGAGTTATCCTGTTTTTTTTTTTTCTTTTTGCTGATAATGATGAGTGAACATATAAAAAACTGGGTGGGTGGAAGGGTCTGAAATTTTACCCTACTTATAAGTTCATCAGTCCATTACTGTTTTAAGGAAGCTGGCAAAAAACACAAGACCCCTGGTTCAGAGGGAAAAAAATTCTTCACAGAAAAGTAATGCCCAGAGCTTCATGTTCACATTGGTTCCTCCTGGCGCCAGTTTTCATGGGGTAACACAAATGGGCCTCAATGAGCATGTTACAGGAGAAGACCACCTAATTTGGGGGACTCACCAGTTTCATAGTAAGTTACAATAACTCTGTTCTGTGTCTTGGAGAACATTACCTCATCATCAAGATTTCTCACTACAAACATAACCTTTAGGCACAACCTAAATAAAGAGGACCCAGGACATGACATTCTTGTCACAATCAGCAAGAATGTTTGTGGGCACTAATTACCCATGGCAGATTGTCTCTTCCAGTACAAAGTAAGATCTTAGCCATTTAAAATCCCCTAATAGCTTTCTATTGAATATAAATTAATGTCTAAGTCCCTTGTCAAGGTGTGGCATCACAAGTCCAAGACTGTTCTGGGAATAGTGGTAAAGAAATAAGTAGAACAAAGAAGTATATACACGTAGCACAGCAAAAATTTATTTACATGGTAATAATGCAAATTCCTAAGCATTAAGAGAATTTCCTACCCTATTCCACCAATCTAAAGCCTTGAAAGTAAAAAAGATGATTATCCCAGGCTTCTCTGCTGGTGGATTATTCATTCTGTATGAGGACATTTAGCACTGAACATCCAGCAAGACTCCACAAGAAAAAGGACTCATCAAACCACAACTACTTCACTTTGTTCCAAATACATATGTCTGGTTTTTTAATACCCCCTTTTAAGCCTTCTATTGCTGATTCAGCAATAAACTAAGGATGTGAATAACTTTAAATCAAATCCAAATCAATGTCCCTGCCAGTTTCCAATCCAGCATTTTAAATAAAAAATGACACTTTCTAGATATAATCTATCTAATAAGCAAAGTAGGAGTGATGGAATCAGAATACTTTTGTGTTAGTTTGCTAGGGCTGTCGTAACAAAATATCATAGATTGGGTCACTTAAACAACATTTTTAAACAATATTTATTTTCCCACAGTTCTGGACGCTGTAAGTCCAAAATAAAGATGCCAGTAGGGTTGGTTTCTGGTGAGGCCTCTCTCCTTGGTTTGTAGATGGCTGCTCTCTTACTGCCTCCTCACATGATCTTCCCTCTGTGCACATGTGCTCCTAATGTCCTTCTCTAAGTCCTAATTTTCTCTTCTTACAAGTCTTGGATTAGGGCTCACTGTACAGAGTTCATTATCTCTTTAAATTTCCTCTCTCCAAATATATTTTCCTATTATGAAGTACCAGAGGTTTGAGCTTCAATGGATTGATTTGAGAGGACACAATTCAGCTTAAAATACTCAGCATCTTGCAAACCCCTATAAAATAGTAAATGTAAGAGACGATTATTCATGATAACTAAATTCATAAAATGAAAAATTTCCAGACTTTATCCCTAATGGGAATATTTAGCACCACCTATGAATTCACTTAGAAAAAAAAATCACCTGTGATTCTCATCCAGTCTGTAGATACAGCTACTAATTTACAGGGAATACAGAACTCAAATTTCTTGTTAAAAACATGACATGGATATAACCAACAAAATCCAGAGTAATGGGTAAACAATCTAGTATCATCAACAAGTAAATTGCAAGAAATAAAAAGTGTGAGTATTGAAAACATCTAGACAAAAAGTCACACATTGTATTATTCCATTTATATGAAATGCCCCAAATGGTTAAATCTATAGAAAACAAATTAGTGGTCTCAAGTGTTTGGGAGAAATAGAAAATGTGTACTGACTACTTAATGTACATAGAGTATCCTTTCAGGGTGATAAAATGTTGAGGAATTAGATAATTACACAAGATTCTGACTATACTGAATTCCATACTTTAAAATTATTAAACATATTTTGTGAATTTTTACCTCAATAAAAAAGACAAAGTTTATTATTAATTTTCAAAAATAAGACCCAACTCCATGCTGTCTACAAGAAACCCATGTTGAATATAAAGATAAAAATGTGTTTTAAAAGTTGGGAAAATATATGACAACACCAATGAACAGAAGGTGTAGTTGCTCTATTAATATCAAAGAACAAAGATATTACCAGTGATAAAGAGGGGCATTTCATAATGTGGAAGAAATCAAACAGGAGGATAAATAACCCTAAATATATATGCCCCAAACAACAGAGTTCCAAAATACATTCAAAATTTGATGGAAAGAAATTGATAAATCCACAGTTGTGATAGGTTTAATGTTCTTTCCTCAAAAAATTGATAGAATAATAGGATAGGAAATCAGTAGAAATAAAGAAAAGTTGAACAACACTCAAATTGACCTTATTAATACAGAACTCTCTGCCCAACAACAGCACAACACAGTAGTCTTATCTGCAGTTTCAGTTATCATGGCCACCTACAGTACAAGAATATTGAATGGGAAATTTCATAAATAATCTGTAAGATTTAAGTCACATGTTGTTATGAGGATCACGACAGAATATTAAACAGTCCTGATCCATTTAACTGGGATGTGAATTATCTCTTTGTTCAGTATATTCATACTATATATGCTACCCACTTATCAGTCCCTTAATAGCCATCTCAATTTTCAGATTAACTGTCACAGTATCACTGTGTTTGCGTTCAAGTAACCCTTACATAATAGTTTAAGCCTATGTCATAATACCTGTCATTTATCTAACTTCATATCTAACTTCATATCATCACATAAGCATTGTAGTATAATCTAATATCATCACAAGAAAAAAAAGCATGAGTACAGTAGAATATGTAAAGAAAAAGATATTACATTCACATAACTTTTATTACAGCATTTTTATAATTGTTCTGTTTTATTATTGTTGTTAATATCTTACTGTGTCTAACATACAAATTAAAATTTTTCATAGGTGTGCATTAAAGGAAAAAATATATTGTTTATAATGCTCAGCATTATCCACACTTTCAGGCATCCTCTGGGGCACAAGGTATCATGAGATATCACCTCACACCCATTAGGAAGGTTACTATTTCAAAAAAAACAAAAAACAAAAAACAAAAAACAAAAAACAGGATCAGGCATAGTGGCACATGCCTGTAATCCCAGAAGCTCAAGAGGCTGAGAAAGGAGGATCACGAGTTCAAAGCCAGTCTCAGCAAAAAGCAAGGCACTAAGCAACTCAGTGAGACACTGTCTCTAAATAAAATATAAACTAAGACAGAGTATGGGGCTCAGTGGTCAAGTCGAGTGCCCCTGAGTTCAATTCCTGTACAAAAAAAAAAAAAAAAAAACAAAACAAAACAAAAAAAAACCCAAAACAGAAAATAACAAGTGTTGGTGAGAATGTGGAGAAATTGGAGCCCTTACGCAGTGCTGGTGGGAATGTAAAATGGTGTAGCCACTAAAGAAAATATTATACTGGTTTCTCAAAAGATAAAACATAGAGTAACCATGTGGGTCATCAATTCCACAACTGGGCATATACTTAACAAAAATGGAAGAAGGGACTTGAGTAGATATTTGTATGTCCATGTTCATAGCAGCATTATTTGTCAAAGCCAAATGGATAAAGCAACCCAAATATCTACTGATAGATGAGTTAATGAATAAATGAAGAAAATATGGTATATATGTAAAATGGAATATCATTCTACCTTAAAAAGGAAGAATTTTTCAAATTTAATAATGGTTTTTATGATTAGCTATTATTATTAACTTTTTCTCTGACATATGTTACTATATGGATGAACCATCAAGTCCTTTTGTGACTGGATAAATGGATAAAGCCAGGCACAAAAAGACCAATAGTACCTAGAGTTATCAAGTCATAGAGACAGAAAGTATAATGGTGGTTTCCAGGGACTGGTGGGTAGAGAAAAGGAGAATTGTTTAATGGCTATAAATTTTTGGTTTGGAAAGATGAAAAATGTTCAGGAGAAAGGATATTAGCAGCACAACAATGTGAATGAACTTAATGCCATCAAACTGTACACTAAAAATGGTTAAAATAGTTAAAATTTTGTTAAGTACATTTACCACAAATTTTAAAAACATTTTTGTAAGACAAAATTTAAGTCAAAAAATAAGTTAGATGCCTGTGAGAATACAGTATATTAAAATGACGGAGTGGTGAAATAAATAAAAATCAAGGAGCTTGGCTGCAGGAGCCCTGTTTGGGGATTGGCTTGAATTGCGGTTGACTATGAGCCGTGGAGATTTGGGCATTGTCGCCTCCCGTAGTCTCACGGGACTTGTTGCGGGATCTCGAGTGACTTGGCCGAAATTGCTGATCGGGTCAGCGCCATTTTGGTGGGTGTGTTTGGCGTGTGTTAGTCGTTGTTAGAACCAGAGAGAAAAGTTATCAGAATAAAAAGCTGTTTGTCTCCAGTTTGCTTCTGAACTTCTTCCCGCGGCTCCGTTGCTCCAAGCGCTTCAGGCGGCAACACTTGGCATGGTGGCACACACCTGAAATCCCAGCTGCTTAGGGAGCTGAAGCAGAAGGATCACAAATTAAAGGCCAGCTTTGACAACTTAGCAAAACTCTGTCTCAAAATAAAAAATAAAAGGGGCTAGGGATGTAGCTCAGTGGTAGAGTATCCCTGGGTTCAAAACCCTATACCCCCCCCCCCCCCAAAAAAAAGTAAAAGATCCATAATAACTCCGAAATAAAATTCTAAAATTCTATGAAGCATTGATTGATTTAATTTCAGTGGATTTGTATTGTTCTTACTTTTACATAGAAAACACTCAGAATTTAGAATTATAAGTCAGATTTATGTTCACCAATTTAAGAAGACCCTATAATTTTTGTATTAGTGGAAAAATTACATTATTAAAAAATATATGTAACAGGGTAAAAACCAACTGGGAAATATTCCAATGTAAGACCAATTTATTTCATGATTGTAGGTTGAGTAGTACAGAAAGAGAAACTGAATATTCTCATATTACTCCTCTAGGAATTGTTTGTAAGTAGAAAAATAAAGCAGGACAAAGATGAAAGAGACTTTAAGAAGAATAAGTTTACAGACAAGCACTTTCTCTGCTCTCTGAACCCCAAAGGAGAAACAGATTTGTCTGAGTTCAGTGAACCTAATCACATACATTTTCTGGAAACCCAGGGAAAAGACACAAAGAGTCAAAGCAGCACAGGTTTCGACAGCTGTGACCACTGAGAAAACGCCTTGGAATTTAAGAATCAACATGACATAAGGAAGCTTTAGAAGTTTCAGTAGAGAAATGAGAGCAGAAACCAACAACCACAGGGTCAAACTGAGAATGGTACTCACCTCGCTGATCCTTTCAAACACTAAATAAAATGCATTTTATTTCTCACTTCCACTGGAAATCTGAATGTAGATACTTTTTGCTCAAAAATGGTGGTGGGTTGAATGATACCACTGGGAGAACCAATCCCTACTTCCTTCTGCTAATAATAATTGCTAGGGAAGAACACTCAAAGAACACTGTTAAATGAACACTCAAAGTCTCTCTTTACTTTGGGCTGCTTAAACAATAAATGATCAAAAGAACTGAATTGTTCTTTAAAATGGGAAGAATTTTAGTACACAAGAACAACTAAAATAGCATTGGGGAATGGAGGAGCATCATGAGTGATGAAGAGACCATCACTCAGAGACAAGTAATGAGTAAAGCTGAGAAATTAATAGTACAATGTATTAGAAAGCAAGGTGATGAAAATAAATGAGTTTGGAAATGCCAATATAACCTCAGAAATGAAGCAGTCTTTGTCCCCTTTATAGCCCCAGGTGGTTCCACATCTCATTTGACCTTAGCCTTTGCTTGTTCAAGATGAAAAGAGAAATCTGAGAAAGTGTAGCCCTGTCCTCTGGTTTAGCTGTGGGACTGTGGTACCTGTCCCTGATGAACAGAGTACAAGTTAGCCTCAGGGGCTAGGAAGAGGGTGGAGTGAATATTGACACTATTAAATGGGAACCACCTCAATACCCCAACGTTGAAATTGACTCTCATGAGTATCTATCCCCTCTGCCTTTTGTCCTGTTACAAAGGAAGAGTCTCACTCTCAGGCCAACTCTTTCTTAAGTCCTCTGAATTTCATCCTCCCTCTGTCATGATCCTTTAAACCATTTCACCTTCTATATCCTTCATCTTCAACATTGCAGCGTTTACTTTTCCATTCAAACATCTTCAGATCTATTCCGTCCTAAAGAAAATCCTCCTTTGATCTCTCACTTCTTGCTGCATTCTGTCCTCTCCGTTCTACTGAATTTGTTCTGCATAACATCAAAATGACCTGACATCTATGCATTTGCTATGTATAGTTGTAGGGATTTTGACATGTGGGTTTTTTTCCCTAAGTAACATGCTATGTAAGCCGGGCGCGGTGGCGCATGCCTGTAATCCCAGCACTTGGGAAGCTGAGGCAGGAGGATCGCAAGTTCAAAGCTAGCCTCAGCAATGGCGAGGCACTTAGCAACTCAGTGAGACTCTATCTCTAATAAAAATACAAAAAAAAAAAAAAAAAAAAGGCTGAGGATATGGCCCAGTGGTCAAGTGCCCCTGAGTGCCCGGTACCAAAAAAAAAAAAAAAAAAATCACATGCTATGTTACAAAAAAATAATTCAAATAATAATTAAAAAATTATAGTGAAAAGTAATGGTCCCAGCCAACTCCTAGTCCTAATTACTTAGTATATGGTCCATATCTTGCAATTGATCTTGACTCTTTTAGTCTAGACATCTCCTTTTCCTCTTCCTTTTTATTTCCTTCAATGTACTTTTTGATGTACTACCTTATTTGTCTTCAATTTAGCATTTTTCTGGTTATCTCCCTTAGGTATTCTTTAACATGATCTTTAATCCTATGTACTTGCTATAAGTTAGTAGCTACATGTATAACTTTGGTGAGAATTGCCAATACTTTTTTTGTGGCATCATGACTTTATAGGGAATGTTAAATATTTCTATTAGGAGGCACATAATCTGTGGCAGTATTGTGTGTGTGTGTGAGAGAGAGAGAGAGAGAGAGAGAGAGAGAGAGAGAGAGAATTTAGGCACCATAGATAACCATTTCCTGGATTTATCATTTTGTTAGGGATTAAAAACTGTTGATATTCTAATTCTTTCATTCCTGTTTTATTTATAATGTGAAATATTTCTAAGAAGGGAAATTTTACATGATGATATTTAGATTGGATATTGGTAATGCTGTTGAATTGGAATTGGTTAACTCTTGGTTTTTGCTTAATTAGTGAGTTTAAGATGGAAAGGACATTCAAAAATTCATTCATAGAAATCATGTAGGGACTGGTTTATTTCACTTAGCAGGATAGTATCCAGTTCCATCCACTTACTGGCACACTAATTTTAAAAACTATAAGTAAATAGCAGAAAGATCTAGTGTATAGGGAAGGGAACAGAGGGTGGGAGAAAGGGAGGAGGAGGGGAAGAACTGGGGACTGAATAAAACAAATTATATTACATGCTTTTATAATTTTGTCAAAATAAATTTTATTGTCAAGTATAACTAAAAAGAAACAATAAAAACTTTCATTAAAAAAAGAAATCAAGGGGCTGGGCCCGTGGATCAGTGGTAGCACACTTGCCTGGCATGTGTGAGGCACTGGGTTTGATTCTCAGCACCACATATAAATAAATAAAATAAAGATCTATCAAAAAAAAAAAAAAAAAAAAAGAAAGAAACCTGGTAGGGTAAATAATAGTTAAATTTTCATGTGTATTTTGTTTTCTTTTGGAGGCTTTCTGAATGTTCAGTGGTTAATGTACTCATACATTATGCAATCTACCACACCTAAAAACCTAAAATAATAGGCTTGCTCCTATAGCATTAGAGTCAGAATAGTGGACGGAATGCTCTCATCTGAGGGAATACTCAGTGACCCACCTTATTAACATGTACAGAAATTCTTGCACAGTTACATACTTCTCTTTTCTACTTAATCACTTCACCCAGAGCAGGCTTAGCTATTCCTGACCACACCTTGGTAAAGAGCTTGGGTTTTATTTTATATTCTATAAGTAGCTACTGGAAGTTTTAAGAGACTAAGAATACTTTTTATTAGTAGAGAAAATCTTGGGGCCCTGAGTACCTATAAACATTCTTGCTAGAATGCAAGTCCCTGACTATTCTCTACTCAGGCTATTTCTCAGGGTTATTTTTGCAGCAAGCAAAATGTTCCCCACAGACAGAGAGCAGACTTGAATCCACTTACTACAAAAATACTGAGTCTTCCAAACTCAGTGGTTCTCATCTGTAATGCAGCCCACTGTAGGTCCACACATCCATTTAGAGCCATCTGCATCACACTCATTGGACTTTGGAAGACAGGAGGAACTTACAGGGATACCAAGTTCTAGATGTTGCTTTTTTTTTTCTTTTCTGGGAAATAATGTCCTTTATCTCTGAACTAGGAGTCTTGTGTCTTCTTGCAACATCTCTCAAACAGTAACAGACTAACTGGTTAGATTTTAAGTAGGGTAGAATCCAGGACACTTCATAGTTTTGGCACTTTGCATCCACCTATTTGCAAAAATTAAAAAGTGATAACTCTCTGCTGGTAAGGATTCGGAGAAAATGGCATTTTAAGATGATGTGAAAATATCCACACCACACATTGCTAATCGTGTAAAGCAAGTTCCAAGGGGAAATTATAGCATGACCCCATTATTCTGGAAGAAATGAGCAAAACTATATAAAAACAACTATACAAGCAGAAAGGACAACAGAAAGAAACACCAGACTACTGACATAGATTTCCTCCTTGGGATGAAGGGAGGTGTGAAGAGAAAACAAAGGGGAGAAAGGGAACACTTTTACTATTTTCTAAGTGGCGGAAGAGGGTAAATCATGTTAGAGTGATGACTGAACTCTTGAATGTCTCTCAAGAAGAGGCCTTTCCTGGTCCACAATGACCATCCGAATGCCCTTCAGCAGGCAGAACTGGTAAACTGAGGGGAAGGTGGGTATAGTTGATAGGGACCCAAGGCAAGTCTGGAAAGAAAGTCATTGGCACCCATACTCTTTTAGAAATGTTCAGCCTGTACTACTTGGTTTCAAAACTGAGGGGAGAGGAAGAGAGAGAAGTGGAGAGAAAACATGGATGGATCTACCACACCCCTGCTCTTCTTCAAGCGCCCACACTTGGCTCCTTACCTTCCTCAAAGGCCCACTTCCCTGCACTGAGCTGACAGAAGCGGCCCTTTCCCACCTTCACACAGGTTCGGCCTTGCGTGGTTGGGAACCAGAAGTACCCCAATGCAATGGTGGGCGATCATGCAGAGCCCTACTTTATTAAGCCCAAGACTGGTCCTACAGGCAACGCAACAAGAGTGGACTACTAGGCATTCCCAGAAATTCATCAAGAGACAGGATACTGCTGAAGTATCAGGCCAAGGGCACCATGTACTGCTATTGCATCCGCGTGGCCACCGGTGCCTGGCTTTTCTTAGGGCTGCACAACCGCTTGAGGGTTGAGCCTGTGGATGGTAGAGGCTTGCAGGGAGGTGGAGCTGCAGCTGCAGCTGCTAGATCAGCCAGCGCGAGTAGGGATAGGATCGCCAAGGGAGGGCCAGCGTAGGGCAGTGATAGGCTAGGGATGGTGGTGGTTGGGGGCAGTGAGTCACAGAGGAAAGGAGCCAGCTGAGATGTCCGCGGAGTTGTGAAGCCAACTGGAAGGAGGTCGGGAGACTGGATTGGGAGCTGGGGACTCAGGCTGGGTTCAATCCCTTTGTTCCTTCTTTTGACCCTGTTTCTGGCAGACTCCAACTCCTTCTCCAAATGGTCCCCTGTAACTGACTATACAACCAGTGGTCAGCGGTGAAGCTCCTCCAAGCCACGGTCGCGGTGACAACTCAGTGGTGGAGTGATCTAGGCAATGACGATGCTCCAAAATCATGGGGGCAGCGCACTGAGGACCTTTGTCCTCCGACTGAAATCCGGCATCGAGAACCCCAGGGCAGGTCATGTGGGGGAGGCAGGGAGGTGAAGCTGTCTTTGGACACCCTGGTAAACTGAGGTTCCACAAAAGGATAGCTCTGCCCTCAAAATGGCTTCCCGGCTGGGCGCGGTGACATCACGCCTGTAATCCCTGCTGCTTGGGACGCTGAGGCAGGAGGATCATGAGTTCAAAGCTAGCCTCAGCAATTTAGCGAGAGAAATTCAGCAAGACCCAGTCTCAAAATAAAACAAAAAGGGCTGGGGATGTGTTAAATGCCCCTGGGTTTAATCTCTGGTATCAAACAGCACAATTAAAAAAAAAATCTGCCTCCCAGGTCTCTGTTGTATGCTGTGGCCCCACAGGAGGAGGAATTTTGTTCTGGACATTCTGGAGGACATGGGGCTGCCATAGTGAAGCTGAGCAAAAAGCACTCGCTGGTGAATGATGGGTAATTCTGTGAGCACATCACAGTGCCCCAGTACCCAAGAGCCTACCCCAGAAGGTGTTTTCGCTGTGCTGCTGGTGAGGGAACCGTGAGTCAGCCAGAAACTGGAAAGCTAGAAAGCTTGGGAAAACATGGATAGCAACCCTAAAGGACAAGGAGAGAAGGCAAAGGTGGGAATGCATGAAAACCACAAATACAGAATTTGTTACCTTAAGTAATTGCAAGAGAGATTCATATGGAAATGAACTATATTCCTGAGGGACAAATGAATGGAAGAGAGGTGAGAATAGGAATAGGTCAACCTAACAAATGTAAACTTTGTGATGAGGAAGCAGGGTTAGGTGGAGCCAGGTAAAGGTAGCAATAAGGAACTATTTATTCCCTAGGACAGGTGAAATGGCAGAGTTGAGAATGGCACAGGTGGAATTTCTTATCTCAGGAAGCAATGACAGTGGTATTAAAGAAGGTCATGGGATATAAATATACCTAACATGAAATACATCATTTGGAAGACAGGTGAAGGTATGGACAAAAGACCAGGACAGATGAGATTAACAAAAATAATATAGGATAATATAGGATAGGTGTGGATGTGTGAGGTGATTTAGAGGATGATTCATAGATAATGAAGAACAAGTGCAGACAGGGAAATTTGAAGGGTTAAAAAAAGGTGGCAAACAGGAGGTATGTGGGTGGGGGGGCAAATGCTCTAGCACGGAGCTACACCTCCAGTCCCTTTTTTCCTATTTATTATTTAGAAACAGGGTTTTCCTAAGTTGCCCAGGGTAAGCTTGAACCTCCAATTCTCCTGCTTTAGGCTCTTGAGCAGCTGGGATTACAGGTGTGCACCATCATGCCCAACTACAAATGAGATTTAAAGTTTTTTATTGGTGCATTATAATTACACATAATAGTGGGATTTGTTGTGATATATTCACACATGCACATAATTTGATCAATTTCACTCCCCGGTACTTGTGTTTCCTCCTCCCTCCCCTTGGTACCTTTCCTCTCCTCTACTAGTCTCCTTTCCATCCGCCCACTACCACCCAATCCTCTCCGGCCCACCCGGTTTTCCTCTATCTTCCACATCTGAGAGAAAACATTACAAAGAGGGTATTTTTATCTCTGCTGGTGGGTGCTGGGGGCCAGCCCCAGTCAGGGGGTACAACGCGAGTGCTCAGCGAAGTACGGAGGCAGAGAAGCAGCGATGGGGAAAATAACACACCGACACGTGAGTCAGGCTGTGGAATCTTCTCTCTTTACTTTTTACCTTTTTTGTAGGTTTTAAGCACAATATCTGGCAGCACAGATTGTTTACACTTTCTTTGGTGATTACATTACAGACATGACTTAATTTTTAGACATATTAAATTTCTTATTTTATATATTTCAAGGTTTTGAGGTCACTTGCACCTTTTCAAGGCCCTGTACGTGACTGCCTAGGCATATTATGATTTCATCATTATTAATCTAATTAGTTTGGGTGAGAATTTATCTCTCATGGATTCCCTGAAACTGTTTTCTCTGCATACTATTCAGGCTGTCTGATAAAAGTCAACTTTCTCTGTCTGGGATTCCACAGCACTATTGTTTTTCTTTTATAGCAGTTGTTTATAAAATCTAGAAGCAGGGAAAAGAGGGAGGCAAGGCTGAATGTTAGCTCATGAAATACTTTTTTGCTCTAAGGGATTTATATCTACTTTAAAAGTAAGAGAAATTTATTTTTTAATCACAAAAAGACTCTTAAAGCTTATTAACTAGAAATTAAGTACTTACAGAAAAAGATTTGTGTTACTCTTTTTAAGAAAAGATAAATGTACAGAGTTAGTCTGGATCTAAATAATTGAAATAGCAACACCTGGTGGCCATATATGCGAATAAAGAAATAAACAGCAAGTAGAAGTCAAAGTTAACTCTTTCAACACCATGATATCTTTCATGAAAAAGGAGAGGGCTTTATAGAAAATGCCACAACAGGTGGGTGGGGTCTGCTTAAGGTTGCAGGCCTCTGCAGCAGATAAGTGTTGCAGATCTTAATAGTGGACCAGCCCACTATTCAGACCCCAGCAGCTTACCCTCAATTTCTTCTTTTTTAAAAAATTTTTATTTATAGTAGTATGTATTACAGTTCATACTATACATATATAGCATTTTTTACATAAAACAGTTTGTATACAAAGTATATTCACAGCATTCAAGTCTTCAATCATGCATTTAGAATAATGATATCCATCTTATTCAACCACTTTTTTCCCCCTTTCCGCCTTGCTCCCTCCCTTCCCCTCGACCATTATAGTGTTCCTCTAATCCTCCTATGTACCCCGACCCTTCAATACTGTGAACCGGCTTCCTTATATCAGAGGAAACATTCGGTATTCGGATTTTTGAGATTGACTGATTTCACTTAGCATTATATTCTCCAACTTCATCCATTTACCTGTGAATATCATTATTTTATTCTCTTTTATTGCTGAGTAAAATTCCATTGTGTATATATACCACATTTTCTTTATCCATTCATCTACCGAGGGACATCTAGGTTGGTTCCACAACCTAGCTATTGTGAATTGTGCTGCTATAAACATTGAGGTAGCTGTGTCACTGTAATATGCTGTTTTTAAATCCTTTGGGAATAGACCCAGGAGTGGGATGGCTGGGTCATAGGGTGGTTCCATTCCCATTTTCCCAAGAAATCTCCAAACTGCTTTCCATAATGGTTGTACCATTTTGCAGTCCCACCAGCAATGTATGAGTGTGCCTTTTCCCCCAATCCTCTCCAACATTTATTGTTGTTTGTGTTCTTGATAGCTGCCATTCTGACTGGAGTGAAATGAGATCTTAGAGTAGTTTTGATTTGCATTTCTCTAATTGCCAGCGATGTTGAGCATTTTTTCATGTATTTGTTGATTAATCGTGTATCTTCTTCTGAGAAGTGTCTTTTCAATTCCTTAGCCCATTTTTTTGATTGGATTATTTGTTTTTTTGGTGCCAAGTTTTTTGAGTTCTTCATATATTCTAGAAATTAGTGCTCTATCCGATGTGCATGTATTAAATATTTGTTCCCAGTTAGATGGTTCTCTATTAACCTCACTGATTGTTTCTTTTGCTGAGAAGAAGCTTTTTAGCTTAAATCTATCCCATTCATTAATTCTTGTGCTACAGGATTCTTGTTAAGGAACTTGGGGCCTAATCCAAGGAAATTGGAGCTTACTTTTTCATCTATTAGGTGTATTGTCTCTGGTCTAATTCCTAAGTCCTTGATCCACTTTGAATTGAATTTTGTGCATGGTGAGAGATACAGGTTTAATTTCATTTTGTTGCATATGGCTTTCCAGTTTTCCCAGCACCATTTGTTGAAGAGGCTATCCTTTTTCCACTGTACATTTTTGGCACCTTTGTCTAATATAAGATAGCTGAAATTATATGTATTAGTCTCTGTGTCCTCAATTCTGTACCATTGGTCTACTAGTCTGTTTTGGTGTCAGTACCATGCTGTTTTTGTTACTATTGCTCTATAGTATAATTTAAAGTCTGGTATGATGATGCCACCTGCCTCACTTTTCCTGCTCAGGATTGCTTTAGCTATTCTGGGTCTCTTATTTTTCCAGATGAATTTCATGACTGCTTTTTCTATTTCTTTGAGAAATGTCATTGGGATTTTGATTGGCATTGCATTAAATCTGTATAATGCTTTTGGTAGTATGGTCATTTTGACAATATTAATTCTACCTATCCAAGAACAAGGTAGGTTTTTCCATCTTCTGAGGTCTTCTATGATTTCTTTCTTTAGTGTTCTATAGTTTTTGTTATAGAGGTCCTTCACCTCTTTCATTAAGTTGATTCCCAGGTATTTTATTTTATTTTTTGATGCTATTGTAAATGGAGTAGTTTTCATCATTTCCCTTTCAGAGGCTTTGTCACTGATGTACAAAAATGCCTTTGACTTATGGGTATTGATTTTGTAACCTGCTACTTTGCTGAATTCATTTACTAGTTGTAAAAGTTTTCTGGTAGAGTTTTTTGAGTCTTCTAGGTATATTATCATGTCATCAGCAAATAGTGCTAATTTGAACTCTTCTTTTCCTATCTGGATCCCTTTAATTTCTTTTGTCTGTCTAATTGCTCTGGCCAGAGTTTCAAGTACTATGTTAAATAGCAGTGGTGAGAGGGGGCATCCCTGTCTTGTTCCAGTTTTTAGAGGGAATGCTTTCAATTTTTCTCCATTTAAGATAATGTTAGCTTGAGGTTTTGCATAGATAGCTTTTATAATGTTGAGATATGTTCCTGTTATTCCTAATTTTTCTAGAGCTTTGAACATAAAGGAGTGTTGTATTTTGTCAAATGCTTTTTCTGCGTCTATTGAGATGATCATATGGTTTTTATCTTTAAGTCTGTTGATGTGATGTATTATGTTTATTGATTTCTGAATGTTGAACCAGCCTTGCATCCCTGGGATAAACCCCACTTGATCATGGTGCACTATCTTTTTGATATGTTTTTGAATCTGATTTGCCAGAATTTTATTGAGGATTTTTGCATCTATATTCATTAAAGATATTGGCCTGAAGTTTTCTTTTTTGGCTGTGTCTTTGCCTGGCTTTGGAATTAATGTGATATTGGCCTCATAGAAAGAGTCTGGAAGAGCTCCCTCTTTTTCTATTTCTTGAAATAAGTTGAAGAGCAATGGTATTAGTTCTTCTTTGAAGGTCTTGTAGAACTCGGCTGTAAACCCATCAGGACCTGGACTTTTTCTTGTTGGAAGTTTTTTGATAGCGTCTTCTATTTCTTCACTTGAAATTGATTTATTTAAATTGTGTACAGCCTCCTGTTTCAGTTTGGGGAATTCATATGACTCTAGAAATCTGTCTATGCTTTCAGTATTTTCTATTTTATTAGAGTACAATTTTTCAAAGTAATTTCTAATTATCTCCTGTATATCTGAGGTGTTTGTTGTGATATTTCCTTTTTCATCATGGATGCTAGTAATTTGAGTTTTTTTCTCTTCTTCTTTTTGTTAGCATTGCTAGGGGTCTGTCAATTTTATTTATTTTTTCAAAGAACCAACTTTTGGTTTTGTCAATTCTTTGAATTGTTTCTTTAGTCTCAATTTCATTAATTTCAGCTCTGATTTTAATTATTTCCTGTCTTCTACTACTCTTAGTGTTGATCTGTTCCTCTTTTTCTAGTGCTTTGAGGTGTGATGTTAAATCCTTTATTTGTTGTTGTTTTTTTCTTTTAATGAAGGAATTCAGTGCAATGAATTTTCCTCTTACTACTGCCTTCATAGTGTCCCAGAGATTTCTATATGATGTATCTGTGTTTTCATTTACCTCTAGGAATTTTTTAATCTCCTCCTTGATGTCTTCTTCAACCCCTTGTTCATTCAGTAGCATGTTGTTTAGCTTCCAGCCGTTGGAGTAGTTTTTTTTTAATTTCTTGTATTATCATTGATTTCCAATTTCATCCCATTATGGTCTGATAGAATGCAAGGTAGGATTTTTATTTTTTTATATTTGCTGAGAGTTGCCTTGTGACATAATATATGGTCAATTTTGGAGAAGGAGCCATGTGCTGCTGAGAAGAAAGTGTATTCGCTTACTGAGGGATGAAATATTCTATATATGTTCGTTAGGTCTAAGTTATTAATTGTTTTAACAAGGCCTAATGTTTCTTTATTTAGCTTTTGTTTGGATGATCTATCCATTGGTGAGAGAGGTGTGTTGAAGTCCCCTAGAATAACTGTGTTGTGGTCTATTTTACTCTTGAACTTGAGAAGGGTTTGTTTGATGAATGTAGGTGCTCCATTATTTGGGGCATATAGATTTATAATTGTTATATCTTGTTGATGAATGGTTCCCTTAAGTAGTAAGAAATATCCATCTTTATCTCTTTTGATTAGCTTTGGCTTGAAGTCTACTTTATTTGACATGAGAATGGAAACCCCTGCCTGCTTCCGCAGCCCATGTGTATGATAAGACTTTTCCCAGCCTTTCACCTTCAATCGCTTGATGTCTTTTTCTATGAGGTGTGTTTCTTGTAGGCAACAAATTGTTGGGTTGTTTCTTTTAATCCTATCTGACAATCTGTGTCTTTTAAATGGTGAGTTTAGACCATTAACATTCAGGGTTATTATTGAGATGTGATTCTTATTTCCATCCATTTTTAAATGTATTATGGTATTTAGCTTGATTTGGGTTCTCCTCTGGTTGGTAATTCCTTTAGTTTACTATCTCTTTTTGTTGGTTTTCATTGTTATTTTTCTCTTCTTCTTCATGGAAAATTTTGCCCAAGATGTTCAGAAGTGCTGGCTTTCGAGTTGTGAAATCTTTTAACTTTTGTTTGTCATGGAAGGTTTTTATTTCATCTTCGAATCTAAAGCTCAATTTTGCTGGATATAAGATTCTTGGTTGACATCCCTTTTCTTTCAGAGCTTGAAATATGCTATTCCAGGATCTTCTAGCTTTTAAGGTCTGGGTTGAAAAATCTGAGCATAATCTGATCGGTTTCCCCCTATATGTAATCTGCTTCCTTTCTCTTGTGGCTTTTAGTATTCTCTCCTTGCCTAGTATATTAGGCAATTTCATTATAATGTGCCTTGGTGTGGATCTGTTATGGTTTTGTACGTTTGGTATTCAGTAAGCCTCTTGAACTTGGTTTTGCCATTCATTCCTCGTGTGCGGAAAATTTTCTGCTATTATTTCATTGAATAAATTACTCATTTCTTTGGTTTGAAACTATGCACCTTCTTCAACACCAATCACTCTTAAGTTTGGTCTTTTTATGCTGTCCCATAATTCCTGAATGCTCTGTTCTTGTTTTCTTACTTCTTTTGCCGTGTCCTCTAGATTTTTCTCCAGGATAAATATTTTGTCTTCATTATCTGAGGTCCTTTCTTCCAGGTGATCTAATCTGTTGGTGAGGCTTTCAATTGAACATTTAGTTTGGTTTATTTCTTCTTTCATTTCCAGAATTTCTGTTTGGTTTTTCTTTAGAATCTCTATCTCCCTATTGAAATAATCTTTTGCTTCTTGTATTTGTTTTTGGAGTTCTTTGTCAAAATGCTCTTTTACCGCCTCTATTTGCTCTCTCATCTCATTTTTTAGTTCAATCTTAAGATCCATAAACATTTGGAATATGTAATTTCTAAATTCCATCTCTGGCATTTGACCAACTGTGCTTGCCATCGAATCAATTGAGGGGGCCTGTTGGTTGGTTTCAGCCACTTTCTTCCCTTGCTTCTTCATAATGCTTGTGTGTCTATTCTCCTAGCACTGTGGGACCTTGCCTATTTCGATTTCACCTTATAGCCTTATGTTTCTCCTGTGGTACAATGCTGTCAGGTCCCCTTATAAATACCTTACAATTTAAGCTCTAACACTTTCTTTACAGCAAATCCCAGTTTGATCACAATGTACAGATTTAGTTATCCCAGATATTGTTTCCAATTTACTCTGTATGCTTGCGTTGTGGTTTACAGTTTCAGTATTGGATACAGAGATGATATGTTTAGGAAGAAGCAAGTGAGATTACTGAGATGTTCTTTCTTAGGAAGTATAACAGTAGAATTCTATAGAAGTGGTTTAATATCAGCAGACAGGAGAGAAGAGAGAATGGAGTGAGCGATTTAGAGGAAAGATGATTTTTATATAAACCAAACTTATTTAGCCTTTGAGAGAAGAAATATAAAGAAAGATGGAAAAGAAAATATAAAAAGGGAACAATGAGAGATAACAAAGAATTAAGAATTAGTGTAAGAGAGAGGAGAGAGAAACTGAACCAAGAAAAATAGAGATTAAACTATATATAACACCGCTTTTCTGTATATTTCAATTGCCCCAGGCCTAGAAGTCCCAATTTCTGTGTATACCTTGTTTTCACCTCTGATGAGTACACAATGACAGGGTATAAGTATATAAGATGAGGGAAGAAGAGACTAAAGTGAGAAGGGAAGAAAGGAAAGAGGAACACAGACACACAAATAATCCCACTATCAAACAGAACAAAAGCAAAACAAACAAAAACAAACAAAAAAACAAAAACAAACCAACCAAAACAAAACAAAACAAAAAAAAAAACAGAGTTGGAGTTTAAGCCAGTTGTCCTGGACCACACCCAGACAGTCACAGTGGAGTCTAGTCTGCAGCTTTGGCCAGCGGCAGATTGGCACAGAGGAATAATGGCTGGGGGGTGGGGGAGGTGTCAGTACGTGAATAGCATCAAGAAAGCGTTCATCAAAAAGGCATGCATTCCCCACGCCCGCCCCCAGTTATAGCTCTTATGGTTGCTGTGCTGGCCTCAGGCAGGCCCTTTCCTGCGGGCTGCCTGTGTGCGTCTCACCCAGGTGTTTGCTCTTCTCCAGACCCTGGACCGGTCCTTGGATGCCTGCAGCTGTTTTTCTTCTCTGTTTCTTTTTCCCGGTCAGCCGCAGCCCACCTCCAAAATGGTGGCGCCTTCCCTGGTCCCGACAGCAGTATCCCGGTCCTGTGTGTCCATTCGGCGATTTACGTGAAAGAAGTCTGTGAGGCCGCTGCTCGCGTCTGGCTCTCTTTTTATTCTGCGCTGTTCGAGGCCGTGGTCTGCACTTCCCGTACTGCAATCCTACCACGGAAAGCTGCGCCACTAATGCTGATTCGGCCTGTGGTCCGCTGGCACTGGACTCCATGTGTCCGTGGTCTGGAGTTCCTTGTATTTTCACTGTCTAGATGTGTGCGGATGTCTCAGCTCCCTTCCAGTTGCGGGAGTGTTGCTAAGAACACGTTCAATCTTCCCGATAAGCCTCTTTTATTGCTGGTCTCCCGAGCGTGCTTCTCTGCTGTCCGCCATCTTTTTTCCTCCCCTCAATTTCTTCTTTCAGGATTCTTGTCTCACGAATTGGAGGAATAAACTCTACAGATCAGGAAGACTGAGTGCAACCAGAGGATTTATTGAAGAACAGGAACAGAAGTCTTTTGCAATGCCAGAGAGGATGCAATAGCAAGTTTTCTCTGCTGAGTGTGCTAGTCTAGGGGTTTATATAGCACTTGGCTCACTACTATTGGTCCAAATTTATGCCAGTTAGTGTTTGGAAACGTACTAACACTATCGGTTAATTCTTGAGTCCTTTTCAAGCTTGCCTTACTTCCATTTTCTCCCCATTTCAGGAAGTAGGAGGTTGAAGTCATTGATTGTGCATGTTCAGTAGAGTGTCTAGAGATACTGGGCTGTGTGAAGTGAGCTTCTGCAGCTGTTGGGCCCCAGCTGGGTGTCAAATTGGTTTGCCCTCGTTCACCTAGCCTCAGGCCTGCCATGCATGCAGGCATGGGCTATGCTTGCGACCAGCACTCCAACCTATCAGGGCCACTCCTCCTCCACTCCACCCCTCTGCCACTGATCCTTGGCAGTGACCAGTAGGCCAGTGATGCAGCTTGACAGCCAGGGAACCATGTCATCAGGAAAAATATGAGGGCTGAGAACAGTGAAATCAAGAAAAGGAGCAGGGCACCCGTGGAGCATGCATGCAATCCCAGTGACTCAAGAGGCTGAGGCAGGAGGATTGCAAGTTCAAGACCAACCTCAGTAATGTAGTGAGGCCCTAAGCGACTTAGCAAGACCCTGTTTCAAAATTTTTAAAAATAATAATAAAAGGGGCCAGGGATTTGGCTCCAGGGTTAAGTACTCCTGGGTTCAATCCCCAGTACAAAGAAAGAAAGAAAGAAAAAGGGACCAGCTAAAGATACAGTAAATACACAATAGGAATTACCAGGGAATTACTCAGGTGGTATAGATGGAGACAAAGGAAAAAGTATGATGCAATACAATTAAGAAGTAGAAGATTGGAATAAGCCAAAGAAGAGCATGAGATTGGATAAAGCAGTGTTGTCAGTCCTCTTAATGTGTCCCTAGCCTGCCTAGCAGGAGACTGTGATATCTTCATGAGGCAGGGCTGGGCGGAGCCCCCCAGCCAAAAATCCTTTTTCATGAAAGATACCATGGTGCTGAAAGAGTTAACTTTGCATAGGTTCTCCTATTTACTTGCTGTTCTGTTCTTTATTCATACATGTGGCCACCAGGTATCTCTATTTCAATTACTTATAATGAGACAAATTCTATAAATTAATTTTTCTGGAATCTAGAGCTAAAAACATAACAAACCTTTTCTATACTAAAATTACAGGTTCCTAATTAAATAGCTTTAAGAGTCTTTTTGTAATTGAAAATAAATCCCTCTTATTTTCAAAATAACTTAATGTAATAATACAAATCTTTAGAACAAAACTCCTTCAAAGCTGCCTCTCCCTTTCCCTGCTTCTTGTTATGAAAAACAATAAGTGCCTTGAAATTCCAGTCAGACAAAATTAACTTTTATCAAACAAGTTCAAACAGTATGCAGAAAGAATGACTAAGTTAGAGATATGAGGTAAAAATTATAACATACGCAGATAGTTACATATAGTTCATGTAACTCTCCATCTGTACAAACCTCAATACATATGTCTGATATGTAATCAGTAAATGATTCAACCTCTTTCCTAAGTTTTATGATGTAAAAGAATGTGTAATGCCAAGAAATGTTGCTTACATACTTGTATAAACTGAAAATAAACCAGCACAGCCTAACTCATGTCTGAGTGCTGATTTCTTCTGCCACTGGCTGATTCCTTTACTTCATGCTATGTTGAGCACTGGCGTAGTACCCCCTGGCTGACAACCCACTTTGGCAGCCCCCGGATAGATCGTACCACTCTGCACCTCCGGTGGAGACCACCACGGACCTCTGCAGGAGACAATGCCTTGGACATCTTCCAGAGGCACCAAGAAAATGAACTGGAGGAAAGACAACAAATCTACTGGTGACCATCCACCCACAGGCCTCCCAATTGTTCCACCTTTTCCCTGATCCTACTCCTATCACTTACTTTTTATCTCTGCTGGTAGGTGGAGTTCCTTCCTGAAACTTTGTCCCCAACTTCTAGCTGGGCCACCTGGGAGGAAGGGTTACCCTTGACAATATCTGTTGACTGTAAGGATGACCTACCTCTAAATATGCGATTCCATGAGGAGAAAAAGCTGGATTCTAAAGGGGTACTGAAGGCAGGGTGAGAAAATGTGAGAGTAGAGTGGGGGCCAGTGGACTCCAAAACAGGTGGGGTTTGGTAAGTTGATGGTTTCCTCCTCAATACCTATCCTAGGACTCTAGAAATTGCCCTCAAACAGGTTTACACCTTCGTGAGATCCTGGAGCCACATGGAAGATTTGATCAGATCTTCTGGGGACACAAGAGTGCCTTCACTGGTCAATGACTCCCAGGCTAAGCTTGAACCTGCAATTCTCCTGCTTTGGGCTCTTGAGCAGCTGGGATTACAAGTATAATCCAAGAATCCCAAGGTCTCCATAACCACTTGCTGGCCCCTTCTGGTGGCCCATCTCTCACACTTCATGGTCCCCCTAAATCCTTGCCAAATAAGAACATATGGTGCATGGTGATCTCACAGAAGCCTCAAGAATGAAATGAGGACACATACAGGATAGTACAGTCATATGCCTAAATTCCTGGGGTAGGGCCTGCAAGAGAGAGATGTCCGGGTAACTATCCTCCATCCCATGCCCGACCCCATCCTGCAGAGAAGATTCACCAGTACTGGCAAGATAATGAACTTTTTGGCTATCATCAGTTCCTCAATGGTGTTAACCCCATGCAGGTGAGATGCTCTATCTCTCTGCCCTCCACGCTAGTGCTTTCTGTGGGGACAGAAGAAATTGGGCCCCTGTTGGAAAAAGAACTCCAGGTACTTCCTCTCACACTCAGTTCTCTTCTTGGCAGTGGGACCTGGAGAGCTGGTAATGTTAAGAGACACAAAAAGTCAGAGGAAGGGAGGCTCCTCTTGATATAGAGTCCTGTACTAGAAAGACTAGAGATCATATGATATTCAGGGGATAAATTACAAGGCTGGTATCAGCCAGACAAGGGCATAGGTCATTAAGAGAAGCTTAGGGGAGGGATCTGGCCATCTTGACAAGGGGAGAGCTTAATCTGTGGAGCACAATGGACTGACAAATCTAGTCCTAACACTATCTGCCACAAACTAGCCCCATGTCCCCAGGAAGATCCCTCTCTTATGCTGCCTTAGGCAACAATAGCATGGGAAAGAAATTGGAGGCAGACTGGGAATGAGTGGTTCCTTTATTGCTCCTTCTTCTCTCTTCCTCTATCTTCTTCTTCTCTGATGCTCCTAGCCTGGTTAAATACTCTTCCCCCATCACCGGTACATTAGTTCTCTTAAAGCATACACGTGTCACAAGCTCCACTTACAGGTGCGGCACGCAGTGCCCACGAGCATAGAAAAATTCTTAGTCAATTAGATTAAGGTCAGGTGTAAACAAGTAAACGCCTCCTCCTGGCTTTAGCCAGATGCCATCTTGGCTACTTCCTCATCAAAGGCTTTTACATTTCCTCCCTTTTGTTTTAAAAGAGGGAATAGCTTAAATGGATGGGTGATGACCCTCACCACATCAGGATCAACTGTGCCTGTCTTTAGGCGTCTGCATGTGCAACCGACATTCTTACCCATCATCGGATAATCAAGGCCGTAAATAAAGTACCCTTGACTCCTGTTTTAGGTTGATATGTTGGTCACATGAGACTTTCCCGTCTTTGACTACCAGCCGTCCAGTTGAGCCAACCAACCATGAGGAGATGCTCCGGTTCTAAGGCAGCAAGCGCATTTTTCTTTGGGCTGACGAGCCAAGTTCTATTAAGTAGTGTACTAAGTTTTCTAGACAAATCAGCTGCCCTAAGTTCCATTAAGTAGCATATTAAGTTCTCTAGACAAATCAGCTGCCCTATTAAGGTTAAGAAAAAAGATACCCATAAGGCATTGTCCTGTGTAATGTCCTAAACATCCTATGGTAGAAAGATCTGCCAAAATGTCCACTTGCTCTAGGAGAAGATCAACATGTTGATTGAGAAGAACAATTCCAAAATGTAGATGCTAATCTAGGAGGCCCCATGCATGCAGAGCAGAGGCCACACTGCTGGTGAGGTTGTTTAATGCTTGATCAGTAGGGATGCTTGTAGCAACTGTGACCCTGCAGCTGTAGCAGCAGCAGCCATCTCTTTTATGTCTAGACAATGCCATTGGCAAGTCTTCAGGGCCCACTAAGACTGGCATAGGGATGTACCTAGGAACTTAAGCAACAATCATTAGAGGAAAGGCAGTTCCATTCCAGCACTGAGTCAAGAAGCAAGATGTAGGAGTGCAATTCAAACTATCATCAAAAACAGAACTATTAGATCTTAGGTCAGGTGTTTTAGTTCTGAAGTTGATCTTTGCTCACATACATTGCTGCTTGAGCTCCCATGAACATTAGCTGGCAAAATATCACATTTAGAACAGATTAAAGAAAGGCTAAGAGCATTTAACTTTTTGTGGAAAAGTAGAAAAATATTTTGTTAGCTGGAACTTTTGAGCCTCTGCATACACAGCAACCTTTTATGAACCCTTATATAGAATCACACACATCTGTTTATACCTGTTGAAACAATTTAACTTTGTAAATTAATCAGCTGTTTAACAAATAAACTTAATTACAAATAAATAATCCCATGTCAAATACCAAAATATCAGGCTGAACAGTATTAGTCATATTCCTTGCTGAAGAGAAGTCCTAGAGATACTTATGAATTAAGTTTGAAGGTACCTTCATTTTTTTATTTGTTTAGCCAATTTGAATTGAACACTTTTGACTTAAATGAATTAAAGGTATTTGGATCCATTTTTTAAAAATTTTCATGAGCTCTCGGTTTTTGTTATTTGTGATGTCACATTTACATGAAATCTGGACAGATGCACAGACAAAGACATAAAAAAAAAAAAAAAAACAATTGTGCGCACACTAAAGAGAGATCCTCTCGTCCCAGATGGAAAAAATGAGACTTAAGTTGTGAGTTTATTGAAGGAAAAAGCGCGCAGCTTTTCTTAGCTGAAAAGGCAAAGATGAGATCCACTTGTCGGAAAAGAGACAAACTCGCGCAGGTGCGTGGATTGATAACAAATTACCTCTTTTCAACTATATAATGGAATCACTAAGAGGAGGATCCGCAACAACTTCATCTTGGCCCTTTTGACTTGGCACCTGTTTTATCAATCTTGATGGTATCCATACCGGCGAGGACGCGTGCTATGGAAAAACACAAACAGATCCTCGCCCCCAAATTAATACTGGGTCTGGGCCCTGCCATGTGCCTGAAAGAACATCTTTCCAGTAAACCAAAGGTTTATGTTGTTGATGTGGGTTTCAGTGTCTATCTCCAGCCGAATATACTTTGGAATCCAAAGTTTAAAAATTTAAAGTAAAAAGGGCTATGGCTAATCTATCTTTAGGAGTCGCCCAATCTCCTCCTTTTTGTTTTAAAAGCATAAGTATGAGTGTGCGATTAGCTCGTTCAATTATACCTTGGCCTTGAGGATTATATGGAATACCAGTCTTATGAAGTATGTCTAATTTGGAGCAAAACTGTTTAAAAGATGAAGACATATATGCGGGGCCATTGTCTGTTTTAAGCATTTTGGGAATGCCCAATGCAGAAAAAGCTTGTAAACAATGAGATGTAACATCTTTAACCTTTTCTCCAGCATGGAAGGAAGCAAAAATCATGCCTGAGCATGTATCTATGGACACATGAACAAATTGAAATTTTCCAAAACTTGGCTCATGAGTAACATCCATTTGCCATAAATGATTGGGCATTAATCCTCTTGGGTTAACACCATGATGAGGATTGGGCAAATGTGTCACACAAGATTGACAAGCCTTCACAATTGTTCGAGCTTGATCTTTAGTTATTTCGAACCTTTGTTGTAAAGTAGTACTATTAACATGAAATTGAGAATGGAACAAGGTATCTTGTTGGACTGCTGAAAATATAAAGATTGTTTGAGTAAGGGCATTGGCCTTTTGATTACCTTCATGGAGAGGACCAGGCAAATTAGTATGAGCTCTGATATGTTGTAGGAGCCCTAATTAAGGAGATAGCTAAGATTGTGGTTAGCTGTGAGCCATAAAACATTACCACCTTCCATGATCTCACGAGACTTGGCCTGGGATTGCGGACGGGGTCAATGCCATTTTGTGGTGTGTTTGGAGGAGTGTGGATGGCATGTTGGTGGTGTTGTTGGAGCCGGAGAGAGAAGCTAGCAGAATAAAGAACCTGTTTGTTTCCAGTCAGCCTCTGAACTTATTCCCGTGGCGTCGTTGCTCCAAGCGGCAATTGCTTCAGGCAGCAACAGGTGGTGGCCCGTATGGGGAATTCGGCCGGCCGGTAAGAACTGAAAATGGGAGCAATCAATAACAAAAGGTCGGATAACAAAAGCCATGGATGAGTTTTTTGATATCGCGGACTCAGTGGATAGTGATGAAATTGATCAAGAAAGCATAGCCTCTGAGTCAGTTAATACCAGTGAGAAGAGTAGTGGTGTAAATTCAAAAGTAAGAGCTGCAAAAGCCATCAGAAACTTATTGAAATTAGCCGAAAAATATGTACTCTTCTTAGAAGCTGAAATTCAGGATACCAGTAAAAGTGATAGTAGTGAAGAGGAATCAAAAATTGATTCCGGGAGCTCAGTCTCCAATAAAAAGAACAACAAGAAATTAGAAATGAGAAAGGACCGTTAAGTAGAGGAACAACTTGTATCCTCTTCTCCCCCATGGGTGGAATCCATTACAGAAAATATGAAGGGTATTACTAGGCGTTTCCATACCCTAGAAATAGAAATAAAAAGTCTTTCTGAGCACTTATGCGCTCTCAAGGGTAACTCACAGATACATTGGGAACTGCCAGTATTTGAAAATGAAAATGGACAGAGGGTCCACCAGTCAGTAGATTTCAAATCAATAAAAAATCTCAAAGAGGCAGTAATGTTGTATGGGCCCCAAGCTCCTTTCACGTTGAGTATGCTGGAGTCCCTTAACACCTTTAACTTAACCCTCAGACTAAAAAAGTCTATGTAAAGCAGCATTAAGTGGGGGGCAGTACTTGGTTTGGCGATCGCAATTTCAAGACCTTTGTATAGAAACGGCTAAAAGAAATGCAGCCGCAGGGTTTGGAGACCATAATATAGAAATGCTCACAGGAGAAGGACAGTTCGCAGACTTACAGGCTCAAAAATATTATGACCCAGGTGTATATGCTCAGATATATACAGCTGCCTTAAAGTCATGGAAACCTTTACAAGGACCTGGGGATCTACAAGGTAGCTTGTCAAAAGTGATTCAAGGACCTAATGAGCCATATGCTGACTTTGCTGATCAACTTTGGAGAACTGCAGGTAGAGTGTTTGGAGACGTTGATCAAGCTATGCCATGAGTTGTTCAATTAGCATATGAATATGCTAATAAATACTTCCATGAAGCCATCAGGCCATGGAGAAATAAAAAGGATCTTTCCATATATATACAACTATGTAAAGATATAAATGACGACTTTGTCACAGGAAATGTGATTGCAGCTGCAATGAGAGGTGCTTCCCCCCAAAATTTCACAAGGGCTCAACCTAGACATTATAATCAATCAGGATATTCCAGGCAAAATTATTATAATCAATCAGGCTATTCTAGGAAAAATCCCCAAAGAGAAATAAGACCAATCTCATACCATGCCCCAGGCCGCTGCCCCAGGTATAAAAAGGGAAATCATTGGGCCAATAAATGCCATTCAAAATTTGACATCTATGGAAATCATTTGTTCAGGAATTCAAAAAACGGGGCACTGGGCCCAATGCCCCAGGGCCCACAAATGTACGAGGCATTGGAGGAGGAGTATCCTCAAGCATCCACTCAGATGCTTCCCTGAAACAACCCCTACTACCCATCCACTCCCTTGCCAGAGGAACAGGAGGAAATGCAGGATTAGACCTCTGTTCCACTGCCCGAATAGTGTTAACACCTGAAATGGGGGTTCAATTGATTCCCACAGGAGTAAGGGGACCTCTTCCCTCAGGGACTGTAGGACTTATTCTCGGGGGAAGTCCTAAAAGCTTATTAGGTTTGCAAGTGACCCCAGGTGTAATAAACTCAGACTACAAAGGGGAAATAAAAATAATGCCTAGCTCACCCCAAAGTATAAGTTCTGTTAATCAAGGAGATAGAATTGCTCAGCTGCTTCTCCTTCCAAATTTACATAATTCATTTAAAATGAGTATGCCTCAAAAAAGGAACAATAGAGGATTTTGTTCCACTGACTCAGGATCCATGGCTTGCTGGGTTCGGGATTGTTCAAGGAGGCCTATGTGTAAAATAAAAATCCAAGGAATAGAGATGGAGGGACTGATAGATACTGGAGCTGACTCTTACATCATTAATCTATGGCAATGGCCCAAGCACTGGCCTCTGCAAAAAGCTTCAACCAGTTTAAGAGGCTTGGGATATAATAACCTCCCAGAGAAAAGTGTGGAAATTTCAAAATGGGAGGATGATGAAGGGCATAAAGGAACATTCCAGCCTTATGTTTTACCTAATCTACCAGTTACTTTATGGGGAAGAGATATTTTGCAACAAATGGGAGTACATCTAGCAACCAAGCCTGCAGATGTTAAATGTGAAAATCTACAGGGCAATCTTAACCCTAAAAGAAATCATTATCAAAAAGTACATGGTAAGCTGAATATTAACCTCTAGTGTAATTGGGACACCATTCCTTTTCATGTAATGTTATTTTTTTTAATCCCCAGAGTTAACTGATTTTGTTTATTGCTCTTGCCTGTAATCCTTAAACATATAAGAATTCCATATATATCTGTATAAAATAAAGGCTAGAAGTTATTTCTTCAAAAAAAAAAAAAAAAAAGTACATGGTAATCTTAACCCTATAAGAAATCATTATCAAAAGGCACAGGGTAATCTTAACCCTAAAAGAAATCATTATCATAAAGAAAAAAGATATATTTTTTTTGGGGCCACTGAGACAATAATTTTGAAAATACCATGGCTTTCTGATAAGCCAGTGTGGGTCCCTCAGTGGCCCCTATCTAAAGAGAAATTACAAGAGGCCCACCTACTAGTTCAGGAACAACTAGAAGCAGGACATATAGAACCTTCCACCTCTCCCTGGAATTCCCCCATATTTGTGATCAAGAAAAAATCAGGAAAGTGGCGATTGTTACATGATCTTAGAGAAATTAATAAAACCATGCAAATTATGGGCCCTACTCAACCGGGACTTCCTAATCCTGTAGCCATTCAAAAAAATTTCCATCTTATTACTCTTGATATAAACGATTGTTTCTTTTCTATTCCTCTATACCCTCCAGATACCCCCAGGTTTGCTTTTTCAGTTCCTTCTATTAACAATAATGGCCCTGATCAGAGATATCAATGGAAAGTTTTGCTGCAGGGAATGGCTAATAGCCCCACCATGTGTCAAATCTACGTAGATAAAGTTATTCAGCCTATCAAAAAATAAATACCCAGAGCTTATGTGCCTCCATTATATGGATGATGTTTTGCTTGCTCATCCTAATCAAGAAGTCTTATTCACCATATTTAGTGATATATCAGAAAACTTGAAATGATATGGACTAAACATTGCTGAAGAAAAGGTTCAAATTAGATCTCCAATATTATATCTAGGATTCCAAATTATGGACACTTTTATTAGGCCTCAAAAAATATTAATTAATAAGGAGCATTTGGCCACTCTCAATGACTTTCAAAAATTACTAGGAGATATTAATTGGCTTCGCCCTACACTAAACCTCACTACTGGCCAACTAAAACCTTTATTTGACATCCTTCGCGGGGACCCTGATCCATCTTCACTGTGAACATTGACTCCTGATGCTAGAAAAGCTTTAAAGATAGTAGAAAAAGCCATCGTTGTGATAGATTTGATTTAACTCAACCGTGGATATTGATTATTATTTCTTCACAATATACACCCACAGGAGTATTTTGGCAACAAGGGCCTTTATTATGGATACATTTGCCCTTCTCTCCTAAAAGTATAATTGAGTCCGTTTTTCCTAAAAGTACAATTGAGTCTTATACCTCCATGGTGGCTAAACTTATTCTTCAAGGACTTAAGACTTCTACTAATATATTTGGCATTCACCCTGCTACTATTATTACTCCCTATTCATCATCACAGATTGAATATTTATGCTTCAATGATAATGACTGGGCTATAGCTAGATGCTCTACTTCTGCAAATTTTGATAATCATCTTCCTAAGTCTCCTATCTTTTTGTATCAATCATTCTATTATATTTCCACAGGTAATAAAAAATCAACATATTCCTAAGGCATTAAATGTATTCACAGATGGGTCCTCAAATGGTACTTCTGCAGTAGTCACTAAAAAAGAAAATATAACTTACATAACTGCACACAAATCAGCTCAACTAGTGCAACTGGAAGCTGTGGTAAGAGCTCTGGAAAATTTTAAAGAGCAGCCCATGAACATTTTTTCAGATAGCCACTATATTGTACATGCTGTCCCAAAATTAGAGCTAGCAGGTCCAATAGCACCACATACCCCAGCCTTTAAATTGTTTTATCAAATACAAAAACTTTTGTGGGCAAGAAAAAACCTCTATTCATAGGGCATATTAGAGCACATACCAACTTTCCTGGTCCCCTCCATGAAGGTAATCAAAAGGCTGATGCCCTTACCTAAACAATCTTTATACTTTCAGCTCCAGCAAGCTACTTTATTTCACTCCCAGTTTCACGTCAATAGCACCACCCTGCAGCATAGGTTTAAAATCACAAAGGAGCAAGCCAGAACAATTGTAAAAGTTTGTAAATCTTGTATGACACATTTGCCCAATCCTCATTTCAGCATTAACCCTAGAGGATTAATGCCCAATCATTTGTGGCAGATGGATGTTACTCATGAGCCAAGTTTTGGAAGATTGCAATTTATTCATGTGACCATAGATACACGCTCAGGCATGATTTTTGCTTCCTTACATTCTGGAGAAATAGTTAAAGATGTTGCATCTCATTGTTTGCAAGCTTTTGCTGCATTGGGCATCCCCAAAATGCTTAAAACAGATAATGGCCCTGCATATACGTCCTCATCTTTCAAACAGTTTTGCGCAAAATTCAATATATCCCATAAAACAGGTATCCCATACAATCCTCAGGGCCAGGGCATTATTGAAAGAGCAAACCACACACTGAAAATTATGTTATTAAAACAAAAAGAAGGAAATTGGAAAAATCCTAGGGACAGATTGGCAGTTGCTCTGTTTACCTTAAATTTTTTAACTTTAGACTCTAATGGTTATTCTGCTGGAGACAGACATTGGAATCCACACCAACAACATAAACCTTTGGTTTACTGGAAGGATGTTCTTTCAGGTACATGGAAGGGTCCAGATCCAGTATTAATTTGGGGGAGAGGATCTGTTTGTGTTTTTCCAAAGCACGAATCCTCACCAATATGGATACCATCTAGATTAATAAAGCAGGTACCAAATCATAAGGATCAAGATGAAGTTGTTGAGGAATCAAGATTAATAAAAAAGGTACAAAATCAAGTGGACCAAGATGAAGGTATGGAATGATTTCCTTAAAAGAGTCCTTCAAAATATTTCACAACTTAAGTGTCATTCCTCCCAGCCGGGATGAGGAGATCTCTCTTTAGTGTGCACACAATTGTATTTTTTTTCCCTCTTTTTATATATGTCTTTATGTCTGTGCATTTGTCTAAATTTCATGTAAATGTGACATCAGAAATATATATTTGTAGGTTTGTGCGTCTGTCCAGTGTGACGTCACAAATAACAAAGCGCTTATGAAAAAAAAAAAATATATATATGGATCCAAATAACTTTAATTCATTTAAGTTTAAGAGTATTAAATTTGGGTAAATAATTTAATAAGTGAAGGTACCTTCAATTTTGATTTATAGGTGTCCCAGAGATTTCTCTTTAGCGAAGAATATGACTAGTGCTGTATAACCTGATATTTTGGTGTTTTGACATAGGAATGTTTATTTTTAATTAACTTTATTTGTTTTATAGCTGATTAACTTGAGTTATTTCAACAGATAATTTCATGGAAGGTTACAGAGACTTAAGGGTTCCAGCTACCAAATTATTTTTCCAAAGTGCCTTTAGCTTTTCTTTAATCTATCTTTAATGCAGTAAATACCCTCAGTCTTTCTTTGTTTTGTTCTGAGTATGATATTTTGCCAGCTTATGTTTGTGGGAGCTCAAGCAGCAATGTGTGTGAGCAGAAATCAACTTTAATTTTCTAATCTAATAATTCTATTTTTTAGTTTGACAACTCACCTCTTGACTCAGTGCTGGAATAGCACTGCCTTTCCTTTAATAATTGATGCTTGAGTTTCTAGGTAGTGGGCCCTGACGATTTGCCAGTGGCATTGTCTAGACATAAAAAAGACGGCTGCTGCTACAGCTGCAGGGATTGCGGTCGCTGCAAGCATCCTTGCTGCTCAAGCATCAAACAACCTCACCAGCAGTGTGGCCTCTGCTCTGCATGCATGGGGCCTCCTAGATCAACGTGTCATAACAAGTGGACATTTTGATCTTTCATTGTTTTGGGACTTTATGGGACAATGCCTTGCGGGTATTTGTTTAGAGAACTCAGTGTGTTACTTGATGGAACTTAGGGCAGCTGATTTGTTTAAAGAATTTGATATGCTATGCAACTTGGCTCGTCAGCAGAAGGCTTGTCGCCTTAAAGCTGCAGCATCTCCTCACAATTGGATGGCTGTTAGTCATCATACACAGTTGATCCTGAAGGGCTCGATTGGATGGCTGGTAGCCAATGACGGGTAAGATCCCCAGAGGGGGACAACCTAAGACAGGCACAGTTGCACAGGACAGTCTTATGTGGCCGACATGTCAACCTAAGACAGGAGTCAAGGGCACAGCCTTGATTATCCGATGACGGGTAAGAATGTTGGTTGCACATGGACGTCCTAGAGCATCCCCTCTTTTAAAACAGAAGGGGGGAAATGTAGGAGCCCTAATTAAGGAGATGGCTAAGATTGCAGTTGGCTGTGAGCCATAGAGATATTCAAGCATTGTCACCTTCCATGGTCTCGCGGGACTTGGCCCGGGACATTGCGGATCGGGTCGGTGCCATTTTTGTGGTGTGGTAGGAGGAGTGTGGATGGCGTGTTGGAGTTGTTGTTGGAGCTGGAGAGAGAAGCTAGCAGAATAAAGAGCCTGTTTGTTTCTAGTCTGCCTCTGAACTTATTCCCACGGCGTCATTGCTCCAAGTGGCAATCGCTTCAGGCAGCAACAATGTATTAATTCCAATTTTAAAAGAGATTTCCCCAAACATAGGAAGCCTGGCTCTCTCTCTCTCCTGGCCAAGGGCTCAGTCTCTTGTGGAGATGAAGCACTGCCCTGGAGTGTCCCACGCAGGTCACCTAAGGACAAGGAGCAGCAGAGTGGCTCTTGCAGCTCCTGTGGAAGAGCCCCAGGACCCTGAGAAAGGCACGTGAGCTCTGTGAGCAGGCCTGTTGGGAGCGGCTGCTCCTACGTGTGCCCGCTCAGTGCCCGGGCAATCTCCTACAGCCCACCTCACCCAGGAAGTCACTCTTGCTGGCAGTGGTAAGGAAATGACCACTTAACATTCACATGGACGCCGTGTGATTTTCACCCTTCTTTTACATCTCTCTAACATTCAGGAACATGGCTAGGCCCTCTCTCAAGAGTGGACAGCTCTCTGAGATCACCCAGTCTGCCAGTCTGAGCCTGTCGGTGACCAGCTGCCCATCCACTCTACCCACGCCCACCTGGGGCCTTGGCAGAGGTGGGAGGAGACGCTGGGAACCTGAGAGGACAAAGGGAGGGAGAGCCTCCACGGTGGCACCGACCCACTTTGATGCCCGCAGGACGACTTCTGCAGGGAGGTCTCCTCCCAGGCAAACGGACTGGTCAGGTGGCTGTCCCTCAGGGGACCAAATCACCAGGTGGACTTGAAAGTAAGCCTGCTCACCCTCGCTCAGGGCGGAGCGGACCGTGTGGTCACCTGGTGGGACAGAATGCTCTGCCCCTCCCACTCAGGGTCCACGGGGCCAGGGCCTTCCCACCCCAGGCCTGTCCCCACAGGGCGTTCTGTGGATCAAAGCCAGGTGACAGAAAAGACGCCAACTCCAGCTCTAGAAGACGCACAGTGTGACCGCAATGCCACTTGTACACGAGTCCCTCAGCCCGAGGCATCATACTTTCATCAATAAAAACATGATTCTACAACCACTCTAGACATAAACACCACACCCACTAAAGCACGATGTACCCTCTGGGACTTACAGGGGCAAAAATAACAACATCCATCCTTTGACATAATACAGGATCACAAAGGTGAAATCACCCCAGTGCCACACTTGCATATAGTAGGTACTCAATGACACAACAGATGCCATGTTCACACACAGTAGGAACTCAACAGCATAATAGGTGTGTGCTTGCACATAGTAGGTACAACAACATAACAGGTGCCCTGCTCGCACACAGTAGGTACTCAACAACATAACAGGTGCCCCGCTTGCACACAGTAGGTACTCAACTGACCACAGAACGGGAGCTCCCTCTCTAGCCCGCCGCAGACAGGGCAGATGGGCAGGGAGGCCACTCCCGGGTACTCACTGTGACTCTGCTCCTAGCAGCATCTCCACTTTCTCGCTGGCATGGTTGCTCAGCACTGTCAGGGTGAAGAGGTGGCTGGTGGAGCTCTGTTGTGAGTAGAGCATGGTGGAACTGGTCTTCCTTGGGGCGGAGGCGAGCTCGTCACTGTCACAGCACTCCACCAACAGCTGGTCTCGCAGGGAGTAGTCATTGACGTTGTAGCTCTCCTTACTGCAAGGACACAGGAAAGGACGCCTTGACACGCTGGGTGAGGTGGTGACCCGTCAGCTTCCAAGTCACACTTTGGGAGGAGGGGAGAGACAGAATGGCCTGCTGATGAGTGGAATCTCAACCACATCTCCCGATGGTGAGTCAGGGATGCCCTCGGTTGAGCTCGTGGTTATTACTGTGATTATAACAGTCTAAATGACCCCTGGGTACAAGGGCAGCGTTCAGAGTCCCAGACCCTCTAGGTGTCATCAGACGTCCTCTGAACTGTCCTGTGAATGAGATGGCCAGGCCTCCTGCCCATGCTCCCCTGGGATGGAGAGGAGCTGGCTGGAGGAGGGAGGCAGAGCCCGAGGCTGCCCGGCCTGGCCCAACGCCCACCCTCCTCTCCGTGCTCCCAGCCTGGGCACCCGCTCCAGAAGCCACGGGGATTAACCCTGCCACGCCATGACCTTGCCCACCCCAGGGCCTCCATCCTGGGCCTCTCTTCCCGTCATGGGAAACTGCCTGGTCCAGCCCCACTCCCTCAGCAGATGGGCCGCTCCAGGAATGCCCTTCCTTGAAGAATCTGGTGGGAGCGCCGGATCCTGGGCGGCGGCTCCTCGACACCCCTTGCCTCCCCAACACCCCTTGCCTCCCCTGCAGGGCCTGCACGTGATGCTCGCCGCAGCTGGCTTTCCTCCTGGCTTCCAGACGGTGGGCAATCCCCTCCCCAGAAGGCCTCAGCTCTGCTGCTCCTGCCAACCCTCTGACCCGAGTCCCCCCACGAGTTTGGTGCTGGTCACGGCCTCCTCCCTGCACCACCTACCTCACCCCTGAATGTCCACGCAGAGGTCCTTCTGTCACCTGGTCTCTCAGTTCCTGACTTCATCTTCCCAATGACCTCGTCCTCTGCTCTACCTCAGTCACCTTGTCACAGCTACCAACTGTGAGCTCTGTGATGCCAACACCCCACGCTCCACCCAGCACCCTGCCTTCCCCCTCACCCCCTCAGTCCTGGCCCCCAGTTCCTCAACCCACTGCCTGCCACTGTTCCCCTCCCTGGCTCCCTTGTGTCCTCTGATCATGCACGGTGACCGAGTTCTTGCACACATGTGCGTGCCCATGGCTGTGCACGCCTGGTAACCCTGGTTGCACCCTGCTCTCCTTCCATCCTGCACCCTGGCGGCTGGATGTGGGAGAGCTCAACCAACAACTGTCAAATAAAAGGACAAACTCAAAAAATTCTGACCTATTCTAAGAACATGGAGTCATTACCCTGCTTAATAACCAACGCAAACACATGATCTCAGGGACGCTGAGGGAAAATGAAATTTCTTGTGCCTGGTCAAATATACTAGGGATTTCAGAACAGGTCACTTTGTTGGAGAGTTTTTGGAATTTCCTTTCTTCCAGGTGGACATCTGCCTACCAACCACTCCCTTGCAACTCTCCTTGAAAAATGTCATCATCTTTTCTAAAATTTAGATAGACTATCCTCTCACAAAACAGCGAATGAAGTCATCATCTATAAGTGTAGTCGCCTGAAGCGATGGCCGCTTGGAGCAAAGAAGCCGCGGGAAGAAGTTTAGAGATGAACTGGAAACAAACAGCTCTTTATTCTGATAACTTTTCTCTCTGGCTCTAACTACACCCCGACACGCCGTCCATGCTCCTCTAACCTCCAAAATGGCGCAGACCTCCTCCGCAATCTCGTTCAAGTCCCTCAAGATCTCCGGCCAAGTCTTGCAAGATCCCGGACCAAGTCCCGTGAGACTACGGAAGGCGCCAATGCCCAAACATGTCCAAAGCCAAAGCCCGTAGTCCACCACAATTTAAGCCAATCTCCCCAAACAGGGCTCCTGCATATAAGAGCAAAACACTGCCTTCCGACAAAGACTATTTGTTGCTCAGGTAACGACTGGCATAATGGGAACAAGCTACATTATGGGACCAAGCACTCAGAGGCTTTTAGGAGAAGCAGGGCAACATTTACCAACACACATGCTGTGCTTCTCAAGAATTTCCTTCACCAGAAGCAAAGCCGTGATCGCAAGTTTATACCATCCTGAGGGTTAGCTCAGACATGACTTAATAGCTCAAGACACAGGGTGGAAACCGTAAAGAAGAAAGGCTTTAAAAATGAGCAAAATCTCAGCAACAATAACATCAAAAGCAAGTGAGAAAGAAGAGGAATGGGGTTTCCTTACTACTGCCCTCTCTGCACCTCCTAGTTATGCTTCTGCCCCGATTCACAAATTAAAAGAGGGGACCTACGGGTCAAAGGCATCCACTACCTGTTAAAAGGACCCCTTCAGACAGAGTGACTGAAGACCTAAAGTTGTGGTGAGGGGCATCTGGGTAGGCCCTGGACACAAGTGCATGGGCATCACAGGCACTTCCAAAGAAATAAGATGAAAGGAATGCACAAGCCATCTTCCGAGGTGACTGGAGTCAAGAGCTCAGCCTAAGTGGTGCACCTGTTAGACACCTGCTGCAGGCAAGCCAGGCACTCCCAGAGGCCCCAGGAGCCTGGGGAACAAGCCTAATTCTCAGGGCTCCCACTTTACCCAGTGTTTGCCTCAATGCAAACCCAGCTGGCCTGTTTCATCACGCTGTGAATCCTTGTCTTGCAGGGACAGAGTCAGAAGTAGGTACATTTAAAAAATGTTTCCTCACTGTCCTTTTGAGCAGTGACAAGGACAGTGCCACTGACACAGACCCAGTCTCTGCCTTGGCCCTCTCAGATGTCCAGTCTGGATGGCTCACTGTGGCCGTCAACTGGGAGCCTGCGAGCTCACCTCCAGCCTCAGTGTCTCCCGGCCTGCAGAGCGTGTCCTTGGATACATCTGACCTGGGAACTGTGGCCACGGTTTGACTTCTGGATCCAACACAGGATGCAAGAACCAGGCCTGCCTGTCTGGTTTTTAACTGGTTTACCATCAATCATCCAATATCACCATTTTATCCAGGCCAGTCAGCTTCTGCAGTGTGTAATAAATAATGCAGGGGTTTATGCACCCTCTGCTACTTTCTTAGTGAGTTTAATGTAAAAACAAAATCTTGATTCCATTCAAAAGTAGTAAATTGGTTGTTTTTCCTGGTCTGCTACCACCCAATGGAACCCAATGGAACCAAGAGTGAGAAGCAACGGGCTCTGGCCAGCTCCTGTGTGTTCTCTCATCGAGGATGGACAGCCCTGTCCTAAGGCCAGCCAGCACCCGTCACTCCTCTGTCACAGTGCATAAGGACAACTGTGTTGGGACAGGAGCTTGAGGAGGCTGCGCAGGTCCAGGGCCGGATGCCACCACGCAGTACCCATTTCCTCCTCCTCTTACTCACGTCCAGAAGGTACCGGCAGCCTACGCTGGCCTGGGAGAGAAGTCCCTTTCTTGGGGAGGTTGATGCTAATCAGACTTCCACGTTTGTCGCTGTCATTTAAAAAACACATGGTTTACACATTCTCTGCAACAATCTGGACCATGTAGTTAGGAAGTCAAATTGCTCAGGAAAAAAGCAAATGGAAAAACCACCTTTCCTTGCTCGGAGCCGTTTACAGGGACACTTCCTCTCATTGTCTAATTCTGCTCCAAGTTCACAGCTGCTCCTCTGGGCTGTCCTCTTGGGGCAGGTGGCAGCCCCCATCAACAACCAACCAAACGTGCAGAAGCCTGAGGCTCAGGGCACAATCAGGGATGGTGTCCCTGCTGAAGTGCAGTCCAGCCACCGACATTTGTTAAGGTTTCTTTTTCTTTTTTAACACAATGAAGAGCTATCAGTAGAGAGCCGCATATTGTGATAAATGTGCCACTCAATTTAGTTCCCTCTGGGAGGAACTCTGTTAGGCAGCTCAGAGGAGGTTTGGTTCTGTTATATGCAACGGAAGTAATCCTGACCCAACTGCAAACAGCGGCTTTCTTAAGCAGAGTGCTACAGAGCACTTGAACTTCTACAGAGGAGCTTTCCCACTGGGAGTATATTTATTACCTTTAAATCAGGAAAACCTTCGGACACCACGTAACATAAATGCACTTTGAAAACACCAACATGACCTTTGTATGTGCAGTGTGAGCACAGGGACAGACACCATCTTCAGCATAGTGGTTACCCCAGGAGAAGGAGGATGAGGGAGGAGGGTGGAGGGATTCCAGGTCATTGACAGTATTTTGAAGGAGAGCATTGAACATTACCATGGAAAAAAATTTAGTATCTGTCAAATCTGGATAGAGCTCTTGGCAGCTGAAGATTTCCTGCAGGCTTTAACTGTTTCATAAGACCTAAAATTCAAGACGCACAGATGTGAAGGCCACCATCACTCAGCTGCCTGTGGGTGCCTGAGGAGTAGCCAAGGGCCCTCTGGGTGAGGGAAGGTCCTTTACATCCTAATGGCTGCGATCCACAGAGTGAGAGGTGAGCTCGGAGGAGAAGCAGGTGGGAGACCCAGAGGAGGGCTTTGCTGTACAAGAATGATTTTGTCTTATTGTAAGTACCCACAAAATGTTTAGGATCAAATTGAGTGGTTCCTGCTATAAAGTGTTATAAAGGTATTTGTTTTTCTTAGATCAATTTCTAATTTTAACACAACTCCAATTTGGGGGGGAAGGTGGCAGGGAGGGGGAATAACTGAGCTGATCTTAGGATGATGGGAAAACGGACGTGAAGAAACAGGCAGAAGGCTGGTGGGGCTGCAGCATGAACTGCACCTGCCACACTATGATGCCAGGGCGGACGGGCAAGAGCTGGCAGAGGGACTGACGGGGCGATCGAGGGCTCACCCACTGTGACACAAACACAGATGGGGACTTGGTGTGTGACAGAGGTGGATGGCTCTTCCAATCCACAGGGAATTGACAGTTTTTCAACAAACAACTCTGGGAGGCTTGGGGAAACCTCTGAATATAAGCTGGACCCCCCTCAGTCATCTCCTTGACCAAGCCCAGGTGTAGGGGACTTGGAGGCCAGCTGGGTGATGGCCAGTCCTGCCTTGGGGTTGGACAGGCCTTTCAACATGCATGTCCCTGGGGCGTGTTGGCCAAAGTCTTGGCACGTACTGAGCATGAGCAAAAGTGGAAGGGCGGGCCCAGGAGGGAGGAAGGAAGGCAGGCTGGAAGGCCAGGCTATCTAGGGGCACTGACCAGACAGACTCCATTTACCCTGAGACTCCACGTCACTAGGAAATGCTCCCAGGGAAAGCCCGCCTCTGTCCCACCCATTCACAGTTACCTAGCATGGCATACTTGGCCACACAGGACAGGGATTCTCATATGATGCAAAATCGTTCTCTTTGGTTTCCATTTTTCTTGGGCAGTGTACCCTGTCAGAGATTGGTTGTGTAGACGTTAGTAACCATTCTCTGAATTGTACTGAACTAGGGTCATTTTGACCCACTTCCCTTCTGCTTGCTTGCTGCTATGCCAAACTGGAAAGTCCCGTGGGAAATACCAACGTACCCATCACACTGCCTCGCCAACTGCCCAGTGCAGCTTCTGCACCTGCTTGCTTGCAGCCACGTCAACCCGGGTGTGGGTTTTGCCTTTAAATATCCTGAAATGCTCAAGTTCGGGCTGTTCCTTGCAGACACAGTTAAGGGTCCTGCGGGGAGCAGTCACCGGCCAGTAAATAAAGACTCTTCAATTTGAACAAAGCTGGGACTTGGTGTGTTTTCTGAGCGACCCACCCCACAACAGAGGCTGGCGCAGAGCCAGCCTGCGAAGGCCAGCCCTCTGCTGCCCAGCCCGAGCACCTGAGTGCCCTGGAACCCCTCCCTGGCCCCTTCTGACAGAGGGAAACCCGGGCCACACCTCCAACTCTTCCTTTTATAAACTGGAAAAGAGGCTGTGGAGAAAGATCCCAAACCAGCCTGCGGTTTTCTCCTGGAGAAAGACATACCACCCTCTGCAGGAGCCCTGTTTGGGGAGATGGCTTAAATTGCAGGTGACTATGGGCCATGAAGATTTGGGCATTGCCGCCTTCCGTAGTCTCACGGGACTTGGCCCAGGATCTCGCGGGACTTGGCCCGGGATCTTGAGTTACTTGAGCCGAGATTGCTGATCGGGTAAGCACCATTTTTTTGGTGGTGTGTGGTGCATGTTAGTCGTTGTTAGAGCCAGAGAGAAAAGTTATCAGAATAAAAAGCTGTTTGTCTCCAGTTCGCCTCTGAACTTCTTCCCGCGGCTTCATTGCTCCAAGCGGCCATCGCTTCAGGCGGCAACAGGTGGCGGCCCGTATGGGGAATTCGGAGTGGACAGGTAAGAACTGAAAGGTCTCTAAAGATGGGTTCAAATATAACTGAATCCCAAGTGATAGAGGCTATGCAAAGACTCCTTGATATACCTGACTCTGTTCTCAGTGGGGAGGATATAGAGAAAAGTGAAAGTGATCAAAAAAGCGTAGCTTCCACTGGGCCAACTAAGACCAGTAAAGAGAGTATTAGAAGAGTCCCAAAAATGACAAAAATCCAAGCTATTAGAGCTATTCGGGAGTTATTGGTGATAGCTGAAGGATACTTGCTCTTAATGGAACCTGGGCCTCAGGATAGTGCTGTCAGTGAAATTAGCAGTGGTGAGGAATCTAGTAAAAGTGATCCTGAGAAAATGAGGAAAAAAAAACTAAAAAAGACCAAGAAAAAGGACCGTCAAGTAGAGGAACCACTTGTCCTCTACTCCCCCATGGGTGGAATCCATTACAGAAAATATGAAGGGTATTACTAGGCATTTTCATACCCTAGAAACAGAAATAAAAAGTCTTTCTGATCGCTTATGCGCTCTCGAGGGTAACTCACAGATACATTGGGAACCGCCAGCATTTGAAAAGAAAAATGGACAGAGGGTCCATCAGTCAGTAGATTTTAAAACAATAAAAAATCTCAAAGAGGCAGTAATGACTTATGGGCCCCAAGCTCCTTTCACATTGAGCATGCTGGAGTCCCTTAACACCTTTAGCTTAACCCCCTCAGACTGGGAAAGTCTATATAAAGCAGCATTAAGCGGGGGGCAATTCTTGGTTTGGCGATCGCAATCCCAAGAACATTGTATAGAAACGGCTAAAAGAAATGTGGCTGCAGGGTTTGGAACTATAATATAGAAATGCTCACAGGAGAAGGGCAGTTCGCAGACATACAGGCTTAAAAAGATTATGACCCAGATGTATATGCTCAGATAAACGCAGCTGCCTTAGAGGCATGGAAAACTGTACAAGGACCTGGGGATCTACAAGGTAGCTTGTCAAAAGTGATTCAAGGACCTAATGAGCCATATGCTGATTTTGCTGAATAACTTTTGAGAACTGCAGGTAGTGTGTTTGCAGATGTTGATCAAGTTATGCCATTAGTTGTTCAATTAGCATACGAAAATGCTAACAAATACTGCCAAGCAGCCATCAGGCCATGGAGAACTAAAAAGGATCTTTCCGTATATATACAACTATGTAAAGATATAAATGACGCCTTTGTCACAGGAAATGTGATTGCAGATTCAATGAGAGGTGCTTCCCCTCGAAATTTCACAAAGGCAAAACCTAGACATTATAATCAATCAGGATATTCCAGGCAAAATTATCATAATCAATCAGGCTATTCTAGGCAAAATCCCAAAGGAAAAATAAGACCAAGCTCATACCGTGCCCCAGGCCGCTGCCCCAGGTGCAAAAAGGGAAATCATTGGGCCAATAAATGCCATTCAAATTTTTTTTCATTTTCTTTTTTTAATTTTTATAATTTTTAATATGTACAACTCATAGTGCATATATTTAGTATCTTTTTACATACAACTGTTTGATAACAAAGTATATTCGTACAATTCAGGTCTTCAATCATGCATTAAGGAAAATGGTATCCGTCTCATTCAACCACCTTTTTTTTCTTTTCTCCGCCTCCCTCCCCTCTTGCTCCCTCCCTTACCCTCCCTTCTCTTGACCATTCTAGTGTTCCTCTAATCCTCCTATGTACCCCCATCCAACAATACTTTGAAATAGCCTCTTTATATCAGAGAAAACATTTGGTACTTGGATTTTTGAGACTGACTAACTTCACTTAGCATTATGTCTTCCAACTTCATCCATTTACCTGCAAATGCCATTAATTTATTTTCTTTTATTGCTGAGTAAAATTCCATTGTGTGTATATACCACATTTTGTTAATCCACTCATTTACTGAGGGACATCTACGTTGGTTCCACAACCTAGCTATTGTGAATTGCGCAGCTACAAACATTGAGATAGCTGTGTCACTGTAATATGCTGTTTTTAAGTCCTTTGGAAATAGACCCAGGAGTGGGATGGCTGGGTCATAGGGTGGTTCCATTCCCAGTTTTCCAAGAAATCTCCATATTGCTTTCCATAACGGTTGCACCATTTTGCAGTCCCACCAACAATGTATAAGAGTGCCTTTTTCCCCACATCCTCTCCAACATTTATTGTTGTTTGTGTTCTTGATAGCTGCCATTCTGACTGGAGTGAAATGAAATCTTAGAGTAGTTTTGATTTGCATTTCTCTAATTGCCAGTGATGTTGAGCATTTTTTCATGTATTTGTTGATTAATCATGTATCTTCTTCTGAGAGGTGTCTTCTCAATTCCTTAGCCCATTTATTGATTGGGTTATTTGGTTTTTTTGGTGTTAAGGTTTTTTTTTAATATTTATTTATTGGCTTGAGTTGTACACAATGCAATGCATTTATGTTTACGTGGTGCTGAGGATCGAACCCCGGGCTGCACACATGCTAGGCGAGTGCTCTACCGCTGAGCCACAACCCCAGCCCTGGTGTTAAGTTTTTTGAGTTCTTTATATATTCTAGAAATTAGTGCTCTATCTGATATGAATGTATTAAATATTTGTTCCCAATTAGTTGGCTCTCTATTCACCTCACTGATTGTTTCTTTTGCTGAAAAGAAGCTTTTTAGTTTAAATCTATCCCATTCATTAAATCTTGGTAGTAATTCTTGAGCTACAGGATTCTTATTAAGGAACTTGAGGCCTAATCTGACATGTTCGAAATTGGAGCTTACTTTTTCTTCTATTAGGCGTATTGTCTCTGGTCTAATTCCTAGGTCCTTGATCACTTTGAATTGAGTTTTGTGCACAGTGAGAGATAAGGGTTTAATTTCAATTTGTTGCATATGGCTTTCCAGTTTTCCCAGCACCATTTGTTGAAGAGGCTATCGTTTCTCCAATGTACATTTTTGGCACCTTTGTCTAATATAAGATAGCTGAAATTATATGTATTAGTCTCTGTGTCCTCAAGTCTGTACCATTGGTCCACCAGTCTGTTTTGGTGCCAATACCATGCTGTTTTTGTTACTATTGCTCTATAGTATAATTTAAAGTCCGGTATGGTGATGACCCCTGCTTCACTTTTCTTGCTCAGGATTGCTTTGGCTATTCTGGGTCTCTTATTTTTCCAGATGAATTTCATGACTGCTATTTCTATTTCTTTGAAGAATGGCATTGGGATTTTGATTGGAATTGCATTAAATCTGTATAATGCTTTTGGTAGTATGGATATTTTGACAATATTAAATCTACCTATCTAAGAGCAAGGTAGGTCTTTCCATCTTCTGAGTTCATCTATAATTTCTTTCATTAGTTTTCTATAATTTTCGTTATAGAGGTCTTTCACCTCTTTTGTTAGGTTGATTCCCAGGTATTTTATTTTTTTTTTTTTTGATGCTATTGTCAATGGGGTATTTTTCATCACTTCCCATTCAGAGTCTTTGTCACTGATGTACAAAAATGCCTTTGACTTATGTGTATTGATTTTGTATCCTGCAACTTTGCCAAATTTGTTTACTAGTTGTAAAAGTTTTCTGGTAGAGTTTTTTGGGTCTTCTAGGTAGATTATCATGTCATCAGCAAATAGTGCTAATTTGAGCTCTTCTTTTCCTATCTTGATCCCTTTAATTTCTTTCGTCTGTCTTATTGCTCTGGCCAGAGTTTCCAGCACCATGTTAAATAGCAGTGGTGAAAGGGGACATCCCTGTCTTGTTCCAGTTTTTAGAGGAAATGCTTTCAATTTTTCACCATTTAAGATAATGTTAGCTCGGGGCCTTGCATAAATAGCTTTTATAATGTTAAGATATGTTCCTGATATTCCTAGTTTTTCCAGTGTTTTGAACATAAAGGGGTGTTGTATTTTGTCAAATGCTTTTTCTGTGTCAATTGAGATGATCATATAATTTTTGTCTTTAAGTCTATCGATGTGATGTATTATGTTTATTGATTTCCGAATGTTGAACCAGCCTTGCATCCCTGGGATAAACCCCACTTGATCGTGGTGCACTATCTTTTTGATATGTTTTTGTATCTGATTTGCCAGGATTTTGTTGAGGATTTTTGCATCTATGTTCATTAAAGATATGGGCCTGAAGTTTTCTTTCTTGGATGTGTCTTTGCCTGGCTTTGGAATTAATGTGATATTGGCCTCATAGAAAGAGTCTCATAGAAAGAGTCCCTCTTTTTCTATTTCTTGAAATAGTTTGAAGAGCATTGGTATTAGTTCTTCTTTGAAAGTCTTATAGTACTTGGCTGTAAACCCATCAGGTCCTGGACTTTTCCTTGTAGGTAGCTTTTTGATGACATCTTCTATTTCTTCGCTTGTAATTGATCTGTTTAAATTGTGTATAGCCTCCACATCCAGTTTAGGCAAATCATATGACTCTAGAAATCTGTCAATGCATTCAGTATTTTCTATTTTATTAGAGTACAAGTTTTCAAATGAATTTCTAATTATATTCTGTATATCTGAGGTGTTTGTTGTGATATTTCCTTTTTCATCATGAATGTTAGTAATTTGAGTTTTTTCTCTTCTTCTTTTCATTAGCATCGCTAAGGGTCTGTCAATTTTGTTTATTTTTTCAAAGAACCAACTTTTAGTTTTGTCAATTCTTTGAATGGTTTCCTTAGTCTCAATTTCATTAATTTCTGCTCTGATTTTAATTATTTCCTGTCTTCTACTGCTCTTGGTGTTGGTCTGTTCTTCTTTTTCTAGTGCTTTGAGGTGTGATGTTAAGTCATTTATTTGTTGGATTTTTTTTCTTTTAAGGAATGAACTCAGTGCAATGAATTTTCCTCTTACTACTGCCTTCATAGTGTCCCAGAGATTTCTATATGTTGTATCTGTGTTCTCATTTACCTCTAGGAATTTTTAAATCTCCTCTTTGATGTCTTCTTCAACCCCTTGTTCATTCAGTAGCATGTTGTTTAGTTTCCAGTTGTTGGAGTAGTTTTTCTTATTCCCTGTTTTGTCATTGATTTCCAATTTCATCCCTTTATGGTCTGATAGAATGCAGGGTAGTATCTCTATTTTTTTATATTTGCTGAGAGTTGCCTTGTGACATAATATATGGTCTATTTTGGAGAAGGAGCCATGTGCTGCTGAGAAAAATGTGTATTCGTTTACTGAGGGATGAAATATTCTATATATGTCTGTTAGGTCTAAATTGTTAATTGTTTTAAGGAGGCTTAAAGTTTCTTTGTTTAGCTTTTGTTTGGATGATCTATCCATTGGTGAGAGAGGTGTGTTGAAGTCCTCTAGAATAACTGTGTTGTGGTCTATTTTACTCTTGTAGTTGAGAAGAGTTTGTTTCATGAATGTAGGTGCTCCATTATTTGGGGTATATAGATTTATGATTGTTACATCCTGTTGATGGATGGTTCCCTTAAGTAATAAGAAATATCCATCTTTGTCCCTCTTGATTAGTTTTGGTTTGAAGTCTACCTTATTTGATATGAGAATGGAAACCCCTGCTTGCTTCTGCCGGCCATGTGAGTGATAAGACTTTTCCCAGCCTTTCACTTTCAGTCTGTTGATGTATTTTTCTATGAGGTGTGTTTCTTGGAGACAGCAAATTGTTGGATCGTTTCTTTTAATCCATTCTGATAATCTGTGTCTTTTGATTGGCGAGTTTAGGCCATTAACATTTAGCGTTATTATTGAGATGTGATTTTTATTCCCATCCATTTTTATTTGAATTATGGTCTTTAGCTTGATTTGGTTTCTCTTCTGATTGGTATTTCCTTTAGTTTAATATCTCCCTTTGTTGATTTTCATTATCATCTTTCTCTTCTTCTTCATGAAAAATGTTGCCCAGGATGTTCAGAAGTGCTGGCTTTTGAGTTGTGAAATCTTTTAACTTTTGCTTGTCGTGGAAGGTTTTTATTTCACCTTCAAATCTAAAGCTCAATTTTGCTGGATATAAGATTCTTGGTTGACATCCCTTTTCTTTCAGAGCTTGAAATATGCTATTCCAGGATCTTCTTGCTTTTAAGGTCTGGGTTGAGAAATCTGAACATAGTCTGATTGGTTTCCCCCTATATGTAATCTGCTTCCTTTCTCTTGTGGCTTTTAGTATTCTCTCCTTGCTCAGTGTATTAGGCATTTTCATTATAATGTGTCTTGGTGTGGATCTGTTGAGATTTTGTTTCTTTGGTATTTGGTATGCCTCTTGAACTTGGTTTTCCCATTCATTCCTCAAGTTTGGAAAATTTTCTGTAATTATTTCATTAAATAGATTACTCATTCCTTTGGCTTGAAACTCTGCCCCTTCCTCTACGCCAATCACTCTTAAGTTTGGTCTTTTTATGGTGTCCCATAATTCTTGGATGTTATGTTCTTGATTTCTAACATGTTTTGCTCTATAGTCTAAATTCTTCTCTAGGATATATATTTTGTCTTCATTGTCTGAGGTTCTTTCTTCCAAGTGGTCTGTTCTGTTGGAGATGCTTTCAATTGAGCTTTTATTTTGGTTTATTGCTTCTTTCATTTCTGGAATTTCTGTTTGGTTTCTCTTTAGAGCCTCTATTTCTCTATTGAAGTAATCTTTTACTTCCTGTATTTGTTTTTGGAGTTCTTTGTCAAAATGATCTTTTGCCTCCTGTACTTGCTCCCTTATCTCATTTTTGAGTTCATTCTTATGTTCCATAAACATTTGGCATATGTAATTTAAATTCCGTCTCTGGCATTTGACCAACTATGCTTGCCATGACATCTACTGATGAGGTATCTTGATTTGTTTGTGTCATTTTCTTCCCTTGTTTTTTCATGTTGCTTGTGTGTCTATTCTTCCTGCACTGTGAGACCTTGACTATTTCGATTTTACCTTAAAGCCTTATGTTGTTCCTATAGTACAATGCTATCAGATCACCTTATAATTCCTATACTCTTTTAAAACCTAATACTTTCTATTCAGAAAATCCAAGTTTGATAACAACGTACAGATTTGGTTAACCCAGATATTATTTCCAATTTACTCTGTACACTTCTGATGGAGTTTTATAGCTTCAAGTATTGGATACAGAGGTGTTATGTTTAGGAAGAAGGAAGTGTCTTGAATTGTTCTTTCTTGGAAAGTATGAAAAGAGATTTCTAATGAAGTGGTTTAATGGAAGTGGTTTAGTATCAGTAGATGAGGGAAGAAAGAGAATGGAGTAGACAATTAGGTGGAAAGACCAATTTATATATAAAGTAAGTTGGAAAAGAAAAAAAAATGATAAAAGAGTAGGAATTGGTGTAAGAGAGAGGATAGAGAGAATCAAGAAAATAGAGAGTAAACTATATATAACACCGCTTTGCTACCCAGTTCAATTGCGCCGGTTCTAGAAATCCCAAGTTCTGCGTATAACTTGTTTTTGCCTCTGTTTAGTATGCACTGGCAGGGTGTAAACATGAAAGATGAAGGAGGAAGAAAAAATGCAAGAGTGAGAAGGAAGAAAAGAAGGAAAGAAAAAAGGAGCAGAAGCAAACAAACACACTGACAATCAATGTGGAAGGAAAAAGAAAAAAAAAAGCAGAACAAAACAAAGCCAAAAAAAGGAAAAAAACAAACAAACAAACAAACAAACAAACAAACAAACAAACAACAAGAAACCTCCCTGAAATCCAACAAAACAAGCAAACCAACAAAAAAGAAAAAAAAAAGTCGAACCCCAAGTCTCAAACAAAACGGGCCCTGGGAAGCCCCCCTCTTTTTTCCTTTCCACTTCAAGCCAATTGTTATTGGATCACGTCTAGGCAGTCTGCGATCCTGTTAGTGGAATCAAGGCTGCACCTTAGGCAAGTGGCTGCACGGCTTAGTGAAGGAGTGGCCCAGAGGGTCTGTGTGTCAGCTGATGAATGGCACCGGGAAGGGGACCCTCCAGAAGGCACCCCCTCCCCACGCCTACCCACAGTTGCAGCCTCCTGTGGCTGCTGCGCTGGCCTCAGACACGCCCTCCCCTGCTGTCCACCAGAGCCTCACCCAAGTGTGCGTTGTCTTCAGAGAGCTAGAGGGTCCCTGGATGGCTGCAGCCATCACTCTCCGTCTCCTCCCCTTTGTCTGGGTCAGCCACTGCACCTTTCAAAGATGGCGGTGCTCTCCTCCCAGTCAACAGCAGCTCCGCAGACTCCCTTGTCCTCGCAGATTGATTTCAAAGCCGTTGGGTGGATGTCTCCTTGCCGAGGTGGTAACGGGAAACCGCGACTGTAACTGTGGCGCAGACAGCGCTGCTTCAGACTGTGGACCGCTCCGATTTTGCCCCTGATTGCTGTTCGCCGGTCTCTGTGCCGCTCGCTCCGGGGCCCTACTGCTGAGGGTCGTGACCGGCCGAGTATGGACTCGAACTGATGCTGTTGACCCGTGGTCTCCCGTGGTCCCCCAGCACCAATTCCGCTGGCCATTATCGCTGGTTTTTATCGCTGGTTTCACGCTGGTGTGCCCTGAGTGTGGCTGGGGTTGCAGTCGCAGCGTGGTCTCCCCACACTGACTTTGTTTCGCATGGCCTGTGCACCACCCAGGAAGTTTTGCAGGAGCCTCGTGGCTCCAGCCACTGCAGACAGCCTGTCTCCCTCTCTCCCTGGCAGTGGCAATCAAACCATCCAGGAGATCGGCATTTTCAGCCTATATATATATATATACGATGAAATGCAATTTATCTGCTTTGTTGGATTCTTTCCACGGAGCTGCCCTGAAGTGCGGCTTCCTCTAATCCGCCATCTTGGATCTCTCTCAAAATTTGACATCCATGGAAATCCTTTGTTCAGGAATTCAAAAAATGGGGCACGGGGCCCAATATCCCGGGGCCCACAAATGTATGGGGCATTGGAGGAGGAGTATCCTCAAGCATCCACTCAGATGCTTCCCCGACACAATCCCTACTACCCATCCACTCCCTCGCCAGAGGAACAAGAGGAAATGCAGGATTAGACCTCTGTTCCACCGCCCGAATAGTGTTAACACCTGAAATGGGGGTTCAACTGATTCCCACAGGAGTCAGGGGACCTTTTCCCTCAGGGACTGTAGGACTTATTCTGGGGTGAAGTCCTAAAAGCTTATTAGGTTTGCAAGTGACCCCAGGTGTAATAAACTCAGACTACAAAGGGGAAATAAAAATAATGCTTAGCTCACCCCAAAGTATAAGTTCTGTTAATCAAGGAGATACAATTGCTCAGTTGCTTCTCCTTCCCAATTTACATAATTCATTTAAAATGAGTATGCCTCAAAAAGGGAACAATAGAGGATTTTGTTCCGCTGACTCAAGACCCATGGCTTGCTGGGTTCGAGACTGTTCAAGGAGGCCTATGTGTAAAATAAAAATCCAAGGAATAGAAATGGAGGGATTAATATATACTGGAGCTGACTCTCCATTATTAATTTACGCCAATGGCCCAAGCACTGGCCTCTGCAAAAAGCTTCAACCAGTTTAAGAGGCTTGGGATATAATAACCTCCCAGAAAAAAGTGCGGTAATTTTAAAATGGGAGGATGATAAAGGCCATAAAGGAACATTTCAGCCTATGTTTTACCTAACCTACTGGTTACTTTATGGGGAAGAGATATTTTGCAACAAATGGGAGTACACCATGCAACCAAGCCTGCAGATGTTAAATGTGAAAATCTACAGGGTAATCTTAACCCTAAAAGAAATCATTATCAAAAAGTACAGAGTAATCTTAACCCTAAAAGTAATCATTATCATAAAGGAAAAAGATATTTTTTGGGGGGGCCACTGAGAAAATAATTTTGAAAATACCATGGCTTTCTGATAAGCCAGTGTGGGTCCCTCAGTGGCCCCTATCTAAAGAGAAATTACAAGAGGCCCACCTACTAGTTCAGGAACAATTAGAAGCAGGACATATAGAACCTTCCACCTCTCCCTGGAATTCCCCCATATTTGTGAGCAAGAAAAAGTCAGGAAAATGGCAATTGTTACATGATCTTAGACAAATTAATAAAACCATGCAAGTTATGGGCCCTACTCAACCTGGACTTTCTAGTCCTGTAGCTATTCCAAAAAATTTCCATCTTATTACTCTTGATATAAAGGATTGCTTCTTTTCTATTCCCCTACATCCTCTGGATGCCCCCAGGTTTACATTTTCAGTTCCTTCTATTAACAATAATGGCCCTGATCAGAGATATCAATGGAAGGTTTTACCACAGGGAATGGCTAATAGCCCCACCATATGCCAAATATATGTGGACTAGGCTATCCAACCCATTAAAAATAAATATCCAAACCTCATGTGTCTACATTACATGGATGATATTTTATTGGCCCACCCTAATCAAAAAATCTTATTTAATATATTCAGTGACGTGGTAGAAAATTAAAAAATATATGGATTATATATAGCAGAAGAAAAAGTTCAAACCAGATCTCCCATTTATATTTAGGATTTAAAATCATGGATACTTTTGTTAGACCCCCAAAAGATTTTAATAAATAAAGAACATTTGACCACCCTCAATGATTTCCAAAAACTACTGGGAGACATTAATTGGCTTCGCCCTACACTAAATCTCACTACTGGCCAACTAAAACCTTTATTTGACATCCTTCGTGGAGATCCTGATCCATCTTCACCACGAACATTGACTCCTGATGCTAGGAAAGCTTTAAAGTTAGTAGAAAAAGCCATCGATGGAGCTCATTGTGATAGATTTGATTTAACTCAACCACTGATGTTGATTAATATTTCTTCACAATATACACCCACAGGAGTATTTTGGCAACAAGGCCCTTTATTATGGATATATTTGCCCATCTCTCCTAAAAGTATAATTGAGTCTTATACCTCCATGGTGGCTAAACTTATTCTTCAAGGACTTAAGGCTTCTACTAATATATTTGGCATTCACCCTGCTACTATTATTACTCCCTATTCATCATCACAGATTGAATATTTATGCTTCAATGATAATGATTGGGCTATAGCTAAATGCTCTACTTCTGCAAATTTTGATAATCATCTTCCTAATTCTACTATATTATCTTTTTTTATTAATCATCCTATTATATTTCCACAGGTAATAAAAAATCAACCTATTCCTAAGGCATTAAATGTATTTACAGATGGGTCCTCAAATGGTACTGCTACAGTAGTCACTAAAAAAGAAAATATGACTTACATAACTACACACAAATCAGCTCAACTAGTGGAATTGGAAGCTGTGGTAAGAGCTCTGGAAAATTTTAGGGACCAGCCCATAAACATTTTTTCAGATAGCCACTATATTGTACAAGCCATCCCAAAATTAGAGTTAGCAGGACGAATAGCACCTCATACTCCAGCCTTTAAATTGTTTTATCAAATACAAAAACTTTTGTGGGCAAGAAAAGAACCTCTATTCGTAGGCCATATTAGAGCCCATACTAATTTGCCTGGTCCCCTCCATGAAGGTAATCAAAAGGCTGATGAACTTACAAAAACAATATTTATACTTTCAGTGCTACAACAAGCTACTTTATTTCACTCCCAGTTTCATGTCAACAGCACCACCTTGCAACGTAGGTTTAAAATCACAAAGGAGCAAGCCAGAACAATTGTAAAAGATTATAAATCTTGTATGACACATTTGCCCTATCCTCATTTCAGCGTTAACCCTAGAGGATTAATGCCCAATCATTTGTGGCAGATGGATGTTACTCATGAGCCAAGTTTTGGAAAATTGCGATTTATTCATGTGACCATAGATACATGCTCAGGCATGATTTTTGCTTCCTTACATTCTGGAGAAAAAGTTAAAGATGTTACATCTCATTGTTTGCAAGCTTTTGCTGCATTGGGCATCCCCAAAATGCTTAAAACAGATAATGGCCCTGCATATACGTCCTCATCTTTCAAACAGTTTTGCGCAAAATTCAATATATCCCATAAAATAGGCATCCCATACAATCCTCAGGGTCAGGGCATTATTGAAAGAGCAAACCACACACTGAAAATTATGTTATTAAAACAAAAAGAAGGAAATTGGAAAAGTCCTAAGGACAGATTGGCAGTTGCCCTGTTTACCTTAAATTTTTTAACTTTAGACTCTAATGGTTATTCTGCTGGAGACAGACATTGGAATCCACACCAACAACATAAACCTTTGGTTTACTGGAAGGATGTTCTTTCAGGTACATGGAAGGGTCCAGATCCAGTATTAATTTGGGGGAGAAGATCTGTTTGTGTTTTTCCAAAACACGAATCCTCTCCAATATGGATACCATCTAGATTAATAAAGCAGGTACCACATCAAAATGATCAAGATGAAGTTGTTGAAGAATCAAGATTAATAAAAAAGGTACAAAATCAAGAGGACCAAGATGAAGGTATAGAATGATTCCCTCAAAAGAGTCCTTCAAAATATTTCACAACTTAAGTGTCATTCCTCCCGGCCGGGATGAGGAGATCTCTCTTTAGTGTGCACACAATTGTATTTTTTCTTCTTTTTATACATGTCTTTATGTCTGTACATTTGTCTACATTTCATGTTAATGTGATGTCACAAATATATGTTTGTATGTTTGTGCATGTGTCCAGTGTGACGTCACAAATAACAAAGCGCTTATGAAAAAAAATATATGGATCCAAATAACTTTAATTCATTTTAGGTTAAGAGTATTCAATTAAGAGTAAATAATTTTATAAAGGAAGGTACTTTCAATTTTGATTTATAGGTGTCCCTGGGACTTCTCTTTATCAAACAATATGACTAGTGCTATATAACCTGATATTTTGGTGTTTTGACATAAGATTGTTTATTTATTATTAACTTCATTTGTTTAATAGCTCATTAATTTCAGTTATCTCAACAGGTAAAAGATTGCTCTGTATAAAGAGACTCGAGGGTTCCAGCTAACAAATTATTTCTCCAAAGTGCCTTTACCTTTTCTTTAATCTATCTTTAATGCAGTAATTACCCTCAGTCTTTCTTTGTTTTGTTCTAAATATGATATTTTGCCAACTTATGTTTGTAGAAGCTCAACCAGCGATGTGTGTGAACAAAAATCAACTTTAATTTTCTAATCTAATTATTCTATTTTGTAGTTTGACAACTCGCCTCTTGACTCAGTGCTGCAATAGCACTGCCTTTCCTTTAATAATTGATGCTTGAGTTTCTAGGTAGCGGGCCCAGAAGATTTGCCGGTGGCATTATCTAGACATAAAAAAGACGGCTGCTGCTATAGCTGCAGGGATCGCGGTCGCCGCAAGCATCCCTGCTGCTCAAGCATCAAACAACCTCACCAACAGTATGGCCTCTGCTCTACATGCATGGGGCCTCCTACATCAACATGTTATAACAAATGGACATTTTGATCTTTCATTGTTTGGGACTTTACGGGACAATGCCTTGCGGGTATTTGTCTAGAGAATTCAGTGTGTTACTTGATGGAACTTAGGGCAGCTGATTTGTTTAAACAATTTGATATGCTATGCAATTTGGCTCGTCAGCAGAAGGCTTGTCGCCTTAAAGCCGCAACATCTCCTCACAATTGGACGGCTTAGTCATCATACACAGTTGATCCTAAAGGGCCCCATTGGATGGCTGGTTAGCCAATGACGGGTAAGATCCCCAGAGGCGGACAACCTAAGACAGGCACATTCGCACGGGACAGTCTCATGTGGCCGACATATCAACCTAAGTCAGGAGTCAAGGGCACAGCCTTGATTATCCGATGATGGGTAAGAATGTTGGTTGCACATAGACGTCCTAGAGCATCCCCTCTTTTAAAACAAAAGGGGGTAAATGCAGGAGCCCTGTTTGGGCAGATGGCTTAAATTGCGGTTGACTATGGGCCATGAAGATTTGGGCATTGCCGCCTTCCGTAGTTTCACGGGACTTGGCCCGGGATCTCGCGGGACTTGGCCCAGGATCTTGAGTTACTTGAGCCGAGATTGCTGATTGGGTCAGCGCCATTTTTTTGGTGGTGTGGTGCATGTTAGTCGTTGTTAGAGCCAGAGAGAAAAGTTATCAGAATAAAAAGCTGTTTGTTTCCAGTTTGCCTCTGAACTTCTTCCCGCAGCTTCGTTGCTCCAAGCAGCCATCGCTTCAGGCGGCAACAACCCTCTGCCCACCAGAGGCGCCCTTGCTGCAGGCTGTGCATTAGGACTATAGCACGCCCTCCCCATCCTGAAGACGACCTTCCTGGTGCTGGGGGACAGCGAAGGTCCAGAGTGGGCAGCCGCCTGCCTCCCCTCCCCTCTCACGCACCACCAAGTCCAGGCCCTGGGCTCCACTCTTCCCCTCTGCAAGTCTGCAGGACTCTGAGGCTGGGGAGCACCTGTGACACTGACCACCTGCAGTTGATGCCTCAGGCCACAGCTGCGTGTCACCCTTCAGAGCCACCCTGCACACCCTTCTGCTTCTCAGGGATCCCAGGACCTGCCACTTGGCCAGGACTGCGGCACAGGAGCTCATGGGTCAGTGAGACCCAGGGAGCTCTTCCTGCTGTCCTCTGGGACACACACGAGAGCCCTCCCGCCACAGATCGCAACTCACTTCCCCTCCCCTTCCAAAAACATGGCTTCTAAACCCCCATGCTTGATCCCGGGCTTAAGTGGAATGAAAATTCTCTCGTCCAACACTGCTGCGCTCGAGGACCCCGGGCTATGCTGACATTCGTGTCAAGTTAAGGGATTAAGACACTTTTCCACCTGACTGAGATGGACTGCAATTTTAAAGCCTGGTTCACAACTACACCGACAAGTTTGTAGTGGAATAACATACAAGTCTACAGTAAGGAAGTCTTCAGCATAGCATGTGAGGGTACAGATTTGATTCAGAATGTCTGGTGAGGATCCCAATTTTATCTCTTATTGGATTTGTGAACTTAAGCAGTTACTGATAATTTCTGGGCTTCGCTCCATCTTTAAAGTGGGGGTAAAAATAACACTGCTGGCTTTGTCATGGGGATTAAATGAGCTAATACACTCTTGCCTCTGTGTGTAATGCTCTTACAATGCTGCCGGGCTTACAGCAAACACCCGTCAACGTTAGCTATTACTTTTTACTTTTGTTACATGATGCCATCCATTTAAATTGCCTGAGATTTTGTTACATGTGATGACTATATACGGTGGACTAAGCAGAAGTAAAGCTAAATGCCCAAGTAAAGCTAAATGCCCAGGTCCAGCAATTCATCATCTGGCCAGGGCTCCAGCTGGCAAACACGGCAGTGTTTAGAGATGGATCACCAACAGCCCCACAAGCTCAATTCCTCAAAATCCTCCAGAAGACCAACATGAGGCCACACGCTTCCTGTCTCCTTGTCAGGAATACGACACATAGTAGGGACAAGGATCAAGTTCCCTGAAAAGACAATAATCTGTTGTGATCCACTGCCACCAAGACCTAATGGCCTCACCCACAATAGGACCAGAAAGCCCCCATCTGTCCCCACAGAAGGCCTGGCTTTGCAGCCCAGCAGGTCCACGCTGCCAGGGATGCTATGCACCCGTCACCTTGGACAAAGAGGAGCCGGGCAGTTCAGAGAGGCCGCGAGCACTCCGCAGATGCCACTGGGATGGCCGGGACGGAGCATGCTGGGAAGGGCCGCAGGCAACGAGGTCACTTCGGTGGAGGAGCAGCCCCCCACAGGGCTCAGCCTGACTGTGGCTACTGCCTTCAGAACAGGAAACTCACTCTTGTCCTTTGGGATCTTTGGGAGGGTGGATCAGGACCCAGATTCCAAGATGTGTGTGTGTGCTCACGTTCCTCGTGTAAAGTGGCACGTTCCACATCACCCTCGCCCCCACACCCACGTCACTGCTGGGTTACCTGCCACACCCAAGATGCAGGGGCTGCATGGACAGTGGTTATGTGTGATTTTTTTTTTTAATGGTGCTGGCAATTGAACCCATGGCCTTGTGCATTTGAAGCAAGCACTCTACCAACTGAGCTATATCCCCAACCCTGGACAGCGGTTATGCCACATTGTCTAAGGAGCAATGACAAGACCTCTGCGCATGCTCAGTGCGGGCACCACTTGTTTAGTTTTGCTTTCCCTGAGTACTTTCCATCCGCCCCTGGTGGGAGGCTGGGATATAGAGGGCCAGCCATGACATGACTGTGTTGCCTATCGGGAGGAAGGTACGCTATGAGGAGTCACTACTATAGTAGTGATTTTATAAAGACTAAAGCAGAGTGGCAACTGCCCCTCACCCACGTGCCCTCTGCTGTGCTCATGGCAGAGGAAGGCAGGAACTAAAGGTGTTCTTTCCTACCTCCTGCTGGTTTTGAAAGCCCGTAAGCCCAGGTCTGGGTCTACTGAGTGCCATGGCCTCCAGCTCTGCAGCAATGGCAGATGTAGACCGATTTTTAGACAATAAAATATACTAGCAGGGCCATAATTAGATTTATAGCAAGATCTTTAGGGAGAGAAGCACAATCCTGAAAATCAAAATTGACAGTAGGTATCAATTAGTGAGCAGGAACTATTCACTGTGTGAAAGCCTTATGGGCATCACCTGATTTAATGTTCACGGACCCCATCACACAGATATCACAGACAGGAACACGGAGGCGCTGAGAGGTGGAGTCTGGGGTCACATGCCCAGGTTGGGCCTGGCTGGTTGACCCCAGGCACTGATGGCGTGCTTCGCAGGAGTGGCAGCTTCAACCCTGAGCAGCAAAGTCAACTCTCCGTACAGACTCAGAGGAGGTCACATCTCACCATGCCAGTCCTGGGGTGGCGAGGAAGCAAAGGAGGAGGAGGAAGCACTGACACTCCTCCTCCACTGCCCTCCCACCACACCAAGTTGGAACCAAATGCTGTGACAGTTGGAAACGAGGCAAAACTAATGTTCCAGGATTAAGAGGGCTTTGGATTACTTTTGCTGTTTTCCCTTTATCCAGGATTCTCTTCACTTCCCAAGGAAGGAGTTTATTCTGCAGAGGAAGACAGGCAACACCAGGGGACTTTGGTTTTCCATGACGGGAAAGAATATTTTCATGGAAAACCTCAAAGCGGAACCGGACCAGGTCATGACCCTTGCTTGCAGGGAGCCTGCGGGGTTGTGAGCCACCTGCATTCATGCTCTCAGAAAATGCAAGCTCTGACTCAAGTCCCTGGCCTAGCAATGATGGCCTGGTGGCACTCTATTACAGAAAATACTTTTATAAAACCTCAGGAGCTCAAGTGCCATCAATACCCCTGTGACTATGGAACAGGCACCAGGAGTGGGACCCACTGTCCTGGAGATCTGACTGCAGGAAGGAGATGTTAGGAAGGAGACTTCTTCCCAGATTCCCATGCTGGCTGAGCCAAAGGTAGACAAACACTGGCAAGTACGAGTCAGGACTAGTTTTACAACTGGCAGAGTTGTAAACACCATTGAAAATGGTGCTTCTCAAAACAAACAAAGTGTAAGTTTGTAGGCATTTTTCCAGTGATAATATGGAATGAGGAAAAATACTCCAGGTACACAAAACTGAGAAGTAATGAACACAAAGAAATGGAGAGTTAAACCAGAACCCTGGCAAGGCTGAGGCACCCGGAGTACCACTTACCAAAATGCCTGGGACCAGAAGTGTGGTGGGTTTTATGTTTTAGAATTTGGAGCATCTGCATATATATAGTGATGAACCTCGAGGAGGGGAGCCAAATCTACACCTGAGAGTCATCTCCGTTTCATGCGCACCTCACACACACAGCCTGAAGGTAATTTTACATGGTACCTCAAATATTTTTGTGCATGAAATTAAGTTTCATGGTATGAAATTTTCCACTTGTCAGCACTCAAAATCTTCTAGATCCTGGAGCATCTCTGATTTCGGATTCCTGGATCAGGGAAGCTCCGCCTGACCTCTCAGAGTCTCATCTGTAGTGTGGGAGCAGCCCTGGGTACCATGATGTGTCACCCACGCTGGCACGTGCCCTGAGCACCGGGCAGGGCACACCGCACATTCTCCAATCCTGGACTCTTGCTGCCGTCACCGCGACGGCTGGTGTGACAGAGTCAGTGCCTGAGCACAGCACGGCTAGACCGTCAGGAGGCACAGGTGGGAAGGCGAACAGAGGCCAGGTGAGAGGCGACTCCACCTGCTGCGACAGGGAACGTGGTGTGGCCTCTCTTGCTTGGTGCCCCATGCCCATGCCGCCCCTCACACCTCCTCTAGGCAAAGTCCGCCTCATGCTTTAGGTCTCAGGTTGACTGGCCTCTCCACTGGAAGCTGTCCCCATCTCTGGACGGGGTGACTGATGTCTGCTGCTCCGTGGTCCTGTAGACCCACGCTCCTCCCTTTCCACAACACCCGGTGTCAACTGTGTGTCCATGTCTGTTTCACTGACCTCTATTTCCTCAGTGTGCAGCAAAGCACTCAGTGTGTCATCGTTTTTGGGGTGGGGCTGGGGATAACCATTAATTGAACTCAGGGGCACTCGACCACTGAGCCACACCCCCAGCCCTATTTTATATTTTTATTAGAGACAGGTTCTCACTGAGTTGCACAGTACCTTGCTAAGTTGCTGAGGCTGGCTTTGAACTCGCGATCCTCCTGCCTCAGCCTCCTGAGCCACTGGGATGCCAGGCATGGTGCCCGGCGCATGATGACCATTCAACACACACGTGCAGGAGGTTGACCCTGGGGCGGAATGAAAGCACTGTTGGAGCGGGCAGAGGCTCCTCCGTTCTACCTCACGCTGACATTTCCTTCAATCCTCTTTTAATTTTAGGACATATGGTTTTTGTATTCTACTCTTGTTATACGTTCACTTTTAAGGAAAGGGTTTTCTAGGCTGAAGACAATGTACACTTGCTGTCAGCCAGCCAAGCTGTGTGGGGACAATTCTGTTTGGTGGCAACACATTCAGCTTCTCCTCAGGAGCCAGCTAAGCCCACGACCTCTGCTCCCACAGGCCTGAGCAGCATGCTGGCCGCCTCGAGGTCAAGGGCGTCTTCAGAGCTGTGTGATGTGGTACCCCTGCTCCGACGGCCACAGTGAGCACTGGCGCACAGCCTGCTGTCTCAGACTCTGGGGTCAGGGTGGGCTTGAGGGCAGCAAGGTGCCTGGCTTCTTTCTTCTGGGGACGCTCTTCCCCGGGCACAGGGGTGGCATGCGGAGCACAGCTGGGCAACCCCCAGGCGGTGGGCACATGTGGATCTTCTCCCTGTGACTGTAAATCCTTCCCTCACCCTCTTCCTGCCGTCGGGAGCCACTGCCATGGCTCCAGTGGTGGGCCGGGCGGGCACAGCCTTCTTCACTTCCGGGCACCTTAGTGAGGCGGCACACGGACATTTCCAGTCACTTGACTGTAGCCAGAACAAACCTGGAGCTCAGCTGATGGATCAGGTGGCTCCTCACGGCACTGAACTGTGACCTGCAAACGTCTCCAGAAACAGCACAGCCTCAGGGAAGAGCACATCAGGCCAGATCTGCAAAGCTGTTCTGCAGAGGAGCTCTTTTTACTGGCTTCTGGTTTGCATGACTGATCGACTAGCTTTCAGGCAGCAAGTTCTCGGACAAAAGGCTGAAGCATAAAGATGTTGGAGCACCTCCCTTTGTCTCACACACAACCAAAAAACCAAAACCAACAAGTTGAGTACGTCCGGGAGCCCGACACACACTTTTCCGTGCTGGGAGAGATGCCTCTGGGGCTTCTGAGGCTTTTGGGGAGACTTCCCAGGCGAGGGCAGCGGACGCAGTGGGACAGTCCCTTTCCCCAGCACATGAAGCTGGGAGAGCAGCACAGGCTCCGCGGCCGCCCAGAACCAGCCCTCTCTGTTCTGCAGCTGCTGTGCTTCTGGCCCCAGGCACAGCGTCAGGACCAGGAGGGACCAGCGGTGAGCAGCAGAGGCCGCCCAGAGCTGTCTTCTTTTCCCTCAGCACAGGCAAATGTCCCAGAGTCCTCAGAAGACTTCCCGGGTCTTGCATTTTTTCTTGGGTCACAAGACTCCCTGTCACAAGGCAGGCTGGGAAAGCAAGAGGGCAGCAGGAGAGCCACACTCGTCCTGGGTCATTCAAGATGCACCCTGGACTGGGCACGCAGGCTGCAGGGCGAGGAGCAGGAGAGGGTGGCAGCTGGACAGATGCTAACAGCTCCAGCTATGACCACAGAGCCCCTTCAGCATAGATGGCCACCACGAGCAGCCCAGAAAGAGGAAGAGCTCCTAGAGCACCAGCCCTTGGCCTTCAGGATGAATGGGGAGATGAGTGCATTCACTTCAAAGGAAACAGCTGCAGCTTCAAGCCTGCAGCCCACGTCCCTTGGCCAGTGTCAGTCCTCCCGCTGTGGTCACTGAGCAAGTGGCCTGCAGGCAGGGCATTGTGGCCCCAGGCAGCCAGGCACACCCTTCAGAGCAGGCGGAAAGGTAGATGGAGCACGTTTCAGCAGAGAGGAACACGGGCCAGGGGCTGCTGGTGGTCAGGAGCTGCCCAAGGCAGAGGCGGCCTGAGGCCTTCTACAAAAGGCCAGCTAAGACCGCCAGGCAGTTTCACCAGGGACAGATGACTAGATCTGCATTTTTAAAATTAATTATTTGTGATGCTGGAGATTAAACCCAGGGCCTTCACATGCTAGGCAAGCACTCCACCATGGAGCTACACACCCTGCCAGCCCTTTCTATTTTATTTTGAGAAAGGATCTTGCTAAGTTGCCCAGGCTGGTCTTGAGGCCCAACCTCCCGGGTCTCTGAGATTACAGGTGTGCACCACTGCATGTGGCTAGGTTTGTCTTCTAAGTGGTTCTCTGGCCATGTGATGTAAAACCAACGAGGGGGGCACCATGAATCCAGCCGGGCGTGTCTCATAGGAAGAGCACAAGGGCCAAGGCCAGGGTGGTGGCCACACAACGGAGAACAGCAACTTCATGAGCCATTTATAAGACTGGTGGCTGGACGAGGGTCACAGTTATGGGGCAGAGTGGGCATTGTCCAGGGTTACCATGGAGCAACGGGGTGGACGGAGATGCCTTTCACAACAGAAGGAATAAACCCAAAGAAGGAATGGATTTCATGGAGAAGATGTGGACAATACAGTAATCCGAGAGACCTCAGATTGAGGTGTTCAAGTCACATGACCATGAAGACATTCAAAATTAGTGTTAAAAAAAAAAAAATGTTGTGTTCCGGAACTAGGTTAAGACACAATCACACTTTTTTTTTTTCTTTCTCTTCTTCCCTTTTCTGCAGTGCTGGGGGTTGACCCCGGGCTGCCATTTCTTAATTATGTGTCAAGTGAGGAAATGGTGAAGGGCTGGCGGGGGAGGGCAGTGGGTTGAACTTCTCAGAGACGTAGGATGAAGTCCTGATCCTCCCCCTCCAGGCCTCTGTACCTTGCATGTCACCTTCCCTGGAGATGAGGTCTTTGCAGATGTCATCAAGTTAAGGTCATGCTGTTACAGGGGGGCCTACACCATTGGTAATACGGGTGTACTCAGAAGAGGAGGCAGATCTAGAGGCACAGAGACACTGCAGAGACAAGGGCCACGTGGAGACAGGGCAGAGAGCACAGCGAGGGCCTGCAGGCCAGGGGAGGCCAGGAGCCATGGCCGACTCTTCTCTAGGCCTTCTGAGGGGGTGGGGACCCTGCCAACATCTTGACTTGGGACTTCTGGCCTACTGAACTGTGAGACGATAAACTGTTGTTTTAAAACTCTGGGTCTCTGGAAGAGCAGCTGCAGGATTCTAAGAAGCACAGGGACAGAGTTTTGCTTTTGACTTCAGACAAAACTGGGAGGGAAGACCTGCTATGGTCTCGACGTGAAGTGTCCCCAGAGGCACACAGGTGAGACAGTTCAAGGAGGTTCAAAGGAGCAATGACTGGGTTACAAGAGCCTTAACCAATCAGTGAACTGATCCCGACAGGGATTGACTGAGTGGTAACTGGAGGCAGTTGGGGTGAGGCTGGAGGAGGTGGGCTTTGGGGGCTTGGCTTTGGGTCTATATTTTGTATCTGAAGAGTGGAGTCTCTCTCTGCTTCCTGATCATCATGTGAGCCGCTTCCCTCTGCCACACTCTTCTACTACGATGTTCTGCCTCACCTCATGCCCCAAGGAATGGAGCGGCCTTCTATGGACACAAGCCCCCGAATAAACCTTTCCTCCTCTACAATTGTTCTGGTAGGGTCTCTCAGTTACAACGGTGAAAAATCTGACTAAAACAAAACCAAAGCCAGATATAAGGCACCGGATAAGAAGAGTAATAAGACAGTCAACTGCCTTGTAAAACACACCTGATGGGAGTGTGACCCTCCTGAGGTCTCGGATTCAGTTTCTTATTACACAATAAGGACGACAGTACTTAATCCATTAGGCTGTACAGGTGGCTACAGTCTGTAACCAGGTTGTTGTAATAAGTCACTGGGCACAACCTGCACGGTACACTAAGCTGGATTTATGCATCTGTGACAAGCCATACTTTTATAATACGGCCCCACTGTCACTGCAGTGCCAGGTCGGCGCACCCCACTGCCCCAAGGAGGAGCTGCTTTATGCAGCACAAACACCTGCCAGTCAGGACGGGAGGAGGGCGAGAAATGTCCACCCAAGGAGCCACGCCCAGGAGCGAGAAGCTTCCTTGCAGCTAGAAGCCACTGCAGGCCCCGCAGCTAAGCCCTGGGCCGCACCTGGGACTGCACTCAGCAGCGGGTGGGGGGACCTGTCCTCAGCTGGCACAGGTAGTGACTCCTTATCTCTAGCTCGTAGCCACGTCTCACATCTACCGTCCTCAAAGCTGCAGGACCTCTGCTGCCATCTCTGGCATGCAAAGCATGTGCAGTTGCCTCCTGGAAGCTCTCGTGTAAACGGCGGTGCACGCTGTACATTTGAACCAGCTGTTCACCAAGAGGCTAAGGTCTGCTGGTCACCTTTCACCACATCTCAGGCATCAGCAAGCAGAGCCTCCGCTGCTACTGCCTCCGCGCGAGCACCCTCGAAATGTGAGGAGCTCACTGGGAAGGCCAGAAGGCCCCAGCTGGGGTCAGAGCAAAGTCAGGGCCTCAGGCTGCCCTCTCCAGTGGAGCTGAGGCTCTTGCTCTGTTACTAAGAACACAAGTTCAAACATACCTGAGCAAATGAAGGTGGGGCAGTTTGGGCGGCAATGTTAGATATACTGGCCAAACCATTGGTGGTGGCGGGTGCAGTGGGCCAAGGGGGCAGCGCAGACCTTAGTCCTAATGGCTGAAGTCTGTATTTTTTTTTTTTTAGTCATCAATAGACATTTACTTTATTTATTTATATGCAGTGCTGAGAATCGAACCCAGGAGTGCTAGGCAAGCTCTGTACCACTGAGCCACAACCCCAGCCCCTAAAAGTCTGTATTCTCTAATCTGTGCAAGTTTAAGAATACACGTTGCACGACGCTGCTTCAAATACCCTCAGGGTTTTCCTTGAGCTCCTGGGTCATCTAAATCAAAATGGAATTACTATTTAAGATTAGCTCCATACTATCAATGCATATTTTATTTAAATCATATTTAAGTCAAGAGATTAATTAAAGCTTTTGATCCACTGAGATGGAACAAATATTTCAACCAATGGAAGATGTTCTAAAGTCAAGAACCCTGGCATTTGAAGAGACATGTATAATCACCCTCCCCTAAAAACAAAACATCTCTTAGAAAGCCAAGGAAACATGCTATCTCATGAGAGAGCAATAAAATACAAGAATGCAAAAAATTACAATTTCTCTTCAATCTCTACTTATGGAATTTACTTAGCTACTAGAAGTATTTAGACTACATCAGCTCAGCAAAATAACTTCTCCTTGCAGATATGGAAACACTGTTTTCATATGTATAAAAACTGGCATCTTTACACATTTGTCTCAGTCACAGAATGGCTTATCAGGACAAACCATACAAAGTTTTCCTTCCCTATACAGCCAAACAGCTGAGTAAATCAAAATATGGTCTGGTAAAGAAAAAAAGCTCACAGAACATGGTGGCACATGCCTGTAATCCCAGAGGCTCAGGAGTCTGAGGCAGGAGGATCACAAGTTCAAAGCCAGCCTCTGCAACTTAGTGAAGCCCTAAGCAACTCAGCAAGACCTTGTCTCAAAATGAAAAATAAAAAGAATTTTAAAAGGCTGGGGGTTGTGGCTCAGTGGTTAAGTGCCCCTGGGTTCAATCCCCAACCCCTAGTACCAAATAAATAAATAAGAAAGAGGTAAAGCTCAATCTGTTTCAATTTAGTTCAAATTATCAAGCTACAAAGTGAGCAACTCAAAAGCAGCACTGAAGTTGATATTTATGATAAATCTGGACACTTATTTCCTATTTTCATAGGGTTGTTTCTGTCACTCTCCATGCTGCCTAGATTCTACCCCGTGAACCAGCCTAGCCTCTCACATGCCACCAGTTCAGAACACCCTTATTTCCTCCATATATGGAAAGACACCAGGGATTCACATTTCTCTAAAATCTAAGTCCAGATTCTAAGGAAGATAAAATACTAGTGCAGAATCAGCAGGAAAATACTTCACTGGGTACATTTACAGAAAATGTTCCCCGAGGGAGGAGGGTGTGGATTGTGTGTGCCTGTGCGTGTCGTTGGGGGACAGCCTGTGATGTGACTGTAAAGCACAGGCTCCTGGGCACTCCTGGTCACCTCCCGGGGGCTGGACGTGACTTCCCCAGCAGGGGCGAGCCACAGCTGGGCCCACTCACGAGCTCTGTGCCCTCAGGAGGGAGCACAGTCTGCAGAACCGGTCATGGCCGAGCCTTGAAACCGGCAGTCACAGAACAGTGGACTTCACAGTACGTTAGGAGGAGCACTGGCGCTGTCCCCAGCCTGTTCTGGACCATGGGATCTGTTTTGCACAGAAGTTCTATGACAGAAGTTTGAAAGACACTGAGTGGGAACGATGAGAGTGCCCTGCACCCCGCGGAAGCCCCCGAGGTCAGCTCGACGCTCCACCCGTCACCAGAGGCCATCAAAGGAGGATGACGCGCAGATGCGATGATGACCCAACCAATGTGTGGAGACCTCGTCTCCCTCCCCGGGTTTCAAGGACGGTCACCCCAGCAGGCACTGGGTCCATGACCCCGGCAGGGAGAGCTGGGCAGCGGCACGCCAAGGCTCACCTCTTCTTCCTGGTGATGATGAGCACGTCGTTGAAGAGGAAGAAGTAGACCTGCTGCCTGGAGGTCCTCCTGGAGAAGAGCCCCGTGTCCTCCACGAAGGCTGTCAGCTCGCCCCTCTTCACCAGCCACCGTGAGGAGGACACCAAGGGGAAGGGCTGCGAGAGAGCACAGCACCGGCGTCACACCCACAGCCAGCCAGGGCCACACAGGAGAAGCTGTCGCACGACCAGGGGCGTCGGGCACATGCCACCCCGGTGCACACGGGCGCAAGGTACCTGGAGAAGCACCGTGCGCATGCCCCGGGAGAAAGGGGACAACTCAGTCCCTGGTATAAAATCTACTACCCCATATTCAGTGGGGAAACGTCTCTGATCATAACTGAAAGAGCGGGCTGAAGCAAAGTCACTTAAAATCCAAAAACCAGGTAAAACAACATCTATCCTTACCAAGAGTAGGCATTAATTAATATGTAATAATAATGTGTAAACATAGCTTTCCATGTGGGTAGCAGCATTCACTTTTCTCCGAGAGCTGAGCTGAGTTGTACCACATTACATTATTTTGGTGTGCTGTCATTTACTGAATCATTCCTCCTTGGTAGATATTGGGACTGTGTCCAACCTTCTGGCTGTTACAAACACTGCAATAACTGTATATTTAATTTTGTACACACACAAGTACAGAATGATTTCTCAGAAGTACAGCTGTTGCGTGGTAGTAAGGTACACTTGTAATTTTGATGGTATTTTCCAAACTGCTCACCACTGGGGTGGTGACAATCTTTTCTACCAGCAACATGCAAAATTCCCCTTTCCTACAACCTTATTGATAACATGGATTCTCAAACTCTTGGATCATGTATAAATCTAAAGGCTGGAATTCATTATCTTAATTTCCATTGGCAATTTTCTCCTGAGTGAAGTAAAGCATCTTTGCATTCTAACTTGTAATTTTCTAATTTTTTGCTTATCACTTTTTTAAAAAATATTTTAAAATTTACTTTTAATCTAAAAACATAATGGGGACATTCAAATCACTCATTTTCTCATGTGAAAACAGTCAGAATCCTTTTTTCCTAGGTTTTAGAAACATACAGCATGTAATTCTTATTTTGTGATCCCTAAAGAAAGGGCGAAAGGGAAACACCATGTTACAGCAACTAGGATACTCACTTTATCTTTTTCTTTTTTTTTCTTGTTGAATATTTTATTTAAATATAATAATAGAAGCAAATGTTTATTTTCTCTTACGTTTATCAGGGCCTGTATTATACATTTTTCATTCTTTCTTTTTTTTCTTTTTTTGCTTATCACTTTCATCTTACATAATAGGGACATTATCTCTTTCATTTGTGAGTTACGACTATTTCTTCCCAGTTTGCTACTTACCTTTCCACCTTTTTGTGCTCTTTATTTTTCCCTTTACAGTGAAATTTTCAGATACATGAAATGAGCACCTTTTCTTTTAATGATGTCTGGATTTGGAGTGAGCTGGGGGCCTTTCCCACAGCGCTGAGGCTGTCCTGCTGCACCACATCTCCCTGGGTCCCTTCCCTAAAGAGGACTTTCCCGTGGTTCCAGGGTGGCCCTGCATGGCTCCTACAGCTCAGGAAATTGCTGTGAGGATCTCGGCAAATCACCTGGCCTCTCAACCTCTTTCCTCATCTTGAACATGAACTCAGTAGAAATAGCTGTCATCCCTGAGGTGTGACAAGGTCCTCTGATTGTGTTTCTAATCAGTACTCCCCAGTGTTTCCAAGGGGTCTGAGCAACCCTTTGTCTCCTTTCTGATCCAGGTTTCTGCACCTAAGTCACTGCAGTCAGGGGGTTAGAGTAGAAAAGTTCACTCCAACCTACAACTCAGGGCACCTGGACCCTGCTCCTGGGTCTCCCACCACTCGCCTGGTGTCTCTGCTGACACTCTCCAGCTTCATTTTCCTCACTGATAAAATTAAAAGGAAGTGACTGTAATAATCAGTGGTCCTAAAACTCTGTGACATGGCAGGGAACCTGCTTTCTGCAGAACACCATGAAATTCTGATCCCTCTAACTCCACCGCATGAGTTAGAAACACTTTTTCTAGGAACACTTCTGGGCAGTCATTGTAAGCTGCTTAACAGAACCGCAATCAGGAGCCCTCTCTCCCATTCAGAGCCGACAAAGAACAGCCCTGACCTAGATTTGCCATTAACTGTCACTTTCTTCTTTGTTCACCCTGCCATCCATTCCAGGGCAGCATCTGACAGGCTGTGACAGCAGCACACGTCCAGAAAACGTTATGGAAGAAAAATGAACTTAAAAATAAAAAGTTTCCATTAACAATGTTTCTTATAAAGATTAAAAAAAAAAAAAAAAAAACAGGCCTCATTTGATTTAGGGGAACACCCTGGCCCAGCTCGTGGGGTGCTAGTGTGTGCAGGACCTTTGGGAATATTAGATAAATGTGTCAACTCTAAAATTCTACTGTTTTAACTCCCCCTACCCCTAGTTCGGTGTCCTGGGATGGGAGCAGGGGTGCGCCTTAGATAACAGAGCTGCTGGGCCTGCTGCAGGGAGCTTCTGTCTGTGGAGGCAGGATCAGAGCGGCCTCAGCTCCTGCCAGCCTCTCTTACCAACTGACGGCCCTTCTTTGAAAAGCAAATTCCTGTTCACTTGGCTGCCCTCAACTGTCCCTATTTTGATAAGATTTAAGCAGAAGGAGTAATTAACACAGGCATAAGGATACCTTAATTTTAAATTCCAGCTGGGAGTTAATGGTGTACATCATCTCAGTCCTCTCCATCTTCCGGGCTCCTTCATTGCACAGTCGAACCAGCTGGAACAGAAGCAGGAGGTTAGGAGGGCCAGGCAGAAGCCTCACTTCTAATGCAGATCTCACAGGAAGGACTAGCCCCTGGGAGGCCCAGGACTCACCCCCATAGCTAAAGACCTCACAATTGTACAGTTAAAGACACTCTACTAAGTTAGAAGTAGTGTGGCCAGGACAGAAGACAGAGGAAAAGAAGGTCCTCAGCAGGCAGGTGGCACCCTGTAATCCTAACTGCTCCAGAGGCCGAGGCAGGAGGACGGCAGGTTCAAGTCCAGCCAGGGCCACTCATTGTGAGAACTTCTCTAAAAACAAAAATAAAAAAAAATGCTGTGGGGGCAGCTCTGTGGTAGAGTGTACTCCTGGGTTCAAGCCCAAGTACCACCACCAAAAAAAAAAGTCCTGAAAATTTCAAGTGCACACAGCCTCTGCCTGCCACACCCTCCACACTCAGGAGTTCCCAACACCCTGGTCTGCACCCACCCCCCCTTCCTGTCCCCTGCTCCCATCTCTATGCTGGGGACCCCACTCAGCCTCCGCAGGCTGCACCCCTGCCCACCTCCAGACCAGAGCAGCAGGAACCAGACCACCAGCTTCAGAGGCAGAATCCAGGCTGTGCTGCGTGGGGTCCAAAAGGGTGCAGAAAGAGGAGGCCTCAGGGCCCCATGGCCAACGGACCCCAGGGGTGGCCATGCAAAGGAAGTCAGTCCAACTGCACCCTGAACCCTCCGCCACAGGCCTCTGGCGAGTACCTAGCACGTACCTGACTCTCTGTTCTACATCAAAACAAACTTTATTCCTAATTTTTTATTAACTGGAAAATCTGAAGAAGAAAAAAATGTCCACCTAAGGGTCACTGGCATGAAGATGAATGTGACTGTTAACAATAAAGGTTGGAAATTTTATTTTTAATGCTACTGATTTGTTAGGTAAATAATACACGCACATCATAAAAGATAAAACAAAATGCTGATTATAATACAGAACTAAATGAAACGGAACACAGGGAGGGGTCTTCTGTAATAGGAGCCCCACAAACACGGGATAGCTCCCCCTTATCAACACATCATTCATTGCAAAAGAGCAGTCCTCTTAGCACCTCCTGTTTCAGGTGCTAGGGTTACATCACAACAAGAGGGACAGGATCCCTAAGCTGTAACCAGAAGACACACCCGCTCCCATGCACACATACCAGTCACACTGAGGTCCAAAGGGTGCTCTAGCACTGAGCCACATCCCCCGTCCTTTTTGTTTTGAGACAGAGCCTCAATAAACTGCTTAGTGCCTCATTAACTTGCTGAAGCTGGCCTTGAACTTAGGATCCTCCTACCTCAGCCTGAGCCCCTGGGATTACAGGTGTGCACCACCGCACCCCGCATCACTCTTTAAATGTAATAAAATGACATTATCGAGTGTGGATAACCATGTTATTCCTCAAACTTCCAAACAGCAAATCCATCAGCAAAAGATGGAGCTGCCCCCACTAGAGGGATTCTGAGGAGCCCAGTAGCCCCAGGGCAGGTCAGAAAGGGAAAATCTCCCCCACCGTCCTAAGCAATGAAGTCATCGATGGCCTCCATCATAATGCCCCTTTGAAGGGACAGTGCTAATTTGGACATGTGTGTCCTGCTGTTATTATTAAAACGCGCCTCTGTATATTAGAGCCAGACCTTGCTTTGGCATATTCCAAGCTGCTATTAAATTTGGTTCACTGAACTTTTTTGTTTTAGGCTTAATGCATGGAAAAGAAAAAACAAAAAAACAACAATAAAAAAAAAAAAAAAAAAAAAAAAAAAAAAAAACTCAGCACCATGAGTAAAGAATTTTAAATTAAAACAAAAAGTTTATCAAATTCACAAGGAGCATATTCAGTGTCAGGACGTGTGCCGCAGAACAGCACCGACCCCTTCGGATACCAATGTCATGGGCATGAAAGGACCTCTCCACAGGACACCGTGGCATTCACGGTGACAGGCCTCTAAATCCTGGCCTGTCATCCCAAAGGGTCAGGAGGCAGAGGCAGGAGGGTCACAATTTCCAGGCCAGTCTCGGTGACTTACTGAGACTCTGTCTCAAAATAAAAAATAAAAAGGGCCGGGCGCGGTGGCGCACGCCTGTAATCCCAGCACTTTGGGCGGCTGAGTCAGGAGGATCACGAGTTCAAAGCCAGCCTCAGCAATGGCGAGGCACTTAGCAACTCAGTGAGACCCTGTCTCTAATAAAATACAAAAAAGGGCTGGGGATGTGGCCCAGTGGTCTAGTGCCGCTGAGTTCAATCCCCGGTACCAAAAAAATAAATAAAAAAAAAAAAAAAAAAAATAAAATAAAAAGGACTGGGGTGGTTAGTAGAGCACCCCTGGGTTCAACGCTCTGAACCACAAAAATAAATAAATAAATGAAAATCCTTATACTCTCCTTTCCAGAAAACCACTACTAGAAACTTATCTTTAGAAATGGTGGCATGAGACAGCACAGTCGTAAGTGAAGCCAGCTCGCAGGACGGCCCTGCTCAGAACCGTCACACGGCCCATCCCTAAGTGCCCGCTACACCCCTCTGCTGCTCCTGGAGTGAAACCCAGCGGAAGGCTGCCCAGCAGGATGGCAACAGCCACCGTGGAGTGACAACAGCTGGCGCCTCACTTTCTGCCTCTTAGATTCTCCACGTTGTCCATGACGTGTGTCTACCCCTTCACTCCCTTGTTAAACAGACCCCTGTAAACATCCACCCATCCTCACGCAGCAGCAGTGAAGGGTGCAAAGGAGAAGCCCTCGCGTTTCCACTGTCCTCTCCCCTGACCGGGGCCAGCCACGAGGTGGCCTGGCAGGGTGACTGTGGCCACTCCTGCACGCTGGTAACACTCGCTACAGCAACACCTCGGGATCCACAGGCCACACACGGCTTCCCTGCTGTGCATCGCAACTGACTCCCTGGGCAGCACAGCCAGGCACCTGAGGACTCCCAGACACCACCTGCCCTCCTGCTGGTGGCAGAAGCAGGGTCACAGGGACAGGTTGGAGATCCTGCCTGACGCTCAGCCTCCAGAACAAAGCCTCCACAAACGTGAGTGGGATTTTGGAGAGGTGAGAATCGGAGCAGACACTCTGAGAGAGCATCTACAGTGGAGAAGATTCCATGCCGCACAGAGACCACCCTCGACCGCCCTCCCACTGCCCAGCGCCCCGGGGCCTGCAGACCACCAGCTCAGAGCCCCTGGGAACCCTCTTCCCCAGGACCCCAGGATGCAACCAGAACACTGGGAAGGAAGCACATTCCCACTGGGCAGAAACAGCTTTGCTGGTTTGGAGTTGTCTGAGCAGGTCAGGAAGTCCTTCCAAGCTCGCCCACGTGCCTGAGCGAGCCCACTGCAGGCTTAGCACTCCCTGCAAAAAGTGGCATTCGTGTTTCGGTTACCAAAAAGGTACCACTCCCACCCTCCAAAAAAATGAATAGCTGCCCGCAGAGACTCACCTCAGGGATTTAAGTACAGTCTGGTTCTAAAACCTGTGGGCCTCACCATCCTGAAATTAATGCTATAAAAGGCAATATTGGAAATTTCCAATTTCTCTGATATCCAAGAAAGCAACAGTGTCTGCATTTTAATTTTGAACCACAAATGCTCTGGATATCCACCCTTTCTGTTGAAAACACTGACATTGTTCACCCTGCGTCTATAAAACCCTCACATATAAAGTGAGTCTCAAGCTGGCAGTGATCACAGTGCCAGCCAATTGACTGCCAGGGGACTGCGTGCAATTGTGACACTGGGGACTCACGCTGGACAGAGAAACGCTGCCCTGTGAGGAAAGCCCCCAGCTGGCCTCCTCGGGTGTCCAGCTCTGGCACCTGAGGGCCCACTGTGGCTTTGCGAGGTTTCCCCCAAAGTACCAGGATCACATGGCGTGAGCCAGGAGCCTGGCGGTCAGTCTACTCAGACTCCTGCGAGAAAGGAGACGCTCGTACTTCAGTTCCACAGGCAGCTCCTGGTCCTTCTCCTCTTTGTGTGGCCTTCTCTTGATCAGCTTCTCCAACAACCACGCAGAGTCTGTCAAGGTCGCCTGTGTCGGAGGCTGGTGCTCCTCCAGCTGCTCCCCTGCAGACCCCGGGCCCCTGCTCCAGGGCGCTCGGTGGAGACCAGGGGTCCCGTCAGAGACCTGCCCGCGTGGGGCTTGGTAAGGCGAGCTTCCTGCCCCCAGGGAGCAGGTGAGAGACGCAGGTGGGACAGGAGAGGGAGTGCAGTGGCCCTCAGACGTTCATATAAAAACGTGTGATAGAAAAATGGCCCACAATTTTATAACCGCAATTAGAACGAGGATAAGGAGACAGTGAGTCTGTTTAGAGCTGACGGGACAGGACTTCAGAGCAAAGTGGCAAAAGACGCCCCACCCAGGCCAGGCATGTGGTGGAGAGCTGGGGACGCTGCCCACGCTGCCCACGCTCTCCACGCAGGGCCAGCTTGTGGGGCGCCAGCCCCCCTCGCCCCTGCTGCTTCCCCTCCGCTACAAGTTCCCAGCAGCAGCCCCAAGCTGAGCACCTGAGCTTGACTATCTGTTAAACAAACAAGCCAAGGATGCCCTTCCAGCCACTGCTGCCACTCACTGCCAGCGGAGCCTCAGAGCTGCCCACCCTCGCCAGCCGGCTTCAGTCAGTCTCCCAGCCTGACCCCACACCACCCAGGGGCACGGCCCACCGAGGACCGACCCAGGGAAGCCTTCTGCACCTCACCCGTCCTGAGGAGCCTCGACAGGGCGACAGCTAGCCGCCTGCACTCCCAGGAGGGAGGCTCGCCTCCTCTGGAGGGCGTGTCTGTCTGTCTGTCTCCTCGGCTGGCTCCCTTCCCCCAGCAAGACCGTGGACGCTGCTGGTCCCCAGGCTCAGCTCAGCCTGCTCTTCCCCAGTCTCCCAGCTCCCCATCCTGCCCGGCACGGAGGATTCCTAACCCACGTCCAGTCGGGGCCTCTGCCCTGGAGTCCTGGCGTGTTTCTTTAGCCAACTCGTGTGTTTCACGGAACCTCGATCACAGCGCGTGCAAAGTGGACTCATCAGCACCTGCCTCTGTCCTGTGGGAGGGTGAGTGAGCTGCCCAGCCACTGACCACCTGCCTTGACCTCTGACCTGACCAGTGCTCACCGCACCCCCCTCCAGCCCACCCGCAGGTCTGCTCCCCTCCTCCCGGCACTCGCCTCCTGCCACGTCACGGAGGCCTGACTCCACACCTGGGCTCTCCCTGGTCCTGTCCCCACTGGCACCTTCACACCCGTGACTGTGACTTCCCACATCAACTCAGGACAAGGCCACTGGCTCCGACACCCATGCCAGGCCCCTGCCCACCACTCTCCCCGGGTCTGGGTTCCTCAGGCTGCCCGTCACTTGCTGGCCCTGCGTCTCTCCACGCTCCAAGCCCTGGCTGGCGGCTGTCCTCGTGCCACCCTCAGCTGGCACCTCCCCGCCCGTCACTCGCCACCGTCTGTGTTTACTGCCCGTCCTCCTCTTTACACTGCACACATCACGAGTGACGCCACCACATGGTCCTATTCATCGCCATATTTTTGGCAGCTGGCATCGTGCCCAGCGCAGCAGTTTGATACTCAGTAAATACTTGCTGAAGGAGAGGACGCTCAGCAGTTATTCACCACCAAGAGCAGACAAGACGGCTGGGAGCCCAGGACACAGCACCATCTGCAGCAGTGAAAGCCAATTTCACTGGAGCACAGCAAACATTCCTGTTTCCCAACTGAGTCGAGAATGCAGGGCAAAGGGCAGCAGCACAGGTGGACCCACAGTGGACACGAAGCCCCTTCCGGGACCCCTGCAGGCCCAGGGGCTCACCTTGCTCACTTCCTTCAATGCCCTCTTGCAGGCCTGTACTTGGGAGAGTCCCTCAGGGTCTTCTGACAGATGGTCTGCAATGAAGGAGAAACAAGCAGGATGGGCTGATGTGCCTAGGAAAATGAACCAGCGCTCAGCTCTTCCTCCCCTCAGGGCACACGCAGTGCTACACCCAGCATTACGGACAGGATGACGCTAAAACCCACTGAAAAAGCCAGGTAGGAAATGATCTGTAAACACACGGATTCAAGTCACTCCAGGGATGGCCACGTAAGAGGACAGACTCCAGCCTGGTCCCAACCCCAGGCTGGCCCTGGGCTAGGTACTCGACCTTGGGCAAGTCAGAGGTCAGTATTGGCCTCAGTTTCTTCATCTGTCAAACTGGAATAATGTCACTATACTTACCAGGTTGCTGCAAGGGTTAAACGATAAATTAACGTAAAGATCCCATTTATGCGCCTGGCATACGGAACAAGTTAGGTCTAAGGTAAAACTGAGCTTGAAGAGGGTCAACTCAAGGTAAACTGAATTACAAATTGGCCGTGCCTAATCTGAAAATCTGACATCCTAAATGCTCCAACATCCACAAAAGCTTGAGTCCCAACAGGACGCCAGAATGGAAAATTCCACACCATGAAACTTTCTTCCATGCATGAAGATTTTAAAAGCATTGTATAAAATTATCTTCAGTCTTTGTGCAGAAGGGTGCATAAAGCATAAATAGATGTCCTGTTTGCCCACGGGCCCTTCCCCAAGGTGACCTCAGGGCACATATGCAACTGTTCCAAAATCCAAAAAAACAAACTCAGTATCTGAAGCATCTCATCCCAAGAATTTTGAGTAGGAGACATTCCCTCTGTGCTTATAACTTTTGAAACGATACACCAAGTCCAGGGAACCATGTTAATTGTTGCAAATGTTCCTGTTGGTTATAACACATTTAATTAAATTTCCAAATGAAGCAAAATGAAAGAGATGATATTTTAAGGAATCTAGATTCTGCCCAGGTGGCCTGACTCTCTCACAGAGCAGACAGAAGAGGTCCACAGCAGCATCCGGCAGGGGTGGAAAGTGTGGTGACCCATGAACCAGCAGGACCTGAAATGTGAGTACCAGCCCTGGGAATCAGAAAGCCAGGCATCAGATTGTTCATGGGAGAAGCACCAAACGTACCTCAGTGGGTTTACGTGACTGTTCTTACACTAGTTTACCATGACCCACTCACTGTAAGAAATAAATCTACACTGCAACCAGCACAGTGTGCACATAGTGAAACAAGGTTGTTTAATGAAACAACATGTAACCACATCATGAGCCTTGTGCACATCATGCAGCTCATATTAACATTCTACTTCATGTTTCAAAAATGCTCAGAATTTGAAAATCAACTTCATGACCCACTAATGGCTAAAAAAGCAACATGAAACACCCTGGTTTGTGTCCCCGTGAGCAGGCACCTGAGGTGCAGCCCAGGCACACAAGTTTTTTTTTTTTTTTTTAATTTATTTATTTACTTGCATGCCTGTAATCCCAGCATGCTGAGGCAGGCTTTTTTTTTCGCAGAGTTCAAATGTTTACGTGGTGCCGAGGATCTTAGCAACCAGTGGACCCCGCAAACGGGCTGGGGAGCAGTGGTCTGCCGCTGAGCCACAACCCCAATCCCCGGTACACAAAAAAAAAAAAAAAATCTGTACAGATATGAATTTTCTGGGAATAAAATCTATGGCTTTACTCAGAATCCCAAAGGGGTCTGTGACCCAAAAAGGCTCAGGCCCACCAGGCAATCTTGGCTTAAATAGCCAGCACTGGACAAAAATGGTTCCTTTGATTCTGGAGTCCCATTCTATTCAAGCATTAGCCTCAACATTTGGTTCTGATAGCCCAGTTATACCCTGCCGTACAATAAAACATGATGGATGCTCATCTAAGAACATCAACGCGGTTCTCACAACTTCAGGTTCTGCAGTTTAGTCACCTGCTACGTAAAGATCCCTGGGTAAAGCCAAGACCCCACGTGAGACCGAGGTCCTAGGAGGTGCACTGCCCAGTGCAGACGCACACCATGGCGATCACAACTGAAACGCCCCCCCCCCACAGGCCTCTCAGAATGCCGCCCCTCACTGAGCAGCTCATGGCTGTGTGTGCAGAGACAAGGTCCTCAGCCCCAGGTGCCAGGCCACAGGGAGGGAGGGGAACCTGGACAAGAGCAGGTGGTGGATTCCGCACTGACAAAGCCTCCCCAGACCCAGACCCTGACAGTCAGCAAGGTGACCTGGCTCACACCCTTCCTTGTGTTTCAAGGTCACACTGTTCCTTTAGAACATCTCAGAATTCACAGGATATTGAGAAAAGGCAATCTGCTTCCTAACCTTACTCAAATGGTATTTTTTGCTGTATTTTTATCACTGGATTTAAAAAAATATATAAAAATGCATATTATATCAACACATGACCCTGTTTTAAAGTAGAGTTGTGACAACCTGTTCGACTTAGAATAAGAGTCCCACTGGCCAGGTGGGACCTGTGCCGGGCTGGCTGTCCTCCGCTGCCCACCCTGCCCCCCTCGCTGCTGCAGGCTGGCAGACCCAGCATGCAGGCCTCTGCCCTGGCCCAGCTGCCCTCCAGCTGCAGGGTGTACCGGGCACCCTCTGCTCACTCCCCAGCATGCCTGGCTCCACTCACACAGGGACTCCTGCCTGGCACACTCAGGATGCCGAGCTTCCACACCTGCTGTTCCCCGCATGGCAGGGGCAGGTCTGGGCCCTGTAGCGCCTCCCAGGGGAAAGGGAAGCCCCAGTGCACCCTGGAACACCCAAACGGGAGGGGTCTTAGTGACCAGGCTGAGCAAACTGAGGCCCACCCAGAGTGGTGAGCTGCCCAGGGTCTCATGTTCAGCTCAGCAAGAAACAGAAACCAGGGCTCTGTCCTTGAGAAAGCCAACACTCCCCCGACTTCACACATGTCGGGTAGGTGGGAAACGCAATCAAACTCCACTGGAGGGGGCACAGGCACAAACTGAAGATAAATTCCAGAGACATCAAACACGGGCAAGACTTTCCAACAAACAGCACCTTCTCGTGGGATTGGGGGTTTTATAAAGGGAATATGCCTCAGTTGAAGTGGAATAAGGCTAATTTGCTTAATAGGTTTGTAGCAGCACGGCGATCCAGGGCACAGGCCACAGATGGGGTCTTACATCCATCAGCAGAGGAAGGCAGGTCACCCTCTGCATGGGGAGGATCAGAAAGGAGATCATGGGCAGGTTCCTGCAGTCTTCATGGGACTCGATCCGTGACAGCACTTCTTGAAGGCGGGGTTGGTGGCTCTGAGGGGAACAAAACAAAGAGAGACTTCAAAATATTTCCTCGTCCAGCTAAGCAGCAAGTGAGACTGTGTCACAAAAACACCGCGGACGCTCACACCTTCTCCATGACTTTGAAACACATGAAAACAACATAAACGCAGTCACACAGGGAACAGAAATGGCTCCTCTGCTTCTCATATTTCAGGGCTGAAGATCAGATGTGGTGTCACGTGACAATATTAGCAATATTGTTAATACTGTTAATACAACTGGGACATCAACGGATGAAAAGGACTCAGGTGGTGTGACGGCGAACGTGTCAAACATAGATTAGTATCCACACTCGCTGCCGCACTTGATCCCTGGAGTCCCTCCACCCTAACAGAGATGGCCCTGGACCGCCACCCAGGAAAGACGTCCTGTTGGGGTGGAACTGGTACTGAGAGGCCCCTTTCCCTCTGCTAAGGTCCTCTTTCTGATACAGAAATCCTCCAGCCACAAAAGCCAGCACACCTCTCCTCCTCTGCTGATGAAGAACAGGGTGACAGGGCCACTGTGTTTTCACAGACTGGGCAAGCTGCCCCCAAGGACACCACCCCGCAGGCCCACCTGGACTTCTACAGGCCACACAGGAACCCAGTGAGAGGAGGAGCTCAGAGGTGTCCAAGTGCACCCCTGAGAGAGACCTGGGGCCTGACAGGAACGGAAGCCAAACCTCGCAGGTTTGTGACTCAGCCCAGCTCCTGTGCCCCCTCCCCCTCCCCCCAGGCCCCTGTGGAGGTCTGCAGCCTCCTGTGCCACCTGCCTTTCCCAGGGGAGGGGCAGTGGGTGCAAGGGAGCACAACTGGACTCCCCTGCTCTGAAAAAAAAAGAAGAAAAAGAACCAGGAAGCAGGATGGGGCAATGACTAAACATGAATCAGTGACAACATGGCCAGGAGCCTTGGGGCAAGCCTGTGATCCTGCGGCTCAGGAGATCGAGACAGAGGATCGAAGTTCAAAGCCAGCCTCAGCTCTTAGCAAGGCCCTGTCTCAAATTGAAAAATAAAAAGGGCTGGGGATGCGGCTCAGTGGTTAAGAGCCCCTGGATTTAATCCTCAGTACCAAAAAAAAAATAAAAAAAAAAAAAAAACAGTTTGAAAATTAGATGATTTGGATCAAGGCATGACTAATTACACAGAAGTGTTTTATTTTCATTTTCTCAAATTGAGAAGTTTTGAGTTTCTTTTCCCTGATAGCTTTGAGGAGATTCAGGAAGCTAAAAGCAAACTCCACGTTGGTGGCACACTGGACTCACTCAGGTCTCAGGCCCTCCTCCTGCTCCAAGGGTTCGCACTGAGTGGTCTGAGATGCACCAGGCACTGTCTGCTTGGTTCAAAGATTCCCAGTGTTTCCAGTGTCGCTAAAAGTCACTGCTCTAACCTCGATGCACATCCACTACACAAAGTCCTGGAAACACAACTACCAATGATTTCCATGTGAACGCCGCCATCAGGGCGGCCATCAGGAGATTCAGACAGGACCTTTCCTTTGGAGTCACTTAGCCCATAGCAGGAACTATTCACATTTTTTTAAGTCCTGCAAAACCAAATGCAGACTGAAGTTGGCTCCAGTTCAGGGCTCTGCTTTCCAGCATGAACTTGCACTCCCAGCAGTTACAGGGCCACCAGGAGCAGGGGCTGGGGCAGTGCAGGGTGTGACTTCGCCCCCAGGGGAACTTCCACCAGGTCTGGAGACAGTTTTTGGCCTGCTGCTGGGCAGAGGGCAGGCATGCTGTGACACATCCTACAGTGCACAGGACAGCCCCAGGACAAGGACTTACAGCCAAAATGTCCATCCTGCGCATGGTTCTTTATACCGAGACCTCACCTGCAGCCAGCAGCACTGCACCCACCCTGTGAGCCTCTCTGCAAGGTGAGGGGAGAGGGCAAGACGGTCCTTTTCCCAACGTGGGGCCTCTGGCTACTGCTCCACGCAGCCACCAGGGCATCACCCGCCCCACCCTCCAGGGAGATCCCAGCACCCCACAGAGCGGCTAGAGCTCCGCTGGTCACCAGCACTGCAGCAGGCAAGGTGCAGCATCCAGGAGGCCCAAGCTGGGCGAGGGCAAAGCGCTGCTCATGAGCAAGAGGAACCCCGAAAATAAAACCTAAGATGCTGCTGAAGCTTCAGGTGGCTGGTCCCACACCAAAGCTCAGGCAGCTCAGAAGGACAGAAAGCCAAGGTGTGGCAGGAAAGTCAAGGTTGGACTCCTGTTTGCAGCATCATCACAATAGTCAAGAACATGCTTTTCCTATTTCATCCCTTGAGACCCCCCTCCTCTCCACAGCACAGGTACAAAGGTGGGAGGGAATCACAATCTCCTACAGAGCACTTGCTCTAGTGGTCACAGGAACAGAGAGAGCACCCAAAGGCGAGAAGCCCAGAGTCCCGGCCTCCGCCCACCCATTTCAGAACCCGCTCTGGGCCCGAGGCAAACCACATATTGCCAGCTACTGGCTTAGAAAACTGGGGGGTGAGTGCAGAGCACCCCTGTGCCTTGTAACAACTAAGGAAAACAAACCAAAGGCAGCAGCAAGCCATCAAGTCCTAAGTGCTTCGAGATGAAGCTTCCCCCAGACTAGACTTCATCATCTAACATCTAAAGGCAATCCTCTGAACTATTCCTCCCTGGGAAACAGCTCACCAGGAGGCATTTCTAAATATCCTTTAGGGGATTGATTCATTCTGAAGTGAGGAGTCCAGGATACCCGACTCATGGCTTACAGCAGCTTCTGCAGCGTCCGCTGCTGGTAGACCTCGTTGGTGCAGTACTTCATGTGGGGGTCGAAGGTGGACGCCGTGTGCTTCTCCACAATGTCACTGATGTCATCGATGAAGATGTTATTCTGATGTCTTGCTTCCAACTCTGTAAAGAATCTGAAAAAACAAAGAAAAGTGTTTATGCTTCGTCCAGATGTTTAACAGACAGCAGATCGCCTCATGTGATGCTAGCACACGGGAGTTAACACAGAACCAACTCAAAAGGTGCCAAAAGGTGGCTTCAAAAAAAAACTAACCCAGATGCAAGTATTTTGTTTTTCAAATTTTGAGCAAAACACCTAAAAAACAGTCTGAAATGTGTCTGATTCGTGTTTTTTTCTCCCAAAGTAAATCATCTTTTTAAGAACATATGTTCTCTAATAAGTGGATGCTAATCCATGATGAGGAGGGTGGAGGGCATAGGAATAGGAAAGATGGTGGAATCATCACCCTAGGTACATGTATGACTGCACATATGGTGCGACCCTACGTGTGTACAGCCAGCGAAATGAAAAGTTGTGCTCCATTTGTGTACTTTGAATCAAAATGCATTCTGCTGTCATGTATAACTAATTGGAACAAAAAAAAAAATAAGATGTGGATGCTAACCCACGATAAGGGAGGGAAAGATTAGAAGTTCATTGGACCAGACAAAGGGGAATGAAGGGAGGGGAGGGGGATGGGAATAGAAGGCAGTAGAATGACCTGGACATCCCTTTCCTATCCTTATATAGGAACACATGACCAATGTAACTCCACAGCATATGCAACCACAGTAACAGGACCCTAAATGGAACAAGTTATACTTACTCCATGTGTATATAATGTGTCAAAATTCTCCCTACTATAATGTAGATCTAGAAAGAACAAATAAAATAAATATAACGATATGCATGATGTTCAGATGTCTTCACAATGTATTTAGACTGAAACGTAGGGTCATGACATTTGGTGTAAAGATGGCAATTTAGGGCCCCCAGATTTAGTCCTCACACACAGGATACAGATCACATAGGTAGCCATTGTGCGCTCACCTGTGGACGGGCACAGGGAGTGTCACCGTCGGGCTACTGTGCGTGAAGCCACCAGGAACTTTCTCGGGTGGCTACCTGTTCAAGTCTGTTTCCAAATCTTTGGGGCAGAAGCTAAAGATGGAGCTGCGCCTGCGGGGAGTATGTGAGCAAGGGTATAGCACCAGGACAGCACAGGGAGCCCAGGGACCAGGACAGGGGTGCTGATCTGACAGCAGGAAGTGAGACCACTAGGTGGAAGGCGAGTGAGAAATGATGCTTTCCCTGGGGACACACAGCCTGGCGGGTGCAGAGGCATGGAGCCATTTGTAGCTCAGGATGTCACTGAGATGCAGCCTAACAATTTGAGCACATCTTGTTCTTCCTTCCCTGGGTTTTGGAACACAGTTCCCCAAACTCTTGAAAGGTCCAGATTGATAAGGAGTCTTGTATGATAAGGAGATGTCTGAGGGCCCCTGGCAGCTTCAGGTGAGGGAGGCAACCAAAAAGACAGGCCCTCACCATGGGGCTGAAGATCCCAGCCCTGTCTCCTCACCCCCAAGGAGGGAAGAGGTCTGCAGGTCGCCTGCAGTCACTGGCCTGTGTGATGGCAACTTCATGGGGACCCCTCAACAATGCACTTGGGAGGCTGGGGCTCACGGAGGTGCCGGGAGGGGAGCGGCACAGGCCTGCCCTGCGCTCTCCTGGCTGGCTGTTCCCGAAGTGCAGCCTTTATGATCTGGCAGCAAAAGCAGGCAAAATGCCCTCTTGCCTCCTGGGAGCATGGCAACAAATCTGGGAAGGGAGGTGGACAGGGGACCCTGACTTTGAACTGAGGCAGGACAGAGGCACGGGCGACCTGGGAACCCAGTGCCTGCAGCTGATGTCTGAAGGGAGGGCAGTCTGTGGACGAGGCCTGGCACCTGTGGAGTGTGCCCTGGCTGGGCACCCAGTGCCAGAACAGAAAGGGACTGCAGGATACCGGGCACCCGGAGAGCTGGAGGAGGGTGGGCCTGAGGTGTCTGCAGCTGGGGGTAGAAGCAGCTCCAGAGGCGAATGAGGAGGCTCCAGAGCTCCCGCGGTGGGCACAGGACGGCAGTGTGGCGGGTCCCAGGTCCCAGTGACCAGGACAGAGCAATGGGAGCCCAGCAGGGCAGACAGGAACACAGGGCACAGGCAGGATGTCCTCTAGGAATCGGCTGGGGTGTAGACTGCAGGAGGGACAGGCACAGAGAAGCCTGCAGAACCGCGATGGCTGAGCTTTAGAGGCTTTGCTGTGTGAAAAGGAGCAACTCTGGAGGCACCGAGTCAAGAAACCCCCACCAGAGGAGAGAGCTGGGACAGGGAGGGACGGGTAGACTTGGGAGACAGATGGCAGGCAGGCCGTGGGACGACTGGTCTGGGACAGTGACAAGGAAGCCCGCAGCGGGAGATCAAGGACAGAAGACGCAGACGGGGCAACAGTTTGGAGGTGAAGTCAGCAGGACTGAGAAGCACTCCATGCAAGTCCGGAGGCCCAGGGCTTCTCAAGCCTCCCGCCAGGTGGCAGGGGCCACTGAGCCACTCCTAAGGCAGGGACTGAGGAGCAGGGAACAGCAGGAAGGAAGCCTTTGCCTGGGAGATGCTAAGGGACAGCTGAAAACACACCTGCAGCATCAGGGCCCTGGCATTCCAGCGACTATGTAACCAGGGCTAGTTCGGTTTAGCTGATTTTTATGAAAATGCAAAATATTTGAAACTTTTTGGTTTAATTTCATTTGGTTTTTTTAATGCAAATGTGAAGAGACTGTTCAAAGAAAAACCGAAGAAAGAAGAAACCACAAGGTCATTATTATGTAATTCTGGGAAATAAATGTCTTGGAGGCAAACATCTTCAGTGGCTGGCCTGCAGCTAGCTGTGACAGCGTGAAGGAACGCAGCTACACAACCAAGAGCAACAGCACCGCAGCTTTTTCCAACCAAAAGGAAAATCTTGTTTATCACCTTACAAGGCTTGCCATGGTACTAGACTGGAAACTAGGCGCCAGCAAAGCACCAGTCTGTGCAGTGCACCCCAGCAAGGCCGAGCCAAGCCACCTAGGCTGTATTTTGACATTAGCATAATTAAGACATAATTCAGGGCTGTCTATGTTAAACCATCTCCTGGTTATTTTGGCAGATCTGCATACTTCGCTAGGGAAGCTGAAGGCACTTCTGAGCGTGAGATATTGTGTCTCAGGGGCCCAGTGGGCTGGGAGTCAAATCGTGTCTGAAGCAAAGAGCTGTCCCTGAAGGGACCCTGGAGGACTCCAGGAGGCCGCGGGGTTACTCGGGGCGACTTAGGGAAGTAGATGTTCCGCTCTGTGCATTTTCCTCTGGAACAATGCGTGCATCTTTCCTCCCTGGAGCTGCACCAGGGCTCACGCCCACCCATGCCATAGCCTCTCGCTCTTTTCCAGAGTTCTCATTGCGAACGTCTGGACCTTGACAGGTGTCCCGGGGACCAGAAAAGGCTGCCTGGGAACACCGAGTCCCTGCCGCCCGTCGGCATGCAGGCTCACCACAGCAGCCCCTGTGCCCACTTCCACAACATCAAGGGGGCACCTGCCAGGACTGCAGCCTGCCCAGGCCATAGCACCAGGCCTCCAGGGCAGCGTGACCAGGAGCAGGGCTTCAGGAGGACTCAGCTCAGGCCCCCGTGGAGAAAGCAAGGGCGGCGCATCCCCTCCCACTGCCTGAGCACAGGCTCTCCGCAGTTGGTCATCCAGGGGCTCCTTAAACGTGGTGCTGCATTTTTGAGAAAAACAAACAGTGGCCAGCAAGACCGGTCCTCTGATGGCAGCACCCAGGCAGGTAGAAGAGACCTACGTGTGTGATGCAATCGTGGCCCCCGGCCAGGGCCCAGAACCTTCCCCTAAACCACCTGCTACTAGAACCACCTGAGCGATCTGGACCGCTCAGCTCTTGAGAAGGTGTAGCGTAAGCCCATCCAGACGCAGATGAAAACACGACGCAGACAAGATCAGGACAAGGTCTCCTCCCCTGTGTCCAGCGAGGGGCGAGGGATGTCAGGAAGCTCTCGCTGGCCAAGCCCACCACCACCACCCTGCCCTGCACCACGGGCTGCCCAGGCCCAGCCTCCTCCCACCCCATCCCCCAGCCTGCTGCACGAGATGCCCACTGGACCCACTTTATGGGTAAGAAAGCCACGACGAAGAGAGCAAAGTCGAAACTCTAACAACCCAGCCTCCCCACGAACCCAGAGGCACAGCTTCCCGAGCCCAGGGCCTGCACCCTGCCTGCTGCCCCAGCTGCCCCGGTTCTCCCTGGGGAGCTGACCCTGCCCACCTGTCACCAGGGCCAAACCCCCCCAGACTAGAGCAAGGACAACAGCTGCAGCCCAAAAAAAGGCCACCTGTGGAGTCATCTCAGCAGGGAGGTCACATGAATCAGGCCAGGGACCTGCACAGGAGGATCAGGCCACAGCAGAGGAGTCTACAACCACGCAGGGTGTAGCCTCCCAGCAGGACTCCAGGAGAGCCGTGGCCCGCGAGGTGCCCTGGTCCTGGCTGACGTGGCGCCACGGAAGGTCAGCTTGCGATGCCCGTGAAACCCTCTGGGGCCATTCATCCTGGCCCTCCTGCCCCTGCCACCTCCCCTTGCTCCTCCTCCCAGTCCTGGGTTCCATCTCCTCTCCTCCCAAAGCCCTCGCTGACCTTTCTGGGTTGAACTGGATCCCAGGTTTCATGTCTGCGGACACCCCTCCCTCGACTTCTTCAGGGTCCCTACTGTGCTCACAGTAGATCTAGATGGGTCTCGTTTACCTGTGTGTCTCAGCAAGCCCTGGAGGTCGGGAGCCTGGTGTCTGCTCACCTCTGCACGCCCAGGACCAGACCACAGAGCCTGGAATGCAGGACACAGTAAATGTTTCGTAAGAAAAAGCAACAGTGAATAAATCAAATTTGCTGTTTTAAACAGAAAAACAAAGACGAAACCTGCTCAGAAAACTCTGTTTCTCTGTGATTTTGCCAAGAGTGCGATACAAACAGGCGCCCCCCCCCCCCCCCGGGGCTTTCCTTGATGGTGCACCACGTCAGCAGTTACTTAGTGACCACAGGTCGGGTGCGTACCACTGCCCAGATGCAGTGAGGACCCCAATGAGGACACGTGCACCCCCAGCCCAAGCAAGGTCACTGGAAGTTCACCCACAGCAAACCCACAGCACCCCTGGACTTGGTCCTCACTGAAGGCGCCATCTGTGGACTAGACAGCCACAGCACCCGGCCGGATATGCAGGCTGGACACACGGAACCCCCAGGCAGGTGCCACGGGTCCCAGCTGCCTTCTATACTGTATACTACAGACATCCAGGAAAGGGCTCCTTGTGGCCCTTCCCAACAGAGCAGCAGCGGACACTCTGTGCGCCACCAAAATGAACTCACATCCCGCTGTGGGTGAGTGAGGTTTGGGGCTTGTTCCTTTGGGGTTCTTTGGTGGTCCTGTTGACTCTGTTCAGCCTCCGTTTATTTCCTGCATGGGACCAGGGGTAGCAAGCACGTGGCAAGACCACCACCACCAACCCACACAGGCCTCGTGAACCCACCAAGGCACTCCGCTCTGGGCAGGATCTGCACCGGGAAGCCATGATCCATCAATCAAAACCAGTGATGAACAGGTGGAGCACCTAGGACCCTTTGCCAGACTGACTGACACTGGTAAGGGGCAAGTCGATTCCTCGTCAGCCAGAACCCCCCACAACCTGCCCTGGGAAAGGTCGCGGGAGGTTTCTTCCTGGCTGTCTGTCCCTCATGTCCAATTCCAGCCTTTCCTTCTGGAATTACCTCTCTGGGTTGATAATAAAAGGACAGGGTTGAAATTAAAAGTGGCTCAGGATATAAGAAAAATAGTTCTCAACAAAAATGTTCAGGTAGCTCACGCTTATATTTTGCTCTTTAAAATCTCTAGGATGATCAGTGTTAAAAATGGTTGTCATTCTGTTGAAACCTTTAAAATCTGCCTGAATACATGGCAGAAGAGACTGAGGCAGAACAGCTAATCAGCTGAGGCTATTTCCAGGTCTGTGAATCTGAGGGCACAGAGAGCCTGGAAGCCAAGGGCCCTTCCTGCCCCTGCCCCATTAGTCAAGCCTCCAACTAACTTGGTCCTTCTCACGATGAGGACCTGCTAGAAGGAACACAAACAAGACCGTACAAATGTAGGAGCACAGCATTAAAAAGGCCTTGACATGCTAACACCGTCAGACTGAGCCTTGCTTTACAGTGAGAACTCATCGTATTCACCATCTGAACCTGCTTCCCAGAAGAGAAGAGAAGCTAAGGGGCTCGTTCCCATGGAACCTCCGCACACCTGATTCTTCTGTTTCATGCCACTCTTATGCAGCCACCACACTTTGATTTCTCCCAGAAACGAGATGAACTGTAAGAATGACAAAAAGCACCCGCCAGCATGCTCATGGAAAAATCCTCGGGAGACACGGAAGACGGGGGTGCGCATGACCTGCAGGTTGCACGTCACCGTGAGCACTTTGATGACTCATCTATCTACATGTGCCGATTCCCATCTAATGGGAACTCCTCCCTTCCCCGTGAGTGTTACATGTGACTGTGAAGACTGGACCAGGCACGCCTGGTTCCTGATGGATGTCCAGGGCCTAGTCAGGAACGGACACTCAGTAAGTGTGTCAAACAAATCAGTGCCAGACCCCCATTGTTCCCCGTGCCTCACTGCCAAAGTGCCACCTTCCAAGACGGGCGCTGAGGGCGAGATGATGCAGCATCCACCAGGCGTGACAGTGACCATGTAACTGCTAGGGACCACTGGGGTCCTTGGGCTGGGCCCTGTGGGGAGGACAATGCCACAGTAGGTGTGATGCCAGGCTCGGGGGCTTTCAACCTTGACAAGTTTCCCAGCCCCTGCCTGGCCAAAATTCTCGGGAAACTCGAGATCTGGGCAAGGCATGCGACTTCTGAGGGATTGCTTCCTTCCAGGGGGTGGGAGTCCGACCAGGCCCATGGCCCTTGCACCTGGGCGGCCCGGAGGACACTACGTGTTCCACCCTCACCTGACCGCAGGGCCCTCTTCGCCAAGCCTTGTTTTCTATCCCACCTGAGTGGCCTCACTGTGCATGAGTCTTTCATTCAAAGTGGCCTTGAACCTTTCAGAGACACAGCTGGCGTGTAAATTGTAAATTAAAAACAAACTGGGACAATGTAGATTCCTGCTTGCTGCCTAGAAACAGCACTGAGAATGAACTCACAGAGTGCTGCGACAAGGTCAAGTGCAACAGAAAAGCCACTCCATGCCAAAGCCCCCGTCCCAGCGTGGACCAGGCACCCTGGGATAGAAATCAATATGGGAAAGCACGTTTCTCTTTGGACACTGTTTTCAGAACCTTCCTGGGAGTGCCATGAATCTGGTCAACAGGCAAAAACCCAAAATCGTTGCTCATACACAGATTTTCCTTAAACATACTCCTCAAAAGTGGTCCTGAAGAAAGAGAGGAATGCTTTCTGCGGCTCTCAGTTCAGTGTCATTAAGAAAAAGGAAAACAGGAACCAAGACACAAACCTTGGGCCCTACTTACAAGTTCACTTTGTCCCAGACCCCTCCCCTACGTGCTCATGCAGCGTCTACAGAACGAATGCACACTTGTGCCTGGCTCCACTCCAGGGGCACGAGGTACACACCTGGACAACTCCCACCTCTGAGGTGCTGACACCATCACTCTCAGGAAGGCTGTCCTCCGTCCCCTCCCTCTGCTCCCCAGCCCACTGCAGGCCAGCATCAACAATGACCAGCACAGACATGCACCTTCCCTTCTGGGTCCTCCAAGGACCTAAGGCAAGTGATCACATTAGGTGGCCACCAAGGAGGAGCAGGGATGATGGAGGGAGGGAGGAGGTGAGGGAGCCCAGGAGAAGGATAATAGTAAGAGAACTTGGGCTATGCCCAGGAACACCAAGGCTGGCCAGGAGGCTTCAGGGCAACCATAGCCCCTAGAGACCCGCATGCCAGGTCGCTGTGCAGCACAATTATGCGTGCATTTTTTAAAGGAAGTAAGAAACCAATGACTTAGAGAAGACTTTCACTGAGGTCCAGGATACAAAAAGCTGAAAAAGCACTGGCCTGTATAACCTCAAGCCCTGCTCTTGGCCCTGCAGGGAAACCGCTGGGGAGGGAATCCACGTGCAGCCAGGGCCTGCACTGCCCGCTCAGCACGTCAGGCTCAGGAGCTTCGATGCCTTTGCTCAGGGACAGGACCCTAGGGCTTTGGGCGTTTTACAAAGGAAACTGGAGGCAGCAGGTGAGGGATGGGAAGCAGGGCTGGGGGCTGAAGTGAGGTGCAAAGGAGAGTACGGAGGCCCGCACAGCCATAGGGCCAGGTACTGGGAGGGAGACCAGCACAGCTACAGGGCCAGGTACTGGGAGGGAGACCAGCTTCAGCCATAGGGCCAGTACTAGGAGACTAGCCACAGATATAGCACCCAGGTACTAGGGGACCAGCCTCAGCCACAGGGCCAGGTAGCAGGACACTGGCCACAGCTATGGCGTCCAGGTACTAGGAGACTGGCCACAGGGAAATGGATAGAGGCTGGGGCTCAGCAGCTAACTCTGCTGATGCACAGAGCTCTCTTCTCGTCTCTCTGTATAGCATGTTTAGTACATGCTTCATCCTTTTTTTTCTAAGTGACTCTTAAAAACTCCTAAGCAAAGCTGTGTTTTAGTCAGTTTTTTCGATGCTATGACTAAAAGACTTGACCAGAACAATTGTAGAGGAGGAAGAGTTTATTTGGGGGCTCACAGTTTCAGAAGTCCCAGTCCATAAACTGCTGGCTTCATTCCTCGTGCATCGGGGTGAGGCAGATCATCATGGTGGAAGAGTGTGGTGGAGGGAATCAGCTCACGTGACGATCAGGAAATACAGAGAGACTCCACTCTCCAGATATAGATATATACCCCAAAAGCCACGCCCCACTGACCCACCCCCTCCAGCCACACCCCACCTGCCTTCAGTTCCCACCAAGTTAATCCCATCAGGGATTAATCCGCTGACTGGGTTAAGACTCTCACAACCCAGCCATTTCTCCTCTGAACCCTCTTGCATTGTCTCACACATGAGCGTTTGGGGGACCCCTCACATCCAAACCCTAACAGCTGCCCTGCTCGGGGCAGGCCTGGGGCCCAGGGCCAGCTGTTCAGCTTCGTGACACCCAAACTGGCAGACACGAAAGTGCCTCCAGGCCCACGGAGTGGGGTCTGCAACCAGTCTCCAGAGCCTAGGGCAGAGAGGTGGGGATGCTGAGCCTCTCCGTAGGGTCAGTGACAGAGCGCCAGCCAAAACGCCTGGGGTCACACAGGAGGCTAGAGACAGCACGTCTTCAGCAAAGCCAGGCTGGCCCCACCCACAGCCCTGAGCCAGGTCACTGCGTCCTTCCTCGCCCACCATAAGACACCACCACACAGGAATGCAGGTCCACTCCCGGGAGCTGATCAAGGCCTGGGTGTCCACCCTCCCAAGACCTCGAGAGGCCCCACGGACAGCTATTCGCTTCAGAAATCCTCTCCTGCCCCCAGATCTCACCTGCCCTTGGAGCCTTTACCTCTTTAGTAATGGTGGATTCAGAACTGCACATGCACCGTCTGAACCTTTAGAGAAACCTCTGCAGGATGGGGACACTTCCATCTGTGTGTCCACTCCATCCAGCAGCCATGAGCCACCGCACCTCCCTCCCCAAGCGTCGCCTCCTGTGCACACCCTGTCCTTCTAGGGCTTCCTGCAGAGGCCTGGCCCAGAGCTCACAGCCACTGCACAGGCTGCTCCTGGCCTCCCGCTGGCTCCTTTCCTGCTTCAACCACGTTTACAGAACCTACCAAACCCCTGCTGAAAACCCTGGAGACGGGGCCTGTGAAACCAAGAATGCAGCCTCCCAGCCAAACTACGGCCACTGACCACACAGCACCTGCCAAGCAAAGGCCCTGAGGCACACCTGCCTGGCTCCTTCCCCAGCCCCTGCAGGCAGTGTCTGGGACTGCATGGGGGCCAGGAATGAGGACATCATGGTGGGGCCTTCCTTACCTCTGCTTCACCCACGACCGTGTCACTCACCAGGACACACTGTGCCTTTGTGTAGCCAGGCGATCCCTCAGGGCTTGCAGAGACCTTGCCAATTCCAGCTTCCCTTTCCTTGGAGAGGAAAAGGGTAGTGTGCATAGAACACACACACACACACACACACACACACACACACACACACACACACTGTACTGAGGTCACTTCTCCAAGAGTAACTCCAACCACACTTCCCAGCCTCAACCTGGGCCACAGGAGCAGGGTCAGCTCCCAACTCGCAGTGGGAACTGCAGAAAGATGAAAGAAGCCGCCTGTCTGTCATTTCCTCTGGGGAGGCGGCACTGTGGCTCCCTCGGGAGGTACACCTCGGGGAGGAAGGCAGTGCAGCTGGACAGCTCGAGTGTGGAGCCAGTCCCTGCCTGGCACATGGTGGCACGAGCTGTCCACAGCTGTTCTTGTTGCTCCTGAGCAGGAGACGGAAGATGCCCTGGGGCACCTCTGCCAACAGAGCCAGCATGGACTTCAGCTGCAGAGGACAGCCCTGTAAAAAATCAAAAGGAGACAGAAGCAAGGTGCAAAGTGTCAGAACAGCAGGGTGGCAGAAAGGCAGACAGCCCTTGTCCAAGCTGCCAGCCTTATGTATATCAACAGGTCACATTAGGTCACTGGCATCAGCAGTACATATGGTTCACTGTGTCATCAGGCAGGTTACAGAGTTAGCTACATTATGCAGCTTATTTCTCAGTTACATACTACAGTTGCACTGTGCAATGTTAGGAGCTTTGTGTAGCTCTCACGAAAGTCCATTGTTTAAACTCACTGTTATGTGGACAGGTTCAGGCTCAGCGAGCGTGGCGAAACACTGTGGTTGTGCACCAGAGAATTCCTTTACTCCCTCTGTACCTGGAGCTCTGTGCCTGGGATCGAGGTCGAGGCTGATAAGACGACACAGGGCCCCCTCACGAGGACATTACCAGAGCAGCTAGGCATTGCACATGTTTTACTAGTTCCTGGGAGACTGCAGACTGTTCCAATTGTGGGGAAACAGGGCACCTGTCACCCCGGCCCCCAGGAGTCTGCTCACCAGAGGAACGCTGCCCTGAACACTTCCACAGCCAGAATCCTTACCCAGCATCTGCGATCTGCCATCACATCCGGTGGCTGGACTACACCTTCTACAATGCTGTGCATTTCCAAGTGGTTTTACCCATCTTTCCAATAAACGTGATGGCATTTCCAAGCACTTTCCTCAGAACTCAATATAGACATGCAAAACAGACACTCACTGGTGTTTTAGTCAGCTTTTTCGCTGCTGTGACTAAAGGACCCAAACAGAACAACTATGGAGGAGAAAAGGTTTATTTAGGGCTCACAGTTTCAGAGGTCTTAGTCTACAGAAGGCGGGCTCCATTCCTGGGGTCTCAAGGTGAGGCTGAATGTCACAGTGGAAGAGTGGGCAGAGGGAAGCAGCTCACATGATGATCAGAAAGCAGAGAGAGACTCCCCACAGCCACACTCCCAATGAACCACCTCCTCCAGTCATACCCCATCTGCCTCCAGTTACCACTCAGTTAATCCCATCAGGGAGTAAGTCACTGATTAGGTTAAGGCTATTGCCCAATCATTTATTCTCCAAACCTTCTTGCCTGCTCTCACAGGTGAGCTTTATGGGGACACCTCATATCCAAACCATAACAACTGGCTTCTTGCTAAAACAACAACAACAACAACAAACCAGTGTAAATAGCTTCCTTTGGTGGGTTTGGGGACTATAAACCCTAGTTTAGCTACAGAGAACTGTCCTGAAGGAAGCAGAATTTGAACAAAAAAGTCTTTTATAGATTTACCAGTCTCTTTCTTGTTCCTGTCAGTGATACAACCCTCAACCAGAGGCAGTTACCTTCACTGAAAGGGATGCAGAACTTATCTTTAGAGAACTATCTGTATGTACTGTAAAAGAACTCAAGATTTTTGAAGAATAAAATCCATAAGGTTTGCTTTCTTTCACGGATATCCAGGCTTCTGTACACTAATTCCTTGGGGAACTTTGTTTCTGGAGGCTCCCTGGATGGTTAGCTGGAGAAAAGGAAAGGAAATGTGCCCCCCTGGAGAGATGCGGACACCTCAGTTGCAGGTCAAGAGGGGCCACGGCCTCTCCTGCGGCAGAGAGCCCGGGGACTCTGCTCTGCACTGTGAGCTGCAGGCGCAGAGCCGGGTCAATGTCTAACCACCTACAGAAACCTTGAGAACCGGGTGAAAGCAACGCCATCACTTTCTCTCCATGTCCAAAGCGTGACCTTTACTCTCCACTCTTGAGACACAGGGGTAAATTTAATTTCTTTTTTTAATAAAATAGAGGCATGACACACAGGAGACCCTCCCTTGGGAAACCGTACTAGATGCTCAGGGCACACCTGTGCTGTCCAGGACCCCCAGAGACTAACACGGGACGGTCCCCTTCACCACTTTCTTCCCAGCGTGTACACAGGCACGTTCCTCTCATACAAGTATTTTCTAATGCTGAGCAGCATTGCTCAGTGTTTTCTGTAGCTGGCTGGCCTTCTTGCCAGGGCCACTCAAATTTCTTAAGTCAGGAGGACAGTCAAGTATATATAAATACTCACGTGGACAGACAGACGATATATCTGATCCCTTTGTTGCTCCAATATAAAATAATCTAAAAAGCAATATTATTTAAACATTGCCCATCTAATTTCACGTGGAGTGGGGCGAAGGAACACTAAGCACCCGCATTTCTAAAAGCCATACAACTGTGTTTTGTTGATGCCTCCAGTTACACATATTGCAGATAGGTGTGTGTGAAAGGTCTTCTGCTGAATTTCCCCTAAAATCTGGTTACAGCATTTACCCTAATATATGAAGACATATGTTCCTTTCTTCATTCCAAGCCTGGCTAAATTTGCAGAGGAGGTCCCAGGGAACTTGGCGTGACCTTGTTCCCAGGAGCAAGTCCCGCCCACCTGGTCAGGCTAATTAAAACCAAATGATTAATGTGCAGTGTGCAGCTCTCAAACAGGGGGCTGAGCAGGCGACTGTGCTCACACGGGCAAACGCATGTATGCTGACATCTGGATTAGTTCCCAGCATGTAGAAATTAAGAGCAGGCCCACACATCCAGTTCCCCTGCTTTTCCCAAAACACATGAAGATCTGCAATACTGAGCTCACAGTTGCACCACTACAGCCAGCGTGGCTGGACCTGCCTGACACTGCAGTTCCTGGTGTCCCCTTCACTCAGAAGAACCCCAAATCTATCCCACCCCTTGCAGCCATAGGGCCCCACTGGTCATCTCCTGCAGAGGACTCTAGCATCAGATCCTCGTCTGAACTCTGGCTTACCACTAAGTGTTGGAGTACTTGGCACCTGAGTACAACTTACTTAACATCTTCTGTATGCATTGGGGCAGGGATTAAATAACAAAGCATTGGGCTGGGGTGGTGGCCCAGTGGTAGAGTGCTTGCCTAGCAAGTGCACGGTGGCCCTGGGTTTGATCCTCAGCAGCACGTGAAAATAAATAAAATAAAGCATTGTGTCTGACTACAACTAAAAACTGAATATTAAAAATAAATAAATAAATAATAATGCACTAACCAACGTGGTGCAGTATCTGGCACACCGGTTAGATACATGGTGGTAGACGTTAGTTGCTTTTATTATCATCATCGAATCACAAGGCACATAAAGGATATTTGAGAAGAATCCCATTAAAGCCAAAATTATTACTGAAAACTATTTCAACCCCCAAATTTATATTTTATGTAGAAGCAAACTAAGATGTTAGGATCAATTAAACTTGCTTTTGCTTGTCAGGAATCTACAAGCTCATTTCCTGAGTATGTGTGCGAGGGGAACCTCTACAACCTCTGCTTTTCATTCAGTTGCTAAGAAAAGCAACACACTGTTTATCTGAAGTAGTTTTATATGTATATCAATCAATGTGTCCCAGACCCCTGAAATGTGTCTCATGTTAATATGAAAATAGGAACCTCAGAATATAAACTTTCATTAACCTGCAAAATGGTATTTAAACTGTGAGGAAAAATTAATTGCTGCAATTACCATCGAATTTTGACAAATGTGTGGCTGTAAAACATTTGTCTTTGATTATAAAGGCTTTAGAGTTTGCAAATTGCAATCACTGATACCTCTTAAGAACTGTAATTAATCAGGAACTTTTATAGTTCAATTACAGAAGGGGTAAATGGAAGAAAAATTATACCCAGCCATCTCTTCAGATTCTCAATGTGGACTTGGTGAATTACACTCAGCAGAAAAATCTTGTCAATTTATATTCATGAACTGAGCCAGAATAAACCATATCAGAAGCTAAGTCCAACTATTTAAACCAGGCTGGCTAAAGTCCAAGGCGGTGACCGGTGGATCTGCAGGGGATGGAAGGGGGCTGTGGAGGAAGGTCACTGCTGACCCTCTTGAGGTATGGACACGTGCTAATAGCCCTGGCCCACACACCACCCCTGGAAGTGAACTGCAGGAAAGCCTTAATTCCTCAAACGCTCACGTTCACGACTTGTGTGTGAAAACTGGCAAAGACAAGGGCTCTGTAGCGACATGTGCCAACAAACTTCCCTTCCATGACAACCCGGAGAAGCAGGTCCCTCTCCCTGTGCACCTGTGGACGCTAGGGCAGGAAGATGACAGCTCGCCCAGGTCACACAGGGCGGGGAGACCCTCAGTGACCACCTGACACTGTCAGCAACGCCACTCCCAGCAAGTTCTCCTAGTCCAAATCTGAAACACCCAATTCAAAAGTGTAACTGCAGGTTCTCGCAGCCCTTCATGATTTCATTACCACAAAGTCATTTTTTCTTAGATCTGAACCAAATCTTCTTACTGTACCTTAGGGCATAACGAGAGAAACAGAAGGAACTAGAAGCAGCAAGGAGCTGGCCACGTCCAGGTCTGCGTTCATTGCTGATTTCCATTATTCGCAGTAGTCACCTCTGTGAATGTCCTGTGAATGCTGAGCAGCATGTCACTCCTACTGGAAACCCAGGGCCAGGTTCCTAAAGCCCCCGGGAACAGCATTTCCATCAGCTGATCAACGTGCGACACTGTACTATGGTTTTGTCTAAAGACACCTTGTCACACCCACATGTATACCTGATCCTTTGAGTCTGGCCTCGTGGCCACAGCACTCATGAGGGCACCGTAGTGCATCTGGCACGCATGTTCCTCTGTATGGCACAGCACAACATTCTTACACTTGGGACACTCCACAGCACCTCAGCGCAATGCTGGGGGACCACTTTAAACAGCAGAATCGCCACCAAAACACAAAAGTGCAAAAAATGTGGCACTTGGGGACCATGAGAAGGAGGCCTGCTTACACTTACAATGGAAGCACAGAAACAGAAAGGCGGGTGCTGCTGCCCCATGACAGGACATGAGCCTGGGAGGGTGACCACAGAGCCAGGAGGAGGAGCAGCTGGGACACACCAGGGCCCTGCCGGAACATGTTAGCAGCAGGGGAGCTCTATCCTGGACCAGTGGAAGTCTAGTGGCCACACAGCCAACAGGTGTCACTACCATTTCTATTTCCTATTTCAAATCAGTGACCTGGAGGGTCTAAAGCAAAACTGTAATCCTGAGTTATGGGAAGCCTAACAAAACTGAGCACTACCTAAGACTTTATGTCACTGGAGTTTCTAGTGAACCTAAATGGACATCGGACTCTTCCTCAAGCTAGATAAATGGACTGGACCAAATCCCCCGAGCATACCTTGTTCAGAGCAAGGAAACTGAAAAAGAATGCCTTCAAACTAAAAGTATGCTCATTATTCTGAAATGTGACATATCCAGGACCTGCTTTTCTTTAGATGAAAATACTCACGTTGTAGCTAAATGGTCGGGGTAAGTGCACTGCAGGAATGTCGGGCTATTACGCTGCTCATGGATCCCAGTGGCCCATTCAATGGTTATTTGCAAACATAAAATAGCTAACAACATGTGCCTACTCTGCCGTTTCTAAACACAGCTAAGGCCATTAATCTGACATTATTCTGATGAGGAAGGAAAAGAAAAAAGAAGAAGTGAGGGGCAGGAAAGGGCACTTCCCTGGGTCCCTGGACTAGGTGCAGGTCCCACTTGGACAAGTGACTGCCCGTGTGTTCACCCCACCAAATCACAAGGATGGACAACGCTGATCCCGTAAAGTTTTCTGTTTCCTGTGCATGGTACACAGTATGGGCTCAATAAATGATCCACAAACAAAACTCAAAATATGTTATCAAAGACCACGATGTAATGCTCAAAAAATCCCATTTTCAGAGAATTGGCCATTACCTTAAGAAAATAAATTACTTCATTTGAAGTTCCTGGAGAAAACAAACTGGATGGAAGAAGGGTGGGCTTCTTCAGGGAGGGGGCAGAGGAAGGGGGAGAGGAGGGTGCCCAGCGTCACTCTCCATGTGAGATGCTGGCTACTTGATGGACTGAGAGAAAACAGGTGGTGGAGAGTAACTGCACGTGCCATAGACCACATCAGGTAAAAACCGAGTTTGGACACGCAGGCAACACCTCTGGACACTGCCCCCAGACCAGCTGCACAGGGGCAAGGAGCTGTAGCTGCACACCCTGGCGCCACCCCACTTTTCCCCATGTGTGTACATCTGAGTGTGGTGGGCGGACCTCTCAACCATCGGCCACCGTTCTGGGATCTGTGACACAGGGTGGCATCCTCCAGACAGACAACGCTGACCCCATCCCTGCCAAGGACCACACAGCTCCCGAGGAAGAGGCCGGCGAGCAGACGAACCAAGAGCCATGCTGGACAAACTGGTGCCAGGTCAGGCCTTGCCCAACTCAATCCCAGGCTTCAAAGAAGCAGATTCACTGGAATTATCAAAATATCATGCCACGTTTTCTTGGAGGGAGATGCCAAGGAGACAGCAGCTCTGCCTCTGATGCCCTCTGCTCCGGCCGTGCCTGGGGCTCCTCCAGAAACTCATCCCCCTGTTAGCAGGTCATTCAAATCCTAACCTCCTTTGAACACATCTTCCACATGGAAAAATAAAATACTGCAGCAACACACCAGCTATATATTCTCACACCATCCCAAAGGCCTTGGCCTCTCTGCCCCAGATTTAAGCTAGACTTCTGAGCCTTAGGCAGTTTGCAAGGCCCACCCTCTGCCAGGCTGTTCTGCACCACATTCCAGAGGGAACCTGTACTGGCCTCAGGAAGGACTGGGAGGAAGAAGCAAATCCCCAGGGGCAGGCGGTAGCATACCTGCAGCAAGCCAGGACCCCAGGGCCTGGTCTTAGACTTCTCAGTTATTCCAAGAAACAAGAGCTCCACACGATGGATGGAAACTCACTTAGCAGCTGATGTGCAGAGAGAGGAAGTGACCTGCAGAAGGACAGATGAAGACTCCCTGCTCCTTCCTCAGGCACGAGAAATATGATCAATGAAAGCTCGTCTACAAGCTGGGAATCAGTTCAGGCTGAGGCCGCCTGAGATACAACAGGCAAAGGCAAGTGTGAGCTCCCTGGCCTGAACATCTGAATTTCCGCATGCTGTGGCCTGTGAAGAGTCTAGAAGACTGTTCTCTTCAACAGCACAGCACGCCGGGAGGAAAGCTCTGGGTCTAAGTGATTACACATTTTCTCCCTCTGATGGAAAAGACGTCTCACAAGAAGCAGAAAATCACCTACTATGCATTCTCAGAAGTATCAATAAAATGACATCTTGATCTCTACATTTATCAATAAATGGTAAAAAGATATTCTGATGTTCTATATTAATAAAATTATATTCTGATCACAAAAGTAGTTCTGTGCAAGAAAACTGGATATTGGCCAGGAAGACAGGGAACAGAGGGGAGAGCAGAGGTTCAGCCAGGAGGCCTTTCAAGACAGTGACATAGGTGGCACAGACACGGAGGGGAGACGAACGCTTCCCTTGGGCCGAACACTGTCAAAACCTGCAGAACACAGGCCGCAGCGACTGCACCAGATGCTCCCAAAATGAGATGAGGATTTAGCTAAATCTGTGTGTAGATTTTAAAAACAAGTCCTCCTAAAGATCTTTCCTTTTCTTTTTTTGGTGCCAGGGATTAAACCCAGAGGGGCTTAACCACTGAGCCACATCCCCAGCCCTTTTTTATTTTGAGACAGGGTCTCACTACATTGCTTAACAGCCTCACTAAGTTGCTGAGGCTGGCTTTGAACCGGCAATCCTCCTGCCTCAGCCTCCTGTGCTGCTGGGATTATAGGGAGCACCACCACACCTGGCTGTCCTCCTAAAGATCTTTAACTCAAGGCTACTTGGCAAAATCCACTTAGTCATTTCTGCTCCCTTTTCAACAGAATGGACTCAAGTAAAATCTCATCTTACAAGAATGGGCCAAGGAGGGCATCCTTGAAAACATCTATTCACAGCACCCAGGTTCAGCCGTGCACAGCCAAGGGGTGTGCATGCACACACATGGGATGCAGAACAAAAGAGGGAGGGTAGCTCAGCGGTGAGCACAATACTGTGCCAGGTCCTGGTGGCACAGATCACCCTCCTCTGCTTGAGAAGAAATTCCAATGGACTCCCGATACAGAGACAGATTTTCTGGTTACAAAGCGTCCTTTGTTTGAATCCTCCACAAGTGACAAGGTCAATCTCAGCCAATCTTGACATTTCCATGGAACTTTTCCACCAGATTTTTTTCCAAGCCCAAATCATTTTTTGAAATCCAAAGAAAACACTGTATAGATAAAGTATCTGTTAAATTCTTTAACAAATTCCATTCATCATGTACACAAGTTCTTCAGGATATGTTTTTACAAATATGTTTCTAAAATCCAAAAGCACAAGCTGTATGATTTAATCCACATCCTTAAAAAATTGCAGAACATGGTAATAGTATGCTGGATTAATATTTAAAGCAGTATTCACCTGACTTTTGGGAACACAGAAACAGGTGACTTCAAAATTAATCAAGAAAATTCTATCTTCGCAGCTTTTTACACAGCTGACATTCTAAATAATTAAAATAAATTTTGATGTGGACTGCTCAGTATTTACACTACCACCTAACGGACAAAGATGACTTCCACTTACTAAGACAAACTTGCAAAATTTTCTACAATAGTTTATCTTGGAAACATCAGATTTTTCAGACTAAGAAGCAAAAAACTATACTTACTATTCTAAGAGGTCAAAGGCATTCCTGTGGGAAATAAAACTAATGTCTCCCTGTCAAGTTCCCTGGGTGGTGTGCACAAAAGGCACGATTCCCAAAGATGTTCTGAATATGTGATCCTCAGCAGAGGCCTAAACTGAAAGTTATTTTCTAGACTAGACTCCCAACTGCACTTAAAATGCTGTATTTATGCCAGGTGCAGTGGCGCATGCCTGTAATCTCAGCAGTTTGGGAGGCCGAGGCAGGAGGATCACAAGTTCAAAGCCAGCCTTCACAATTAGCAAGGCCCTAAGCAACATAGTGAAACCCTGTCTCAAAATAAAAATAAAAAGGTACCACAAAAAAATAAATAAATAAATAAAAATAAAAATAAAAAGGGCTGGGGATGTGGCTCAGTGCTTAAGTGCCCCTGGGTTCGATCCCTGGTATCAAAAAATAAATTAATCAAAAAAATTTAAAAATACCGAATGTGTGTATTTTTGCCCAAGTGGTCTAGGTTAATGTGTTATGAAGAATCAAAGCACCCACTAGTTTCAATCCCATTTAAGAAAATGACTTCAGGCAGATTCATATAGTCACTGTGGGCCTCAATCTCCTGACCAGCAGAAGGGAGACGGTGGCACTTCACCACATCCTATGAAAGATAGAATCAGATGAAATAAGCACTGGAGGAAAAAAATCAGTGCTCAAATGCTAACAGTGTAAACAGAAGAAGCAGCACCATCAGGAGCCATGAAAGCTCATGAACAAGAGCTTGCTCTCGAAACAATCCACCAACCGTTTCTCTGTGAGCTTAAATCAAGTGGAGAATTTAACTTGGCTGGATCACAAAGTTTACATTAAGATCTTTTCCATTGGCCAGAAACACTGTGTGGTCCGGCTTGCTCCACTCACAACTGGCAGAGTCCATCGTCCATGCAATGGTTCAAAGTGCACAGCTGTAAACGGGATGCAGACCAAACACTGCAACCAAACCCACCACTGCGGCTCTTCCACAGAGGTCCACTGGAGCTTAAGGTGGATAGCAGCTAGTGACTTCGCCTGGGAACAGCCTCACCTGCCCCAGCCAGGAAGTTATCGAGGCCGAAATCTCCAAGGGACACTCAGAACCAGGCTCGTGGAGCTTAGCAAGGCTCCAGTGCAAACAAAGAGCAAGCCAGGAGCCCAAGGTCTGCAGAGACTACCCAGGAGAATGATTGGCCACCGAGGCAGGCCCACGCTTGCTATGAAACCCTGTCCACAGAAACCCCTCTCTCTCTCTCTCTCTCTCTCTCTCTCTCTCTCTCTCTCTCTCTCTCAGGGAAAACACCAGGCTGGCAGAAAGCAACGACTCAAGACTTTAGTTCTTGCCTAAGGCACAACGAAATCACGCTGCTTATGATTATGTAAGAATCCACTTACTTTGACCTCATTCAACAAAATAAAATGCTGTAATACTGTGTCATAACCATCTTCAAAAACAAACTCATGCAAACCATTACGCCAAATTCTGTTTAGAAAACCAGTTTGTTAACCTCTCTGGATCTGCTGCCAGAGACAAAGAGGATGTCCACCCTGAAGTCAATAAATGTGAAACCCAGAGACACTGCGGAGGGTCAGGCACAGATGGTCAGCACGGTGGCCATCAACCCAGGCTCTGCTTTTGGAGAATCACCTGGCGTCGGGCTAAGCACTTTACCTGTACCTCCTCTTTCATTCTCAAAGCCACCCAGTAAGGCTGGATACACTGCCCTCCCTTAGAGGAAGGAGCGGGTTTACAGTCAACAAGTGCTTCTCCAAAACCTTACTAACATGGATACACTGTTGAAGGTTGAGGATTTACACATGGTGTTGTAAACTTCAACTTGCTGCCTCCTGTAAAACTTAATGATGATGATAAATAATGTATTTGAACGTCAATACCACTGATAAAACTTACAAAATGCCATTTAACCCATAGAGTGCCAATCACCCTTTGATGAACAGGACAAAGGCTAGCAGGGCTCCAAAGGAGCAGAGAGCTCTGGGCATCACTGTCATTCTGTTCAGTATCTGCCACCCTGCCACGTGGGCCTGGATTCCTGGATCTAATAGTAGAAAGGGGCAGTGCCCAGCTACCCAGAGCCAAAGAATGATCTGGGCCTGACGACTTTCTGAAAGGCCCCATCTCTGGTCAGAGCTTCACCCCAACTCCATCAATCTCTGCACCTTGCAGAGGCTCTGGGAATTAAATATGCTTATTTGTTGACTTTAATTTAAACATTCTTGGATTGCCTGAAACAGTTACTGAACCTCCAGGTTCCAAAAAGCTGTTGCTGTTGTCTCTTTGTTTTTTTGTTTGTGATTCTTTTTGCAATGCTGGGGATCAAAAGCAGCGCCTCACACATGCCAGGCAAGCACTCTGCCCCTGGGCTACATCCTCAACCCTTCTCAAATTTTATTTTGAGAAGGGGTCTCACCAAGTGAGTCTAGCCTCAAATTTGTGTTCGTCCTGCCTTGGCCTCTCAAGTCCCTGGGATCACAGACATGCCCCCTGGTTCCTTTCCTTATTTTCTTTATCCTTGGGAGCTTGGCACTGACTTTCTGGTCATTGCTCCTGGGATTTCAAAAGAAAGCAAAGGTAAGAACAGGTCTCTAATCAGTCATCTTGGACTGACAGTGTCTCCTGCTCAACTTTACAAAAACTTCAAACTACTTGCTATGTTTTTCTTTAATCTGAAGCAAGGGAACCACATCTATTCTTAGGACATCTGCAGTCCTTATTTCTCTACTTATTTTTTTTTTTTCTATTACTTCAGAGGCTGGTTTCTGAGCAGGGCTGAGCAAAGGGAAGGACAGTCATGTTACTGTGGGACGCCGGCAGGCGACCTCAAGGGCATGCTGACCACTCATCTCAGGAAAAAGACATTGTCCAAGAAAGTTAGCAGGGGCAGCTTCTGGGTGTCACTGTCTTTCAACCATCAGCTGAAGAAACATGTTTTAGAATGAATAAGGTCTCTGTTAAATTAAGGGAGCTGGGCAGAGGGCTCTACGATGGTCAGGTGACATTGCGAGCTTGGTACAGAGGGGACCCGGGCCAACGGGAAACCCCATCCTCAGCCACGCTCCAGGCAAAAGCTAAACAGGTTACCAATGTGATCCCCACACTCTCTGGCCTGGTTAAATGTAAATGTGTTTCTTTAAAATTTAGTTTTATGAGTTAGGAAGGATGACAGGCCTATTAATTCTATTAAAGACTTTTGAAGGTTTACTGGTATTTGGTTTAATGCACTGAGAAGTTCAGAATTTTAATGACCAAACAGAAAGCGTATTTCATGTTGCAGATACACTGGGCCATTATGTGAACAAAATGCCACTTTTTGGTAACATCCAGTCACTTCATAAAGCATGTGCACTTAGAACAGTGTTTAATGTCTTGTGATGTTTCAATTTTACTATATTCTGATTAAAATCAGGCCAAAAAATTCCCATGGAAAAGCAAGTGCTGGGTAAGGCCGTTCCCCTGGGACGTTTGTCATGTACTCGGCTACACAAAGCAGGAACTGGAGGAGCTGGCATCAGTCGCTCATTATAGTTGGGAACAAGTTCAGCTCCACGGGACACAAAAGCACATTGATGGATATTTTTATTTTAGTCTGCAGAAACTGAAGACAAGCACAGTTTGAGCTTCAAGTGGCTTCCCAAAGAAACACTCATGTTTTAATTCTTAATGGAAAAAAAAAAAAAAAAGAAAAAAAGAAACTAGAAACCTTGCAAAGTTCCTCAGAGGCCTATTTTTTACAGGTATAAATAAAAGCACCAAAAACATCACTGAGAAAAAAGGCATGGAAACCCAGAATTAAGGGTAGAAATATGTTGTTTTACAAAATATCAAAGACACCTAATTTTCCTTCTCAGAAAATGTTCTAACACAGCAGACCTTACCTAGCCCTTAGAGCTTCTAAACAGAACAGCAGGATTAATATTCAGTTTTGTGCAATGGACCATTTCTCTTCTTGATAGTATTCCTCTTTCGCGAGGGGCACATCTTAAATTCAAAAACAAGCGGAAGTAGATCACAACCTGTTGCAAATTAATATAGGTTAATCACACTTGTAGATCTTTTCCACTAATACGGCAATTATCCATAAATTATTCTGAATGCATGTGTATTCGTGAAGGAATAATCACACACACAAAAAGCAGCTGAGCGTGGTGGTGCATGCCCGTCATCCCAGCACTTGGGAGGCTTAGGCAGGAGGATCACAAGTTCAAAGCCAGCTTCAGCAATGGTGAGGCACTTAGCAACTCAGTGAGACCCTGTCTCTAATAAAATACAAAAAAGGGCTGGGGATGAGGCCCGGTGGTTGAGTGCCCCTGAGTTCAATCCCCAGTACCAAAAAAAAAAAAAAAAAAAAAAAAAAAAAAAAAAAAAAAAAAAGTAATCCAATCAATAAGTGGGCAAAAGAACTAAACAGACACTCCTCCAAAGAAACACAAATGGTCAAAAATTTAAGAAGAAAGGCTCAACATCCCTAGTAATCAAGGAAATGCAGATCAAAACTACACTAAGATTTCACCTCACTCCAGTCAGGATGGCAGCCATTAAGAATATAGGTAAGGGAAGTGCTGGCAAGGCCGTGGGGGAAGGTACCTGGTATAAGGCTGCTGGGGCTGCAGCGAGCACACCATGCTGGAAAGCAGAATAGAGGCTCCTCAGGAGTAAGAATGGAACCACCATATGACCCAGCTGCCCCACTCCTTGGTATCTATCCAAAAGATCCAAAATCAGCATCTCTAGTGACACAGGCACATCAGTGTTTAGAGCAGTGTAATTCACAGTGGTCAAGTCATGGAGTCAGCCCAGGAACCTACTGATCAATAGACAGATGGGTAAGCAAATGTGATACGCATGCACAGTGGAGCTCTACTCATCCATACAGAAGAACGAAATCATGGCACTTGCTGGTAAATGGAGGAACTGGAGACCATCATGCTGAGCAAAGCAAGCCAGAGTTGGAAAGCTGAAGGTGGAATGTTTTCTCTCCTATGTGGGAGCTAGACAAAACTAAGAAAAAAGGATGGTTGGGGGGATCCCATGAAACAGAAGGGAGGTCAGTAGAGCAGAGAAAGGGAGGTGGGGGGGTGGCAGAGGAAGGAGGAGGAGGAGGAGGAGTGGAAAGAGACTGAGCCAACCATGCTCTGCACACACATGAACACACGGTGCTGCCACCTCCGTGTCTGCATGCAGCACCAGTCATACACAGCAGACAGAAGGACGAGCAGGAGAGTAGAGGACGGGAACGAGAGGGGAGGAGGACAGTGGAAGTCCTGGGGACGGAGATGGAGCAAATCTAGCCTATGAATGCAGGAGTGTGTCAAAGCACACCCCACAATTAAATGTTCAATTGTAATGCACTAACAAAAGTGTTTTTAAAAAGAATGGCACCCTGGGGCTGGGGGTGTGGCTCAGCGGTACAGTGCTCACCTAGCATGCATGAGGCCCTGGGTTCCATCCTCAGCACCACATAAAAATAAAATAAAGGTATTGTGTCCATCTATTAAAAAAAAATGGCACCCTTCCTGGGAGGAGACATGGGTAGGATCAGTAGGTGACGTCCCCACATACACCTATTGAAGACAGCAGAATGTCAACAGCTGCCAGGCCCAGGCCCCAAGGGAACGGGAGGCAGGGCAGACCCTGCTGCTAAGGGACTGGAGGAAGTGCCCTTACCCTAGTTACTGTACTTCTGTCCCAACTCAAGTCTCCTTGGGTGCTTCCATGCCCAAATCCTAAACCTGGCCTTCTCTTTATGCCCCCTGTTCATCTCAAGGGCACTACTGGAATCTGGGAGGAACCACTTATGTTTGTCTGGGACTGCCACCAACAGTAGAACCGGGGGACCCCAGCCCTGACCTACCAAGAGGGCCAGCAGAGCCCCAAGTCACTGGGGGAACCAAAAAGCACATTTCCAAATAGCTCTCGGGGTAAAAACCATCACCACTTACTATGCCATCTAATATCTCACTTAAGCTCACATCAAGAAAGCCACCCCAGTTGTTCCAATCTATGTCACTACTGCAGCCCTGTGTGGAGTTCTTTTCTGTTTTTCTTCTGGACTAGATATCTCCCCCTCTCACTCTAGTCACTGCAACTTAGCATGCCCGCAACGACTCCCTTATGTCCCCTGCAAAGCCCCGACCTCCTCCTCCTACATGCTGCTAACACAACTTCACAAATCAACAGGGCAGAGACCCCTGCCTTTCCTGCCTGGTGCAAGAGTCCAGCTCTAAGTATCGGAGTCCTTCTCGCAGGCCCACTACTGTGACTGCTGCCAATCCCATTGTCCTCGATCCCCTCCACCGTAAATAGCACGCTGCTCTCTCCAACGCAGCCACACCAGCCCCTTCCTAACATGTAAACGGCTCCACGTTGCAATGCTGAGGTTCCTCGGCCAAGACTGGAAACTCCTCAGACACACAAAGGCCTCCCCACGCTCACCAAGCCCATGCCCGTGACCTCCACTGAGACCCTACGTGCATCTTTCAGGGGAAGTGCCTGCCTGGGGTGCCTCTGCACACAGGCTGGGGTGCTCCACGAGCCACCCCTGTCCCCCAGGCCTCCAGGTGAGGGACAGTGGCACCAGCCGACATGCCCTGGGACACAGTGCCACCCACAGGGGAGGGACACACCTGAGGAACAGTGTCCAGCCAGAGCCTGAGTGGACACCGTCCCCTCCACCTGCTTCCAGGTCATGTCAACTCACACGGAAGAGCCTCCTGGTGTTGGTTACTGGTGACAATGAAGAACGAGGGCCACTACAAAGGGGCCCCACCACACGGTTAACCTGGCCCTCGAGGCTGTTCTGGCCTCCACCTCCACTCAACATGCCATCACCTGCGGCCAGACTCCACCAGGGTCAGGGGCACAGCAGCACAGCCTGGCCGGGATCTCTGAAGGGCACGGAAACGGGTCCGTGGAGTCACCGCAGACACCAACCGCGTGCTTCTGTGACACTTGAATTCACATGTCCTCGGGACTAGACGGTCTCCCCTGGGTGGCACATAAAGTAGGGGACACCTCAGAGTCACTGCTGAAGCCCTGCGAGGAGGCAGAGCATCATGGAGTGGGCTCTGGATGCGGCAAAGGCCACGTGGGAACTGCGTGGGAACCGGCGCTGTCAGCCACAGGACAGCCTGGGCGACACGCCACAGCCACCCTCACCCGACTCAGACACTGCAGGCCGAGTGAGAACAGTGCAATCTCAAGGCCAAGGGCATCTCGGTCTCTCTCCTTTAACGGAGGCTGAGAAGCTGGAGGGATTTTTTAGTGCACGTCAATCACACAGAACAAAGGTTCCCCCGTGGTCCGCGGGTGCACGCACAGAACAGGCCGAGGTCCTCACCCTCCCTTCACCCCGACCCTCGCCTCCCCATCCCTTCCCTCTTCTCTAATTGTGTGAGTTTTGTTTTCAAAATAAAAATCAGACAAAAAGGCCAAACTAGCTGTTTACTGTGAGCTACTATATTAATGAAAACTTTTTAATAGAATCATGAAATATTTGAATTTTGCAAATGATTTAAATTAAGACAGAATTTAATAAATGGTTTAAGCAAAACGACATAGTTCAGGGTTAACCTGTCCTGACCTGCCAGGCACTGTCCAGCTTCCTCCTTGGTGTTGTCTATGGCGCCCATTTCTTAGGACTTTTCCTTTTCTATGTTGTACACACTGGAACTACAGAACAACATGAAGAAATTTAAAAGATTCACAATTCTATCAACCTCTATGTTCTGATAAATTGCCTTCCACATTATTAAAATCTAATGCAATTTAAAGTCCACTCTTTGAACCTGCTATATAATCTTAAATATAAAAATTTTATCAGATTATTAGCTCTGAAGGGGCTAATAAAAGTCTCACATCTTCAATTCTGTGAACATGACAAATATTCAAATATTATTTCAAAGTTAAAACAAGTGGTATATTTGTCTCTCAGTTTGAGTTACTACAGGTGTTCCATATTGAGGATGACAAATATTCCTCTTAATCTTTTTATTGGTTGTATAATTGTTCATTATGTAGATATATATAACACAAACCATTACTGTACATTTCCCAATCCTTCTAGAATTTTCTAACCTTGTTTTTTTCACCCACTGGGAGTGATGCATTCCATGTGCTTCCTGACCACAAGCTCACACTGACATGCACTGCTTGACTCTTTGGTCCACTGTGGACTGAACATAGGAAGTGTCCCATGAGAATACAGGGGAGCTGACTCACTCTCACCACCTCACGACCCCACAGCTGCAGTGAAGCTGCAGAACCCTATACTGCTCCAGGGTGACACTGGTGGCAGAACCTAACCCAATGGCCATCTGACATGTGAGCGTATGCTACCACCCTTGCTGTTCCTCCTGAGAGTCCCAGAGCCCTGCTCTCCAGAGACTTGGCCAGCAAGCTGCATCAGCATACTCTGTTGCAAAGGCTGTCACACATAGCTTGCAAGAAATGGCAAGCACCCCACACCAAATAACTCAAATCATCATCAAACAAATGAAGTCACACGCCCGTCAAGCTTAAGGGAGTACCTTGCACTTTAATGCTTTGGTGTCTGATGGATTCAGTTACCTTCATCATTTCTACTTGCTGCATGATTCTGTCAACTTGTCACACAAGATGCATGTACTGGCCCTTCTCTTTCTGAGCAGGAGAATGCTAACACATTTCCCTCCCCTTGTTAAGCAGGTGATTCCTTGGGATTAACTAAGTTGACTTTGCACATCCAACTGCTGAGCCAGACTCGAAAATATTCTTGCTTTTCAGCAGGAAGAAAACTCCTTCCTTTCCCTGCTTTTGGTGATGTAAGTACATCCCTCAAATTCTAATTAATTTCAACATCACAGAGAAATAACAGCACCACTAACAAGGAATATTCGAATGGAATTAGGACCTTGGAGAAGCTCTTGAATTTGTCTACAAGGTGGGAGAAACAGTTAATGCCACAATGTTAACAATAGAGCGGTAAAAGTCTGTAATACCCACTGATCCATCATTAGGGAAATAGATACAAATTTGAAAAGGTGGTATGCCTAGAATGGAACACTACCTACTGGCTGGAATGAATGATTCAGATTAATCTGCATTAACACTTAATTCTCAAAAACAATGTTGAGTGTGAAATGCAAGTAACTGAAAAAATATGTACCGAATTATATCATTTACATACATTTTCAAGCTCGAGTACTCATGAATGTACATGTAATGCACGATTTTAAAACACAGATTGGTTGTAAAGTTATGCGCCAAATCATGATAGTGGTCTCTGGGAAGACAAAGGGAATGGGGTTAGCAACAGAATGCAGGACTTCTATTTATCAAAAGTTTTATTTTCTTTTAAAATATATAAAGAAAACTTTTAAATGTAATTCTCAGTGGTGGGTACACAGAAGTTCTATACTATGGTAGGTACGCTTTCTTTAAACTTATTTGCCAATATATTGCACCCTTCTATTTTGGCTTTATCTCATTCCAATGAAATAAGAAAAGGATACCTTGTGTCCTTGGAGGACTGAATCTGTGTTCACACTTGTATGCTTACACACAAAACACGCCCAAGTCAGAGGAACACTCTTTAAGAATGTCACAATGTCACAGTATTACTACCATGAGCAGTTTTCATAAGCTGCACTGATTTAAACTTCAAGTTGTAAAGCTCTATTATCTTGCTTGTCATTGAATAAGCTTTGTATTCTGTTGTACTTTTAGAATTACAGAAAGCTGGCAGAGAGTTCGGAACTTCACATAAGCCTTGCCCTGACACCCCGAGCAGGGACATTGACACCCAGGGTCCCTTTGTCTAAGGATCAGTGTGTACTCTTCATTCAGACCTCACCAGTGTTTCCACCAACATGCCTCTGTCATTCTAGACTGTTTCATTTTTCAAAATATTTCTTCCACTTAAACTCCTAGACTAGGTGCTTTGTTGTTTAAATGCAAATGGTGTTAAGATGTATAAAATTTTTCTTTAGGAAGGGCTGTGTGTGGGTAGCTTTTTAACAATGGCCACATGATACCTTTGCAAAAAAAAAAGTAGGACAATGTCACACAAGTGCACAGAAGCAACCCGCATTCCCCATGCCACACATACTCCTGGGCTCATCAAGCACCTGCTCCGCGGAAGAGTACTTCTTGTCTCTTTCTTTCTTCCTGGCTGACTGTCTGAGGCAACCCATTTCTTTTTACCTAGGAGAGAAAGCAAAATAGAGTTGAACTCATTTACTTTGACAATCTCTTTATTATGTAAGGCATAACTCTATGCCCTCAAAAATCAATTCTGCAGCTTGGCGTGCTGGTGCAGCCCCGTAACCCCAGCAACTTGGGAGGCTGAGGCAGGAAGACTGCAAGTTCCAAGCCAGCCTCAGCAACTCGGTGAGGCCCTAAGCAACTTAGCATGACCCTGTCTCAAAATTAAAAACAAAACAAGGGGCTGGGGTTGTGGCTCAGCAGCAGAGCGTTCACCTAGCACGTGCGCGGCCCGGGTTCGATCCTCAGCACCACGTAAACATAAATGCATTGCATTGTGTACAACTAAAGTAAATAAATAAATATTAAAAAAAAAAAAAAAAACAATAAAAAGGCCTGGTGATGTGGCTCCATGGTTAAACATCCCTTCTTCCAATCACCAATACCAAAGAAAAAGATCTGCAAATGTTGAATTAAGAGTTCTCAAATCCACTCTATTTGTGACTAGATAGTCACAGTAATAAATATGCATTGTTCAGCATCAAAAGAACTGAAAAGTGTCTAAACACAATTCTTTCAGGATGAGCATTTTTATTCTACTCTTAGTTCTGGATATTTCTAAAATAATTCATCAAATTAATCTCCCAAGCCATAAATGAGATAATCAGATAATAAAGTAAATGAGACCTCACCAGTGGACAGGCCTGGGTCCACACCGACAGGGGCAGGCAGGGTCTGTGTCCAGGCCTGCCAGCCCCAGGCCAAGGGCCTGGGCCCTGCTCTCAGGACGGCACCCCATCCCTGCTGGGCTGCCATCACCAAGACCCCTTCTCATGCCAGCTCTGTTCCAAATTTCCCATATTTTTTTGTCCCCATGTATCATGGAGTGTTGAGCCACCCGCCACCCTGACCCTGGTCAACCTGTCAGCAGGAATTCACAGCAAAAGCCTATCATCACACTTACTGAGGGGGAGGCTGGCCACAAGAATGGAACCCTTCAGAGCTGCCATTGCCGGCCCCCGTGGGGACTGCACAGGATTTCCTGCCTGACACAGTCCTGGCACAGGGACCTGCAGGCCCCATGCCCACAAGCTCCACAGGTGAGGTCTCGGCAAGGACTTCCGTGCCACTGGCTTCCCGTCCAGAGGCAGCTCAGCTCTGAAACTCCTCAGAGCAGGAGGATGAAGCACCTGGGCTCAAATACCTGCCAGCGCCACCCTGTGCTGGTGGTAGGGTCTGGCACCCCACCCAAAGCCAGGGGGACCCAGAGCTCAAGTAGTGGGTCTTTTCAGAGAGAAGTCATTTGCAGAAGATAAAGTGCTAGTGCCCACAACCGTCGCCATCTTTAACGGTAGGTAGGTAATATGACAAACGGTAAAATACAGCCTCCAGCAGCCCACACAAAACTACTGTCATAGAAAAACTCCAGGAAGCGCTTCTCAATCACGATGAGGAGCTGAACTGCAGCGCACGTGGGCAGCCTGGGAGTTGGCTCTGAAGGGTTAGGACAAAGCACTCCCTCCTGGCGGGGGCCTGGCCTGTCCTCCCCATCTGCCCTCTTGGCCTGGCCCTTCCACACTGTGCACAGGACAGAGCAAGGGGACCCATCTGTCCTCCTGAGGCCTTTCCACTAAGTTAGGCAGCACCTGAGAGCAGGTGTCTGCGAGCAGTGGGCTATGAGCAGGCCAGGTGCCTTCAGAGGCTGAGGAGGGTGATGATGGAGGACCCTGGAGAAAAAGTCAGTCCTGGAGAGGACAGAAGCAGCAGGCGGAGCAAGTAGGGGAGGAGGCGGCCACAGGAGACAGGTCAAGGAGACAGACAGGGAGGGAGGGCAAGGGCCAGGAGAGAGCAGGAATGGAGCTACTACCTGAGAAACACCCTCCAAAACCTTCCAACGGGAAACAGGGACCTTCTCTGGAACCCCGAGTCAAAACCACTTGAGGCACAGGCTTTTTATGCACTATTTTAAAAAGTATGTGTAAACATGTGTGCACCTACATAGTCTTCAAATACAAATACTTTCTGCAGTTTGCACGTCTTTGCTAAGAGAATCTAAAGTACTGTCAAGTTTAAGGTGCCCCATGTTTTCTTTGGAAAAGTAAAACACACACCAGCTTCTAACTCCTACCAGTCCTGCTGTGCTACCAAAAGAGAAAGAATTTAAACTTCTGAGCTTCATGGTCCATGGGGTTTGAAAAATGGGAGCCTCCTGTTCCCACGTTTTAAGCTGAGCTCTTCCCCTAGCTGCCTGCTAAACAATGCACTGGCCTCCCAGACAAGCCCAGCGCCCACCGCAGGGCAAGCCTCCCACACAGGGAAGCCTGTCACTTTTAAAACCACAGTTCAAGCTGGTGCAGGTGGTGTGCACCTGTATCCCAGCTACTCTAGAGGCTGAGGTGGGAGGATGGCGTATGCCTGTGAACTTGAGGCCAGCAAGGGCCACATACTGAGACCTATCTCAGAAAAACAAAAAACAAAAAAATCATATTGGTAGCTCCAACTGCATACAAATAGGAACACCCAGGCAGCCAAGCAACTCACTTGATGGTTCTTATTCCTTGCTGGTTGAGTTGATTTACATATGTCAGCAACAAGTAGAACTGCAGAAATGTTCTACCAAGTTCTAAGATCGAATCAGTTTGGGGTCCTTGATTTTGGCATAATCTAATCAATCCATAAAACCATTCTAATCTGGCTATAGCAGACTCTAGACAAAGTTGAACTCATGTCAGTATCTTCAACATTTTAAGTGAATAAAAATTAATTTAAATACAAGAACAGAATTTGCAAGACTACCAATCTAATCTGTTAAAAAATAGGAAGACATATCTGTGGCTTTTCAAGAGAGTATATGTGGATAACTCACTAATGATGTCAAAGTTCTAAATTCCTAATTGTAAATTAGACATTTGCTGTTGCAATCAGTATTAAAAATTTTCACCCATGATCTTTGTAACCTACATATTTTGCATATTCAAATGAGGCAGAGATTAACAACTGACTACAGTTAAACAACACTGTAAGATACTTCTTCTATTGGCATGATATTATCTAGTTATTCCCCAAACATAATTTACAAAATTTATAAAGGGATAAATACATTACTAAAGTACAGACCCAAAAGTTAACTATTAGACACTTCATCTAAAACTCATGCTGATTTCCTTCTTGATTATCTCATAGTTGGTCTGAATGTTTGTGTCCCCCCAAAATTCACACTTAAATCCTAGACCCTCGGTGACATTATTAGGAGGTAGCATCTTTGAGGAGGTGATTAGATCATGAAGTAGAGGCCCCGCAAATAGAATTAGCACCTTTATGCTTGTTGTTTTGTTTTGCTGATACCAAAGACTGATCCCAGGGCTGCCCTAGCACTGAGCCACATCTCTAGCCCTTTTAATTTTGAGACAGGGTCTCACTAAGCTGCTTAAGGCCTTGCTAAATTGGGAAGTTGGCCTTGAATTTGCCATCCTCCTGCCTCAGCCTCTTGTGTCACTGGGATTATGGGCATGTGCCACCAGGCCAGGTTGATTACTGCCTTTATAAAAATAGGCCCCAGAGAGACCCCTGGCCCTGCCACCACGTGAATACACACAGGAAGGAGCTTTGTATGGGCCAAAAAACAGTCCCTCGCCACAGGCCAAGTCAGCCTGACCGTGCTCGGCCTCCAGAGTCACAGGAGGAAGCGTCTGTTGTTCAGAGTGACCCAGTTCATGGCAGCTGTGGCAGCAGCCACACTAAGGACCTGCCAGTCTGAGCTTCAAACATGACTGTCCCAGGAAGGGATGGACAGCCTCAGCCAGAGACACCATGCGCACCTGCCAGTCACTCCAGGCCTCTTCGCCTTGCAGAGAACCAGGTCAGGAGAGCCACACACTGCTCCGTGGGCTCTGGCCCCTACAGGAACAGGTGACAGAGCCTTGCTCAGCCCTGCACAGAGCACAGACACCCTCTGCACCCAGCCTGCTGTGAAGAGAGCCAGTGCCATCTCTGTAGAGAGTGAGGACAGCACCTCTTGGCGGATCAGATCGTCATTTTCTGTGGGGAGAACAGGGCCATGTTCTGGGGCCCTCTGACTTGATGCCCTTTCCCAAGAAGATGGGTGTGGGTTTTCCCCACCAGCTGCAGAAAAGGCTTTGGTGGGAGGACCCCAGAGACTAACAGCCAGACTCAGAACACAGCCAGGTACAACAGACACTCGCTGTGCACAACGCAGGACCGCCAGGCACCACACAGCACTCCCTTACACTGCGCACCCGCTGAACTAGGCCCTCTCACTGTGCCCGGTTCACCCACTTGCTGAACTTGAGCTGCTGCTCCTGGTGGTGCTCTGTGGTGAGGCGTCTTCACTGCAGAGCTCAAGGGGAAGGGACTGCACAGTGAAACTGTCCCCCAGGACCCATCCCTCCGGGTCCCTTCTACAGACGCCACACAACCAGACTCCTCCCTGAGCTACAGAAAAACTGGAGGTCATCACTCCGTCAACATGGGAACAGCAACCATCTGAGAGTCTGAAAGTTCCAAAAATGAACAACCTGTCAGGGTCCAGAGATAGTGTCCTCTGTAACCAGACCCCACAGGCTCGCTCTACCCTCACTTACCCACAGGGAAAGACCCTCAGACCCATATGACCTAAGCTACTCTCCCAGAGAACACCACTGGGTCAGAGAGCAGTGTACGCCATGATCAGAGAAGGTCCAGGTGGGGAGGGCATCATTCTTTCGAGGAATTGGGGTTAAACACACAGAAAAAGTACATAAAAATTACACATGTGTCTATAGGTCTATACAAATGAACAAAGAAAAGGTGGAAAACATGGGCACATTTAATGAACTCATACAATTAGCCTGAAAACTGGGCCCATGACATGCCTGGTTCATTTGTTCAAGACTCTGATGTCTCTGACCTTCTGCTGTTCAGCTCAATTCTATAACCCTACCTAAGTTCTTGGAGTTCAAGAAACAGCAAGGGCTGCAGCGGGCAGCATCAGGCCCATCAGAGGCCAGGTGAGCTGGGCAGAGCAGGCCACACTGCAGGCTCTGGCTCCCCGGTGGCCATACAGATGGGAGCCGAGAGCACACACCACAACGCCAAGGGAGTTAGATGTGGGGGAGCCTCAGCTGTGTGTGTGACGGAGGCGACAAGCCTACAGCCCCCTCGCCAGCCAGCCCTTGCCAGCCAGCCACACCTGTAGCCAGCTCCCACCCAGGGTTCCTGCTGGCCTTAACGCATCTCCACATGCCACGCTACCACAGGCTTCCCAGGCACCGGGCACTGCGCTTTCCAAGCCCCTGAGCGACAGAAGCCTGCAAGGAGAGGGTTACTGTCCCCCATCACAAGTGAAGAACATGGACACAGCCAGCGGCCGCTCAGACCCAGCCTGCCTGGCCCTGACAGGCCCGAGCTCCTCGCCAGGGCAGCGCGCTGACCTCAAAAATGCTGGCATAAACTTCTGAGTTATCACCTGCAGCTCGTCCTGCCCTGCACCAAGCCCCTCTCTTGCTGGACACCCCCGAATCCATGTCTCAGTGCACCCCAGCTCCTGCTGCAGGGTGGGGTGCTCCTCTGGCAGCAGAGCCCTGGGGATCTAACTTGCAGGTCACGTCCACATGTCTCCCCCTAAAGGAATTCTGTGTAACCTGCACCCCTCTGTTGGCTACTGACCTTGAGCTTGGGTTTCTTCACTGTCTGTCCCTGAGTGAGCACGAGAGGCGGCTCTCACATACCCATGGCAGTCAGCTGGGAAATGAGGTTCCCGCACGCAAGCCAGTGCCACCGCAGCAAACAGGGCAACAGCACGGCCGTGGGTGGGAGGCGGGTCCACGAGGTTACTGATAAACCATGACCCTTTCCAAAAAGCACCATATTTAATAACCACGAGGCACAGACCAGCCTGACAGTGGCTATAGCCCAGCAGCTGGGAATGGGAAAAGGCCAGCACTGCCAGCCTGCCAGCCCACAGGTGCCCCTGCTGGTGAGGAGCGGGCACCTGCACCACCGCCGGCATGCAGACACCGTTACTTCAAGAACTCCATCAGCTCTTCAAAGAACTTCAAAAGATAAAGAAACTTTTGACTAACACCAGGGAAACAGTTAAAAGAACCAAGTGCCCACTTATATGAGGAAATGCTACCTGGGTGTAGCTGCCTGATGTACAGCCACAACACCGCGGGAGAAAAACTCGGAGGCAGAATGAAGATGAAAGAAGGTTTTTTTATTCTTCGGCTTTAACTATCTCTCAAAACTCTAACACAGGCTCTTTCATCATTCTCTATAACTCTTTACTTCTTCTGACTACTGACTCTTTACTTCTTTGCTTTACTTTCTTTTACTTTTACTTTCTTAGAGAGAACTTAGAGAGAAAGAGATTCTTCTTTCTTCTTCAGCTTAGAGAGAGAGAAAGAGAGAGAGAGAGTACTTTTACTTTCTTAGAGCTTAGAGAGAGAGAGAGAGAGAGAGAGAGAGCTTCTTCTTTCTTCTTTCTTCTTCATCTTAGAGAGAGAGGGGGAGATTCTTCTTTCTTCTTTCTTCTTCGGCAGGCTCGGCCTGACTCCGACCAGCCTTCTCTTCTGACCGAACTCTTAACCACTCTCACTCTTATTTCTTCTTATGACTACGTCTGGCCGCTCTGACTCTTTTCTTCTTCTCTGACCCAAACTCTTCTTTCGACCGACTGAGCGACTGCATGACTGACTAAATGAATTTCTGCTTCTGACTGCTTTCACCCGGTTATATACATTTAGCTTTGCGGGTGCGTCACGTGCATACTTATTATCAGGTGGAACTTATGGCTTCCAGCTAACCGCAATAGCCATCTCCCTAATTGGGGCTCCTTCACCTGGGCTTTAAAAAGGTGTGGAAGGAAGTTCAAGGACACCAAAGCCATTCACAGCACTGTGAGGAGACAGAGCACAGAACTGCAGGTTCAATAAGAGAGGACAGCGAAGACACCGCCAAAGGAAAACCAGGTGATACAACTGTCCATGCATTATTAAATTTTTGCTTAAAAAAAAAAAAAAAGATAATCTCTATTGGAAAAATAAAAGGAAAGACAATCCCTATTTTGAAAAAAACAAAAGAAATCTAAAAATTTATATACCCGATTGTCAGCAGTGATTGGAACAAAGCAGGTATTTCAACTCATTTTGATTTTCTTCTTTTTATCTACTGGTTATTTCTGATTTTCCTACAACAAAATGTGTCTTGGCTTTGAAAACAAAGTTTTTGTTTTCAATAACAAAAACTAATGTGTTTCAACATCCTCTCCTAAAAACAATAAGAAAAAGGAGGCCTGTGGTGGGAGCTGGGTAGGGTGCCATCAGCACCTGTGTTGTCACCCAAGGTAAAGCTGGAGAACAGAGAGGTGACCGCCACAGACCAAAGGGATACCACAAAGCAAAGGGAGGTGACGAGAGTGAGTCTGAAACAGGTCTCGACCAGGCAAAGGCTTTGGGGGCAGTGCTGACAGTGAGTGATGACAGACAGTGGAGCTTCGCAGGGGACGGAGCCCAGGAGACGCCAGGGGACACACAGAGGGCCTGAGCCAACAGGGGTGGGAAGGGACCGGGCTCAGATTCTGCTCCTGCAAAGAGCACCTGTGGGCCAAGCTGGGGCCACCAGGATGCCTTGGTCCCTGTTCTGGTTTTCTCTGTTACTTTCACAGGTGCACAGAAATGACAGAATCCAGAACAACAAGTCACTTAGAACAGCACTGCCACCAAAGTCACTTTCTCAGGTCTGCAGTAAAAACCAACCTGAGCAAAACCTGTGTCAGAGAAACAGGTGAGAAAGAACCAACACTTTACATTAGCTGCATGAAGCATGCAAGGGTCTCACTGGACAGGAGCCACCTTACCGCCTGCAGCCCTGGACAGCAGGCTCAGAACTGTCCTGTCTCTCCTCTCATCATAGGGACACAGTGCACCTTGGTTTCCCTGCTTCACTTCTGCCTGGCTGGCCTACCTGCTTTGTCCTGGCAGAGGGCTCCTGACCCTCCCTGCTCCCAGGAGTGCTGGGCATTCCCTCTCTCAACCGGCCCCACCGTCTTCCAACACCCTCCCGCAGGCACTTCCCTTGTGCTGTCTGCTGAACCACGTTCTGAGTTCCTGGTGTTCAGGCTGGTTTCAGGCTGGTCTTGCCTGCCTGGCCACTACAAGGCAGCAGAACACAAGTGAAGTTTGAAGCCAGATACCAGCATTTTGCAAACTTCAAGTTATAACCATTTAGTTGCTGGCAAGAAGACGCTACAGATCCCTGGTTGTTATCTCTTAAAACGTAGCAAAACAGAAAGCCTAGAACACCAAACACCATGTTGTATTCCAAGTACCAAAGGTAACTTCTGTTGGCCAATCTTTTGTTTCACACCCTCCTCCCCCCACACATGCACAAGCATGAACCCACGTACACACTAGAACCCACATACTGGGGACATGAGATAAAATGTATTTCTCATTCTAAGCCACTGATGTAGACCAGGTTGCAACATCCATTCCTCGATGTGCAAAGAAAGCCAGTCCCGGTCACTTAGCTCAGTCCCACAAACCTCTGCAAGACAAGCTGCTCTGCTCACAGCTTCTGCAAAAGAAGCTGCCCACAGCAGCCACGTGCCACTCCACAGCGCACCATGGAGGCCCAGGCCAGCCAGAACAGAGCTCCCACGGTACCTGGCCCAAGGACAACACACGCTTAGTGACCTCCTAGTAAGGAAATGGCTGAGCCAATATGGAAGCTGAAAGGCCAGCTCAAGAGACAGGGAGGGCGCCATTTGTTGACCCCGTGTCTGAGTGGCAGAAAGTAAAACTGAGTGCGTGAGAGCTCTCAGGAGGAGGAGCAGCACACAGGAAGGGAACGACGTCAATTCACAAGAAGAAAGAAAGAAGGCAGCGAGTCACTGAGGGCACACAGCGCTGCCCTCCCCTCAGCACACCTGTCCACTGTCTGAGGAACCTTCAGGGGCTCTTCCCCAGGTCACCTCAGGACCCTCAGACACCAGGCCAAGCAGGACAGTGGTCATGCGGAACAGCCCAGAGTCTCCGCTGCCCTGATACAAAGGAGAGACCCAGCGCTTGCCCCGCACGCTGGCCTGAGGCTGAGACAGCTGTAAGTGCGACCCCCAGCACGCCAGCCCTCCACCAAGACAGGTCAATCATCTAACTGCACGCCAAGCCAATGGATCCTGATGACCCCGGCAGGTCCCTAGCTGCCGCCCTCCTGCAGGCCAGCCCCGCCTGCCTGCTCACAGCGAGACTTTGGACCCCATGGACAGAAGGGCTCCCCGTTGCTCTGCTGGGCAGACAGAAACCTGCTCCTTTGGTCACCACCACCAGAAGAAGGATCCCCTGCCACACAGAGTGGGAGTGGCCCCACGGCTGCTGCTGCAGCCAGGCGGAGGGCAGGGCGTCCCCGGCACGAAGGGGGTTAGGCTGCAGCTCTCTTCCTGGCACTACCTCTGGCCACAGTCCACGGAGCTCACACCCCTTACTGTCTCAAATAACAGAAATACAGGGAATAAATGTCCTAAAGATCTACAAACAGTACAGACTCGTCACCTAGAACAGCAGCAGGCTGCAATCCTTCCAGATTAAGCCCCAGAGTTCAAGTAACAAATTGTTAAGGACTGATTCCATATTTAAAGGCTCCATGGCAATCTTCATGGCCTCTGATGCTCTCCCGCCATTATGAGGCCAGCCGCGTGCCCAGCAGTCCCTGAAAAGCAGAACCATCACTGGACTGAGGGAGGGGACCCCGTGAGAGGCCACTTCAAGGTCAAGAAGGCAACCACCCTGACAGATGGAAGCCACTATCCAAGGTTCGGTGTTGTGGGGCCCTTCCTGGCCACTCAGAGACCCTGAGGGACCCGGGCCTGCTCCGTGGGCATCTAGCCTGCTCCTGCCCACTGGGCTGCTTTCAGTCTCCACTGCATCCTGTCCCCCTGCCCAAGAGGCAAACCTAGGGAGACTGAGTTCACAGTTCAATGTGATCTCACAGTAAGAGGCTGGAAGTCACCAGTGTGTGCTGACAGCCACTGGCTGAGGAGGTGGCAGGTGCAGGTCACAGAACCTGGCGGAGGACGGAGCCTGGACTTCCACTGTCCAGGATGAGAGGAACAGGAGCTCCCAGGGCATCCAGCTGGGCCGACCTGACTCCAGCTTCTCCCACCCACTGTCCCTACTAAGGGCTAGTGCATGTGACATCTCTACCTAGGAATTCTCCCTCTGGATACCTCAGGTGGCAGCTGACGTCCTTCTTTTGACACTGACAGTGCCTTTCCCAGACAGGTGCTCCGCCCCGCAGGACCTCACAGCAGCACCCACACCTCCCTCCCAGTGCTCCTGCAGCCATGGCTCTGCCTCTGCCCATGACAGGTTATGTCTGAGTCACTATTCCTGACAGCAAGGTGAGGCCGGTTCTGCTGTCTCCAGTGCCCAGCACAGGGTGTTGGACACCAGGCCCTGAATAGAGACTTGTAGAGTGAAGAAGTCCCTCATCAATCACTCCCACACACAGCCCATTCTCAGAAGACCTGTGACATGAACCCTGGCACACCCACACGCACTGCCCTTAAACACCGAGTCCAACCAGAGCTGTTTTGTTCTCGGTCTCTGTTTTTCAGACAGATATGTAAAATTCAACATTGCTGTGATTCAGATAAAGAAACAATTTTCTTTTTGGTGCTGGGGATTGAACCCAGGCCTCCTGCATGTGAAGCAGGGCTCACCACTGAGCTACAGCCCAAAGAAAGACTTTCCAAGGTGGTATGAACATCAGAGACTGCATGCAACACATGCAGCTATGGTAAAGAGATCCTGGTACTCGGAGATAGAGACAAGAAAAAAATAACCTCAGACTAAAACTAAAAGAATAAATATATATTTTTGTGTGTACTTTGTTTCTAAAGAGAAGGGGCGTGGTTCATATTTTGAGTCTTAAAGCCTGTATAACCACTCCCCACAAAAGAAAGATGACCAAAAACACCTACCCAAAAGGAAAGTGCACCAATTATAACACTGTAGCTCACATAGAGACCCGAAAAAGCAAGTGCTGAGCCAGGCGTGGTGGCTGTAATACCAGCAATGCAGAAAGCTGAGGCAGGAGGATTGCAAGTTCAGCCTAGGCAACTCAGTGAGCCCCAATCTCAGAATAAAAACATATTTTAGAATGGCTCTGAATGATCTCAGTGGTAGAATGCCCCTGGGTTCAATCCCCAGTACTGGAAAAATATCAAGTTCTTCACTATAAATGATCTGTACATTACTTATGTAAATACACGAATTTATATATTTTCTTAAGTACACATGTGGATTTTGAGCAGACTGATGCCAGATTGAGAGCAGTATTATCTCTGGGGAACAGAGGTAGGGCAGGATGGTAGGTAAAATGACAAGAGACTTTAGTCTTATCTGAATTATTTGAATTATTTTCTACATGGAGGACACAGTCTGTTTCGCTTTCGTAAGTCAAAGTTAATTCGCAAAGATGTTAACAGAATATCATAATCTAATTATGTTGAAAAGGCAAAACCACACAGAGCCCGGAGCCTGGCCCAGGGCTGGCCATCTTTTCTTTTGTGTGTGTGTGTGTGTGTGTGTGTGTGTGTGTGTGTGTGTGGTACCAGGGATTGAACTCAGGGGCACTCGACCACTGGGCCACATCCCCAGCCCTTTTTATATTTTATTTAGAGACAGGGTCTCACTGAGTTGCTAAGTGCCTCACCATTGCTGAGGCTGGCTTTGAACTCGCGATCCTCCTGCCTCAGCCTCCCAAAGTGCTGGGATTACAGGCATGCGCCACCATGCCCGGCTGGCCATCTTTCTCTTTACCTCTCAGCTAGACAGGACCTAGGTTAGGGCCTCAGGTCTACGCACACTGAGGTCCACTGCTGCGGATAAGACAAGCACTCCCCAAGTCCCACCGCCCAGCCTGGAAGTGTGGGCTGAAAGATCAGCCCAACTGCTTAAACCACAAGTCTAAAAGTAGGCCAGACAAGGAAAATGAGAACATTTTCTATATTTTGAACACAAAGGATTTAATAAAAGGCATTAATCACCATCTAAAATTTTTAAAAAATAGCTTTGTGAGATTGCTGTGCTATAAGACTCTAAATGAAAATTTTTATTACTGCAGAAGTTCCTATTTTAAGCAACAAGTCAAAGAGCAACTAAATATTCAGACAAGAGTGAAGATTTTGAAAAAAAGAATGAAAGTTTCCTATGACCTGAAGTGCATTCAGCATTTCTGCAAAGGGAATGACGTTCAGGTTTGTTACACTTGCCAAGCTCTGATTTTTAGCAAAAACTGTGCCTTTCACATAAACAGAGTATAAATTCTGAAATACGTGCCATCACATTGAACTACAAGACTCCAAAGTGTATGTTTTATTTTAAGCTGAATGGAATTATAATATTCCCATCTTTCAAAATCTTCCTTTCTCATTCTGCAAATTCCAGAAATTTTCCCAAAGGTAAACTCTGTGCCTTAAGAGCTGAGTCCAACCCAGGGCCTCGTTCCAGATCCCACAGGACACCGTCACCCATGCTAGGCCTGGCTCCTGGGCACTGATGAACACACACCCCACCCTGACAGAGGAGTTCAAAATCCAAAGTCAGCTGCAGAACCCTCCGAGATGATTTAAGATCGCCCACGAAGCCGCACATCAGCAAGTGGCAGGACGAGAGGGGATGACTATATTAGGTGTGGAAAGTGTGCCCATGCCTCAGCCCTGGCCTCTGGAGCCCGGACACCCTCTCAAAAGGCATCTGGCATTTCAAGGTGACAGAAATTACACAAATAACCGGGGTCAGGGTATGGCTAAGAGTGCCTGCCTCTGGCGCTATCACTGAGAAGTGACAAACACGGGCTTCAGAACAGCATTCCCAGTGTGAGCCCAGTGTGGGGACGGGCAGGGAAACAAGGAAACCAAAAAGACAGAAAAAGTCTCCAGGCAAAATCTTCCCACGTGAAGAAGGTGGTCCTCACACCTCTTTCCCAGCAGAGGACGGCCCTGGGAACCTGAAGCTCGCTGGTCACCCAGGTCCCCGCTGGCTGAACACCTGGCACACGGGGGGGGGGGGGAGGCAGCGCCCAGTGTCCCAGCCCTGGCGCACACCATCGATACTTTTCTTTAAACCCACAGTTTCTCCCAGAGCTCCAAGAACTGCTGGCTTGGTCCCCATGTGCCGAGTGAGGTGAGTCACTGGTGATCCACCTGTGCGGCAGGTTCCTCAGGTCCAGGGTCAACGCCAGGCAGTCATCTTCCGAGTAAAAAAAAAATGACTTCTCAAGCTCAAAACCTCAAATCCCCTCCACGACCACCCAGCCACAACCCATGAGCCACGACCACGCCACTTGTTTCAAACACGCCTGTGCTGCCCGGGGCCCGCAGGGAAGACGTCCTGGGCTTCAAGATGAGATCTATATGCTCCGACAATTGTGTGGGCCAAGAGAGAGCCCATCCTGTGAGATCTGGGGGCCCAGGCTGCTCTCCTGACTACAAGGAACACCTCACCTCTACCCGGAGAGCCCGCTGGCAGAGACACCAGCACGACAGAGTCCCCTGAGCTCACTCCTATCCCCTGCAGAAGTCTGCTGAGGCCCCATGAAATGCCTCTCTGAAACAGCCACTCCTCCCTTCCTCCTGGATGACCACGACGGGACAGTCAAACCTGTCGCAACACTGTGAACGGGATCTGTCTGTCACCAGTGTGGCTGGTCCCTGCCCTACCTGCCACTGTCCAAAGAAACCAAAGGAGACATATAAACAAACAGCTACGTTACATGGCAGAAGGAAGACTTCAGGATCTTATGTAACAGCCATAAATCACCACACACCACTCACATCAGGAGGCTCTGGCAGAGTGACGCTTCTTACCGTCAACTGATAAGCAAGTTTCATCATCCCAAGAGCAGGCAGGTGTTGGCAACAAAGACAAGAGATTTTTAGAAAATAATCAACTGTGGCTAATATACACATGATGTCACCCACACTCAACCAAGCGGGAAGTCAAGATATGCAGAAACCTCTTGTCCTATTATTCTCTTCTGGGCCCGAGGCCTTACTCAAAGAAGAGTTTTGTGTTAAAGTGACACATATAACATTAACCCTAGCTGGGCACGATAGCCCATGCCTTAACCCCAGCAGGAGGCTGAAGCAGGAGGATTGCGAGCTTAAAGCCAGCCTCAGCAACTTAGCAAGGCCCTAAGCAATTCAGCAAAACCCCGTCTCTAAATAAAATATGAAAAAGGGCTGGGGATGTGGCTCAGTGATTAACTGCTCTTGGGTTCAATCCTCTGTACCAAAAACAAAAAAAAAAAAAAAAACAGATCAACCCTAACCCCACCAATTTGATATACTAAAAGTAAGGCGTGAAGGGTGATGAGGAAATACATCCACACGGGAAGCCTTCTGAGGCCAGCTCTCAATGCTTCAGCTCCTCTCCACAGAGGATCAGGTCACGGGCTCAGGCAGGAAGCTGGAGGCGCTGATGGCGTGTGAGGAACAGATGGGGCTGTTAATCATTTGCGAAGGGGCCTCTCTTTAGGGCCCTAACTGCAACCTGCTCCTTACTAATGGACAGCTGCGTTTGGGCATTAAAATATCTACTCTTCTGACACCGAGAGCTGGTCACATCTTCTTGGTGGACAGGAAACCATACGGGAGGGACTGAAGAGAACTCTGGGACGGTGATTCCCCCTGGGAAGGCAAAGAGGAGGGAAGGAGAGGGGAGCACATGGGCTTCTGAGCTGACCTGTCTAAAAGCCCCGAGCCCAAAGCAAATAGGCTAAAATGTGAGCTTGTGTTCCACCTGGGCGGTGGGTACAGCCATCCATTACCTCCACTTATTACTTTTCTGTATATTTCAAATACATTATAACAAATGAAAGCAAAATCTATGTGAAAAAGAGATGTAAAAAGCACAACGAAATGCAGGTAGATACTGCAGCAATGCTAGGTGACAAAATCCAATGGCTGCTTTGATTAAATGCAGTGCCAAACAAAACAGACACAAAGTAGGCACCTCCTAGGAACACTCGAATCCAAGGTACCTGTGCACCAATGGGACAGCCCACTCTGTCTTCTTACACTTCACCTTGAGAGAGTTCCTTGATACCAACCTGTTCACAGAAGGCACAACAGCTGGTGTGCCCTTTACAAGTAAAAACGCAAGCCCACGTGTGCTGCCGTACCACAGGACAGGCACCTCTGTCCAACTGCAGGGGTGCGTGGTCATCTAAAGGACAGACGGACTCCAGGAGGCGCAACTGCAGCAGCCTCACTGTCGAAGCCGCAGCTTGGCTGGCCCAGGGTGCAGCTGCCACTCAAAGGCCAATGCCCACACACACAGCTGCAGCACTGTCCGCGTCCTCCACAAGATGGTCCACACCGACCAAGGAACAACTCCAAGGCAGCAGTGGGCAGCCAGCTGGGCCTCCGTGGAGGATCAACCCACTATCTGCTCTGAGCTGCCTAACACACCAATTCTGTGGATAGGTGTCACCACCTCATCATAAACGCACCACAGAAGCTGCAAACTATAGGCAAAGAGCCAAGTCCAGCTCGTAGGCATTTTGCTGTATTCATAGGACATTTCTTTAAAACTTGCATGCAGATACTCATCAAAGCACAGATTTCTGCATCAGAAGACCTGGCAACACGGCTCCCCAGTGCACACCTCGGCTGAGCGAGGCAGGAGCTGCTGGATGTACGCAAGTCCTGCCCACCGCGGCCCAGGCTCCCAGGGCCCCACACAGCAGCACCACGCATCCGCCTTGGAGGCACTGGAAACAACAGACTCCTCAGAACAGAGTTGGGGGTGGGAGGGACAGGGCTTGGTTTCTAGAGGTTTCAGTACTAATATGGGTTGGAGGAGGGACAGTGGATGAAACAGAAGCTGTCCCCACCACAGCATACATGCATGACCACAGTCCTGACTGTACGGCTGTAAGACATGAGACCTCTTCCTATGCTGGTGATGAGATCCCTGGTGGTTAGCGACAGCTGCTGCAGTTCAGGGAGGCATCATCTCTGCCAGGACAGTGCCTGAGGACTCTGGGGGTGAGCAGGCTTGTTTCTGATGCCACATTCCCACCGCCCAAGCCAGCCACGGGAAGCACTATCAACTTGCGAATGCATCACATCTCCACGAATGCTTTGCCCCAACCCCATCAGCTGAATCAAGCACCACACTGCAATATTTTTGTAAACTACGAGGAAAATAAGTTATGGCAAAAAGATAGGGGCTGGGGTTGTGGCTCAGCCATAGAGTGCTCACATAGCATGTGTGCAGCCTGGGTTCAATCCTCAGCACCACATAAAAATAAGGCATCCTGTACAACTAAAATAAAAAATATATATATATATATATATATATATATATATATATATATATATATATATAAAACTCCATTTGTGTGTATACACCACATTGAAAAAAAAAAAAAAGACAAAAAGATGTTTGATGCAAAAAGGAGAAATTACTCATCAACACAAAAGTAAGTGTCAGATACATACATACACACACACACACACACACACACACACACACACACGAAGAAACATTCAGCAACCAGGTACAGTGGCACATGCTTATAATTCCAGCAGCTCAGGAGGCTGAGGCAAGAGGATTGCGAGTTCAAAGCGAGTCTCAACAATTTAGTGAGACCCTAAGCAACTCAACCTTGTCTCTAAATAAAATATGAAAGGGGCCAGGGATGTGGCTCAGTGCCCCTGGGTTCAATCCCTAGTATCAAAGGGAGAAAAAAAAAAAAAAAGATGGAACATTCATTAATTAACTTTAAGAAAATATAGATGTGTCTACTTCAAATAAGATATCCTAGGAAAAACTGTAATAAGCATCCTATTTTCCACAGGTAATTCACATACACACACACACACACACACACACACACACACACGTATACTCACAAGCACACATGCAGATGCACATATATGTGAGGACAGCCATGACCATGACACAGTTGAGGATGCACCGAGTCATTACTACATATACACTGTACAGAAACAGGAAGAAAAGATAATGCGTAGGAAGTTTCCAGAGTCCAAGTCCTGAGGCCCATCACCTTATCAAGACCTAATTTTCCGATCAGAAGTATCAAAGTTCACGTTCTCCCTATCACCTGCGGAGTTTCGAGAGACATTTCCAATCTGCAGGGTCCTCTCCTTGGAGTTCCGGGATCACAGGCAGGTGGAGGAAAGGCCACGCTGCCGCAGATTTCCACAGTGGTCTCCCCTCCCAGAAGGGACAGCGGGTGGACACTCACTGCAGAGAGCTGGCTCCAGGTGGAGCGCAGCGGCTTATGGTGAATCACAAGCCTCTCCTCTGACTTCTGTTCTCTGGGCTCCAACTCTTCATCAGAGTCATGTCAAGGGCCTTCTCTTTGTAGTTCTGATACAGGACCGTGTTTTCTACAAGAGAAGAAGCCCGACGTGTCACTGCTGCCCAATCACTACTACCTGTTCTACACAAGCCTCCACAATCTCACACTATTTGGTCTCTGGTCTAATTAACAACAGATAAAGAAGCCGATTTGTCACTGAAGAAAACTACATGACATTCCAACTGAAGCCAGTGTCCATGACCCTGTCCCTGACTCATGGAAAACACTCTCTTAGGTCACCATATTCAGGGCGGGTCGATGTGTGAACCGTGCCTCCTCCAAGGTCCACACCATTCACTCACTGCTCAGCAAACGTCCCCTGTCATGTACCTAGCACCGGGTCTGATGGAGAAATGGAACACAAGGCACCTCTTGGGCCCAGGTGAGCCGATTCAGTGAGAAAAATGGTCCTGTGTGCATTCACACACTCAACTGGCATTCAGACAAGGCCTGTGGGTGCCAGCAACTGGCAGACACTGGGTATCTCCTTGATTATAGGCTCCTTCATTTCCCCCCTTTAGTTTTAAAAGAGGGGATGTTCTAGGACATCCATGTGCAACCGACATTCTTACCCGTCATGGGAATCAAGGCTGTCCTGACTCCTGGCTTAGGTTGACATGCCGGCTACATTAGACTGTCCCGTGCGACTGTGCCGTGTCTTAGGTTGTCCCCCTCTGGGGATCTTACCCGTCATAGGCTAACCAGCCATCCAATAGAGCCCTTCAGGATCGACTGTGTGTTGACTAACAGCCGTCCAATTTTTAGGAGATGCTGCGGCTTTAAGGCGGCAAGCCTACTGCTGACGAGCCAAGTTTCCATAGCGTATCAAGTTCTTTAAGCCAATCAGCTGCCCTTAGTTTCATCAAGTAACGCACTGAGTTCTCTTAGACAAATACCCGCAAGGCATTGTCCCGCAATGTCCCAAAATAATGGAAAATCAAAATGTCCATAAGTTATAACACATAGATCCAGGAGGCCCCATGCATGCAGAGCAGAGGCCACACTGCTGGTGAGGTTGTTGATGCTTGAGCAGCAGGGATGCTTGCAGCGACCGCGGTCCCTGCAGTTGTAGCAGCAGCCGTCTTTTTTATGTCCAGACACTGCCACTGGCAAATCTTCAGGGCCCACTACCTAAAAACTCAAGCATCCATTATTAAGGGAAAGGCAGTGCTATTCCAGCACTGAGATCAAAAGGTGAGCTGTCAAACTAAAAAAAAGAATTATTAGAGTAGAAAATAAAAGTTGATCTCTGCTCACACACATTGCTGCTTAAGCTCCCCGAAACATAAGCTCCCACAAACATAAGCAAAATATCACATTCAGAAATAATCAAAGAGAAACTGAGGGTGTTTACTTCATTAAAAATAGATTAAGGAAACATTAAAGGCACTTTGGAAAAATAACTTGTTAGCTGGAATCCTCGAGTCTCTGTATATACAGCAATCCTATACCTGTTGAAATAATTCAAATTAATTAGCTAATAGATAAATGAAGTTAATAACAAATAAACAATCCTATGTCAAAACACCAAAATATCAGGTTATACAACATTAGTCATATTCACAGCCTTAGAGAAGTCCCGGAGACAACTATAAATCAAAATTGATAATCATAATAATTGATTATCTAATTAGAATATTCTAAACTTATATGAATATCTATCTATCTATATATTGATTATCTAATTAGAATATTCTAAACTTAAATGAATTATCGTTATTTGGATCTATATCTATATTATTTTTTTCATAAGCGCTTAGTTATTTGTGACGTCACACTAGACAGACGCACATATAAACATATATTTGTGACATCACATTAACATGAAATTTAGACAAATGCACAGACATAAAGACATATAAAAAAAATACAATTGTGTATACACTAAAGAGAGATCTTCTTGTCCCGGCCAGGAAGAATAAAACTTAAGTTGTGAATGTATTGGAGGACTCTTCTAAGGGAAACACTCCATACCTTCATTTTGGTCCTCTTGATTTTGTACTTGTTTATTCAATCTTGACTCCTCAATAATTTCATCTTGATCCTTTTGACTTTGTACCTGCTTTATCAATCTAGATGGTATCCATATTGGAGAGGATTCATGCTTTGGAAAAACACAAACAGATCCTCTCCCTCAAATTAATACTGGGTCTGGACACTTCCATGTACCTGAGAGAACATCCTTCCAGTAAACCAAAGGTTTATGTTGTTGGTGTGGGTTCCAGTGTGTATCTACAGCCGAATATCCATTAGAATCTAAAGTTAAGAAATTTAGGGTAAACAGGGCAACTGCCAATCTGTCCTTAGGATTTTTCCAGTTTCCATCTTTTTGCTTTAGTAACATATTTTGAAGTGTCCGATTTGCTCTTTCAATTATTCCTTGTCCCTGAGGATTATAAGCGATACCTGTTTTGTGGATTATATTGAATTTTGTACAAAATTGTTTGAAAGATGTGGATGTATATGCAGGGCCATTATCTGTTTCAAGCATTTTGGAGATGCCCAATGCAGCAAAAGCTTGCAGACAATAAGATGTAACATCTTTAACTTTTTCCCCGGAATGTAAGGAAGCAAAAATCATGCGTGAGCATGTATCTATGGTGACATGAATAAATCGTAATTTTCCAAAACTTGGCTCATGAGTAACATCCATCTGCCACAAATGATTGGGCAGCAAACCTTGTGGGTTAACCCCATAATGTGGATTGGGCAAATGTGTTACACAAGATGGACATTCTTTTACAATTCTACTAGCTTGTTCTTTTGTTATTTAAATTTTTTGTCTTAAGGTAGTGCTATTGACGTGGAACTGGGAATGAAATAAAGTAGCTTGCTGTACTGTAGTAAATATAAATATTGTTTTAGTGAGGGCATCAGCTTTTTGATTACCTTCATGGAGAGGACCAGGCAGATTAGTGTGAGCTCTTATGTGACCTATAAAATAAAGGTTCTTTTCGTTGCCATAGGAGATTTTGGATTTGAGAAAACAATTTAAAAGCTGGAGTATGTGGTGCTATTGGACCTGCTAACCTCCAATTTAGGGACAGCATGTACAATATAGTGGCTGTCTGAAAAAATATTCATAGGCTGTTCTTTAAAATTTTCCAGAGCTATTATTATAGCTTCAAGTTCCACTAATTGAGCTGATTTTTGATTAGTGATATGAATCATTTTTTCATTTTGAGTGACTACTGCAGCAGTACCATTAGAGGATCCATCTGTAAATACATTAAATGCTTTAGGAATGGGTTTATTTTTTATTACCTGTGGGAATAAGATAGGATGATTGATACAAAAGGACAGTATAGGAGATTTAGGAATATGATTGTCAAAATTTGCAGAAGTAGAGCATCTAGCTATAGCCCAATCATTATCATTAAAGCACAAATATTCAACCTGTGACAATGAATAAGGAGTAATAATAGTAGCGGGATGAATTCCTAATATTTTAGTAGAGGTTTTAAGTCCTTGAAGAATAAGTTTAGCCACCATGGAGGTATAAGACTCAATTGTACTTTTAGGAGAGACAGGCAAATGTATCCATAATATAGGTCCCTGTTGCCAAAATACTCCTGTGGGTGTATATTGTGAAGGAATAATAATCAATATTAGTGGTTGAGCAAAATCAAATCTATCACAATGGGATCTTTCAATGGCCTGTTCTACTAATTTTAGAGCTCTCCTGGCCTCAGGAGTTAATGTTCGCGGTGAGGATGGATCAGGGTTCCCAAGAAGGATGTCAAATAAAGGTTTTAATTGTCCAGTAGTGAGGCTTAGTGTAGGGTGAAGCCAATTAATGTCTCCCAGTAGTTTTTGGAAATCATTGAGGTGGTCAAATGTTCTTTACTTATTAGAATTTTTGGGGGTTTAACAAAAGTATCCATGATTTTAAAGCCTAAATATAGTATAGGTGATCTGCTTTGAACTTTTTTCTTCTGCTATATATAATCCATATTTTAAAAAATTTTTTGTCATTTCACTAAATACATTAAATAAAATTTGTTGATTAGGGTGAGCTATTAAAACATCGTCCATGTAGTGTAGACACATGAGGTCTTGATATTTGTTTTTAATGGGCTGTATAGCTCTGTCCACATATAGTTGGCACATTGTAGGGCTATATGCCATTCCTGTGGCAATACTTTCCATTGATATCTTTTATCAGGGCCATTATTATTGATAGAAGGAATTGAAAAAGCAAACCTGGGGGCATCCAGAGGATGTAGGGGAATGGAAAAGAAACAGTCCTTTATATCAAGAGTTATAAGGTAATAGTTTTTTTTGGAATAGCTATAGGATTAGGAAGTCCAGGTCGAGTAGGGCCCATAATTTGCATTGTTTTGTTAATTTGTCTTAGGTCTTGTAATAGTCTCCATTTTCCTGATTTTTTCTTAATTACAAATATGGGAGAATTCCAGGGAGAGGTGGAGGCTCTATGTGTCCTGCTTCTAATTGTTCTTTAATTAATTGATGGGCTGCTTGCAATTTTTCTTTGGATAGGGGCCACTGAGGGACCCAAACTGGCTTATCAGAAAGCCATGGTATTTTAAAAATTGTTTTCTCAGTGGCCCCTAGAAAAAATATCCTTTGCCCTTTTTACGATGATTTAGATTTTTATTCTTAACACCTGCAGGCTTGGTTGCTAGGTGTAGCCCCATTTGATGTAGAATATCTCTTCCCCATAGGGTAACTGGCAAGCTGTTTAATACATAAGGTTGGAATGTTCCTTTATGCTCTTCATTATCTTCCCAATTTAAGATTACAGCACTTTGTGCTGGGGTATTACTATATCCCAAGCCTCTTAAACTGGTTGAGGCTTTCTGTAGAGGCCAGTGCCTAGGCCATTGTTGTAGATTTATGATGGAAGAGTCAGCTCCTGTATCAATCAGCCCTCCATCTCTATACCTTGAATTTTTATTTTGCACATAGGCCTCCGTGAACAATCCTGAACCCAGAAAGCCATAGGTCCTGAACCAGTGGAACTGAATGCTCTGC